>CM073472.1:42545170-45537670 GCA_037074535.1 Gleditsia sinensis | reverse complement strand
TTTAGAAATTTTTGGGATATTTTATGATGAAAAATGGAATTTATATGAATTTTTATAAAAGAAAATCCTATTATTAATTATATAATAATTATTATTATATTAAAAAAAACAAAACAAAGGTTTCAGAAACCATAAAATGAGAAACCGGGGGCGACGAATTCGAAGAAAAAAAACGGAATAAAAGATGCATAGTAGTGAATAGTGTAGGAATAGTAACATCCAACATTTTCTTTCAATTTGGAGTACCGATTAGCTTCTGATATCAAAACTGAACGTGTTATTGGATTCAGGACGAAGAGTACTTCAGTTTTGACCGATCAGTTTTTCAAATCAACCGTTGAATCGCCGTAGATCTGAAGTAGAAAATCTCGGTAAAAGGTAAGTTCTAAAAAACCTTACTTAGGGACTTCTAATTAGAAATCTGACTCCGTAGATGGATTCAGAAACTAGATAAATATTAGGATATGAAATTGTTTTGTTGATTCGGTAAAATTTTTGTGACAGTAAATAGTGTTTTCCGACGATAAATAGTGGCGGTGAATAGTATTTTTCGGCGGTGAACAGTAACCAAACTCATTTAAGGTTTTTGGACTTTTCAGACTCGATTTTGGGGTCTGTTTTACCGAATTCAGACCAGGAACTAGGATTTTAGGGCTGTCCAATCTGGAGCCTTTACCTGTGAATGAATTTTTCATACTATAGCGCATATTTTACGAATTTGGTTTATAACTCTCTCTCGTATGATTTTAACTAGTTGGAATGTATGCTAAATTGTTTTACCGCTTTGAAAACCAATATATTCCAACCATGTTAGAAATTATAAATTTAAATCCTAGTTGAACTCTAGGTATGCAGGGCAAACATCTAGTATGATAATTCTCCATTTGAGCTAGATTTATAGAAATGCGAACTTAGTCATAGAAATGAACTAAGTTAGTCATGAAATGATTTGATGCATGATGAGAATCTATATGACGTCTACGGACAATCTATGTTTAAAAGGAAAAGTTTATGATTATAAAGGTCTCCATGGGAATTCATGGATGAGATATATTTTAGAACGAAATTTTATGCATGAAAAGAGTTAGATAGAGAATTATAGCTTTATTGTAAAGTTATTGAAATGTTTTACTTTAAACTCTTTGAATAGCATATTTCAAATGTTTTCTATTGGAGGGACCCTTTTAGATCACTGTTAGCTAGCCGCAGGGAGTGCTAGCCCTGGTGCACCATGGTCATGCAAAGGCTTCGGCCTAGGATACTGTGACGGGCATATGACTGCCTAAGACACAGGGATTTAGGGTGGACTTTTGTCTACGCCTACAGTGATTACCATACCCTTGCTGTGTGCTTGGAGGATTTAGGGTGGACTTATGTCTACGCCTACAGTGATTACCATACCCTTGCTGTGTGCTTGGGGGATTTATGGTCGACTTATGTCTATGCCTACAGTGATTACCCTACCCTTGCTGTGTGCTTGGGGGAGATGATAGATCTGTTAGGAAAGACCTCCAATAAACTAGTGCATTTTTTTTAAAGATTAAATATTTCTAAACAATCTCATTCATCATTGTTATTGCATAAATAACTTCATTTATTACTTACCCTGCATAATTGATTTTCTTTACTGTTATTGATTTAATTCTGTTTTATCTTTTGAACATACATTTGAACTGTTTAATTTTTCTTTCAATAAATTATGGTTAAATGCTTAATGTTTCTATTATTATCTTTACACTTTGATTTCAATTATTAAATTCATTGCGAAACATTCGTGCTTGGTTTGCCCTGTTTCTGTTATAGTGTGATTTATCCATTCACTGAGATGTGGTAATCTCACCCCTCTTCTGTTTTCTCCCCACAGAGAGTCAGAGAAACTTTGATCCAGCTACAGCTCTGTAGAAGGCTGAATATAGCATTGGTGAGCCCCAGTTTGGGCAAGGCTCCGTTGTACTGGTTGTATAGTTTAGTTTATATCTAGTGTATCTCCATAAACTTACAGGCAGGATCCTCGCTTCTTGCGTATTTTGATGTGTTGTTTGAAAAACGGTTTTATATTTTACAACGATGTTGGTATTATGAGGCCTTGGGTCAAGTTGAATCACATGAATATTATGAGGCTATGGGCCAAGTTGAATCACAGATGTTGGATTCATGAGAGAGAGAGAGAGAGATATATATATATATATATATATATATATATATATATATATATATACAGTATTTTTCTGATATTGGATGTGGCATATGTGGCCAGTTATATTTATTATGTATTCTGAATTGTGTGCTGGATGTTTGTGCATGCTATGTGTTAAGCTTGCGGCTAGGGGGAAACCCTTATGCCGTGCCGGTCAAGTGTTCCATCATTTGGGGCCGTGTCATTATGGTATCAAAGCATTAGGTTTCCTTGTGTTCATGGAGTAACAGACCTTTAGGTAGGACTTTGAGTATGTGTATGAATCCGGACATGCTTATACTCACGGTGCTGCTAAAGGGGTTCGATAGGAGGTTGTTTTTTTGTTCAAGTAAGTCAGTTTATAGTATGCTATGTTGGCATGGTTAAGTGACGGTTGGGCTATCTCCGTTTTATAGCGAGATGCCAGTTATATGAGATGTTATTTGCTTTCCCTTGCTATGTGCTTGGAAAAAGACCCATACAGAGTCTCTTCGCGTATCCTCTTGAATTGTAGTAGGGCAAACCTCAATGGAATGCTGAGTTTAGGCAAATCCTATATCACCAAGGTATGGAAAGGGTCAAACTCTGGTATGATGGTTTCTGAATGTGACATCCGTTATACCCGGTTGTCTAGATATGGTAGATTGTGATGTGATATTGAGAATGAATTTGTTGGCATTATGTGATGTCATTTTGAAATGTCACTAGAAGGTGATTAAATTCAATATTCTTGGAGAATTTTCTCTCTTGATACAAAGAAATTTTAGCGAGATATCCAATAACCTAATCTCTGCTT
Organism: Gleditsia sinensis; assembly: GCA_037074535.1. Lineage (NCBI taxonomy): Eukaryota > Viridiplantae > Streptophyta > Magnoliopsida > Fabales > Fabaceae > Gleditsia > Gleditsia sinensis. The sequence continues at coordinate 45,534,698 of CM073472.1, read as the reverse complement.
TAGCAGTCCATAAGTGATTACAAAAAGGTGCCAATGATAGTTGGCAGTGGTGAGAGATGCTGATATAAAATATATCAGTGTAAATCAAGTTCCAGTGATTAGAGAATTTTCTGATATAATTCCTAAAGAATTGCCAGGATTACCCCGAAATAATAAATAGAATTTGGTATTGATTTATTTCTTGGCCAGCGTCTATATTTCCATATAGAATGGCACCCACTAAACTTAAAGAACTGAAAAAGAAATAGTTACAAGACATGTTAGACAAGGGATTTAAAAGCCCTAGTACTTTTACTTGGAGTGCTCCAGTATATGGATCATTATGATTATACATAGATTATAGATAGTTGAAAAAAATGACAATGTGGAATAAATACTCATTACCTCGTATAGATGATCTATTTGATCAGTTAGAAAGTGCTCAACATTTTAAAAAAAAAAATTAACTTGATTTGATATTTAGATATCATAAATTAAGGATAAGAGAAAAGGATATTAAAAAAAAATTTGCTTTCAAGATTCGGCATGGACACTATGAGTTTATAGTTACGTCATTGACAAATGCCCCAGCTACATTCATAGAGTTAATGAATAAGTAATTAAGCCATCCCTAAATCAAGTTGTTATTATATTTATTGATAATATACTAGAATATTTCAAGAGTTCAGAGGATCATAAGCAATATTTAAAGATAGTATTACAAACTCCAAGGGAGTATCAGCTATATGCTAAGTTCTCAAAATATGAATTTTGACTTAGTAATAGTACTTTCTTAAGGTATGTGGCTAGCAAGATGGTATCCAATATAATACTAAGAAAGTAAAAGTGGTACAGCAATGTCCATATCTTGCTACAGTTACAGATGAAGATCCAAGTCCAATTTACGCTTTCTGCTATTGTCTGTCGTCCATTCTATTTGAGCAATAGTTGGATCAGGTACATGAACATATGCTTGTAAGGCATCAATCAACTCCTCAACATTTGAAGCCGTGATGAGAATTCGTCGTGCTGAGTGTGGGATAAACTTCTGTTCCACAGTTTGATCTAGAAAAGACAACAAACCATCAAAGAAGTGATTAACATTTAACAAACCTATCGGTTTGTGATGCATATTCAGTTGTGCCCAAGAGACTATTTGGAAAATCTCCTCTAAAGTACCAAAACCACTTGGTAAGGCAATGAAGGCGTCAGCATTGCTCATCATTCTAGCCATGCATGCGTTCATGCATGGAAGCTACTCTATATTCTTCCCAAATTGTTTTCCCTATGTTGCTGGATGCAGCTAGAGCTGTAGGAATAATACCTAGAACTTGGCATCCTCCTACATGTGCAGCTGTAGCCACACACCCCATTAACCCACAGTTACCTCCACCATAGACTAGATGAATTTTTCTTCTGGCCAGCACCATACCCAGGTTTTGTGCTGCTTTCACATATTCCCCATCTTTTTCAGGACTGGAACCACAAAAGACACAGATATTTCGAAACTGACGGAATGCGGTCCCTCCATAATTTCTATCACCTTAACTTTGAGTATGAAGATAAAGATACTAATATAAGCATTTATAGAACTCGGAGAAGGGCATATTTATAATAGCTATGCGAATAGGCCAGATATTATTAGAATAACTATGTGAGTGATTGGTGGATATCAGCTAAATGAAAGGTAAAAAAAAACGGCAAGCATGTATATGTACAGTAGTTATGACTGTGACCCATATTAAGCACATAAAGAGCATAAGATAAGATATCACTAGAAATCTGTCTTTTTCTTGTTGTCTTTGATGAAGCATTGATGTCTTGAAAGGTTGTAGGTGATAGCTGTCATTGTAAAAAAGAAGAAAAAGAAAAAAAAAGTGAAAATGCAAACCAATTAATTGTTGAAAAGGAACAGTTAAATGGTTTATTTTGTTTTATCAATATTTTTACCAGTCGACTATTGGTTTATAAGTCGACTAGCTATTTTGAGAAATTTTAATTTGGACTGATTATTTACAGTTGATTGATTATATATATTTTGAAGTAACCAACTACATCCTACCAGTTAACTATGTGCTCTTGTTATTCACAGACTTTATAGGCTCAGAAATATTTCTTTTCCATATGATATGCTTCCGCCGAATAACAATATCTTTGAATTAAATTTTGGCACATATATTCAAAATTTACGGCCACCGATTGCGGCCACCGATTTTCGTCGAAATAACAGCTAGATTTTGTTTATAGATTTTCAAGAATTACGGCCACCGATTTTAATGCTTTTCAATGTTTGTCCAAATTTTTGACTTCCTATTTTGGCACCATGCTTTATTACGTGTTTCCTATTTTCTGCTACATTGTCCTACATTAATATTTGGCAATAAATGCAATATTCTTTTTCCTTACTATAAGGAGGGTTAATTTCTAATATATGGAACTCAATTATTATGGTGTTCAACTTATTAGTAGATTAAAGTAATAGGGATTTTGAAAAGAATAGATGGATGATGATCTAATGGTGCTTTGACGAATGTAATCAAAGGAATTAACGGTGTTGAAGTTTCTGAGGAGTAAAGTATGGAAAGTAAGATTTAAGTTAATATCGAAATTTTTAATTTGGAAACATGAAGAATATTTTGAAAATCATCTCCGAAAATAATGTAAGTAATCAAGATATTTGTGTTAAAGGTTTAAATCGAATTTAGTATTTAATATGCGAATTATGTTGAGATTGGAAATTCACGTATGAATAATTGTTGAGAAAAGAGATTTCAGAAGAAGCCATAGATTGTAAATATGGATAAACCGAAGTAATAAGGATATACTGAGATATAAAAAAAAATGGTACTAGTATAATGGTAAAAAGAAGATACAAGTGAAATTTTTCATTGGTGGGTATGTTGGCAAATACGAATTGAATATATTATCTCAAGAGAGTTAGTCAGGAAGTCTAAAGATCTTTATTAGATTATAGTATGACTGATACTAAATTTAAATGATGTGTTTATACATTAGAAGTTATGCATTAAGTATCTTTATATTATTGTGGTGAAAGTTGGGAGAAATTAATTGTCTTTAGTTGAACTTGCTCATAGCAGTAATTATCATGCCAATATACAATGGCATCATTTAAAGTTTTAGATGAACATCATAGGTTTCTTAATATGTGAGTGAATTAAGAAAAGTTAAACTTTGGAAATCTAATTTGGAATAACATGCAATAGATAGCATATGAATTATTAAATTGATGATGCTAGTTTGGAGAGCATGCTACAAGCATATTTTTTTGAGATAGGTAGGAGATTTCTTAACAGAATTTGTCTATAATAAAATGATAGTAGAAGATTTAAACCTTATGTAAGAGGTGTTACAAATGTTCTGTTAAATGACTCAGTTGAGTTAAATTTATTATAAGATGTCATTGATAAAGTAAAAATGATTAGAAAAAGAATACTGAAAACTCAATACAAGTCAAAAGTTTATAAGGACTATGAATGTTAAGCACGAGAAAGTATTGGTGACTATATATATATATATTCTTGAAGGACTCACCCATAGAAGAGGTAATGAGGTTTTGAAAGAAAGGGAAGTTACTCTCTCAGTATATAGAATTATTCAAATTCTTGATAAGATCGGTTCAATGGTTTATTGTCTAGCTTTACCACTTGAATTGGGTAATGTCCATCCAGTTTTTTTTCATGTGTCTATGCTACAGAAATATTTACCGAATTTTACACATGTTATACAGTGTCTATAGATTCAGTTACAGAAAGATTTAACCTAAGAGGAACAACCAGTAGTAATAGTGGATAGACAAGTAAAGAAGTTACAATTAAAAGAAATACCTATAGTAAAGGTGATATGAAAAAATCACTCTTTTGAGGAAACTACTTGGGGAAAGAGAGGAGGATATACGCGCTAGATATCTGTACTTGCTTGAACAATGAGGTTAGTGTTTATCTGCAACTATGGTGATAAAATTCGGGGACCGAATTTTTTTAAGGGGGGAAGAATGTAATAACCGTAAAATTTAACGAAAATTCCAATTAAAGGAAATTTAGAATAAAAGAGAGAATTTTGACAATAGAGATAATAACCGTAGAAAATATGTATATTTATTACATGAATTAAAGAATTACAAAAAAAGAAATATGAGAATTTATGTTTTGGCGCGCTATAAGCAAATATATTTTTATTTATGTAGAAATGATTATGATTTGTTAAAAGTAAGTGGACTTTTAAGTAAAAGAAATATTGTGTTGCTTAAAATAATTATATCGGCCTCCATTGAATTTTTATGGTATTTTTAGAAATATTCTTTCTTTTAATATGAATAAAGATATTTATTTTGAAATTTGTTTTATTATGATGTTTATCAAGAAAAATTATGATTTAAGAGTTTAACTAAAGATTTATGAGAAAGGAAATTTTTAAAAATTTTTGGGATATTTTATAATGAAAAATGGAATTTATATGAATTTTTATAAAATAAAATCCTATTATTGATTATATAATAATAATTATTATATTTAAAAAAAAACAAAACAAAGGTTTCAGAAACTATAAAATGAGAAACCGGGGGTGACGAATTCGAAGAAAAAAAACGGAAAAAAAGATGCATAGTAGTGAATAGTGTAGGAATAGTAACATCCAACATTTTCTTTCGATTTGGAGTACCGATTAGCTTCCGATATCAAAATTGAACATGTTATTGGATTCAGGACGAAGAGTACTTCAGTTTTGACCTATCAGTTTTTCAAATCAACTGTTGAATTGCCGTAAATCTGAAATAGAAAATCTGGGTAAAAGGTAAGTTCTGAAAAACCTTACTTAGAGACTTCTAATTAGAAATCTGACTCCGTAGATGGATTTAGAAACTAAATAAATATTAGGATATGAAATTATTTGGTTGATTCAGTAAAATTTTTGTGATAGTGAATAGTATTTTTCGGCGATGAATAGTGACGGTGAATAGTATTTTCCGACGATGAACAGTAACCAAGCTCATTTAAGGTTTTTGGACCTTCCGGACTCGATTTTGGGGTCTGTTTTACCGAATTCAGACCAGGAACTAGGATTTTAGGGCTGTCCAATCTGGAGCCCTTACCTGTGAGTGAGTTTTTCATACTATAGCGCATGTTTTACGAATTTGGTTTATAACTCTCTCTCGTATGATTTTAACTAGTTGGAATGTATGCTAAATTGTTTTACCGCTTTGAAAACCAATATATTCCAACAATGTTAGAAATTATAAATTTAAAACCTAGTTGAACTCTAGGTATGCAGGGCAAGGATCTAGGCTGATAATTCTCCATTTGAGCTAGATTTATAGAAATGCGAACTTAGTCATAGAAATGAATTAAGTTAGCCATGAAATGATTTGATGCATGATGAGCATCTATGTGACGTCTATGGATGATCTATGTTTAAAAGAGAAAGTTTATGATTATAAAGGTCTCCATGGGAATTCATGGATGAGATATATTTTAGAACGGAATTTTATGCATGAAAAGAGCTAGATGGAGAATTATAACTTTATTGTAAAGTTATTGAAATGTTTTACTTTAAACTCTTTGAATAGCATATTTCAAATGTTTTCTATTGGAGGGACCCTTTTAGATCACTGTTAGCTAGCCGCAGGGAGTGCTAGCCCTGGTGCACCATGGTCATGCAAAGGCTTCGGCCTAGGATACTGTGACGGGCATATGACTGCCTAAGACACAGGGATTTAGGGTGGACTTTTGTCTACGCCTACAGTGATTACCATACCCTTGCTGTGTGCTTGGAGGATTTAGGGTGGACTTATGTCTACGCCTACAGTGATTACCATACCTTTGCTGTATGCTTGGGGGATTTATGGTCGACTTATGTCTATGCCTACAGTGATTACCCTACCCTTGCTGTGTGCTTGGGGGAGATGATAGATCTGTTAGGAAAGACCTCCAATAAACTAGTGCATTTTTCTTAAAGATTAAATATTTCTAAACAATCTCATTCATCATTGTTATTGCATAAATAACTTCATTTATTACTTACCATGCATAATTGATTTTCTTTACTGTTATTGATTTAATCCTGTTTTATCTTTTGAACATACATTTGAACTGTTTAATTTTTCTTTCAATAAATTATGGTTAAATGCTTAATGTTTCTATTATTATCTTTACACTTTGATTTCAATTATTAAATTCATTGCGAAACATTCGTGCTTGGTTTGCCCTGTTTCTGTTATAGTGTGATTTATCCATTCACTGAGATGTGGTAATCTCACCCCTCTTCTGTTTCCTCCCCACAGAGAGTCAGAGAAACTTTGATCCAGCTACAGCTCCGTAGGAGGCTGAATATAGCATTGGTGAGCCCCAGTTTGGGCAAGGCTCCGTTGTACTGGTTGTATAGTTTAGTTTATGTCTAGTGTATCTCCATGAACTTACAGGCAGGATCCTCGCTTCTTGCGTATTTTGATGTGTTGTTTGAAAAACGGTTTTATATTTTACAACGATGTTGGTATTATGAGGCCTTGGGCCAAGTTGAATCACATGAATATTATGAGGCCATGGGCCAAGTTGAATCACAGATGTTGGATTCATGAGAGAGAGAGAGTGAGATATATATATATATATATATATATATATATATATATATATATATAGACAGTATTTTTCTGATATTGGATGTGGCATATGTGGCCAGTTATATTTATTATGTACTCTGAATTGTGTGCTGGATGTTTGTGCATGCTATGTGTTAGGCTTGCGGTTAGGGGGAAACCCTTATGCCGTGCCGGTCATGTGTTCCATCATTTGGGGTCGTGACACAAGGTGAGCCATGCAACATATAGTGCAAGCTGTCCTTTCACATGGTCATAAATTTTCATGCGTAGGCTTAGCCGTGTATTCTTTTTCTCTAACATATTTGAATTGTTTTAGTTTGGGAGCAAATTTAACTATTTATGAAACCTAACTATATGTTTTAAAGGAAATAAAACCATTGCAAAAATACAATGAAATCAGGAAAGAAACAGATTTTCCCTGCACATATATTGCAGGAAAAATAAAAAATTTCAAATCAAATAAAGGTTTCCACACTCATAAAATGGCCCAACTGGCACACTTTCAACTAGCTTAAGAAAGAGATAGGTTGCAATCTGCCAATAATTCACATGCATATGATCTTATAATCATTATTTTGTATACAACTAACCAAAAGCATATATTCTGACTCCGAAATGAGAATCGAATCCCCACCACTTCTCATTATAAGAAAAAAAAGTGACTTTCTCTTTTATGAACAATTACCAATTCTCTTCATGATTAATAATATATGACAATCTATTCCCACAATATAGCTATTGATATATTAGTTCATTGTTTTGATTAGCCCTAGGATTTGTGATTATTCATGTGCTCATATTTGTCCGTATAAATCAAAACTAAGTGTAGAAATTTAGGAACTCTTAAAAATTTTTAAACCTAAAAGACTAAGGCCTAACTCTTAACTTCTAACAATCACTCTTAAACTTTAATTTCTCTCTTTCATCTCAATTGTTGCTTGAAAAACCAAGCTTGTATACTTCATATCGAGTGGATAAACTCTACACATCAAGGAATAGCGAACACCAAAAACAAGAGGGGTAGAATAAGGTTTTCAAACATAAGGAGCTCAAAAACTTGAACGAAACCTCGAAAATGAAGAACTTATGAAATGAGGGTGATCTTCAAATTATAAGATTCGGATATTTTAGCTTGGGATTAGCTAAAAAATTCCATAGCTAATCTGAAGCTAAATCTTATTTTCTTTTAATTAAAAAAATTAGTTATGGATTATAATTACAATTTTATTTTCCAATTTAAAATAGTTCATGAGAAAATGATAGAATCTTTTAACCATGTGTGGATAAGACTTATAAAAACCTCACAAGAGTATATTATATAAAAAGTAACTTGATAGTTAGAGATAAAGAAATATAAAAAAAATAATAGATGAAATTATTAAAAAAAAATAATACTTAATATTATCTCTATTATTAATCTTATTTATAATAGATTATTATAGTATCGTTTGATTCATATAATTGATATTATTTAATAAAAAATATATTTAGTTATTATTGTTATTGTTACTGAAATAATTCATGATTAATTCCAAAATATTTACCTAGTGCATTTTTCTCTTGTTTTTTTATAAATTAGTTAAGGATTTGCTTTTGCTACTTAATTCGAGCTATTTAGTTGCCCAGTAGCTAACAAACATTTTCCAATCTAATTTCTATAGGAAATCTGAAACTTTTTTATATTGTTTCACCTTAACCATATTTATATAAATTTTTTTATTTAATTTAATTTAAACATAAACAACCTATTTTGATATTTCTCCCAAATGATATAAAATTTATAGTTAAATCCCTAAATTGCCAAAGACACAAAAGTTAAGGGCTAGTTTTTTTTTTTTTTTGCGTTTTTTAATATTTTTTTTAAAAACAGAAAAACACGCTTAAAAAGGAGAAACTATTTTCTTAAAAATATTTTCCTAAAAAATGAGTGGAAATTTTGTAATTCTAAAAAAACATATCATAATTATTAAACAATAAAATAATCTTGTTACTATTAAAAATACAAGTAAAAAATTAATTAACATCTATAGGCATTTAACGGCACAAAAATGTGAGCGACAATTGATGAAATTCACGATGCCTCTTAGATTCCAATTCAAAGACTTTTCTTACTCCAAAAATCTGTCTAAAATAAGAAATTGAAGGAAATGTAGTGTGACTTGAAACTTGAGAGTCCGTTGGTACAAAATATTAATATTCACTTACTAATACAATTTCCAATGCACTCACGGGTTTACACTGACAAAATGACATGCCCACTCTCAAAGGAACAAAAGGACAAACAGAGGCAGAGGGAAGGAGACATCATTGTAAAACATACTCATTGAGGAAGAAATTCAAGAGTAAAGGGCTAAGAACATAGAGTTGATGTACAACTTTCATGAACGAAAAGTAAAACATAATTACTTTCTTCAGAATTAGCAATCTTCTCAGATACCGATAGCTTATTTGGTGCAAAAGAGATGCACTGCCTGCAAACCCTGGGAAATAAATTATTAGTATATATGGCACCATAAGCTTGTACTTATTTCTTCTATTTTGAAGAATTTAATTTGCTAGAAAATATTTTAAATTATTTTCACTCTGGTTTGGCTCATCAACACAAAAATTATAGTAATCTACAACGAAAAAAAATGATCTTAAAGAAAAAAGACGTAATTTTGAAGAAAATAAATATATCATTAAAAATAAATTGTAACAGTATTTTTATACATTTAAGCTTATATGTGGTAAAAAAATTGATTGAAAAACCTTTATATTAATGAAAAATATTCTTAAAAAACCTTTTTCCATCAAAATAATTTTGACATTATGCTGGTTTCTCTAAGTTACAAGGTATTCTCGTCAAATCAGGCAGTCAAATCAAAGTTGAAATTAAGGTAAAAGGAACAAAAAAGTAAAATCAAAAGTTGAACCACCAAAATTTACAGTATATACGATATATACCTTAATTAATTGGCCGCACACTGAAATCCTTGTGGCGGAGTCTTGCCACAGTCAATGAGGACCTGAAGAGCGATAGGGAGCACGAGATTAATATTTAGAAGCTTCAACTTAATAGTGGTACAGAGGCACACTGCAGCGTCCAAGTCCACGAGCCCTCCAAGCACTGGGCAGCATGTCTGTTTCGCACTGCTGCCAATTCCAATGTGTACAAGTCCACCCAGAACATCCACACATGCATCTAGCTTCAAGCTGTCAATGGGGCATGTTGGTTGTGCTGGTGGTGATGGAGGCGTGTATGGCACAGATGGTGGTGGTGGAGGAGGACATGGCGTTTCTGTAGGAGGAGGTTGTGGCACAATACTTGGTGGTGATGGTGGTGTCACAACAGGTGGAGCTGGTGGATTAGTTACCACTGGTGGTGAAGGTGGTGTCACAATAATAGGTGGAGGTTGAGGAACATAGGGAGGTGACACAATGGGTGGTGGTGTCACAGTAGGAGGTGGTGTGGGGATGTAAGGAGGTTTCACAATGGGTGGTTTAACAATTGGAGGCTTTGGCGAATAGGGTGGTGTCACAGTAGGTGGTGGTGTCACAGTAGGAGGTGGTGTGGGGATGTAAGGAGGTTTCACAATGGGAGGTTTAACAATTGGAGGCTTTGGCGAATAGGGTGGTGTCACTGTAGGTGGTGGTGTCACAGTAGGAGGTGGAGTGGGGATGTAAGGAGGTTTCACAATGGGTGGTTTAACAATTGGAGGCTTTGGCGAATAGGGTGGTGTCACAGTAGGAGGTGGTGTGGGATTGCAAGGAGGTTTCACAATGGGTGGTTTAACAATTGGAGGCTTTGGCGAATAGGGTGGTGTCACAACTGGTGGCTTGACAACAGGTGGTTTCGGCACATAGGGTGGGGTCACAACTGGTGGCTTGACAACAGGTGGTTTCGGCACATAGGGTGGTTTCACAACTGGTGGCTTGACAACAGGTGGTTTTGGTACATAGGGAGGTTTCACCACAGGTGGTTTTGGTACATAGGGTGGTTTCACAACAGGTGGTTTAGGGACATATGGTGGGGGTTTAACAACCGGAGGTTTTGGCACTTGGGGTGGTTTCACCACAGGAGGTTTTGGTACATAAGGTGGTTTCACAACAGGTGGTTTAGGGACATATGGTGGGGGTTTAACAATGGGAGGTTTTGGCACATAGGGTGGATGCACTGGTGGTTTAACAATGGGAGGCTTGGGCACATGAGGAGGTTTTGGAACGTAGGGTGGGTGCAACGGGGGTTTAACAGCAGGAGGCTTGGGAACATAAGGTGGTTTTGGTGATGACTGGGGGGGTGGGCAAGGTGCTGGCTTGCCATGATATGGTGGATGCTTTGGTGGTTTACGAACTGGTGGCTTCACTCTAGGAGGGAGTTTTGGTGGGAGCTTAGGGCGGTGCTTTGGAGGAGTGGGGTATGGACAATAAGGACAAGCCAGAGTGTTGAGCAGGGTGCCCAAGTTCAAGAGAAGAATCAAGAGATTGGCTAGAGCATACTTCCCCATTAGAGAGAATCTGCAAGTCTTCTTTTCAAGACGCAATAAAGGGAAGCTATAGTTGACTGTGAGCCAGTGAATGAAGCCCTTATATCTTGCATCAAACCCCACCCCCACTTCTCTCTGTCTTGTGAGTCACGGTCACGGACAGATGGAGGGCAATCAATTATACTCTCACTGTCCTAGCATTTGGAATTAAAATCGAGGATTAAAATTTATATATAAATTAAAAATAAATTTTAATTAAATTAAATATAAATAATAATTTTTTAATTTTTTATTTATATAAATTTAATTCATTAACACTAAATTAAATATTTACTCTTAAATTATTATTATTTTAATAACGACTTGTTAAATTGTAAGATACAGAATATTTATTTTATAAAAAATAAATAATTTTGATTAATGATAAATAAACATAATATATCATAAATGAATTTTACTATTTATCATTAAATTGAATGTACACAGTAAAATTGTTTCTCCTTAATCATAATCATAATCGCATCATATTAATTATATGTAAATTTCGCCACCGCATCAAATTTGTGGTTATAATTTGTAATAATATTTTTTTTCTTAATTTATTATAGTCCTGTTGCAGCTGCTATGGTACAATAATCATAATTTTAAAGCATAGACACACCCAAAGAACTTTTTGGGTTAGGTAGAGCTCTGTGTGACACAGAGTGATCAGTGCCATGTTGGGATTCACGGACAAAGTTGATCTCTTTCAACAATTATGAGATGCATGTCCAAAAAAAAAAAAAAACAATTATGAGATGGGGGTAATGCTGCTAAGTCCAACATTTCAATTTTCTAAGGACAAGGGAATCCTCGTCCGCAACTTTCCCGCGTAGCAAGCTTGGCGGGTAGCTGCCAATGGCCGCCTCCCTCTCCCCTCTGTCTCTCTTTTCTCTTTTCTTCAGATCTGCTCTGCATAATTTTATTTTCTTTTATAAAAGTTTTCTTTAAAAGAAGTCTTTTTTTAAAAAAAAAATCTATAAATTTTCTTTTAAAACTAAAAATTTAATGTTAATCAATTTTTAAAATATTTATAATTTATTTTCAGATATATAATATTTTAAATTTTAAAAAATAATGTGTAAAATTTTTAATTTTTTTATATAATTAAAAGATATATCGTCTCTTTTTCAAAAAAAAAAAACTTTTTATATGAAATGTTTAACCAATTATATTTTAATTAAATTTGTTGTAATTTTTTATAATATTTTATTAATAATAATTAAGAATAGTGTTATATTTTTTAAATTTAATTTTTAAAAATATAAATTTATTCTCTAAGTATTTTTAATTATATTTTATTTAAAGTTTATATTCTTGTATTTTTTTATTGAATAAAATAATTTTTAATCTGTTTTTTTTTTCAGAAAAAGGACAAGGCAATCGAGAAAACGCGGTTTTGTGCTACAGAAAAGTCTTGGCACGTAGTGCCTAGTTGCCTACTTTCTATTGAGCCCGTGATTGAAGAGAAAAGACAACAAAAGAAAGAATTTCATGGGGAGTTTTACTACAGGGAGATATGTTTGCTTTGGATAAAAGATGCGCACCGAACTACGAAGTTGAAAATCTGGTATATCTTTTTGTGGATTTTCATGGAAAGTAGGTCATAATTGTCTTTTTCTGGATGGAATTTTCTTAATAAGAAATTTTAATTTTGATGGCATATGTCAATTTGTGTTTGGTATCGTGAATGTTCATAGTAATTTTGACATGCATATTATAGATGAATTTCCTCCATTAATTAAGAAATAGTTTATAACGCTAATAAAATCAAGTACCAAGACAAATATTATTGAGAAATTTTACGGCAAAGACAACAAGAACAAAAATAAAAATCAGAAATCAGATGGCTCTCCTACTTCGGTAGAAGAAAATCGCTCAGTGCAATAAAAGACCATGCATGGGTCAAATGTTGGGGCAAGATTGTTACCTTTTTCTTAGCTTCTAAAGCATTATTTGAGCATATTTTAGACTTTAAATTTATATTAGATAGTTGTAACAGTAGCTTTAGTAATAGGTTACCTTCTTGTTGTCTAGTGACTACTATGGTCAGAATGTACCCTAACTTATTCCTCATTGAAATAGATGTGAAAAAAAAAAAAATTGAACATCCTAATGTATTAAGTGTTTAAAAATCTATATATTAAAGAATTGAGTATGATATACATATAAAAAAGTAATATACTTATATACAACACATGAATTTTAAAAATTTTATATTTATTATAATCAAAATAGTTTTTTTAGTGTTTAAAAAATTAAAACTTTCTCTTACCAAACATAAGAGGTTTAGCTTCTTCATTATTAGATGTATATGAAAACTCTTATTTTAAAACTTTAATTTATTATTCAACACTTTCATGATGAATTAAAAAATTAAATAATAATATGAAAGTGGGCAAATTACAGAAAAGGGAAAAGAAGATTGGGGGGGGGGGGGGTAGAGGAGGAGAATTGTAAATGATGCTTAAAGCTCCACATGTAATGCTTTTGCTTTATACCGCTGATGGTGATTCTTGAACTAAATAAAATGATGAACGACACTGGGAGCAAGCCAAGATGAGATTTGACATGATGAGAGGCCTTTTTTTTTTTTCCTTTTTTATTTTTTAGTTTTTTTAGTGAAATGAAGATGAGTTGGCTTCGTCTTTGAATAGACCTCTCCATATATCCACCAATTCAATACATCAATTACCATATTTCCTGTGCCTTAGGGTGTCGGGTAGAGTACTGAAATAGAATGGAAAAATTATCTTCAACTACAACTGTTTGTTGACTGGCTTTGACGTCTTGTAACTGTCAAGATTCAATCGATGGCAACATAATCGACTGAAAGAAGAAAGTTTACTTTTTTATTTTTTAAATAAAATACTCCCATTCCTCTTTATTAATTATTTTATTACATATCTTTTTATTATAAAATATAAATATATACAATTTTTTTTTTTTAAAAATAAAAGTACAATACTCTTTATTCTCTTTATAAATATTTTTATTATATGTCTTTTCTTAAAATTAAGAGTAAAAATACTTTTTTTCTTTTAATTAATATTTTTATTAAATGATTATTCATCTATTATAAAAATATACACAAATATCATTTTTAAATAAAAATATTATACAAGTTAACCCTCACTTTCACCATTCTTTATTAAAAAGAACAAATCCCTCTGATTTTTCTCAGTCTTCTCCATTGTTTTTTTTAACATAAATTATTTTTTTCCAACTATTTTGTTTGCCTCTTCCTGTCTTGCATTATTAATCTCCTAATTTTTCCTTTGCTCATAGGTTCTTATATTGGTAAAATATAATTAGTGAGAAAATTTTCAACCATTTTTGGAAACCAACAAAATTGGTATTTTGATTGCTCAATCTCCTTCACAATAATAAATATATTCCATAGCATTTATCTCCCATTTTTATCTTACTCTCTTATCTTATACACGTCAAGTATTGTTTTCCAAATATGAATATCTTTCTTCTTTTATGTCTTCCCTTAATCTGCCTTTATAACTAAGAAATGAATTTTTTTCATACTTGATATCATATAGAGTTTGATTACATAAGTATCTATTAGAATAGATAAATGGATATACATTCCTCTATTATTGATCATTATATAGTTTCTATTGTTGTTGATTTAAAATTATAACTACCATACAAGTGCACTTGTCAAATAATAATATACTAGCCGAGTAGCAAGTTGTCTTCCATAAGAAATTATCATCTTAACAATTAAGTACCACAATTTAACTCCTCTTATTTTATCCAAGAACTCAATTCTTTAATAAGGCAAAAATTAATAAAGAAAATAAATATCAATTCAATGAGAGAACCTTCACACAAATGTTTAAATTAATAAAGCTTCTTTATTAAATTTCACTTATCTATTTGATTTTACTTCCCCTTTTCTCTTTTATTTTAGCCTGTCATAGTGAATTACAAATTTGAACCCTAATTTGTTTTTAATTCTTTTTCAAGAATAAATAACTCTGATTATCTACAAGGTAAACCCTAATTTAATTAAAGTAATTGAAGTATAGTTTAGAAACGAAACACAAGTTCAATTGACCATGTGTGGCATGAAAGTATATTGCTATCTCATATACAATTTGATTCATTCACATCAACGTTAACAAAATTTAAGAGTAACCAATTTTCTCCTAATCATTTAATTGATGGCCAGTCAATAAAAAAAATTAAGAATTGATTTTAGAAAATATTTCAACTATCACATTAATAAGAATTGGAAAGCGGATCAATTAAACTTGTAATAGCCGTAAATTTAACGAAAATGTTAAATAAAGAAAATTTAGAATAAAAAAGATAATTTTAAAAATGGGGATTTCAATTAAAGAAAATTTAAAATTTAAAGAGAGGATTTCGAAAATGGAGTTAGGACCCGGTAAAAATAAATTATTATTTACATGGATTAAAGAATTATAAAAAAAATGTGAGGAATTTACGTTTTGGGGCAAAAATGCAATTTCTTAAAAATTTCGGGGTTAAAATGTAAATAAGAAAATTTTTGCAAGGACCTCCCTCAAAAAGTGAAATTTTGCAGAAAGGTCCCCCGAGATATTTTAAAGGCCTCAACCACTCCGGAAGTTGGTCATTTGCAGATTTTTCCATCTCTCTTCAGAAATTTCTCCCCGAAAACCCTCTAACTTCTCTTTAAGATTCTCCGCCTACAGATCTCGGATTTCGACACCACCACCACCAATGGACTCACAACGAAGAGTTCTTCAAATCCATCTGATTGGTTTATGGAGAATTGGCCGGAAATTGGCTGGAAAATTAAAGGAAAAATCGGCCAAAAAGGTAACCCCTGAAACTCCTATTTTTAGTTCTCAAACGCAAAAACTAACACCGTAGATCGATCTAGATGGCACCGAAACCTTTGGATCTCAAATTTCAGCCAAATCCACCACCGCACGCGCCCCCACGCACCGAATATCTCTCGGCGAGTGAAGCCCACGTGCAGCTCCTTAGGCGGCGCGTGTAGCGCGTAGCAGCCGGACCTCCTTGTGTTGACCTGCGTTGACCGAGCTCCCGGAGGCCAAATTTTGCAAATCCGAAGTCTTTTTTAAGGTTTTCGGATGTTCCGGACTCGATGTTGGGGTTCATTTTGCTGAAGTCGAATCAGAAACTAGGATTTTAAGGGTGTCCAACTTTGTACTTCAAAGTGGTGGTAGACAATTCTTCCTATGGTTTGTTTTTACTCTTCTTGAACTTTACATTGATAAATGAGTATGATTACATGTTATTTATACTTCCATATGTTCTTGAAATGGTTTGGAAATGTCTGAAATAATTGGAATATGATATTTAGTTCAAGAAGAGTTTGATTTTGAAATGAATTTTGAAACACATTGAACATGCGATTCTTAAATGTATTTCGCATTACATGGCAAAGAAAATATGTTATACATGTGACATTGATTTTACAGTGTTATGTTTGCCTCGGATATGGGCATGATTATATGATTCCTCTTATTGGAAAATTTATTATAAAAGATTTTGTACTGAGACTGAAAGTTCTGTCACTTTTATATATATATATGAACAATGATGGGTTATATGGCTTGAGACGGTAATGTGAAGGTGGTATTAGTGGTAATGTGAAGAGGCAGTTGGGTGATGAACTCACATTCCCTATTGATTTATGGAAGTTGTAGTCAGTGATATTGTGAGGAGGCAGTTGGGTGATGAACTCACATTTCCTGATTACCTATTGTGATTATGACAGTGGTAATGTGAGGAGGCAGTTGGGTGATGAACTCACATTCCATGTTTATCTATTGAGTATGTTGAAAATTGTGACATACTTGAGTATTATATAAAAGAATTGATTTTTAATGCATATCAAATTTGATTTAAGATTAATTTGTATCATATGTGGTTACAGATATTTGAATGTGATTTGAACTGAGAATATTTTGAAAATGCGGGTCCCATAAGGATGTACTTCTGAACGGTAGATTTTGATATGATAAGTTTTAATATATGAGTACATCCTTATGTTGATCTGAGAGGTCATAGGATGTATTATCTGCTCACTGAGTTGTAAAACTCACTACACGTGGTTGATATATTTTTCAGATAAAGACCTAGAATTTGGTCCTGCGGCTACTTGACCGACTAGGAGTCGTACTTCGGTGGTGAGTCTAACTTGTTTCTAGGCTCTCAGTGTATTATATTGTAATATATTTGTACTCTAGAGTTGTTCTGAATGTCACAGGCAAGATCCTTGTTTCCGCTGTAAACTTGTTATATATAGACTTGGCATGTATAATTATTAGTTTTGTAAACTTGTAAACGTTTGATAATACTCGGATATGTGTTATTGTGAGACTATTTGCATATGCGTAATAATAAAGTTTATCGGATAGTAAAGGTATTCGCGTTCCTAAAGTAGGGATGTGACAAAACTACATAGAGAATATTCTTTGAATACCTATAATAGGGATATACTCCATAGATAAAAATATAAAATCAACTAAAACAATAATAGGTTCCATTCAAATATAAAAGAAAAAGAAGATAATAGAAAAAAATTATGAATTTTTTCCAATCCTTCAAACCCTAGAAATCTCTCTAATTAGATCTTGGGCTTCTCCTCCTTGGAATGGTCTGCGTGCTTTACCTCCTAGCTCTTTTCAAGAGTTTTCAACAAAATTTCCACACCAGGACCCTTTTTTATAGTATGGATCACATGCACATAAGTTACCTTGCAAGTTTTACCATTTTTGTCCCCTAGACGTGGCCTAGGCTATGGCAAGTGATAAGCATATAATTCTGCATCATTTGGATACTTTAATATGGCATCTTAGTTGAATTTGAGTGGAAATAAGTAGGGAATATGATTAATCTATGTAATTGTCTTACAAGAACTAAGGAAAATAAAATTTATGTGAAAAAGAAGGAAAAAAAGGACAAAGGCCTGAAAAACAAGACAGAAGTTGTCTTATCACAACACTGGTTAGCTTTCATCGCAATGACAACTGTCTAGAAGAAAGTCCTAAAATTCCAAAACTGCTTCCGTTGCAACACAAGTTATTTATCGTTGCGACACTGAAGACTGCAATATAAATTCAAAAATTACATAAGCTTTCCTGTTGCAACACAAATTCATTTCTGTTGTGATGCAAGTAAGCAACCCTTAAGCAGAGGAGACATGAGATCATTAAACTAGTTTATTATGTTAGCAGAAATGGTGATGTCACGATGTAAGTATGACAACTTAGTTTTTCTTTTGATAAATAGCTATTTTCAGTAGGAGTTTACCATCATCCCTTTAACTTCTTCTACTCTTACTTTTCTATTAGAATTTAGTTGATTTCTCTATGGCCTTATGTGGCTAAACATCTTTAGTTGGCTTAGAAAGATTGAAACCTCAATAATTTTATTCATTGTGAGATTTGACTATGGTTTAATTGTTCAATTTTAGTTGAGTATTAATTGTTCTTCTGCTCTTTATCTTATGATTGTTTTATTTACATGCTAGGATGCATACTAGTATATTGCTTATCTTGATCTACTATTGAATCATATATCGAACAATGTTTTGATCACTTTGGTTTAAAAGACAAATAGGATTAACAGTTACTAGATTATGGATTATTGATCTTGTGATGAACTATTAACTAGATTAAATGTAGTTGATTGGTTTTGTTGTTTACTTTTATTAATCTCTCTAATTCTTAATGCAGTTGTTAAGTTAAATTTTATTGATCAATTAAGATTGTTTAGCAATTAGGGTTAGTTGAGGCAATCATTGTCAATTAACTAAACCTAAGGAGGGATGGGAATTAATTCCAATGGTAAGTATTCAATACGTTGATTATATTATTGATGATCAATGTGAATTCTTAATTATGGATATTGACCTAGCCAACATTCTCTCTACTGATTTATCTCTATACTATCTTATTTGCATTTAATTTCTTCTGGATTCATACTATTTACTTATTGCATTCAAAATTCCCTTTTCATATTCACAAAATTTATAATCAGTATCTGTGGTTTTGATCCTTATTTTCACTACTACATGTTGGTTTTAAGGTAATGTATTTATTACATTTAGAGTATCTGCAATAACACGTTCCAAATTTTGGTGTTGTTGCCAAAGACTGCGCCCAATTTTACCTATTGTGAAGTCTAATTTATTTAGTTTATTCCTACAACTTATTCTTTTAACTCAAGAGATTTGCAATACCATTCAAAAATTGAGAAAACTTTGATCAGTAGGAATAGAAAAGAAACTCAATGAGATATTGATCAAGAGAAGAAATAAGTAGTCATGGCTAGGAAGCTACTTTGAAGGAGCTTGCTACTCTATATTTGCATCAACAACCCATATGGATTACTTTCCCTACTCTCGATGCTAATATTATTTTGAGTTAAAATCTAGATTGATACATCTCTCATGTAATTTTCATGGTCTTCCTACATAAACACTTGAAGGAGTTTCATGTGGTCTGTACTAGCATGAAGTAACTAAGGAACACATCAAATTAAGGGCATTCTCTTTCTCCTTAAGAGATTCAATGAATGATTGGCTTTACTATTTGCCATATGGAACCATACCACATGGGATAAGATAAAGAAGTAGATTATACAGAGATATTTTCCTGCATCTAGAGCTATAAACATAAGGAAAGAAATATGTAGTATAAGACAACATAATTGGAAGACATCATATAACTATTGGGAAAGATTTAAGAAACTTTGTACAAGTTGTCCACATCACCAAATTAGTGAGCATTTATTAATCCAATATTTTTATAAGGGCCTCATACAAGGTGATAGAAATATGATAAATGTAACTAGTGGGTTAGCATTAATAGATAAAACCTATGAAGTAGCACGAAATTTCATTACAAACATGGCTGCTAACTCCCAACAATTTGATTCCAGGCATAATTCCTCAATGAGGTATGCTAATGAGGTAAGTACCCCTTTTCTTGAACAACAAATGACTAAGCTTACATGTCTTGTTCGTCAAATGGCTACAAGTACAATTCAATTAATGAAAGCATATGAGATTTGTTCAATAGTGGGACACCCTACACATATATGTCCCACCTTTGTAGAGGAACCTATAGAGTAAGCTAATGTAGTATATGGTTTTTCTAGTCAGCCAAGGAGATATAACCTTTACTCAAACACCTAAAATCCTAGGTGGAGAGACCACCCAAATTTTAGATATATGAATCATTAAATGAATAAACTAGTGGCCCAAAATTATTCAAATTTTTAGTAGAATCAGCAGTCATTCCCTCTTAGACAACCATCAGTCCAAAATTTTAACTCAAGTATGTCTTTAAGGGATATGGTCCAATCCCTTGCTAACATTACTTTTCAAATGCAACATGATTCAAAGTAATTCCAACAAGAGACAAGGAGTAGTATTCAAAATTTGAAAAATCAAATGAGCTAAATGGCATAATCTGTTAATAAGTTATAGGACAAAATTTAGGAAAATTGCTTTATCAAACAATAATAATTTTGAAGGAGAATGTTAGTGCTATTATTTTGAGAAGTGGCAAAGAAGTTGAAAGCCTTATATTAGCACTTCCTCAGTAAAAAGAAGAAAATAATGAGGAAACCAAGGAGGAGGAGGCACGAAAAGGTAAGTTTCCACCTTTACCTGCATATGAACAAGTACCCCATTTCCTGAAGCACTAGTAGAAATAGGAAGATTAAGAAACATCCAGTTTTGTATAAGACCTTTAGAAGATGTGAGGTAAATATTCTCCTTTAGATGTAATGAAATAGGCACCTTATTATATAAAATTTCTGAAGGAGTTATGCACCTTAAAAAGAAAGCAAAAATTGAAAGGGTGTGAAAAAATGTAGGTGGGACAAAATGTATCTATTATGATACCAACAAAGCTCTCTACAAAGTGCAAAGATCTATGTATGTTTGCTATTCCATGTAAAATTGATAATTATGAGGTTGAAAGGGTAATGCTAGATTTAGGAACATCTATAAATGTGATGCAATATTCTATTTATGCTTCATTAAAATTAAGGCCCTTAAATCCAACCAATATGGTAATCCAATTAGCAGATAGATCCAACGCATACCCAAAGCAGTTAATTGAAGATTTCTTAGTACAAGTAGATAATCTGGTTCCCCTATTGATTTTTATGTCATCGAAATGGAGAATGGTGATACTAAACCTCCAATCCTATTAGGAATACCATTCTTAATGACTTTTAAGACTATAATAGATGTTTATAGAGGTAAACTTACTATTGTGTTTAATGGTGAGGTCATTAACTGCAATATATGATATTCCCATTTACACTATGAATGTTATTGATTCTTTATTATAGGAAACTTTTGAGTTGGATGAAGAACACAAGCTAGAAGTAGCCATAAGTAAGCTTATTGAGAAAGACAATAAAGAGATGAAATTTGACACTGAATTGAAAGAAAATGTTGCTACACTTAATACATACTTAGAAATTCATAACCAGATAATATTTTATTCATTGAATTGCCAATTTCCAATTAGCAACCACTACCTTCTATTTTGTATGCTCCTACCCCTAAATTGAAGCTATTCCTAATGACAATATCCAACAAGTTTGATACTGCACAAGATAAAATGTTATTGCAAGTTCGTTAAAAGCACAAGACAACTATAGGATGGATCATAGCTACCATTAAGAGAATTTGCCTTTCTACTTGCATGCATAGAATATTCCTAGAAGAAAGAGCAATACCATTTAGACAAACTCATAGAAGGTTAAATCCACTTATGATGGAAGTGGTAAAAACGAGATCTTAAAGCTTTTTGAAGTGAGAGTAATATACATTATTTCATATAGTAGTTGGGTTAGTCTAGTGCAGGTGGTCCCTAAGAAAACATGTATAACCATGGTTCAAAATCAAATTGAGGAATTAGTTCCCACCTAAATTTAAAATAGGTGGAGGGTTTGTATATATTATAGAAAACTAAATTATGTAACCTAAAAAGATCACTTTCCTTTATATTGTATTGGTTAAATGTATGAAAGATTAGCAGGCTATCTTTACTATTGTTTTCTTAATGGATATTTAGATTATTTTCAAATTACAATTAATCTAGAAGATCAAGAGAAGACAACTTTTACTTGTCTATTTAGAACATTCACATACAGGTGCATACCTTTTAGGTTATGCAATGCCCTTGCTACTTTTCAAAGGTGTACGGTTAGTATATTTACTTATTATATCGAGAAATTTATAGAATTTTTTATGGATGATTTTACTATTTATTGTAATTCATTTGATGATTGTTACATAACCTTACATTCATTTTGAGAAGGTGCATGGAAACTAACTTTGTCTTGAATTCTAAAAAAATGTTATTTTATAGTTGAGCAAGGTATAGTTTTAGGACATGTTATTTCATTGAAAGGGATAGAAGTAGATAAGGCCAAAATTGATGTTATTCAATCTCTATCTTACTCTACTTGTATGCGTGAAGTCCATTCTTTTCTTGGACATGCAGGTTTTTACTAAAGATTCATCAAAGACTTCTCCAAGATAGCAACACCTTTATGCAAACTACTACGAAAAGAAACATTGTTTGAATTTGACAAAGATTGCAAAAATTCATCTAACACACTGAAAGAGCTATTGGTTTTTTGGTCTATTATCTATCCACCAAATTGGGAATTGCCATTTGAAATCATGTGTGATGCCAGAAATTATGTAGTTAGTGTAGTCTTGAGTCAAAGAGTTGGAAAATCCTCATATGTCATCTACTATGCATCCATGACACTAAATAATGCCTAGAGAAATCATAAAACCATGGAAAAAGAACTCTTAATTGTTGTTTTTGCTTTAAAAAATTTTAGATCTTATCTAATTTACACTAAAGTCATTATTTATACTGACCAAACAGTTTTGAGATACTTGGTGATAAAGAAGGAGTAATAAAACTAAAAAAATGAGATGCCATAAACAACCTTGCTATTTTGTGAAACCTATGATGTTTGGGGCTTTCCCCACCTCTGGTTTTAATTATATCTTACTACTATTGATTATTTCTCAAAATAGGTGAAAGCTAAAGCCACTGGGATGGATGATTCTAAAGTGTTTTCAGATTTCATTAAGTTTCACATTTTCTCCAAGTTTGGGATACCAAAGGCCTTAATTAGTGGCCACAACACTTACTTTTGCAATGGGACTGTGTAAGCCTTGCAAATAAAGTGTAATATCACTCAAAAGTTGGTAACTACATATCATCCCTAAACAAATGGGCAAGCGAAGGTATCTAACAGAGAAATTAAGTCCATCATTAGCAAAGCTATTAATCCTAACTGAAAGGATTGGAATCTATGCTTGGATGATGCTTTGTGAACTTATAGAATAGTATACAAAATTTCTGTTAGTATGTCACCATACTAGTTAGTGTTTGGTAAACCTTATCATGTCCTAGTAGAATTGGAACATAGAGTTTATTGGGCCATAAAGAATTTCAACATGAATTTGGATGAAAGTAGATAACACAAGAAGCTGCAGCTATAGAAAATAGGAATAATGGAGATTAGGAGTGAGTCTTAAATTAATGCATGCACTTATAAAGAAAAGACTAAATTCCTACATGATTGGATGATCTCCCAAAAAGAATTTGTTAAACGATAGAAAGTCCTTTAAAATTCAAGGCTAAAACTATTTCTAAGTAAGTTACGTTCTAGATAGGATGGACATTTTATTATTACTAATAATTTTCCTCATGGTGCAGTGGAAATTCAAAGCATGGATAAGCCCAAGAGTTTCAAGGTAAATGGCTAATAGTTTAAGCTGTATTATGAAGAATTTCAACCTAAACTAATGGCATGGATGGACCTTGAAGACCCAGATACTCTGATTAACAAATTGTCATTTCGTTGAGCCAACGATATTAAAAAAATGTGCTAATTGGGAGCAACCCAATAGGTAGGTGAATTTTCTTATTCTTAGTTTTTAATCTAATAAGCTTTCTTTGTTTCCATTGAAAATTTTAGGTAAATTGAAGTTAGGGGTCTAGCATCACGAAGGTACTGAAATACCATCATGCCAGCTATTCAAGAGTAATTAAAAAAAAATCCAACAGTGCTCATGTTGCGATGCAAATTTTCCTATAAATTCTCCAAATCTAAAAGCCTTAAGTCACGACAGCTCGATCTTACTGTCATGATGACAATTTACTAGGAAATTTTTTTAGGAATCCATAAGTTTCAGTGTTGTGACAGCATGCAGTTCGCATTGCAATGAGGAGAAGCTTGCGTTGTGATGCTAGCTCGATAACTTAGAAAAAAATATAAAGAGCTCAGTCTCTTACTACAATGTTCATCATGAAATCGAGAGTCCTAACCTTAATTCCACCAAATTCCCTATATTTCACCAAACACATGTATAATCAGGTGAAATTCGGCCTCTACAAGGTGTTTCTAGACCAAATCCTACCCATTCACCCCCAAAATCCTAGCAATTTGGCCAAATTCTTCTAACGAACACTCTAGGGATTATACTTAATGTGTCCATAATTAAGCATGATTTCAATACCTTTCAACTTAATATTTGTTTGATTTATGTAAAATAGATTAAGAATTAACTTAATTTTGTGTTTTGTGTTGTAGGAGAAAAGGAAAAGAAAAGAGGAGAAAAAGAGAAGAAATTCATAGAAAATGTTAATTTTGCTTGGAATCATGATATTTTGTCACTAATTGAGGCATATCTCTTTCATATGAGCTCCATTTGAGGTGAATCCAGTGGCTATGGAAAAGTAAGACAAAGAGCTACAATTTATGTTAAGCACTTTGACAAAATCTAGAAAAATTAGGGTGTCACAGTGCTCACAAGAGAGCGTTGTGCCTTTGCCAAGCCCAAAAAAAAAAGGCGTCGTAGCACTTATCTAGATTGTTGCAATACCTCATCCCCCAAAATGCCGAACCATCACAGCATCCGCCGCCATACCATAGAAAGAAATCCATGATTTTTATGTTATTTTGGCTTTAATAGTAGCCTAATATGTCAAAAAATGACCTAAAAGCAATCATAGTTCATTTAAGACTCTTCAATCTATAAATAGGGGAGAAAAGTAAGCATCAAAGCCATTACATTCTCAAGCATTCTCTTCTCTTCTTTTCTTAGATTTTATTATACCTTACACGTCTATTTTTTTTGTTGGTTGAGGAAGATTGAAACTTCAAGGATCATATATGCATTGTGAGATTTGAATTAGTGTTTAACAGTTCAATTTTAATTAAGTATTGATTATTCATCTGCTCTTCTTCTCCATGATTGTTTATATGATTGCTAGAGGATCCACTTGTGTATTGTTTATGTCAATCTACTGTTAAATCACAATTTAACAAAGTTTTGATCACTGTGATTTAAGAGATAAATATGATTAATAACTATATGATTAAAAATTATTAAACCTACGGTAAATGATTAACTAGATTAAATATAATCGATGTGTCTGTTTTATTTAACTCTATTAATTTCTCTAATTTTTTATGCAGTTAATAAGTTA
The DNA here is from genome assembly GCA_037074535.1 of Gleditsia sinensis. Classification (NCBI taxonomy): domain Eukaryota; kingdom Viridiplantae; phylum Streptophyta; class Magnoliopsida; order Fabales; family Fabaceae; genus Gleditsia; species Gleditsia sinensis. Next base: position 45,509,082 of record CM073472.1, on the reverse strand, counting down.
ATCTTTACCGATATGCTAATGTTGCTTGTTGATTAGAGTTAGTTGAGACAATTGTCATCAATTGACTAAACCTAAAGAGGAACATGGATAATATCCTAATGATATATACTCAATTTAAGATTGATTATATTGTCAATAATCAATGTAATTCCTTGACGGTGGATATAAACCAAAACCAAGTCTTTCATCATTAATCATACTCGTTTATTTTGTTATTTGCGATACTTTTTTTTTACTTTATTAATTTACTTTCAGTACTCAACCCTTTTTTTATTTCACAAAAGGTAATACCAGTCTCTGTGAAATAGACTTTTACTCCTGGTACTACATGTAATATTGGGTAATGTATTAATACCCGTGATAGTACCCACAAATACTCATTAGCGGTAATAATATGTGCTCATTTTTTGTATTTTTGGCCTGCTAACTATTGCTAAGGATTAGTATTTGGTGTTCATGGCTTTAAACTCGAAAATTAAGGATTGAAATAAAGAGATTAAATTTGTATTTTTGGGGACTTAAGTGCATGTTCTAGATATTTTATCTGTATGATTTTAGGGTGTATATTGTGAAATTTCTACTGCCATTTACTGTATTTGGCTATTTAGGCTACCATATGTAATTGAGTAATCGTTTGAGGAGCAATTGGAAGCTATCATTGAAGCCAATCCACACAGCACACCAAGTGTTGGTGAATTGCCATAGTGACTAACCATCTCCCAAATATTTACCTAAACAATTCGTCCCATACCTATAGCACCTAAAAAGACCTAAGTTGGCCCTTTCAAGAAATCCAAAAGGACATACATGTCCCTCACCTATGATCTAAACTTATTTGTGAATGAGAAGGTATTCCAACACCACAATAAGGTGGTAGTAAACAAGCAGTTAATTTAGAAGCAGTGATTTGATCTGTCTAACGATAGGATGCCACTAAAGCCTGACATTATGAACAGGGGCTAGGAAGTATTTGCAACAAAACCTAAATGTAGGTTACTCCTAATTGTGCAAGATTTTTACTTTAATGCCAATATGCACTAGAGGCATGTGGTCATCCTGAGAGGCAAATGGGTGTCCTTCACCCTACAAGACATAAATGCCATATACTTTATGCCAAACATTAAGGATGACAACTACAATGCCTTTATCCAAGAGGAAGTTGATCTTATTAAATTATTAAATAAACTATGCTACGAATGGGCCCAAAGGAAGTTGAATGCCAATGGGTAGCGCAACTATAGTGATAGGGGTCAGCTGACTATATCTTATAAGGCCTGGCTATACTTCACATCTCAAAGACTAGTATTTGTGGCCTATGTCAGTGATGTAATAGTGGACAGGGACTTGCTCATCTATGCTTGATGTGTTCATAATTAAACATGATTTTAATACCTTTAAACTTACTTTTTGTTTGATATAAGTAAAATATAATTATAAATTATTTTAGTTTTGTGTTTTGTGTTGTAGGAGAAAAAGATAAGAAATTCATGAAAAAAATGAAGAATTACAGTGATTCCAAACATTTCGGCACTAATTAGATCATATCTCCCACATATGAACTCCAATCAAAGTGATTCAATTGCCTTGAAAAATCTAAGACAATAATTTACAACTTTTATGTTGAGAACTTTGGTAAATTCGGGAGAATTTAGAGCGTTACAAAGCTCGAAAATCAAAAATTACAGTGTAATAAGATGAATCCTAAAATTTTGTCACTAATTTGGGTATATCTCTCTCATATTATCTTCGATTAAGATGATTTTAGTGGTTATAGAAAGTTAAGAGAAATAACTACAAGTTTTATGTTGACCACTTTTGCAAATTATGGAAAAAATAAAAGTGCCGCGGTGCCTGCAATTCAGCATTGTGACATTACATAACTTGCTATTGGAGCTATCTATATTACCGCGATGCTCACAGTCATAGTACAGATTTTAATGTGAATTTTAGGATTTTTTTTACCTAAATTGATGCCCAAAAAACCTAGGAACTGTCCTAGAAGCAATCCTACTTCGTTCAGGACTCTCTCAACCTATAAATAAGAGGAAAAGAAAGTGTGAAAGGATCATCAAATAATCCAAGGATCAAATCACCAATTTATCCAGATTCTTCTTCTTCTCTTCTCTTAGATTCTCGTATGGCCCTGCGCTGCTAATTTCCTTTTTATTGGTTGAGATAGATTGAAACTTCAAAGATCTTTTGTGAATTGTGAGATTTAGATTTAAGTTTGTTAGTTTAATTTTAATTGAGTATTGATTATCCATCTACTTTTCTTCTCCATAATTATTCATATGATTACTAGGAGGCCTACTAGTATATTGTTTGTTTTAATCTACTGCTAAATCATATTTTAAATAAAGTTTTCATGATTGTGATTTAAGAGGCAAATATGATTAATAATTTTGGATTATGAGTTATTAAACCTAGGGTGAATGATTAACTAAATTAAATACATCCAATGTGTCTATGTTTATTTAACTATACCAATTTCTCTAATTTGTCATATGTTTAATAAGTTAAACTTTATCGATGTGCTAAAGGTTAACTGTTAATTAGGGTACATTGAGGCAATCGTTGTTGTTGTTTTAATTAAAATTTGCAAACACACGAATCTGTTGGAATACAAATTTAATGGTATTTTCACGAGAATTGCCAATTAAAAGGAAACTCTAATTTAGACCCAAAATAGATAACTCTAACCAAGTTGTCAAAATATTTGTTTTGTGAGAAGAACATTAAATTAAGTATGCCAGAAATTGATGTACTCATATTAAATTGAAATGTATTCAAATTAAAAATGAATGTTAAGATTAGAGGATCCACTCTAGGTATGAATAAAGATAAATTTAACTTTTTTATCACTCAATTAGAATCCTCAATATAATGTTTCAATAGGAAAATGTGTTAATTTAAGCTCACTTTTGTTTATACATGAATTATTTTTACCTCATTTTTACACAATTAATACATTTTTGTAAAATAAATTTAAGCATACATTGTGCTAATGATTTTATTGTCTACAATAAATCAAGATTGATTCAAGCATTTATTGTTCCAAAAATTGTCTACAATGTATCAAGGTTCACACTTAACAAGATTAAGAATGAGATGTAAAAGGAAGAAAAAACATAACAAGAGATAGGTGGCGAAACCAACCATAAACAATAACAACATAAAATAGGTGACAAAATTAGCCATTAAAATAACAAGATATAGGCGGCAAAACCAACTATTAAGAAATAACATGAGAAAAGAAATAAGAAGGTAAATACAATATCAAATATAAACATTAAAATTAAGAGTTGGATAAATTATTATTCTTATATCAAGAGTTTCACCATTTACCTTAGCATAAGGAAATTAGTTCTCCATATTCAAAGTAAGAAAGCAAAATTGAAGATGAACAAGCATGATGATATTATGAAAGGATAACAAAGTATCTAAAGAAATAAAAACATTATAATACTAAGAACCCAAAATGATGCTCTCAAAATTAAGATCTTTCAAGCATTCCTCTAGCACTCTCTTTAACTCACAAGATCTCTCTATTTATAGATACAACTAGGGGACATGTGACAAAAATAGTGGGTAGTAAGTTGCACTAAAGTTGACAAGTTGTATTGCATTATGTGCACCGAAAGTAATTATGAGATTTTTCCTTGATAACCACCGAATTTGCTGTCCATATGAAAAAAAAGCTATAGAAAATTGTGTCAGTTATTCAACTACCAAATTTCGTACATATTAATTACGTATTTTTTCATATACGATCTAAATACTATAGCAAGATTGGGCTGGACTGCAACAATAAACATATTTTCTTCTAGCCTAATTTTGGTCCTTTTAGTGTCAGATATTTGCTAATCACATGAACATGAAATTTGTATAAAATTGTGTCGCCTATTTACCTAACAAATTTTGTACATATTGACTATTTTTTTTTTGAGATATGGTCAAAATATTGGAGTAAGGTCAGGCTGAAAAACAAACAGCAAATAGATTTTCAACATTGGATGTTCCTTGAGTCTTTATGTTTAAGTTTTTTTGAAAATATGGTCATAAATCAATATTGAATTGATGCATATATCCATTAGGATGCGTCTTAAGAGTTAATAAGATAATGCTTCTTACTCTATCGTCCTCAATGAGTTTATTTTATTTGCTTGATTATAGACACAATTTCCAATGAATCAAAATTTAGCTTTAATTTCTCCAATTGAGTCCATTTTCTATTATTCTCTTTATCTGTAAAAGATGCACAAAACTAAAGATAAGTACGAAAAATAAATTCTTAAATATATCAAAAAACTAAGATGAAAGTATTTGATTCATGGTTATAGAAGTCATTGATCAATCATCATCAATTAACTAAATCTAAGGAGAAATATGGATAATATCTCAATAGTAGATACTCAAATTAAGATTGATTATGTTGTCAATGATCAATGCAATTCTTGATGGTGGATGTTAACCGAAACCAACTTTCTTATTATTAATCACTCTTTATTGTATTGTGATTATTCTCTTTTTACTTTAATAATTTTCTTACAGCTTTCAACCCCCCTTATATTCTACTCAGAAAAAGTAATACCAGTCTCCGTGAAATTAACCTTTACTCCCACTACTACAGATTAGTTTTGAGATAAGGTATTATATTTAGTGTACCTGTGATAGTATCCACCAATTCTATATTGAAAGGCCACTCCATTGATGTGGGAAATATCATACACTAGAGCATAATGACTTACATCCACTAGAAGACTGGTGGGCTATTTGTGCCAAGGCTCATTACTGCATTGTATGCTTGAGTTGGGGTCCAATGGAGCCCTAATAAGGCCTTGATTAACCTTATGAAGGCTATCACTTATAGGTATATCTACTATTACAAATGCTTTGAGGCTCCATTACCAAGCACCATAAGTTTACCCATGCTACCATTGGCCACAACATCGGCACTAAAGGAGGCTGGGGGTAGCTCACATATGCCATATCAAGCCCACTTCATTGAGGACTTATGAGAGTGTACTAAGGCACTCAAGAGAGATATTGCATATGCAGGCACATCATTGATCCAATATATGCATGACTACTTCACCTCTGCCAGTTAGTACTAGGCAAATTATTTGAACTACCTAGCCTTGACCATAGGAGCCCATATGTATTTCCCACCACCACTACTAGTCAAGCCACCTTCTACATTAGAGAAAGATCCCATGGATGAGAAAATTGAGGATGAGGATATTTAGATCATTGAAGTCCTTGAGTTCGAGTTATTTTTACTATATTTGTAGATTTCTCTGTTATTGTATTTTCATCTCACATTAGGGAAAATGTGAAGATTGAGTGTTGGGGTGGGATTTTAATTTTGCTACTCTAGACAATTGTATAATCATGATACCCTGGATGGCTGAGAATGAATGACTACTGTAAACCCCAATTTTTGAATTATTATACTTGAGTTTTCACTATTATGCATTTTCCTTGCATCAGCAAATTGTGTGATTGTGTGCATGTGTTCAAGTTATAATTTGAGCTATCAAGCTTTCTAAAATTCCAATGATGTGATTGAACTAAAATTTTTAGTTCTTGAGAAAGGTATAATAAAACTGCAATTATAGGAAATTTTTTAACTTTCTTGAAATTGTTATTCTCACTTTTAAAACCCTGAAAATTTTATGCACTTCAACCTTGGGAATTTAATTTACCTAGTACTTATAAAAGGTTGATATATTGCTAAAATAATTTTTTGACCTTAAAAATGAACTCTAAAATTTATTTCAATGCACTTGAGATGAATTCCTAAGTTAAGATTATCACTTAGGAAATGATTTAGGTATTCTTTGCAAGATTGAGCCTTTTCAAGTTTACCTGATGATATTATATCTCTGGTACCCTTTTTTGAGGTTATTTAGCTTTTTATTGTAAATAACTAATTAAATGTATAACCTTATTTATTTTTTATATTTCAATATTCTTTTGAGTGTCCTATTCACTCATTTACATAACTACCATTTGCAATCTAATTTAGATCTTTATTATTTAAAAAGGGTGGAAGGGTGGAGTTAAGATGATGAAAAATGAACTGAAGTAAGGGAAATAATGAAAGAAGAAAAATAGAGAAAAACAAAAAGGAATAGTTGAAACCAAAAATTGAAGAATAGAGTAGAAAAGGAGTGTGGGGGAAAAGCCCCTGATAATAAGAGAAAGCTCTTGGAAAAGGAAATAAGAATAATTCATGTGGTATAGGGTGATTAAGTCAAATTTTTATCCTTTATCTTACCCTATACCCTGGCCACATTACCAGCTAGATAAAGCTATATTGATCCAAGTTGTAGTACGTAGCATACATTTATAGAGAGTGGCTTGAAGCAAATACCTATGGAGTTCTTATCATTGAGTGTTGTACTTTGAAAATTTTGCTAAATGAACTTATTCAAGTATAGGGAATTATTTGACTTAAGACACACACATTCACTCAGGATTTACAAGAACGAATATGAATTGAATTAGAATTAAGTTTGCATACAAACTATGATTTTTTTTTGAAAACTTTCTTGAAGCTTTTATCCATAATTTCTTCTAAGGCAAGAACTTAGTAGCTAGAAACTTATTGCATTATTTGCATATTGTCTGAGGTTTAATTTTCCTTCAAAGGTTTGCTTTTTCTTAAGGACAAGTAAATGATTGTGTGGGGGTATTTGATAATCATATAATTCTGCATCATTTGGATACTTTAATCAAACATCTAAGTTGAATTTAAGAGGAAATAAGCAAGGAATACGATTAATTTATGTAATTTTCTTGTAGGAACTAAGGAAAATAAAATTAGTGTAAAAAAGAAGGAAAAAGGGACAAAGGGCTAAAAAATGAGATAGAAATTGTCCCGTCGTGACACTAGTTAGCTCCCATTGCGATGGAAACTCCCTGAAAGGAAGTCACTGAATTCCAAAACTACTTCCATAATTATGTGAGTTATTTACTGTTGTAACACTAAAGATTGCAAGATAAATTCTAGAATTACATAAGCTTTCCCGTTGCACTGCGAATATTTTCCGTCATTACACTAGATCATTATCTTAGTTCATTATGTGAGCCAAAACAATAGTGTCATGATGAGGAAACCATATTGTCATGACATGAATATGACAACTTAGTTTTTCTTTTTATAAATAGTAGTTTTCAACTAGAGTTTACCATCCATCCCTTTATATTCTTATTCTCTTACTTTTCTCTTAGAAGTTAGTTGGTTTCTCTATGGCTTTGCTTGGCTAAGCATCTTTAGTTGGTTTAAGAAGATTGAAATCTCAAGAATTCTATACATTATGAGATTTGATTAAGGGTTAATTATTCAATTCGAATTGAGTATTAGTTATTCTTGTATTTTTCATCTCAAGATTGATTCATTTAATTGCTAGGATGCATACTAGTATATTATTTGTCTTGATCTACTACTGAATCATATATCAAATAAGATTTTGATCACTATGGTTGAAGAGAAAAATATGATTAACAATTGTTGGATTATAGATTGTTGATATTGTGAGAAACAATATACTAGATTAAATGTAGCTAATTGGTTGTGTTGTTTAGCTTTACCAATATTTCTAATTATTAATGTAGTTGTTAAGTTAACTTTTACCAATTAGTTAAGGTTACTTAATAATTAGGTTTTGGTTAAGTCAATCGTTGTCAATTAACTAAACCTAAGGAGGGATATAAATTCATTCTAATGGTAAATATTCAATAAGGAGTTGATTATATTATCGATGATCAAGTTGAAGTGTTTCATGGTGGATATTGACTTAACTAGTGTTCTCTCTAATTATTTATCTCTATGATATCTTATTTGCATTTGATTTCTTCTGCATTCGTATTGTTTACTTGTAGCATTCAAAAACCCATTTTCATATTCAGCAAAGTTATAAACAATCTCTATAGGTTCGATTCTTATTTCTACTACTTTAGGTTGATTTTAAGGTAAGGTATTTATTACATTTGGAATGCTTATAATTGCACGTTCTAGCAAGCATCCCCAATTTTTCATTCACAAACTCATAGCTATAGTCTAGGCCAAGATAAGCAAATTTCATTCTTTAACTTTAAACGTTTGTGAATTCTTCCTCGGTGGAGTTTTAAGGCCCATAATATATATTTGGAAAGCTTTTTACATGCCCTTGAATTTGACATAAAACTATCTTGAATCTAAGTTCATATTCAAGGTTGAAAAACTAATGTCTTCCATAAAATCTATTGTTCTATTTGCTTTGAAAGGTCCTAATGAAACTAGTGAATGCTTTTTAGTTAATGTTGTGGAGCAAGCCATTTTAGAATGCTTACAAGAAAATCAACCAATTAACTTATTGGAAGCTACACTAATAACTACTAATGTAATTGATGATCCAGAAGTTTTGTAGTGTGTGCATAATCTACAAGCCATACCCGTCATGTTAAGAACAGAGCAATGTGACGCTTTGGATGGTTAAAGTGGTAAAATAGTGGCAATTGAACCTTCCATTAAGGAGCATCCTACTCTTAAACTCAAAATTTTATCTTCTCATTTACATTATGCATACTTGGATGGTGATTCTAATACTTTACCTATGATAATTGCATATGCATTGACAAGTGTGCAAGAAGAATAACTTTTGTAAATTTTAATAGCACCCAAGAAGGCTTTGAGTTAGTCTTTATTGATATTAAGGGCATTAGTCCCTTATATTTCATGAATAAAATTTTGCTTGAGGATGACTGCAAGCCTACAATAGAACCTCAAAAGAGTCTTAAGTTCATTATGAAAGAGGTTGTCAAGTGGCTAGATGCCAATATCATATAGTCCATCTCTAATAGTCCATGGGTAAGTTAGTTAAATGTGTGCCAAAGAAAGTGGAATGACAGTTGTGTAAAATGATGATAATAAACTCATTCCCACTAGAATAGTGATAGGGTGGCGTATATGTATAGATTATTGTAAGTTTAACAAGGGCATCTAGAAGGACCACTACCCATTACCATTCATGATTAAATGCTAGATAGATTACCTAGTATGGAATATTTTTTTCTTTCTTGATGGTTATTCTAGATATAATTAGATAACTATAGAACAAAAGGATCACGAGAAAACTAAACTTGCCTCTATGGTACTTTTGCATTTCAAATAATTCCATTTAGGTTATGTAATGCACTTTCTACCTTCCAAAGGTATATGGTGGTTATGTTCACTGATATGGCAAAACAATGCCTTGAAGTTTTAGGATGATTTTTTTGTATTTGGAGACTATTTTGATAATTTTTTTAGCTAATTTGACTCGATTCTTAAAGCATTGTGAAGAAGCTAATTTAGTGTTAAATTGGGAGAAATATCATTTTATGGTACAAGAAGGTATAGTGCCAGGAGATAAAATGTCCAATAAAGGAATTAAAATAAATAAAGCTAAGGTTAAAGGAGTACGTAGTTATTCTTGTGCATGCAATCTTTTATAAAAGATTCATTAAGGATTTTTCCAAAATTGTCAAACCTTTTTACAATCTTCTAGAGAAAGATGAACCATTTGTGTTTGTTAAAGCTTGCTACTCACCCTATAACACCTTAAAGTAGAAATTAACCTATGCCCTTATAATCACATCACCAAATTAGGAGTTATTGTTTAAGCTAATGTGTAATGCTAGTGACATAGCCATTGCGGCATATTTGGGTCAAAGGAAAGGTAACAATTTTCACTATATCTATTGTGATAGCAAAACATTATTTGATGCCTAGATAAACTATACAACAATTGTGAAAGAAATGCTAGTGGTGGTGTATGCCTTTGACAAATTTTGACCTTATTTGATTAGTACTAAGGTGATTGGGTATATAGATCACTTTCCATCAAGTATTTAATCACCAAAGATGTCACAGCCCCAAATGATGGAACACATGACCGGCACGGCATAAGAGTTTTCCCCTAACCGCAAGCCTAACACATAGCATGCACAAACATCCAGCATACAATTCAGAGTACATAATAAATATAACTAGCCACATATGCCACATCCAATATAAGAAAATTACATATCCTAATTTTTATCAAGCTTATGAACTCATCTACGGTGTCAGATTTCTAATTAGAAATTTCTAAGTAAGGTTTTTCAGACTTACCTTTTACCAAGATTTTCTACTTCAGATCTTCGGCGATTTAACGGCTGATTTCAAAAACTGATCGGTCAAAACTGAAGTACTCTTCGTCCTGAATCTAGTAACACCTTCAGTTTTGATATCGGAAGCCAATCGATACTCCAGATCGAAAGATAAAATTTGAGATCACTATTCACTCACTATGCAGCACTATTCCTCTCCGTTTTTTTTTCTTTATTATACTTCGTCGCCCCCAATTTCCGTTTTATGGTTTCATTTTTTTTAATATAATAATAATTATTAAATAATTAATAATAGGATTTTATTTTATAAAAATTCATATAAATTCTGTTTTTCATCATAAAATATTTCAAAAATTTCTAAAAATTTCCATTCTCATAAATCTTTAGTTAAACTCTTAAATTATGATTTTTCTTGATAAAAATCATAATAAAACAAATTTCTAAACAAATATCTTTATTCATATTAAAAGAAAAAGTATTTCTAAAAATACCATAAAAATTCAATAGAGGCCGGTATAATTATTTTACGTAACACGATACTTCTTTTACTTAAAAGTCCACTTATTTTTAACAAATCATAATAATTTCTACATAAATAAAAATATATTTGGTTATAGCAAAATACTATCATTTAAAAATAAAAAGTACGCGCTAAAACATAAATTCTCATATTTCTTTTGTAATTCTTTAATCCATGTAATAAATATACATATTTTCTACGGTTCTTATCTCTATTATCAAAATTCTCTCTTTTATTATAAATTTCCTTAAATTGAAATTTTCGTTAAATTTTACGGTTATTACATTCTTCCCCCCTTAAAGAAATTCGGTCCCCGAATTTCATCACCATAGTTGCAGATAAATACTAATCTCATTGTTCAAATAAATGCAGATATCTGACACATATATCATTTTTCCTTTCCTAAGTAGCTTCCTCAGAAGAGTGATTTTTCCATATCACCTTTACTGTAGATATTTCTTTTAACCGTAACTTCTTTACTTGTCTGTCCACTATTGCTACTGGTTATTCCTCATGGATTAAATCTTTCTGTAATTGAATCTATGGACATTGTATAACATGTGTAGAATACGGTAAATATTTCCTTAGCATAGACATATGAAAAAAAACTGGATGGACATTACCCAATTTAATAGATAAAGCCAAACAATAAGCCACTGAACCGATCCTATCAAGAATTTCAAATGGTTCTTTATACCGAGGGTGTAACTTCCCTTTCTTTTCAAATCTCATTACCTCTTTCATTGGTGAGTCATTAAAGAATATATGGTCACCAACTGAAAATTTCTAGTGCTCAACATTCATAGTCCTTGTAAACTTTTGACTTGTATTGAGTTTCCAGTATTCTTTTTCTAATCAATTTCACTTTATCAATGACATCTTATAATAAATATAACTCCACTGAGTCATTTAACAGAACATTTGTAACACCTCTTACATAAGGCTTAAATCTTCTAATATCATTTTATTATAGACAGATTCTGCTAAGGAATCTCTCACCAATCTAAAAAAAAATGCTTGAAGCATGCTCTCCAAGTTAGTATCATCAATTTAGATAAGTCATATTATATCTATTGCATGTTATTCCAAACTAGATTTTCAAAGTTTAACTTTTCTCAATTCACTCACATATTAAGAAACCTATGATGTTTATGTAAAACTTCAAATGATGCCATTGTATATTGGCATGATAATTACTGCTATGAGTAAGTTCAACTAAGGACAATTAATTTCTTCCAACTTTTACCACAATAATATAAAGATACTTAAAGCATAACTTCTAATGTATAAACACATCATTTAAATTTAGTATCAGTCATACTATAATCTAATAAAGATCTTTAGACTTCCTGACTAACTCTCTTGAGATAATATATTCAATTCGTATTTGCCAACATACCCACCAATGAAAAATTTCACTTGTATCTTCTTTTTACCATTATACTAGTACCATTTTTTTTATATCTCAGTATATCCTTATTACCTCGGTTTATCCATATTTACAATCTATGGCTTTTTCTGAAATCTCTTTTCTCAACAATTATTCATACGTGAATTTCCAATCTCAACATAATTCACATATTAAATACTAAATTCGATTTAAACCTTTAACACAAATATCTTGATTACTTACATTATTTTTGGAGATGATTTTCAAAATATTCTTTATGTTTTCAAATTAAAAATTTCGATATTAACTTAAATCTTACTTTCCATACTTTACTCCTCAAAAACTTCAACACCGTTAATTCCTTTGATTACATTCGTCAAAGCACCATTAGATCATCATCCATCTATTCTTTTCAAAATCCCTATTACTTTAATCTACTAATAAGTTGAACACCATAATAATGGAGTTCCATAGATTAGAAATTAACCCTCTTTATAGTAAGGAAAAAGAATCTTGCATTTAATGTCAAATATTAATGTAGGACAATGTAGCAGAAAATATGAAACACGTAATAGAGCATGGTGCCAAAATAGGAAGTCAGAAATTTGGACAAAAATATCGACAGAAAATTAAAATCGGTGGCCATATTTCTTGAAAATTTGTAAACAAAATCTAGCTACTAGTTCGGCGAAAATCGGTGGACGCAAATTTTGAATATATGTGCCAAAATTTTAATTCAAAGCTATCGTTATTCGGTGAAAGAATATCATATGAAAAATAATTATTTCTCAGCTTATAAAAGTCTGTGAGAAGCAAAGAACACATAGTTAACTGGTAGGATGCAGTTGATTGTTTCAAAATAGATGTAATCAATCAACTGTAAAATAACCAGTTTAAATTAAAATTTCTCAAAATAGCTAGTCGACTTATAAACCAATAGTCGACTGGTAAGAACATTGGGAAAAATAAAATAAATCTTTTGATTGTTCCTCTTCAACAACTAACTGGTTTGCATTTTTCAATCTTTTCTCTCTTTTACGCCTACCACTTACAACTTCTCTGTAAGAATCAAGACATCAATGCTTCATAAAAATAATAAGGAAAACACTAATTTCTGGTGATATCTTAACCTTATTCTCTTTACGTGCTTAATATGGGTCACAGTCATAACTACTGTATATATGCATGCTTGTCGTCATTTTTTTTTTGAAATTTTCACCTTCAATTTAGCTTATCTCCACCAATCACTCACATAGTTATTCTCATTATGTCTAGCCTATTCGCATAGCTATTATAAGTATGTCTTTCTCTGAGTTCTGTAAATGCACACATTAGTATCTTTATTTTCATACTTAAAATTAGGGTGTGTGCAGCTATGGAGGGAATTGCATTTCATAAATTTCGAAATGTTTGCGTCTTTTGTGGTTCCAGTCCTGGAAAGGACGGAGAATATGTGAAAGTAGCACAAAACCTGGGTATGGTGCTGGCCAGAAGAAAAATTCATCTAGTCTATGGTGGAGATAACCGTGGGTTAATGGGGCGTGTGGCTACAGCTGCACATGTAGGATGATGCCAAGTTATAGGTATTATTCCTACAGCTCTAGTTGCATCTAGCAACATAGGGAAAACAATTGGGGAAGAATATAGAGTAGCTTCCATGCATGAACGCATGGCTAGAATGATGAGTAATGTTGACGCCTTCATTGTCTTACCAGGTGGTTTTGGTACTTTAGAGGAGATTTTCGAAATAGTCTCTTGGGCACAACTGAATATGCATCACAAACCGATAGGTTTGTTAAATGTTAATCACTTCTTTGATGGTTTGTTTTCTTTTCTAGATCAAGCTGTGGAACAGAAGTTTATCCCACATTCAGTACGAGGAATTCTCATCTCGGCTTCAAATGCTGAGGAGTTGATTGATGCCTTACAAGCATATGTTCATGTACCTGATCCAACTATTGCTCAAATAGAATGGACGGCAGACAATAGCAGAAAGCGCAAATTGGACTTGGATCTTCATCTGTAACTGTAGCAAGATGTGGACCCACTTTTACTTTCTTAGGGTTATCTTGGATACCATCTTGCTAGCCACATACCTTAAGAAAGTACTATTACTAAGTCAAAATTCATATTTTGAGAACTTAACATATAGCTGATACTCTCTTGGAGTTTGTAATACTATCTTTAAATATTGCTTATGATCCTCTGAACTCTTGAAATATTCTAGTATATTATCAATAAATATAATAACAACTTGATTTAGGGATGGCTTAATTACTTATTCATTAACTCTATGAATGTAGCTAGGGCATTTTTCAATCCAAATGACATAACTATAAACTCATAGTGTCCATGCCGAATCTTAAAAGCAAATTTTTTTTTTTAATTTCCTCTTCTCTTATCCTTAATTGATGATATCTAAATATCAAATCAAGTTAAATTTTTTTAAAAAATGTTGAGCACTTTCTAACTAATTAAATAGATCATCTATACGAGGTAATGAGTATTTATTCCACATTGTCACTTTATTCAACTATCTATAATCTATGTATAACCATAGTGATCCATATACTAGAGCACTCCAAGTAAAAATACTAGGGCTTTTAAATCCCTTGTCTAACATGTCTTATAACTATTTCTTTTTCAGTTCTTTAAGTTCAGTGGGTGCCATTCTATATGGAAATATAGACGCTGGCCAGAAAATAAATCAATACCAAATTCTATTTATTATTTCGGGGTAATCCTGGCAATTCTTCAGGAATTATATCAGAAAATTCTCTAATAACTGGAACTTGATTTACACTGATATACTTTATATCAGCATCTCTCACCACTGCCAACTATTCTTGGCACCTTTTTGTAATCACTTATGGACTGCTAAAGCAGAGATTAGGTTACTGGGTATCTCACTAAGATTTCTTTGTATCAAGAGAGAAAATTCTCCAAGAATATTGAATTTAATCACCTTCTAGTGACATTTCAAAATGACATGACATAATGCCAACAAATTCATTCTCAATATCACATCACAATCTACCATATCTTGATAACCGGGTATAACGGATGTCACATTCAGAAACCATCATACCAGAGTTTGACCCCTTCCGTACCTTGGTGGTATAGGATTTGCCTAAACTCAGCATTCCCCTGAGGTTTGCCCTACTACCATTCAAGAGGACACGCGAAGAGACTCTGTATGGGTCTTTTCCCAAGCACACAGCAAGGGAAGGCATATAACATCTCATATAACAGGCATCTCGCTATAAAACAGAGATAGCGCAACCGTCACTTAACCATGCCAACATAGCATACTATAAACTGACTTACTTGAACAAAAAGACAACATCCTATCGAACCCCTTTAGCAGCATCGTGAGTATAAGCATGTCCAGATTCATACCCATACTCAAAGTCCTACCTAAAGGTCTGTTACTCCATGAACACAAGAAAACCTAAAGCTCTGATACCACTCTGTCACGGCCCTAAATGATGGAACACATGACCGGCACGGCATAAGGGTTTCCCCCTAACCGCAAGCCTAACACATAGCATGCACAAACATCCAGCATACAATTCAGAGTACATAATAAATATAACTAACCACATATGCCACATCTAATATAAGAAAATATTGTGTGTATATATATATATATATCTTATGAATCCAACATCTGTGATTCAACTTGGCCCATGGCTTCATAATACAAACATCGTTGTAAAACATAAAACCATTTTTTCAAACAACACATCAAAATACGCAAGAAGCGAGGATCCTGCCTGTAAGTTCATGGAGGTACACTAGACATAAACTAAACTAAACAAACAATACAAAAGAGCCTTGCCCAAACTGGGGCTCACCAATGCTATCTTTAGCCTCCTACGAAGCTGTAGCTGGATCAAAGTCTCTTTGACTATCTGTGGGGAGGAAACAGAAGAGGGGTGAGATCACCACATCTCAGTGAATGGATAAATCACACTATAACAGAAACAGGGCAAACCAAGCACGAATGTTTCGCAATGAGTTTAATAATTGAAATCAAAGTGTAAAGATAATAATAGAAACATTAAGCATTTAACCATAATTTATTGAAAGAAAAGCTAAACAGTTCAAATATATGTTCAAAAGATAAAACATGATTAAATTAGTAACAGTAGAGCAAATCAATTATGCATGGTAAGTAATAAATGAAGTTATTTATGCAATAACAATGATGAATGAGATTGTTTAGAAATATTTAATCTTGAAGAAAAATGCACTAGTTTATTGGAGGTCTTTCCTAACAGATCTATCATCTCCCCCAAGCACACAGCAAGGGTAGGGTAATCACTGTAGGCGTAGACATAAGTCCACCCTAAATCCTCCAAGCACACAACAAGGGTATGGTAATCACTGTAGGCGTAGACATAAGTCCACCCAAAATCCCCCAAGCACACAGCAAGGGTATGGTAATCACTGTAGGCGTAGACATAAATCCACCATAAATCCCTGTGTCTTAGGCAGTCATATGCCCGTCACAGTATCCTAGGCCGAAGCCTTCGCATGACCATGGTGCACCAGGGCTAGCACTCCCTGCGGCTAGCTAATAGTGATCTAAAAGGGTCCCTCCAATAGAAAACATTTGAAAATATGCTATTCAAAGAGTTTAAAGTAAAACATTTCAATAACATTACAATAAAGCTATAATTCTCCATCTAGCTCTTTTCATGCATAAAATTCCGTTCTAAAATATGTTTCATTCATGTTTTCCCATGGAGACCTTTATCATTTTAAACTTTTCCTTTAAACATATCGTCCGTAGACGTTGCATAAATGCTCATTATGGATCAAATCATTTTAAACATAGATCGTTCGTAGATGTCGCATAGATGCTCATCATGCATCAAATCATTTTATGGCTAACTTAGCTCATTTCTATGACTAAGTTTACATTTCTATAAATCTAGCTCAATGAAGAATTATCAGTCTAGATGTTTGCCCTATATACCTAGGGTTCAACTAGGATTGAAATTTACAATTTCTAATTGGAACATATTGGTTTTCAAAGTGGTAAAACAATTTAGCATACATTTCAACTAGTTAAAATCATATGAAAGAGTTATAAACCGAATTCATAAAAAAAAATGCGCTATAATATAAAAACCCACTCACAGGTAAGGGCTCCAGATTGGAAAGCCCTAAAATCCTTATTGTTGGTCTGAATTTGGTAAAACAAACCCCAAAATTGAGTCCGGAAGGTCCAAAAACCTTAAATAAGCTTGGGTACTGTTCACCGCCACAAAATACTATTCACCGCACTATTCATCACCGGAAATCACTATTTACCACCATATAAAAAGTTACCAAATGACCAAAAAAATTACATATCCTAATGTTTATCAAGCTTATGAACTCATCTACGGTGTCAGATTTCTAATTAAAAATTTCTAAGTAATGTTTTTCAGACTTACCTTTTATCGAGATTTTCTACTTCAGATCTTCGGCGATTCAACGGTTGATTTCAAAAATTAATCGGTCAAAACTGAAGTACTCTTCGTCCTGAATCCAGTAACACCTTCAGTTTTGATATCGGAAGTCAATCGATACTCCAGATCGAAAGATAAAATTTAAGGTCACTATTCACTCACTATGCAGCACTATTCCTCTTCGTTTTTTTTTCTTTCTTCTTTCTGATACTTCGTCGCCCCCGGTTTCTGTTTTATGGTTTCGTTTTTTTAATATAATAATAATTATTAAATAATTAATAATAGGATTTTCTTTTATAAAAATTCATATAAATTCTGTTTTTCATCATAAAATATTTCAAAAATTTCTAAAAATTTTCATTCTCATAAATCTTTAGTTAAACTCTTAAATTATGATTTTTCTTGATAAAAATCATAATAAAAAAAATTTCTAAACAAATATCTTTATTCATATTAAAAGAAAGAGTATTTCTAAAAAATACCATAAAAATTCAATAGAGGCCGGTATAATTATTTTACGTAACACGATACTTCTTTTACTTAAAAGTCCACTTATTTTTAACAAATCATAATCATTTCTACATAAATAAAAATATATTTTCTTATAGCAGAATACTATCATTTTAAAATAAAAATTACGCGCCAAAACATAAATTCTCATGTTTCTTTTGTAATTCTTTAATCCATGTAATAAATATACATATTTTCTACGGTTCTTATCTCTATTGTCAAAATTCTCTCTTTTATTCTAAATTTCCTTAAATTGAAATTTTCGTTAAATTTTACGGTTATTACAAAGGATGTCAAATCTTAGTTAATACAACAGGTTCTCTTACTTCCAGAGTTTAATTTAGAGAAATGAGATTGAAGATGGAAAATCAAGTTGCTAACCACTTGTCTTGTTTGGAAAACAGAATACAATCTGGGGATGGATCATGGATCAACAAAGTGTTCCTTGATTAAAGACTCCTGTAGGACCATCTAAAAGATAGTTAAGCCATAACTATAAACAAGGTGCTTTATAGATGCAACCAATGCTCTTTTTCTATTTTTTGCTTTATTTTTAATTTGAGTTGTTTTCAAATTTTTAAAGATTTTTGAAAATTCTCTTTAGGATGCATGCGTGATTAATTGAAAATTCTAGTACTTTAAAACATGAATTTAGGAGTGTTGTTAACATCAAATTTGTTTGTGCAGTGAGCTAAGCATTAAGAAAAGGAAAAATTTAGACAAAAGGGAACCAATAAGCAATTCTCGATAGGCCACGACCTTAAACCATGACTTTACTTCCAAGGAGAATCTTCCTATCAGGACGCTGTGGCCCTAAGTGATGGCTCTGCTACCTAAAATCCAGGTGAGCCTTTTATACGCAAACCTATAATTTGTTTAGGGCTTAAAAGGCCATAAACTGTAACTTTTTCACCTCAAACACCAATGAGCCACATCCTTCACCCCTATTTACCCAATTTTGCCCCTATTCCACCAAAATCTAGCCTTTAATCCTTCTTAAATAACTCTTTGAAGATTACCCACCTTTTTTAGCTTCTATTCCATCAATTGATTTTACTCAAAGTGGAGAGTTAAAGTCCAATTTGTGGTTACTCTTCCTTGTGTTAGTTTGGGTAAGTAATTCATTTATTCCTTTGACCATTAGCGATTTAGTATTGTTTAAATTGGATAGATTGGTTATTTTAAGTATTATATATGCAAATTGTTTGAATGAACTATATGCACTACTTGGGTGGCATTTTACTTTATCGTTGATTTAGGCACTTTGGAAGACAAGTTTCTTATTTATGAAATTTTGATATACCCTTTGTCTATAACTTAATTATTTTTCTTAATTTCTAATTAGGTAATTAATTTTTGGTCTCTAATTGGCTTGAAATTTTAATAATAGTGAATAATTTCAGGGGAATCTTTTATGTTGTTTTTGGAAGGTGCTCAAGATCATATTTTTTTTACTTTACTTTGGATTTTTTTTGAAATTGTACTAATGGCTCCCAAAAGAGCAATGAAGGGTATTTCATATATCACATGTTCCTCTAGTGATACAGAAATTGCCTTACCAAATGTTGCTCAACATTCCATCCCTTATGTGTACAAAAAGTTGCTAGTGCAAGAAAGAGGTTTGTTACCAGGTGAAAAAGCCTATTGGAGATTCATGTTAAAATTGAACAAAAAGGTAGTATCAAATTCTATCAATATCCTAGCCCACACTTATTCTAGTAGTACTGGAGTTCTATGCTAATATCCTAGATGTTAACAATAGGATAATGTTGATTTAGGCAAAAAAGGTTCCTTTTAGTTTTGAGATAATCAACCACTATTACAAAACTCCCAACATTGAATATGAAGAACATGTTGCCTATGCTTCATAGTTTGTAAATTGATAGGACATGCATATTAAGATTGATTTACCCAACACTGAATGGAAAGCAGTAATTGTAGAACCAAGCTCCTTTCCCACTTCTAATATGTGCCTAATGGTAAAATTATGGTATTATTTCTTCTTGGCTAAAATGTTACCCACAAAGAATTTAAGCATAGTCACTATAGAGAAAACAATGCTTTTGTACTCAATTCAAAAAGGTAAGTCAATTAACATGGGCACTATAATTCATAAAAATATTTATAACAGTTCCATAAGTAATTTGGATGGTTTGTGGTACTTGCACATGACCACTAATATACAAATTGAAGTTGATGTATAATGGGAGAAAGGGGAATAAGCTTTTAAAACCTTGCCCCTCTTGAAGTAAAGTAGATTGAGCATATTTGCCGATTAAGACTACAAAGTAGTGCAAGCTCCTCTAGTTAGCCTATATAAGAACACTGAATTAGGAGATGTCACAACCCAACTAGCCCAAATAGAGGCCTGGCTTAATGAAGTCATTGATAGGATGTAAAGGCATAGTGCTTGGTAAGAACAAATAATGGCATACCACTATCAATGTTTTGGAAAAATTAACAATATGATGAGATGGTGTGGTAAAATCTACAGTTACCTATGCTAAATTTTATGCCATACCATACCCACCTGCCCATCCACTTTATCTTGGCTTATTTTGACTATAAAAGATGAATTTAAGGAAGAGAATAATGAGTACTAGCCTATTCTTGCATAACTTTCAAGGGGGTTTCACTAACCCTTGATATTAAGCTTTCATTTTAGTTTTCTACTTGTTCTCACATTGAGGACAATGTGGTATTTAAGTTTAGGGGGATAGTTTGGTTTATGGCTACTAATGGCCTATCTTGATTTGATTTTCCGCTTTTGCACGCTCCTATATGAATTATATTACTTAGTTTCTTAGTTTTGTGTTAGTTTCTATTTGTTGTGCCCATTTTCAACTTATGCTCGTCAGTGATGAAATCCACCATAATTTTGTTGACAAACTATTTGACTCTAATATATATATATATATATATATATATATATATATATATATATATATATATATATATATATATATATATATATTTTATTTTATGACTCTCAGATAAGTCTTTTGCCAATGGTGGTGTTTTTCAAAAAAATGAATTGTTTTCCCTTAATGGAACTTTATTGTGTTGGATTTCTTTTATGTGCTTGGTGTTTGTTGATATAGGCATCCCATGATGAAAAATAATTTTGTTTTCCTTAATTAACTATTTAGTAATAGGAAGATAATTTTTTTTACCAATGTGAAATTCATTAGCATATGTTATTGTAGGATAGTATTTTAAAATTTTAAGAGCTAACTCTTTTGTTTGATATTATATGTAATCTAAGGGAAAATTATAAGTTAGCATGTTGTTAAAATCCTAGAATTTGCTTGATTCACCCTTAACGAAAAATCCTAGATCACTTTTGTTTATGAGTGGATTTAGGAAATTCTTGGATAGTTTGAACTTTTTTAAACTCTAGCTTAATATATGAATGATCTCTAGTTCCTTATTTTTTGAGCCTCAAAGAGAAGGAAAGTTCCAAAGGAAAGAAAATAATTTAAAAGAAAAAGAAAAAGAAAAGCAAAAGAGAGAAGTAATTTGAAGAAGGAATTAAGAGAGAAAGTTTGACTCCTAATTAAAAGAAAATGAAACAAAGTGCTTAAGGTGAATTAAACTTAAACACATCTATATCATACCTTTTCCTTACATTTCAATATAAGCTTAAAAGACCTATTGATCCTTAATAGAATTATGGTCTACATTAGTGGTAAGGATGATTAAGGGAAAACCTATGTGATTAAGTGTGATTTCGATGCATACTTTTAGTCATATTTCTCTTGTTATGTATGATGTTTTGAGAAAGAGTTCACACACACACACACAAAATGCCATATAAGAATAGTACTAGCTATGAAATTCCATTGTTACTAAATTATATCTTCTTTTCACTATGATTTGTTGATTTTGGAAAATGCATTTGCAGAGGAAATGTTATGACAATTCATGTGCATGTTTACTTTGTTCTAAATCCAATAATCTAATGTTTTAGCCTTTGTTTTAGATGTTGTAATCTTTTATTTCAAGTGAGCACTAGGTTTTGTTGGTAGAGTCTAATTCTCATTTCTCAAGGACAAGCAATGGTTCAATTTTAAGGGTGTGATAACTTCCCATTGTAGTTATTTTTGTTAGGAAAGACCACCAACACCTAAGAGGAGAGTGAATTAGGTGTTTCAATAAAACATTCATATTTTTCAAAAATCCATAGTTCAAAAACTTTAGAGATTGAAGTTATCTTAAAAGATGAATAGACATTTTAAACATCTTTGACAATAAGGACAATGAATGCATCATTTAAACAAATGTGTAATAGGAAAATCTTACATTTTCAATAAACTATACTAGAAAACTTATGTAGCAATACAACAGAAACAAGAATTTATATAACCCAAAATTAGATCAGAAAGTTATTGTAATTGAAATAAGAAGCCAAAAGTGATATAAGAAAATTCAAAATACCAAGATAGAGTTATATAAAAAAGAATCACAAGCCAAACACAATATCTTAAGAGAAGAGATAAGTTAAAAAGTAATGTGCAA
Source organism: Gleditsia sinensis (assembly GCA_037074535.1). NCBI lineage: Eukaryota > Viridiplantae > Streptophyta > Magnoliopsida > Fabales > Fabaceae > Gleditsia > Gleditsia sinensis. Next base: position 45,486,545 of record CM073472.1, on the reverse strand, counting down.
AACACTTAGAAAGTAAGAGTGGATAGGGAAAAAAGACAAACAATTTTTTCTTGTTTAGTTCAACCATCGAGCCTACATCTTATCCTTAAGCCACAACTTGACATTTTCTAATAAGCTTAATACAAGCACTTGTGAATCACTACAAGAACTGAACTCTATCGACTTGGTAGACGGGTTCTATGCCCTTTACAACAGTATTTCCATACCCACAAATTCAAGATACCTTCCCTTAAATCACAACTCGTGAGGAAAGAAGGTTGAGGTCAGCAAAACTCTCTTAAAAGAGTAGATAATACAATATAAGCACCTAAACTAGAAAAAAAAATAGAAAATTCAAGAGCTCAAAAGAATAAACACACTTATACCAATTTTCTAATTCTCAATGTTCAATGGAACTTTGTATTGATAAGAAAATGAAGAAAATATTCGTTAGAAGAAATTTATATCCAAATTGAATGAAATGTGACAATTAGATATACTTTAATTTCTTTCTTGTTCAAGCTAAACAGGCATATGTTGAAACCTATAGGTGCTTGTTGCTGCACAAATAAACTTCTATCCAAAAATCCATAACTAAACAAGTGTCTATTTCCTAAAAGAATTACTTGCTAGTTCTTGCTACCCTTAAAATTCAAAAACTTTAAGCAAATAGGTGCTTATAGCTATCAATAGGCATGTGTTAGTTACTAGTTTGTAAAATTGCCTCATTTCTAGTAAATAAGTGCCTGTTAATCTTAATAGGCCTTCTGTTACTCTTTCAAAAAATAATTTTTGGAGCAATTCACAAACTATTAACCAACACGGGTCAGAAAACCAATCTCTAAGGCTTTCAAAATTTTTTTATTAGTTTAACTGTTTTCTAAGTCTCTTTTACATAAAGTCTAACTCTAGGAAACCTATTTAGAAATATCATCATGTCTTTGACGATTCCTAAATTTATAATTTTGTTAAAGGAATCCTAGCTTCTATGTCATCAATCCTTTAATTTCAATTTTTGGAGCATGTTTCTTGGACTATCCTACATAGAAAAGTATTTAACTTGTATATCAAGTAGTAAGTCCGTGATTCAATGATATAATATGAAATGTATATATGTCCAATTTGTAAGCTGTATAATCATTTTACAATACTTGTTGGATATATGTATTATAAGAAATCATAATGCACAGTTAGTGGTTAGAGCATGATTAAATATCAGATATTACATGTTAAGGATTATAATCATGCATAATTATCAAATAAGCACATATACTTGTAATATATTTGACAGCACATTTGTCATCATCAAAACCTATGACGTAGCACTATAGGGCTAAAAATTTCTCCCTTTTTTATTATGACATCAACAAAAAAGGATAGAGAAAGCAATGTCCTTCTACTCCCCTTATTTCTTATCCATGGAAAACAAATTATATGATAGGGTTATTCATAAAGATTAAAACAAACTGTCAAATAAGCACATTGACAATTTAAGCTATTAAAAAACATCAAATGCCATTCACATAAGAACATTGACAATTAAAGCTATTAGAAAACATCAAATGCCATATTTCTGAGAAAATTAAACCAACATCATCAATTCTAACATTTTACAAATCATAGTGCCACCTTATCAGATAAGCACATATATCAATCTATGAGAGGTGAGTATGAGCTAAAGACATGATTACAAATAAAGTTTTTACTCTTCTTTAACTCATGCATACTAAAAAAATCAACATAAAGTTCTAAAAAGGATTGATTCACATAATATCCTTTTTGAAAAGGTGAAACCCATAAGACTAAAAAGATCACAAGAGGGTTCTTCCTCAATATTTGTATAACTCATAATGTGAGTCAGCAACCTTAGAGATTCTCAAGGCTTATGACGAACTATCGTCTTAAACTTATGCATATAATCTTTATAACTTAACCATAAGGCCAGCATACAAAAATATAGAGTACTTATAATATACTAAGTACTATATATGATCAATACTCAAGTCCAAGACACTATTGTATGTATCAAGATTAAATTCCAAAAACTAGAGCAGCATACATAGGGCATTCACAGTTATACATAATTTGGTCAGGTTCAAGAGAGTTATGATACCAGATGTTAGGGACGGTATACCTAAGGAAGGTAAACATAATCTCTCATTTTCAAGTGCTAAGGGATTTTTACTTACCATAGAAATTTTGAAATTTGTTTCTAAAAAATGCAATATGTAAACAATTTTTCACTAGTAAAGGCTCTTCTCAATGATGTGCTACAAATTTCATTCTGAAAACACATGACATGCCTTCATAAAACTAAATCATTCGTAAAGCTATAATGGCACAAGTTAAAGCTCAAAATGGATATGATACATATTGATGTGAGCACGGTTAATGAATGGAAATAGAGTGTAGACCCTCTTCAAGTTCTACTTGGATCTATTAAAAGAGCTTGAGCTAAAAGATTCAAAAAAGAACTTATTGGTTTAATTCTAGAGGTCCATTAAGGAGAAAACCGCATTAGTACTACAGGAGAGCTAAGACTGATCGATGTCAATAAAATTCACTTAAATATGGGCCAATATCAGCCAATCTCAATATGGGTTTAAAGTATAAGAAGAATGAAGGCTAAAGACTGAATATAGACCCAAAATAAATTATTTATTTGATAGCCTAATATAGGCTACATTTTTATTTATTTATTTATTTATGTTTAATTTTTTGTTTATTTGACTAGGAAAGTTTCCTATTTGATAGTTTTTAGAAATTTTTCCTACTTTTAATTTTTCTTACTATGTAGGAGTTTCTTATTTAGTTTTCCTTTTTTGTTTAGGTAATTAACTTATAAATAGGCATGTTCACTCTTGAACAAACGGAGATTATACAGATTATCAGTAATAATATTGTGAGTGTTTTCTCTTTAATTCTTCATAGAACTTTTTTTGAACTTATTAAGATTTTCTTGTGGCGTTCAAGCAAAACTTATCACTCACAATCTTCTCCTTTCTTGAGTGTGGCGTCTATAATATTTTCTTATATCTTTGATTCTTGTCTATCTATAAATAACAAGTCAATGTTATTTTTCTTTAATTTATTTTGTTATAAATTTGAATTAGTACACGATCATTCTAATTGGATCTCATATTAATTTTGGGTCTCACTACTCTTGGTGAGGTTCATATCAGGGGTTTGTAACAACCTTTTTTATTTATTTATTATACAATATAGAGTTCATATACACGTCATTAATCAAAACGTACGTACAACAAAATCAAACACATAAATAACTACATCTTATTTATTCTGGTTGACCAATTCTGGAGATATAGGTGCGGGTGGTTGCACCTTCACCGGGATCTGAACCAACTCGACCACAAACATATTATTTGATTCTGGTATTTGCCCAACACAAAGTAACTCGATCTAACGTACACTAAAAGCCAGAACCATAGAAAAATCTGCATAACTAATTTTCTGAACATGATATGGAAATATAGTGAGAATTAAATCCTAGTAAGTTCAACAATAAATCATCATCAATATAGCTCATCACGTCATGTTCAGCTGTATAAACTACAGTAAATATCTTGGGTCACATGAATGTACTATATCTATGAACATGAGAATCGTATTGTAATGACATGTATGACATGATTAATTATTTTCAGAATATCATATGAATACTATCAATTTATTCTCATATAAAGCTACTCCGGTCAGGGTGAGTATTTTTTACTCTCCGGTACGGGCTTTTCTCACTCCGTCCGACATGGCCCACTTTCTCTTTCTTTTCTCATTAACATGATCATAACCGTTGGTAGGGCGTTCCTTACTGGTGCACCACACGGATTGCCATGTGACCGTGCTCATTTCTTTTATTTTCACAATGATAGCCAAAAATATTCTTTGAATAACAAGTATGTTCATCAAAATATAACTATTACCAAAAATCATTGGTAATTATGCCATGAACATAACCATTTCAAATATCACTTTATAAAATATTTTCATGTCAAAATTTCACACTTAAGATGGTAAGAAGTTCATACAATGGCAATAGCTATGGCATATACTAGTCATTTATTATTTTCATTTATAAGATTCTTCTTTTTTAAATATTCATTTTATTTCTTTATTTTCTTGATGCAGGTTTTCATCCCATCTAACCTTCTCTTACTAATTAGAGTATAACTCCCTCAATTTAACTCCGATGTAGGTGGTCTTGGTGTCAATTTCCAGATAAAACAATTATCTAAAACTATTATGTTGAACTGGTTAGCGAAATATTATGAAATCAAGGTGATATTACTCCCTCAATGTATAGCTTATTTCTTCTCAAATAGGTTCTGCCCTCTACCTACTAATCGGTCCATTTCTCCCTCATAACAATTCTAAATAAAGTGATTCCAGTGGCTACAAATCCGTGACACATATATCTATAATTTATATTTTAACTATGTATTTTAATTCCCTACATAATTTTCCCAAAAATTAAAACACAAAAACTATCCTAACATAATCTTCCCTGATTAACCATTTTTCTGACTACTGCTTACTAATCAGACCATATTTACCTCATATTGACTTCAAATTGCATAATTCCAGTGGTTAAAATTTCGTGACACATATATCTATAATTATTATGTTAACCATTTATTTTAACTCTCAATAGAATGTTCCCAGAAATTAAAACACAGAAGCTATCCTAACATGTTTTTCCCCGATTAACCATTTTTTGAACACTGCTTACTAATCAAGCCATATCTACCTCATATGGACTCCAAATTGAGTTATTACAGTGGCTAAAAATCCGTGACACATATATATATAATTCTTATGTTAACCATTTATTTTAATTCCCTACAGAAAGTTACCAAAAATTAAAATATAGAAGCTATCATAAAATATTCTTCCCTGATTAACCAATTTCTGACCATTGCATACTAATCGGACCATATCTACCTCATATGGACTCCACATTGAGTGATTTCTATGGCTAAATATCTGTGAGACATAGATCTACATTTTTCATGTTAATCATTTGTTTTAATTCCTAATCGATTCTTCCCAAAATATTACAAATAGAAGTTTAAAAGTTTTTCATCCATAGCCATACCTATGCAGAACTATCTACACCAACCTAAGTATTCAAACATACATAATATGTAACATGATATAGCAACATCCATCATATAGCAACGTCCATGACCAATCATCAAAGTTCTAAGATCAAAATCCTATATAAATATTATAAGTTTCAAAAATTTTCTTCAAAAAGAAATATTATTAAACTTACCATGAGCACTTAGTCCTCTAGATTTCTCCTTCCTCTTTCTTCCTTTCTTCTTCTCATTTCCTCACTCTACCTTGCTTCTATTTTTCCTCTCCCTTACTTGGACGAAATTCTAATGTTATAAGGGTGGGTTTTGCTTATATAGACTATCAAATAATTTACCTTTCATAATCATGGGTCTACTTTATCAAAATTAAGATGCACTTGGTTGAATTTTTGGAAAACAAACAACTTATGTTCTTGTTTTCCTTTTCCTTAGTCAAGATATGCATAGGAAAAGGAGATTTGTATTTTGAAAATTATGATGATATGTTCTTAAGATAAGGGACAAGGTCCATTTGATTTAGGGATTTATTTCCTTTTTCTTTTGTCTTAATCAAGTATGATAGGTTTGCCTTTTTAAGTGGCAAATTTCTAACCCTTGAATCTTCCTTATTTAGCTAAAATTATTTGTGTAGGATAAAGATGTTTTGTCATAATGTTATGTATTATTACCCACTTGCTAAAATTATGAGTGTAGGATATAGGTGTTTTGTCCTAATGCCATGTATTATCATACCACTTGCTAAAATTATGAATGTAAGATATCACACCACTTACTAAATTTTTTTCTTAATGCCATGTCACCTAATCTTGATTACACCAATATTCCATCACTTTATTTTTTTATTTTTATTTTTATTTTTTCTCTTGGGTTTGGACTCATTCTTGCCCATTTTCTTTACTTTGGTTAAATTTCTACCTTTCATAATGGGCTTGTCACATTTTCATGATTTTTGGGCTACCGGTTCAATTTCTATACCCTAGTCCAAGTCTATGTTTTATTTCTTCCTTGGGCTATCCTATTGGCTTGCTAAAAATTCATGTGAAGTAGAAAAACTCTATATGAAGTGTCCATAGGTGAAAGCCCAATTTATGGGTGGAGATACTAAACTTAGTAACTTTAACTCTTAAATTAGGAAAAAATACCCTAATTCAATCTTCTTAAAATTTTAATATCTCTATTTACTTCACAAAAATTTATCTTCCTTACCCAAGAATTTCAACTTTCTTTAGTATATTTATTTCTAATTTTTTCTCTTAGATTTTCTCTCTTTACCTATTTCATTAATGTTAGAACATTTCTATGTATACACGTAAGGTGAAGAGTTTTTAAGGATTATATTTCCTTAAATATTTAAAAATTGTCTAATAAATTTTATTTTCTTACGGGATGTTACATGGTTCACATCATTTAGTATCAAAGCCTGGTTCTAAATCAAGTTTTGATCTATCCTATTTATTTGTTTTCTTGTTATTATTTCATCTTGCTATCTTGTATTTTCTTGTGTTATTCATTCTTGTTATTTTATTTTTATTTCTTTTGTTCCTAGTTCAAGTGCACATCTGAAAAAAATAATAATAATAAAAAATTGGAATAAAAAAAAGACAGTACAAAATTCTTAAAAAAAGGAAATTCAAAAAAAATTTAGAATTCATTATTGTTGAAATTCAAGTTTTTTGCCTAGATTTTGTAATCTGGTCTTTAAAAAAATTGATCCAATATTTCTAATTGAATCAATTATTTTCTTTCTTTGATCTTTTATTTCGTTTACTTTTCTTACTTTGGTTATTTTTCCTATCTCAATTATTTCCTTTCCTCTAGTCATTGATTTCTTTTTATTATAGTTGCTTCTTGTTGTAATTTTCTTATTCAATTGCTTATCTTGTCTTTAATTTCTTTCTTTTTTTCTAAAGTTCAATTGCTTTGTTCCCTTTGCTTCTTAAAATTCTTTTTTTCTTTCTTTACTCTTTGCATTCTGTTAGTTGAGTTTGGATTATTGTAAGAAACTTTTTGTTTGATTTCGTTTGAGTTCAATAAAGAACCGAAAGAGGGGACTAAGAGAGAAAAAAAGAAAGAGAGTGTGAGCTTATAAATAGGTAAAATCCAAATTTTGAGTAAACACAAGTGTGAGTGCCATTAATCTTGAGAGGAACACGTGAGTTAATGTTGTGAGATTTTTTTTAGTCTAACATTGCTTTGTAGGAAAATCATGTCACACAACAAAGACAAAATACTTCCGAAGGTGTGTCAGGAATGGTGGATCCAAAGTTGATGATGGAAGCTTTAGTAAGTGAGATGAGAAGAGTTTTGAGAATGGATATGGAGTAGGTTCATGAACGGTTAGATCCGGTAGAGAATGTATGTTTAGAGGAGTCACAAAATGCTCCTAATATACGTAGGAGGGAGAGAGTTCAATCAACGAAGAATGTTGAAGATGAAGAGTATTATAGACATGGTTTTGATGAACATGACAATGATTTGAATATTAACAATAGAAGATATGGTGGGAGGTTTAGAGAAGTTAGGAATTGAAAAAATAATAACTTGGTTAGTATTAAGATGAAGGTCCCATCGTTTCAAGGTAAAAATGATCCCGAAACTTATTTAAAATGGGAGAGAAGGATGGAGTTGTTGTTTGATTGTTACAATTATTCTAAGTTGAAAAAGGTAATGTTGGCTTCAAAGGAATTTACTGACTATGCTATTATTTAGTGGGATCAATTGGTTTAAGTAGGAGACGAAATGGAGAAAGGCCTATTGAGACATGGGAGGAGACGAAAGTAGTTATGAGGAGGCGTTTCATTCCAAGTCACTACCGTAAAGACTTATTTAAGAATTTTCAAAGCCCTACTCAATGGTGTAAAGGTGTTAAAGACTATTATGATGATTAAGTGACATTACAAAGGAAAGAGAGTGAATAGAAGAAAATGATTGAAAATAAGAGAGAAAAAGAAATAGAGGTTGAGAAAATTATGAGAAAAAAAGAAATAGAAATCGAAAAAAATAAGAGAGAAAAAGATAAAGATGCCGAGAAAACTATGAGAGAAAAAGAGATAGAGGCCAAAAAAAGTAAGATAGAAAGAAAGAGAGGCTGATAAAATTAAGAGAGAAAAAGAAAGAGGATAAGAAAATTCATGGAGAAATTAAGAGAACAAATTCGGTCATTGAAAGAAAATCTGAGAGAAAACAAATGAATTTTTATGCAAGAGAAAGTGGGATAAAAAAATGTTTTGTTTTCAAATCTGCCAATGATTGTATTAATGAGCTTCACTCTTCTTTACCCAATATTGAAGTTTTTCTTTTACAGGGTAATATTTTCAGTGCATGTGAGAAAGTGGTGTTTGATAAGTGCTTTAGGCATGATGGATTTTTGTTTAAAGAAAATAAATTGTATATGCCTAAATGTTCATTGAATGATTTGCTTGTTAGGGAAGAACATGGAGGTGGTTTAATAAGGCATTTTTACATATCTAAGACTTTAAATGATTTGCATAAATGTGATGTAAAATGAATATGTGAGCATTTTATCACGTGTAGACAGATTAAGTCTAGGATAAAGCTTGATGATGCATCATATATTGATGATTTATTTTTCAAAAAAATTGTGAGATTGCATGACATGGCTAAGAGTATTGAGTCTAATTTTCTTTTGAAAGACTATTTGCCACTTGTCAAGTTTGCATATAACAAGAATGTGCATTTTACAACTAAGTTTTCATCTTTTGAGATTTTGTACGGTTTAATCCATTAACTCCTTTATCGATGGCTGAGCATGTTAACTTAAATAGAAAGAAAAAAATTGATTTTGTTAAGCAGATCTATAAGGCTCAACAAAACATTAAGACTAAATATAGGTCCAAAATAAATGATTTATTTAATAGCCCAATTTAGACTACGTTTTATTTATTTAATTAATTTTATTTTTTTATTTATTTGACTAGGAAAGTTTCCTATTTAATAGTTTCTAGAAGAGTTTCCTATTTTTAATTTTTCTTACTCTATTGGAGTTTCCTATTTAATTTTTCTTGTTTGTTTAGGTAATTGACCTATAAATAGGCATGTATGCTCTTGAACAAATAGAGATTATATAGATTATCATTAATAATATTGAGATTCTTTTCTCTTTAATTCTTTAAAAAACTTTTTCTGAACTTATGATGATTTTCTTATGGCATTCAAGCAAGACTTATCATTCACAATCTTCTTCTCCTTTCTTGAGTGTGGCGTCTATAATATTTTCTTATATCTTTGGTTCTTATCTCTTTATATATAACGGGTCAAGGTTATTTTTCTTTAATTTATTTTGTTATAAATCTGAATTAGAGTACGATCTTTTCAATTAGATCACATATTAATTTCGAGTTTCACTACTCTTGATGAGGTTCATATCAAGGGTTCACATTACATATCATAGCATAATTATGATTCAACAAGACTAGCGTAGTATGAGAATGGGCATATGACTTGAAAGATTACATGGCTCAGACAATGTGACCAATTAACATATAATCACTCACATATAAAGATAAAGCATGTAAAGAGTATGAGGTATATATGTTACCAAGAATGTTCTACTCTAAGCTTTTAGAGTGTGGTTCACATCCTCTAAATACATCATACCATTAATGACCATTCTTTTATGTTGTTGATACTACTAGTTGATATTTTGATCTTTGTGTGAGTAGTGGCAAAGAAGAGCTAGAAGCTTAAGATTCCTTCTTAGTTCCTTGGAAGTTTTTTCGGATGCATGAATTTTAAATAAAGGAAAAAATTTTAGACAATAAATAGGTGCCTTTCTAGAGCTACAAGTTTTCATTGAGTTATGTTTTTCATTTTAAAGGATTACTCCCAGGAAACAGACATCTATACATTCTTCAGGCATTTTTTTGCTTCTGCTTTTCTTTTAGAATCATTTTCCTAGTAAACATGTGCATGTTACCTTCTTCAAGCATTTGTTTGCTTCTAATGTTTACGTAGTGCTTGTTATCCAGTGCATGTTTTACACAATGGGAACCTTTTTGCTTTTAATTCCTCTAAAGGTCTTCCAAAACACTTTCTTTTCAACATTTTGACTCATTGTCCTTCCTTTTGCACCTTTGAGCTTGAGAGACTCTTGCTTATAAATGTCTTCCATGATCAAGATCCTTTGTGTTCATCTCTTCCCTTTGTAAGCTTGAGGTGGAGATATCTCTCTACAAAATAATGTAGAAGATTTTTCTTTAGTCACCAACCAATGTATGCCCATGATGGATTAGTCTATAAAAGCTTCAATTCTTATAACAAGATAAATCAGGTTATACCAAGATATTTTATCATAAAAAGTTAAACATAACAATATTCATTTTTTTACATGTTTCCCTTAAAATATCAGCAAAGTAAAGTTTATAGGGAAATAACACTAAGAATTGTATATCCTTCATAAGCATGATATATGCAAATTGACACTGTAAGACTATGAAGCATGATAAAAACATTTGAAAATTATGACATTTTCTAATTCATATAAGAATTTCCAATGCTATGCTTATATCATTAGGCTATACCTCAATGAGTATCAAGTATAGTAACATAGGATATTTTATGTTTTGACGCCTTAGCTTTAGTGTATAAAAGATACTATTTTCTTACCCATTTATTCTCTTTGTGAGCTTTGAACTTTGATAAGTAAGCATTGTTGGTTAGAGAAGCTATATTTGGTGGTTCTTCCTTTGCTTGACTAACTTGTCCATCCTTATATCCTTCAAAATAAAAACACTAGGAGGACTTTTTGGTACCTATTTCAACTTAGGTCCTTTGATGTTAGTACTATGAGTTTTGGAACCTTTAGGAACCTATATTTTCTTCCTATTCATACAATTTCTTCTAATATGACATAGGTGAGAAATATGTGCTTCATGACCACAGTAATTGTAAATGACAATTCTAGATAAAATTTTCTTTTGAATAGGATAACATTTTAAATGATTTCTTTTAAAGTTGTTTCTTGAATTTTTATGCAATACCTTTGAAGGAAATTTGGAAGGAGTTCCAGTTGAAATTTCAGTGGGTAAGTCATTGCCAAATTTAGAAATGTAACTAGTTGAGCACTTAAGATTCAAGGATATATTGTCATATAATTCTTCATATGCACATTTAACACAAGAAGAACTATTATCAAGTTCAAGAGTACATACCACTAGATCTTTTTGAGCTAAGAAGCATGACTTATTCAATTTTAGCTCAGATTGCTCTTCTTCCATATTGCTATATGTGTAATCATAGGTAAAAGTCTTGATTGCTTGTGCTTTCTTAACTTGAGTGTGCTATTCTTGCCTATCATTAACAACTATATCAACCATTTCAAGGTTAGTAAGATATGTACAATTAAAAGTTTCCTAAATGTCCTCTGCATTAGAGCAATTTTTAACAATGGTAAAAATAGTTTCCTTTAAGCCACTATATAAAAGTTGCAATGCTTTGACATTTAAACAGAATAGTTACTTATCACAATCATTCCAAATTTTTCTTGGTCTTAGAATAAGACCATTTGGTATAATATCCCATAAATCCCAATCAAGAGATTGTAAATAAGATACTATTCTATCTTTTCCAAAATATAAAACATTTAAAATCAGGGGGGAGCATTAAGAAAAGAAGGTTTGTTAATATCAAAACCCTCCATCATAGAAAAATCTTCATTGGTTGCCATAAGAACTCTTGAAATAGTTAAGTCATTTACCAAGAGTCTAAAATTTGATACCAATTATTAGGCAAGGCAACTAACACCGAAGATATGGGTGAATAAGGTGTTTCAATAAAACATGAATATTTTTCAAAAATTTATAATTCAAAAACCTTTGAGATAGAAGTTATCTTAAAATATGAATATAAATTTCAAACATCTTAGAAATAGGGAAAACTTATTACATCATTTAAACAAATGTGCAATAGGAAAATGTTACACTTTTAGCAAACTATACTAGAAAATTTATGCAACTATACAATGGAAACAAGAATTTATATCACCCAAAATTATATCTGAAAATTACTATAGCTGAAATAATAAGCCAAAAGTGATATAAGAACAATTCATAATTCCAATATAGAGATAAATAAAAAATAATCACAAACCAAACAAAATGTCTTAAAAGAAGAGATAAGTTCAAGAGTAACATGCAAACACTTGGAGAGTAAGTGGGGATAGGGAAAGAGACACAAACAATTTATTTTGGTTTAACTTAACAACCGAGTCTACATCCAATCCCCAAGCCACAACTTGAGATTTTCTACTGGATTCCACAAGTTTAACACATGCACTTTTGAGCAACTACAAGAACTTAACTTCACCGAGTTACTAGCTGGGTTCTCTCCCCCTTACAACAATCTTCCTACACCTAAAACTTCAAGAGACTTCCTTTGAATTACAATTCATGAAAAAGAAGGTTGAAGTCAGCAAAACTCTCTAAAAAGAGTGGATATTACAATATAATTAACCTAAACCAGAAACCTTAGAAAAAATCAAGAGCTCAAAGGGATAAACACATACTAAAACCTGCTTTCTAATTCTCAACATTCAATAAAGCCTGGTAATTTTAGGAAAATAAAGAAATTAGACGTTGGAACCCATGTACAATTGGATTAAATGAAATATGACAGTTGGAGAGGCTTTAATTTTTTTCCTGTTTAGGCAGCAATAGTCTGTTACAAGCTATAAGCACTTATTGTAGTGTAAAATTCTTTGATTCTAGGCTTCTAAAATATGAACAGGCTTTTTTTGAAAACTATAGGCGTATGTTGCTGTGTAAATTAGCTTTTGTGTAAAAGTCCAAAATTGAACAGCCGCTTATTACCTCAAATAGTCACCTATTAGTTCTTATGATTGTTAAAATTCAACAACTAGAAGCTAAATAAGCACACGTAGTTATCAATAGGAACTTGTTGGTAACATGTTTATAAAATTGCCTTAATTCTACCAAACACGTGCCTTTTAATCTTAACAGGCTTATGTTGCTCTTTCAAAAAATTATTTTTAGAGCAACTTCACAAACGATTAACCAATATGCATCATAAAACCAATCTCATGCATTAAAAAACCAATTTCTAAGATTTTCAAAAACATTTTATGAGATTAATGATTTTTTATGTCTCTTTTACATAAAGTCTAACTCTAGGAAACCTATTGAGAAATATCTTCATATATTTAACAATCCTTGACTTTAGACTTGTGTTGATTTGTTTTTTTTCTTTTCCTTCTGGTATGGGATAACTGTTTCTATGTGCTCATTTGCAGATGAGTGCATACTTTGCATCTCTTTTTTCAGCCATCTTTTGGGTAAATGCCTGAGGCACAAATATCCACTCTTTGAGGTGACAAAACTGGGGTTATTGATTGTAGGAACCTTTGCAGCTGTGTGGTGGCCATATCTTTATTCAATGGATTCTGTTTTAAAGGTAAGTGTGATATGATTGGCTATGCGTGCATTTTTGTGCTTTTCTTTCATTAATCTATTGTGTCTTACTCTTAAATGGAATATATATATATATATATATATATATATATATATATATATATATATATATATATATATATATATATATATATATATATATATATATATATATATATCTCTCTCTCTCTCTCTCTCTCTCTCTCTGCGTAAGAGCTTTCCTATTCAAGTTATCAACCTCACTTCTTGCATGAGATCTGGCTTGGGATACATGCCTTATCATTGGGTTTTAGCTAACTCCAAGGCTACTGCAACTTGATATTGTAGGACTGGAATATGGTTGTCGATGAGAATAGTCACTTTTTGTTAGTTTTCTTATTTGTATTTAAAATCTTTTAGAAATTTATTATTTAATAGCTTCAATAGACTAAATGATAAATATCTTGATTTAATTAAACATGCATCCAAGTTACATGTACAAGAGTAGTCCAAGTTACGAAGAAAAGTTCATCAAAGATAGAATTTGTAGTGAGAAAATATGCATAAATTAAATTGATATTGTACAAACTATCTTGCCTCCAAAGTAGAGGTATAATTTATAAATGGAGAATAAATCATCCAATTCTAAAGTAACTAGGAAACTAGAATTAATAACCAATTCTACAGTAACTAGGAAACTAATCCTTTTTGTGGAGGAAAAGATTAACTCTAAAGTAGACTCTACAAAAAATAGGAAAATACTAAACTAAAAAAAGGCAAAAATATAAAAGATTTCGGCTAAGTATATCTATATTTGTTTGAATTTTTCATATTGGTCCTAGGGACCTTGAATTTGCTCGTTATTCACTTGATTATCACAAGATCCACAACTATCTGTTACATAAACTATGCTTGGGGAAAGGAAATGTATAATATGATATGATAATTTATGGCCCTTACTAGGATGAAATGTATTTTGTTCATAGTGGTTTAAAAATTAATGATTGTAGAGTTGATAGGCACATGCCTACATATGCTAAAAAAACTTTTTGGATTTGGTTGACATATGTTTTAATTTGTTTTGATGAAGATAAGTTTGAACTTCCAAGAAAAGTATGTGGAAATGATCCATTTTAGGAGTAAGACTTTTTAAGTGTCAAATCTTATTTTATGAACGTCAAGTTACCAAAAAAAACATTGATACACATTTTTGGATGTGAAATATAGGTAGAACTGACCAAATGACCAAGAAAACAACTTCATTTGTAGTCAGTGCCTCTCTGTATATTATAAACAAGTGATTTGCATTGATACACATTTTTTATGTTGGATTAATAGGAGGCCTCTTATGCAAGATGCTAATCATAAAGTACATATATGATGGAAATGCTAATAGCTTGATATCTATTGTCAACAATAGCCAAGAATACAACAAGAAAACCCTAGTATACATTGGTCTTAACCAAAGTTGCAAACTTAATTATTTTGATAAATTCTTATAGCTAGTGATAGAAGCACTTATGGTGAATTTTTATTATGTTAGGATTAATTAATTTCGTTTGTAAATAGTTACTCTCTTTTTTCTTAAAATTTAACTAATTATATTATTTTAAATATTTGTATTTGAACTAATTGTACTTGAATGTAAGTTTAAATAAAAAAATTATTTTTTTATTATAATTTTAGCAAGATACACTACAAGAAAAGCGGGGAATGGCGACGGGTGTTTAACGGCGGTCATAAAAAACCGTCTCTAAAGCCAAGTTTAACGACGGTTTCTGAACCGTCGTTAAAGTTCGTCACCTAACGACGGTTTTCCAAAAAACCATTGTGAAATACGGACGATTAAGATCCAACCGTGGTCATCTGTGTCGAAGGAAAATATTTGACGGACATTATGACGGTTTTTATAAAACCGTCGTAAAATTACAATGGTTAGACATAAAACCGTCGTGATTTTACGTCGGTTCTCGTAACAACCGTCGTTATTTAACGACGGTTTAATTAAAACCGTCGTGAAATTATAACGTTTGGAATTCAGACCGTTACTCGATGTTCGTGTAGTTTAACGACGGTTCTAAGAAAAACTGTCGTTAAAGTTACACGTTACGATGGTTCTTTTTAGAAACCGTCGCTAAATCCATTTAGCGACGGTTTTTGGTTGGTTTAACGACGGTTAATAACCGTCGTTAAACCGCGCGTTCGTCTATAAATTGAAAGGTCCTCTTTATTTTTCTTACAACAGTTTCTTGATAGATTATTTTTACGTAATACATTCTCTGAAATTATTTGTTTTGTTTTTCAAATTTTTGTACTGTGGTGTTCTCTGCGACTTGTTTTATTTATTCTCAAAGTATGTCATTTAATTTTTTAATTGTATTTGATTTTTTTTTATATTGTATGTTCAAAATATTTTCTTATATTATTTTTTATTTTATTTTGTGAAGATATTGTGACGTTGGGACGACACTTTAATTTTGATTTTTGTGCGTTATTTATTTGAAATCATTTTGAAGGTATGTAATTTAATTAATTAGATTTTGAATGAATTTATTTCAAATTATTATATGTTAGATTGAGATAATATTAGATATTTTATTTACTTACTACTTTTGTTATAAATATATTTGTCATTGTGATGTACATTATTGTATGAATCAATTTTAAAATTTGTGTTATTTTTGTAATACTTATGATGTTTAATATTATAATATATAGTATGTTCGTTGAAAACATGTAAGGAGAAATATATTTATATAATAACATAAATTTAGTAGATGAATTGAAGTGTGTAATTGATTAGATAAAATAATAAATTTTAATAAATAAATAGAGTAAGTATTGAAAACAATTTTTTAAAAATTGTGACACTAATTTAAAAATATACGTATATTTTAATAAAAATTTAAGAAATATATATATAATATTATTAATTTAGTATAAAATGATAGTGAATTTTGTTTTAAATACAAGTCATTTACTGTTTTTCAAATATTATTAAAATTAATGTAAATAAATTGAAAGTAGTTATTATATTGATAAACGTATTTAAATAATATACATCAATTAATAATAGTCAAATTATATTACAGTTGTTAATAAAATAGTAAAATATTTATTCAGGTGATGAGATAAAATAATAAATATTAATAAATAGACAAAATTAGTATTAGGAATTAGTTTTAAAAAAATAAAACTCATTTAAAAATACACATAATTTTTAAAACATGGAAACAAATTTACAATAACATAATTTTAATATGTATGCTAGTAGTGTAATAATTTTTAATGAATTAATAATAACATAAATTGAAAGTAGTTATTATATTGATAAACGTATTTAAATAATATACATCAATTAATAATAGTCAAATTATATTACAGTTGTTAATAAACTATTAAAATATTTATTCAGGTGATGAAATAAAATAATAAATGTTAATAAATAGACGAAATTAGTATTAGGAATTAGTTTTAAAAAAATAAAACTCATTTAAAAAAATACATAATTTTTAAAAAATAGAAACAAATTTATAATAACATAATTTTAATATGTATGCTAGTAGTGTAATAATTTTGAATGCACTTTGTTGTTACACTAGATTCTCTATTAAAGAACTAACAAGATTTTATATGTAATTGAGTAGAATTATTCTTGAATATATGGCCCTTATATGGGCCACAGATTTTATTTTTTAAAATAGGGAATTGAAATTTCAATTCCTTATCTGAATTCGTTAGAAATTTTACCATGTAAATACTATAATTGAAATCTTTGCGGCAGCTGTAAAATAATATTTTAATTTTTTGCTGCTAGTAGTTTTTCCTTTCCAAAAAATTTATATTTGTAGAAATTCGATAATGAAACTCATTATTTTAATTAATTACACTAGATTCACTATTAAGGAACAAACAAGATCTTAAATGTAATTGAGTAGAATTATTCTTCAATATATGGCCCTTGTATGGGCCACTGATTTTACTTTTTCAGATAGGGAATTGGAAATTTCAATTCCCTATAAGAGTTCGTTAGAAATTTTACCATGTAAATATTATAATTAAAATTGTAACGGCAGATGTAAAATCATAATTCAATTTTTTTCCTGCTAGTGGCTGTCTTTTCCAAAAAATTCAGATTCGTAGAGATTTGATCATGAAACTCATCCTTTTAATTAATGACAATAACAAAGATTTTTAATTTAGTGCTTCATTAAATGTCTATTATCATAAAATTTGTCAAAAATGTTTTACATGTAAAACATTTTACACCTCTTCAAAATGTGTTGTGTTTTATGCCCAATCAATTGCAAATCCCTTCTCATGTAAAATAGTCATGTTTTCTTTTAGTTTAGATTAAGAGTTATTTAAGTTAATTGATATCTAAATTCATAAATATTTCAGAAATGGATAAATCTTGGATCAATAAACCTCGACATTCAATAGAGTACCTAAATGGTTTAGACGGATTTTTGGAATTCGCAAATGCTAACTCTGGGGTCGAAGGTAGAATAATATGCCCATGCCCAAAGTGTAGATTCAAAAAATGGCAACTCATCGAGGTCGTGCGCCAACATTTGATCGTCAAACCATTTTCGGAGGGATACACTTTTTGGAGTTTGCACGGAGAAATGATTACAGAAGAACCTGTTGTAGGACATGCTATAATGCCAATTGAGGTCTCAAAACCCATAGTTCGAGATGACCCTGTCCAGAACATAGTCTGTGATGCATTCGGGATTCACCCCGAAAATGAGAGCACCGCTTCTGTGGATATGCCAGTTCTGCAGTCAGCAAAAAGGATGGATGATAGTGTCAAAGATTTTTATGAGTTACTGAAAGATGGTGAACAACCGCTCTATAAAGGGTGTGAAAAGTATTCAAAACTGTCTTTCTTGGTGAAGTTGTATCACATCAAGTGTTTGTGCGGCCTAAGCGACAAAGCAATGTCGATGGTACTTGAGTTGCTTGTCGATGTATTCCCAGATGCCAAGATTCCGCCTTCATTTTACGAGGCTAAAAAAATCATTAATAAGTTGGGGTTGAACTACAAAAAAATTCACGCATGTCAAAATGATTGTATGTTATACTGGGGTGAGCATGAAAGTAGAGAAACTTGTTGTAAGTGCTCAGCACCAAGGTGGAAACCGAAACGAAAGGGGGAGAAGCGAAAAAAGGTGCCTAATAAAATTCTTAGATACTTTCCAGTTAAGCCAAGATTGTAGAGGTTGTTCATGTCTTCTAAAACTGTTGAATTTATGAGATGACATTCTGAAGCCAAAATTTCTGACGGCATCATGAGGCATCCAAAGGATTCTGAGGCATGGAAGAGATTTGATCTTCTGAATTTTCAAATTGCATCAGATCCGAGAAATGTTTGTTTAGGCCTTGCAACAGATGGTTTCAATCCATTTGGAAACCTATCTACAAGTTACAGTATATGGCCAGTTCTGCTGATTCCGTACAATCTTCCTCCTTGGATGTCTATGAAACAGAGTTCATTCATGTTGTCAATAATAATTCCAGGGAAAAAAGCATCGGGGAATGATATAGATGTGTTTTTACAGCCACTAATTGAAGAGCTGAAGGAGTTGTGGGTTGAAGGTGTTAAGACGTACGATGCATTTGACAAAGAAATGTTTAATATGCATGCAGCTCTTTTGTGGACAATCAGTGATTTTCCTGGCCTTGGATGTTTATCAGGCTGGAATACTCATATTGGATTAGCCTGTCCGTACTGTAACTTTGACTCTACTCCAGTCCGTCTCCCTTACAGTCGGAAGTGGTGTTTTATGGGACATCGCCGCTTCTTATCTCCGGGTCACAAATTCAGGCTGGCCCGCAATAGGTTTGACAGAAAAGAGGAAAGAAGAAACCCTCCTCCGCAACTGAGTGGTGTAGACATTTTCCAACAAGTCGATGATATTGAAGTTGTCTTTGGAAAAAATGTGGAAACTGATGTTGGGACTCAACAACGGCGTTCCCGAGGTCAGGGTTCGGTTGATGCTGGAACTCAACAATGGCGTAAGAACATTTTCCAACAAGTCGATGATATTGAAGTTGTCTTTGGAAAAATGTGGAAACTGATGTTGGGACTCAACAACGGTGTTCCCGAGGTCAGGGTTCGGTTAATGCTGGAACTCAACAATGGCGTAAGAAAAGTATATTTTTCAAACTTCCGTATTGGACAAATAATATGTTGCGTCATAATCTTGACGTAATGCATATTAAGAAAAATGTCTGCGATAACATCATTTACACTTTACTTAATGATTACGGCCGTTCAAAGGATCACGTAAACGCACGGAAAGACTTAAAGGAGTTTGGTGTGAGGCCTGAGTTGTGGCCTGATGATGGCGGTAAATATCCACCTGCTTTGTTCACGTTGACAAATGCAGGCAAGGAAGTATTTCTGAAAACACTTAAGAATGTATCTGTGCCTGACGGTTATTGCAGTAATATCTCCAGATGTATTGATGTAAGACAACGTAAGATCGGAGGACTAAAAGTCGCGACTGTCATATCCTTATAGAACAACTGTTACTATTAGCCAGAAGAAAGACACTGCCGAAGCCGGTATCTGCAGTTCTGATCGAGTTTTGTTCATTCTTCCGGCAATTGTGCTCCAGATTTTTGAATGTTAATGAACTTGATCAACTTCAAAATCGAATCATTATGACGCTGTGCCATCTTGAAATGTTATTTCCGCCGTCTTTCTTTACAGTCATGGTGCACTTGACTGTACATTTGGTCATGGAAGCGAAGTTAGGAGGACCAGTCCAATATCGTTGGATGTATCCCGTCGAAAGGTAAAACATTAAAAACACATAATTCCAATTTCTTGCATTATTGTTAATCCAATTTTATTCATTTAATCTATGTTCTCTAGATACTTGGGTAAACTTAAATCTTTCGTGTGGAATAGAGCAAGGCCAGAAGGCTCAATAGCAGAGTCGTATATTGCAGGAGAAGTTTTGTTATTCTGTTCCAGATACATAGATGGTGTTGACACTGTCTTCAATCGTCCTCCTCGTGTGGATGATCGACCCGATGTTGGGATGTCTGACAGGAGTTTGTTCCCACCAATAGGAAGACCAGTTGGTGGATTTGATTATTTCACCATTTTTCCCTGGAAAAAATTGCAGGCTCATCGGCATGTCTTAACAAACTGCAAAGAAGTTGATCCTTACTTACAGTAAGTTAACTCACACTTAGCTACATGATTATACAATTTTTCTTCTTGTGTAGCATTAAGTGTTTAGACAATGTTTTCTCAACAAGGAATTTATAGACTATGTACGGCATAGTTTAAGAAGTCGGACGCGATCATCTACCAAGATAGACAAAAAAGTCCACAGAGAATTTTTCTCTTGGTTTTCGCCAAGGAACTAAATTTCCTTTCTTTTCCATCGAAACGACCGAAACGTTTCCGTTTCTTGAGTCACCGATACAAAACGGAGTTATCGAAACGAAACGAAGTGTTTGTTAAGAAATTATGCTATTTCAATTAAAATTACTGTGTTTCGAAATGTTTCGGTAGAAATACTCTTGTTTCAATGGAAATACTCTTATTTCGAGTTGTTTCGATAGAAATACTTTTATTTCGAATTATTTAGATGGAAATACTCTTGTTTCGAATTATTTCGATGGAAATACTCTTGTTTCGAGTTGTTTCAATGGAAAAGTACTAAATTAATTTAAAAAATAAAAAATTGACAATTTAAAAGTAGATGAAAATAGTATTATATCACATCCAACACCAAGTTATTTTCTTTCACAAGTCACAACATCTTTATTAACTTCATACTCTCCCCCTTTGTTCTCATGACATTATTTTCCTTCATTATCTTTATTTTAAAGAGGAAACTACAAAAATAATGTAAAGAGAGATTGAAAGGCAAAGAGAGAAAAATATACTTAAAGATAAAGATAGAATCATGGTCGACAAAGAAAGAGACTTAAATATAAATGTCACGAAAGAGTTAAGAAGAAGATGGAGAGATAGATGCAAGAGAGAGATTATTGTTAAATGCTGTTAGGATTTGAATTGAAGTCCCTACTGCAGTAATATATTTACTTACTATTCAATTATAGACATTAATTCGAATTAATTTTAATATAATTTTATATATCTATATCATTAATATTATATTAAAATTTTTTAAAATTAAAAAAAATATTATTTGAAAATATTTGAAACGTTTCTTAAAAAATCTTCCGTTTCCTCGAAATTTCCGAAACGTTTCGAAATGTTTCTGTTTCTGAAGTCACCGAAACAGTACCTCGAAACGAAATTTAGTACCTTGGTTTTCGCGTCGTGTAAGTATTTCAACATGGTCACATTTAATTCATATGTCAAATATGAGTACAACTCATCCTTTATTCATTTTTCAGATTGCAAATGATGCCGATGGATCGCAGTGTGCTGATTTAAAATATCTCGCACTTGGTCCACTAGATAGAGCACGTCAATATAGTGCTTACAATGTCAATGGATTCAAATTTTGAACTTTAGAGCGAGACCAAGGGATGACATCTCAAAATAGTGGAGTTTACGGTACTTTCGAGACGAGGAGTTATGCAAGTACTAGTGATACGAATATGCAATTTGGTGGCGTCCCGTATTACGGAAAACTATTGGACATTGTCGAGTTAAACTACCATGGCCATTTTACAGTCGTATTATTTAAGTGTATGTCGGCCAACACAACTACAACGAGAGGAATTGTAATTGATGACTTCGGGGTGACATCGTTTGATTTTTCTCGGTTGATTCACACTGGTGAAAATGATGATGACGAACCATATATCCAGGCATCTGAGGCTCATTAAATATACTATGTACAAGATGAGTTGGACAAGAACTGGAGTATAGTGATGCATTTAAAATCCCGTGACTTATACGAGATAGGCGATGAAGATGAAAATCTTATATACGAGAGCGATCCGTTACACACGCAAAATTTAGAAACATTGTTTCCAGAAGAAGAAGTTAATTTATGCTTGTTACGGTATTAGTTTTGCTATATGCCGCCTATTTATATATATTTTAGACTACTTATAATTACTGTACTATTTTATTTATTTCCATCACTTTTATTAGGCAAAATTTATTTTATAATTGTTTTATTAATTTCATTTTGCTAGTAGCAGTGACGATGAAGAAGGCTAGATTAGACATGGCAGGGGCGTCCAGTTCTCAGACTCCCACGCCCCGTGGGGCGATCAGTGAGGGCGGAGAGCCCATTATGGAGTCGGAGGCTGCCGCATCATCAGTCCCTCTTAGCGACTCCCAGCCACTGGATTCGCAGGCCGTCCCCTGCACACTCCCCCCACCCGACGCTCAGGCACCGGATGACGATTATTCGTTCGATTTTGAGACGATCTTTGGCGGTGTAGAGGCGGAGCATCAGCCCGGTGAGCAGGAGCGTAGACGCAGGAGGAGTTGGACAGTTGATGTAGTCGATGAGTATTGTAATCATGTACACTTTATGCGCTTAATAATTTTGTCTTAGTAATATAATATATAATTATCACTAATTATTTTGATAGATGGGACCGGGCACACGATGTCCAGACAGTTGACTGTCCACGACGTATGGGCCCTGCCTGAGCAGTCAAAGGTGGTTGTCTAGTTCAACGACAACCACCAGCCTATCGGAGACAGTGGCGGTTTGCTCGGTGTCTTCCTCGGCACCATCGAGGATAACTTTTGGTTATTCCCGATCTCTTACAGGGATTGGAGAAGCATTCCTCAGCAGTCGAAGACGAATGTCTTCGTAAATAATATTCAGGTATGAAAACATATATCTTTTGTAATTAATTATATTTATTTATAATTTATATATTATTTATGTGTAACTAATTTTTTAATTTCGTTTGCAGAATCATTTTATTGTGACGGATCAACACAAGAAACTGATCATGCAGTCGCTAGGAGCGAAATGGAGAGTATCACGATACAATATATTTCGCCTGGCGTTCGATGGTACGAAGACCAGAGATCAGTTGCGGAGTGAAGTCCCGACAGGCATCTCACCTGATCAGTGGACAACTTTCGTAGACTATCGCCTAGACGCGAAGTCTAGGGTAAGTTGTTAATATATATATTTTTAAAATTTAACTTTTAAATATTGTCACTAATTATTTTTCCTATGTGATTAATTAGGATGTGGCTGCGAAAAATAAACGGAACAGAAGACAGCTGACAATGCCACACACTACTGGATCGAAGAGCCTTGCACGTAAAAAGGCGGAGATGGTAAGTTTAAATCTATAAATATTTTGTTTTTTAAAATGTTTATAAGACTATAATCATAAATTGATTGATTAATCATTTTAATATACAGGAGATTGAGCTTCAGGGTCCAGTGATTCGTGGTGATGTATGGACGGCAGCTCATAAAAGAGCTGACGGATCATACATCAACGACGAAGCTCGGGCTGTTGCGGTGAGTAATAAAATCTTATCAACCTTAAGTGGATAATTATTTAATTTTTAGATAATGTTTAATATTATTAATTTCCTGTTATTAAATGTTCGGAGAAAATTGCTTCGATCCAGCAGGAGGACAGCTCGTCCCAAGAGCTCTCGACGGCTGATTCACTTGTGAGAGCTCTTGGCACTAAGGAGCACTCCGGCCGCGTTCGAGGATTTGGGTTGGGTGTTTGCCAAACTTAAGTCTTCGGCCGTAGTTCGTCTAGGTCGAGCTCACAGTCTAGGCCGTCATACCACGACTTACAGAGTGAGGTGGAGCACCTGAAGATAGCTATGTAGGAGCAGGACGTCGAGCAGCAGCGCCTGAAGACAGCTATGTAGGAGCGAGACGCTGAGCTCCAGCGACGAGATGCTGAGCTCGCAGCACGCCAATCACAGATGGAGGCTGCTATGACGTTCCTGCTACAAAAATTTCAGGGTCAGCTGCCACCTGAAATTTCAGAATTTCATAGTCCCGGACCCAGGGTAACATTTTAATACATAAAAATTGTTGGTATAATTTTGTTTATTTTAATAACATTCAAAATTTTAACAAACAAAATTGATTTTTCAGGACCCCAGCGATCGTGGTAGTGGGCATCAGCGTGATCAGCATCCGTAGGGTCCGGAAACTTGATTTAGTTATTATATTTGTATATGTAATTTCGTCACTTTTATTACTATTAATTTTCTATATATAAATTTTTTTTATATATAGATTCATTATAATTCAATAATTTATGCATCTTTAGTATCTAGTTAAATATTATTAAATTTTAAAATACAATTTTCAATTTTTAAATAATTCAAACGCTTAATTATTATATAATAAAATAAAATATATAAAAATTAATTTATAAAATATTAAAAATATAAATTAATTTTTATTTTACATAAAAATTTAATAATCAAAACAGCATTAGTAGTATTATGAATAGTATAAAATATTATATTTTAAATTACAAATAAAATTGTTATAAAAATTTTAATTAATTTTATTAATTAAAAAATAAAAAATAAATAGAAATAACGACGGTTTTTGTTCAAAACCGTCGTTATAATTAAAAAAATAAATAAATAACGACGATTTTTTGTTAAAAATCGTCGTTATAATTGAAAAAAAAAGATTTAACGACGGTTTTTGTGACAAACCGTCATGATATTTAATTTTATTAATTAAAAATAAAAAATAAAAAATAATTATTAACGACGATTAAAAACTGTCGCTATGTCTGGTTTAACGACGATTTTTATAACCGTCGTTAAACCAGACGTAGCGACGGTTATTCCCACGGTTGATAAAACCGTCGCTAGACCTAGAGTTCCACGACGGTTTTCAAACTGTCGTTAATGGGCTTAACGACGGTCGGAACCGTTGTTAAGCCTACTAAAAAACCGTCGTAATACTGCGATTTTGTTGTAGTGATAACTAATTTTTCAATTATATATTTTTTATTTTTGATTATTTTGTTTGTAGCAATTAATATCTATAAATTTTAATAATAAAGAAATTTATACCAAAAAAGCACATTAGACTTTCAGCGGTGATTAAAGTTGCCACTGAACATGCCAAATAATGTATATTTTGAAGTTTTAGTGGCAATTAAAGTTGTCGCTAAAAAAATATATCCTATGGTGACCATGAAAAGTTGCCAGTAATAATAAATATTCAATGACGGCTTTCAAAGTTTTGGTGGAGACTTTTATAGTCTTCAATGACGATTCTAGTTACTGCTAAAAATGGACTTTTTAGTGGCGACCTTAAATGTTGCCACAAAAAACATTTAGTGATATATTTATTAACAATGACATGGTGACGAAAAGTCATCATTGAAGGCCTATATGAAGGGAAAAATTGAATAGAACTATAAAACTGGGTATTTAAGTGCAAAATATTAGTTCTTAATCAATTAGGCTTAATTATAGTGTAATTTTATTTTTTGGAAAATCGCTTATTAAATTTAGAAAAAACATATTTTAAATTTTAGCGATATTTTAGATACAGCATCTCAACATGAAGTTTTTTTTTAAATATAGGTAGTTATGATCTGTCACTATATGTTAAAAATATTTATAAAAAAAGAAGAAGTAAAAGTAAACTAGGTATATGGTCATCTCTAACAATAGTTCCAACGCATATAACAAAAAGAAAAATAATTTGGTCCATTGTCGGTGGACAATTGTTTTGTCTACCAACGATGTTCAAATCATGACAAGTAAAAAAAATAATGTTTCTTTAAATTATCTTTACTATGTGTTATGATCTGAACACTGTTAGTTGATAAAAAATTATCTCGGTAGACCAAATACCAATTCTAACAAAAATAATCTTGAAACCATTCTTTCATCCTTGATAATATCATCAAAGAACATCATTTTCCATGTTGCATCGTCCATTTGCTTATCAGGATAATCAGAAGACAAATTATCTTCCCAATTCATATCTTCATCCCACTGTCCTCCACAAATAGACCATCTCAGGGAAATAGTTATTGGGATGGTCTATTTTGTGGAAATTATGTTGGAATGTGACTATTTGTTGGGTAAAAAAGCCTTTCTTATGAGTATCAATGTATCCCCATAGGAAGATATATTTACAATTTTCAACCCAAAGCAATATATTATTTATCTTGAATCTCCTTTCAGTCTCGCTCATGAATGAATGCAACGAAATACATGATTTGAATAGATAAATATAATTAATTATAGTTGACACTAAACGGAAACGATAATGAAATAATTGCGATAAATTAATAAAAAAAATTTGGGTAGCTGATATTCATCTTAATATTTAGACAAAGCTTATGTAAACTTGTCACTAAAAGTTTCTCATAAACTAACAATAACAGGATACCCATAAAGAATTCATAATTCCTTTGGAAAAATGGAATATTAGTAAGAAATGACATTTCATTACAGAGAAATATTCCTTATAATATAAGGGGATGAAGATTACTGGAGGAACTCCAATAGCAAGACCTAGTTACAAAACAATTTCATGTTTCAAATAGAAAGAGATTTCCATTATTTAATAGAGCCTCCCAATGAGTTGTTTGCTACTAAAAGCCATGAGCTAGATCAATGTGAAGTGGCATAATTCATAGCCTGCAAGAATCATGCATAGATCAATATCTCAAATTAAGTCATTATAACAATGAATGATCATCGGTTGAAAATGCGAGCATAGTGAAAATAAAACAAACGCGTGACACTAAAATCTATACTAAAGATAGGTGACCCTAATATGTAATGTGAGATATTACAAAATCAAAATGCTAGATACATAATAACATATGACTATCTAAGTTATCAAAAATCTGATATATTTTATTGAGGTATTACGTTGTATCGGTATATAAATAAAAAGGTGCTACTTTACATTAATTGTTCCACATCCATGTAACCAAAAAGCAAAAAATAACTCGATATGCACAATATCATATGAAAAAATATATATTCAAAGACACTGCAAAGAAATAAAAAGATAGTTTAAACTGGTAGTAAAACAAAAGATATGCGCATTTGCCATAAAAGGGACATTAAAAAGAAAGTGATAAAAGCCCGTATGTATGCCGACGTGTGTGCGTTTGTCTGCCGAACAAGGTTCCAACTTCAGTCCAAAAACAAAAAAACAAGGTTCCACTTCCAAGTTAAGTAAGGGGGTTTTGAAAATGTTCTCAATGTTTGGGGGACAAATAATTTTGGTCTTCAAACATATATTTAATCGGTCACGGTATTTATTATCAATAATTCATAAGATAATAATTATGTTAAGATCACCTTTGGTGATGAGTTGGTATGTTGACACAAGGAATATACTGGCTCTATCTTATTTATTATATATGTTTTTTTTTACTTTATATTTA
Source organism: Gleditsia sinensis (assembly GCA_037074535.1). Lineage (NCBI taxonomy): Eukaryota > Viridiplantae > Streptophyta > Magnoliopsida > Fabales > Fabaceae > Gleditsia > Gleditsia sinensis. The sequence continues at coordinate 45,458,707 of CM073472.1, read as the reverse complement.
ATTTATAAAGAAAACAATGTGACGAGATAAACTTCTCTATGTGGAAACTAAATATGTTCGAATTAAAAAGTGAAGAAGGAAAAGCATTTTGGGATCTAGTCCAAAAATAGTAAAAGGGAAATATATTTCGTTGAGTAAATATCTCATCTATTGATAGTAAACCAAAATTTACATAAATAAAAAATTAAAAGTTTATCACATTGTTTAAATAAAAAAATGTAACTAAATCAAATATATGTGACAAATTTTTAATTTTTTATTTGTATAAATTTTAGTTCACCACCAATAAATCAAATACTTAATCATATTTAGTATTCAAACATTTTTATAGACTTCTATAGGCACTAAAACATACTTGGATCAACAGTGACAAGCATGGCAGTCCCTCCAAAATCACAAGTCCCTCCACCCGTTTTTGTGTTCTGCCAGTAGCTATTGAAGGCATATGAAGCATGGGCCAACAGAGTGTTGGGTTGGTAGCATGCCCCATTAGGCTGAATTGACTTGCAATCTGCACCTGATCCACAGGCATAGTCCATGGCCTCTTTAATTATAGGGTCCGGCACTGTGGGCTTTGCAACGCACCAATTAGCATATTGTGGCTTTTTATGTCGAGGAGAAGATGATGGCGGGGGTGGGTACACCAGGGGAGGCAAATAAACCTGTGGCGGACTTGGAACACTCTTTGGTGAGTTTGGGGCATGTTTTGGTGGGCTAAGAGTACTTCCAGGAGGTGACGATTCATAATGAGGTGGATTTGGGATAGGGGAATAGGCAGGAAGAGTGGGGTTGCTACTAGTACCAGGTGTTCTTGGAGCTGTAAATGGTGGATATGGAGAACCAGTGCTTGGAGGTGTAAATGATTGATATGGAGAAGCAGAGCCTGGAGGAGTAAATGGTGGATAAGGAAAAGCAAAGCTTGAAGGTGTGGGCTGGGGTGCTAGTGAATTAAAAGGAGGTAGTGGTAGAGAAGAAGGAGACCCATACAAATCAGAACGTGAGGAGGCCAGTGGTGAGTTGTTGTCTAAGCGGTTTAGAGATTTTAGCTTCTTCCATGGTTTGTTGGAGGAGGTTCTAAGCATTTTTGGACCCTGAAAATCCCGTACATGACTTCCAGCATCTGCTAATGAAATAAGGTGAGAATTTTAAAGGAAAGAATAGAAAATTTTGTGGCCACCAACACTGAAAATAGAGAAATGATTTACCACATGGAGGGAAAATGGTGGAAGCTGAAACAAAGATGCATAGAATTGCAACGCTCACTCTAAATCTCGGGGTATCTGTTCTTGAATCCATTGCATTATCACCAATGCCTGAATAGTTTGATAATTGATGTTGAAACCTCGCAAGTTTCTAGTTCATGATCAATCCAAGCATTGCACTTGGCATTGGACATGAACTTCTCCTATGAAACAAAAACGGTTAGCAAAGAAGGGTGATGGACTAATATATGAGTGATTGGTTAGTTGCCGTAAAGCGACACTAAATAAGAAACATAAACTAAAGATGATTCTTTTGTCACTTTAATTTTGTTGCTGTCAGATTGTTATAGCTACGTAAGCTAGCAAACAATCTACGAAACGGATAAAAGAGTGGCAAAGTGTCTTCTAGATACATAAAACTAGATTGAATGAGTTTCTTTGTTCCCCTGGAACTTATTCTTACTTGGATATGCCCTTTCATTTTGCTTGTATGCCACTCAAAGAACTAGATCTACGATAATTACATATAATTTTAATTATGTCATTAAGCTTCCAGAAACGTATAAATTTGTGCTAATTAATCCGAAGTATTGAAAGAAAATGAGGTTTTGTGCACAGTGTCATTAAAGCAAAGCAATAACCTACAATCCCTAGTTGCCAAGGAGATAATGACACACTGCTCTTGGTGATTATTTAAAGCATTTACAATAATTTTTATTTTATTTTACCTTATTTCTCAATAATTGTATTTTTAAATAAAAATATTATAAAACAAAGTAGTACTTTTTTATACTATGAACTTTAAGTTATTTTTTATGTATATTATTTTTAACAGTTATTAGAATCAGATCAATCTTTGACTCAGTAAAAATACTATGTCATTATATCACTAGTTCAACCACTGAATCATTAATTCAATAGACTATTTTTAATACAATTTTGGTCACTAAAATCTCCATGTGAGCTCTAAACTTTGGCAATGCAATTTTATTTCCTCGAGTTCCTTTAGCTTAACCCTTGTAAGAATGCTTTTGCAAAATAAAGGCACTAGGAGGACTCATTGATGTCCATTTCAACTTGGGTCTTTTGATATTAGTGCTAACAAGTTTGGAACATTTAGAAACCTAAGTTTGCTTCATATTCAAACCATTTCTCTTGATAGAACTTATGTGTGAAATAAGTCCTTTATGATTAAAGAAAATTATAAATAATAGACTTGGAAATTTTTTTTTCTTTTAAAAAGATAGCATTTCAAATTATTTGTTTTACAATTACTTCTTGACCTATCATGAAAGAGATTTTGAAGAGATATTAGTTGAGATTTCAAAAGATTCATCATTATCAAGATTAGAAAGACGACTAGTTGTGCATTTCAAGGATATATCAACATATGAATATTCAAGTGCACATTTTTCACAAGAACTATTAGATTCATAAATGTATACCCTTAGGTCTCTTTGAGCTAAAAAGAAAAACTATTTCAATTGTAGTCTAATTTGTTCTTTTTCCATATTACTCTCTTCACTTATCAATGCCTCAATTTGAGTGCACTCTTCTTCTTGCTTATAAGAAACTTCATCAACCAATTCAAGGTCAGTAAGATATGAATAATCCCATATAGCATTAACATTGGAGCAATGTTTAACAATAACATATGTATACTCATTCAAACCACTAAAAAGAATCTACATTGCTTTAACATTCAAATAGAATAGTTTCTTCTCACAATCATTCCAATATTTCCTTGATTTAGGAGTAAGATCATCTCGTACAAAATCTCTTAAATCTAAATCAATAGATTGTAGATAAGACTCCATTCCATCCTTTCAAAAATAAAGCTCTTAAAATCATATAATGATGCATATAGAAAAAGAGGTTTATAAATGTCAAAAACTTCCAACATTGAAAACTCATCACTAGTTACCATATAAAATCTTGAGACAATTAAGTCTTTAACCAAGTGCCTTAGCTTTGATACCAATTGTTATGCAAAGCAACCAACACCCAAGAGGGGGGGATAAATTAGGTGTTTGAATAAACCATGGAAGTTTTTTTTCCAAAGGTCAAAACAAAATATTTTGGTGCTATAAAAGATGTATTCACACTTTAAACATTCAAGTGAGCATGTAAAAATTGATGCACATTCAAGCAAGATATATGACCAAAAAATATAGTAGAAGATTGATCAAGCCAAAGCAAAGCTATTTAAGAAAAATCACAAGACAAATATATCATATCAGAAAATATATATATGCATCGAAAAATATGTTGTAGCAATTTAAAGAGTAGAGGAAAAAAAGTAAACACAATAATTTATCTTAGTTCAACTCAACCACTAAGCCTACATCAGTTTCCCAAACTGTAACTTGAAATTTTTTACTATCTCCACAAGTCTACAATAAGCATTTGTAAGCCACTACAACATCTACAACTCCAATAGTTTGTAACTGAATTCTTTCCATTTACAATAACTTACAATCAATGCTCCCACACCAAAACTTTAAGCAACCCTTTTTTTGAACTTCTCAATCAACAAAATAATGAGGTAGAAGGTTGAGAAACAAAATAAACTCTCTCATAAGAGTGAATATACAATTGAAGCACAATCAATGAAGGATATATAATCAAATGAGCTCAAGAATCATTCTAGGCAGTCAGTCGATTGGTGATACTATGTCATTGATTGCTAACTATATTTAACTTTTTTTTTAAATCTATTTTAGACATATGACCTATCAATAGAAATCTCGTTGAGTCTCATTTTCAATGCAATATTTTTCAATCCAAAATGATTTGAATTGTGTAAAATATAGATAGAATAGTGACCAAAGGTCAAAAATAGAGTTTAGTTAAAAATCATATCTTATTACTTTGCTCCATTTTGGGTAAATGATCTATCATTGAAAAGCTCTAGGAATCTAGTTTTCAATGTAGTAAGTTTAATTTCAAAATGATTTTTAATTTGTAAGATATGAATAAAATAGTGACTAAAGGTCAAAAACAAAGTTTATTTAAAATCTATATCTTATTGTCTTATTTGGTCTATTTACTGCATCTTCTTTAAACTTTATTTTGAGTGAATGATATATCATTAAAAAGCTCTTGGATTCCAATTTTCAATGCAATGAGTTTTAGTCCAAAATTTATTGTAGTTTATAGATAAAAGAGTAAACAAAAGTCAAAATATATACTTTAGTAAAAATCTATATTTCACTATCTTTTTATTCATATGAACTTTAAAATATATTCTAAAATAGATTTTTGAGTTTAAGAGTTTCTAAATCCATTCACACATGACTTTAAGTCTAAGATACTTAAGGATTGATTTACCTTGAAGTCTTGAAGTTCCTTGGCTTGAAAAGTTTCTTTTTTGTGCTTAGTTGATGCAACCAAACTTCTATATTTTTAATTCTTGGAATATCTTTCTTTGAGTTAAGCATGATATTGATATTCTATATTCTTTGTTGCATTGCTAGCTCATCTTACTTTAGACCATCCCATAAAAAGATATTTAGCTTGCAACAAAGTAGTTAGTCTGAACAAAAATATGCATGATTCAAAGATATTCTATAATGTAAACAATTTTCTCATACATATGAAATATCTAGAAACATATATCCAATATGTAAGATATATAACACTTTGTAAGGTTTATGGGATATATATTACAAGTATGTTTCATAATTAGTACGTAAAGCGTGATTAATTATAAAATATTAAATGTTAATTATTATAATCATGCATAGCATATACGAATCAAATAAGCACATATACTTACAACATATTCGTTATCATCAAAATTTATGACATATAATTCTATATCTAGCAATAGTCAACAAGAAGAAGAAGATACGGAGGAAGTTACAAATCTTTGCTTCGTGGTAAGAAAAGAATCATGTGAGGTAAATTTTAACTCAAATGAAAATGAGTTTTCTTGTAAGGAATTGCAAGATACCTTAGATAATCTTCTAAATGATTTCAAAAAGATGATGGTTAAGTACTTTTCTCTCTTGTCCCAAAAAAAGTACTCTACAGTAAGGAAACGAAGGGCTTTTTAGAAAAGGATTTTGAAATGTTGAAAATTATTGTGATGCTTTATCTAATGAAAACAATTTGTTAAAGAAGGAACATGAGGAACTTAAAGCTACAAGTTCATATGAATTTGAAAAAGAAAACAAAGTTTTGAAATCACAAGTTGTTACTTTAACAAAATATTTAAAAAAATTTGTTAATGGGGAAGATAACTTAAACATTCTTCTAGGCTAAAAAAAATGTAAATTTAGAAAAACTTACCTTGACTTTGAAAAGACTGAAAATGTGAAATTGTACAAGAACTTCTTCGAAAAATCTTAAAGTCCAACCAGCACCTTTGAGAGGTGTTCTATTGTTGTAAAATTGGGTAGAAATCATATCAGTGCTATTTAAAGAGAAAAACCAAATGTTAGGTCATAATATGTATCTATACCTAAGGACACTAATGCTCCAGAGAAGCAAGGAGTTAACTCCAAAGGACCCAAAAAAACTTGAGCACCCAAGAGTAAGTGATTTTTGCTTGTAGATACGATGAAGGTTCAGATTTAAAGTAAGACTTATAATAAACAACTCTCAAGGCATATGAAGAATTTGTCACATTTGATGGCAAAAGTAAAGAAAATATTTCTTCGAGTTGAAATTGCTCAAAGAAAGATGATGTTTGAAAGGAAAAAGGGCTTTCCTCAATAGCCTAGATGATGAAGGAAAATTGATAATATACAAAGCCAGCATTGTAGCCTCAGGTTTAATCCATCTCAATCTTTTGAGGAAAGAATCCTATTATACATATTTGTAAGTTATTCTCTTGCTCATATTTATTACAGACTTTGAATTTTTTTCATTTATTCATTTATCAAGATAAAAATGTTTATTTTTGAAAATTTTCATGCATTCATACTATAAATGGCTTGTTTTTGTAATATTGAATTTTTGGTGGTCCTTTGAATTTTTATTTATTTTTTACTTTTTGGGTGTTTTTGGGTCGTCTAAATTTTTTTTGAAGTTCTAAAAACTCCCTAAGGCTAAAATGTTGCATTTTGAATAGAAGCAAAACTGAGTTTTAATTTCAGAAGTTTATATTTGAGTTTTAATTTCCTTACATAAATACTCTTTATTACAATCTTATGCAACAAATTTTCATTTTATCATATTTTAAAATTATTTCTCTTGAATTTCTTTTGAAGCGTGCCTTAAAATGGTTGTTAGTTAAAAGTTTCTGCATGAACATATTTTAAACATGTTAATATACTATGGTGGAAGGTTTGATAATATTTGGAAATGTTTTTGAAATTTTTTACCATCAAACACTACTATCTTTTGTTGTAAAATTGTTTTAAAAAATGCTATGCCATAAGTCTTGTATCTTTATTTTCTCCTAGTTTACTTCTTATGTTATAATATGTGTTTTGCTAACCCATCTTTAATATAGAAGCTATCATGCAATATCTTAAGAGAGGGAAAATGATAGAATACTCATAACCCTAAGTGGCTTAACTTGGCTATGCTTAAGAAAGAGTATCATAAAATTGTTTGCTTAAACTTTAATATTTCACTGTTATATATATGTGTGTACTCTATACTTGATGGATAAGAATTTTCAAGAAGGATTGTTGGAGATCATACAAGGAAGCTCACGTTACCTTTGACATTGGGAGTGGAAATTCTCTCTTTTTTTTTTTTTTATTTTAAAATTTTGATGAAAAGAAAATGCGTTATGATATTTATGCCTTGATTTTATCTTAGATCATGTGCTTCTTTTAGAATTTTTTTTTAAATGTATTTCCTCATTTGAAACTTAATTTGATGAAATTCTTTTCAAGGTCTAAATAATGCATTGTTATATACATATATATATATATATATATACATATATATATATATATATATACATATATATATATATATATACATATATATATATATATATATACATATATGTATATATATATATACATATATATATATATATATATATATACATATATATATATATATATATATATATATATATATATGTATGTATGTATGTATAAATATATACTGTTGAATATCATTATTTTTTCTTTGGTTTGTATTTTCTCTTGCTGAATCTTTTTGGTTTTGTTCACCCTTTGGATGATGTCAAAAAGGGGGAGAAGTGAGTGAAAAGATACAAAACCACAACTATGCTCTTGAAAACTTGCATACTTGAGATAGTTCACAGTAAACATACCAGTCCTTGAACAAGCATCAAATTAGGGCCCTATAAGCAAAAGAAAAACAAGGAAGTTGGCCTAAAACTGTCATTTATTATATTGCTAGAATGTTTGAAATATTCCATTTTGATTTAAAATGGTTTTGTCCTTTAAATTATGTCGTTATAAAAGAGTGAGAGATTGTTAGCCCCAAAGTTTCATGAAATAAGGTTTTGATAATTGCAAAATTAAAAAAAGGAATAAACTGAAGGATTTGGCATATCCTAAATCAGGTTTTCATTAAATAGAGTCAATCCTATTTAATACAAAGTGATAAGACTTTTTGAGTATAGTTGTCATATATATTTAGTCAATACTCTTGATTTGAATTTCGTATTTCCCTATTTAATGCAAGAGTTCATGAGAAATTCAATGTGGAGAATTCAAGAGAGTCAACTTAACATTAAATGGAAACTTGGTAATAAAAATCTTAATCATATCACGCTGGAACCAAATGAGGTTGCATCAAAGGGAATCTAGCCTACATGGCATCATATCAAAGTTTCAAATGAAGGAAAATCAAGACAAAGTGTCCCAAAATAATTCCTTTATGAGTTTCAAATGGCTAGCTTCATCACAAGAGAAATTTCTACGCAAGGAATAAAACTGAAGAAGGATCAAGTCTAAACAAAATCCAAGGACTAGCTCCTGCCACCCAGAAAGCTGCTCCTAGTCAACCAAGAATGCCAAATTTCAGCACTCTCACATGTACCAAAAAAAAAGAAGAAGAGAAAAAGCCTATTCTGTATTTAGGCTAGCATACCATTTCCTTCATTAATTTTGTGGAGTTATTGGTGAACAAGTAAAAACCAAACTTTTGCACATTTTAGATGAGCATGTGAAAACCTTGACATTGTTGGTGAATATGATAAACCTTCTTGTAATTTGTTGTTTACGAGTGAGGTTGAAAACAAACTGTTGAATAGTGAGAAAAACTCTTGGGAGTCAAGGGGATGGAATGTAGGTCTCAAATTGAGGCTAAACCAGTATAAACCTTTTGTGTTCTTTTCTCTTACCTTATACTCTTTATTTGATCCTCTTATATCTATTGTGTGCTGGTATATTTGAGTTTGTTTTGGTACTCTTTGTTTGGCATAATTTTCTTTCAAGAAAGTTTCTATTCATATTGCATTTTCTAGTTAATATTCCATTATTTTGATGCTCTATTGTCTTGCTTGATTAGTTTATCTGTCATATTTGTTTGGTTAATTAGTTGTTGGCTGGTATACTTTCTGTTTTAGCTTCAGGAAGCGTTGTTCATTAAATTGATTTTAGAATTGTAAGTCCTATTCCATTCAAATTTATTTCTGCAAGTTTTGCTTCCTATCTTCGCTTGTAAAGAAGTGTTTTAGGTGCTTTCTTGCTTACTAGTTTCATTAGTCACATATAGTTTAGATTCTTTGCTGGTTTAATATTTTGTATTCACATATTTGAACACTGTTTCTAATTTTATTCTTAATTTTGTCAATTAAAGTGTATCGCCCTATTTTCACCTTTGCACTAAAAATTTAAATGAAATGACAAGTAATTTTCCTTTTCAAAATTTGTCGAAGTCTTAGGCACTGTTTTAGGAACCAGATCTGTAAACCAGTCCAATTCAGTTCCTCCATTAGATTGTTCTTTAATAAGAAAAAACTCAACTTAAAAGCATGTTTAGTTCCTCTATTAGATTGGCAGCCAGAGTGTTTTATGTTAACGGGAAGCAAGAATTTGTTATATAACAAAAGCCCATGCCAAGAGCACTGAAACTTAAAAGACGAACTGCTTGTATAAATAGAAGATCTTGCGAAGGCCAGTGAAAGTTAAAAGGTGAACTCCTTGTATAAATAGACTCAAGATCGGTATGTAGGACATCATTTTCATGCTTTTTCTTTTACGTTTTGTTTTGTTTTCCTATTTCTTACACTCATGCTCATCTATTCTATTAAAACAAAAATATCTAATAAAAACAAATTTCAAATATCACTTATTCATTCTATAGGAAATCTTATATGTAATATTTTAATTAAAATTATTTTTTACACATTACAATTTAATTATTTTAAAAATATATTAAATCAAAGTTTTCAATAATTAATTAATTTCTTAATAAAAAATTATTATTATTCATGATTTGATTTTTTTGATTTATTATATATATAAAAAATTTATTCATATTATATTAATTAAAAAATAATTTAATCAATTTAATTAATAACTTAATGACTCTACATATGAGATAGACTAATTATTAGTGTGGCGATAAAAACAATGGTCTTATGTTTTAACTAATCAAGCACAAAGTTAAATAAGGCATTGTAAGGAGCTAGAAGAAACAAATACTTTAAAACTTGTTCACCAACCATTTTTAATCACTCGATCAATGTTCGTTGCTCACCTCTATATATTAGTATACAACTCTTTCTTATTTTTGTACAAAATATCACTTAAGGCTCCTCGAATTCCCCAACCAAGGAATATCCTTATTTGATATTGTTTCCACTTAGTAGGGGCCTTCCTAATTTGAGGCCGGCTTTCCCTCAATTTTTGTTGGAACAGAGATATAACACTATTATGCAAGAGAGATGTGCCCAAGTTAGGCCATCCTATGGATTTATCTAGCCTTAGATAGAAAGGTCCAACCCTAGCCTGAGAGAATGTAAGCCCATGCGGCATGGATTACAATTGGCATTGACCGAGTCTATGGATCTGGCCAGGTCTATGTGAAGAAAGATCCAAAAAAAAGAAAAAGAAAAGATTAATCATAATGGAAGGCACCAACCAAAACCCACGTTCCGTTTGGTAAACAAAAATGAGCTGATAGAATAGGAATCTGGAAACCAACCTTAACAAATCGTTCTTTTTTCTCTCAACATGGAGAGCTTGTTTTCTCTTACAGGAAGAGTGTGTCTACTTGAGTTTGGCTCAAGCATTTCAATCTGAGCCTACACGTTTCAAGAGAGTGTTGATCAGATTTCCCAGAGGGGTAGGAGAGTTTATGTGCCTAAACTCAACAGATTAAGAGTAAGGCTCTAACGCAGAAAGAAGCATGGAGGAAGGTAGATACGAAGAGGCTACAAGGAGCAGGAGTAGAGGAGAGGTGGAAAACAAAGGGAATGATACTTTGCTACTAGAAACTGACGAAAAACAATCCCAAGAACTAACAAGGAAAAGCTTAGTGGGTAAGATCATTGTGGATAGAAATCTCAATAAGAAAACTGTGAAAGCAATGATCAGCAGAGGGTGGGGGGACCCTACAGGATTAAGGATCGTAGAAGCAGGTCTCAACACTTTCCTGTTTAATTTTGACGACGAAGGAACAGCAACAAGAATTCTAGAGGATGCCCCCTGGAATATTATGGGGCATCTTTTAAACATACACAGATGGAACCCCAGCCAAACAATGCAAGAGATGGAGTTCGATGTTGCACCATACTGGGTCCAAGTTCACGGTTTAACTCTTGAAAGTCTAAATGTCAGAAATGGGGTTATCATTGGAAGCAGATTAGGAGAGGTGTTAGAAGTAGAAAACCCAATCTATGAAGGAAGGATAATGGGACATTTCTTAAGGATCAGGATACTAAAGAATATAAAAGATCCGTTCATTACAGGATTCAGAATCCCCAAAGAGCAGATACCGGGCACGTGGATTAGCCTGAGGTATGAAAAGTTGCAAGAATATTGCTATAGATGCTGGAGGTTGGGCCATGAGCAGAAAAATTGTAGATTTGAGGTGAAGACCATGAATGATGATGACAACCATAGATTCGGGCCCGGCCTAGGAGTCAAACCTGCAAAACCTTTAAAAGTTATTACTAAAGAGAGTTCATGGAGGAACTATGAAGGGGAGGAACGGGGAAGAGCAGGCGGCAAAGGGAGGTGGACAGATAGAGAACGGTGAAGCTCCGGTGAAGAGGGGCAATACATAGAAAACAGTATTAAAAAAGGTCCGATGCCCGAGGAAGCACAGGAGAATAGAGGGCTGAGGACTTGGTCAGAACACAGGCTTGGCAGGATGGAAGGAAGTAGAACCTGGAGGAATGGGAAGGAAGGAGAGGACAACGAAGCTAGCACCAAAATGGACACTGTGGAAGCAGATTGGCGAAAGGAAGAACAGGGGAAATACGAGAATGGTAATACCAGCAAAAAAGAGACAGAGAAACAGACAAGGGGGAAATACGAGACCCAAGGTGTTGACTCTAGGAGGCAAATCTGGCAGGAGCAGACAGGTGACTCAGAAGGAGAGGAGAATGGGCCGAGTAAAGTTAAAAGCCCAAAAAATCCATAGGGGAGAGGGACACCAATACAAATAAGAGAGAAGGGGGCAATACAAATTGGGCCGATGGAGCTGGGCTATATAAGCTGCTCAGGAAAGCCTACCTCAGGAAATATAGGTGAGTATAAAATAGGGAGGAATCCAGGCCCAACAAAAGGGAAGGAAAAAGCCCAGCTCAAGGAATTAATGGAAGAAAGAATAGAAGGGAGGAATGAAGACAGTAGGAGTGAAGGTAGACCAGTACAGCAGATAGAAGCTCAAGAAAGCCCTATAAATCTTAAGCAAACAAGAAGACGATGGAAGAGAAAGGAAAGGAAGCAAGAAAACTACAAACAATACTATGTGGAATTCCCTAGTGACGAGGAAACATATGAGGACGTGGGAGAAAGGAAGGAGGAGAGTGATGTTGCGTGGAAGGTGGTTGAATATGAGCTAGCTACAGTAGTTAGAGACTACCTGAGCCTGAAAAGGGGAAGAGTGACGATAGAAGGGAGGGACCAGGGGAGACTAGAACATCTAGAAAAGAGAGACATACAGGAAACAGTGAATGGAAGCAGTTTAAAGAAGGCTAAAGGAATGGAGATCACAGGAAGCAGACAGGAGGAAGACCTGAAGACTAAAAAGGTTGAGGAGGCGGGCCTAAACATGCCCCTACCCTCTAAATGACTACCATAAGTTGGAACTGTCGAAGGGTGGGGGTTGCCTTGACAGTTCAGGAACTTAGAGACCTTTGTCTCAAATATAAACCCCAGCTTTTGTTCCTTATGAAAACAAAAGCCAAGGAGAAGAAAATGGACAACCTGAAGAGGAAATTGAGTTTTAAGAATATGGAAGTGGTGGAACCAAAGGGAAAAGCAGGAGGTATAAGCCTAATGTGGAAGGAAGATTGCGCAGTTGAAGTGATAGAAAAATGCCAGAACTATATACATTCCAAAACCAGAATGGAGGATGAACAAGAGCACAGCTATAGCACCTTTATATATGGAGACCTGGATCCTAAAAGAAGAAGACAGCTATGGAGGTCAGTGACAAACTTAAATCCAGGTAACTCAATTGCTTGGCACTGCATTGGAGATTTTAATGAGATACTAAATCAGAAGGAAAAGGAGGGAGGAAGATTACACAACAAAAAGCAAATAGAAATATTCAGCAGGTTCCTAAAGGATAATGAGATGCTCGATTCACCCATAAAAGGCTGCAAATTCACATGGAATAACATGAGGGAAGTGGGAGAAGTGAAGGAGAAAATTGACAGACACATTGCAAATGTAGTCTGGACAAATAGGAATAAGGAAGCAAATATTGTAGCACTCCCTGCAGTGGGGTTTGACCACAGTCCTATAATCCTAGTGCAGAAGCCATGGAGGAGGAAGGAGAAGTGTTTTAAATTTGAAGCTTATTGGGCAGAGCATGAAGACTTCACAAGTGAAATTGAAGAGTGCTGGAACAGAGGAGATCAAGAAGGAAACCTCACTGTATTGTCAGCAAATGTTAAGAGGGTGGCCAAACATCTAGAGGTATGGAAGAAGAAGAAATTCAAAAGGGCAGATGTAGAAATCTCTAAACTTAAAAGAAGACTACAATATTTACAGAATGAGAAACTTAACAAGGAGGTGGCGAGTGAAAGAAAGAGGATTTGCGCTAGATTAAACCATTAGTGGAAACAAGAAGAAATGTATTGGGCCCAGAGATCTAGAGTTAAATGGCTAGAATGTGGAGACAAGAATACAAAATTCTTCCACCAAGTCACAATGCAAAGGAGGAGACAAAACATAATAATTAGAGTTAAAGATGAACAAGGGAAATGGGTTGAGGAGGATAAAAACATTCAGGAAGTTTTCCAGAATTTTTACATGAAGCTCTTTGAGTCAGAGGAATCTGGAAACACCCCAAACTTAAAGGAGATAATTCCCAAAGTTATCAGCAGAGAGATTAATGATGATCTCCTAAGGCCAGTCTCTGAGGAAGAGGTTGAGAGGGCTGCCTTTAATTTGGGCGTAATGAAGGCACCAGGGCCAGATGAAATGAGTGGCTTATTTTACCAAAAATCATGGAGTGTAATAAAGAAGGGGGTATGCAGAGCTATTCAAATTTTCTTTGAAGAAGGACAGATGCCCATGAAGGTAAATGAGACTCATATATCCCTAATTCCTAAAACCCCACAGCCAGAGACAGTGGGTAATTTCTGCCCCATCAGCTGCACCAACTTCAACTACAATATCATTGCTAAGGTAATAGTTAATAGAATGAAAGCCCTGATGAATGACTTAATATCCCAAAACCAGAGTGCCTTTGTGAGTGGCAGGCTCATACAGGATAATACTATGTTGGTTCAAGAGGCTCTCCACAAGCTGAGAAACAACAGAAATAAAAAGAAACACTACATGGCCATCAAATTAGACATGAACAAAGTATATGACAGGCTGGAATTGGGTTTTCTTAAGAAGGTGCTAGAAACTATGGGTTTTGATGCCAAGTGGATAGGAATTATTATGAGTTGTGTGACCTCGGTTAGCTACAGAATTAAGATCAATGGTAACCTGAGGCCTATGTTTAAACCAATAAGAGGGTTGAGGCAAGGAGACCCACTGTCACCTTACCTTTTTATCATGGCAGCTAAGGTGTTTTCAAGAGAAATCGAAAGAGCTAAGGAAAAGGGAGATATTAAGGGTATCAGAATTGTAAAGAATGCACCAGAGCTTACCCACTTATTCTTTGCAGATGACTCAATTCTTTTCCTGGAGGCTAAGGAAGAGCAGGTGAAGAACTTAAAGAGGATTCTGGAAAATTACTCGAGACACTCTGGACAAAAGATAAATCTAGAAAAATCAAGTATTATCCTAAGCAAAAATACTCCCACCATCACAAAAGAGAGAATACAAAGGGAATTGAATATGCCTATATGGGAGAATCCAGGAAAGTACTTGGGTATTCTAGCTATTTGGGGTAGATCAAAGAAGCAGGCCCTCAACTGGATACTAGACACAGTAAAGCAAAAACTAACTAGCTAGAAGATGAGGTTCCTTTCACAAGGGGGGAAGGAGGTACTCCTTAAAGCAGTGATCCAAGAAATGCCTACCTATGCTATGTCCACCTTTCTATTCCCAAAAACCTTCAGTGCAAAACTTTGTTCAGAGGTGGCAAAATTCTGGTGGAAAGGTAGAGACAAGGACAATGGAATCCATTGGGTAAAGTGGGAAGAGCTTACTAGGAGAAAGGAAGATGGAGGTATGGGGTTCAGGGATTTTAATAGCATGAACATCGCTTTACTGGCTAAACAGGCATGGAGAATAATGGAAGAACCAAACTCCCTTTGGGCAAGCATCTTAAAACATAGGTACTTCCCCAACACAAACATTCAGAAGGCAAAAAGGGGAAGGTGCAACTCATGGGTCTGGTTAAGTATCTAGGAAGCCAAAGAATTCATGATGAAGCACGGGAGCTGGAAAGTAGGTGATGGGGAAAGTATTAGAATATGGGAAGATAGATGGCTGAGAAGTGGAGAAATTCTAGAGAATAGCACTAACAGTAGCTTGGAAGTTGTGTCATCCCTGATTGACCAGGAAACGAAAACATGGAAAACTGAAGTCTTAAGGGAAATGCTACCAACTCACCAGGTAAAGGACATCCTTGCTACACCTATCCCTTATACCTACCAACCAGATAAATTCATTTGGCCTCATGCTAGCGATGGCTAATACAGGGTAAAGAGTGGGTATGGAATAGCTAAAGAAAGTGAGCCTAGTACTACCACTAACAGGGCTTCAACTTCAGTATCCATTAACCCAAAGCTGTGGAGGAAGATATGGGGTTCACCTATCCCACCAAAAATAAAAAATTTTATCTGGAAGATCCTTCATAATGCCATCCCTAACAAGGAGAATCTATACAGGAGAAAAATTGCTCCTGGCCCTATGTGCCCTATATGCAATGAAAAATCTGAAACGATGGAACATATTTTCTTGGAATGTGGCTGGATAAGACCGACGTGGTTTGAAGCAGACATTCAAAGTCAGGTTAATCTAGAGGAAAGGGGTAAGTTAGGTGATTGGCTATGGGAAATGACCGAGAGGTATAATAAGGCTATGGGAGTAGAAGAGAAGGAAGTCATGGCAAAAAATTTCATTATGATGTGGTTCATGTGGAAGGAAAGAAACTCCTATATTTTCGAACAAACGAAAATGGAACCTAGTAGAGTCATTCAGAAGACAAGAAGCTTGATATCCAGCCTAGCCACTACTTAGATAAAAAAAGATAAGACAGGGGTAGCCAACAGGGAAGGGGACACAAACAGATCAACTAAGTGGCAACCACCCCCAAATGGATGGATTAAAGCAAATACAGATGCAACATGCCCTAATCAAGGTCCAGAGTGTTACCTCACCGTAGTCATCAAGGACGACAGAGGAAAGCTCCTCACAAGTAGCACAAAGCAGAGCATGGCCTACTCAGTTCTGGAAGCAGAAGGCAAAGCAATCGAAGATGCCCTAATCTTGATCAACAACCTACAGTTGAACAAGGTTATTATTGAATCAGACTGTAAACAAGTAGTGGAAGCATGTAATCAGGAAAAATAGATTTGGAAGTTAGATCACATCCCAAGAATGATTAATAAGCTTACCGCAGAAGGAAGACAACTGAAAATCAGGTGGATCCAAAGAGAGAAGAACCAGGTCGCCCACACGGTCGCCAATTCCCTCACGCACAGGAAACTCCCATGGAATTGGATCACACATCCACCAAGCAGCATCCGGGTGTTGCTAAGGAAGGAGGCCGAATGCGTTGGTGGAAGGTAGAAGCTTCAGTCATCGTTTTCCTGAAATAGATCTAGACTGCTCTTTTGGTTTTTCTCAGAGTGTGTTGCTCTGTTTTCCCCAAAAGTGTTGTACATGTGTTACGTTTTCTCGCTTTTGGGAGCCAGGCCACGAGATTGATTATCCCACAAGTCTCCAGAGTCTTCCAGTGTTGGGCTTCTTTAATTATAGCTCTTCTTAAGGCTTCGGCCTTTACGTCCAAAAAAAAAGAATGGGAATCTGGATTCTCATTCTAATAGTTACCAAGTTTGGTTGTCAGACTATCAAAAGCTGTGAAATTATGATTCCTTTATGCAAGGAAATGCATATTGCATTTGAAAATCGAATGAAACAAACAGAAGAGCATGGAATATGTCTGAAAAGACTCAAACAGCCCTGCTTTACTTTCCTTTTTATTTTGTCTCTCCGTTCACTTTCGCGGAATCTCGGCCTCCGTATTTTTTCTCCAGCTTTCTCCTCCTATTTCCCTCTCTTGGGGCCCGTTTGGTTTAGTGTAATGGAAAAAGGAATCACTTATGGAATGGAACTTTCCATCGTTTGGATGGACAGAATGGATGGAATAGAGCATTCCATGGAATGCTCTATTCCATTGTATAAGGGAAACGCTACTCCTTCCTATAAGCTAAGGAATCAATATTCCTTTACGCATTATTGCCCTTTTGACAATCAGACCCCTGAAAGCAAAAGAGCCATCTGCGCGCCACCCCCTTCATTCTCGTTGGGTTCTTCAGCTTCAAGTCTGGTCTCTCTTCGTCTACGTTCCTGTGGTTTTGGTTCAATCCATCCTTCTGCTTCTGCTTGTGGCGTCGTTCTACTTCTGCTCGCAGCGTCCTTCTGCTTCGTTCATGTGCTTTGGCTTCTATAGTTGTTTGGATGTACAAGATCTGTAGGAGAAGGAGAAAGCTTCGGTGAATATCGGTTAAAGGAAAACCATCTCTTCTTCTACGTTCCTGTGCAAGGCTTCGGTCCGTCCTTCTGCTTCTGCGTTTTACAGATCTCACATTGTGGTCCATCTCATTCTGGTATTTCTCTTCTTTCACTTCGATGAAGATAAAATCCATGCTCCTTTTTTCTTATTCAGTATACAGAAGCTGAGAATTCTGACTTTGATTGATTTCAACCTTTCATTTCTGTTTCTATTCCTGTACAATGTGAATAAGGACGGGCACTGCTATTCCTTCTTCAAAACAAAGAGATTGAAATTGTCCATGTCAACTATCCCAATATTCCATGCAATAAGCTCCTTACCCTTGAGAATGTATTTTGCTCACGGTGAATCACTTTCTGCTGGTGCTGGCTGGGAGGTGGTGCTCCTTCGAAGAAGGCTCTGGGTTCTCACGCTGAAGTAGAGAGAAGGAAGACGGGCCCTTTTGATTTTTTTTATAAAAAACTGATTTCTTATTTTTTTTAATAAATAAATGATAATTTTAATTTTTTATATCAAGGATAAATCAGTCTTATTGTTACTTTATTTTTTCATTCCATCTAATTTTTCCATTACATACCAAACAAAGTAAATAGGTTTCTATTCCTTTATCCATTCTCTCTTCTTTTCCTTTTTCCATTCCAACTTAAATTCATTCCACTGAACCAAACGGGCCTTGGTCTCCTCCTTCCCTCTCTCCCTCTCTCGACCTCCTGCTTCCCTCTAGCCTCCTGCTTCATTCCTCGTGCTTTTGTCTCTCCCTCTCTTGGCCTTCTACTCAGCTGGTTCAAGGATTGATGGTTGGATTAGCGTGTGTCCCGATTTGCCTTTTTCTCTGCGCACAGGTTAACATTTCCTGCTTGAAATTTTTTTGCGTTTTGTCCCTGCATCGTTGCAATATTTTGGGTTCCCTCTACATCTTCATCTGGTTCTTGAGCTTCAACTGTTTCTGCGTTTTTCTGGATTTTTTTTTGCTTTTTGCTCTAGCTTTATTGGTCTTCAAATTTTTTAGTTTTCCTCTGATCTGCATTTCTTGGTCTACTTCCTTTGATAATATCCATATGCATTGTATATATTTGACTACAAAGTTTGGTAATTTCCAAGAATTAGACCAATTTGAAACTTTGCCTACGATCCATGGCTCTTTCTAGTTTGACATTATACAAAGGTATCCCCTAATGGCTAAGAAATCCACACTCCTGGTTGAATTTTTTTTCCAGACACAAATGTCGCAATATATCATTCCTTACAAGTGAAATTATACTATAAAGGGATGTCTTTGCATAATTTGAAATTAGAGGAGGCCTAGAGGTAGATTTCACTCTTATTAATATTTTTTATTTTATGTTATTGTCATCCTTATTACTGATCTTAAAAAAGGTTATTGAATTATAATTTGTTATAATATAGTTTGCATGCTCTATAACCCCAGTTAGAGCCAATTATTTTCCTATTATGAAGTTTCTCCAATTTTTTTATTATGGCTATTAGAAATAATTTTGATAATGGTTTAAATTCTGTTTTTCTTCAGGTAAGCATGCTTTGGTCAAAGGTAAAACTAACACTGGGAAAAGTGCAGCATTTTTGGTACACCCTAGTAGTTCTTATATGTTCTTTTAATACTCTGCATGATATTTTATTTCTTTCAATAAATGATGTTGAATGCAAACAGCTTCCTACTATTGAAACAGTTTTGAAAGCAATGAGTAGAAATTCCATTAAACATGTGCCTCCAATACTTGTTCTTATTCTCTGCCCAACCAGAGAGCTTGCTAGTCAAATTGCTGTTGAATTAAAGGTTTTGCTAAAGTATTATGATAACATTGGGGTGCAGACTCTAGTAGGAGGCGTTCAGTTTAAAGATGACCAAAAACGTCTTGAATCAGACCCATCCTAGGTTTTGTGCTATTTTCTTTACTGTGTGGTTACAGATTGCTAATCTTGTGTGGTGAAATCAGTGTCTGAAGCATAATTATTTGTATGTTTCTTATATAAAATTTTATAGATAATAGTTGCTACTCCGAGTAGGTTGCTGGATCATATTGAGTATAAGTCTGGAATATCTGTGCAGTTGATGGGCTTACAGATGGTTGTACTTGATGAAGCTGATCATTTACTGGACTTGGAAATTCGAAAGAGTATAGAAAATATTGTTGATTGTTTGCCTTTCTGTGTATATAGTTATTTTTGTTCTATTCAACTTTTGTATTTGGCTATTTTGGTGTTGTCTATGGACAAATAGAAAAATTGTTTATAAGTTATGTTATTTTTTTGTGTTCAAATAGACATGGTAAGTTATATTATATTAAATTAACAAATTATTTGCCGTACTCATTTTTTTTATATAAATACAACTAATTTAAAATTTATACAAGAGGATTCAAAAATTATAATAATTTTTTTATGTTATCATGTGAAATAAAAATTTATTTATTTTTAAAAAATTAAATTATTTTTAATTAGATAGCTAACAAAATTATTTTTTTCTAAAATAACAAATAAATTAAAAAACTTTTGCTGGAAATTTCTCGTCGAAGTGTTGTTCGCAAAGATATTCAAAAATATTAAAAAATTAAAAACAATTTTTAAAGTATTTAAAAATTAAAAGAAAAAAAATAGATTCGTATTATTCTCTTTGTAAATTAAAAATTATTTATTATTGATAAAAAATAATATTTAAATTAATTTTTGATCTTATGAATATTTTTAATAAAAAATTTACATTATTAATTATTTTTTATTTATATTATTTTTAAATAAAATTTTAAAATTAAATAATATTATTTTAATGATTTTATGTTTCAAGAGTATTTTTGTCTTTTTGTCAAATTTTTATTCTATTACTATATTATGTAAAGTATACCAAACGTATAAAAATAATAGAGATTTCATTCATTTCCATCGTGTACCAAACATAATTTTTCTTCCAACATTTTATTTCATTCTCAATTTTTATTTCCATTCCATCCTTTTCAAAGAGAGTTGCACAAAAAACCCACCACATTTGCCGTAGAGAAACCCATCGCGAAGCTCTTAGAACTCCCAAAATCGTGAACCATTGTCGAGGTGGCTACCGTGAAGATCAATGTTCCACTCTAGTTTGTCGTAGCACAGTAGAAAAGCATCTCAAGTGAGTATTTTTTCCAATTTAACTTTTTATTGTGATTTCGATTTGATTCAGTTTTGGGGTTCCTTTAATTCTTTGTTTTTGTACTGTCTTAGAACTCTTTACGCACAAAAAAGAGTTACACAGAAAACCGCATTGTGTTTGCACAGAGACCCATCCTACGCCATGAACCATTACCCGGGTGGCTATTGTGAAGAGCAATATTCTACTACAGTTTGCTGTAGGACTATAGTGAAGCATCTTAGGTGAGTATTTTCTCCGATTTGTCTATGTATTTTCATTTACCTTTGATTCAATTGGGGGGTTTCTATTTTTTGGTTGGATTTGATGCGTTTGGGGGTTTAGTTTGGGATTTGAGCTGTGTTTTGTTTTGGTATTATACTTAGTTTAATCGTCTGCACCAATTTCAAATGTTGGGTATTTTTTCCAAACATCGAATAAGTTATTGAGTGGGTAATAGTTCAATTGAGAGAGAGGGAAAAGGATGAATTCACTTGATGTATTAGAAAATAATAATGTGTCTTTGTCTTTTGAGAAGCATTTTTCTTTGTTTCCTATTCCTCACACAGTGTTCTGTCATTGTAGACTTTGACCCTTCATACAGACTCACCACACCCAAGTTGCTATGTGCCACTTTACCTGTACTCCCCTCTCCCTCTGTTTTCTTTATTTTTGGTTGAGGATGGAAATAATTTGTGGGTGTGTTCTATGTAGTATAGCCAACAAAAGATTAGAAGGAAATTACATGTAAAAAAGAAATTTCAAGTAGTAGCAGTTTTAAACATAAAACACTCACAAAATTCACTATGTAATTAGAATTTCTGTTATGAATTTAATGTTCATAAAACTTGATATTACTTTGAAATCTCTTTGTACTACATCTGCATACTTATTTTTGTTAAAATTTTGCAAATATTAGGCATGTCTGTACAATAATTGGTCATAATTCAATGGTTGGATTTCTATAAGAAGTCATTTGATGGTGGGAAAGTATTACATCCTAAACTGTTGTAATGTTTGTGCAGCCATAAAACCAGTTTAAAAAAAAAACCTTCCACTTGGCTCCCCAAATAACTTCTTGCCACATATCTATGAAAATTAGTATCTTTTCCCTCACATTTAAGTCTAGCTGCACAATTAGATTGAATATAGTACTGGATAAGTACATACCTTTTTCTTCACTATCTTTACCATTTCATGCTAGATATCCTACTCAATGATATGCTATTTCTTCTCTGCACAGGGAAGGTTTTAGTGATAATAATGGATGCAACCTAAATGTAAATGATATCCTGCTCAATATTCTACTATTGTTTCTCTTCTGCTTGAACTTGGACATCCATGAGAAAGGAGATACATGAGAGATAAAGAAGGGTCTAGATGAAGGTGGTGGAGAAGATTTTCTTCTACCCCAACTCCTCATTTTGTTGTTGAAAACATAGAATTCTAATGTTTTGACTTGGTTAAGGTTGGAAAGGAGAAATGAGCAGAACTAAAATGTAGGATGCTAGTGGGAGAGAATTGTAGCAGTTAATTAGGAGGAGGGTTAGGGTGTTAAATAGGGACGTGGGTTTCTCACTGGTTTTTCTGCTGTATTTCAAAGGAGATTTTTGCTTAATTTCTGGGACCACTCATCCACTTTTCCCCCATTTTTGTTTGTATTGGTAAATGATTTGTGACCAGACCTATTTTTTAGGCCCACGAAACAGCAATAGTATAGTAGATAAAAATGTTATTATTTTTCAGAACTTAGTACCTATTTTTTACTACATAACTGCCTTTCACATATGCAATTATTGCTAATTACTTGTTAGTCAGATTTGATTATTTTTTAAATACAAGGAATCGTAGTGAAAACATATTACTCTTACTGTTGAAAAAAAAATGGTGGTTGATCTCATAAGACAATGAATGGTTACTTATATATATATATATATATATATATAGAATGAGTAATTTCAAATTAATTTATTGTTAACTTTTAAATAAATAAAAATTCTACTATTGTTAATTTATTGTTAATTTTTTCCAGTTGTAGTGATATCTTGCTCAATATTCTACTATTGTTTTTCTTCTGCTTGAACTTGGATAGCCATGAGAAATGGATGCAACCTAAATGTTAATGATAGATATGTATCTTTATATGTTTACTATTAACTTTCATCTCCCATAATGTGGTCAAACAATGTGGATAGGTCAGAATTAAAGTTCGCGAACCAGCCAAGTGTTTTGTTCTTCACTATGATTTAAGTGAATTATAATATTATCTTAGTGTCTCTTACACCTTAAACTTAGAGATTATATATTAGATAGATTATTCTCTTCTTTATTATATCTATTTAATGCATAACTTGTTTGGAATAGTTTATACTTTCTTAGAGCATATAAGAAAGTTCTTCCAACAAGTCTGAACATTGCCAACCAACAGTATAATACCTTGCTACCACAAAATGAATAAGGATACCACAATTATACTCTAGACTAATATCTATTAGATGTTTATTCTAGATCAACTACATGGCATAAATTAAAGATAATGCCTCAACAATTGAAAGATTAATAACATGAACTATTGCACAACCATCTAAAATAGAACTTAAAGAATTTTGACAAATAATTCCTATTCTAGCCTACTTTGAAGAGCTATAAGAAGATCCATCAATATTAATTTTAAGTTGCCCAGTGAGAGAAAAAGTCCACTGGAAACACTCTTGGAAAACCCATTCACATCTTGCTTTCCATATAAACCAACATGTAAAAGCAATAAGAAATTTGACCTTCTCATCCAAATCCTTTATTTAAACAAACATCTTAAAACACCATAAATCAAAAAGATCCACACACATATTTTCATTGCGAAATGATAAAGGATTAGCAAACTAGAC
Organism: Gleditsia sinensis; assembly: GCA_037074535.1. Lineage (NCBI taxonomy): Eukaryota > Viridiplantae > Streptophyta > Magnoliopsida > Fabales > Fabaceae > Gleditsia > Gleditsia sinensis. Next base: position 45,435,233 of record CM073472.1, on the reverse strand, counting down.
CTTAATAACCCAACTACAAAGTAACAATATACGTCCATCTATAGTGAGGATGAATAAAATTGATTAGGTGGTAACTTTTTTATTTTGAAATTTTAGATGGAATGTATTTGATAGTATCCATGTTTTAGTCATTATTGACATTGTCATTAAATTCAAAGAAAGATGACTACCATTACAAAGTGGTTCACATTTTTTTTTGAAACAGAACCACAACCAATAGGTTATGGTTCACTTTATTTTTGGAATAGAATGAAGCCCAACTTTGAAGTACTAGAATTACAAAGTGGTTAATTATTTAGCAAAGTTGTAGATTAATAGGACTTTGATGATGGCTAATGGATGGTTTCCCATTGAAGAGCATAACATGAAATTTTTCATCCTTATTAAGTCTAAAGTTGTAGGCCCTCATTCTATACTATTTTGTTGGAACCTTATCTAGAGTTCTAGACCAATGGTTTGAACTCATTTCTTTGTTGGATCATCTATGCATGCAAGACTAGTGATATTGCGTGCTCTCTTACATAACAAGTTTTCTTCCTAGGATTATGATAAATGAATGTGATCTTAACTACCCCTTTGTATTTATCTTTCTCTAATAGTTTTGGAAACATGTGTCCATTTTTTTTACATTTGACAACACGATCCCATTTTATTTTAGCACTATATATACACTTTATTGTGCCTAAATACTTTGTTATTTTTCTTTTCCAATTGCTCACTTTGACTCTGGCCAAAATTGTAGGAAATTTAATATATAAGAGTTGGTTGAAAATTGAAAATAGAGCTGATCGAAGGCACATAAAAGGAGTGGATGAATTTCTTGAGTGGGCATACAGTCAACTGAGGGTGGGCAGTAGACTAAGGTGCCTATGTAAAAAATGTAGAAACGTGGTGTTCAAGGTTAGACATGAAGTACGGTTTGATATGTTAAAGAATGATTTTTGGCAATCTTATGAGGTTTGGGATCACCATGGAAAAGTTGCTGGGACAACTTCATATCCCAATGATGAAGGGAATGCTCACTTTGTTGAGGTGGATGATATTACTGTAATGATACACGATGCATATGGAGTTGCAAACACAGAGGAGATGAATACTAATGTAGAAAACAATGAAGTGCCACATTTTTATGCAAAAAAGTGTTATCAATTACTGCAAGATGCCAAAACAAGTCTATATCCAAGTTGTGAGAAGGTGTCAAAGTTGTTGTTCATTGTTAAGCTACTTAATTTAAAGTGCCTTAATCATTGGAGCAATAAGTATGTGGACATGTTGTTAGACTTATTTAAAGAAGTACTGCCAGAGGGTGCCCAAGTACCTAATTCCTATTATGAAGCTAAGAAGATTGTTCAAGACTTGGGGTTAGACTACACAAAAATAGATGCATGTCAGAATGACTGCATTCTGTACAAGAAAGAACATGCTACTGCATAATCATGCCCTACGTGCAAATTGTCTAGATGGAAATCAAATGGGTAGATAGGCAAAAAAGAAGCACACAAAGTGTTGTGATATTTTCCAATAAAACCTAGGTTGCAAAGACTATACATGGCAACACACACTACAAAAGACATGAGATGGCATAGAGAGGAATGTGTAGATGATGGTGTGTTAAGGCACCCAGTTGACTCCATTGCTTGGAAGTCTTTTGATGAGCAATATCCTAATTTCTCAATGGATCCTAGAAATGTTAGGATGGGGTTAGCAAGTGATGGGTTCTAACAATATGGAAATATGAGTGCCAACCATAGTATTTGGCCAGTTGTTCTTGTGCCATATAACTTGGCCCCCTGGAAATGTATGAAACAACTGTACTTCTTGATGACACTTCTTATCTCAGGCTCTAAGTCTCAAGGAGACGATATAGATTTATATTTGGAACCAATGATTGATGAACTTAAAGAATTGTGGGAGGTGGGAATGGAGACGTATGATGTTCATTCACAGTCAAATTTCAATATGCGAGTTGCAATCATGTGGACAATAAATGATTTTCCTGTGTATGGAAATCTTGCAGGTTGGTCAACAAAAGGAAAATTGGCATGTCCTTGTTGCAACAAAGATACTCACTCTGTATCATTAAGAAGCAAATTATGTTATATGAGCCATCGTCGCTTCTTGCTAGCTAATCATCTTTGGCAGCAGAATAGGAGGGAATTTAATGGTAAAGTGGAAAACAATGACGTACTGACGTCTTTAACTGGTGAGGAAGTGCTTTAACAACTAAAACTCTTACCTAATATGATGTTTGGAAAAGGGAAGAAGTGAACGCGTGACCAGTCAGTTGTTGCTTATAATTGGAAGAAGAAGAGCATATTCTTCCAATAGCCTTATTGGAACACACTTTTACTGCGACATAATCTTGATGTCATGCATATTGAGAGAAATGTGTCAGACAACATTGTGTCAACGGTGATGGATATGGCTAGAAAGACGAAGGACACAATGAAGAACCGCTATGATTTGGTGGACATGGGAATTAGGCCAAGTTTACACCCTGTTAAGCAAGGAAATAATATTTTACTACCAGCGGCATCTTATGTGTTATCACCACAAGAGAAGTTGAAGGTCTGCAACTTTTTAGCCTAGTTAAAAGTTTCTGATGCATTCTCTTCAAACATTTCAAGGTGTGTCAATGTGGCAGAGAGAAAGATATATGAACTAAAGTGTCACAACCATCACATATTATTGCAAGAGGTATTTTCAGTTGCGATTCGTGGGTTGTTGCCTAAGGAGGTGAGTGATCCTATAGTGGAGTTGGCGTAATTTTTCAAGATTCTGTGCTCAAAATGCTTAACCATAGAAGACTTTGATTCAATTGAAAAAAAAATTGTCATTACCTTATGCAAATTGAAAACTGTGTTTCCTCCAGCATTCTTTGATGTCATGGTCCATCTCCCTGTCCACTTAACAAGAGAGGCAAAGATTGCAGGGTCTATCCAATATCGTTGAATGTATCCAATTGAGAGGTAACACTAGCAAACCTATACTAATTTATTGAGCTGTGTTGACTACTAAACTCAAATAATTTTGACTTGCATTTATAGGTATCTATGGACGTTGAAATCATATGTTCTTAATAAAGCTCGTCCTGAAGGTTCAATTGCTGAAGGCTATTTAATTGATGAAAGTTTGATATTCTGCTCAAGATATTTGAGTAATATCCCAACAAAATTCAATAGAGCTACAAGGAATGATGATGAAAATATGACAGCTTCTAAGAGATCAATATTTGCCCAAAGTGGACAATTAAGAGGTGATGCCAAAGCAACTTTATTATCTAACATAGAATTATGTATAATGTTTGAAATTAAATATAGAATTTTATTATTCTTCTTGTTCATGATTTTTATTCATATAACACTGTTTGATTTAAATGGCAAATGAAAATATTCAAATATATATATATATATATATATATATATATATATATATATACATATATATATATATATGTATATATATACATATATATATATATGTATATATATACATATATATATGTATATATTAGATTCAGTGGCGACAAAAGTCATCACTAAATATCCTGAACAAATTTCAGTGACGACTTCAGTCGTCACTAATTAGGAAAATTATACTTTTAGTGACGATTTTAGTCGTCACTAAATCTATTTTCAGTGGCGACTTCTTCGAAGTCGCCACTGAAAGGGTCAACCAAACGATGAAAATTTTTACTCTATAATAGACATTTTCAGTGACGACATCTCATAGTCGTCACTGAAACCTACCTTAGTGACGACTATTATTGTCACTAAAACACCCTTTCCATGACGACTATGAGAAGTCGCCACTGAAAATAACATTCAGTGACGACTTTCAGTCGTCACTAAATGTTAGGTTTCAGTGGTGACTTCAAATGGTCATCACTAAAAGTGCTCTTCAGTGACGATTATGTATTTTGTCACTGAAGACATTCAGTGACGACTTTTGGTCATCACTCACTGGTCGCGAAAAAACCTGTCGTTGAAACTTTCAATGACGACCATTCGAATGGAAGGCACCAACCAAAATCCCACGTACCTTTTCCCTATTTTTTTCTCTTGAGGTTGAACAAACAATACCCACACAAGAAAAGGTAGAAAAAATTAATGATCAATTAAACCAAAAGAATACAATAAAACAAAGACTTGGAGAGGAAAAGCTTATGAATTAGATAAAGAGCAACGAAGCGTTACTGGGTTTCCTCCACTTTTCCTAGCTTTTAATTCTCTTCACAAATCACAACCAGATCCAATAGCTCTTTCTCAATAAACATAATAGAATAGCTTCCGAATGGAATAGCTATAACAGGTAGTGATATAGCAAATGTGAGTTCTTCTTTCCCTTCCCTTGCTTCTTGTGAGTTGGCAACTACGTTAGGGACCAACCAAGAAGTTTCTTCTTCCAAACACAAATCCTCAGTTGCAGGGGTAGGGGTAGTGGCCGTCAAGGGAAGTTACAACACTAGCAAGGGGTTTGGGGAAGGGGCGGCGTGGCTGGGAGCAAATGCAAAATGAATGTAGGGGAGGGGAACTAGGAGATTTGGAGGTATATATATAAACAAACCCAGGACCTTTTAGGTGAATCCAAGGACCTGTCCAATGAACGATTTTTTTAACTATTAGACATAATCTAACCCAGTTAACATTTTCAGAGCTGAAGAAACTCGACTCGATTTGACTAGGTTTTTTAGTCTTCCACGTTTTTGTAAAGTCCTATTATGCAGTGCAATTCTTAGAACAAAGATCTTTTTTTTTTCAAATTCTATTTTTCTAACCTTCAAATTGTAATACTTTTCTATTCTTTGTTTGTCAATAGCCATCCGAATATGGACATTGTCTCTCAATTATTCAATTTCATCCAATTCTTCTTCTAACTTTAATGTATTGATCTATTCATCATTTATAGCCAAGTGTTCTACTAAAGTGGTTATTAGCTTAATCCTCAACTTTTTAGAGAACACTACAAGAAAAAATGGGTATAACGACGGTATTTTAATGGCTTCAGTGATGATTTTAAACATCACTAACATTAATGAAAATTGCCAGAACCGTTGACGAATTAAAAGAATTGCGACGGTTTAAGTCAATCGTAGGAATGATGTCGTTAAGATGCATCATGGAAACGGTTGGACAACCATGGCTAAGAAATTATGGATTAACGACGGTTTAAGGAATTGAATTTTAATGATAGTTATGCAAACCGTCGTTAAAACTTAAATTTTTTTTAATTCCACTTAAATTACATTATTGTTGAAATTTGTATTATTGTTCTTCAGTAGACTAATTTGATATATTTTTTTATTCTTTTACAATCATGCGTGTAAATTATTTTGTAATATTAGATTTGTTTTTCAAATTTATCGGCATTTTTAGTAAAAAAAAATATTTAGATGCAAATCACATTACATATAACAAATAAATTTTGTACAAAAAATTATTAGTCACTGAGAAATTAAAATTACAATGTACAACCTATAGAGATTACATAAAAATATATCATAGACAATGAAATCTTGTCCCCAGGTCTTGTGGGTATTGATGAGGTTGATGTCTACTAATATGATCACTGGAAACCTAAAAAATAATTTTGTTATGTAAGTGTTGTGACATTAAATAAAATTATAGTAGTAGTTGTTTATAGATTTTAATTGGTATGTGTTAAAAAATTACCTTGAGACTTAGACTGCCAGGAAGTGCAATTTTAGGCGGCACTTGACTTTAAAAGTTTTGAAGCATGAATACCATTCATCTATCGCTGTTGTGTTGCAATGTTAGCTTTATGTTTCACTCACTCGGTCTCTCAGTTAGCCTTAAGCGCTACTCGTTCAGCCTCTTGTCATTGTTGCTCGATGTTCCACTCCTCTATTGTAGCTTTAAAGCACACCATCTTGATCTGCAACTCCTCGTATAAAGGCCCAAAGTGTGAGTTCAACCCAACTAAGCTATAACCAAAGACTTGGCTTGGACAATCACCTAACCTAAATCATTGAACATGACCCGAGTGTTCCCTAATTCTCAAAGCTCTCGTAAATGAATTAGCAGTTGAGAGCTTTTGGGAAGAGATATCTTCCTATTGGATCGAGGAAATTTTTTTATACAAAATCGAAGAGCAACCAATAAATAATGTTAAAAATTAATAAACAACCAAATAAAATCTTAGCATTTTAGGTTAATAACATATTTATACTTACACTGACTACTCGAGTTTCTTTGTTGATGTATGATCTATCAACCCTTCTATGAGCTGTCGTCGATACATTGTCATGACTCATCGAGCCCCCAACCTAAATCTTTTGAAAATTTGAACAATTAATGAATTATTTATTAAGTAAATTAGTGTTTTATTAAAAGTAAAATAAGAAACTCAACATCTCAACCTTCTTACATGCAAGGCTCTTCAATCCAGTGGTATACGATATTGTCTAATGTTTTCTATTTCGTCTATTCTTAACAGCGACATACTAGTTAATTGTATAAACAGATTAATTAGTCACATTGTGTAAAAATTGAAATCTATGAACAAATATATATAGGTAATTACCCTAGATTTCGCCTTAAGTCGATAGTTAATAAAGTCACCAAATAATCACGTGGAATGTTAGTTTGGACGTCATTGCGTAAATTTTCCCTAGTCATACTTCAGCCAAAATAAATTGTAATGTACAAATTTCCATTTTGCTCCAAATGACTGCAAAATCAACTTATTGTAGAGGCCAACACATTAAAGTGTACCTACAAATGAAAATATAAATGTTAGTAAAACATTAAAAAAAAACCACTATAATTAGTTAAAAAAAAGTTTCTATACATATATAGTGTTTATAAAGACGTTCATCTTGTAATATTCAAGAATGTTTCTCCAATCTCTATAGGAGATCAGGAAGAAGCGAAAGTTATATCCAATGATGCCAAGAAATACATTGAGCATATCATCGCTATCTCTGATGGGTTGGTGGGTATCCTTGAACTGCATAACCCCCTTATGCCCACGAGGTAGAGCCTAGACTTGAACTGCATAACCACCTTATGCCCAGGAGGTAGAGCCTAGACGTTGTGAACAATCAACTGTCTAAGCATCAACTGCTTAATCCCATCTGGCATAAGATAAAATTACTGTGTTAGTTCAATACGAGGAAATTATTATTGAACAAAAGAATTTTATGATACTTACCAGTGATGTCAATTGTCCAACTCCTTCTACGTCTGCGCTCCTGCTAAATAGGCTAATGCTCCTCTTCCATGTCGGTGAATAGGTCATCTATATCAATGTTAAAATTGTCCTCCGATGCCTAAGTGTTGGGAGAGGGAAGTGTGAATAGGACAGCCTCAGACTCCACAGTGTCAGCCTCACTAGGCTGTCCGTCCTCACTGATTACTGGGCGGGGTGTATGAGTATATAAACTAGATGTATCTGCCTTGCCCGTAAACAATGATCTAACCCTCCTCATCCTCACAATTATTATCATAAAAAAATTAGTAAGATTAATTATCATGACAAGCTATAAAAAACTGAACAATCATGAGTAAAAATAATAAGAGTAGCTATAATAACATGTCACTAATATAAATTACTTGTAAGCAAAGCAAAATATATTTAAAATAATAAATAAAAATTAATATCGTAACAGACATAAATTCAATTCCCCTTTTAAAAAATAATCTTTTTAAATTTTGAGCGTATCACTCTCGTATAAAATATTATCATCGTTCTTGCTCATCTCGTATAAGTCACGAGGTTTAAAATGTACAACTATACTCTATTTGTTGTCAAGCTCATCGTCTACATAGTATACTTGATGAGTTTCAAATGCTTAAATGTATGGTTCATCATCGTCATTTTCACCGATATGAATCAATCACGAGAAATCAACAGAGATCACCTCAAAGTCATCCATTGTGATGCCCCTCGGTGTAGTTGTATTAGTTTACATACACTTAAGTAAAATGACAATTGTCCTTAAATAACACTTACACTGTAATTAGACTTTTTAAATCTTTTTTAGTGATAATTGTCCTTAAATTACTCTTACCCCATAATTAGTTTTTTTTTTCATTTTTAGTAACTATTTTATATTATCAATTATTTCCTTGTAATGTTATTATAACAATTATGAATATTAAATAATTATTAGTCCTAATTTTACTATATAAAATTAATATATTCAACACACATAAGATACAATTTAACAAAAATAAAAGGTACATATATACATTGCAAAAAAATAAAATAAAATAAAAATTTCAGACCAATACATTACAACACAAAATATATTATTTTTAAATTAAACATGGAACATAAATAATATCGATTATCAACAATTTCTAATAAAATATTTTTATTTTAAGTCAATAACTCATTCGAATATGCATTATATAAAAAAAAATTATTTGACAACATCAAAATAATTAAAATACATACCTTCAGCGAGATTAAAAAGCTGTTAACCGCAAATACTGATAAATGATTGGAGGTTCTTCATAGAGATAAACATAAACTATTTCACCAAAATCATTCAAACATGCTTTATATAAAAAAAAATATTTGACAATAGTAAAATCATTATACTACATACCTTGAGTGAGATTAAAAAATTACGAAATTCAAATACTAGTAAATGAATAGATATTCTTCACAGAGAGAAAGAGAAAGTGTTTGACCACAATGAAAATGAGAGGAGGAAATCAGATTTATAGATTTTACCTTGGTTCAACAAAGGTTAACATGTAAACCATCGTAAAAATGACACGTGGCATTACGATGATTTACATGATCCATCATTAATCCCAACCCATTCCTGATACAGTCACTTTAATGCTATGGTTCCCTTTAAACCGTCACACTATGATGACAATTTTATGAAAACCCTCGTTAACCCGCAATGATTTTTGTAAACGGTCACTTTTACTATTATCTTTTGTTAACTAACGGTGGTTAGCATGTAACTGTCATTAATTAATGACAGTTCTCATTTAACCGTTGTTAGTATTTCTGATATAATGATGATTTTATAATCATTGTTATACTTGATTTTAGTGACGAATTTTTTTAACCGTGGTTATGTAACCATCGCTAAATCTTGCCTTCCTCGCAGTGGAAGCTTTCAAAAGTCTCACTGATACATTGAATCCCATTTTTAGTAATGATGTCATGCAGTATACCAAACCTGCAAACTTGCTGTAAATTAACTTAATATATTTTCTGATTAGTTTTAAACATGAAATTTTATATTTATTAAATTATGAAACTTGTTGTATATTAAATTTTTTAAAAAGAATTTAGTAAACAAAAATCAAATTTTTTTCATTAAAAAAAATTGATTTTAACATTTCTAAAGAAAATTTTCTGCTAGTGTATTATTTTTATTCAAAACCAAAAAAAAATGTAAGAGAGTTGAAATTAAAAAAAAAAAAGAAAAAAAAAAGCTAAACAATGAGGTCCCTCATTAGTGGGTATTTTAATAGAATGCTCTGCACTGTATAACCAGCAAACATGATCGAGAGTTCTGTGCACATTCACGTGGTGGCTCTTTATAAACAAGGGACCAGTAGTTGAAAAGTAAGGTGTTAATTAGCCTAACCAACTGGTTCTATTAACCTGTTTTTAATAGTTGAATTAATAAAAATATCAAGTTTGACCAGTATCTGATTGGTTTGAAAGCAAAACTGGTCTAATCAATTATTCAGACTGGACAGAGCGCTGGTTTAGTGTGGGCTCAGTTCAAGTTTAAAAATTATGATTCTTAGGCATAATCGTAATCCAAGTTGTTGCTTTCTAACATTATACACCTTTCAATTTTTAAGTAGTTAGTCAATATTTGTAGGCTGTATTTTTTTTTATTTTAAAAATATTTACAAATTTTCTTTTAAAATTAAAATATATACTTCAACTTAAATCATATCTTATTTTTTGACTAAAATATTTTTATTTATATTAAGTATTTATTTAATACAAAAAAATTGTGTATATATATATATATAATCTTAATAATTAAAATATATATTATTATTTAAAAAAATTATTAATTAATTTAATAATAATATTTAATTTTGATTATATGATTAAAATATTATTATAAATAAATAAATTCAAAATTATATTGATTTATGTAAATTAAAATTCACAATTTTCTTTTCATAAAATTCTATAAAAAATAGAGTTTAAGATAAAAATTGTATATAACCTATATATATAAATTAAGTTATTACACTATAATTTTTAAACGTCTGTCTTTCGTTAAATTTAAATAATTTATACACAAAATTAAATATATACAATTATTTGTTTTCAATAATATTTTAATTATTCAATCAAAATTTTTATAAAATTAAATATCGATAATAAAAAATTAATAGTACAATAATAATTTTTAATTATTAAGATTATATATATATAAAAGCACACAAAGTTTTACTTTAAATAAATATTTGATATAAATGAAAATATTTTGATTAAAAAAATGTGATATAAGTTAAGTTATAACATATATTTTCATTTCAAAAAAATATTTTTTATAGATTTTAAAAATAAAGAGAAGAATCATGTAATAAAAATAATAAATAGAAAAGAGGAGTATATTTTTTTTTCAATTGAGCAATATGATGTGATATTAAAAGTATTCTATGTGAGTTTTCAAATTCAAATATTAAATTGCTAATTTACTCAAAGAACGTAAATACAAACATTTATATGTATTTCCACGGTTGATTTTGGGCAGCATTAAAAAAGGAGTTAATTTTCCAAAGCCACTCGGGAATCTCTCTTTCTACCAACCTACTTTTAAATTGCTTTTTCCCCTACTTGATTTGGACTAGAGCTGAATCAAAATTGTATTGCGCTAAGACTTTGATTTTTCAGTGTCCCGGATCACGTTTACCTTATATATCTTTTCCTGATCAGCCTTATTATTGATTTCATTTTATTGTTCTATATCTTAATGATTAATATCACAATATTGGTGAGGATGTAGAGTAGCAATAATGTGCAGATAAATATTACAACTAAGTGGGGTCGGAAAATTCAATAATAGGTGGTGCATATTGATCATTTCCTTTTCCTTGCCTACCAAAGAAAATTCGACGTAGACGAGTTCGCGAAACCCATTAATTTTCCATCCGTTGATTATTATCCACCGCCTTTGGTGGGTCAATCTATCATTATATAAACGCGCCCAAGTTTTGCTAATGACTTGTAGGAGTTGTTGAAATCTGTAGCTTTCATTGGAAGAGATGGTGCTTCCCAAGTTTTGCTCAAACCTTGTCCTCCTTCAAGCCGCCTTCTTATTCCTTGCATCAACCCAAGCTTCCCCCTCAAACATCTTTCGAGAATACATAGGAGCTGAATTTAAAAATGTGAAATTCAATGATGTCCCAGTTAACCCAAATGTCCAGTTCCACTTCATTCTGTCTTTCGCAATAGACTACGATACATCAGCTTCCCCATCTCCCACCAATGGAAAATTCAACATCTTCTGGGATATAGAGAATCTTAGCCCCTCCCAAGTTTCTTCCATCAAAAGAGAGAAATCAAATGTCAAGGTAGCCCTTAGTCTTGGAGGCGACAGTGTTGGAAACGGTTCTGCTTACTTCGACCCATCTTCAGTTGATTCATGGGTTTCTAACGCAGTTTCTTCACTCACAAAGATCATCAAAGAGTATGAATTGGATGGAATTGACATTGACTATGAGCATTTCAAAGCAGGTCCTGATACCTTTGCTGAGTGCATAGGAAGGTTAATCAAGACCCTCAAGAATAATGGGGTCATCAGTTTTGCTTCAATTGCTCCATTTGATAATGAAGAAGTTCAAAGTCATTACTTGACCTTATGGAAGAGTTATGGGAACCTCATAGACTATGTCAATTTTCAGTTTTATGCATATGACAAGGGCACCAGTGTGTTTCAGTTCATTGATCACTTCAACACTCAAAGCTCAAATTACAAAGGTGGAAAGGTCCTGGTGAGCTTTATAAGTGACGGGAGTGGAGGGTTGTCTCCAGGTGATGGATTCTTCACTGCCTGCAAGAGGCTCAAGAGTCAGCATAAGCTTCATGGTATATTTGTATGGTCGGCTGATGACTCCAAGGCAAACAATTTTCGTTATGAGAAGCAATCACAAGACCTTTTAGCTACTCCACACTAAAGATATTTCTGTATGGCGGCACCCCTATGTGAGAATTTTTTTCCTCCCTCTTTTTGCAGTTACTTCTCCTTACTCAGAGTGTTTTAGCCTTTTAAGATTTGCAGCTCTTTTACTCATGTATGCAACTTTGCTAATCATTTCTCGATAGAAGAAGCTCGTACAAAACTAGTCGTCAATAAAAGTTAAAAAATTTGTTGTTTCTCTATTAAAGTATTTTTTGTTTTTTTTTCTTTTACGATGGTTTATTTTTGTGGTGATGAGATATAAATATTGTTGAGATGTTGCTTTTGATTTGCTCTGTAATGTTTATTTTGTATGCACTATTGCACTGTTACTTAAAAATACAAACTTGTATTTTAATTTTCTTTGTTGATATATTTGTACTCTTGTTTTAGTCTTTTAATGTCTACTAGTGTTTGTTCTTGATGTAATCATTTTTATCATATTTAATATATATATATATATATATATATATATATATATATATATATATATATATATATATATATATAGGTAAATCCACACATGGAGAAAATATGTTAAGCAATTATAAAGGTGGTAAAACTAATATTGTAAATTGACGAATAATATTAAAACTCTAAATGGGTTTTATGTAATTTGATTAAATTCAATGTTAGTTAAAAGTTTGTCACACATCATTTTTAGTTATAATGGAATGCTTGAAATACAAGTTCATGTTGTGAAATAAATTTATTTTCCAATTATTGTATTTTTAAAGAAAAGTTCTGAAACAAAATAGTACTTGTGCTGAAAATCTGGTGGCTTGAACGCTACCACTTCCAGCTTCAATTAAAAACAAGTCAAAGTCAAAGTCCGTACCATCTTCACACTTGCCCAATTTATAATAAACATTTTTCGGGCCATCGTTATGGAGCAAGTCGAACTAAAACTACAGCAGAGAAATCATCATTAGATCATAAAGCAGTTCAAAGACCAAACACCATGGGGCATATTTTCTGGTTACAACAAAACAAAAAATCAAATTTAATACACAAGCCAGGAAAAAAAATCAATACAGACACATCATGATCACAGTTACTGTAATTCAAAACCCGGTACATTAATAAATTGTCAAAGCCTGAGATCACACTTCTGAATACTTGTGTTACCTATGGGGTTCTCATACTGGTTATTGAAATTATGTCATCATGGAATGTTGTTTTCCCACAGCTGCACTAACTTGATACCAAACTTCTACAGCACCTTTGAAATCTCTGCGCTTTAACAATTTTCTACAAATTTTGTGCAATGGAAAAACTTTTCATGACTCAGGACTAGCTTTTAATCTGTCTACTTCTTGATTTGCTTTTTTATTTGTTTTCTTTTTACTTTTCCACTTTACAGGTTCAGAAGACGGTTACTTTCAATCGCCAAACCAAGGGTGGGACCTAATCGCAAGATATTTTGAAGCCTACCTAGTAAAGGCACATAAGAGAATTGGCATTCTCATTCCAATAGACAATGAAGTAAATTAACCACCCAAGACTCAGTGATCACTTTATTGGAGAAATATCAGGTCTCAAACTCACTTTTAGCCAAAAAATAAGAGAATTAGACAGCATAAGGAACATATAATAAATATAACATGAGATGCCAGTCTACAGTCTCCAATGTATATGTACATGTCTTCCAAAGAAAAATGAGTCACAAAACCACCAAATTAGTTAGTTTAACTATTTTCGCTCAAGCTCGTTTAATTGTGAAGTTCTAATGGAATCTAATACATTAGTGAGAGTATAATAGCACTTGTCAACTTAGGCACGGTCATTCTCTATATCCATGTGCAATTACATCACAGTGCTGAACAAAAAAAATCATGACAAAAAATTTGTAAAAGGGAAACAACACTAGAACTATCCAGAAAGTCACCTATTCCAATACTACTTTCCTCCATACATGCTTAATTGCAGAGTTATGATCGAATCTAGTGAATATGTGCCAACAAATGTTGTCCAATTTGATGAATTTGTCTTCAAGAACCTTGTAGTGCCAAAGTTTGACACGAGGTTCAAGATTTGTGGACATTAAAACTTTCTTGCTTTATATGACTTTGTGAATTATTGGTGGATTAAAATCATGATGTATAGAAGATAAAGCTTGTTCTACTCCTTTGACAATTCCAAACCTCTTTGGCAGACCTAACTCCAAAGCTTATGATAATTCAAATTTTTGGCCTACTACTTGTTGGGTTGAGTTAAATGGCTTAAATTACATTCTACACTGGCGGGGCTCACATATATGTTCCACTTCCTTCTCTCTAGTATTTCTTAACTTTTAACTTCTCTCATTTTTCTTTCCTACTCACTAGACTAACTTGATCGTTAGAGTCTATAATGAAGCCACTACCCCATGAAAGTACCAATCTCCCTTTATTTTGTAAGTATCAAAGATCGTCCTCCAGAAATAAAGATCTCACCATCAGCTTCTTCTTTTTGATCATTTATCAGCTTATTAGCTAAGCTACCTCTTTCCATTTTCTCATTAATAAAAAAAATGTATGCAAGCCTACTGAGCAAAAGCCGTACAACTTCATAATGTTTTGATTGTGTGTTTTTGTAAAGGCTTCTATCTCACTATTAAAGGTTTTTTAGATTTTCAATGTCTAAGCTATTTGCCTCACATCTCAACTTTTTTATGGCAAATACATGACCTCTTAGAATTACCACTTTATAACTTTTCCTAACACTCCCTCCTCAATGCAATACTTGTCATCAAAGTTGTTGGTTGCTGCAATTATCTTTCCATTGACAATTTTACCATTGAAATACCACATTGAAGAAGAATTTTCTCAAGTTTTGTTTTGAAGCTCAAGTTTCTCTTGTACCAAAAAACAAAAATCTCAACCAACACCAATGAACCAAATAGTGCACAACCTAAAGTAGCTAAATTGACTATTAGTACTTTCTACTGGTTACTTCCACCATCAGGTTCTATGATTGAGACATTGCAAGGTAGCATACCCTTGATATTCCCACATAAATCTTTGTTGTTACTCAAATCTGCTAGATAGGAAGAATTAAATATGCTTTCGTAGACGATCCTCTAAATTGTTGTCAAAGGGCTTTATGCTTAACAAGCTCAACATTCTACTAAGGGAATTAGGGAAAAAACTTGACATATTATTGTGAGACATTTTCAATTTTACCAAACACATGAGCTTATAGGGCTTAGCAGGAATTCATCCAGAAAGTAAGTTGAGTCCAAAAGAATATAGTAAGTGATACAAACTTGTATAAAAACAAACACTATTGTACTCCTTTTGTGTTAGAAAAGTACCAAAACTCCACAATTCTCACTAACATTCAACAAACCACAATACAACTATTAATCCCCTCTTTATAAACACCTTTTTAACTAATTGGTAACTACTAACTATCTTAACAATCTCCTTCCCTCTATACCCCTATTCTTATCATTATCCCCCCTCCAAATCAACCTTGTCCTTAAGGTTGAAGTGAAGAAAAACTCAATAAAAGAATTTATAAGAAAAGAAGTACAACTTTGATCCTAATAAGAATGCTTGTAGTAGCGCAGACTACAAAGTGATTCAACTCATGCATCTTGCTCCTCTTAGAGTCCCTATCAATATCATTGCAATTATCACTTGCTGCTTTCCTTCTATTTGCAAGGGCTCGATCATCAACATAAGCCTCACAATGGAGATGACCATAGTTAGAAATCTTGCTAAAGATATTCCTAAAAAATCAAAGAAATTACAGCTTTTTTCACAATGCTTTAAATGCAATGCATTCATGGTCTTTGCTCTCCTTAAAAGAATTATTTCATAAGTATGGACACAAGGATCTTACAAAAATTGCTCTAGAGATTTTGAAATTAAAACAGGTACTACTAATGCTATTTTTCCAGTGTCTTCATTTGCTTGCGTCACCTTTTTTTACGGGCCTTGATATTAAATGCATATGATCATGTTCCTTGGGCCATCTCATATTTTGGAGAAGAAATCTCAACATTACAGTAAAAAAAATGCCATCGTCTTCCCTAAAAGATCTCATTCCTCCATCCACAATAACTATGCAAATTCCTATCAAAGCTAGAATACGTAGTACCCTCTACAATACCCTGTGTTTCTCTAATATGGATTTTTAGCCAGACCTGACATTTTTCTTATTGGTTGGTACAATTGCATCTTTAGTATACTCCTTCAAGCCTTCATCCGTGAGTCAAGTATTTTTTAGTAAGCTAACTTGGGCATGCTAGCGTAGTAAAGAATACAAAGCAAAAGTTCCTCATATGCCATTATCATTTTCTAGAAGCACAATGAACATATACTTAACCAAAGGTATTAGTGAAAGAGTCCATAATATAGAAAACAAAACCCTGTATATCCTAACATCCCCCTTCACAAACTTTAGATTGGGACGTGATTTCGAATGCAGAAGGTTCTTTAATTCCTTATAGCATTTCATCAAACACATAGAGAACAATTTGACAGTTGAGCAATTTTATAGGATATTCATAGACAGCTTCCAATTGGGAAAATTAAAGACAGCCGAGATCAAAGACCTTAGCTCTAGTTTATTATAGATTTGGCATACTCCTATCCTCTCATATCTTCATCTCATCACCCAACACATCATTCTTAAAGGTTTTGTTGTCGAAAATATGATAACCTTTTAGATGAGGATTTTGTAATTCTACTGAAAGTTGTAAGTTTTGAGAAATAATAGATTCCCGTTCTTTCTTCTTGTTATCTTGTTGCTACAAGATTTCAAATTCTTGATAATGATGGATTTGTTAATGCCAAATTTTGGTCCACACCTGCTGTCATATTATCAATCTCAATCATCACTAATTTGTCATTAATAGGCATGAAAAGCATTGTTGATTTAAGCAGCTTCTTGAATGTCCTTTTCCATTTCTTTCACCATCGTCGTTGCCTTCGCATTTTCATCCACCCCTGCTGTGATGTAATCCATATGCTCTATTTTGGCTAGTCCACTTGCTACTAATGAAGATGCTTAGAGACAACGACAAAAGCCATCTTTATTTAACTTTGGTTGGGGATCATCTTAAAGCATTTGTAATAGTATGGCTTTCACATTTTTCACAAAATTCATGATATTGGTGAATCTTTTATCAATGCTTTCATTTAGCATTTTGAAATTTTCTTCATAGCCGTTATCCGAAGCTCTCTCAATGAAAGCATTAACTAATTATCAAAAAACACTACTTTGCACCTTTTTTGTTAGAAAGGTACGAAAATTCCACAATTCTTAATATCATTCAACAAACCACAATACAACTATTAATCTCCTATTTATAGACATCCTTTTAACTACTTAGTAACTACTAACTTAATCTCCTTCATTCTTTACCGTTATTCATATCAATAAGTCTACAAGTCTCCAATATGGTATGGCAATTGTGCCATTCAATTCATTGTTGCCCAAATTTAAACTCAGCAAGTTAGAGCAATCCCCTATCTAATAAGGGTCTAGTAACCTTCTATCCAATAACATACAAGGGGAATAAGCATAACTTGAATGAAAGGAAACAAGAAGGATCAAAACAAAGAAGGTTAGTAGTTGACACTTAGGTGGTAGGTCACATTTCTAAGCCTTTTCACATGATACTTGATATCAATTTCTCTTGACGAAACTGACTACATTAATAAAACTCAAAATCAGATTTCTTTAGCTTAAAATATGCTTAAAAATTGAATAAGCTTTACAGATCATTGCCAGTTTAATTATACTTATGGAGTGAAGCTTAGCATTTCAATTTTCTTAGGAGAATTCCCGTAATGTGTTGTAGGCCCTATTTGTGCACTCAAACGACCTAACAATCACCCACTATAGGCCTAACCGTAGACGATCACAATCTAAATAATGGAAATACTACTTCAACAAACCTGCCACTATTTTTATATGGCATAACTGCCTGATACTTTGTACAAGTTGTCCATAGGTACAGAATCAACCATTGAGTGCCATGTAGTGGTTGAAAAGTTACCACAGTGCCCCTGAGACTACCTATAAAGATGGCCTTTATCACTTAGGTAAGGGTTCTTGGTATCTATTATTCTTATATATTATCTTTGTTGACTTAAGCATCGAAGCGTTTGCAAGGACCTCTCCCCTATTTCCTTAAAGCATTGACCTGGCTCGAGACTATGTGAAAGACCTTGCTAAAGATAGATTTACCATTGGCACCATTGTGGGAAACTTACTACTAATCAATTGAAACCAAGCATCTATTTATTGAGAAAGTGAAAAGCAAAAAGGTTTTTTCCAAAATGAACAAGAAAAAAAACAATCCAAAGCAAGCTAAGGCATTCAATACTTATGGACAACATATAGTCCCAATAGTGAAACTTTCACCAGAAAATTTAGTATATGTGAGGGAGATAAAAAGACAAGAAGAGCAAGAAGGACAAAGGTCTCAAGAACCAACCTAACCTAAAGAAAGAATTTGCATCCTCTAACCCTCAATAGCAACACAAAGAGTTGTTTGGCCTACACCAAGGCCAAATAGGTGAGATGAAAGAGTTTAGGGTAAGGTTAGTTAGAATAAAGGAAAGGCATAACATTGTGGAGAGCTCATGCTTTTAGAAAATTGGCAACACTTAATCCCCAGTTTCTTATCATCAGAGAAGAAGAAATATCATCAATGGGTAGAAAGTTCCTCCCTCCAAAAAAATAAAGCCAAAAAGGCCCGCCCTAGATCCCCAACACCCATATTATGCCACTGACACTAGAAAACAACATCCCTTCCATTACAAAATAAACAATAAACAGAAACTAGAATTGAACACCCTGAGCAAACTAGTTAAACAAGCGACCTCAATGTCATCAAGATGAAAATGAATAGAGATAGGTAAATATGAAAATCATTGATAAAGAAATAAGTAAAAACCCATAAATAGAGAGGGGTAAATATGAAAATCATTGAAGGAATGTGGAGTATTCATCATCCTTAATATTAGACAAAGAATAGTAATCATTGATTATTTGAGGTGTGAATGCCTCGGACTTGAGCCTTGTGGTGTTTATGCACTATGGTATTGGAATAAAAATTTTGCATTACTGGGATGACTCGAGGCTCTAGGTGCTTGCAGAATGTTTGTCAATTCCTTTGGAGGATGTTATCCCAGTTTGATAGTCTAGCATTTATAATGAAACCTCTTTCTTGTATAATGGATTTGTAGAATACCACATTAATGTAGTGCTGATAAACTGCATAATTCACAAATGCCCCTTATCAATTAGGGGTGATCTTTTGATCGGCTCTTTCTCTTAGAGGAGTTTGGTTGTGAAGTTTTTAAAGCTATATAGATGTTTTCAATAAAGTGAAAGTCACTATGGCTTTATGAAAAACACTTGGTATATGCTTCTTAAATTGAGTAAAAAGATGTGTGGATTTTCTTCCAATTGGGTTCCCAATTAGTTGCAACTTGCAACCAAAAGCAAAGGGATTAGAGATGAAAATTGCACCAAAAAATGTGGTAGAAGCTTACCAATTTATGCCTTAATCTTAAATATGAAGGTAAGGAGATGATGTGGGTGGCTAGGAATCCTTAAGTAATCGAGTGATTACTAAGTGAATCTACTTAAATGAGTAATGAATCCTGAAAATGAGTAAGTGAAAACACTTAGATTAGTCAATTAAAGATGATTTAAGGAAGTGAAGGTTGATTTGTAGTGAATTAGGGGGAAAGGTGTGAAAGCAAGGTACAAAATGGGGTATGCAAGGTAGGGGAGCATGTTGTTCCCCTATAAGAGAGTGCCACGTCGTTCTTTGCTGGAATCAAAGCACTACAGTGCTTACTGTACATTCACAACAAGCTTTTTTTTTTAAATAAAAAAACTGCATGAAAGCAATTTTGTTGTGTTGCCTCCCAACTAGTGCTTTTGTTTAACATTGTTGTCTCAACTTAAAGCTCCTATTGTCATCAGAGAGATCCTTAAGGTTTGTCCATATCAATTTTTCTTGGTGAAACCCTTCATAAATGGTTTAATCATGTGGCCATTGAATTTGAATCCTTTAGGATTTTCGAAGCTCCTTATTTCAACTACACTATGAAATTTTAGTAATAATAAATGAACCTTCCTATCTAGAAGCAACTTACATGAAAATAGTCTAAATCTGGAATTATAGAGGAGGAATTTTTTTCCTATGTTGAACTCCTTATGGGAGATCATGCAATCATGTATGATTTTAGTCTTGGCCTTATAAATGTTAGCATTTTCATATGCATTGTTTTTTATTTTCTCTAATTCTTGTAGGTGTAATTTTCTAGGATCTCCATTATCATCCATATTCATGTTAAATTTCTTAATAGCTTAATATGCTCTATGTTTCAATTTAATTAGAAGGTGGTAAGGTTTTTCAAATACTAACCTATATGGAGACATACCTAATAGGGTCTTATATGTTGTCCTGTAGGCCTATAGAGCATTATCTAGGTAGAGGCTCCAATCCCTACGGTTGAGATTTATTGTCTTACTGATTATATTTTTTATTTCTCTATTGGATATCTCAATTACCCATTAGTTTGAAGGCAATATGAAGTTGCTAGCTTATGAAAGACATTGTATTTTTTTAAACAGGGCTTCAATAGTTCTATTAAAAAAATGAGTACTCATGTCACTAATTAAACCTCTTGAAATCCCAAATCTAGAGAAAATATGGGATTTAATAAAATCTACAATTACTTTAGAATCATCAGTACACATGGTATAAATCCATAGCAAGTATAATATAAATAAAACCAAAAGATGAGGGAAAGGGTCTTACGAAATGAATACTCCAAAAATAAAAAATTTCACAAAATAATAATGGTGTTTGTGGCATTTCATTTTTACTAGTTATATTACTTATTTTCTGACAATTTGTACAAGACTTACAGAAGTGGTATAAATCTTTGAATAGAGTGGGTCAGAAAAAACTATAATCTAATACATTTCTTGCCATTCTTTTTGTCCTAAACTGTCATCCATATATATGAGTGTCAAAAGGTTAGAATTGATAAAATTTAGAGTTAGGTACACACCTTATTATTTGATCTTAGCATTATTTCCATAGATAAAAATAATCCCATATGTAGTATTTGGCATCATTTTTAATTATATCCTTAACTGCCCTAGACAAAAGAGGAGGTAACTTTTTAGTGTCCAAATAGTTTACAATATTTGCATACCATGGCAATTTAACTTAAAACATAGTTTTTTATTTGGGATTATTTCTTAAAGTTTCAACTTTTTCTCCATATGTTTCATACAACTTAAGTGATCAGCTACATTATTTTCAAATCATTTCCTATATTTGATTTCTAAATCAAAGTTTGTAAGAAGTAACATCCATATGATTATTTTGGGTTTGACTTCTTGTTTTATCACCAAGTATCTCAAAGCTGCATAGTTAGTAAAGATAATAATTTTAGTGCATATTAAATATTATCTAAATTTTTTCAAAGTAAATAAAATAACTTTGAGCTTTTTTTAGTAGTGGTATAATTTTTTTGAGTTTCATTCAATATCCTGGAGGCATAATGTATCACATGAGATGTCTTGCCAACTCTTTGGCCTAACATTACACCTACTACATGATCACTGGCATCACATATAATTTCAAAAGGTAGGCTCCAATCTGGTGGTTGGATAATTAAGGCAAAGATTAATGATTTCTTCAAGTTGTCAAAGGCTTTTTTGCATTTATCATCAAATTTAAAGACTGCCTTTTTTTGAAACAATTTGCATAAAGGTGCTACTATCCTTGAGAAGTCCTTTATAAATCTTATGTAAAAACCTACATGGTTAAGAAAAGAATGAATTTTCCACACACAAGGTAGAGTCTATATAACATCAATCTTAACTTTGTCTACCTCTATTCCCCTAGAAGAGACAATATACCCTAAAACTATACCTTGCTCAACCATAAAATAAAATTTTTCATAATTTAAAACAAGGTTAATTTCTTTACATCTTTTCAAAATTAGTGATGGGTTATATAAGCAATTATCAAATGAGTCCATATAAACTGTGAAATCATCCATAAAGACTTCTATAAATTTTTCAATATAAGAAGAAAATATGCTCACCATACACCTTTGAAAAGCGACAGGGGTATTACAAAGCCCAAAAATCATGCACTTGTAGGCAAATGTCCTAAATGGATAAGTAAAGGTCATCTTTTCCTGGTCTTATGAAGCAATTGCAATTTGAAAGTAACTTGAATAACACTTAAGAAAGCAATAATAAGGTTTACCAGCTAATTTTTCAAGCATATGATCAATAAAAGGTAAATAAAAAATGATATTTTCTAGTTACAAAATTTAATTTTCTGTATTCTATACAAACCCTCCACCCATTTTGAATTTAGGTGGTACCAATTCCTTATTTTGATGTTTCACCACCGTTATTCCTATTTTCTTTAGAAACACTTGTATCGGGCTAACTCAATAACTGTTTGTAATAAATTATATTAGCCTAACCTCTAAGAGGCTGATAATTTTTTTCTTTATTACCTCTATCATAAGAGGATTTAGCCTTCTTTGTGGCTATCTAGAGGGTTTAGCTTCTTCCTCTAATAATATTCTATGCATACAAGTGGAAGAGTTTATTCCCCTCAGGTCCGTTATAGTCCTTCTTACTATAGTTTTGTGTTCTTTAAGTACTTGGATCAATTTCTCTTCCTGATTAGTTTCCAGCTTGCTGGAAATAATTACTAGAATGTTTTCTCCTTCTCCTAAAAATGCATATTTAAGGTGATTAGGGAGTGGCTTTAATTCAGAAGTAGGAGCCTGCATAATATAAAGTAAAAGTTTCTTGTTAGAAATTGGTAATTCAATATAAGAAATCTCACATATTGGTTGAACTATTGGGTAATCATTTAGTGCAACCAATTGCTCCTTTGTTTCTATATCTAAATTTAGATCTGATGTGAACATCTGATATGAACCTCACCAAGAGTAGTGAGACCTGAAATCAATATGGGATCCAATTGGAAGGATCGTATTCTAATCAGATTTATAACAAAAAATAAATTAAGATAAAATGACCTTGACCCGTTATCTATAAAGAGATAAGAACCAAAGGTATAAGAAATATTGCAGACGCCACACTCAAGAAAGAGGAAGAAGATTGTGAGTGATAAGTTTTGCTTAAACGCCACAAGATAAATCTTGATAAGTTCAAAAAAGTTCTTTAAAGAACAAAAGAGAAAACACTCTCAATAATATAAATGATAATCTGAATTGTTAATGAGCATACATGCCTATTTATAGGCCAATAACCTAATCTAACAAGGAAAAGTAATAGAAAACTCCTATAGAGTAAGGAAACTTAGAAATAAGAAACTCCTACAGAACTAGGAAAACCTCTTCTAGTCAGACAAGGAAAGTTAGGAAAAACTCTTCTAGTCAAACAAGGAAACCATCAAATACTAAACTTTCCTAGTCTATTAAAGTAAAATAAATCAGAAAAAACGTAGCCTAAATTGGGCCATAAAATAACTCATTGATTTTGGGCCTATATTCAATCTTTAGGCTTGAATCTTCTTATACTTTAGGTCCATATTTAAATTGGTTGGTCTTGGCCTATATTTAAATGGGTTTTAATGACATGGACCAGTTTTGGCTCTTCTTTTGCCGTAATGCAAATATCTCCTTGATGGGCCTCTAGGATTAGACTATTAAGTGCTTCTTTGAATATTCTAGCCCGAGCTCTTGTAATAGGTCCAACTGGAACTTGAAGCGGGTCTGTATTCCATTTCCGTTTGTCAGCCCTAGCCATAATCTCATCATTCCCCTCCTCTTGAAAAGGATTTGTCCTCAAATCATCACCTACATCAAATGGAGACAAGTCAGAAACATTAAAAGTTGCACTAACATTATACTCACCTGGAAGATCTAATTTGTAGGCATTATCATTGATCCTTTCAATCACTTGAAATGGACCATCCCCTCTTGGATGTAATTTAGATTTTCTTTAAGCTGGGAACCTTTCCTTCCTCATATGCAACCAAACCCAATCACCGGGCTCAAATACAACTTTCTTGCACCCCTTATTAGCTTGTTTGACATATTGCTTAGTTTTTCTCTCAATGTTTTGTCGAGCCTTTTCATGAATCTGCCTAACAAATTCAGCTTTCTTCTTTCCATCTAAGTTAACACGCTCAGCCATAGGTAAAGGAGTTAAATCTAAAGGGATTAATGGATTAAACCCATACACAATTTCAAAAGGTGAAAACTTAGTTGCAGAATGTACACTCCTATTATATGCAAACTCAACATGTGGCAAACATTCCTCCCATGATTTCAATTTTTTTGTATTATTGCACGTAACAAAGTAGATAAAGTCCTATTAACTACTTCAGTTTGACCGTCAGTTTGTGGATGACAAGTAATAGAAAATAAAATTTTTGTCCATAACTTACCCCACAAAGTCTTCCAAAAATAGCTTAAGAATTTTGCATCTCTGTCAGACACAATACTCCTAGGCATGCCATGCAATCTCACAATTTCTTTGAAAAACAAATCAGCAATATGTGAGGCATCATCAGTTTTATGACATGGTATGAAATGTGCTATTTAGAAAACCTATCAACAACCACATATATAGAATCCATACCCCTTTTTGACCTAGGTAAGCCTAATACAAAATCCATAGATATGTCCATTCAAGGTTCATTGGGTATAGGCAAAGGAGTATATAACCCATGAGGTTTAGTTGTAGATTTAGCTTGTCTACAGATGATACACTTTTCACATATCCGTTCTACATCACATTTCATATGAGGCCAGAAGAAATGTTCATGCAAAACAGCCCAAGTCTTGGATATGCCAAAATGTCCCATCAAAGCACCTCTATGAGCTTCTCTAATAAGCAAGTCACGTAATGAACATTTAGGCACACACAATTTATTTTCTCTAAACAAAAATCCATTATGCCTAAAGAACTTACCAAATGAAACTTTCTCACATGCATTGAATACATTACAAAAATCAGAATCATCAACATACAAGTCTTTTATATATTCAAACCCAAGCAATTTTCTATCTAAAGTAGAAAGTAAAACATTCCCTTCTAGACAATGCATCAGCCACAATGTTTTCCTTACCTTTCTTGTACTTAATCACATAAGGAAATGTTTCAATAAACTCTACCCATTTGGCATGTCGCTTATTTAGCTTGTGTTGACCCTTTAAATGCTTTAAAGATTCATGATCAGTGTGAATCACAAACTCTTTTGGCCAAAGATAGTGTTGCCAAGTTTTCAATGCTCTAACCAATGCATACATCTCTTTATCATATGTTGGATAGTTTAGGGCTGCTCCACTTAATTTTTTACTAAAGTAGGTAATGGGACGCCCTTCTTGCATTAGAACAGCTCTAATACCTATTCTTAAGGCATCACACTCAATTTCAAAAGTTTTTGTGAAGTTAGGTAAAGAAAGTAAGGGTGCATTAATCAATTTTTCTTTAATCAAATTAAATGCCTTTTCTTATTCATCACCCCACTTAAACCCCACATTCTTTTTTATGACTTCAGTCAAAGGTGCAGCTAGGCTACTAAAATCTTTTACAAACCTTCTATAAAAGCTAGCTAACCCATGAAAACTTCTAACATTACCCACATTTATAGGGCTTGGCCAATCTTGAATTGCCTTTACCTTTTCTTCATCCACCTCAATTCCTTTAATACTAATAACAAATCCAAGGAATACAAGTTTATCTGTGCAAAAGGTACACTTCCTGATGTTAGCAAACAACTTTTCTTTTCTCAAAACATCTAAAACAAGTTTTAAATGCTCAACATGTTCATTCAAGATTTTGCTATAAATCAGAATATCATCAAAGTACACAACCAAAAATTTGCCAATAAAAGTACGCAAAACATGATTCATTAGTCCCATGAAAGTACTTGGTGCATTAGTTAATCCAAATGGCATAACTAACCACTCATATAAACCATATTTTGTTTTAAAAGTAGTTTTTCATTCATCTCCTTCTCTCATTCTAATTTGATGATATCCACTTTTAAGATCAATTTTTGTAAAAACACAAGAACCATGCAATTCATCAAGCATATCATCTAATCTAGGAATGTGATGTCTATACTTTACAGTGATATTATTAATAACACGGCAGTCAACACACATCCTCCATGTCCCATCCTTCTTAGGCACAAGTAACACCGGAACTGCATAAGGACTCATGCTCTCTCGCACATACCCCTTCTCCATGAGCTCTCCAACCTGCTTTTGAAGCTCTTTTGTGTAACAACCTCTTTTTTTTTCCTTTATTATTATATAATATTTAGTTCACATACATGTCATTAATCAAAACAGACGTATAACATATCAAACACATAGATATTTACATCTTGTTTATTTTGGTTGACCAATTCCGGAGATACAGGTGTGGGTGGTTGCACGTTCACCGGGATCTGAGCCAACTCGACCACAAACATCTTATTTGATTCTAAAATCTGCCAAACATAAAGTAACTCGATCCAATGTGCACTAAAAGCTAGAGCCTTAGAAACAAAAGCTGCATAAATAATTTTCTGAACATGATATGGAAATATAGTGATAATTAAATCCCAGTAAGTTCAACAATAAATTATCATCAGTAAATCTCATCACGTCATGTTCAGCTGTATAAACTACAGAAAATATCTTTGGTCACATGAATGCATTATATCTATGCACATAAGAATCATACTGTAATGATATGTATGATATGATTAACTATTTTCAAAATATCATATGATGTCCATCAATTTATTCTCATTTCAAGCTACCCCGGTTAGGGTGAGTATCATCTACTCTCCGGTACGGGCTTTTCTCGCTCCGTCCGACATGGCCCACTTTCTCTTTCTTTTCTCATTATCATGATCATAACCATTGGTAGGGCGTCCCCTACTGGTGCACCACACGGATTGCCATGTGACCGTGCTCATTTCTTTTCTTTTCACAATGATAGCCAAAAATATGCTTTCAATAACAAGTATGTTCATCAAAATATAATTATTACCAAAAATCATTGGTAATCATGCCATGAACATAACCATTTCAAATATCACTTTATAAAATATTTCCATGTCAAAATTTCACACTTAAGATGGTAAGAAGTTCATACAATGGCAATGGCTATGGCTATACTAGTCATTTATTAAGATTCATCTTCTTTTTAAATACTAATTTTATTTCTTTATTTTCTTGATGCAGGTTTTCATCCTATCTAACCTTCTCTTACTAATCAGAGCATAACTCCCTCAATTTAACTCTGATGTAGGTGATCTTGGTGTCCATTTCAAGATAAAACAATTATCTAAAACTATTATGTTGAACATTGTAGCGAAAAATTAAGAAACGAAGGTGATATTACTCCCTCAAAGTACAGGATAGTTCCTCTCGGATAGGTTCTGACCTTTACAAACTAATTAGACCATATCTCCCAAATTAGAACTCCAAATTGAGTTATTCCAGTTGGTAAAAATTCATGAGCCATATATCTACAATTGTTATGTTGGTGCGCTATTTTAATTCCCTACAGAATATTCCCAGAAATTCAAAAGCTAAAACATTAATAACATACTCTTCCCTGAATAAACATTTTCTGACCTCTGCTTACTAATCGGATCATATCTACCTTATATGAACTCCAGATTTCATAATTCCAGTGGGTATATTTCCATGAGACATAGATATATAACTTTCATGTTAACCATTTATTTTAATTCCATACAGATAATTCCCAGAAATTAAAATACAATAGCTGTCCTAACATAATCTTCCCTGATGAACCATTTTCTGACCTTGGCTTACTAATCGGACCATATCTACCACATGTGGACTCCAAATGGAATGATTCCAGTGGCTAAAAATCAATGACACACATATCTTTAATTCTTATGTTAACCATTTATTTTAATTCCCTACCAATAATTCCCAGAAATTAAATTACCGAAGCTATCCTAACATATTCTTCCCTGATGATTCATTTTCTGACCTTTGACTACTAATCAGACCATAGCTACCTCATATGGACTCCAAATGGAATGATTCCAGTGGGTAAAAATCCGTGACACATATATTTTTAATTCTTATGTTAACCATTTATTTTAATTCCTTATAGATTGTTCCCAGAAATTAAAATACCGAAGCTTAAAATTCTGTCAACTATAGCCATACCCATGCAGAACTATCTACACCAACCTAAGTATTCAAACATACATCACATGCAAGATCAATATGTAACATGATATAGCAACATCCATGACCAATCATCAAAGTTCTAAAATCAAAATCTCATATAAATATTATGAGTTTCAAAGGTTTTCTTCAAAAAGAAATATTGTTAAACTTACCTGGAGCACTTAGTCCCCTAGATTTCTCCTTCCTCTTTCTTCCTTTCTTCCTCTCCTTTCCTCACTCTACCTTGCTTCTATTTTTGCTCTCCCTTACTTGGACGAAATTCTAATGTTGTAAGGGTGGGTTTTCTTATATAGACCACCAAATAATTCACCTTTCATGATCATGGGTCTACCTTATCATAATTAGGATACACTTTGTTAAATTTTTGGAAAACAAACAACTTATGTTCTTGTCTTCCTCTTCCTTAGTCAAGATATGCATAGGAAAAGGAGATTTTTATTTTGAAAATTATGATGATATGTTCTTAAGATATGGGACAAGATCCCTTTGATTTAAGGATTCATTTCCTTTTTCTTTTGTCTTAATCAAGTATGATAGATTTGCCTTTTTAAGTGGCAAATTTCTAACCCTTGAATTTTCCTTACTTAACTAAAATTATTTGTGTAGGATAATGATATTTTGTCATAATGCTATGTATTATTACCCACTTGCTAAAGTTATGAATGTAGGATATAGATGTTTTTGTCCTAAAGCCTTGTATTATTATGCCACTTGCCAAAATGATGAATGTAGAATCACACCACTTGCTAAATTTTGTCTTAATGCCATGTCACTTAATCTTGATTACACCAATATTTCATCACTTTAATTTTATTTTTATTTTTATTTTTCCTCTTGGGTTTGGGCTCATTCTTGCCCATTTTCCTTACTTTGGTTAAAATTCTACCTTTCATAATGGGCTTGGTCACATTTTCATGATTTTTGGGCTACCGGTCCAATTCTATATCCTAGTTCAAGTCTATGTTTTATTTCTTCCTTGGGCTATCCTATTGGCTTGCTAAAAATTCATGTGAAGTAGAAAAACTCTATATGAAGTGTCTATAGGTTAAAGCCCAATTACGGGTGGAGATACTAAACTTAGTAACTTTTGCTCTTAAATTAAGAAAAATTACCCTAATCCGATCTTCTTGAAATTTTAAGACCTTTACTTACTTCACAAAAATTTATCTTTCTTTACCTAAGAATTTCACCTTTCTTTAACATGTTTATTTCTAATATTTCCTCTTAGGTTTTCTTTCTTTACCTATTCCATTAATATTAGAACATTTCTATGCATATATGTAAGGTGAAGAATTTCTAAGGAAAATATCTAAAAATTACGGGATGTTACATTTTGTCTCCTCCAGATTGCTTCTATAGGCTTGCCTATTTGGAATTGATGCTCCGGGTATAAAATCTATTTGATACTCAATTCCCCTAATTGGTGGTAAGCCATTGGGTATTTCTTCGGGAAATACATCCTCATAATCCTGCAAAAGAGAAACTACAACACTAGGCAAAGAAGAGTTAAATTCATTAATACTTAAATAAGTCTCTTTGTACAAGAGTACAATTAAAGGCTTATTTAAACACAATGCTCTTTTGGCTTCACTCTCTCTTACATAAAAATTCATTTGTTTTCTCTCTCTTTCTCTTGATTCAACCTCTCTTTCTTTTGAAACATCACTCACTTTTTTTATGTCACTCTCTTTTTTCAACTTCACTTGATCTTCAAACACTTGCTTTGGAGTTAAGGGCACAAGAGTGATTTTTCTCTTATCATGTACAAATGAGTATCTATTGGTATAACCATCATGAATTACATGTCTATCAAATTGCCATGGTCTTCCCGAAAGAATATGTCCAGCCTGCATTGGCACCACATCACATAAAACTTCATCTTTGTACTTTCCAATGGAGATTGACACCAAAACCTATTTAATCACCTTAATTTCTCCACAATCATTCAACCATTGTAGCTTATATGGCTTTGGATGCTTTAAAGTGGCCAAACTCAATTTTTCAACCAAACTAGTGCTAGCTATATTAGTACAGCTTCCCCCATCAATAATCATGCTACATACTTTATTATTAACATGACATCTAGTATGAAAAATATTTTCTCGTTGTACCTCTTCATCTTGTTTGATTTGCACACTAAGGGCTCTCCTTGTAATTAAAAGTTCTCCATCAATGGGATACTCAACGTCACTTGCATCCTCTAAAGGGGGCATAGACTCATTATCGGACTCACCTTCGGTCTCAATGTCACCATCTTCTTTCAATATCATTACTCTTTTATTTGGACATTGACTAGCAATATGACCCATTTCCAAACACTTAAAACATTTAACATCTCTAGTTCTAGAAGGTTGGGAAACAGTTTTACCTACATTTGGTGTGCCTCCATTTTTAATTTCTTTGGAGGGTTCGGCCTTGGGTTTTTCATCCCTCCTACTCCAATTCAACTTTCATGTTGAAGAAGAACTCGAATTTTGTCCCATTCTTGAGGATCCCTTCCTTTTTAGTTGTTGCTCCACCTTTATGGCCATGTGCACCATGTCATCCAACTCCACATAATGTTACAACTCTACCACATTCGCTATATCACAGTTTAAGCCGACTAAGAATCTCGCCATTGTAGCTTCTCGGTCCTCCTCCACATTGGATCGAATCATGGCTATCTCCATCTCCTTATGGTAGTCTTCAACACTTTTAGAACCTTGAGTAAGGCTTTGCAATTTCCTAAACAAGTCCCTATGGTAGTGGCTTGGAATAAATCGCCTCCTCATAACTGCTTTCATCTCCTCCCACGTCTCAATGGGTCTATATCCATTTCGTCTCCTGCTTAAAATCAATTGATCCCACCAAATAATAGCATAGTCAGTAAATTCAATGGCAGCCAATTTTACCTTTTTCAACTGAGAGTAGTTGTGACAATCAAACACCAACTCCATCTTTTTCTCCCATTCTAAATAAACTTCTGGATCATTTTTACCTTGAAAGGGTTGAATTTTCATTTTAATACTTTCTAAATTATTATCAACCCGATTCCTAACTTCTCTAAACCTCCCACCATATCTCCTATTATTGTCACTCAGATTCCTATCAACTTCATCAAAACCATCTCTATAATACTCTTCATCTTCAACACTCTCCCTTGATTGAACTCTCCCCTTCCTATGTATATTAGCAGTGTTTTGTGACTCTTCCACATGTGCATTCTCTACTCGATCTAACCGTTCATGAATTTGCTCCATCTCTACTCTCAAAACTCTTCTCATCTCACTTACTATAGCTTCCATCATCAACTTTGGATCCACCATTCCCGACACACCTTCGGAAGTAGTTTTGTCCTTGTTGTGGGACATGATTTTCCTGAAAAACAATGTTAGAGTAAAACAAATTCTCACAACACTAGCTTACGTGTTTCTCTCAAGATTAATGGCACTCACACTCGTGTTTACTCAAATTTTGGATTTTGCCCTCTTATAACCTCACACCCTCTTTCCTTTTTCCTCTCTTAGTCCCCTCTTTCAGTTCTTTATTGAACTCAAACAAACTCACACAAAAATTTTCTTGCAACAATCCAAACTCAACTAATAGAGTACAAAGAGTTAAGGAAGAAGAAAAAGAACATGATTTTAAGAAACAAAGGGAACAAAGCAATAGAACTTTAGAAAAAAAATGAAATTAAAGACAAGATAAGAAGTTGAATAAGAAAAATCACACCACAAAGCAACTAGAATAGAAAGAAATAAATGACTAGAGAAAAAGAAACAATTGAGATAGCAAAAATAACCAAAATAAGAAAACCAAATATCAAAGCAAGTGAAAAAAAATTGATGCAATCGAATAACTAGATCACTTTGTTTTTTTTTAAGATCAAAATGCAAAATCTAGGTGGAACTTGAATTTCAACAACAAGTGGTTCTATATTTTTTTTTTCAATTTCCTTTTTTTTTCAGAATTCTGCACTGCTTTTTTTTTCAATTCCGATTTTTTTTTCGAATTTCTCTTTTTTGTTTCAGAATATGCACTTGAACTATGAACACTAGAAATAAAATGAAAATTAGAAGATAAGAAGAATGAAGAACACAGAAAAAAAAATACGAGATAGTAAGAAAACAAATAGGATAGATCAAACCTGATTTAGAACTTAGCTCTGATACCAAATGATGTGAACCTCTGATATGAACCTTACCAAGAGTAGTGAGACCCAAAATCAATATGGGATCCAATTGGAAGGATCGTATTCTAATCAGATTTATAACAAAAAATAAATTAAAATAAAATGACCTTGACCTGTTATCTATAAAGAGATAAGAACCAAAGGTATAAGAAATATTGCAGACGCCACACTCAAGAAAGAGGAAGAAGATTGTGAGTGATAAGTCTTGCTTGAACGCCACAAGATAAATCTTGATAAGTTCAAAAAATTTCTTTAAAGAACAAAAGAGAAAACACTCTCAATAATATAAATGATAATCTGAATTGTTAATGAACATACATGCCTATTTATAGGCCAATAACCTAATCTAACAAGGAAAAGTAATAGAAAACTCCTATAGAGTAAGGAAACTTAGAAATAAGAAACTCCTACATAACTAGGAAAACCTCTTCTAGTCAGACAAGGAAAGCTAGGAAAAACTCTTCTAGTCAAACAAGGAAACCATCAAATACTAAACTTTCCTAGTCTATTAAAGTAAAATAAATCAGAAAAAACGTAGCCTAAATTGAGCCATAAAATAACTCATTGATTTTGGGCCTATATTCAATCTTCAGGCTTGAATCTTCTTGTATTTTAGGTCCATATTTAAATTGGCTGGTCTTGACCCAGATTTAAATGGGTTTTAATGACATGGACCAGTTTTCGCTCTTCTTTTGCCGTAATGCAAATATCTCATTGATGGGCCTCTAGGATTAGACTATTAAGTGCTTCTTTGAATATTCTAGCCCGAGCTCTTGTAATAGATCCAACTGGGACTTGAAGCGGGTCCGCATTCCATTTCTGTTTGTCAGCCCTAGCCATCAAGATCACCATTGTCTTCCTCCACAAGTTTACTCACAACCACCTCTTATGCTAAAGAATCAATTATATCAATAGAATAAACATGAATATCATCATATTGATGTCTCATGGCCTCATACATATTAAAATTAATTATTTCACCATCAAATTTTAAGGTGAGTTTTCCGTTATGGACATCTAATTTGGTTTTTGAGGTTTTCAAAATGGTTTCCCTAGTAGTATTAGGGAAGAAAGATCTCTATTTTCTATGTCAAGCACATAAAAATATGTAAAAACAACTAAATTATCTACTTGTACCAAGACATCTTCAATTACTCCCTTAGGGTATGCATTAGACTTGTATACTAATTGGATCACAATATTAATTACATTCAATGGTCCTAATTTTAAAGAAATATAAATAGAATATGGTATAACATTTATAGATGCTCCTAGATCTAGCATAACCTTTTCAACCCAAGTATCACTAACTTTACATGGAATAGTGAACATACCTTAATCATTCCATTTAGTAGGGAGCTTTGTTTATATCATAGCAGATATATTCTGACTCATTTTTACCTTTTCATGCCCTTTTAACTTTTTCTTTCTCTTTTGGATGCATAACTCATTTAAGAACTTGGCATATCAAGGCACCTGTTTAATAGCATTTAGAAAGGGATTTTGACTTCACATTTTCTAAAATTCTTATATAAATTAGAAGTTTTCTCAGTCATATTATTTTTTTAAGAGCTTCAGGAAATTGTGGTTTTGACTTATATTCAAATAAAGGTGGAAACTTACCTATAAAGATTTCACCTTCCCTGAACATTGTATTCTTGTGCTCCTTCTCAGAGGAAGGTGATGGCAGACCTTCAATTTCTTTACTACTTATCAAAGTAATTGCACTAACATTTTCTCTTGAATTTATTATTTTTTGAGAAAGGAGCTTACTTGAATGTTAGTCTTATAGTTCACTAAGGGAGTAAGCAATTTGTCCTATCTAATTTTCTAGGTGTTTTATACTAGCCCTTGTCTCTTGTTGAAATTATTTCGATTCCTATTGCATTCGAGTAGTGGAGTTAGAAAGAGATTTAACCATTTCTTCTAAATAATTACTTGTATTAAAGTTCTTACCTATAATCTGTCTGAGAGGATAAGCCTGCTGGTTATGCTGAAAATTATGAAATTTTGTCCTGTAGGATTATTTTGTGCACTCCCATACTTGAAATTGGGATTATCTCGTTATCATGTATTATAAGTATTAGAGTAAGGATCAAACCTTCTTGGCTGTCCAGGAAAACCACCTACCACATTTTCTTATTCTATGGATTATTCCTGAAGTGTCAAGCACATGTTAATTGGATGCCCTGCTACTGAATAAATTTCATAGACTTTAACTAGTTGAGTTACACTTGTAACAAATTGACGTACAAGAAAGGTAAGTTCAGTCATATGTTGCTTAAAGAAAGAAATAGTTATCTTATGGGCATGCCTAACTGGGAGTTCATGCTTAATACCAAATGGCTGGGAGTTAGTAGACATATTTGATATTAGGATTCAGGCTACTTCAGGAGTTTTATCTACTAGTACACATTTACTAACTGCATCAATCATGTTCCTGTTATCCTACAATATACCCTCATAGAAATATTGAATTAGTATTTATTAACTAATTTGATAATGTGGGCAGCTTGCACAAATTTTTTAAAACATTTCCCAATATTCATAAAGGGTTTCTCTATGTTGTTGCCTAATACCACATATTTATTTTCTTATATTTGCAGCTCTAGATGCTAGAAGATATTTTTCTAAAATTAATTTTTTTTATCTCATTCTAAATAGTGATAGTTCCATATAGTAAATAATATAACCCATTTTTGACTTAATCTCTCAAAGAGAAAGGAAAAACACTGAGTTTAATTTATTCTTTAGTTACTCTAAGGGCTTCATGCTAGTACACATGACATGTAATTCTTTCAAGTTCTTCTGTGGGTCTTCACTTGTAAGACCATGAAAATGGGTAAGAGACGAATCAATTCAAATTTTAATTCAAATTAACATTATCATCAATATTAGAAAAAGTAAAGCAAAAAGATTGTTGGTGCAAATCTGGAGTTGCAAGCTCCTTTAGAGTCAGGTTCTTAGCCATAAATACTTCATCTTTCTTCTTATCAATGTCTCTTTGAAGTTCTCTTTTGTGGTTGTTTAAAAGTTTTCCAATATCTAGATTGTACTGCAAATCTTGAGAGTTGGTAGATCAAGTAACAGGTATAAATAAAAATAAGTCACAAAAGATAATTGGACGTAGTCCCTTATAACGATACCAAGTTGTTATCACAATTACACCAAATATAATTAATACATTATCTTAGAATTATCTATAGAAATGAGAGTAAGGATTGATCTCAAATACTAGTATTATCTTTTGTGAATGTAATAAATGAGGGGTTTTGAATGCTGTAAATAAACTATCAAAGTTAGAATGAAATGATCATAATAAACTAAATATGAAAGTTCTCAATGACAAGAGTATTGGTTTTGGTTAATATCCACTATTAAGGATTGTATTGATCATCGATAATATAATCAATTCTATATTGAATGTATACCATTGAGATGTTATCCCTATTTTTTCTTAGATTTAGTTAATTAATAACAATTTCCTTAACTAATCCTAATTAATAAGCAATCTTAACCAATTGGTAAAATTCAACTTATCAATCACATGAAGAACTAGAGAAACTGTCAGAGTTAAACAATAAAGACACATCAGCTACATTTAATCTAGTTAATTATTCACCATAGAGTAACAATTCATAATCATACAATTATTAATCTTACTTATCTCTTAAATCAAAAAGATCAAAAATTTGTTAATGTATGATTCAACATTAGATTGAAATAAACAATATACTTGTAGCCCTCTTAGTAATCATATGATGCAAACATAAATAAGAAGAGCATATAAATAATTAATACCTAAATAGAATTGAAACAATTAAACCTTAATCAAATTTCACACTTCATCAACCAACTAAAGAGAATTAGTCACGCAGGGACATAAGAAAACCTAAGAAAAGAAAAAAGAAGAGAATTGTCGATGATGAAATGTAATTGATGCTTGTTTTCTCCTATTTATAGATTGATGATTCCTTAATGATGTAGGATTGCTTTTATGTTAGTTTTCAGCCCATCAAGATTCAATTGGAGTCGAAAGGACATAAAAATCATGACATGGATTTCTTGCTATAGTAGTAAGTGTCGCGACACTCTGGATTATTGCTGCATAGCACCACGATGCTTAGTTGCAGGTGCCACAGTGCTTTGATGTTTCCAAAATTCACTAAAGTGGTTAGTATGAAAGTTGTAACTCTAGGTATTAAATTTTTATAACTATTGAAATCATTTTAATCGAAACTCATATGAGAGAGTATACTTCAATTACTGACAAAAGGTCAGGATCCACTACAATTCAACATTTTTTATTATTTTTCTCTTTTTTTCATCTTTTTTCTTTTTCATTTTCTCCTACAACACAAAACACAAAATTAAATTAATTCTTAATTATACTTTACCTAAATCAAATAAAAAAATAAGTTTGAATGTACAAAAATAATGCTTAATTATGCATACATCAAAAATCTTAAAAGATATACCTAGCTACAATTATAATATGCCGGTTATGGTAGTCATTACTACTATGACATTACATAATAGCTAGTATTGTAAAATTAGATCAAACGACCTGGTTAGATTAAAAATTCAGTGAACTGATTGGAGGATTGGTTTGGTTTAACCCTTTAAATCAACTAGTAAAAATTTAGTTAGGTAAAAAAAATTGTAAAATTTGATCAAACCAGAAAAAAATTTATGAATAAGAGGGATTTGAATGGCTTCCTTTTATTTTTTTATTATTAAAATAACAGTTTTGACTATTTTTAAAACAATTAACTTAAAATAATGTCATTTTGACCAATATTCTATATTAATGATGATAAAACATGTAATTTAATTCTTTTGTGATTAAAAATGATATTATAATGACGATAAAGTACTATATCATATAAAAAATATATTATTTGATTATTTCTATGTTAAAATTTTACATATTTAAAACATTTTCAAAATAAATAACTGAAATCAAAATATAACACAAGCAAAAACAACACCTTTTTTCAGACAAAATACTTTGAAGCAATCACGCAACTAGTGAAGTTTTAACCAAGGTGCATCTATTGCTAGTTGAAAACTATTTCTAAATCCCATCTTTTGGCATGGGTTTTGCCAAGTCCTTTGATGACTACATGAATAGGCATAGAATGAATAGCCCCACTGTATATAGATTATAGTTTTTTTTTTTTTAGCATAGCATATCTTTACTAATATAGTTGGTCTCTTTTGATATAGGTATTTAAAAAATTAAAATTGTAAATAATAAATAGTTATTAATGATAATTACTTATAATACTGATTACTTAGAAGATAATAAGTAATTTTTTATTCAATAAAAAATATAGTAAATAATTTTAAACAATAAAAATAAAAGTAAAATTATTTATTTATATATTTAAAATTTTAATTAATTTATTTTTTAATAAATATAAAATAAATCAAAAATATATAAATGAACATGCCTAAAGCGTCAATAGACACTAATAGATTGTTTTTTTTCCAAAATATAGATGAATAGGGCCCCACAATTTAAACTGGATTAGCGGAATATCCAGTTCACGATACACATAGCTTTGGGCCAGAAACTTCAAAAATCTGCTTGGGATATCGAAATTGATCAAGGGTAAAAATGAAATGAGATTCGAAGAATGGAGACAAAGCAACGGTCACTTTTTCTTTCTCTGCTCTACTGTTCCCTTAACAAACAGACCCAACGAAACGGACACAAACATTTATATAGCCTTTTCTGTCTAAAAGGGAAACAGAGAAAGACAAAGAAAGCACCTAGAGTAGTAAGAGATTCACAGGAAAATCAGACATGGCTATACATAGAGAGATAGAAGATCAAATAGACGAGGAAGCAGAGCAAGAGCAGAGACTCATTGTGGGCACTGCTAAAGTGGTGGAGTACTTGGAGCCATTGATGTCATTAGAACTTCTCTGCAAGTTCCCAGATAACTCCGCCTATGACTTTGACTACTCGCAGAGCACAATATGGTCTCCCTTGGCTCCTCGACCTTACAGTCCCATGGATATGGATCTGATAAATCCGAGGAATCTTTCTTATGAGATTGGTCTGGAGTTGGGTGCTAAAAGCAGTATGAAGAAAGTGGGCTCTAAGCTTAGAAAGAAGTTCACCACCACTGCCTCGAATCTCAACCTAAATTTCTTAAAGAATAAGAAGAAGAACAGGAAGATGGCTACTGATTTGTCCCTAACACCTCCACGGATTAAGAGTACCTGTAATCCCGTCATTATGAAGGTATTTGTTTCTGATTCCGTTTGGGTTTTCAGTCCTTATTTTCCCTTTTTATTTTGTTTTCTGTTCCACTGATGAAGTTGTGAGAAATGGTTAGTAATCTGGATATAGGAATTAGTCATAGGCCCTCAACTTGTGAGTTCTAGAATTTTGAATTTTAGCTAATATCCCTTAAATAGAAATTCATCAGAATATTCCTGGAAACTTCAGGTTTTTTTTATTGGTTTTTTGTTTTGCAAGATAAACCTAGAAACTTAAGCTTATTCAAAGAGTAAATGAGATCC
The DNA here is from genome assembly GCA_037074535.1 of Gleditsia sinensis. NCBI lineage: Eukaryota > Viridiplantae > Streptophyta > Magnoliopsida > Fabales > Fabaceae > Gleditsia > Gleditsia sinensis. Next base: position 45,396,181 of record CM073472.1, on the reverse strand, counting down.
AAAATGAGCGCAGAAAAGAAAACTCCAGAAAAATTTCGTTGCTGGGATTTAGCTCTTCGTGTAGCTATTCCTAATGGCCTGTTTCAAAATTTATGATTTCAACCCATCCTATTTTTGTGGAGAAATTTATGTAATTAATTAAGACTTCTCTTTACTAAATTGGTACTAATTTAAAAAGCTCAACACTAATCCCCCTTTTACAAATTCTTCTGTTTATGTAATCCAGGGATGGGCTAAGGTGCTCAAAGCTGCCTCAAAACAGTTTAAGAGAAGGAAGATGAAGAAAGATCCCACGTCTCATGTGATGCTGCCCAAGTCTTTGAAAGATGGAGATGTTTAAATACTATATTGCCCTTTGTATTTTATTCTTATTGTTTCAATTCTAGACATTGGCTTTCACTTCTCATTGATTATCTACCTCGTTCATCTCAATATCAAAAGCATTTCCTTTCTTTCAACTAACTGCATCTTGGGCTGAATTTTAAATTCCACGATGAACTTATGTAGGAACGCAGAAAATGCATATAAAATTGGCTATTATAAGTTAACACAGTTAATAAAGAAGAGATGGCATCGGTTCTCAACGTAGATTTGATTCTTTGTAGAGTAGTGTCAAGAGTATTGTACCACTTTCTTAGTTTTTTAGTTCCAACAATCTAATTACATTCTTTTTCTTGGTAATTCAAATTCGCTAATTGCCAAAAGCAAACAAATAAAAAGAGAAACAAAACCAAAAGACTAAGAAAGAACTAGTCTGGGGAAAGAAGCCCCAGAAATGTTCCTCTACAACATCAAATTAAACTCCATGCGAAAATTAAAAGTATTGGTTCCCAAAGGTTTGTTGAAACCCTCGTTAGCAAGCCAACACAAAATTCCCTCCTTTATAATTCTGTCCACAAAATGTGAATATCCTGCTTTGTTCTTTGTAAATCACTCTCCACAATCACCTTCCAATAGCCCAAGCTCTAAACCATTTCAATCCATGTGTGAATGGTCCATAGCATAACGTTAATGGCATGCCAGATTCCTATCATTCTGTGGAATCCTTTGTGCCATCTTCTTACGTAATCCCTCAATAATCTTCCTCTGGTAGCATCCTCGAGGCAACCTCTCAATGCCCTGCTTACCCTTGAGAAGGAAAGGTCCAACTCATCACAACAAATCTTCATCTCCCTTGAACCACATGCGCGTTTAAAATTAAAGCATTCAAAATCTATCTTAAAGCATCTTATCTTAGCTATAGGGTTTAGGATTTTGGATTACCGCTGAAGATATCATTATTTCTTTAGATCTATAGCTTCCAAACTGATATGCCATAAGTCAAGCTCCAATATCAGTTCTTCTATGTTACAAGTCGAAAATTAGAACTCTCCCAAAAGACTAGTCTGTTAGGAAAGGGTGTCTTCCAACCTTATATGGAATCCAATGATGGAGTACTTGATGATCCATTAGCGGAATTAATGCAATTAAAACAAACTGGTAACCTAGAATATTACTTAACTATGTTTGATGAATTGGTTGCACGTGTTGGACTGGATTCAAAAATGGTTATGAGCTGTTTTCTTGGGGGGGTTGAGTGAGACAGTAGAGAAAATGGTGAGGATTCAGCGTTCGAAATCACTGATGGAGGCAATTCAAATAGCTAGGTGGCAGGAAAACTTATTTTACTCCCTACCTGAACAGAAAAATCAATCACAGAATGCCAATCCTAACCACAGCTTTCGGTTTAACTCATACACCTCCAGACCATATTCTTATTCTTTTGCCCCGCAAGGATCTATTGCAGAGGGTAATCAGCGCACCAATTTCCGTCCTAACTCCTATTCCACCCAACACACTAACCTTGTTTCCTCCTCCATTAATAATAATCACATGAGTAAGAACATGCCCAGTCAATCTTTCAGTAACAACCGAGCAAGGCAAACCCACACTCCACCTCACAAACAACCAATTAAGATGGTCAGGGGACAATCATTAGCAGAAGAGTGACGTGCAAAAGGATTATGTTGGGTCTGTGGTGAGAAATGGAGTCCTCAGCATCTTTAGGAATGTAAAAGATAAAAACTCTTTAGCTTACTAGTTGAGGATGAAGGATTAGAAGAATAACCTGAAGATTCAGTAGACCTAAGTCGAGAGGGTGAGATGGAAAATGTGGAAGGTAACATACAGATTTCTCTGCAAGCAATTAGCGGACCATCTGGAGGCCAAACTATGTTACTCGAGGGGTTAATTAAGAAGCAGAACGTATCTTTCCTAGTGGACATCGAAAGCACACATAACTTCCTCTCTAACAAACTGGTGAAAGTTCTAGGTCTTAGAACTTGTTATGCAGGAAGGTTACCTGTTCGAGTAGCCAATAACCAGCTTGTGGTCATCACTTCTCAAGTAGTGGGTGTAGAATGGTGTATAGAAGGGACCAGATTCAAATTAGATTTTCTAGTGCTGCCAGTCTCAGGGCTCAAAGTAATTATGGGTATGAACTGGTTAAAGACCATGGGGATAATTGAATGGGATTTTGCTAACATGACTATGACTATTAATTATAACAATGAGAAAATCACTCTTACAAGCAAGCCGAAATCCTTAGAAATGAAAGAAGTTACCAAGGATCAGTCAGAATTGGGGTGCATAGGGGAATGCTTTTCCTTAAAACTCATTCATACAGAACCTAGTAACCACGACCCTAATGGTTATTCCTTTCCTTCGAAACTTACTATTTTACAGCACCAACAACTTGACTTACTACTTCATCAATATGAATCATTGTTCCAGACACCAGTATCTCTCCCACCTTCCCATCCATATGACCACAAAATCACTCTAATACAAGAGTCTTGCCCCATCTCCTTGCGGTCCTACCGATATCCTTACTTACAGAAGAATATCTTGGAAGAAATGGTAGATGAAATGCTCAAGACAGGCATCATTCGTGAGAGTACCTCAGCCTTTGCAGCTCCTATGGTTTTGGTTAAAAAAAAAGGATGGATCATGGAGGTTTTGTGTGGATTATAAGAAGTTAAACACAACAACGATTAAAAACAAATTTCCCATTCCCATTGTAGAGGAATTACTGGATGAGCTGCAAGGATCTCACTTCTTCTCTAAGCTTGATCTACGCTTAGGTTATCACCAAGTTCGCATGCACCCAAGGGATATCTACAAGACAGCTTTCAAGACTCACAATGGCCATTTCGAATGGCTGGTTATGCCCTTCGGGCTCTTTAATGCCCCAACAACATTCCAGGCGCTCATGAATCAAGGTTTTTCGTAAATTCTTGAGGCAATTCATTATAGTTTTTTTTGACGATATTCTTGTGTATAGTCGTAGCTGGGATGAACACTTGGCCCATCTCTCGTGTGCTTTTGATCTACTTTAGCAAAATGCACTCTTCTTAAAGCAAAGTAAATGTGTTTTTGGTCAAACGTCAGTGGAGTATTTAGGCCATGTGATTAGCAAAGATAGAGTACACATGGACCAAAACAAGGTTCAAGCAGTTTTGGACTGGCCACATCCAAAGACCCCTAAGCAGGTGCGAGGGTTTTTGGGGCTTACGGGTTACTACCGACGATTTATTCGTGGCTACGGTAGTATCGCACGTCCTCTCACAAATTTACTCAGCAAGAGAACGTTTGTATGGTCCCAGGTCGCTGAGCAAGCCTTTACAACATTAAAAATAGCAATCACTTCTGCTCCAGTCTTATAATTACCCGATTTCTCCAAGGGGTTCGTTCTGGAGACAGATGCATCTAATGAGGGTATTGGTGTAGTTTTATTACAAGAGAACCGTCCGGTAGCTTTCATTAGCAAGGCAATGGGTCCTCATTTTGCTGCCATGTCTACGTATGAATGTGAGTTATTTGCTCTTGTCTTTGCTGTGAAAAAATGGAGCCAATATTTGATAGGCCATCACTTTACCATTCATACGGACCAGCAAGCCTTGAAACATTTGCTCGAACATCCTGTATCAACACCCATGCAGTATAAGTGGTTAGGCAAGTTACTTGGTTACAGCTATGATATTCAGTATAAAAAGGGTTCCATATAAGGTTGGAAGACACCCTTTCCTAACAGGCTAGTCTTTTGAGAGAGTTCTTGGTGCGAACCCACAAGGGAAGATCATAGAACCCACAACCAAACACGGCAATGTGAACCCAAGAGGATCTATACCTTAGAACCCACAGGCAATGCAGTAATATATACACCCCAAGAAAGCCCAAACAGGTCTGGTTGATCTACTAAGAACCCTTGAACAAGAGAGAACAAGGACTCCTAGTATCAAAGACACCACAAGGTTGATCAAGTCTTGATAAGTCTGTTAGTTCTATGAAGAACCCTAGAGAAGAACTCTCTCCAATCTGGTGTTTCCAGAAAAATATGATTTGCATTCAATCAATAGTTCTTACAACAATGAAAGGTTACAATATAAATAGAAAAGACTGATTTCTAGTCAAGGAAACCAGCAATTATGACAATACCTAATGCACATGTAGTGGATTGACTAAGGAGCCTCCTAAACCTAAAAATTCAAAATTTGAAATAAATGCAATTAATGCACATGGGCAGATTTTGACTAAGGAGCCTATAAAGTCTAAAATTTTGATCATGTACATTATGAGCCACTAAAACAGCATATTTTTCTCCAATCAGCATAATTAAGGTCCAATGAGTCAACTATTGTGTGCTCTAAAGATCTAGCTCTTCATTTATTGTACTTTGGCCTCAAAAGCTCTATATAATCCCATATTCAACCTGGATAATGTTCAGTACGCCCTCACAAGTTTTCAGCTCCGGTTCTTGAGTCATTTGCTTGGATAAGGTGTCTTGAACAAGTCCATTGAAAGCCTCTTTAATCCTTTTAGCACAAGCTTTAGTAATTGGTCCACTTGGAATTTGGAATGGATCACTTGAACATTTAGAGCTAACTTGATCATTATGATGGTTCTCATCATCTCCTCCTTCCTCAAAATGATTCATCCTCGAATCTTCACCTGCATCAAAAGGAGAAAGATCAGCAACATTAAAAGTGGCACTAATATTATACTCACATGGTAGGTCAATTTTGTATGCATTATCATTGATTTGCTCGAGAACTTGGAATGGACCATCTCCTCTTGGAGCCAGCTTTGATTTCCTTTGAGCAAGAAACGTTTCCTTCCTCATATGCACCCATACCCAGTCTCTAGGTTCAAAAGTAACACGCCTTCTTCCTTTGTTGGCCTTGTTTGCATATTGTTCATTTTTCTTCTCGATTTGCTGCTTGACACGTTCATGAATTTGCTTCACCAACTTAGCTTTCTTGTGGCCATCGAAGTTAGCTCTTTCATCAATCGGCAATGGGATTAAATCCAAAGGAGTTAATGGATTAAAACCATAAACAATTTCAAAAGGAGAATATTCAGTAGTTGAATGTACACTCATATTATATGCAAATTCAATGAATGGCAAACAATTTTCTCAATTTTTCAAATTCCTTTGAATCACAATTCGAAGCAATTGAGTTAAAACTCTATTAACAACTTCAGTTTGACCATCTGTTTGTAGATGATAAGCTGTAGAGAACAACAATTTAGTACTAAGCCTGCCCCACAAAACTCTCCAAAAGTGACTAAAAAATTTTGTATCCCTATCCGAAACAATGCTTTTAGGAACACCATGAAGTCTCACAATTTTCTTAAAGAATAAATCAGCAATGTGAGTAGCATCATCAGTTTTATTGCATGAAATGAAATGTGCCATTTTGAAAAATCAGTCAACGACCACAAATATTGAATCTGAACCCCTCTTTGACCTAGGTAATCCCAAAACAAAGTCCATGGAGATATCCACCCAAGGTTTGTTAGGCACTGGTAAAGGTGTGTACAAACCGTGTGGTAAGACTCGAGATTTAGCTTTCTTACATGTAATGCATCTTTCACAAATTCGTTTAACATCACATTTCATTTTAGGCCAAAAAAAATGTTCATGCAATACATCTAAAGTCTTTCTCACCAAAATGTCCCATTAAGCCTCCCTCATGAGCTTCCCTCACAAGCAATTCACGCAAAGAGCATTGAGGCACACATAACTTATTCTCCTTAAATAAATAACCATCAGCCCTATAAAACTTATCGAATCCCTTTTTTCACATGCAAGAAACACTTCAGCAAATTCATCATCATTTGCATACAAATCTTTGATATACTCAAACCCAAGCAATCTCGAATTCAGAGAAGTAAGAAGAGCATACCTCCTAGATAATGCATCTGCAACCACATTCTCTTTACCTTGTTTGTATTTGATGACATATGAAAATGTCTCAATGAATTCCAGCCACCTTGCATAACGCTTATTCAACTTACCTTGACTTTTGAGATGTTTAAGAGATAAATGATCTGTATGAATGACAAACTCTTCAGGCCAGAGGTAGTGTTGCCATGTCTCTAGGGCTATCACAAGTGCATAAAGCTCTTTGTCATAAGTTGGATAATTCAAGGTAGCATCATTTAGTTTTTCACTAAAATAAGCAATTGGCCTCCTTTCTTGCATTAAAACAGCCCCTATACCAACTCTGGATGCATCAAACTTAATTTCAAAGGCTATAAAAAAATTAGGCAATGTCAAAACAGGTGCATAACATAACCTTTCCTTTAAAGCATTGAATGCATCATCTTGTGCTTTTTTCCATTTAAATCCCACAGATTTCTTTACCACTTCAGTGAGTGGTGCAGCAGGTGTGCTAAAATCTTTTACAAAATGACGGTAAAAACCAGCTAAACCGTGAAAACTTCTTACCTCAGTGACTGATCTAGGTGTTGGCCACTCTTTGATAGCCTTGACCTTTTCTTCATCAACTTCTATTCCCTGTTCAATTATGACAAAGCCAAGAAACACAACTTTGTCCATGAAAAAACTACACTTCTGTAGATTAGCATACAATTTTTCATTTCTCAACACATCAAGCACACAATGCAGATGATTCAAATGTTCATTTAAATCCTTGCTATAAATCAGAATATCATCAAAATAAACCACAACAAATTTTCCAATGTATGCACGTAAAACATGATTCATTAATCTCATAAAAGTGCTAGGTGCATTAGTTAATCCAAATGGCATGACTAACCATTCATACAGTCCATGCTTTGTTTTGAAAGCAGTTTTCCATTCATCACCTTCCCTCATCCGAATTTGATGGTATCCAGATTTTAAATCAATTTTAGAAAAGATACTAGACCCATGCAATTCATCAAGAATATCATCCAATCTAGGGATAGGATGGCGATATTTTACCGTTATGTTGTTTATGGCCCTGCAATCAATGCACATCCTCCATGATCCATCTTTCTTTGGCACGAGAAGTACTGGAACTGCACAAGGACTCAAACTTTCTCTCACATAGCCCTTGGCCATAAGCTCTTCAACTTGCCTTTGAAGCTCCTTCGCTTCCTCTGGATTTGTCCTATAGGCTGGACGATTAGGAATTGTTGCTCCTGGAAGGAAGTCAATTTGATGCTCAATTTCTCTAATAGGTGGTAGCACTGGAGGAATTTCTTCCGGCAGCACATCTTGAAATTCCTGCAACAAAGACCCAACAACACTAGGAAATGAAGAGTTAAGTTCATTAGTGTTAAAATAACCCTCCTTATATATGAGTATAAGCAAAGGTTGTTTAGCTAGAAAAGCACTCCTCACTTCGCTCTCCTTAGCATAAAAGCTCACTCTTGCATTTTCTTTTCTCTCCATTCTCTTTTCTTTTTTTAAACTCTCTTTTTTCTCATTTTTTGAGTCATTCTCCTTTTTCATCTTAAGTTGATCTTCATACACTTGCTTAGGTGTTAATGGAGCAAGAGTAATTGTTCGATCATTCTTAACAAATGAGTATCTATTTGTAAATCCATCCTTAACAGCCCTACGATCAAACTCCCATGGCCTCTCAAGAAGTATATGACCAGCATGCATAAGAACAACATCACATAGCACCTTATCACTATACTTTCCAATTGAGAATGAAACCAGAACTTGCTTAATTAACCTTGATTTCTCCACAATCATTTAACCATTGAAGTTTGTATGGCCTCTGGTGTGGAATGATTGGCAAATCTAATTTCTCAACCAGTGTAGTGCTAGCAACATTAGTACAACTCCCCCCATCAATAATCATGTTGCATACCTTATTGTTGATAAGGCAGCGAGTGTGAAAAATATTTTCCCTTTGTTGCTCCACATCATCTTCCTTAGCCTGAGCATTCAAGGCACGCCTAGTGACAAGTGATTCTCCTTCCACTGCATACTCAAGCCCATCATCACTAGCATCTGCAAGTGAGGGTATGGAATCATCACTCTCACTTTCAGTCACCACTTCATTATCCCTCATAATCATGACTCTTTTGTTGGGGCATTGTGAAGCTATATGACCTGTATCCAAACACTTGAAACATTTTGTATCTCTATATCTAGAAGTTTGAGGTTCAGATTTACCTTTATCCTTAGTTGAAGAAATATCTTTTCGAACATCTTTTTCTTCCTTCTTCTAACTCTGTTTCATTGGAGAATTAGAGCTAGAATTAAATCTTAAGACACCTTTGCGCTTGAGTTGTTTTTCCACCTTAATTGCCACATGTAACATATCCTCCAACTCCACATAATGCTGCAGTTCTACTACGTTGGCTATGTCTTTATTCAACTCATTCAAGAAACGAGCCATTGTAGCCTCCCTGTCCTCCTTGATAGCAACCTCCATTTCTTTGTAATACTCCTCTACACTCTTGGATCCTTGTGTAAGAGTCTGCAACTTCTGGTAGAGGTCTCTGTAGTAATGGCTAGGTACAAATCTCCTCCTCATTACAGCCTTCATTTATGCCCAAGTTTCTATAGGATGCTCACCATTTTTCCTCCTATTTAAACCGAGCTTATCCCACCAAATAATTGCATAATCAGTGAACTCTATCACAGCCAACTTCACCTTCTTCATTTCAGAATAATTATGACATTCAATCAACCTTTTTTCCTCACTCCAAGTAGGCTTCAGGATCATTTTTACCTTGGAAAGATGGTATTTTAATTTTAATACTTCCTAGGTCTCCATTTACCTGCCTTCCTTCTCTAGGAATATTTCTTCCATGATACATTTTTGGTCTAATTCTAGTATGCCTATTTCTTCTTACACCAACTTTAGATTCATAACCATCATCATCCTCACTCTGTACTTCAACTTCAAACTCAGCTTCAGGCTAAACAACTCTTCTAGGATTAGGACTCCTATTAGGTTGTCTCCTTTGTAAATTGGTGATCCTAGTGTCTTGCCTATCCAGCCTATCTCTTATGTCTCCAAACACCACATTAAAGCGCTCAAACTGTTGTTGCATGGCTTTTATGACAAGTTCCATGTTGGGTGAGTTTCCACCGCTGGTTGACTCCTCCTTGTTAGACATTTTTTTTAGCTGCAAGAAAATTGGGTAGTGAAAATAAAAGATCCTCACAGATTTCCTTACGTGTTTGCACTCAAAGAATGTCACTCTACACTCCTGTTTCACTCTGTATAGGCTTTTTCACACTATGTGTCACTCTTGCCTTTTTTCTCTATTAGTTCTCTCAATAGGTTCTTTAAGGTAACTAACCAACACAAGGTTATACCAAAACTTATAGAGTCAGTTAGACACTTAGGGATAAGAAAACAAATCTAGATCAAAGGAAAAATAAATTTCTGGAATGCGATATCAAGAACTCTGAAGCAAAAATCGAAAGAAAACAAATCCTAATAAGATTTTTAGCAAAATCCTACTTTCTTTCTTTCTTTCTTTTTTCTTTTTTTTTTCTTTTTTTAATTCCTTTACTTTTTTTTTGCCTCCTCTTTTGTTTTGGCAGAAATTAGAATAAGAGGACAATAATCACACTAAGAAACACAAATAAGCAGTTCACTCTGAAAAATCTAGGAAAACACGTCTGGATAAAAACGACAATAACTCACGGCCGAAATTTCGTATTGCAGTGATTCCAAAACGAGCAGAAAGATGAGATTCTAAACTATGAAAATGACATAAGAATCACCGTAAAACTCAAAGGAAAACGTGTCAAACAGAGATGAACAATGTAGGGAACGAACAGAGACACACAAAGATGAACAAACACAAGAAAGAATAGAAAATACAATTAGAAGATGAGAAATACAAAAACAAAATATATGACCTGATAAGGAGCCGAGCTCTGAAACCAAGATGGTGCGAACCCACAAGGGAAGATCGTAGAACCCGCAGCCAAACACGGCAATGCGAACCCAAGAGGATCTATACCTTAGAACCCACAGGCAATGCAGTGATATATACACCCCAAGAAAGCCCAAATAGGTCTGGTTGATCTACTAAGAACCCTTGAACAAGAGAGAACAAGGACCCCTAGTATCAAAGACACCACAAGGTTGATCAAGCCTTGATAAGTCTGTTAGTTCTATGAAGAACCCTAGAAAAGAACTCTCTCCAATCTGGTGTTTCCGGAAAAATATGATTTGCATTCAATCAAAAGTTCTTACAACAATGAAAGGTTACAATATAAATAGAAAATGCTGATTTCTAGTCAAGGAAACCAACAATTATGACAATACCTAATGCACATGTAGTGGATTGACTAAGGAGCCTCCTAAACCTAAAAATTCAAAGTTTGAAATAAATGTAATTAATGCACATGGGCAGATTTTGACTAAGGAGCCTATAAAGTCTAAAACTTCGCTCATGTACATTATGAGCCACTAAAGTAGCATATTTTTCTCCAATCAGCATAATTAATGTCCAATGAGTCAACTATTGTGTGCTCTAAGGATCTAGCTCTTCATTTATTGTACTTTGGCCCCAAAAGCTCTATATAATCCCATATTCAGCCTGGATAATGTTCAGTACGCCCTCACAAGTTTTTAGCTTCGGTTCTTGAGTCATTTGCTTGGATAAGGTGTCTTGAACAAATCCATTGAAAGCCTCTTTAATCCTTTTAGCACGATCTCTAGTAATTGGTCCACTTGAAATTTGGAATGGATCACTTGAACATTTAGAGCTAACTTGATCATTATGATGGTTCTCATCAGTTCTACCTTTCGACTTGTAACAATTGGTATCAGAGCCTGACACGCCAACTGATGTGGGTTCTGATGGGGCGAGCCCTGCGGGCCTCTGACACAGTTCCGTGAAGGTGAGGCACAGTAAATCCCAAAAAGAGGCAGACAAGACCCGCCTTACACGAAGACGTGCAAGCTTCAAGGGGTGAGTATTGATAGTCCCACATTGGTTGGTGAAGGAGGTCTTGGGTTCCATATAAGGTTGGAAGGCACCCTTTCCTAACAGGCTAGTCTTTTGGGAGAGTTCTACCTTTCGACTTGTAACATTCTACTACTAAAATCATGTGATAAATTTTGTCAAAACTATTCCTCCTGACTATAAGTATAAAATCTTGGTGTAATAATAGGATTTTTCATTTGGTTCCATAGTAATAAACGATATGCGAAAGAAGAATTAGTCCACTTGCTATAGCGAGACTTTAAGTAATTTCTCAAGCGCTGCATGAGAAAGACACAAACGTGTTCTGGACTCATTTCCAAGTAGGGTTCCAAAGTCTGTTGCTAACCATTGAATCAAAATCACCTACACTCTACTAACACTACAAAATTAGGTTTTAGTGACAATTTTTTACCACCACAAAGGCTTTTTAAAACTATAGTTATACTAGATGTCACAATGGATTTAACAGTGGTTACTAGTAAAATCGCTACTATTTTTTATTTAGAAGTAGTTTCATGAGGCATTTAAGTTTGGTTTATTTTTGTAATATTCAGCTTTAGCAGCGGTTTCAGAATCACTATTAATATACTTCTCAAATTTTTTTATGAATTATTTAATTTTAATTTTACTTATTAAATTTCAAATAAATGTTTTATGCATTCTTAATAAAAATACAAGACATCAAAAGCAAAGTACATAATATTAATTCAAAAAATTCTTAATTACAAAGTGTTATCCAAAATTAATATAAACATAATAGTATCTAATTATTCTAAATTATCATAATCCACCAACTTGTTAAAAGAAAAACCATCAAATGGTACTAAAAATATCTAACTTGTAAGAAATATTTCTAACATTTCTAAACCATCAATCACAATGATGTAAATTTTGTTGATCTTCCCGATGAGTAGTAATGATTAAAGATTGTCTTGTTCTAGGTAAGGAGATATCATTTCTTGATTAGTAAACTGAAATGTAAATTTAAGAAATTGAAAATTTGATAACAACATATCTAAATAGCATACAAAGTCTACCTCTACTAAAGTTTTGCTTTCTTCACATACATAGACACATTTTTTAATGACTTGAAGTTCAGTACCTCTTTTATTTTATTTAAAAATAAAATAGCAGTTACTAGAATATGCTTGAACATGATTCGGTTAAGGACTAGTTCCAAAATTCATGAAACAAGGGGAAAAAAATTAAATTCACAAGGTTTTGACAGCTAGAAGCTTTCATGATAGATAGATTTGTCAATAGGCTGGTTTATTATAAGTTTTGTTCAACAAAAAGAGGGGAAGCATTCAACCATTTTTTCCCTACAATATGAAGAGAAACATATTAGCATCTATTATTACAACCGAGCATCTAAAACTATCAGATTATCAACAAAGAAAGCAAGAAGAGCCTATTTTTTCTATTATTGAACATATGATATGTTCTAGAATACCACCACAGCAGGCAACCTGCAAACCTCGTGCTCTTAAACTATTGCTTGAAGATCAAAATATCATAGTAATGGCTCTCAACAGTAATACTCAATAATGCCTCTCACATTAGTAAGCATTATAAAATGTAGACTTTGTAATTTTTTTAATATTTAAAATGGGAATAAAATCTAACACCTTTCACCAAATTTATTATCAGTACCATTTGAGTTAGTGATAAGCAATGTCTAAGTAGAAGTCACCCTCAAAAGCTAACTTGTAAAGGGAAGGTGCCCCCACCAAGTGCCTATACATCTGATGTGGAACTCCCAAGAGTTACCATTAGCCGTGATTCCCAACAAATCCACCCCCTTTAAATAGGTACATCCACGGCACTGGCAACTAGTACTCAGGTGGCAAGTAGTCCAGCCTCCCTCTTTTGCTCCTCTCCAACCATTGTTGTTGCTGTCCAAGGATCGAACCTGCTCTGATACCACTTGACAAGCACTATTTAGGTAGAACTCACCTCCAAAAGATAGTTCGTGAGAAGAAGGTGGCTAGAGGTCTTATAAGCCCCCACCAAATGCTTATACAACCGATGTGAGACTTCCAAGGAGTTACTTAAGTTCATGGAGGTACACTAGACATAAACTAAACTAGACAAATAGTACAAAAGAGCCTTGCCCAAACTAGGGCTCACCAACGCTATCTTCAGCCTCCTACGAAGTTGTAGCTGGATCAAAGTCTCTTTGACTATCTGTGGGGAGGAAACAGAAGAGGGGTGAGATCACATCTCAGTCAATGGGTAAATCACACTATAACAGAAACAGGGCAAACCAAGCATGAATGTTTCGCAATGAGTTTAATAATTGAAATCAAAGTGTAAAGATAATAATAGAAACATTAAGCATTTAACCATAGTTTATTGAAAGAAAAGCTAAACAGTTCAAATGTATGTTCAAAAGATAAAACAGGATTAAATCAGTAACCGTAAAGCAAATCAATTATGCATGGTAAGTAATAAATGAAGTTATTTAATCTTTAAGAAAAATGCACTAGTCTATTGGAGTTCTTTCCTAACAGATCTTTCATCTTTCCCAAGCACATAGCAAGGGAAGGGTAATCACTGTAGGCATAGACATAAATCCACCCTAAATTCTCCAAGCACATAGCAAGGGTTTGGCAATCACTGTAGGTGTAGACATAAGTCCACCCTAAATTCTCCAAGCACATAGCAAGGGTATGGCAATCACTGTAGGTGTAGACATAAGTCCACCCTAAATTTCTCAAGCACATAGCAAGGGTGTGGCAATCACTGTAGGCGTAGACATAAGTCTACCCTAAATTCTGTGACTCAGGCGGTCATAAGCCCGTCACAATATCCTAGGCCGAAGCCTTAACATGACCATGGTGCACTAGGGCTAGCACTACCTGCGGCTAGCTAACAGTGATCTAAAAGGGTTCTTCCAATAGAAAACATTTGAAAATATGCTATTCAAATAGTTTAAAGTAAAACATTTCAATAACATTATAATAAAGCTATAATTCTCCATCTAGCTCTTTTCATGCATAAAACTCCGTTCTAAAATATGTCTCATCCATGGATTCCCATGGAGACCTTTATCATCATAAACTTTCTCTTTAAACATAGATCGTTCGTAGACGTCGCATAGATGTTCATCATGCATCAAATCATTTCATGGCTAACTTAGTTCATTTCTATGACTAAGTTCGCATTTCTATAAATCTAGCTCAATGGAGAATTATCAGCCTAGATGCTTGCCCTGCATACCTAGGGTTCAACTAGGATTGAAATTTATAATTTCTAACATGGTTGGAACATATTGGTTTTCAAAGCGGTAAAACAATTTAGCATACATTCCAACTAGTTAAAATCATACGAGAGAGTTATAAACCGAATTCGTAAAACATGCGCTACAGTAAGAAAAACCCACTCACCGTACTAGGAGTCCAACAACGAGAATTTCACCTCGTGGTGGTTCAACAACCTAGAAAATATAGACATAACATGAGAATCCGATAAACCCTAAACGTCACTATTCATGCCAGAAATATTGTTCATGCCGGCCAAAAAACTAACCCTAAACCTAAAAACCTTATATTCTAGCATAGAAATTAATTTTAAGACTATCTATGGAAAGAATTTCGGAAGAAAGAAGCTTAAAACGCGATTGGACGGAGTTTTACCTTGGAGGTTACTGTTCACGCGATTTTCCGGCAACATTCCGGCGGTTTTCCGGTGAAACTGATCGGTGGGGTTTGTAGCTCTACTTCCCACGAGTCCAACGGTACCTTGGTAGCTCGAATCGGTTGGTTGGATGGTGAGATATCTTAGAGAGAAGGCGGAGAAAATTTTAGAGAGAGAAAGAGAGAGAG
The DNA here is from genome assembly GCA_037074535.1 of Gleditsia sinensis. Lineage (NCBI taxonomy): Eukaryota > Viridiplantae > Streptophyta > Magnoliopsida > Fabales > Fabaceae > Gleditsia > Gleditsia sinensis. Next base: position 45,381,113 of record CM073472.1, on the reverse strand, counting down.
GGAGTTCAGATGCAGGAGAAAATGAAGGAGAAGGGAGGGGGGCTGCAGAAAAATGCAAAAAAAAAACAGCACGAAGCACGGCCTGGCCATGTCCTGGAGCACGGCCGTGCTTCAGGGCTATAGTGCCCCCTGTTATTTGCCGAATTTGACAAAATGTCAAACATGAAATTGTACCATTTCTCTTAGATTTCATTAGCCACTTGAATCACCTAATTTTGAGTTCATATGAAGGAGTTATGAATAAAATAGTGAGCAAAGGTCCAGACCACACTACGCTTTGATTTTTGCCTCTTATCACTATAATATTCACGGAATTAGCAAAAGTTCCCACCATCAAAGTTGTAGATATATGTCTTATCTTTCAACAAAAATTAAAATCACTTAATTTAGATTTTATATGAGAGAGTTATGTGTATAAGAGTGAAGAAAAGTCAAAAGAAAGGTCAGAAGCGCTCTAAAATTTTACATTGTTCTCAACTTCCTTGTTTCAAATGATTTGTACTTAACTTTCAAAGGTTTTATTAGCTTAGGGTTATTACATTACCCTTGGCCCATGGTTCCCAATAATTATACTATGTATTACAGAAAGAAAAAATAGACACTAAGAAATACTCAAGAACTTTACTAGAGTTCATGCTAAGGGCAAACAATATAAGAGCTATCTAAAAACCATAGAGTGAGACAATGCTTGTACAAGACATAATTTAGTGGATGACTTCCTTTGCAATGTTTCCTACAGTTGGCAAAGCAGGCTTTGACATGAATCGCCTTATCACTAAAACCTGGAGGAAAAGGAAGGAAGGGTAGCTTGGGAAGTGGGTTAGTAAGACTAGGGATAGGGTTGTTGATGGGTGGCCTTGGAAGTGGAACAGTAGCACTTGCGTTATTCATGGGTGACTCAATGACAATGACTTTATATATGTTGTAGAAGATAAATTAAGGGATTCTTGAATTGCTTTCCAATTAAGATACACACAATTAAATATTTAGAGGGAGTGCTCAAGGAAAGAAATTGTGCAACATGCTTTGCATCTATTAAAACGGCATAAGCAGCAACCTAGAACCCAGCACTGCAGAGTAGAAAAAAGCATCACTTATACTCCAACGTACTATATAGCAGTTTCTGATTCTAAGGGTGGTCCTTAGATTTCGCACAATAACAACTATAACAGATTAATTGAAGATGTAATTTTAGATTTCAATAATTTCTTACTAAAACCTTACAACAAAACCAGAAATGAATAACAAGGGACTTAAATAAAATATATGAAAAGAAAAAAAATATAAAAAACCTAGTATTCATAGTATTTTAATAATATTTAGTAGTGAAATAATCACAACATGAAAAAAAATTGAAATTTATTAACTGCATACTAGAAAGGATGATAGATTTTACATAGAAAATGAAATTTAAAAACATATTAATCTCTAATTTTACATAGTAGTCATAGTATGGTTGTTGATGCAAACTTTATTATGCCTTAATTAGATTAAAGAATTTAAAAATCATATAAATATGTATGTGAGTGTGTATTTTAATTGGAAGGATTGAGTGAAACAAAGAACTCCACAACCACCCTCACACATAAGTCACTCACACCCAAACAATATTGAGAGGGTAAGTAACCATTAATTTTGTAGTGGGAGTTGGAGATTAGAGAAGCTTTTTTCCCATCATTTTCACACTGCTTTACACTTCAAATTTCTCTCTCCTAGCCCAAACCGAATTCTTTTTTTTTACTAATAATCCATCTCTAAAATAGAATTAAATAAAGATAGAAAGGTCTATGACCAAGAATAGGGCATATATTAATTCAAGCAGATTGAGAAAAGGAAAAAGAGGGAAGAAGCCATTATTGTCACGCCCCAAAATTAGACATACATGTAATAGTGCCATGTAAGTGAAAAGAATAACCTTGCACACACACAAGGGAAAAACTAAAAAATATTATAACAAGAATCATTCAAAATGTTTATATAAATGAGAGCAACTAAAATCCCAAAAATATTATTTCATGACTTTTTAATGTAATCATAAACATAAAAAATATACGAGGAAAAAAAATAAATTAATCCTTCAATAAAAATCTTTAAACCATATGTACATAGTGATAATATATCAACACCAAAAGAAAACAGGCTTTTAGTGGCAACTGAGTTACTGTTGAAAGCCTAAAATTCACTATTGAAAGTCAGCTTTTAGTTGCAATAGTCACTAAAAGTCTAAAAATTGCCACTGATGACATTTGGTGGTGACTTGCTTATATCTCTGCCACTAAAAGTTGTCATCGAAAGTCAACTTTTAGCAGTGACCCATGTTGTCCAAAAATAATAAAAGTTACCATTGAATGTCCACTTTCCATGGCGATATTAGTGAGTCACTACCGAATCCCTTTTCAGTTGTGACATTAATGAGTCAACAATAAAAGTATACTTTTAGTGGCAACTGTAACTCGCCACCAAAAAGGGATTTATTGATGACTTAAATAGGTTGTCAATAAATACAACATTTAGTGGCAACAAGGTCAACATAGAATCCCTTAACGTTGCCATTCAATGACAACCAAAGGTCACCATTGAAAACTGATTCAATGGCGACTTAGGTATCACTGTATCTTGTTGATATGAGTTAACTTGCGAATTCACTCAAAAAAGATTTAGTGGTAATTGAGTTGCCACTGAATCCCTTTAAGGGGACATTTGGTACGCAGTAAGATTTTGTATTCCTAAGAATCATGTTTCTTGAGAAACATGTTTCCTAGGAATGATGATTACTGAAAATGTATAAAATACGTTTAGTTGGATTTAAATATTTATTTGAGAATCTTTTATTACTATGTTTGGTTATAATAGAAATTTTCTGAAAATTGTAGTACTTTTCCAAAAATGTCCTTACTTATGTTAAGGTGAGAGAGAAAAAGTGAGTGTAGAGATAACAGAGAAAATGATAGGAAATAGAAAAAGATTATGAGAAAAAAAATAAGAGAAAGAGGGATGAGAGAGAAAGTATAAAAGAGATGGATGAGAAAGAGAGAAAATGAGAGAGATAAGTAAAAGAGAAATAAAAAAGAAAGTGACAAAATGGAGGACATTATTATCTTTTTACATTTAAAAAAGATTCCCACAGCATAGAAAACTTGGATTCCCACCCCCCCTACATAGAAAATTTTTGGTGGGAATCCTATTAAAAAATATTCCCAAGAATTCATATTTCCTAGGAATTCTATTTTAAAATTTAGAAACTAAACATGGGAATTTAACTTTCCCAAATTCAATTTCTCAGGAATCTAAAAAAATTCATTCTACCAAACACCCCCTAACGGTAGACATTCAATGGTGACAATCCCTTGTTTTGTTTTTTTAAATCCAGGGGTGATTGGGTCACCACTGAATCCCTTTAAAAGTAGACATTCAATGGTGACTATCCCTTGTTTTGTTTTGTTTTTTGTTTTAATTTATATTTGATACTACTGTAATTAAAACCTTGCAAGTATGATAAAATATTATAAGAAACAAAGAAGATAAAATGATATATATTAACAATTTCAAATGAATATCAAAGGTTTATTGATTTACAAATATCATATCAATGAAAAAAATAATATATATAATAGAATATTGACAAAAAAGGTCAACATGGTGGCTCTATTGGGAATGTTGGTGCTGCATTGCTTGTTATATTAGCTACAAAGCTTAGTGTAGTAGTACCCATAAGGCCTATCAAAATTCATCCCTATTCAAAATAATTCTAAAATGATCATTAATTTATTTAATAAACAAAAGTGTGCTTACAAGAAAGGAAAATATTTGTTGGAGAAACACGATTAAAGAAACCATATACAATTATAGTCTTTCTTCAAGCTGTGCTCGTAACTTTTCTTCCTCGCATCCTCATCTCCTCATGTACTTCACAACCTTTTCACATATTTTTCCTTTTTCCTCTTGAAGGTATTGGAGAGTGATTTGATCATGTCTCTCTTGAAGGGAGGTCTAACCTATATCCTTTGTTGCAACAGTAACTCATCCTATGCCCAAGTAATTGAAACAGTATTTTGTCATTGCTTAGACTAGTAGCGTCTTCTTGAGATTGTTTGGCTACTATCTCTTGCAGTTGGCTCTACATTCAAATGGAGCAAAGATTTAGAATAAAAATAAGAATATAAATTACAATTTATAAAAATTAATAAAATGAAATTATACATGAACTTCTAGAGACTTTATATTTGATCATATAACTTCTTCATCTTTACTTTTTTGAATATATTGCATCTCCCATATATGGTTAATTAATGCCTTCTCAATCTTTAGTTTTTAAATTTCTCTACAATAAAACATCATTGTCACTCAACAATAAATAAATCATGCACATAAATTTATATATAAGAGTAGGTTATTTTAAAATATCACTATTGATTTCTCAATTTCTACAAATGATCAAGGATCACAAATATGTTTTGATGTTTGCTTGGTTTTGCTATGTGCATTTTTTGAACTTCAACCCCACATTTAACTTCATAATTAGTTTCATTACTCATTTTGTACAAGAGTGCTATTTAAATATATTATTAAGGAATACCTTAAAATCATATGAGTCAAAAAATCTGACTAAGTGTCTCAAATCATCATCATTTTGAATACATTGACTGATCATTTATAGGACTTATGCTAAAATTCAAAGTCATTGAAAGATATTGAGAATGCCTTAGAGAATACATACAAAAAATGAAAAATGACATATTGATAAGTTCTTAACTTTCCAGTATTTTAAGTTTAAAATAGTTGATAATGAACAAATAATGGATTAAGTTCATGAATTATAAGTCTTGGTTTCTAAATTAAGAGAGCTTGAAGTCAAAATTCTTGATGGATAGCAAGTTGGTGCAATTTTTTCTAAACTACCACCATCATGGAATGACTATAGAAATAAATATTTACAAGCATGTAATAAATTGACCTTATAACAATTTCAACTCATCTTCAAGTTGAAATTGAAATAGATGCTAATGTTGCACAATTTTTTATTTCAAATTCTATGGTTAATTATATGAGTAACAAAACTCTTGATAGTGGCAATAATGGTTTGAAAGTATCAAAGAAATCATTTAAGAAAAAGAAAAATGATGTAAAATGCTTCTATTATGGAAAGAAAGGTCATGTTATTCATGATTTATAGGTTTAGAATGGCAGGAAATAATTTCTAGTTTAGTTCTATAAATATTGAAAATTTTGAGAAAGCAAACATGGTGAAAAATATTGTTCAAGGAAAGATTTCCATGGTATATGCACTCCAGATTGGAGTGGAAAAATAATTGAATATGGTAGTTACTGCAGCCAAAAACCAAGATTGGAAGTTGGATTTTGGTGCAACGATTCATGTACGCAACAATAAAAGTTTTTTCAAGACCTACATTGAAGTACGAGAGTACTCAAAGAAAGTCTTGATGTGAAATCATGTCCCAACCGAAGTGTAAGGAAAGGATATTGTGAATTGATCATCAGTTCTAGACAAAGGACGTCACTAAATGTGTTATATATTGTTGCATAAATTCAAAAGAATTTAGTTTCTAATAGTTTGCTCATAAAGTAAGGATTCAAGATCAGAATTTGATAATGTAATCATTTCAAATAATAGTGTTTTGTGAGAAAATGTTATTCATATTATGGTATTTTTAAACTAAGTCTTAATGCAATAAAGATTATTGTTGTTTGTAGTGGGCTAATAGTTTTTTATGGAATTCTAGATTAGGACACTTGAATTTTGGTTCCCTAAATTTGATGTCAAGAAATGGCTATATCTCTTACAAGTATGTGAATTAAAAGGAGAATTAACAAGAGGAGGAAAAAGATATTTTATAACCTTTATGGAAGATTACTCAAGATTCACTTTTGTGCATTTATTTGAAACAAAAGATGGACCCTTTCAAATATTAAGGAATACAAATCTATTTTCAAAAATCAAATGGATAGGAAAATAAAGAATCTTCGTAGTGATAGGGGGAATAATTTCTTGCTTGGAGCTTAGGCATTGTGCTTGGCCTTCAATATGCAAAGGGGTTTTATGAAAATTCATATGCATTTTTCTAGTACTTTTTTCTTTTAAAAGACAAAATTGATAAATTAATTGAAAATAGACACAACTGTTAAATAAAACATATACTTCTGTTTAATAGTGGCTATTCAACCTCTATAAATACCCTTTGTTATTCCTGATTAGCCATCAAGAGAAAAGAGTTCAAATAAACTTTGTTTTATCCCAAAAGGAACTTGTCGGTAATTCTCATTTGTATACAACCAATATCTTTTTAAAGAAAACAAACTTGTATACCTCAAACCTTATCTACCCTTATTAGTTTTTGATATAATCCCAAATTATATGCTAGAGATGTAGGTATATAGGGAGGGGCAGCATGGACAACATGAGGTAACTGAATAATGGCCTAAAGAATTATCTAGATGAGATATGTGGAAGCCATCAAAGTGTTAGGAGGTTTTACTTTCTTTTTTAGTTATTTTCTTGCTATTTTTATTGTAATTTCTATTAAGAACCTAAGTTCATAACAAATTGATATCATAGTAGTTCGGTTCTAAGGATGCTAGCATAAGGATGGAGGTAAGAGTGGATCATTTGGAGCAAGAGATGAGAAGTTCAACAAAATGACTGGATGGAGTAGAGCAAAACGTGGTCGTTATGAAAAACTTTGTGATGAAGGTACAAGACTTAGTGCTGCAAAGGGAAGAAAGGGAAAAATCTGGATGGTTACCTTTATTGACTAAGGGAGGAAGACATTATCTACACTTAACTGAGATAGAGGCATCCCAAAAACACAAGTTGGAGTTAGGCTACTGCTACGATGAATACAACCACACCCATCACTACCATAACCATTAGTTGCAGGAGCTAGTGCTAGCTAAAGAGGGAGGATCTAGGTTAGACAATAAGTAGAAGTTGAAAGAGAAAGATTGGGAAGCAAGGGAAATGCCAAACCAAAAGCAGAACACAGTAAAGATGGCAAGAAGGGAAGCACTAAGAAGGAGATTAATCTTGCTAGAATTGTGTTAATGGAAAGTGAAAAAATGTTGGAGTATGGGGAGATTTTTTTAATACCAAATGTAACAACTCCATTTATGTAACAAATTTTTTTTTTCTATAATTGTAAAATTCAATGAAGTTATTATCTTTTTACTACTTAACTCATAATAACATTTATTTCATTTAACCAAATGTAATTAAGGTTTAAAATCAACTATTATTATTGATACAATACTGCATTTAAATACACATAATTAATTTACAAACATCCGTACAAAATTTTAACATATACATGTACATATGAGGCCTAATCATCCACATAAACTACTTCTGAAGACACTGGTGCGAGTGGCGGCACTTCCACTAGAATTTTAGTCACTTATACTACTGATACATCTGATATAATAGGTATTTGCCCAAGGTAGGGCACCTCGATCCAATGTACAGTAATAATAAAAGTCATGGAAAATAACTGCATATTTAATCTTCTGAACATGATATGGAAAAATAGTGAGAATTAAATCCCAGTAGGTTCAATAATAAATCATAATCAATATAGTTCATCATATCATGTTCATCTGTATAAGCTACAGCAAATACCTTAGGTCATATGAATGCACTTTATCTATACACATAAAAATTATACAATAATGACATGTATGACATAATTAACTATTTCAGAATATCATATGATGACTAACAATTTATTCTCATATCAAGCTACCCCAGTCAGGGTGAGTATTTTCTACTCTTCAGTATGAGCTTTTTTCGCTCTGTTCAACATGGTACACTTTCTCTTTCTTTTCTTATTATCATCATCATAACCGTTGGTAAGGCGTCCCTTATTGGTGCACCACACGGATTGTCATGTGACTGTGCTTATTTCTTTTCTTTTCACATTAATAGTCAAAAATATGATTTCAATAACAAGTATGTTCATTATACTCACATGCCATAATGTTTCATAAAAAAAGTTTCCATGTCAAAATTACACACTTAAGATGGTAAAGAGTTCATACAATGGCAATGGTTATGGCATATACTAGTCATTTATAAGATTCTTCTTTTTAAAAAAAATATTATTTTTATCTCTTTATTTTCTTTATGTATGGCCTCTAGTCACTTTTCTCCTACTTATATCATTTTTAACACATCTTCTCACAAATTTAATACAGTATTCTTCATCAATTTAGTTTATACTAATATCCAATAGTTAATTAGGTTCATTTAGAGTGGACAAAATGTTGAAAATAAGTTTTACCAACTTCCAAACCGGCTTAAACGTATCTTATAACACGGCTTGGCCATTTACTATAAAATAGCCATGCTTTAGGTTTCAAAATGCTATTTTTAGCACAGAACACAGCCTTGCCTTACTTTGAAACACGGCCATGCTTTATGTTGAGTTATTCTCTTATACAGGTTTTCATCCTGTCTGACATTCTCTTACTAATTGGACTATAACTCCCTCATTTTAACTCCAATTTAAGTGATTTGAGTGTCAATTTAAAGATAACACAATTATCTAAAACTATTATATTGAATAGTTTAGCTAAACATTAAGGAATTTTGGTGATATTACTTCCTCAATTTACAGGTTATTTCTGGGTCACAGTTTCATAATTTTTGGGTTATCGGTCCAACTTTTATATCATAGTCCAAGCCTATGTTTTATTTCTTGCTTAAATTATCCAATGGATTTGCTAAAAACTTATGTGAAGTGGAAAAGCTCTATATGAAATATCCATATGTGAAAACCCAATTTATGGGTGGAGATGTTAAACTTAAAAATTTCTAACTTTTGAATTAGGAAAAATTACCATAATCTAATTTTTTTTAAATTTTAAGACATTTACTTACTTCACAAAAATTTATCTTCCTTACCAAAGAATTTCGCTTATTTTTAGTATGTTATTTCTAATTTTTCTTATTAGATTTTCTCTCTTTACTTGTTCCCTTAATGTTAAAAATATTTTCTATGCATACACATAAAGTAAAGAATTTTTAAGAATTATATTTTCTTAGATATATAAAAATTGTCTAATAAATTTTATTTTTTTAATTAAATATTTATGTACCTTTAAAGAAACAAAATTAGGGATGTTATATTAAATATTTATATACTTTTATTAATAAAAGAAACGAAATTAAAGTTGTTACACCAAACAACGAAAGGAAAGAGATGCTATCCAATAAGCTAATGCATGGAGGTTATAGGGAGGGTATTAGGGCTACAATTGGTTTATTTGGGCCTCAGAAATAGATCCATATACTAAATTGGTTTTACGAGGCAAAAGAGAAAGATTAGGTTAACAAAATAACTAAGAAGGAAAAATATGGTTATTTTTTAAATTTAATTGGGCCTAATGAGAAGTATGGGCTAGGCAAAAAGTTAAGTAAGAGATTATGGACTTGGAGTTTGGGCAAAAACATTCTAAATAACAATGGGTTTCATCAGATGGATGTGGTTAGGGTAAAAGGCATACTACTGGACCTATGTTACATAAAGAGGTTTGGCTTGACAACAAGCTTGTGAGGTGAAAATCTTGACACATAAAATTGAGGATCTACTAACTGAAAAGAGAAAAGAGAATGAAGGAAAGGACAAAGGAAAGGAAAAACAAATTTTTAATGAAAAGAAGACACCAATTCAACTTCTCATCTTAAGGGTAAGGTGAAACTTTGAGGGTGGAGAAATGATAGAACCCCAAATTAATTGCTAAAGACGTTGGTATATGGGGAGAGGCAGCATGGACAGTAGGAGGTAGCTGAATAACTGCACAAAGAATTATCTAGATGAGACACGTAGAAGTCATCAAGAGGGAAAGGTTGTTAGTAAATTGTTAGATAAAAGAGACAAGAAAGTGAGAGAGAGGGGTGGGTAGAATTTAGGGAAATCTTGTAGGAGGTCCTAAACCCTCAAAATGCTAGAAGGTTTTATTTGTTTTCTTTATTATTTTCTTGTTATTTTTATTATAATTTCTATTAGGAACCCAAGTTCCTAATAGTTTCTAACAAAACAAGCATAGAAAGATCAATAAAAAAGAGTGCAAACTGCAAAACTAATTTCCAGTTTTGAAATGTTAAGGGGCATGTATAGAAGGATATTAGCTTAAAGAACACCTTGGAATAGCAACTAAGATAAAGTTAAAAAAAAAATTGATAAACGCATATGAACAAAAAAAAATCAATTTTTATGCACATAGTGCATTTTTAGCCCGAAAACACCACCTTTTTAATTCAATCATGATAGGAAAAAACTATGAAATGTTAATGCTTGTCAGATCACAGATAACCATGCCATAACAGGGACTAATATGAACTGTGATGCAAAAAAGAAAAAAATGAAATGTTAGGGAATGTGTAGAGTCATATTAGAGGAGAAAGGGTCATGTCATAACAGCCAAGATAAACTACAAAAAAAACTTAACACGCAGCATATGAACCAAAAATCTGATTTTAATACACATAGTGCATTTTTAGCCCAAAACACCACCTTTTTTAATGCAACCATGGAGGAAAATATATGAAATGTTAAGGCATGTATAGAGACATATTATAAAAGAGGGGAAAACGTCATAATATCCAAGATAAAATTAAAAAAGAAATCAATAAATGCATATGAAAAAAAATGATTTTTATGGGCATAATGCCATTTTAGTTTTCAGCCCAAAAACATAACATCTTTTAATGCAATCATGAAAGGGTAAAATAAAAAAAGAAATGTTAAGGAATGTGAAAGCAGAGAAAACTATGTCATAGTAGCTAAGAAAAAGTTTCCAAAAAAAATAAAGAAAAATGCATATGAATTGAGAAACCTATTTTTATGCACAGGGTGCCTTTCAAGCCAAAAACAACATCCTTTTCAATGTCAACATGAAAAGGAGCATTAAACATTATCAAAAGGAAGTGTTAGGTCAAGAATAAACCATGCCTTTCATTGGGGAACAAAGAAGCTTAATAAAAGAGACAAAAAAATAGAGGCAAAAAGAGTCATAGGAAAAAGGATCACTAAAAGTTGAAGATCACCTTTCCAAACTTCTCCTCCTTGCTTTTGTAGGCGATATATAAAGCTTCAAAAGAGGGAAGTGATTCAAAGAGAATCCTCTTCTGGTAATATAATCGAAATACAAGGAAAAAAAAGAGGAAGATAAAAACTTCAAGCTTATTTCCTTTTGGATGTTACTCCTTCTCTATGAAGAAGAGAAGAGGCAACCACTAAAGAGAGTCTTCCCTTCATGAAAGATGTGCAACGAAGTTGCTCGAGAGCAAGAAAAAGAGAAAGGAGGAGAGTGGCGAACAAGAGTGCAAGAGAGCCTTTAAGAGAAAGCTAACTAGAGATCCCCTAAGTGTGTGAGAGGCTAGGTATTTAAAGAAGAGGATTAGTATTTGTGTTGAGTTAGAAGATGAAGTCAAGGGGAGAGGAATATGGTAGCCAATAATGGTGTGTGAAAGTGTGAAGAGGGTTAGGCGCATTCCCTGGGCTCCAAGAAGTGCATGTGTAGGTAATGGTGACTAAATACACTCCAAAGATTCTAAAGAAAATAAGTGCTTGTAATCTTGACTAAATGCACTCTTCGAAATTCAAGAAGTGTATATGTAAGTGATATGGACAAGATACTCTCCTTAGGTACTCTAGGAGTGTAGGTGGCATGAGAAGGAGGTTTGGAAGGGGTTAGGCCAAGGTTAGGGTGTGGGGTTTAGGCTGAGGTTAGGGTTAGGTTAATGGTTTGATGAGATTTTAGGGTTAGGTTTGGGGTTTGGGCTGTGGCAAGAGTTTAGGATTTGAGAAAGGGTTTAAGAGGGGAAGGAGGAAACACTTTTCTCTTAAGGAAGGAAAATGAACATGAACTTCTCTCTTTGTTGGCAAGGTGGTATGAAGACTAAAGGACGGAGAGGAAGACTTTTTTTTTCCCGAAAAAGGTTGAAAATGGAAAGTAAAGTTTACTCTAGACTTATTTAGTTTTAATTCTTAAATATTTTTTATGTACATAAGTTAATTTTAAAATTATCAAATTTTTTAAATATTAGTAACTTTTTAATTTCTAAAAAATTTAAATTTATTGTATATTAATTTCTACAAAAAAATGTGCAATAAATTTAATATGTTTAGGAATTAGTTTAATTAAGAGAATTCTGATATCAAAATTAAGTAAATTTATTAATTTAATATAAAATTTATCATTAAAAGGATATTATGCTTTAGGGGGCGTTTGATTCAGGTTATCTTCTAAACTTTCCCAGGAAAGTTTTGAAAAAAAAAATATTACCGTGTTTGTTACACGGTAAACAAATTTATTCCTAAGAAACTTTTATTCCCTGGAATTCAAAATACAAAGATAGTAGAAAACTTTTATTCCCACCGATGAAGGTGGGAATAAAAGTTTCCCAAGAAACTTTCGGGCACACCGCGAGACATCTTCTTCATGCGACCATCTTGGCTCCTTCCTGCGAGACAGCTCCTTCCTGCGAGACCGCGAGACCTTCTTGTTGGCTCCTTCCTGCGACAGAGATCCCTGCAGACCCGTGCCTCATCTTCTTACCCTCTGCCTCTCTCACCTCTGTCATTTCCAGGTGCTTCGTTGATGTCATCTTCCTCACTGTCAGCATCTCAAAATTTCTTCGTTTGGTGGAGAGAGAGACACTACTGAAAGTGAGTGAGAGAGAAAGATCCTTGTTTTCCCCCAAAGCTGCAAATAATTTCTCAAAGAAGGAACATCGATTGAGAGACACACCACCAAAAGAGAGTGAGAACTGAGAGAAAGAGAGATACAGCGAGAAAGAGAGAAGCAGGAGGAAACAGGAAAATTTACCTCCCTGAACACCCAATCGACAGCGACGTGATTTCACCATATTGAAGAAATCGGCCAAACATGTAACGTCGCGACTCTCCCCTTTTTCTTGGTTCAAAACTAACACGGTAGTATTTTGGAATTCTGAGAAATATTTATGGGCATGACAGATTGCTTCAGGATTTTGAGTATGGGATATGAGTGAGGAAACCCAGTCAGTTTAGATGGGTATAAGCTTTTGTTTCTTTGGTTCTAAGATGCTGCAATTTCTTTGAATTTTAGAGAAATTTGGGAAATGCTTCTGCGTATGATTTGATGACCGTTCTTGCTCGTTAAACGTATTCAATTCCATGGAATAATCTGATTACATATAGTTCCATTTTGGTTTTTGGACTGGGCTGTGATATTTAAGCTAAGGTTCTTTCATAATTGGCCAGCCGTTTTATAGTGTGTGCGCAGATGATTGTATAATGATATCATTTTACCTGTTATAAGGTGATGCTGCAAGTATTGCATTGTATAAAAGCTTTATACAATCCAGTCTTAGTCTCATACTTTCCCAGGAAAGTTAATAGATAATCAAACATATCTATCTTACTTTTCTGAGAATGAGATTCCTGAAAATATAACTTTCTTGAGAATAAAATTTCTCCTAAACAAAACACCTCCTTAAGTTTAAGCCCAAGGTTAGAATTGTTTTTTTCTTTTTATTTTCTTGCCAAAAACAAGATTAGAAATATACCTTCCTCGATAAAAAAGAAAATGAAAAGACATTCCTCGAAATCCTAAAAACACCCGAAGATGCTTTAAAAGGTGAGACCACGAGTTTGGCTTAATTAGCCATTTAAGCCCAAAATAATACAAACTTGCAGGGACAAAAAATGAAAGACTCAAATTTAAATCTTAATTTTTTTTATATTAATTTTAAAAGGCCAGGATAAAATAGTATTTACAAATACATTTTCTACACTCAATTTTTTCAATTTTTTATTTTAAAACCAAAATAAATTTTTTTAATGATTCTATTAAATTAGTTTTTGAAATTATTTTTTAAAAATCAAATTCTTTTAATTTTTTTCACCAGCCAAGTAACTTTTTTTCTTCGGAACAAGTATAATAATATTAAAATTTGATCCTGATTATGTTGGCACCAAATCCTTCCCTGGACTTTGGAAATAGTTGCCCTGCTCTTTGTCCTTGGCCTTCTTCGAGGCGCTAGATCTTTGGACCAGCATTGCCAAAAAAATAAAAAAACCAGAATATTATGTCAGCTATTTGGGAGGAAAATAAACCACACCAAGGAACTAAATTTCCTTTCTTTTTCATCGAAACGATCGAAACGTTTCTATTTCCTGAGTCACTGATACGAAACGGAGTTATCGAAACAAAACGAAGTGTTTGTTAAAGAATTATGTTATTTCAATTAAAATTACTATATTTCGAAATATTTAAGTAGAAATACTCTTGTTTCAATGGAAATTTCAGTGGAAATACTCTTATTTCGAATTGTTTCGATTGAAATACTCTTATTTCGAGTTGTTTCGATAGAAATACTCTTGTTTCGAGTTATTTCGATAGAAATACTTTTGTTTCGAATTATTTCGATGGAAATACTCTTGTTTTGAATTATTTCGATGGAAATACTCTTATTTCGAATTATTTTAAGAGAAATACTCTTGTTTCGAGTTGTTTCGATATAAAAGTACTAAATTGATTTGAAAAATAAAAAAATTGACAATCTAAAAGTAGATAAAAATAGCATTATATCACATTCAACACCAAGTTATTTTCTCTCACAAGTCACAACATCTTTATTAATTTCATACTCTCTCCCTTTGTTCTCGTAACATTATTTTCTTTCATTATCTTTATTTCAAAGAAGAAACTACAAAAATGATACAAAGAGAGATTGAAAAACAAAGAGAAAGAAATATACCTAAAGATAAAAATAGAATCATAGTCGACAGAGAAAGAGATTTAAATATAAATGTCACGAAAGAGTTAAGAAAAAGATAGAGAGATAGATACAATAAAGAGATTGTTGTTAAATGCTGTTAGGATTTGAGTTGAAGTCCCTACTGTAATAATATGTTTACTTATTATTTAATTATAGACATTAATTTAAATTAATTTTAATATAATTTTATATATTTATATTATTAATATTATATTAAAATTTTTTAAAATTAAAAAAATATTATTTAAAATTATTTAAAATATTTTTTAAAAATATTTTTATTTTTTTAAAATTTTTAAAAAATTTTAAAATATTTTTATTTTTAAAATCACCGAAATAATATGTCGAAAACGAAATTTATTCCTTGAACCACAACTTCCCATTTCATCTCCGTGACTCCGTTTCGTCGGCGTTTCCGTTTCCCTCTCCCTCTTATTTGACCTTCCCTTTCACTATCTCTCTCATTTTTCAGTTCACACTTTTCAACCTTCCTGACCGTGTCCCTCTCGTCGACCTAATGGAATCACAGTGCTCTCCTCCAAGGTAGAACTCACCCTAAGAGAGAGCTAACTCGTGAGGGGAGGGTGCCGCGGTGTAACTCACCCTAACAGAGCTAGTGCAGATAACTGTTCTGATACCATTTGAAAAGAACATAACTCACCCAAAAGCTAGCTCGTGAGGGAGGGTGCCCAGAGGCCTTAAAAACCCTGTCCATGTGGGACTTCTAACCCTGGACCCTAGCAAACACTCAAACAATTAACCCTCGTTGCCTCAGGGAATCTCTTTCTTTCTCTCTGGAAAGTTCATTTTCCAGTCTTGATGTCCCTCAATTTGTTCTTGTTGTCGCAAAGTAAGGGCTTTATGACTTTGTCTCTGAATTTCCATTTCGTTCTTTCAGGTCGTTCCACAGAAAGTCAAAGAAGCTGAAATCACCGAGTAGGATTCGCTTCTTCTGGTAGTCAACGATCCTTACCTTCATTAGCATTTCATATTTTGTATAGATCATCGAGAACATAGTTCTCTCTCTCTCAGTAAATTCAATTTTGAAAATCGACTTGATCAAGCTTTACTTAATCTGAGTGATTTTGTTTACTGCTGGAGTAGTCACCAAAAATCTTCGGTTCAGTCAGTTATTTTTTATTCTTCTTTGACTGAAATGTAGATATTAAACGGGATCTCAAACTTAATGCTCGTGATTTGTAATTTCAATATTTAGTTTCTCTGAATATTTCTGAGTATGTGTACTCTTTGCTGAGGGAAGTTTGCTTTGAATCGCATGGACCTTTCTTCATCCTTCTTAAATTTGACGCATTAGGGCCAAAAACTGCATCAGGAAATCCGACTCCAGAACCAAAATAGACTGGTTAAGCATAATTGTAATTTGTTATTTCATGCTTAAATGATATTTTAACTAAGTACTTAGAACCTTATATAGTTGTGAGCTTGCTAATAAATGATCTCATATTTCTTTTTAGTCTGTTGACATGTGAAACTGATTCTTTGCACCACTGGCAATCGTCGTTGCAACATTTTTGACAGGCATTGATTTCAAATGCTTTCAGGTTAGTTATAGAATCTGAATTGAACTTGAATTTAAGTATTCGGTTCTTAGGTACATATCTGACAGTACCCTGCAGTTCAGAAAGGATGATGATACGCCAGCCGAAGATGATATTCCATATGGTTGGTTATGGTTTCTTCCATTTTGTGTTTGCCACACGAGCAATGTAGTTTGCAATGCTATTGATTGGTTGGAATACTCATCATGTAGTGAGAAAGTAAGGTCCCCTGTTAGAGTTGGTGCAGAAAATTAATTTTCATTTAATGTGCATCTTACTGAGGCCATCTTGTTTTGTTTTGGCCCCCTGCAGAAAAATATGAGAAAATCAAAGGAAAATCATGCATTTCCAATTGGTAATTATCAAATGATCATATACAACTTTAGTTGTGATAGAAGATAATAAATGTAGTTTCTATAAATAATGCCATTGATATTTAATAGATTCTGGCTTATATTTTCTGGTATCAAGGTAATTAGATGTTGTTTTATTGTTTCTTGACGGCATTCAAAAATGATAAAGAAACATGGTGTAGTAGCTTTATTCTTCTGCAAATGGACAATTGATGCGGGCTGGACCAGCACCTGGGTCAGAATAGTGAATGAATGGTTGGCAGTGTCTGTTTACTGTAAGTATTGTTAAACAAAGTCTAACATGAAGATCTGAATTTTACTTAAGCATAATGAAGACTAAGAGATTTTAAATTCAGAGAGAGAGAGATAGATTCAATGTAATATTTCTGTATAATTCTTAAACAATTGAGGCACAAACTACTTTTTTTGCAGACAATGTTATACAGGCATAACATGAATTCTGTATAAGCTGCTTAGAATGAGTTGTTTTTAGCTGTATCACTTTGCTTAAACATTTATTTGAATTTTGAAATGCACTGAAGTACTGTTTTCAACAGCCCATCCAAATGAATCTAAACTATACTATCGATGTAGGACAAGTAGCATTTAGAATTCACAAGACAATTTTATGGTGATCTCTTTCTCATTTTCCGTATATAAAATGAAACTTGAAACACCTTTATCCTGCATGAATTTAATACTTTCTGTATATAAATGTTTTCTAGTGTCTTGTTAGGGATTGAAGTTCATTAATTATAGCTACAAACATATGATATATCTTCACTGGGATGTAACTCTAAAAATTATGTCTAATCATGTGCATGCTCCCTATGCCATGTGAATATAATTTAAATTTTGTTTACAATGTATTCTTCTCTGGAAAGGGGAGAAAGGTGTTTCCTTTCTACTGCATGCACTTTACCTGATAATCATTGCATTGTGTTAATTTTCAGTCGGGAACTTACATATTGAGTAAAATCAATTTCAATGGCTAAGTTTACTTCAAAAGTTAGTGCACTTCAGTAAGGAGGAAATCAGGTGGATAAGCTTGTTTATACTAGAAGCAATGCTAGATATTCTTTCAGTCTCACGGATTCTATTTTTCAAAAGTTGATTTTTGTTGTATCTAATTCTTTCAGAATGCAAAAGAAATTTATTTTAAAGAACGGGATCTGCAATGTCATTCTCTCCCTGATAGTAGGTAACTACTTACTTGTACTTTATATAATTGCAGCATGCATCGGTACATAAAAAAGAGTCAAAATTTCTTTTAAAGAAAATGAAAAACACCAATTTAATTAACTTTATTGAGTTGGGATTAAGGTTAGGTTCAGAATGTGAAGTACTGATAGGTCTGGTGTTACCGAAATGCTGGACTTGATAAACTTTAATTTCATCCATAGTTGATTGTGTAATAGTCAGATAATAAATTTGAAAAGAAATCTGGAAGTTCTGGCAGTCCATTAGTTTTGAGTATAATTTCTAATATGAAGAGATGCAAACTCAAAAAAACTAAATTGACTGCTATAATTTCTTTTGTATTCTTTGGATGTTCAGACACTAATAATAATGAGTTACATGATCATAACTTCTACAATAAACTACAACTTGTAGGATTCTCACTTTAAGTCCAGTTTCTTGCTCTTCTCTTGTCTTATTGGTAGGAGTCTACTTCTACGTGGGAAACTTTGCTGATTCTCAAATTTCATTGCTCTGTTGAACCATTATAATTAAAATCAAATTGGTTAGACTTGACAAGCATGGTAACTGCTCTGTGACAAATGGAATATTGACTTTATCATTATGGAAGATAGACATGTGTAATTGGTATAGAAGTCGACATATGTGGATCTCAATCTACTTTAATCTATCCTGATATCAGCAAAAGAGAAGAACAGAGGTTGAGATGCAAGATGCAAGATGCAAGTTTCAACTTAGTTTATGCTGTAGCTCAAGTTATGTTTTTATTTTTTTTTTGAGCTACTGGCTTAGCAGATTTTAAATATTTGTTGCACCCTTAGCTAGTCAAGTAGTCACTATATACTTGCTAGAAGACCGAAGCACCAATTATCTACTAAGGTTATTAATGGAGGTATTCAGAGCTTTATGACTATGAGCTAAATGTCTCGTGCTAGCATTTCCCTTCCTCCATGTTAGAAGCACACATCTCTTCCCATTGTAGGAAATATTTATTTTGCAATCCGGATGGTCCTTAATTATTTAGTGCTGGAAAATTCCTGAAAGAAGAGGCAGGATCCGTGGTGTATGATAAGTTTATGGTATCATAATCAACATATCAAATGCTTAAGCTATGGTGAGACACGTGCAATTAGTAGGATACAGGTTCTTATGGAATGTCTAAGTAAGATATATGTTGAATTTCACTCTTAACCTTGAGGAGTAACTCAGTGGAAGATCTACATCTATTTTGTTGATCATAAAGATAAAAGGATGGCTGCTGAAAGATTTCGGAATTTCAAAGAATTCGGAAATATTGCCATTGCCAATGACATCAAAATGAAGACAAGTTTTCGTCTTGTTCTTATGTTGATCTTCCTGATTGTATTTCTGATGCTTTTTCTGATTTTGTTAGGTTATGTATTAAGACTAATATTATAGGCTGGTTTGAGTTTTAATAAAACTTTCATGTCCAAATTTGGGTTTAGAATATTGATTATAAAGCAGTCTAGTTTTAAAATTTTCACAAGTAGCGAGGTTTATTTTAAAAAAATATAATGTCTTGTAGCATTGGTTGGTGGTTACAACCGTTGCTAAATCTTTTTAAATAAATATAAAACTAGCATCCATCTAAACCCGACACTGAATGCTAGACCTAGCATCAATTTCAACTGACACCAGTAGCATTTATCAAAAAAGTTTCCCATTATATTGAAATTTGACGTTAATTTAAGATTCTAACATCAGTTTAAATGACATAAAAGTTTGAAACTTTAGCAGCGTTTGTTAGAATTGATGTTTTTTTTTTTTTGTGTGATGCTTGTGTTAACATCAACTGGCATAACTATTGACGGCAGAAAATTTATGCTCATTTCGACTAACACTAAATTTTTATTTGTTTTTTTGGCTAGTGTACCTAAAGCTCATATTTGGTTTCTTCCAAGTCACAGCCTTTAAAAAAGTGCTATGTTTTCTCCTCTCCCATTAGCATTCTAGTAAGATTTATTGGGACACCTTTAACTTAATGCCCGAAACAACCACATTTTAAACATAAAAAATGAAATTCTTCATATTCAATTTTGTAGCATGCACTTTCAACTTATATTTTGCATTTAAACAACTATAAAATAAAAAAAATTGAATTTTTCACAACAAAAAGATCAATTGTTTTGAAGTAGTTGTACTTAACATGATTTTTAGAATTGGACCGGTCATTGAACCTAAAAGTATTGAGTCACTGGGTTATTGATTCAATTATTGGATCATTTATTAAAAATGGTTGAACTAAATTTTTTTTTAAAATAATATAAAATAAATTTTATATATTAGAAATCATATTAGAAAGTTGAATTAAAATTTTAACTAAATAAAACATATTAAAGTTTATGTATATTAATTAATATTTGCTTAATTATTGCAAATTTAATTTAATATCTTTTAAGTTTATATAACTCATTATTTATAATGGTGGCTTACCAATTTTTTTGGAGCAGCTGGAACATCCCTTCTGTTTGAAAATCTATACAGTGGAAAATTATAAATTTGACTCCTTGATTCATTGCATATTGATTAATATTTTTATTAGTTGGATTAATAATTTTATTTTTTAAATGATTAAGTTATACTTGGAATCTGGATTACTCCAATTTGACGCCAGTAATGGAGAAGACTAGGCAGGAAAGAGCATTCAATTCCATTCAATCCAATTCAAGGTCTTCATTTTTTTTTTAAATATCTAGAGATGTCCCACATCCTCAAAATGAATAGTAGAGTGTCTTGTATTCTCTAATATATATTTTTTTGGACAGGCTTGTATGCTCTACATATGCAGAGTTGAGCAATAATGTAGAGGGTATAGATCAAATGCAAAGTTACGCATTGTAACTGTCTAAACAAAAGAAGCCGTAATCCTACTTTTGAGAAGAATTTTGCAAAAAGGAGACAATGAAAATTCTTCAAATTTCTTAGAAAAAAAATATAAAAGAAAAAATGTTACATATGAAAAAAAAAGGGACATTCTGCAAAAAATTGTCCCAACAAATCCATCAAGGCAGTAAAAATGCTTAAATATGTCTATGCCATATTTCTATATAAAGATGCAAATATTAAATCACTTTTTTTCATAACAAAGTGAGATAAATGATATAATTGCATTTGCTATTTATTGCTCTTGAGAAGCAGACTCACAAGAATACAATACAGAATGTTCAAAATATGAAAAAAAATCCTTGATTATTTTGAGTCTTCTTAAACCAAAAATGTTTGAAGACATTTTCAATTTCAAAATCCACTCATTTGCCCCATGCAGAAGTTCAGATCTTATTGTCCAAATTTGCTAAGTCAATTAAAGCTATAACATATATGGATATTGGAGCACAGAGAACTATGATAGATTAGTAGTCCTCCCAATAAAAGAATGAAAAACTCATGTTAAATTCTTCAAAGCTGCTGGTAGAAAGATCTTCAACATTAATCTTATTACTAGAAATAAGGCTGCTATAAAGATTTTCCCATACTACATTATTTGGACAAGAATAATGGAAACTAATCTTCCTGATAAAGACATTGTGATAAGCATGGATGTTTACTGCTAAGCAAAAAAATTGTAGATTTTACCCAACGATCCTAGACACAAACAATAGTTCAAACCGTATACTTCTGCCTATAAAATATTTGCATTACAAAATACATCATAAGCATATGGTGATATCAAGACAAAGTTGTTAGAAGTCTGTGCAGAAAGTCACGTTGAATTCAAGCATCCTTCTCCTTTATTGAAGAATAAACAATACTTTGTTCAACTCTCATTTAGACTCAATGAAGATATCAATCCTACAAAAGCTACCCATCCAGAAATGACACTTACATATTTGCAATTAGCTAGAGAAAAATGTTCTCAACTTCTACAACAAAGATTCATTGAACCTACAAAGTCAGAATGGACATGTTAAGCATTCTATGTTGAAAAAAGATTTGAAAAAGTTCGTAGAAAAAAGAGGTTAGTCATTTATTACAAACCTCTAAATCATTTCTTGAAAGATAATAAGTTCCCCTTACCAAAAATTAGTTCTTTATTCAACTATTTAAAAGATGCCAAAATTTATTTGAAGTTTAATCTTAAGGAAGCATTTTGGCAAATTGACCTTAATCTTAAAAATCAATATAAAACATCCTTTTGCATTCCAATGTCCAATACCAATGAATAGTCCTTCCATATGGTCTCAAAGTAGCCCATAACTATTTCAAAAATCCATGATTAGAATAGTTGAGCCTATACACCACAGTGCATTGGTCTACTTTAATAATATTTTTTTATTCTCAAAATATGAGTAGGCTCATCGATTTCACTTAACCTAATTTTTTGAACTCACAAAAAAATATGGTGTTATAGTTTCTAAAATGAAAAGCCAACTAGCTCAAACCCAAATTGATTTTTTTGGCATGCATTTTTCTCAAGAAAATTACCAGTTAGGATCTCATATTGCATAAGTTACTTACTTTTCCTCGTGAAAACTTAACTTGGAAGGAAATTTAACAATTTTTAGGTATTGTGAATTATCTCAGAGATGTTATTCCACATGCCTCAAAAGATATAAGCTAACTATCCAAACTTCTGAAGCAAAATCCTCCACTTTGGGGACATAAGTAGACAAAAGCAATAAAAGCTTTAAAAAAGATAGTGTAAAATCCACCACCTCTCAAAATTCCTGCCACTGGGAAAAAAATTTTGTAGAGTGTTGTAAGTGATTATTATTTGGGAGTAATACTAATTAAAAATATTTATGGAAAGAAACACTACTATGGTCATGCAAGTGAACAATTCAAAGAATCAGAAAAACATTATCACACCATCTCCAAGAAAATTTTTACAGTAAAATATGGAATTCCAAAATTTAATTTATATCTCAAAAGACATTATTTCGGAGTTCAAATAAATAACTCATCATTTTTGAAAGTCTTAAAATTTAA
This sequence comes from Gleditsia sinensis, assembly GCA_037074535.1. Lineage (NCBI taxonomy): Eukaryota > Viridiplantae > Streptophyta > Magnoliopsida > Fabales > Fabaceae > Gleditsia > Gleditsia sinensis. Next base: position 45,358,275 of record CM073472.1, on the reverse strand, counting down.
AAATAAGGCCTTTTCCAGAACCACAATTGTTGAGATTATAGGACTGGTTCTCCAAATACAACTTCATTGTCCAACATATAAAAAGAAGATCACAACCTCATTCCAAAATTACTTTTTAGACCAAAATCCATCCAATTCATCACATCAACTTCAGTCTTTCCTTTGATCATGGACTCTGCCTCACACTTACCTCTGTGGGCTACAAATAAAAAACATTTCCCTCCAGGTTTGCAACTTCCACCTACACTAGCCTTTATTAGGACCTTTGCTAAAGACAATTTTTTCCATTACATCCACAAAAGTTCTCATAAAAGAGGAATTGAATCCAAAAAAATCTATATTTCATCTTGAATGCCTATTTTTGATCATTTAGCCTATCAAAGCCCAACAATATCTTTGAAGAAGAGTTATGATATCTTTACAGTGTCATAGTTGTTTATGCTTATTGTTGTTTTAATTAAACTCGCAAGCGTACGAATCTGTTGGAGTACAGATTTAATGGTATGCAAGATCAATCCCACGAGGATTACCAATTAAAAGGAAACTCTAATTTGAACCCAAATAGATAACTCTAACCTAGTTGTCCAAATACTTGTTTTGTGAGGAGAACATTAAATTAAGTGTGTAGAAAATTGATGTATTCAAATTAAATTGAAATGTATTCAAGGTAAAAATGAATGCTAAGGTTAGGGGATCCACTCCTGGTATGAGTAATGATAAATTTAACTCTTTTATCACTCAATTAGAATCTTCGCATGAATAAGGTTCCAATCGAAAAATGTGTTAATTTGAGTTCACTCTTGTTTATACATGAATTATATTTATCTCTTTTTACACTATTAATATATACTTGTAAAATAGATTCAAACATATATTGTACCAATTATTATATTGTCTACAATAAATTAAGATTGATTCAAAAATTTATTGTGTCAAAAATTGTCTATAATGTATCAACGTTCACACTTTACAAGATTAAAATGAAAATATGTATGAAGAAGAAACATAACAAGAGATAGGTGACGAGGTCAACCATAAACAATAACAACATAAAATAAGCAGCAAACGTAGCCATAAAAATAATAAAAAATAGGCTGTTTGGTAAAACCTGCCATTAAAATAATAAGAGATAGGAAATTTGGTAAAATCAGCCATTAAGATAACAAGAGATAAAAGGTAAGAAAGTAAATACACTATCATAATATAACAAGAAATAGGCAGTGTGGTAAAACCAGCCAATAAAATAATAAGAGATAGGTGGTTTGGTAAAACCAGCCATTAAGAAATAACATGAGAAAAGAAATAAGAAGGTAAATACAATATGAAAGATAAATATTAAGATTAATAGTTAGATAAATTATTTTTTTCATACCAAAAGTTTCACCATTTACTTTAGCATAAGGAAATTAGTTCTCCATATTCAAAGTAAGAAAACAAAAATAAAGATGAACAAACATGATGATATTATTAAAGGATAACAAAGTGTCTAAAGAAATAAGAATATTACAATACTAAAAACCCAAATTTATGCTCTCAAAATTACACTCTCTTTAGTTAATTTCGACATTCTCTTAACTCATAAGTTCTCTCTATTTATAGATACAACTAGTGAGGTAAGTGACAAAGCAAGTTGCACTAAAGTTGACAAGTTGTATTGTACTATGTCCACTGAAAGTAATCATTATATTTCTCTTTGATAGCCACCGAATTTGCTGCCCATGTGAAAAGCAAAGTTGTAGTAAATTGTATAAGCTATCTGCCAAATTTCATATATATTGACTGCATATTTATAGCCCAAATACTACAGCAAGGTTGGGCTAGATTGCAACAACAAATAGATTTTCTTTTAGCCTAATTTTTTTTCTTTTAATATCTGAATTTGCTGATCACATAAATATGAAAATTATAGAAAGTTGTGTCAACTATTCACTTACCAAATTTCATATATATTGGATATATAATTTATGATTTATGATTAAAATACTGAAGTAAAGTCGGGTAGAAAAACAAACAGCAAATAGATTTTCAACATTGAATATTCCTTGAATCTTTATGTTTAAGTTCTTTTGAAAATATAGTCATAAATCAAGATTGAATTGACACATATATCCATTAGGATGCGTTTTAGGAGTCAAAAAGATAATGCTCCTTACTCAGCCATCCTTAATGAATTTATTTTATCTGCTTGATTTATAGACATCATTCCTAAAGAACCACAATTTAATTTTGATTTCTCCAATTAAGTCCATTTTATATTTTTTTCTCCATCTATAAAGGATGCACAGAACTAAAGATAAGTACGAAAAATAAGTGCTTAAATATGATAAACAACTAAGATGAAAGTATTTAATTCATGGTTATAAAACTCACTCATCAATGCTATATCCATTGAATTCCCAATTATGTCCATCTATCATCATATCCACAATCTTGAGAATGAAAACACATTATTATGGACATTTCTTGAATGGTTTTCTCCATTAATGTGGTGGAGAAAATAACTCGAGATAACCATTGTTGACCTCACCGTTTGTAAACAAGCCATAAAAAACCTTCCCAAAGTTTCATAAGTTTTTATCTTCCATAGGCCATTCTTTGAAAGTCTTGATAAATTATTGTGGTAAAAAACCCAAACTTACCAATTATAAACAAGCCATAGTTCTTTATGCTATATCCATTGAATTCCCCATTATGTCCATGTATCATCATATCCACAATCTTAAGAATGAAAACACATTATTATGGGCATTCCTTGAATGGTTTTCTCCATTAATGTGGTGGAGAAAAGAACTCTAGAGAACCATTGGTGACTTCACCATTTGTGAACAATCCATAAAAGACCTTCCCAAAGTTTAATAAGTTTTTATCTTTCATAGGCCATTCTTTGAAAGTCTTGATAAATTATTGTGGTCACAAAACCAAACTTACCAATTAAAAACCTTTCTTAACTATCCATAAAATAAAAATCAAATCCTACTCGCTTTTAAAAGTTTCATGTGTGAAATCAACAATTTCATTGATCCATTAAAATCCATTGTTTGTACTTCTATTGGTCCCAGACAAGGAGTCCTCCCTAAAGAACAACAAGAATGGGAAGTATTACCAAATAGTTATTATGATCATAATCATTCCACTTTCATGTTGAGTAATCTAGCTCCAAATTTAAGAAAAGGTAAAGCTCTAGCTATAAGCACCTTAAATCCATAGCCACAAAATAATATTCCTATTGTAATATCCCTAATTTTTCTATGTAACTAATTGGAATTTTTTTTTGAAAGAGGAGAAAGTATTTTGGATTTCAAGGGATGATTAAATTATTTTACAATTTTACTCAAGTCAAACAAGATCTTAAGATGGTTAAAATGGTATTTATGTAATTTCATTGAAATGGTATTATTATAAATTTTTTGAGATGGCATTTATGTAAATTCTTTTAGATGGCAATTTTGTAAATACTCTAAGATGGAATTTTTGTAAATAATGGTGGATGGAAAAGTTGTAAATATGGGGTGGTAGGTAAGAAGAAATTTTGATAATTATGAGGAAGGGGGATTGTCGGCAAGAAAGAGAAAAAAAAGAAAGAGGAGGAAAAGAAAGAAGAAGAAGAAGAGAAAGAGGAAATAGAAGGAGAAGGAAGAGGAAAGGAAAATCAAGGTAAGTTTTTTGGTCATTTCTCTAATTTCATCATCTTTTTTTAAGAAATATCCTAATTTACGGTATGGATGTAGGATTTTTGTGTGGTAAGAATCAAGCACGTAAGTTTAAAGATTTGTTTGAGGTAGACTTAACATTTACTCATGAATTTTGTACAAAATTACATATATACTTTTAGGTGTATATAAATGTGATTTTGGATAACATGTAGTATGTATATTTATATGAAAATCTATTTTGCTTATTTGGACATGCATATAGGTGCATGGGATTACATAAAAACAAAGGAGAAGTTAGACTAAGCTAAATTTCAGAGTAATTTGGGAAGCTTATATTTTTGGACTTTTGGAAAAATTAGGTATGGATTTTAAAAAAATGATCAACATATGAATTGTAGATATATGTCTTACGGATCTATAGGCTCTAAAATTGATTAATTTGGAGTTCATATGAGGGAGATATGGTTGATTAATAAGTAAATGTCAGAATCAGTCTAGAATCCAGGATGGTAAAATAATTGTTTTTGTTTTCAATTTTTTGGGAATAATCTATATGGAATCTAAAGAAATGATAAACATAAAAGTTGTAGATAATTGTCTCAAATTTTTATAAGTTTTGAAATCACCTTAATTGGAATTCGTATGAGGGAGATATGGTTGAATAAGTTCACAGAACACAGCTAGGCTATATTCTGGGTTGCTTCAACATGGGTAGGCCGTGTTCGGGGATGTTTTTGAGCACATTTAAAGTATTTTTCAAGTATGGCCGTGTCTTGGAACATGGTCAGACCGTGTTGGGTGCTGGATTATTATATTTTTAATTGTTTTCTACTTAAAAATAGTTTTGTTTGTTGAAATATTTTTAAGAAACATATATTCAAGAAAATACTTTTAAAATGATGATTTTTGTATCACAAATTACCCTTTTCTTTATTTGATTCAAAATGAATCATATTGTATATTAGTATGTAATGAATGATTATTAATCATTGGGTATAAAATTGATGCATGTCATATTATGAATATGATTGAATGGCAAGCGTAAAACTCATGACGAGTTGCATGATAATTATACATTGTGTATATATATATATATATATATATATATATATATATATATATATATATATATATATAGACACACACACACACACACATTTATATGTATGTATGGATGAATATCGACCGGTTGTATGGCTTAAAACGGTACCGAGTAAGAAATGCTCTATTAGCCTGAGTGAACCAAAGGAGGGCCACTCCAACCGGGTGATAGTGGTAATATAAGGAGGCATATGGGTGATGAACTCACATTCCTTAATCACTTATTGTGACTGTAGTCGATCGATCACTATGCGTATAGCAAATGAGTGAATTGAGAGCTGTGATATGTCTGAGCATTATGAAAAAAAAGAGTGGATTTTCAATGCATATATAGTATGATAATTATACATAAACAAAAGTTCTGATTTTATCTCAAAATCTTGATATTTTTCTATAGCTTATACAGCTGAACATAATTCTTACTTTTTCATTATATTTTATTTATATTAAGTCTACTAGGAACCTTTGTTCTCACTATTATTGTGGTGTTATGTTTAAATAAAAAGAAATGAGATACAACAGGGAATGACATTAATGATGAAGATCTCAATGTCAGTACCACCTCCTCACCTTTTGTATTTCAAAAGTTGATGGAGATTAAGGTGCTGTCAAAACTACTCTAAACTGTTCCCAAGATCTTTTGCAAGGGATAGGCGGTCCAATGACTAAGAGCAGGGCGAAGCGGGCAAAAGAAACTTTACTGGGCTTGATCTTGGATGTGCAGGCTAAAGAGGAAGTTGTTGGGCCAAGTCAAGACATCAAGTGGGCCATATTTGTAGCCTTGAGGATGGCATTAAAGAGGGCAGTTCGGAGGCCTAATAAAACTTGTTGGATCTTGAAGATAACTAGATCAAATCTACATTGACTTAAGATGTATTATGGGCTTTATGTTATAGGTTTTGTTTTGGATATTATTAGTATTTGGGCCCATTCTTTATGCTGGCCAATTAGTAGTTTAATTATGGGTTTATTTTTTGTTAGTTTAGTTGGGCCAGATAACTAGTGTTATTTGGGCCTTATTCTATTAGAAGTCCAATTAGAAGTTTAAGGCCTTCTGGCTTTCCTACTAGGGTTATGATTGATTGCCTATATAAGGGATCTTTAAGTTCATGTAATTCAGATTTATGATGATTAATAAAGATTGAGTTTTCTCTTAAAGTGAGAGCTTCCCTTAGTTCTTGGACAAAGAATTGAATCCGATCTTATCGAGGCAACTCGTGGCGATCAAACATCCATTGAATTTTTAAGACGATCATTGCTTTTGCCAAACACTCCGTTTCTTGGTTTAGGGAAACACATCATTTGGTATCAGAGCTTTGGCTCCTTGAAATTTGGTTGGTGTCCTATCTTTTCTTTTCTATTTGTTTTCTAGAGTCTTTCTTCTTCTTCTACCTTTCTTTAGGTCAAATTAGAGTCCTAATTCTAGTTAATGTTCTTCTAGTTCCTTCAGGAAAAAAGAGAGAGAGTCATAGTTCTAGTCAATTTCCTTTTCCTACTTATAGTCTAATTCCTTCAACAACAAAAAAGAGAGTCATAGTCCTAGTACAATTTAGTTTCTTCTTCCAAAAAATTTAAATTTCGAAAAAAAACAGTCTTATTGCTATTTCAATTTGGTTTCTTCTTCAAAAAAAAATTCATAAAAAAAATCAGATTCCTAGTCCTAGTTGAATTTGGTCTCTTCTTCCAAAAAAAAAGTCATAAAAAAAAATAGAAATTCGCTAAAAAAAAAGAGGTGAGCTGAAGTTCATTAAAAAAAGAAGAAGAGAAATTCGTTTATAAAAAAAAAGAAGCCAAAAAACAGCATATTGATATTAGTATCCCTCATATTTTTCAAATTCAGTTCCTAAAGTTGTCATTGTCTGAAATTTTTTTCTTATCATTCTTATTGCACTTGTTTTCTTTGATAAGTTTGTTGATCAGGTTCTTGTTTAAGAGCTTTAAAGGAAAGAGAGTAAATTTGAGAACAAACACGCGAGGTTTGTGAGACAAACATGAGTAGTGAAATAAATAAACCTAAAATTGATTTTAAATTTTACATGAAGGCAGTTTAGGAGCAATTCAAGTTGATACATACGAAGTTGGATAATCTTGACTCACTATCTAAACCTAAGCTTACGAAACAGTTTGACTTTGGTGAGGATGAAAGGGGACGTATGGAGAATAAAAATTCTAGTGATAATGAGATGCCACCATTGGAGGATTGTAATAATATAGAGATTAGTAAGCTAGTGAATAGAGAAGTATTGGTTATTAGAAGTACTCTTAATATGCAGCCTAATGATGATATTGATGATGAATAGTGTGAGCACATCTTTCAGACCAGGTGCCACGTGAATAACAAGGTATGTAGCTTGATTATTGATAGTAGGAGTTGCACTAATGTAGCTAGTACCTTGATGGTTGATAAATTGGGTCTACCCATATTGAAACATCCTAAGCCATATAGGCTAAGTTGGTTGAATGATAATGGAGAGATATGGGTGACAAATCAGGTTTTGGTATCTTTTTCTATTGGTAACTACAAAGATAAGGTGCTTTGTGATGTAGTACCAATGCATGCTAGACACTTGTTGTTAGGACGTCCATGGCAATTTGATAGAAGGGTTAATTATGATGGCTACAAGAATCGATATTCATTGACCATGTATAATCGAACTTTTATATTAACACCCCTAAAGCCAGCTGAGGTTTTTGTTGATCAAGTGAGGATTACAAAAGAGTGTAAGTTGAGAGAAACAAAAGAAAAAAAGAAAAAAAAAGAGTATGGCCAAAATTGAGAGTGAGAGAAAAGAAAAAGAGGCTGAGAGATGTGAGTAAGAAAAAGAGAAGAAAGATAGTAAAGCCAAAATTGAGAGTGAGAGAAAAGAGAGAGATGTTGAGGTATGTGAGCAAAAAAAGAAAGAGAGTAAGGCCAAAATTGAGACATGTGAGCAGAAAAAGAAAGAGAGTTGTGAGTTAGAAAAAGAGAAAAATAAAAGAGTGAGTGCTTTTGCACTAAAAAGTGAGGTGAAGAGTGCTTTGGTATGCAAGCCAAACCTCCTTGTGCTCATGTACAAGAATATTTATTTTACTAACACTCCTAACCTATCTTTGCCTAGTATGGTTTTGTCTTTGTTACAGGAATTTACTCATGTTTTTACTGAGGAGATTCCACATGGACTACCACCTTTGAGAGGCATTGAGCAGCAGATAAACTTTGTCCCTGGATCATCCATCCCTAATCGACCTGCCTACCAAGCTAATCCCGAGGAGACGAAGGAAATTCAAAGGCAAGTAGATGACCTAGTTCAGAAGGGATTTGTGAGGGAGAGTCTTAATCCCTGTTCAGTATCTGTTATTCTTGTGCCTAAAAAGGATGGTACTTGGCGCATGTTCATAAATTGTAGAGCCATCAACAAAATCACTGTAAAGTATAGGCATCCAATTCCTAAATTAGATGACATGCTTGATGAGTTGTATGGTTCTAGTGTTTTTACTAAAATTGATTTAAAGAATGGCTACTATCAAATTCGCATGAAAGAGGGAGATGAGTGGAAAACTGCTTTTAAGACTAAGTATGGTTTATATAAGTGGTTAGTAATGCCCTTTGGGTTGATCAATGCACCCAGTACCTTTATGAGATTAATTAACCATGTCTTACGTGCTTTCATTGGAAAGTTTGTGGTAGTTTACTTTGATGACATTTTAGTATATAGTCAAAATCTTGATGAACATGTATTGCATTTGCATGTTGTTTTTTATGTGCTTAGGGAGCATAAATTGTATGCTAACATGAAAAAGTGCACGTTCTGTTCTGATTCTGTAGTGTTCCTTGGTTTTGTTGTTAATTCTCATAGAATTAGTGTGGATAAGGACAAGGTTAAGGCAATCTGAGATTGGCCTACACCTAGGAATGCTAATGAAGTTAGGAGCTTCCATGGTTTAGCCAGTTTTTATAGGCGGTTTGTAAAAAATTTCAGTACTATTGCTGCACCCCTAAATGAACTTGTTAAAAAGAATGTTGTCTTTAAATGGAATGATTTGTATGAGAAGTCATTTAAAACTTTAAAGGATCTTTTGACTAATGCACCCTTACTGTCATTACCTAACTTTGATAAAGCTTTTGAAATTGAATGTGATGCTTCTGGAGTTGGTATAGGTGCTGTTTTGATGCAGAATTCTAAACCGATTGCATACTTCAGTGAAAAGTTAAATGGGGCAGTGCTAAACTATCCTACTTATGATAAGGAGTTATATGCATTAGTGAGGACTTTGCAAACTTGTCAACATTATTTATGGCCAAGGGAGTTCATTATCCATTCAGATCATGAGAGTTTGAAATTCTTGAAGTCTCAAGGTAAGTTGCATAAGAGGCATGCTAAGTGGTTAGAATTCATTGAGACATTTTCTTATGTGATTAAGTATAAAACTGGAAAGGAAAATGTGGTAGCTGATGCATTGTCTAGAAGATATGTGTTATTGACATTTTTGCATGCTAAGTTGCTTGGATTTGAATACATTAAAGATTTGTATGCTAATGATGTTGATTTTGGATCTGCTTGGAATTCTTGTGATAAGTGTGCTATTGATGGTTTTTATAGACATGAAGGCTACTTGTTTAAAAAGAATAAACTTTGTGTGCCTACGTGTTATATGCGTGCCTTATTAATTAAGGAGAGTCACGGTGGAGGTTTAATGGGGCATTTTGAAGTGACTAAAACTTTAGAAATTCTGCATGAACATTTTTATAGGCCTCGCATGAAACATGATGTCATTTCGTTTTGTGCTAAGTGCGTGGCATGTAAACAAGTTAAGTCTAAAGTTATGCCACATGGTCTTTATACTCCATTACTTATACCTACACAGCCTTGGCATGATATTTCTATTGATTTTGTGATAGGGTTACCAAGGTCTCAAAGTAGTAAAGATAGTGTTTTTGTGGTTGTTGATAGGTTTAGAAAAATGGCTCATTTCATTGCATGTGCTAAAACAAATGATGCAACACACATAGCTAATCTATTCTTTAAAGAAGTAGTGTGTTTGCATGGGTTGCCTAGAACAATAGTAAGTGATAGAGATGTTAGGTTCTTAAGTCATTTTTGGCGTACTTTATGGGGAAGATTAGGGACTAAACTTCTATTTTCTACTGTTGCACACCCTCAAACAGATGGGCAAACTGAGGTAGTTAATAGGACACTTACTACACTTTTACGTGCTATTATGTCTAAAAACTTGAAACATTGGGAAAGAGTTTTGCCACATGTTGAGTTTGCTTACAATAGATATGTGCATTCTACTACTGCTTATAGTCCTTTTGAAATTGCTTATGGCTTTAATCCTCTAACACCTTTGCATATTTTACTTTTGTCTACTAATGAGTTTGTTAACTTAGATGGTAAGCAAAAGGCTGAATATGTAAAGAATTTGCATGCTAAAGTCAGAGCTAACATTGAGAGGAAGAATAAGCAATATGCAACGCAAGTCAACAAGACCCAAACAAAAATTGTATTTGAACCTGGTGATTGGGTTTGGGTACATATGCGCAAAGAAAGGTTCCTGGTTCAAAGAAAGTCTAAGTTACATCCTAGGGGAGATAGACCTTTTCAAGTCTTGGAGCGAATCAATGACAATGCCTATAAGATTGATTTACCTAGTGAGTATGGCCATATTAGTGCTACATTCAATGTTGTTGACTTGTCTTTATTCGATGTAGGTGATGCCTTTGATTCGAGGATGAATCTTTTCGAGGAGGGAGGGAATGATGGAGATCAAGATGCTATCAAAACTACTCTAAACTATTCCCAAGATCCTTTGCAAGGGATAGGCGGTCCAATGACTAGGAGCAGGGCGAAACGGGCCAAATAAGCTTTACTAGGCTTGATCTTGGATGTGCAGGCTAAAGAGAAAGTTGTTGGGCCAAGTCAATATATCAAGTGGGCCACATTTGCAACCTTGAGGATGGCATTAAAAAGGGCAGTTCGGAGACCCAATAAAGCTTCTTGGATCTTCAAGACAACTAGATCAAATCTGCATTGACTTAAGATGTATTATGGGCTTTATGTTATAGGTTTTGTTTTGGATATTATTAGTATTTGGGCCCATTCTTTATGCTGGCCAATTAGTAGTTTAATTATGGGTTTGTTTTTTGTTAGTTTAGTTGGGTCAGATAACTACTGTTATTTGGGCCATATTCTATTAGAAGTCCAATTAGGAGTTTAAGGCCTTCTGACTTTCCTACTAGGGTTATGATTGATTGCCCATATAAGGGATCTTTAAGTTCATGTAATTCAGATTTATGATGATTAATAAACATTGAGTTTTCTCCTAAAGTGAGAGCTTCCCTTAGTTCTTAGGTAAAGAACTGAATCCGATCTTATCGAGGCAACTCATGGCGATCAAACATCTGTTGAATTTTCAAGATGATCCTTGCTTTCGTCTAATACTCTATTTTTTGGTTTAGGGAAACGCATCAAAAGTGGAGTGCTGTATAGGGACTCTTATTTATGTACTGAAATGTTGTATTATATAATTATTACTTGTGTGAGGTTTGTAATATACATATATACATATATATTGTGTTTTATACATATGGCGTATTTAACATGCGAATTGTAAAAAAATAAATAATAATAATAATAATAATAATAATAATAATAATAATAAATAAAAGTAAAAGTAAATCAAATCTTACAAAAGTTGCTATAATAATAATAAATAAATAAATAGCCGAACATTACAAAGTTGGTATCAAAACAGATCAATCTTAGGTGACCATGGGATGGGTGGTCAACTATATTGACTTAGAAGAGTCTTAAATAGTTATGTGAAAAGATTGTGTAAGGTAGCGGATAAATTCTATAAAAAGGTACTATTATTTTTTATCTATAGTCTTGTGTGGTGTGATAACTATTGTAAAATTTTGAACTGTTGTTGAGTTTGATCACCTCAATAGTGACTAATATTTTGTTTTACTAATACAGTGAGTTATGGTACCACCAAGAAGGAATCTGCCAGGCAGCGCAGATGCTACCTTAAATTACATAGCTGCAACTATTCAAGCTCAGTCAGCTGCTACGAATTTGATTCTACAGCATCTTCAGAATATTAATAATAATGATGGAATTAGGGGAAATGAAAGGAACTGAGATGGAAATAGAACTAGAAATAGTAATGGATGGTCTGAATTTATGGGAACGCGACCTCCATTTTTTGTGGGTGCATATGACCCAATTGTTGCAGAGAGATAGCTGACGGAACTCGAGAAAATTTTTGGAGTTCTAAATTGCTCTGAGGAGCAAAAAGTTAATTTTGTGACATATATGCTGAAGGAAGAAGCTAAATACTGGTGGAGAGGAGCCAGCGAGTTACTAGTACATCAAGACAGGGAAATTACATGGCAATTGTTCCGAGAGACTTTTATGAACAAGTATTTTTCTAGCAATGTGAGAGCTGAGGAAGAGAGACAGGGAAATCATATGGCAATTGTTTCGAGAGACTTTTCTGAACTAGTATTTTTCCAGCAATGCGAGAGATGAGAAAGAGATTAAGTTTCTTCTGCTGAGATAAGGAAATAGAACCATTGAGCACTATATTACCAAGTTTGAATAATTGCCTAAGTTCTTAAGTAGTCTGAAGAATAATTCAGATGAAGCCTGGAAGGCAATGAAGTTTGAATCAGGACTGAACTCAGAGCTTAGGAATGCTATGGTGGCATTAGAGATTCAGAAATATGCCCCATTAGTAAATAAATGTCGAATGCTGGAGACAAGTGTAAAAGCAGTAGAGGAAGAAAGGGATAGGCGGATTCAGTGGAAGCAGAAAAAAGAGTTTCCAATTATGGATAGAAATACCAGAGGGAAGAATATCATGAGAGATAAACAACCAACAACTGTGGAACCCAGACCTTTTTTGAAAAAACTGGCAACGGGTCAGTGTGGAAAATGAAAGAAATTTTGTAGAGATAAACCATGTTATTTTGGCCCAGTTACTTACTTCCGATGTAGGCAGAAGGGGCACATGGCATGACATTGTCCATTAAAAAATGAGAAAGGTACTGCATGAACTCAACAAACGATAGGAATAATTTTTACTATGAGCGGTGCTAAAGCAAAGTCAGCTCCTAATTTGATGCAAGGTACGTGTTGTATCAACAATCTACCTCTAATTGTTTTGTTTGATTCTAGTACGAGCCATTCTTTCATAGCAATAAAATGTGTGGGGAAGTTACAACACCCTATTGCGGAGTTACCATACGAGTTAGTGGTGGTGACACTTACAGGAGGAAAAATAATTACCTCCTCACTGTGTTTGAATTGTCTCATTGTATTGAGTGATAGATTTTTTGTGGTGGATCTTATCTGTTTACCTTTGGACGGTATGGATGTTAACTTGGGTATGGATTGGTTAAGTCAGAACTGAGTCCTCTTGGATTGTTGTAATAAGACTTTTTGAGTTTCTCTTGGACCCACTGGAGGACCAAAAGTATAGCATTAATAGTGCTCACTGACTCTATAAAGAGATAAGGAATGTGGATCTGGGATTTATTTTCCTGTATACTGTGAACCTGAGTATGAAACAGGAACTACTTGAGATTTCAGTAGTCTGTGAATTCCTAGAGGTTTTTTCCTCTAAGATTTCTGAACCTTCACTGAAGAGAGAAGTAGAATTTTCCATCGATCTAACACTAAAGGCGAAGCCTATTTCTATCACTCTTTATAGAATGTCTCTTGTGGAACTGCAAGAGCTTAAGAAGCATATCGAAGAGTTGTTAGAAAAGAACTTTATCAAACCTAACATATCACCTTAAAGAGCATCTATATTGTTTGTAAAGAAGAAAGATGACAGTTGAAGATTATGCATTGATTACAAGTAATTGAATAAGGCGACCATTAAGAATAAGTATTCGTTGTCTAGAATAGACGATCTATTAGATCAATTAAAGGGAGCTATTATTTTTTCTAAGATAGACTTGAGGTCAGGATATCATCATATCAGAGTTAAAGAAGAAGATATTCTAAAAATAGCTTTCAGAACTCGGTATGGGCACTATGAATTTTTAGTAATGCCTTTTGGGATCACGAATGCACCTGTAGTCTTTATGGACTATATAAATCGCATATTTAGACCATACTTTGATCAATTCGTAGTAATATTTATAGATGATATTTTAATCTACTCTAAGAGTGAGGAAGAACACAACCAGCATCTTCGATTAGTACTTTAGGTCTTGAAGAAAAAGAAACTTTTTGCTAAGTTAGAACAATGTGAATTTTAGTTGGAAGAGGTGAAGTTCTTAGGTTAAGCAATTTCTAAAGATGGTGTGTCGGTAGATCCCAGTAAAATCAAAGCAGTGTTAAAATGGGAGAGGCCGAAAATTGTGACTTAAATTAGAAGTTTCTTGAGTTTAACAGGATACTACATAAAGTTTATATAGAGATTTTCTCAAATAGCTTTGCCTTTGACTTGATTGATCAAAAAGAGAAGTCCCTTTAATTTGACTGAAGAATGCGAGAATAGTTTCCAAGAGCTTAAAGTCAAATTGACTTCTCCACCTGTTCTAATTGTTCCTAATCCTTCTAGATGCTTTGAAGTCTATATTGATACTTCAAAGAAAGGTTTAGGTTGTGTTTTGATGCAAGAAAGTAGATAAGCTACTTATGCATCTCAACAATTGAGACCGCATGAGGAGAATTATCCTACTCATAATTTAGAGTTGGCTGCGATAGTTTTTGCCTTGAAGATGTGAAGACACTACTTGTATGGAGTTGTATTTGAAATATATAGTGACCACAAGAGTTTAAAGTATCTCTTTGACCAAAAAGAATTAAATATGAGGCAAAAAAAATGGATGGAATTCATTAATGATTACAAATTTGAATTAAAGTATCACCCAAGGAAGGCAAATGTAGTAGCTGATGCGTTGAGCTGGAAGTCGTTGCATGTAAATCAAATACTAATAAAAGAAATGGAGCTAATTGAGAAATTTATAAATTTGAGATTATCAGTTATAACTATCCCTAGAAGTCTGATTGTTAGTGAGTTAAGAATTGAAAGTGACTTAAAGAATCAGATTAAGGAAGCATAGACACATGATCAATTTTTACAAGATCGAAGAGATCAACCTGACTTTGCAATGTCAGAGGATATAATTCTTATGTACCAGGGTAGAACATGTATACCACAAGGAGAGAATTTGAAAGCTAAGATTCTGAAAGAAGCTCATCAAAGTAAGTATACGATTCATCTAAGATCTACAAAAATGTATCAAGTTTTGAAGAGATTGTATTGGTGGTCAGGAATGAAGATAGACATTGCTGAATATGTGTCTAAGTGTTTGTTTTGTCAAAAGGTGAAGATACAACAACAACAACAACTAAGCCTTTTCCCACTAGGTGGGGTCGGCTACATGGATCAAACAGCGCCATAGTGGCCTATCATGGATGAGATCAATAGATAAGTTATTAACTATTAAATCATTTTTAATAGTTTCACTTATTGTTTTCTTTGGCCTCCCTCTACCTCTAATTATTGGACTATTCTCCATCCGATCAACTCTTCTCACTAGGGCTTCTGCAGGTCTTCTCCACACATGGCCAAACCACCTTAAGCGAGTTTCAACCATCTTCTCCACAATAGGTGCTATCCCAACTTTCTCTCTAATGCACTCATTTCTAATCATATCTCTTCTGGTGTGTCCACACATCCAACGCAACATTCTCATCTCTACAATGTTGAGTTTATCTTCATGTTGTCTTTTAACCGCCCAACATTCCGTACCATACAATATAGCAGGTCTTATAGTCGTACGGTAGAATTTTCCTTTAACTTTGAGCGGCACTTTTTTATCACAAATGACACTCGAAACTTTCTTCCATTTCATCCATCCAGCTTGAATCCTGTGGTTTACGTCCTCCTTTACTTCACCGTCATTTTGTATAATGGACCCAAGATATTTAAAACTTGTAACTTGTTTTAATATATTGTCTCCAAGTTTCACGTCTACATTCGTATTTGTTCGTCTCTTACTAAAAATACATTCCATATATTCTGTTTTATTTCTACTTATTCGGAAACCGTGTGTTTCTAAAACTTGTCTCCATGACTCTAACTTCATATTTATTTCCTCTTTCGATTCACCAACTAAGACTATATCATCTGCAAAAATCATGCATTGAGGCCCTAACTCTTGTATATGTTCAGTAACTGCATCCAAAATCAAGTTAAAAAGATACGGACTCAGAGAAGACCCTTTATGTAGTCCAATAGTTGTGGAAAAATCCTTTGTATCCCCATTTTGTGTTCTCACGCAAGTCGTTATCCCGTCGTACATGTCTTTGATTGCTCGAATGTACGCAATACGTACTCCTTTCTTTTCTAAAGCCTTCCATAGGATCTCTCTTAACACTCTGTCATATGCCTTTTCCAGATCAATAAAAACCATGTGCAAATCTTTCCATCTGCTTTGATACATTTCCATCAATCTCCGTAGTAAATAAATTGCTTCCATAGTTGACCTTCCTGGCATAAATCCAAACTGGTTCTCTGTAACTTGAGTCTCTTGTCTTAATCTTTGCTCAATGATCTTCTCCCATAACTTCATAGTGTGGCTCATGAGTTTAATCCCCCGATAGTTGGAACAATTCTGTATGTCTCCTTTATTTTTATATATAGTAATTAAAGTACTTCTCCTCCATTAATCCGGCATTTTCTTAGATTTCATTATCACATTAAACAACTTAGTGAGCCAACTTATACCCTTCCTTCCTAAACTTTTCCACACCTCAATAGGTATATTATCAGGTCCTACTGCTTTGTCATTTTCCATTCTCTTCAGAGTTTTCTCTACTTCAAACTCTTGGATTCTACGATAAAAAGTATAATTACGGTCTTCTTCTGCAGTATTAAGTCTGTCAGAGTTGTAGGTTAACTCATGCCTTTCGTTAAAAAGTCCTTGAAAGTAATTCCTCCATCGTGCTTGGATATCATGCTCCCTTACCAAAACATTACCCTCTTCATCTTTAATACATTTCACTTGATCTAGGTCCCTTGTCTTTCTTTCCCTACCCTTCGCAAGCTTGTAAATTTTTCTTTCTCCCTCCTTAGTTCCTAAGGATTGATATAATCCCTCAAAAGGTGAAGATAGAACATCAAAAATCTTCTGAGATGTTACAACCTTTAGAAATCCCTGAGTGGAAGTGGGATAGTATATCTATGGATTTTATTGTTAGACTACTTAAGACTCAGACAAGCCATGATGCGATATGGGTAATAGTTGATAGATTGACGAAATCTGCACATTTTCTACTCATTAAGAAAAACTATTCGTTGAATAAGTTGGCTTAGTTGTATATGAATAAAATTGTACGGTTACATAGAATTCTTAATAGTATTATTTTGGATCAAGATCCTAGATTTACTTCCAGATTTTGGAGAGCGCTACAAGAAGCTTTTAGCACTCTTTTATGTTTTAGTACCGCATATCATCCTCAAATAGACGATCAAACAGAGAGAACTATACAGACTCTAGAGGATATGCTAAGAGTATGTGCGCTAGAGCAAGGAAAAGGATGGGATGGATATCTGTTACTCACTAAGTTTGTGTATAATAACAGTTATCATTTTAGTATTGGAATGGCACCCTATGAAACTTTGTATGGTAGAAGATTTAAATCGCCTTTATGTTGGAATGAAGTGGGGGAGAAAAGGTTATTGGGGCTCGAGTTAGTGCAACATACTTCTAAGCAAATACAAATAATTTGGGATAAAATGCGAATAACTCAGAGTCAACAAAAGAACTATTTCGATAGAAGAAGGAGACCGATACAATTTCAAGAAGGAGAATATGTATTCTTGAAAAAAAATTCTACTATCGAAATTGACCGACCAATGAAAGTTAAGAAACTGAACTTGAGATATTTAGGACCTTATCAAATTCTGAAAAGAATTGGGTCATCGGCGCATCAAATTACACTTCCTCCGCATTTGTCGAATCAGCATGATGTGTTCCATGTTTCTCAACTTTGGAAGTATCTACCAGATCCGTCGCACACGATTCAAGAAGAAATAATAGCTATAAACAAGAATCTAACCTATCGATTGAAGTCAATAGTAATTCTGGATAAAGACGTGAAACAATTGAGAAATAAAACCATTTCACTGGTAAAGGTAGGTTGAGAGGGTTTAACAATGGAAGAAGCCATATGGGAAAGGGAAGATGACATGAGATAGAAATATCAACAACTGTTTGAAGACAAGTATACTTTGACAAAAAAATTTTAAGAGAGAGAACTGTAATATCCCTAATTTTTTCTTATGTTACTAATTGAAATTTTTTCTTTAGAGAGGAGAAAGCGTTTTGGATATCAAGGGAGGATTAAATTATTTTACAATTTTACTCAAGTCAAACAAGATCTTAAGATGGTCAATTTGGAGTTTATAGGCTCTAAAATCACTTAATTTGGAGTTCATATAAGGGAAATATGGCTGATTAATGAATAGAGGTCAGAATCAGTCTAAAATCTAGGATAGTAAAAATAATTGTTTTCGTTTTCAATTTTTTGGGAATAATATGTAAGGAATATGAAGAAATAATAAACATAAAAGTTGTAGATAATTGTCTTATATTTTTATAGGTTTTAAAATCACCTCAATTAGAGTTTATATGAGGGAGATATGGTTGAATAAATGAGAAAATATCACAAAACACGGTCAGGCCGTGTTTTGGGTTGCTTCAGCATGGATAGGCCGTGTTCAAGGCTATTTTTGAGTACGTTTGAAGTATTTTTTAAAAAATTTCGTGTCTTGGAACATGGCTAGGCCGTGTTGGGTGTGGATTATCATATTTTTCACTATTTTTTACTTAAAAATAGTCTTGTTTGATGAAAGATTTTAAAGGAACATATATCTAATAAAAATACTTTTAAAATGATGATTTTTGTTTCACAAATTACCCTTTTCTTTATTTGATTCAAAATGAATCATATTGTATATTAGTATGTAATGAATGATTATTATTCATTGGGTATAAAATTGATGCACGTCATATGTGATTGAATGGCAAATGTAAAGCTCACGACGAGTTACTTGATAATTGTACATTGCATTTGATATATATATATATTGATGAATATCGATAGGTTGTATGGTTTGAAACAATACCAAATAAGGGACACCCTATTAGCTTAAGCGAGCTAAGGGAGGCCACTCTAATAAGGTGACAATGGTAATATAAGGAGACAGATGGATGATGAACTCACATTTCCTTATCACTTATTGTGACTGTAGTCGATCGGTCACTATGCGTATAGCAAATGAGTGAATTGAGAGCTGTGATATGTTTAAACATTATAAAAAAAGAATGAATTTTCAGTGCATATATAGTATTATATAGTATGATAATTATACATAAACAAAAGTTATGATTTTATCACAAAATCTTGATATTTTTCTATTACTTATATAGCTGGACATAACTCATATTTTTCTCATTATATTTTATTTATGTTAAGTCTATTAAGAACCTTTGTTCTCACTATTATTGTAGTGTTATGTTCAGATAAAAAGAAATGAGATACAACAGGAAATAGCGTTATTGATGGAGATCTCGATGTCAACAACACCTCTTCACCCTTTATGTTTCAAGGATGGAGTGTTGTATATGGACTCTTATTTATTTACTGAAATGTTGTATTGTATAATAATTAATTGTGTGAGGTTTGTAATATACATATATAAATATATATTGTGTTTTATACATATGATGTATTTAATATGCGAATTATGAAAATAATAATAATAATAATAAATAAAAATAAAATAAATCGAATCTTATAAAATTGTTATAGTAATAATAAATAAATAAAAATCGAACATTACACCTATAGACTCTCAAAATCCGAATGAAAAAAATAAGTTTGACAAACCATGGTAGTACAATTTTATGAAAGTGTCAAATCCAATGATTTAGATTACAGAAATTTAAACTTATCTCCTAGTCAGAACTCCTAATAAGGTCTCTAGCAGTCCATCCACCTCCAAGCTACATTTTTTGCACATGGGAAATGTATATTTCATAAGTTTTAATGCTTTTGTCCTTTGTGCAAGATATATGCATGAAAGTCTTCAAGTTTTAAAGAAGTGTACGAGACATTGTCCTTTGTATTTAATGTTTGAACTCTATAAGTATATTTTGTCTTACTAGTAAAATAAAATTCATGTCCTTTAGACATATGAGCCATTGTACATTATTGATAAGTCATAGTCTATATAATTTCTTAAGGCATCTAAAATGTTGTATTTAGTCTGACCCTGATTGGCTATTGTAAGCACAAGTTGCAAGTTGAATCTTCAATAAAAAATATTTATATTCTAAAAATGTTTTCTTTCTAAAATTCTCTCTCTCCCTAAAACTTAGATTTCTATAGTATTTGCTTGATACTCTCAGCTTAAATTGAAACATGAGTATATACTTTACACTTGTTTTATAGACAAATTCAGTTCACTCAAACTCCAATAGCAACAAACGTAAAAAAAAAAAAAAAAACAAAAACTTGAATTTTATTATCAATGGATATAAAAAAGATATTATATACTCAATGGATTTAATAATCTTAAACTCAGGTACACCTAAATAGCCTCTTTGCTTCAAGAATTATAGCCATAATTATTAAGATCACTTATAGCCCTAAAGAAAGCTATGACAACTATCGCTTTTGGAGAAATCCATCATATTACACTTGTAGCTCTTATAAACTCTGTGAACAAAAAAATAAACTCTTTGTTAATATGCTTGATAACCACACCAAATTCAAAATAATGTGCAAAAAGCAACACTTTTGAAAACATTTTAAATGAACACCGATCCAATATAAGTTTCGGATCAACCCATGTTTAGTTACCTCTGTTTGACAAGTCAGTTTACATTTATACGTATGTTCATCTGGCGCACAAATCTCTTTAAAATTGAGCCCACCTAAATTCAGATTCAGCATAAATGTTGTAAAAGGAAAAAAAAAAAAAAAAAAAGTATACAACTAGCACTACTTCTTCCATTTATGATATATTCAAGTGCAAAACAGCCTTTGCTTATCACAAAAATTCTATTGAAAAAAATAACTATAAGTGTACAATTTTCAAATGCTGCCATTAATGACAATACTTTCGTGCTCTATGAGTGTGGCATTTAGAGATAATTAGAGCGTGTTCTAAATAGAAATTTTGATCCATATAAAGTAAAAAAGAAATAAGTTGATCTTCTCCCCTATGAGGATCCCTCTGGGGGATAAAAATCTAGCCAAAATGCAAAGAGACAGTAGATGCTTCAACGAAGTCTTTCTTTTATAACTATATATGTACATTTTTCAAAGGCTGACCATAATCACCATACATTCAATGGAGTGTGGCATCCAGAGAGGAAAAGAATATGGCATTTAGAGAGAATTCGAATGTGTTGTAAATTGCAATTCTGATCCATATGAAGGAAAAAAGAAATCAGTTGATCTTCTTCCCCATCAGGATTTCTTTAGGGGATAAAATTCCTAGCCAAAAGGTGAAAAGATTGCTGCTTCAACAAAGCCTTTCCTTAGCGTAACTGATTTTGTAGTGAACTCCCATTTGTATCTTCACCCTAAACTAAATCTATTTAACTTTAATCCTCAATTTTTTTTAAATACACAAATTAGTATATAAAATTATAAATTTGTTATATGTTAATTATTTAACTAATTTCTGACAATATTAAGCTTATTACATCTTAATCTTTCAAAGAATTAATATACAGCAAAAAATTCAAGAATCAGTTATTTTAATCTATAAATTCAAAGATTAAATTGATAATTCACTTCCTATATAATAAAATTGTTTATATTTTAATGGGTAAAATGTAATTTGTCATTCGATGTATTGGTGCAATTACAACTTCTTTTTTTCTTTTGTTTAGTACAATATTCTCTCCTCTTATTTGTTTTCATTGTAATTTTCACCTCATAATCTATTTTCACCATCAAAATTAATTTTTGAAAATAAAAAATAAAAAAAATTATTCTTTAATTTAAAAAAAAAACTTATTATTATTATTATTATTTTAAATTTTTAATATTGAAACTCATTTCCCCCCAATCTTCTTCCTCTCCCCTCTTCCAAAAACTCAAAAAGACAGAGCCTCTCGTCTTAGAAAGCCAGCGCCCACGAGAAGGTTGAGACTATTAACTTGAACAATGCCTGTTTTATTCTTGCACCCTCTGCACTCAAAGGAGTTCTTGAGATTTGCTATAGCCATCAACCCTATATGCATCGCTTTGGTCAAACAATCTCTCCTTTAGGAAGTAAACAGCAACATGCGCTGTCATAAAATGGCGTTCCATCTCTCCAAATTGCAGACCTCCATCGTCCCTCTACAGGCCGGCTTGTGAGGATCTGCACAGGACCCCGTCCACAAGAGGCTTGTGTTTTTTTTAGGTGGAGATGGGGCTGATATTAAAAAAAATCTAATGGTAGTTAGGTCATTTCGCGTCCCTAGAAATTAATTTTCACGGTAAAATATAGTGGAGAGAAAATTGTAATGGAAACAAATAAGAGAGGGAGGCATTGCAACAATTGAAAAAAAATGAGAGAAGTTAAGATTATACCAACACATCAGGATGACAAAATGTATTTTACCCTACTTTAATTACTTCATAACCATACCACTTTTTTTATATATACATTTCTTAAATTCCTTAGTCATCTATTGTTGTCAAAAAATTTCTCTTATTGCCTCCTCATTATTCAAAAGATTACAAGATAAAGAAAGTAAATTTATACGCACGCACACTATTAAATTCCAAGTTAAAAACAATATTCAAAGTCCAATTGTTCCTGATGCAAATGGGTCGCCGGTGATAGACATTCAGCATATATAAACAAGAAATTGAAGGCCAACCAGAAGACAGGCAACCCAAATATAGAAGAAAATAGAAATTCAACTCAATAGTGGTAAAAACAGGACATTGGCGTCTATCATTTTAGCAAGAAATTGGGCCATCAGTTTCCCTCACTTAGTGGCCTGTGCGATTATATTACTTAACGAACTTGCTTCCTCCTTTGCAGTCTCCACTAATGAATCCTGAAACCAATATAATAAATATTGCAATCGTAAAGGTTTAGAGAAAAAAAATGCCCTCCAAACAATTGACCTATACTGTTATTCCATACCTGTGCAGCTATCAACCGTGCAACTGTTTTCTTGCTGGATTCTTGAAGCTCCCCAGCAATTAGAAGTTCATCTAGTATATAGTAGGCCTTCCATGATACACAAATCAAAGAAAAAATTACACGGAAGCTTACTTCACAGTAAGAAAATGGTAGTTGAAACGATCAATTATTAAGGTATACAGAGTTTATCCATCTTGCATGAATTATCTATAGTAGTAACAAAACAAGTTATTATTGGACAAACCTTGTGGAAATTAAAGATTAAGTCCAGTTCACAGACCTGCCAAAAAATGAAGTAATAATAGAATTAAAATAAAGCACACATGACAAATTCTTGGATTGTTTCCTAAAAGTGTAAATATTTCTTCGTTATATATCAGTGCCCTTCAAAAGCCAGAGTTTATGAGAACTCACACTGCCAAAATACCGATCAAGAATCTCCACATAATGATGAATTATTTCAAGGACTTCTAATTCGTTGTCATCTTGATCAATACACATGCAGAAATAGAGGCTAGCATATCTGCACAAGACATTCATTATAAGAGATCAATCAATTATCATCAAGATAGTAAGAACTGTGCCCTTGCAAAGGAGTAGCAATACATGACAAAAGGCCATCGCTTCTTGTAAAATACCTTTTATAAACAACTTTATATCCTCTCCATTCTACAAAATTACAGAGCTTGGGAGCACGAGAAAGAATCACTCCGCTGAGCTCACGGATAACCTGTCCAAAATAGATGACATGTAAAGAGTTATAACCAAGGGTGGATCACGCAGAAATAGCAATGAGTACAACACGGAGTAATAATGCCATCATTACTTATGCAAGATTAAATAAAGCTAAAGTCAAATAGAGAAATATGCCCTTGTGGTCAATGTGAGGATGTTAGCAATCTATGAAGAAGTTACCTTTGTTCGTTCCTTCTGTGAGTAAGGCGAATACCATTTTGTCAATCTCACCTTCCCTTGGCGACTAATGAGTAGCACGAAGTGGATCTACAAGTACCCATAGGAACAAAGCATGTTAACATGATGCAACAACAACAACAACAACAACAAAGTCTTTTCCTACTAGGTGGGTTGGCTATATGGATCAAACGCCGTCAGTGGCCTATTATAAATGGGATCATGTTAACATGATGCAAACATAAAATAATACAAACCCCTTCCTCCCACCTCAAAATAAAGATTAAAATAATAAAATAATAATAATGAAAACAAAGGAGGCAACCTAAAAGCTCAAGTGTTCTATACTCAAGTATCAGATCATCTGATTATGGGGAAAGAGATCCTATCATCATAAAGTTTCCAGCAGATCATTACGGCAACAACAAAAGGTGAAAATCATCCTTCATAATGGAATCTCTCTAGATAAAAAATTTCCAAGGTTTAACTAGAAATCCTAGATGTAATAAGCCAAGTTTATAAATAATGGCAGGGGCAGTTAGAAATCTTAACATGATAAATGGGCCATCCATGAATTCCTTAAAAAAAAGTCCAGATTAAATGACTAATGTATTTCAAGGTAAAATTGAGCATCCTAATGTTATACCGATTTGCCTATTTGCACACTTAATTCCCTCATAATGCAAAAGCACGATAGAAGACTGGCAAAGAACAAAGCATTGTATGACATACGGGATTCACCAAGCATTTATTGTTTTTACAACTTCCTCTTGATCTGAACATTGTAGTAAAGCTATTATTAACCGGTCATGAAAATTATTCACAAGCCAAAACCACTGATCTAAAGATATCTAGCCCAATTTACAAGTAATAGTAAACAATAGAATCTTAGCTTCAAGTTATAAATGACTTTTCATCATTTCTGATCCTTAGAGATGCAAATACTCTATAACAAAAAAAAAAATCTACAGATATGAAAATTGAAAAGAAAATCTAAGGGCAATGAAATATTAAAAAACGGGTTGATGTACCGAACCCACTATGCACTCCGATCTCCAACATAGTCGGTTCCCAGTTAGCAGATGGTCGATTGTAACTGATGGGTAGTTGGGAGGGAAATGAAATTATCGTATAAATATATCAGCAACACAGATAGCATGAATTTCATTTGGATGCGAAATCGGAACTAGAATAAATAACTTCCATATGACATAAATGTAAAAATCTCAGGTTAGTCAAAGGGTTTCAATCCATCAACAACAGAAGAGGAGATCAACAACAAGAAGTGAAATTGGGAATTATATGAGCATAACCCGACTAATTTAAAATTTCCACCCCGAAATCGGAAAAATATATGCAGCATCATTGTGCGCGAGATCCAATTTCACTCTGGAATATGACTTCAAAATTGGAAGAAACATACCATTTGCCTAGGATATAGCTATCAGATACGCGCCCTAAATGGATCAAGAGCCTTTCTCGAAAGCCTGTGACCCCGAGTCCCACTCGCTAGCTTGCTCGCCCACACTCGAGGGATCCGTGCTTTGTTTGGGGCACCCTGCTGTTAAATGGACGCCGATCCTGCTGTGCCCCCCAAAACGCGGCCTTTCGGCTGCGTTTTTCTTTTTTCTTTTTAATATATTTTTAAATTTTATTTTCAATAAATTATTTAAAAAACTATTTTTTCTTTAAACAATTAAATAAAAAATAAAATTTTAAAATATAAGAACGTTTTAGTTTTTTTGCTTATTCTTTTTTTCTCAATAAATTATTTTAAAAATTAAATAAAAAATAAACTTTTAAAATATAAGAACATTTTTATTTTTTAATAAATTTAAAAATAAAAAATTGTAAGAAAGCATATTACCTTCCTATTTTTATATTTAATTTTTCAACAATTTTTTAAAACTTTTGAAAAAAAAATTATTTTCAATAAATTTTTATTTTTTAAAGTTTATTTTCTTTTTTAATTTTTTTTAAAAATAATTTGTTGAAAAAAATTAACCTTTAAGAATATATTAAAAAAACTAAAACGTTCTTATGTTCTAAAATTTTATTTCATATTTACTTTTTAAAAAAATCAATTTTTAAAATAATTTATTTAAAAAAATTTAAAATTAAAATATATTCAAAAAAAGTAAAACACAGCTTTTCGATTGCGTTTTGAGGGCACAGCACGCCCTACTCTGCCTTGGACACAATAGGAGATCCGCATACCTATTAAATACCTTTACCTGTTAAATACCTTTATTGATTGCCAAATAATGTCTCAGCAAGTGGAGATTGGATCAATAGTAAAGAGATTGTAATTAATATGATAAATTCTTAAAAATAATAATAATAATAATAATAATAAAATTTAATGAATATTTTTAAATTTTTAACTTATACTTAGATTGTTGAAATTATATTTTTGATACACAGATTCTCAACTAAGACAATGGTAGAGCATATTTATATTTTAGTAAAGATTTTTAGATATATGGTAGAAAACTTTAGACTTTAGGAAGAAAAAGAGTTTAAAAAGAAGACATAGTTGAGAAAAGATACTATTTATTTGATTCAAACTTAACCTTGTCTTCGGTATACAAACTACAACACATGAATAAAGACTAACACTAACATATTTAATAACACTAGAATATCACATGGGTGCCTTTAGTAAGGTTGATACGTATAATACAAATTTGACAAATGATATAGATCATACCACTTTATCAAAGTAGAGACATAATGCGTTTAGAAATCTTTTATCTCTTATCTTTAATTTTGACCTGGAGAGAAATTAAAGTTTCTATATACTAAGTCATTTGAATCTATGCTTCCAAAGGAAATATACCATCATAGTTTTCCATAATATTCTTCATATAGGTCTTTCAAGTCTTGAAAAATATTATTATTTTCTTCAAGATGCTTCCCTTTATCTTCCTGAGTATTTGGTGGTGAATTATTGGATGTTGAATCATAATTGATGTGATCCCAAAACGTGAAGAGGATGAGCACTGAATTTTGTTTCTGGTTTAGCTTGAAACAAACAAAGAAGAAAACCAAATCACCCAATTGATAAGCCTAGGGCGCCACAATTAAGCTGATTTGGATTGATTTCACCACACTCAAGAATTAGAGGGATGTGAGTGATAAGAAATCAGAAGTTTCTCGCCACTAACCTAAGTTAGATAAGAGAAGCTGTATTTTCAAGAAACACACTTGAACAATACTGAAAATTCGAAATGGTCATTCAATTGTGTTGATCTTGTGTGATACATCCCATATATAAAGGAGTAAGCTAATTTTAAGAAACCTAGCTATACTACCTTGTAATTCTAAGAGCAGCACCTAGAAAATACAAGAAATAAATGCTAGATGGCAGAAAGTCTATGCTTTCTTCCATTTACAAGGAAAAGTCCTAAAAACGTACATAGGTGGCAGCAAGCCTAAGAGCAGCAATAAATGCTTGCAGCACCTAGGAAATACAAGAAATAAATGCTAGCTGGCAGAAAGTCTATGCTTTCTGCCATTTACAAGAACAAAGTCCTAAAAATGAACATAGATGGCAGCAAGTCTAAAAGTAGCAATAAATGCTAGTGACAAAAAGTCTAAGAGCAATAAATGCAAGGCTGCACCTAGGAGATACAAGAAATAAATGCTAGATGGCAGAAAGTCTATGTATTCTGCCATTTATAAGAAAAAAAACGTACATGTGACTTCATGGCACATATTCAGATGTATAGCCTCTTGACTACTGTTTTCTTCAAGTGTCTTCAATTTTCAGCAAGGTAACTAGGTTCATTCCAAGCCGCTTAGCTCTTGCACGAGTTAAAGGCCCAATTGAAGGTATTTTCTTGTCATAACTTGAAGTGTGGTATTCCATGATCACATCATCCTCCCCTGGTTGAGAAGGATTTGCCCTCAAATCCAAATCATCTTCATCTTGCAAATAAGGAGAAATATCTCTGACATTGAAGGTAGCTGAAACTCCATAATCACCAGGCAACTCTATTTTGTATGCATTTTCATTTACCTTTGCTAAGACTCGAAATGGACCATCTGCCCTAGGCATTAATTTGGACTGCCCTTTGTTTGGAAACCGCTCTTTTCGAAGATGGATCCATACTAAATCTCTAGGGCTGAATTGCACAAACTTTCTCCCTTTATTTGCAGCCTTCTCATAGATTGAGGTCTTCTTCTCAATTTGCATTTTAACATTTTCGTGCAACTTCTTGATCATCTCAGCCTTCTGTTTTTCATCCAAACATTCTCGAGCATCAAGTGGCAATGGTGCTAAGTCAAGTGGGGTTAATGGATTGAATCCATAAACCACTTCAAAAGGAGAATGTTTAGTAGCACTATGCACATTTCTGTTGTAAGTAAATTCAACATATGCCAAACATTCATCACAATTCTTCAAATTTTTACTAATGACAGTTCTGAGCAAAGTAGAGAGTGTACGGTTTACCACTTCTGTTTGTCCATCAGTTTGTGGGTGACAGGCAGTGCTAAAAAGCAATCTTGTGCCTAATTTTCGCCATAAGGTCTTCCAAAAGTAACTAAGAAATTTTGAGTCACGGTTTGAAACAATGCTCTTTGGAATGCCATGGAGTCGAACAATCTCCTTGAAAAACAGATTGGCAATATTCACAGCATCATCTGACTTGTGGCATGGAATGAAATGTGACATTTTTGAAAATCGATCCACAACAACCATGACCGAATCCTTTCCCCTCTGAGTTCTAGGTAGGCCAAGCACAAAATCCATACTTATATCTTCCCAAGGCTGATCTGGTACAGGCAAGGGCATGTAAAGACTATGGGCAGCTTCCTTGCTTTTGGCCTTTTTACACACAATACATCTCTCAAGCACATGATGAACATCCCTAATCATATTAGGCCAATAAAAGTGTTCTTTCAGCATCTCTAATGTCTTTGCTTCGCCAAAATGGCCAGCCAATCCTCCCCCATGTGCTTCTCAGACAAGCAATTCCCGCATGGAGCAATCTGGGATTACAAGCTTTCCCAAACGAAATAAGAACCCTTCATGCCTATAAAACCCTTTGTATGCTATTTTTTCACAAGCTTGGTAAGTTTTAGCAAGTGTAGGATCTTCAACATATTGATCCTTAATAAATTCAAAACCGAACAATTTTGCATTCATCATAGAAAGCAATGCATACCTCCTGGATAAAGCATC
Source organism: Gleditsia sinensis (assembly GCA_037074535.1). Taxonomy (NCBI): domain Eukaryota; kingdom Viridiplantae; phylum Streptophyta; class Magnoliopsida; order Fabales; family Fabaceae; genus Gleditsia; species Gleditsia sinensis. The sequence continues at coordinate 45,329,253 of CM073472.1, read as the reverse complement.
AGCAACAACATTGGTCTCCCCTTTCTTGTATTTTAGAACATATGGAAATACTTCAAGAAATTCCACCCATTTGGCATGTCTTCGGTTCAGCTTGCTCTGCCCTTTCAAATGTTTAAGGGATTCGTGATCTGTATGGATAACAAATTATCTTGGTAACAAATAATGCTGCCATGTTTCAAGAGCTCTAATCAGGGAATAGAACTCCTTATCATCGGTTGAATAATTAAGACAAGCCCCACTCAGCTTCTCATTAAAATATGCAATAGGGCGCCTTTCTTGTAGTAGAACAGCACCAATCCCCACTCCACTAGCATCACATTCAATCTCAAATGTCTTGGAGAAGTCTGGTAGTGCTAATATAGGGGCATTGCATAATTTCTCTTTAATCAGTTCAAAACTCCTCTGGGCTGCATTATTCCATCCAAACTCTTTTCCCCCCTTTATACATTCTATTAATGGTGCTAGGATAGTGCTGAAATCTCGAACAAACCTTCTATAGAAAGATGCGAGTCCATGGAAACTCCTTACCTCATTTATGGTTCTGGGAACAGGCCATTCTTTGATTGCTTTGATTTTCTCTTCATCAACTTCCACACCTTGATGAGATACTACAAAGTCAAGAAAATTTACATGATCTTGACAAAAGTAGCATTTCTTCAGATTTGCATAGAGTTTCTCTTTTCTCAGCACTTCCAATACTTGCCTCAAATGTTCTACATGCTCATCATAACTTTGGCTGTAGATTAGAATATCATCGAAATACACTACGACAAATCTGCCAATGAAATATCTGAGCACAAAATTCATTAGACGCATAAAAGTGCTAGGGGCATTAGATAGCCCAAAAGGCATTACCATCCACTCATAAAGGCCATGCTTTATTTTGAATGCTGTTTTCCATTCATCTCCTTCCTTCATACGAATTTGGTGATAGCCACTCTTCAAATCAACTTTTGAGAACACTTTAGCACCATGTAACTCATCAAGCATGTCATCCAATCTCGGAATTGGATAGCGGTATTTGATAGTGATCTTGTTGATAGCCCTGCTGTCTACACACATTCTCATAGAACCATCTTTTTTTGGTACTAACAATGCTGGAACAGAACATGGACTCATGGATTCCCTTACATAGCCTCTTTCAATCAGCTCCTCAACTTGTCTTTTAATTTCATTTGCCTCTGTGGGATTCATTCGGTAGGCAGGTCGGTTAGGCAAAGCAAAACCTGGTACCAAATCGATTTGATGCTCAATCCCCCTTAAGGGTGGTAATCCCTTAGGCAGCTCTTCAGGAAAGACATCTCTAAATTCTTCTAATAGTTTCTTCACATGTGGGGATACTTCATTTTTAACTCTTGAAACTCCTTAAGCATTAGCAATAGAATGAGGCTACCTTTATTCAATGTTTTCTTAATCTCATTTTTAGTAGCCAAGCAACTTGCTTTCTGCTATTCTTTTACTGTCTTCTCTTGCTGTACTTACATTGGCTTAAGTGGTGCCAACACAATCTTTTTTCCATCCTTCTCAAAGGAATAGGTATTTTTGTAGCCATCATGCAATGCTCTCCTATCGAATTGCCATGGCCTCCCTAGCAGTAAATGTCCAGCACTCATTGGGACAATGTCACATAATACCTCATCTCTGTAATTCTTCCCAATAGAGATTGGAACCTTCACTTGTTTCGTGACTTTCACTTCGCCTTTGTCATTCAGCCACTGCAATTTGTATGGTTGGGGGTGGTTCATGGTAGTTAACTTTAGTTTATCAACTAAAGTGGTGGAAGCAACATTGGTACAGCTTCCATTGTCAATAATGACATTACAAACTTTGCCTTCAGTAGTACACCTCGTATGAAAAATATTCTCTCGTTGTTATTCCTCTACTTTGGTTTGGATACTCAAGACGCGCCTAATAACCAAAATTTCACCCTCATCTGCATATTCAACAACCTCTGCCTCTTTTAGATACTCATTCCCCGCATAGTCCTCCAAAACACCCTCATCGTCACTCTCTATCTCCCCTTGTGTTTCCTTCAAAATCATCACCCTTTTGTTAGGGTGGTCTTAAGCTAAATTTTTCTAAAGGTTGTTAATACAAATGTTATTTTGTAACTCTGTTCTCCACTACATGAGTATAGCAAATTATTTAAGGAATGTCCATAGTAATGTAACTTAATTTTGGAGATTATGAAGGTGGTGATACATCTGGCTTCATAGTAAAGAATTTTGAGACACTATAGGAACCATAATTCTTTCTCTATGAGAGGGACTTGAGGTTTGATGCAAAAAAGGATTAGAAATGGAGAATCAATATGGAAAAGGGTTTCTTCTTTGTGATTTTATCGTTTAAGAAATATCTTGGATAGAAAATGAAACATATGTTCTTTGGAAAAGGTCTTTGATAATGTGATTAATTGGATGAAACATAAATTTGAGGTCTTTTTTTATATGCTGGACATTGAAATTATAGTTGAAATACAAATCCTTTAGTCTAAGTAATTGTGGTTCTAGAATAATCTTATTTTTGATTCCTATAACTTTGGAAATGTTGTCCATTTGCACTATGAAATGATGTCTTTGAGATGAAATTTAAATTTTGAATTTCACATTTCACTATGAGGATCTTCTTATAAATTGTATGATAGTGCCTTTTAGATTTATTTTTTTAAACTATCCATTTGCATGTTTGAAATAATGCTTTTGATCATTAATATCTTTTTATTAGCACTACTCCCTAATAGTGATCACTTGCATCTATTTGTAAGATTCTCTTCCTTATGCCTAAAATTTTGATAGGTAGCATATTTTGAGCCACTTCTTTCAAAGCTTTGATATATGTACTTCTTTTATCCCCAAACTAGGGATTCTGTTTTTAGCATTTTGTTTTACAACTACCTAGTATGCCTTGAGACTTGTAGGAGTAAAGTTTCTAAGATAATTGACTATGCTAAAAAAATTGTTGAATTGGTTTATGTGTTAAGTTATCATGAGGAAATTTAAGCAATTCTTGGAGTATGTGAGAGCCAAGCTAATAATTTCTTTATAAGAAATGCACACCTAAAATGTTATTTTAGGTTAGGCCCAATTGGCTCTTTTTCTGAGACCATAACTCTATTTTTTTGGCGAGGTCTAGGAATTGGTCCAGTAGAAAGATGTTATCTATATAAACTAATAGAATGTGCAAAATAGGATAAAGACACAAACCATAGCCTTTTAGAAAAAAGATAAAGCAACATTAAGGCCAAACAAAAGAACGATCCATCGATAATGGGCGTTCATATTATAGAAGTTAGTCTTGTATTGGTTTTTTCTATCAAGGCCAATTTGAAAACACCATATCATATTTAAGATAAGTAAACACATAACTAATCTTTGGTAAAGGAAGTTTATCATCTTTTAGGAATTGGTTGAGTGGCTTATAGTCAATGTATAGCTTTTTTTCCCTTGAATCTTCTTTGATTGTTTTTTAATGTAGAATGCTTGAAATGCCCAATCTGATTTTATTGCTTTAATGAGTCCTTGTTGTAGGAGTTATGAACATTCTTGTCTGGCCAACTGTAAGTATGTAATAGTTATTCCTAGGTGTGTGGCCTTGGTTGGGTTGACATCTTCATTTAGTTTGAATGGAAGTTGAACAAAGCATTGTTCATTTTTCCACAAAAGATGTGGAATACTAAATTGTACATACCTTTCTACATATACTTATGGCAATTTTTTTTGTTATATCTCTATATTTTTTAGGTGCATCTTGGAGTGCAAACAACTTTAGGATTAGTGTATATAGCTTAAATTGTTGTTTGTGTCATATTCTAATAGGTAGTATTTAAATCTTTCATGCTTAGCGATAGACATTCATTCCCACGAGGAGGTCTTTATCATACAAGCCACTTCCCAATACTTTAGTCCCTACAACACATTCTAGGAAAACTTTGATCCCAATCTTAGATTTGGAGATTAACATAAATATGAAGATTTGGCTATCAACAACCTTTTAATATTCAATATAGGATTTTCATTCATCTGGTAGAAGGACAATAGGATCTACCATTGTTTTCTTCATCCCAATATCCCAATATCCATTGGAGGTGGTTTTGAAATCAGAGTTAATTTTAAGCAATCTTGAATTGAGAAGACAGACAGACAATTACTATCTGGTAGTTTGCTACTTCTTCATCTAAAGTGGAATCTAGTGGTGCAAATATAGTTTCTGCATTTATTTGATCTTGTTTAGAAAAAAGTGATTTAACACTTATGTCGTTGTCATAAGATGCAAGAATACTAATGTATTGAATTATTATTGTTGCCTTGGTATATTTGTTTGGGCATTTCTTTGCAAAATGTCACTATATTTTGCAAATGTCACTATAATCTTATTAATAAACAAATCAAGAATAAACAATTTCACTTAAAGTAGGAGTTTAAGTGGATTGGATTTGTTTATATGCACCTAGACTTTGAAACTAGTCTCTCAGAGTCCCTATCATTCTTGAAGGCAATCCTATAAGGATAAATATTAAGTAAACTCCTAGCTTTTTCATCTGTAAATCAATATATGCTTTAAATTCAAGGATTTATGTTGTCTATTTTGTAAGATTAATATCATTAAAGGTGAACCACAAACCTAAAGTGGGGCTTACTAAATTAGTCTGTCTAATCCATGTTGGTAACACTAGTGGGCCATCATACATCTTTACAATTTCTTCTTGTTCAGTTGTCTAATTATAACTAGGAGAATGAGATTTAGTTGAAGTAGCCATTAATAAGGTTGTGATGTCAACAATGCCATCTTTTGAAACTATTTCTATAAAGCTTGTGTCATGAGATTTAGAATTAGAAAGAGTATGCAATGAGGAAATCGTGTGTTGTAAGGGAAAAGTTAGTAGAGGAAAAATCGGTTATTTATCTTTTAAGGCTTTTCTTTTTATGAATATTTTAGGTTGATCATTGTCTTTGGAATTAAATGAAGATGAAAGACTCTTTTAAGCTAGTGGTTGATATAAGGAAATGGGCTTATTAATAGTAGCTTTAAACTAAAAGATGGCTTTGGAGTAGGTTTGGTTTAGAAGAGTTCATAGGTCATGTTAAAGCATTTTGAGTAGTCAAGTTATGGAAAATAAGTAAGAAGGTGGATAGGATTAAATGTATGATGGAATGGGATAAGGTGTTTCAAAGGTTGGTTAGGCTTTTCTAATCATATCTTCCTTGATTTGCTTTATTCAAACCTTGAGATTTTCTATCTATGCCTATTTCTAGTAGAATTATGGCCAAAAATTTCTCTGTTGAAGTAAGTCTCTTAATTCATAGTGTAGTTTGTTGACTTTACTCTATAAATTTTGATATAGGCTTTAGACTTGAGTATCAAGTTTAGATTTTGTCTAAGTGACTTAAGCCATTACCTTGTCCATCATTAAGTTTATCCTTTGCAAGGCTTATTTTTGGGCTTTAGCATTATGAGTATGCTAGTTAAGAACTTTATCTGCTTGAAAGAAAGGTACTGATCCTCCTTTTAAGAGAATCTTTGAGGGTAGAACATAAGGTTTAGAAAATACTTTGAGAGTAGGGTCTATTGGCCTTTCCAATGTGGAAATTGATGGTCATAAGATGATAATGTTGATGAGAATATCATGCAAGGTGATAAATAAGGTGATGGTTGTTGTTTAGATGTATCTTTTTAGAGAATTGATTTATACTAATAATCTTCATCTTCATGTAGAAGGAGCCTATCTTCTTTAAGCTTTTGAAAAGCAAGGTTATAGAAATGTAAGGGCTCTTTTTTGTGTGTATACCAATCCATAGACCATTTTTTGGGTTAGATTTTTGCTTGGTAAAAGTCATAGGTTTGCATAAAATTTTATTATTTTGTTTTCATCACCTTTTTTATGTGCTCTTTTTTAAGCATATTATGTCTCCAAAAATATAATCATCATTCGAGTAGGTTTCTAACCATTTAAAGGCACTTGGGATCATACATATTTGGATCTACATCCCAAATGAAGTGAAAAATGAGATCTTTGAAAATTTCCAAGATGACATATTATTCAATAGAAAAGGCTTGAAGAGAGCATGGATCCATCCGAGAGGTTGGGATATAACCTTTAATAAATAATAGTCTATTACTATGAATTAGACTCCAAATACTTTTGTATTCTTTGGTAAAGACATTATAAGGACTTAAGAATGGTGCAACAATTTGCACAAATTTTTCATTATTTGGAACACAGGAAAATTTTATAAGGTTTTCTATTTTTGAAAAGTTGTTTGGCTACAAGATCTACGAATGGAGAAAGAAGATCTAGATATAATAGTGAAGAAGAAAGATGAACATGTTCATATGAGGAAATGCAAGAATCCATAATGAAAGATTGACTTGATATATTAAAATTAAATAAACTAAACAATTATAAAAAGACTTGTAAGTATCTTAATGTTTGTTTTCTTGGCTAAGGAATTCTGAAGGCTCTTATGAGTAGCTATCCTGAGCTTGTAAAGCCACTAATTCTCAAGAACATCTACAAGAGCAAAGGCTTTGATACGAGCTTTGATGGCCAAGTTTTAGGTTTCGAATGACAAAAAGTCTAAATGGAAGAGAAAATGGCTAAAAGTCTATAGTTGGAAAAAGAGTTTAGCTATATAAAGGAAAGTTCCCTAGAGATAAGATAATGTTTTCAATAAAAAAAAATTCAAAGTTTGTCTCAAATAAGGAAAGTTGCCATTTTTGTAGTGCCACGATGCTATGATTTCTAGAAATATACATGTTCATGCTATTGCAGCCTTGTGTTTACTGCCACTTTGGTTATTTTGCACAAAATTTCCTTTCCTTTCTTAGCCATCTGTTGAGCATAAACTTGCAAAATAAAATACCAATGGATCAAATACTTGCCTATGATCAAAACGTAATCAAATTTCATTAAATTAGTTCAAATTGCTCAAGGAAAAACATATATAAGAATCAAAATAAAGGCAAACTTCAAAAAAAATTTGTACAAACTCGTAAAAGTTGAAGGTAGTAACTAAGACATAAATGGCTGTAATTTTTTTTTATATAATCGTTCATCTAGAAAACTTATGGATGAAATTAAAATGCGGCAAGGAAATTAAGGTGATCATTTGCCAATGGATTATTAAGGTACACTTCCAAAAGACTTGTAGATCACTACTAAGACAAATAAGGTACCTAAAGCTTAAGAAATGATGCAATGCACTCCTGCTTTAGGGGAAGGATATTTCTACCTTAAGTCTAGAAAACTCTTTGATATAGTATCAATTGAATAGCAACAATATTCCATACTTGCAATGCTTCACTATTGGGATTTGGCATTGCAAGTATTCATGCTCTAAAATGCAAACATTTCCTCTACCATAAAAGGGTACTCCTTAATAGTTGTATACCATATGACACCTCAGAGTCAAATATACGTGTTACACTATGACAGGCCTTCAATAAATAGAAGAACCAATTTTTTCTTAATATCCAAATATGAGTTAAGACTAAAGAAGGCTAAGAAATAGGAAACACATGGTTGGGAGGTAGAGTATATCATAAAAAATCAAGACTAACTCATAAATACTAAAGAAAGGGAAAACTCATAAAAACTAAAGAAAGAGAAACTCACATGAACTTGATGGCTTTGGCTATTTACAAAACTGTTTTACTCCTATTTTCTAAGGATATCATCAATGTGAATGCTACAGATGTCTTTTTGATTTCCTATGCAATGATGTCAATCTAACACCAACCATTGTGGTAGATACATTCTTAATGATGAATCGTTATTAATGAGTTAGAAAAGGGGTTTTTTGTTGTATAATTTCCTTACCGTATGTATGGATGTGTAGCTATATCTTTGAAAAGCAATACTTCACTTATGGATTAATGCCATATCTTATTAAGAACTTCACAACGGTTCTCATAGAATTTATGGACAAAGGGTAATGGATGAATGTATTTTCTTTGATAAGCTTCTCTTGTTATTAATTGAATTTATCATAGGTCTCTACCAAATGGATATTAATGTAGTTTGCAAATTTTTAGTGCGTACTACTTATAGGGACCTAGGGTTATAGAACTTATAAACTGCTATAGTACTACGACAATATAGACAACTATAATAAATCCCTTTGACCAAGCCACTAGGAGAAGTGGAGTTAGAATTCCAAAAACAAGTGGATGAAGGATTGGGGAGAAGAATTTGATGAGCATGATATTACATGATTATAAAGGATACCTAAGAGATTAGGCCTATTAGGGTTATACATTAGGATGAATGCATCAAATGGTTTAAGAAAAAAGGCAAGGATTAGGGGTTCTACAAGTTGTAACAACTCCATATATATATATTTGTAAAATTTCATGAAGTCATTACCTCTTTACTTTTAATTACTTAACTCATAATAACATTCAATTCATAATAGCATTCATTTAATTTAACCAAGCATAATCAAGGTTTAAGGTATAACATTAATACTGATACAATTCTGAGTTCACATACACATCATTAATCAAAACTTCCGTACAAAAAATCAAACACATAAATATCTACATCTTATTTATCCATGTTGATCAATTCTAGAAATACAAGTGCAGGTGGTTACACCTTCACCGGATTCTTAGCCAACTCGACCATAAACGCCTTATTAATTTCTGAGATTTGCCCAACATAAAGTAACTCGATCCAATGTACACTAAAAGCCAGAGCCATACAAAAATTTGCATAACTTGTTTTCTAAACACGATATGAAAATATAGTGAGAATTAAATCCTAGTAGTTTCAATAATAAATCATAATCATCATCAATATTACTCATCACATCATTTTCATTTATATAAGCTACAGTAAATATCTTAGATCACATGAATGCACTTTATTTCTACACATGAAAATTGTGCAGTAATGATATGTATAGCATGAATAACTTTTTTCAAAATATCATATAATGGCTATCAACTCATTTTCATATTAAGCTACCCCGATCAAGGTAAAAACTTTCTATTATCTGGTATGGATTTTTCTCGCTCCGTCCGACATGATACACTTTCTCTTTCTTTTCTCATTAGCATAATCATAGTTGTGAGTAAGACATCCCTTATTGATGCACTGTTGTGTATATTTTATAAATAAATGCAAGCGCACGGCATAGTTGTAGTTAGTCCGACGAGTACGGGTTGTATCCCATAGAGAACAATGATCAATTACTAGAATTATATGAAGCAAGCTAAATCAATGCAATTTGATGAGAGAGTGCGTCATAATTAAGTAAATAAGTAATACAATTAACAAAAGCCTAGGGTTAGGGTTTACCACACTTATGATATTCAACAATCAATATATATACCTCTAATTGCAATTATCTAGGTAATTAGGGATGGTTTAGCCTTAATTAATTAATAACCTCTTTCAAACGTCACTAATCGTATCTAGGTTAATCTAATTACCTACTTTCATGGTTCTTAGTTCAACCTAGGTCCATTAAGTTATATGCCAACCATGGAATGCAATTAATCGGTTTTCTCGTACCCACTAATTGATTCAATTAGAGAATTTTAAACTACTTTCGTAATTGAGATGTCCCTAATTAACTATTAGGTCCTAGTATTAAGTTTCACCTTTCATTTCATCAGTTAATATCCTAAGACGTGATAGATTGGTGATCAGAAATTCTATATAAACTCTTAAACATGCGCATAATAGTCAATCCTAATTAATCCACAATTAATCATAATTAGGGTTCCAAAATTCTACTTAATAATTCAGTATCATCATACCATAAGTGGGTTTACCAAAACCCTAGATCAATATCTACTCAAGCATAATAGAAATAGAAATCAAAATCATATTTATTAAGTAAATTATAATAGTTCAATATAAACCAAGAGAGAAGAGTAGAAGTAGAGATGGAAGTAAAGTAGAAAGATAAAACCTGGATGCAGTAGATGAAACAGGAATACAAACTTGAATTGTTGTAAATTCTACTCTAAGTGCATAAAGTAAACAATTGATCCTACTTTAGACCTAATTAAATGGTGTTTTCTAAACCTAAAACTGAGTTTAAGATGTTTGTCTCGATTTTCCCCATGTATTTATATCCCTTTTGCTGCTCAAAACCCTAAAAAATACAGAGTGTATGGACATGAAGCACGATCGTGCTTCGTGCTAGAATTCTGGGAAAAAATACGTTCTTTGCATAGAGCACGGCCTGGCCGTACTTTTTGCAGCACCAAGCACGTCTTGGCCGTGTTTGAGGCTGCCAGGTTCTTTTCTTACGAATTTCTTCAAGGTTGCCTCCTTGCTTCCTCCTTAGCATGTTCCAAGTCCATATGGCTCCTCACATGAGTGTTTTCCCTTACTTCTTGACCTTTTTTGCTCACCTACAAACATAAAACAAACCAAAACAGTATCAAAAGCAAAGCATAACTAAAAACAGGGAAATAATCACAAATTTACTATTAATTAGGAGATAAAATATAACCATTAAACACTTAATTTTTCCTTTATCAACTCCCCCATGCTTAAACCTTTGCTTGTCATCAAGCAAATAACATGACATATCAATAGGAAGGGAGATGATGTATACAAATTTTAGATGACAGAAAAAATGTAATACAAGTAATTCTTCACTCAATCAATATGAACACAATAGATATATGAATAGACATTTATCAATTGGTCTCTACTCTTTTAAATCTAAACTCAAATTCTCTTATTATACATCTACTTCTATTGTTACTATTTGTTGTATGCATCAAATTGATTTTTAAACACTCAAGTAGGTCACCTCATCCTTTAGATCTCCCTAGGTTGCCTTACCTTTATTTCTATTTTCACTTATTTTCTCACTCAAATTATTTTACTTCTCATTTATTTTTTTTGTTATTTCATTCATTTTTTTATATAGAAATATACAGTGAGTGCATTTTATACTCCATCTCACTAGGGTAAAGGCAGCTAGGTACTCATACTAAGGCTTTTTTGGTGCCTTGAAGGGGTACTCAGAGTGAAAAAATTTTAGGATCCATATTCCCTCATAGTGTTAAAATCAAACAAGACATACAATTTCTAGCACAACAAGATAGATATTTTTCAAAAATTAGAGGTTTAATACTAGAAAAGAGAGACTAAGATGATAATTACCTATTTCATATCCTATTGTGTATTACATGTTCATGAGTTAAAATTAACCTATAATACATCAATCTATCTTTAGAATAGCAAATTTTGTGATTATGCAATGAAACCAAAGATATTCAACAAACAAGGACAAATAATTTAATTAGTAAAAACCATAAGCTTAGAGTCTACTCCCCCATGCTTAAATTTGACATTGTCCTCAATGTCAGTAACAATGAAAATATGGGCAAAGGAAGAGAAATAACTTACTTGCTTACTGATCTTCTGGAGGAGGAGGTGAAGGGTTCTGGCTCTTTTAGGGATTCAAAAAAAAATTTCATTCAAACCAGATAATAGCATATAAGCAATTTAACAGCATAGTATATAAGTCCTAATATAGCTAAATCCAGTCAATATTCAAGGCAAGATTTAGAGCAATGAAAAATCCTTAAGGAATAATGAATATTGAACAATGCCAATTCAGATAAATTCCTAAAGTCAATTGAAGTCCAAAGTCAGAGAAAAGCTTTTTCAATTCCACATCAGACGGATTTTGATTAATTTAAACTAGCCAAGAGCAATGCACCATGTAAATTCATGTGTAGAGGCAATAACAAAATTCAAGCCAAATTAAATGCAGTTGAACAAATATCAGCAACCAACAAATCCATATGCAGACTACTCAAAAAAAATTTAGTAAAGTTTTTATCCCAAAGTGCAAACAAACAACAACCAGATAATTCAGTAATTAGGCATTCTAAATTTTGTATAATTTTTACAAAACCTAGTGCAATAGGCAAAACAAACAATGATTAGGACAAAAGGCAACAATATTGAAAATAAGTAAATGCACCAAGTCAATATTCAGAATTCATGAGTTTTCAAGAAAGTTTTCAGTATGCAGAGCATGTATTCCCAAATACATCCATTCAGTTAAGTATAAACCGTAAATTCGAAACCAAAGCTTTAAGAGTATTGCACTAATCTCATAAGAAAACTTTCTAGCAAAATTGCCAATGCAAAATCAAAATTTTTTAGCACTTATGCATCCCAAATTCTGCAAAATTTTTGCCTAAACCAGTTTAACCAAACCCATGCAGATAAACCATCCAATAAGTCTAACAATTGCAACAAGCAGGTAATGCCAATCCAGAAAATTGATTTTAAGTGCAGAGAATTGAGATAATTAAACCAGAAAACTAAATCCAACAAATTACTAGTGCAAAAGAGGAGAAATTACCTGGAGGGAAGCACAAGAGATGCTAGCAGCAAGGTGAAGCCACGAACATAATCTGGGTGAGGGAGAGGTTGCACGAGAGAATGGGAAATTTCTGAGGGGATTGGTTCGGCTTGGGTGCAAAGATGGGCACGGGCTGGCTAGGATTTTGGGTTACAAAGGGAATACGCTAGGTGCAAGGGAATTTCTAGGTGTGTGTGTTTTGGGTTGGCTAGGAAAGGGAGTTGGGTGAGGGAGAGAGCTCGAGTTGTAGAGGGAATGGGAGAGGAAAAGTGCTGGGTGCAGGGGATTAGGCTGAAGAATGGGTTGGTTGGGAATGGAGAGTGTGCACGGGTATGGGGAAACATGATGGAGATGGGAGAAGGAATGGAGGGAAGGAGGATTAGGGTTTGGGTTGGGTATGGAGATGGAAGAGGACTATGGGAATAGGTTGAAATTACAGAGAATTTGGTAGGAAAATTGAAGGAAAGAAGATTAAGAAGGCATGGGGAAAGGGAAGAGGACACGGGTAAGAGCATGGGGAGAAGAAAGAATGAATACGAGGGAAGAAAATGAAAGAAAAATAGGGATAAAAACTCACCTGGGCCCGAAGCACGGCCGTGCTTCGAACTAGATCTTCAAAATTCTTGGAGAAGTGGCCCATGTTCTTAAACACGGGTGAGGTGTGTTTGCTGGAACCCGAAGCACGGTCGTGCTTGGCGCTGGAAACCCAAAATCCCTAGATTTGGCTCGTGTTGAGCGACACGGGCAAGGTGTGTTTGCATTGGGCCTGGGGCACTGTCATGTTCTATGACACATCCTACCCGTGTTTGCTGCAAGTCTCACCAAAATTGCCAAAATTTGGCCCGTGCTTGAAGCACAGACGTGGTGTATGACACGACTAGCTTGTGCTTGGCGTTGAAATCCGTATTTCTTCGAATTTTGCCTCAATTTTTGCTCTACTTTAATTTTTTCTCAAAATTCTTACTTTCTTCACTCTTGGACGAGTAAATTATGACCTACAAAACACCCGAAAACACTCATAAACTTCTAACCTAAGAAATCAATTAAAATTAAAGATAAAAACAAAACTAAAACAACGAAACTAATCAAAAGGAAACTCAAAAATTAAAATGTGAGTTGCCTTCCACAAAGTGTTTGTTTAAAGTCATTAGCTTGATTCTTTGGTATGCTTTCCACTCAAGGAGGCTTGAAGAGAGTTTGAATAACTCTCTTTACTATCTATTGCCTCTTAGTATGGTGCTTGAGGTTTCGTCCAAAAGCCTTCAAGCATCCTCTTGGCTCATCTCTTTCTTCCTTAGCTCCATTGAAGTTAAGAAGAAGTGGCTTAGGTTCTACTTTCATATCTTTCACTTACTCCTCAATTTTTTACTTTTTAACCCCTTGTTTAACATAAGTAAAAGAACTTTCTATATAGCATAATTCAAGTGGGTTAGTAGAGCAAAGATTCATAACATTTGGATTCCTTTTTGGTTTAAGTGAGTCAATCATACAACAAGATTCATTTAGAGATGGGAGTTTGATAGCATCATTCAAATTAAATTCTACTTTCTCATCCCCTACATTCAAAGAAAGTTTTCATTTTTTACATTAATGTTTGCACTAACTGTGGCTAATAAAGGCCTTCCAAGAATGATGGGAATTTTGTCATCTTCCTCCATCTTTAAAATAGCAAAATCAACCGGTATGAAAAATTTACTTACCTTTGGAGGAACATCCTCTAATATACCTATCGGATGCTTAATGGATTGGTTAGCCAAGTAAAGAGAAAGAATGGTAGGCTTCAAGTCAACCATTTGAAGTTTCTTGTAAATTGAAAGAGGCATGAGACTTACACTTACTCCAAGGTCACATAGGGCTCTGTCAATCTTTATGTCTCCTATAGAGCAAGGAATTGAGAAGCTTCTGGGATCCTTGAGCTTTTGTGGTAGCTTATTTTGAATTAAAATACTGGATCCCTCTGTTAGTGCCACAACAGCATGCTCTTTAAATTTTCTCTTATTTAAGAGGATTTCTTTTAGAAACTTTGCATAAGAAGGCATTTGGGAGATGGCTTCTAGGAATGGGATGTTGATATTCAACTTCTTCAAAACATCTAGAAACCTCCCAAACTGCTTCTCTAATTTAGCCTTGACCAATATTTGAGGAAAAGGAATTTGTGGCTTATATGGTGTTGGAGCCACATATTTGGGCTCTTCTTCTTCCTTTTCCTCTCATTTAGAATCCTCTTCTCTTCTCTTCTCAAATGCAACTTAAGGTTCATCTTGTTTTTCCTCTCCACTTCTCTCAGATTCAACCAACTGTTTACCACTTCTTAGGGTAATAGCATTGCAATTCTCTCTAGAGTTCTCAGTCTGGCATAAAAGTTTACCAAAGTTTCTATTAGATAGGCTCGCTTACTGTGCAATATTAGTTTCCAACATCTTACTATAAGTAACAAGTGAATCAACCTTCGAGTCTAAATCTTTTATAGACTCATTCATTGAGTGGTCTGGGCTCTAAACTCATCATTCTGTTTCGTTTGAGTAGTGATGAAATTTTCCATCAGAGCCTCTAGATTTTACTTTGACTGTGGAGGATTGAATGGCCTCTGATTTTGAAATCCTGGAGGTTACCTAAAGTTATTCTGAGGAGGCTGATTTGCATTAGGCTTATATGAGAGATTTGGGTGATTTCTCCAACTGGATTGTAGGTGTTGCTATAAGGATTATTTCTCTGATTATTGTTCACAAAGTTTACTTGTTCATAATCTTGAGGTGAAGAATTTCTAAGTTGACAGTCATTAGCCACATGGCCAACACATCCACAGATCTCACATGATGGAGATGAAGAAGAACCAACAACATTGATGCTCAATTTGTCTAATTTTTGAAACAATGCATCAACCTTAGAAGTGAGATGATTAAACGCATCTACTTTATACATACCTGATGGTTTTCTTAATTGTCCCTCACTAAACCATGAGTAATGATTTTGACCCAAATCTTCAATCAGCTCATATGCCTCATTAACTATTTTATTCATAATGGCTCCTGTTACTGCAGCATCCACAGACATTCTGGTGCTCTATGCTAGTCCATTGTAGAATGTATGGACTATGAGCCACTTTTCCAACCCATGGTATAGACATATTCTGAGAAGTTCTTTAAATCTCTCCAGAGCTTCATACAAAGACTCACCATCTTTTTGAGCAAAGATAATGATTTGGTTCCTAAGATGGGCTGTCTTACTTAGTGGGAAATACTTAGCCAAGAAAGCTTGAGATAATTGTAGCCAAGTAGTGATAGATCCTAATGGAAGAGAGTGCAACCATATACGGGTCTTGTCCCTTAGAGAGAATGGGAACAATCTTAGTCTGATGGCATCAAAGGATACTCCATTCAGCTTTAATGTGTCATAGTACTCCAGAAACACTTAAAGATGGAGATTGGGGTCTTCAATAGGTGACCCTCCAAACTGATTTTGTTGAACCATATGCAAAAGAGAAGGCTTTAACTTAAAGTTGTTGGCCTCAACAATTGGTCTGACAATGCTTGTGTTTAGGTTATGTGTATCCAAGGCAGTGAAATCCTTGAGAGATTGGTTATCTCTGTCTACCATGGTAGGTGATGCAAGATAATCTTCCTGTTATTTTCTTCTTCTCCTTCATAAGGTGCATTCAATCTTTGGGTCAAATTCAGTAAATAATTCACGATCCATTCGCATAAAAGAGCAACACACCTATAAAGGAAGAAAAAAGAACAAAAATCAGCAAGATAGAATTATGCAGAAAAATTAAAAGAAAAAGATCCAATCCAATCTAGCTATGTCGTAAAATATCTAATATTGGCTATTGTTCCTCGGAAACGGCACCAAAAACTTGTTGTGTTTTTTTTATAAATAACCGCAAGCACATGGTGTAACTATAGCTAGTCCGGCAAGTACGGGTCGTATCCCATAAAGAACAATAGTCAATTACTAGAATTATACAAAGCAAGCTATCTAAATCAATGCAATTCGATGAGAGAGTGTGTCATAATTAAGTAAATAATTAATTCAATTAACAAAAGTTTAGGGTTGGGGTTTACCACACTTATGATATTCAACAATCAATATGCACCTCTAATTGCAATTATCTAAGTAATTGGGGATGTTTTATCCTTAATTAACTAATAACCTATTTCAAGCATTACTAATCGTACCTAGGTTAATTGCTGTAGAGATGAAATAGTAATACAAATTTGAATTTCTATAAATGCTACTCTAAGTGCATAAAGTAAACAATTGATCCTACTTTAGACCTAATTAAATGGTATTTTCTAAGCTTAAAACTGAGTTTAAGATGTCTGTCTTGGTCTGAATCGTCTTAGCTGTGCTTCCCCATGTATTTATATCCCTTTGGCTGCTCAAAACCCTAAAAAATGTGGAGTGTACAGACACGAAGCACGATTGTGCTTCATGAGACGGCCTGGCCGTGCTTCGTGTTGGAATTCTGGGAAAAAATACGTTTTTTGCACAGAGCATGCCCTGGCCATGCTTCTTGCAACATCAAGCACGGCTTGGCCGTGTTTAAGGCTGTCAGGCTCTGTTGTTGTCAATTTCTTCAGGGTTGCCTCCTTACTTCCTCCTCAGCATGTTCCAAGTCCATATGGCTCCTCACATGAGTGTTTTTTCTTGCTTCTTGACCTCTTTTGCTCACCTACAAACATAAAACAAACCAAAACAGTATCCAAAGCAAAGCATTACCAAAAGTAGGAAAATAATCATAAGTGTACTATTAATTAGGGGATAAAATATAACCATTAAACACTTAATTTTCCATTTATCATGCACCATATAGACTGCCATGTGATCGTGCTTGTCTCTTTTCTTTTCTTTTCTTTTCACATTAATAGCCGAAAATATGATTTCAATAACAAGTATGTTCATTATACTCACATGTCATAATTTATCATCAAAGTATAATCATTACCAAAAATCATTGGTAATCATGCCATGAATATACTCATTTTCAAATATCACTTTATCAAATATTTCTATGTCAAAACTACACACTTAAGATGGTAAGAAGTTCATACAATAGAAATGGTTAGGGCATACAGTAGTCATTATTATTTCCATTTATAATATTATTCTTATTTCTTAAATATTATTTCCATCTCTCACTAATCAAAGTATAACTCCCTCATTTTAACTCCGATTAAGGTGATATTGGTGTCCATTTAAATCCAAGACAGTCCTCTAAAACTCTTATGTTAAGGAATCTTGGTGGTATTATTTTATCAAATTCAATGTTATTTCTTCCTAGGTAGGTTCTGACCTCTACTTATTAATCTGACTATATCTCCCTTCTATCGACTTTAAATTGAGTGATTCTAATGGATAAAAATTCGTGAGTCATATATCTATATTTTTCATGTTAATAAATTCTTTTAATTCCCTACAAATTGTTCCTAAAAATTCAAACACATAAACTTACCTAACAGATTCTTCCCTGATTAACTATTTTCTGATTACTGCATACTAATCTGACCATATTTCCCTCATATGGATTCCACATTGAATGATTCCAGTGGCTAAATATTTTTTACACATATATCTATATTTTTTATGTTAACCATTTCTTTTAATTCTCTACATATTTTTTCCAAAAATTTAAACACAGAAGCTTATCTAACAGATTCTTCCCTGGTTAACCATTTTCTAACCACTTCTTACTAATCGGACCATATCACTCTCATTTTAACTCTCAATTAGGTGATTCCAGTGGCTAAAAATCTGTTAGACATATATTTACAGTTTTTTTGTTAACAATTTCTTTTAATTACTAACCGATTCTTTTCATAATGTCAAAAACATAAGTTTCTCTGGTTACTCCTAAATCCAGTTTTCTAACCAAAGCTTTCATAAGGTTTTAGTTCATCATTTTATTATATCCTCTTTTATTTTTTTTCCTAATTTACATCTAATCATAAGATTACTCATTTCAACATTTTAATTAGATTTCTTATATTTAATTTAACATATTCTATCATCTACTTCTCAAGAAAACAGAAATCAAATCATGTATTATTAAGGGTGTTTCCCAACAGAAATGTCTCATGGTCTTCTTTTAAGTGTTTAAGGCCATACTCATTTTATCAATCTAATCATATTCCATCAATTTTTCACCACATTCAAATATACATAATAGCATCATAAAAATCCTTAAATTTTGTCATCCATAGTCATACCTATGCAGAACTTTTCACACCAACCGAAGTGTTCAAAACATCCATCATATATAAGATCAACATGTAACATGATATAGCAACATCCATGGACAATCATCAAAGTAGAAAATATTATAAATTTCATCAAAGTTCTAAGATCAAAATCTCATATTAATGTTACAAATTTTAAAACTTTTTATCAAAAAGAGATATTGTTAAACCTACCTAAATATCTCCCTAACTCACTTAATGAATTCTTTTTCTTGTTTCCCCTTAAAGGAAGTGACAAGATTCCTCTATTCCCTTATCTTTTCCAACAGCTTGAATAAGAGAGGAAGGGTGAGTTTTGAACCCCAAGGATAAAGAGAAAAGATGGATTCAAGTGGAAATTAAGCTAACTTACCTTGAGTACCTAGTCTTATAGACTTCTCCTTCTTCTTCATTCCTTTCTTCTCATCTCTTTCTCTCATTTCCTCACTCTACCTTGCTTCTATTTTTCCTCTCCCTCACTTGAACAAAATTATAATGTTATAAGGGTGGGTTTTGTTTAAATAAATTATCAAGCGGTTCACCTCTCATAATCATGGGTTTACCTTATCATAATTAGGATATACTTGATTGCTTTTTGGGAGAAGACAACTCATATTCTCGTCTTCCTCTCCCTTAATATACATAGACAAAAAAATATTTGTATTTGAAAATCATGATAAAATATACTTAAGACAAGGGACAAGATCCTTTTAATTTAGAGATTCATTTATTTTTTCTTTTATCTCACTCAAGTATGATATGTTTGCCTTTCTAAGTAGCAAATTTTCAGCCCTTGAGTCTCCCTTATTTGGCTGAAATTATTTTTGTAGGATATGGATGTTTTGTCCTAATACCATGTATTATTTTCTACTATATCATCACATGACTTACTGAAATTATTAATGTAAGATACAGATGTTTTGTCCTAATGCCATGTGATCTAATCTTAATTATTATTACACTATTATTTCATCACATGGTTCTTATTTTTTCTTCTTGGATTTAGGCCCATTCTTGCCCATTTCCTTTGCTTTGACTGAAATTCTACATCTCATGGAGGGTTTGGTCACATTTTAATGATTTTTGGGCTATATGTCCAACTTTTATATCTTATTCTAAGTCTATGTTATATCTCTTGTTTGAACTATCCAATTGACTTGCTAAAAACTCATGTGAAGTAGAGAAACAAACACTATGAAGTGTCCATAGGTAAAAGCCCAATGTATGAGTGGAGATGTTAAACTTAGTAACTCTAATTCTTGAATTAGGAAAAATTACCTTAATCCAAACTTTTTGAAATTTTAAGACCTTTACTTACTTTCAAAAATTTATCTTCCTTACCCAAGAATTTCACCCCTCTTTAGAACGTTATTTCTAATTTTTCCTATTAAGTTTTCTCTTTTTACTTATTCTCTTAATATTAAAAACATTTTCTATGCATACACATAAGTAGGGATGAGCATAGGGTCGGGTTGATCTGTTTATCGACCCGATCCGATAAAAATCGAGTTGGAAAAAAATGACCCGAACCCGACCGAACTTTGAAGCAATCCGAAAATTTCAGGTTAATTTGGGTCGGGTTCATCGGGTTAGATCGGTTTCGGTCGGATTAGGTCGGGTTAGTCGGGTCGGGTCTAAGAATTTTTTTAAAAAAAATAACCCGACAAACCTGTTTGAATCCGATTTTTTGAAAAAATTCAACCCGTTTCAACCCGCTCACCAGACCCAAACCGACCCAAAGTGACTTTTTTTATCAGGTTGGGTTGGATTGGATCGGATTATCGGATTTGTGCTCACCCCTACGCATATGGTTAAGAATTTCTAAGGCTTATATTTTCTAAACTATTTAAAAATTGTTTAATAAATTTTATTTTTTTAATTAAATATTTATGTACCTTTATTAATAAAAAAACGAAATTAGAGATGTTACACAAGTACTGTGTTTAATGTACTTTCTTGTCCCCAACAACAATCCTAGAGACCAAGAAGGCAAAAATAAGGACCACGAGATCAATCATATAGAAGAAAGAAGAAAGAAGAAGGCAAAATGTTAACGAAAAAAGATATAAAAGATTCAAACACATAATAAAGAAATATGAGACAATTTGTATAGTCTAAAAAAGGGCCAAATAGACAAGCAACTGGCCAATAATAAGCATCAATTGGAGAAGGATGAAGAAATGAGGATTACATAAAATAAGTTGAAAAATGAGAAAAGGAATCTGCAAGTTCAAGTAAGGTGTATCTTGGTAGCATGTAGAATTAGAAATCAATTTGATATTGACAAGGAAGTCTAAAGGTATCCTTAATATGCTTAAGGAAAATGTGATAGCAATCAAAGAATTGCTTTACCCATAAAAGAGATGAAGGAACTCTAAGAAAACATAAAAGATCATCAAGAGATAGGGCTACCTATAATTAATTTTCTTTTAGTATGACTTTTATAAGTTAGAGATTTTTGTAATAAATGTATAAAGGCATCATTTTATTAATGAAATTTGGGTTCAATTTATTTTTATACTTGTTCACAAGAAAAATAAATTTTCTTACATTATGATATGACAAAAGAAGGTGCCATAAAGGAGTTCTTTTTGTTATAAATATTAATCAAATCAATTATTTAGCTTCACTTCCATGTTATGTAATTCCAAAAGGAGATATTGCAAGGGATTCCTTTTACTTTAAAATATATGCTATTATGAGACCAATATGCAAACTGTCTTGCCAAAAAAATCAGTAACTTGTATAAAATAATGCAAGCCCAATATGTAATACCACTTACCTAAGGACTTCAATTCCTTTTTAAGTAATGCAAAAGAAAATGCCACAAAGGATTCATTTTGATTTCATATAAAAACAACAAAGTTCAATTTTATTAAATCAGTAACACAAAAAGGAGATGCTATAAGATACTCTCTTTGACTTGCGCCTTTAACCATGGTACCACCCATCAAACAATTCTAAATCCTTGAGTTTTCAAGAAGCTATTCCTTCAAAGTTGGTGTAAACATGGTATTTTTTCCATATCACTTTTTAATAATACACAAAATTCTAAAAAAAATAAAAAAGGGAAAATTCAAAAATAAAAATAATATAATTAAAAAATTTGTGTGTCAAAGTTCTTTCTCTAGTCAAGTTTTCTTTAAGTTTTTTCTTTGTTTTTTTTTGGGACTTGCTACACTTGGGGCCTATAATCAATACATACGAATTAGACATTTGTTAACTGTAAGAATACACTATCATTGTCAAGTAATAAAAATCTCTAAAAAAAATTAGAGTGTCAATTCCTTGAAGATTGATTTTATTAATTACTACACTAATCTAAGATTTATTTGAATTGAATAGTTTGAATATTAATTTGATAAAATAAACAAAACTAAATTTAAAGAAAGCAAGAGTAAATTAAATACAATCAAGTGATTGTAATTTTAGGGATTCTGATTTCACCGTAATTAATCAATTTTGTATTTATGTATCTCTTTAATTTTAAAATTATAATCCTAACTATCAATTGAGATATCCTAAATTATCCACTAGTCTTTCTCTATGTCTAATAAAAATATTTTTTGAATGTTAACCTACTATGTCTTCATGTAAATTCTAACAAGCAATGACTCATTAAAATCTTTAGTTATTAAGTAAGACTGCACATACCATGTAAGTGTATCTCTGCCTAACATGTAATCCATAGTTCATGCACACTAATCTAAATACATAAAAATTCTATCGATCTCAGAATAATTAACATATAATCTAATTAGTCATCAAACAATTAGAAACATTATACACAGTATAGAAACTGAATTAAAAAATAACTCATTGATTAAATTGAATAGACAATATAAAGATTCATAATTAGGCTACATCGTAGACTTAGAAAATAAACTAGAATATAAAAGAAAACATACAAGAAAAAAAAAACTCAGATGAAGACGGTGTTGAAGCTGTTGCCCAGAGAGAGCTGGAGCTCCTTTCCTTATGAAGGAAAAAATTGTAGTCCCAATGGTTCTTTTAAAGATGCCAAAAGCCCTTTCAATCTAACTTAAGACTTTTCAAAATAAAAGATCTTTTAATCCAACTCAAACTCTTTTTTTATCATTATTTTATTTTTCAAAAACTACATTATCATCTTTGGATTGTGACACTAATATCGAACTTCTTGATGCCAAATCTCTCAAAACATAAAAGATGTATATATATTTTTAAGCTTTCCGTAACTACTTGAATCATCTCAATTGAAGCTTATATGAGAGATTTATGCTCAAATTAGTGAAATAACGTCGAAGTTGTCCAAAATCTACTATTCTTACTCCTTTTTCTTTATTTTCTTTAATTTCTACTCAATTCTTCAGCTTCTTTCTATCTACAAAACCAAACACACAATCATACATAAATTACCAAATACTTACAAAGTTCTAAATTAAAGATAATTAATTTATGAGTATAAAATTTACTCATCTAATACCTCAAAACTTAACTTTTTGCTTGTCTTCAAACAAAACAATAAAACTAGAAAGAATTCAAAATTATGCATTGAATGTCAAGTTATTTTGACTTACTAAACTTTTCCTCAAAAATTTCAAAGAATCTATATTTCAAAAAAAAATTCAAAAATTATAATTATGTATAAACTCAATTCAAATGCAATTTATATTTCACCGTTTTAAATCCTAAGAATGTGTGTGAATAACCTCGTGTCACCTAACCTTTAGCATTTGGATGTGTTTATGCAACTCAATACTTTAAAGGTAAGTCTTTAGATAATTGAAGTTTTAGGAGCTTCATATCAGAGGATTTTCCTCCAATCTTATATTTAGCTCCCTTTTTCATTCATACTTTTCTCTTTTTTTTCTTCTTTTCTTTTTCCTTCATAACTTGTTTTTTCTCATTCACATATATTGTTTTCTCCTTTTCTCCTCATTCACATATTTCTTCTTCATATTTTTTTTGCAACTGTTTTTATTTTCAGCTTCCTTCTTTTTTTGATTCCATGCTTTAAATTTCCATCCTTTAACAATATAACTTTTAATATAATTTTCAATAATAATCATGTATACGAGTGAAAAAAGTAAAAAAAAATAAGAATATATTTCTATTCTCAGCTCAGTTAATAATATGTGTAATAAAAAAATGTTTAAGTAATATCAAAATAGGGAGACTAGGGATATAATCATTCATAAGTTGGCTTAAAAGGTTCAAACGATAACAAGAAAGAGCCAAAATCATCTCTTAAATGAGGTGTTAGTTTAAGATTTCACCTCAAGTGATAATCAAATAAGTTCTAAAGCCCTATGAGAACATATATAACATTTAAATAACATAAATCTTCTTTAAATACTTAATCAGTCAAATACTCAAGGTTTTAGTGCTCAAAATTTTCAATATTCTCAAGTAAAAATATAAATGACAAGAGAATGAAATTTACACATAAATATAATTTTTATCCATTTTCAAAAGGTAATTTTTTTAAAAACCAATCAAATTATCGATTTTTAGTGTTATCTACTTCAATAAGTCACTCAAAACATAAAGTTGAAACACACAATCAGACAATTTATTAGAGAGCAATAAATGGTACATGCATTGAGGACAGTCAGAATATTTAGTACAAACCTCAATCAATTTACTCATTTATAAAATTCACCCCCAAATTTTAAATTTACATTATCTTCAATGTAAAAATATAAGAAAATTTAAGTATAGAGGACTTCTTTATTTTTTGGTCTATAGGTAGTTGATTTATGCAAAAAAGGGCTGGCCAAGTTCTTTAATTTTAGTTGTTGTGTTGGCATCACAATAATGAAAGTGCAGCATCATGATGCTAAGTTGAGTGAAATTTTTTTTACTCTCACTCTCTTTTCCTTTTTTTTCTTTTTTTTTTTATAGCTAGATTGCCCCTTGATAAGCGCTTTAACAATCAAACTTTTTAATCTATACAACTCTAAAAGGGATCAGTACAACTTGCTCTTTATAGAGCTTCGTATTTTCATGAACATCTCCAAAAAATACATAGCAAAGATATTCAGGTGATAAATTTAATTTTGGAGGACTATACATACATGTTGCTGTTGTTCTATACATTTTGAATTCTAGCTTGGCTTTTTTCTGTGTAGTTGTCCCTTCATCTTTGCCGATTGATGCTTCATGCTCTTTGCTCCTCGCTATAGGAGATTAACAAGTGCATTCTCTTGAAAAAACATTTCCCAATAATTCTCCACAGCTTCTTCCTCAAAGCAAGTGCCAGCTTGCTCTATTTTAGGATCAGTAAGTTCTATATCACTCTGAAAGATCTCAACATGCACTTACTTTTCATGTCACCTTTTCATTGAAATTTGTTGAGTTCTATTTACTTTCTTATCCACTCACTTTATTTAGCTTAGTCAATGCAATAATCATGTTTACATTCATCTTTTCATGATGTCAATTTTATTTATCTTAAATTTTGCCTAAAACTACGTGGTTTTGAAATCTTGCATTGATATGAATAAGAGTAAACTTGTGGATGATATGAATATAAAACCCCTTCTTTTCTAAAAATGTGTCTCATAAGCAAACTATGTTGATGAGATAAGGTATTCATAGTCATCCTAAACACAAAGGAGTTTCTATCCCTAATCACCTCATTTGAGCTATAAGTAGTGCTTTCTACTATCATCTGTAATCAATGAAACTAGGGGCTGGTAGTAGAAATTTTTGATTGACCCTGCAATAGAACAAAGGTGCTTCCTAAGCACAAAGTAAGAGAGGGTAATCAATATTCAATTATTTACAATCAATAGTAATATAAGGCATTATTCTACTCCTTTAACAAATTTTGTATATTGGCTGACACACGAGGCTAACAACACCTTTACTAATTGAGATCTCAAGATGTATCAAGACTAGTATATACTGCTTCTAACATACAGTGTTTTTGTATGAGGTTCCTCCTAAGGAGAAATAATCCTTTGGTAGGGAATGTTCATGTTCAATCAAAATAAACAAAATATGGTTGTTAATAAATGTAATTGTTTTAATCTAAACAAATTCATATGGGCACAATATTAAGATTTCCAAGGAAATTTATCAAAAGCCAATTAAACTTTTTCAAAACTATTTCATAATACTTCCTACAGTTCAATCCACCAAATAATCATCAAATCAATCATCCAATGGTTAAATTTGCTATACAAGAATCACATGTGATCTTTAATGACAAATATGATCAGCTAGGTATAATAGACCATAAAATCACATTAAAAAACATAAAATTTTCACATTATGGCATATAATTTCTACTAAAAAAAATAGGAGTCTGAAATAGGTTAGTTCACCGATCATTTTCTAAAGCAGATGCAAACTAAACAGCTATAGTTCCATGTTTAGAAGGTTTGATAACCTACAAAAACAACTCTTGAAAGTCAAATTTTGCACAAAACACAAAATTACTATTCATACTAGCTGAAATCACTATTCACATTAGCCAAAAACTTGTCTAATGATAATGAAACTCTTAAGCTTAGTAGAATAAATGATTTTAAGACTATCTACAACCTTATTTTTTTAATTTAAGGTCTCTAAATATGTTTATTTGAAGGTTATCTCCTTAAAGATTTTCTTAAAAAAAATTTATGAAACTTTAGTGGTTTTTTGGCAAATCCAATCAGTGTAAAACATTCCTCTCCTTACCACCAGTATAATGCTGATTTCTCAAAAACTCTTTCAAATCTTATAATTCAATGTCTTCCACAAACCAAACATTCATATCTAACTCTTAGCAAATAAACCGTAAATACTCTATATTAAAACATTTTTAATTTGTATGGGTTCATAAAGCGGACTATAAAAAATGTATTGTCATCAACTAAGAAAACGTAGTATTACCAATTTAGTTCAGTTAAGGACCCTAATGTTAAATCTCTTTAGTTTTTAATTCTTATCTCTGTTATAATTTTTAAAGAAACATCTTGTCTTACATGATTTAACGGTGGGTTCCTTTGAAAAAGCTTCCTATTATTATTAATTGCAAAACACTCTAGTTTAATTATTATTGTCTGCTGATCTATTCATATCTGATAAGCTATGAATACCACGTTTTGAAATGCTTTTTATTTAAGATAAAATACAATTTTATAGAAATAATACCCTTTATGCTATCTATGTACTTATTTCAAAAGGGAAAACCAAAACTGAAGATTTTACTTATTACTAATCCAAAGGTAAAGTATTTAGTGCTTTCGTATGTTACGTAATGTAGAAAAATAATTTTAGGGGAAAATGCATTTTGGCACCCTGATCTATGGGTGTAATTGCAATTTGCCCCCTTTCTTTTAATTTGAGCAATATCCCCCCCATTCTTTAATTTTGTGGCAATTTCCCCCTTTATCTATTTTTATTCTTAATATATAATATTTAAATACTTAAAATGTCTTAAATACCCTTCAAATATTTTTTGTATTTTAAAAAATACTTTATTTTATAAAAACAAATTTCCTTATTTTTCCCAATCCTCAATCATTCCCGTGTTTACCTCCCTTGTCTTCTCCAGCAAACCTCCATCGAAAGGGAGCCCAGAACCAGAAGAAGACACGACGGCCACCACGGCAACCACCACACCTTGATCTCGGCCACCGCAATGATCTCGGCCACCAAACGAGCCAACACGACGACGTGAAGCTTCTCCCCCAACTTTTCATCGCAGATCACTGCCATCTATCTAGGTAATGTCGAAGCCCTTTGTGTGTTTTTCGACTACCAAGATTGATGGCTTTGATGACTTTATTCTGGGTTGTTACTACAATTTTGGTGGTTGTGTTCTAGTTTTTTTCATTTTTACGATGGAAATTGTCTTACCTTACCTTACCTTAGTTTACTCTCAAATGTTGAAAATTGAAATGCTAAAATATGATTTGTTGGTTCATTCTGGTTGGCTCTGTATTGAATAATTGAAAGTCAGGCTTAAGCAATTCTGGTCTCGACTTGTGAGATGCTGACTCATATCTGCTACTGCTTTCAATTTGTTATACATATAAGAACTTTGAAATTGTCAATGACTATCAAGTTCCTGGGATTTGTCTTTTGGGTGATTTGTGATAGCCAAAATTTGTCTAAAATTGAGGATGAAAAAAACTTCCAACTTGAAAATTCCAAACAAGTTTGATAGCCTGTGGCATATATCTTATTCCTTGGTACTGCCTATGGTTAATAGCCTTTTACTGGTTATTCAATTCATCTCAACAGCCTACTCACAGAAAGTCAGCAATGTAAAGGCAATGTAAATTACTTTTCAACACATCAGTGATCGACTATAATTTTTGTATATGTAATTCAAACAATTATACTGATTAATTTTCTGTATATGTAAATAACATGTGTGACTGTGGACAACAAGCTTATCAACGTACTTCCTTTACAGATAACAACTTTGGAAGGAGATTCTTAACATGTTCGAATTACCGATCTACTGGAAGATGTAATTTCTTCAGATGGATAGATCCACCAATGTGTGAACATGGAAGACGTCTCTTGTTCAAGCTAAAACAACTACGAGAGTTACCTGCACCTGAACAACTACGAGAGTTACCTGCACTTGAACAACTATGAGATTTACCTGCACCTAGTAGAGAAATGGTGAATAGAAATACTGGCAATGGAGAGAAC
This sequence comes from Gleditsia sinensis, assembly GCA_037074535.1. Taxonomy (NCBI): domain Eukaryota; kingdom Viridiplantae; phylum Streptophyta; class Magnoliopsida; order Fabales; family Fabaceae; genus Gleditsia; species Gleditsia sinensis. The sequence goes on along the minus strand of CM073472.1, from coordinate 45,301,052 downwards.
TCATGGAAATTAATTTGTCTTTCATCATGGTGTATTTTCTTAGGTGTTTTCATTGGTTTTTGGATTAATGGCATTGTAAAATTCTGAATGTAGTTGTATTCTGTAAACAATTGACAGACTGTAATAAAAATATTGTATTTATTAGTTATGAATGTAGTTGTTACAAATTATGGGCTTCCCAATTATATTGTATTTTTGATATCATAGAGTTAAAAAATAGCCATTAAACAGAAAAACTAATAGAAGAGAGTTATCCACTTTCTACTAAATAAAAGAGCAAATATAATGGAACTAAAAATCATCCATTAAACACAAAAACTAATAGGAGATTGTTATCCATTTTCCATTAAACAAAGAAGCCAATAAAATAGAGTTAAAAGCCTCCCATTAAATACAAAAACCAATACAAGAGAGTTATCCACTTTCCACTAAATAAAAGAGCAAATATAATGGAACTAAAAATAATCCATTAAACACAAAAACTAATAGGAGATTGTTATCCACTTTCCATTAAACAAAGAAGCCAATAAAATAGAGTTAAAAGCTTCCCATTAAATACAAAAACCAATACAAGAGAATTATCCACTTTCCACTAAATACAAGAGCAAATATAATAGAACTAAAAACCATCCATTAAACACAAAAACTAATAGGAGATAGTTATCCATTTTCCATTAAACAAAGGAGCCAATATAATATAGTTAAAAGCCTCCCATTAAATACAAAAACCAATACAAGAGAGTTATCCACCTCCCATTAAATACAAAAACTAATACAATAGAGGAATAAAATAGAGTTAAAAACCTCCCATTACAAGTAATTAGCACTAAACACAATATTTAAAACTATTTCCAAGGCTTCTTCTTTTTCCTTGAAAATCTTTTGATAGCTGCCTGAATAGTGGGCATAACCGTATGTTTCAGTCCTTGGTTATACTGTGCATCACTTCCACTAGCAGAAGATGGAGGAATTTGTTGGCTAGACAATGGAATATTTTTCCCTTTGTGACTGCATGATGCCTACAAAACACAAATTTATTAAGTATAATATCTTGCAAACATAGACAAAAAAGATGATAATCAATTAACAAACCTTATCTCCTGTAAATGCACTTTTTGTTTCAACAATGAAATCACTAGCATTGGAGGCCTGTGCAATCTGAACCTGGACACAATATATTGAAATCTCAAGATAAGCATTAAATGAATAGAATAAAAAATATTGTATTATAATATATTGGGCTTTAAAGTACTAAAATTCATCTAAATTTACTATACAAACAATAAGTTTACCTCAACTAGATTAGGGACATCCTTAATATTAGTATGAACATTCTTCTTTTCCCTTTGTACTCCACTTCCTTTGCAAGTTCTTGCATTATGTCCATGTCCTCCGCACTTTGAGCATCTCACAACTTGGCCATGCTTACTCATTTTATAAGGATTTTTGACTTTCTCATCTAGACCCTTAATTCTTTGTTTCTTAGGTCTCCCTGGCATCTTTCTCGGCTTTGGAGGGTCTACATCTGGCAAATTTGTCTCTGTCCATCTTGTCTTATCAGGTATTGGATAAATGATCGGTTCATATGATTTGATATATGTGTCTTTTGTGTATATAGATGACACAAAATCTTCAGGCTCTTGACCATGCATCCAAATGGCAGAACATGCATGTGAACATGGTATCCCATTCAAGTCCCATCTTCGACAACTGCACGATCGCTGATTCAAGTTTACAACAAATTGTTTTCCCTTGCAAGATACTTGAAGTGGCAATCTCCAGCATAAGTAGTTTAACACTCAAAAGAATCATACTTGGCTATCTCCAGCTTAGCCCTAATGTTTTTGCATATATCATGCTCATACATTTTCATGCCATCCCTCTTCAACTGAAATCTTCTCATCAATTTCATTTTAATCATCTCCATCATCGTTATTAGTGGCTTCTCTGTTGCATCTAAGATGTAATTATTGAAACTTTCATTAAGATTATTCACTAATAAATCACATTTGGATCTCGTACTTAAGAATGTCCTACACCATGTTTTTGGGTCCATGGTTGCCAAATAACTGTAACCACTAGCATCCAATCCCTTAATCTTCTCCAAGGTGTTGTTGAATTCCCTTGGAGTTGAACAAGTTGTAGCCTCTCATAATAAATTTTTCAGCCCCTGGTCCTTATGTCCCCGATCTCTGAAGTTAGCATAGAGATGCCTAACACATATTCTGTGATCTGCATTTGGCATAAGCAGCTGAAATGCTTGAGTCAGGCCCTGTATAGATCAAAAGAAATACAACATATGAGAATAAACTTCAATTAAACAATTCATGTAGAATATATATATACAAAACCATAAAAAATTGCATTATCTTCTGCCTGTCAGATATAAATGTCCAGTCAAGTTCTAGAACTCCTCCAATATCATGTAACAACAGTTCTAAAAACCATACCCAGGTATCCTTATTCTCTATCTCAATAGCGGCATATGCTATTGGATATAGATTTTCGTTTCCATCCCTCCCAACAGCTGATAGTAACTATCCTCCAAAAGGAGATTTCAAATGACAGCCATCTAGACATACAAACCTTCTACAACCAGCCAAAAATCCTGACTTCATTGCTCCTAATGAGACATACATCCTTTTAAACACACGATTTCTTAATGCACCATAGTCGGCAACATGTACCTTCACTGTACTTCCTGGATGGTAGTCAAGAAGAGTTTGAGCATAATCATACACTCTCTTGTATTGATGACTCCACTGCCCATAAATGGCCTTCATGGCCTTCCTTTTGGCTCTATAAACTTTGCATAGTGACACATCAGTCTTCATATTAGCAGTCATCTCTGCCATCATATTAGTAACCTTCCAATCCAGATTTCTTCTCAATTTCTCTAGATATTTTTTTGCCAAATATGTTGAGGTGATCTGCCTATTCTTGTATGTTCTAGAACAAGAATGCTTCGGATACAAGGTTCTAATCTGAAATGTAGTTTCACCTTTTAATTTGATCCCATAAATTCTAAATCCACAATTCTTTGCACATTCAACTATAACTTTATCAGGATCATTCTTCTTCCATTTTAAATCCTTCCCTTGTTGGATGTTCCATTCACGGACTGCAGTTCTAAAGATAGCCACACTAGGAAATTTCTAACCTACACTAAAGACAATATTATCCATGTCCTTATCAGGTTTGAACTCATCATATTTTGATGTGGCACAATCTTCATCACTACTCACTTATGGAGATATCAATTCATCAGAGGGTGCATATTCTGATTGGACATCAGTATCCATATAATTAACAGGTATGGTTTCTGTCATTGTTAATTGTTTTGATGCCAAACCTACAATCTTCTGAGAATTATCAAAAACAGGCTCTTCACTTACAAAATACAAACAAAATATTATTTATGTACAACCATCAATATAGATAAATATTATATAGAATTTATAAACATACTCAAAAATTTGTCATTGTAGCTAAGTAATCAATTTACCTGGCAAGTCATAAATCTCTTCATCACTAGTTACCACCTCTTTCCAATATGGGTCATCCTCAGTACTACTGCTATATTCATCATTTACGTAGTCACTATCTTCCTCTGCATTTACTTCCTCAAGTTCATCATCTCCTTTTATTGACACATCACATAAATCACTCATTGTGTCTATAAAATATATTGAAATCTCCATATCCGGCTTATAAATATCATATAACTCCAACATGCTTTCAATCTCAGCATCTGACATAATGTGTATAAGTCCTATATCTAAAGTCTGATACGGGACAAGGTAATGCACCGAGATACTTGCTTTCAACATGAATTTTTGTAACTCATGCATAAGCTCAAAATATGACACAACATCCCTATCCATAAGGCCTATGGTTGTCACACTACCTCCTATATAATTGGTTTCTTCTATCCCCTGATGTAGTCTGCCACCATAGTGCACAATAAAATTTACATTTGATTTCATTGACCTTGTGTAAAGAAAAAATATGTAATTTAGCAAGTGTAAATGGCATTATTAAATAAAATGAATCCATTATTCAACTATGATTATTTTGTGTCAAAAACTAAATAAAGTCAGTCAAATAGGCATATAAGGTATGATTGAAATGCATAACAATTTTTTAATAAAAAAAGTAAATAACTTTGTTTCCATCAAGAAGTTCAGCAACACTTTGGGACCACGAAAAGGATCACAAAAGAATGTCTTCCAACAACACTTCCAAGAACACACTTTGGGACCACAAAAGAAATTTCCATTAGATTTTTAATTATATTAATAGATTTTAAATTAAATTGGAGCAATAATAATAGAGACATCTGTGACAACAACAAAAAATTCTAACGACATTTGGGACCACAACAAAAATTTCTTCCATCGACACTTTGGGGACCACAATAAAATGTCTGTAGCCAGAGAGACAACATCAGTGTTTCATCACATGCCTTACAATCCTTTTTATAACCAGTGGGCCATATGCTATATTTTGCTATATATCTGTAAAATCCATGCTACCTGAAGCTTTGCCGTCCATTTGCAGTGTCTGGTGAAGCAGAGTCACTAACCAGTGGCACTCGCAATGGCTGGTGAAGTTCCTGGTGACTGGGTCGTAGTGGCTGGTGAAGCTTTTGGTGAAGCAGAGTCACCAACCAGTTGTGTTTCCTTCTCCCTCAGGTGGACAATGCTCCCAGTGCGTTTCCTACATCCAGTGGCATTCGCGGTGGTTGTTGAAACTCACGAGCGCTCGCGGTGGTTGTTGAAGCTCACGGGCGCTCGCGGTGGTTGTTGAAGCTCACGGTGGCTGGGTCATGGTTCGGTGGGTTGTGTTTCTTTCTCTCTCAGGTGGTCGGTGCTGCCATTACGAATGATTTAGGGGAGCAGCTTTTTTGACGTTGAAGGTGTGCGATGAAGAGAACACTAGAGACGTTGAAGGTCTACTGGAGAAGACAAGGAAGGTAAACACGGGAAGGATTGAGGATTGGGAAAAATAAGGAAATTTGTTTTGATAAAATAAAGTATTTTTTAAAATACGAAAAATAATTTTATAAAAAATATTTGAAGGGTATTTAAGACATTTTAAGTATTTAAATATTATATATTAAGAATAAAAATAAATAAAGGAGGAAAATTGCCACAAAATTAAAGAATAGGGGGAACATTGCTCAAATTAAAAGAAAGGGGGGCAAATTGTAATTGCACCCATAGATCAGGGTGGCAAAATGCATTTTCTCCATAATTTTATTTGATTAAAAGTATTGTTGTTAGAAAAGAGGATAAAATAGAATAGTTATTTTTATTTTAAAAGTAATTTAGTGAAACTTGTAAATTTCTTTAAAATTCTAACTCATTCAAGAAGAATTATGTAAAAGACAACATTCAGAGTTTATAATAAAACTTTTAAACTTTATAATAATAATAATTATCGGACCTTTAATTAAATCATAAGCTCATACTTATTTAAATAAAAACCACTTTCCAAAAATGAATATTTCAAGGTTGAGTCAAAGAAATAGAACACTTATATTTGTAAATAAAATAATAATAATTTAGATACTTTAAAAGATTTAGATTGTTGATGTCAAAACATTTGAGCCTATTAAATAAATGTTTAAGTCCTTCATAAACCAATTTCCTTAGTTTAATCTAAATCTCATATTCAAGTTTTACAAAGTTTTAATAATTTTTCTGTAATAGTTAACTTTTAACCAATTCTTCCAAAAGGTTAATTAACCTATGTTTAATGTTCATCAGATCAATTAATTGTGCATGGCCCCAAAACGAATAATACGAATTCAATTAACCAAAGTTACTAAACCAAAACTATTGGCCATTCAAATCATACATTTGAACGATTCCCGAATATCCCTTTTTGGATCAAACCAAAACTTCAAATATAACACATGTCAGAATTACAAATCGGAACATTCTAAGCTTATCATATAACATAATCATGCTTTTGAAATTACATATATCACTAACTACAATACAACTAAGTTAACCAATCTAATCACCTGAGTCATAACAAAAGAAAACAAATTTACACAAGTATAGAAGGATCTGGATCCTCTGCTGCGCATTGAAGCGCGGCGTTTCATTAAATCATCCTTCCTTTTTTTAAAAAAATGATTTATAATTTTTATAAATAAAATCAGAATCTCTTTTTTTACTCTTCGTATAATTATTAAAGCCATCCTCCCATTTTTTTATATTTAAAATATATATTTTTAATTTAATTTTTTAAACATACTATTTAAAAAAAAATTTCTTTAAAAAATTTTTTTTTTGTGTATTTTAAAAATATTTTTATGTTAACTCTCTTCATACAAATTTAATGAATTTATTTAACTAATCAAAGCATTTATTTAATTAAATTAAGATATATACATTTTCAATTTAATTTTTGTTTCTAAATATCTAGTATAGAGAGAATGCTTTTTTACTTTATATTTATTTAAGTGTAACAATGCATTGAATGTAATAAAAAAATAAATTTTAATAAAATAATGTCATTCATTGCAACTTGTTGTGATTACATTAATAATATGTTAACATAATACTATACTAGCATATACAAAATAGTACTTCAACCATCAATTTTGTTAGTATCAGATATAACTCTAGAGAACTTCATTGCATCAAGCGACTGCGTGAAATGATTAAGTTGTGCCTACATAATAAAAAAAATCACAAGATGAACATTAATTATAAAAGAACATAAATCATTTTTTATAGTATAAGAAATTATATTACCGTCAACAATCTAGTAAAACTAAAATCACTCTTATGTGATTGAGTGAATGTTGAAGATGTTGAAGGTGTAAAAAAAGAATTTCCAAATTGAATCACATTGTGTGCTTCATAGTCCTGTAAAAATTATGCATAATTAGGAATTCTTCAACTAATGTAAAATTAATAACACACTTACAAGTATAATTTTACATACTTGTGAATTGTTGGTCATCAGAGTTCTTTTTTTTCTCTTAGATTGAATCTCAATCCAACTTTTCAAACGTCTTTTACTCTTTATGCCAATTTTCTTTTGGAATCCCTTCGCTTGTGCGATGCATTCACTAATTGGTGTTGTGACAACACTACTCTCATTATCCAAGTTCTTTTGCATTAAACGAAACTGCATCACTTTCTTGCTCAATTCATCCACAACTTTATTTACCATAAAAAATACTTCTGGATAGTCAGACACTTCAGTTGCTAATCTTATTAATTTTGGACAAAGTTACTTGTATCGTTGCGTACTGTCAAGTCTAGGATCTTCTTCAACTTTATTTCCCCTTATATCATGGATTACACCACTCCTCGCTTCTTTTGTCCACCTCTTTATTATGTATTGATCGGGAAGTGTTTTAATATCCATCACACCAAACACCTTCAAAGCAAGACAATACAATATACCGAAAATTTCAAACTTTCTACAACTACAAAAAATGAACATGTTGACGGAATCAAATGAAACTATGTATTCTCCCACTTGATTAACAATAGTAATAACATAGTTAAATAATGATTGATTTTCATTTCTATGTTTTATACATGCAGCTGCGTATAAATCAAACTCCTTCTGAAACAATTCAAAGATAGTGATAGTATAAATCTGAACAAGTTGTTGTAACATAAGTGAATTCTCTATTTTCAATCTAAATATTTTCTGTCGCGAATCAAATTCGTACTTCAATTCATTATAACATTTGTCTTCCACAACCCTCTCAGAATGTTTAAAGAATTGAAGGATGTCTAACTCTGGTTTCATACAACTTTTAAAATCAGAATTTAAACTTTCACTGAGCTATGTGCTTCGCATGCTAAGTGTGAAAACTTTCTTCATATAACAAGTTGCCAATTTCTCCTTTATATTGTAAATTGATTTAAGCCATGTATTTTTGCAAACATCATATTTTGACAATAAGTTGCTCCATGCCACTTCAAACCATGTTTTCTCTTCATATCTGTATATGCAGTTTTTGAAATCAGTTAAAAAATGAGAGTCATCCTTCATCAAGTTACCTAGGTGCTTAATGCCATTTTGCATCAAATGCCAAGTGCATAATCCATGTGAAGTTTTTGGCATCACCTCATGTAATGCCTTTGCCATTGCTTGACCTTGATCGGTAAAAATAGTAAGAGGTATTTTTTGCCTATATGCCTCCAAGAAAGTTTCAAAAAGCCATTTAAATGACTCTGTTGTTTCATCATACAATAGTGCTGCTCCAAAAATCACCACTCCTCTAAAATGATTGAATCTACAAAATAAAGCAAGTGGTTGGTGTGCTTTATTAGTACTATATGTTGTGTCAAGAGATATCACATCACCAAAATAGCTATAGTCAATCAGCATTCTCGCATCTGCCCAAAATACATTGGTTATTTGTTCCTCCATATCCATTTGATAAGCATGAAAAAATGATGGATTCTCTGATAATTGATGTTGAAAATATTGTAATAAATAACCAACTTCTCCATATACCATACTTCTTTGCCTTTTAGAAAGAATATAATTTTTGACATCCAATTGAGTATAACCGAGATTAGCTCTTCCTCCAACATGCCTACTCATTAACTCAAAAGATATATTTTGTTGAAGCCCAGAATCCTCAGCCAATTCAATCTCATGAGCTTGAACTTGGGATAATTTACGTTGTGATGCCAACATGTGAACCGTTTCTTGAAGATGCAGCGGATGATTATGTTCCTCAACAAAGCCATTGACTTTATATTTTCCATTATTAAGTGTAACTCCCATTCTTGCTTTACAATTGGTTTTAGTCTCTAGTCAAATATTTATAGTTATTACATCTCTTTTATCAACCTTTTGAGACCCCTCTTTACAACAAACATATTTGTATGAAGTTATAGATTCGTCTTTTTTACTTCGACTGAAATAATGTTTTTTAACTCCAAATCCAATTTTTACACCATAATCAATCCAAAACTTCCATGCTGCTTCTAAATTATCAAATTTCATGCCTAATTTATGCTTCAAATCAATTTCTATAAAAAGATCCATTGTCACTTTCAATACAATAACAGAAATAATACCTTGAAAAGAAATAGTATATTAAATAATGTGATTATAAAACAAAAATGTAATATTAAGAAAAATAAACAAACAATAAGTAAACATATATTCCTTGTAGTATTTTTTTTGGGATTTAACTTTGAACTATGCTTCATCCAATTATTAAATTATATATATATATATATATATATATATATATATATATATATATATATATATATATATATAAGAAAAGAATAGATAAGAAGGCTTAGTGCTATTGTAATAATTTTTTTTTGTTTGAACTTTGAATCATTTTTCATCCCATTTTAGCTCATGATAACAGTATCAATGATGTGAAGAATGCTCAATTATCCAGGTCAATAGTTACTGGCTTTTAATATATCACGGTTACAAGACTTGAAATAACTTTCAATTTATGCATGGACCCTTGGAAACCCATTAGAAGGTATTAAAGCATGTTTAGAGATACTTGAGTGGAACACTTGTATATGGCTTGCACGTAACGAAATTGGACTTGTTTGCAATCAGTGATGTAGATTATGCCTCGGACATTGATGATAGAAGGTCTATAATAGGTATTTATGTGTATTTTGGAGCTTATTTGGTAGCTTGGGTGTTAAAGAAGAAAAACATAATTTCTAGGTCCTGCATAGAGGCTGAATACAAGAGTTTAGCAAATGTGGTCAAGAAGGAGCAATCTTCCACTATGGTTTTGTTGGTCTGGCGTGGTTTTAGGTTTCCTTTTATGAATTTAATTGTTCATTCATTGCATCAGGGTATCTTGTATAGGTCATTGTTCGGTGAATTAAAGGTTTCAGTGACTAGAGCTCTAAGAGTATTGTCACAGCCCCAAATGATGGAACACATGACCGGCACGACATAAGGGTTTCCCCCTAGCCGCAAGCCTAACACATAGCATGCACAAAACATTCAGCACACAATCCAGAGTACATAATATATATAACTGGCCACATATGCCACATCCAATATAAGAAAATACTGTATATATATATATATATATATATATATATATATATATATATATATATATATATATATATATATCTCATGAATCCAACATCCGTGATTCAACTTAGCCTATGGCCTCATAATACAAACATTATTGTAAAATATAAAACCATTTTCCAAACAACACATCAAAATACGCAAGAAGCGAGGATCCTGCCTGTAAGTTCATGGAGATATACTAGACATAAACTAAACTAAACAAACAGTACAAAAGAGCCTTGCCCAAACTGGGGCTCACCAACGCTATCTTCAGCCTCCTACGAAGCTGTAGCTGGATCAAAGTTTCTTTGACTATCTGTGGGGAGGAAACAGAAGAGGGGTGAGATCACATCTCAGTGAATGGATAAATCATACTATAACAGAAACAGGGCAAACCAAGCACGAATGTTTCGCAATGAGTTTAATAATTGAAATCAAAGTGTAAGGATAATAATAGAAACATTAAGCATTTAACCATAATTTATTGAAAGAAAAGCTAAACAGTTCAAATGTATGTTCAAAAGATAAAACAGGATTAAATCAGTAACCGTAAAGCAAATCAATTATGCATGGTAAGTAATAAATAAAGTTATTTATGCAATAACAATGATGAATGAGATTGTTTAAAAATATTTAATATTTAAGAAAAATGCACTAGTCTATTGGAGGTCTTTCCTAAGGGATCTATCATCTTTCCCAAGCACATAGCAAGGGGAGGGTAATCACTGTAGGCGTAGACATAAGTCTACCCTAAATTTCTTAAGAACATAGCAAGGGTGTAGCAATCACTGTAGGCGTAGACATAAGTCCACCCTAAATTCTGTAACTCAGGCGGTCATAAGCCCGTCACAATATCCTAAGCCGAAGCTTTAACATGACCATGGTGCACCAGGGCTAGCACTACCTGCGGCTAGCTAACAGTGATCTAAAAGGGTTCCTCCAATAGCAAACATTTAAAAATATGCTATTCAAAGAGTTTAAAATAAAACATTTCAATAACATTATAAAAAAGCTATAATTCTCCATCTAACTCTTTTCATGCATAAAATTCCGTTCTAAAATATGTCTCATCCATGAATTCCTATGGAGACCTTTATAATTATTTTAAACTTTCCCTTTAAACATAGATCGTCCGTAGACATCGTATAAATGTTCATCATGCATCAAATCATTTCATGGCTAACTTAGTTCATTTCTATGACTAAGTTCATATTTCTATAAATCTAACTCAATGGAGAATTATCAGCCTAGATGCTTGCCCTGCATACCTAGGGTTCAACTAGGATTGAAATTTATAATTTATAACATGGTTGGAACATATTGGTTTTCAAAGCGGTAAAACAATTTAACATACATTCCAACTAGTTAAAATCATATGAGAGAGTTATAAACCGAATTCATAAAACATGCGTTATAGTAAGAAAAACCCACTCACCGTACTAGGAGTCCAACAACGAGAATTTCAACTCGTAGTGGCTCAACAACCTAGAAAACATAGACATAACATGAAAATTAGATAAATCCTAAACGTCACTATTCTTGCTGGAAAACACTATTCACCCTGAAACTTAAAAACCCTATATTCTAGCATAGAAACTAATTCTAAGACTATCTATGGAAAGAATTTCGGCAAAACGAAGCATAAAACGCGATTGGGCGGAATTTTACCTTTGGAGGTATTATTCACGCGATTTTCCGGTGACCTTCCAGTGACTTTCCGGCGAACTTGATCGGTGGGTTTTGAAGTACTCGTTGCCACGAATCCAACGGTCCAGACGGTTCGTCAATCGGAGGTCCATAGCTCCAATTATGAGGGTTTAAAATTGAAGAGGAAAAAGAAATGGTGGAAGGGGGGCTGCAAGTTTTTTTTCCTTCTCTGGTATCCGTATGCACATATATGTGCAGCGCTATAGTAAATATATTTTTTTAAATAATAATAATTATTAAATAATTAATAATAGGATTTTCTTTTATAAAAATTCATATAAATTCCGTTTTCATCATAAAATATCCCAAAATTTTCTAAAAAATTTCCATTCTCATAAATCTTTAGTTAACTCTTAAATCATGATTTTTTTCTTGATAAAAATCATAATAAAACAAATTTCTAAACAAATATCTTTATTCATATTAAAAGAAAGAGTATTTCTAAAAAATATCATAAAAATTCAATAGAGGCCGGTATAATTATTTTAAGCAACACAATACTTCTTTTACTTAAAAGTCCACTTACTTTTAACAAATCATAATCATTTGTACATAAATAAAAATATATTTGCTTATAGCGCACCAAAACATAAATTCTCTCTTTTATTCTAAATTTCCTTTAATTGGAATTTTTGTTAAATTTTACGGTTATTACAGTCTTCCCCCCTTAAAGAAATTCGGTCCCCAAATTTTTTACAAAAACCAACAACATAAAAACATAAGACTACTCTTGGAACAGCTGTGGATACTTCTCTCTCATGACGTCCTTTACTTCCCACGTAGCTTCCTCTTTGGAATGATTCTGCCAGATCACCTTCACTGTAGGGATATCCTTAGATCTCAACTTTTTCACTTGTCTATCAACAATGGCCACGGGTTTCTCTTCGTAGGCCAATTTGTCATCCAAAAGGATTTCTTGCGATTGAATCACATGAGATGGGTCGGGTAGATACTTCCTTAACATTGAGACATGGAAGACTGGATGCACTTCACTCAATCCAAGTGGTAGGGCTAGGTGGTATGCCACTGTTCCTACCCTATCCAAAACTTCAAAGGGTCCAATATACCTCGGGCTTAACTTCCCTTTCTTACCAAATTGCATGATTCCCTTCATGGGTGAAACTCGGAGGAACACGTGATCGCTTAGAGAAAACTCCAACTCCTGACGCCTATGGTCCACATAAGCCTTCTGACGACTTTGTGCAGTTAAAAGCCATTCCCTTATCAGCTTGACCTTCTCTATGGCATCTTGCACCAAGTCTGGCCCTAGCAGTTTGGCTTATCCAACTTCAAACCATCCAACAGGAGATCGGCATCTTCTCCCATAAAGAGCTTCAAAAGGTGCCATCTGAATACTGGCTTGATAACTGTTGTTGTATGCAAACTCAGCTAATGGCAGGTATCCTTCCCAACTGCCACCAAAATCCAAAATACATGCTCTAAGCATATCCTCTAGAATTTGAATCGTGCGTTCTGACTGGCCATCTGTTTGGGGATGAAAAGCGGTGCTTAGATCCAACCTCGTCCCCAAAGCTTCTTGAAAAGCTTTCCAAAACCTTGCCGTAAACTGTGAACCTCGATCAGATATGATGGATACAGGGACTCCATGCAATCTGACGATCTCACTCAGATACAGGCTTGCATACTGAGCCGCATTAAAGGTAGCCTTCACTGGTAAGAAGTGAGATGACTTGGTCATTCGATCCACTATCACCAATACTGAGTCATAACCCTTAGGGGTCCTTGGTAACCCTGTAACGAAGTCCATAGTGATCCTTTCCCACTTCCACTCCGATATCTCAATCTGTTGGTGCAAACCGGCAGGCTTCTGGTGTTCAGCTTTCACTTGCTGACAAACCAAGCACTGAGCCACAAAGTCTGATACATTCTTCTTCATCCCATTCCACCAATACAAGTCCTTGAGGTCACTGTACATTTTATTTGTTCCTGGGTGGATAGTATAGGTTGATTTATGTGCCTCCTCCAAAATTTGCTTCCTCAAGCTATCCACATCGGGTACACACAAAAGCTTCCCACATCTTAACACTCCTTCAGCATCCACGCTGAATTCAAAAGTCTGATTATTCCTAGCTTCATCCTTGAGCTTACACAGCTTAGCATCCTTGTCCTAATCTGCCTTAATATGCTCAACCAGCGGAGAGTGTAGTTGCATGTGGGCTAACAACACCCTTGGCTCCTTCACTTCAAAGCGCATCCCCTCACCTTCTAGCCGATGAATATCCTTTATCAACGGCCTCCGGAGTAGGGTGATATGGGTTAGACTCCCCATTGACTTTCTACTCAAAGCATCTGCTACCACATTGGCCTTGCCTGGGTGGTACAAGATAGTGCAGTCATAGTCCTTCACCAACTCCATCCACCTCCTCTGTCTCAAGTTAAGATTCCTTCGTTCAAAGATGTACTTGAGGCTCTTGTGGTCCGTGTAAATCTCACAGGGTTCACCATAGAGATAGTGCCTCCAAATCTTCAAGGCAAAGACCACTGCCGCCATCTCTAAATCATGTGTAGGATAGTTCTGTTCGTGCTTCCTGAGCTGCCTAGATGCATAGGCTACAACATGACCATTCTGCATTAACACACAACCCAAGCCCACCCTTGAGGCGTCACAGTACACTGAGTATCCTCCAGTGCCCGTTGGGATAGTTAGAACTGGGGTTGTGGTTAGACACTTCTTCAGGATCTGGAAACTTTCTTTGCATGCATCCAACCACTCAAACTTAACTCCCTTCCTGGTTAATCTGGTCAAAGGAGCAACAATCCTGGAGAAATCCTTGATGAACCTCCGGTAATACCCTGTTAGACCCAAGAAACTTCAGATCTCTGTCACACTAGCGGGGCGAGGCCACTGCTGTACTGCCTCTACCTTCTCGGGGTCTACTTGAATGCCGTCCTTCGTGACTACATGCCCCAGAAACATAACGCTGTCTAATCAGAACTCACACTTAGAGAGCTTGGCATACAACTGCTGATCCCTCAAGATCTGCAGAATGACCCGTAGGTGCTGTTCATGCTCCTCATGGTCTTTAGAATAAACTAAGATGTCATCAATGAACACAATGACAAACCGATCCAAGAATGGCTTGAACACCCTGTTCATCAAGTCCATAAAAGCAGCTAGTGCATTAGTTAGTCCAAAAGACATAACCAAAAACTCATAATGACCATAACGGGTCCTAAAAGCTGTCTTGGGAATATCCTCCTTCCTGATCTTTAACTGATGGTACCCTGACCTCAGATCAATCTTGGAGAAATATTTCACTCCTTGAAGTTGATCGAACAGATCATCAATCCTGGGTAAAGGGTAGTTGTTGCGCACCGTTAGCTTATTCAGTTGCCGATAGTCAATGTAAAGACGCAAAAACCCGTCCTTCTTCTTCACAAAAAGGATCGGAGCACCCCAAAGAGAAGTGCTCGGCCTGATGAAGCCCTTATCCAACAAATCCTGCAGCTGACTCTTCAACTCCTTAAGCTCTGTGGGTGCCATCCTGTAAGGCGGTATAGAAATTGATCGAGCCTCTGAAATAAGGTCGATACCAAACTCTATCTCCCATTCAGGAGGTAATCCTGGCAACTCCTCTGGAAAGACATATAGGAATTCTCTTACCACTGCCATCTTGTCTACATCGGGTACCTTCCCATCCACATATCTAACATACGCCAAGTATCCCTGGCATCCCTTCTTCAACATCCTCTGATACCACTTTGTCACGCCCCCAAATGATGGAACACATGACCGGCACGGCATAAGGGTTTTTCCCTAGCCGCAAGCCTAACACATAGCATGCATAAAACATTCAGCACACAATCCAGAGTACATAATATATATAACTGGCCACATATGCCACATCCAATATAAGAAAATACTGTATATATATATATATATATATATATATATATATATATCTCATGAATCCAACATCCGTGATTCAACTTAGCCTATGGCCTCATAATACAAACATTATTGTAAAATATAAAACCATTTTTCAAACAACACATCAAAATACGCAAGAAGCGAGGATCCTGCCTGTAAGTTCATGGAGATATACTAGACATAAACTAAACTAAACAAACAGTACAAAAGAGCCTTGCCCAAACTGGGGCTCACCAACGCTATCTTCAGCCTCCTACGAAGCTGTAGCTGGATCAAAGTTTCTTTGACTATCTGTGGGGAGGAAACAAAAGAGGGGTGAGATCACATCTCAGTGAATGGGTAAATCACAGTATAACAGAAACAGGGCAAACCAAGCACGAATGTTTCGCAATGAGTTTAATAATTGAAATCAAAGTGTAAGGATAATAATAGAAACATTAAGCATTTAACCATAATTTATTGAAAGAAAAGCTAAACAGTTCAAATGTCTGTTCAAAAGATAAAACAGGATTAAATCAGTAACCATAAAGCAAATCAATTATTCATGGTAAGTAATAAATAAAGTTATTTATGCAATAACAATGATAAATGAGATTGTTTAAAAATATTTAATATTTAAGAAAAATGCACTAGTCTATTGGAGGTCTTTCCTAAGGGATCTATCATATTTCCCAAGCACATAGCAAGGGGAGGGTAATCACTGTAGGCGTAGACATAAGTCTACCCTAAATTTCTCAAGAACATAGCAAGGGTGTAGCAATCACTGTAGGCGTAGATATAAGTCCACCCTAAATTCTGTAACTCAGGCGGTCATAAGCCCGTCACAATATCCTAAGCCGAAGCTTTAACATGACCATGGTGCACCAGGGCTAGCACTACCTGCGGCTAGCTAACAGTGATCTAAAAGGGTTCCTCCAATAGCAAACATTTGAAAATATGCTATTCAAAGAGTTTAAAATAAAACATTTCAATAACATTATAAAAAAGCTATAATTCTCCATCTAACTCTTTTCATGCATAAAATTACGTTCTAAAATATGTCTCATCCATGAATTCCCATGGAGACCTTTATAATTATTTTAAACTTTCCCTTTAAACATAGATCGTCCGTAGACATCGTATAAATGCTCATCATGCATCAAATCATTTCATGGCTAACTTAGTTCATTTCTATGACTAAGTTCATATTTCTATAAATCTAGCTCAATGGAGAATTATCAGCCTAGATGCTTGCCCTGCATACCTAGGGTTCAACTAGGATTGAAATTTATAATTTCTAACATGGTTGGAACATATTGGTTTTCAAAGCGGTAAAACAATTTAGCATACATTCCAACTAGTTAAAATCATATGAGAGAGTTATAAACCGAATTCGTAAAACATGCGTTATAGTAAGAAAAACCCACTCACCGTACTAGGAGTCCAATAACGAGAATTTCAACTCGTAGTGGCTCAACAACCTAGAAAACATAGACATAACATGAAAATTAGATAAATCCTAAACGTCACTATTCATGCCGAAAAATACTATTCACGTCGAAACCTAAAAACCCTATATTCTAGCATAGAAACTAATTCTAAGACTATCTATGAAAAGAATTTTGGTAAAACGAAGCCTAAAACGCGATTGGACGGAATTTTACCTTTGGAGGTACTATTCACGCGATTTTTCGACGAAATTGATCGGTAGGTTTTGAAGTACTCGTTGCCACGAGTCCAACGGTCCAGTCGGTTCGTCAATCGGTAGCTCAAATTATGAAGGTTTGAAATTGATGAGGAAAAAGAAATGGTGGAAGGGGGGCTGCAAGTTTTTTTTCCTTCTCTGGTATCCGTATGCACATATATGTGCAGCGCTACAGTAAATATTTTTTTTAAATAATAATAATAATTATTAAATAATTAATAATAGAATTTTCTTTTATAAAAATTCATATAAATTCCGTTTTTCATCATAAAATATCCCAAAAATTTCTAAAAAATTTCCATTCTCATAAATCTTTAGTTAACTCTTAAATCATGATTTTTTCTTGATAAAAATCATAATAAAACAAATTTCTAAACAAATATCTTTATTCATATTAAAAGAAATAGTATTTCTAAAAAATATCATAAAAATTCAATAGAGACCAGTATAATTATTTTAAGCAACACAATACTTCTTTTACTTAAAAGTTCACTTACTTTTAACAAATCATAATCATTTCTACATAAATAAAATATATTTGCTTATAGCGCGCCAAAACATAAATTCTCTCTTTTATTCTAAATTTCCTTTAATTGAAATTTTTGTTAAATTTTACGGTTATTACAAGTATACTGTGACAACCTAAGCATGATGATAAAAGGTCTACAATAGGGAGTTGTGTGTATTTTGGAGCTAATTTTGTAGCTTGGGTGTCAGAAGCAAAGCACAATCTCTAGATCTTGCACAGAGCCTGAATATAGGAGTTTGACAAATGTGGTGGTAGAACTTACGTGGATTAGCTCATTGTTGGGTGAACTAAAGGTCCATTTACTAGAGCTCCAAGAGTGTATTGTAACAAACTAAGCTCTAGCTAGCAGCTAGTCTAGTGTTGCATAATAGAACAAAACGTATCGAGCTTGATTGTTTTTTTTACGGAGAAGGTAACAAGGAAAGAAATTGAAGTTTTTTTGTACCATCAAATGTGAAAACATCATATGTTTTTACTAAGCCTTTGGCAAGAGATTGGTTTTATGTTCATATGTACAAATTAATAGTAGAAGATCTATATACTCTGAGTTTAAATGGGAGTGTTAGCATAAAAAAATGATCGATTTAGGCTATGGTTAGTCAATTATAATTCCATAACAGTTTGTACAGGTGTCAATTACATATAAGTTTTGTTATTGGTTGTACAAAGCCTATATAAGGTTACATTTTGTAACTGCGTAATACAGAAGAGTTTACCTCTCATTTATAGCCTGCTAGATAAGGACACAAGAAAGATTGTTTCTTTGAGAAGATATGGTTTAATGTGTTAGTATCTGAAAGTATAAAGTTTACTACAATAGAGATCATGATATTACAAATTCTTGATTATCGCTATTGATGTGAACCCCTGATATGAACCTCACCAAGAGTAGTGAGACCCGAAATCAATATGGGATCTAAGTTCAAAGATCGTGTTCTAATCAGATTTATAACAAAAAATAAATTAAAGAAAAGGACCTTGACCCATTATCTATAAAGAGATAAGAACCAAAGGTATAAGAAATATTGCAGACGCCACACTCAAGAAAGAGGAAGAAGATTGTGAGTGATAAGTCTTGCTTGAACGCCATAAGATAAATCTTGATAAGTTCAGAAAAGTTCTTTAAAGAACCAAAGAGAAAACACTATCAATAATATAAATGATAATCTGTCTTGTTCATGAGCATACATACCTATTTATAGGCCAATTACCTAAACTTAGAAGAAAAACTATATAGGAAACTCCTATAGGATAAGGGAAAATAGAAATAGGGAACTGTTCTAGAAACTATAAAATAGGAAACTCCTATAGGGCAAGGAAAAAATACAAATAGGAAACTCTTCTAGAAACTATCAAATAGGAAACTTTCCTAGTCAAATAAATAAAATACTAAAAGTAAATAAATCAGAAAAAAAAAAAGTAGCTTAAATTGGACCATTAAATAAATCCATTATTTTGGGCCTATATTCAGTTTTTAGCCTTCAATCTTCTTGTACTTTAATCCCATATTCAGATTGGCTTGTCTTGACCCATATTTAAGTGGGCTTTAATGATATGGACCAGTTTTGCGCTCTTCTTTTTGAATTGATGCAGGTATCTCCTTGTTGGGCTTCTAAAATTAGACTATTAAATTCTTCTTTAAATCTTTTAGACCGAGCTCTTATGATAGGTCTACTTGGGACTTCCAGCAGGTCTGCATTCTATTTTCATTCACTAGCCGTGCTCACATCATTCCCTTCCTCTTGAAAATGATTTGTTCTCAAATCAGCACCTACATCAAAAAGAGTTAAATCAATAACTTTGAAACACACACTAACATTATCATTACTTGGAAGATCTAGCTTGTAGGCATTGATATTGATTCTTTCAATCACTTGAAATAAACCATATCCTCTTCGAAGTAGTTTCAAATGCCTTTGAGGTACAATCATTTCCTTTCTCATATGCAACCAAACCCAATCTCCAGGATCAAATATAATTCTTTTGTGTCCCTTTTTAGGTTTATTGACATATTGTTCAATTTTTTTCTCAATGTCTTGCCTTGCCTTCTTATAGATCTGCTTAACAAAATCAACTTTCTTCTTTTCATCTAAGTTAACACAATCATCCATCAATAAAGGAATTAAATCCAAAGGAGTTAATGGATATAAACTATGCATAATTTTGAAATGTGAAAACTTTGTTGCAAAATGCACACTCTTATTATATACAAACTTGACATGTTTCAAAAACAAATTAGACTCAATATTGGGCATGCCATGCAATCTCACAATTTTCTTGAAAAACAAATTACCAATATGTGATACATCATCGGTTTTATGACATGGTATGATATGTGTCATTTTAGAAAATTTGTCAACAACCGCATATATAGAATCTCTACCCCATTTTGACCTAGGTAAACTCAACACAAAATCTGTAGATAAGTCAATCCAAAGTTCACTAGGTAGATGCAAAGAAGTATATAATCCATTAGGCTTCATTTTAAACTTAGCTTGTCTACAAGTTAAAAACTGTTCACATATTTGTTTTACATCATATTTCATTTGCAGAACATCTAAAGTCTTAGATATGCCAAAATGCCACATTAAACCACCTCTATGAGCTTCCCTAACAAGCAAATCCTGCAATGAATATTTAGGCATACACAATTTATTTTCTTTAAACAGAAATTTATTATGCCCAAAGAACATATCAGATGCCACTTTCTCACATCCATTGAGAACATTACCCTGCAAAATAGAAACTTCAATATTGGGTAAGTAAGAGTTGAGCTCATTAATACAATCATTGGCAAAATTGAAAACAAATTATTTTTTTGTCACACTTTCTCTTGTATAAAAATTCATTTGTTTTCTCTCGTTTCTTCTTTCGATGACCTAATTGGTTCTTGTAATTTCTCCATCAATTTTCTCAGCCTTTCTTTCATTTTCTCTCTTAACTTTCTCGTCCTTTATCTCTTTTTCTTTCATAATTTTCTCAACCTCTCTCTCTTTTTCTCTCTTAATTTTCTCGGCCTCTCTCTCTTTTTCTATCATACTTTTTTTGTCCTTTATCTATTTTTCTCTCATAATTTTCTCAACATCTCTCTCTTTTTCTCTCTTAATTCTTTCATTCATTTTCTTTTCTTCACTCTCTTTCTTTTGTAACCCCACATGATCAACATAATAGTCTTTAACACTTTTGGACCTTTGAGTGGAGCATTGCAACTTCTTAATTAAGTCTCTATGGTAGTGACTTGGAATGAATCGCTTTCTCATAACTACTTTCATCTCCTCCCACGTCTTAATGGGTCTTTCTCCATTTCGTCTCCTGCTTAAAATCAATTGATCCCACCAAATAATAGCATAGTCAGTAAATCCCATGATAGCCAACTTTACCATTTTCAACTCAGAATAGTTGTGACAACCAAACAACAACTCCATCCTTCTCTCCTAATTTAGATAAGCTTTGGGGTCATTTTTACCTTGAAACGACAGAACCTTCGTCTTAAAACTACTCAAGTTATTATTTTTCCAATTTCTAACTTCTCTAAACCTCCCATCATATTTTCTACTCAAATCGCTGTCAACTTCATCAAAATCATCTCTATACTCTCTACCTTCAAAACTCACTTTTCTCGGTTGAACTATCTCTCTCCTATGCATATTGGGAGTATTTTGTGAATTCTCTACCCGATCTAAATGTTGATGAACTTGTTCTATCTCCTCTTTCAAAACTCGCCTCATCTCACTCACTAAAGTTTCCATTATCAACTTTGGATCCACCATTCTCGACACGCCTTCGAAAATATTTTTGTCCTTGTGTTACATGATTTTTTTACAAAACAATGTTAGAGTAAAACAAATTCTCACAACACTAGCTCACGTGTTTCTCTCAAGATTGATGGCACTCACACTCGTGTTTACTCAAATTTTGGCTTTTACCCTCTTATAAGCTCACACTCTCTTGTCTTTTCCCTCTCTTAGTCTCCTCTTTCAGCTCTTTATTGAACTCAAACAAACTCACACAAAAAATTTCTTGCAACAATTCAAACTCAACTAATAGAGTACAAAGAGCAAAGGAAGAAAAAAATCAACAGAATTTTAAGAAGCAAAGGAAGAAAAACAAACAAAATTTTAAGAAGAAAAGGAAACAAAGCAATAGAACTTAAAAAAAATAAAGACAAGATAAGAAGTTGAATAAGAAAAATCACACCACGAAGCAACTAGAATAGAAAGAAATCAATGACTAGAGAAAAAGAAACAATTGAGATAGCAAAAATAACTAAAAATAAGAAAACCAAATATCAAAGCAAGAAAAAAAATTGATGCAATTAGAATTATTAGATCACTTTTTTTTTAAGATCAAAATCCAAAATCTAGGTGGAACTTGAATTCCAACAACAATTGGTTCCCCTTTTTTTTTCGAATTTCCTCTTCTTCTTCTTTTTTTTTTTCTGAATTCTGCACTGCTTTTTTTTTTCTTTTTTTTTTCAATTCTGATTTTTTTTTCTTTTTTTTTTCGAATTTCTTTTTTTTCTTTCAGAATATGCACTTGAACTAAGAACACTAGAAATAAAATGAAAATTAGAAGATAAGAAGAACGAAGAACACATAAAAAAAACGAGATAGTAAGAAGGAATAAGAATAAGAAAACAAAAAGGATAGATCAAACCTGATTTAGAACTTAGGCTCTGATACCAAATGATGTGAATCCCTGATATGAACCTCACCAAGAGTAGTGAGACTCGGAATCAATATGGGATCTAAGTTCAAGGATCGTGTTCTAATCAGATTTATAACAAAAAATAAATTAAAGAAAAGGACCTTGACCCATTATCTATAAAGAGATAAGAACTAAATGTATAAGAAATATTGCAGACGCCACACTCAAGAAAGAGGAAGAAGATTGTGAGTGATAAGTCTTGTTTGAACGCCACAAGATAAATTTTGATAAGTTCA
The DNA here is from genome assembly GCA_037074535.1 of Gleditsia sinensis. Classification (NCBI taxonomy): domain Eukaryota; kingdom Viridiplantae; phylum Streptophyta; class Magnoliopsida; order Fabales; family Fabaceae; genus Gleditsia; species Gleditsia sinensis. Next base: position 45,278,235 of record CM073472.1, on the reverse strand, counting down.
GAAAAGTTCTTTAAAGAACCAAAGAGAAAACACTCTCAATAATATAAATGATAATCTGTCTTGTTCATGAGCATACATACCTATTTATAGGCCAATTACCTAAACTTAGAAGGAAAACTATATAGGAAACTCCTATAGGATAAGGGAAAATAGAAATAAGGAACTGTTCTAGAAACTATCAAATAGGAAACTCCTATAGGGTAAGAAAAAAATACAAATAGGAAACTCTTCTAGAAACTATCAAATATGAAACTTTCCTAATCAAATAAATAAAATATTAAAAGTAAATGAAAAAAAAACGTAGCTTAAATTGGGCCATTAAATAAATCCATTATTTTGGGCCTATATTCAGTTTTTAGCCTTCAATCTTCTTGCACTTTAAGCCTATATTCAGGTTGGCTTGTCTTGACCCATATTTAAGTGGGCTTTAATGATATGGACCAGTTTTACGCTCTTCTTTTTGAATTGATGCAGGTATCTCCTTGTTGGGTTTCTAAAATTAGACTATTAAATTCTTCTTTAAATCTTTTAGCCCGAGCACTTATGATAGGTCTACTTAGGACTTCCAGCAGGTCTGCATTCCATTTCCATTCGCTAGCCGTGCTCACATTAGCTATGTCATCAAGCTTTAAAAACTGGCAACATCAAGGATGCAATAGTCTTGATCTATTTTTACTTCTTATGTTATGTAGAAAATCTAAAGGCTCATCAACCATGTTTTAGACTCTGTTTCTGTTTGATTAAACAAAGCACATATGTTGTCCTCTTTAAATTTCTTAAGGAGATTGAATTTGCTAACCTTTTAATTTAACTTCAAGAAGGAGCAATCTTCCACTATGGTTTTTGATATGAGGGAATTGCCTTAGGGAGTAATCATCCCCAAAAGCCAGGCTGTTGGAGTGAGGATGCCTAAGGTCTTATAAACCCCCCAGTTAGTGGTATTCTAGCCGATGTGGGACTTTGCCAATAGTCACTCGATAATCACCCTCACCGTTGCACAGTTCACATCATTCGTCCACTCTTTTTAAATGATGTGAACCCCTGATATGAACCTCACCAAGAGTAGTGAGACCCGAAATCAATATGGGATCCGCTTAGAAGGATCGTATTCTAATCAGATTTATAACAAAAATAAATTAAAATAAAATGACCTTGACCCGTTATCTATAAAGAGATAAGAACCAAAGGTATAGGAAATATCGCAAACGCCACACTCAAGAAAGAGGAAGTAGATTGTGAGTGATAAGTCTTGCTTGAACGCCACAAGATAAATTTTGATAAGTTCAGAAAAGTTTTTTAAAGAACCAAAGAGAAAACACTCTCAATAATATAAATGATAATCTGAATTGTTCATGAGCATACATGCCTATTTATAGGCCAATAACCTAAATAAACAAGAAAAAGTAATAGAAAACTCCTATAAAATAAGGAAACCTAAAAATAGAAAACTCCTACAGAGTTAGGAAAACCTTTTCTAGTTAGACAAGGAAACCATCAAATACTAAACTTGAAACTCTTAGATAGCTTAGGTAAACCTCTTCTAGTCAAATAAGGAAACCATCAAATACTAAACTTTTCTAGTCAAATAAAGTAAAATAAATCAGAAAAACGCAGCCTAAATTGGGCCATAAAATAACTCATTGATTTTGGGCCTATTTTCAATCTCCAGGCTTGAATCTTCTTGTACTTTAGGTCTATATTTAAATTGGCTAGTCTTGGCCCATATTTAAATGGGTTTTAATGACATGGACCAATTTTGACTCTTCTTTTGTCGTAATGCAAATATCTCCTTGATGGGCCTCTAGGATTAGACTATTAAGTGCTTCTTTGAATATTCTAGCCTGAGCTCTTGTAATAGGTCCAACTGGAACTTGAAGCGGGTCCACATTCCATTTCTGTTTGTCAGCCCTAGCCATGATCTCATCAGTTTTGTTGGTCTGGCGTGGTTTTAGGTTTCCTTTTATGAATTTAATTGTTCATTCATTGCATCAGGGTATCTTGTATAGGAGAGAGACTAAGAGAGCTAGAGAGAAGAAAAAGGGAGTGAAGGAAAGTGGCAAGAAGAGAGGAAAAAAGAAAAAGAGGAAAAGAAAGAAAACAGAGAAGAGAAGGGAGAAAATGTTATACAAAGAGTAAAAGAAAAAGAAAAAGAATAAATGAGGAAGGAAAAAAAAAACTCACCCATTTAAGGAAGAAAGACGAGTAGAGTGAGATTGGAGAATTTATTTGGCAACTTTAAAAAAATTAAATAATTGAGTAATCTTATTTTATTTTCTTAATTTTTTTATGAAATTCAATTTAGTCATTAAATTTTTTTATTCGAATAAATCTTAATGTATCATAAATGTCTATTTTTAGTCTTTGAAATTAACTTTATCAACAAAATTAATGAAAATGTTGAATTGAACAAATATAATATTTAACTTATTAAATTATTATTTTAAATAAATGACTTAATTAAATTTTTTTTATCATTCTAAATTGATAAAAAGAGATTATTTTATCTTTAATGATGAGTTTTGATAAAAACTAATCTATATGAAATGGCTAGATTAATCGTTTTAAGGTAAAAAAAAAATTTTTGATAGAAAAAACTATTTTAATAGATAATTTAGTATATTAAATATATTGTATAATTTTTTTGTTAATTTTTTTAAAGCATTTTCGGACTCAAAAATATATTTGTGAAATGTATTTAAATAATTTTTTTAAAAAAAATTAAATTAAATTATACTATAAATTAAAAAAATTAAAAAAAAGATTTTATTTAAATAATTTAAAAACTAAATTATAGTAATAAATAAACTTTTAAAAAATGAAAAATACTATTATAACCTCAAATTTTTTTGCATTGATTTTCTTATTAATATTAAAAATTGATTAATAGCTACCCTTTTTTTTCATAATTTAATATCATTAAAGATTAAAATATTTATTTCATTAAAATAATTTTACCTATTGTGCTTGATAGAGTAGGATATGATAAGATAACAGATAACAATAGGATAAGATATGAGTCTGATAAACTCCTTTCGTATCCTGTGTTTGATGTACAACAAGATAGACATTATGCTATCCTATCTTGTGTTTGAAAAAAATCAAATAATAGTAAGATATGATATAAATTATTTAAAATAATAAAATTACTATTATAATAAAATTACATATATACTTATTTAAAATCAATTTTAATACAATTTTTTTGATTATTTTATACATTAATATAAAATTAATAAAATAGTATCCTTAAGATTAGTAAAAATTTACTTATTTTTATTTTTCATTCATTTCTCTACCTCCTTGCCAAGAATTTTTTTTTCTTTTTCTTTTTTTTATTTTTCCTTTTTTTATATAAAAAAAATCCAATCATGTTTTTCTTCATTATAATAGACTCAAACAACAATGAAATAGCCTTTTCTATTATTTGTCATTGGATCCTAAATTAGAGTCAAGATTAATTATTATCATAGTAGTTCAAGGTTATCACTTCTATATTTTCTCAAATATTTCAAAAAAAAAATTGTGGAGGGAGGGTAAAACAGCAGCAATAAATCAGTAATAATAGAAACAACTTTTTAATGGGTATTAATAACTTAGGCACAATTTTTTCCAATACAACCTTAAATTGCAAGGTTCAAGTGCCTATACTTGTAAACAACAAAAATCAACTGGCCTTCTTAAATAGATACCACACATCATTGAGTTAATAATTATCCTCCATGAAAATAAATAATCTTTTCAACTTCTTTGTCACTGAGCTTCGTCAATCTTTTTTCTTCCGTTGCTTAACAAGATCATTTGTAGCCCGCTTGTGTTCATTAGATATCTAGATTAGAAGAGGATAGAGAAATAGAGAAATCAGAACTAATTGGTAATGTGGTAATGTGTGATATGTCTCCTCACAAACTTGATGAGTCATGCTAGAGTAAGATTCTTCAAAAGGTGCCCTATTTCCCTGCCATGAAACTATACAACCAAAAGCAGGAATAAAAAACAATAACTCTCTTGGTAGTTAGTACCTGTAAGTTTAAGGCAAGACGATTTAAATAGATGCACTGCATACACATTCATAAGATATATTCCAAAACTAATCTCAAGAGAAAACGATGTAGCATCAATCAGGATTGGGAAAAGTTTGATAAGCTCTATTTTATAATATATACATGACATCCATCATCCAATGTCTATTTGAACGCACGAAACTTGATTTAGTAGCTGAGAGCTCTCTCTCCTACAATGCCTCAAAACATTGTTCATGTTGCAACATGTAAAGGTCACTCTATCTTCTAAGCCATAAAATCTCACAAATTCAGTAATGGTAAAGCATGGTGAAATAAATAAATACACACACACACACACACACACACACTTATCAAGGTTCATAACAAAGACCTTCACGGTTACTTACCAAAGTAGGGACATTTTCTTTAAGAGAAAAACTTTACAATTAATACATATGCATCCTATAGTAAATCAACACAGCACCCATATAGGTTCTATTACTAATTTAAGACAAATAAGAGATTATGCATCACCCCATTATTCCTTAAGAAGTGAATTTTTCATATGTTATTAGCTTTGGGTTTAACTACGACAGATCTTTTCATACATTTTTTCTTTATTTTTGGACAAAACCTTTTAGTACCACTTATTACCATCAATAATCAATATATAACTTTTTACTTTTTTGTTATCAAAAATTTAGTAATAAAAAGAATGAAACTCAAGTCAGAAACTAGTATGTGCCTAAATTTCCAACTAATGCGACAATTAAATTTTTTTAACAAGTGGTGTTAAGACCATCAGAAGAAGTTGGTCTGACCTCCCTGCTCAAGAAAAAATTCATTTCTTTGAAGAGTTTTTTTTACACTCCCTTGCATCTTGATCCTCATATTCACTAAAGACATCTTCAACCAGGTTCATTTGAAGGAAGGGGATGCTGAAGTTGAGCAAGTCTTAATTCAGATTTTTCATCTTTAGTCTGTGCCCTAGTTTGCTTGGCCTCAACTTGCTTTGATGCAGCAAATGATCAGCTTCGAAATTGACAGCAGATGATATAGCATTGGCATTGACATATCTTGACAATGCATATAGACCTGCATTGTTTATAAAGAAGGAAAAAAAGCTACATAAAATATTTGCAATTCAAGTTGCTAAGTTCACTTTATATTGAGGAAAAAGGTACCTTCTGCCAAAGCTTCCAAACGAGGATCAAGTATTGGGGGATACTTCACATTTATAGAGTGATAGAGGTGAAAATTCACAAAACCAAGAAGAGTCTACATCAATTCATTATGTATAAAAAGCTTGAAAAAAAGTCAAACAAGTAGATATAAACGTGCACAATCAAGGATGGGGATGAAGCAGATATTTATAGAGTACATATCCAACTGTGAAAAAGCAACAAGGTTGTGCAAGTATTTGGGCTTATCCCAACACAAAACTGGAAATTGTAAAGTTTACATCATTATAATGCATAGAGCTACCATATTTACTAAGTGGGATGAAGCATGTATTGATGGGGGAAAAATGATGCAAATCAATATAAAAATGAAAATATAACTAACCTCATAAACTTGAAGAAAGTTTAGCATGGTAGTGATGTCAACATCATCAGGCACAACATGCTGTAGTAGATGTAGAGTCATCCCTATTATTATTTGACCCTCAGCTTCAGGCTATTCAGACAACATAATCAAACCATAAGACAAACAATTAAGATTCATGACCATTAAAAAATTACTTATGTATGGACAACCAATTTCTCAACAGGCAGACTAACTGACCAGTAAATAACCAAAATCTAGTTCACTTCAAAGCCAAGCCTTTTCACCAAAACAGAAAAAAATAACAAGCCAAAAAAAACTAGTAAGTAACAATCTAAAATTCAGTTCAAAGCCAGTAAATAACAAACTAGAATTCATAGACGGTAAATAACAATCTAGTTAATGCTTATTTAAATCCAAAGCTAAACTAGAATTGTCAGACAACCAGAATTCAAACCTAAAGTAGAATCCAAGATGGATTTCGTAGCAGCCATTCAACCAAATCAGAATCAATCAGAAATCATCTTCGGCAGAAAAGTGCAAACCAATCCAAAAAATTATAGAGAAGAAAAGGTTACCAATCCAAGCAGAAAACAGAATCAAGCATCTAAACCAATCCAAAAAATTACCAATCCAAGAAAAGTGCAGGAAAAATATAACAGAGAGGAAAACAGTGCAAATCATCTACGGCAGAAATCAAGCAGAAAATGGCTGAATTCACAAGCAGAAGTCACCAGCAAGAAACAGAGCAAATCAAAGGTATATACGAATCTTCCAAAGAGGGAGTACTCAGATGGATACCCAAATCACATGTATATACAAATCTCAGGCAAGAAATCGATATCCAGGTTGATACCAGAAATCGATACCTCCAAATATAAGCAGAAATCGATACCCAAATACCTAAACATAGTGAGCACTTAGATGGATTTAACAGAACAAAACTATACAGAGAGAATCGATGCTTACCTTGATGATGGAGTAGCGTTCTTGATGAAGGAGGATCTCGAGTGCTTGAGTGATGGAGAGACCTCGGGTGAAGAGGAGAGAGCTCGAGGATGAGGGAGGATCTTGAGTGCTCGGATGACGGAGAGAGCTCGGGTGAGGGACGAAGGGCGAGCGTTTGGATGAGGAGGAGAGAGAGCTTGAGCTTGGGTGAGAGAAAGGTAAGAAAGCTCACAGGTGGGACGATCATCGTGGGTGAGAGTGATAGAAATAACTATTGAGACAGGATAACAATTTACACTGAAGAATATGATAGGATATAAAATAACATAACATTATCTTATCTGATTGGTTTCCCAAAGGTAAATTAAGAACAAGATAGGATATACTATCCTATTCCATTGCTTATTACAATATTTCTTAAATAAAAAAAATATTTATTCCATAAAAAGATTAAAATATTTGAAGACAAAATTAAATCTATAAAAGATGTTATTAGTTCCAAAATTTTGCATCTGACGTCACTTGAACGATAATTAGAGAATAACAGAAACCAAGACAGAAATGGAAGATAAGAATCCACTAATCGTAAAGGTTGCACCAAGTTGGCGGGTAAATAATCGTCATTACCGTTTTAAAATACCAAAAAATACTGCAACTCCAGATGAATTCATTTTTTTAATCCTTGAAACTCAACAAAGCTTTCATCATTTCATCATTCCTTTTTGCCTTTCCTAATATTCTTTTTGGGTGCCTGGGCATCTGATGCTATCATCGTTTAGCTCTCAGTTTTGCGTAAATCTCACAAATACCATCTCCTGCCTCTGGTATTTTCTCGGAATTTAATGGGAAATACAGATGCTGAACTTCAAAGTGATAGAGATTCCTTGTCAGATCTTGCTCATCATCATCTACAGGTGATTCCACAAAACTCCTATAAATTATTTGTTGAAAATCTGAATGGTATAAATCCTCCGTGTCTGAATTTCTTTAGATCAAATGGGTGCATATCTATGGGGAGGAGGTAAAGGGAAAGAACATGGAAAAAAAAAAAAAAAGAAACAGGAAAATTTGGGCCATCTGTTTTCGCTTTTAGTAAAATGTTACTCTGTTGATCACAGAAAAACTCACCCTGGAAGTAAAGAAAATAACGAGAGGGGAGCGTTTTGGATTTGCAGTGACTTTAATGTTCCTAGAGCCGATTCTTGATGATCTCATTTCCTTACTGTCTGGGTAAAGAGAGATTTTTTTTCCCTCTCTGTGAACATACAATTTCTAAATTGTTTCTTTCATGTTACCCTTTTTTGGGTTTGCTTCATTTATTAGTGGAGAGGGCTGGTGACTCTGTAAATGTGTGGTTTAAACTTCAAAACGACATTTCTGGTTAAATTCATTGCACTTGGCAGTAATGCGTCCTTGAAATAAGTTTAAATGTGTAGAAGTGCATAGCACAACAATGAGGCTTGGCAACTAATGTGAATGGATTTCTAATTTATTAGTTAGTTTAGCTATTTATTGGATTGCTTAAAGTAAAGGATGACCTATAAAGTTTGGGCTTGTCTAATGTCCTTGAACTGGATGTAATAGCTTCTGTTGTGAAGGCCAAAAAAAAAAAAAAAAAAAAATTCAAATCAGCCAAGATCTTGCAAGCGGCTGTTGTCATGTGCCATCTTGTACAATTGTTTATTCTGGAAGGTAGGTTAGGCTAAAGGAATCACAACAATGAATAACAGGCCAAAGAGAAAAAAGAAGAGGGATGTATACTAACAGTTTTTGATCTTTTGTACGTTTCTCAAATTTATTGAGCTCTTTGATGAACTAGTTTTGACGTTTGATGATTTTCTAGACATGTACTAGAGATGAACAAGGTGATAAGACCTCCTTGGTTCATCCATCTAGACGACCAGGGCTCTCTACTTTACAAATACCAGCAAGGTCACTAGAAAGTGGATTATCATCTTTTGCCAAGACAGATGTTCAATTACTGTCAAGTCCAGGTTCTGCTCGAGGAGGACTGCCTCCAAGGCCAAATTCAGCTAGAGTCAAGCCTTCTATCAGAAGTTTACTTCCTCAGAGGAGCTTCAGGGGAAAAAGTTGTTTTCAGGATTGTGAAAGGACTGTTCTCATAGTTCCTGATACTCCCCCATCAGATGGTCCTTTGGATAAGCCTTCAACTTCAAGGTCTCTTTCTCTTAATAAGGTTTTGTTCCCTTCATCAGCAAAAGTAGCAAATTCATTACCAGTTACACCTATTGCATATTCAAGGGCAGAGACTGTTGGTGGAAGACATCTAGGAAGTGACACTGATTTAAGTGTATGTTTTATGTGTTGATTCTTGTTCTTAATAATTTGAATATCAAAAATAATTTTAGTAAAAGTTTTTTATTTTGTTATACATGGAAGCAGTAAGTGTATACTTTTTTTTTGCTGCATTGATGAATAATTCTGTTTTTTTAATATATAATACAGAAAATAGAGGTCAAGCAATACATGACTCGATCGCTTTCAGTTCCAGTTAATGTCAAAGCCTCTAGTTTAAAGCGTACAGATTCTAGGAGTTTGATCCGTGTAATTTCAGCAAAACCACATCCTGTGGCTGTTGATGGCTGTTCAACTGATAATGCTTCAGTGCCAGAGATTGGTAATTTTTCATAATATATATAACTTACATTATTTTCTTCGAAGTGTACCTTATTTCTTGATAAAAGATATGTCCAATATGAAGCTTTCATTTGTTTTGATAAGCAGTAGTTATTGAAGTTTGGTAGCTGAACCATAAACTAAATTTTCAATGAGAATGCATTGTTTAATATTTCAGGAGTTTAAATAAAAAAACTTCCATTGACAAGTATTTGACAGTTGTCAAACAAGGACATAGCTCTCTTTATGAAGTTCTTGTGCATAATGAATGGCAACTAATGGATTCAACTTTTATCTATTCTTACTTTTTTGCTCCACTTCTGCTATAAGTAGAACTGTAGAAGAAGATTATTTCTCTATCCCCTTTCTAAATTAGAAAATTGGTAGTTTACACTCTTACTAACATTTAATCTTTTGACTACAATTTCAAAATTTGGGAAAATTCTTGACGTAAATTTTAATGCTTTGATTTGGGAGTAGAATTGATGTTAGGGTTCTGAAAATGGTGGCCATCCTTATCTCTGCATAATAGAGCTTATCAATCATCATTGGCCAGCGATAGTTTCCCATTCAAGATTTTTTTGTGAAATCTATGAACATGAGAATACGACCTTTGGAGTTTGAAACATTAATTTGGAATTTTTTATTATACTTTTGTAACTAAATTTCAAGCAGCTACAATGAAGTTGCAACCTGATGCTTTGAAGGGCATCCTCTTAGATTTGGTCCATTGTTGTAGATCATAGGTCTAATACTTTGCAGGTTGTGGAGAATCTTATCGCTTATTCAAATATATGGATCACAATTTAAGTGGAAGTGTTAAAGGATTCAAAGTTTACTATTATCTAGGAGTCTTAGAGTTTGTTATTGTCTAGGAGTCTATAGTTTTCTCTTAAGATTATCTTCTAGTTTAATTATGATGATAGAAAAGTTGGGTATCTTTAGATTTCTTTGTGATTTATCTTCATCTTTAGGATTTTATCTTGTAGTTAACTCTTTTTCAGAATATTATAACTAAAGGAATTTACGAAGGGATGAGGGGAATGTTTTTCTTCAGCCCCTAAATTCTGCCAATCATTACTTTGCTTTAACCCTAAGTATCAACATGGTAACAAAGCTAGGGTACCACTCACCTTGAATCCCAGCCCTAGCTTCCACAAAAGGATGGATTTTGCTCAGAATCCTTCTTAGAGCAAAAACTCAAATGAAATTCATGGCTGAAAGGTCGCAGAAACTAGCTAAAAAGCTAAGGGAGTGATGGGCTTCTGATTAGTAAGCAATACACTAGGAGGAGTAAGAAGGCGGTGAGTGGGCCAAACCCAAAAGAAATGAAAGTATATTTCAGAAAGGATAAAGGGGTAGAAAGGGAAAAGGGGAAGGAAGTTATAGCAGAATTGGGCATGGGGAAAATGGAAGGATATAATTTGCAGGCATGAGGTTAGAAGCATGGGAAGAATATGAGGCATCTTTGGGAGAGACTGACCTCTCGAAAGTCAGGCCAGATTACTACTCTCTTTTCTGTCAATTCCTACTGCATTTTTTTCTTTCTCTGCATTACTCTGTTCAGTCTATAGGCAATAGTGATTGCCTTGACTTTGGTTTGCTGAATAATACAGTGATATTTCTCTCATTCATTACTTCTGTTCTGTGTGTAAACTGTCATTGTGTTCTAGAATTGCTATAGAATAGGGGGCCTATCATTTTGGTATCAGAGCGGTGAGATCAAGGAAATGGTGAATACCATAATAGAGAGAAGAATGGACAGCGTTGAACGTGACATGGTAACAGTCAAAGACGATATCAATCATATGAAAGAATGGATGATGGAGATTAAAGATGCAGTAGGCCGCATAGATAGACGAGTTGGGGAAGATGGAGGAAACAATCAAACCTCACAGTCGGGAGCTAATAATGGAGGAGGAAGGGTGGAAGGAGTGGGAAACAACAGTGAGAAAGAGTTCGGCAAATTCCGAAAGTTGGAATTACCAATGTTCTTGGGGGAGGAACCGATTGGATGGTTGTTTCGAGTGGAGCGATATTTCTCCATCAGCAGAATTTCAGAAGAAGAGAAACTGGAAGCTGTGGCGGTTTGCTTGGAAGGAAGAGCTCTGAACTGGTTCTAGTGGTTGGAATCAAGAAGTTCGATGCAGAATTAGCAGGAGTTCAAGAAGGAACTCACGAGACGATTTCACCATTCTCAGCAAGGCAACGAGTACGAGATAGTGATGGCACTATGGCAGGAACACACGGTGAAGGAGTACAGAGAACAGTTCGAACTCCTATCTGCTCTGTTAAAAGACGCACCGGAAGAGATGTTGGTTGGAGCTTTCTAGAATGGCCTCAGGGAAGATATCCGGGCTGAGTTAAGGATGTCCAATGCCCACACCCTAGTAGAAGTGATGGATATGGCCCAGAAGATAGAGGAAAGGAACGAAGTATTGGAAAAACGGAGGGAGGACCGAAATGGAAGGACGTCCAAGCTCGTGCAACCCTACAAATGGGTAACCAACTATCCTCGGCCCAGCCCAAGTAGAACTGGGCTGCTTGACCCGGGCAAACCCACTTCGGCTAGTGGACCCATTCGTACTCTAGAACCTTCCAAACTTGAGGAGAAACAAGGGTTATCAATCTCGATGAACACCAGTAGAGGGAGATTCAAGAGAATGAGCGAAGAAGAATACAATCGGCGAAGAGAACAAGGGCTATGCTTCAGATGTGATGAGAAATTTCGACCCAATCACCGGTGTAGAAATAAGCAACTCAGCGTCATGATTCTCTCGGCCATTGTGGATGAAAGCGAAGAAAAGGGGCTGATCAAATAGTTTCAGCTTCCAATTTTTCTTTAATAAAGTGTCTGTCAACTTTAATATGCTTGATCCTGTCATGTTGAACAGGATTGTGTGCAATGCTGATAGCAGCTTTGTTATCACAGTATAGTTTCAAAGGAAGAAGGTCTGTAATCTGTTTAAATTCATAAAAAATTCTATAAACCCATAATTCCTCACATACTCCCTGAACCATAGCTCTAAATTCAGCTTCTGCACTGCTGCTTCTGGCGACAACATTTTATTTCTTGCTCTGCCAAGTAACTAGATTGCCCCAAACAAAGGTACAATATCTAAATGCAGATTTTCTATCCGTGACTGGTCCAACCCAGTCTGCATCTGTGAAGACTTCAATGTTCCTATGATTGGTCTTTTTGAAGAATATACCATTTTCAGGAGATGATTTGAGATATCTCAGAATCCTGTAACAGCTTCAAGATGTTCTTCATATGGAGCATGCATGAATTGACTAACCAAACTAACAGAATAGGCAATATCTGGTCTAGTATGAGAGAGATAGATTAGCTTTCCAACCAACATTTGATATCTTCCAGTGTCAACAGGTGTATTCTCATTTTTCTATAATTTTATATTTGGGTCAATAGGAGTCTCAGCTGTTTTGCATCCACTTATCCCTGTTTCCTTCAGAAGATCAAGGATATATTTTCGTTGAAAAATTACTATTCTATTTCTAGAGCGAGCAACTTCCATGCCAAGGAAATATTTAAGAGCTCCAAGGTCCTTGATTTCAAATTCTGATGCAAGATTTCTTTTTAATCGTTCCATTTCAACCATATCATCTTCTGTAAAAATGATATCATTAACATAGACAATTAATACAACAATTTTTTTTTCTAGAGAAAACTTAAAGAACAACGTGTGATCAGTCTGGCCTTGAGTATATTCTTATCTTTTGACCGACTGAGTAAATTTTTCAAACCAAGCTCTTAGGGACTATTTGAGGCCATATAAGGATTTTTTTAATCTGCACACTCTGTGATGAAACTTTTCCTCAAAACTAGGGGGACACTCCATAAATACTTCTTCCTCTAAGTCACCATTCAAGAAAGCATTTTTTATATCCAGTTGCTGTAATGGCCAATCTAAATTAACAGCAATAGATAGCAGCACTCTAACTGTATTCAATTTTGTAATAGGTGCAAAAGTTTCAGAGTAGTTCACTCCATATGTTTGAGTGAATCCCTTAGCCACTAGTCTGACTTTGTATCTTTCTATAGAATCATCTGAATTGTACTTCACATTGAAGACCCATTTACAACCCACTGTCTTCTTTCCTGTTGGTAAGGCTTCGACATTCCAGGTATTTTTCTTCTCAAGAGCTCTCATCTCTTCAAGTACAGCTTCCTTCCACTTTGGACATTTAAGAGCCTCCTGTACAGTTTTAGGAATCTCTATACTAGACAAATGAGATGTGAAAACAGCAAATGAAGGTGACAAATTTGAGTATGAAATAAAGTTAGACAAAGGATGTTTAGTACATGATCGAACTCCTTTTCGAAGAGCAATAGGCTTATCACATTCAAGAGATAGATTATCAGACAACGAGTTATAGTTACCTTTATTTGCCCCCGAGTTGGAGTCATGACAGTGCTGAAGTTCAGTCTCATCTCTATTTTTCCTTTTTGAGTAAACGAACCCTTTCCAAGTTCTATTTTCCATGTCCTTCTTATGTTGTGGCATATTAGGTTGTTCCTCACTTTGTTTCTTATGTTCAAAAAATTGATTTTCAAAAATTTTAGTAGATGTAAGCTGAGGCTCATTTTGACATTCGCTCATGGAAGGAGGATGTTCAGAGGATGAGTCCCAATCTTTTGCTGTAGGTGCAGATGAATCTGAGTGTTCTGGCAAAAAGACAACTTCAAAGAGATTAGAGGAATCAAGTGAATATTCCTTCAAGTTCTACCTTTGAAGATGAATGTCTTTAAAATACGGTTGATGTTCAAAGAAGGTGACATCCATAGAAATATAAGTTCTCTTTGAAATAGGATCAAAACATTTGTAGCCTTTTTAGCTGGGGGAGCACCCTATGAAGACACACTTGATAGCTCGTGGTTCAAGTTTTTCACCGTTTTTATGGTCATGAGTAAAAACAGTACACCCAAATATTTTGAGGCAAATTAACTGAAAGTCTTGCTGATGGAAAGTAATGCATGAATGTATGAAAAGGAGTTTGAAATTGTAAAACTTTGGAGGGCATTCTGTTTATTAGATATGCAGCTGTTAGAACTGCATCCCCCCAAAGATACTTGGGAACATGAGTAGAAAAAAGAAGAGCTCGGGCCACCTCCAACAAATGTTTATTTTTCCGTTTGGCAATGCAATTGTTGGGGTGTTTCGATGCAAGTACTTTGATGAACAATTCCTTTTTCTTAGAAAAAGGTTCCCAAAATTCGATTAAAATACTCCTTTCCATTATCACTTCGAAAAATTTGTATATTTGTTTGAAACTGAGTCTGCACCATATAACAAAAGTTTTTGAAAATTTGTTCCGTTTCAGATTTCTCTTTTAATAAGTATACCCAACATAGCCTAGTATGGTCATCTATAAATGTGATGAACCATCTCTTACTAGTAGGTGTACTTATCTTATGAGGATTCCACACATCACTATGTATAATTGTAAATGGTTTGGAAGGTTTATATGGTTGTGAGGGAAATGACGTCCTGTGATGTTTTGCTAATTCACAAATTTCGCACTGAAAAGAAGATGCATTTTTATTATAAAATAAATGAGGAAACAAATGTTTAAAATAAGAAAAACTAGGGTGCCCTAGCCTAAAATGCCATAACATAATGTCATTATTTTCAAAAACAGAAATAAATTTGAAACAAGAATTAGAACTTGTACTTGGCGATGGTTGACTCAGTTTTACTTCAGAATTAAGGAGATATAGACCACCATGTTTTCTAACACTGCCAATCATCCTCCCCGAGGTCAACTTCTGAAAAACACAATGAGTAGGAAAGAAATTAGTTTGACAATTTAGATCACTGACCAGTTTACTAACAGACAGCAGATTACAAGACAAGTTAGGAACATGAATGACATTATGCAGAGTAAGAGAAGGAGAAACTATGATAGAACCTCTTCTAGCAATAGTTGATAGAGAGCCATCGGCAATTTTTATTTTCTGATTCCCTGCACATGGACTATACGACGAAAAAAGACTAGATATACCTATTATATGGTTAGTTGCACCTGAATCTATGATCCAAGTGTGATCAAAGTTAACACTCAGAAGGGCTATTTTAGAATAGGTACCTTTTTGAGCTAAAGAACAGGACGGAGTCCGTTGAGATTCCAATAATTTGCACAGTTGGTCTATTTGTTCTTTTGTGAAAGGAAATGAACCTGAGGATGATTGCTGCTCTTGATCAGATACACTAGTCTGAAATGCACGCCCATCTCCTCTAGGTTTCTTCTTCTGATTCGGCGGCTTACCATGAATTTTTCAGCAAGTATCTCGGGAGTGTCCACGACGTTTGCAATAATCACACCATGGTCTTTTACCATCTCTCTTGGCAGTCTCATGAGCACTTCGTATAAAAAGAGCAGAGTTCTCCACCTCTGAGTCATGAGAGTGTTTGTTCATCATAACACTCTGTCGATCTTCTTCTCGACGAATTTCAGAGAATGCTTCTCTAATAGTGGGCAAAGGATTTTTTCCCAAAATACGACCCCGTACTTCATCTAACTCTTTGTTCAATCTGGCTAAAAACATAAATAGCCGATCATTTTCTTGACGTTTCATAAATCGGATACTGTCTTCAGAACATTTTCAATCATCATCATAACATAAATCCAACTCTTGCCAAAGAGTCATTAACTCATTATAATAAGAAGTGACATTCCGATTTCCCTGCTTTGCATTCTACAGTTTTGATTTTAACTCAAATATTTGAGAAGAATTTTCAAGATCCGAATATGTTTCCTTGACAGCCTCCCATACATCTTTAGCAGTGGGTAAAAACATAAAGAGTTTTCCTATTACTGGTTCCATTGCATTAATCAATCAAGCAATAATCAAAGAGTTTTCTGATTTCCAAATCTTCCATTGTTGATTACCTTCTACTACTGGTTTAGAAATTTCTCCAGTTAAATAGTTAAGTTTTCCTTTACCATCCAGAATCAATTTCACAGTCTGAACCCACTCTACATAATTTCTACCATTAAGTCGGTGAATATTTACCTGGAGAGAGGTCGCTGAGGAGTCCATCCCATTGTTGCTCCCCTGGGTCACGGGAAAACCACTGGCCCAGTTGTGTCGGACATCTGCAGCGCCTCTCCCTGCTGGCGAGATATTGCTTTCTCCCAGTATGGGTGATTCTTGGCCTGTTCCATCAAGCACGGGTGAAGTCTGGCTGGTTGCTCCTGTTAAGGCCGTCTTCCATGAGTTGCGGCTTGCCTACGAGTTCTGCATTCCGGCCATGAAACGTGAGTGGAGATTGGGCTAAGTTTGTCGAGAGCTGGCGTCATTGGGCGAAGGTTGTCGAGAGCTGGCGTGCGTGTAGACTGCGGGATAGCGTCTGTCTTGGGTTGGACAACGTGCGACTGGCTGGGTTGGCGTCTGGCGTGCGACTGGCTTAGACACGAGGTTCTGGGTGTGCGTTAGCTGTTGGCGTCTGGCGTGTGTTTGGCTGGAGGAAGTTCCCTGTGAGTCCTTTGCGATAGAGGAGAGAAACAGAGAACACAGAAAATTCCCAGTGAGTCCTCTGCGATAGAGGAGAGGAACAGAGAACAGAAAATTGCACGGGATGTTTATCCGGGCTCTGATACCATATTAACATAAACCTGATGCCTTGATATATTATTCAACATATTGGTGCGTATATATACATGAACAGCTCCTAAACATATGGAGCAGATTATGGAACAAATAAAGGAGAGAATCCTAAACTATCATAACGGGAGAAGAAAATCAGGAAATCAGGGATTGAGATATAAAAGACAATAAATGAGCAGATTCTCAATAAATGAGATCTACGCTCCCACATGGTATCAATAAATGAGATCTACACTCCCACATATTTTTTGTCAATTCCTACTGCATTTTCTTCTTTCTCTGCATTACTTTGTTTAGTCTATACGCAATACTGATTGCCTTGACTCTGGTTTGCTGAATAATACAGTGATATTTCTCTCATTCATAACTTCTGTTTTGTGTGTAAACTGTCATTGTGTTCTGGAATTGCTATAGAATAGGGGGGCCTATCAGGGAGCCACAAAGGTTAGGGCATTTTGGCATGCTGGGAGGTTGTCCTATGAAGAGTCATGGTTCTGGATTGACATCGTGGTGGCCCAGAGAGGTGCTTTTTCATGAGGACTAGGGCTGGAAGGGCTTTATCTGGAGTGAGTCCATGTTTAAAGGGTGCATTTTTTAAATTTTCAGAGGTTAGTAAGCTGCACTTTTTTAGTTTTGAGAGCAAAGGAGGTTGTATTCTTCTGTTCCAGCATCAGAAAGGTGTATAGGAGATGAGATTTAGTCTCAGAAGGGGTGACTGTTAGTATTTGTGATGTGAATTGGTATTGTGAGTTTGTTGATGGCTGTTTCAGTGCTGAAGACATGGCTAAAAAAAAGAAATCTAATGAAGATATTTTTATTTATGGAGTTGTTGATGTTGAGCTATGCTATGATGATTATTGTAATTTGGATTTAGAGTTGGTTTGGTTGTCAAGGAAGCTCTAATCAAATTTCTTGATATCATGTAAGGAATTGAGATTCAGAGAGATACATATTGAGGACTTCAGCAGAGTTGTGCTTTTTTGGGTGCCTCGGTAAGCAACCCGAGGAGTGGAGACCAATGGGGAGAAGGTTGAGGGGACTACTCAAGAGAAGTAGATTAAAGACTCTTGGGAGCTATGTCATTGTGTTAGATAATGTGGTCGAGGAGGGCCGTGGGGAGAATGCTAGGGGAGATGCTTATGGGTAGTAGCTCAAAGAGTTCTAGAAGCTGTTTGTTTGCTAAAGTTGTCAAAGGAAGTACTAGTTGCTGAAGTTTTCAAGTTGATAGTTGATTGGAACACGACCTAGTGAGTTGAGATTGAGAATGGGTGTACAACAGTGTGATTCATGGTAACTAGGATACTAATTTTGGATATGAGTTTCCTTTCAATTGGGTTTTATATGTAAGAAGCTCATACCTAAGAGTCTCATAGCTTTCTCTTAAAATTGTCTTCTAGTTTTGTTCCCAGGATAGGAAAGTTAGTTTTCTTTAGATTACTTTGTATTTCATCATTTTTTTTCTAGGAGTTTGTCTTGTAGTTAAACTCTTTTTCAGAATATTATAAATAAAGGAAGTTAAAAAGGGCCAAAGGCTATATGGTGTGTTTTTCTTTTGCCTCTAAATTCTGCCGATCATAACTTTGCTTTAACATTAAATTTTAACACATTTTATAACATTACTATCAGACAAAGGGCTGAAGGGTGTGTGGTGCGTTTTTCTTCAGCCCTAAGTTGTATATTATTTACAACTTTAGTCCCACATTGCTTGTATTACATGCTGTACTGTCTTTATCTTATTATAAACATGGTACTATGTAAGCCTAGCTACATACACTTTCCCTATCACTTTCTCTTTAGTCTTTACAATTGCTATTGTGCCCTTACGTTTTGTCTTTGGCCATTTTGCTTTACGTGTTCTCCATGCATGTCTTATTCCTATTGGGAGACAAAGATGTCCAAGGATCATATTCATAATTGCTATCATTATTGTTCAATTCATTATATTAAAATCGAACTTGGATCAACTGATTTATAGACAATATATTTTGTTTTGCTTTATCTTTTCTTGTTCCATTCTATTCAGATGTGCCTCATTATGTACTTCTTGCTTACCTGGGGAAAAAAAAAGAAAAAAAGAAAATTGAAGTTTCAGTCAAATTGCCTTGTGTGTGTGTGTATATATATATACATATATCACCTTTTCCATTAGTACTTATATCTACAATTTACACAGGGTTTGTAATTAAAAAAACTTTTTACTGTTTGCACGTGGAAGTGAGAGCTATTTCAAGAGATTTCTTCTTTTAGCTGTATTTTGATCTTAACTTGTCATGTAGTTGTATTAGTATTAACTATCTTGCTGAGTAAATAATTTCATTTTATTGATAAAATGAATGAAGTATAATAAATAAATGGGTAAGGTGTCTTTCCTTTGGGGTATTAAGATGCTTTTTATGCAATTAATAATTGGCACTGTTATTTGCAGACATAATTTGTCTCTGTTAATATTTTTATTTTTTTAATCTCGATTTATTGTTCCCATCATCTAGGTTTTTTTTGTTAAAGAAGATAGAGTTGTGGCTTATTTTATTATTTAATATTGATGTAATTATCCTTTTGATTTATGCCATTGTAATTAATTATATTAGAATAACTTTAGGATTAGTTAGAGTTATCATTTAGGTGTTTGAGTTCAGGGATTTGTTGTCATTTATTTTATTAGAGTTTAGTTAGTTAGATATTTGAATCTTAACTATCCATATCTATGGGTAAACTATTATTTTATTTGTTTTTGTTCTAGTATTTTAGTTGGTTCAGAAATTTGTAGTCTACATGCCTATTTATATAGGTCTGCTTAGTCATTGTTTTATAGTCTTGATTATTGATTAATAAAATTAAAGTTTTAGTTTAGAGTGAATTATCTGACTTAAGAGGGGTGATTAAGTGTTCTGCATAGTGGCGATTCTCTATTTTTGTTTTTTTGGTTCTACATCGGTTTGGTATTGACTCTGTTAGAGAATTCATTCTGAAGAAAAACTCTATTTTTATTAATCAATAAGACTATGAAACAAGACTAAGAAAATCTATATACATAGACATATAGGCTGCGGAATTCCAGTTTATCTATATATATGGATAACTATCCAAAGAACTAACTAATTAAACTCTAATAAAATAAATCTAAGGGATAACAATTCCCTACCTAGATGATAACTAACTAATTCTAAAATAATTCTAATATAATTAATTACAATAGCATAAATTACAAGAATTATTATATCAATATTAAATAATAAAATAAGCTACAACTCTATCATTTTATCCTGCATCACTCCCCTCCACCTCTTTTTTCTTATTTTTTAGTGTTATGTGGCTACATTCTTCTCTTGCCAGCCATTGAAGATGCTACTGAGGACATTCCTGAGGAAGAAGCAGTTTGTAGGATTTGTTTGGTGGAGCTAGGGGAGGGTGGGGATACTCTTAAGATGGAGTGCAGTTGTAAAGGTGACCTTGCGCTTGCTCACCAAGAGTGTGCTGTAAAGTGGTTCAGTATAAAGGGAAATAAGACTTGTGATGTTTGCAAGCAGGATGTCCAAAACCTCCCAGTGACACTGTTGAAAATCCACAATCCTCAACCTGTTGCTAGACGGCCAACAAATATGCCACGGCAGACAGAAGTTGCTTATCACAGGCAAGTTTAAGTTCTTCAATGTACTTAACTCATTTTTGTGTTCAAATTCCTCTCATTCTGACATAAGAGACTTAAGAAGCTTCTTGTCATGCTTATTTGCTAGGCTTTGTGTTACAGATTCCAAGGTCATTTAAAACTTATAAGGTTAAGGATCAATGCTTATTTCTATTTTGGTTTAGCTTTGATATCGGACCAGATTGTAATATTCCATTGGCCTTGCTAGATTATAATTTTCTGGGTTCATTGTGTATAGGATTTCCAACTGAAGTTAAGTTCACATATTTGGTAATTGAGCAGAAATATGTTGCATTTTTCTTATTCTTTACAACTGTATAAAAGCCGCATAAATACATAGGGGATGGCCATATTTAGAGAATCAAATCCCAAAGAGTAAGTGACTGACAATCAAACAAGGAAACAGAATAATAAATGGATAAGAAATTCAGAATAAGCACTATTCTTGGTAGGTTGAGAGGTATTAGGGATTCTAATTCTCCCCCTCAAGCTGGTAAATAAATACATCCATTCCCAGGATGCTTGCAAATTCCTGAAATCTTGCCACAAGTAGTCCTTTTTTTATAACATCGGTTAATTGACAATTTGGTGGCATATAAATATAAGGGGTACTGATCAAGCTACTGTCTTGCTTCTCGTTGATAAAATGTCTGTCTATCTCAATGTACTTAGTCCTGTAGTGTTGAATAAAATTGTGTGCAATATTTATGGCATGCTTGTTGTCACAATACAATTTCATTGTTCCATCTCTCTTTATGGTTCAAATTCATGAATTTGTCTCAACCTGGTCTATACCTCTTACCTCTTTCTTCTCGAGCATTTTAGTAGTTCCACTGGTGGTTTGGAACTCGGCTGCTGCTGTCCCCGTAATGTAAATCCAATAACAGTACAGTAGGAGAAACAGGAGAGGAAGTGGAAGACAGCAGTGGCAACATAGAAGAAGGGATGACCAGGGAGTAAAAAATAGACACACAACTGAACACTTAAAGTAGAGTATTTGAATAATGAAACTTTGGATGGAACTTTCATGGCCCAAAGGTAGATGTAGAAAAATAGAGTAGAAGAGAAATTCCTCTCATATATTGATTTGAGAATGGGTACAGAAATTTATAGGGAGATTGGCAGCTAAACTGCTGAAAAAACAAATCCTAACAGATTACAATCAATTTCCTAATAAATAGGAGATAATATTCTCCTAAAAAATAGTAGAAAAAATCCAAGAGAATCAGCCAGATTTTACGCAAAAAAATAAACAGATACGTTAAACTTAAAAAAGGAAAAATAATAATAACAAATAGGAAATTGATTTCGGAACTTGCGAGTCCCCCCTCAAGCTGGATTCCCGAGGTTGAACATCCCTAGCTTGCAGACAAATTTGTCAAACTGGATTCTTGAGAGTGGCTTGGTCAAAATATTAGCTGCTTGCTCTCTAGACGATACATATGTTATGCATAGGATCCCCACTTCAATCTTCTCTTTGATAAAGTGTTTATCAACTTCTACATGTTTTGTCCTATCATGGTGGACCGGGTTGTGTGAAATATTTATGGTAACTTTGTTATCATAGTAACATTTTAGGGGAAGTCTTATTTCTACTTCAAGTTCCTCTAGTAGTAATTTTAACCATAGAATTTCGCAGGTGCCATGAGCTACTGCCCTTAATTCAGCCTCAGCACTGCTTCTTGCTACTACAGGCTATTTTTTGCTTCTCCATGTGACTAGATTCCTCCACACAAAGGTGCAATAACCTTAGGTAGATCTCCTATCTTTGATGGAGCCTTCCAATCAACATATGTTTAACTTTCAATATCCCTAGATTCATTTTTTTAAAGAATAGTCCCTTCCTGGGTGATCCTTTTAAATACCTTAGGATGTGTAGAACTGCCTCCATGTGTTCTTCATAGGCAGAATGCATATATTGGCTAACTACACTCACAGCAAAGGCGATATCTGACTTGGTGTCAGAGAGATAAATTAATTTTCCAACCAAGCGTTGGTATCTTCCTGTATCCACTGGTATTCTTTTTCCTTTATCTCTCAATTTTTTTTTGGGATCTATGGGAGTATCAATCGTTTTGCAGCCAAACATACCAGTTTCATTTAGTAAGTCCAGGACATATTTTCTTTGTGTGACCGATATTCCATTTCGGTTCCTAGCAACTTCTATCTCAAGAAAGTAGCACAAAGGACCAAGATCCTTTATTTTAAATTCCGTGGCCAATTTAGCGTTCAGCTTTGCAATTTCATCAACATTACTTTCAGTCACTATAATATCATCAACATAGACTATAAGACTTGCTACAAAATAGTCTTAGTAAGCCTTCCAAACTAAGCCCTTAGTGACTGCTTTAGGCCGTAGAGAGCTTTGTTCAGCCTACAAATAATTCCACATTTCTGGTTTTGATGAAATCCTAGTGGTAGGTCTATGTATAATTTCTCCTCAAGGTCTCTATTTAAAAAGGCATTATTTACGTCCAACTGATGTAATTCCCAATCTAGGTTTGTTGTAATAGATAGAAGAACCCTGACAGTGTTCATATTGACAACTAGAGTAAAGGTTTCATTGTAATCTATGCCATGAGTTTGAGTGTAGTCTTTTGCTGCTAATCGTGCCTTATATCTCTCTATGGTGCCATCCGATTTGTATTTTACAGAAAACACCCACTTGCAATCTACTGGAGTCTTCTCTTAGGGTTTCTTCACTAGTTTGCAGGTCTGGTTTATTTATGGAGCTTGTATCTCATCCATTATAGCCTTTTTCTATTCTGGTTTGCTTAGGGCTTCCTGGATATCTCTAAGAATCTCTTCTTCACACAGATTAGCGATGAAAGCTTTGAAAGACAGAGATAAGTGATTATAAGACACATAGTTAGAGATGGGATATTGAGTACAAGAGCGGAGCTTTTTTCTAAGAGCAATGGGCCAATTAAGATCACTTACCTCAAAAGTTGCTTTGGTATCATGAGGTTGGCTGGGCATAGAGTTCTTAACATCCTCAGCTCTATTCAGCTTATTTCTCCGAGTGTACACTCTGAGTTCTGGTGTAGCTTCATGATCATTTCTTACATTTGATTCATCTTGGTTAGAGTGATTAGGTAAAGGAGTTGGGTGGACAGGTGAAACTTCGAGAGTAGGGTGATTAGGTACAATTTTTGGTGAGCTATCCAGATTTGGTAAAAGGAAAGGTGTGGATTTTGGTTCTGATTGAGTTTGTTGAAAACTAGGTTCCAGTTTCCAGTTAGATATTTCTTTCTCTTTCACTACTGTTTTCACTCACATTCCTCTCCTAAAAGGGAATTTTCTCATAATAGGCTTGATTTTCAAAGAAAGTCACATCCATAGTGACAAAGTATTTTTGTTTTTAGGTGAATAGCACCTATACCCATGATAGGTAGTAGAACATCCCACAAAAATACAAGTATGAGTACGCTGGTCAAATTTATTACGATTGTGATCATGAATATGAATAAAAGCCTTACAACCAAAAATTTTGAAGGGTAAGGAATCAATGGTTCTGGTGTTGGAAAAGAATTGGAGGAAGTGGTTTAGGGGAGTTTTGTAGTTAAGGATCCGTGTGGAAAGTCTATTAATGAGATAACATGCAGTGAGTATTGCATCCCTCCAAAAAAATTTTGAGACATTCTTTTCAAACATAATAGAACGGTTCACTTCTAGGAGATGCTTATTCTTTCTCTCGGCCACCCCATTTTGTTGGAGGGAGTCAACATATGTGCTTTGGTGTATTATTCCATTACATATTCACCAAGTATAGAGTTGAAATATTTTCTCCCATTATCATTCCGGAGGGTTTGAATATTAGTTTAATATTGATTTTTTATCGTAAGATGAAATTGTTTGAAGGTTTGGGTAGCCTCATTTTTTCTTTTAAGAGATAAATCCATTTGACCTGTGTGTGATCATCAATGAAAGTGATTGATCACCTTTCTCCAATGAGGTTGGGGATACGTGAAGGACCCCATATATCGCTGTGGATTAACGCAAACGGTTTGGAGGATTTATATGATTGAGTGAAAAAATTTGTTCTTTGGTGTTTAGACATTTGACAAACCTTACACTGAAATAAATCGTTATTCTTGAAAAGAGAAGGATACAAGTGTTTCATGTAAGGAAAGCTAGGATGTCCTAACCTACAATGTAGAAGCATATCTTGTTGCTCCTTGGATATTCCTTCACTTCCAGCTGAGAAGACTTGCTTGTCATCTATTTCAAAGTAGTAGAAGCCATTGAGAACTCTAGCACTGCCAATCCTCATTTTTGAAATATTGTCCTAGAAAATACAAGCAGATTGTGTGAAAAAAATTGAATAATTCAAATTTTGAGTGAGTTTACTCACAGATAGGAGATTGCATGCTAATTTAGGAACATGAAGAGTATTTTCAAAGGAAATAGAGGGACTGAGGTTGATGGTACCAATACCAGCAACCGTAACAAAAGACCCACTTGCAACTTTAATTTTTAAATTCCTAGGACTGGGTTTGGAGGATTTGAAGAGACTAGCATTCCCTGTCATATGATTAGTAGCTCCAAAATCTGTAACTCAAGGCTGTAAAAATTCAGAAGAGGTTTTTAGGGCTATAATAAAGGTACCTTTTTGAGCTAAGAGGGATGTTCCCAAGTTGGAGGTATTCTGGGTTGATAATTGAGAGTTCATAATTCTTTGTAGTTGCTCAATTTGTTCACGGTTCAAGGTTAGTTGACCCTTGTTAATACTGGGAGCAACTTTAGTGATAGCTTGATATCCCTTGGACTCCTTGTTATTTTTTCAATTATTGGGCTTGTCATGTAGTTTCTAGCATCTCTCTCGAGTGTGGTTAGGTTTTTGACAATAATCACACCATAAATCCTTCCGAGATATTCTTAGATTATCTTGTCTATGGGATGCAAATGCCAGGCTATCTATGCTTGGCTTCATAGTGCCCATCATGACCTTTTTTCTGGTTTCATCCCTTCGGACTTCAGCAAAAATTTCTTCTATACTTAGGAGAGGTTTTAGTTCCAAAAGTCTTCCTCGAACTTCATTTAGGTCCTTACCTAGCCTAGAAGTCTTTATTTTGTAGTTTTCAGAACATGAAGCACACAACTTGTGTCCATAATTAAACAGGTCAACCTCTTGCCAAAGTTTAAAGAGATTGTTGAAGTAGGTAGTGACATCCATATCGGCTTGGGCTAAATTTCGAGCTCTATTCCTAAGTTCAAAGAGTTGGGAGGAGTTTTTCAAGTCTAAGTATTGGCGTTTGGCTGCATCCCACATATCCCAAGCAATCTTGTAACATAGGAAGCTCTATCTGATTTTCTCTTCCATGGAATTTATCAGCAATGCTAGGACCATTGAGTTTTGTATATCTCAAGTTTTGAACAAGGGATCTGATTCCGGTATTTTTTTTGCAGATCCATCCAGGTATCCAAACCTCCTTTTGCCACGTACTAGCATCTCCACTGAGCGGGACCATGCCAAATAATTTTTTTGGTGAGTTTATGAGAGGTAATTTGTAGAGAGGAATTATCAGAGTATGTGGGTTGGATTTAAGCAGTTGTTTTGGGGTTTGACTGCAAAGAACTTGAGGATTCCAAGTCAACTCCTTCGCCAGCATTGTGCATGGCTGTTCCTCAAGGAAAAATCACTTGAGGTCTACCCACCATAGAGGTTATTGATATGTCTCTGATACAATGTAGAAAAATAGAGTAGAAGAGAAATTTCTCTTATATATAGATTTGAGAATGGGTACAGGAATTTATAGGGAGATTGGCAGCTAAACTGCTGAGGAGACAAATCCTAACAGATTACTATCAATCTCCTAATAAATAGGAGATAAAATTTTCTTAAAAAATAGTAGAAAAAATCTAGGAGAATCAGCCAGATTTTATGCAGAAAAATAAATAGATATGGTAAACTTAAAAAAGGCAACAATAATAATAAACAAATAGAAAATTGATTCCAGAACTTGCGCCACATTAGTCCCAGAACTTGTGACAGTAGATTTATTCCAATATAGGAAATATGCTATAAAATTACACCAGTATCAGGGATTTCATAGCAAAACTTAGACTCACACTAGAAACAAGGTAGAAAATATACTCAGAACAGTAAAGAAAAATGCAAAGAAAGGAAAGGTATCTCCCTAGCAATTCGATAAGCTAGGACTCTCCACCAGTAACCCCTGCCCAGAATTTTTGCATGCTTTCTCTAAATTTCCCCAGCCGACTTATGCCACTCTCTTTGCTCTAACTAATCTCCTTCTCTCTCCTCCATCTCATCCAATCATTGCCCATCCTTGATAGAATTAGTTAGGCTCCCCCACTTAACCCAACTAACATCTAAAATTATAAACCTTCACCACATTAGGGCCAGCAGCTTGGGTTGCTTCTTTGGCCTTATTCCTTCTACTATACTTTCTAACAATCCTAGGTGGCTACGGGTATTGACAAGGTGGAAAGAAGGAACTTTAACTATGACATGTCATAATTCTCCCAAGTATTTTCACACTCCAGAAGATCCTTCCATTGTCCAGTTCTACTGCTTGGCAAATTCCCTCACTGTGCACTCTATATCCATTCCTCACAGCTACTTTGAAGTTTCTTGTTTTATCCATTGATAAGGCCAATTTGTCAACCAACTCCCAGGATACAAAATTATGAGAGGCTTCATTGTAAATGAGCTCTAATACCATTTCCTCTTCAAAGATACCAACTAACTTCATG
This sequence comes from Gleditsia sinensis, assembly GCA_037074535.1. Lineage (NCBI taxonomy): Eukaryota > Viridiplantae > Streptophyta > Magnoliopsida > Fabales > Fabaceae > Gleditsia > Gleditsia sinensis. The sequence goes on along the minus strand of CM073472.1, from coordinate 45,251,108 downwards.
AAGTTAGTGGCTGTAATCTGCATGATGGAATTCATACACAACTCAATGTGTGATTCATCTTCCTTTTCCTCCAACTCCTGTCCTATTTCAATTTTCTGCACCTTCGCTTGGCTTTCTTTTTCCTTGGCCAGAAAGAGAACTTACAGTTGTGGGGTGCGACATGATGGTTTGGAATGTACTTCTAATCGCCTCTATAGCAAAGTCCCAATTTGCATTTTTTGGCCGCTTCAGTCCACTGCGGATATTTTACAATAGGAATTAATGCATCCCAACGATCAGTATGCACATGCCCTTGATCAGTATACATAATACCTTTCCCAAGAGCATTCTTTGGATATTTTACAATATGAATTAATGCATTCCAATGAACAATGGTGGGTGAGGACATGAATTGATTCACTAACTTGAAAAGCAATATTAGAATGTGTCACAGTTAAATTATTCAGTTCTCCAACTAGTTGTCTATATTTTTTTGGGTCACTAAGTGAATCATCACCATAGTACTAGACAACTTCAAATTTGGTTCTGTAAATTATGAGAATAGAACTGTGTATTCTCATTGATATCAATGGATTACAAGAGGGAAATATATATATATACATACACACACACACACACACAAGTGGGAGAGAGCCTAATCCGGTTTAGAGTCCTAATACAACCGATTAGCTACTAACTAGTTGGAGAGATAAGCTCCATATTTTAAATATCTAGGGATAAGGATAAATACAAATAAAATATATCAGAACTAGAGAATTGGTTACGTCAAATAATAAAACAATAAATCCCTATTTTATGTCTAGAATTCTACACACCCCTCAAGTTGGGCCATAGATGTTGTACATGCACAACTTGCTATTCAGATTTTCAAAACTAGTTCTAGGAAGAGTTTTAGTGAGTATATTAGTAATTTGTGATTTTGTTAGAGTATAAACCAACTGAATAATTAACTTTTCAATCTTTTTTGTAATGAAATGTCTATCTATCTCAATGTGTTTTGTTCTATCATGATGAACTGGGTTCTTTGCAATGCTAATGACTGCTTGATTGTCACAAAACATCTTAATAGATTTCTTAGTACTAATTCTCAATTCAATAACAATCTTTGTATTCACATTTCTTCGCAAATACTGAGAGCTAGAGATCTAAATTCTACTTCTGAACTACTTCTAGATACCATATATTGTTTCTTGCTTTTCCATGTTACAAGATTTTTTCATACATAAGAATAGTACCTTGAAGTAGATCTTCTGTCAGTCACATTTCTAGTCCAATCTGAATAAGAAAACTTCAATGTCTTTGATGTCATTCTTTTTGTGAAATATCCCTCTTTCAGAGTTCATCTTAAAGTATCTCAAAATTCTATTTACTACTTTCATGTGTTCTTCTGTTGAATTGTTCATAAATTGACTCATAACTCCAACAAAGGATTCAATGTCTGGCTGTGTATGAGATAGATATATGAGACGCCCTACAAGTCTTTGGTATCTCCCTCTATCCACTAGTGTATTGTCTTGTCCATTCCATTCTCCAACTTCTTTGTTGAGTCCATTTGAGTATCAGTAGATTTACATTCAATCATTCTTATTTCCTTTAACAAGTCTAGGACATTTTTGCATTGAAAACAAATATTCCTTTTTAAAAACAAGCTACCTCTATGCCCAGAAAATATTTTAGGAATCCAAGGTCTTTAAATTCAAATTCTTTTGCTAAATGCTTCTTCATCTTCACTAGTTCTTCCTCATCATCACCGGTCAAGATAATATCATCAATATATATTAATAGGATCGCTATCTTCTTTTCTAAAAAGAATTTCACAGATAAGGTGTGATGTGTCTGACATTGAATATATCCTTGTTTGGTAATTGACTGTGCAAACTGCCAAACTAAGCATGAGGTGATTGCTTAATACTATAAAAGGATTTATGGTTGTGATTAGAGAAAGTTTCAAGGCCTGGAGGTATATCCATATAGACTTCTTCCTTTAAGATACCATTTAATAATGCATTTTGAACGTCTAGTGGATATAATGGCAATCTAGGGTTGCTGTAAGTGAAAAAAGGACTTGAACCGTGTTAAATTTGGCCGCTGGTGCAAATATTTATTGATATTTTATCCTATAGGATTGAGTAAACAACTAATCTTACTTTCAATCTATCAACACTCCCATCAGACTTGTGTTTAATTGTAAAAATTCACTTACATTCCACTAGTTTCTTTTGTGGAGGAAGGTTAGAAATTTTCCATGTGCTATTCTTTTCCAAGGCCTTGATCTCTTCACTAACATCCTTTTTTCATTCTGGATCCTTAAGGGCCTCTTGAATGGTATTAGGGACCTGTATCCTATCAAGTTCTGCAACAAATGCTCTATAGGATGGTGATAAGCCATCATATGAAATAAATTTGCTGATAGAATGTTTTGTACAAGATTTAACACCCTTTCTTGAGGCAATGGGAATATTTAAGTTGTCTACTAATGGTAACAGATCAATAGTTTCCTTACTTGAGTGATTGAGTAGGAGTTGGATTTAGTTGAGACTCATGGCATGTGTGAGAGAAACTGGTTGCTCTATTGTCCTCTCGTGTCTTATTCTTCTAGCGTAGACACATACCTCATTTCTTGCAGTGTGAGGTGGATTTAGGCTTTCTTGGGCTTTGGTTTGAGGAGCTACAGTAGGTGCATTGGGAGGGTTCTAGTTTAGGTTCAATGTGCTGTATAATTTTGAGTTGTTGAGTAGGAGATTGTATAGTTGTGATGTTGGTAGATTCTGTTTCCAAAGTCTTAAGGTTTTTGCAAGGTAGATATGTATTTATATTCTCCCCCTACATATCAGTTTTGGTATAATAAACTTCGTTTTCAAAGAATGTCACATCTATAAAGGTGTAGGTCTTTTTAGTGATAGAAGAGTAGCATTTATAACTATTTTGGTGTGGAGAGTATCCTATGAAGATGTATTTAGTTGATTTAGGGTCTAATTTGCTACGGTTTTGATGGTTTATGTGTACAAAGGCTAAGCATCCATAAATTTTAGGGTCAAGATGATATGACTTTTGTATGTGGGAAAGTTTAGAGAAGGGATTGGCGAGGAGTTCGGTATTTTATTGTCCTAGATGGCATCTTATTGATAAAGTATGTGGTTGTAAAATGTTTTGGCGCATGGTTAAAGAACATGAGGATCTTGCTATTTCTAACTAGTGTCTATTCTTTCTCTTGGCTACACCATTTTGTTGTTGGCTTTCAACATGAGTTTAAGTGAATTATTCCCTAATTTGAAAGAAATTTTTCCAAGTTAATATTAAAATATTCTTTGGTATTATCGGTTTTTAGGTCCCGAATCTTAGTATTGAATTGGGTTTCAATCATGTAGTTGAAATTTTGAAAGATTTGTGTAATTTCAAAATTTTCTTTCATTAGAAATATCCATGTCAATCTAGTATGAATATTAATAAAGAAAACAAACCATCTTGCTCTCGTTATATTTTTTACTTGTGAGGATCCCTGTACATCACTATATTTTAAGGCAAATGGATGGGATGGTGTAATGGGATTCTAGGATAGTTATTGTCAAAGGATAGGATATTCCCTTGATTTACTCTTCTGTCTAATTGTCAACACTCTTCTGCATAATTGTCAACAATTATTTCTTTGATTTACTCTTTTGTATAATTAACTTAATTATTGACAGATTGTATAGGGACAGATATTTAACATTAATTCCTTGATTCCTTGAATCATGGGATATGATTGTAACTACTACCTATATGTAGGAGGCTCTCTTGTAATATCAGAATTCAATTGAGAATAAGATATATAACCATTATTGTCATGGTATTAGAGCTGGTTCTATTCTTTGCTTTGTTGTCCCCGGTGGAATTTTCTTTCTTCTGGCTTTGTGTGTTGGCATTGCAAGCAGGGTATCTCGGCCTCGTTTGATTTTTTGCTTGGTATCTTCGGTTTCTGCTTCTGCATCTTCGACGTCCCTGCTGTGTGACGTTTTTCGGCATACTCTGGTTCTCCACGTTTCTGCGTAGGCGTACTCTGGTTCTCCACGTTTCTGCATGTGGAGAGGGGATCAAGTGTTTCTGTTCTTGATTTCTGGACCGCGGTGGTCTGAGGCATTCTCTTTCTCGGCAGTTTCTGAGCAATTTTTGGATTGGGTCGCGTCTCAGAGTTGCGTTTCTGGCTGAGTCGCTTGTGGCATCCAACGTTCGTGGCTGAGTCGCTTGCGGTATCCAACGTTCGGGTCTTTCTGGGCAATTTTGACTGGGTCGTGTCTCTTGGGCTACGACAATCATTTGTTGGGTATTCTTTGTTTCTGTATTCTCTGTTTTTTCTTTGCGTCTTGGGCCACTGGTTTCAGTCTTATCTGGGCATTGTTATTCTCTCGGTTCTTTTTACTGGATTTCTGGTTTTCTGTCATTGTCTTGGGTAATTTATTTTTCAATGGATTCTGCACCAGTATGTGTTAAATTTACAGGTAAAATTTATTCTACTTGGGCTTTTCAATTTGAATTTTTTCTCAAAGGTAAAGACCTTTGGGGCCATATTGATGGCACGGATGTTGCACCGACATCCGACACTGATAAATCTGAGGATGCTGTGTCTTCTCCTTCTTGGGCTCTGCTTGATGCTAGAATTATGTCTTGGTTTCTTGGTTCGGTAGAGCCACATATTATCACCAATTTGCGGGCTCATCGTTCTGCTCAATCCATGTGAAATTATTTAAAGCAAGTTTATCATCAAACTAAAGATGCTCGCCGTTTTCAGTTGGAACATGCGATTGCCATGTTTCAACATGGTAGTCCTTCCATTCAAGACTACTATTCAGCATTTTTGACTTTTTGGCATGAATATATTGATTTGGTTACAACAAATATTCTTGTTGCTGCTCTTTCGACTATTTAGAATCTTCACAATACTAGTCAGCGTGATCAGTTTTTTATGAAACTTCGTCCAGAATATGAATCGATTCGCTCGTCTTTGCTGAATAGATCTCCTGTTCCTTCTCTTGATATTTGTTTTGTTGAATTACTTTGCAAAGAACAACGTCTTAGTACTCAAGTTATTTTAGAACAATCTCATGGTAGTTCCGAGACGCCCACTATGGCTTATGCTGCCCAAACCCGTGGACCATCTGTGACTTATAAAAATTTGCAATGTTTTTGTTGCAAAACGTATGGGCATATTGCTGCCAATTGTCCTAAAAAATATTGTTCTTATTTGCAAGAAAAAATGTCATATTATCAAAGAATGTCGTATCCGCCCCCAGAATCGTCAAGTCCAAGCATTTCAGACTTCTGTTACTACTCCTCCCGCTGTGCCTTCTGCAGCATATGGTTCTTCCTCAAGTGCTTCCTCTGATCTTGCATCTCCTGCAGCCACTTATTGCACTCCTGAAATAGTGCAACAGATGTTAATTTCTGCATTATCTACAATGGGGTTTCAAGGTAAAAATTCTGCTATACTTTGGTATATAGACTCAGGGGCTTCTAATCACATGACCAATACTCCTAAAAATTTGTCGCATGTTCGGCTCTATGCTGGTCAATCTACTATTTAGACTGCTAATGGCAATTCTTTGTCTATCGCTGCTATCGGCAATGTCTCTCCTGCCTTTACTGATGTGTTTCTTGCTCCTCAGCTTTCTACGAATCTTATTTCTGTTGGTCAATTAGATGAGAACAATTGTGCTGTTAATTTTTCTGGTGATGGTTGTGTTGTGCAGAACCAGGTAACGGGGAAGCCAATCACGAAGGGGCCTAAAGTGAGGCGCTTGTTTCCATTATTTTTACCTGTTCCAGTTTTTTCTATTACGTCTTTTGCTTGTAATAATGTTCCTACTTTGAGTATGGTGTGGCATCGTCATTTAGGTCATCCTAATACTCAAATTTTATCTCATGTATTGAAATCTGGCCTTCTTGGTAATAAAGAATTTTCATCTTTCTCTCTTGAATGTGATTCTTGTAAATTTGGTAAAAGCAAAACTCTTCCTTTTCCTTTGCATGCTAATAGAGCTTCTCGTTGCTTTGATCTTATCCATAGTGATGTTTGGGGACCTTCCCCAGTTAGTTCTCATGCAAAATTTAAATACTATGTGACTTTTATTGATGATCATAGCCGATTCACTTGGGTTTATTTTCTTCGCTCTAAATCTGAGGTTTTTCGTACTTTCACCGAATTTTTAGCATATGTTGATAATCAGTTTACTACGACTATTAAGATTTTACGCATTGATTCTGGTGGTGAATATTTGTCTAATCAGTTTCAGGAATTCTTGGTTTCTAAAGGAATTTTAAATCAACGTTCATGTCCTTCTACTCCACAACAAAATGGAGTAGTAGAACGCAAGAATCGTCATCTTCTTGATGTGGTACGTACTCTTTTATTAGAATCCTCCGTTCCATCCATGTTTTGGGTTGAGGCTCTACAGACTGCTACTTATTTGATTAATCGTTTACCTTCCCAAGTTTTAGGCATAGAATCTCCCTATTTTCGTTTGTTTGCTAAGGAACCTAGTTATGATAATCTTCGTATATTTGGTTGTGTATGTTTTGTTCATTTACCTTCTCCTGAGATACATAAATTATCTGCTCAATCTGTTTGATATGTTTTTCTAGGATATAGTGTGTGTCATAAGGGATTTGTTTGTTATGATCCTACTTTACATTGTACACGTATTTCTCGAAATGTTATTTTCTTTGAAAATCAATATTTTTTTCCTGTGTCCTCTGTGCCCTCCTCTTCTTCTTCTTCCACTGTGGTCCTCCCCTCCTTTGAGCAACACTTCTCTAATCTCCATCAAGTCAGGTCTCGCTTTAAACCCGGTATGGTGTATACAAGACGACCCCACCCACAGTCTCTTCCGGTGGCTCCCCCGATATTTGATCCTAACATGCACTAGAATCAGACAGTTGTAGCACCTCCAGCGTCTTGGGTACGTCGCTCTTCTCGAGTGTCTGTACCCCCCGATAGGTATGGGTTCTCTCCTGGCCTGTCTATTTCAGCTCTTACTGCTACATTGTCTACTTTGGATATTCCCCAATGCTACTCACATGCTGTTAAGCATGAATGTTGGCGACGAGCTATGCAGGAAGAAATTGCTGCTTTAGAGGCCAATCACACTTGGGATATTGCGCCTTGCCCTTCCATTATAGTTGCTCTGGGCTGTAAATGGGTCTACTCAGTCAAGGTTCGCTCGGATGGCAGTTTGGATCAATATAAAGCTCAGCTTGTTGTCTTTGAGAACAATCAAGAATATGGTGTTAATTATGAGGAGACATTTGCTCTTGTGGCTAAGATGACCACTGTTTGTCTAATCCTAACTCTTGTTGCTTCCAATGATTGGCCACTACATCAGATGGATGTCAAGAATGCTTTCCTTTACGGGGATCTTAAAGAGTGTATTTATATGAAGCCACCTCCGGGATTGTTTTCCTCTACGACCTCCAATGTGGGTAAATTTTGTCGCTCTCTTTATGGACTTAAACAAACTCCACGGGCCTGGTTTGATAAATTTCGAACCACTTTATTACAATTTTCTTTTACGCAGAGCAAGTATGACACTTCATTATTTCTTCGAAAATCATTGGTTGTCCTTTTGGTTTATGTTGATGATATTGTAATCACTGATTCTGATTCTGCTCTACTTGCCCAGCTCAAGACACATCTCTCAAAATCCTTTCATATGAAAGATCTTGGGTCTCTCACGTATTTCCTTGGTCTTGAGGTGCATCGTAGTGCTTCTGGTATTTCACTCAATCAACATAAATATGCTAGTGATTTGGTGGCTACAGCTGGACTGCAAGAAGCTACCTCTATCGATACTTCCATGGAATTAAATGTCAAGCTTCGCAAAGAGGAGGGTGACTTGTTGATCCTAGCTTATATCGCAAGTTGGTGGGTAGCCTTGTTTACCTCACCATCACTCGACCTGATATTTCTTTTGCTGTACAGCAAGTCAGTCAGTTTCTTCAGACTCCTCGTCATCTTCATTTGGCTGCTGTTCGATGGATCATTCGCTATGTTCATGGCACTTCTGCCCGAGGCTTATTCTTTCCCACAGGCAATTCTCTTCGCCTTGTTGCTTATAGTGATGCTGATTGAGCTGGTTGTACTGATACACGTCGCTCCATCACTGGTTGGTGTGTGTTCTTAGGTGCTGCATTGATCTCCTGGAAAAGTAAGAAGCAAGAATGAGTTTCTAAGTCCTCAACTGAATCTGAGTACCGAGCAATGTCTCTTGCTTGTTCTGAAATTATTTGGCTTCGGGGTTTGCTTAGTGAGTTAAACTTCTCTTTGAATGCTCCTACACCTTTACACGCTGATAATACAAGTGCTATTCAAATCACGGCCAATCCTGTTTATCATGAGCGCACAAAGCATATCGAAGTTGACTGTCATTCTATTCGTGAAGCCTTTGAAACTCATGTTATTACTCTTCCTCACATTTCTACTGAATTACAAATTGCTGATATCTTTACCAAGTCCCTCACTCGTCATCGCCATTGCTTCCTCAGTAGCAAATTGATGCTTGTTGATCAACCCGCATCAATTTGAGGAGGGTTGTCCAAGGATAGGATATTCCCTTGATTTACTCTTCTGCCTAATTGTCAACACTCTGCCTAATTGTCAACACTCTTCTGCATAATTGTCAACAATTATTTCCTTGATTTACTCTTTTGTATAATTAGCTTAATTATTGACAGATTGTATAGGGACAGATATTTAGCATTAATTCCTTGATTCCTTGAATCATGGGATATGATTGTAACTACTACCTATATGTAGAAGGCTCTCTTGTAACATCAGAATTCAATTGAGAATAAGATATACAACCATTATTGTCAGTTATTGTGGGTATGTTTTGTGGATTCACAAATTTCACATTTAAGAGACTTTGAACTTTTATTGATAAATAAAAATGGGAACGTTTTATGGGAATATTTTTTCAAGGTATATAAAATTGGAATAGTCAAGGTAGTAATGCCATGACATTATTTCATTCATAGAATTTAAAATAGATTTACTCTCACAACTAACATTTTGAACTTGTCTTACTAGAGGAATATCACATTTGAAAAGATAAAGTCCAACTTTCATCTCAGCACTGCCAACCATCTTTCTCAAATCCAACTCCTGTAACTCACAAAAGTTTAAGAAAAATTTAGCATGACACTGAAGAGCATGTATTAATTTTTTAATAGAAAGTAAGTTCCAATCCAAATTAAGAACATGTAGAACAGAGTTAAAGTATATGTGATTTGTAACCTTGATTGAGCTTATTCTAGTAACTTTGGACAAAGACCCATTTGTAATCCAAACCACATAGTTCTCAATACAGGGGTTGCATACATGAAATAGAGTTCTCTTTCTAGTCATGTGGTAAGATGCTCCTGAGTCAACAATCTATAGATTTGAGTGATGCTTGTTAATTGTAGGTGCATCCAAAAAATTGCCTTTTTGGGTTATCATGCTTGTTCCCAAATTATTGGACTATTGCATAGAGTTTTGGGCTAACACAGATTAAGACCATTTGAGATAGTTATGTCCCATGAGTTTATGGCTTCAATTCCTCCATGATTATTCATTGGGGAACAATTCCTGGATTGGAGGTTACCTTTGAGAATGCACTGCAATTTGTGGCAGCCATGGTTACCATGTGAACAGTGTTTCAACAGTATGTGTGAATAGTACCATGAGTAGTATGTATGAACAATACCAATAAACAGTTTTCGCTTTGATACTATGAAGATTTGTGAGAGAAATTGTGTAATTTTTATTGATTATTCAATAGTGTACAAGGAGAGATGTGTGTGTGTATGTATAGATAATAAAATAAACTCCCTTTATCTTTATATTATTCTACACCAACGTTCACCCTTAAGCTGGTTTGAAGATATCTTCCATAGTCAACTTGCTTGTTAATTTGTCAAATTGTTTCTTGGGCACCCCTTTATAAGAATATCTACAATCTGCACATAAGTTGATATGTAGATCATACAAATCTGTCAATTATCTATTTTTTCCTTAGTGAAGTGTTTGTCAACCTCAACTTGTCCTATCATGTAGAATGGGATTATGTGCTGTCAAAGATCCTTCCATCTCGGGATTCCTTTTTACTGAGATTAATGGGATCATGATTAGGATAAATTTTAAATAAAGATTGGGCTGACCAATCTGCTCTTTAAGGAAAGAATATTATAGTACTTTTTCTGTTTTTTAATTGCTGATTATTATCCCAAATATTTTGGGATTTCTCCTACCAGAATGCTTCTATAAATTTTGGTCTTACTCTTGTATTTTATGGATGAATAAGATGCCATAGAAGTAGTGTTTCTTTTCTCTCTTTTGCTGTATTATTTTTCACATGGTATCAGAGCAAGGATACTGTTGAGAGAGACTTATGGTCAGCTTTAAGCAGGTTCTCACTGGGTTAAGCAAGGATGGGCAGGAAGAGATAACAACAAAATTCTATCATGCATCAAGCCTTACAATTAACCCCATTGCACCTTGATGGGGCTGTCTAAAATAAAGAGTAAATATTGCTCTACTCAGGAAATAATACTCTCCTTTAGTATTGAAAACACTGGTTAAGCTTCCACAAAGAAAAATAAAAAGGGTGATGTGAGTTTAAGTCAGAGAAAATGCATGATGCAAAATGATTTTATTCAGAGCAGAAACAAAAATATATACATGGACAGCTCTTATAATTAAGGAGCAGATAACGAAGATAATAAGAGCCACTCCTAAACTATAAAACGGAAAAAAATAAAAAAAGAGAGAGATCAGGGATTGATATCAGGATTGATACAAGAAACAACTAAAGATACCAGGCCCCATGTTGGGCTTTACATTTTCACACTCCCCCTCAAGTTGGAGCATAGATATCAGACATGTCCAACTTGATAATTAAATAGTCAAATTGTGATCGTGAGAGCCCCTTGGTAAAGATGTCAGCTGTTTGTTGATTTGAGAGCATAAAGGCATGCAAATAGTTCCAGTTTCCAATTTTTCTTTAATAGAGTGTTTGTCAACTTCAATATGCTTGGTCCTATCATGTTGAACAGGATTGTGTGCAATGCTGATGGTAACTTTGTTATCATTATAATTTCAAAGAAAGGTCTATAGTCTATTTGAGTTCATGAAGAACCCTATAAATCTATAATTCTTCACATATCTCCTGAGTCATAGTTTTAAATTCAACTTCTGCACTGCTTCTGGCCACAACATTTTTGTTTCTTGCTTTGCCAAATAACTAGATTGCCCCAAACAAAAGTACAATATCCTGTTGTGGATTTTCTGTCCGTGACTGATCCAGCCCAGTCTGCATCTGTGAAAACGTCAATATTCCTGTGATTGGTCTTTTTGAATAATAGACCCTTTTCAAGAGATGATTTTAGATATCTCAGGATTTTGTAAACAGCTTCAAGGTGTTCTTCGTATGGAGTATGCATAAATTGACTAATCAAACTAACATAATAGGCGATATTTGGTCTAGTATGTGAGAGATAGATTAACTTTCCAACCAACTTTTGATATCTTTCGGTGTCTATAGGTCTACTCCCATTTTTCCATAGTTTTACATTTGGGTCAATAGGAGTTTCAGTTGGTTTGCATTCAATCTCCCTCTTTCTTTCAGAAGATCAAAGATATATTTTTGTTGAGAAATTACTATTCCCTTTTTAGAGCGAGCAACTTCCATGTCAAGAAAGTATTTAAGAACTCCAAGGTCCTTGATTTTAAATTCTAATGCAAAAAATTTTTTTAGTCGTTCCATTTCAGCCATATTATCTCCTGTAAGAATGATATCATCAATATAAACAATCAAGACATCAATTTTCCTTTCTGGATAAATTTTAAAGAACAACGTGTGATCAGTCTGGCCTTGAGTGTATCCCTGTCTTTTGATTGACTGAGTAAATTTTTCAAACCAAGCCCTTGGGGACTATTTGAGACCATGCAAGGATTTCCTTAATCTGCACACCCTGTGGTTAAACTTTTCCTCGAATCCTGGGAGACATTCCATATATACTTCTTCCTCCAAGTCACCATTCAAGAAAGTATTTTTAACATCAAGTTGCTATAAAGGTCAATCTAAATTAATAGCAATAGATAGCAGTACTCTAACAGTATTCAACTTTAAGGCAGGTGCAAAAGTTTCAGAGTAATCAACTCCATATGTCTGAGTGAATCCTTTAGCCACCAATCTGACTTCGTATCTTTCTATGGTACTATCTAAATTGTACTTTACATTGAAGACTCATTTACAGCCTACTGTCTTCTGTGGTAAGACTTCGACACTTCAAGTATTGTTCTTTTCAAGAGCTCTCATCTCCTCAAGTACAGATTCCTTCCACTTTGGTAATTTAAGAGCCTCCTATACATTTTTAGAAATTTCTATACTAGACAAGTGAGATGTAAAAGTAGCGAATGAAGGTGACAGATTTGCGTATGAGACAAAGTTAGACAACAGATGTTTAGTGCAGGATTGAACCCCTTTTCAAAGAGCAATAGGCATATCACAAAATTTCCCAAAATCTTATTAAAGTATTCCTTTCCATTATCACTTCTAAAAATTTGTATATTGGTTTGAAATTGAGTCTGCATCATATAATAAAAAATTTTGAAAATTTGTTCTGCTTTAGATTTTTCTTTTAATAAGTATACTCAACATAGGCAAGTATGGTCATCTATAAAGGTGACGAACCATCTCTTACTGGTAGGTGTACTTATCTTATTAAGATCCCACACATCACTATGTATGATTGTAAACAGTTTGGAAGGTTTATATGATTGTGATGGAAATGAAGTTCTGTGATATTTTGTTAATTCACGAATTTTGCATTGAAAAGAAAATGAATTTTTATTATAAAAATAAATGAGGAAACAGATGTTTAAAATATTGAAAACTAGGATTCCCTAACCTAAAATGCCATAACATAATGTCATTTTTTTCAAAAGCAAAAATAGATTTAAAACAAGAACTAGAACTTGTACTTGATGATTGTTGACTCGGTTTTGATTCTGAATTAAGGAGATATAGTCCACTATTTTTTTTAGCATTGCCAATCATCCTCTCTGAGGTCAACTCCTTAAAAACACAATGAGTAGGAAAGAAATTAGTTTGACAATTGAGATCATTGATAAATTTACTGATAGACAGCAGATTACAAGACAGGTTAGGAACATGAAGAACATTAGGTAGGGTAAGAGAAAGGGAAACTATAATAGAATCTCTTCCAGCAATAGCTGATAGAGAGCCATCAGCAACTTTTATTTTCTAATTTTCTGCACAAGGACTATAAAACGAAAAAAGGCTAGATATACCTGTCATGTGATCAGTTGTACTTGAATCTATTATTCAAGTGTGATTAAAGCTATGAAGCACGGATACGGACATGGATACGAGACACGACACGGACACGGACACGTAATTTTTTTAAAAAATATAGGACATGACAAGTTGAGGACACGTGAATTAAAAAAAATCAAAAATTACATATATATACACACAATAACATAGAATGAGATATAATTTAACACATAATAACATAGAATGAGTTATAATTCACAATACAAGTTAATATCCAAAAATTATCATAAAGTTACAACATAATCAATTTTCACTCTTCTTCTTCAATAATCTCTTGACCATCACCAATATTTTTATTCCCTTCATCTGTGAAAAAGACTTTTTCCAATTCCGGTTCATACAATGATAGACTTGCAACCGATAAAACTCCAACATCTTCTACCACATCATCAAAACAATCTCCTCTAATATTCCACATCTTGGTATCACCTTGCATATATTGTGGGCTTCTCCTTGACAAAAGTCGAAGGTTGTTATGAACAAATACCAAATCTTGAGCACGTTTTAGTGTCAATTTGTTCATTCTAAATGAGTGAATAAATGAGTATGTGCTCCAATTTCTTTTACAACAAGAGGAGGAAGATGGTTGTCCAACAAGCTTCAAAGCAAGGCTTTAAAGAAGTGGAGTAGAATGACCATGAATTGCCTACAAAAAATGTTGCTCCATATCCCCTCTTTGATTAATAGAGTCCGAATCAGCAAAATCTTCATAACAAGAGAAGAATTTCGCATATTCAACATAAACCTTTCTCAAGTCATCGGGGTCTTGAAAAATTCTCTTCAAGCACTTCATTCTCTCTCTTGTTATCTCTCCATCATTGTGTGGAGAGACTCTATTAGGAGCTTCATTCAACCAAGATTGGCTATAATACCTATAAAGAGAATTGAAACAATATATTATTATCACTAACATAATGAAGTTAAAAAACACAATTTAACAAAAAATAAGAATAAGAATACCTAGGGGTCAAAGAATGTGCTAGGTAATGAAGAGGTGTGTTGCTTTTAGTCCACCTTTGCACCAAAATATCATACACCACATTAAAGAAGGTGGACTCCTCAGAATCAAGCTTGTCTTCATGGCGAAATATTGCCTTCTTCACTTGCTCAATCATACTATCCCACCCTTCATATATTTTGTGAAAATTAGGCTTATCACTGTCTCCCATTCTCAACATATCATAAATTGGATAGGTGAAAGTAAGAATAAAATCAACTTCATCCCACCACACATCATTGAAAATTTTATTCTTCACAAATTGAGCTTTTCCCACATCATCCTCCCTATAAAGATTCCATTTATCACTAATTACCATTGATTGCAAGCCATACTTTACAAGTTTAAATCTCTTCAACATAATAATAATGGAAGCAAATCTAATATCCGCAATAGCAAGCAACTTCAAAGGGGCAAACTCATTAAACATAGCCAATCTCATATTATGATTCATGATAAATTTTTTTATCATTATAGCATTATCGGCTACTTCCTTTATCCAATCAAATTCATCAAAAGCAACTTCATTACCCTCCTTATTCTTTACATTGCAAATAATATTCTTCAAAGCTAAATTTAATGTACGGACCACACAAGGAGTCCAAAAGATGTGAGGATACTCAACCTCTATAAGAACCCCAGCAGCTTTACAAACTGGAGCATTATCTGTGATGACTTGAACCACATTCTCTGCTCCCACTTCTCTAATTACATTGATAATGACATTTGCTATGAACTTTTTGTCTTTGTACTCATCTTCACAATTAGTGGCTTTTATAAATATAGGGCCATTTTCTGTCACCACCATAAAATTAATAAGAGGACGTCTTTGTGGATCCGACCATCTATCACAAACAATGGTAACACCCTTCTCCTTCCATGTTGTTTTTATGGGTTGCAACATCTTCTCAATACGTGCCTTTTCTTGTTGTAACAAAGAATTCCGCAATGAATTATAGCCTGGAGGTATGAAACTAGCCAAATTATGGTTGCATGCATAAGTAAAATAACTCACATAATAATGATTTCTAGCAAGGTGAAATGGTAAACCCCGTGAATAGAACATCTTAGCAATATGAGCTCTTAATTCATCTCTTTCTTGGTTACGGTATACTTCTTGACTTTCCTCTACACCCTTCCTTCTCTTAATTCCAACTCCCAAACTCCCAACTCTAAATGAATGGAATGAAGAACTAGTGCTACTAGATGAGCTAATCTTTGATGCATCACTAGATGGTGGCAATGGAATTTTCTTTGGCATGGATTTAAGCTTTCTTCCACATGCATCATCTTCTAATTTTTGCATGTCAAGAAGATCTTTATTAGAAACTTTATTGCATACTCCTATACCAAACCCTTTTAACTTCAATAAATAACCTCTAACTCTAGAATAAGTTCCTTTATAATCATTTCCACAATAATTGCACGTAAAAGGAACATTTCCTCCACCCCTTGTTTCTTTTTCCCCCTTTGTGACAAATCTCCACAAAGGTTTGTAATCATCTCTTTGCACATTATTTTCACCAAGATTAACATTTCCAAAACCAAAACCTTGAGACATCCTAAATAAAATAAAATGAAAAAAAAAATTAGGAATACTCTAGGCAATGTTTACTGTGTCTAATGCCTATTATTTGTCATTTCCCAGTAGCCCACCACAGAACCCATTCCCAAATCATACTCAATTATTTACAAAAATAGAAGCAACTAGCATCTAGCATCTATATCAGACAAAAACAGAAGCAAACAGCAATTAATCACAAGCAGACAGAAGCCACAAATAGAAGCCACAAGGCACTCGCCACCAGTAAATAAATCAATTCATCAGTCATCATAGTTGTTGGAGCAAAACCAAACAAAACGCAAGACAGACAGAAATTGATGGAAAACACAGACTTGGACCATTTCTCCTAAGCTACGCCTATCGCAAATCCAATTCATCAGTCGTCATAATTTCTCCTAAGCTATCGCAAATCCAATTCATCAGTCATCACATTTTCTCCTAAGCTATCGCAAATCCAAGTGAATGGAACAACAGAGAAAACAGGCAGAAATTGGAAAACACAGACTTGACCATTTGTTGGAGCAAAACCAAAAAAGAGGCAAGACGCAGCATCGATGGAACAACAAGGAATAGATACATACCTGAGAGCTGCACCTACACAGAAATGGAGCTAAAATCGCGACTCACGGACTCAGAGAATGGAGCAGAACCTCGCGAGAATGGAGCTAAAATCGCGACTTAGACAAACGCAAAGGAGCAGAACCTCGCAATAATGGGAGAGCTGCACGATGAAGTAGACGCGGCCGGCGAAGGATACGAAGTCATGAACAGAAGACAACAGGAACGGCATAGGGAGGAGTTGAAGTTTCGAACAGCAAGGCGAGACAAATGCGAGAATAAGAGAAAAACACGAAGGAGATATTTCAGACTGGGTATTAGGGCAGGGGCTGGGTACTGGGCATCGGGTAGGCTTTGGGCCTGTGAAAACTGAAGGGCTAGATGTTTTTTTGCCCAAAACGTGTTGGACACTTCCCAAAACGTGTCCGATACATGGCCTTTTTTTGTTGAAATTTTGGACATGCGGACACGTGTCCGGGGCGTGTCCTAGGCGTGTCCGTGTCCGATGAGTGTCCGACACTCCGCCACGCCCCTAAACAGAGTGTCTGTGCTTCATAGGATCAAAGTTAACACTTAGAAGGGCAATTTTAGAATAGTTACTTTT
The DNA here is from genome assembly GCA_037074535.1 of Gleditsia sinensis. NCBI lineage: Eukaryota > Viridiplantae > Streptophyta > Magnoliopsida > Fabales > Fabaceae > Gleditsia > Gleditsia sinensis. Next base: position 45,234,012 of record CM073472.1, on the reverse strand, counting down.
TTGAGTTAAAGAACAGGAGGGAGAGTTTTGAGATTTTAATAATTTATACAGTTGATCTATTTGTTATTTAGTGAAAGGAAATGAACCTGAAGATAACTGCTACTCTTGATTAGATAAATTAGCTTGGAATGCGCGCCCATCTCCCTCTGGCTTCTTCTTCTGATTAGGTGGCCTACCATGAATTTTCCAGCAAGTCTCTCGTGAGTGTTCGGGACGTTTGCAATAATCACACCATGGTCGTTTACCATCTCTCTTAGCTGTCTCATGAGCATTTCTTGTAAAAAAAAGCAGAGTTTTTTACGTTTGAGTCACGAGAGTATTTGTTTATCATAACACTCTGTTAGACTTCTTCTCGATGAATTTCAGAGAATGCTTATCTGATAGTGGACAAAGAATTTTTTTCCAAAATACGGCCCCATATTTCATCTAACTCTTTGTTCAATCCAGCTTAAAACATAAACACCCGGTCATTTTCTTGGCGTTTCATAAATCGGATATTATCCTCAGAACATTTCCACTCGTCGTCATAACATAAGTTCAACTCTTGCCAAAGTGTCATTAACTCATTATAATAGGACGTGACATCTCGGTTTCCCTGCTTTGCATGTCACAATTTTGATTTCAACTCAAAGATTTGTGAGGAATTTTCAAGGTTTGAATATGTATCCTTGACTATCTCCCACACATCTAAAAACATAAAGGGTTTTTCAACTGCTGGTTCTATTGCATTTATCAACCAAGCAATAATTAGAGAGTTTTTTGATTTCCATATTTTCAATTGTAGATTGTCTTCTATTGGTTTGAAAATTTCTCTCGTTAAATATTTAATTTTTCCTTTACCATTCAGTATCAATTTCACAGTCTGAGTCCACTCTACATAATTCTTACCATTGAGTCTGTGGATATTTACCTGGAGAGAGGTCGTAGATGATTCCAACCCATTGCTCCCCTAGTTCACTAGCATAACACTGCTTCAGTTATGTCCCAGGTTCTGGACATCTGCAGCTCCTCTCCTCGTGGGCGATACAAAGCTCTCTCCCAGGATTGGTGATTCTCGGCCTGTTCCGTCATGCACAGGAGTGTCCTGACTAGTCGTTCCCGTCAAGGTAGTTTTCCACGCGGTGTAGCTTGCCATCGAGTTTTGATTTTCGGCCATCAAAGTCGTGTTTTCAATCTCGAGTTGTGTTCATCGGGGTCTGGGTGTGTGTCTGTCGCAGATGATACCATGTTTGTCGTGGATACACAGGTCTGGACTTGCATCTGGCTAGGATACGAAAGTCTGAGTTTGCGTCTAGCGAGTCCTCTGTGATAGAGGAGATAAACAGAGAAGATCAGAATAACTAGAAAACACAAGCGGTCTTCACCCCGAGCTTTGATACCATGTGAGTTTAAGCCAGAGAAAATGCATGACCCAGAATAATTTTATTCAGAGTAGAAACGAAAATATATACATGGGCAACTCCTATAATTAAGGAGCAGATAACGAAGATAATAGGAGTCACTCCTAAACTATAGCAACGGGAAAAAATAAAAAAAGGAGATCAGAGATTGATATCAGGGATTGATACAAGAAACAACTAAAGATACTGGGCCCTATGTTGGGCTTTACATTTCCACAGGTGAAAATCACAATCAAACATAACATTCCCAGAAAATAAGAAGAAAAAACAGAAAGAAAATGGTAATGTTGGAATGCTAGCTTTCGAGAGGCTAGTTCTCTCCCATACTCCCTTTCAGAATCTGCATGCCTTCCATTTTCTTGCTTCATAGGTCTTAAACCTCCCCAAGAGTTCTAACCCCACATTGCCTCTGGCAATTTAGTTAGAAAACCCTTCTCTCTCTTTTTTTACCTCACCTCTACCTTCCTTCTAAAATATACCTTCAGTGGTGGATCTAAAATAGAAATAGTACTAGGCCCATTCTCTGCCTCTTTCCCTTTTTTTCTCTTCCATTGATATTGTTTATAATTCTCAGGTCTATCATTATCCGTCCCCATAAGCTTCACCTTGTCCTCAAGGTTAAATTTTGGAAATAGGTCTTTAATGGTGTCAAAATATTCCCAGGTACTGTCATGGGAGGCCATATTTTTTCATTTTATCACTTCACATTGGCCATTTGTGAGCTGACTGACTTGCTGTACTGCTTCCGATTCTATCACCAATTCTAGGTCATCTGCATGCCTTCCATTTTACTGCTCCACAGGTCTTAAACCTCCCCAAGAGTTCTGACCCTACATTGTCTCTGACAATTTAGTTAGAAAACCCTTCTCTCTCCTTTTCCACCTCACCTCTACCTTCCTTCTAGAATATATCTTCAGTGGTAGATCTAAAACAGAAATAGTACTAGGCCCATTCTCAGCCTCTTTCCTTTTTTTCCTCTTCTTTTGATATTTTTTATAATTCTCAAGTCTATCATTATCTGCCCCCATAAGTTTCACCTTGTCTTTAAGATGAAATTCTAGAAATAGGTCTTTGATGGTGTCAAAAGATTCCCAAGTACTGTCATGGAAGGTCATATTTTTCCATTTTATCAAAACTTCACATTGGCCATTTGTGAGCTGACTGACTTGCTGCACTGCTTCGAATTCCATCACTAATTCTAGGTCATCTGCATGCCTTCCATTTCCCTGATCCACAGGTCTTAAACCTCCCCAAGAGTTCTGACCCCACATTGCCTCTGGTAATTTAGTTAAAAAACCCTTCTCTCTCCTTTTTCACCTCACCTCTACCTTCCTTCTAGAATATACCTTCAGTGGTGGATCTAAAACAGAAATAATACTAGGCCCATTCTCAGCCTCTTTCCCTTTTTTCCTCTTCCTTTGATATTGTTTATAATTCTCAGGTCTATCATTATCCGCCCCCATAAGCTTCACCTTGTCCTTAAGGTGAAATTCTAGAAATAGGTCTTTGATGGTGTCAAAAGATTCCTAGGTACTATCATGAAAGGTCATATTTTTTCATTTTATCAAAACTTCATATTGGCCATTTGTGAGTTGACTGGCTTGCTGCACTGCTTCGGATTCCATCACCAATTCTAGGTCATCTGTGAGTTCTGATGGGAGGGGTAATGCTGGTGTAGCTGGCTGAATTCTTGCAGTAGGCCGTAATTTTAGACGGAATGCAATTTGTCCTACTCTTTCCAAGATTTTGAGTAGATCATCAAATTGTGGGCTGAACTTTTCATTGTATATTTTTGCCAAAGATTTCATCCTGTAGGGCCTAAGTCTCAAATACACAGTATCAAACTCAACATCCCTCCTACCTTGATTTGCTTATTGCTACATATATTGCTGTGCCTTATCCAGATTTTCTTTCAATTATGTTATTATTGCATTCCTTAGTTTAATCTGCTTATTGACCTCTTTCACAGCTGAAGTAGTGTCTTCCAACCTAAAAAATGTAGGGGGGTTCCCTCTTATATAGAGTTTTAAAAAGGGGCATTCTAGCAGGTTGGTTGAAAGTGGTATTAAACCAATATTCACCCCATGGTAGCCATTTGAACCAATTCTTTGACCATCTGTTTATGGGTGACAGGAGGAACTATATCTCAAAGTGATTCTTGATTGTTTGAATAACTCTTACCAAAATATACTCATAAATAATCTGTCCCTATTCGACACAATGGACTTAGGAAACCCATGCAATTTAACCACTTCATTGATGAAAATTAAGATAACATCTTTTGCTGAAAAAGGGTGGCACAGGGGTATAAAATGGCTATACTTAGTTACCCTACCTATAACCACCAAAATAGTATTAAATTTGTTAGATTTCGGTAGGCCAGCGATGAAGTCTATGCTAATATCTTCCCACACCCGATGAGGAATTGGCAGGGTTGCAGTAGCTCCGCGGGGCTTAGGGCCTCATATTTGTTCTGCTGACACATAGCACACCTTGTCACATATTTCTGTATATCATTTTTCATTTCCTCATAGTAAACAAAATTGGCTAGTCTCTTGTAGGTCCCAGGTATCCGGAATGGCCCCCATGGGAGTTTGATGAAACCCAAATACTTGGGAGGTTATCCGGAATTGGCTAGCACTTAAATTTTGGATGAATTTTTTGATAGAATCATTCTCCGTTGATATAATACACAACCTTTCTTAATTGAATAACCTTTGGGAGGTTACTGGTTTGTTACCACTTACTGCTATATGGCATATAGCCTCTCATCTTCCCTTATTTCTTTTTCCTATTGGTGTATGTCTTCATACTGCTATGCTGTCACAGCTTGTAATTCCATGTTGTACTCCCTTCTAGACAAACCATTAGTAACCCTGTTTTCCTTTTCAGGCTTGTAATGAATTTCAAACTTGTATCCCATCAGTTTGGAGACCCACTTTTGTTGATCCTCTCCTAATTCTCGCTGCTCCAATAGAAACTTCAAGGCTTTTTGATATATTTTAATCATGAACGAGTGGCTAAGCAAGTAATGATGCCATTTTTTTTATTGTCAGGACTATTGCCATCAATTTCCTATTATATATTGAATTTATCCTCTTCTTTGGAGGTATAGTTTGGCTAAAGTAAGTGATGGGCCTCCCCTTTTGCATGAGAACTGCTCCTATTCCTGGTCCTGAGGCGTTTGTTTCCAGTTCAAAAGGTATAATAATATTTGGCTTTGCTAATACTGGAATCGTGATCATGGCCTTCCCCACTTGAAAGCATCTTTTTTAAGTAATGCAGTTAGAGGTGCTGCTATTCTTCTATAATCCTTCACGAATCTTTGATAATACTCGATTAATCCTAAGAATTCCCTTAGGCTTTTGAGGTCATTGGGTACAGGCCGCTCCATCGTGGTTGCCGCCTTTGTTGGATCTGCTTGTACCCCTTTGCAGAGATAATATGCCCAAGATACTTCAATTTCCTCCTTGCAAAAATGCATTTTTTAGTGTTTATGACTAATTGGTTCTCCTGCAGAATTTTTAGAATTCTTTCCAAATGCCCCACATGTTCCTCTGTATCTTTAGGATATTATAAAAAAAAAAATACTTGGATGAATTTCTGCAAACAGCCTTTGAAGATGTCATTCGTTAAAAATTGAAAAGTAGAAGGTGCATTTATAAGTCCGAATGGCATCACCATAAACTCATAATATCTGTGGTGAGTTTGGAAGGCTATTTTCTCTTCAACTCCTGGTTTGATTCTGATTTGGTGGTATTTAGATTTCAATTCCAGCTTGGAAAATATGTGGCCCCTTCCAGTTCATCTAGTAATTTTATCTATTGCTAGTATGGGAAATTTATTAAGGACAATGATTTTGTTCAGAGCTTGATAATTGACATAAAACCTCTAACTCTCATCCTTTTTCCTCACCAACAATACTAGACTTGAGTAGAGACTGCTACTGGGGCGAATGATTTCTGCTGTCAGCCTTTCATTTACCAGCTTCTCATTTCTGTCTTTTGAGAATGGGGATATCTGTAGGGCCTCATGTTTGGTGGTTGTGACCCATGTTTAATACAGATGGTGTGATCCCTGGTTCTTTGGAGAGGTAGCCTATTGTTAGTTGTGGTCATTGCAGGAAATTTTTCTAGTAGTTGTTGTATCTCTCCAAGTACTTCCATCCCACTATTATGCGCCTGTATCTCTCTAAACTCTATGAAAAATCTTTGTCCACCTCCTTTTAAAGACTTTACTACTGACTTAAGGGAGACCAGCGTCTTGGTTAAGGTCAGATCACCCTTTAAGCACTTCTCTTCCCTATCCAATTTCACCTTCATCGTTAATTGTCCCCAATTAACTTTGACCTCCTCTAACGATTTCAACCACTCAATGCCCAACATTATGTCAGCCCCTCCCAGGTCAAAAACATAGTAGGATTGTGTGACTTGAAGGCTTTGAATGTCAACTATTATTTCCGAGCACTTTGTATCTCATCTCATCTTATACCCATCCCGCATCGATACCTCAAGATTTAACATGCTCTGTGGAAATCCTCAAGCGCTCTACAACTTCTGGTTAAATGAAATTGTGTGATGTCCCGCTATCAATGAGTATAATAACCTCCTTCCCCTTGTATTTTTTGATCACTTTCATGGTGTTATTGTTGGTTATCTCTACCATGGAGTTTATAGACAGCTTCATGCTTGTGCTATCGATCATATCCTCCTCCACTGGTTGTAGCAACAGGACTTGTAACTGTTTGTTCTTACATACATGGCCGAGACTATATTTTTCATTGCACTTGAAGCACAATCCTAGGGATCTCCTTCTCGTTGCCTCAGCCTCCGTCAGCCTAAGAAAACTACCTCCTCGAGCCGGTGTGGTGTTTGAAGAGGTTCCCGAAGCTTGTACGTTGGGTTCCCTTCGATATTCAGGTGCCCAATTTGTGATTATAGGTGTCGAGCGTCTTGGGTCTGGATTTCCTGTGACTCGACTCCAATTTTGTTTGGGTCCAGTCCATTTGTTTAGGTTGGCTCCCTTAATTTGCTTGCTGATAATTTCCTCCTGAGCTTTGGTCAAGATTTGGTTCCTCTCCTCAATCTTATGGGCTAGGCCCACCAGTTCTTTTAGTGATCTGATCTTAACATTCGGAGCTCCGCTCTGATATCTGGTTTGAGTCCATTCTTGAAGATGCCCATTAGACATTGATCGGAAGCTTCACGCAGTGGTGCAGACATAGCTTCAAATTGTTCTCTGTATTCACTGTCCTTTCTTGTTTCAACGACATCAGTGTTTTATACGCATCACCTTACTGTGAGTGCTGGAATTTGTCAATTAACTCTTTGCGAAATTTTGTCCACGACCTTACTAGGCTCCTCACCTCCATCCATTGGTACTAGCGGAGGGCTCAACACTCCAAGCAGACAGTGGCAGCTTCCAATTTTTTCTTCTCTGTGATACCATTGATTTTGAAGTATCGGTCTGCTTTAAATAGCCAATCAATAGGGTCTTCTTCAAACAAGGGAAGCTTTAGTTTGCAAAACCGGTTGGGATCTTTCTCTACTGTCTCAGCATTCTCTTCTTGGTTCTCTTCAGTGGTGTTTGTTTCTGCATTTTCCCTTGGATTGTTTCTCCTTCCTTCTAATCTTGCCATAGCTTTGCACATCTCCATCATCCACACCTTGATATCATTTAAGTCTTCCTTCAACGTCTCTACATCTTTCTCCACATTGTCAATCCTCCTTTCCATTCTTGTATTCACCATACCCTGTGGGATCTTGCTCTGATACCAGAATTGATGGGGATATCTAAAATAAAGAGTATATATTGCTTTACTCAGGAAATAATACTCTTCTTTAGTATTGAAAACACTGGTTGAGCTTGTCAATAAATCAAATGCTGTCTATATTCGCTTGCCTTCTTCAGGCTGTGATATCTCTTTATATATATATTATGTACAGATCTCTAAAGCAATCTGATAATAAATGAACAAATCAATGTAATAAATGCAAAGCTATCTGTTGACAGCCAAGTCAAAGATATCTGTTGACATTAATGCAAAGCATTAATGCTATCTGTTGACAGCCACCCTCAAATTGATGCAGATTGATCAACAAGCATCAATTTGTGACTGAGGAAACAATGTCGATAACGAGTGAGAGCTTTGGTGAAGATATCAGCAATTTGTAGTTCAATAGAAATGTGAGGAAGAGTAATAACACGAGCTTCAAAGGCTTCACGAATAGAATGACAGTCGACTTCAACATGCTTTGTGCGCTCATGATAGACTGGATTGGCCGTTATCTGAATAGCACTGGTATTATCAGCATGTAAAGGTGTAGGATCAGTAGCAGAAAAATCTAATTCACCAAGCAAACCCCGAAGCCAAATGATTTCCGAACAAGCAAGAGACATTGCTCGGCACTCGGATTCAGTAGATGACTTAGAAACTCTGTCTTGCTTCTTACTTTTCCAGGAGATCAAGGCATCACCTAAGAACACACACCAACCAGTGATGGAGCGACGTGTATCAGCACAACCAGCCCAATCAGCATCGCTATAAACAACAAGACGAAGAGAATTGCCTGCGGGAAAAAATAAACCCCGTGTAGAAGTGCCTCGAACATAGCGGATGATCCGACGAACAGCAGCCAAGTGAAGATGATGAGGATTCTGAAGAAACTGACTGACTTGTTGTACAACAAAAGAAATATCTGGTCTAGTGATGGTGAGATAGACAAGACTACCCACCAATCTGCGATATAAACTGGGATCAACAAGCAAATCACCTTCCTCTTTTTTAAGTTTGACATTTAGTTCCATAGGTGTATTAAGAGAGGTAGCTTCCTGTAATCCAGCTGTAACCACTAAATCACTAGCATATTTATATTGATTAAAAGAAAGACCAGAAGGACTATGATGCACCTCAAGACCAAGAAAATACGTGAAAGACCTAAGATCTTTCATATGAAAAGATTGTGAAAGATGTGTCTTGAGTTGATCAAATAAAGCAGAATCAGAACCAGTGATTACAATATCATCAACATAAACCAAAAGGACAACAAGACCCATGTTTGATTTCCGAAGAAATAATGAAGTGTCATACTTGCTCTGCTGGAAAGAAAATTGTAATAAAATGGTTCGAAATTTATCAAACCAGGCTCGTGGTGCTTGTTTGAGACCATAAAGAGAGTGACGAAGTTTACACACATGAGAGTTCGGAGAAGAAAACGAGCCTGGGGGTGGCTTCATATAAATACACTCCTTAATATTCCCGTGAAGAAACGCATTTTTAACATCTATCTGATATAGTGGCCAATCCTTAGAAGCAGCAAGGGCTAGAATCGTACGAACAGTGGTCATCTTGGCTACAGGAGCAAAGGTCTCTTCATAATTCACACCGTATTCCTGATGGTTGCCAAGAACAACAAGCCGAGCTTTATAACAATCCAAACTCCCATCAGAGCGAACCTTGACTGAGTAAACCCATTTACAACCCAGAGGAACAATATTGGAAGGACAAGGTGCAATATCCCAAGTGTGATTGGCCTCTAGAGCAGCAATTTCTTCCTACATAGCTTGTCGCCAACAGTCATGCTTAACAACATGTGAGTAGCATGTGGGAATATCAAAGTTGGACAAGGCAGCAGTAAGAGCTGAAATAGAAGTGTCAGAAGAAAACCCATACTTGTCAGGGGGTACAGACACTCGAGAAGAGTGACGTACCAAAGGCTCTGGAGGTGCTATGACTGACTGGTTCTAGCGCATGTTAGGATTTGATATTGGTTGAGGTACCGGAAGAGACCTTGTATGAGAGTGTCTTGTATACACCATACCTGGTTTAAAGGGAGAGCTAACTTGATGAAGATCTGAGAAAGGCTGCTCAAAGGAAGGGAGGACCACAGTGGAAGAAGAAGAGGGCACAGATGAAATAGGAAAGAAATGTTGATTTTCAAAGAAAATAACATTTCGAGAAATACGTATACGATGTAAAGTGGGATCATAGCAAACAAATCTCTTGTGACATACATTATATCCAAGGAAAACACATCGAACTGATTGAGAATATAATTTATGTTGCTCAGAGGGAGGTAAATGAACAAAACATACATAACCAAATATACGAAGATTATCATAACTAGGTTTCTAAGCAAACAAGCGAAAGTAGGGAGATTCTATATGTAAAATTTGGGAAGGTAAACGATTAATCAAGTAAGCAGCAGTCTTTAGAGCCTCAACCCAAAACATGGATGGAACAAAAGATTCTAACAAAAGAGTACGTACCACATCAAGAAGATGACGATTCTTGCGTTCGGCTACTCCATTTTGTTAGGGAATAGCGGGACATGAACGTTAATGTATGATCCCTCTAGAAATCAAAAATGCTTGAAACTCAGTAGACATATATTCATCACCAGAATCGCTACGTAAAGTCTTAATATTCGTAGAAAACTGATTTTCAACATACGCTAAAAATGCAGTGAAAGTATGAAAAACCTCAGATTTAGAGCGAAGAAAATAAACCCAAGTGAATCGGCTATGATCATCAATGAAAGTCACATAATATTTAAATTTTTCATGTGAACTAACCGGAGAAGGGCCCCAAACATCACTATGGATAAGATCAAAACAGTGAGAAGCTCTACTAGCATACAAAGGAAAGGGAAGAGTTTTGCTTTTACCAAGTTTACAAGAATCACACTCAAGAGATAAAGAAGAACGGTCTTTATTATTAAGAAAGCCAGAGTTCAATACATGAGATAAGATTTGGGGATTAGGATGACCTAAACGACGATGCCACACCATATTCAAAGTAGAAACATTATTACAAGCAAAAGACATAATAGAAGAAACTGGAGAAAATACGGAAGCAGGTAAAAATAGCGGAAACAAATGCCCCACTTTAGGTCCCTTCGCGATCGACTCTCCCGTTACCTGATCCTGCACAACACAACCATCACCAGAAAAGTTAACGGCACAATTGTGATCAACTAATTGACTAACAGAAATAAGATTCGTAGAAAGTTGAGGAGCAAGAAACACATCAGTTAATGTATCAGAGGCATTTCCTATAGCAGCAATGGGCAAAGAATTGCCATTGGCAGTCTGAATGGTAGATTTACCAGCATAGGGCCAAACATGAGACAAATTTTTGGGATTATTTGTCATGTGATTAGAAGCCCCCGAATCGACATACCAAAGTGTAGTAGAAGTGTTACCTTGAAACCCCATTGCAGATAATGCGGAAATTAACATCTGTTGCACCATTTCAGGAGTACAGTAAGGTGCTGGAGGAGATGCAATGTCAGAAGAAGAAGCACTATGTGTTGGAGAAGGTGCTGCGACAGTAACAAAAGTTTGAAATGCTTGGGCCTGACGATGTTGGGGGCGAATACGACATTCTTTAATAATATGTCCTTTTTTTCTTACAATACGAACAATATTTTTAGGACAATTAACAGCAATATGCCCATATTCTTTGCAACAGAAACATTGCGAACTTTTAGAAATCTCAGGTGGTCCACGTCTTTGGACAGCATAAGCCATAGTTGCAGCCCCAGAATTGCCATGAGATTGCTCCAGAAGAATTTGAGTACTAAGACATTGTTCTTCCCGAAGTAACTCCCCAAAACCAATATCAAGAGAAGGAACAGGAGATCGATTCAACAGAGAGGAGCGTACCGATTCAAATTCCGGACGTAGTTTCATGAGAAATTGATCACGCTGGCTAGTTTGGTGAAGATCTTGAATAGTAGAAAGAGCAGCAACAGAAACATTTGCTGTAACTAAATCAGTATATTCATGTCAGAGAGTCAAAAATGCTGAGTAGTAGTCTTGAATGGAAAGACTACTATGTTGAAACATTGCAATAGCATGTTCTAATTGAAAACGACGAGCATTATTATTTTAATGATAAACCTGCCTCAAATAACTCCACATAGAGTGAGCGGAGCGGTGAGCTCGCAAATTGGTGACAATATGGGGCTCCACTGAGCTAAGAAGTCAAGACATAATTCTAGCATCTAGCACAGCCCAAGAAGGGGAAGACACAACATCCTTGGGAGTGTCAAATGTTGGTGCAGTATTAGTACCATCAATATGGCCCCAAAGGTCTTTGCCTTTGAAAAATAATTCAAACTGAAATGCCCAAGTAGAGTAATTTTGGCCAATAAACTTGACACACACCGGTGCAGAATCCATGAGAGAATAAGAAACCAAGACAATGCACAAAATAATGAAAGAAGAGAAAAGAACCACGTACACTGGCCCAAACCTTATTTATGACCCAAAGAGTGAAGCACCGAAATATTCCAATACTCAGCCAAAGACCAAAACACACAGAGAAGGCTGAGAGTGATTATCGTGGCTCAGAAAACACGACCCACAGTGGAAGCAATCCAGAAAACACCCGAGAAGGCTTCAGAGGACGCGACCCAGCAATCCAGAAAACACCCGAGAAGTAGGCTTCAGAGGACGAGACCCACCGTGGAAGAGAAAGCTTCAGAGGACGCGACCCAGCAATCCAGAAAACAACCGAGAAACAAGAAACCGCAGTTGACAACGCAAGAAATGCACGCCAAGACGCGACCCAGCCTCAGAAACGCACGCCAAGACGCGAGAAGGCTCAGACAGTGCCGATAAATGGAATGCACAGAGACGCGACCCAGCCCAAGAAGGCTCAGACAGTGCCGAGAAATGGAATGCACAGATCGAGAATCACAAAACGTTGATGCTCGATACACTAGAACCGAAACTACGATACACCAGAACCGAAAGCTTTAGAGGACACCAATACACACAGCCAAGAACAACGCACACAACTGAGAAATTGAACGTGGCTCTGATACCATGTCAATAAATCAAATGCTGTCTATATTCACTTGCCTTCTTCAGGCTGTGATATCTCTTTATATATATATTATGTACAGATCTCTAAAGCAATCTGATAATAAATGAACAAATCAATGTAATAAATGCAAAGCTATCTGTTCACAGCCAAGTCAAAGATATCTGTTGACATTAATGCAAAGCATTAATGCTATCTATTGACAGAGCTTCCACAGAAGAAAATAGACAACAACAACAACAACTAAGCCTTTTTCCACTAGGTGGGGTCGGCTACATCGATCAAACGGCGCCATAGTGGCCTATCATGGATGAGATCAATAGATAAGTTATTAACTATTAAATCATTTTTAATAGTTTCACTTATAGTTTTCTTTGGCCTCTCTCTACTTCTAATTATTGGACTATTCTCCATTCGATCAACTCTTCTCACTAGGGCTTCTGCAGGTCTTCTCCACACATGACTAAACCACCTTAAGCGAGTTTCAATCATCTTCTCCACAATAGGTGCTATCCCAACTTTTTCTCTAATGCACTCATTTCTAATCATATCTCTTCTGGTGTGTCCACACATCCAACGCAACATTCTCATCTCTGCAACGTTAAGTTTATCTTCATGTTGTCTTTTAACCGCCCAACATTCCGTACCATACAATATAGCAGGTCTTATAGCCGTACAGTAGAATTTTTCTTTAACTTTGAGCGACACTTTTTTATCACAAATGACACTCGAAACTTTCCTCCATTTCATCCATCCAGCTTGAATCCTGTGGTTTACGTCCTCCTTTACTTCACCGTCATTTTGTATAATGGACCCAAGATACTTAAAACTTGTAACTTGTTTTAATATATAGTCTCCAAAGTTTCACGTCGACATTCGTATTTGTTCGTCTCTTACTAAAAATACATTCCATATATTCTGTTTTATTTCTACTTATCTGGAAACCGTGTGTTTCTAAAACTTGTCTCCATGACTCTAACTTCATATTTATTTCCTCTTTCGATTCACCAACTAAGACTATATCATCTGCAAAAATCATGCATTGAGGCCCTAACTCTTGTATATGTTCAGTAACTGCGTCCAAAATCAAGTTAAAAAGATACGGACTCAGAGAAGACCCTTGATGTAGTCCAATAGTTGTGGGAAAATCCTTTGTATCCCCATTTTGTGTTCTCACGCAAGTCGTTATCCCGTCGTACATGTCTTTGATTGCTCGAATGTACGCAATACGTACTCCTTTCTTTTCTAAAGCCTTCCATAGGATCTCTCTTAACACTCTGTCATATGCCTTTTCCAGATCAATAAAAACCATGTGCAAATCTTTCCGTCTGCTTTGATACCTTTCCATCAATCTCTGTAGTAAATAAATTGTTTCCATAGTTGACCTTCCTGGCATAAATCCAAACTGGTTCTCTGTAACTTGAGTCTCTTGTCTTAATCTTTGCTCAATGATCTTCTCCCATAACTTCATAGTGTGACTCATGAGTTTAATCCCCCGATAGTTGGAACAATTCTGTATGTCTCCTTTATTTTTATATATAGGAATTAAAGTACTTCTCCTCCATTCATCCGGCATTTTCTTAGATTTCATTATCATATTAAACAACTTAGTGAGCCAACTTATACCCTTCCTTCCTAAACTTTTCCACACCTCAATAGGTATGTTATCAGGTCCTACTGCTTTGCCATTTTCCATTCTCTTCAGGGCTTTCTCTACTTCAAACTCTTGGATTCTACGATAAAAAGTATAATTACGGTGTTCTTCTGCAGTATTAAGTCTGTCAGAGTTGTAGGTCAACTCATGCCCTTCGCTTGAAAGTAACTCTTCCATCGTGCTTGGATATCATGCTCCCTTACCAAAACATTACCCTCTTCATCTTTAATACATTTCACTTGATCTAGGTCCCTTGTCTTTCTTTCCCTACCCTTTGCAAGCTTGTAAATTTTTCTTTCTCCTTTCTTAATTCCTAAAGATTGATATAATCCCTCAAAAGCTCTAGTTCTTGCTTCACTCACAGCCTTCTTAGCGTCTTTCTTAGCCGCTTTATATTTATCCCAAATTGCCTTATCTTTACATAAGTGCCACTCCTTATAACACTTTCTTTTAAACTTAATCCTATCTTGCACCTCCGCATCCTACCACCAAGATTCTTTACCCTTAGGTCCAACGCCTCTTGATTCTCCAAGTGTCTCTCTTGTTATATTCCTAATCCCTTTGGCCATCTCGTCCCACATATCATTAGCATTTCCTTGGACCTCCCAAAGCCTTTCTTCCTCCACTCTTCTTTGAAAATTCCTTTGTTGCTCATTCTTCAAAGACCACCACCTAATTCTAGGAATTGTTTTCTTACTCTTTCTTTCTACTCTTCTCATAACTCGTACGTCCAAAACTAAAACTCTGTGTTGGGTAGTCAAGCTCTCACTGGGTATGACTTTACAATTTGTGCAGAACTTTCTATCTGATTTCCTTACCAAGAAAAAATCTACTTGAGTACTTGCTCCTCCACTCTTGTATGTGATAAGATGTTCAATCCGCTTTCTAAAGCAAGTATTTGCTATGGTAAAATTATAGGCTAAGGAAAAAACTAAGATAGTTTTACCCTCTTCGTTCGCATCTCCTAATCCAAAACCTCTATGTATTCCCTCGTATCCTTTCGATTCCCTCCCTACATGACCATTCAAATCCCCTCCTAGGAAAATCTTCTCTTCCAAAGGTATTTCTTGAATCAAACTTTCTAGATCCTCCCAAAAAGTTCTCTTATGATGCTCTTCTAATCCAATTTGGGGTGCATATACACTAAACACATTAAAAGTGTCTCGCTCAACCACAATCTTTAAAGTTATAATCCTATCTCCTAATCTTTTCACATCTACGACATTGTTTCTCCACTCCTTATCAACTATTATACCTACACCATTACTAGTTCTCGTCTTGTCGGTGTACCAAAGCTTAAAACCTGAAGAATCTAATTCTTTTTCCTTTTCTCCTACCCATTTAGTTTCTTGCAGACACATGATATTGATCCTTCTCCTAATCATGGTATCAACTATTTCCATTGATTTTCCTATGAGTGTGCCTACATTCCAAGTTCCAAAACGGATCCTACCCTCATGAACTAACTTCTTTGCCCACACCCGTTCATTAAAGTGTGGGAACCCTTGCCTATTTTTCACTGCATCCGGGCGCCGATGCAGCGGCCCTTGCTCTTTTGACACTGCACGCGAGCTATACAGCGCGTTGCTTTCGGGCAACGACCTAGCTTTAACACTATTGCTTCGTTTGTCCATGTTCATGCGGTTACGACAAAGTTTTACGTTGGCTGTCGCACGCCTAACACAACTCTCCTCTTTTATCCGGGCTTGGGACCGGCTATACGAATATAGGCAGGGAGAATATAGCTGCTATTACTTTGAAGGGAACCATAAATGAATTGGTGGCCTCCAATCGTGAATGAGCAGCTCATAATATATAGGCACCATGCAAAAGGTGGCTTGTTTGGAGGTGAATCAACAAGCACCCGTGTCTGACTGGCAGTAGCATGTGCCAATACAGAAGAAAATAGAAAAGAGTGAAAATCATAATCAAATAGAACACTCCTAAAAAATAAGAAGAAAAAAAACAAAAAGAAAATGGTAATGTTAAAATGCTAGCTTTCGAGAGGCTAGTTCTCTCCCATACTCCCTTCCAGAATTTGCATGCCTTCCATTTCCTTACTCCGCAAGTCTTAAACCTCCCCAAGATCTCTGACCCCACATTGTCTCTGGCAAGTTAGTTAGAAAACCCTTCTCTCTCTTTTTCCACCTCACCTCTACCTTTCCTTCTAAAATATACTTTCAATGGTGGATCTAAAATAGAAATAGTCTATTCTCAGCCTCTTTTCTTTTCTTCCCTTTCTTTTGATATTGTTTATAATTCTCGAGTCTATCACACCCAATCATTCTTCTACCAATTTCTTCAATAACTCCCCATTACAAATCACACCCTACAAACTCAATGGGTGTAATTTCTTATAATGATCTCGATCAGTCCAAATTTTGATTCGAGGAAGAGAAAAAATTGGTTTTTTAGACGGCACTGTTGCAAAACTAGAACCTACAGATACTACGTTTGCAACATGGGATATTTAGAATACTTTGGTAATGTCCTATCTCAGCAATTCCATGGAAGAGCACGTTGGTCCCTATATCTCGTCCATACCGCTGACAAAAATATTTGGGATAAGGTAAAAGTTACCTACTCTAATCTTGAATATTCTGGCCAGCTGTGTGAATTGAGATACAAAGTAAGGGATCTTAAATAGAGTGGCGTGAATGTCACTTAATATTATACAACTCTTACAAAAGTCTGGCAAGAAGGATGTTTTTGAACCAAATGATTGGTGTAATAGGTGCCTGGAAAAATGTATAAAATTTGTAGAGAAAACCTACATCTATGACTTTCTTGTAAGTCTAAACAAAGAAATTGATGAAGTTTGAGGGAGAATGATTGGTATTTGTCCCTTACCTCGTATTGAAGAGGTATTTGCTGAAGTAAGAAGGAAAGAAAGTAGGAGAAGAATCATGTGGGTGATTCTAGAAACTCCACCCATATAGAACCTGCTGCTCTGCTAAGCTCCAGAAGCTATGAACAAAATTGAAAGCTTGACCTTGTTTGTGAACTTAGGCGCTCTAGAAAAAACAACCTTTGGTGTGATTATTGTCAAAGGACCAATCACATTAGAGAGACATGCTGGAAACTTCACAGAAAACTAGCAAATCAGTCTAACTATGAACAAAGGCAGTCTGGGCATCTAGGAAAAAAGACTCGTGCTTATCATGCCAGTTCTGAAACTACTAAGCAGGAGATTGGAGAAAACTTGGAGAACCATAGTCTTAATAGAGAACAACTTGCACGTTAATACCAATTGCTTAGCCCAGAAAAAACAATTGGTTCATCTCTTATAGCCCAACATGATAACTTCTATTCTACCCTTAACTGCATAAAAGACAGCAAAGCTAGATAGTTTGTAGGTATAGTATATTGAAACTTTTTCCTACATCAATATACCATACCTACAAACTAGTATTCTTGTTATGAAAGACAGCAAAGCTGATAACAACAACCAAGAAAAAATTCTGGAAAGAGAAGAGCAAAGCGTGGAAGAAGAAAAACTAGATGACCAGCATGATCAACCCCAAGAAATTCTAGAAATTCGTGCTACACCAGGAAGAAGCAACAAAGTAATATAGCCCCTTCTGCTCTCAAAACATGCCAAGAATCTAACTTGGACTTAGGTAACTCAACTACTTCCTTTCCTATAAACAGTTATGATGATTTACCTATTGCCTTTAAGGAAGGGAACCGTTTATGTACATAGCATCTTATAGCACAGTTTTTTCAGTATGAGCATTTATCAACCTCTATGAAGGCTCTTGCTTCTAATATTGAAAAACAAAAATTCCCAAAAATATTGAGGAAGCCTTTCAAAGGATAAAATGGAGAAAAGCTGTAGAGGAAGTGTGAAAACTAAGAATTGTATTTCACTATATTAGAACTATACAAGGCTAGCCTATATATACACACAAAAGTAATGGTTATATCCCAAGAATTAAAAATTCCCAAAAATATTGAGGAAGCCTTTCAAAGGATAAAATGGAGAAAAGCTGTAGAGGAAGTGTGAAAACTAAGAATTGTATTTCACTATATTAGAACTATACAAGGCTAGCCTATATATACACACAAAAGTAATGGTTATATCCCAAGAATTAAAGGATATTAAAAGCTAATTATCCTCAGCTTAAGAAGATAATCAAAACTATCTAGTCAAAACATTTACTCCTAAAGATACTATCTAAATTTATGGAGAAGATATTTTCCACACTCGTCCTCAAGTTGGTGAATAAGTATCTTTCATTCCCAGCTTGGAAGTGACATTCTTAAAGATTGAACTGTTCAAGCCCTTGGTAAGCATATCTGCAAGCTGGCCTTGAGTAGTGTAACAACTCCATTTTTTTTTACATAAATACATATATTAACTCATAATAACATTCAATTAATTTAATCAAGTATAATTAAGGTTTATACATTATTAATTAACAACATCTGTACACAAATCACACATATATATGTCTACATCTTATTCATCCTTGTTGACCAGTTCCGAGAATACAGGTGCAGGTGGTTGCACCTTCACCGAAATCTTAGCCAACTCGACCACAAACACCTTATAAATTTTTGAGATCTGTCCAATATAGAGTAACTCAATCCAACTTACACTAAGAGCCAAAATCAAAGAAAATCTGCAAAATTAGTTTTCTAAACATGATATGGAAATATGATGAGAATTAAATCTCAGTAGGTTCAACAATAACTCACAATCATCATCAATATAGATTATCATGTCATGTTCATCTGTATAAGCTACAGCAATTACCTTAGGTCATATGAATACGCTTTATCTATGCACATAAAAATCATACAGTAATGACATAGATGACATGAATAATTATTTTTAGAATATCATACGATGACTATCAATTTATTCTCATATCAAGCTACTTCGATCAGGGTGAATATTTTTTACTCTCCGGTACGGATTTTTCTCGCTCCGTCCGACATGGCACACTTTTTCTTTCTTTTCTCATTATCATAATCATAACCGTTGGTAGGTTGTCCCCTACTGGTGCACCACACGAATTGCCATGTGACCGTGTTTATTTCTTTTCTTTTCACATTAATAGCGAAAAATATGATTTCAATAACAAGTATGTTCATTATACTCACATGCCATAATGTTTAAACAAAATATTTCTATGTCAAAATTACACACTTAAGATGGTAAGGAGTTTATGCAATGGCAATGGTTATGGCACATATTAGTCATTTATAAGATTCTTATTCTTTTTTAAATATTCATTTTATCTTTTTATTTTCTTTATGCATGGCCTCTAATCACTTTTCTTCTACTTATATCATTTACGACACATGTTCTCACAAATTTAATACAGTATTCTCCATCAATTTGGTTTCTACTAATATCCAATAATTAATTAGGTTCATTTAGAGTAGACAAAATGTTGAAAATAAGTTTTACCAACTTCCAAACCGGCCTAAATGTATCTTAATAAACGGCTTGGCCATTTACTATAAAATAGAGCATAGAATACGACCTAGTCGTGCCTTGAAACACAGCCTTGCTTTATGTTGAGTTATTCCCTAATGCAGGGTTTATCCTGTCTAATCTTCTCTCACTAATTGGAGCATAACTCCCTCATTTTAATTTTGATTTAGGTGATCTTGGTGTCAATTTAAAGATAAAACTATTATTTAAAACTATTATGTTGAACAGTTTAGCTAAATATTAAAGAATCTTGGTGATATTACTTCCTCAAGTTACAGGTTATTTCTTCTTGGGTAGGTTCTTACCTCTACTTACTAATCTGTCCATATCTCTCTCATAAGAAATCCAAATTGAGTGATTCCAGTAGCTAAAATTTCGTAACACATATATCTATAATTTTTATGTTAATTAGTTATTTTAATTCCCTATAGAATGTTCCCAGAAATTCAAACACAGTAGCTTTCCTAACAGATTTTTCCCTGATTAACCATTTTCTGACCACTGCTTAATAATCGGACCATATCTAACTCATATGGACTCCAAATTGAGTGATTCTAGTGGCTAAAAATCCGTGAAACATAGATCTACATTTTTCATGTTAAGAATTTCTTTTAATTCCCTACATATTTATCCCAGAAATTCAAACACAGAAGCATACCTGACAGATTCTTCCCTAATTAACCATTTTCTGACCACTACTTACTAATGGGACTATATCTACCTCATATGGACTCCAAATTGAGTGATTCCAGTGGCTAAAATTCTGTGAGACATAGATCTACATGTTTTATGTTACCATTTGTTTTAATTCCTTACCGATTCTTCCCAGAATTTTAAAAACAGAAACATAAAATTTTGCCACCCATAGCCATACCTATACAGAACTATCTACACCAGCTTAGGTATTCAAACATACATTACATGTAAGATTAATATGTAACATGATATAGCAACATCCATGACCAATCATCAAAGTTCTAAGATCAAAATCCTATATAAATGTTACAAATTTCAAAACTTTTCAAAAAGAAATATTGTTAAACCTACCTTGAGCACTTAGTCTTCTAGACTTCTCCTTCCTCTTTCTTCCTCTCTTCCTCTCATTTCTTCACTCTACTTTGATTATATTTTTCCTCTTTCTCACTTGGACGAAATTATAATGTTATAAGAGTGGGTTTTGTTTAAATAGACTATCAAATAATTCACCTTTCATGATTATGGATCTACCTTATCACAATTAGGATGCATTTGGTTGATTTTTGAAAAAAAACAACTCATGTTCTTGTCTTCCTCTTCCTTAGTCAAGATATACTTAGGAAAATGAGATTTATATTTTGAAAATTATGATAATATGTTCTTAAGAAGGGAGAAGGTCCCTTTGATTTAGGGATTCATTTCCTTTTTCTTTTGTCTTAATCAAGTATGATATGTTTTCCTTTTTAGGTGGCAAATTTTCAACCTTTGAATCTTCCTTACTTAGCTGAAATTATTTGTGTAGGATAAGGATATTTTGTCATAATGCTATGTATTATTACCCACTTGGTAAAATTATGAGTGTAGGATATAGATGTTTTGTCCTGATGCCATGTATTATCATATCACTTGCTAAAATTATGAATGTAGGATATCACGCTAGTTGCTGAATTTTTGTTTTATTGCCATGTAACCTAATATTTATTATTATTACACTATTATTTCATTACATGATTTATTTTATTTTATTTTTCCTTTTGGATTTGGACTCATTCCTACCCATTTCTTTTGCTTTAGATAAAATTCTATCTTTCTTGGAGGACTTGGTCACATTTTCATAATTTTTGGGCTATCGGTCCAACTTCTATATCCTAGTGCAAGTCTATGTTTTATTTCTTGTTTAGGTTATCCAATAGGCTTGTTAGAAACTTATGTGAAGTGGAAAAACTTTATATGAAGTGTCCATAGGTGAAAGTCCAATTTATGGGTGGAGATATTAAACTTAGAAATTTTTAACTCTTGAATTTAGGAAAAATTATCCTAATCCAATCTTTTTAAAATTTTAAAACATTTACTTACTTAACAAAAATTTATCTTCCTTATCAAAGAATTTTGCCTATCTTTAGTATGTTATTTCTAATTTTTCTTTTTAGATTTTCTCTCTTTATTTATTCTCTTAATGTTAGAAACATTTTTTATGTATACATATAAAGTGAAGAATTTCTAAAGATTATATTTTCTTAATTAAATATTTATGTATCTTTAAAGAAACAAAATTAGGGAATATTTTATGTACCTTTCTTAATAAAAGAAACAAAATTAAAGATGTTACAAGTAAGTACATATGGTGTTCAAACCAATCCACTTTTTGACTTTTCTTTAAAGAAATGTTTGTCTATTTCAATGTGTTCTGTCCAATCATGCTGAACTGGATTATGTGCTATACTAACCGTAGACTTGTTGTGACAATATAGTCTCATTAGTCCATCCCATTTAATCTTTAAATCTTCTAAAATGATCTTTAACTAGAGCAACTCACACACCCCTTGAGTCATGGCTTGAAATTGTGCTTTTGTACTAGACAGTGCTACTACTCCTTGCTTCTTACTCCGCCAAGTCCCAAGGTTTCCACTAAGAAACGTACAACATCCTATAGTTGATTTTTTGTCAATAATAGACTCGGCATAGTCTGCATCTATGTATACTCCATTTCTTTTAAACAGTATACCCGATTATATGCTTGTAGATGAACCTTTTTTGGACTATGCATAAACTGATTAACTACACTTATTGCATAAGTTATATCTAGTTGTGTGTGTGATAGATAAATGAGTCTTCCTACTAATCGTTGATATTTTTTTTTATTCATCGTAGTGTCTTCTTCTGCTTCTCTTAGTTTATGATTAGGATCAATTGGGTTACTTGCAGGCTTCCATGTTGTCTTGCCTGTTTCTTTGAGGAGATCTGTGATATATTTTTGTTGAGAGATAAAAATGCCTTTCTTAGAGGAAGCCACTTCAATCCCAAAGAAGTATTTTGGTATTCCTAGTGCCTTGATCTTGAACTCTTTAGCGTTGACTTAGGACCAGTTTTTCTCTATCATCATTTTTTGTCACTATTATATCATCAACATACATTAATAGAGCTGTGACTTTTCCTGATAAATGTTTGATGAATAAAGTATGATCTCTTTGACTTTGTCTATATCCCATAGCTTTCATAACCCTTGCAAATCTTCCAAACCTTGCTTGAGGGATTGCTTGAGTCCGTACAAGGTTTTTGTCAATTTACACACCATATGATCAGCTATGTTATTCTCATAACCTGGTGGAATCTACATGTAGATCTCCTCTTTTAGCTCTCCATGCAGGAATGCATTTTTTACATCGAACTATTGCAAATTCCAATTAAAATTAGTTGCTAATGACAATAGGATCTTGATAATATTCATTTTTGCTACCGATGCAAAGGTCTCCAAATAATCAATTTTGTAGGTTTGTATATAATCCTTTGCTACCAGTCTCGCCTTATATTTCTCTATAGATCCATCTACTCTATACTTACTTTATAAACTCATTTACATTCCACTGGTTTCTTTCCTTCAGGTAATTTGACTAGCTCACATGTCTTGTTCTTCTTTAATCCATTCATTTCCTCATTTATGGCTTGTTTCCATTTCCCATCAAATAATGCCTTGGATAAGGTGGTAGAAATGGAAATAGAGTTTAGGCTAACGAGAAAAGTCCTATGAGTTGGTGAGAAATTTTTGAATGACATGAAGTTTGAGAGAGGATATAAAGGTCATTTTGTGCATTCTCTAGTTCCTTTCCTAATGGCAATAGGAAGATTTTGGTCACTATTATCCACTTGGGTTTCGGTCTCATTTTGCAATGTTGGTTTAGAAGTTATTACCTCATTTTTAGGATTTGGACTGAATTTTTGAACTTGCACAGATTCTAAAACGGCACTCTTCCTTCTTGAAAACACTTTGCCATATCTTACATCATCAAGAGCAGAACTTGTCTTTTCGGGTATAGAGGGACACAGCTTTTTAGATATAGAGGAACATGGGGTTTCAAGGGAACTTGAGTTTGAGTGTGAGCTAAAGGAGTTTAAATGTGATGGAGAGGATGATGATGGTAAAGACCTTTCTTATCTTCTATAATAGAATTCCCCCCCCTGAAGATAAGAAGGGACAAAATAAGACTTTTGTTCATTAAAGATAACATTAGCTGAGACATAGAATTTTTGGATAGAGGATGATAACACTTACATAGTTTTTGAGTTGGAGAGTAATCCACGAAAATACATTTGAGAGCCCTTGGATCTAACTTTCCCCTATTTGGGCTTGTGAATATAGATAAATGATTCACACCCAAATATCCTAAGAGTAAGATTATTTGTGGTTTTGAATATAGACAAACGATTCACACCTAACTTTTTTGCCATCATGCATGACCTTTAGGCATGCATTAACCTTGGCACTCTGCTTGGAGAAGGATTCTGAGTAGAAACTTGAAAACCTTTTATCTTTTATGAAGACCCTTGGAAAAAGAAGCCATTAGTTAAGAACAAGTAGCTCTGCCACTTATCGAATCCACTATTAGAAGGAAAAATAAAGGGTTAGAATTTGAGAGAGAGAGAGAGAGGCATGAAAAATAATGATATGGAAATTGGGTTTTGAGAGGAGTCTATCCCCTTCAAGTGCTTAAGATTATTTATATTGTATTTCTTTTATATTTTCAATATAACTTTAGTATTTTATTTCTATTTTCTTAGTAAAATTTTTTATGGAGATCTAGGTCTCCATCAATTGGTATAAGAGTAGATTTTCTTTCTAGGGGGGATGGATAGTTCTTGAAGGGAAGAGTGAAAAAATTGGAGAAAGAAGTGAAGGGAGAAATAGAGTCAGTGAGAGAGCACATACTCAAACTAAGGGAGAGGATGATGAGATTGAAAAATCCAGATGTTGGACTGTGGCATTAAGCCAAGAAGGATTTGTCATGGAGTATTGTGAGCAATTCAAATCACTCTTTGCTTCGTGGAAGAATGCCAATGAGGAACTATTGCTGAAGACATTCAGAAATGGTCTCAGAGGAAATTAGAGCTAAGATTCCCATGAGTAAAGTCACTTCCTGGAAAGAGTTAATGGCCTTAGCCCAAAATATGGAGGACAAGAATGCCATTCTTAAAAAAACAAGGGAAGCAAGGAGGAACAAAGAAGCAAAGGGTGTTGTGGAACCATGGCAAATAAGGTTCGCCTATTTGCCAATTTTTGGACAAGAAGACTTGAGTAAGAGTTCCATAAATTTCAAACTGAACAAAATTCCAAACGCACAAGTCCTTAGAGAAGGCCAATGGGGAAGAAATCCATGTCTAGGGAGGCTATGGTCAACAGTGACGACCAACTCTAGTATCTCAGCCCATCTAGAACCGATTAGACCCACGATGCAAACTTATTCAGCCACACTTGACGAAAGTGAAGAGACGACCATTGGGTCTTTAGCATCTTCATCGATGAAGCGACGACCATTGGGTCTTTAGAAAAAAAGAATGAAGATCAAGGGAAAAAGAAGAGAAAACAACTTGAAGAGGATACCTATTCTTACCTCCACCACGCACTTTGAGGGTGGAGTAATAATGGAATTTATTATTAGAAGGCAGAATAAATGGTTGTTTTGGGTTTTATAAAGTAGGGACACATGGCATATTTTAATAGGGACAGGTAGTTTGAATTTTGGTTATAAATAGAGAGCGAGTGAGCATATGTGTGGGTTATGGAAAATAATATGGGAATTGGGTTTTGAGAGGTGTATAACCCCTTAAAGTATTAGAGATTACTTTTATTGTATTTCTTTTATATTTTTAGTATTTTATTTCTATTTTCTTAGTAAAATCCCTGATGGAGATCTAGGTCTCCATCAGCTACCATGTTAATTTGCAATGTGAGAGAGAGAGAGAACAGTACAAATGTGATCACTGGCTTTCTTAGGTCCCCCATCAGTCTATTTATAAAAATGAAATTGGGTCAAGAATAAGGATAGTACATCTTGTTTGTCCCTTTATAATAATGAAACTAGGTCAAGAACAAGGATAGTACAACTAATATAAGCCCGGCCCAAAAATTGTCTACATGCAACCATCCTTAACCTAGCTGTCACTATTCTAAGAAGCCTCTGCCATGATTTCCCAAATTCTACCTACCTTCCTGCTTTCCTCATTGCCTTCTTATTTTCCAACGATCCTTACTAACTCATCCCATCTTTTACCATGTGTCCTTACATATCTTGCTTCCCTATTATTAAGCTAAGTGACACGGAATATGCAACTCATTCCCCTTAATCACTTTAACGACTTCCCTCCTCTGCCTACATTGGAGGTCTATTGTGATCTTAGTTAGGCAACGGTGGGCAGTGGCTATACTCATGTACATTTTTTTTTTTGGTTATGAATTCATGTATAATATTTTTAGTTGAAACATTTTAGTGGCTTTAAGAATAATCTTGGAAACAATAGTTATGTTGTAATCCAGCCCTAATTATCTTTCATGCCTTAATCTATGATTGATTAGAAACAACTCATGGAGTTGTAATGCTCTCAATTGCGATCTCTTAGAAAGTTTTACAGGTTGTACTAATCCTATTTCTTCATATGTTTCATAAACTGGAATATCTTCTGCCCAACCTTTTGTAACTTCCTTGGACTCTATTCACATCTCCACAATTGTTAGTGAGCCCTTAGCTCATGACGGTTGGTGAGAACCGATGATTGAGAAGATAAGGCACTTGACCATAATCAAACATGGGATTTAGTCCCTCATCCTAGTGGTAAGAAGGCTAATGGAAGTAAATGGTTTTACAAAGTGAAAGTTAATCCAGACGACTCAGTTGCTTGTTTGAAAGCTCATTTAGTTGCCAAGGGTTATGACCAAACCTATGGCACTAATTGCTCTGATAGTATGTAAGTAGGAAAAATGAGAAGAAGAATAAGATGAGAGAGATGAAATAATAATGTAAATGAGATCACTAACTTATTATGTTAGGTTCCCTGTGTGCCTATTTATAATAATGAAACTAGGTCAACGATAATATAACTACTATAAACTCTGCTCACTAGTTATTGACACACTTGTTATTTAATCTAGTCCAAACCACTATTCTAACATAATATACTGGATTACTAATACAACAACAACCAAATCTCTTCCCACTAGGTGGATTACTGATATACTGGATTACTAATATAGTTCAAATATTAATTAGGGCTCTTAGGCTCTTGTAAATTGTAGTTCTAAATGCTATGATGGAGAAGTCATGAGAATCAATTTGTTAAGCCTGTCCTCCAATATGGAATACAACTTCCAGGAGCAAAATCCATATCTGTAAAGTAGTTATTCCCCAAAGTTTACAAAAAAGATGAGACTGTGCATCAGGCAAACGCATGCACAGATGGGTAGGTGGCACCAAGGTGTTCTCTTCATATTGTTTGGTATATATATTCCTGTCCATTGTCCAACTGGTTTTCTAATTGTAATGCATTCTACTCATTCATGCATGACAGGATCTGGCAGGATGTACCAGTACTTGTCTTGGTCAGCATGCTAGCTTACTTTTGCTTTTTAGAGCAACTTCTGGTATGCCTTTTATTTTACTTATGCCAAGGTTTATGATATCTGCTTCTGGGATCAAATATGGGTTGGTCTTGACAAAGGATGGCCTAAATGCATCCAATGGTCTTAAAGTCATCTACATCATAAAAAAGACCATTGGACTGTGGTATGATAGTCATTAAGTTATTAGGAGTGATAGCCTTGACTACTGGTGTCATCTTACTGAATAAGTGACATGTACCTTTAATCCTTAATTATTGTCTAAATTATAATTTTTGTCAACTACGTCTTCTAAGTTTTAATTAGTCCCTATAATTTTGAATTGTTCTGATCTAGAAAATAACGTGAAAAAAATGTCACCTCATTTTTGTTATAAATAAAAAAAGGAATGAGAATTGGAGCGGTGACTGCATCTGTTTCAAACATGTATGTTGAGGAATGATTCCAACTTTTAAGGTCATACAATTTTCTACTTGTTGCAAGTCTTAATGTTAGACTATACAAGAGTGTTAATAAATTTAAACCCTTGTTTCTCTATCTCACTTGATTAGTCAACATTTTCAACAAAAGAGCCCAAATTTCAGATAGCACTTGGTTACTTTGGTACCCAAAATGTATTTTAATGGCTTCAAATCTTTGGTCTAAAACATTTGGTAGAAAGAGCTAAATTTCATGCATATGTATCCTTTCATTACCACTTACGTCAATATCATCTGTGTACACAATTATCCTATATTTATCTCTACAAGTGTGGCAATTAAATATTGAATGATCTAGCATTCTAGACCTCATTTCTGAAGATCAAAACCGGTGACAACTCCACTAAATCAACCGAACTGTACTTTGGAAATTATTAGACAATTATTTAAGATTTTCTCAACCTATAAATGAAACTTAACTTCCTGTGAGATACAAACACCACTTATTGCTTCTTGTACAAGAAACCAAGAGAAACAAACAAGTGAAGATAAATAATATTGGCTGTAGCAGTGAATGTCTATAGACTATAACAGTGACCTTGAATATGTGGTTAGCTATGAAGCATGGACACTAACACGTGAAATGACACAGACATGGCATATATATATATATATATATATATATATATATATATATATATATATATATATATATCTATATATATATATACACGCATATATATACATACATACATACTGTTAGAATTAATGTTAATAGATTATGAGTCAAATTAAAATAATGTGTGATTAGAAAGCAACAATCCTGGATTTAGAGGATTGTAATTATGAAGACTAGTGTGGATCTCTCTCATGGACTACATTTTACAATTTTATTTTTTCCTATTTTTCTCTAACTTCACATGGTGTCAAAGCCTTGAGAAAAATCAATAGTCCCTCAATTGTGCCTCTATCCAGCTCTCTTTTCTTCAACAAAAAAAGAGAGTTTGCACTCACGTTGTGCTGCAGAGAGTTGAGCAGTCTCTCTTTTCTCTAAGCCTCAATTTGGGCATCCAGCTAGCCCCCATCATTGACTATCCTTCGATGTCTCTCCGACCATTGCAAGGTCGCATTTTCCTCTTGTCCAGCCGTTTGTCTACCTCTCAAATCTCCTAGATAGTGCCGAAAAACCCTTCCTGCTACCCAAAATGTGTCGAAACTCGTGTCTATATAGTTGTTGATTCTACCGTTTTGCTCTCTATTCATGGTGGTTTCCTCTTACTGGTCTGTTTTTTGGCTGATTCCTCATGCAGACATGATGGCTGTCTTCTCCATTGTTCCCACAGCCCCAAAATTAGATATTCTCTTCCTTATTATATATGGGTCTCTTATTATTACAAACAAATAACAAATAACAAATAACAACTAAGCTTTTTCCATTAGATAAGTTAGCTATATGGATTAAATGACGTTACAGTGACCTATTATGAATGAGGTTAATGGAGAGATTATTAATTGTTAAATCTTTCTTAATAATTTTACCTATTGTTTTCTTTGACCTTCCTCTACTAAATATCGGACTACTTTCTATCTGATTTACTCTTCATAATAGAACTTCTATAGATTTTCTACGTACATGGCCAAACTACCTTAAGCGAGATTCCATCATATTCTCTACAATAAGTGCTACACCAACTTTCTCTCTAGGCCTCCTATTATTACTATAGAAAAATTAAATTAGTCATTATTTTTCTTGAACTGCTTTTATTGAACTTTAATTCCTTGGTCAAGGTCACAAAGACCATTTAATAAAAGAATTAATTGATATCCTTGCTTGGAAGAAATTATATAATTAGTTATGAGGTTTGTTATAGCACTCTGTTGACTCTAAGATTTTTCCCTTTCTTTATACTTATAAAACATGTTATTCTTTTTTATAAAAGGTTAAGTCTCTTTGCGAGCAAATCATCTCTAATCTTGACATTCTGTCTTTGGACAATGTATTTGCTTACTGCTGTGCGTGTAAAGATCAGTTCCTCTAAAGGTAGAATGTATACTTTCTGATCCTTTGGCTCTTGCTTCACAAATTATCAATTACAACAAAACAGGTAATGTTGGCATGGGTGGCAGATGTAATCAAGGGCAATGCCCTCAGTGTACTTACTGTAATAAATTTGGTAATACTAGGGACAAGTGTTATTCCCTGCATGGTCGTCTACTAAAATTTGCTCATTCAAGCAAACAAGTCTGCCACAGTTGTTTCTTTGTCGGGAGCTAATTATTAGGAATTTTTACAATATCAAGCCATTAAAAATGCTGCTATTCCACTATTTGTGTTGCTCATATTGGTAATCATATTGCCAACCTTACACAATCTTTCTCCCTTGGGTCTTAGATTTTAGACTTTGATGCTTTAGATCATATCTCTAGTAACTCTCATCTTTTTTCAAAAATTGATATTTCATCTTCTTCTTCTTCCTTTTTTTTATTCTCGCTAATAGTTCTAAAGTTGTTACCAAAGACATTGGTTAGGCATGGCCCCTTTCTTCTCTACCTTTTTAAGTCTATTCTTTACATTCTTGGTTGTCCTTTTAATATATTTATTAGTAAATTTATTTGAACTCTTAATTGCTCCTTGATTTTTGTTGATTCTTCTGTGCTTGTATAGGATTGGAGCACTAGTCAAACGATTGGAATCAAGTGTGAATCACAAGAGTTATATCATCTCACTGTACCTACATCTCTAGTTGTCTACACTACCTTTGCCTTTTTAACTATACTTCATCATTGTTTAGGATACCCTAGTCCTGCTAAACTACAACGAATGGTGCCTAGTTTTTCTTCTTTAGGGTCTTTATATTTTGTGAGATATGTCAACTGGATAAACATTCTCGTGTATCTTTTCTTAAACAAAGTCAAAGTAAAACTGAGTCTCATTTTTCCTTAGTTCATACTAATGTTTGGAGACCTAGCCATAATCATTTTATTCTAGATTTTAAGTATTTTGTTACTTTAATTGATGATTATTCTCATCGTACTTGATTTTTTTTAATGAATAATTGATTTGAATTGTTCTCTATTTTCAAAAATTTTACACCAAGATTCGTACTCAATTTCATACGTCTGTTAAAAATTTTGAAAAATGATAATGCACGTGAATACGTTTTTTGTCTCTTTTCAAAAATTTATGATTATGCAGTGTATGCTTTACCAATCTTCTTGTGTTCGAACATCACAACAAAATAGTACGATTGAACGTAAGAATGCCATTTAATTTAGACAACTCATACTTTGTTGCTTTATCACCATATTCCTCTTTCTTTTTGGAGTGATGTTGTTCTTATAGCTTCTTATTTTATCAACAACATGTCGTCCTCAATGCTAAAATTAGGTTCCTCACTTTTTCATATTCCCAAGTTAACTAGTGTATTGTCTCCCTCCACGTGTCTTTAGATGTGTTTGTTTTGTTCATAACTATATCTTAAGACGTGCTAAGCTTTCAATTAAGTTTTTAAAATGCATCTTCGTGGGTTATTCTATACTAAGAAAATGGTAGTGTTACTCTTCCTTAACTCGATAGTTCTTTGTGTTTGCAAACATTGTTTTTTTTTTAGAAGTTTTCTTATTACTCACCATATGCTTCTGTTGATTAATCTATTGTCATTAATGCTCTTCCTATTCGTTGTCTCGATTCTTCTATTGTTCCATTACCAGACACATTAGTTGATTCACCTCCACAGTTAGTGCCACCCCTTCAAGTCTATCATCGCCATATACCCACCACGACTCTGACTAATGGTTTTTCCATTGTCGTTTGAAAATGTATTCATTCTTTTTGTAATCTTCATCTTGTCTACCAATTTGCGAGTTGTCATCATTTATCATCTCTTTATTATGCCTTATGTCATCTTTGTGTTTTGTTTCTACTCCTTAGACCACTCAGGAGACTCTATCTTACCCTAGGTGGCAGTAAACAGTAGTTGATGAAATGACTATAGTACAGTCAATTGACATTTGAGAATTAACATGTCTTGCCTTCTGGCAAGTCTACTATTGGTTGTCGCTAAATTTATTCTATTAAAGTTAGGTTTGATGGTATTGTTGATCATTTTAAAGCTCGTCTAGTTGTTAAGGGTTAAACACAAATTTTTGGTTGGACTATGGTGATACCTTCTCTTCAGTTGTCAAAATGGCTTCCATTCGACTTATGCTATCTATTGCCACTATGCAACATTGGTTTCTTTATCAGTTTGACATTAAGAATGCCTTCATGGAGATCGAGGAAGAGGTGTATATGAAGCAATCAAGGGAGTCTGGACTAGTATGTTTGTTGTGGCAGTCTATATATAGTTTAAAGCAATCTCCTTAGGCTTGGTTTAGTCAATTCAGCATTGTGGTTCAATAATTCAGGCTTATTCATAGTGAGGCCGCCAGTTAGTTTTCTATGTACACTAATTGTCCAACCATTGTATTTATCTAATTGTCTATGTGGATGACATTAACATCACAAAGAATAATCAATAAGGAATTTTTCAGCTCAAGCAACATCTACTCAAGCATCTTCAGACTAAAGACTTAGGGAAGTTGAAATATTTCTTAAGAATTGAGGTGGCACAGTACAATAATGGTATTGCAATCTTTCAGAGAAAATATGTCTTAGATTTTCTTGAAGAAATAGGTATGTTGGACTATAAACCAGTTGAAAGTTCCATGAATTCGAATGCTAAAATTTTACTTGATCAAGCAGAGCCTTTATCTGATCCTAATAGATACCAAAGACTTGTAGAAAAATTAAACTATTTCACTATCACTCGGCCAAATATTTTCTTTGTATTGATTGTTGTAAGTCAATTCTTACCATCTTCACACACAAGTCATTAGGTATGTAGATGCCAATTGGGTAGGATTTTTATCAGATCGACAATCCACTATAGGATATTGTGTGTTTATTAGAGGAAATCTTGTTGCTTGAAAAGGCAAGAAACAAGTGATGGCTAAATCTAGTGTAAAGGCTAAATATTGGGGTATGGCTCTAGCAACATGTGAACTAGCATGAATCAAACAATTGCTTCAAAAATTATAGTTTGAAGAACTTGATAAAATGACATTCATTTGTGACAATAAAGCTGCATAACATATTGTCTCCAATCCTGTGTTTCATGAACGAACCAAGTACATAAAAATTGATTTCCATTTTATTAGATAGAAGATTCTATCATGGATCTTTACCACAATCTTTGTCAATTTTAATGAACAATTAGCTGACATTTTCACATAGTCTACAAATAAATTATATTTGTTACAAGCTTCGTATATATGACCTGTATGCTTTAACTTGAGGGAGAGTATTAAAATTAATGTAAATAGATTATGAGTCAATTAGAATAATGTGTGATTAGGAGGTAACGATTATATTATTTGATTTAGGAGATTGTAATTATGAATCTTTTATATTTGTAATTAATGTTTTATCTATAATCCTTACTATAAATATGAAAAATTTAGTGTAGCCTTTTCTCATGGACTACATTTTCTAATTCTATTTTTCTCTTATTTTTTTCTGACTTCACACGCACATATATTCTAATGTTTCAAACTTTATATTTACTAATCTACTTCTAAAGAAAAAACACGGCCAACATTATCCAATATTCTAAGTACCTAAAACTAATATTTTTCAAAAAAAAATCTACTAAATAGCAAGATTTCAAACATATTCAAAAAAAAAAAGAAACTTAAGAAAGAACTTATATCTTCAAGATGTGATTTTGAGTTTCTCATTTTATATTTCTTTTAGTTTTAGTCATTTTCCTCTTTTTTTTGGGTCTATTGTGTCCAAATCATGCTGGATGTGTATCAGATCCGAGTCTGAAGTGTTTAAACTCAGTCTAGCATGTGTCTAAGTTGAAAAAATAAATTTTTTTATTTGGACTCCTTCGTACATGTGTCATCAATGTGTTGTGGCTGTGTTAGTGTCAAACATATGTCTGAATGTGGCTCAAAATAGATGTATCCGTACTTTATAGGTAGTTAGCTATATTGCATAGGTACAAGTAGAGTACTAGTGGTTGGTGAAGAATACCAAATCTATGTCAGAGAGAAAGGGGGCTAGAGCTCACTGGAAGGATTGGTTGGAGCTCCAGCCCTAAAATCTATAAATTGTTGAGGGCCTACTCTTCTCTCAAACAGGCTCTAATACCTTGCAAAAAAACTAAATGAGATAAGCTACCTATGTGTCTATTTATAATTATAAATTAGGTCAAGAACATGGGCAAACCCAGCCTACTAATCATTATCGCACTTATTTTAACTTAACTGTCAACATTGTTTTAACACTTTTAATAGAGGGAAATATAATAGGATATGGGAAATATAATAGGACATGGAATTTGGATATAAACAATAGAAGAAGGAAACCATTAATTAAATAACTTGCTATAGAATCTGTAACAGCCCAAAAATACTTAGAAACTTTTCATGAGAGGCCTAGCAACTTCCATTAAGTGCCTACTTATTCTA
Organism: Gleditsia sinensis; assembly: GCA_037074535.1. Lineage (NCBI taxonomy): Eukaryota > Viridiplantae > Streptophyta > Magnoliopsida > Fabales > Fabaceae > Gleditsia > Gleditsia sinensis. Next base: position 45,200,164 of record CM073472.1, on the reverse strand, counting down.
TCAGCCACCCTATTTTGTTGAGAGGTTACAACTCAAGAAGATTGTTGAATGATGCAATGCTTAGTCATATAGGAAGTGAAAGCAAGAGATAAATATTCTTTAGCATTATCATTATATAAAATATTCTTTAGCACTATCAATACGAAAAGTGTGCACAACACAATCGAATTCAGTACTAATTTCACTACAAAAAGCACATGACATAGAAGATCACTCAGAACGATTCTCCATTAAATATAGCCAAGTAAAACAAGAATAATCATCCACAAAGGTGACAAAATGTCAAAACTAGACCTAGGCTAAATGGTGCATGGACCCCAAACATCAAAGCGATAATCTGAAATGGATATGCAACTTGTTTATTGACTACTGGACTATTTGTGACTTTAGGATGTTCAACTAACTGACACAACTTACAATTCAAAAAAAAGTTAGAACATAAACTTGGATATAACTTCTTCCAAGTATCTAAAGAAGGATGACCCAACCAAAAATGAAGATGAATGGATGATAGATTAGTAGAGCAAGCAACTGTCTGTGACACAGGAATATCCACATTTTCAAGAACATATGACCCATTGGACTCACGACCTTTACCAATGATCTTCATCCCAAGATCTTGAAACAAAGAATAATGAGGAAAGCACTGAACACTTCCATTAAGAGCATGAGTAATTTTATTAACAAATAACAAATCAAAAGGAAATTGAGGTAGGCACAAGACAAAATCCAAAGATGATGTGGGAGAGGTGAAACCACTGCCGATGAAAGCTTATGATCCATTAGCAAGGGTGACATTAAGCAAGATTGAAGAATATTTAAAAGAGGAAAGGATACCTATCTTTACAATTATATGGACAATAGCACTAATCAATGGCCCAACAATGAGAAGAAGTGAAACAAGCTGGGTTACCTGACTAAACAAGAGTAGTGCTAGATGAAGAGCTTAAGCCATATAAAGCCTAAAATTAGCTGTAGCGATCAAATTCATCTTTGCTCATGGTGACAACTACCACCCCAAGCTAGCCATACTTACTAACAATACAGTGTTGGTTTTCACCTTTTTTGACACCAAATCACACCTAAATACCTGATTATTTCAGTAAACACTACCCCTGTCCTCTAACCCTAAAAAACACACCATTCAAGTCACTCAAACAGCACCTTCACAACACTTGCAGACCTCAACCCACTCCAAATCAGACCTGTCAACAGAAATACACACCCAAACAGTAACTACCCAGACCTTAAAGCACTGGGTAAAGAGTAAATGACTTCTTCCAAGGCTAGAGCACTGCTGTAACCTAATCTTCTGGTCTTGGATACTAAACAGCCCTTAACGAACCAAAAACATCTATTCTTGGGGATTCAAACACCCAAAAGTACACTAATCTACTCAAAAAATGAAAATGAGAGAGCAAAACAGCTCAAAACAACAACTCATCTCATGACCCACTCAAAATGAAAGCTGTCTGGGCCAAGAAAATGCAGGTTCACATCCCTCTAGACTACCCACAAGCGAGGGCCTTTCTTTGCCCTTTAAAAGCACCACCTTCTTGGTAACCAAACAGGCCTATGCTTGATTCCAAAGAAGCCTCCCCAGCCACCATGTGAGACTTTCTCACTCATTCCTCCACCATGGACACCAGACAAGGGTTCTATCAAAACCCAGTAGTATTTTTATTTTTTTTTGGAAAAACCCTACAAACAAGAACACAACCCTTGTTCTGAACCAAAGACTCTTATGGATTTGATACCATGATGAACTTATTTAGTGAAGTAGGGAAAGAGATTGAAGTGAAAATGGAATTGCTGACATACTTTGTCAAGTTCCTTGTGTGTCCATTTATGTTGAATTAGGGGTGTAAGTTTAGGGATTTGGAGGAAACCAGTTTGTTACAACTGGTTCTGTTATTTGGGATAAGATAAAACTATTCCTAGGAGATCAATTCTGTTTTGAATAGGATTAGTATGCCTTATCTTTATTTTAAATTTACTGTTCTCTGATAAGATAGGAGTTTTAATCCTAATCTCATTATGTAGCCTAGTTGCTTGTATATATACTTGTCTGTATTGCACCGGAAGATATAGAGAATAAAAATTATCACTTTTATTCCTCAATTCACATGGTATCAAAGCCTGATCTCTGAAAACTGATTTTCCCCATCTAGCATTGTTCACTCAGTACTGTTCACATGGCTACTGAGAGATATGGCTCCACATCTGAAGTGACTTCCAATCTAGAGATGACTCCATCGATAAACGACCATGGTGGCACTGAAATTACATCCCTAGTCATCACGAGTCACAAACTCAATGGACAACTTCCTCCAATGGTCTCAATCCATCATGATGCATGTCTATGGAAAAGGCAAGGATGATTATCTTACTGACGAAATTGCCATCCCCAAGGAAACTGACCCTAAATTCCGAATATGGAAAATAGAAAACCATATAGTGATGACATGGTTAATCAATTCCATGAACAACAAAATATGAGAAAATTTCCTTCTATACAGGACTACAAAAGAGAGTTAGGATGCAACTTGGGAGATGTATTCAAGTAAGGAGAACATGGCTGAAATTTTCATATTGAGGCAACCCTACATGATCTTTAGCAAGGAGAGCTCATGGTAACTCAATACTTCAACACCCTTTAACGTCATTGGTAGCAACTTGATATGTATAAAACTCATGAGTGGAAGTGCCCTGAAGATACTACACTATACCAAAATATTAAAGAACAAAAGCGGACCGTCAAATTCCTTCTTGGCACAACAAAGACCATGATGAGGTTAGAGGAAGAGTGATGTGGACAGAGCCTACTCCAAGCAAGAGGCATTTTCAAAAGTCTGTAGGGAGGAAAGTAGGAAAATGGTCATGCTAGGATCTCAAATTCTTATCACTAAAGGATTAGCCCTTGCTTCTCGTGGACCACCTCTAAATCATGGAAACCATCCAAAGAAAGAGAGACCGTGGTGTGAACATTAGAAAAAACCAGGACAAACCAAGGAAACTTGTTGGAAAATCTATGGAAAACCAGCAAATTGGAAGCCCAAAGGCAAAGATAGCCGTGCTAACAATGCATGCATTATTGAAGGAACTGAATATACTAAAAATACTTTATCTTAGCCTAACAATTTGGGAATACTGGTACAAAAAGGTAATTTTTTGAATGTTCTCTTAGTGAATAAATGCTACTTAAATCATTGGATTGTTGACTCAGGAACATATACTCATATGACGGGAGACAAAGCATTGTTCTATAAATACAACCTATGCACTAAGAACTCTACAGTTCGAATTACCGATGGATCCCTCTCTAAAGTTGCTAGAATTGGCTCAATAAGGGTTCCTGATAAACTTCGCTTAAATTATGTCCTACATGTTCCTAACTTCGATTGTAATTTACTATTTATCAGTAATCTAACGTGATCTATAGTGTGAGGCTAAATTTTTTTCAAACTTGTGTGAATTTTAGGAATTAGACTTAGAGAGGATAATTGGCAGTGCTGAGATATACTCAGGCCTCTACCTACTCAAGAGTGATTCTTCTCTAATAAGACAAGTTCAAAGTGCAAGTTATGAGTCTTTCAAAAGTCAATCTACATTAGATTATTGTTTCAATAAATACAATGAAGTCATGTTGTGGAACTACCGTCTTGGCCACCTAGATTTTTTGTATCTTGAAAAGATGTTTTCATATTTATTCATCAATAAAAATTCAAATTATTTCAAGTGTGAAATCTGTGAACTTGCCAAACATGCACAAAATCAATACCCTAGACATACATACACACCATCACAACCTTTTGCTATGATTCATAGCGATATATGGGACCTGCAAGAGTTACAAATATAACAGGGGCTCGTTGGTTTATCTTCTTTATAGATGATCACACAAGATTGACGTGGGTATTCTTAATAAAAGAAAAATCCGAAGTTGGTCAAATTTTCAAAAACTTTAATTCCATGATCCAAACCCAATTCAAAACAAAAATACAAGTCTTAACAACTGTCAATGCCAAAGAATACTTTAATTTGACCTTTGGGAATTATTGGTCAAACTAAGGCATAATACACCTAAATTCATGTGTTGACACCCCCTGACAGAATGGCACCACAGAAAGAAAAAACAGACATTCGCTAGAAGTAGTTAGGTTCCTAATGTTTTCCACACATGTTCCAAAACAATTTTGGGAGAAGCTATCCTTACAGCCACATATCTCATTAATAGAATGCCCCTAAAAGCCGCTTAAATTTCAAACTCCTTGTCAAACTCTTCTACAATGTTTTCCACACAAAAATCATCTCCTCCATAGAACCTAAAATTTTTGGGTGCTCAGTTGTGGCAAGCTAGACCCAAAATCTTTAAAATGTATTTTTATTGGGTATTCTCCACACCAAAAGTGTTATAAATCTATTCTCCTATCACTAAAAGGACTTATACCTCAATGGATGTAACATTTTATGAGCACCAACCTTACTACCAAGACTAACATGCAGGGGGAGAGTGGAGAAACATGTATGCCTTGGGAAGTATCTACACTTGAAACCAACTCTGCATCTATTCCAGAATCTGCACTTATACCAGAAACTGAACTTGCAACACTTATTCCAGAACCTGAAACAGAATATGCAACCATTCCAGAGCCTAAAACAGAATATGCACTCATTCCATCCCTTCGAGAACCTGAAATCAAAGCCATACAGCAAACTTATCCTCTTGAAATATAAAACCAGCATATAATAGAACCAGTTTACCAACAAATAGCAAACAAAGAGTTCCGTGTCTATGTTAGGAGAAGGAAAACTAAGGGGACAGTAGGGCAATCAGCCCCTCTTACATTCACCCAAGAGTCTCAACCCAGTTCAAGTCCCACTCAGATTCACTCAGGTATGGAAAATTCTTATCTGGTGCCTATTATAGATAATTCGAACATCCCTATTGCATCAAGAAAGGGAGTCAAAACTTGTACAGAACATCCCATCTCTAAATTTATTTCCTATAAAGGATTATCTCCCACTTTTCAAGCATTTGTCACAAAACTTGTTAGTGTACAAGTTCCCACTTCTGTTCAAGAAGCACTCAAAGATCCTGAGTGGAGGAAAGTTCTCAATGAAGAAGAAATCAGAGCACTAGAAAAGAATGGAACATGGGTAATTTTTGATCTTCTTGCAAAAAAGCATGTGGGATGGAAGTGGATTTTTTTCTATTAAGCACAAAGCAAATGGAAGTATTGAAAGATTGAAAGCATGCCTAGTTGCTAAAGGCTTTACTCGGTCCTATGGAATAAATTACTAAAACATTTTCTCCCATAGCTATGCTCAACATTGTTTGGGTACTCTTCTCTCTTCTAACAAATCTAGATTAGCCATTATATCAACTAGATGTGAAAAATGAATTTTTGAATGGTAGCTTAGAAGAGGAAGTGTACATGGAGATACCCCTAGGACTAGAAAGCTCATCTAATCTCAACAAAGTATGCAAATTCAAGAAATGTTTGTATGGCCTCATGCAATCACCTCGAGCATAGTTTGAAAGATTTTCAAATTCAGTAATCAAACATGGTTATACTCAATGTCAAGCAAATCACACCTTGTTTATAAAGATCTCGAATATGAAGATAGCAATCTTGATTGATAATCTTAACAAGTGATTTTGAAGAACAATTGATTCGATTGAAGAAACTATTAGCCAAAGAATTTGAAATTAAAGACCTTGGCAATCTTAACTATTTCCTTGGTATGGAAGTTGCACGATCCAAAAGAGGAATCTTTGTCTCCCAACGCAAATATGTGCTAGACCTACTAAAAGAAATAGGTATGCTTACATGTAAACCTATTGATACTCCAATAGAGTCCACAAAAAGGGTGGGTAATGATATTGGACGTCTCATTTATCTCTCTCACACCCAGCCTAATATTGGATGTTTTGTTGGAGTTGTAAGTTAATTTATGAACAACCTAATAGAAGAATACATGGAAGCAATAAACATAATCTAAGGTATCTTAAAATGACTCCAAGAAAAGGATTACTCCACAAAAAGAATAATGTTAGAAACATTGAAGTATTCTCTAATGTCAATTGGACTGGTAGTATAACTGATAGAAGATTTATATTAGGATATTGCTCTTATGTATGTGGTAACCTAGTAACATGGAGGAGTAAAATAAAAGAGTCTCTTGTTTCAAAGAGTAGTGTAGAAGCATAATTTAGAGCCTTAGCCCTTGGAATTTGTGAAGGCATGTGGCTACAAAAGCTATTAAATGAACTGGGAGTAACCATTGAAAAATCCATCAAGAAGTTCTATGATAACCAGGTTGCCATAATTATCATAAAGAATCCCTATGCATAATCATACAACTAAACACATTGAGATAGACTGACATTTCATTATAAAAAAATTGACAAGTCAATTATACAATTGGTTTGTACTCCCATGAGATCCCAAATAGTTGATATACTCACTAAAGCCCTTCCATGAACTATATTTGAAGTTTGAGTAACAAGCTGTACATGTACAATATCTGTGCTTCAACTTGAGGGAGAGTGTTGAATTAGGGGCATAAGTTTAGGGGTTTAGAGCAAACCAGTTTGTTACAACTAGTTCTGTTATTTGGAATAAGATAAAACTATTCCTAGGAGATCAATTCTGTTTTGAATAGGATTAGTATGTCTTATCTTTATTTTAAATTTATTGTTTTGCGATAAGATAGGATTTTTAATCCTAATCTGATTATGTAGCCTAGTTGCTTGTATATATACTTGTATGTACTGTACCAGAAGATATAGAGAATAAAAATTATGACTTTTATTCCTCAATTCACAATTTATAATAATCAAATTAGGTCAAGTTAAAGGATAATACTAGTATAATCCCAGCCTAGTTGTTGGCACAAACATGATTTAACCTAGCCATCACACTATTCTAACAAAGCTAAAAGGGATATGAAACACCATAACATGCAAGTGAACGGTGTGGTGAGGTGACAACTAAAACCAATAGATATAGCCCATTGGAGACGCTTCCTCTACCTATAGTCCGCCTTGTCAAAAGATCGTGGAAAACACAATGATTAGGAAAAAATGCCATACAAAAATTTAAAGTTTGAGTAAGCAGGCTAATGGAAAGAAGATTAAACAAAAACATGAGTAAATATAGGACGGAAGACAAGGATGATTAGAGAAGTGGTGAGGCAATGCTGCTTCCCTTAACTTTAGCAACAGACCCATAGTGAGTGATATCAAAATGCCTACTAGAGGACTACCTGAGTCTCTTGTCATGTGGTTTGTAGCACTAAAATCCATGACGAAATAACTAGAAGATGATGACAGACAAGAAGTGGGCTCACTTGACTGAACAAGAGGAACCATGAACCACTGAGACTGCTGTGATATCTGAAAATAAGTATAACAAGAAAGCTCCTTATCTTTCAAAACTACAATTCATCCCCCTTCATCCTGTGTGGTTCCACTGTCATCATACTTGCCACCTTGATAAACAATAGTAATGTTCTGAACAGCTAGGGTAGATTTCTCAATTGAATATGTCACAACTAGGTAGCCATCCCCACAAGAAACATGTAGAACTTGAGGGAATGCATCTTTCAGATTATCAATACCATTTTTAGAGAGGATTTGTGACTGAATCACCTCATACTTGGGATTATGTCTTGATAACCAACATAAAGCAAAATTGTCTCAAGACAATCATTTCCACCACTGGCTTGCGGCTCATAAGAGAGCATATTTCCTCCCACAATCTTTTGTAGTTAATGTATTAACCCATCAATGACCTCATCTGTCCAGGTTAATAAATTTCCTACAATAAAACATAGACATGGTTAAGTATGTTATTAGAACCTATATCCAAAAATTCCCAGGCATTCTTTGCAGTAACGCAATAGGTAAGCATGGATTCTCTATATCACTAACTAGAAGAACTAATATCCTCTTGGCCTCGTGCTTCCATTTGGTTGCCATCCTCTCCTCTGAAGGACAATCTTTTGACAAATGTTCATCCTTTCCTATTCCAAGTCCCATTGACACCAAGTATTTCCACACTAGAAAATTTGTTTCATCCGCATCTAACTTGTATTTTTTAAGTTTGGATGTGGTAGCTATGACCTTGGACATTATCTTTGTATTCTCCCCTTTTGAAGCTACCACAAGAGTACTCTTCATGCATCAAAGTACCCAAAGCTCCACATGCAACACAATGAAATAAAGATTACCACTCCCAAAAACTTTACAGTAAACAACAACAACAGTTAAGCCTTTTCTCACTATCTCATTAAATAGACAAAAAAAAACTTCAAATCACTATTATCTCATCAAAATTAGAATTTCATATTACCAAACTAGTTACCGATAGTAGCCATAGCCTTGTATGTCACATTAAATCATGGAAAGACAGCAAAAAGGGATAAAGAAAGGTCTTTCTACGAAGAGAAAACTTCTAGCCCTTCTTCCAAATAGTGTTGCCCGAAAATGTAGCAAACTGTTGTTGCACAGAGGAAGGCGTGATCAAAATCACCTCCTCTTACCTTCTGCTTTGATCGCCACCAGGGGGAAAATTCCTTGATTTAAGTTGCACCTAATGGTAGTCTTTTTTTTTCTTTAAATGTTTCAAGGCTACTTGGATTTGGACAATTGTGGCTTTCATACCATTAAAAAAAAAATCGTGAGAAAAAACATGAGAAAGGGATCAGAAAATTGAACTGGATATCTGACTTATCTTAGTCAGTCCCCTTTATGTCTATTTATAGTCATCAGCCCCTTGATGCAGGATGAGAAGATAAGTTATGGTTTATTTTATTATTTAATATTGAAGTAATTATCCTTGAAATTTATGATATTGTAATTAATTATATTAGGATAATTTTAATATTAGTTAAAGTTATCATTCCGGTGTTCGAGTCAAGGGAATTGTTATCTCTTCATTATATTTCACTAAGATACAGATTTATTATTTTAGTTGCCTATATATATGGTTTTAGAAGATTAAACGAGTTACCCCATTATTATTGGCATATTAGTATACAGATAATTTTAGTTATTTTAGAGAGTTATCTGGTTGTTTGCCTTCTTTTCTGCATCAAATTGGTATATGATGCAAGATGAGTAGATAAAGTTATATCTTATTTTATTATTTAATGTGGATGTAATTATCCTTGGGATTTATGATAATGTAATTAATTATATTGGGGTAATTTTAAGATTAGTTAGAGTTATTATTCTGAGTGTTGAGTCTAAGGAATTGTTATCCCTTCGTTTCATTTCATTAGAATTAAGATTTCTTATTTTAGTAGTCTATATATGTGGCTTTAGAAAAATCAAATAGCTACTCCATTATTATTGGGAAATTAATATGCGGATTATTTAGTTATTTCAAACAGTTCTCTGTTTGTTTCCTTTTGTTCTGCATCAAATTGGCATTAGGGTCTACCATCAATTTGCCTACTCAACCATTGAGCCTTTTGATTGTATGTTATCACTAGAAAGTTGTTCTTGTGACTGGCATCTCATATCTAACCAATTAAAGAACTTTGATCAAGAATCTGATTACACTGAAAATTTTACATAAACCACTATTAGCCTATTTCAGATTCAATTACTTGACATTTTCTTAACTTTTAATAACAAAGAGATTGATAGACTATTATTGGCTTGCCCCACGAAGTTTCAACCTCTGAGAAAGCTTCATGGCCTACCCTGCCTCGGTAAATTTTTGACATATGATGAGGTGCCCCCTCTACTTTCCTTCATGTTGCACTATTTGTGTGCTAAGTTTTATGATTCATCAATACTATTCAAACCATCGTCATCATTACTACCAGGATTGTCTGCAATATGATGAGTACAGAAGACATGAAATTACAAATTTTAATTCAAGTTATAGTCAAACATAACCGCAACTACTAAGATTCCGCAATAAATACTAATTGTTATTTAAATTCTAATTATTCGAGTAATAATTGTGATAAAGAATGTTCTTATCAAGACAATATGTGATCGCGATCCTATCTGCATTAAGTGGACGTGATCCTATCCGCAATTCATGCAGATATTGTTTTCTGTATATATTTACCGAGATTGTAGGGGGGCATATGTATCGGGATCCCTTTCCATTTCTTTTCCGGTTTTGTAGCATTACCGTTGCAACTCTTGTGTATATATGTATCGATCTTATTCAGTAATAAGATATACGATTCCCAGTTCTCATACTCACATGGTATCAGAGCACACCACCGAGATATGGGAGTTGATCCCAAAAAGTGACGAACCCAGTTTGGACCTTGAGGGAACCTCCGCCATGCACCCGAGTCAGACCGGAAATCCATCATCGATGATTTCTGGCCTCGAAGGATCCTCAATGGTGATCGTGACTGACAAACTCAATGGTGCAAATTATCAGGAATCGGCACAGGCCATCAAACTGGCCATTGGAGGTTGCGGGAAGCTGGGTATTCTCACGGGAACCACAACAGCTCCAGACCCAACAAATGCGCAAGGCACCCGACAATGGGAAATGGAAAACTCGATGGTTTCTTCGTGGCTGATAAATGTCATGATTCCATCGATTAAATGTACCTTTATGTTTCTGCCTATTGCACGTGAGATATGGGAAGATGTGAGGGACTCCTACTCTGATTGAGAAAATGCTTCACGCCTCTATGAAATAAAAACAAAACTTTGGCAGATGAAACAAGGGGACAAGGAGATTACAGAATACTGGGTTGACATGGTTGCATTGTGGCAAGAACTTAACATTCTCACAGAAGAAACGTGAAAATGCAAGGAAGATGCTGTAATGTATGCCCAGAAAATTGAAAATGAGAGAGTCTTTGAGTTTTTGGCAAGAATCAACCTCAGTTTTGATGATATAAGGAGCAGAATATTGAGCCATATTCTTTTGCCTACAACCAAAGAGGTGTTCTCTAAAGTAAGAAGGGAGGCATCAAGAAGGAAAGTGATGCTCCCAGAACCTCCAGCCCCTGTTATGACTCCTACTCCTATATCTGAAGGTTCTGCTTTAGTTTCCAGAACAAATGAGTCAAGTTATAAAGGGCAGAAGAAGTGGTGTGTACATTATAAGAAAAGTGGTCACACCAAAGAGATATGCTGGGAAATTCACGGAAAGCCACCTGATGGGAAACCCAGGAAAGGTAAAGCACGAGGCTACCAAGTCTCCAATGAAATTGGTCCAGAGAAGGCTGAAGACCATCACAAGCAGTCTAGTATTGACCAAAATATTTCTCTGAAAACTCTACTAGAGATGTTAAATAACATGCAACGTTCTGGTCAGAAGAGTGAGTCTGCTAATGTTACTATAAAAGGTACCTTTACTCAAACTTTACATACAATATCTAATAGGGGAAAATGGATAGTAGATTCTGCTGCGTCTGATCATATGACAGATAATCTACGTCTCTTTATCTCTTATTCTCCCTGTGTTGGTCATGAGAAGGTTCGAATTGCAGATGGTACCTTATCTCCTATTGCAGGAAAAGGGAGTGTTAAAATTTCAAACTGTGTATTTAAATTCAGTCCTTCATGTTCCAAATTTAGCATGTAACTTACTTTCAATAAGTCAATTGACTAGAGACGCTAACTGTAGTGCTCACTTCTTTCCTACTCATTGTGTGTTACAGGACCTGTCATCGGGGAAGATGATTGACAGTGCTGAAGAGTCCAAAGGGGTGTACTACTTCACTGAAGACAAAGAGAGTAATTTTAATTCTCAAAACTCTTGTAACAATGTCTTTACTTTTAAGAATGATGAACTTTTGTTATGGCATAAGAGATTGAGCCATCCAAACTTTCAATATATGTCTCGCATATTTTCTAAACTTTCTATAAATAAAGATGATCATATTCATTGTGATGTTTGTGAGTTTGCTAAACACAAAAGAACTATTTTTAAAATATCTGAATATAGGGCCAGCACACCTTTTTCTTTGGTGCATAGTGATCTTTGAGGTCCTTCCCATGTTACAAATCGGACTAATTCAAAATGGTTTATCACTTTTATTGATGATCACACTCGTTTAGGCTGGGTATATTTGCTGAAAGAAAAATCTGAAATTTCCTCTGTTTTCATTAACTTTTATAATATGATAAAAACTCAATTCCAAACCAGCATTCAAGTTCTTCATACTGATAATGACACTGAGTATTTCAATAAACACTTTCATGGTTTTTTACAAGAACATGGCATTGTTCATAAAAATACCTGTGTCAATAGTTCTCAGCAAAATGGTATCACTGAGAGGAAAAATAGGCACCTCCTTGAAGTGGCAAGGGCTCTTATGTTCACTAGTCATATCCCTAAATACTTTTGGGGAGATGTTATTCTTACTGCCATCTATCTTATTAATAGGATGCCCAGTCGTGTTCTATCTTTCAAATCTCCCCTTAAAAAACTTAGAGAAACTCATCAGGTTCGACATCTTGAAACGAACCTTCCTTTGAAAGTTTTTGGATGTTCTGTGTTTGTTCATAACTATCAAAATAGTAAACTTGATCCTAAGGCTATTAAATGTTTGTTCCTTGGATATTCGGCTACCCAAAAAGGGTACAAGTGCTATGATCTTACCAACAAAAAGATCTTTGTCAGCTGTGATGTCACTTTCTCTGAACAACACTCTTTTTTTCCCCAGTCTTCGATTCAGGGGGAGTCTTGGAGTGAGTTTGAGTGTGAATCTCAGCCTTTGAATTTGCATTTGGATTCTTATTCTGTTTCAGAGCCTATTATAGAAGATAGCTCTTGTAGGAATACTCCTACCAACAATCTTCCTATGCCTCTAACAAAAGTGAATTCTAATGAAGCAGAAGACACAAATAAGATTACAGAATTGAAAGTCTACTCTCGAAAAAAAAAAAGTGAATAGTACATCCTTTCTTGTACCCGAGGCAGTACCAAGCTCTGAACTGATATAGGATCTTGACGAGAATGAACAATGTGATCCAAGAAACGAGCAGGAACAGGTAACTAGTGATTCAGACCTTCCTATTGCCTTGCGAAAAAAAACCAGAACGTGTGCTATGCATCCAATTGAGAAATTTGTGTCTTATAATGCTTTATCTACTCAATATCGTGCTTTTATTGCTAATTTGGACAGAATTAAAATACCCAAAGAAGCCCTTGACGTAAAGGAATGGAGAGAAGCTGTCTTAGAAGAGATGAAAGCACTTAAAAGGAATAAGACATGGGAGGAGGTTGATATTCCAAAAGGAAAGAAGCTTGTTGGGTGTAAGTGGGTCTTCACAGTAAAGTGTAATACTGATGGGACAATTGAGAGATATAAAGCTCGGCTCGTAGCAAAGAGATTTACCCAAACCTATGGTTTGGACTGCAAGGAGACGTTTGCACCTGTAGCAAAATTAAATACCATCAGAGTTCTTCTGTCAATAGCAGCCAACTTAGATTGGCTTCTTCGACAATTTGACATAAAAAATTCTTTTTTAAATAGAGAGTTGAAGGAGGAAGTCTATATGAAGCTCCCTCCAGGCTTTGACAAGCAAGGGGGAGAAAATAGAGCTTGCGGGTTAAAAAGGTCTCTATATGGTTTAAAACAGTCTCCACGGGCCTGGTTTGACAGGTTCACTAAGGTTCTGAAAGATGAAGGGTATGTTCAGGCTCAAACAGATCATACGATGTTCTTCAGAATCAGAGAGGGTAAGAAGACAATCTTAATCGTCTATGTAGATGATATCATAGTCACAGGTGATGATACAATGGAAATGAAAAGACTCAAGTTAGCTCTAACAAAGGAGTTCGAAGTAAAAGATCTAAAAGAAATGAGGTATTTCTTGGGAATGAAAGTTGCTCGATCAAACAAAGGGATTTATATCTCACAAAGAAAGTATGTTCTTGACCTCTTAAAGGAGACCGGTATGCTTGGATGTAAACCAAGTACTATGCCTATAGAGAGTACTAAATTTGAGGGTGATAAAAGACTGGTTGATAGAGAAAAATACCAGAAACTTGTTGGGAAGTTAATATACTTATCACATACTAGACCAGATATTGTTTTCTCTGTAAGTGTGGTAAGTCGTTATATGCATTATCCAAATGAAGGGCATCTTGAAGTAGTTTATAAGATTCTAATATACTTGAAGGGTACACCAGGAAAGGGTTTACTATTCAAGAGAGAAGAACAGAGGACCATAGAGGTTTATACAGATGCTGATTGGGCAAACTCAGTAGAAGATAGAAGATCAACTACTGGATATTGTACTTTTGTATAGGAAAATTTAGTCACATGGCAAAGTAAGAAGCAGAAGGTTGTAGCCAGAAGCAGTGTAGAAGCTGAGTTCAGAGCCATAGCAAAGGGTATATGTGAAGGACTCTGGTTGAAAAGAATGTTGATAGAATTACAAATTATCTATGAGAAACCTATAAAGCTCTATTGTGACAACAAAGCCGCTATCAACATGTCTCATAATCCTGTTCATCATGACAGAACTAAGCATGTGGATGTAGACCGACATTTTATCAAAGAAATATTGAGGGAACTGTATGTCTGACTTATATACCAACCAAGCGGCAAATAGCTGATATGTTTACAAAAGGGCTTCAAAGACAATGTTTTGAAGAATGTGCCAGTAAGTTGGACATGATAGATATCTATGATCCAACTTGAGGGGGAGTGTGATCACGATCCTATCTGCATTAAGTGGACGTGATCCTATCCGCAATTCATGCGGATATTGTTTTCTGTATATATTTACCGAGATTGTAGAGAGACATATGTATCAGGATCCCTTTCCATTTCTTTTCTGGTTTTGTAGCATTACCGTTGCAACTCTTGTGTATATATGTATCGACCTTATTCAGTAATAAGATATATGATTCCCAGTTCTTATGTTATTATAATGGATATGAAAAAAATCTGTTGATGAGATGTGAAGATTTGAAGAAGATCACTTGAAAGTTTCAACATGTCGAGGAATCTAATGAACAGATAATGACAAAACTTGAAAATATTGATCCTAAACAGATAGAGTTTGAAGAGATAAATCATATCAATGTTGAGATTGTTAAAAAAGATAACAACACCAAAGTGATTGAAGAGATTAACAATATTGATATTGTTAATCCTAAAGTTGAATAAATTGAAGAGATCAACCATACTGAAGTTGTTGATGAACTTATAAATTTTAAAGTTGTTAAGTTTGTTATTCTTAAAGATTATATCAATCCATAAGTATTGTTGTTAATATTCCTTCCACCACCACTGCCATCACTGCCTACTATAATAGCCTACATTTTTCTTGGCGTCTTTATTATAAAACTCAAGAACTAGTTTTTTCCAACAAAAAGAAAATGATGCAGGATGAGAGGATAGAGTTATGGTTTATTTTATTATTTAATATTGGTGTAATTATTCTTGCGATTTAAAGGGTTTGGACAAAAAAGAGAAAACACAATTTTATGCAACTGTGCTATTTTTGCTGTTTTGTGGTATATTTGGTTGGAGAGAAATACTCTAATTTTTCAAGGGTGCTCGATGTCCTTAAGTATGTTATGAGATAGGATTAGGTTTGTGGCTTCACTCTGGTGTTCAGCACATGGTTTCTTTAAGGGGCTTGCCATTTCATATTTACAAAGAAATTTAGTTGTCACTGTGCATGTTTAGTTTTCTGTTTTATTTTTCTTTTTGAATTTATGTTTGTTGGACTTTTAGATGTCTTTTGGAGGAGGATATCTTATTCTCCTTTCTTGTATTTCTCTTCTTTTCTTATAAATTTTTTTTATATATAAAAAAAAGTATCCTTGTGATTTATGATATTATAATTAATTATATTCGGGTAATTTTAAGTTGGGTGTTTGAGTCCAGATAATTGATATCTCCTTGTCTTATTTCATTAGAATTAGGATTTCTTATTTCAATTGACTATATATGTGGCTTTTGAAGAATTAAAAAAACGTTATTCCATTATTATTGACAAATTAATAAACATATTATTCTTTGGTTCCTTCCTTTTGTTCTGCATCACCTTTGTGTCTATTTATAATCGTAAACTAGATCAAGTACAAGGGCAATATATCTAGTACAAACCTAGACCACTAGTTAGCTTCACTTATTTTAACCTAGCCATCAACCTTATTTTGACATATGTTGATGTTTGAACTTTTTCATGTGTCTGTTGACAGATTTTCTTGCAAAACTTGTAAACTTGCTCCAAAGCATGTTTATGTGCATGGTATAATAAATTATGTTTGGAATCCAGAAAATTATCAAAAGGTTTAAATGTTTGAGAAAGCCAAAAGGTCAATTTCAATTTATGACTACAAATCCGAATTTCACGCAAAATATTCTCCCAACTTGCAGATGTGCAAGTTTCTTATAGCTAACCAGTGCTGAAAGAGTACTAAGTAGTTCCTTAAAATTTATGTGCTTTCTAAGACTAAAGTTTAGAAAAGTGAATGTTTCCTGTCCTTGTACTTTTAATTTGTGATGTCCTTATTTTATTGATGTCACTTATTTATTGAATTATGGCTTTTCATAAATGAAGTACTGTTTCTATGAAGTTCCTTACAATTTAGTGCTTGCCAGAATACTGTCACGTGCCCTAAAATTAGGGCACGTGACCATCGTTATTTAATGCTGTTCATTAGGAGAGAGCTCGGATAATGCTGAATTTGCTTTCAATTTTTTCTCGGCCTTTATTTTTATTTTGTTTTTCTTCTAAATATTTGATATAAAATGAAATTATGTTTGACAGATTGATTTCTAAATGAACAGGTTTCGGATTTGGGCCCTCGTGCACTTGCCATCTCACTACCTTTCTCTTGCGCCTTAGGTCTCCTTTCATCTATGATTGCTTCAACCATGGGTACCCGTTTCCTTCTGTCTGCCTAGGCATATCAAGTAGTTTGTACCATAGTAGAATGAAGAGAATATGCACAAATCTATTTTTTTTCCCCTTCAACTGTCATTTTATTTTTCATTTGCTTTTTAGGCCAGTTGGAATGTTAGCCACAAAGCATGGAAATGAACATAGGGTGTCGGTAAGTAACAATATATTAGACGTGATAGCAATGTAATGGTCAGCCAAATGTATCCAATAAGAAAATTTCTTGAAGATTTGAACCTTATGTTTTAGCGTACTTTTCTTTGGAATTTTCATACACTCAAGACACTAGAAACTATTTTACCCCTAGAGTATACGAACAACTTGTAAAGCCTTAATATAATTTTGTCTATTTGATGTACACAATTCTACATATATATGTAAAAGCATAAAATTTATTGTTTGGAATTATAATAAAACTATTCATAGACCTTCACTTAATATCTTAAGCTTCTAAGTTAAAATGGTTTTTAATATGATATCCGAGCCTCTATGACTAAGTAGTTTAGAGTTTAATCCATATTGCCCCCATTTTTTATAATTAAATGAAATTTTAGCACAATATTAATGGGTCTCTGCCTTACCCACACTTCAAATCTATTGGACTTTAGTGTGAGGGAGTGTATTAGAGATTATAATAAAACTATTCATGAATCTTCACTTACCAACTTAAGTATATGAGTTGAAGCATCATTTGACATTTAAGAAGCTAGGATTTTCTTCAACACAATAATGACACCCCATTCTACCTGCTGCAATAATTTTAGAATGTTTTTCTTGGCCTTAATTTCAAATGTTTTTACTTGTGGAGTTGCATTATTTTTTATTGTTCTAGTTTTCTCTCTTTTTCCCAATTCTAGCTCGCCTTATTGAAACATGGAGCCTCTGAACAAATGGAATCGTAGTAATTGGGTTGTAGTAGCAATGAAATCATTATATGCATCTGAAAGGAATTAGGTGCCCTTGTAGTTTGGGATGTGTCATGGGCAGAAACTAGGTTTGGTTTCTCATCCACTGGGAATTACGATTTTGGAGCTTCCCTTATATAGTTCAATTAATTGCTGATTTTGTGATAAATCATAAAACAGTCCTGATCACAGTGAAATTGGCGAGAGATTGATAACTGTGCATGAGGTTCATGTACAAAACCCAAATTGTTGGCGCGGCAAAATTATAAAGATAACAGAGCAATCCCAAGATAAGGGTGAGTGGCGTGGCTGAAATTATGACAATGAGAGGGACACAACTTCCAACAACAACAATAACTAGTAAATCTTTTTTTATTAGATGGGGTCGTTTACATAGATCAAATGGTACCACAGTGGCCTAGCATAAATGAAATCAATATATAAGTTATTAACTATTAAATTATTCTTAATAGTTTTATCTATTGTTTTTTTTTGTCTTCCTCTATTTTTAACTATTGGACTATTCTTTATCTGATCTACTCTTCTCATTAGAGATTTTGACAGTTTTCTCTACACATGATCAAACTACCTTAAGCGAAATTTCACCATAAAAAAATTTTATAATGGCATCTCTGTTGATGAATAGTTTCCTGGATGTGGTCTTGTGGTGGATTCATTTGACATTTGTCATCAGTTTATGATGGAACTTTGCTTACCCTGTATTGACTGTTGATAATTGTCAGGAAATCAAGACTAAAAATCCACAGATTGGATGTTTTGATTTGTGGTTTCATAAAGAGGATAAAATTGTAAAGTCAATTCAATTGACATCGTTCTAATGTTTACTGACTCTCCCTTACTCTGTACTGTTTTTTTTTTTTCATGAAACTCTTTAAAGTTGCACCAATTTTATGCTGTGAAAGATTGCATGACACCAAGTTGATAATATTTTTCGTTAACTTAAATACTTGTTAGGTGATAATGATTAAATTTTTTGGTAAATTTTAAAATTCCCATTATTTGTTTTCGTGGCAGTGAGCAGGAGTTACATATGGGCATATGCTTGCTTCCAATTTGCAATTGTCATCCTGTTCGCTCATGTATTTTATACTATAGTAAGATGGCCTAGTTTCTTTCATGACTTGATGCTGGGATCATCATGTCTAACCACCCCATTTCAATGAAAATTTCATTTGGGATTTGAACAGTGTATATACATCTTATCGTACACTTTTTGTATATGTAGCTAAATATAAATGCCATTCTCTCCGTCCTCCTTTCCTCATCCACTGGATTTGGGATTGCAATCAGCACAAATTCTCTGCTTATGGAATATATGAGATGGAAAGTAAGAAGGCAGATTCAATCCTCAAATCAGAACTGGACACAGCAGCAGCATGCTCATGTACAGCAGCAGCAGGAACAGCAAGGACAGCATCATCAACGACAAACGCAGCAGCAAGAGCCACATCAATGACAGTACCTCCCCCGGCAACAGTTGATGCAACTGGTACAGTACACCTAGTCTTCTACAAATGTGAAGAATTTTGGTTTTTCTACTATTTAATTTAATATCCTTTTAAGCTTTATCCATTTCGCTTTAGGTGTGAACCAAGATATTCTCTTATATGTTTCGAGAAGCCTATCTTAATTTTTCTTGTGCTCTCTGGATGAAGGCTTTTGCGTTCCCAAAGATCATGTAAATAGTTACCGTGTCATTACATCCATGAACAGAAAAAGAAATACTCAGGTACGGTTGATTTGTATTTGCATTTTTACTATTTTTTTAATTATATAATTGTATTTTTATTTTATTTTATTTTTATTATTTTATAATTATATAAATAATAAAATATTATATATATATTTAAAATAATTACAAAAATACTATTGTTATAATGTGTTACAGAAAATTTTAAAAATATTTTTTGATGTTTTTACAATTTTTAGAAATTCAAAAAATATTTTTTAAAATTAAAAATGAAAAATAATAAACAAATACATTTTTATGTATGTTTTTAATTTACAATAAAAATAAAAATTGAAAATAATCGAAGTAAACATGCTCTTAATATGTTTAAGTAAAAAAGAAACAATATTGATACTTTTTTTGGGCAAAAAATAACGTTCTTTTCTCTCTTTTTAAGATATTTATACTAAAAGAAAGTCTTGTATGGTCATGGTGTACTTATCTATTAAAAACAAAATTTTATTCTGATCTTCCAAAAATAGGCACAGCATCAATTTGTTACTTCAAAAATTATCTCAATTTACTAATTTAAAATTCAATTTTATATTACTTATATATTTTTGTTTATTCTTCACTAATAGAGTTGGTAATATTGAGGTCTTCTTGGTGATATGTTATGCTAACCAGTGATGTGTTTCTTCTCATTAGTTATTAAATTGAAGGTTTCTTTTTTTTTCATTAATCTATATCTCTCACCAGATATTGAATGATAGCATTTTGATTAATATATATTATGAATTCAAGTGATTAGATGCTTATTTAGTGAGAGAAAGATGCTAAGAGTGTCATGTCAAAAAACTTAATACAATATTAACTTTGTTAACTACGTTAACAGAAACTAAATGTAAGGTGGTAAACATAGACAAAAAGTAAGAAGTGTGAGGGAGCAATTTAATATTAACTCCTCTGTAGAGAATTGAAAGAGTTTTACTCTTTTTAAAATTAAGAGACGGTTTGTTCCCCCAAAATGATGTAACGAGTGTAAAAGATAAATATACTCAGAGTGAAGATACTTCTTTCAAAATTGAATCATTAACTGAAAAATACTTTAATTGAATACAAATAACATATTTATAACAGTTTAAATAAGACTCCTAAACTCTCTAAAACATATTAGGAAACATTAAAAGAATAAAAAATCATAATCTCACTAGAAAATATTAAAGATTATTAGTTATTTAAAGAAACATTAAAATAAGACAAATCAAATAACAAACCTAAAAATTAGGAAGCTATTAAAAAAAATAAACAAAAATTCTAAACAATCTTGATATCTAAATAGCTCCTTGTTAGATCCCTACACTTGTAGTTCTTCAATTAGAATTTTTTACATAGACTCGCTATTTACTTTATGCAGAAATTGACTTTTTGACAGACTATCTATAAATAATTTTAGCTCTGATACATAGCCTATCAATATTTTAATTCATATTTGCGTTTAAGCTTAAAGCACCAAATCGATCTTCAATCTCTACTTCAAAGCGTTATTTTGAATGCCGAAATTTGAGATTCATCCTTTGTTCCCAAGCCTTCAATGTTAGCCCCCAGTTTGACATATAAATTGAGAGGCTCAATTCACTTGATCATCCCTATGAGAATTGCTATTTGCTTCAATTAAGTTGCTGGCTATGCTTCGATACCACTTACCACACTCAAAGAATGAAGAAATATTCGTTGAAATTTTATTAATTGCAATAAGGTTTTGAATTGTACAGAAAATAGTGTATTTATAATATATTAATTAAACTCCTAATCATACTAAGAAACATAAGTAAGCTAAAAAATTATAACAAAAATATTTAAAAAGGCAAAAAAATTTTTAAAAAAAAAATTGGAAGAGTGCCAAAATGATGGATTTTAACCCTCAGAATGAAAAAATTCAAATAAAAACGGTGTCGAGTATGAAAAAAATGTTAATATTTAACCAAATTTTTAACTCCACTTAAATCAAAAATTATGACTAAAAATTTGAGCTGTAATTTTGAATTTTTGACGATCAATTTAATTTAAAAATTTATTTATGATACATTTTTAATTATATTTAACTATATATACAATATTTTATTATTTATATAATTAAAAAGTGATAAAATAAAAATAAAAATAAATTAAAATATAATAATAATAATAATAATAATAATAATACAAATACAAATTAAACACAATTTTAAAAATATTAAAAATAAAATATATTTTCACCAATCAAACAAACTCTTAATAACCTAAACTCCATTTCTACAACTCTTTTTAGGCAAAATAGGACAGTTCATGTCTAATATATCCGTTTACAATTTGTTGATAGAGTGAAATGCACTGCTTAGAGGAACTAATATCAGGGAGTAATGAATATCAACTTTATCAAGCTTACTATTCAAATGAAAATTGGTATTCCGCCTCATTTATTATTCCTGTCAATATTGCTAAAAAGGTAGTTTTCTTTTTCAGGGTCTTTCTACAATAAACTCTTAACTGAGTTGGCATACACTATAAACAGGTCTAGATCACTGTCTCAACTTGAGTTTTTTGGTTATCTTTATGTCTGATAAATTGTTCCAGCCTAAACTAGACGTTATGAATAATTGAAGAAAAGAAATGGAAAAGAACTCTGCATCATCTATGATACGTTATAAAGAAAGAGTTTAAGAGGAAGGGGATAGGAAGCTCTGCTACAAAGCCATTCATGAAGGAGAATGCAGAAAATGGGTGACACGGTAGAGAGAATAGCAAAGTGACAGGTTAAGTACACAGGAAACTAATCAGATAACTAAAGCTATGGTAATAGATAATAGCAATGGCAGATAATAATAAGCAATACGTCAATCTGTCATGGGCAGCTTCTTAGCTCAGAATCCTCCTATGCTTGTTAAGAGAAGTTGATAAGAGCTTCAAAATGAACATATATGTTACAGATCAATTCTGCGAACAGTTATACCATGGAAGTGGTTATATCTGCTGGTAATATCCGACCTTTCAAATTTATCAACTCAGGTTGATTGCACAACTTAAATAGTGTTTGGTGGGTGTATCTTAATTTTAAAGTATTAAAAATTTATTTGTAAAACTTTTGACTGAGGTATATGAAACAAAAAATTATTGTTCCTGTATTATTAAGAACACATGCAAAACATAAATTTAAATTTTTTTATATTTTTTATATTCAAATATATCTTATAAATAATTGAGTACTTCAAAAATTACAATTTTCATATACCAACCTGTAACTCCACTCAAATCAAATATAAATACGACCATGTTCAATTGTGTTATACATGTTCAAGGTCCAAATTGTTAATGTCAACTAGTGTAACTATATGTTGTTTATGATTTCACAAACTTACATCAACCAAAAAATTATTGTAGATTGTGATTACCTTTAAAATATAAGTATTATCATCTTATAATGTTTTATGATACTTTTTTTAAGAAGTATTGTATAATAATAATTATATAATTAAAAAGTTGTTATTTTTTATATTTAAAAAGTATGTTGTATATTAATATATTAACATACATTAGTAGAGTATAAAAATATTACGGAATTATAAAGTAAGATTTTATTAGAAAGATATTCATTCTAAAAACTTGTAACTTATAGGTACGTTTTGGGAGGAATGATTTGTAACTCCCCTACTTTCAGGTATTAAGAAGGGAGGAACATTTATCGTTGAAGCTATTGGGTGTAAATGGCTAGGTTTGGGTTGGGTAATAAATAATTGGGTCAATTTTCACTTATTTAACCATTTATTATTCACATCAAATTTTCTCAAGCTGTTAAATGAATCATGACATTTTAGAAGGATTAGGCACAACCCACCCATTAATCCAGTTATATGCATATAATATTTGAGATTTTTCAGTTTTTAATTATTTATTGCAATCTTTCATTAATTTTTTTAATCATTTTCTCTTTTTATATATTCCTTTTATTTTTTATTGAATCAATTTTATGAATTTTGTAACTGATTTTTTTAGCTCAATCAAATATGGTTCATAAAATGATTCTAGATTTTATCTTGTCTCTTATTTTTATACATGTCAATGCATTTTAGATTTTGAAAGGTCACAACATTATATTTTATGTTCATAGAGATTACCTTAAGGGGGTGTTTAGTATAAGAAAAAAATTTAGATTCTTAAAAATCTTATATGAAAATTGAAGATTTTTTTTGTTTGGTTTCAAAATGAAAATCATAATTTTTAGAAAATTTTAATTCTTGAAAATGTTTTTTAAACAAAGATTCTCATAAAAAATTACTATAGAGAGGGTGAGAATTAGTAATTTCCATGAAAGTGTAAATCTTTATCAAAAATAAAATATAATTTTATCTTTTAATATTTTATGTAAAAATTTTTATAAAAATAAATTTAATTGTTAATATGTTTTTTTAAATAATTTTAAAATTAATATAAACCTAATAAATTATTAACAATAATTTATTATATTTTTTTGTTAAAAAAATAAACAAACAAAAAAATTTTAAAAATTAAATAAATAAGAGTATTTTTAGAAACTATATATATAAATAAATATTCTTAAAAAATATTATTTAAAGATTTTCAATAATCTTAAAAGTCAATCAAACATATTTTATACATTGTCAAAAATTATTATTTTCATCAATCATGTTTTTCAAAAAATATAATTTTTAAAAATAAAAAACGTTATTGTATACCGAACGCCTTCAAGAGAAGAGGAAGAAGGTGAAAAAATAAAGTAGTAACGAAGAATGAGTTAATGATTAATAATGAGTTGACCCATTAAAATTTATACTAAAAACTTCATTTAATAACCAAACTCATTTAAGTATTAATATAAATGATTGAATATAATTAAATTATAAAATAGTTGAGCTAAGGCCATTCCATTTTTATCAGATGTCCTTGAAGGAACGTGCTAAGGTCGTTAAATTATCACAGTGGTCTTAAAAATGGGAGCACTATTCTAAAGTAGGAGAGCTTAAATGATCATAAATTATAGTTATAACTTTAAAAGCATTACCAATAGTGATACTCTCTAAAATTTTTAAATGTGTTCTATATTTTTATATCATTATTTTTTGGTTTTAAATAACTCTGAATCATTTTAAACAACTCTACACTCCAATAATATAATTCTCAAAAGTTTACTAAATAGATCTTATAAATTACTTCACATATTTATATTTTATTCATATATATTTATATTTTAATTTAAAATATAATTAATTTATATTTTAATTTTAAAATAATAAATATAAAAAAAATTAAATATTATTTTTAATAATAATATTTTAATATAAAATTTTAAATAAAATAATTTTTTTAATATAAATTTTAAAATAATAAATACATAAATAAAAATTTTAAAATGATAAATACATAAATAAAAATTTTAAAATAATATAAATTTAGTTTTAATAATATTAATTAATAAAAATAAAAATAAATAATAAAAAATAATTTTTTATATTTAAACACTATTACTTACAGAAACAACAGTGCTTAAATTAAGCACATTTCTTTGTGTCAGAGTGAACTATGGTTCACTATAAGCAACTCTCAATGAGAGTTAAGAATTCTTATTAGAGATGTTCTAAACAAGCTTTTGAATCTCTTGAATATAAAAGATGCTAATCTATCTTGGAACCCATACTTAGCATATATGCATAATATTTAAAGTTTTTGAAATTTTTTTCTAAGACATTTGGGTATTATATATATATATATATATATATATATATATATATATATATATATATATATATATATATATATATATATATAAACTTCAACATTTTGTATTGAAAGTATTTTAAATAAGATAAATATTTAATAAATCTCTTACTCAAATTTTGTTATAATTAGATTTTTAATGATTTATAAAAATTAGGATATTTTCCTACCTTTCATCCCTTGTTTTCTTTAAAAGCTATTTAGGTGTAATTGTGTAAGAAAGTTTGATTAAATAAGAATGGAGTTAAGAGAAGAAACCACTTTAGTGAAGATTAAGTTTGGAGGCTTTTAAAAATTTTTGAATTGGAGAAATTTAAGTTTAATAGTCTTTCGATTAAAAATAAATTGGTAACTATAAATATATATTTTAGAGATGTACAAAATCGAATAAAATTAATTAAATTAAATTATTTTATTTTAAAATAAAAAAATTAATTTTAAATAATTTAAATTAAATAATTTAATTTAATTTTTTATTGAAATTTTTTTTAATTAAATTAAATTAAATTTACTTTATTTAATATTATATTTTAATATAAATATTTAATCAACATCTTTTCACTTTTCCATCTACTTTCTCGAGACTCAAATTGCTCGCACTTGGGAAGGAGTGCACCAAGTATTGTGATTGACACCTGTCCTTTGCGAATTTTAGTAACATTTTATTTTAAAGAAATGCAAGTTTTCAGCACCCGCTTAAGTTCTCAACGTCAATATTCTTGCACATCATTGCACAGTGCTTAATTTTCTCTTGCCATAAAAAAAATTCTAAAATTATCTTTACATTTTTTTTTAAAGGGAGGCATTGTATTAAGGCTCTGTTTGGATAAGAGGGCTTACGGCTTTTGAAGCTTTTTAAATTATATAAGTGCTTTTATAATTAAAATTTGGTGTTTGTTTTAGTTTATTTAAGCTCCTTTTTAATATCAAAAAAACTATTTTGAGTTTATTTAGTGAAGCTATTTTTTGAAGCTTCTTCGAGAAACTTTTTGCGAAAGTCGAAATTGATGGACCGAGAAGTTGTTTCGTAATTTACACTGGACAACTATATCCCTGCTCTCACGTCTATTCCATCACCAGCAACAGAAGAATCTCACGTCTCCAGCTTCTTCAACATTTCAGTTTTTTCCTTTGAAATTTCAATGGCTTCTCCATCTCCATTCATTGCTTCAGCTACACCCAGGTATGTATTTCTATCTCTATTTCCTTTTGTCATATGGATTCCTATCTCTGTTTCCATTTGCCATTTGCTATTTTGCATTTGTTGCTTCTCCATCTCTCTTTATACATTCAAGTTTTCATTTGCCATGATAGCTTGTAGTCTCCAAAAATAGTGAAGCCAAATAGAGTTTTTTTTTTCTGGTTGTGTGACTAAGGTTATTAGCTTGGCTTTCTGGTTGTGTGACTAGGGTTATTAGCTTGGATTTCTTTATGTCTTAATGCACTCTGTTTCCCTTGGTTTCTTGACCGAGGAAGAAAAACCAAACAAATGGTTTCTTCGACCTGCAACTGCACCACCTGGGTGCACCCACAAAAGCACCCACATGCACCACCTGCAACTTTCTTTCTTCGACCAAATAAATGGCCCAAACCCACAGATGAAATGGTTCTGTTTGTTTTCTTCTACCAAACCAGAAGCCTTGCTAGACAGAGATCTAGACTCTACAAATCTGATTATGTTCAGACACCGCGCCATCACCTATAGCCCTTTCCTCTGCTAGGGGTTTCCACGAAATGAAAACGGGCTTCGTCGTATGCTTGACATTGGTTGCCCTAGATGTAGATAAATTATTGACAAGGCTAGCTTCCCAAGAAGATGCTCATGTTGTCTTGATGGAGTTCATGAAATGGAGGTCAGAAGGGCTCGACCCACTTTATGCACAGGCAGTTCAAATGAAACAAAGGGACGCAGTGACTGGGAAGATGAAACTTGCAAATCCACAAAGCAGTAGACTTGTTTTGGAAACTTTCCTGAGTGAGTTTAAATCCCTGGGGAAGATTGCAGTAAGGCTTATTTTTCTCCATGCAACTCCATGTGGACTTAAGTCCAGACTCGAGTGGATATGGAAGCTTTTGAAAATACAGTGCACGAAGAAGCAGTCCCAAGCCTTAGGTCCAGATCGGAGTGGATATGGAAGGTAAGAGTGACCCTGAAATTTACTTAGAGTGGGAGAGGAAGGTAGAACATATGTTTAAGTGTCATGATTATACTGAAGAGAAAAAGGTGAAGCTAGCTGCTGTGGAGTTTACTGACTATGCTAGTATTTGGTAGGATCAGTTAACAATTAATAGGTGGAGAAGTGGTGAGAGACCTATTTAGTCATGGGAAGAGATGAAGGTTGTGATGAGAAAATGGTTTGTTCCTAGCCATTACTATAGAGACTTGTTCAGAAAATTACAAAATCTGCATCAAGGATCTATGAGTGTAGAAGATTACTACAATGAGATAGAGATGGCCATGATGAAAGCTAATATTGAAGATGATAGAGAGGCTACAATGGCAAGGTTTATAGGCGGTTTGAGGAAAGAAATTGCAGATGTAGTGGATATGCACCATTATGTAGAGATGGAGGATTTACTGCATAAAGCAATTAAAGTTAAGAAGCAGATAAAGGTTAGAACATCTTCTAAATTTGGCTCCATTCCTAAAACTCCATGGAAGCCGAATTGGCAAGATAACCATAAGGCTGCTACTAGGCTAAAAGAAGAGAGCAAGGGGAGGAATTCAGTTACAGCCCCTAATCCCAAGGCTAAGAATGATACTTCTACTTCCTTTAGAGCACGAGATACAAAATGTTTTAGATGTCACGAGTTGGGGCATATTGCATCACAGTGTCCTAACAAGAGAACCAATGTTCTTCTTGATGATGGAGGCATAGAGAGTGAGCATTCAAGTGATGATGAGATGCCACCATTGGAGGATTGCAATGACATGGAGATTGGAGAACCAGTGCATGGAGAAGTATTAGTTACTCGACGTGCTCTTAATATGCAACCTAATGATGATGTTGATGATGAACAACGTGAGCACATATTCTAGACCAGGTGCCACGTGAATAACAAGGTATGTAGCTTGATTATTGATAGTGGGAGTTGCACTAATGTAGCTAGTACCTTGATGGTTGATAAATTGGTTCTACCCACATTGAAACATCCTAAGCCATATAGGCTAAGATGGTTGAATGATAGGGGAGATATATGAGTGATCAATCAGGTTCACATATCTTTTTCTATTGGTAACTATAAAGATGAGGTGCTTTGTGATGTAGTACCAATGCATGCTGGACACTTGTTGTTGGGACGTCCATGGCAATTTGATAGAAGGGTCAATTATGATGGCTACAAGAATCAATATACATTAACCATACATAAGAGAACCTTTATTCTGACACCTCTAAAGTCAGCTGAGGCTTTTGCTGATCAAGTGAGAATTACAAAAGAGTGTAAGTTGAGAGAAACAATAGAAAAAGAGAAGAAAGAAAGTAAGGAAAAAATTGAGAGTGAGAGAAAAGAGAGAGAGGTTGAGACATGTGAGCAGAAAAAGAAAGAGAGTTGTAAGCCAGAGAAAGAAAAAAATAAAAGAGTGAGTGTGTTTGCACTAAAAAGTGAAGTGAAGAATGCTTTGGTATGCAAGCCAAACCTCCTTGTACTTATGTACAAGGATATTTATTTTACTAACACTCCTAACCTATCTTTGCCTAGTATGATTGTGTCTTTGTTACAGGAATTCACTTATATTTTTTCTGAGGAGATTCTATATGGACTACCACCTTTGAGAGGCATTGAGCACCAGATAGACTTTGTCCCTGGATCATCCATCCCCAATCGACCTGCTTACCGAGCTAATCCTGAGGAGACGAAGAAAATTCAAAGGCAAGTAGATGACATAGTTCAGTAAGGATTCATGAGGGAGAGTCTTAGTCCCTGTTCAGTACCTATTATTCTTGTGCATAAAAAAGATGGCACTTGACATATGTACGTAGATTGCAGAGCCATCAACAAAATCACTGTAAAGTATAGGCATCCAATTCCTAGATTAGATGACATGCTTGATGAGTTGTATGATTCTAGTGTTTTTAATAAAATTGATTTAAAGAATGGCTACTATCAAATTCGCATGAAAGAGGGAGATAAGTGGAAAACTGCTTTTAAGACTAAGTATGGTTTATATGAGTGGTTAGTAATGTCCTTTGACTTGACCAATGCACCCAGTACCTTTATGAGATTAATGAACCATGTCTTACGTGCTTTCATTGGAAAGTTTGTGGTAGTTTACTTTGATGATATTTTAGTATATAGTCAAAATCTTGATGAACATTTATTGCATTTGCTTGCTATTTTTTATGTGCTTAGAGAGAATAAATTGTATGCTAACATGAAAAAGTGCACGTTCTGTTCTGATTCAGTAGTGTTCCTTAGTTTTGTTGTTAATTCTCATGGAATTAGTGTGGATGAGGACAAGGTTAAGGCAATCCGAGATTGGCCTACACCTAGGAATGCTAATGAAATTAGGAGTTTCCATGGTTTAGCAAGTTTCTATAGGCAGTTTGTAAAGAATTTCAATATTATTGCTGCACCCCTAAATGAACTTGTTAAAAAGAATGTTGTCTTTAAATGGGATGATTTGCATGAGAATTCATTTAAAACTTTAAAAGATCTTTTGACTAATGCACCCTTGCTGTCATTACCTAACTTTGATAAAGCTTTTGAAATTGAATGTGATGCTTCTAGAGTTGGTATAGGTGTTGTTTTGATGCAGGATTCTAAACCAATTGAATACTTCAATGAGAAGCTAAATGGGGTAGCACTGAATTATCCTACTTATGATATGGAGTTATATACATTGGTGAGGACTTTGCAAACTTGGCAACATTATCTATGGCCAAGGGAGTACATTATTCATTCAAATCATGAGAGTTTGAAATTCTTGAAGTCCCAAGGTAAGTTGCATAAGAGGCATGCTAAGTGGTTAGAATTGATTGAGACATTTCCTTATGTGATTAAGTATAAAACTGGAAAGGAAAATGTGGTAGCTGATGCATTGTCTAGAAGATATGCATTATTGACATTCTTACATGCTAAGTTGCTTGCTTTTGAATACATTAAAGACTTGTATACTAATGATGTTGATTTTGGATCTGCTTGGAATTCTTGTTATAAGCGTGCTATTGATGGTTTCTATAGACATGAAGGCTACTTGTTTAAAAAGAATAAACTTTGTGTGCCTACGTATTCTATGCGTGCCTTACTAATTAAGGAGAGTCATGGTGGAGGTTTAATGGGGCATTTTGGAGTCACTAAAACTTTAGAAATTTTACATGAACATTTTTATTGGCCTCGCATGAAATATGATGTCATTTCGTTTTGTACTAAGTGCGTGGCATGTAAACAAGCTAAGTCTAAGGTTATGACACATGGTTTTTATACTCCATTACCTGTACCTACACAGCCTTGGCATGATATTTCTATGAATTTTGTGATAGAGTTACCAAGGTCTCAAAGTGGTAAGGATAGTGTTTTTGTGGTTGTTGATAGGTTTAGCAAAATGGCTCATTTCATTGCATGTGCTAAAACCAATGATGCAACACACATAGCTAATCTGTTCTTTAAAGAAATAGTGCGTTTGCATGGGTTGCCTAGAACAATAGTAAGTGATAGAGATGTTAAGTTCTTAAGTCATTTTTGGCGTACTTTATGGGGAAGATTAGGGACTAAACTTCTATTTTTTACTATTGCACACCCTCAAACAGATGGGCAAACTGAGGCAGTTAATAGGACACTTATTACACTTTTACGTGCTATTATGTCTAAAAACTTGAAACATTGGGAAAGAACTTTGCCACATGTTGAGTTTGCTTACAATAGATCTGTGCATTCTACTACTGCTTATAGTCCTTTTGAAATTGTCTATGGCTTTAATCCTCTAACACTTTTAGATATTTTACCTTTATCTACTAATGAGTTTGTTAACTTGGATGGTAAGCAAAATGCTAAATATGTAAAGGATTTGCATGCTAAAGTTCGAGCTAACATTGAGAGGAATAATAAGCAATATGCAATGCAAGCCAACAAGAGCTGAACAAAAATTGTATTTGAACTTGGTGATTGGGTTTGGGTACATATGCGCAAAAAGAGGTTCCCGATTCAGAGAAAGTCTAAGTTACATCCTAGGGGAGATGTACCTTTTCAAGTCTTGGAGTGAATCAATGACAATGCCTATAAGATTGATTTACCTAGTGAGTATGACAATATTAGTGCTACATTCAATATTGCTGACTTGTCTTTATTTGATGTAGATGATGGTTTTGATTCGAGGACGAATCCTTTCGAGGAGGGAGGGAATGATGGAGATCAAGGTGCTGTCAAAGCTACTATAAACCGTTCCTAAGATCCTTTGCAAGGGATAGGCGGTCCAATGACTAGGAGCAGGGCGAAGCGAGCCAAAGAAGCTTTACTGGGCTTGATCTTGGATGTGTAGGCTAAAGAGAAAGTTGTTGGGTCAAGTCAAGACATCAAATGGGCCACACTTTGCAGCCTTGAGGATGGCATTAAAGAGGGTAGTTCGGAGGTCCAATAAAGTTTGTTGGATCTTAAAGACGACTAGCTCAGATCTGTATTGACTTAAGATGTATTATGGGCTTTATGTTATAGGTTTTTTTTTTATATTATTAGCATTTGGGCTCATTCTTTATGCTGGCCAATTAGTAGTTTAATTATGGGTTTGTTTTCTGTTAGTTTAGTTGGGCCAGATAACTAGTATTATTTAAGCCTTATTCTATTAGAAGTCCAATTAAGAGTTTAAGGCCATCGGGCTTTCCTACTAGGGTTAGGATTGATTGTCTATATAATAGTTCTTTAAGTTCATGTATTGGAGACAAATTTTTGATGATTAATAAAGATTGAGTTTTCTCCTAAAGTGAGAGCTTCCCTTAGTTCTTGGGCAAAGAACTTAATCTGATCTTATCGAGGTAACTAGTGGCGATCAAACATCCATTGAATTTTCAAGACGATCCTTGCTTTCGCCAAACACTCTGTTTCTTGGTATGGAAGAACACATCATTTATATTCATAAATTAAATATTTTTATCTTTTTTTTGTCTTAATTAAGCATTTATCTCTCTTATTTGTCTTTATTTTTGTGTATTTTTTTTACAGATGGATAGAAAATAGAAAATAGACTTAATTAGAGAAATCAAAGTTAAATTGCGGTTATTTAGAAGTGATATTTATAAATCAAGCAGACAAAATAAATTTATTAAATATAGCTGAGTAAAGAGTATTATCTTTTTGACTCTTGAGACGCATCCTAATGGATATATTAATCAATTCAATCTTCATCTATTACTACATTTATAAAAGAATTGAAACATAAAGATTCAAGGTAGAACACCTAATATTAAAAATATGTTTGCTACTTACTTTTTAACTTGATTTTACTGCAGTATTTTGGTCATATTTTAAAAAATACATATATAATATATACGAAATTTGGTGGGTGAGTAGCTGACACAATTTTTTATAACTTTTATGTTCATGTGGTTAGAAAATTCGAACATTAAAAATGCCAAAATTAGGTTAGAATGGAATCTATTTGTTGTTGTAGTTCAGTTTGATCTTACTCCAGTATTTTGGTCATAAGTCATAGATTACTTATCTAATTTGTCCACAATTTATATGGCTGAAAAGATAAGAAAATTATCTATAATGTTTATGTTTATGAGGTCAGTAGATTCATTGGATATGAAACAATAATTCAAAGATTACTTTCGGTGTCCAATTTATCAATTTAATGCAACTTGTTAGCCACCATTGTTAACAATTACGATATTTAATTGTATTTATAAATAAAGAGATTGAGAAGGCTTGTGGGAGATGAATTAGCAGAGTTTAGAAAAGTTTTTGTTAGAGTTTTAAGTGCTTGTAATATTTTTCTCTTTTTAGACATTTTGTATCTTTACTTTCTTTCATAATATTATCATGTTTTTTTATCTTTCATTTTGTTTTCTTACCTTGATTATAGAGAACTAATCTCCTAATGTTAAGGTGAAAAATTGAAACTCTTGGTATAAAAATAATAATTTATTTCACTTTTAATTTTAATATTTATATTTGATGTTGCATTTATCTTTTTATTTATTTTCTTAATATTTTTTTCTTAGAGGATGACTTTGTTGCCTTTTTATTATTTATTTTTTATGTTATTTTCTTTTTTAGATAATAGCTTTGTTATCTCTCTGTTATTTATTTTTTTGTTATTTTCTTTCTTAGAGGATGATTTTGTTGTTCCTCTATTATTTACTTTTTTATATGATGCCTTTGTAACAATATATATATATATATATATATATATATATATATATATATATATATATATATATTTGTAAAGTCTTATTATTTTTTTACTTCTAATTACTTAACTCATAATAACATTCGATTAATTTAACTAAGCATAATTCAAGGTTTTAGGTCTACTATTAACATTGATATAATTCTGAGTTCATATACACATTATTAATCAAAATGTCTGTACAAAAATCAAACACAAAAATATATCTTATTCATCCATGTTGACCAATTCTGGAGATACGAGTGCAAGTGATTGCACCTTCATCGGGAGTTTAGCCAACTCAACCACAAACACTTTATTAATTTATAGGATTTGCCCAATGTAGAATAACTCAATCCAATATACACTAAAAGTCAGAGCCATAGAAAAATTTGCATAACTAGTTTTCTAAACATGATATGGAAATATAGTGAGAATTAAATCTTAGTAGGTTCAACAATAAATCATTATCATTATCAATAATACTCATCACGTCATGTTCATCTGTATAAGTTACAGAAATATCTTAGGTCACATGAATGTACTTTATTTATGTAAATAAAAATCGTACAGTAATGACATGTATGGCATGAATAACTATTTTTAGAATATCATATGATGGCTATCAACTTATTTTCATATCAAATTACCTCGGTTAGGGTGAGTACTTTCTACTCTCCAGTACGAGTTTTTTTTACTCCGTCCGACATGGCACACTTTCTCTTTCTTTTCTCATTAACATAATCATAGTCGTGAGTAGGGCGTCCCCTACTGGTGCACCATACGGACCGCCATGTGACCGTACTCATCTTTTTTCTTTTCACATTAATAGTTCAAAATATGATTTCAATAATAAGTATGTTCAGTATACTCACATGCCAAAATTTATTACCAAAATCCATTAGTAAAATATAATCACGTCATGATCATAATCATTTTCGAATATCTCTTTATAAAATATTTTCATATCAAAATTACACACTTAAGATGGTAAGGAGTTCATGCAATGGCAATGGTTAGGGTATATACTAGCTATTTATTATTTTCATTCACAAGATTTTTATTTTTTAAATATTATTTTCATCTCTCTATTTTCTTTATACTTGACCTCTAGTTACTTTTCTCTTTCTTATATTATTTCTAACATATGTTCTCACAAAGTTTATAAGGCATTATTCTCTAATTTGATTTTTATTATTATCCTATAGTTAATGAGGTTCATTTAAGATAAAAAAATATTACAAATTAGCTTTACCAGCTCCTAATACGGCCTGGCCATGTTCTAAGATATAGTCATGCTTGAAAACTACTTCAAACATACTTAAAAACAGCTCTGAATACGGCCTACCGAAGCAACCCAGAACACGGCCTGGTTGTGTTCTGTGACATTTCTTCACTTATTTAACCATATCTCCCTCATACTAACTCTAATCGAGGTGATTCCAAAACCTATAAAAAGATAACAAGTTTCATGTTTATTATTTCTTTAGATTTCTTATGAAATATTTCCAGAAAATCAAAAATAAAAATGCTTACATTTACCATCCTGAATTCTAGACTAATTATGACATCTACTCATTAATTAGTTATATCTCTCTCATATGAACTCTAAATTAAATGATTTTAGAGCCTAGATCCGTGAGGCATATATCTATATTTATTATGTTAACGATTTCCTTTAATTCTTTACAAATTTTGCTCAAAAATTCAAATACAGAAGCATATGTAATAGATTTTTCCTTGATTAGCTAGTTTCTGACCACTACTGCTTATTAATCTGACCATATCTTCCTAATATAAATTTCAAATTAAATTATTATAGTGGCTAAAAATTCTTGAGAGAGAGAGAGAGAGAGAGAGATATATATATATATATATATATATATATATATATATATATATATATATTCATATTAACTATTTATTTTAGTTCTTTATAGATATTTTTTAGAAATTCAAATACAGAAATTTGCTTAATAGATTCTTCTCCAATTAACCATTTTTTGAATATTACTTACTAATTGGACTATATCTCCCTCTTTTGAACTTTAACTTGATTGATTCTAGTGATTAAAAATCTGTAAGACATATATCTACATTTTTTATATTAACTATTTTTTTTTAATTCCTAATGGATTCTTATCAAAATTTCAAAAACAGAAACTTTCCTAGTTACTCCGAAATTCATTTTTTTTAACCTAGACTTTCCTAAAGTTATAGTTCATCATTTTATTAATTCATCTTCCATTTTTCTTCTAAATTTATATCTAACCATAGAATTACTCATCAACATTTAATTATATTTCTTACTTAATTTAACATATTTCATCATCCACTTCAAATGAAAAACAAAATCAAATTATGTATCACTAAGAGTGTTTTTCAACAAAAATTTCTCATGGTCTTACCTTAGGCGTTTAAGGCCATACTTAATTTACCAACCTAACCATTTTTCATCCATTTTTACCATATTTAAATATATATAACAACAGCATAAAAGCCTTAAAGTTTTACCAACCATAGCCATATCTATACAGAACTTTCCATACCAACCGAAGTATTCAAAATATCCATCACATGCAAGATCAACATGTAACATGATATAGTAACATCCATGGCTAATCATCGAAGTAGCAAATATTGTAAATTTGATCAAAATTCTAAAATCAAAATTCCATATAAATATTACAAATTTCAAAAATTTTCTTCAAAAAAAGATATTGTTAAACATACCTAAAGATCTCCTTAACTCATTTAGTAAATTCTTTTTCTTGTTTTCTCTTGAAGAAAGTAGCAAAATTCCTCCATTCTCTTAAATTTTCTAGCAGCTTAAATAAGAGAATAAGGATAAGTTTTGAACCCAAGGATAAAGAGAAAAGATGGATTCAAGTGGAGATTAAGTTAACTTACCTTGAGTACTTAGTCCTCTAGACTTCTCCTTCTTCTCTTCTCCTCTCTTTCTCTCATTTCCTCACTCTATCTTGCTTATGCTTTTCCTCTCTCTCACTTGGATGAAATTATAATGTTATAAGGGTGGGTTTTGCTAAAATAAACTATCAAGTGGTTCACCTTTTATAATCATGGGTCTATCTTATCATAATTAGAATACACTTGGTTGTTTTTTGGGGAAAGACAACTCATGTTTTTGTCTTCCTCTCCCTTAGTCAAGATATGCATGGCAAAAGGAGATTTTTATTTTGAAAATCATGATAAAATGTTCTTAATACAAGGGATAAGGTCTCTTTGATTTAGGGATTCATTTCTTTTTTCTTTTGTCTCACTCAAGTATGATAGGTTTTTCTTTCTAGGTGACAAATCTTTAGCCCTTGAGTCTCCCTTACTTGGCTGAAATTATTTATGTAGGATAAGGATATTTTGTCATAATGCTATGAATTATTACCTACTTGTTGAAATTATGAATGTAGGATATAGATATTTTGTCCTAATACCATGTGACATAATCTTGATTATTATTACACTACTATTTTCTCACATGGTTCTTATTTTTTCCTCTTGGATTTGGGCTTATTCTTACCAATTTCCTTTGTTTTAACTAAAATTCTACCTTTCATAAAGGGTTTAGGCACATTTTCATAATTTTTAGACTATCAGTCCAACTTCTATATTCTAGTCCATGTTTTATTTCTTGTTTTGGCTATCCAATTAGTTTGCTGGAAACTCATGTGAAATGGAAAAACTCTATATGAAATGTCCATAGGTGAAAGTCCAATGTATGGGTGGAAATGTTAAATTTAGAAACTCTAACTCTTAAATTAAGAAAAATTACCTTAATCTAATCTTCTTGAAATTTTAAAACCTTAACTTACTTTCCAAAAATTTATCTTCCTTACTCAAAAATTTTGTCCCTCTTTAGTATATTATTTCTAATTTTTTCTATTAAGTTTTCTTTCTTTACTTATTCCCTTAATGTTAGAAACATTTTCTATGCATACACATAAGGTGAAGAATTTCTAAGGGTTATATTTTCTTAAATATCTAAAAATTGTCTAATAAATTTTATTTCCTTAATTAAATATTTATGTACTTTTATTAATAAAAGAAATGAAATTAAGGATGTTATACTTTTAAACTTGAAAAATCATTTGCTTTTTCTTCCACCCAATGCATTGATGAAAATTTATAAAGTATGGGTTGAAAGATTGAGGTTGATGATGAACAAAGGAATACCTACTGATGTCTGTTGGCTAATTGAAGTTAAGGGTAATTAACAAGTGAGTCTGCAAATAGTTTTATTTTTTACATGCCTGGTTTAGGGAAAAGAAATTTTGCTAAAAAGCATAGAGCTAAAAGAATAGGTGCCTGCTACAAATGTGGACGTGAAACTTGTAACTCACGTTGCCGTTCTTTGGGATGTGTTCATGTAAATTGAGAAGATAAAATAAAATTCATTAAGGATGTCTTGAATAAGGAGTCATTGGATTATGCCTTTTGTCCAACGTCTCTTGAGACGCATTCTAGTGGATCTATTAGCATAATATTGTAATATCAAAAACGATGCCGTTTGTATTTCTGCTTTCTATTGCCAGCTGTAGCTATTTATATAAAGCTGTAACTGTGCACTGTTTTGATAAGATGAATAAAAAATGATAGATTGACTTTTCTTACTTTTATGCTTTCCCTCGTAATTTCATCTGCTCTCTATCCAGTTACTGTACATTCTTGGATATCTGAGATAAAAGTAAGAAAAGTCAATCTATCATTTTTTATTCATCTTATCAAAACAGTGCACAGTTGCAGCTTTATATAAATAGCTACAGCTAGCAATAGAAAGCAGAAATACAAACGGCATCGTTTTTTATATTACAATATTATGCTAATAGGATCTGTGCATATCGAGATTGTTGATTTATGGCCCCATTTAAAAAAATAGAAATGATACAATCTTAAGAATCTAACGTTAAAAGACCATGTTTGCCAATTTATAAGAAAATTGGATGGGAAACATATCCTCGACCCATAAAGGGCGTTTAAGCCGTTATTAGACATAAAACCAAAGGAAGATGTGAGCCACAATCACAACTACTGTACATATGCATACATGCTGTCATTTTTTAAATTTCCACATTTAATTTAGCTAACATCTACCGGCTTACTCACATAGTTATTGTAATTATGTCACTATCTTATTCACATAGCTACTGTAAGTATACATTTATCTGAGTTCTATAAATGTACACATTATTATCTTTATTTTCATACTCAAAGTTAAGGTGAGTATAGATGTGGAAGGAATTACAGTTCGTCAATTTCAAAATATTTATGTCTTTTGTGATTTTAGTCTTGAAAAAAATAGAGAGTATGTGAAAGCAGAACAAACTTTGGGTATGGTTTTAGTCAAGAAAAAATTCATTTAGTCTATGGTGGAGGTTGTTGAGGGCTAATGGACAGTATTCTGCATCTGTATATGTAGGAGAATGTCAAGTTCTAGGTATTATTTCTACAATTCTAACTGCATCAAACATCATAGGAAAAATAATTGAGGAAGAATTTAGAGTGTCCTCTATGCATGAGCGCATTGTTAGAATGATGAGCAATGCAGCCTTCATTGCCTTACCAGGTGGTTTTGGTACTTTATAGAAAAAATTTCAAATATTTTCCTAGGCACAATTGAAAATCCACCATAAAACCATAGGTTTGTTGAATGTTAACAATTTCTTTGATAGTTTATTGTCTTTTATTGATCAAGCTATGGAATAAAGATTTATCTCACACTCAGCACAACAGATTTTCATTTCGAATTCAAATGCTGATGAGCTAATTGATGTATTACAAACATTTGTTCATGTACCTAATTCAACAACAGCTCAAATATATTGGACGTCAGACAATCGCAGAAAGCACAAATTGAATTTGGATTTTCATCTGTAACTCATTTTAGTTGATTGAATAAATTTTTATTCTTTGTTAGTTTGCTGCAAGTTCATCTTTTCTTAGATCTCTTTTCAGGTAATATCTTTTTCAATCTTTGTTGTTTGTTTTGTGTTTGTTCATGTTTTTTTAAAAAAAAATTGAGTGATGTTTTGGGAATAGGCAAAACTAGCACCAATAATTAAAATGGTTTAAAGTGTTTGTAATATTAAGAAAATAGATGAATTCTGAGTGTTATGTGTGAACCTGAACTCTATTGTAACCTATGTTTTATTTGAAAATCCTAATATTTTGAACAATTAATCTTTTACATTTGATGGATTATTTATTTAGAAAATATTTATGTGATTCAGATATGCTAAGTGATCTCATAAAACTCTAAAACTTATTTGATTGTCACTTGAGGCGAAATCCTAGACTACTCTTTATTTAAGAAATGAATTAGGCATTGTTGGAATCGTTTGAGCCTTTCAAACTAATCTATACATTATGTCATCCCTAGTAACCCATTTTGAGCCTATTATTATATAGCCTTTAAACAAAAATATTTTTAACTTTTACCTTTCATTCACAAAAATGACCATTTGAAAAGCTATGGTTCATGGGTGAAGGAAGAAGTTTAAAAAGAAAAAAAAATAGAACTTTCTAAATAAATAAGTTTGGAGGTGTTTACATAAAAAAAAGTAGTATGAGAAAATAACGTAAGGATGATGATAAGGTTGGAGATAAAATTTACATGATAATATCAAAAGCATTTAGGAAGACTTAAATGATCATGTATGTTGTAGAGTAAATTGAGCTTTCATTAATATATTTTTATCTACCTTTAACCTATGCCATATATTACAAGCCTAATGATCTTATAAGTTTATAGAGTTTCAAATGCATAAATCTAGAGATCTATTTTAACTATTTGATTACATAAAATTTATTTGAATGCAAAAAGTCTAATGTCATGAGATTACCACACACACACATTTGGGATTTAATAGTAAATCATATGTTGCATTTGAATTGAAGTTCTATATAACTTTGAGATTCTGATATATTTTTTTGGTTACACATTTTAAATCCTTAAAGAATGTTTAGTAAGCTAAAAACAACTCATAATTCACTCATCTTTCAAATTTTGAACTTTGTGTGTTTTGTTTGAGGACAAGTAAAAGATTAAGTTTGGGGTTATTTGATGAGTGAGTTTTATACTCATAAATTAAATATTTTCATCTTATATTTTTTCCTTAATTAAGCATTTATCTCCTTTATTTGTCTTTAGTTTTGTGTATTTTTTACAAATGAAGAGAAAAATAGAAAATGAACTCAATTGGAGGAATCAAAGCTAAATTGTGGTTATTTGATAATTATGTCTATAAATCAAGTAGACAAAATAAATTCATTGAGGATGACTGAGTAAGGAACATTATCTTTTTGATTTTTGAGATGCATCCTTATAGATATATACATCAATTCAATCTTGATTTATGACCATATTTTTAAAGAAATTGAAATATAAAGATTCAAGGCAAAACACTCAATGTTAAAAATCTATTTGCTGCTTACTTTTCAATTTGCTCTTATTATAATATTTTAGCCATATTTCAGAAAATATGTATATAATACGTAAAAAATTTGGTCGATAAATAACTGACACAATTTCATACAACTTTCATATTTATGTGATAAGCAAATTCATATATCCAAAGAGCTAAAATTGAGTTAGAATAGAACATGTTTACTGTTGCAATTCAACCCTATCTTACTGTAGTATTTGGGTTTTATTTCAAAAAAATAAATATTTAGTACATACGAAATGTTTTGGGTGAGTAGCTAACACAATTTTTTCAAACTTTCTTGTTCACGGAATTAGCAAATTTGGACATTAAAAGAGCCAAAATTGGGTTAGAATGGAATCTATTTGTTGTTGCAATTCAGCTTGACCTAACTCTAGTATTTTAACCATAAGTCACAAATTATGTACTCAATTTGTCCATAATTTATATGGCTAGAAATATAATGAAATTATCTACAACTTTTATATTTATGGAGTTAGCAAATTCGATGATATGAAGCAATAATTCAAGGATTACTTTTGATATCCAATTTGTTAACTTAATGCAACTTATTAGCCACTATTGTTGACAATTACCATACTTAATTGTATCTATAAATGGAGGGCTTGAGAAGGTTTATGGAAGGTGAATTAGCAGAGTTTAGAAAAAATTTTATTAGAGTTCTAAGTGCTTGTAATGTTTTTTTCTCTTTAGACATTTTGTATCTTTACTTTCTTTCATAATATTATCATGTTTCTTCATATTTCATTTTGCTTTCTTACCTTGATTATGGAGAACTAATCTCCTAATGTTAAGGTGAAAGAGTGAAACTCTTAATATAAAAATAATAATTCGTCTAATTCTTAATTTTAATATTTATATTTGATGTTGTATTTATTTTCTTGATATTTTTTTCTTAGAGGATGGCTTTATTGCATTTCTGTTATTTATTTATTTTCTTAGAGAATGACTTTATTGGCCATCTGTTATTTTTTTTTTTATTATTTACTTTCTTAAAGGATGATTTTGTTGCCTTTCTGTTATTTATTTTCTTATTATTTACTTTCTTAGAAGGTGACTTTGTCGCCCCTCTGTTATTTATTTTCTTGTTATTTACTTTCCTAGAAGATGTCTTTGTTGCCCTTCTATTATTTATTTTATTGTTAGTTACTTTCTTAGAGGATGGTTTTGTCGTCCTTCTATTATTATTATTTAGTTATTTTTTTCTTAGACGATGACTTTGTCGCTCCTCTATTGTTATTTTCTTGTTATTTTTTTTCTTAATAGTTAGTTTTATTGCCTACTTTATATTATTATTATTATTAACTCTGACACCTATCTGTTGTTATGATTTTCTTTCTTTTACATCTTTTAATTTTTAATTTTATAAAGTGTAAATCTTGATACATTAGAGACAATATTTGACACAATAAATACTTGAATCATTCTTAATTTATTTTAGACAATATAATAATTAGTACGGTGTATATTTGAATTTATTTTACAAGAGTTGTTTTATTATTAGTAATACAATAAAAAAAGAAAAATATATTTCATATATAAACTAAAGTGAGTTTAAGGTAATATATCTTCCAAATATAATTTCATTTATGTGAAGATTCTATTTGAGTAATAAAAGAGTTAACATTTATTTTTATTTGATATGCCAAGAGTGGATCCTCTAACTTTAACATTTTTTTTTTACTTTGAATATATTCCTATTTTATTTCTTGCATACTTTGCTCAAAATTTTTCTCACAAAAGAAAATTTTGACAACTAGGTTAAAAATATTTATTTTGAATCTGAATTAGATTTTCTCTCAATTAACAATCCTTGTGGAATCGACTTCGCATACTATTAAATCTATACTTTAATGATTCGTATGCTTGAGAGTTTTAATTAAAATAACAACACATTGAATTGCCACCAGGATTCAAATTTGAGGAGGATGAAAGAATTAGCAAGGTGAATGAAGAGTTTTTAGCTTGGCAAAGTTAGGATCAACTTTTGTTGTCATGTTTACTCTCATCTATAATCGAGTCAATGCTTAAAAAAGTGGTGGGATGTGCAACTACTCATTAGGTTTGAGAAAAGCTTCAAGTTAATTTTGCACCATAGAATCACATAGGGTGTACATCGGTTTAGTTCAGTCAGTTTTGAAGATTGAGCTAAGTCGAACTAATGAAAATTATTTTGTTAAAAAATAGACCTATGATCCAGCATATGACTTGTTGAACGTAGCAGTCGTGATGATCCGATGTAGAGGCAGCGCTGAGTCTAGGCAGCATGTCCCTGGAAACTGGTAGATATTTGATGATCATTGAATATTCTAACACTTCGCGTGTTTAACAGGTTCCTACATTCTCCTCTGTTAAGAAATAAAATGACATTCGCTTGTTCTAATGTCTAAACAAGCCAAAGAGTTAAAACCTTGAGCCTTCTGCGTGACTGGAGTACATCTCGAGGCCATCACGACATCAGGTAGGAAAAGAATCCCTCATTGTCTTACCTTTTCTCAAGAGTGGGGTGTCAACAAAAGGAGAGAGAGGCCTAGAGAGATGAATGGATTAGCAAGATTAATGATTAGAAATCTTGAGGGTCTTTAAGTGTCTATGAGCATATCTCACTGGTTGATTTGTAAAATTTTTAAATTAAGATGACAGCAAGGATGACAGTAAGGAAATAGGCTAAGCATTATTAGATGGTGTTGTGCAGTGTAGGCCAACACTTTTTGAGTCTCAAGGAAGGATGGTAGGAGAATAAGTAGAGAAAAAAAGAATATAAAATAATTTAAATATATAGTAGTCGGCGCAGTCCAATTTGGTTTAAAAAAATTTAATCAAAAATTGAACTAAACCATTTGGTTTTCATATGAAAAAACAAATTTAAACAGTTAAAAATCATTTTTTTTTCAGTTTTAAGCAATTCAATTTGGTTTGGTCGGTTTTTTCAGTTTTGTATACCTTTAAAATCACACTAAGATTCAGTAATTTAAACTTTAATTATGAACCACAAAGAAAGATTCCTTAACTATAAGTGAGTTTCTTTTAAAGATCAAAGCTGTTGTTGATGTATTAAAGTATGTAGGATCATTAGTTTTAGTATTTTATCATCTTGAAGCAATTTGTAAGGGCCTAACTGAAGAATATGAGCCTTTTATTACCTTTGTAGTCACTAGAACTAAATCCTTAAGTATTGCAGAGATTAAATCATGATTGCTTGCTCAAGAGAGCAAGCTTGAAAGATATCTAAAATTGTTGATTCTATGTTAGTTAACTTGTTACACATACATAGAAATAATGGTGGTCATGGTACTGCACAAAATAAAACTAATAATTAGTACAATGGTGCACAAGGTGGATTTCATGGTAATATTGTTGGTTTTGTCAGAAGAGGTCAAAGTTTTAATAGAGGAAGTGATCAAGACAAGTTCAATAACAATAGGCTTCAAGCTAATTGTCAATCATGTGAAAAGTTTGAGCATATTATCTGGAATTGTTTCCATGGGAATGATTCTACCTATCAACAACAACCTTCTAATGGTAATCATCAATATTCTTAAGGTTAAGTCTCAGCGAAGATCGCTGCAACACCAGACACTGTGAATGATTCTTGCTTGTTTCCAGATTCAAGTGCTTCACGCCATGTGATACTTGATAGTAACAATTTGTTGAACAAAGCTAACTATAATAGCCAAGAATAAGTCATAATTGGTAATAGCTCAGGTTTGTCTATTTGTCTTATTAGGCACAATTCATTTATTTCACCTTGTAACTCTTCTAATATGCTTGTACTTAGTAATCTCCTTCATGTTTCTTTTATAAATAAAACTTTGCTCAATGTATCTCAGTTTGCAACGGATAATTCAATCTTTTTTTTAGTTTCATCCTTTTTTATGTTTTGTCAAGGGTCGGAG
This sequence comes from Gleditsia sinensis, assembly GCA_037074535.1. Classification (NCBI taxonomy): domain Eukaryota; kingdom Viridiplantae; phylum Streptophyta; class Magnoliopsida; order Fabales; family Fabaceae; genus Gleditsia; species Gleditsia sinensis. Next base: position 45,155,248 of record CM073472.1, on the reverse strand, counting down.
GACCAAGGAGGTTCTTTTACAATAAAATCTTAAAAATGACTTTTAGTCTTTTGATTCAGTCAATCTTTATTGCTCATTTAGATTCTGTAACTAGTCTTTATTTTAAAATGTTTGTAAAAATTCTTTCTCCAAATGATTCAAATGCTTTTTTCTCTTTTAATATTTGGCATTATAGATTAGGACATTCTTCATCCTAGGTAGTCAAAAGAAAGTGTTGCAATCTTGTAATGTTTCTAATTCCAATATTTTTATTATCTATATACAACATATTCGTTGGGTAAATCTCATCAATTACTTTCCCTAACTCCTCATCTCAATACATTAAACCTTTAGAACTCATTCGTACTTACTCGTGGTGGCCCACTTTGAAATCCTCTTATGATTACATCTACTACATCCATTCTGATTATGGTTGGTCAAGGTATACCTAGATTTTTTTTAAGCATAAGTCTAATGCATTAGGTGCCTTTATACAGCTTAAGAAGATGGTTGAGTTATAATTTGACTTTACAATAAAGGTCGTCTAATTTTATTTTTGAGATGAATACAAGGCATTTAGTGAGTTTTTAAACAATAATGGGATCCTTCATAAAATAAGTTGTCCCTATACACACCAACAAAATAGGTTAGTTGAGAGAAAACATAGACACTTAACTGAAATTGGACTTTCTCTCCTTGCTTATGCCTTTATGCCCTTAAAATATTGGGATGAAGCCATTTGTACCACCACTTACCTAATAAATAGATTACCTACTTCTCTTCTCAGTGGTGTGCCTCCCTTTCAAGTTTTATATTCCACTAAACTGTCTATACTTATTTAAGAGTGTTTGGTTGAGCTTGCTACCCCTGTTTGAGATCTTACAACAAACATAAGTTTTCCTTCAAATCCACTTAGTGTGTATTTTTGGGGTGTAGTACTAGTCATGAATGATACAAGTGCTTAGAATCAAAGGGAAAGATATATATCTTTCAAGATACAAAATTTGATTAGTCAAAATTTTCTTTTCTATAAGATTCCTTTCTTTCTCTACCTCAATCAATTTCTCTATAACTCAATATTTCATCACAAGTTCAATATGATTGTAATAGATATGTACCTAGTCTTATTAACCATACAACACCTTGTGAGCAAGGTAACTTTGATTCTCATTCACTCGGTCCTAAAGTAGGTAGTGAGCAACTCAGTTCTAATGCAAGTAGTGAGCAAGCAACATTTATTGAACATATTGTCACATTGCCTGAGCTTGATGCTGGTAATTTCAATTATGATGTATTAGTGACAGAACAGGCAATAACCATCCTACTATAACTCAGGCCGAGGTTGGCGTCTTAAAGCCAAAACTGTTTCTTACAAAATGTAAACCCAAATATGTTCATGAAGCATTATCTAGTCCAAATTGGAAAGCTATATTGAATGAGGAATTTCAAGCTTTATTGAAAAGCCAAACCTAATCTTTGGTTTCATTGACCATAAGAAGAGATGCAATAGAATGCAAGTCAATTTATTGAATAAAACAAACTGCAGGTGGGATAATTCAAAAATATGAAACACGTTTGATGGCTAAAGGCTTTCAACAGAGAGAAAGATTTGATTATAAGGAGGTTTTTAGCCCTATAGTGAAACTAACAAAAATAAGTATTATTTTAACACTAACACTTGCCCAAAAGTGGAGTGTGCACCAAGTGAACATTAATAATTCCTTTTTGAATAGTATACTTCAAGAGGATGTATATATGCATCAACCTAGGGTTTTCAAAGTATAGTTGAAATCTTAGTTTATAAAAATGCACAATCTCTCTATGGCTTGAAGCAAGCACCAAGAGCATAGTTTGACGAGCTTGCAACCACATTCTTTGGTCTTGGATTTGTCTCTTGCAAGTGTGATTAGTCTTTATTTGTTAGATTTTCACCTCATGAGTCCACTTATCTTGTATATATTGATGATATCCTCATAATAACCAGTAGTAATTTATCAACAATTCATGGCAACATGATATTGTACCAAGCAAAAGTATACAATAGATCTTTTGTGTAAATCAAAGATGCCTGATGCAAAGCCCATAAGCATACCTATGCAGGTAGGAGTAGAACTATCTTATACTGGTAGTAGCAGTGAACATAATAACGAACCTTGTAGTAATCCTCATTTGTATAAAGCAATAATAGGTGCATTACAATACGTCATTGTCACAAGGCCAAATTTATCTTACTGTGTTGTAAACTATGTCAATATATGTACAACCCCTTGGATGTGCATTTGAAATTAGTAAAGATAATTCTTCAATATCTTAAGGGAATTGTGGACTTTGGCCTTCACCTTCAGAGTTCATCTTCTCCTTCCTTGGAATTAATTGGGTTCTGTGATGCAAACTAAGATGCGGACCCATATGACCGAAGATTAATGATAGGCTTTTGCATTTACCTTGGCTCAAACCCAATTTCATGGCCATCCAAGATATAGCATGTTGTTTCACGCTCTAACACAAAAGCTTAATACAAAAGTCTTGCAAATTTTGTGCCTAAATTAGCTTGGGTTCAATCTATGTTAAGGGAGCCTCATGTTGAACTGCCTACATCTTCAGCAATCTATTGTGATAATTTATCAGATGTGATAATGCCTACTAATCCCGTACTTCATCAACACACTAAGCATATCAAGGTTGATATTCATTTAGTAAGAGAAAAGGCTTTAAAGAAATAAATTGTTAAGTCATGTTCCCTTATTTGAACAAGTGGCAGATGGTTTGACAAAGGCTATAACCTCAGTCTCGGTCGAAGAATTCGGAAGCAAACTCAAGGTGACTAAGCTGTCCTCCTTGAGTTTGAAATATGTGTGCATAAAATCAATAAGATTTCACTAAATTAAATGTGGTCGTAGATCTACCTAAGAAGCCTATTTGATAAGGTATGATTGGCTGTAAAAAGTTTTTTTTTTTTTTTTATTATTGGTATCATGGCCTTGTATAGACTGTCCCTAGTAATCTACCTTACTCGTAAGTTGTAACAGAAAAAAAGAAAAAAAAAAAGTGCATGACAAGATAAAGTAGCCCATATCGAACCCCGTACTAGCCGTTGCAGTTAGGACACAGGAAAAGGAATCCGTGTCTCAACGTTCAACTTATTTGAATCCACACATTCCACCGACGTCGTTCCTTACATACGCCCAGAGACTACAACGTTTTAATATCTCATCCCATGCCCTCCGCTTCCCCATCTTCTGATCTTCCCTTTCTAATAACTTCCTGAAGGAGGAAGATAAAGAAGTTCTTCTCTTTCTTCCTCTCTCTCCTCCTTCACATATAATCCTTCGGAAGCCCAGTTTGAATTCTATCTATCATCTTTTTAACCTGCTATTTGTTCCTCAAATCTCAAGGGCCAGAAAAGCCAAGTACATTGTCATTATGGCTACCATTAACGGGCAAACTGAAACTGCTCAAAGCAACATTACTCCGGCCGCCATTACTCCCGCAAAGCAGCCTCTTCCTCCAGCAAAGAGCGTTGATTCTCAGTCTGTTCTAAGAAGGTTCCTTTCATTTTCTTAGTTTCAAATAGATCTCAATTGATTGAAAAAGATATGGGATTTCTTGTTATTTATAATGTTTTCCCCTTTTTTCCCACTCTAATAGCTATGTTTCCCAACATGCTAATCTCTACGGATTAATATTGTGTATTTTTTCCCAACTGGGAATTCCCATTAATTTTTCTATTCTCTATTTTTACAAAGACCATAGCCGGTGCCCAAGATAAAGAGGTTGCCGCAAAATAATGAAAATCGTTAGCATAGATTCAGGGCTTTGTTGACTTGTTTGAATTGAACATTGCTTGTTTTTTATTTTTTGGCTTGATTAGATTTCTTACTTATGTTACAGTACAAAGATCTTCAAGGCATTTCTGATCCCTGCTTTTCTTTTTGTTGTTGTTATACGGAACAGGTTGCAGTCTGAATTGATGGCTTTGATGGTAAGATTTCTACCTCTGCTCAATGAGTTCTCTTTGAAATTAGGATTTAGCAGTTTAATGAGCCTGTGAGTTAGTTATGAATTTTTTCTATGATTTAAGCTGCGAATTAGAAAATTTTATCAACGACTTGGAAAACATATTAAAGCTTCTTGTTCTGTGACTGGAATTTCAGATGAGTGGAGATTCCGGTATCTCTGCGTTCCCTGAGGAAGACAACATATTTTGTTGGAAAGGAACAATAACAGGAAGCAAAGATACAGTGTTCGAAGGAATGGAGTACAAGCTGTCACTTTCCTTTCCAAATGATTACCCATTTAAACCTCCGAAAGTCAGGTTTGAAGCCACCTGCTTCCATCCTAATGTTGATCTCCATGGCAATATATGTTTGGACATTCTTCAGGTAATGTGAAATGTTATTGTAATACTTTAAAGAGATTAATTTAGCCACTGCATAACAATATTTTTTTTTCTCATCTTTGATTGTAGGATAAATGGTCATCGGCTTATGATGTGAGAACAATTCTTCTATCAATCCAAAGTCTGCTTGGAGGTACTTCAAAACACATGGATTTTAACCACACACAAAAATGCTACTTCCTCTTCTTATTTGCTCGCATTCATTTGTTTATTTATTCATAATTTAGAGCCCAACAACAGCTCACCACTAAATCCACAAGCAGCACAGCTTTGGAGCAATCAAGAAGGTAAAAATAAACATTTAATATATTTTCCTCTTCTGTGATGCAACTGGCGACAGTTTAGTTAATTTATATCTTCCAAAAGAGACTAAAGTGATGTGTTGATGTTTGATGTGGTCTTCAGAATACAGGAAGATGGTGGAGAAGTTGTACAAGCCTCCAATTGCTTAGCTTGGCCTTGGAGGTTATTCCTGGTTTTATAAGGCTAGTGCGTTTGCTTTGAAGAAGAGAAGGGATGAACCCAATTTACTTCTAGGTGTTCCATTCTTTCTTTTTCTTGATGGGCATTCTTAATTTTTTTAAAGCATTGCTTGTCTATAAATTTGATAATTGACTTAAAAGATAATAGATTATTTCTTTTTCTTGCTTCCTTGCAACACTTTAGGGGAGTAACATGATTTAAATATTGAATTGGGTTTTCTTTTGGCAGCTAATGGGGATGATTTTATAATGTTTGCTAGTGCAAGTGATTGTAAAAAAGAAAGAGATGGACTAAAGGACAAAATTTAAGTAAAATTTTTAAGATGTTTATTATTAAGTTGTATAATAAAAATATGGTATGTAAATATTTTTTATTACTTATTATTATATAGTTAACTCTTTTAAAAATAATTTCTGTGTTTTATATTTTTATTGTAAAGAACTTGAAGTTTTTTTCTCGGCTAAAAGTTGTATTTCAATAAACTTGCAAGAATCTTGAGCAAATCTGCACATTTAGAAAATCGATGTCTCACCGGTTCACTCCCGTGTCTCAGTGGTCAGCTTGAATCTGATGAGTCACGGGTTCGAGAGCTGGTACTCATTTCTTGGCGGCGATTTCTTCACCAAAGCGCAAACCTGGAAATCCAAAGAAAATCGATGACTCTGCTGCCAGTTGTGGCCCAGTCATTGTCGCAAAATCTGACCCATTCATTATAATTATGTTAATTTATTGATCACATTCGATATTGGCGAGTCATTGTTATAGTGAAAAGTTTGTTTTCTTGTAGTGCATTTAGCACGCGATCTTTGTTTCTAAAACATCCTCCTTTCTAGACCTTTGCAAGCTTTTTCTGTGTCTCATGGGCTTCTTGGGCATTAAAAGAAGATCAATAGAAGTCAACTTTTTCTATAATGCGATCAATCTCCTAGAATTACTGAGATTAACTTTATTCCATTCAACTCTGCGCAACTTTAATTTTGTGAAAATTTGGAACATCTTGGACCTACTGACGTCTCTACCCCACACCTCCTACACAACATCTTCCACTGAGAGGTTATATTTCCATCTTCCATCAAACTGAAAAAAGATAGCTAGGTTTGGTGCAATGTTTTTCGGAATGAAGAAAAATGAGATTATGTTCCGTTGCAATTCTGTCTAGACGCTGGACAACACCATTCATAAAATAAGATAGCCAGTGAAAATTAATCAGGAATCTGTCCAAAACTTGGTTAATATTATGCACACACTCCTTATTGTTGTAAGTGAAAGCATCGCCTACCTTAGGATATTGAACGAAACCTCCATTCTGAATAAAATAATGAAGCATTACTAGAATAAGGAATAAAAGTTAGGCCCCCAAATTTTTCAGTATGATGCAAAATCTCAATAAAATCACCACCAAACTCATTATATAAATGAAGCCCAATAAAATGCCAAGGCTTGTTTTTCGAAAACATGTAAGCAATGAACAAAATAAGAATCAAAGGTTTCAACCGGTAAATTTACATCCTCTTTCCACCAAACAGAGATACTTCCTGCAGCACTTACAGGATCACCTATATGAAAATTGACAAAGCCACAACTTCATCACACGTGCACTAGAGTTCTTGGTTTCACCTGGAAAGATTACATCTAGAGAATGAGATTTAGAAATCTCTTTTAAATAAAAAATTTAAAAAGAGTTCTCCACACATTGACAGTTCCATGACAGTATCGCCATTGACAGGATTGGGGCTAATTTTGACTAGCTACCTCCACCATCTCAAATAAGTGATCAGTTTTTTGTTTTCCCCTGGTGACAAAATCAGTGCTTTGAAGCCTTCTTTTTCCACTGCACTCAAAGGCGTTGTGCCGAACAGTATAGTCATTTTCACCCATTACATTAATATCTTTTTCACTCATTTCCGCTAGGTATTTTGAACAAGAATTGGGTTTCATCTCCTCCTGGAATCTTGAGGAAAATTCTGGCTGCGGAGTGGAGAAGAGGAGGCAGTATCAGGGGAGGGGAGAAAAGTCTGTGAAGTTGGCATTTCTGTAGGGAGTCACGGTGTCTTCGTATTTTTCGAAGCGTAAAGCTTCGTTTGTTTGATCCTGTGTTTTCCGGGAGTTCGATATCGGGTTACCCATATCTCAATGTCTCCACGATTTTTTGCCCATTAGGACTGTATGTAGTCCTCTGGCCTTAGGCATGTCCAAAAAAAAAAAAATGCCTTGTTTATTCGAAAAGACACACCCATCTGCCACCTTATTCTCCTCTTTTTCTATTTGCATTAGTTGTATCTTCACACAATTTTACACCGTCCACTTTGTTTAGCTCTAAGCTCTGGCCCAAAACGTTTCTCTTTCAATCTTCCTGCGATGTCATCTTGAGCCCTGCACCTTCTCTCCTCATGACCAATTGTACCATAATAACAACAGAAATAGGGTAATCTCTCATACTTTAACTCCACCCACACTTCGCCATTAAGCCCCGAATTGATGAACATTCCTCTACGCAAAGGTTGTCTAATATCAAGACAAACTAAGGGGGTGTTTGGTTACTCAATTTTCTGTTTTTATTTTCAATGAAAACAGAAAATAGAGTAAAAAACTTGTTTGATTAGAATTTTTGAAAATCATTTCTTGAAAATAGAGCTCAAAATATCTGAAAAACTGAAAACATCTTTTTTACGTTTCCAGCTTTTCCTTTTGAACTTGAAAACGTAAAATGAAAACACGGTGGCATTTTTGAAATTTTGATAAAAATTCAGTGAAAACACGGTGGCAGTTTCGTAATATTAACAAAGTCTGACTTTTGTATTTTTATATGATTTTCTGAATGCTTTTGAGTTTGTTTGTCTGTTCTCCTTTCATTTCATTTCCCTTCGTCTAGGTTAAGCAAAACAGCAGCTTGCAGCAGGTATTTTACATCTTATTTTTTTTTTAGCAAATATATTTTCCATTTTGGGTATCTTGTTTGTATTTTGTTTCAACATTGTTTGCTGTTTTTTGTCTATATATTTGGCAAATAAATATTTTATGAATTACATTGACAGTTTTTTTTTTAATATAGTTTTAGCACTCTAGTTTTAAAATATAGTTAATCACAATGACAAAAATTGTTAATAGTTGTAAAGACTTTCTTAATCATGGAGAACCAAGAAACTATCTCAAAATTCTATAGCATGTAAAATCAAAAAAAAAATCAAAGAAAAAATTAAAGAGAAAAATGTGAAAAAATTGAAAGATGAACTCTCTCTTTTTTTTCTCACTATTACTCTGAAAACTCAACTATAATAGAGTCTATTAGTTGTAACTTATAAAAAAGAGTTGGATCTTATGTTATGTTTAATTTACTTTAATCCTTATTATTTTGAATTTAATTAAATATATTTGAAACATATTGATAAAAAATATCAAATTCAACATAAAATGCATTGTTTGATATAACAAATGAAAACAAATAACCAAACATGTTTTCATAATTTTCAGTTTTTTGAAAATTCAAAACCAAACATGTTTTCATTATTTTTATTTTTGAAAATACATTTTCACTTTGTAAACCAAACATATTTTCTACTTTCTGAAAATTTGAAAATGAAAACTGTTTTTAAAAAATGAAAACTGAAAATGAAAACTGAAAATATTTTCTTAAACCAAACAGCCCCTAAAGCTTTAACCATCATCACCACAGTTCCTCCTTGCAAAAAATATAAGGCAAGTCCAACACCTCACTTATCCTCCCCCGAGAATACAGCCCATTTTGGGAGTCCTACAGAGACTTGGAAGACCCCAAAATTGGGTCCATAAGGCTCCGAATCAGCATTAAAATTCTCGTGCCATTCCTTGAAAACTTGGTTCATATATAACCATGGAAGCTTTGCACCTATCAATCGGATTATCAAAAAAGAATTGGTAAGTTTTATCTCCAACTTCTTCGATTCTCAGCCCTATTGAAATACCGCAAATTCTTTTTTTTGGGACAAATTATACCCCAAATTCATTTTAGAACATGATCAAGGGTATTGATCGTGATGGATTTTTCTGTGAAAATAAGCCCAGTCAAACTCCCTCGCTGCATCGAACTCGTCTTGCAAATCAGCCTCCTCCAAATTAAAAATAAAATATTGTTCCTCTTGATCCTCCTCAAACCCAGACTCAGGCGAACAGTACGCCATTTAATCACCAAAACCGGCGTCTTACCAAAAACAGACTCACAATCTTCTCGCACAAAAGCTAGAGGGAAAGCCACCAATCACCGCAAGAAGTGATTGTGCAGAAACGGCACACCAGGGTGTTAGTTATTTCTTCCCGTTTTCAGATTTTGAATTGGTCAAAATTTGGTCCATAATCTCCAACGAATGAAACCAACCACTACTGCCCCTTTGGCTCCACATTCTGATCCATTTGTGATGGACTGATGGGCAAATGCTATATAAGAGAGAGTCTAGAAGGGAGGTCCTTTAACCCTACTTTCACATTGCATACACAATCACAGCCGTGAGAGTGAAGGTTTAGTACAATCTTACCAAAAAATAAGAACCATAATGGCAGGAGGTATGTATCGTTCATATTCCGCATTGATTTAATACTTTCTTGATGTAATGTTTAGATCGTTCCCAGCTAGTCTATCCCTCACCCTAGATACAGACAAATGCGCTAGCTACCTTTGACGCTACCAAGGTTGAAATCCTAGCAAAGTAGCACGATGGCAAGCTACGACTAAACTGTTAATTCTTGGGCGCTAAATGAGAACCTCCAGAATGGAAAGAGTAATATTTTTTTTCTTTCTTTTCAATGTTTTTAACGTGTAGTTTTGATCATGATTCCTGTAAGTTTATTTATTTCAATATAGTTCTTAGGTACTGACATTCTTTTAACAAGCACTTGCTCTGGCGCTAACATCAATGTATATGACAAAAACAATTCCATAGCTGCCAAAGGAGAACGAATTGAATATTAAAGCCCGATCACTTGAGCAAAGATCTTGAGTTTCAATTCTCAAAGGAAGAGACAAGCAATGTTTTGTAAGAATTACGAATGCCCATACCCAAAAGAAAGAATGGAACACCTAAAAATAAATATTCGTTCATCCCTTTCTCTTCTTCAAAGCAGACACAATAGTGCCTTAACAAAGTTGATAAACTCCAAGACCAACCTAAGCATTTAGAAAGAATGGAACACCTAAAAGTAAATATTCGTTCATCCCTTTCTCTTCTACAATAGTGCCTTCTTAACAAAGTTGATAAACTCCAAGACCAACCTAAGCATTTGGAGGCTTGTACAACTTCTCCACCATTCTCCTGTATTCTGTAATACACAACAAATATCACTTTAGGCTAATAAGTAAAATAGTCTGGTCCAACTCTGTATCCGTATTGTCAAGTGTCGCTATTTGAAGGTGGACATGGACAAAAAATTGTCCACCGAAGCAGTGAATCAAATATAATCTCAATTAATAAATAAAAAAAATTGTTACCATTTACATAACAAAGTGGAAAAAAATATGATAGTTTACTATTACCTTCTTGATTGCTCCAGAGCTGTGCTGCTTGTGGATTTAGTGGTGAACTGTTATTTGGCTCTGAATTATGAAAAACAACATATATAAATAAATCTGAGCAAATAAGATGTGGGAAGCAACATTTTGTTTAAAATCCGTGAATTTTTAATTACCTCCAAGCAGACTTTGGATTGATAGAAGAATTGTTCTCACATCATAAGCAGATGACCATTTATCCTATAATAAAAAATGACCAAGAATGATATTTTTATGCACTGGCTAAACAAATCTCTTCAAAATGCCATAATAACACTTCACATTACCTGAAGAATGTCCAAGCATATATTGCCATGGAGGTCAACATTAGGGTGGAAGCAGGTTGTTTCAAACTTGACTTTTGGAGGTTTAAATGGGTAATCATTTGGAAAGGAAAGTGATAGCTTATACTCCGTTTCTTCGAACACAGTATCTTTGCTTCCTGATATTGTTCCTTTCCAGTAGAATATGTTGTCCTCCTCAGGGAAGGCAGAGATCCCAGAATCTCCACTCATCTATAATTCCAGTCACAGAACAAGAAACATTAACGAGTTTTCCACATCATCCATTAAAGATTATATTTGGATGGACAAATCCTAGAGGGAACTGAATGCTGCTTCACAGCCTCACTTATTGACAAATCACTGAATACAGGCAGAAATCTTACCATCAAAGCCATCAATTCAGACTGCAACCTGTTTGTTTTAAGCAATAACCACATAAGAAAGAGTGTGTTAGAAACAAAATCCCTGAAAATTTTTTAAATGTAACATAAATAATTTTGCCTGAAGTAGAAAGCAAATTTCCAGAACTAATTAAAGTTGCCGGGAAAAAATCGTCGAAGTTAAGCCGGGCACCTCTTGGGCAATGGAACCCATACGGGAAAAAAAAATTAAGAAAAGCACACCCCCTCCTCCCCCCTCTCTCTCTCTCCCCAGCCCAAAAATAAAAAAAAATAAAAGTACACAAGCGAAGCTCAATTCGAATGAGTCAGCAAAACCCAAAATTTATGCTAACGATTTGCTCTATTCTACAGAACGTGAAACACAATAGAAAAAATTGAAATACCCAAAAAGGTGAAATTACACCTAATATTGCTCCCTCCTCATTAGCATGTTAAGAAAAAGGGAAACAGAAACAAGAAGAAAAGCCCATTTTTGGTTAATTGATTCAATAGATAACTATAAGGAAATGAATCAGAAACCTTCTAAGAACAGATTGAGAGTCAACGCTCTTTGCTGGAGGAAGAGCCTGTTTCGCCGGAGCAATGGCTGTCGGAGTAATGTTGCCTTGTGCAGTTTCAGTTTGCCCATTTACTGTAGCCATACTGACAATATACTCGGCTTTTCTAGCACTGCTTCAATGATACTTGAAGAATAAAAGAACAGATTTAACCGAGGGCAGATAGAACTCAAAAAGGGCTTCTGCTGAACGAAGATAAGAGAAAGAAGAGAGAGAGAGAGAGAGAGGGGCAGTAAGAGAGAAGAGCTTCTTTTTCTTCGTCCTTCTGGAGATTATTGAGAAACGGAAAATCACTGGATGGGGGAAAGCAGGGTATGTGAAGGATTATATTTAAGTTGTGGTCCGTGGACGTCGGCGCATCGTATAGCTCTGTCTTCATTTTGCGTAGCGCAAGCAGTGGATTAAGATTCAAATAATTGGAACGTTGAGGAAAAAAAAGATTCCTATTGTTGTGTCCCACCTAAAGCCACAACGGCTAGTCCTGGCTTCGAACTTCAAAGGCTCCTTTCCTTCGTCAGCTGAGTTAGTAACTTCGTATTTGATAAATTTTATAATATTATACAAATTTTTTTTTTTGGAGGAAATTTCTTTGTGGCACCTCTATTTTAGAACCGCGCTTGATAATTGATATATACTTTTTTGGTACGTGCCTTAAGCAGTCATTAGACGTATAATTAATTATTTTTTAAAATATATTTGGGAAATTATTTTTAATAACAAATATATTTAATAAAATTTTATTATATTTTGTTTCATGCATATTTTGTTATTAAAAATAATTTTCCAACTATATAATTAATTATACGATCTTTTTTAATTAAAAAATTTTAGAATTTAATAACTTTTATCATAATATTAATATATTTAATTTTATAATATTAGATTATGGACACTCTAGAATATGTGCTCATGTCCGTGGTCCAAGAGCCTAATAAGTCAAATCACTTGGGCCGAGCACCCATTAAATTAGGCTTAGGTCAATTTAAAGTTTCAAGAGTTCATCTTGCACTTGACCACACCAAATCACTCTTTTTAAACGTGTGATATAGGAATAACTAACTTTTAATTGAATCCCTTGATTATTAATAGGAGCTCTGCATGTTCCACATATGACAGCAATTGATTCCTCCTTAGCATTGGGGTGGATCCTACCTGGCTTACTGAGCTTACTAAAAATATTCATGGGGGATACCATCAATTACTCTAAGGTATAAAAGGAATGTTTTCACCTTCCTCAAGTATGCTTATCCAATAAATTCCTTAATCCATTCGAATACTTCATTAACTTTCTCTCTATTTCTTTGTATAACTTCATTATCGGAGCACTAACTTCTCCATGTGATTGACCTTGTTTGAATGTAGTTAACGTGATATGCGAGCAACAAGGATCACCTTTTACTATTATGTTCAGCTCATCACTTTACGAAGCTATAATATCAGATCAATTAAAAATTCAATTAACAATAAATGAATTCTTTTTAATTTTGATATATGTTTTTTGAGAAATCAATATAATCTAAATGCTTCTAGTATAATTTATTGATGCGTACCATGTAACTATGAGAAAGTAATAACCGGTACTATGTAACTATGAGAAAATAGTAAAAATATAAATGATTGCATATGAAGCTATCAAAGTGAGCTCAACCTAATAGGTTAACTCACTTAAAAGAGTGAGTTGGCTAAACTTGGTTCAATTTGACTCGATTCATTTAGCTCGGTAAGTTGGTTAACTTGGCTCCCAAGTTAGCCTTTTTTATTTGGTTTGAATTGGAAGTAAAGGGGTGGAGATGACTGCATTCTAGTTCTGCCTTAACCTTCCAACTTCTCGTTCCTCCAAAGCCTAAATCTTCAATCCATTATGGGGTAGCAAATTGTTGCAAATACTTGTGCCCTAAACCTTATTCACAAGAAAATTTGGAGTTTTTCAATCGAGAAATATTCAATCCTTTTAATTTAAAATTGAGGAAAAGACGTTAATTTCTTTTTGCCCCTTCTAATTACATTAAATAAGAAAAATTGTTTATGATTATAGCATTTGATTGTGGAGTTAGGATGTCAAAGCTAATGTGTATTTTCATTTGCATGAGCTCTCTGCATCTATTACCAACGATACAATTATAGTGGCTTTGAAAGTTTTAGTTGGTCCATTGCCCTTTACTTAGTTTTTATCCAACATTATGCCTTGTTCATTATATATTAAAATTTACATCATTTTATGTTGTTTCAGATGTGGGAAACACCCAATTTTGATCTATTACAAACGAGAAAAGATTTAGTTTGACTTATGGATTTTATCTCTTCTCAATTACTCAACTTTTTTTTAACTTCTTAATTTTTTAAATTTTTTGCTGGGTTGCTGGATTGGCTTGCATAATCCACCAACCCATCCTAAGTGAGCCTAGTTGGTTCATGGCTAGCTAGTTTAAAAAGAGACTAGCTCGAACTGGCTCACTAATACTTCAACTTATGACGAGCGATAACCCTAACTGCATAGTACATTTGTAATGCATTTCACCTCTCTCTCTCTCTCATAAGCAATGTAGATCCCTAAGATTGAGATTCACATGGTACATGCACCAATTCAAGTTACAAGTTCTAGTTATTAAATATTTATAAGGGAATGCCTTTTCTATGTATAGGAAAAAAATTAAAAAAATGTTACAATAAAAAGTTATAGGAGATTCATGATTTAGAGTTTAACTTATGGGTACACTTTAAATAATAAATTTCAAATAAGTTATCATTTATATTACAATAAAGGGAAAATAACACTTTCTTACCATGATTTTTGCCTTTAATTACAATTTTTTCCTGGTTCAATAATTTTTTGCATTTGACCATTTAATTTATCTGGCTCATTACATTTACTCCCATACCTTCGAATTTGAAGGCTAACTCTAAAAGTAATTGTGTTAAATTATTAAATTACCCTTCCCTTTACTTAGTACTATATTTTATCCTTTTTTAGGGTCCTTAAAAATGTATGTACTTGATCCTTTTATGAACCATGCCAAATTAAAATACTAGTACCAATTATATATTGTTGGGTCAAATTGAAAATAAGAACTTAAGCTTTAAATAGGAGTTGAATTGTAGATGGGTCAAACAGTTGCATAAGGCAAGGCCACTAAGTAGATAAGTAATCTTGCAAAATAAACAAATGGTCAGTATCATACCATTGTTATGGCTCCAACAAGGACTTTGACAATCATGTTAGTGGAGAAAGCCATTGGAGAATACTAAATTTTATTGAAAGAAAGTGTAGCAAAAGTGTAAGAAGATTTAACTAGAGGACCAAGGAGGCCTTATTTTTAGAGCCACTATGTGTATTCTAGTCATTTTCAAGTCAAGTTGATTGCAAGTGTCAAGTGGAATCGTCCTTTATGAATCACATAGTGAATCTTAAATTTGGTTAGGCTCATATGGCTCTAGTGATCAAACATATTTGGTCTTGGTAGCTGTTTGATTGACGAGGGATGGGTAAGCTATGTTGAGTTAAAATAATAACCACTATGTAAATGTACATATCGACTAGCAATATGATGGATGAGTAGCAAGTCGTTTCCTATAAGAAATCCTTTAAATTCAATTAATTAACACACCTTAATTCCTATTATTGTATTCAAGTTATTAGTATCAATAATTTAGAAAGGAAAATGATAAAACAAAACAATGAAGGTAATTATATCAACTATTGCAAAATTCAAGTAATAAACAACCTAGGTGTTCAATTTCACTTAACTAATTCATCTAATAGTTCCTCTCCCTTTATTATGTATGACATCTTGAATTATTAACCTAATCCTTATAATAACTATAAACCATTACTAAGGATAGATAAACCCATTTATTCCCAAGATAAACCCCCCAACTAGCTAGTAATTGAAGAATAAGTCAAATAGCATGGATAAGCACTTTTAGGTTACGTAAGGTGTCAAGGTATATCACTATCCCAGATATAAATTAACTTGTTCACTCCATGGATAATGGAGATCAAATATATGTTTCTTCATTCAATGGTCAAGACAATCAATTATCTTAATCAAGAGTAATCAATTCTCTTCTAAACAACTAATTAGTTGCCGTTAAGAACATGATCATGTAAATAACTCAATTGATGTCATTTATGAATAAGGAAAATAGTTTAGAATTAAATTATATAAAAAAAGAATCATTGAGCACCTAAAACTAGAATTTACTCCTTAAAAAGTAAAATCAACATCGTAAAATTACAAGGAAAGAACTTAATTCAAGAAGATAAAGAGTAAAAAAGAGAAGAAACAAAATCTATCAATATTTTTGAACCCTAAAACTCATCAAACCTTGATCATAAATATCCCACTTATGTTATGCCACTTCTCCAACTCTAAATAGCTTTTGTAAAAGTTATTTCTCCTTTGAATGAATCCCTAAGGTCCTTATTTATAACCCTTGATCATGTGTGTGCAATTTAACATGCTTAGGTGACTTTTTACGCAGAGCTATGGCTTCTAGTAGAGCCAATTGCTCAACACAATATGGGGTTATCAACTTCAAACATGCATAACATTCGCCTTTGGTATTACTACCATGCTCGTACTATACTTGTGGAAATTACTTTTCAAGCTCTTTAATTTGGTACAAAGATCTCCCAAAATTGAGGTCACCTTCATACATATTGTTTTTCTCCACTATTTTCCTACATCAATCTTTGTGTTTTCAACTCTTAAGGCTTCAGCCTTTGTTTTCTCATTCCTTAGCCTCTAATTGAGCATTAACTACATAATTTCTAACAAAGAGTCATCTTATCCTCATTTAAAAACTTACTGACAAAGATAATAAATTAAGCTAAAATTCACTTAAAGGACAAGCAAAACCCTACTAAAACATAGGTGAAGATAACTACTAACGAAAAGTTATCACACCCTCAAACTTGAGCCATTACTTGTCCTCAAGCAAATGAGAATGAGACTCTTCAAACAAAACTCAATTCTCAATCAAATCAAAAGATCAAAGCATTTAACAACTTAGGCTAAAACAAAAGGTTAGATTCAAACTAGATTAATAACAAAACAAACATGTGCAAGGGTTGTCATAACCTCTTCCTCTGCAATTACATTTTCAAAACTCTACTAATCATAGTAAAAAGGAGAAATAACTAACCAATAATAGAATTCAATAGCTAACACTCGCCTTAGATTGCACTTTGTCTATGTATGACCTCTTTCTCAAAATATCATATATACCCTAGAAAAAAATAACAAGAATGCATGCACAGTCACACTAATTCCATATGTTTGCCTTTCATCACCCTCACTGCTAATGTAGAACACATTTTAGCTAAGGATTTATAGGTTTTTCATGCTTATATTGAAAACCTAGGTTAAAGGTATGATAAGGATGTGTTTAGGCTTAATTCACCATAGGCACTTTCTTTACTTCTTTTTCCATATTAGAGACCAACTTTCTCTTCCAGTTCCCCTTTTTCAATTCTTTTCTCTTTTGCTTTTGACTTTTTCCTCCTTTTCTTTTATTGCCAAATTTTCTTTCTTTCTTACATTCATGCTTTATAATGCACTTACCATTTCTTATAGGTGAAGGTTTTATCATTGCTCTTTCAATTAGGCTAGGCATTTTATTTGGTAATTTCAACAAAAGAGACATATTTTAGTTTATCTCAAAATTAGGAACTAAGGATCATTCATGGATCAAGTTCAAGTTCAAAAGTCTAACTATCTAAGAAATGCCTAAATCCTCTCCTAAGCTAAAGTGATCTAGGATTTTTCCTTGAGAGTAAATCAAACAAATTCTAGGAACAATATGCATATTCATAATCATTCTCTAGATTACATACAACATCTATGAAAAGAGCAACTGCTTAAGAATGGAAATGCCATCTTAGAGTAGCATTTGCTAAAGAATTTCACATTGCTAAAAAATATCTTCAAATTATTATGTAGTTAACCAAGGAAAACACAAAATTTCATTAGGGGGTGGTTATATCAACAAACACTAAGCACACATCAGAATCCAATACAATTAGGTTTGACATGGGCAAAGTCTTTTTCGTTTTTAACAAACACCATTATTAGCAAGTGACCCATATTAGAATAATACCATAGGAATTCATGGGTCTTTATTAAACATATTATCAACACTTTCAATGTGGCTTTTCATCATCAATCTTAAGCAATATTGTCAAACTATCACAACTAACAATTATTCTTAGAAAGAACTAAATAACTAAACTAAGAAGAAAATTTTTAGTAAGTGCTCAAATAATTAGAATCATTGAAACATATGCTGCAACTCAGAAAAATTTAAAGTCATGATGACCATCAGTAGCCATAAAACTATACTATCCCCCCAAACTTAAACTCAACACTATCCTTAATGTGTGAGAACAATAAAAAAAAATTCAAGCTCAGTAACAAGGGTTTGAAAACTCCTTTGAATGTAATGGCGGGGTGAGCTAGCATTCATTGCTCTCATCACTAAATGCAACTTTAGGAGGTATTACTAATGAATCAAGTATCACTGGGGCTTTATTAACTTGAATTGAATGGCTAAGGTAAGGTAAGATGATGATATATTTTGGCCTAATTATCTTTAGGCACTCTTTTTTGCTACAATTATGCACTTTCATTCTTAAGATCCAATCCTTCTTTTATTTTTCAAATTCTCTTTTTTTAAGCCCTTTTGGGTCATTTCTCTTTTACTTCTTTTTATTTTATTTCTTTTGTTTTTGCCTTTCTTTTTCAAATATAAAATTAAACACATCTACTTGTGTAGCTCTTATGTCTAATCAGTGAATGTATTTCACAACAATTATTTAAGCTAGGTTGACTCAAGGGTAATTCAACAAAATAATAAGAAAATTAAGCTCAAGAAGGGAATCTAGGAAAAATTCAACATTAAATGAGAGTTCAAAAAGTCTTAATTGGTCCAAACAATACCTAAATCTTTTCCTCAGCTACATACAATCTAAAAAATTTTCCTTGAGGAGTAAATAAAACAAATTATAATATTGTAAAAAATGTATATGCATAATAAACTCCCAAATCATACAAAATATCTAAAAAAATCCAAATTTCCAACATCATTCCTTAATAATACTCTCAAAAGAATTGACCATTGATATTGAAACATCCATAAGCCAAAATCAAAACAAGGTAAACACCACTAAAAAACTCACAAAACATTGTCCCTAATGCTTGAAAAATAAGACATAAAAGATAAAAAAGAACTAAAATTCCCTTAACAAAAGTTATGGTTTAAAGGCTATTAGTTGTCATTTTCTTCTTTATTAACCTTAAAAGGGATGACTAGGCTATCTAGATGGGTGATCTAAATAGGAGGTAGAGGTATATGAGGGAGTCTGTAATAACCTTAAAATTTAGTAATTTTCATTTATATATGGTTATTAAAAGAAGTAAAGGAGTAGAGATGTAATTGAAATATTTTAAGGATGAAAATGAAAACTTTTCAATATTTTTGGAGTCAAATTGTAATTTTTTAAAAGTTTAGGGGTCAAAATATAATTTTTTAAAAGTTTAGGGGTCAAATGTAAATAAAAAAATTTGTAATGATATCCTCCAACAATTAGAAAATTACTGATTAGTCCCTCCATTATTATTAAAAAAAAAAGAGGAGACAAAGAGAGTTCGAGCGAATGAATAGTGAGAGTGAATAATACTTTTTTTCATTTTCTTTTTCTTTAGATCTAGTGTATCTTTGAGCCTCTAATCTTACAACAAAGGGTACCACTGAATTCAGGATGAAGAATACTGCGATATTAGCTGACTAATTTTTCAAATTAGCCGTAAATCAGAGGTAGAAAATCTTAGAAAAAGGTAAATTCTAAAACTCCTACTTGAAGTTTTCAAATTGAGAATCTAACACCGTAGATAGATAAACCTCAAGATATTAAATTTTTCAGCCATCTGATAACTTTTTACACGTCGTGAACATTAAATTTGGCCGTATGAATAGTGATTTCTAGCGGTGAATAGTAATTCTAACTGTAAATAGTCTCCATCAGTTGACTAGTGTTGACCAAACTCCCGAAGACTAAATTTTGCAATTCCGGAGTCATTTCTTAGGTTTTTAGACCCTTTAAACTTAATTTTGAAGTTTATTTGGTCAAATTTGGATTGAAAAAGTACATTTTAGGACTGTCCAACCTGTAGCCTTACCTTGTGAGTAGATAATTCTTTCTATGACTTACCATATACTCTTCTTAAACTTTAAATGTATATTTAATTATATTTACAAGTCATTTATACTTTTATATGTCTCTGAAATAGATTAAATTATTTGAATTGTTACAATCTGGTATATAGTTCAAAAAGAGTATGGTTTTGAAAATAGATTTTTAAACTCATTGAATATATGATTTTAAATTGTATTTCTCATTATATAGTAAAGGAAATATATTGTGCATGAGACATTGATATATAAAGTTATAAGATTGCCTTAGAATCAGGCATGCATATGTGATTACCCTGATTGAGAAGTTTCTGACAAAAGAATTATACTGAGATTGAAAATTCTATATTATACTAAAACTTCTGTTTTGAACGATATGGCATATACGCACATATGATTTTTATGGTGGAATCCTTTTGGAAACAATGTTTGCTAATAGCAGGCGATGTTAGTCCTGGTGCAGCTTAATACCTCAGCTAGCAGGGGTGGTGCTAGTTTCGTATGACGGCCAACACATGGGATATGATATGTGAAAGAGAACAAGATGCCTCCTATATAGGCGAGATGCTGACTATATGATATGTGATTTTCCCTTCCTTGTTGTGTGCTTGAGAACTTGTCCATATTATAGTCCCTTCGTGTGTCCTCTTGAATGGTGGTAGGACAAACCTTAGCTGGAATGCAAAGTATAGGCAAATCCTACACCACCAAAGTACGGAAGGGCTTGAACTCTGATATAGCGGTTCTGATATGGGATCCTCATAATATTTTCATCAGAAATATTTTGATGCATAACAATATTTGATTAATGATCATACCATATTGTAGATGATTTTGGATATTTGAATGTGATTTGATCTGAAAATATTTGAAATGCGGGTCTCATATAGATGTACTTCTGAGCTATAATTTTCTACATGATAAATTTTAAAATATAAGTACATCCATATGTTGACCTAAGAGGTCATAGGAGATATTATCTGCTCACTGAGTTGTCAAACTCACTATACAATATTTCTACATTTTTCAGATAAGAATATAGTATTTGGTCATTTCCCTTTAGATAGGTAATCAGTTAGGCGACATATTCTTTGGTGAGTTTATTTTGTTTCTAGGGCTTGTAGATTTTGATTTATACTGTTCTTGTAGTTTAAAGTATACTCTGAACGCCACAAGTAGGATCTTTACTTCTGTTGTTACTCTGATATTTATAAACTTGGATTATATACTATGTTTACATGAGAGAACCTATCTGTATCTATTTCTATAATGAACGCTTGTATTATACCTATTATAGTAAAGATCTGTCTGTAAAGTATGTGTTTCACGTGCCCTTAAAAGTAGGGGTGCGACAAGTTGGTATTAGAGGAATATGTTTTCTTGTGGCTATCAAAGCAAAGGATTCTGTAATAAGACTTTGAGTATGAGTATGTAACCGTGGATATATTTATACTCACAGTGCTGTTGTGAAATTCTATAGGGTTTCATTCTCTTCTTCCTTTTGACTCTTATCTTAGGTATGCGATGTTTAAGCATCGATAAGTATGTCATAGAGAATGTCTCTTAAGTGTGGACTACCAGATCATCTTTTGAACTCGTGTTGATGAACAATCATAAAGAGAACCCTCTTAGGTATAAAGAAAAAGAATTAGCTGAAAATAAGAAGATTTCATCCAAGCACAAAGGTAATGGCGTGTTTAGATGTCAAGAAGTTTTGAATTGGTTGTTTGATTTGTTTATATGAAAAAATATGATGAATGGCTAATACAATATTGATAGTGGGTTATGATGTGATCGAGGTTGTTAACTCCAAGATAACTGTTTGTAACAAAATGAGTGTTTTGGAAATAGATGTAAATCACTTTTTGGATGGATGAGTTGGAACCTATGTATATAAATAGATTTGGCAAGCTATATGGTGGATTGAATTTAAGAGCAGAAAATCTATGAAGATAATGTTTTCAATGATAGATTTTGTTGATATAAAAGATTCGCAGATAGTTTGATTTTCAATAATATTATGTATAAGCATTATGAGAAAGGAAGGTTTGCCCATGAAAATTTAAAATTTGAGGCATGCAAAATGGGTAATTCATGTGAAGGGCTCTTGGATAGACATAAGCTTTTCATGATTGATTGTTAAGACATTGCATAAGCATGTTAAAGAATAAAGTCAAAATGGGTTGACCTTGTTTAAGTGTTTTGAAGTGCGTTCTAACTGATACAGTATAAAGATGTCATCAATAGCATAAAAGGTTAGTAAAAGAGTTGCAAGTAGTGAACAATTAGTGAAAGCATGTACCCAGTAATTTAATTTTAACTTTAGCAGCCCATAAGTTATTACAAAAAGGGTGTCAAGAATATTTGGTAATGGTGAGAGATGTTGATATAAAGCATACCAATGTAGATCAGGTTCTAGTGGTTAGGAAATTTCTTGATGTGTTTCCAGAAGAATTGCTTGGATTACCCACGAAACGAGAAATAAAATTTGATATTGATTTACTTCTTAGAACTCAACTAGTATCTATTTTCCTATATAGAATGATATCGATTGAACTTAAATAACTAATTTTTTTTTTGTTACAAGACTTGTTAGACAAGGGATTTATATATCCTAGTACTCTCCTCAACGTGTTCTAGTCCTATTTGTGAAAAAGAAAGATGGACAATTGTGGTTATGCATAGATTATAGATAATTGAATAAAGTGACAATGAGTAATAAATATCCATTACCTCGTATGGATGATTTGTTTGACCAAATATATAGTGTGCTCAATATTTTTTTTAAAATTAATTTGAGGTCTAGGTATCATTAATTGAGGATAAAGAAAGAAGATATTTCGAAAAACTACTTTCAAGATTCGGTATGGGCACTAGGAGTTCTTAGTAATTCCATTTGGTTTAACAAATTCCCTAGCTGCATTCATGGATTTGATGAATAGAGTATTTAAAACTTTCTTGTATTAATTTGTTATTGTATTTATATATGATATCCTGGTATATTCAAAGAGTTCGGAGAAGCATAAGCAACATTTAAGGATAACTTTGTAAACCCTAAGAGAACACCAGTTGTCTGTTAAAATTTCAGAATGTGAATTTTGCCTTAGTAGTGTTATTTTTTAGGGCATATGGTTACTAAGGATGGTACTTAAATTGATCCCAAAATGGTAAAAGCGGTGCAGCAATGGCCACGCCCTACCACAATTACAGAGATTCATAGTTTTCTTGATTTAATAAGTTATTACAGTAGATTTGTTAAAAAAATTTCAAAAATTGCTACTCCTTTGACAAGGTTGACAAAGAAAGGAATGAAGTTTGACTGGTAAGATGAATGTAAAAGAAATTTCTAGAAACTCAAGAAATATTTGACTACGGCTCTAGTACTGTCTATTCTTTCAAGTACTAGAGGAAACACAATATACTGTGATTTATCGAGAATTGGATTAAGGTGTGTTGATGCAACATGGTCGAGTCATTGCATATACATTCAGACAGCTTAAGTGATGCGTTCCTCTATACGAAGAAACAGAGTGTTTGGCGAAAGCAAGGATCGTCTTGAAAATTCAACGGATGTTTGATTGCCACGAGTTGCCTCGATAAGATCGAATTCAGTTCTTTGCCTAAGAACTAAGGGAAGCTCTCACTTTAGGAGAAAAATCAATCTTTATTAATCATCAAAATCTGTATCAAATACATGAACTTAAAGAACCCTTATATAGAAAATCAAACCTAACCCTAGTAGGAAAGCCAAAAGGCCTTAAACTCCTAATTGGACTTCTAATAGAATATGACTCAAATAATATTAGTTATCTGGCCCAACTAAACTAATAAAAAAAAACCCATAATTAAACTATTATTTAGGCTGCATAAAGAATGGGCCTAAATACTAATAATATCCAAAACAAAACATTTAAACCAAAGCCCATAATACATCTTCAGTCCATACATATTTGGGCTAGTTGTCTTCAAGATCCAATAAGCTCTACATGGCCTCTGGACTGTCCTCTTTAATGTCATCCTCAAGGCTGCAAAGTGTGGCCCACTTGATGTCTTGACTTGGCCCAATAACTTTCGCTTTAGCCTGCACATCCAAGATCAAGTCGAGTAAAGTTTCTTTGGCCCACTTCGCCCTGCTCCTAGTCATTGGACTGCCTATCCCTTGCAAAGGATCTTGGGAACGGTTTAGAGTAGCTTTGACAACACATTGATCTCCATCATTCTCTCCCTCCTCGAAAGGATTCGTCCTCGAATCAAAAGCATCACCTACATTAAATAAAGACAAGTCAGCAACATTGAATGTAGCACTAATATTGCCATACTCACTAGGTAAATCAATCTTATAGGCATTGTCATTGATTCGCTCCAAGACTTGAAAAGGTCCATCTCCCCTAGGATGTAACTTAAACTTTCTTTGAACTGAGAACCTCTCTTTGTGCATATGTACCCAAACCCAATCACCAGGTTCAAATACAATTTTTGTTCGGCTCTTGTTGGCTTGCGTTGCATATTGCTTATTCTTCCTCTCAATGTTAGCTCAAACTTTAGAATGCAAATCCTTTACATATTCAGCCTTTTGCTTACCATCCAAGTTAACAAACTCATTAGTAGACAAAGGTAAAATATCCAAAAGTGTTAGAGGATTAAAGCCATAAACAATTTCAAAAGGACTATAAGCAGTAGTAGAATGCACAGATCTATTGTAAGCAAACTCAACATGTGGTAAAGCTCTTTCCCAATGTTTCAAATTTTTTGACATAATAGCACGTAAAAGTGTAGTAAGTGTCCTATTAACTACCTCAGTTTAACCATCTGTTTGAGGGTGTGCAATAGTAGAAAATAGAAGTTTAGTTCCTAATCTTTCCCATAAAGTACGCCAAAAATGACTTAAGAACTTAACATCTCTATCACTTACTATTGTTCTAGGCAACCCATGCGAACACACTACTTCTTTAAAGAACAGATTAGCTATGTGTGTTACATCATTGGTTTTAGCACATGCAATGAAATGAGCCATTTTGCTAAACCTATCAATAACCACAAAAACACTATCCTTACCACTTTGAGACCTTGGTAACCCTATCACAAAATCCATAGAAATATCATGCTAAGGCTGTGTAGGGATAGGTAATGGAGTATAAAGGCCATGTGGCATAACCTTAGACTTAGCTTGTTTACATGCCACACACTTAGCACAAAACGAAATGACATCATGTTTCATGCGAGGCCAATAAAAATGTTCATGCAGAATTTCTAAAGTTTTAGTGACTCCAAAATGCCCCATTAGACCTCCACCATGACTCTCCTTAATTAATAAGGCACGCATAGAACACGTAGGCACACAAAGTTTATTCTTTTAAAACAAGTAGCCTTCATGTCTATAGAAACCATCAATAGCACGCTTATCACAAGAATTCCAAGCAGATCCAAAATCAACATCATTAGCATACAAGCCTTTAATGTATTCAAAACAAAGCAACTTAGCATGTAAGAATGTCAACAATGCATATCTTCGAGACAATGCATCAGCTACCACATTTTCCTTTCCAGTTTTATACTTAATCACATAAGGAAATGTCTCAATCAATTCTAACCACTTTGCATGCCTCTTATGAAACTTATCTTGGGACTTCAAAAATTTCAAGCTCTCATGATCTGAATGGATAATGAACTCCCTTGGCCATAGATAATGTTGCCAAGTTTGCAAAGTCCTCACCAATGCGTATAACTCCTTATCATAAGTAGGATAGTTCAGTGCTGCCCCATTTAGCTTCTCACTGAAGTATGCAATTGGTTTAGAATCTTGCATCAAAACAGCACCTATACCAAAAGCTTTATCAAAGTTAGGTAATGACAGCAAGGGTGCATTAGTCAGAAGATTCTTTAAAGTGTTAAATGACTTCTCATGCAAATCATCCCATTTAAAGACAACATTCTTTTTAACAAGTTCATTTAGGGGTGCAGTAATAGTATTGAAATTCTTTACAAACTGCCTATAGAAACTTGCTAAACCATGGAAACTCCTAACTTCATTAGCATTCCTAGGTGTAGGCCAATCTCGGATTGCCTTAACCTTGTCCTTATCCACACTAATTCCATGAGAATTAACAACAAAACCAAGGAACACTACTAAATCAGAACAAAATGTGCACCTTTTCATGTTAGCATACAATTTATGCTCCCTAAGCACATCAAAAATAGCACACAAATGCAATACATGTTCATCAAGATTTTGACTATATACTAAAATATCATCAAAGTAAACTACCACAAACTTTCCAATGAAAGCACGTAAGACATGGTTCATTAATCTCATAAAGGTACTGGGTGCATTGGTCAAGCCAAAGGGCATTACTAACCACTCATATAAACCATATTTAGTCTTAAAAGCAATTTTTCACTCATCTCCCTCTTTCATGCGAATTTGATAGTAGCCATTCTTTAAAACAATTTTAGTAAAAATACTAGAACCATACAACTCATCAAGCATGTCATCTAATCTAGGAATTGGATGCCTATACTTTACAGTGATTTTGTTGATGGCTCTGCAATCTACGCACATGCACCAAGTACCATCCTTTTTTGGCACAAGAATAACAGGTATTGAACAGGGACTAAGACTCTCCCTCACGAATCCCTTCTGAACTAGGTCATCTACTTGCCTCTGAATTTCCTTCATCTCCTTAGGATTAGCTCGGTAGGCAGGTCGATTAGGGATAGATGATCCAGGGACAAAGTCTATCTGGTGCTCAATGCCTCTCAAAGGTGGTGGTCCATGTGGAATCTCCTCAGGAAAAACATCAGTGAATTTCTGTAACAAAGACACAACCATTCTAGGCAAAGATAGGTTAGAAGTGTTAGTAAAATAAATATCCTTGTACATGAGCACAAGGAGGTTTGACTTGCATACCAAAGCACTCTTCACCTCACTTTTTAGTGCAAAAGCACTCACTCTTTTATTTTTCTCTTTTTCTGGCTTACAACTCTATTTCTTTTTCTGCTCACATGTCTCAACCTCTCTCTCTTTTCTCTCACTCTCAATTTTTGCCTTACTCTCTTTCTTCTCTTTTTCTATTGTTTCTCTCAACTTACACTCTTTTATAATTCTCACTTGATCAGCAAAAACCTCAGCTAGCTTTAGGGGTGTCAGAATAAAGGTTCTCTTATGTATGGTTAATGTATATTGATTCTTGTAACCATCATAATTAACACTTCTATCAAATTGCTATGGACGTCCCAACAAAAAGTGTCCAGCATGCATTGGTACTACATCACAAAGCACCTCATCTTTGTAGTTACCAATAGAAAAAGATACCAAAACTTGATTTGTCACCCATATCTCTCCACTATCATTCAACCATCTTAGCCTATATGGCTTAGGATGTTTCAATGTGGGTAGACCCAATTTATCAACCATCAAGGTACTAGCTACATTAGTGCAACTCCCACTATCAATAATCAAGCTACATACCTTGTTATTCACGTGGCACCTGGTTTGGAAGATGTGCTCACACTGTTCATCATCAATATCATCATTGGACTACATATTAAGAGCACGTCTAATAACCAATATTTCTCTATTCACTTGCTTACTAATCTTCATATTATTACAATCCTCCATTAGTGGAATATCATCCTCACTAGAATCACTAGAATGCTTACTCTCCATACGTCCCCTTTCTTCCTCACCAAAGTCAAACTGTTTGGAAGGCTTAGGTTTGGATAATGACTCAAAATTATCTAACTTCATATGTATCAACTTAAATTGCTCCTGAATCGCCTTCATGTAAAATTTAAGATTAACTTTAGGTTGATTTATTTTAGTGCTCATGTTTGTCTCACAAACCTCACGTGTTTGCACTCAATTTACTTTCTTTCCCTTAAAGTTCTTAAACAAGAACCTTATCAACAAACTTATCAAAAGGAACAAGTGAAATAGAATAATAAAAATAAAATTTTCAGACGATGACGACTCTAAGAACTGAATTTGAAAAATATGAGGGATACTAATATTAGTATGTTGTTTTTTTTTGAACGAATTTCTCTTCTTCTTTTTTGAATGAACTTCAGCTCACCTCCTTTTTTTTTGACGAATTTTTTTTGCAAAAGAGAACAAATTCAACTAGGACTAAGAATCTGATTTTTTTTTTGAATTTTGAATTTTGAATTTTGAATTTTTGAACAAGAAACCAAATTGAAATAGGAATAGGACTCTCTTTTTTCGAAATTCAAATTTTTTTGGAAGAAAAAAACTAAATTAACTAGGACTAGGAGTTAGAATATAAGTAGGAAAATAAAATTGACTAGAACTAGAATTCTTTTTTTTTCTAAAAGAACTAGAAGAACATTAACTAGAACTATAACTAGAACTAGAACTAGAACTCTAATTTGACCTAAAGAAAGGTAGAAGAAGAAGAAAGACTCTAGAAAATAGAAAAGAAAAGATAGGACACCAACCAAATCTCAAGGAGCCAAAGCTCTGATACCAAATGATGCGTTCCTCTATACGAAGAAACATAGTGTTTGGCGAAAGCAAGGATCATCTTGAAAATTCAATGGATATTTGATCGCCATGAGTTGCCTCGATAAGATCGAATTCAGTTCTTTGCCCAAGAACTAAGGAAAGTTCTCACTTTAGGAGAAAACTCAATCTTTATTAATCATCAAAATATGTATCCAATACATGAACTTAAAGAACTCTTATATAGACAATCAAACCTAACCCTAGTAGGAAAGCTAAAAGGCTTTAAACTCCTAATTGGACTTCTAATAGATTATGGCCCAAATAACATTAGTTATCTGGCCCAACTAAACTAATAAAAAAAACCCATAATTAAACTATTATTTAGGCTGTATAAAGAATGGGCCCAAATACTAATAATATCCAAAACAAAACAATTAAACCAAAGCCCATAATACATCTTCAGTCCATGCATATTTGGGCTAGTTGTCTTCAAGATCCAATAAGCTCTACATGGCCTCTGGACTGTCCTCTTTAATGTCATCCTCAAGGCTGCAAAGTGTGGCCCACTTGATGTCTTGACTTGGCCCAATAACTTCCTCTTTAGCCTGCACATCCAAGATCAAGTCCAGTAAAGCTTCTTTGGCCCACTTCGCCCTACTCCTAGTCATTGGACCGCCTATCCCTTGCAAAGGATCTTGGGAATGGTTTAGAGTAGCTTTGACAGCACCTTGATCTCCATCATTAAGCCACATGAGCAAAATTATCCGACTCATGACTTGGAAATGGCAGCAGTATTTTTTGCTCTCAAAATTTGGAGGCATTATCTGTATAGTGAGATATGCGAAATCTATACAAATCATAAAAGCCTCAAATATATTTTTCAACAAAAAGATCTTAATTTGAGACAAAGATGATGAATGGAATTACTTAAAGATTATGATTGCACAATACTATATCATCCAAGTAAGGCCAATGTAGTGGTTGATACATTAAGTAGGAAGTCTATAAGTAGTTTGGCTTATATTATAGTGGTAAGGAGGTCGTTGGTTAAAGAAATGCATAAGTTGGAAAGTCAAGGGGTAGTATTAGAAGTAAAGGAGCATAGGATACTATTGGCCCATATATAGTTTCAATCATCTTTGATTGAGCATGTGGAAAAGGCATAAGAAGAGATGCCTATTTATGTGAGAAAATTGAAGAGTTAAAAAATGGCAGTAATGTTGAATTTATTGTAGATTCTAAAAGAATCCTGAGATTGGGCAAGCGATTATGTGTACCTAATAAAGAAGAACTTAAGAAAGAGATTTTAGAGAAAGCCTATAGATTCATATATACCATTCATCTTGGAGTAACAAAAATGTATAAAGATCTAAAAGAAATTTATTGGTGGGACGATATGATGAAAGATATAGTTGATTATGTCTCTCGATATTTAACTTGCCAGCAAGTAAAAGTAAAACATCAAAGGCCTATAAGATTACATCAACAGATAGAGATACCTTAATAGGAATGGGAAATAATAACTATGAATTTTGTTATAAGGCTACCACGAACACAAAAAGGGTTTGATTCAATATAGGTGATCATTGATAGGTTGACTAAACCAGCACATTTTCTACCAGTGAAAGCCACATATAACATAGCTCAATATACAAATCTGTATTTAAATGAGATAGTGAGACTTCATGGGTATCGATATCGATTATATCTAATCGAGGACCACAGTTCACAGCTTATTTTTGGAGAGCCTTCCAAGAAACTTCGGGCATGAAGTTAAATCTCAGTACTGCTTTCCATCCTCAAATAGATGAATAGTCTGAGCGAACCATCCAAATATTGGAAGAGATACTTTGGGCATGTGTGCTTAATTTTTAAGGTAGTTAGAAAAGATTCTTGCCCCTAGCTAAATTTACTTATAAGAATAACTACCAAGCCAATATAAAAATGGCACTATTTGAGGTTTTACATGAAACACCGTAGGTTTCCTAATAGGTGATTGAGTAAATGACATAAATTATGGCATAAAGAAAATAATTATAATTTATCTCTAAATTTATAAATTGAATAATATGGTTATGTAATGTAAATTTATGACTATTTTCATATGTCGAGATTGTGACTTGGGGGATGTTTGAGATTTAGATAGTATGTCACTAAAATATATAAATGTGTGAGAAGTGAATTGAGATGGGTAGGTAGTAGACATGTTAGGAATGGTGAAAGTAAGATATGTTAGAATTGCTTAAGGATTGGCTAGCGATGGAAAAGTGTCATATGAGGAAAATTTGAGCATATTGGGTTTACTTCAGGATATGTAAGACAAAATTAGAAAATTTTCATTTTAATTTATTAGAAGTGATCAATGGAGGAAATCTTGGAGGAAGTTGGGCATTAAACTATTCATAATTTAAAATAATGAGTTTGGACACCGAACTGTATAAAAAAAATTTAGGTGAAAGGAATAGGCGGATAATGGCCTTATGGTGCTTTCAAGGATTTAATCAAGTGAATTAGTAGTGTTGATGTTAAATTAGTGGTGTTGAAGTTCTTGAAGAACAAAATATGAGAAGTAGGATTCAAATTAACTCTTAATTTGTAAATATGGTGAATATTTTGAGAACCATGTCTGAAAATAATACAAAGTGATCAAGATATTTGTGTTAAGGGTTTATACCATGTTAAGTTGAATATAGTATCTAGGATGTGAATTATGTTGAGATTAGAAGTTCATGTGTGAATAATTGTTGAGAAAAGTCTTTTTAGAACGAATGGGCTAGTTAAATGGAATTGATAGGAACTAAAACTATATGCTTTTAGAAATAAAAGCAAGAAAGGTCTGAGATACATGAAAGGATGTTGACATGAGAGAATCAAAGATGACTTGATAGAAGTTTGGAATAAGAAAAGTTGGTTACTCAATATAGATGTGTATATGTTCTTTTATGTGTATAGTTCCTAATTATATTGACTTATGGATATCAATATGTGAATTTGAGGATAATTCAGATATTAGTGAAGACGATATACAAAAGAGATATCCCCAATAGCTTGAGTAGTAAGGTTAATAACTGTAATTTATGCCTTGACTTCAATCCTTACTTGTGATATGATGGTTTGAAATTCAAGGATTGAATTTCTTAAGGGGGAAGAATGTAATAATCTTAAAATTTAGTAATTTTCATTTATATATGGATTATTAAAAGAAATAAAGGAGTAGGGATGTAATTGAAAGATTTTAAGGATGAAAATGAAAACTTTTCAATATTTTTGGGGTCAAATGGTAATTTCTTAAAAGTTTAGGGGTCAAAATATAATTTCTTAAAAGTTTAGGGGTTAAAATATAATTTCCTAAAAGTTTAGGGGTCAAATGTAAATAATAAAATTTGTAAGGACATCCTCCAACAATTAGCAAATTTTTAATTGGTCCTTCCATTATTATTTTTCTTTAAAAATGGGAGACAGAGAGAGTTTCGAGCGAATGAATAGTGAGGGTAAATAGTACTTTTTCCTCATTTTCTTTTTCTTTAGATCTGGTGTATCTTTGAGCCTCCGATCTTAAAACTAAGGGTACCACTGGATTTAGGACAAAAAATACTACGATATTGGCTTACTGATTTTTCAAATCAGCTGTAGAATTGCTGTAGATCAGAGGTAAAAAATCTTAGAAAAAGGTAAATTCTAAAACTCCTACTTGAAGTCTTCAAATTGAGAATCTAACACCATAGATGGATTCAAGAGATAGATAAACCTCAGGATATGAAATTTTTCAGACATCTGACAACTTTTTGTGCAACGTGAACAATAAATCCAGCCGGTATGAATTGTTATTTCCGGCGGTGAATAGTATTTTTGACCGTAAATAGTCCCCATCAATTGACCAGTGTTGACCAAACTCCTGGAGGCTAAATTTTGATATTCTGGAGTCATTTTCTAGGTTTTTAGACCCTTCAGACTCAATTTTGAGGTCTATTTGGTCGAATTTGAATTGGAAAAGTGTATTTTAGGGCTGTCCAACCTAGAGCCTTACTTTGTGAGTAGATAATTCTTTCTATGACTTACCCTATGCTCTTCTTGAACTTTAAATGTATATTTGATTATGTTTATAAGTTATTTATACTTTTATATGTCTTTGAAATAGATTAAATTATCTGAATTGTTACAATCTGGTATATAGTTCAAGAAGAGTATGGTTTTGAAAATAAATTTTTGAACTCATTGAATATATGATTTTAAATTGTATTTCTCATTATATGGTAAAAAATATATATTGTTCATGTGGCATTGATATATAAAGTTATAAGATTGCCTTGGAATCAGGCATGTATATGTGATTACCCTGATTGAGAAATTTCTGACAGAGGAATTATATTGAGATTGAAAATTCTTTATTATACTAAAACATCAATTTTGAATGATATGGCATATATGCACATATGATTTTTGTGGTGGAATCCTTTTGCAAACATTTTTTGCTAACAAAAGGCGATGTTAGCCCTGGTGCACCTTGATACCTCAGCTAGCAAATATAGTGCTAGTCTCGTA
Source organism: Gleditsia sinensis (assembly GCA_037074535.1). Lineage (NCBI taxonomy): Eukaryota > Viridiplantae > Streptophyta > Magnoliopsida > Fabales > Fabaceae > Gleditsia > Gleditsia sinensis. Next base: position 45,122,434 of record CM073472.1, on the reverse strand, counting down.
TGACGGCCAACACATGGGATATGATATGTGAAGGAGAGCAGGATACCTCCTATATGGGCGAGATGCCGACTATATGATATGTGATTTACCCTTCCTTGCTGTGTGCTTGGAAAATTACCCATATTATAGTCCATTCGCGTGTCCTCTTGAATGGTGTTTGGACAAACCTTAGCTGAGATGCTAAGTATTTAAAATACTGAAGGGCTTGAACTCTGATATGGTGGTTCTGATATGGGATCCTCTTAATATTTTTATGAGAAATATTTTGATGCATAACAATATTTGATTAATCATCATACCGTATTAGATATGATTTTGGATATCTGAATATGATTTAAATTGAAAATATTTGAATTGTGGGTCCCATATGGATATACTTCTGAGTTGTAATTTTCTACATGATAAATTTTAAAATGAGTATATCCATATGTTGACCTAAGAGGTCATAGAAGGTATTATCTGTTTACTGACTTGTCAAACTCACTACACGATATTTCCACATTTTTCAAATAAGAGTACGGAGTTTGGTCATTTCCCTTCAAATAGGTGATCAGCTAGGCGACATATTCTCTGGTGAGCCTATTTTGTTTTTAGGTCTCATAGATTTTGATTTATATTGTTGTTATACTTTAGAGTATGCTTTGAACGGCATAGGAAGGATCATTGCTTCTATTGTTACTCTGATATTTATAAACTTGGTATGTATATTGTGTTTACATGAGAGAACTTATCTGTATCTATTTCCATAATGAACGCTTGTATTATATCTATTATAGTAAATATCTATCTGTAAAGTATGTGTTTCACGTGTCCTTAAAAGTAGGGGCGTGACAGAGTCTAGATGTTTGTATGTTGCATTATGCACCAAATGCAACATCTCATCTATGTGAGTAAACCCATTTATATTATAATTTAAAAGCATGGTTTGCTATTCAAATACTCTCCTTAGTTCAACCTCCATTCCATTTGTTTTGTGAGCATTGGGTCATAAGCTTTTCCTTGTGGATCAAGCGCTTCACCAACTAGTTGGACTACCAAAACACAAGAGATAGTGTGCTTGTTAAGAGGCTTCATGTTTCCTAACCTCTCTACTTAAGGTTCTTCATGCACTTTGATTGCTTTGCACTCCAACTACTTAAGGACTAGATTCCATAACCTAATTGTGGTGTTATTGATATTTTTGTAAATATTCTTGTAAATGACAATGTCAATAGTTTTTCCTGTGACAATTGCATATAGCAACAATGCTCTTTCCACTAAAACTTTATTTATTCTTTTTATTGGAAGTAGTATGTCTATAATAAAATAGTACCAAAGTTTAACTTCCTTAATCAAAGGGATTGCCTTAAATGAACTTATTTTACCTCTAAAGCTCTTCTAGTTAAATCCTTGCACACATAAGGTCCTCTACACCTCATCATAGTACACTAGGGCAGCTCAAAATTACTTGTACTCATCCTTAGCATACTCTGGAGTAACACTATAGCAGGATTGGATGGCATATATTTATTCACACAATAACTATGTAGTTCACAGCATAAGGAATGTTGACAAAGAATTCCCTCACCACTAGTATCACTGCCTCTTCAGTCTGATGACTAAAGTGTTTCCACTATCTTATAGTTAAATGTTCTTGAACATCTACATAATCACATGAACCCATAACAAATCCTTTTTTTTTCCATAGGTGCTTATCTACAGATGATAATATGTTAGCGAGTTTTAACATCCTTAGAGGAAAATTTGCCTAACCTATAACTTATAACCTCAATACCTTTGGGCATTCCCAAAAGCAATACTAACACACCCTAACATACCCCCAAAATTATCTTCTCAAAATTTAATGAATAATCCCCACTCTAATTAACAAATACATAAATTGTTCACTCCTAATTAGCACTTAATCACCAAATTCACTCATTAACAATTGCAAGATTTATTTTATTTAGTAGAAATTATGTCAAAATACCAAATTGTTGTAACCTTAATCTTATCAATCTATTAAGCATTCTGCTTCAAATTTAAATTGAAAAAACCACCCCCAAACTTGAACAATTGACGATTTCTAACAATTTCTAGATCTCAAATCATTAAAAAATTTCAATTTTAATTAAGTAGGGATGGTTTCTTACATTTAGAAATCCATGGAATCCTTTAAAAACTTAGCGCCCATGATGGAGAAGATAAACCAGCTCTTTCTTCTTCTTTCCCACGAGTATGGTACTTAGGTGCTGCTAAGGATGGATTTGAAGGCTACAAGATAAAGGAATATGGTGCATCTATGGTGTATTTTAGCAAGAGGAAGATCTAGAGGGGTTTGGTTAATAAAAAAAAGGTAGTTAAGGTTCAAGATAAAGTGAGAATAAAGCCCCAATTGAGTATATATCAAGGATAGTCCATAACACAACATCATAGGCAAAAGCATTGATATGCTCACTATTAGCCCTACAAACCTATGCCATAGGTTTTGATGATAACTAATGTAAATGAACCGTCATATATATTGTAAGTATATTTGCTTATTTGATCACTATGTGCCATGCATGATTATAATTTTTAACATCTAATATCTCATATTTAATCGTGTTGTACACATTAATTGTGAATATGCTTGCTTATATAATATATATCCAATAGTTGTTACCAATTTTTTATCTATCTTGAAAGTTGGATATATTCTTGAATCACTTTTATTGCTCTTTGAACTAACTACTTGGTGTGGAAGATAAACACTTTTCTATGTAGGATAGTCCAAGAGAAATGCTCCAAGAATGGATGAAAAAGGCGTGAAGACGTAGAAGTTTGAAATGCATCAAGCTATCATAAATTTTATCAAGAATTGCATGGATTCAAGACAAAGAAACCACAAGGTTGAATTTTTTTTTATCCTTTAGGTATCCTAGTCTTAGTTTTCATGTGGTAGAGACTTAGAAAACCCTTAAACTCACAATGTTTTTGAAAATATTAAAGATTGGTTTTATGATGTCTATTGGTTAAACATTTGTGAAATTGTCTTAAAGCAATTTTGTGAAAGAGAAATAGAATTCTATTGAATATAATAGGTGCCTATATGCTGGAAATGATGCAATTTCAATCTAGTAACCAATAGGCACCTATAGAGAGCTTTAGGCACCTGTTAGTTTCTAGATTTAGACACCTATAGGTTGCTTTAGGGTCTATTTAGTTCTACATTTTTTTTGCCTAAAAGCTATTTTTCATGAAAAAAAACATTTATAGACTTCTATAGTTGCTTGTTCAAGTTTTGAAAGCCTAGATTCAAGTATTTTACATGACAATAGGCACTTATAGATTTTACTAGTCACCTAGGAAAGAAATTAAAACCTTTACAATGGTTATATTTCATTGAATCCAGTTGTAAATGACCTCTAATAACTATAATCTTCATTTTCCTATAAATACTAGCCTATATTGAACATTGAAAAATTAGAAAACGTATATAAGCATTGTTTTTTTTCTTTTGTGCTCTTGAGTTATCCAAGTTTTCTGGTTCAGGTGCTTGAATCGTAATATATGCTCTTTAAGAGAGCATTTGTTGTCTTTTACTTTATTCTTTCATAAGGTGTGACTTAAGGGGAGGTCCCTTAGAGTGTTTGGGTGTGGGAATTTGTTTGAAAGTGATTGTAAAGGTGTTATAATAGGTTTGAACTTGATTTTCAACTATGAGGAGTTGTGTTGTTATAATGGATCACAAGTGCCCGTGTTAAACTTATGGTTGAACTAAACCAAGATAAATCTCTGTGTCTTCCCTATTCTTTTTATTCTTTAAGAAATTGGTTCTATGTTTTATCTTTAACTCTTTCTATTTGGCACTAACGTCCAAAGCTGCTGCACTTTCTCTATTTTACTTATATTTTGATATATTTTCTTGACTGAAATAATTTCTTGTATCTCACAATTGGTTGCCTATGCTTTCTCATATTGTTTTTCTTTAGCTATAATATTCTGCAATAGATTTTTTCTTATGATATCTTGCTTGAATGATGCACTAAGTTTTTTTTCATGTTGCCTTAGATGTTTAAAGTTTACATTCATCTTTTAAGATAACTATAGCTTCAAAGGTATTTTATTTAAGTTATTGAAAAGCTTCCATATTTTATTGAAACACCTAATTTGTCCTCCTTTCCAGGTGTTGGTTGCCTTGCCTAACAAATGGTATCACAGCTTGGGCTCTTTACTAAATACTTAACCATCTCAAGAGTTTTTATGGCAACCATTGAAGGGTTTTCAATGATGGATGGTTTTGATATTGACAACCCTCCTTTTTGTTATGCATCTTTTCTTGATTTTAAAAGTTTTCTTTTAGAGATAGAATGCAAACTTATCTGCAATCTCTTGATTTGGATTTATGTGATATTGTACAAGATATTTTTATACCTAAACCAAGAAAATATTGGAATGATTGTAATAAGAAACTATTCTGTTTGAAAGTTAGAGCTATGCAAATTGTATACAATAGCTTGAATGAGAATCTTATGCTATTGTTAAAAATTGTTCTAATGCAAAGGACATTTAGGAAACTCTTATCTATTTATATTTTACTAAACTTGAAATGTTTGATAAAGTTCTCTATGATAAGCAAGAAGAGCACACTCAAGTTGAGACCTTTATCAATAATGTCAAAGAGAGCAACATGGAAGAATAGTTGTTGAAAATACAAATATATTCAATTCCCCATATCTCAATTTCCTATTTTCCCAATATACTCATTATTATTTCATTATTATTTTTTAATAGTTTCCTATTTTGTTATTACTTATTTCCTATTTTTATTGGAATTGTTATTCGGTCTTTATTAGGATTTTATTGTCTTTTATTTTGTATTGATCTCAATCCTAGATTTCTCAAGATTTCTCCCAGCCAAGATGGTTATAAATCCTATTTGGCCTTTTGTTTCAATCGAATAATATTTAAAGCAGTTTTTTTATCTCTTTAAGTTTTCTCTCTGGTGCTCTTTTCCATATGGTATCTGTGCATTGACACTGTTGAGAAGAGACTATGGCCAGCTTTTAACAGACCCTCACCAGGTTAAGCAAGGATGGGTAGGAATAAGCTTCTATTGCACCAAGCCTTATAATTAACCCTACTGCTCCAATTCTCCCTACAGCCTCCTTCGATCATTTTTCCCACCAAATCAACTCATACAAACTCAATGGAAGACATTTTCTCTAGTGGTCCAAGTCAGTTCAAATGATTATCCGAGGAAGGGGAAAAGTTGGATTTCTTGAAGGCACCATATGATGTGAGCACAGCTAGCAAATGGAAATCGAATGCAGACTTGCTTAAAGTCCCAAGTAGACCTGTCATAAGAGCTCAGAAAAAAATATTTAAGAAGTATTTAATGATTTAATTCTAGAGGCCCAACAAGGAGATACATGCATTACTAGAAAAGAAGAGCTAAAACTGGTCAATGTCATTAAAACCTACTTAAATATGGGCTTATACCAACCAATCTAAATATAGACCTAAAGTACAAGAAGATTTGAGGCTGAAGATTGAATATAGGCCCAAAATCAACAAGTTATTTTATTGCCCAATTTAAGCTACGTTTTTCTTATTTATTTAATTTTACCTTTAGTTTGTTTGACTAGGAAAGCGTCCTATTTTGTGGTTTTCTTGTTTGACTAGAAGAGTTTCCTATTTTAAATTTTTCTTATCCTGTAGGAGTTTCCTATTTGATAGTTTCTAAAAAAAAATTCTTATTTTTAACTTTCTTTGCCCTATAGGAGTTTCCTATATAGTTTTTCTTGTTAGTTTAAGTTATTAGCCTATAAATAGGCATGTATGCTCTTAAAAAAGATATATTATCATTAATAATATTGAGAATGTTTTCTCTTTGGTTCTTTAAAGAACTTTTCTGAACTTATTAAGATTTTCTTGTAGCATTCAAACAAGACTTATCACTCACAATCTTCTTCCTCTTTCTTAAGTGTGGTGTCTGCAATATTTCTTATACCTTTGGTTCTTATCTCTTTATAGATAACAGGTCAAGGTCATTTTCTTTAATTTATTTTGTTATAAATCTGATTAGAACACAATCCTTCCAATCAGATCCCATATTGATTATGGGCTTCACTACTCTTGGTGAGGTTCATATCAAAGGTTCACATCATTTGGTATTGGAGCCTAAGTTTTAAATCAGGTTTGATCAATCCTATTTGTTTTCTTATTATTATTCCATCTTACTATTTTGTATCTTTTTTTCTTTGTTCTTCATTCTTCTTATCTTCTAATTTTCGTTTTATTTCTAGTGTTCCTAGTTCAAGTGCATATCTGAAAAAAAAATCTAAAAAAATCAGAATTAAAAAAAGGAAAAAAAAGAGAGTGCAGAATTCTAAAAACAAAAAGAAATTCGAAAAAAAAATTAAAACCTATTATTGTTGAAATTCAAGTTTTCCACCTAGACTTTACAATCTGATCTTTTTAAAAAAGTGATCTAGTAATTCTAATTGCATCAATTATTTTTTTTCTTGCTTTGATCTTTTATTTCATTTGCTTTTCTTGCTTTGGTTATTTTTCCTATGTCAATTGTTTCCTTTTCTCTAGTCATTGATTTCTTTCTATTCTAGTTGCTTGTTGTTGTGATTTTTCTTATTGAATTTCTTATCTTGTCTTTAATTTCATTTTTTTTCCTAAAGTTCTATTGCTTTGTTCCCTTTGTTTCTTAAAATTTTATTCTTTTTCTTCTTCCTTTACTCTTTGTATTCTATTTGTTGAGTTTGGATTGTTGCAAGAAGATTTTTTGTTTGAGTTTGTTTGAGTTCAATAAAGAACTGAAAGAGGGGACTAAGAGAGGAAAAAGGCTAGAGAGTGAGAGCTTATAAGAGGGTAAAAGCTAAATTTGAATAAACACAAGTGTAAGTGCCATTAATCTCGAGAGAAATACGTGAGTTAGTGTTGTGAGATTTTTTTGTAGTCTAACATTATTTTTGCAAGAAAATCATGTCACACAAAAATGAAAAAAATCTTTCTGAAGGTGTGTCGGGAGTGGTGAATCCAAAGTTGATGATGGAAGGTTTAGTAAGTGAAATGAGAAGAGTTTTGAGAGTGGAGATGGAGCAGGTTCATGAACGGTTAGACTGAGTAGAGAATGCATGTATGGAAGAGTCACAAAACACTCCTAATATACATAGGAGGGGGAGAGTTCAATCGAGGGAGAGTATTGAATATGAAGAGTATTATGGAGATAGTTTTGATGAAGATGACAAGAATTTGAATATTAACAATAGAAGATATGGTGGGAGGTTTAGAGAAGTTAGGAATTTGAAAAATAATAACTTGGGCAGTACTAAGATGAAGATTCCATCATTTCAGGGCAAAAATGACCCCGAAACTTATCTAAAATGGGAGAGAAGGATGGAGTTGCTGTTTGATTGTTATAATTATTTTGAGTTGAAAAAGGTAACATTGGCTTCCAAGAAATTTACTGACTATGCTATTATTTGGTGGGATCAATTGGTTTTAAATAGGAGACAAAATGGAGAAAGGCCTATTGAGACGTGGGAGGAGATGAAAGCAGTTATGAGGAAGCGATTCATTTCAAGTCACTACCATAAAGATTTAATTAAGAAGGTACAATGCTCCACTCAAAGCTCCAAAAGTTTTAAAGAATACTATGTTGATTGTAACACCTACTTACTAGCTCCTTAGTTGTTTTATCTTGCCTTAATTTACTGTTAATCCTAGATTAGTGATGTCTTAAAAATGTATTTGTATCCTTCCCCCATCCATTCTTCATATATTGCATTCCCAGAAAATATATAATCCATATCTATATTCAAATGAGTCAACCTTGAGAATCTTATTGCTCACTTCTTGCTGAAGTACTTAGAATGTGTTTGCATATATATAAAAAGATGAGATGACAATTTCAATAGTTAGCAACTTTTTAGAAAACAGTACACATTCCATTCCTTAAAACATCTCAATTTATTTCACTGAAACATAAGCTTAAAAATTTAAGTAAAGAGAAATTATTCTACTTGAAAAAGGAAAAAAAAATGGGGGAGAGAGCTTAAGTTGCCTCCTAAAAAGTTCCAGCTATGGCTCAAAATTTTCAAGTCTATGTCAACTTAACCTGCATCATCTAGGATGGGGTAGAATTGATGGTAGTGCTCCTTGGACTTCCTATATTTATCATCCTGAAACTTACTTCCTCTTGTATCAACTGTAGACCATCCCAATATGTTTTTGTACTTTTGCACATGTATGGGTAATAGCCTAGGCTTTCTCCATTTTAGTGAAGCCTTAGATTTCATAGGGATCCAATTATTATGGGATCATCATAAGTGGTGGAGGATTTGGTGGGTTCACTTTCAACAACCTTGTCATCATTATTTGAAAAGGTAGATAACACCGAAGGGTGACTTTCCATGGGTTGTTCTTTGATCACTCTGCCCATCACATTCACTATAAGACATTCAATAAAATCGTTAGGTAACTAATATTTGATCACAATGCACATTAGAGAATTGATCGTGAGAGCTCTTTGATAATATCACCCATCATACTAATAACTTTAAATGTTACCTCTTGGTCTTGAGATTTCATGATTAATTGTCCTTTCTATATATCAATGAGAGCTCTCCTAGTGGCAAAGAATGGCCACGCCAAAATTATGGTTATGTTACAGTCCTTTTACACATAAAGAATAATAAAATTAGTAGTGAATATCAATTTTTCTACCTTCACTAGAACATCTTCTACAATACCTATAGGATAAGTAAATGATCTATCAAGAAATTGTAAAGTAATATAAGTTAGTTTAATTTCTTTCAAACCTAGCCTCTCATAGATAGAGAAAGGCATCAAGTTTACACTTGCGCCTAAATAACATAGGGCACTGGCCTCAACTTTATTACCAAAGGTGCAAGGTAAGGTGAAAGTTCCAAAATCCTTTTTCTATTGAGGCAACTTTCTTTAGAGAATGACATTGCACTCTTTAGTAAATGAAATTATTTCAAGCTCCTCTACCTTCCTCCTCTTGGACAATCTAGCATAGCTAGGCATTTATTCCAAAGCTTTAAAAAAAGGATGTTAATGTGCAGCTTCTTAAAGACATCCAAAACCTTTTGGAACTACCTTTTAAGCTTTTGTTGTAGTAGCCTTTGAGGAAATTGTTATGGTGGTCGTGTTACTTCATCATTCTCTTCTTAGTATTTCTTTTTAGGCTTCTCACCCATCGTTTCATCTTTAGTAATTTGAGAACAATGTTTTTGACCAATTTCCTCTAGCTTTTCTTCACTTGACATGGTAACTTATGTTTCTTGCTCCTTTGGGTTTGATGTGTTCATAACTAAGCATAATTTTAATATCTTTAAATTAATTTTTGTTTGATTTAAGTAGAATATAAATAAGAATTAATTAAGTTTTGTATTTTGTGTTTTAGAAAGAATAAAGAGGAAAATAAAGAGAAAATTATGGAAAAATACTTATTTCCAACCCTTTGTCACTAATCTAGGCATATTCTCTCATTGGAATTTCAATTGAGGTGATTCCAACGGTATGGACAGAAGAGACATAGAGTTACAACTTTTGTGTTTAGCACTTTGGTAAATTTCAAAAGCTTTTAGGCATCACGGCACTGGAATTTTTAGAACCAGCGTTGCAGCGCTCGAGTACACGGAGCCATATGTTGTGGCTTTCAAGCCAGCATGCCACAGCGCCCTGTCCCAGATAATTTGCGGTGTTACGCAGTGCCTGCCACCGCACCAAAATGCTAAAGTTGCAGTTTTTATGTCTTTTTAGCTCTAATTGAAGCCCAATGGGCTGGGAATTGATCTAGAAACAATTCTATTTCATTTAACAGGATTCAATCTATAAAAAGGAGAAAAAAACAAGCACCAAGAGGATCAATTTCTCAATCATCTTTTTCATTTATTCTCTAAATTTTCGTATGGCCCTGCGTAGCTGATTTACTTTTTGCTGGTGGAGAAAAATTGAAACCTCAAGGAATCTTCATGTATTATTAGATTTAGATTTGATTTTATTAGTTCAATCTTAATTGAGTATTGATTATTCATTTGCTCTTCTCTTTACAATGATTATTCATATAATTGTTAGGATGTCTACTAGTATATTATTTATCTTAATCTACTGCTAAATTATGTTTTAAACAAAGCTTCCATTATTATGATGCAAGAGGCAAATAGGCTTAAGGATTTTGGATTATAAATCGTTAAACCTATGGTGAATAATCAACTAAATTAGATATAGCCAATGTGTCTATATTCTTTTAACTCTATCAGTTTCTCTAGTTCTTCATGCGATTAATAAGTTGGACTTTACTGATATACTAAAAGATTTCTTATTAATTAGGGTTAATTGATGCTATTGTCATCAATTACTAGACTTAAGGAGGAACAGGGTTAGAATCCTAATGATAGATATTCAAATTAAGATTGGTTATGTTATCAATGATCAATGTAATTCTTTAATGGTGGATATCAATCGAAACCATCATCTTTATAATTAATCACTCTCATTTTAATTACTTTCAATCTCTTTTATTTTTTTACTTTTATTTATCAAACCCCCTTATTAGAATAATAAAAGGTAATACTAGTCTCTGTGAGATCGACCTTTACTCCCACGACTATAGGTTATTTTGAGAGGTAAGGTGTACCTACGATAGTACGCACTAGGGTTCTTCTAAATGTTGCTTGGTAGTGCACCTTCAAAACAATTGTTAAGTGAAATTTCTTTTTGGCCTACTTGAAACTCCAAGTTCCTTATTGTTACATCTAAGGTCTGAATTTTATATTTTAATTGTGTTATTTCTTTTTCCTAGGTAGAATAATTTGTGGGCTTGTTTTTTTTTTTGTTATCGGGTGAACCTAGGTAGGCCATTTTGTTAGGTTTTTTAGTTATTACCCTAAGCTAGATTTTGGTGCTTTCTCCAACATGGATTTTATATATTTAGATATGAGTTATTTTGTTGTTAGAGTTCCTAAAAAAATTAGTTGATTTAGATATTAGCTAACATTGGTCACTTATGTGACCTCACCACAAATCTCACAACTAATAGATAGGATTTGTATAGATTTTTCTTCAAATCCATATAACCTCTTTGTAATGGCACTTAGTTTTGTAAAAATAGTTGTGTTAAAATCTAACTCAAGCAAACCAACCATGGGTTTAGGTACTAGCCTCTCGTATGGCCATTAATAATCATTTGCAGTCATCTCCTCTAGCAACCCAACTGCTTTCTTTGGTAATTTTCCCAAAATTGAATCACTTACTATAGCATCAATAAATGTCCTAATAAGACCCAATAAACCATTGTAAAAAGTTTATACTTATAACCATTCGAGTATGCCATGGTGTGGGAACTTCTTAAGGAGGTCTTTGAATTTCTTCCAAGCCTCATATAAAGATTTTCCTTCTTGTCATATAAATGAGATTTTTTCTTCCTTATCTTGGTAGTCTTTGTTGGAGAAAATTACTTGGCCAATAATTTCTAGGCCAACTCCTCCCAAGTTGTTATTGACTATAGTGAGAAATAGTTAAGTCAATATTTCACCTTGTCTATAAGTGAGAAATGGAATTACCTTAACCTAATAGCATCTTTAGAAGCACCATTATGCTTCAAAAAATTTCATAGCTCAATAACTTTGACTATATGAGCATTGGGGTCATCAAGTGGCAAACCTCCAAATTGGGTGCAATTTTGGATCATCTAAATTGTGGATGCTTTGATCTCAAAATTTCTATCCTATGTTACTGGCCTTCTGATACTCAACTACAACCCTTCCAATAAGGGAATAGCATGGAACTATTTGCATCCTCTTTTCCCATAATTCTTCTTTCTCTTGGACCTTTCAACTCCCTAAGCCTACTTAATAAAGTTCTCTAAGCCTCCGAATTAATAGGGAAAGGCTCCAACCTCCTAGAATGTTGCATAAATAGGCGATGAAAAAAATTAAAAACAAAAACATGAATCAAAATTGAAAAATTATTTGTTAATATTAACTAAAAAGTAAGAACCCTATTAATGGTGGCAAAAACTTGTTAAACTTAAAATTTAATAAATTATGCAAGCATATGTATTACAAGTAATAAAGCATATAAGTAAAGGATAATCTCTTATAGGAATTCTACGCAGCTAATTATAAAACCCAAAGTTTGTCCAAGGAAATAACATAAATAAAGTGCACAATTTTAAACCAAAATAAAGCAATAAAAACAAAAACCTAAGTAGATCAAGGGAAATTCACTAATGAGAAAGGGCTAGGCATCTAAGTTCACTTTATTAATTCATATGGTTTCAGATTTCTTCCTTAACTAATTCTGACATATCAAATTATTAATCCAAGCCTTGTATTATTTGTAAACCCCTTTACAGATAAATAAAAGTAATTCCCCTCAAGATAGACCTCCAAAATAAGAAGTAATAGCATATTAATTGAGAAATTAGGCACAAATCTTGATTATAATAACATAAAGCATGTAGCTATGTTGCTATCCTAACATACAAATCAACCCATTTATAATATGGCTATAAATATCACTCTTACTTTGTTCAATTCAATAGTTTATTCAATTAATTATCCTATTCAAGCATAATAAATTATTAAACTTTAACAATTCTAATTGGTTATCAAACAACTAGAAAGAAAACAAATTTAGAATTTCACAAATAATTAAAATACATCATTCATAGAAAAATAAATAGTTTCAACCAAACTACATAATCAAGATAGAGAAAGTGAACTATTCCATAGAGTAGGCAATACCCTAAAAATCATGAAAAAATCACAGTATTGGCCGATAATGCAATACCATGGGCTTGAGACCAGGAATTGAATTTTGAACTTCATAACTTTTGTTTTTAGGATGAGTTATGAGACTCATAATATGATGTTAGAAAGTATTTCCATCCTCTTTAATCTTATACCAAGAATGCCCAGAATAGAGATTATCTTCATCCTAAAAAACTTGCTTTTCGTCTCAGCTATCAAGCATCAAACTACAAAAGAAAGTAACATTGGATCTAATATCTATCAATTATCAAAACTTTAAAAAAAACATAGTTAATTGATCACTTTATTCCAAAACAAGCATCAAAATGGGATAGTAAATAAGACCAAATAACTTTCTTGTAGAGATTTATCAGCCTCCTATTTATATTTTTGGGGTGAAAAAAGAAATTAAAAACAAAATAGTAAACTTGTATGCCCAAGATTGTAGTCTTCAAATTTGCTGACCTTCATTTCATGTTATTCAAAATTAAGCTAACTTCCCCGTCTTAACTACCTGTTAAGCAATTTCCTACATAAGAAAGCATTATATGGTCAAATATCCATGAAATGAAAAACTTAATTAAAATCCATTAACTTAAAATTAATTTACTTAAGGAAAAATAAAATTAAACACAAATCAAGGGTAAAATAACTCCCTAATAGAGAGTTATTGCAATCTTTTTTCACCAGCCACCCTTTTTTTATGTGTTAACCTCTCTTGTTTCTTTCTTTTCACTTTTGGTTTTTCTTCTTCTGCTCTTTCTTTGCTTTTTATTGGATTTCTTTTATTTTTTTTCTTTTCAATGTAGCACTTTTCTACTTAGTGAAGGCTTTTTGAGGTTATTTCATTTAGGCTAAGGCTTTTAAATGTGGAAATTCAAACAAACAAGATGTATAAATATTTAAGGCTCAATTAGGGTAACTAAGGATATATCATGCACATATTTAAACTAGAAAGGCTTGAACATTTCAAAACAATGCCTAAATCATATCTCCAGCTAATGCAATGTAGGATTTCACCTTAAGAATGAATCAAGAAAATACAAGGATTATATAAAACATGCAAGAAACATAATTTTTCTCTAGATGACATGCAATATTTAGCAAGAGATCAATTGCTTTATTTTCTATCCATCCTACAATAGCATTCACAAAAGAATTTAACTACCACTAAAGAGATATTCTTGTTTTACTAAAATCTAGATATGACACAACTCTATGAATGTGTTTTGAGAAATAGCCTTTTTCTTATAAAAGTAATCCCACTAACACATTTAGATAGATAAATTCTATTAAGGTTGCTCTTGCAATTAAGAAACTCGAATCTTAAAGAGCTACAAATTTTATTAAGATTTTTTAAACTCAACCTCATTAACATTACAGGATAGGTGCACCTACACCTTAGGGATGGAATTTAGAGTACTGAACTATTATTAAGGGGCATCCTACTTACAATTACTCTATGATTTTGTTTTTCCCTTTGAAAAGTTATTAGGATCTCTAATCACTTGGTGGGGATCCTCAAAGGCAGTTCTTTTATGGGCTATAACTTTATTTGTCAATTTATAACCACGCAAATGCATGTATCACTCACAAGTAATAAAGTGAAAGAGTAGACAACTGTTCCCACAAGTAATTACACTAAATCAAGTTAATTACCAAATTTATGACACCTTAATTTTATTAAAAAATGAATAATTCTAAAAATCAATAATTAAACTAAAGAACACATTTAGATACTATAATCTAAAAAGTCTAGGATATTGTTACCCGCAACACTTCACTTGACTCTTTCATATTTATAACAGCTAAATTGTTAACCAAGAGTTCTATTGTATTTATAGTCTCTCCTATTTGATTATAAAAATATCTTTCCTAACCAACCCCTTATATCTCTGTCAGAATTAGATTAAAGAAAGATTCATTAAGATTAGACTCTCATATGGCTATATATGACTGATGAGTATATCTCTTTCTCATAAATTGGTCCTAGCAAATGAATTTGAATATGTGCTATATTTTTTGGCACATGGACATATGCTATTTAATCCATGGTTCAACATAAATTCCCTCTCTCAAGTTCATTAAGGTTACCTAACCAATCTAATTGGTAATCAAGTAGTGGGTACTGTCGCAGGTACACCAAATATAATATCTTACCTCTCAAACTAACTTGTAATAGTGAGTGTAAGGGTCGATCTCACAAATATTGGTATTACCTTTTGTGAATCAAATAAAGGGGGGTTGAATGATGAAAGTAAAATAATAAAGTAAAAGAAAATGATTGCAAACAAAATAAAAGAGAGTGATTAATGATAAAAGCATTGGTTTTGGTTGATATCCACCATCAAATAATTACATTGATCATTGACAACATAATTAATCTTTAAATTGAGTATCTATCATTGAGATTCTATCCTTGTTCATCCTTAAGTTTACTAATTGATGATGATCGCCTCAATTAACCCTTATTAATAAGTAATCCTTTAGCATATCAGTAAAGTATAGCTTATTAACCGCATGAAGAATTAGAGAAACTGATAAAGTTAAAACAACATAGACACATTAGCTATATTTAATTTAGTCAATCATTCACAATAAGTTTAATAATTCATAATCCAAAATTATTAATCCTATTTGTCTCTTAAATCATAATAATAAAAACTTTATTCAAAAGATGATTCAGTAGTAAATTAAGAGAAATAATATACTAGTAAACCTCTTATCAATTATATGAATAATCATGTAGAAGAAGAGCAGATAAATAATCAATATTCAATTAAAATTGAACTAACAAATTCACATCCAAATCTCACAATGCATGAAAGATCCTCGAGGTTTCAATATTTTTCAACCAACAAAAAAAAACTAGCCACGTATGGCCATAAGAAAAATCTAGAGAAGAAGAAGAAACTTAAGAAATTGGTTATTTGAGCCTTGGATCCTTGGAAAAGCCTTTTCAATCTTGATTTCCCTCTTATTTTTAGGTTGAGAGAGTCCTAAATGAAGTAGGATTGCTTCTAGGTTGGTTCCTAAGCTTTTGGGCCTCAATTGGAGTCAAAATAACCTAAAACTCGCAATTTTTACTTTTTGCAGTGGTAGCGGGCACTACGGCACTCTATGGTAGTGACACAGCACTCATATTTCTAGGCAACGAGCATTGTGGCTCTACATGCTTGAGCGCGCCGCAATGACCAGTGCCACGAAGCTCCAGATATGGGCTTGCCAGCACCTCCGACGCCAACTTATGGGCACTAGGTGCTAATATTTCTTCATAATTTGAAAAGTAGTAACCATGAAAGTTATAACCCTGTCTCTTAACTTTTCATGGCTACTAGAATCACCTTAATTGGAACTAAATGGAGGGAGATTTATCCAAATTAGTGACAAAAGGTCAAGATTCTTCTTATTGCACCACGATTATGAGTTTTGAGCTCTATAATGCTCTAAAATTTTTGGAATTTGACAAAGTGATCTGTAACATCCCTAATTTCGTTTCATGTATTAATAAAAGTAAAAAAGTATTCAAAGTAACATCTCTCATTTCTTTTCTTTTATTAATAAAGGTACATAAATATTTAATTAAGGAAATAAAATTTATTAGACAATTTTTAGATATCTAAGGAAATATAATCCTTAGAAATTCTTCACCTTATGTGTATGTATAGAAATGTTCTAATATTAATGGAATAGGTAAAGAAAGAAAACCTAAGAGGAAATATTAGAAAGAAGCATGCTAAAGAACTTAGGCAAGAAAGAAAAATTTTTGTGAAGTAAGTAAATGTCTTAAAATGTCAAGAAGATTTGATTAGGGTAATTTTTCTTAATTTAAGAGCACAAATTACTAAGTTTGTATCTCCACCCATAAATTGGGCTTTCACCTATGGACACTTCATATATAGTTTTTCCACTTCACATAAGTTTGTAGCAAGCCCATTGGATAACCTAAGCAAGAATAAAAGATAGACTTGGACTAGGATATAGTAATTGAACCGATAGCCCAAAAATTATGAAAATGTAACCAAGCCCTCCAAGAAAGGTAGAATTTTATCCAAAGCAAAGAAAATGGGTAGGAATAAGCCTAAATCCAAGAGGAAAAATAAAATAAAATAAATTAGGTGATGATATAATAATGTAATAATAATAAAGATTAGATTACATGGCATTAAGACAAAAATTTAGCAAGTGGTGTGATTCTACATTCATAATTTTGGCAAATGGCATGATAATACAAGGCTTTAGGACAAAAACATCTATATCCTACACTCATAATTTTAGCAAGTGGTATGATAATACATGGCATTAGAACAAAACATTCCTATCCCACACAAATAATATCAACCAAATAATGGAGATTCAAGGGCTAAAAATTTGCCACCTAAAAAGGCAAACATATCATACTTGTTTAAGACAAAAGAAAATGGAAATGAATCCCTAAATCAAAGGGACCTTGTCCCTTATCTTAAGAACATATCATCATAATTTTCAAAATACAAATCTCCTTTTCCTATGCATATCTTGACTAACGAAGAGGAAGACAAGAACATAAGTTGTTTGTTTTCCAAAAATTCAACAAAGTGTATCCTAATTGTGATAAGGTAGATCCATGATCATGAAAGGTGTATTATTTGGTGGTCTATTTAACCCACCCCTACAACATTTTAATTTCATCCAAGTGAGGAAGAGAGAGAAATAGAAGCAAGGTAGAGTGAGGAAAGGAGAGAAAGAGAGGAGAAGAAAGAAAGGAAGAAGAATGTGAAGTTTAGAAGGCTAAGTACTCAAGGTAAGTTACCTTAATCTCGACTTGAATCCATTTTTCTTCTTCAACCTTGAGGTTCAAAAACTCACCCTCCTTCTTTTATTTAAGCTGCTAGAAAAGCTAAGGGAAGGGAGGAATCTTGATACTTCTTTCAAGGGGAAACAAGAAAACAAATTCACTAAGTGAGCTAGGGAGATTCTTAGGTAGGTTTAACAATATTTCTTTTTGAAGAAAAGTTTTGACATTTGTAACATTTATATGGAATTTTGATCTTAAGAACTTTGATGATTGGTCATCGATGTTGCTTTATCATGTTACATATTATTCTTGCATGTGATGTATGTTTGAATACTTAGGCTGTTGTAGATAGTTCTGCATAGTTACGGCTATGGGTGGCAAAAATTTTAATTTCTGTTTTTCAATTTCTGGGACCATTCTGTAGGGAAATAAAATAACTTGTTAACATAACAATTATAGATATACGTCACACAAAATTTTAGCAACTGGAATCACTCAATTTAGAGTCCATATGAGGTAGATATGGTCTGATTAGTAAGTAGTGTTCAGAAAATGGTTAATCAGGGAAGAATCTGTTGGGAAAGCTTCTGTTTTTGAATTTCTGGGACCATTATGTAAGGAATTAAAATAACTTGTTAACATAACAATTATCAATATACTTATCACGGATTTTTAGCAACTGCAAGCACTCAATTTGGAGTTCATATGAGGTAGATATGGTCTGATTAGTAAGTAGTGTTCAGAAAATGGTTAATCAGGGAAGAATCTGTTAGGAAAGCTTCTATTTTTTAATTTCTGGGACCATTCTGTAAGAAATTAAAATAACCTTTTAACATAACAATTATATATATACGTCTCACGAATTTTTAGCAACTGGAATCACTCAATTTAGAGTCCATATGAGGCAGATATGATCTGCTTTGTATGTAGTGTTCAGAAAAAGGTTAATCAGGGAAGAATCTGTTAGAAAAGCTTTTATTTTTGAATTTCTGGGTCCATTTGGTGATGAATTAAAATAACTTGTTAACATAACAATTATATATATATGTCTCACGGATTTTTAGAGTCCATATGAGGTAGATATTTTCCGATTAGTAAGCAAAGGTCAGAAAATGGTTAATCAGGGAAGAATATATTAGGATAGTTTTTGTGTTTTAATTTCTGAGAACATTTTGTAGAGAATTAAAATAAATTGTTAACATAACAATTGTTGATATATGTGTCACGGATTTTTAACAACTGGAATAACTTAATTTGGAATTCATATGAGGGAGATATGGACAGATTAGTAGGTAAAGGTCAAAACCTATCCGAGAGAAAATAACCTATACTTTGAAGGAGTAATGTCACCTTGATTTCTTAATATTTCGCTAAACTGTTCAACATAATAGTTTTAGATAATTGTTTTATCTTGAAATTGACACCAAGATCACCTACATCGGAGTTCCATTGAGGTAGTTATGCTCTGATTAGTAAGAGAATGTTAGATATGATGAAAACTTGCATCAAGAAAATAAAGAAATAAAATTAATATTTAAAAAAGAAGACGAATCTTATAAATGACTAGTATATGCCATAGTCATTGCCATTGTATGAACTTCTTACCATCTTAAGTGTGAAATTTTGACATGAAAATATTTTATTAAGTGATATTTGAAATGGTTATGTTCATGGCATGATTACCAATGATTTTTGGTAATAGTTATATTTTGATGAACATACTTGTTATTGAAAGTATATTTTTGGCTATCATTGTGAAAAGAAAAGAAATGAGCATGGTCACATGGAAATCCGTGTGGTGCACCAGTAGGGGACGCCCTACCAACGGTTATGATCATGTTAATAAGAAAAGATAGAGAAAGTAAGTCATGTCGGACGGAGCGAGAATAGCCCGTGCCGGAGAGTAGAAAATACTCACCCTGACCGTGGTAGCTTGATATGACAATAAATTGATAGTCATTATATGATATCTTAAAAAATAGTATTTATGGCATACATGTTATAATTGTACAATTTTCATGAGCATGGATAAAGTGCATTCATGTGACCTAAAGATATTTTCTGTAGTTTATACAGATGGACATGATATGATGAACTATATTGATGGTAAATTATGATTTATTGTTGAACCTACTGGGATTTTATTCTCACTATATGTCCATATCATGTTCAGAAGAATAATTATGCAGATTTTCTCAATGACACTTATTATTTCCGTACGTTGGATCAAGGTGCCCTACGTTGGGCAACTACTAGTTATATCAGATGTATCTGTAGTAGATGTGACTGAGATTCCGGTGGAAGTGCCGCCACCCGCACCAGTGTTCCCGAAAGTAGTCGACGTAGATGATTAGAGCTAATATGTATCTTTGTACAAATTTTTGTAAAATAATGGTGTGTAGTTTGTAAAATAATGGTGTATACAGAAACTCAGTATTGTATCACTGTTAATAACAATTATGCTTGGTTAAAGTGATTATTATTACGAGTTAAGTGGTTAGAATTAAAGCAGTAATAACTTCATGGAATTTTACAAATATATAAAAAAATTTTTTTTTACATTTACATAAATGGAGTTGTTACATAATTGGTATCAGAGCAAGTCGATCCTAGATGGCCAATGGTTGGATGGTTATCTGAATCGATCTTATAGTGTCTTGAGTATGTGGTTGTGCTGTGTAGGGGATCAGTGATTCATATAGGTAAGAAATTACTAGTGTTTCCTATCTATATGCTGATGTGGTGTTATGACTGCTATTAAATATTTTTGAACTAACTATTGGGTTGATCACCTCAATAGCATCATAACTTTGTTTTTGCCACAGTAGGAAATGGCACCACTAAGGAGGAATCCAGCAACCAATGTAGAAGAAAGCCTACACAACCTAGCCACGGCAATTCGAGACCAAGTCATGACCACCAACCAAATTTTACAATATCTCCAGATTGCTAATAACTCAAATAGTGAGAATGGTGCTAACAGCCGGATGGTTGGAAACGATAATGGCATATCCGAGTTCCTGAGGACTAGACCACCTTGTTTCCAAGGTGGCTATGACCCAACGGTAGCCGAAAGGTGGATAAGGGAATTAGAGAAAATCTTTAAAGTGATGAGCTGTACTGAAGAGCAGCAAGTTATTTTTGTTGTATATATGTTAAAGGATGAAGCAGAATACTGGTGGCGTGGAGCTAGAGAACTTTTAGTTCATCAGGGCAGATAGATCACCTGACAAGTGTTCGAGGACATTTTTTTTGAAAAGTACTTTCCAAGTACTGTACGGGCAGAGAAAGAGATCAAATTTCTCCAACTCAGGCAAGGCAGCATGACCGTGGACCAATATATCACAAGGTTCGAGGAGCTGTCTAAGTTCTCCTCTTATCTGCGATATAACCCAGATGAAGCATGGAAGGCGGTTAAGTTCGAAGCAGGACTAAACCCGAAGATAAAGAATGTTGTTATAGCTATGGAGATCAGGGAGTTTGTACCTCTAATAAATAAATGCAGACTCTTGGAAAAGAGTTTAAAGGCAGTGGAGGACGAGAAGCAAAGGCAAAACCTATGGAAGAGGAAGAAAAATTTTTCCAACCCTGGAAAGAACGTGAGAAGAAGTGGATATGGAGCTGGTAAGAGGCCATTGACTGCGGGTCTTAGACCTTTTCAACAAGACCTTGCCTCAGTCAAGTGCGCTAAGGGCGGATGCATGCATGGTAACCGGCCATGCTACATAGGACAAGATGTCTACTTCAATTGTGGACAGAAGGGACATTTTACGAGAAACTATCCACAGAATGTGGGAAAGCAGCCAGAACAGAGGCCTCAGGTGAAAGGAAGGGTTTTCAACCTGAGTGGCCAAGAGGCAGCTCAATTTTCTAAAATGATTCAAGGTACATGCTATATCTATGGATTTGCTCTTATGGTGTTATTTGACTCTGGTGCTAGTCATTCATTTATATCGGAAGAATGTATTAGGAAGTTTCAGTTTCCTATTTTTGAAACTCCCTATGAGCTATCCGTAGTAACCCCTACAGGGGAAAGGGTATTAACTTCCTCTGTATGTAAAGACTGTCAAGTCACCATCCAGGAGAAAACTTTTTCTGTAGACCTCGTCTGTTTACCTTTAAGAGGTATTGAGGTCATTCTAGGGTTAGACTGGATGTCTAGAAATCGAGTCTTGCTGAATTGTTGTAACAAGATCGTTGAATTTCTACCTCTTACTCCAAAAGATGAGGTCCAGTTATTGATGCTTAATGCCAATCAAGTTAATAGGGAGTTGAAGAATGGAGTACTTGGATACATTCTCTTGTATTTATCAAACCTAGAATTCGAATCGAAACTTGATGAAATCCCAATAGCCAACGATTTTCTTGAAGTATTTCCATCAGATATTCCAGGCTTACCTTCCAAGAGAGAGATAGAGTTCTCTATTGATCTTCTACCTGGGACAAGTCCTATCTCTATTGCACCATATAGAATGGCCTCGAAGGAACTACAGGAACTCAAGAAACAGTTGGAGGAACTATTAGACAAGCAATTCATTAGACCGAGTGTATCACCTTGGAGAGCTCATGTATTGTTTGTTAAGAAGAAAGACGCGAGCTTGAGACTATCCATAGATTACAGATAGCTGAATAAGGTGACTATAAAAAACAAGTACCCTCTCCTTAGGATAGATGACTTATTGGATCAATTGAAGGGAGCCTCCATTTTTTCTAAAATTGACTTGAGGTCAGGATATCATCAGATTAGGATCAAGGAGGAGGACGTACCAAAAACTGCTTTCAGGACTAGGTATGGGCACTATGAGTTTCTCGTAATGCCCTTCGGGTTGACGAATGCACCTGCAATTTTCATGGATTACATGAATTGCATTTTTTGACCCTACCTAGATCAATTTGTTGTAGTGTTCATTGATGACATCTTGATATATTCTAAGAGTGAGAAAGAACATGAACAACATCTCCAAATCGTGCTGCAAGTGCTGAAAGAGAAAAATTTATATGCCAAATTAGAGAAGTGTAAATTTTGGCTATCAGAGGTGAAGTTTCTCGGACATGTCATCTCTAATAGAGGGGTAGCCATAGATCCTAGCAAGACGGAAGCAGTGATTCAGTGGGAGAGACCAAAGACGGTTACAAAAGTCAAAAGTTTCCTGGGTTTGGCAGGATACTATAGGAGGTTTATACAAAACTTCTCTCGTATAGCCTTGCCATTTACTAAATTGACCAGGAAGGGAAGTCCTTTCAAATGGACTGATCAATGTGAAGCTAGTTTTCAGGAGCTGAAGACAAGACTGACCATTCCTCCTGTTTTAATTATTTCAGACCCCACAGGATATTTTGAAGTGTATAGTGATGCTTCAAAGAAAGGGCTAGGATGTGTGCTAATGCAAGATAAGAGAGTAGTTGCTTACCTCTAGGCAACTGAGACCCCACGAAGAAAACTATCCAACCCATGATCTTGAATTGGCGACAGTGGTGTTTGCCTTAAAGATTTGGCAACACTATTTGTACGGGGCAACCTTTGAAGTATATTGTGATCATAAGAGTCTTAAATACCTCTTTGATCAGAAGGAGTTAAATATGAGGCAACGAAGATGGGGTAGAATTTCTCAATGACTACAAGTTTGAGATAAAGTATCATTCCAGAAAGGCGAATGTTGTAGCAGATGCCTTGAGTCGAAAATCTCTGCACATGGGTCAAATGATGGTGTATGAGATGCAGATGCTAAAGGAGTTTCGAAATTTAAAGCTAGCCACTACTCTTACTCCAAAGAATCTATTCATTAATGGTTTAAGTATAGGTGTGATCTTAGAGCCCAGATCAAAGAGGCTCAAGCTCACGACCAATACTTACAGGATCATAAAGACCAAGGTAATTTTTTTGTCATGGAAGATGGAGCAATCATGTATCAGGGAAGGATTTGTGTCCCTCAAGATCAAGAGTTGAGGACTAAGATCTTGCAGGAAGCGCATCAGAGTAAATACATAGTCCATCCTGGATGCACTAAAATGTACCAGGATTTAAAAAGGATGTATTGGTGGCCAGGGATGAAAAAGGACATTGCCGAGTTTGTGGTGAAATGTCTTATTTGTCAAAAGGTGAAGGTGGAGCATCAAAAGCCAGCGGAATTTCTACAACCTCTTGAGATCCCTAAATGGAAATGGGACAGTATCTCAATGGACTTTGTTGTGGGATTACCTAAGACTTCAGTGGGACATGACTTTATTTGGGTAATAATTGACAGATTAACCAAATCTTCTCACTTTTTACCCATAAAAATTAACTATTCACTGGATAAATTAGCCTAATTGTACGTCCAGAAAATAGTTAGACTGCATGGAATTCCCTTAAATATCGTTTCTGATAGAGATCCGAGGTTCACATCGAGGTTTTGGAAGGCATTGCAGGAAGCTTTTGGTACTCAATTGCGGTTCAGTACTGCCTACCATCCTCAGACTGACAGGCAGACAGAACGAACCATTCAAACCCTAGAAGATATGTTGAGGGCCTGTGTGATAGAGCAAGGTAAAGGATGGGATAAGTACCTACCTTTAGTAGAGTTTGCTTATAATAATAGCTATCACTCTAATATTAAGATGGCCCCCTATGAAGCTTTATACGGTAGAAAGTGCCGATCTCTGTAACATCCCTAATTTCATTTCTTTTATTGATAAAAGTATATAAATATTTAATTACGGAAATAAAATTTATTAGAAAATATTTTAGATATCTAAGAAAATATAATCCTTAGAAATTCTTCACCGTATGTATATGCATATAGAAAATGTTTCTAACATTAAGAGAACAAATAAAGAGGGAAAACCTAATAGAAAAAAAAATTAGAAATAACATACTAAGAGATGCAAAATTCTTGGATAAGGAAGATAAATTTTTAGAAATAAGTAAAGGTCTTAAAATTTCAAGAACTTTAGATTAGGGTAATTTTTCATAATTCAAGAACTAGAGTTACTAAGTTTAAAATCTTTACCCATACATTGGGCTTTTACCTATGGACACTTCATATAGAGTTTTTCCACTTCACATAAGTTTCTAGCAAACCCATTGGATAACCTAAGTAAGAAATAAAACATAGACTTGGACTAGGATATAGTAATTGGACCGATAACCCAAAAATTATGAAAATGTGACCTAGCCCTCCAAGAAAAGTAGAATTTTATCCAAAACAAAGAAAATGGGTAGGAATAAGCCCATAATGGGTAGGAATAAGCCCAAATCCAAGAGAAAAAATAAAATAAAATAAATTAGATGATGATATAATAATGTAATAATAATAAAGATTATGTTACATGGCATTAAGACAAAAATTTAGCAAGTGGTGTGATTCTACATTCATAATTTTGGCAAGTGGCATGATAATACAAGGCTTTAGGACAAAAACATCTATATCCTACACTCATAATTTTAGCAAGTGGTATGATAATACATGGAATTAGGACAAAACATTCATATCCCACACAAATAATATCAACCAAATAATGGAGATTCAAGGGCTAGAAATTTGCCACCTAAAAAGGCAAACCTATCATACTTGTTTAAGACAAAAGAAAATGGAAATAAATCCCTAAATCAAGGAGACCTTGTCTCTTATCTTAAGAAAATATCATCATAATTTTCAAAATACAAATCTCCTTTTCTTATGCATATCTTGACTAACGAAGAGGAAGACAAGAACATAAGTTGTTTGTTTTCCAAAAATTCAACCAAGTGTAATCTAATTGTGATAAGGTAGACCCATGATCATGAAAGGTGAATTATTTGGTGGTTTATATAAGAAAACCCACCCTTACAACATTAGAATTTCGTCCAAGTGAGGGAGAGGAAAAATAGAAGCAAGGTAGAGTGAGGAAAGGAGAGGAAGAAAGGAAGAAATAGGAAGGAGAAGTCTAGGGGACTAAGTGCTCCAGGTAAGTTTAACAATATTTCTTTTTGAAGAAAAATTTTGAAACTTATAATATTTATATGAGATTTTGATCTTAGAACTTTGATGATTGGTCATGGATGTTGCTATATCATGTTACATATTGATCTTGCATGTGATGTATGTTTGAATACTTAGACTGGTATAGAAGGTTCTGTATAGGTATGGTTAACATAAGAATTAAATATATATATATATATATGTGTGTGTGTGTGTGTGTGTGTGTGTGTGTGTGTGTGTCACGGATGTTCAGCCACTGGAATAATTCAAGTTGGAGTCCATATGAGGTAGATATGGTCCGATTAGTGAGCAAAGGTCAGAAAATGGTTCAACAGGGAAGAATATGTTAGGATAGCTTCTGTATTTTAATTTCTTGGATTTATCTGTAAGGAATTAAAATAAATGGTTAACATAAGAATTATAGATATTTGTGTCAAGGACTTTTATCCATTGGAATCACTCAAGTTGGAGTTCATATGAGGTAGATATGTTTCGATTAGTAAACAAATGTCAAAAAATGGTTAATCAGGGAAGAATATGTTAGGATAGCTTCGGTGTTTTAATTTCTAGGAACATTATATAAGGAATTAAAATAAATGGTTAATATATGAATTATAGATATATGTGTCACGGATATTTACCCACTGGAATCACTTAATTTGGAATTCGTACGAGGAAGATATGGACAGATTAGTAGGTAGAGGTCATAACCTACCCGAGAAGAAATAACCTGTACTTTGAGGGAGTAATATCACCATGATATCTTAATATTTCGTTCACCTGTTCAACATAATAGTTTTAGATAATTATTTTATCTTTAAATTGACACCAAGATCACCTACATCGGAGTTAAATTGAGGGAGTTATACTCTGATTAGTAAGAGAAGGTTAGATAGGATGAAAACCTACATCAAAAAAATAAAGAAATAAAATTAATATTTAAAAAAGAAGATGAATCTTATTGTAATAACCGTAAAATTTAACAAAAAAATCCAATTAAAGGAAATTTAGAATAAAAGAGAGAATTTTGACAATAGAGATAAGAACCAGTGAAAATATGTATATTTATTACATGGATTAAAGAATTACAAAAAAAAAAGAAATATGAGAATTTATATTTTAGCGCGCTATTAGCAAAAATATTATTATTTATGTAGAAATAATTATGATTTGTTAAAAGTAAGTGGACTTTTAAGTAAAAGAAGTATTGTGTTGCTTAAAATAATTATATCGGCCTCTATTGAATTTTTATGGTATTTTTAGAAATATTCTTTCTTTTAATATGAATAAAGATATTTGTTTTGAAATTTGTTTTAATATGATTTTTATTGAGAAAAATTATGATTTAAGAGTTTAACTAAAGATTTATGAGGAAGGAAATTTTTAAAAATTTTTGGGATATTTTATGATGAAAAATGGAATTTATATGAATTTTTATAAAAAAAAATCCTATTATTAATTATTAATAAATATTATTATATTAAAAAAAAAAAAACAAAAAAACAAATGTCAGAAACCATAAACGAAGCCGAGTGCAAAATTTCATAAGGAAGAAAAGAAAAGAAAAAAAACGAAAAGGAATAGTAATGAATAGTGAGTGCATAGTAATCTCAAAATTTATCTTTCGATTTAAAGTGCTTAGGGGCTTCCAATCTCAAAACTGAAATTGTTATTGGATTCAGGACGAAGAGTACTTCAATTTTGACCGATCAGTTTTTCAAATCAACCGTTGAATCACTGTAGATCTGAAGTAGAAAATCTCGGTAAAAGGTAAGTTCTGAAAAACCTTACTTAAAGACTTCAAATTAGAAATCTGACACCGTAGATGGGTTCAGAAGCTTGATAAACATTAGAATATGTAATTTTTTTCGGTCATTTGGTAACTTTTTATATGGCGGTGAATAGTACTTTTGGCCGTGAATAGTGGCGGATGAATAGTAATTCCGGCGATGAATAGTGACGATGAATAGTGTTTCCGGTGGTGAACAGTACCCGAGCTCATTTAAGGTTTTTGGACCTTCCGGACACGTTTTTGAAGCTTATTTGGTCAAATTCAGACTAGAAACGAGGATTTTAGGGCTGTCCAATCTGGAGCCCTTACCTGTGAGTAGATAATTCTTCCTATAACTTGTTTTTACTCTTCTTGAACTTTTCATTGATAAATGAGTATGATTACATGTTATTTATATGTTCATATGTTTCTGAAATGGTTTGAAATATTTGAAATGATTGAGAAATGATATCTAGTTCAAGAAGAGTATGATTTTTGAAATAGATTTTGAAATGCTTTGGATACGTTATTTCTAAATGCATTTCGCATTACATGGCAAAGAAATTATGATATGCTTATGACATTGATTTATAGAGATATATGATTGCTTAGAGAAAGGGCATATATATGTGATAAACCCTGAATGGGTAATTTATAACAGATGAATTTTTGAAATACATTGAACATGTGATTTTTACATGTATTTCGCATTACATGTCAAAGAAAGTATGTTATACATGTGACATTGATTTTACAGTGATATGGTTGCCTTGGATATGGGCATGATTATATGATTTCTCTGATTGAAAAATTTATAATAAAAGATTTTGTACTGAGACTGAAAGCTCTGTTTGAAATGATATGTAAAGTGATAAGTTGTTGAATATGATTGTATGGCGAATTATTTGATAATGATGCATTGCATATGATGGATATGCACTTTTATACATGTTTATATATTCATATAAAAAATATATATGTATTGATGAGAAATGACGAGATTATATGGCTTGAGACGGTATTGTGAAGGTGGTATTAGTGGTAATGTGAGGAGGCAGTAGGGTGATGAACTCACATTCGCTAATTACCTATTGTGATGATGACAGTGGTAATGTGAGGAGGCAGAAGGGTGATGAACTCACATTCCCTGTTGATCTATTGAAGTTGTAGTCAGTGGTAATGTGAGGAGGCAGTAGGGTGATGAACTCACATTCCCTGATTACCTATTGTGATTGTGACTATGGTAATGTGAGGAGGCAGAAGGGTGATGAACTCACATTCCATGTTTATCTATTGAGTATATTGAAAGTTATGACATACTTGAGCATTATATAAAAGAATTGATTTTTATTGCATATCAAATTCGATTTAAGATAAATTTGTATCATATGTGGTTACAGATATTTGTATGTGATTTGAATTGAGATGTTTTGAAATGCGGGTCCCATATGAATGTACTCCTGAATGTAACTTTTCAATATGAGAAACTTTGAAATGAAAAGTACATCCATATGTTGACCTAAGAGGTTATAGGGGGTGTTATCTGCTCACTGAGTTGTAAAACTCACTACACGATGTGGATCTATTTTTCAGATAAAGACACTGAGTTTGGTCCAGCAACCAAGTGATCGACTAGAGGTTGTACTCCAGTGGTGAGCCTACATTGTTTTTAGGCTCTCAATGTTTTATAATTGCAAAATATTTGTACTCTAGAGTTGCTCTGAACGTCACAGGCAGGATCCTTGCTTCTACTGTTACTCTGGTGTTTATAGACGTAAACTGTATATTGTATATGTGTATGAGCACTTATATGTATTGGTTTATATGATAAAGAATGGCATTATGTACATTTATGGAAAATATATGTGTATGGTATATGGATTTCACGTGCCCTAAAATTAGGGTCGTGACAAGTTGGTATCAGAGCATTAGGTTTCCCTGTGACAATCAGAGCAAAGGATTCTTTAGTAGGACCTTTAGTATCGATATGAGCCGGACATATTTATACTTCAGGTGCTGCTGAGGGATTCTATAGGATTTCAAATTCCTTTCTATTCTAAGTTGTTAAAGTTTATAGTATAAGATGGATTGATTATTGTAACATCTTAAGAGATATCTATGGATCAATTACAGCTTGAAAGTGAAAGTGATAGGCATCTCAGAGAATTTAAAGAATTGATACAAATACCAAATATGATGGTTTCTGAATGTGACATCTGTTGTACCGGTTGTCTAGATATGGTAGACTGTGATGTGCTATTGAGAATGAATTTGTTGGCATTATGTCATGTCATTTTAAAATGTCACTATAAGGTGATTAAATTCAATATTCTTGGAGAATTTTCTTTCTTGATACAAGGGGATCGTAGTGAGATACCCAGTAATCTAATCTCTGCTTTAACATCCCATAAGTGATTATAGAAAGGTGACAAGAATATTTGACAATGATGAGAGATGTTGATATAAAGTATATCAGTGTAAATCAAGTTCCAGTGGTTAAAAAAAAATTTCTGATGTAATTCTTGAAGAATTGCCAGGATTACCTCAAAATGTAAAATATAATTTGGTATTGATTTACTTCCTGGAATCCAACCAGTGTCTATACCTCTATATAGAATGGCACCGACTGAACTCAAGGAATTGAAAGATCAGTTGTGACACTTGTTAGACTAGGGATTTATATACCCTAGTACTATTACATGGAGTGCTTCAGTTCTATCTGTGAAAAAGAAAGATGGATCACTATGATTATGCATGGATTATAGACAATTGAATAAAGTGACAATGTGGAATAAATACTCATTACCTCATATAAATGATATATTTGACCAGCTACAAGGTGCTCAACATTTAAAAAAAAATTGAATTGATTTGATATCTGGATCTCATCAATTGAGGATAAGGGAAGAGGATATTAAAAAAAAAATTCTTTTAAGACTCGTTATGGTATTATGAGTTCTTGGTGATGTCATTTAGTCTGACAAATGCCTAGTTGCATTCAAGGACTTGATAAAAAAAAAGAGTATTGAAGCCATCTCTGAATTAATTTGTCATTATAATTATTGATAATATACTAGAATATTTCAAGAGTTCAGAGGATCATAAGAAATATTTAAAGATAGTATTACAAACTCCAAGGGAGTATCAGCTATATGCTAAGTTCTCAAAATATGAATTTTGACTTAGTAATAGTACTTTCTTAAGGTATGTGGCTAGCAAGATAGTATCCAAGATAACCCTAAGAAAGTAAAAGCGGTACAGCAATGCCCACATCTTGCTACAGTTACAGATGAAGATTCAAGTCCAATTTGTGCTTTCTACTGTGGTCTGTTGTCCATTCTATTTGAGCTGTGATTGGATCAGGTATATGAACATATGCTTGTAAAGCATCAATCAACTCCTCAGCATCTGAAGCTAAGATGAGAATTCGTCGTGCTGAGTGTGGGATAAACCTTTGTTCCACAGCATGATCAAGGAAAGATAACAAACCATCAAAGAAGTGATTAACATTTAATAAACCTATTGGTTTGTGATGCATATTTAGTTGTGCCCAAGAGACGATTTGGAAAATCTCCTCTAAAGTACCAAAACCACCTGGTAAGGCAATGAAGGCGTCAGCATTGCTCATCATTCTAGCCATGCGTTCATGCATGGAAGCTACTCTATATTCTTCCCCAATTGTTTTCCCTATGTTGCTAGATGCAGCTAGAGCTGTAGGAAGAATACCTAGAACTTGGCATCCTCCTACATGTGCAGCTGTAGCCACACACCCCATTAACCCACAGTTACCTCCACCATAGACTAGATGAATTTTTCTTCTGGCCAGCACCATACCCAGGTTTTGTGCTGCTTTCACATATTCTCCATCTTTTCCAGGACTGGAACCACAAAAGACACAAATATTTCGAAACTGACGGAATGCGGTTCCTTCCATAATTTCTATCACCTTAACTCTGAGTATGAAAATAAAGATACTAATGTAGAACTTATAGAAGGGCATATTTATAATAGCTATGCGAATAGGCCGGATATTATTAGAACAGCTATGTGAGTGATTGGTGGATATCAGCTAAATTGAATATAAAATTTTCAAAAATGACGGCAAGCATATATATATACAGCAGTTATGACTGTGACCCATATTAAACACATAAGGAAAAAAAAATTGAGAAAAATGCAAACTAGTTAGTTGTTGAAGAGGGACAAGTAAAAGATTTATCTTGTTTTTCTCAATATTTTTACCAGTTGACTATTGGTTTATAAGTTGACTAGCTATTTTGAGAAATTTTAATTTGGACTGGTTATTTACAGTTGATTGATTATATATATTTTGAAACAACCAACTGCATCCTACCAGTTAACTATGTGCTCTTGTTATTCACAGACTTTATAGGCTCAGAGATATTTTTTTTCATATGATATGCTTCCGCCGAATAACAATATCTTTGTATTAAATATTGGCACATATATTCAAAATTTGCGGCCACCGATTTTTGCCGAAATCGTAGATAGATTTTGTTTATAGATTTTCAAGAATTACGGCCACCGATTTTAATGCTTTTCAATGTTTGTTTAAATTTTTGACTTTCTATTTTGGCACCATTCTCTATTGTGCTTTTCGTCTGTTTCACTGCATTCTCCCTCATTAACGGTTGGTATTAAATGCAAGGTTGTTTTTCCTCATTTCAAGGAAAGATAATTTCTAATATTTGGAACTCAGTTATTATGGTGTTCAACTGATTATTGGATTAAAGTAATAAAAATTTTGAAAAGACTAGATGGATGATGATGTAATGGTGTTTTGACGAATGTAATCAAAGGAATTAACGGTGTTGATGTTTTTGAGGAGTAAAGTATGGAAAGTAAGATTTAAGTTAATCTCGAAATTTTTTTTTTTTTTTTTTTTTTAATTTGGAAACATGGAGAATATTTTGATTATCATCTTCGAGAATTATATAAGTGATTAAGATATTTGTGTTAAGGATTTATACCCTACTAAATTGAGACTCATGTTGAGATTGGAAATTCACGTATGAATAATTGTTGAGAAAAGAGATTTCTGAAGAAGCCATAGATTGTAAATATGGATAACCCGAGGTAATAAAGATATACTGAGATATAAAAAAAAATGGTACTAGTATAATGGTAAAAAAAAAAAAGATACAAGTGAAATTTTTCATTGGCAGGTATGTTGGCAAGTACGAAGTGAATATATTATCTCAAGAGAGTTATTTAGGAAGTCTAAGGATCTTTATTAGATTATAGTATGACTGATACTAAAATTAAATTATGTGTTTATACATTAGAAGTTATACTTTAAGTATCTTTATATTATTGTGGTGAAAGTTGGGAGAAATTAATTGTCCTTAGTTGAACTTGCTCATAGCAGTAATTATCATGCCAATATACAATGGCATCATTTGAAGTTTTACATGAACATTATAGGTTTCTTAATATGTGAGTGCATTGAGAACAGTTAAACTTTGGAAATATAATTTGGAATAACATGCAATAAATAGAATATGAATTATCTAAATTGATGATGCTAGTTTGAAGAGCATGCTTCAAACATATGTTTTTGAGATAGGTAGGAGATTTCTTAACAGAATTTGTCTATAATAAAATGATATTAGAATATTTAAGCCTTATGTAAGAGGTGTTACAAATGTTCTGTTAAATGACTCAGTGGAGTTAGATTTATTATAAGATGTCATTGATAAAGTGAAATTGATTAGAAAAAGAATACTGGAAACTCAATACAAGTCAAAAGTTTACAAGGACTATGAATGTTGAGCACTAGGAATTTTCAGTTGGTGATCATATATTTTTTAATGACTCACCAATGAAAGAGGTAATGAGATTTAAAAAGAAAGGGAAGTTACCCTCTCGGTATATAGAATTATTTGAATTCTTGATAAGATCGGTTTACCACTTGCATTGGATAATGTTTATCCAGTTTTTCATGTTTCTATACTACGAAAATATTTACCGGATTCTACACATGTTATACAGTGTCCATTGATTCAGTTAAAAATTTAAATTTATGAGGAACAACTAGTAGCAATAGTGGACAGATAAGTAAGGAAGTTATGGTTAAAAGAAATACCTATAGTAAAGGTGATATGGAAAAAAAAAATCATTCTTTTGAGAAAGCTACTTGGGAAAGAGAGGAGGATATACGGCCAAATATCCGTATTTATTTGAACAATGAGGTTAGTGTTTATCTGCAACAGTGGTGATGAAATTCGGAGACCGAATTTCTTTAAGGGGGGAAGAATGTAATAACCGTAAAATTTAACAAAAAATCCAATTAAAGGAAATTTAGAATAAAAGAGAGAATTTTGACAATAGAGATAAGAACCAGTGAAAATATGTATATTTATTACATGGATTAAAGAATTACAAAAAAAAAAGAAATATGAGAATTTATATTTTAGCGCGCTATTAGCAAAAATATTATTATTTATGTAGAAATAATTATGATTTGTTAAAAGTAAGTGGACTTTTAAGTAAAAGAAGTATTGTGTTGCTTAAAATAATTATATCGGCCTCTATTGAATTTTTATGGTATTTTTAGAAATATTCTTTCTTTTAATATGAATAAAGATATTTGTTTTGAAATTTGTTTTAATATGATTTTTATTGAGAAAAATTATGATTTAAGAGTTTAACTAAAGATTTATGAGGAAGGAAATTTTTAAAAATTTTTGGGATATTTTATGATGAAAAATGGAATTTATATGAATTTTTATAAAAAAAAATCCTATTATTAATTATTAATAAATATTATTATATTAAAAAAAAAAAACAAAAAAACAAATGTCAGAAACCATAAACGAAGCCGAGTGCAAAATTTCATAAGGAAGAAAAGAAAAGAAAAAAAACGAAAAGGAATAGTAATGAATAGTGAGTGCATAGTAATCTCAAAATTTATCTTTCGATTTAAAGTGCTTAGGGGCTTCCAATCTCAAAACTGAAATTGTTATTGGATTCAGGACGAAGAGTACTTCAATTTTGACCGATCAGTTTTTCAAATCAACCGTTGAATCACTGTAGATCTGAAGTAGAAAATCTCGGTAAAAGGTAAGTTCTGAAAAACCTTACTTAAAGACTTCAAATTAGAAATCTGACACCGTAGATGGGTTCAGAAGCTTGATAAACATTAGAATATGTAATTTTTTTCGGTCATTTGGTAACTTTTTATATGGCGGTGAATAGTACTTTTGGCCGTGAATAGTGGCGGATGAATAGTAATTCCGGCGATGAATAGTGACGATGAATAGTGTTTCCGGTGGTGAACAGTACCCGAGCTCATTTAAGGTTTTTGGACCTTCCGGACACGTTTTTGAAGCTTATTTGGTCAAATTCAGACTAGAAACGAGGATTTTAGGGCTGTCCAATCTGGAGCCCTTACCTGTGAGTAGATAATTCTTCCTATAACTTGTTTTTACTCTTCTTGAACTTTTCATTGATAAATGAGTATGATTACATGTTATTTATATGTTCATATGTTTCTGAAATGGTTTGAAATATTTGAAATGATTGAGAAATGATATCTAGTTCAAGAAGAGTATGATTTTTGAAATAGATTTTGAAATGCTTTGGATACGTTATTTCTAAATGCATTTCGCATTACATGGCAAAGAAATTATGATATGCTTATGACATTGATTTATAGAGATATATGATTGCTTAGAGAAAGGGCATATATATGTGATAAACCCTGAATGGGTAATTTATAACAGATGAATTTTTGAAATACATTGAACATGTGATTTTTACATGTATTTCGCATTACATGTCAAAGAAAGTATGTTATACATGTGACATTGATTTTACAGTGATATGGTTGCCTTGGATATGGGCATGATTATATGATTTCTCTGATTGAAAAATTTATAATAAAAGATTTTGTACTGAGACTGAAAGCTCTGTTTGAAATGATATGTAAAGTGATAAGTTGTTGAATATGATTGTATGGCGAATTATTTGATAATGATGCATTGCATATGATGGATATGCACTTTTATACATGTTTATATATTCATATAAAAAATATATATGTATTGATGAGAAATGACGAGATTATATGGCTTGAGACGGTATTGTGAAGGTGGTATTAGTGGTAATGTGAGGAGGCAGTAGGGTGATGAACTCACATTCGCTAATTACCTATTGTGATGATGACAGTGGTAATGTGAGGAGGCAGAAGGGTGATGAACTCACATTCCCTGTTGATCTATTGAAGTTGTAGTCAGTGGTAATGTGAGGAGGCAGTAGGGTGATGAACTCACATTCCCTGATTACCTATTGTGATTGTGACTATGGTAATGTGAGGAGGCAGAAGGGTGATGAACTCACATTCCATGTTTATCTATTGAGTATATTGAAAGTTATGACATACTTGAGCATTATATAAAAGAATTGATTTTTATTGCATATCAAATTCGATTTAAGATAAATTTGTATCATATGTGGTTACAGATATTTGTATGTGATTTGAATTGAGATGTTTTGAAATGCGGGTCCCATATGAATGTACTCCTGAATGTAACTTTTCAATATGAGAAACTTTGAAATGAAAAGTACATCCATATGTTGACCTAAGAGGTTATAGGGGGTGTTATCTGCTCACTGAGTTGTAAAACTCACTACACGATGTGGATCTATTTTTCAGATAAAGACACTGAGTTTGGTCCAGCAACCAAGTGATCGACTAGAGGTTGTACTCCAGTGGTGAGCCTACATTGTTTTTAGGCTCTCAATGTTTTATAATTGCAAAATATTTGTACTCTAGAGTTGCTCTGAACGTCACAGGCAGGATCCTTGCTTCTACTGTTACTCTGGTGTTTATAGACGTAAACTGTATATTGTATATGTGTATGAGCACTTATATGTATTGGTTTATATGATAAAGAATGGCATTATGTACATTTATGGAAAATATATGTGTATGGTATATGGATTTCACGTGCCCTAAAATTAGGGTCGTGACACTTATAAATGAAAATAATAAATGACTAATATAGCCATAGTTATTGCCATTGTATGAACTTCTTACCATCTTAAGTGTGAAATTCTGACATGAAAATATTTTATAAAGTGATATTTGAAATAGTTATGTTCATGGCATGATTACCAATGATTTATGGTAATAGTTATATTTTGATGAACATACTTGTTATTGAAAGCATATTTTTGGCTATCATTGTGAAAAGAAAAGAAATGAGCATGGTCACATAGCAATCTGTGTGGTGCACTAGTAGGGGACACCTTACCAACGGTTATGATCATGTTAATGAGAAAAGAAAGAGAAAGTGGACCATGTCGGACGGAGCGAGAAAAACCCGTACTGGAGAGTAGAAAATACTCACCCTAACTGGGGTAGCTTGATATGAGAATAAATTGATAGTCATCATATGATATTCTGAAAATAGTTAATCATGTCATACATATCATTACTATATGATTCTTATGTGCATAGATATAATGCATTCATGTGACCAAAGATATTTTCTATAGTTTATACAGCTGAACATGACGTGATGAGCTATATTGATGATGATTTATTGTTGAACTTTCTGGGATTTAATTCTCACTATATTTTCATATCATGTTCAG
Source organism: Gleditsia sinensis (assembly GCA_037074535.1). NCBI lineage: Eukaryota > Viridiplantae > Streptophyta > Magnoliopsida > Fabales > Fabaceae > Gleditsia > Gleditsia sinensis. The sequence goes on along the minus strand of CM073472.1, from coordinate 45,085,567 downwards.
AAAATTAGTTATGCATATTTTTCTACAGCTCTGGCTTTTAGTGCACGTTGGATTGAGTACTTTATGTTGGGCAGATCCCAGAAGCAAATAAAATGTTTGTGGTCAAGTTGGCTTAGATCTCGATGAAGGTGCAACCACCCGCACCTGTATCTCCGGAATTGGTCAACTAGAATAAATAAGATGTAGATTTTTATGTATTTGATATGTTGTACGTATGTTTTGATTAATGACATGTATGTAAACTTTGTATTGTTTAGATTAAATAAATGTTATATTGAGTTAAGTTGTAACGAGGTAATAACTTCATGGTATTTAAAAAAAAATTGATACTTACATGGAGTTGTTACAATCTCCACTATGTTGGTTTGAGGTAGGAGAGAAGAACTTGTTGGGTCCTGATCTAGTTCAACAAACCACTGAACAAATCAGGATGATACGAGACAAAATACTTACAGCTCAGAGTCGGCAAAAGAGTTACTATGATAAGAGACATAAACCTCTGGAATTTGAGGAAGGAGACCATGTATTTCTAAAACTTTCTCCAACTACTGGAGTTGGCAGGTCTCTCAAGACCAGAAAGCTAAGTCCGCAATTTTTGGGATCCTACCAAATTTGAAGAGAGTAGGGACGTCGGCATATCAAATTGCTCTCCTACCTAATTTGTCCAACCTGCATAATTTTTTTCATGTATCACAGCTGCGGAAGTATCTTCCAGACTCCTCACATGTGATACAAGATGAACCAATCCAAATAAAGGTGAACATGAAATACCAGCTAGTACCAGCATCTATATTGGACACTGACGTGAAACAATTGCGGAACAAAACTATTCCCCTAGTTAACGTGTTATGGGAAGGTTTAACTCTGGAAGAAGCAACTTGGGAGCTAGAAGAAGTCATGAGGAAGAAATATCTGAAATTGTTCTTATTAGGTAATTTCTGAAATTTTGAGGACAAAATTTCTTTTAGGGAGAGAGAATGTAACATCCCTAATTTCGTTTCATGTATTAATAAAAGTAAAAAAGTATTCAAAGTAACATCTCTCATTTCTTTTCTTTTATTAATAAAGGTACATAAATATTTAATTAAGGAAATAAAATTTATTAGACAATTTTTAGATATCTAAGGAAATATAATCCTTAGAAATTCTTCACCTTATGTGTATGTATAGAAATGTTCTAATATTAATGGAATAGGTAAAGAAAGAAAACCTAAGAGGAAATATTAGAAAGAAGCATGCTAAAGAACTTAGGCAAGGAAGATAAATTTTTTTGAAGTAAGTAAAGGTCTTAAAATGTCAAGAAGATTGGATTAGGGTAATTTTTCTTAATTTAAGAGTAAAAGTTACAAAGTTTGTATCTCCACCCATAAATTGGGCTTTCACCTATGGACACTTCATATAAAGTTTTTCCACTTCACATAAGTTTCTAGCAAGCCCATTGGATAACCTAAGCAAGAAATAAAACATAGACTTGGACTAGGATATAGTAATTGGACCGATAGCCCAAAAATTATGAAAATGTGACCAAACCCTCCAAGAAAGGTAGAATTTTATCCAAAGCAAAGAAAATGGGTAGGAATAAGCCCAAATCCAAGAGGAAAAATAAAATAAAATAAATTAGGTGATGATATAATAATGTAATAATAATAAAGATTAGGTTACATGGCATTAAGACAAAAATTTAGCAAGTGGTGTGATTATACATTCATAATTTTGGCAAGTGGCATGATAATACAAGGTTTTAGGACAAAAACATCTATATCCTACACTCATAATTTTAGCAAATGGTATGATAATACATGGTATTAGGACAAAATATTCCTATCCCACACAAATAATATCAACCAAATAATGGAGATTCAAGGGCTAGAAATTTGCTACCTAAAAAGACAAACCTATCATACTTGTTTAAGACAAAAGAAAATGGAAATGAATCCCTAAATCAAAGAGACCTTGTCCCTTATCTTAAGAACATATTATCATAATTTTTAAAATACAAATCTCATTTTCCTATGCATATCTTGACTAACGAAGAGGAAGACAAGAACATAAGTTGTTTGTTTTTCAAAAATTCAACAAAGTGTATCCTAATTGTGATAAGGTAGACCCATGATAATGAAAGGTGTATTATTTGGTGGTCTATTTAAACAAAACCCACCCCTACAACATTTTAATTTCATCCAAGTGAGGAAGAGAGAGAAATAGAAGCAAGGTAGAGTGAGGAAAGGAGAGAAAGAGAGGAGAAGAAAGGAAGGAAGAAGAAGGAGAAGTATAGAAAGTTAAGTACTCAAGGTAAGTTACCTTAATCTCCACTTGAATCCATTTTTCTTCTTCATCCTTGAGGTTCAAAAACTCACCCTCCTTCTCTTATTTAAGCTACTAGAAAAGCTAAGGGAAGGGAGGAATCTTGATACTTCTTTCAAGGGGAAACAAGAAAACAAATTCACTAAGTGAGCTAGGGAGATTCTTAGGTAGGTTTAACAATATTTCTTTTTGAAGAAAAATTCTGAAATTTGTAACATTTATATGGGATTTTGATATTAAGAACTTTGATGATTGGTCATGGATGTTGCTTTATCATGTTACATATTATTCTTGCATGTGATGTATGTTTGAATACTTAGGCTGGTGTAGATAGTTCTGCATAGTTATGGCTATAGGTGGCAAAAATTTTAGTTTCTGTTTTTGAATTTCTGGGACCATTCTATAGGAAAATAAAATAACTTGTTAACATAACAATTATATATATATATGTCACACGGATTTTTAGCAACTGGAATCACTCAATTTGGAGTCCATATGAGGTAGATATTGTCTGATTAGTAAGTAGTGTTCAGAAAATGGTTAATCAGGTAAGAATCTGTTAGGAAAGCTTCTGTTTTTGAATTTATGGGACCATTTTGTAAGGAATTAAAATAACTTGTTAACATAACAATTATAGATATATGTCTCACGGATTTTTAACAACTGGAAGCACTCAATTTAGAGCCCATATGAGGTAGATATGGTCTGATTAATAAATAGTGTTCAGAAAATGGTTAATCAGGGAAGAATCTGTTAGGAAAGCTTCTGTTTCTTTAATTTCTAGGACCATTCTGTAAGTAATTAAAATAATCTTTTAACATAACAATTATAGATATACGTCTCACGGATTTTTAGCAACTAGAATCACTCAATGTGGAGTCCATATGAGGTAGATATGGTCTGATTAGTAAGTAGTGTTCAAAAAATGGTTAATCAGGGAAGAATCTGTTAGAAAAGCTTCTGTTTTTGAATTTTTGGGACCATTGTGTAAGGCATTAAAATAACTTGTTAACATAATAATTATAGATATATGTCTCACGGATTTTTAGCAACTGGAATCACTAAATTTGGAGTCTATATGAGGTAGATATAGTTCAATTAGTAAGCAAAGGTCAGAGAATAATTAATCAGGGAAGAATATGTTAAGATAGCTTTTGTGTTTTAATTTCTGGAAAAATTATGTAGGGAATTAAAATAAATGGTTAACATAAAAATTATTGATATATGTGTCACTGATTTTTACCAATTGGAATAACTTAATTTGGAATTCATATGAGGGAGATATGGACAGATTAGTAGGTAAAGGTCAGAACCTATCCGAGAGAAAATAACCTGTACTTTGAGGGAGTATTATCACCTTGATTTCTTAATATTTCGCTAAACTTTTCAACATAATAGTTTTAGATAATTGTTTTATCTTGAAATTAACACCAAGATCACCTACATCGGAGTTTAATTGAGGGAGTTATGCTCTGATTAGTAAGAGAAGGTTAGATATAATGAAAACCTGCATCAAGAAAATAAAGAAATAAAATTAATATTTAAAAAAGAAGACGAATCTTATAAATGACTAGTATATGCCATAGTCATTGCCATTGTATGAACTTCTTAACATCTTAAGTGTGAAATTTTGACATGAAAATATTTTATTAAGTAATATTTGAAATGGTTATGTTCATGGCATGATTACCAATGATTTTTGGTAATAGTTATATTTTGATGAACATACTTGTTATTGAAAGCATCTTTTTGGCTATCATTGTGAAAAGAAAAGAAATGAACACAGTCACATGGCAAGCCGTGTGGTGCACTAGTAGGGGATGCCCTACCAACGGTTATGATCATGTTAATAAAAAAAGATAGAGAAAGTAAGCCATGTCGGACGGAGCGAGAAAAGCCCATGCCAGAGAGTAGAAAATACTTACTCTGACCGGGGTAGCTTGATATGAGAATAAATTGATAGTCATTATATAATATCTTAAAAAATAGTATTTATGCCATACATGTTATAATTTTACAATTTTCATGTGCATGGATAAAGTGCATTCATGTGACCTAAAGATATTTTCTGTAGTTTATATAGATGGACATGATATGATGAACTATATTGATGGTAAATTATGATTTATTATTGAACCTACTTGGATTTAATTCTCACTATATTTCCATATCATGTTCAGAAGAATAATTTTGCAGATTTTCTCAATGACACTTATTATTTCCGTACGTTGGATCGAGTTGCCCTACCTTGGGCAACTACCAGTTATATCAGATGTATCTGTAGTAGATGTGACTGAGATTCCGGTGGAGTTGCCGCCACCCGCACCAGTGTCCCCAGAAGTAGTCAATGTAGATGATTAGAGCTAATATGTGTCTTTATACAAATGTTTGTAAAATAATGGTGTGTAGTTTGTAAAATAATGGTGTGTATGGAAACTCAGTATTGTATCACTGTTAATAACAATTATGCTTGGTTAAAGTGATTATTATTACGAGTTAAGTGGTTAGAATTAAAGCAGTAATAACTTCATGAAATTTTACAAATATAAAAAAAAAATTTGTTACATTTACATAAATGGAGTTGTTACATGATCAACATGAAATACTAGGCTACTCATTTGTAATTGTGTTACTTAATATTAATTAGGTGTATAGGTAGTTATGTGCATGATTTTTTTGCATTTAATGTTCTTGTTAGTTGGTTAAAGGTTTATTCCCAAGTTTATATTGTACTTGGTGATATATAAACTAATTGTAAAGGGTTGGGGGCATTATTAGAAGATAGAAAATCTGAGAGAAAGCTGTGACTCAGAAATTGATCTTCTGCAAGATTGTGAGAGACAAAATTGTGAGGGAGATGACTTGTAAACATAGTGAAATTATAATTTTTAATAAAAGAATGCATGCTAACGTTAATGCTAGATGTAAGGAATTCAAATTAAATTCTTGAACTAGGGTAAACCGACTGTGCTACTATTCTCTCTTTCTCTTTCTCTTTTTCTTTATTGCTTCTTAGATTGCTATTAGCCTACAATTACAACAATATCTAAAGAAAAGACCAGTGAACAAAATAATACATCAAGTGAAGAAGTGAAAGCTAGTATAGCTTAAAACAAGCTTTCACCAAAAAGAAAATTCATTGTAGCCCCACTAAAAATTCCAAAAGTGGATAATCTTTTAAAGAAACTTTTAATGAGAAGCAAGAAAAATAAAACGAAGAGAATTATGGTGATTAGAAGGATGTACAGTAGATAAAATCTTATGAAAAGGTACACCATAAGAATAAATCAAAATTTGAAGGAAAATAAGTTGATATAGGAACAAATGAGGCAAACTAGTCACTCAGGTTTTTCAAGACTCTATGAATCAATTGATGATGAAAATGGACACTATGGTAATGGATTACCGTATCTTAAAGATAGAAATGTAGTCCATGATAATTGAGTGCTAAAATTGAAGGACTAAATAAATGAATGCATAATAAAAAAGGTTGGCTAAGGAATTTGGTGATATCTGTTAAACTATCATCATAGACTGAAGATCTAAAGAAGAATACTCAACCTAAATTCACTTCTGCATCACCGAAATCCACTTTAACCCTAGATAATCAATTTAATAATCATGATCTGGATGACACCTTTCTAGAGACCTTTGGACAACTCAAACGTTGACAATCCTCTACCATACGTTTGTATTATTTTTGTTTAAAAGATCACAACCCTTATATTCTTTTGTTGAATTAGACTTTTAACACTCTCTTTAGCTATGTGTTGGCTTTTAGCTAGTTTCTTTTTATGTGTTTATACTTATAAGTAATTTTTTATGCATATATGTTATGGATATGCTTTTCATTATGAGCTAAATGTTATTATATGCTTATTTGCAGGTGTTATCCCCCTATTTCTTTTTTATTATGGTAAAGGGGGAGAGAAAATATAATGTTTGATGTAGTCTATGTGACCTTTGTTTCTATGGTTTGATTGTCTTTGAAAAATGATATAATGCAAGATAAGTTGTTTTAATGGTTGTCTATGCTTTCTTTGACCATGTTCTTAGTTGAAATGCCTTAAAAAATTTTAAATATGATAGTTTGTTAAAAATGGTCGTATTCACACCATTCATGGCAAGAATTGTAGTCTTTGTCTATAAATCAAGCTAGAAATGGAGGCCTCTGAATCATAAAGGAAAAAGTGAACCAAGGATGCACAAGTTGAGAGGGAGTTTTCTCAAGAGAAATTTTTATATATTAAGAGGGAACTTCTTAATACTTTTATCTCTTATTCTTCAAATTGATTTAATATTTTTCATTAAAGAGCTTGTATCAATTAGAGCATTAAACATATACGTTGCTAGCATCAAAAAGTGAGAGATTGTTGGAACAAGACAATCTTCATAATTTTGATTAAACTTTTCTTAGCAAAATTATTGATTACTTTGATATTTTGATGATAGTAACTCATGTTGTTATAAATTAGAACTTGATTTTGAAAAAAAAATTAATAATTAAATTGAAAACATAATTATGTTTCACATAATTATTGCAATATGGCTTAAGTTCAAATAAGAAGTATAATATAAGCCAAAATATGAATAAAGTAGTTTCAAGGCCAAAGAAGAATATGTTAGGGCCATTTATATATTCAAATTATTGCTTTACGTGTTTCATGTGATAGCTCATTAATTATTTAATGCCCACAACAAGTAGAGGTTGAAAAAAGCTAAAAGAAAAAGCTTAAAGATGATGTCTTGATATCCTAGGGAAGTGCTTTTAGAAAGACAATCCAACTCAGCTTAAAAGTCAAGCAAAGAGATTATAAAGGAGTTTCTTATTGGGCATGCATGCTGTCTAGCTTAAGATCCATCCCACATATGCTTTTTCCTAAAAACAATGCAAAATTGGAAGGAAAACATAAAGTGGAAAGCTATTAATGTGAGGTCAAAATTTGGATAATAGCTGCTGATATGAATTTTAAATCCTGTGACACTATCAAATAGAACTCCCAAATGACTATTTTCAAGAAAGAAATATAAAGGTTCAAGTCTACTACACAAAGAATAAATTTTGGAGAAAATAAGAGAGTAATCTTTCACTTGAGAATTCTCCAAAAACAGAAGCTTGGTGCTTTACGTTTGCATATCAAGTTTTCATCAACCTTTCAAAAGAATTAAGTAATATGTATGATTCATATGTTTTCCAAGAAGTGAGTTCTCCTTACTACGAACATCACTTGAGTTCTAAGAGCATAGCGAAACTTTAGAAGTTGAAAGTTACTTGGTTGTGGTGTAAAGGCTATTGAGCCTCCCTATTTGTAAGGTTGCCTAGTATGGTGTAAAGGCAATTTTACTATCTTGTTTAAGTTTGGCTAGGTTCTTGAGTGAAAAATCTAGTGAGTTTGTGGTTAGATAGGTTACCCTGATTAGGTTGTAAAAGTTAAGCAGTTGAACCTGTACTTTTGGTGGTAGCTCTTGATTAATATAAATTTCTTTATTGTGTACTTGAAAAATGGATGTAAGGTCTTTGCACAAGGATCTAAACCACCATAAATATCATGGTGCTTAGCTTTTCTCTTTTACTCATTTATTTTCTCACTGCATTAATTTTTGAATCACTTTGAAAAACAACTTACTTCACTAATACAATTTTAAGAACACATTGTTTTCAAGATTTTGGTTGAAAGAAAAGCTTCATAAACTTTGTTTTATTCAAACCCTTCAAAAAAGATTTGGTATTCACCTATACTCTTGAAAGATCTTAGTTATTTTATTAAGTTCATTTTTTATCAAACTTGTTTTGTTATAGTGTATTTGACTTAATCAATCTTTATATTTTAATATTTGTGTTACCACTATTTTGATAGGTTGAAATGAAGTCTCATCATCTTAAAAAGATCTACATAATTATTTGTAAAACACTTTGAAGCACTTTTGCCTCATCATTTAAAGTCTTCTTCATATTTTGCAAAAAATGTTTAAACTTCATACTTCCAGTTCAACCCCCCATTCCTGGATGTTTACTTACTAAACTAATTAAAATGACTCATATAAATATATTTTGGATGAATAACAAATTTTAGAAATTTTTTATGAGATATTATATTTGTTTATAGAAAAGATATAAAAAAATTTGGATATGAATTTTTCATGGGTAGGACCATTCTAATTTGAAACTTAAGACAATGGGACCGTATTAAAAAAAATTTATTAATATGTACTTTTGTGATTATATGATATCCAAAATAGATATGATATTACAATATGTTGGTTAGGTAGTGACAACACTTGTCCCATAGCAGAAACCTAGGTGTGGGGCTAAGTAATAATTGAAATGTGGTGCTTAGGTCAGTATGGTTAAGTAGAAAGAGTTTTGCCTTGACTAACAACTATAGCTTTTAACCTACTGGTAAACATTTTATATAACAATTAATATTAGAGCTAATGTTACGTGTTTGATTCCCCACTAGAGCATTTACCAAGGGAGAGATTGTTGGCCAAGTTGTTGCAATAATTGTCCCATGGCGAAGGTCCAGATGTAGGGCTAAGTCATAGTTGATACATGTCACTTGGGCTAATATAGTTAAGTAGAAAGAGTTGTACTATAACTAATAGCTATAACTTTTAGCATAGTGGTAAGTGTTTGATATAACATAGTATACTAAATATAAAACTTTAAGTTTATTCTTGCTAACAACATAGATCAATGTGAACTTGAAGTTCAAAAGAAAATTCATTTAATATTTTCATTAACATCCAAATTATCTCTAAATCATGTTAATTAGCTACAAATATGCCAACATAGCTAGCTGTCTTGGTAGGATAATTTATTGATATAATATCTAAAGAATCTCAAGCATGCCCTAAGTGTGACAAACTTGTCAATGTAAATAATATATTTTCTTGAAAATAAAGAGTATCCAAATTAATGACAAAAGGTTAGGATTCATCTTATTGCACCACGATTATGAGTTTTGCGCTCTGTAATGCTCTAAAATTTTTAGAATTTGACAAAGTGATCAACATGAAAGTTGTAGATTATTGTCTTATATTTTCTCAGACACTTGAATCACTTTTATTGGAGTTCATATGTGGGAGATATGGTCTAATTAGTGCCAAAAGGTCTAGAATTGCTATAATTCAATATTTTTTCATGAATTTCTTATTTTTTTCTCCTCTTTTCTTCTTCCTTTTCTCCTACAACAAAAAACACAAAACTAAACTAATTTCTAATCATATTTTACTTAAATTAAACAAAAATTAAGTTTAAAAATATTAAAATCATACTTAATTATGAACATATCATCAAGCAGTTAAAAGCATTAAGAATATGAATGAATAAACAACTCAGTTGACATTAAAAATAAGCAAGAAAGATGTAACTAAAATCAACCTACATACCAAGTTCCATTAAAACCCTAGGAAACTACTCTATCTACTAAAACATAAACCAATGGAAAGACACCATAATTAATATTACTATAATAACCTAGTGGTTAATAGGTTTATTTGTATGTTTAGATGGTGATATACTTACATGTTATGTGTACCTATTAAGAGTTTGATTTGAATTAATGAATCCTTGTTAATTGATTCACCATTGTAATATGGGGGATTGATTAGGGTTAAATTACATTTATATGTTCTTAAATAAGACTTATAATTAATAGAGTGCTCTGGTTAATAATTAAATATGTTGAGATAAGTGACGAATTAGGGGTAAAATTAGATAAAGTATTAAGTGAAATTGAATTGGCTAAGTATTCTATAATTGATTTTTTATTTGTATTTGCAAGTGATTTGCCATAATTTTCTGTTATTTTTATTTGGTTTTTATTCTAGATAAATCGACTAGTTTGGATGAAGTTGAGGGGTTGAGTATGGTATTTAGCTTGTTATGTTTCTACATGGGAACGGTGCTTTACTCAATTTGCTATATTATAGTCATGATATATGCACTAATTATTTAAAATAATCAACAATGCATACAAAAGTTGTATTTTTTTTTCCTTAAACAAGCATGTTGACTTAAAAAATTCAGAACTTGTGACTTGATTCGAGTTACAAGGCTTGTAAGACATCAATAAAAAGCTCGTTTTGAGCACATTGCCATCACAACTTGAGTTCAGATAGTTAGGTCATTTCAAGGTTCAAAATCTGTCTTTTTGATCACTTGTTGAGTATAAACCTTCAAAACAAATAAACAAGTGTCAAATACCTAAGATAATCCAAAACCTTTCTAAAAATTACTAAGACATCACCAATTCTCAAGGACATAGCCACTTTAAGAACTAAAATCAACATAAAATAAAGTAAAGTTATTGTTAGTTAAAATTATAATAACTACTGCACAAGTTTACATATCAACTAGCAAGATATGGATAAGTAGCAAGTCATCCCCCACAAGAAATCTTTTTAATACCAATTAATTATCACACCTTAACCTATTATTTTATCCAAGAAATCAATTCTTTAAGAAAGATTAAAGCAATTTAAAAACAAAAATAATTCTAAATCTAATAAGAGCTTCACACGAGTTAACACAATAAAATTGAACCTAGTTGTTAAATTTTACGTATCTATTTCATTCATATTTCCTTGTTCCATTATATTAGTTTGTCATAATGAATTATTAGTTTAAACTCTAATTTATTTATGAACCTTTACTCAACATAGATAATCCTAACTATTCCTAAGATAAACCCTAATCCACTAAAGTAATTGAGATATAGCTCAGAAACTAAGCATAAGTTCAATTAATTATATATGGTATAAGAGTATATTGCTATCTCATACACAAATTATCTCGTTCACACCTAGGCTACAAGAGAACAACCATACACTACTTCAAATCAAAATCCATAACAACTTTTCATGTGTAATTAACATTTCCTAATCCTATCAATTTTTGATCAAGCTAAAGGTATTAAAATTAGATTTAACTAAATAATTCACATATGACATTCATAAGAATTAAGAAGAGGTTTTGTTAAACTACATGGACAAGATCCCTTGATCACAAAGAATAGGGATCTACCCCATAGATGAAAACATAAATTCAATCATAAAACAATTTGATTCTATCCAATTCCTAGAGAAAGAAGAAGAAAAGGAGATAAAAGGGATTTTCTCCAATCCTTCAAACCATGAATTCTTCCTAGACTTGGCCTTGGACTTCTCCTCCTTAGTTCATCTCCTTGCTCTACCTATTTACTCTTTTCAGATTGCTCTCTATGAAACTGGAACCTTAGGAACCCTTTTTATAGCTTAAAATCACAGGCACTAATTGAGGGCCTAAATTCATAAATCCTTATCACAGTGCCGCGGTAGCTTGAGACTTCTCTTCCTTTGTATTTCTAGCATCACAGCACCCAGTATCTAGTTGTACTACACTTTAAAAAAAAAAAAAACATATTTTCTCTATTTTTGCATCCTTTTCCTAGCTCCTTTGGCTCCAAAATTCTCTAACTTCTTTTCTACATCTTTTAGCTTCATTTTGAGCAATTCATACATCAAAGTAACAAACAAGAATAAAATATTCTCATATGAAAAAATAAAGATAAAACATCCATAATTTAGCTCAAATGCATTTAAGGACAATCAATTTCATATAAACATAGGCTAAACAACTCCAATTTAAGGAGTTATCAATTATCAAACTCTATCCTCATTGATATCATCTAGATTCTTTGGCTATGTATATACTTTTTGTCATTTCTATAAACACAGAGAATCTAGCTAGGTATATACGATATTCATCACAATAAGTGATAACTCAATTTATATGTACTTTAGTATCATATCATTGCCTTAATACATTTCACATATAAAAATCTAAAAGTTATTAGTGGGTGTCAATTCACATAATATAATCACATTATTCTTCCACGAAAATAATATTTTCCAATAATAATAATAAATACTCATTTAAGGAACTTAATTAACACATTCACATCTAACCAAGAACTTAACACCATTATATCGTCTTGTACAATAAGAATACCTTCCAAAATAGCATATAGTTCCTCTTCGATCACATATTTTATACTCGGCATATCACCATTTCATGTGAGATGGCATCACCAATTTATAAATAGATCATGCCAATATACACAAAAATATTTTAGTCACACATTCACAACCACAATAATATATTTGTTCCACAAATGAAATATGCAATTTACAAAGTATTGCATTGCCAAAATATTAATACCACCAATAAATAATTAGGAGAATTTATTTGGATATCCAAAAAAAGTTATACCCCCACTATAGATGGATATTATGCCTCTCACGAAAATTTCATTCACCCAAAATATAATATTCTTAAAGCACCCATACAATATCACAAGTGACCCCACAATTCATATACGAGAGAAATCTCGCAACTCACAGTTTTTATGTATGCATACATGCCCTAAAATATTTCACAAAATATATAAAGGAATTTTCACAAATGACAATTTTTTTTTACATAGCTTAAAGCCCACAATATAAATATCATGATTATATGTAGCATACAAAGTTTTGGAAATTTTATTTACATTTAAATAATCTTAAATAAATAGTAACACATGCCTTAATAATTGTCTTGGGAGAAGAAATCAAATTTTCACAGTTCTTTTCTTGTAGCAAAATTTTGACTAAGAACACACTGAAAAATAACACTCATAAAACTATGAGCAATTTCATTAATATAAAAATTCCACAAAATTATAGGTATGGATTCCTTGTATCCTCATTGTGGGTAGAATGCAAAAATATAAATATGAGACATACCTTTAGAAGTCCATAATAATGGAACTTTTTCCTTAAATAAACCTCCCTTAGTGAGTAATATGCTCACAAAAAATAAATATGAACATGCCAAAAGCATAATGGAAAAATACATGTTTGAGCTATATTACACATAAAACTCAAAATGCCTATTTACTAACACCATTCTTGTTTTTTTAGGTGCTAAGCTCGTGCAAATAAACACAAATCACTTTAAAATTGTTGTTCCAGCAATTTGGAAAGTAAGAGAATATTTTAGCATTATTTTATACTAAAATGCATATATATATATATATATATATATATATATATATATATATATATATATATATATATATATATATATATATATATATATATATATATATATATATATATATATATATATATATATATATATATATATATCTGTGTGTGTGTGTGGCGCGTCTCTTACAAATTGATTGTCATATCAACTGGTGCAATGGATTCAAAATCTGTCACTTCTAAAATACGTACTATAGCTCAATAGCTCTCTATTTTTCATCTTCAACTTTTGCATAAGGACTAAGGAGGAAGACGTGACTCTTCCACGTCTTTTCTCTGCTAAAAATATCACACATATAATATATTATTCATGTATGTTTTACACATTTTTCCTACTCTTCTCTCGTAAAAATAACTCATATATATATGTAGGCTACAAAATACTGCACTCGCCGTTGCAGCCATAATGCATAACCATTTTTCTCTATTGAAAGTAGTAGTAGAGTACAATATGCCACTTGTACGTTGGCAGCATATGACCATTTAATGGCCTTCAAACCTGTTTATCAAGTTGTGTATTCGCTATATAGAAGTTAGTTAATGGCTTCCATTGCCATTAAGGCCTCGGCCACAAGAACTTTTTTTAACATAAAAACTTATTTTATTAATAATAACTCGAACAACCCCTCATTTATAATTATAAAAGTGGCACACAATATAATATATATCCTTTTTGGGTAGAGAGAGACTATCGTGGGTCATCTAGATAACATTTTGTCTTGAACCTACAATTGTGGCATTTGTGTTGCACCATGACCAATTAGAGGAATCATGACATATACCTTCGCACATAACAATTTAAGTGTAATTTTAGAGCTCTTAAAGCCTGCACTTTGCAACCTTGTGCGTTCCTAGTTTTATGAAAGTGTTTTGAGAAATAATCTTTTTTCTCATAGGAGTGATCCACTCCCACATCCGACAATTAAGACACCCCACTTTTAAAAAGTTGCAGATTTTTTTAAAGAGTTTTTAAAATCAACCTCCTTAACATTGCAGGATAGATGCAACTACACCTTGGGGTTGGGACTTGAGAGTATTGAACTCTTACTGGGGTGCACCCTACCTGCAACAACTCTGATTCATTTTTCACTTTGAACCAAGTTATTAGGATCTCTAATCACACGGTTTGATATCTACATAGGCAGTTTTTATATGTGAGTTATAACTCCATCTCCGTTTATATCATTTAGATTCTTTAGCTACAGCTATAGAATTTTTTCATTTTTATAAACACAATCTAGTATCGAAGATATTCATCGTAAGTGGTAACTCAATTTATATGCACCTTAGTATCACATCAGCTTAAAAAGTTTCACTTACAAAATCTTCAATTATTAATGGGTGTGAGACATGTAATTAAAGCAATCTCCCAGTTCGAGATCGTTGAAAACGGCCAAGGTTATATTGAAATACCATGCCCGAGCATCATAAATCCTTACTAGAAGGTTTCTCTACGCATAAGGAGCTGCTCAACATTGGTGAAGATATTAGGCAGAATTTGAGAGCCTTTAGATCTCATGATTTTAGGATTCTACCACAAAATGTTGAGCAACATTTCATAGTTTATTCTAATTTATGTAGCAAATCAGACATATTTTGTTAGTGGGATTTCTAATGAAAGGTTTTGGTTTGCACCCAAAAAAAAGTTAATTGTATAATTCTTTCAGTAATTTATTTTTCACTAAAATAATTTAGTTTTCTTAAAATATAAATATAATGAATAATGCATGCACAGACAAACAATCCCATTACTAGTATTACCTGAAGGAAAAAAAAAAAAAAACCTCTCTGCCAGCCATCCTAAAAATCCAAAAAGATTACACCTGCGAAGAATCGCATTTGACTAAAGTTAAACTTGTCTTATGGCCAAAGAGAGAAGTTACACTTGCATCAAAGTCAAAATAGGATTGTATGTTGAACTTCTTTATTACTTAATTAATCAAGCCGTGCCAAGACTGATATCAAACCAAATTATCCCCTCCCTTGATTTGACGCTTCATAAACCACGTAGTTCTTTTCATTCAATATTTAGTTATTCAGGGAAATTGCATACCAAACTGATTACACGGTATTAAAGTAAAAATACTATGAACCCAAGAAAAAAGTGGTCAAATATCTTCCAACTAGTCACTTGCGACACCCGCTTTAATTGACCTTTTTTTTTTCCTGCCGAAACTATAGAGGTACAACTGCAGAAACATCTCTTGAAAAGCTATATTCTTCCTCTTTACTAAGGTATGCTATCATTTATGTACTTCACTCCTTCAAAAGGTTTAAATTAAGAAGACATCAAGGGAATCATTCCAGAAAATGACCTACATGAAAGAATGTTACTACAATAAATGCAGATGGGTTAGATTAACAATCATGAATGCAGTTAATGTATGAACTCTAAGGTGTCCTCATTTCAATTTTCTTCAGCCTTTGCACTAAAATGCTTGTCTTTGCCGTTATTCTTTTCCTCTCAGATATCTGCAACAGAAGACTTTTGATCAATCTGTCATTCCTCGTGACCACCATCTAACAAGTAATTTTTTTTAATTTAATCAAAAACTAAAAATGGACCACCATCTCCTGTAGGAGGAAAAATGACCCTACAAGAAGTTGCCATCTGGTGTCCAACTATAACCTTTCAATGCAAATCATCGAACCTGCAGTGAAGAAAACAAATTATAAGAATCTGGTACATATTGGGTATCCGCGATCACTAAGTGTATACCTTTTTTGCTAGTCGGAAATAGTACTTTGATATAATGTATAGCCAATAGAAGAGATATAATAAAAATTGAACTCTCAAAAGTAGCTTATATATATATGTAATACTCTATTTTTAAGCTTCCAATGTATGCAGTTATCCACGTCCCTTCTGGCCACAAGTTTTTCATTTTAGCTACAAGTTATTTGAATTCGAAAAAGACAAAGGTAACACCACTTCATAATTGCAAATTCAAATTTTCATTGGAATCATTCTCAATCCCTTACTTCCTGAGGCAATACTCAACGTTACACTAGAAGGCTCCTCACCTATTAGAGTATTCAACATTCCAGCTTAACCCAAATGACTCCTCATATTAGAGAAGAAAAATCTCTTCTTGAAAATTGTGGACCTGATTCCCGTAAATCAATTTATCTAACTAAATAGCTGTCTCAACATGTATCTTTCCACAAAAAGAAATGTTTCATAACCCAAGGACACTGAAGAATTCATCCATGAATGCCAATAGTAATTAATTGCACGGTATCTGCAATGACAAGTGAAAGAATTCCCTTCAATTATCTACTGTACAACTGATAAAAACTACAATGGTTACGTATATGTTTTCTGCTCCAAAAGAGGGTGGAACAAGCCAAAAAGTAACAAATTCAAAATAAAACACCTTAAGAAGACACGCTGACAACCAACTCAAGATCTTATTGGGGGATGAAACAAATGCTTTTTAACAGCACAAGTGCCAAAGTGAAATCAATTTTTATGCAAGCAATTAAATACTATGAACTTCTGAATACCCACTATCTTGACCTCACAAAGCCAAAGAACTGAAATGGTTAGGGGTATCAAAGACATTAACATGTTCCTGCCTAAACATTACACAAGCGTTCATAATAAAAATAGGAAATTAAATTCAATAAGAAGCATACATGAGTTATTAGATCATTTTGCAAACTTCTTTCTGCAAAGGATAAGAAATAATTTGGATTATCTTGTGTAACTGAAATCAAAACCAATAAAAGCATATATTTTTCCGAAGAAATAATATGCCTTAGCCTTAGCAAGTAATTCCATCAAAATACCACTGCTAAATCGCTATCCAAGTTGTGCATCAATTCCTCACTAACAATGTTTTAAGACATGAACCAACCCAGTCAGTCTGACTGGTCGAACCATTGCTCGCAGAAAGGCATATGCTGGGTTAAATCCACCAGTGAAAACCAATAAAAGCCAGCAAAGCTGAAAGAAGATGGTGACCCAGCACCAGGTCTGAAAAGTTGGCTGAGTAAATTTCAGTTAACATTTGGTATTCTGGGTTGGACTTTTCAATTTTCATAAAGAAATCTCAATAAATTTCACTAATAAGGTGGTCAAATTATACAAAATTTGAGTTCTAAGGTAATTATGATTCATATGTTCAGGATTGTATATTCTTTTTGTATATCACAGTTAAATTGCCACTTTATAATCATTATTTGAACTATCAACCTGTAAGTAGGTAGCCTGTTTGGTTCGTTGTCTGAGCTGGAATGTAAAACATTGCTCATAAAAATAATTTATTCTAGGAATGCTTACAAATATTGTTGAGCCAGTAATAAATACTCTATTTAGAAAACCTTCTAATGTGCAGTATAGGATATAACATAACACTAAATGAATTTGTCGTAAAAATAATTTAAGGATAGTTATGATTTATGACATTATGAATTTGTTCATTGACCTTTTGTCATTTCACTCCAAGTTAACCAACCAATTTGCGTTTAGAAGTTGCAAGTGTACCTCACTAAAAGGTTGAAGTGAAACAGAATTAGATAATTCCTCTACGCACTCAGTTGCAGCATCAAATTCACCATGAGGTAAGGCATTACTATCCATATGGGGGCAGATCGGAGCAGCCTTATTACGACAAACATGGCACCTGAATCCAATAAGTTGTCTAACTTTCTCTAAAGTGAGTCCAAAAGCATCTCCATGAAACCACTCTGCATATTAACAAGTTAAAATCATATTTTCTTTTCCCCTTTTTTTTTGGTAATAAAATCATATTTTGATACATGTTAGAAAAGGGAAAGTATAATAAAAGAAAAAAGAAGCATGGCAACTAATGCCTTATAGAACATAATTTAAATTGTATCCAGGCAATTAAAATATAATATCATTAAATTAAAAGAAGTGCTAACATCTCCTTTTCCCACCCAGTCTATGGCTAAAAAGGAAGAAATAGAAAAGAAAAGAAAGTAGTTACCTCCACAGATTTCACAAGCAATATAACTTAAAGTGCATCCATCCCCACAACAAAGGCAGCATTTAGGTTGATCAAAGGTGCCAGAAAAACCTTCTGAGGGGGCAAGATGCTTTTTCTCCCTAAACAGCATTACTCGTTCATCATTTGGCTTTCTAGACAACCAAAGACCATTAAGCCAGTAACTCTTACAGACATGAGTTCTTTTCTTACGCTCAGAAGTTACTGCCAGCTTCTTACATTGAGTAGTTTCCTTAGGCTTCCTAGATATCAACTTCTTGGATTTACTTTGCTTTCCTTTTTTACGTCCTCCATTCCTTTTACTTTGCACGGACAAGCATTTGGCCTTCCTAGCTGAACGGCGCAGGGGTATACTTGATGGGAACTTTTTATTGGTCCGAGATTTTACTTGCCGTCCCTTACTCACTGACTTTTTACTGCCTCTAAGGTTAGCTGATCTACCTATTGAGGGGACCTTTCTACATTTTTGTGATTGAATCCTCCCTAGTTTTGGGTCAACTCTCCTTTTAGAATTAGGCTTCATATGCATCCCATCCTGGCATCTGCGACACAAATATGTGCATTCAGTTGTGCCACCAGATCTCCTGATATGCCTCTTATGGAAGAATCCTGTAAATTATACCATGACGATCAGATATTGAAATACAATTAAAGTTCATGACAAACATCAGACTCAAAAAATGAATAAATAAATAAATAAATAGAAGAAGAAAAAAGTAGCATGAGAAGTATAGATATTTAATCAATCATTGGTGACATTGATATATACATATATTAATGCTCTTGCGAAAACAGTCATAGAAAGAACTTCTAATTATCAACGTAGGGGTAACAAATATTTCTTCAAATAAGAATTCATATACATTTCCCATATCTCAACCTACGGAGAGGTACATCACAAAGTAATAGGCAACATAACGTCAACTCTATCCAAGGTGACATGAGAAAGTTCCAGTCCAGGGTTACATTATTTTCTTTTTTGATAAAAGAAGAAATTGGATTAGAAGAAATAGAAAACAGTACAAATGATGGAGGATAAGAGATCCTCACACCCAAAAACAGCTCCTCCTAATACATTTTCTTCAACCATTACAAAGTCAAAGAGAACTAAAGCCCTATGAAAAATTAATCAGTGAATAAGAGCCATCCAATCTCTTTGCATATATTAAATAGAGATTTCCTTAAGTAAACCATGTGTTGAACACCAAAGAGAAGCCATATGCACAATCCTATCCCATAGCATATCTAGAGGCGAAGATACACCTGTAAAAACTCGAGCATTGCTTTCCAGCCACAAAAACCACATAGTTTCATAAATTGCACATTGCCACAAGGTTTTGTGCTCCATTAATAACCACCTGACCTCACTCTCTTCAAAACTCCCAAACAAGTCCTTAATTTACCAATTTCTTTTCCTTTTCTTTTGTACATTACTTATAGTAAACTCTCACTTTCTCTCTCTCTTTATATATATATCAGGAAGACTTCACACACATCTTTCAATATCTTATTGTAGGATTTTATTTTTCATTTATCCAACCATTGAATTAAACGTAATTACCATGTTGATCTTAAATGAAACATTTTAGAAAGATAATCCTATTTTAAGTTATTTAACAGTTAAGATTGATTAATAGTGGCGTCAATGGATCCCTCCTATACATGGGTGTATCGGTACACTTGAACTTTGAATCAGCTATACATTAGTTTTACCTTGTCAGGTGGCTGTTCTTTTATGGAATAAGCTGTTTGGAGTCCCTGAGAAACAATGGGTGTCCGCAAATCTTGGAGTAGTTTCCCATGACAAGGCTCATAAGCTTAGGTATGAAAAAGGAAGCCAAACCTCTATGGCAATGTGCAATCATTGCTGTGTTATGGTATTTTTAGTTGGAAAGGAATACTTGCATATTTAAAGGTGACTGGGCCTTTAAACTAAGTATACTGTGGAGTGCGTATTACTTCACTTTGGTATTCCTATTGTAGTAGTGTATCCCTATCAAATATGCTAGATCGATTACCGGATTAAGTTGCTTTGTTGCATCTTTTATCCTTTTGATCTTTGTTTTTAATGTTTTCCTTTATTCTTTATTTAGAAGGATATCTTATCCTCCCTTATTGTAAGCTTATTTCAATCTACTAAAGTTTTTTCATTATATGCAATTATGCATAGATATGTACTTACATTCACACATACATATGCACTTGGATAATTTTCAAAAAAGCTTACATATAATTTAAATGCACATTCAACAAAAAACATATGTTTAACATGGGGTTAAGTTTAGGGAACAAAAGTTTTATATGGGAAAAAAGTATAATGAATAAAAAGATTAACATGTTTTTCTTTATTCTTATCTTTCAATTTTATTTTTTGGAGGGAGGGTTAAGAAATTTGCTTTCAGAAGGGCCTTGACATGAAAATTTGATTTCAACCATTAAATTGAGAGATTAATCTATTACATAATATTTTGTCACTCAGCGACAAGAAATTCCAATGACAATCTAATAGAGTATGAGAAGATATATTTATTATTAACCTTATTATGTAACAATGTAATTATTATATGGGGATTAAGGTTTGTAATTTGGGCAATTGGGGTAACATAAAATTTAATTTGAGATTTGAATAAAGGCTACTGGCCTTACGGTTTTATTAGCCTATATCATGGTATCCTAATAAGATTAGGAAACCCAGCATCATAGGTTATCACATAAATAAGGCTCTAGTTAGTTATTACTGTTATCCTTGATTATTGATATACTTGATATTTCAAGTTTGAGAATTTTATTTCCTTTCCTTTTCTTCACCCTTCTTGTTCTGCATCAAGTTGGTATTAGAGCCAAACTTCGATATGCCACCACTGTGCTTCAAATTTCAGGTATTATTTTTATTTTGAGATTATTTTTATTAGTTTGGAATTATGAATTGCTACTTTGTGGATTTTACTACTATGTGATGGATTTTTCAGTTTTGAGCTACTAAAATGTTGAAATTTGTGGCTTATCACTATTATTACCAAGATTATCAATGTTATTACCTTGATTATCAGCAATATGAAACACACAAACGATATAATGACTGAAGAAGGAGATTGCTAAATGCCAAGAAATTCATATTTAGGGTATGATCTCCGAAAACCACAACAAAGGCCCCATAGGTCTTATTATAAACACCAACCATATGATAGATATGAGTAGACAAATTCACTTTGTGTCTAGAAATACAAATTAGGGGTACAATCAACCACAACAACAACAAAGACCCCATGTCTAAGTACGAACTATAAGAAAAATGAGAGAAGCCATTCAAATTTATACACAACAGTTAGAAAATTGAAAGCACATAAACTTCAGGATGGAAGCTTCGATAGAATGAACAAGGAGTTAGATGAATTATCTCTTCAAGAAGAACTTCATGAAGAAACTGTTGTTGATCCCATTATTGAAGAAGAAATTATCAAATCAATTGATGGTTATTTTCAAGACATGGATGAAACCTTATTGTGAACTATTACGATTATGTGATCATTCAGATAATGGAATTGAAATGGAGTCTATAGTCATTGAGGTTGATGATAAAGAGCCTGGGCAATATGAGGTTTTTAAAGTGGATAACAATACTGATTTTGTTATTCCTAGAGCAATTGAAGAAATCATCATTACTAAAGTTTATCTTAAGCCCTCGTAGGTTATAATTTTTCATGATAAGTTAATTATCCATGACAAGTTTGTGAATCGGATATCAATGTTGTTATTCCTTTAACTGTCACCTTCGCTCCCACTTGTTGCTGCTTGTGTTTTTCTCCTTGCTTCATTACAAAGCTTGAGGTCAAGTTTTTTTTAAGGCAGAATAGTGGAGGATGAGATGATATATTTATAATTTGTTTTCTTATGTTACAATTTAATTATTATTTGCAGATTACGGTTTGTAACCAAGGCAATTAAGGTAACTTGGAATTTAATTACAAATTTGAATAAAGGCTATTGTGCCTAGGGTTTTGTTAGCCCATATAGTAGTATCCTAATAAGATTAGGAAACCTAGTATCATTAGGTTATCAATGGCCTATAAATATAGCTCTAGTTAGTTACTACGGTTACACATTGTAGAAATCTGGATAATTATTCATATCCGATACACACATAGGATCTTCCATGATCCCTCTTTTATTGGTTCTAATATGTTGTGATTATGATTCCGTTTTTTATCTGTCATGTCCCTAATTTATTGATATTCATATCTCCCTAATCAAAGGCTCCTTATCCCAAGATTTTTGGGATTTTTTCCCAGGATTCTGCTAGCAATTTTACTACAAACGTGTGTGTGTGTGTGTGCGCGCGTGTGTGTGTATACCTTTCTACCTTCTGTATATATGAGAAATACAATTCTCTTCTTCTCTCCTATTAGTCTTCCTCACAATTCACATGGTATCAGAGCTGTAAATTTAAAACATATTCCCTTCGGCCTCATGGCTACCAAGGAATACAGTTCTATCTCAGAGATCTAAATTAATTCCGAAAACCTATCTTCCATAAATTCATGGAACAACCGAAAGCCCTTGTCTTATCATCACAGGGCATAAGCTCAATGGACACAATTATTTTTAGTGGTCCCAATATGTAATGATGTTTGTATGTAGGAGAGGCAAAGATGATTACCTCATGGAGGAAATACCTATCCCCGAGAAGAATGACCCCAAATACAAAACCTAGATAATTACATGATAATGTCATGGTTAATAAATTCTATGAATAATGAAATTGGGGAGAACTTTATGCTCGATGGGATAGCCAAAGAAATATGGGATGCAGTCAAAGAAACCTACTCAAGTTAAGAGATTACCTTTGAAATTTTCTAAATAGAAGCCACTCTTCATGACTTTAGGCAAGGAGAACTCAATCTCATCCAATATTACAATGCACTTGGGAGATTTTGGCAACAACTAGACATGTTTGAGGTCCATACTTAGAAGTGCCTAGATGAAAAAATTACTCACAGGAATATTGTGGAGCAAAAAAGGGTATTCAAGTTCTTAATAGGATTCAACAAGGATCTTGATGAAGTTAAAGGTAGAATCATGGATACTAAACCCCTACCAAACATTGGGGAGACGTTCTCTGAAGTGAGGCGAAAAGAGAGTAGACAAAGGGTGATGCTCAGGCATCAATAACAAAATTTCTATCCTTCACCCGAGGGGTATGCACTTGCTGTCAAAAACATTAGCAATGATTACCAACACAAAAAGACAAGACCCTGGTGTGAAAACTAAAAAAAAAGGGGCACACTAAGGACAGATATTGGAAACTCCATGGGGAAGGGAAAGTCATGCCCACAATGCCTCCTCAACAGAGACTCACTCAACCCTACCTGAAACTAAGAATACTTCCATTGGAAACTTAGGAAATATTCCTTTCACCAAAGAGCAGATTGAACTTCTACAACAACTCTATATCCCAACAAAATAATTCAAGTAAAGGGGTGGTAGCCCACAAAGGTAACTTTCATAGTGCTATTATAGCTAACAAAAGTGTGTTAAATCCGTGGATGTAGATTCTGGGACATTCGATCAAATGACTGGTTATAGAACCCTATTCTCTGAATTCAAACCAAGCAAAGAAATTAACATGGTCCGAATTGCTAATGGCTCTCTGTCCAAAGTTGCAAGTGCATCCATCAGAGTTAACCATGATTTATATTTAAACCATGTTCTCTATGTCCCTAACCAAGATTGCAACTTACTGACCATTAGTAAACTTACTCGACCTCAAATGTGAGGCTAAATTCTCATCAAATCTATGTGAATTTCAAGAATTGAGCTCGAAGAGGATAATTGACGGTGCTGAGATGAAGGCTATGCTTTACCTATTCAAAGCTAACAACTCTCTTGTAAGACAAGCTCAAGTTATTAATTGTGGATATTTTAAGAGTCAATTTTGTTTAGATGTTAGTCCCAATAAAGACAATGATATTATGTTGTGGCATTTTAGACTTGGTCATCCTAACTTTATGTATCTTCAAAATTTGATTCCATCTCTCTTTGGTAATAAAAGTCTGAATTTATTCAAATGTGAAGTTTGTGAATTTGCTAAACACACTCGCAACAAATACCCTAGCCTCACCTATAAATCTACTCATCCTTTTGTGTTAATACATAGTTACATTTGGGACCTTCGAGAGTGAACAATATCAATGGTGTTAGGTGGTTTGTATCCTTTATTGATGATCATACCAGGCTTACTTGGGTCTTTCTCATGAAAAAAAAAATTCAAAATTGAACAAATTTTTCAGAACTTAAACCACATGATACAAACCCAATTCAATTCAAGAATCCAAGCCTTAAAAACTAATAATGGCAAAGAATACTTCAGCTCTACCCTAAATGAATTTTTGTCCAACCAAGGAATTATTCACCTAAACTCATGTTGATACACCCCAGCAAAATGGAGTTGCTGAAAGGAAAAAAGACACTTGCTTGAGGTTGCCAAATCTATCATGGTTACCACCCATGTTCCAAAACAATTTTGGGGAGAAATGATCCTCACAGCCACATATTTAATTAACAGAATGTCTTCTAGAATCTTAAATTTCCAAACACCCAGAGAAGCTCTTCTAAAAATCTTTCCTCACACCAAAACAGACTCATCCCTGGACCCAAAGTCTTTAGTTGTACCGTGTTTGTCCACATACACAAGCAAAACCGCAGTAAATTTGAACCACGATCAATCAAATGTTTTTTTGTCAAGTACTCACCTCACCAAAAGGATTATAAATGTTACTACCCTCAAACCAAAGGAACCTACAACTCCATAGATGTAACTTTTTGTGAAAACCAACCCTATTATCCTACAAATAACCATACTTCACCTCAACTCATTGAACCTCTTTGGGACATTTTTGACACCATAAATAACATCAAACCAGAAACCAATCAACCTGAAACTGAAGAACAAATTCCAACCATGAACCCACCTGAACCAAAATCACCACAAATTGCAATGAATAAGCTTTGTGTCTACACCAGGAGAAAAGACTTGAAAAAGAAAATGAGCAACCAACTCATCTCACACTAAACTAAGAACCAGAACTGGATCCAGTTTCCTTCCCAGAACTCCCAGGTGAGGTACCTATCAATGAAGCACCTTTAATTGATGACTCTGATTTCTAGAAAAGGGATAAGAACCTTCACACAACGCCCGACAAGCATATTTGTTTCCTATAATGCTCTACCTCCTGCATACATAGCCTTTCTTGCAAAACTGGATTGTGTACAGATCCCCAACTCTATCCAAGAAGCCTTGAAAGATCCTGGTTAGAAGAAAGCAGTATATGAAGAAATTAAGGCCCTTGAACAGAATGATACCTGGGAAATTACTGACCTACCACAAGGAAAAAGAACAATAGGATGCAAATGGATATATACCATTAAACACAAGGCAGATGGGAGTATAGACTAATTAAAGGCTAGGCTGGTAGCCAAAAGCTTTACACAATCCTGTGGGATAGATTACCAAGAGACTTTTGCACCAATAGCTAAGTTAATATTATTCATGTTTTCTTCTCTCTTGTAGCTAAACTCGATTGGCCTCTTAATAAACTTGATTTCAAGCATACTTTCTTGAATGAAAATTTGGAAGTGTACATGGAAATTCCTTTAGGACTTACAAACTCATCCAATCACAAGGTATGAAGACTCAAGAAATCATTGTATGGCCTAAAACAATAACCTCGTACTTGGTTTCGCAGGTTTACAAGTTCTGTAATCAAAAAAGGATATACCCAATGTCAAACAGATCACACACATACCCAATGTCAAACAGATCACACACTATTCGTAAATACTCTCCAGAAGAGAGAATGTCTATTCTCATAGTCTATGTAAATGACATTATTCTCACATGAGATTATAAGGAAGAATTATTTGAAATGAAGTATGTAGCTCGAGAATTTGAAATTAAAGATTTGGGAAGCCTAAAATATTTTCTTGGCATGGAGGTGGCAAGATCCAAAGCAAGGCTATTTGTCTCTCAACGCAAGTATGTCCAGGACTTACTAAACGAAATCAAAATGCTTGGTTGTAAAGCCTATGACACTCTAATGGACTCAACTAAGAAACTCAGTATGGAGGAACATAGTGAACCTATGGAGAAGGGAATATATCAAAGACTTGTTGGTAAACTTATTTATCTATCACACACTAAGCCTGACATTGGGTACTCTATTGGGGTTGTAAATCAATTTATGAACAATCTAAAATCAAAGCACATGTAAGCTGTACTCAGAATATTAAAATATCTAAAGAAAACACTTAGAAGAGGAATATTGTATAAGAAGAATGAAAATAGGGATATTGAAATTTTTACAAATGCTAACTGGACTGGTGATCCCACAAATAGGAGGTCTACTTCTGGACATTGTTCCTAAATATAGGGAAATTTGATGACTTGGAGGAGTAAAAAACAACTAGTTGTCTCTAAAACTAGTGCAAAAGCAATTTAGGGCTCTTGCACTTGGCATTTGTAGGGGGATGTGGATAAAAAGACTATTAAAGGAATAGCATAGAAAAAGTAAAGAACCCATTAAAATGTACTGTGACAATCAAGCCACTATTAACATTGCAAAGAATCCATTACATCATGACAGAACAAAACATATTGAGATAAATAGGTACTTTATTATAGAGAAACTAGAGCAATCCATTATCAATCTCAATCACCTACCCATAAAGTCTCAAATTGCAGATATTCTCACAAGGCACTGCCTAAAGTGAGTTTCAAAGACCTGAGTTGCAAGCTGTGTATGCATGACATCTACACACAGCTTGAAGGGGAGTGTAGAAATCCAGATAATTATTCCTATCCAATACGCGGATAGGATTTTCCATGATCCCTCTTTTATTGGTTGTAATCTGTTGTGAATATGATTCTGTTTTTTATCTGTTATGTCCCTCATTTATGGAGATTCATATCTCCATAATCAAGGGCTCCTTATCCCGAGATTTTAGGGATTTTGTTCCCAGGATTTTGCTAGCAGTTTTAGTGCAGGTGTGTGTGTGTATATATATACACCTTTCTACCTTATGTATATATGAGAAATACAATTCTCTTCTTCTCCTATTAGTCTTTCTCACAATTCACACACCTAATTATTTATATTTGAAGTTTGAGAATTTTATTTGCTTTCCTTTTCTTCCTCTCTATTCTGCGTGACAATCACATGCTATAGTCCTAAGCATGTCCATACATGATTCTCTTCTTCTTCTTTTTTCTAAAGCTTGAATACACTCTAGTATCTCACAATTTAGCCATGTTTTGCTCAAGTTTTGTACTTTCAGTGGCTTTCATTGAATTCATGAGCTGAAAATTTTCCCAATGTCCAATTGATGGTTTTTTTGTAATTCTTTATATTGAAACCTTGTTTAGAAAAGGAAATTACCACATCAACAACAATCATGACTAAACCCAGATGCCTATCTGTAATTGAACAACACAAGTGATTTCATAAACAATATTTTTATAGGCAAACATAATGATGACAGCACCTGTATGTTAAGAACTTGAAATGCTAACAACTCTTTATTCATAAAGATGAAAAGACAATAAAATGGAATAACGGAAGGAGATAAGAATATATGCACAAAAGTCAAAGCCATCTATCTATAAGCTGCAAATAAATATTACTGAGGAGTCACAAAAGGACTAGATTTAAATAAAAGTACTAACCTTTACAGTACAGGCAACTTACAGCTTCCCTGCCAATTTAAGAATAAGGGTAAAAAGTTACTAATATATAACAAATTAAGTACTTATGAAGGCAAGAATATCTCACTGCACTTGACCATTAAACATGAGCAGTAACATAGAAAGGATAGTCCGATGCCTAAAATAAGAAATCAGTTGAGTTATATAATTTGTCAATTTCTTCAACTATTCTAACAAAACAAATATAACCTTGTTTCAGAAGTCATATCCGATATGTAAGATTCCTGAACTTAGGCCTCGTTTGGTTGTTGGCGAAGGAAGGAATAGGAATGGGAATTGGGAATGGAATGATGTTATTAATATTACGTTTGTTACGACATGAAAAGAAATGGAATCTCCATTATTTTTCTATATTTGGTTAGACCTGCTATATTGTATAGTACTGAATGTTAGGCGGTTAAAAGACAACATGAAGATAAACTCAACGTTACAGAAATGATAATGTTGCGCTGGATGTGTGGACAAACCAAAAGAGATATGATTAGAAATGAGTGCATTAGAGAGAAAGTTGAGATATCACCTATTGTGGAGAAGATAGTTAAATCTCGCTTAAGGTAGTTTGGCCATATACGGAGAAGACCTGCGGAAGCCCTAGTGAGAAGAATAGATCAGATGGAGAATAGTCCAATAATTAGAGGTAGAGGGAGATCAAAGAAAACAATAAGTGAAACTATTAAAAATGATTTAATAGTTAATAACTTGTCTATTGATCTCATCCATGATAGGCCACTATGGTGCCGTTTGATCTATGTAGCCGACTCCACCTAATAAGAAAAGGCTTAATTGTTGTTTGGTCGTTGTGGTATGCCTTAAATAATATAAGAATGGAATGGAAAACTGATAAAAAGACAAAAATAACCTTAAAGTATAAAATTATTAAAATAATATTATTTTGATTTAAAATTTATTTAAAAATGATATAAATTAAAAAATTAGAAAGTGAATTTAATTTTTTAATAATTCTGATCAATAAATAATTTTATTTTTAAATTAAAAATAAAAATAAAAAGTTAAACCCACAATATATTGCACCATCCCAACTCAAATATTTAATTTTTTTAACCAGTTTTTCATTTTTCATATATATATATATATATATATATATATATATATATATAGGCACGCATACAAACTCCCAGCAGAGAATGCACTTGTTTAATATGATACTTTCTTGAGCAAGGACCAAAAAAAGAGAAACTGTGAAACCAGAAGGAAGAAATAATGGTCAGGGCAAATTTGTATTTTCACACACCATTTCATTCCTTTCACGTGGATTCCTTCATTTTTGATACTTTCTTGAGCAAGGACCAAAAAAAGAGAAACTGTGAAACCAGAAGGAAGAAATAATGATCAGGGAAAATTTGTATTTTCACACACCAATTCATTTCTTTCACGTGGATTCCTTCATTTTTTAGAGTCTCTGTGTTCTCCCATTCAGAAGGTAATATGGATTCCCTGCAAAGTTTGATTCCGCCAAACAAACGAAAAATCTAATGGAATGGATTAAGGATTCCCATTCCATCGGATTTATTCTGGCTACCAAACGACACGTTACAGAATCAAACTTAAAACACTCGGTGCAAGCATCAAGATATATACTGACACTTGAGCATCAAAGGTAAGGTTCAAAATAATTTTTGCTTAATTTTCAATGCCAATAATTATCTCCCTCCCTGGAAGCAAGTGATAAAAAGTTATAGAATTTTTTATATTACTAAGAATAATTTGACAAAAGGGGCCCCAAACAAGACACCATTGCATTGCCTTTAATAAATCAAAAGGATAAAACATTATGCTTCAAATCTAATAACAGTGAATAAAAGTACCAACATACTCCACTGAAACAATAAAATACAAAGCTATAGACCAATAGATCTAAAAGCACCAAGATATAAGTCAGACATCCATTCAATTATAAGCAAATAGATGATGAATTTTACCAGAAGGTAACATACAGATCAATGTAGCTAGTGCCCAAAAAGTACTATCTTCTATTAATAAGTTCACAGCTCACTTAATACCCAAGCACCAAAAAGGTTAGAGTTACTACAAAAGCATAGTACTAAATTACAATAGGAAAAGAGTAATAATCCAATCAAGTAAAATTAGCATCATAATTTACATGAAAATGGCAGTAGCTTACATAACAATTTTAAAAAGAAGGGGAAAAAAAAGAAGAGAGAGAAAGAGAGAAGAATTTTGAGGTGACTTGACTTTCCACCCGCAAATCCTTATTTATAGTGAAGGAAAAGGTGTACTTAGTACACTGTAATACATTTAGTATATCCACCTAGTACTAAGTACTTATCCTACTAGCACCAATAGTACATAACATAAGCCCAGCCCTAAAAGCCCATATTATCTTAAGAAAGCGCAATTCAGCCTTACCGTGACTACAGGAGGCACTACATATTTTAGTCAAAATTCAAATATTAAACAGTTTGCTTTATTTTAATTTAAATAGAATTCATTTAGAGGAGGTAGAACAGAGGAGTCCATAAACACAGAGGCAATATCCCCAAACAAAATAAAGGGAGAAAGAAAAATATTAAAAGTAATTCAAAACTGCCCTCCTGTCTCGTTGAAGAACCACTAAAAGGCAACCTACTGTTTTAATGCTATGTTGCCCCTTGTAGAAAGATGCATATAGGACCAAGTAAGTTCAGAAATTCTGAAGATGAAATTTTCAAAGCTTGCCACAATTTGGGAGGTTACGAAGCCCCTGGCAACAATGGATTTCCTGCAGTTTTTTCCAAAAAAAGTGGCACCTAGTGGGAAATAGTGTCATTAATTTCATTAAAAGAATCTGGAGCTCTCAGCAGTTCATAAAAGAGATTAATGAGACTAAAATTGTTCTTATCCCAGAAAAGGATAGACCGGAATTTGTTAATCAATTTTGGCCTATTTTCTTATATAATGTTATTTATAAGATGGTGACAAAGATCATTGCGAACAGACTGAAGCCAATTCTGAATATGGTCATCTCCCCTTTTCAGTCCAGTTTTGTCCCCAGCCGAAACATTTAAGATAATATCATCATCACTGAGGGATTATTTCACAATATGAGTAAATTCAAAGGAAAGCGAGGATTTATGGCAATTAAAGCAGAAGGCTTTATTCTCATATTGTGGAAAAAGTAAATTTTTGGCTTGCTGGAAGGATAACTCTGGTTAAATCTATTCCTTCTACTAGACCCTATTATCACATGCAGAATAATAGAATCCCAAAGGGCATTATTCGAGAAGTAGAGAGAAGTCAGAGGGATTTTTTTTGGAATTCTACTCATGATAACCATAAACTTCATCTCATGATTTGGGATATGTTAACTCGCCCAAAATATGGAAGGCTTGGTATTTGCTGTCTAGAAGAAATGAACGATACCTTTCCTTCAAAACTCATTTGGGCTTTACTTACTGACAACCATAGCTTATGGGATATGGTTTTAAAGCACAAATATGGCAGAGGTGCAGATTTATTTTTGGGGATCATTGTTAAAAGCACAAAAACTCTGCTTATATTCGTATAGCCAATCCCCAAACCAGATAAAAGAGGAGAGTTGTGTTAAGCGTGCGACAACAAACATAAAACTTTGTCATAGCTACATAAATATAGATAAATGAAGCGATAGTGTTATGGCTAGGTCATTATCTGAAAGCAACACACTGTATAGCTCGAGTGCAGTGTCAAAAGAGCAAGAGCCACTGCATCAACGCTTGGGTGCAGTGAAAAATATGCAAAGGTTTCTACACTTTAATGAATGAGTGTGGGTAAAAAAATTAGTTCATGTGGGTAGAATCCATTTTAGAATTTGGAATATAGACACGCTTATAAGGAAATCAATAAAAATAGTTGATATCATGATTAGGAGAAGGATCAACATCATGAGCCTACAAGAAACTAAGTGGACAGGAAAAAAGACAAGAATTAGATTCTTCGGGTTTTAAACTTTGGTACACTGGCAAGATAAGAACTAACAATGATGTGGGTATAATAATTGATAAGTGGGTATAATAATTGATAAGGAGCAGAGGAACAATGTGGTAGATGTAAAAAGATTAGGTGATAAGATTATAACTTTAAAACTTATAGTGGAGCGGGACACTTTTAATGTGATTAGTGTATATGCACCACAAGTTTGATTAAAGGAGAATCTAGAAGGTTTGGTTCAAAAAATACCTCTGGGAGAAAAAAAATTCCTAGGAGGGGATCTAAATGGACATTTAGGGAGTGAATCTAAAGGATACAAAGGTATACATGGAGGTTTTGGGTTAGAAGAAGCAAATGAAAAGGATAAAACTATCTTGAATTTTTCTTTAACCTTTAATTTTACAATAGCAAATACTTGCTTTAAGAAACGGGTAGAACATCTTATCACGTACAAGAGTGGAAGAGTAAGCTCTCAAATAGATTTTTTCTTAGTAAAGAAATCAGATAGAAAGTTTTGCACAAATTACAAAATCATACTTGGAGAGAGTTTGGTTAACCAACACAGAATTTTAATTTTGGACGTATAGTTTAAAAGAAGAGTTGAAAGAAAGAGTAAAAAAAACTGTTTCAAGAATTAGGTAGTGACTTTTGAAGAATGAACAACAAAAGAGTTTTCAGAGAAGAGTGGAGAAAGAGGGGCTTTAGGGAAATACTAATGATATTTAGGGCGAGATGGCCAAAGGGATTAAAAATATAGCAAGAGAGATACTTGGAGAATCAATAAGCATTGGACCAAAGGGTAAAAAATCTTGGTGGATAGGATTAAAGTTAAAAGGAAGTATTATAAAACGTGGCACTTATGCAAAGATAATGAAAATTGGAAAAAAAATATAAAGTTGCTAAGAAAGACGCTAAGAAAGTTGTGAGTGAAGCAAGATCTAGAGTTTTTCAAAGACTATATCAATCTTTAAGATCTAAGGATGGGAAAAGAAAAATTTATAAGTTTACGAAGGGTAAGGAAAGAAAGACAAGACACCTAGATAAAGTAAAATATATTAAAAATGAAGAGGGTAGTGTTTTGGTATGGGAGCAAGATATCCAAACACAATGAAGGAGTTACTTTCAAAGACTTTTTAACGAAGGACATGAGTTGACCTATGACTCTGATAGACTAAATGTTGCAGAGGAGGATCGTAATTATATTTTTTTATCGTAGAATTCAAGAGTTAAAAGTAGAGAAGGTTTTGAAGAGAATAAAAAATGGTAAAGCAGTAAGACCTAAAAATATACTTATTGAGGTGTGAAAAAGTTTAGAAAAAAAAGACATAAGTTGGCTCACTAAGTTGTTTAATGTGATAATAACATCTAAGAAATGGATAAGAAATGGAGAAGTACTTTAATCTCAATCTATAAAAATAAGGGGGATATACAGAATGTGCCAACTATAGAAAAATTAAGTTCATAAGCCACACTATGAAGTTATGGGAGAAGATCAATTAACAAAGATTAAGACAAGAGACTCAAGAATCAATTTGGTTTCATGCCAGGAAGACCAACTATGGAAGCAATTTACTGCGGAGATTGATGAAAAGTTATTAAATGATAAAAAGTTATGAAATGAGACAAAAAGATTTGTATATGATTTTTATTGATCTAAAAAAGGCATATGACAGAGTGTTAAAAAAAGTCTTATGGAAGGCTTTAGAGAAGAAAAGACTACGTATTGCGTATATTCGAACAATCAAAGATATGTAAGCTAAGATCATGAGTTGCGTGAGAACACAAAATGGGGACACAAATGATTTTCTCACAACTACAAGATTACACTAAGGGTAATCTCTGAGTCCATATCTTTTTAACTTGATTTTGGATGCAATTACCGAACATATATAAAATTTAGGGCCTCGATGTATAATTTTTGCAGATGATACAGTTTTAGTTGGTGAATCAAAAGAGAAAATAAATATGAAATTAGAGTTTTGGAGACGAATTTTGGAAACACATGATTTTCGTATAAATAAAAATAAAACAAAATATATGGAATGTATTTTTAGTCAAAGATAAATAAATACAAATTTAGAAGTAAAAGTTAGAAATTATATATTAAAACAAGTTACAAACTTTAAATATCTTGGATCGATTATATAAAATGACAGCAAAGTAAAAGAAGACGTAAATCATAAAATTCAAGCGGAATAGATGAAATAGAAGAAGGTTTCGAGTGTCGTTTGTGACAGAAAAATGCTGCTCAAAGTTAAAAAAAAAAAATTATACCATGCTATAAGACCTGCTATATTGTATAGTACTGAATGTTGGGCAATTAAAAGATAACATGAAGACAAACTCAATATAGCAGAAATGAGAATGTTGCTCCAGATGTGTGGACACACCAGAAGAGATATGATTAAAAATAAGTGCATTAGAGAAAAAGTTAGAATAGCACCTATTGTGGAGAAGATAGTAGAATCTTTCTTAAAGTGATTTGGTCTTGTATGGAGAAGACCTGCAAAAGTCTTATTGAGAATAGTATGATAGTTAGAAATAGAGGGAAGCCAAAGAAAATAATAGGTAAAACTATTAAGAATGATTTAATAGTTAATAATCTATCTATTGATCTCATTTATAATATGTCATTGTAACATCGTTTGGAAAAGACTTAATTGTTGTTTGTTGTTATTATATTGTTAAAAGCACAGACTCTAGACTTTGGAAAGAGGTTTCTAAGCTTCGACCACAGGTGCTTGAGAGTGTAGGTTGGAATGTGGGTAACAGTAAGAAGACCATATTTTGGGTCGATAATTGGCTTGATGAGGGAGACCGTCTTATAGACCATGCACTAACAGTGATTCCAGATTCTGAAAAAGACTTGAAGGTCAGCACTTTTGTTGATCAACAAGGTATCTGGGATGTTGATCACAAACACTATTGCCAAATGAGATTGTTTTAACCATTCAGTCCATGGTCAGTCTGAGATTTAATGAGGAGGAAGACTCTTGTCGTTGGGCACCCAATGCTTCTGGTATGTTTTCTGTGGCTAGTTCCTATTCCAGGTTTTGTGGCTTTGATGTGATGTCTGATAATAATTTATGGAGCCTTATTTAGAAATGCAAAATCCCCAAAAGGAAAAGAGTGTTTATTTGACTGTTAACTCATGAGGATTAAAACCAATGGTTTGCTGAGTAGATGGTGTGGCTTTGATGCTAGCTGTAAACTTTGTCGAAGCTCCTTCGAGGGTTGTCTTCATGCTGTTCAAGATTGTAATGAATCAGTGAAGATATGGACAGATCTAGTTGAACCCACCAACATTGTTATCTCTTTCTCTCTGGATATGCACAGTTGGGTTGAGTGGAACTTGAAGAGAAAAGATGTGAAAGTTCTGAATATCCCCTGGGCTATCGTTTTTGCCGATTGCTGCTGGCTACTATGGAGTTGGAGAACTATGAGTATGTTCAAAGAAGGTTTTTCAAGACCCACTGAACCATTAGTAAAGATTATCTCTTTGCAAGGAGATTTAGGCTGCCGTAGATCAGGTTCATGACCATAATGTGGGTATGAAGAGAGTTTTGTATCAGTTGGTCAGTTCCGGAGAGAGGCTGGGTCAAACTAAACACTGATGGGGCTACGAGGAAGAACCCAGATAGGTCGGGGTGTGGTAGTGTCATCAGGAATGATCAAGAAAATTGGGTCATGGGATTCTCTCCTAATATTGATAGATGCTCGGCATTCAAAGCAGAGCTTGTTGGGGTTAGAACTAGCTTGCAATAGAGGCTTTACTCAAGTGATCTTAGAAAGTGATTCCTAGGCTGCTGTTCGGGTCATTATGCAGAACCAGAAAATTCTTGCTGAGGATGTGCAACTCATTCATTGAATCAAGAGATTTTTATATAAAGATTGGAGAGTCCAGATTCTCCACACTTACAGGGAAGTCAATGGTGTTGCTGACAGCCTAGCTAACCTCAGTTTCTCTTCAAACTGGGGTCATTATATTTATGATATCCCTTCTGCTTGGATTATGCTTTGCCGCTGAAGGACACTGTAGGAGTTTCTACTCCTACAGTGGTGTCAACTTAGAAAACACACAGGCTCATACTTCCGTTGAATCGACAACCTAGAAAACAAAGGTTAGTCTTCTCTTCTGATTTTCTTAGTTAAATAAGCAGAGAGATTGGGTTTCCCTTTTATTGGGTTTCTTTTAAGAGAATACCTTATGCTCTGCTCTTATACTTATTTTCCCCTCTTCTCTAATAAAATTTCTTCTATTATAAAAACAAATAAAAAGATATGCATGTTGAACGCAGTTACAACCAAAGTAAACTATTCAAGCACTGCATATAACTAGCAATTGCCAAGAAAATAACAATAAAAATAAAAACAGAAAAGCATTAACAGATATGGATTATGGAACTGATATCAAAACGCATTTCTAGGCAAGAGTGAATGCTGGAAATACCTGATTGGAACATCTTTGTTGCAGTGGCCACACTGATGATAATCAGATCTTTCCATCCTAGAAAACAAATATGAAAACCCCCTTTTTTTAGGAACTTTCTTATTTAATACACCACTCTCAAGAACTTTTCCTGGTTTTATTTCGTTGGACTTGCGAGCAATTTTTTTGTCCTCAAAATTCTTTAAGAGATACAAAGGAACATAAGATTCATCTAGCCAATATTTCTTCCTGTCACTTGAAGATTGTTCCAACAATGAACCATGTTTGGTAACAATATCTGGAATGGCCCTTCTCTTCCCAAAATCAAGGAGATACTTCACAGATTCCCCTTTGGTGCACTTCCTGCGTACAATTACTTTTTTGAACAGCTTGATTGATTTTTTAGATTCCTTGTCTAACACATATAGAGGATGAGTATTCTCAATGTCATGCCACCTAATGTTGGAATCAAGATCTCTAACCTGAAAACATGTCATAGCATATTGGACCTTGGAATACAAGACACAGCTAATTCATGACAACAAGTGAAATTTCATCAGCTTGTACTAACTATAATTTACCAAGAATATAGAGACACATTGTATCAAAAAGGCATTAAACACATGCATGTTCTTGTGTGCTGCATAATCAATAATCAAGTTATTAGCCTAATACTAATGCCCTATTGTAATTATAAAGATTGAAAGCCAGATTCAGTCATTGCCCTGCGATTTTCCTCACGGGTCATGGTAGTTCAAAGAGAGAGTCTTTAGTTCTTGTATTGCCCAGTGGTACAAAAAATGTGGTGCAGTTTATTTACTATTTCTAGGGAGCATTTGCTCTGTCCTTCAAATTTAGAGAAGTCCTTGCTTTTTGGTTATATAGGCTTTAATTAAAACAAGGTAAAAATGTTTAATACAGATGTGAAATGCTTTCAATAGTTCGTTTCTTTCAACAGGGAGCATTGCTAGAGTTTTGAAAGTAGTATCCAAGAATTTATTGCAGGAAAATTTTATATTGATAAGGGCAACTGTTTAGGAAGGCAATTGATTCGTCAATGATTAATTAGAATCAAAGAATATGCTGATTACTGTCATTAAAACTAGACTGAGCGCTGGAAATAATGAATATTCAATTAATTAGGGGATCATGAATTTCTGTCAATAAGGTTTAAAGGGTTTGGAAGGAAAAAAGATAATAAAGCATTGTGGAAATTGTGCTGTTTCGGCTGTTTTGTGGCATATTTGGATGGACAACAAGGCTAGACATTTTCAAGGTTGCTCGATGTCCTTGAATATGTTATGGGAAAGGATAAGATTTATGGCTTCACTCAGGTGTTCAGCTCATGGCTTCTTTAAGGGGATCGCCATTTCAGAATTACAAAGGACTGGGCTGCTGTTGTACACATTTAGTCTTGAGACTTGTTTTCTTCTTTGTTTTTGTTTTTGTTTTTTAGACTTTTAGTGGTTTCCTAGACGAGGATATCTTATTCTCCTCTTATTGAACTTCTTTCCTTTCTTAATAATATTTATTTTTCTATCACAAAAAAAATTAGGGGGTCATGAATAAAATCAAACGTAACACTTGCGCCTAGACCCTATTTTTCCACTCTATCTATTCTATCTTTCCTACAACAACAACTAAGTTTTTCCCATTATGTGGAGTCGGCTACATGGATCAAACGACGTCACAGTAGCCTATTATGAATGAGATCAATAGATAGATTATTAACTATTAAATCATTCTTAATAATTTCACCTATAGATTATTAACTATTAAATCATTCTTAATAGTTTTATTTATTATTTTCTTTAACCTCCCTCTACCTCTAACTATCGGACTATTCTCTATCTGATCTACTCTTCTCAATAGGACTTCTGCAGGTCTTCTCCAGATATGTCCAAACCACCTTAAGCGAAATTCCATCATCTTCTCCACAATAAGTGCTACCCCAACTTTCTGTCTAATGCACTCATTTTTAATCATATTTCTTCTTGTGTGTCCACACATCTAACGCAACATTCTCATCTCTGCAATATTGACTTTATCTTCATATTGTCTTTTAACCGCTCAACATTCAGTACCATACAATATAGCAGATCTTGTAGCAGTACGGTAAAAATTTTCTTTAACTTTGAGTGACATTTTTCTATCACAAATGACACTCGAAACCTTCCCCCATCCTACTTGAATCCTATGATTTACGTCCTCTTTTACTTCGCCGTCATCTATCTTTCCTCCCTCTATTTATTTTTTTCAACATGGCATTAAAGTAATTCAATAGACCTTGAACCCTATCCTTAGTTCCTCAAAAATCAATAAAATATAATCAGGAAAAAAATTCTGGTTAGCTTAGAAAGAAGTCAACCCTTACTATTCTAATCTTTTTTTTTTAGATAGAAAAAGAAATGTTCCTAAGAAAAAAGAGACATACAAGAAAGGAGAATAAGATATCCTCCTCCAAAAGACCACTAAAAGTCTAGATTACAAAAAAAATTAGGAAAACAAAAACAAAACAGAAAAACTAAACATACACAACAACAGCCCAATCTCTAAGTAAATCTGATATGCGACCCTCCTAAAGAAACCATTACCCCAACTATAAATTGAAACCATAAACCTTATCCTATCCCATAACATATTTAAGCACATCAAGCACCCTTTCAAAATTTGAGCATTTCTCTCCAACCAAATACATCACAAAACAACAAAAACGGCAGTTCCACCCAAAGTTTTTTTTTTGTACTTAGAGAACGAATTTTTGCACAATCTTTTGCAGCCATACTTAGAAAAATGAGGTTTTCTCCGTGTCAAGTTTCAGACCTTTTGGACAAAGGAGGAATATTTTATGATTTTATATGTACCGAAACTTTAAAAAATCTGAAAAAATAATTTTTCCGCCGGATTGCTCCAAAATTTCTTGTAGGCATTTCTTGGGTCCACAATTGAATTATCATAACATAAAACTAGACATGGCATGTACCTGGCCAGTTAAGACCAAGAGCACATCCCCGACTGAAGGAATGAGCCAACCAGTGCACACCGGAGGCGGACCAATCGACCCAACTCAAGGTTCGACTACGAGTTTTTTAATTGCAACAACTTAAATATATGCTATTAGAGCTTAAATTTCCACAGCTGTTGGCACCAGAGTTGCCCTCCAATGGATCCTCGTTAAAAGATTTAGATTATACTCATTCCAATTACTAGACTCGATGAGACCGATATTATTACTTATTGTCACTACCTCCCCATGTCAAGATTAGGTAAGTTGCGCACTTGCTACCTTCCTTGGATAGGATAGCCGTTTCTCAAGTTTTCTAAGGCTTTTGCTATTCTGTATCTTTCAGATATTTCTTATCATCTCTAGTTTGAGGATAAGGTATCCTCCAACAAGTTGTAATTTCTTTTCTCTCTTAATAAAATATCTTCTTTTATCCAAAAAAAAAAAAAAGAAATTTACATCAATTGTGGGATGCATGCTAGGGTACTGCTCAAAGGTTGAGTGACACATCAACACAATCCACGTAGCAGAAATATTGCAAGACAGATAATGGAATGCAAAGTGAGTGAAGATTTGTGAACCAAGCAGTCTAATCAAGTCAGAACTCGGTGCAATAGTGAGTAGGAGGCTACCATTCTCAATTTGTTGGGTGGCTGTCTCAAGGTTCCATAAATACCATAAGAATTGTGATGAGTTGGATGGGATAGTCTTTGGTCACCAATAGCAGGGTTTTTGAAATGCCACGTAGGATCCATGTGGGCAATTTCCGTCAATGAATTTAAGGGAGTTAGGGAAAAGGGTAACACTAAACCTATTTTGAGAGATTAGGAACAAAATCAGACCAAATAAAACTTCTTATATGAAATCAAAACTCACGTTAAACTTTAGGGATGAAAAGGTGCTTTAGCGTTAAATGAATTATGGGAAGGGGTCTTATCTTCTGCTTCCTTATGGTGTTCTGCTCATGGATATTTTAAGGGAGTCTCTTTGACTGATTTGAACTGGGGTTGGGAAGCACTATTATTTACTTAAATTATTTTATTTTTTCTTCTTTTTTCTCTCCTCTTTCTTAGCCTCCTCTTTCATACTTCTCTTTCTTTCTAATAAAGTTTCTTTTTCTATCCAAAAAAAATAAAAGATGCATTTGATAACCTTGGCCTGGAGCTCATCCAGTCAAAGGGCAAGAATGTATAGGAAGTAAGTGCAACCACAAATAAAAGGTGGCAAGGAATAAAGGGCCTATGGTTAACTAAATAGTAGGAAATATGAACAGCATCCCAAAAAAACATAAGGCACATTGTTGTGAATCAGCAACATTTGAGAGACCTCAATCAAGTGAAATTTTTGCATTTGACAATACCATTCTATTAGAACACTGTTGGGAATCAACAACGTTTAAGAAACCTCAATCAAGTGACAATCGTTGCATTCGCTGATACCATTCTATCGGAGCATTGTTGTGAATCAACAACATTTGAGAAAACTCAATCAAGTGACAATTTTTGCATTTGACAATGCCATTCTATTGGATAACAAAGAGCCACCTTTTGATGTTTAACAAGACTAGGATGGCCTGAATGACTATGGATAACAAGAAGAGAATCAATAGAAGTACACATTGTTAGAGATGCCAACGTGAGATAGTAAGAGTCCATGTGACTCGCATGTACCAATAATCCATCCATATTATGGTCCTGCACAATAAAGGAGGCTACTGGTTGGCCAGTTGGCAGCTTCTGAGGAGTTCAAAGGCATGGCTAGCGTGAATGCACAAATAGGGCTGCAAACAATGCACAACCCTTCTAAGATTGATGAAACTGCTAACAATAGGTCTAGGTTTCTCCCCTGACAAGGCTCTAATACCATGAAAATTAAGATAAAATGGAGAGAAACAGACAAGAATTTATGCAGTTGTAGGATGATACTACACACTAGCATCAACTCATTGAGAGAGGAGCTACTACAATAATAGTACAGCAAGCTAATTAGAGCAAATACATCATAAAGACTATTTACAATTAATTACAAACTCAACAACAAATTACAGCTAACAAAGTTGTTAAGGATTAAGTAACATCTCAAGTTAAGAAAAGATACTTGTAGCGCACCCAAAGTAAAAGGTATAAGTATTTGCGTGATCATGGTATTAGCATAAATTGAGGTTAAGGGATCAGTGTACTATACACCATCATTGAGTTTTTCTATAATATATTTTAGTTCCTCCCTTCCTTTTCTCCCTCATTTTTCTCAACGGTGATTTGCTTAAATAAACCATGTGCTGAACACCAAGAGAAGCCATAAACACAATTCTATCCCATACCAGATTTAAGGGCGAAGATAAACCCATGAAAATTCCAACACTCCTTTCCAACCACAAAAACAATAAAATTCCATAAACTGCACATTGCCACAAGATTTTGTGTTCCTTCTTATTTCCAAACCTTTGAAAGAGAATTTGAAGAAAATGATCCAACGAGCCACACCCAACTCTCACCAAAAATACCAAAAAGTTTATTCCAAACGTAGCTTACAGCAAAACAATGGAGAAATAAATGAGATAAGGTCTCAAACTCAAATCTATACATAACACACATATTAGGAGATAGAGCTATATGGGGCCAGCAAGCTTGTAACATGTCATTAGCATTAATCGTATTAAGAATAGCTGTCCAAACAAAAGATTTGACCTTAGAAGGAGCTTCGGATTTCCAAATTGTCTTATCAAGAACAAATCTCTCCCTTGTACGAGAATGAGTAAGGAACTGAAAATAAGATTTACATGAAAAAACACTAGAAGAATCAAGATTCCAAATTCTCATATCATGATTAGAAAAAAGGGGAGCAGAATCAAGTAAAGCCAAAAGGAACTGAAGTTCACTACTTTCTCTAACATTCAAATTTCTGCAAAAGTGAAAATTCCTAAAACGATTAGAACTTTGACTGATAAAGAAACTTCAGATGGGAAAATTATGCAGTAGAAAGCCAAAGAAGCCAAGGATAAGCTTAAAAAAAGTAATATTTCCCCACCCAAGTGTCCTCCCAACATCTAATTTTTCAGCCATCACCCAATTTTAAAGAAACTAGTGGTATAAAGGAAAAGCATCCTTTTAAAATTGTTGAATATTTGAATATTTAATTTACTGTAATTTGTTGTACCTGTTGAGGAGTTATTAGAGAGCTATTATTTTCCTACTACCAAGGGATAATATTCCTAAAATCACAAGGATTCCTATACCATTGTAAATAAGGTGTATGTATATCTGACCCCTTGTATATACTAATTGACAACAACAAACAACTAAGTCTTTTTCCACTAAATGGAGTCAGCCACGAAATCAAACAGCACCACAGTAGCCTATTATAAATGAGATTAATAAAGAAATTATTAATTATTAAATCTTTCTTAATGGTTTTATCTATTTTTTTTTAGTCTCCCTCTATCTCTAACTATTGAACTGCTCTCCATCTGATCTACTCTTCTCAGTATGGCTTCTGTAAGTCTTCTCTACAGATGGCCAAATCCCCTTAAATGAAATTCTACCATCTTCTTCACGATAGGTACTAACACAACTTTCTCTTTAATGTACTTATTTTTAATCATATCTCTTTTAACGTATCCACACATTTAGCACAACATTCTCATCTCTGCAACATTGAGTTTATCTTCATATTGTTTTTTAACCTCCCAACATTAAATACCATACAATATTGCAGGTTTTATAACTGTACAGTAAAATTTTTCTTTAACTTTAAGAGGCACTTTTCTATCACAAATGACACTTGAAGCCCACGATAGGTGCTACCAATTTTTCTCTCTAATACACTCATTCTTAATCATATCTCTTCTAATATGTCCACACATCCAGCACAATATTATCGTCTCTGCAACACTGAGTTTATCTTCATATTGTTTTTTAACCTCCCAATATTAAATAACATACAATATTGTAGATCTTATAGCTATACGGTATAATTTTTCTTTAACTTTGAACAACCTTTTTCTATCACAAATGACACTCGAAACCTTCTTCCTTTCGATTCACCAACTAAGATTATATCATTTGAAAAAATCATACACTGAAGACTCAAATCTTGAATATGTTCAGTTACTGCGTTCAAAACTCAAATATAAGCAATACATACTCTTTTATTCTCTAAAATCTTCCATAAAATCTCTTTCAGCACCCTATCATATGCATTTTCTAAATCGATGAAAACTGTAAAATCAGAGAAAGAAAAGAGAAAAATAGAATAATGAAAATGTAATCCATGAAAGAGACCTACATTAGTCCCTGATATTTATAAGAAAATATATAGACAAACCATTAATTACAAATATCATTATGATCCCTAATCGAAGGGATATGACTATAACTACAATTCCCTAAATCAAGAGATATGACTGATACACCCTAATCACACACGATTCTAATAGATTCATAATCTATTTATATTAATTCTAACACTTCCCTTTAAGCTGGAGCATATAGGTCATATGCACTAAACTTGTTACAAATATAGTTTATTCGTGGACATTTTAGCTAACTGATCATTAGAATTAACAAAACTTATGGTAAGACTATTTGACAAAATCTTATCTCTAATAAAATGGCAATCAACTTTTATATGCTTGGTCCATTCATAAAATATAGGATTAGAAGCAATGTGCAAAGCAGCTTGATTGTAACGAATAAGTGTCATTTAGTCAATTTCTCCAAACTACAATTCTTGAAGCAATTACCTAATTCATACTAGCTCGCATGTAGCTAGGGCCATAGCCCGGTACTCAGCCTCTACACTAGATCAAACCACCACTTCTTGTTTCTTACTTTTCCAAAATACCAAGTTTTTTCCAACAAACACACAATAGCCTATGGTAGATCGTCGATCTAAGGGGGATCTTGCTCAATCTGCGTCTGCATATCCAGTTATTCTGGCATGTTGATGATTCCAGATGCACACTTGATATATCTTATAATGCGCATCACTGCATCCCAATGACTTGTGTATGGGATTGTAGAAATTGACTTACAACACTCCCTGCAAAGGAAATATCTGGCCGAGTGATCATAAGATAGTTCAACTTTTCCACTAGTCTCTGGTGCCTATCAGGATCAAATAAAGGCTCCCCCTATTCAGGTAATAATTTAGCATTTGGATCTATCGAACTTTCAATTAGTTTACAGTCTAACATACATGTCTCTTTGAGAAGATTTAAGACATACTTTCTCTAAGATATTACAATACCAGTATTCGACTATGCTACTTCAATCCCTAAAAAATATTTCAACTTTCCTAGGTCTTTAGTCTGAATATTATTGAAAAGATATTGTTTGAGTTGAAAAATCCCGTCTAGATCATTCCTTGTGATGACGATGTTATCCACATAGACAATTAGATAAATATAGTGGCCAAAGGACCG
Source organism: Gleditsia sinensis (assembly GCA_037074535.1). NCBI lineage: Eukaryota > Viridiplantae > Streptophyta > Magnoliopsida > Fabales > Fabaceae > Gleditsia > Gleditsia sinensis. Next base: position 45,040,678 of record CM073472.1, on the reverse strand, counting down.
ATGTGCATAGAAAAATGAATGATTAGCTTTACTACGGGTCATACCAAATTGTTGAACCACAGTGCTAAAACATCTAAACCAAGTCTAGAGAGATTGCTTTAAACTATAGATAGACTGTCGCAATCTACATACTAATTCAAACCCCCCCTAAGCAACAAATCTAAGTGGTTGCTCTATATACCCTTCCTCCTCAAGATCTCCATGAAGGAAGACATTCTTAATATCAAGTAGAAAAAGAGACTAATGTCACATGGCGGCAATAGATAACATAATCCTAATGGAAGCCATTTTTGCAACTGGAGAGAATGTATCACCATAATTTAACTCGAAAATATGTATATAACATTGGGCAACCAAACGAGTCTTAAAGCGATCAACAATACCATTAGGCTCAATTTTAACTGTATAAACCCAACGACAACCAATAGGAGACTTTCCAGGAGCAGATGTGCCAAGTCCTAAGTGCCACATGACTATAATGCAGTCATTTCATCAACAATGGCCTGTCACCACTCCAGGTGAGATAGAACTTCCTGTGTAGTGTGAGAAATCGAGACAGAAGACAAAGACGACAGAAAGGCGTAACAAGGAGTTGATAACCGATGATAACTCACAAAATTATAGATAGGATAAGGATTACGAGAAGAGCAAATACCTTTTCGAATAGCAATAGGAAAACCATTAGTAGAAGACAGGTTCGAAGCAAGTTATGAAGTTGGAGCCAAGGGTGAATCAACAAGAACATCCACAAGGTCTACAGGAATGCGGACACGACAATGATAAACCTGGAGAGGCGAAGTTGATGATGGAGGTGGAATTGTAGTATCGGGCAATGGAAGAAAGAAAGAATCAAGATTAACAATGGAGTGATCAACAAAATGAGAGGGTGAATAATAAGAAGACTGCACACATCTGCAGATACAAAGAACTGATGAGTTAAGGGAGAATAACACCGATATCATTCTTGCAATCTAGAATAGCCCAAGAAGATGCATTTAAAAGACCTAACGACAAGACTGCTCACATCTGCAAATACAAAGAACCGACAAGTTAAGGAAAAATAACACTGATATCCTTTTTGCAATCTAGAATAGCCTAAGAAGATGCATTAAAAAGACTTAACTACAAGCTTATCACGACTTGAGATATGATTATGAACAAAACAAACATAGCCAAAGACACAAGGAGAGAGATGATACAATGGTTGACCTAAAAATATGAGAGAACGAGGGATCTAACCTTTGAGCACTGATGAAGGCATACGGCTGATTAAGTAACAGGCGGTAAAACCCGTATCACTCTAAAAAGAAAAAGAAACATGGTGATAAAGTAACAAAATGCGAGCTGTCTCAATTAAATGACGATTCTTGCATTTAGTGACACCATTTTGCTTTGGTCTGTGAGCGCAAAAAGATTGATGAAACATACCCTGTGTAGTCATAAATTTTGAAAAGAGATAGAAAAATATTCACGTGCATTATCACTTTGCAAAATTTGTATAGATGTATTAAATTGGGTACGCATCTCTATGCAAAAATTTTTAAAAATAAAAAATAATTCAAATTGATCCTTCATTAAAAACAATAAAGTACACCAAGAGTAATCATCAATAAAAATCACAAAATACTTAAAACTTAAAATAAAACAATGACAACTAGGTCCCCAAATATCACTATGAACTAAGGAAAAAGGAACTCAGCTTTACTGTAACTCTTCCTAGGGAAAGTAACACGAGTATGTTTACTCTACTAACACGATTCACATTTTAAAACTCTAAAAAAGAAAGATTAGGCACTATTTGTAGCAGTTTACGAAGGCTAGGATGTCCCAAACAATGAGAATCAAAGTTGGAGAGGTAGAGGTGGTGCAAACTGTTGTAGATGTGAGCATAGTAAGATGATATAGCTCTTGTGATTTACAACTAGTTCCAATCGTCTGACCAATGCTCCAATCCTATTGAAGCATAGAAGAATTAGAAAAATTCATAAAACAATTTAAGGTTCGAATAAGCTTACTAAAGATGAAATTAAAAGGACAACCAAAAATATAAAGAACAGACTCAAGAGGTAGGAAAAGAAGTGGTTGTGTTTGACCAATATTTTTTATAACAGTTTTAGAACCATTAGCAAAGATAACAACAGGAAGATGAAAAGATGAAAAATCTAATTTTGAACAGAGATGAGGGTTACCAGAGATATGATCTGAAGCACCGGAGTCTAAGATCCAAGACCCTGAAGAAGGAGACTGTGTAAGGCAAGAAACAAGATTACTAATATGGGCAACGGAAGCAATGGAACCTACAGCAATTTTAGTGGCTTGATATTGTAAGAATTCTTGATAATATGCTCCACACAAAGAGACTATTATGAATGGTAGAACAGTCTCAAAGTTGTCTACTTAAACAAGATAAGCAAACTTTGGCGGACGACTCTGTAGGGAATAACACTTGTCCCAAGTATGACCAAATTTATGGCAGTAGGTCTCGGCCAACATTACCTATTCAACTATGACCGGTAACATGGGAAATAAGAGCTGAGGGATCAGATAATATACATTCTATCTTCAGAGGAGCTAGTCCGGAGACACGCAACAAGCGAGCAAACACATTATCCAAATATGAAATGTCAAGACTAGAGAGAATTTGCTCGCGAACTAGTTCAAGTTTAGGTTTTAATCTAGCAAGAGTGAAGACCATAAAGAATTTATCCCTCCTGTTCTTTAGCTCAAAAAGGTACCTATTCTAAAATAGCCCTTCTGAGTGTTAACTTTGATCACACTTGGATCATAGATTCAGGTGCAACTGACCACATGACAGGTATATCTAATCTTTTTTCGTCTTATAGTCCATGTGCAGGAAATCAAAAAATAAAAATTGCCGATAGCTCTCTATCAGCTATTGCTGGAAGAGGTTCTATCATAGTTTCTCCTTCTCTTACTCTGCATAATGTCCTTCATGTTCCTAACTTGTCTTGTAATCTGCTCTCTGTTAGTAAACTTGTCAGTGATCTAAATTGCCAAACTAACTTCTTTCCTACTCATTGTGTTTTTCAGGAGTTGACATCGGAGAGGATGATTGGCAGTGTTAGAAAACATGGTGGCCTATATCTCCTTAATTCTGAATCAAAACTGAGTCAACCATCGCCAAGTACAAGTTCTTGTTTCAAATCTATTTCTGTTTTTGAAAATAATGACATTATGTTATGGCATTTTAGGCACCCTAGTTTTTCTTATTTTAAACATTTATTTCCTCATTTATTTTATAATAAAAATACATCTTCTTTTCAATGCGAAATTTGTAAATTAGCAAAACATCACAGGACGTCATTTCCATCACAACCATATAAACCTTCCAAACCATTTACAATTATACATAGTGATGTGTGGGGTCCTAATAAGATAAGTACACCTACTAGTAAGAGATAGTTCATCACTTTTATAGATGACCATACTCACCTATGTTTGGTATACTTATTAAAAGAGAAATCTGAAGCGGAACAAATTTTCAAAAACTTTTATTATATGGTGCAAACTCGGTTTCAAACAAATATACAAATTTTTCGAAGTGATAATGGAAAGGAGTATTTTAATAGAATTTTGGAAAACTTTTTCTTAGAAAAATGAATTGTTCATCAAAGTACTTGCATCGAAACACCCCAACAAAATGGCATTGCCGAACAGAAAAATAAACATTTGTTGGAAGTGACTCGAACTCTTCTTTTTTCTACTCAAGTTCTCAAGTATCTTTGGGGGGATGCAGTTCTAACAGCTGCAAATCTAATAAACAGAATGCCCTCCAAAGTTTTACAATTTCAAACTCTTTTACATACATTCATGCATTACTTTCCATCAGCAAGACTTTCAGCTAATTTGCCTCTAAAAATATTTGGGTGTACTGTTTTTTCTCATGACCACAAAAACGGTGGAAAATTTGAACCACGAGCTATCAAGTATGTCTTCATAGGGTACTCCCCAAGCCAAAAAGGCTACAAATATTTTGATCCTATTTTAAAGAAAACTTATATTTCTATGGATGTCACCTTCTTTGAACATCAACCGTATTTTAAAGACATTCATCTTCAGGGAGAGAACTTGAAGAAAGATTCACTTGATTCCTCTAATCTCTTTAAAGTTGTCCTTTTGCCAGAACACTCAGATTCATCTGCACCTACAGCAAAAGACCAGGACTCATCCTCTGGCCATCCTCCTTCCATGAGCGAATGTCAAAATGAGCCTCGGCCTACATCTACTAAAATTTTTGAAAATCAATTTTTTGAACATGAGAAATAAAGTGAGGAACAACCTACTATGCCACAACATAAGAAAGACATGGAAAATGGAACTTGGAAAGGGCTCGTTTACTTAAAAAGGAAAAATAGAGATGAGACTGAACTTCAACACTGTCATGACTCCAACTCAGGGGCAAATAAAGGTAACTATAACTCGTTGTCTGATAATCTATCTCTTGAATGTGATAAGCCTATTGCTCTTCGAAAAGGAGTTCGATCCTGTACTAAACATCATTTGTCTAACTTTGTTTCATACTCAAATCTGTCACCTTCATTTGCTGCTTTCACATCTCACTTGTCTAGTATAGAGATTCCTAAAACTGTACAGGAAGCTCTTAAATGTCCAAAGTGGAAGAAAGCTATACTTGAGGAGATGAGAGCTCTTGAAAAGAACAATACCTGGAATGTCGAAGCCTTACCAACAGGAAAGAAGACAGTGGGTTGTAAATGGGTCTTCAATGTAAAGTACAATTCAGATGGTTCCATAGAAAGATACTAAGCCAGACTAGTGGCTAAAGGATTCACTCAGATATATGGAGTGGACTACTCTAAAACTTTTGCACCTGTTGCAAAGTTGAATATAGTTAGAGTACTGCTATCTATTGCTGTTAATTTAAACTGGCCATTACAGCAACTAGATGTAAAAAATGCTTTCTTGAATGGTGACTTAGAGGAAGAGGTATTTATGGAGTGTCCCCCTGGTTTTGAGAAAAAGTTTCATCACAAAGTATGCAGATTAAAGAAATCCTTATATGGCCTCAAACAGTCCCCAAGGGCTTGGTTTGAAAAATTTACTCAATCAGAAGACAAGAATATACTCAAGGCCAGACTGATCACACGTTGTTCTTTAAATTTTCTCCATAAAGAAAAATTGTTGTATTAATTGTTTATGTTGATGATATCATTCTTACAGGAGATGATATGGCTGAAATGGAACAGTTAAAAAGAAATCTTGCATCAGAATTTGAAATCAAGGACTTTGGAGTTCTTAAATATTTCCTTGGCATGGAAGTTGCTCGCTCTAGAAATGAAATAGTAATTTCTCAACGAAAATATATCCTTGATCTTCTAAAGGAAACAGGGATGAGTGAATGCAAACCAGCTGAGACTCCTATTGACCCAAATATAAAATTATGGGAAAATGAGAATACACTTGTTGACACTAGAAGATATCAAAGGTTGGTTGGAAAGCTAATCTATCTCTCTCATACTAGACCAGATATTGCCTATTCTGTTAGTTTGGTTAGTCAATTCATGCATGCTCCATATGAAGAACACCTTGAAGCTGTTTACAGGATTCTAAGATATCTAAAATCATCTCCTAGAAAGGGTCTATTCTTCAAAAAGACCAATCACAGGAACATTGAAGTCTTCACAGATGCAGACTAGGCTGGATCAATCATGGATAGAAAATCTACATCAGAATATTGTACCTTTGTTTGGGGCAATCTAGTTACTTGGCGAAGCAAGAAACAAAATGTTGTGACCAGAAGCAGTGCAAAAGCTGAATTTAGAGTTATGGCTCAGGGAGTATGTGAGGAATTATGGGTTTATAGAATTCTTTGTGAATTTAAACAGACTATAGACCTTCCTTTGAAACTATACTGTGATAACAAAGCTGCTATCAACATTGCACACAATCCTGTTCAACATGACAAGACCAAGCATATTGAAGTTGACAAACACTTTATTAAAGAAAAATTAGAAGCTGGAACCATTTGCATGCCTTTTGTGCCCTCAAATCAACAAACAGCGGACATTCTTACCAAGAGGCTTTTACGATCACAATTTGACTACTTAATTACCAAGTTGGGCATATTTGATATCTATGCTTCAACTTGAGGGGGAGTGTGGGAGTATAAAGCCCAACATAGGGCCCTATATCATTAAGTAGCATATCAGTTTCAATTCCTGATCTTTCTCTTTTTGTTTTTCCCGTTACAATAGTTTAAGAGATTCTCTATCTCATTTGCTTTATTTGCTCCTTAATTATCGGAGCTGCTGATGTATATATACTTACTTTGCTATGAATAAAATTATCCTAGCTTAAACTCACACCCTTGATCAAACCCCTATCTACAGCTCCTGACTCAAACCATCCACCACTTAAGCGAACAAGGAAAGGGGGAAAGGGGTATCCTTGCCTCTCTTCTCACTATCCTCAAAACCAAGATTTAGGTTCACCATTAACAATAACTGAAAAGGTGGCGGTAGAAAGATACCCCAAAATCCATCTCCACCATCTCTCTCCAAAGCCCTTCCTAACAACTTTATTTTAAAAACCCCAACTCACCCTATCATATGCCTTTTCAAAAACTAAACCTTGGCCCCTTTATTCTTCACAGCTTTCACAACCTTATTAGCCACTAAGGCAGCATTAAAAAACCGCCTACCTGGGATAAATGCACCCTGATTTTTCGAGATTTATTTTCAATGACACTTCACAAAGTCTAGTAGAGAAAACCTTGGTAATAATCTTGTAAAAACTACTGACCAAACTGATAGGTCTATAACCTCTCACCTTGATAGACATATCCTTCTTGGGTACCAAAATGACAAAAGTAAAGTTCACACCCACTGCTACTTTACCATTATAAAAGAACTCATCAAACGCCTTTAAATGTCTCCTTTGACAATGATAGGCACCCAAACAACTTGAGGAACCCACTTTTAAAAGTTATCTGTTAAGGAAGAAGAATCAACCCACTTAAATACCCCATTAAGCATCTCACGCTACCCAATATGAGACTTAGGCATCCCATACTACCTAAGTCCCTATTATAGCATCGTCCTTGAAAACTGATGTCCCGACGACTACACTCTGTGATGCTTCACTTGGCGTTGCTTCACTTGACCTTTCCGGTCAACCCTTCCACCAGTTAGCCCCTCCACAAATAACCCTTTCTGTAACGCCGACAACCAGCTCTGATACCAATGATAAGCACTCAAACAACTTGGAAAATTTACCTTAAAAGTTAACCGTTAAGGGGGCAGAATCAAACCACTTAAATATCTCATCAAACATCCCATATCACCCGATGTAGGACTTAAATATCCCATACTACCTAAGTCCTTATCAGACAATATCCCAACAACCCTGAGGAAAAAAAAAACCCAAAGTGGAACCATCGGGATAGGGAGCTTTATCCTTAGTCAAGTCCCAAATAGCGCTCTGAATCTCTTTCTCTTCAAAAGGCCTATCCAAACAATTAGCCTTATCAGCAGAATTGGGACATCAATCCAACCCTTCCAAGAAAGGTCTACAAGAATTCTCTTCATCACAACTAGCACTTCCTCTATCAACATCTTCAATAGACAAACAACTCTCAAAATTCTTTTGACCTGCTTCTTATGAGCGACCCCCTTGAAATTCTCCTAGTTGCTCTCCTCAACCACATTGCCTAACACCAAGACATAGATCCTAGAAGTCTTTGACCTACTTTTTATGAGTAGTCCCCCTCAACCTTCTCCCAGCTTGCACACCAGGACACCCAATGATACACGACTCTAGTGTTGTAATCTTTTGATAGAAACCCACACAAGGAATTAAATTAAAACAACATATAGCAGAATTATAAAGCAAGAACAGAGAAGTACCTTTGAATTAGTAATAAATCCAGTATACTTAATCCAGAATTGTAGAACAACAACAGAAAAGGAATTTCAGAAAATGATAATTTCTAGCACAATCCCTAACACCACCCAAAAGACCTCATCTTCCATCTTCCCCCCTCCTCTTGTTACCCCATAATTGCTATTACCCAATAACTGTCCATTACCCCATAACTGCCTGCTAAATAACTCCTCCCTAGATGCCCTCATCACCTGCCATGTGTCCCACTCCTTCTATGACATCAATTACACAATTCTTCCCTCCCATTCCTTTTTTCCCCCTGCGGCTATCCTGACCCTTCCTCTCATACCCCTTAAAAATAGGCCTTCCGTCGTCTTCAATATGCAACTCTAAATTTCTACTCTTACCAGGAGCTTTAACTACAACTTCCTTAACAATAAAACTAACAAACCAATACTAAAGCTAACCTACGTAGAACTCAACATCAACAACTTCATAATAAAAAACAATTCCTCCACATATCTAAATCCTATAAAAGAAAGTCAAAACTCCATGAAATATAAAACCAAACCAAAGAACGCAAGTCACTGAATTTTTTTACTTTTATGAAAGGAAGCTAGGGTTAGAATTCAAGATGGGTGACACCTAAGCTTTGACACCATATTGAGAAAATTGGGTAAGCAAAAGTTAGGAAGAAAAGGATCGGACACCAAACAAACTATATCATTGAAAGGCTTTATGATGGTGTATATAAGACTGACTCCTCAAACTCTATTTATATGAATACTATAACTGCACAAAGACACTTGTACCTTTTCCTTTAGGTGCACTACGAGTAACTATCTCCATAACTACAAGATTTTCCTATTTTTTTAATGCCTCTTAATAAAGTAACTCTTTTCTTCACCTACTAGACTTTCCTCATTATAAATATCTCTTAACAATACATAGATGTCATACTAAATCATTCAATAATATATTACAAGCAACATTATGTGATTACCCAACAAATGACAATGGACAAAATGGACATGCATAATCCTCTTTCTCCCTTCTACGAGTTGTTGTTTTGACTTTGTAATTGCCAAGGAAACAACTATTTAAACCTGAATATTACAAAAAATAGGGAGTGCAGCAGAAAACCTTTCAAGTTTTCAAGTTTAAAGTGCCAAAATCAATGAGAATATTATGTCAAATGATCAAACCACAATATCTGGCTTAAAGACCAAAAGTAGGCAGAACCCAATTAGGGATGACTGATGAGCACCATTAAAGTCAGATGCCACGAGCAGTGACCAGGTCAATGATCATACCTGAATAGCAAGCTGCTCAACACTAATTGATGCCTCAACATCAGCTCGCCAAGCAATATATTTGCTTCTCCTTGCAAAATCTGAATTTTCAGGATACAGTATGCCCGGTATCTTTGTACACCCAGCTGCAGAATTACATACTTCAGAGTTCAGACATATTCAAAATAATTGTTCAGATTAAACAACTCCTAACACTAGCACTTAGGATATACAAGGGAAAATAATTTACAAACCTTGTCTAGCAGCCTTGGTAAGCAAGGAGCAAGGCAAAGCCTTCCAATTAAACAAATGGCGTGAAAGCCTGCCACCTCTCCACCAATATATCCCCAAACCACTGGTAGTGTTAGAAGATGAGTTGGACTCAATATCAGAACACCTAGTCCTTTTCCTTCCAATACTATGCCTTGAAGATGTGCGTAATGAACTGGCCACAATATGACAAGCAGAACCCATGGTAACAACAGAATCCACATGTTTTGACCAATCAGCTGAAAGTGCAAGAAGCCGCAAATTGGATTCTAACTGCAAAAAATATTAAGGATAAGTAAGTTTAAAGCGGAGAATCCAAAATCAAGATTATCTGAGCCCAGCTAACCACTTCAAAAAAACTAGTTCTTTTGTGGCAAGCAGGGGCTTCAGATCTGGCAATTCTAAAAAAAATATTATTTCAGCTCCAATAACAAAAGCATCATATATCTTATGTAAGCCAGCGCCAGCATACATTACAAACTCACTATTGCCAAGACCAAGGTACCCCAAAAATGTACATCCATTATCATTAAAATACAAAGTACAATATCATACAATAAGAACAATATATCATTATCTCAACTAATTTTCAACCCTATCTCTTCCCCTAAATATAAAAAACTAACCAAAGTTGTCAAGTACAGAAGTTTTATTGACAAGAGTTACAGTCCAAATCTATCAAATGAAATATGTCACCAAAACAAACATATACAACTGGGCTTCCACAAATCTGTTTCTGTCAATGACAGTTAGAAGTTGCAGTAAAAATAGTTCAAGATAACTAAGTTCATGACACCCACAGAAACAGCATAAAGCATGAGCTTTCTAAATAAGACAGCCTGGAATTTTGGTTTAATTTCATTTTTGGGGCTAATTGTAATATTTGATAGACCTTACTGTATCAAAATTGTTTAGAATGATTGAATTAATAACCCAAGTAAGTTAACAACACAAGGGGGATTTTCTTACCAGTTACTGAACCAAATTCTGGGATATATTTATAAGCAATTAATTATGTTTGCTTAAAAAATACCAAATTCTGGGATATATTTATAAGCAATTAATTACGTTTGCTTAAAAAATAAGAAGAGCTTTATAGAATATCCCCAAACCATTAAAATTGAAACAAGCAAACTACACTGGAAAGAAGAGGAATATTCAGCACCACTTTTGCATACACAACTCTTCATAACTGTAAAGGTGGCTCTATTTGGGTTCAACTTGCCCCATTAAAACTTTTTTTGTTAGACTTAGATGGAGAAACCTTTAAGTTGTCCATAACTATGAATGATCAAGTTGTCTAATCCATATTATTATAAAAGAACTGTTAGAATATACTGTAGATAGTAGGCTATCTAGTTAACTACATAGTCTACTATTTACAAAGTTACTTTTATAATAATGAGGGTTGGAAATTTATTTTGCTTATTAATGATTCTGTCACCAACATATCTACATTTTCAAAACTTATTTTCATAGGAAGGTAGGATCTATCAAATTATTAATTAAATCCTATGATTTAATCCTTGGAATCCCTCGGCCCAATCCTAGATAGGATCTCAATTTTGATAACTCTGCAACCAACAAATCGTGCTTAAAGAAACTTCAAAAGAGTCCAGTCACCCAGTAACATGCAAAATTAAAATTACATTGGCATAAACCAACAATAGACTTTTCCTTTTTCACTTAATTAGCCATAGTCAAGAATAGTAAGAAAAGCTTACATGGATAACCCCAATGCTCTAGAAAAAGAAATGAATTGACCATAGATATCAAACAAGTTTCTCTCACAATTTGTAACCAAAACATCAGCTAGTCATAATACAGACACCTGGAATATAAATAATTGAGAGAGACAGAGAAAGCATATCTTTACAGTGAGCAATAAGCGTTTAATGGATGCAACATCAAATGCCTTCAGAAGATCTCTACGCCAATTCCAAGAATGATGGGGATTCAACCATGGCCCTGACAGAAGCCCACGTAATCGATCCTCAAGGCTGAGAATATGACATATAACATCTCTAAGATAGACATTCTGATTCTTCTTGGGTTGAAGCCCAACTAGATAACTTTTAGACACTTCCCGAACCGGAATCACCACAGCATTAAACAAGCAATCTCTGTCATCATTTGGAACTTTGCAAGAAAAGCACCACCCACATTTTTCCTTTCGGACAGATGCATTTAAATTTAGAGTACTAGGCCAGTAAAAGTTTAAAGACTTCTTAATAATGGCCTTTGCTTGTTCTGAGATTAAGTCCTCTTCAGACATTACAAAGTTCTTATTGATTTTTTCAGGTGATTTACACATTAACTCCTCTGCCACTGATGAGGCAGTTCGTGCAAAGCTGTAACAGTTTATGTAGTCAATTCCAAAAGGCAATTCGGCTGTATCCCTATTCCCATTGGACACAATAGATGCGGTATAGCCAGTCCCTGCAGAGGTCAAGCTTATTTTATGTCTTGCATGTAAGCTGGAAGATGTCAAAGAAGAGTGACCAATTGGATGGCATTTTTCTGGTATTACTGACTGATTCAAGGACCCATCAGGTCTATTGGAATCATGAGGCCCAACTGGTTGAAGGTTGTCAATGGATGATCTCATTAATGTAGTATCAGCTGATCCTTCTGAAGCAACACAAGGGCTTTCTATTTTTGTCACTGAATCTAACTGATTCTCATCTTTTAGGAACTCTTGGCCAAGATTATTAAAACATCCAGCACTTGAATATTCTTCAATCTTTCTTTGATCATTAGCCTGATTCTTGTCCAAAAGTGTTTCTGAAGATGTAAAAGGAGCTAAGGATGTATACATTGCAGAGTATTCAACATTCGTATGAATGTTATTGCAGGCTCTTTGATTTAAGACTTCTAACTTACAAGCTCCTCCGTTTGAGTTAACAGGAATATCCCAGTGCTTGTAGACAGCCATTAATATACCACCATAGAAAGCATCTGCCAATTTTAGCACTTCTATTACAGCATGTAAATCATTTCTGTGGTAGTAACTGAACAAGGATCCCATGTCAGATGAATCTGACCTGCAGAGTTTTTAACAAGCAGATAAAGTGAAAGGATAACAAAGCAGCATAAATCAAGAATGGTTTAGGCATCTGTGTCATACAGAATCGTGATATGGTTTGCATTTTCCAGTGATGAGCGCAAATATTCACTTGAAAGTTTAAATTCATTCACTGACAAATCTAAAATTTTAGGGAAAAGTCAGTTCATGACAGACTGGAATGATCAGTAGACAGAGGAGAAAAAAATCAGCTTGTCTAAATGTTGTCTCTTTGATGCCCAACATAATCCTGTTTGCTGAGGAATAACAGAGATTGAACAGGGAATGCAAGGAGACTACCTGCTAGAGAAATAATTCTATCGTAGAAAGTTGCAGTTTACCCCTCTTATGAGCACGTCATGTACAGAGGGAATAACAGGGGGTCAAGTCAGCAAGGGGCCTAAAGTATCAACTGGAAGTCACTGGGTCCATTTTATGTAAATACATATTATGCATTCAGATTACATGTGCACCCAAACATAAGTGTTATTATTTATATGTTAATAATGTGTGAATTATAGTCCAAGAAGATTTAACACAGATAAGAGTAGAAAAGTAGTAAGTTTATCCAGAAAAAAGGTATGCACACACTTACACTAACAGGTAACCACAGCTGTTAAAATAAAGACGGCCATGAGGATCAATTCCTAACAGCTCTGCTCCTCTAAGTGATTTTTTGGGTTTCATCCAGGGCTTATGTCTACCAATTGCACACTCAGGGCAATACCAATCACCTTCAGGTAAATGGTCATTTGCAATTCCCACACACCTCGAGTGGAAGGCAGCAGGGCAACCATCACAGCATATTAAACTTCCATCCATCTTGCAAAGGCAGCATTCATCACTGTTCCAGTCAGTTAAGTCATCAACTATCTCCTCAGTCAGACAAGAGCCACTAGACACATCCATTAGAGCTCTCCTTTTCTTGCAAATGTCAAAATACATATTCTGATCAAAACTCATATCAGTCTGATCAGTTACCAAAGATCTTCTGTTAAGCTCCAATCTTATGGCCTCCGCTTCGATCATATCATCGCAAAGGCATTGAAGAATTTCAACCTTCATAGTTACTGGTTGTTTGTGGTAGTCACTTCTGAACATCAAGTGGCCAGGAACAAAACCAGTTTTAAATCTTGAACCATGAAGCAGAAGGTATTCAGCCATGAAAATAGGCCATGTGACCAGGTCCAACAAATCCCAGTTCAAATTCCTGAAAAAAATTATTAAAAAGAATATAATAAACAGAGGTCAACATCAAACAGTTTAAATTGTACGACCAATGAAAAGGAAAAAATATATATATACCTCAGGCAATTGGATGCAGATTGGCAACCCTCATTGGAAAGGTATTCCAAGTGTTTTCTAAGAGTTTGCAAAATAGAAACATGAATGCTGTCAAATAATATACTTGGATTTCCACTCTTCAGTGCAGCCACAAAGTCCTCCAACTCAAATGGACTCAAAAATAATATAGTACTGAACGACCTCAAACAGGTGTAAATGGAAAAAAGTTCAAGAACAGGAATGTCATCCAAGTTCAGATTTTGAGACGAAGGGGGTAATTGCAGCTTTGGTGGAAGAATGTTGCAATGTTCATATTGCTCAAAGACAGATATTATAGTTTTTTCATCTGTTAATGCACTGGGCCCCGGTGACATCTGTGGTTCATCCATCAAATGCAATGCTATAGTGCTTGAATCATGTTTTTTAGCTGACGCCCGGCGAGAACTCCTCCTTAAAACTGTCTCTGTCATTGTTTGCAGATTATCTGACAGTTTTCTTCTCTTCCTTCGGCTACTTCCTTGTTTACCTTGACTTTCTGGATCATCTTGGTATTCATGAATTGTAGCAATACCAGGTTTAGAAGGACTATGCTCTTGCCAAACCTCCACAGAATTACAATCCTTCACAGAAATAGCATTTGAAACCCCAATAGAGTCAATGGCCGCAATACCTCCATTGTAAACTTTATCTTCCTCTTCCACAATCAAACTTAAAGAAGCATCTTCACCTACATGCTTAAGGGAACCATTAATTTCGACCAATTTGATAGAATTGGTACTATCATCCAAATTCCTTTTAACACTAACATCTTCTACAGAATTTTGATTAATATTTGTCTTTGTTTCTTGACTTTGCCCCATCTTACCAAACATACCACCCACCTCTGACAGTCCATCCCCATCAGCAACACCCTCAGTTTCCTTAACTTCATCACATACCTCCACATTCAAATCAAAATTACATTCCCGCTTCAATGTTTCCACTGCTGAACAACCCAAATCAGTCATGTTAAGGTTGACATCATTTTCACTATTCACATCCAAATTTAAATCTATATAATCCCATCTCTTCAAACCATCCTCAGCATTAACAAGTGAACTACACCCATCATTCATATCCAAATCCTCGTTCAGATTAAGCCTAGCATTCAAATCAAAACCATCTTTTACAGAATCCGTTAAGTTGGAATTCCCATTAGTAGATATTCTTTCTTTTGATTTCTCTTCACGCTCACTTTCCTTCCGTTGATTTTCTTCGCTCCCATTAGAGCTGGCACTCCAATTCACATTGCCCGTATTTTCTGTGCTAAAAATAAAATTCCCTCCAGTCCCATTTCCCATATCAAGGCTTTTCTCTAACCCACTATCTAACTCACCGTTTACTTTTAAATTCCCACTAGCAGAAACATTTTCATCGAATATCCCCCTAAATTCAGAATTATTGGGCATGGAAATCACCAAATTCTCACTAATATTACCTGAGTTTCCTCTGGTTTCATGCTTTCTTTCCACGCGACGCCGCTTTTTGGGTTTCCTTCCTACCCGGCGCTTTACCTTTGCGAACTCCGGTTCCCCTTGCAGAACAGAAGCTAAGTCAGACAATTCCAACTCCTCAGAATTACCATCTTCGTAGATGATCTCGACGAACCCAGATGATGGGTCGTAAGATTTCACTGTTCCCGACATAATCCCAACCCCCTTGACCTCTTTCTTAACGGTTTTTCCCACGAACTCCATTTGAAGATGAAAAATAACTGTTCCTAACACAACTTGTGATCTCTGTAAGGGGAAAAAGAATTCGAAATTTTTGCCTACAGGCGCAGAAAAAGAGAGAAGGAGGGAGGGTTTTGGCTGGAGAACAGGGAGCTTACGATGCAAAAACTGTGACTCTTTAGAAATGCTATTAACGGGCGCTCAGGGAAAGCCTGGAAGGAGAGAGGGGAAAGAGTGCGGAAGTTAGAGGAATGTCACTCTCCAAGAAAACAAAATGGGTCAAACGAAGTAAATCCGAAAGGGAAATCAAAAGGGTGACAATCTTAAAAGAAAATATCAATGGGATGTTTCCTTGCAATTTTACAATTGGAAGAACAAGTTGAAATGCGAAGGACTCTTTTTACTTTTCCATTTTGTCAGTGGTGTTGTATTCGTAATGCTGACCCTTCAAATTATAATCCAAGAAAAAATCAAACCAAGGCTACATTGGATTTGGATCTATGAACCATGATTTATTTAGTGTTCATCGGTTAAAAAGATTTTGGTTTTTTTATTCACCGTTAGCATATTCTCAGTTTTTGTCCGAGGGTAAATTTCCATTCAAAATAATTTAAATTTCATGTTTAATTCTCTTTAAATTTTTTTCAAACATGAAACACACATAATTTAAAACAACTAATATATTCAATTATTTACATATAATTAGTACATTGTCTCATGGGATGAGCAGTATTATAAATAATATTTAATTTAATTATAGTATTAATTAAATATTGTTTATAATGTAATATAATTGATATTGATTAAATATTTGTTGAATGTTGAAATATTAAACTTTTCAAAAAGACAAATAGTACTTTTTCACTTTCATTTATTCTCCTAATTAAGTGTATTTTTTCTTCCGATTAATTAATTTTTAAAATTACTTCATCACTTTATGTATACTTTTTTTAAAAATTATATTTAATAGTATCAAAAAGTGTCTCTACTTTTTAAGTTATTGATATTATTTTTCTGCATTTATCTTATTTCTATATTTTTATTTATTTATTATGTTTATTTTGTAATTAGTTTGGTCTTACTTTAAGATATTTTTATTTTTATTTACTAACCTTATATTTCTTTTATTATGCAATGCAACTGTAATTTATTTATATTACTTTTTTTACTTAATTTAATTTATATTTATTCTTGTCATCACTCTAGCATATTTATGAGAAAATATTTTTTTAATAAACTATAACAAAAATATATACTTCATTTTTTTCTTTCAATACATTTTTTTGCATTTTAGAAACAAGTAAAGAGGCACCATAAGAGAAGTGAAAAAAGGGATTTTCTAGTTTGTAATTATGAGTCTATATATAAAAGTAAAAAGCCTTCGCAGGAGAAAAAGTCAGTGATATGATAAGTATTCTTTTTAGCCCTACACTCACATGTGCTAAGTTTAGAGCACTTATATCTAACACTTTGACAAAGAGATTAAAGTGATGGAGTGACTTATCAGAAGGTGAACAAATGACTAGCTATAAGACTATATGTTAAGAAATTTCTTTGTGAAGGGTTAAGCACCAACACAAACCTTAATATTAGGGAATTGAAACTTGTGCAACATTAGTGATTGCAAAAACCTTATTTGATTTTTTTTGCTAGTTATAATCTAAATAAAAGATGTCATTGTACTATCAATTTAACAATAATTCTCATCTACAATTATTTGGGGTCATTTAATTAATTGAAAGTTAAATTAACTTTCAATTTTCTAATTTTCAAACTTCATGAAAGTTTAATTTTTAGAATATATACTTTTTTAGTGAAAACTGAGTATTTGAGCAATATCACAATTTTTTAAAAAAATTTCTAAAACACTACTCATCAGCAAATGATAATTTGGCTCTAATAATGGTAAACATTATTCACAAAACATTGTGTACACTTTTAATCATGTAGAAAAAGATCATGATTGATACAAAATGAGAAAAATGCATCCATGCATCCATATTCAACTTGCTCCATAATCAAACCCATTGCCTCCCAGTTATTTAAGATAATATGTTTAAACTTGCTCAAATAAACTCCTATCACTTCCATTGCAACATCGTCAATATGTTGCCTATAAAATCTCCTTGGCCATCTATGTTGCACCGCTTCCCCACTGTCCACACATTTGGTGAACTTATGCCCTTAGTACTCTTTGATAAACTTCTCAACATTTTTAGCCACATTAATTTTCATGAAAATGAAGCTGTACTTTAGGAAGAAACTCTTGAGGGAATAAGAAAGATCATCCATATAGAAGAGTTGAATGATAAGACACTTGCAATCAATGCAAATTAGCAAGGTTTTAACTATGTTGTTCATAAATTGACATTTTTAAGGATTAATGGGATATGATCTCCACTCTAAATTCAAGCCAATCACCGACTTTTCCTACATACTTGGAGTAGATTATGTAAATGAATAAATGTCATTATGAAAATTAGTTCTATAATTTTCAATTTCATTAAATATTTACTACTGTAGAGGTTTAAATATTTTCATAAAATGTTGTAATGATATATATATTTAATTTATTAATTATAACATCAAAATTTTAAAAAAATTAAAAGAACAAATTTTAATTATCACTTAGCAACAAATAACAGTATGACTCTAGTGACATCTTTAATTTTTAATTTTATTAAATGTTTCTAGACTATTGTGGAACTTTAAATATCTTCATTGAATGTTGTAATTGTGTGTGTGTATATATGATCTATTAATTAAAATTTAGAAAATTAAAAGAAAAATATTTAAAATGTTACTTGTCAGACAATGTGTGTGATTCCGGTGGTAATTTTAATTTCTAGATTCATTCTAGTGATAATTTACTTTCTAATTTCATTAAATATTTTTAGATTATTGTGAAGTTTTAAATATCATCATTGAATGCTATAATTATATATAATTTTAATTTATTAATCTAAATTTCAAAAATTAAAAGAAATTAAATAAAAAAAATATAAAATGACACTTGTTAATAAATAACAAGTGGTAGCTAACTATGTATATTTACTTATAAAATATAAAATAACTAGTGATTATTTTATAATTAATATATATATATATATATATATATATATATGTATGTATGTATGTATGTATGTATGTATGTATACACACAACATATACACATATGTACGTGTATCGTTCAAAGGCAAATAACTGAAAACACTCCCTCCTTCTACTTATTATTCAGAAGTAGAATCACAAAATCAAGATGAAGTTAACAATCATTAGAATAGCATAAACAAGATAAATTTAATTATTTACACATAGGATTAATACAAGTAGCAATAAAACCTTCACTCTGGTTAGAAATTGCACACCCAACATTTGGAGTATTAAGAGGTCCAAGTAAATCCTTTCAAAATTCAATAATGGCAGCTTTAGAATCGGATTTAAGTAATGGACAAGTATATTTTAATTGTTCTCCAAATAATTAATTACACCTACGCAACCGTTTTACGGAAGAAGCATTAGAACTTAACGTGAAAACAACAGAAGGATACCAAACCCTTATTCTTTAGTGTTTCGGAACTTCTCTCTCTAGAAAGCCGAGGGAAAGCAATTTCTTCTCCTTCATAGAGCGGCAAAGTGAATGAAGAAGCAATTCATTTAAAAGTTAAAGGTTTAGGATCCAAGAAGGGGTTGGATTGGGTGGGTATGCTTTTCCAAATTTTTATCAAGTTCAAAGATACTCACAAGATGAATATTTTTCTTAAGCAAAACAGAAAACTAAATATTTCAAGAAATGCTAGTAAATTCGTTTGTTTGGAAGCTGTGAGGTAGTATTTGAAAAAAAAAAAAATTATAAAACGTTGCTTGCTTGTTTAGGTCAAACTGGCTTCTTTTGAACTCATTTGTGGAAGATGCAGACTGGATTTGGTTTCAAAAGAAGTTTTCAAAATAAAGCAAAGTGCAAGAAACTAAATCAGTGCATTGATAGTGGTTTAGATCAAGCCCTACTAGAAAAAACATAATTAGAGACAAAAGAATTCCGTCTCTAACAGTGTTTAAGACAAAATCAGAGATGAAAATTTATCCATTTCTAATTTTGTAGTCGCTAACTATTTAGAGATAGAATTTAGATTCTGTCTCTAAATATTAAAATTTCCGTCTTTAATTTTGGTCATGGCTTCCGTATCTGACTCAGACGAAGTAACTCAAATTTTATTTGAGTTAGAAACAGAAATAATTCTGTCTCTGAAGCTAGAGACAGAATCACTGATTTTCTTAATCATCACAAACCAATAATTATCTTGTAAGTGATTATATGACATGAAAATCTCAACAATCAAACAATTTTACATCGAAAATGTATTAATTATATTAATACGTAACACAAATTTATTCATAAATAATATAAATTATCATCTTAATATTATGATTTATTAGCAGCATCATTATTTTATTTATTGTTATTATTCTCTTTTTCTCTAGGTGCAGGCGACGACATTCTTATATTACTATCTATCATGAGGCGCCAAAACATTCAATCCCATTCCTCGACCTTTTGCTTTAAGGAGAAATTTTTAAAAAAATTTAAAAGAAAATTTCAGATTTTCAACAAATTTTCATATTTTTAAAGTTTATTTTCTTTTTAATTTTTAAAGAGAAAATAATTTTTAAAATAATTTGTTGAAAATATTAAAATTTAAAAAATATATTACAATAAAGGTAAAAAGAAAAGAATCCAAATTTAAAAAAAAATTATTACATTTTTAAATTTATTTTCTCTATAAAAATTGGACTGAAGGAAATTCTGGCGTAAGCTTTTTTTTTTCTTTGAATAAAAATATCTTTTCCTCGGATAATTAGAGATAAAATAGTATTTTTATAATTTCTTAACAATATTCTATAACATAAAATATAAAATATCTGATTTAAAATATACTTATATTTCATAAAAAATTTCATTTACCTCTTTTAACCTCATATTTTTTATTTATGAATAATAAACACATACACACACACACACACATATATGAACATACTTTATACTACATAACCATTGTAACTAAAATTATATTATATCTAAAATTAAGCGTACATATATTGATTAGGAAGACATGTCTTTGTTCTTCATAAATGTTTATTGCTTTTTAAAATTATAAAATAATTTCTCATAATATTAATAAAATATATTTATTCATAAATTTTGAAAAATGTAAAATGAAAATAAATATGAAAATTTTGAAAGACTAATGGTAAAAGGTATTTTTTTTTATTTCATTTCACTTTTTTCTTTTTTATAAGTTTTTCAAGATAAAATTATCTCCTATATAAAAGAGAATCAGTATATCATGGGAATATAAATTAGAGTCAAATATATCAACTAAACACAATAAATTAATGTAAGGAAATTTTGATTTTCATTCCATCAACTTATTTCGACAAATTAAGCGAGACTTATGTAATATCCCATAATTTTTTAAATAATAATGTTTTACGATAAAAAAAAATATATTTGTATTTTAAATGATTATGTTTTACTAAAAACAAATATATCTTTAATTAAAATGATTTTTGTTTTGCTTAAAATAATTATATTGGCCTTTAATAAATTTTTGTTTTATTTTTAGAAATATTCTTTCTTTTATTATGTATAAAGATATTTATTTTATGATTTTTTTTATTAGAATTTTTATCAAGAAAAGTCAAGATTTAAGAATTCAACTAAAGTTTTATAAGAATGTAAATTTTTAGAAATTTTTGAGATATTTTAGAATGAAAAATAGTATTTATATGTATATAATAAGAATAATAATAATAAATTTTAAATATTTAATTATTAAATAAATAAATAAAAAGAAAAAGGGGGAGGGGCAGACGAAAGCGAAGAATGCGAACCGATTTTTATAACCAATAAATAGTATGAATAGTGTGAATCGTAACTTTCATTTTTTTCTTTAGATTTAGAGTGCTTATTGGCCTCCAATTTCAAAACTAAGGGTACCACTGAATTCAAGACAGAGAATCCTATAATTTTGATCGAACAATTTTTCAAATCAACCGTAGAATCGCCATAGATCGAAAGTAAAAAATCTTGAA
The DNA here is from genome assembly GCA_037074535.1 of Gleditsia sinensis. NCBI lineage: Eukaryota > Viridiplantae > Streptophyta > Magnoliopsida > Fabales > Fabaceae > Gleditsia > Gleditsia sinensis. Next base: position 45,019,103 of record CM073472.1, on the reverse strand, counting down.
AAAATGTAAACTCTAAAACTCTTATTTAGAAACTTTAAATTGAAAATCTGACATTATAAATAGATTCAGGAGTTAGATAAACCTTAGGATATGAATTTTTTCGGCCATCTGAAAACTTTTTGTGCATCGTGAATAGTAATTTCCGGCAGTAAATAGTATTTTCTAATCATGAATAGTACTCAACAGTTGATCAGTGTTGACCAAACTCCTGAAGACCAAATTACGCTATTTTGGAGTCATTTCCTAGGTTTTTGGACCCTCTGAACACGTTTTTAAAGTCTATTTAGTCAAATGTGAATTGAAATAGTGCATTTTATGGCTGTCTAACTTGGAGCCTTACCCTATGAGTAGATGATTCTTTCTATAACTTGTCCTATACTCTTCTTGTTCTTTAAATGTGTAATTGACTATGTTTATAAGTTATTTACACTTTTATATGTTTCTGAAATAGATTAAATTATCTCAATTATTTACAATCTGAAAAATAGTTCAAGAAGAGTATAATTTTGAAAATGGATTTCTGAACTCATGGTATATCTAATACTACATGTATTTATCATTAAATGGTGAAATAAATATTTATGCACGTGATATTGATTTATAAAGTTATATGATTGCCTCGAGAAAATGCATGTATATGTGATAAACCCTGATTGAAAAATTTATAACAGATGAGCTATATTGTTATTGAGACTGAAATTCTGTATTATATTGAAAGCTCTATTTTGAATGATATAGAATATGTGCATATGATAATTTTGTAGAAGAATCTTATTAGAAATACTATTTGCTAACAGCAGATGATGTTAATCCTGGTGCATCTTGATACCTCAGCTAGTAGGGGTAGTGATAACTTCGTGTGGGGGGCAACACACGGGATATGATACGTGATGGTGAGCGAGATGCCTCCTATCTGGGTGAGATGACAGTTATATAAGATGTGATTTGCTTTCCCTTACTTTGTTCTTGGGGAATTGTCCATATTAGAGTCCCCTCGCGTGTCCTCTTAAATGGTGGTAGGGCAAACTTTGGCTGAGATGTTAAGTATAGGCAAATCCTACACCAAAGTACGGAATGGCCTAAACTCTGATATGGTGGTTCTGATATGAGATCCTCCTAATATTTTTATAAGAAATGTTTTTAATGCATATCAATGTTTGATTAATGATCATAATGTATCATATATGGTTACATATATCTGAATGTGATTTGAATTGAGAATATTTGAAAATGCGGGTCTCATATGGATGTACTTCTGAACTGTAATTTCTGATGTGATAAATTTTAATATATGAGTATGTTCATTGTAACAACTCCATTTAAGTCAATGTAACAATTTTTTTTTATATTTTAAAAAAATATTCCATGAAGTTATTTCTACTTTAATTCTAACCACTTAACTCATAATAATAATCACTTTAACCAAGCATAATTGTTATTAACAGTGATACAATACTTATAATACAATACTTAGTTTCCATACACATCATTATTTTACAAACTACACACCATTATTTTACAAAACATTTGTACAAAGATACATAGTAGCTCTAGTCATCTATGTCGACTACTTCCGGGGACACTGGTGCGGGTGGCACGTCTACCGGAATCTCAGTCACATCTACGACAGATACATCTGATATAGTTGGTAGTTGCCCAAGGTAGGGCACCTCGATCCAACGTACGGTAATAATAAGTGTCATAGAGAAAATCTACATATTATTCTTCTGAACATGATATGGAAATATAGTGAGAATTAAATCCCAGTAAGTTCAACAATAAATCATAATTTACCATCAATATAGTTCATCATGTCATGTTCAGTTGTATAAACTACAAAAAATATCTTTGGTCACATGAATGCATTATATCTATGTACATAAGAATCATACAGTAATGATATGTATGACATGATTAACTATTTTCAGAATATCATATGATGACTATCAATTTATTCTCATATCAAGCTACCCCGGTCAGGGTGAGTATTTTCTAGTCTCCGGTACGGGCTTTTCTCACTCCGTCCGACATGGTCCACTTTCTCTTTCTTTTCTCATTAACATGATCATAACCATTGGTAGGGCGTCCCCTACTGGTGCACCACACGGATTACCATGTGACTGTGCTCATTTCTTTTCTTTTCACAATGATAACCAAAAATATGCTTTCAATAACAAGTATGTTCATCAAAATATAATTATTACCAAAAATCATTGGTAATCATGCCATGAACATAACCATTTCAAATATCACTTTATAAAATATTTTCATGTCAAAATTTCACACTTAAGATGGTAAGAAGTTCATACAATGGCAATGGCTATGGCTATACTAGTCATTTATTAAGATTCATATTTTTTTTTAAATACTAATTTTATTTCTTTATTTTCTTGATGCAAGTTTTCATCCTATCTAACCTTCTCTTACTAATCAGAGCATAACTCCCTCAATTTAACTCTGATGTAGGTGATCTTGGTGTTAATTTCAAGATAAAACAATTATCTAAAACTATTATGTTGAACATTGTAGCGAAATATTAAGAAATCAATGTGATATTACTCCCTAAATGTATAGGTTATTTCTTCTTGGATAGGTTCTGACCTCTACCTATTAATCGGACCATATCTACTTCATATGGACTCCAACTTGAGTGATTCCAGTGGCTTAAAATCCATGACACAAATAGCTATAATTCTTATGTTAACCATTTATTTTAATTTCATACAGATAATTTCCAAAAATTAAAATACAGAAGCTGTCATAACATATTCTTCCCTGATGAACCATTTTCTGTCCTTTGACTACTAATAAGCTCATATCTTCCTCATATTGACTCCAAATTGAATGATTCCAGTGGCTACAAATTCGTGACACATATATCTTTAATTCTTATATTAAAATATATTTTAATTCCCTACAGATAATTTCCAGAAATTAAAACACCGAAGCTATCCTAACATATTCTTCCCTGATAAATCATTTTCTGACCTTTGCTTACTAATCGGACCATATCTACCACATATGGACTCCAAATTGAATGATTACAGTGGCTAAAAATCTATGACACACATATCTACAATTCTTATGTTAACTATTTATTTTAATTCCATACAGATAATTCTCAAAAATTTAAATACCAAAGTTATTCTAACATATTCTTCCCTGATGAACCATTTTCTGACATTCGCTACCTAATTGGATCATCTCTAGATCATATGGACTCCAAATTGAATGATTCCAGTGGATAAAAATCCGTGATACACATATCTAAATTTTGTATGTTAACCATTTATTTTAATTTCATACAGATAATTCTCAGAAATTAAAATACCGAAACTATTCTAACATATTCTTCCCTGATGAACCATTTTCTGACCTTTGCTATCTAATCGGATCATATCTACATCATATGGACTCCAAATTGAATGATTCCAGTGGTTAAAAATCTGTGACACACATATCTACAATTCTTATGTTAACCATTTATTTTAATTCCATACAGATAATTTCCAGAAATTTAAATACAGAAACTTAAAATTTTGCCACTTATAGCCATACCTATGCAGAAATTTCTATACCGGCCTAAGTATTCAAATATACATCACATGCAAGATCAATGTGTAACATGACATAGCAACATCTATGACCAATCATCACAGTTCTAAGATCAAAATCTCATAAAAATATTATAAGTTTCAAAAGTTTTCTTCAAAAAGAAATATTGTTAAACTTACCTAAGAATCTCCCTAACTTACTTAGTGAATTGGTTTTCTTGTTTGCTCTTGAAAGAAGTAGCAAGATTCCTTCATTCCTTTAAATTTTCTAGCTGCTTAGGTAAGAGAAGAAGGGTGAATTTTTTGAACCTCAAGGATGAAGAAGAAAAAAAATGGACTCAAGTGGAGATTAAGGTAACTTACCTTGAGTACTTAGCCTTCTAAACTTCTCCTTCTTCTTCCTTCCTTTCTTCTCCTCTCTTTCTCTCCTTTCCTCACTCTACCTTGCTTCTATTTCTCTCTCTTCCTCACTTGGACGAAATTAAAATGTTGTAAGGGTGGATTTTCTTATATAGACCACCAAATAATTTACCTTTCATGATCATGGGTCTACCTTATCACAATTAGGATACACTTTGTTGAATTTTTGGAAAACAAACAACTTATGTTCTTATCTTCCTCTTCCTTAGTCAAGATATGCATAGGAAAAGGAGATTTGTATTTTAAAAATTATGATGATATGTTCTTAAGATAAGGGACAAGGTCCCTTTGATTTAGGGATTCATTTCCATTTTCTTTTATCTTAAACAAGTATGATAGGTTTTTCTTTTTATGTGGCAAATTTTTAGCCCTTGAATCTCCATTATTTGGTTGATATTATTTGTGTGGGATATGAATGTTTTGTCCTAATGCCATGTATTATCATACCACTTGCTAGAATTATGAGTGTAGGATATAGATGTTTTTGTCCTAAAACCTTGTATTATCATGCCACTTGCCAAAATGATGAATGTAGAATCATACCACTTGCTAAATTTTTGTCTTAATGCCATGTAACCTAATCTTTATTATTATTATATTATTATATTATCACCTAATTTATTTTATTTTATTTTTCCTCTTGGATTTGGGCTTATTCCTACTCATTATGGGCTTATTCCTACCCATTTTCTTTGCTTTGGATAAAATTCTACCTTTCTTGGATGGCTTGGTCACATTTTTATAATTTTTGGGCTATTGGTCCAATTACTATATCCTAGTCCAAGTCTATGTTTTATTTCTTGCTTAGGTTATTCAATGGGCTTGCTTGAAACTTATGTGAAGTGGAAAACTTTATATGAAGTGTCCATAGGTAAAAGCCCAATGTATGGGTAAAGATTTTAAACTTAGTAATTCTAGTTCTTGAATTAGGAAAAATTACCCTAATCCAATGTTCTTGAAATTTTAAGACCTTTACTTGTTTCTAAAAATTTATCTTCCTTATCCAATAATTTTACATCTCTTTAGTATGTTATTTCTAATTTCTTTCCTATTAGGTTTTTCCTCTTTATTTGTTCTTAATGTTAGAAACATTTTCTATGCATATACATAAGGTGAAGAATATCTAAGGATTATATTTCCTTAGATATCTAAAATATTGTCTAATAAATTTTATTTCCTTAATTAAATATTTTTGTACTTTTATCAATAAAAGAAACGAAATTAGGGATGTTACATTCATATGTTGACCTAAGATGTCATAAGAGGTATTATTTATTCACTGAGTTGTCAAACTCACTATACGATATTTCTACATTTTTTTTAGATGAAAATATAGAGTTTGATCATGTTCCTTCAGATAGTTGACCAGCTATACGACATGATCTCTGGGTGAGCCTATTTTATTTCCAAGACTTGTAGATTTTGATTATTGTACTTGTACTCTAGAGTATACTCTATATGCCACAGGTAGGATCTCTACTTCTGTTGTTACTTTAATGTTTATGAACTTTGTCTGTATATGGTATATGTAAAGGAGAACCTTTCTGTATCTGTTTTTATGATAAATGATTGAAATATTCATGTATATGAAAAATATATATTCATGGTATATGTGTTTCACGTGCCCTAAAATTAGGGGCGTGACAACTTAAATTATTTTTCTAACGATGATTTAATTTACATTTCAAAGAATAGCGACAGAATTACAGATGAGAAATTTAGGAAGAAAATTTTTCCATCTCTATGAATAATTTGAATATTGTTTTGAAAAATATAAACGGAATTAGTGACAATAAATTTACCAAAAAGGTAAAGATAAAATTAGAGACAGAAATTTTGGAGCCAACAAATTTTATCTCTAGATTCTATCTAAAAAAATAATTTAAATATTATTTCAAAAATTAGATATGAACTTAGAGATGGAAAATTTAGATATACAATTTTTACGTCTTATTATTTTGAAAAGTAGAGTCAGATTTAGAGACGGATTTTTTATCTAATTTTTTGTCACTAATTCTGTCTTTAAACATACTATTTCCAAAATTAGAGACAAAATTAGAGATAGATAATTAGACATGAAAAAATTCCGTCTCTAAATCCATTTCTAACAATTTTTCAAAAGCTATTCACAAAAACCGAGATAGAATTAGAGACGGATATGTAGAGATGGAAATAATTCTGTCTCTAAAAGTAAGTATAAACGGAATTAGAAACTGAAGTTTTCTGTCTCTAAATTTCGTCTATATTCTCCAAAATCCACCATTTGTCTCTAGATTTTAAAATTCGTCTCTGTTAGAGATGAAAATTATTCTGTCTCTAAATCAGCTTTTTCTAGTAGTGAAGAAACAATCCTATGTCCCCTCCCTAAGTACCAAGTAAGGAAATTTTATTATGATGGATAATTACAGTACAAACAAAGTAAGCACTAAGATTTTACATCTTTTTTATAGGGTACCCTTGCATCATTGAGTTTTTTATGAGCATTTCTTAGCAAACTCTCAATTACATGCAAGTCACCAGGACTTCTACAACACTTCATTCAAGCAACCATCCTCTCATAGCAAATTCACAACTTTAGTTAAGTAATCAAGACTTTTACTACCCTAAAACTGACTAACTTTACTTTCCCTATATGTTTCATAGAACCTAGCAACATTAGTAACTTACTAAGTTTTTCGCACCAAGAACTTAGTGACTATAAGAAGAATAATATACTCACAAAGAGCCTGTTAGCACAATAACTCCTAGTGAGTAACTAATGATAAACCAACTAAATGTAGAAATAAGAGTAATGAAACAACCTCTCTTAATGTTTTTATCTTCTTACACTTCAATACAGCCTTGGATGTGTATTCACATGCTTGAGATATGACTATTGAATATGCCTTGGGCTCCATCCAATGCAATGATGCTTCTTTTTAATTTCTATTCAAGTAATTCCAAAAGATCTTTAGCTTTTTAGCACATATTTTTTAGCAACTTGCTTCTCGATGAAACTAATGATTCTCGATAACATGCCATGAGTAAGTTTTTCTACCTTTAAATTCATCCTATTTTGAGGCTTGTCCTTAGGTAAATTATGGATTTTTAAGTTAAATTTCATTAAAATGATATTTTGATAAGAATTGATTCAATTTTGTGCAAGTATATAAGAGTTAGGAGTAAAATGGACCAAGAAGGGATGAAAATTTGACATAAAAAGCTAAAGTGTTGATAAGCAGTTGAGTGTCGCGATGTTGGGAAAAAATTTGGAAGATGCCTTATATACGAAGCATTGTAATGGTTGTATGTGCTTCATGATGCTGGTCACTATCACATTTTATTTTTTAAGCATAATTTGATTCCAACCTAACTTGCAAATATATAATTGACCAAGGGCTTCATCCTAGAGATCTAGGGAGAGCATAGATAGATTAGAAAGTGCTCTTGAGAGATGAAAAGTGGCACATGAGTTGAAGATTTTAATCTTCCCCAATAGAAGGATATAGGAAGGGGGATTTGACAAAATTCCTTTTCTTTTTTCTTTCTTTTGTATTTTGTTTTATATGTTTTCTTTCTTCAACTTTGGGATGTTTTTAAATTATTCTATGGAGTATAGTAGCTTAGCCATGTAGATTAATGGATCCCTAGTATGTATCTAAGTTGAACCATAATTTACTCTTTGTTAGCTCAATACAATTTTCTTATTTATTCAATTCTATGCTGTCATGTTTCAATTGAATGGCCACTAATTGATATTAGAATATTCTATTTGTAAAAAGAGTTTAATTAGTTCGAATTTGGATTGAATAAGCATATGATTAATTTGAATGCTAGACGGTATCTAAATATGCTTATATTTGATATATTGGTTTCTAAAATACCTAGAGACACAAGATACCACAATTTTGGAAGATGTACACATGGAGATTTCAAATCCTTGAAGTTTTTGTTTTATCAATTTTTATAAAATACCAATTTAATCATTTAATTTCCTTACAAAATTTCAATTGTTATACTAAATATAAAAATTTTAAATACCATTATATTTAAGAGATAGAAAAATGAAAAAAACCAGTATATTAAACGACTCCTAAAACTAGTTATTATCATGTGCCTTTGTTATTTAAAACTTTACCTATAGTATATGTCTAGTGCTTAACAGAGCCAATGATATGCCAGTCTCCTTCATGCACTTTAGCTCCATGAATACTTTCAATGACATTTTGAACATGGTGAAGTTGCCTAGTGAAGAGGTTGAAGAACTTTGCAACAGGTGTCTGGATCTCAATTTCAATTTCCAATGTGCCACTTAAAGCCATGCCTTTGTGATAGGGTTTAATATTAGTTTCTAAATTCATACTCCTGTTGGTTGCTTTAGACATATTAAGAATTATTTAGCATTAAATTAACTTTATTAATTCTGAAATAAGCTAGTAAATAACTTATTGCCCTATTTAATAGGAAAAGTATTGAATCTAAAGTTGAATTAGGGGTTACAATTTAGTGAAGTATTAGGTGAAGTTAATTTACCTAAGCTTTCATCAATTGACATCTTATCTATTTGTTGTGTGTTTGCTAGTGACTTAATTTTAACTTTTATTTTTATCTATTTCTTGTGTGTTTTCTAGCTATTTACTTTTAAATTTTATTTTTATTTTTAATTCAACCATCTTGAATACAATCTATCTAATAATGTAATTGAGTTTATAGTGGTGCTTAAACACTATAGTAAAGTGTCCATGTGGGTACAGTTCTTCACTTAATCCACTATATTGTAGTCACAATATGTGTACTTGCACAATTGTATAAATTGACAAACAATTCTAACGAAGTCCATGAACTATTTGGGGTTATTAAATTGATTTTAGTATTTGTTCCAACCTTATTTTTCTTCCTTAAAATTCACGAAGCTTCCCTTTTGTTGCAACAAGGAATAAACAAGTAAACACGTGGAGCAATTGCCAAAAGGTAGCTCAAGACATCTTTCCAAGTTTTAAGGAAGGTTCTAGCTTTTATTGATGTTTATTTTTTCTTTCTTTTATTGCAAACCCAAGGCCTATTAGACCAATACATTGAAAAACATCTTAAACTTATGTCCATCATCAAAATAGAAGAGTATCAACATGTATACTAGTTTAGGAAATCAAAACAATTAATTGAACATATTTAGCATAATGTGTTTCGCTAATTAGAATATTCAGCTCTTTTTCTTTCAACTTCAAGATAGAGAGTTAGTTAGATTTCCTATAAGGTTGTGAAGCAATTTTCTTGATAATTGTCTTTTGGACGAGAATCTTTATTGTTTCCTTGGCTTATTTTTTGTATACTATTCTTTTTTGTTGTTGATATTTTTCTTTATTTCTTCAATAATGTGCCCTCTTTTTGTCCTTTCAATTTTTCTTGTTTTCTCATCCTTAACATCAACCCCTTTCTCAAAATTTGCCCATTGTCCCTTTACTTTTCTAATACCCATGCTTGTGAGCAGTAGTCTATATATGTCCTTCTCTTTGATGGTTCCTCACAGTCAATACCATTAAGATGAACTCTTGCATTTTTTGCCAAGTAATAAACATGCCATAAAGAAGCTTTTCTTTTTCTCTTATGTGTATAGATCTTATACAATGTATAATAATGTATGACAAATTAGTCTTTAATCTGATGAATAATTGCCTATATGTAATAGGTTTCTAAAAAATTTCTTGATTGGTATATCCAGTCTAAGGAACAATAAAATGGTTTATCACATGTAACAACATCCTCATGTCACAATTCAACACATTTACATAAATGAAATATGCATTTCCATTTGTTACTACTTCCTGGTGATCAAAACCATTAAGCTCTATATGTTGGTGGCTAGAGTACCTCTTCGAAACTTTGTTAGGATACCCAATAAGAGTGCTAATTTTGTCAGGATTAAATGAGAATGATCTTCCCCTGAGCAGTGATAAAGAAAAAGACAAATCCATAAACAACTCCATATTTATGTAGGAATTATTGTTCTGGATGCACTTCTTCTTTTAGGATTATGAATCCTTCCTAAGTCATTTTAAATAGCATATTCAAGCAGGTGCATCCTTTTTAAAAAAAAAAGTAATGGTTACTATTTGAGGAATGACACATTTTCTCTTCCCATAATCTTTGTTAAACTTTCTCTGATAATCTTCATTTTAAAGCACTCTGGGTCCAATCATTTTTTGCCTCATCTTTGAGCCAGACAACCCTTCATCCATACTCTTCCTATTCTCCATCATTTTGGGAACTTTGGATTTGGTTGATATAGTTATATCAAAGTAGAAGGAAGATGAGGGCCTAAAGAGGTTATAGTAAATGGGTTTCAATGAAGATGAAGAGCCTTGGATTTTAATTATAACTGTTAGATATTGTCGTGAGTACACCAAATATAATACCTTACCTCAAAATTTACATGTAGTAGTGGGAGTAAGGATCGATTCCACAGAGATCGGTATTACCTTTTGTGAGTAGAATATAAGGGGGTTGAATGATGAAAGTAAAATAATAAAAAGAGAAAATGATTGCAAACAAAATAAAAGAGAGTGATTATTGATAGCATTGATCATTGACAACATAATTAATTTTAATTTGAGTATCTACCATTGAGAAATTATCTCTGTTCGTCCTTAGGTTTAGTCAATTGATGACGATCACCTCAATAAACCCTAATTAACAGTTAACCTTTAACACATTGGTAAAGTTTAACGTATTAACTGTTTGAAGAATTAGAGAAACTAGTAGAACTAAACAAAAATAGACACATCGGCTGTATTTAATTTAGTTAATCATTCACCATAAGTTTGATAATTCATAATCTAAAATTATTAATCATATTTGTCTTTTAAATCATAATAATGAAAACTTTGTTCAAAATATGATTTAGCAGTAGATTAAGACAAACAATATACTAGTAGGCCTCCTAACAATCATATAAATAATCATGGAGATGAAAAATAGATGAATAATCAATACTTAATTAAAATTAAACTAATAAACTCAAATTCAAAACTCACAATGCATAAAAGATCCTTGTGGTTTCAACCACCCCAACAAAAAGAAAATTAGCAACGTAGGGTCATAAGAGAATCTAAGAGAAGAGAAGAAGAAGAAACTTAAGAAATTAATGATTTGATCCTTAGATCCTTGGATGATTGAATACTTTTTTCATGTTTGATTTCTCTCTTATTTATAGGTTTGGATAGTCCTAAATGAAGTATGATTGCTTCTAAGTCAGTTCTTGGGCTTTTGGGCTTCAATCGGAGTAAAAAATGGTTTAAAATCACAATTTAATCTTCTGATATGGATTGGGAGCGTCGTGGCACTACCATCATGTTTCTAGGCAATGAGTGCCGCAGTGCTTTGACTTAGCGTGGCGGTGCTATGTGCTTCTAAGGACGCTTTGTTGCAGCGCCCAAGGCCAGTGCTGTGGTGCTTCAGCTCTGGGCTTGCCAACGTCGTGATGCTAATTTTTGAGCGTTGCAGCTCTAAGATTTGTTCAGAATTCAGAAAAGTGGTCAACATGAAAGTTGTATCCATGTCTTTTCACTTTCTATATCTCCTAGAATCACCTTAATCAAAGCTAATATGAGGGAGATATACCCCAATTAGTGAAAAAAATGTCAGGATTCATCTTGTTGCATCAAGATTCTAAATTTCGAGCTCTATAATGATCTAAATTCCCCCAAATTTGCCAAAGTTCTCAATATAAAAGTTATAGATTATTGTCTTATAATTTCTAAGGTACTTGAATCATTTCAATTAAAGAACATATTTGGGAGATATGATCTAATTAGTGCTAAAAGGTTTGGAATAACTATAATTTTATCTTTTTCTCTTATTTTCTTCTTCCTTTACTCCTACAACACAAAACACAAAACTAAAATAATTTCTAATTATATTTTACTTAAATAAAATAAAAAGTAAGTTTAAAGGTATTAAAATTATACTTAATTATGAATACATCAATAACCTCTAAATGGCTATCTTTTGCTACCTAAATGGAGTGAGTGGGCCACTTTTTGCTAAGATAGGGACTAACTTTCATTAGTAAGTGGTGAGTAAAAATAGGGAAATGATAGGTGAATAAAATAAGTGTACCTAAAGCTTATCCTTAATTTTATATTATTAAAAATACTTACAAGAGGCAACAATATATTTTAATCATACCTATTCTAAAGAATAAATAAATTTTCACCTAGACTTCTTTTCTTGATACCACAAAGAAGGCCAAACATTTCTGAAAGCTTTTGTCATATATTTTGAAGCAGTATATCCAATCATAAAATTTTCTTTAGCTATCCATAATAAGGAACATTATAAATATAAATTTTATGCGTGTGATTTTGATGAATGTAAATCTTTTGAAAATAAGATTTTAACACCTTATATAGGATTAGACGTAATAATTTATCTTCTTATAAAACAAAATTAATCCTCACTTAAGGGCTTTGTGGAGATATCATTAAGTTGTTTCTTAGTTTTTACAAAATCAAGTCTTGTATCCCTATTTTGAACTGATTTCTTAAAAAGTTGTGTTTAATCTCAAATTGTTTGGTTCTTGAGGGTTGGATATGATTTTTTTGATAGATTTATTGCACTTGTGATATCACATTTTATTGGAACATGATCAAATTTAGACAAAATCTTTAAGGTGCTGCTTTGTCTAAAGAATTTGTGCACAACAGCAAATAGTAGCAATATATCATGCTTCAACTGTTGAAAGAGCAACCGATCTTTGTTTCTTGCTCTTTCTATCTAGTTTACATCCCCCAAAATCTACATCTGAATAAGCAAGTAATCCACAATATTTGCTCTTGGGATATCAAAGTCCTAATTCTTGAGTTCTATGCAAGTATCTAAATACTCTTTTAAGTGCAACTAGGTGAAATTCCTTAGGATCAACTTGAAAATGAGCACATAGACATACACTAAAGACAATATCAAGTTTACTTGTTATAAGATAAAGAAGAGAGCTTATGATACATTTGAATTTCTTTTAGTCAACTAACTTACCATGCTTGTCTTTGTCTAACTTCATAGATGTGCTCATTGGAGCGCTTATAGGCTTTGAGTTCTCCATGCTGAATCTTTTTTATAATTCTTTGATATACTTTGATTGATTTATAAATATTCCTTCCTTGGTTTGCCTCACTTGCAATCCAAGAAAGAAGGACATTTTGCCCATCATGTTCATTTTGAACTCACTTTTCATTAGCTTAGAAAACTCTTTGTTAATATTTTTGTTAATGGCTCTAAATATAAAATCATCAAAATAAATTTTCCTAATCAATATATCGAGCTTCATAACTTCAGTAAATAGAGTGGTACCTAAATTATGTATAATTAAAAATTTGCTTAATTTTTTATACCAAGCCCTACGTGCTTGCTTTAAAACATATCGTTCTTTTATTAATTTGGAAACAAGATGTGGATGATCTAAGTTTTCAAAACTTGGTGATTGTTTGACATAAACTTCTTTATTTAGAAAGAAATTTTAAAAATGCACTTTTAACATCCATTTGAAAGAGCTCATAACCTTTATAACAAGTAAAATCTAGTAACATTCTAATATATTCTAACCTAGCAATAAGAGCAAATGTTTCTTTAAAATCTATATCTTTTTCCTATATATATTATGACATTTCCTTCTTCATCAAACTTATTTTGGAACACATATTTGGTGCCGATCACATATTTCTCTTTTGGTTTAGGCATATGATTCCACACTTCATTACTTTTCAATTGGTTTATTTCTTGCATGGTTTATATCCATGCGTCATCGTTTAGTGCTACATCAATACTTTTGGGCTTAATTTGAGACATAAAGGCCATGTTGTTTTTGCTCTTATACGATGATATAATCTTAACCCCTTAAGGTGGATCTCCTATGACATATTCCATGGGATGATTAGAAGATTATTTCCATTCTCAAGTGTGATTATTCCTTCTTTTAGATTCAATTTATTCACTTGTTGGATGAATATTACTTGGCTTAACCTTATTAGATTGACCATTTTTTTGTCTAGTGTAGCTTTCTCATTTTTTCTAACTGAAGCTTGACCTATTACCTATAAACTCTTCATCCTCTTTTAGGTTTTTGATTATAAACTAATTAGTTTCATAAAAAATCAACATGAATACTTTCTTCAACAGTTTGAGATTTTTTATTAAAAACTTTAAAATCCTTGCTTATAATGGAATAATTGAGGAAGATACCTTTATCAACTTTTTAATAAAACTTTCCCAAATTATCTTTGTTGTTATTCGATATAAGGAACTTCCAACGAAATGTGTGAAAATAGCAAATATTGGGTTTTCTTCCTATCTAGAACTCATAAAGGGTTTTCCTTATAATAAACTTGATGAAGCATCTATTTAGGATATAACAAGCTCTGTTAATTGCCTTATCTCATAAGTGTTATGATAAGTTAAACATTATAGTTCTTACCATATCAAGAAAAGTGTATTTTTTTTATCCACAACTCTATTTTTTTTAGGAGTCCTTGGAACTAAGAAGTTATGACCAATACCATTTTTCTCACAATAATTTTTGAGAAATCTATTTTCACACTTGGTGTCATGACCACTTCTAATATTGGTGATTGAATAACCTTTCTCTTTTTGACCTCATCTACAATTTTTTTTGAACACATCAAAGTTTTCATCTTTATGAAGAAGAAAGAAAGCCCACGTGAATCTTGAATAGTCATTAACAATGACAAATCCATCCTTTTTATCACCAATACTTTTTGTCTTAGTGGGACAAAATAAATTCCTATGTAAAAGTTGTAATGGGCTAGAAGTTGGAACATGATCCTTTAATTTGAAAAAGGTTTCCTTTTGCTTTCCTTTTTGACACTCTTCACAAATGTGGTCTTTTTTAAACTTCACTTTTGGTAAACCAGAAAAAAATAAAGCTTTGACAATTTTGAAATGAGATGTATGCTTGCATAATCCAATCTCTTATACCAAAACCAACTTGATCATGGAAAGAAGCAAGACACTTAAAAAGATTTTAATAGAAAGTCCTCTTGATGTACAATATAGAAAATTTCATGTCTTTGGCTTGTAAAAAGTATTTTATCATTATTGATGTCATGAATAATGTAGTGAGATGGCTTAAAAATAACTTGATGTCCTTTATCATACAATTGACGTATACTTAAGAGATTATGTTGTGGACCATCAACAAGATAAACATAGTCTATACTCAAGGAATACTTTATACCAATGATTGTTCCTTTGGTGTTGCCTTAAAAGGCCACAAATCCCATTTCTTTAGGTTTTAGATAGATAAACTTTGAGGCATCTCTTGTCATGTGATGTCAGCATCCATTATATAAGAAATATTGATATTTTGAAGTTTTGACTTCAAACATACCTCTCAAAATAATATAATCTAATTATAGGTACCCAAATTATTTTGGGTCCTTGCTGGTCAGTGCTTCCTCCTTTAAGTACATAGGTGCCTTTGGGAATCTATAGTTTCCTATATGAAAATTTTCTATCAGCACATACAATTGATGTATACTTAAGAGATTATGTTGTGGACCATCAACAAGATAAACATAGATTATGTATACTTAAGAGATTATGTATACTCAAGGAATAATTTATACCAATGATTCTTCCTTTGTTGGTACCTCAAAAGGCCACAATCCCCATTTCTTTAGGTTTTAGATAGATAGACTTTGAGGCATCTCTTGACATGTGATGTCAGCATCCACTATCTAAGAAATATTGATATTTTGAAGTTTTGACTTCAAACATACCTCTCAAAATAATACATTTAATTCTAGGTACCCAAATTCTTTTGGGTCCCTACTGGTCAGTGCTTCCTCTTTTAAGTACATAGGTGCCTTTGGGAATCTATAATTTCATATATGAAAATTTTCTATCAGCACATGAATAATATATATGTCCCTTTATACCATAATAATGATATGTTTTATATTATCTTACCATAACATTTGACTATACAAAGAAAATTTTGAAATACTTGTTTTTAATTTGATTGTACCCTAATCCACTTTATCAAAAGAGTATTTTTGTGCTTTTAGAAGGATTTCCAAATTTGCTTGCCCTTTGACAAAGTTTGATAAAACTTTTTGTTAAAGTTTCTACTTTTAAGGAGTTTTGGGAAATATTCTTTTCAAGTGTGGGGACTTTTTCTTTTAAAAGCTCTTTTTCTCTTTTTAATGTATAAAAGCTTTTTAACACTCTAAGATGAGGTTTTCTAATATTATTATAGTTGAAAAAAATATTTTAGGAATCTTCTAGTACTATGTCAAATACATGTTTCAATTCAACATAAATGTCTATATTGTCTAGCTCACTTATTGATTCCTCTGCTTTATGGTTTGTCATAAGATAGAGTTCACAATTTACTCATTTTCTTCATGATCGCTTTTTAATGTATGAGAGACATCTTCATTGCACCATGATGAATTTGCAATCAAACCCTTATTCTTTCATTTGTGATGGGAGTTTTTCTTTTTTAGTAAAGGAGATTCTGCCTTGACATGTCTCGACTTCTTACATTCGAAGCATGTGATTGAATCTCTGTTGGTTTCTCCTTTAGAATAATCATCCTTCTTAGATGGGTTTGGTTGACCTATAAGATTACTGTGAATCTTTACTTAATGTTTTTGGAGAATCTTCTATTCTTTTGTTTGGTTATAGTTAATTTTTTGAGAATCTTTGTACTTTTTTAAAAAATACTCCTTATTCTTATGAGAGAGAAAGTTAATGAAGAGAGTGGATGAGAGAAAAAGTGAGAGAGAGAAGAGAGAGAAAGTGAGAGAGTGAAGAGAGAAGGAGA
Organism: Gleditsia sinensis; assembly: GCA_037074535.1. NCBI lineage: Eukaryota > Viridiplantae > Streptophyta > Magnoliopsida > Fabales > Fabaceae > Gleditsia > Gleditsia sinensis. The sequence continues at coordinate 45,002,312 of CM073472.1, read as the reverse complement.
TGGGAAAGAGTGCTATTTCTTCCTTTCTCTGACTTTTTCTTTTCTCATTTGCACAACTTTTCCTTTCATCCCTTACCAAATCGCCACACACCATGTTCCATTAGTCATAGCTGAAAATGGCATCGAACTCTACTTTCAGATCACCAAGAACTCATAATAGACAAGTTCTCACTCATTCTCATGCATATTCTTCTTCTTCTTCTTCTAATTCAGCCATTGTCATTAGGCAAATCCAACAGTCTGGTCGATCGAAAGTCCCTTCTTCTTCCAGGCACAGTACTCGTTCGGTCGATGATGACCAAGGTTATAACACCCCTAAGATTTAGTAATTTTTATTTATGTATGGATTATTAAAATAAATAAAGGAGTATGGATGTAATTGAAAGGTTTTAAGAATGAAAATAAAAACTTATTAATATTTTTGGGGGTTAAATTGTAATTTTCTAAAAGTTTAGAGGTCAAAATGTAAATAATAAAATTTGTAAGGACTTCCTCTAACAATTAGAAAATTGCTAATTGTTCCCTCCATTATTATTTAAAAAAAAAAGAGATGGAAATTTTTTGGGGCAAATGAATAGTATGAATAGTAAGTTTCTCCTCATCTTCTTTCTCTAGATCTAGAGTACTTTCGAGTCTCCAATCTCAAAACTAAGGGTACCATTAGATTCAGGACAAATAGTACTACGATATTGGCTGAATAGTTTTTCAAATTAGCCAAAGAATCGCCGTAGATCGAAAGTAAAAATTTTTAGAAAGAAGATAAATTCTAAAATTCCTATTTAGAGACCTCAAATTGAAAATCTAACATTGTAGATGAATTCAGGAAATAAATAAACTATATGATATAAAGTTTCACAGTCATCTGATAATTTTTGATGTTATGAACAGTAACTACGACCGTAATGAATAGTGATTTTGGTATATGTGAACAATAATTCCAACTGTTGTGAATAGTGATTTCAGCTGATGTGAACATTATTTTTGGCCATGAACAGTGACCATTAGTTGATCAACGTTGACCAAACTCCCAGAGTCATTTTCTAGGTTTTTAGACCCTCCAAACTCGTTTTTGAGATCTATTTGATCAAATTTGGATTGAAAAAGTGTATTTTAGGGTTGTCCAACCTGGAGCTCTTACCTTGTGAGTGAATATAGTTTACTATAATGCCTTTTCAAATCCCTCTTATTCTCATACATTTTAAAATAAGTTTTTAATTGTGAATAACATAAATTGAGTTTCATTTTTACTTGATTTATGTATTATTAGATCTTTCAAGAATGGTTTCTATTTTTTTTTTATAGTTTTACATAAACTTAATTTTCTTCTAGCATACTCATTGTTTACATTGATTTATATTCTTAGAAGCTATAGGACATGTAGATCAGGCCTTTAGTAATTATCTCCTGAATTTATTATGAAAATGTGGTGTTATGTTACACTTTATTGAATCTTATAATTGTACCATCTCTTATATTGTTTTATATGATTTATGTTATAATGATACCTCATTGTTTTATGGATATGGTGAAACTGAATTTGTATTTGAGTTTGGAATGTGTCATTGATACTGAATATCATGGTTTGTCTTGGTTGGAATGAAAATGTTGTATTTTTTATGTTGGAAAATGAATTTCTATGCTAGAACTCTGTTCGAGGAATTTCTTGGAATGGAGGGATATATTTTGTCTTAAAAAGAATTTTAACCTCATGCTTTCTAATTTTCCTTTCAATTTACATTTTTTGGTTTATAAAACTTGTTGATTTTGGAGGAATTATTGACAGAAACACTGTTAGCTAGCAACAGAGATAACTAGCCTTGGTGCATCATGTAACTCTAACTAGCAAAGGAGTTGCTAGCCCCTTGTGCGAAAGGGCACATGAGGATTTGATTGTGAATAAGCATGAAGTTGAGGTATGTCTCTTCCAATAGTTAGTGGCATTTAGCCTGGTTAACTATTATGAGAATGTGGTGATTTACCTGTCCTATTACTGTATGCTTGGGACAATCATTATATAAAAAGGTTAGGGAGTTGAGGTGAGCTCCCCCCAACCTTATGATATGAATGATGAGAATGTGATTATTTACCCTTCCCAGTGCTATGTACTTGGGATAAGATATGTATGAGGTGATTTTCCTTACCAGGCTTTGTGTTTGGGTATAAAAAAATTATAATAATAGTTCTGCTTTGAGTCCTCCTCTAAATATTTTTTTTATATAAAGAGTTATTTTCCTATTTTCTTATTTGACTTTAAAATTATTGTTTAGTATATTAAATCTTAAGATTTTAGAGCATCTCTTAACAAATTTTGCCCTTTTAAAACATTAGTTTGTTGTTATATACATTGATTTAGATAATGTTATATTCTGGCATAATTTCTATTTATGAAAAACTCATGTGTATGGTCTGTTCTGTTTCAGTTATAGTAGGTTATATCTGCTCATTGAGTTGTCAAACTCACTACACGATATTTTCATATTTTTCATATAAAGATACAAAGTTTAATCCTTCAGATAGGTGATCAGCTAGGCGACATATTCTTTGGGTGAGTCTTCTTTGTTTGCAGGGCTTGTAGATTTTGATGTATATTGTATTTGTACTCTAGAGTATGCTCTGAACGCCACAGACATGATTTTTACTTATGTTGTTATTATGGTATTTATAAATTTGGTCTGTATATTGTGTTTACATGAGAGAATCTATCTGTATCTATTTTCATAATGAACGCTTGTATTATACCTATTATAGTAAAGATATGTCGGTAAAATATGTGTTTCACGTACCCTTAAATTAGGGATGTGATAAAGGTGCTTCCTTGCTTCTGTGTTTCTTAAAAGGATAGTTATTGAAAATGCTTATATATAGGTATTTATTTTATATATTTTCTTATCTTTTTCTTTCCTAGGATCTTCATATTCTTTGTTTGAAAATAGCATTGATATAATAGTATTTGTATGTGAAACGATGTTGGATTAGGCATGGACACTGGAATTTTGTTGGTGCAGATTTGTGAATGTGTTGTTTGTAACATGACCTTTCTTGTATAATATAGTTATAGGTTAAACCTGATTAGCATAATCAGGTTATAAGGGTTATGAGTATCCTTAATTATTATGACAAAATCCCAACCCTCATTTACGGTGACCAAGCTCCTAATTAATCGAAATATTTAAGAAATAAGAAGTGCTTGTTCATTGTCCCATTTATGAATTTTGTATTAAGGTAGTATTAGCCGTAGGATTCTATCACTTGTCCTTTTAAACATGAGTAATGAGAGATTAAACAGGGACTGATGTTCTGTTTATCCAAATAAAAACAGTTTTCAAAAGAAATTGTTTTCCTATTTAATATTTCTGTATGTCTTATTCTACTGAAACTTCTACAATTAGTAATTATGTTGCTTTAATTAACTAAAGCATAAGTAAATTATTAGTTTCCCTCCAATTTTCTTTATTCTTTTTTCTTTTCCACTACTATTGTATTCTGGCTTCTTGCTATGGACTTATACAATGTACAAAGCTACTTTTTTTCCTCATCAATCCTTTCTATGTGCAGTTCATTTTTCCAAATTAGTCATGTTGCATCAGATCAAACTGTTGCCCTAAATCCATATTTAATTTCATGCTTCGAAGAGGACCTATCTTTTGGTTTTTATATGTTAACATGTCATTTATGCAATTTTAGACTTCAATTTCAATAATTAATTGTATCACCTCGAATACTTGCGTCATTTTTCATATATCTAAATCGTAGAATATTCCTTATTATCTATAAATTCTTGGCAATGACCACCTAGCCCATACATTAACCTATTAACTTATATTGTTTGTTATCATTCTTGGGAAAGCATACAAGTACTTCAGGCTTTCCTAAGCATTTAAAAATCTCATTTCCTTATAGGCAACTAGCTAGGCATGATATGCATTACTTACAACATAAAGGATCTCATGCCATAAAGAAAGTGGGTACAATCTATAACTTATATTACATCACATTATCAGCTATCTAAACGGGAGTTAGCACTCATCTAGGCCATCCCAATACATTACACAACCAAGGAAAATACAATCCATAATCAGATGATTCAACCATGAGACCCCTGTTGCTCACCTCTTGCTGGAGTACTTGAAATGTGATTATGTTGACATAAAAAGTCAGACAACAATCTCAATAGCTAGCAAAATTTTCAGAAAAATAGTGCACATTCCATTCCTTAAAACATCTCAAATTATTTTACTGAAACATAAGCACTGACCATACATACATACATCATCTTGGTCACACTAGGGACCCATAACATTTTGGTCTACTTACCCAGTGTAGTCACATACGGCCATACCTGCAAAGGGATATGCATATCCTATTATTGGCTAATCGTGAGGGAAATGGGGCTTACTTAGCACTCTTTTGTGTACCCCCTAATTTCCGAGAATGCATACATTACATATCTTTAGACCATCATTCATCATAGCATAAAAGTCAGGCAACCAGTGAAATTTGATAAATTCAAGTTCATAAACATAAAAAGTGTTTTAAGGAAGAGTTAGCTACCTCAATTCCAGCACAATCAGTTCCTTTCCAATGCTGCTAAGGTTACTACCAGTAACTAAAACAAAAAACATATAAGAGTTCTTGGTTAATGCATGCATATTAGCACCTAAAGTCATAAATTTCTAGTTTAAGAGTTTATGCTCCTCAAAACAAAATTATGTTTTTGTTGAGATTTGGGGTTATTATGAAATATGACAAAATTCCTCTAAAATTTCTAAACTTTTGTATGGAGATACCTTTACATGTTTATTTTATTTCTTAATTCTCTCAGCCCTTAACTCTTCCATTCAACCTCAAAAACTACCTCCATAACCCAGAACAGTGCAAATTAGTTTCAGTTCCATTTCTATTTTGTTTTGCATTCATTTGGATTAGTAAAACTTCTTCACAATTAGTGATATTTTATATTAAGTATCCAAGATATGTTATATAATCACCATAAAAATTTTAAGTAAAAACTAATTCATTTGTCCCCTCGAATAACTCAAGTTTTAAGATTGTCCCCTGTTATGGTCTGTTCGGACTCATTTCCTGCCCTACCTAATTTCTAAATTTTATTATGTAGCTTAACCTACCCAGAATTCTCTAAAATTTGGTGGAATCCTTAAATAGGATCTTTCTAACTTTTCATAAAATTTTCATATGAAAATTAAACATCTAACCCCTTCAATATTTTGCATTTCCATCAACAGTCTAAGTTGTTCAGCAAATTGTTCTCAACACTATTTTAATTGTAAAAGGCCTAATTGTAGGTTCTCAAAAATCACAAAAATTTCCAGAATGTATTATGAACATTTTAATACTTTTCTCACCAAAAATTAGAGAATTTAAAGGCCATTTACTAAATTTACTAAACCAATATTTTCAAGTGCTAAAAGGTTTCTATGTTCTCAACCTAACCCTTCTGTGCTCTATGACCTTTACTCACTAATCAAACCCTAACTCACTCATATGGACTCGAAATTGGGTGCTTCCAGTGTCTATGGGACCGTGAGAAATATATCTACAACTTTCATGTTAACTATAGCTTCATATGCGTTATGGATTAGTCCCAAAAATTCGAAGACTAAGCAATTCTTCACCAGCCTGAATTCCAGACCCGATTTTGACCTCTCATCACTCCCTGGAGTATAACTCTCTCATTTTAAGTTCGATTGATATGATTCCAAGTGATATGGAAATATAATACATAGGGCTACAACGGTTATGTTGAACACATTTTCATATTTTAGACAAAAGGTCATCCATGCAGAGCAAAAATTTAACCTAATAAACTCTAAACTGGATTTTTATAAGAAGCCAGACTTATCTTGTGTAAACCTACTCCTATGGTTCTTAATTTGCAGTTTGCTTCTCCTCTTGGTTTCCTTTGTAACTTAGCTACGTTTCTTGCACCAAATAAGGGGTGAGCAAGGCTTCAAACCTCAGCACTTACTCTCACTCTCACTGCCTTATGTGAGGTAAGAAAAACTCTCCCCATTTTTCTGGTTCTTTCACTTTCTTCCTCCTCTCTCAAGCTTTCTTCTTCTTCCTGGCTACTCTCTCCCTCTTCCTTTCTCTTGCCTCTTAAGGTTTTGGTTACTTCCCTCTCTCATTTCTCCTACGGCGTGAGGCAAGGCTAGGAGTTCTTCTCTTTTTTTTTTCTACTGCACCAGAGATGCATGTTGCTGGATACTTATGGTTGTAGGGATTCCATGGATTCTGCAGGGCATGGGAGTTGGTTTTCTGCTGCTTCTTCCACGTAGGTTCATGCATGTATAACTATATGATAATATACCTAAAGGGTGGTGGGTGCAAGACACATAAAAAGGGTCATCTGCTGCCACACAATCCTGCCTGCATGAGTACTCTGCTTTCTGGTGTGAATATGCTGCAGATGGGTGTGAATTCAGCTACTTGTAGGTGTGTGCTTCTGCTTGTCCCATGGAGCAAGGGATGGCATGCATTTTGCTAGCTTTGTGGGACGTGTCTCAGCTGGATGTGGAGCAAGGATGGGTGGTGTTTTCCTACTGGCTTTGGGACGTCTTTTTCTGCTTACATATGGCGCTAATTCTACTGTCTAATGAAGCATGTTTCTGCTAGCTTGTTAGAGCAAGATTGGGTGTAATTTCTGCTGCCATGTGGGACATTTTGTGGTTGGTTTATGGAGCAAGGGATGGCGTGAATTCCTGATGCCATGTGGGATGCTTTTTTGGTGATGTGGAGCAAGAATGGGTGCATGTTTCAGCTTGTATTTCCTCTCACTGCCTATGCGTTTTTATCCTACCAAGGTGCTGGTGTTTTGTTTCAAATTTATGTGCATGCATGGGTGAATATATATGTTATGATATGCATGGTGTAAATAAGGCAAGGGTATATATATACGTAAAGCTTCTCCTTTGCATGTGTAAATGTATAATATGCATGGTGGAGGTGAGAGGAATTACATGCATATATATATATATATATATATATATATATATATATATTGCATCACATAATACTTCTTCCTTATTATGTTGCTAATACTAAATTAGTAGCAACCTAAGGAATTTATTTGTATCCTATTCCTCTCTCATTTATGCTCAAAAAATATTTTATTTATATGATTCCATATTAACTATGTCACCTATTTTATACTTACCCTAAAATCACATAACTAAGCATCTTGATTACTTGTCATATGTATTTTCTACTCATCTTTAAATTTATCTAACTTTATTAGAGGTTTAGGATGTTACATTAATCATTTGGGTAATATAAATTTGTGCAAAGAGTTACCGGAGAGGAGAAAGAGACACAAAAGAATGGATATCTTTATTCTCTATTATATCAAACTATATGTATGCACCAAAATATATGGGAGAGTTTCGATGCAAATATACTAATAAGTTAGGGATAAGAAAAATACAACCAAATTACATCAACATAAATAACGCCTAACAATAACGATAATGGGAAAAAAATAAAAATAGAATTAGAAACATATATTCAATATCTTAGAAGGATAGAGACCAAGAAAAAAAGGGATTTCTAACACTCCCCCTCAAGCTGGATTGTAAACATCAAACAATCCTAGCTTTCATATCATCTTATCAAAGAGAGGCATGTGTAATCCCTTAGTTAGAATATCTGTTGTTTGTTTTGTTGAACATACATAAGTAATGCTAGTAGTTCCATTCTCCACTTTTTTCTTGATAAAATGTCTACCCACTTCCACATGTTTGGTATGATCTTGGTGTACTGGGTTGTGAGCTATACTAATGGTAGCCTTGTTGTCACAGTATATCTTCATAGGACCTTTTTGTTTCACTTGAAGTTCTGCAAGAAGATGTTGAACCCAAATTAACTCACTAATCCGATTTGCAAGGAATTTTATGTAACAACTCCATTTTTTTAAATATATATATATATATATATATATATATATATATATATATTTGTAAATTCTCATAAAGTCATTACTTCTTTACTTCTAATTACTTAACTCATAATAACATTCAATTAATTTAACCAAGAAAAATTAAGGTTTAAGGTCTACCATTAACATTGATACAATTCTGAGTTCACATACACATCATTAATCAAAACGTCCATACGAAAAATCAAACATATAAATATCTACATCTTATTCATCCATGTTGACTAATTTTGGAGATACGGGTACGGGTGGTTGCACCTTCATTGGGATCTTAGCCAACTCAACCACAAACACCTTATTAATTTTTGGGATCTGCCTAACATAGAGTAACTCGATCTAACGTGCACTAAATGCTAGAGATATAAAAAAAAAATCTGCATAACTAGTTTTCTGAACATGATAGAGAAATATGGTAAGAATTAAATCCCAATAGATTTAACAATAAATCATAATATCATCAATATTGTTCGTCATGTCATGTTCATCTGTGATGAGATCATGGCTAGGGCTGACAAACGAAAATAGAATGCGGACCCGCTTCAAGTTTCAGTTAGACCTATCACAAGAGCTCGGGCTAAAATATTCAAAGAAGCACTTAATAGTCTAATCCTAGAGGCCCATCAAGGAGATACCTGTATTACTGCAAAAGAAGAGTCAAAACTGGTCAATGTCATTAAAACTCATTTAAATATGGGCCAAGACCAGCTAATTTAAATATGGACCTAAAGTACAAGAAGATTCAAGCCTGAACATTGAATATATGCCCAAAATCAATGAGTTATTTTATGGCCCAATTTAGGCTACGTTTTTTCCTGATTTATTTTACTTTATTTGACTAGGAAAGTTTAGTATTTGATGGTTTCATTGTTTGACTAGAGGAGTTTTTCTTAAACTCTCTAGGAGTTTCAAGTTTAGTATTTGATGGTTTCCTTGTCTAACTAGAAAAGTTTTTCCTAAGCTCTCTAGGAGTTTCATATTTCTAAGTTTTCTTACTCTATAGGAGTTTTCTATTACTTTTCCTTATTAGTTTAGGTTATTGGCCTATAAATAGGCATGTATGTTCATGAACAATGCAGATTATCGTTTATATTATTGAGAGTGTTTTCTCTTTGGTTCTTTAAAGACCTTTTCTGAACTTATCAAGATTTATCTTGTGGTGTTCAAGTAAGACTTATCACTCACAATCTTCTTCCTCTTTCTTGAGTGTGGCCTCTGCAATATTTCTTATACCTTTGGTTCTTATCTCTTTATAGATAACGAGTCAAAGTTATTTTTTTAAAATTTATTTTGTTATAAATCTGATTAGAACACGATCCTTCCAATCGGATCCCATATTAATTCTGGGTCTCACTACTCTTGGTGATGTTCATATCAGGGGTTCACATCATTTGGTATCAGAGCCTAAGTTCTAAATAAGGTTTGATCTATCCCATTTGTTTTCTTATTCTTATCCCATCTTACTATCTTGTATCTTTTTTTTTCTGTGTTCTTCGTTCTTCTTATCTTCTAATTTTCGTTTTATTTCTAGTGTTCCTAGTTCAAGTGCATATTTTTTTTAAAAATTAGAACCAATTGTTGTTGAAATTCAAGTTTTCACCTAGATTTTTGCATTCTAATCTTTTAAAAAAAGTGATCTAGTAATTCTAATTGCATCAATTCTTTTTTTTTCTTGCTTTGATATTTGGTTTTATTATTTTGGTTATTTTTCCTATCTCAATTGTTTCCTTTCCTCTAGTCATTAATTCCTTTCTATTCTAGTTGCTTCATGTTCTGATTTTCTTATCCTATTACTTATGTTGTCTTTATTTTTTTTCTTAAAGTTCTATTGCTTTGTTTCCTTTGCTTCTTAAAATTCTGTTTGTTTTTTTTTCTTCCTTTGCTCTTTGTACTCTATTAGTCAAGTTTGGATTGTTGCAAGAATATTTTTGTGTGAGTTTGTTTGAGTTCAATAAAGAACTGAAAGAGGGGACTAAGAGAGGAAAAATGCAAGAGAGTGTGAGCTTATAAGAGGGTAAAAGCCAAAATTTGAGTAAACACGAGTGTGAATGTCATTAATCTTGAGAGAAACATGTGAGTTAGTGTTGTGAGATTTTTTTTTCTAACATTATTTTGCAGGACAATCATGTCACATAACAAAGACAAAAATACGATCGATGATGTATCGAGAATGGCAGATCTGAGTTGTTGATGGAAGGTTTAGTGAGTGAGATGAGGAGATTGTTGAGAGTAGAGATAGAGCAGGTTCATGAACATTTAGATCGGGTAGAGAATTCACAAAATACTTCCAATATGCATAGGAGAAAGATAGTTCAACTGAGGAAAGTGAGTTTTGAAGGTAGAGAGTATTATAGTGATGATTTTAATGAAACTGACAGGGATTTGAGTAGAAGATATGGTGGGAGGTTTAGAGAAGTTAGGAATTGGAAAAATAATAACTTGGGTAGTTTTAAGATGAAGGTTCCATCCTTTCAAGGCAAAAATGACTTCGAAGCTTGTCTAAATTGGGAAAGAAGGATGGAGTTGTTGTTTGGTTATCACAACTATTCTGAATTGAAAATGTTAAAGTTGGCTATCATAGAATTTTATGACTATGCTATTATTTGGTGGGATCAATTGATTTTAAGCAGGAGACGAAATGGAGAAAGGACTATTGAGACATGGGAGGATACGAAAGCAGTTATGAGAAAGCGATTTATTCCAAGTCACTACCATAGGGACTTATTTAAGAAGTTGTAAAGCCTTACTCAAGGTTCTAAAAGTGTTAGAGACTACTGTGATGGTCAAGTGAGGTTACAAAAGAAAGAGAGTGAAGAAAAGAAAATGAGTGAAAGAATTAAGAGAGAAAAAGAGAGAGATTTTGAGAAAATTATGAGAGAAAAAGAGATAGAGGACAAAAAAAGTATGATAAAATAAGAGAGAGAGGCCAAGAAAATTAAGAGAGAAAAAGATAGAGAAGTTGAGAAAATTATGAGAGAAAAAAAGATAGAGGAGGAGAGAATTAAGAGAGAAAAAGAGAAAGAGGTTGAAAAAATTATTAAAGAAAATGAGATAGAGGTTAAGAAAATTAAGAGAGAAAATAAGAGGGAGGCTGAGAAAATTGATGGAGAAATTAAAAGAACCAATTGGGTCATTGAAAGAAAAATTGAGAAAAAAAAATGAATTTTTATGCAAGAGAAAGTGTGACAAAAATGTTTTATTTTCAATTTTGCCAATGATTGTATTAATGAGCTTTACTCTTATTTACCTAATATTGAAATTTCTCTTTTGCAGTGTAATGTTCTCAATGCATGTGAAAAAGTGGCATTTGATAAGTTCTTTGGGCATAATAAATTTCTGTTTAGAGAAAATAAATTGTGTATGCCTAAATATTCATTGCAAGATTTGCTTGTTAGGGAAGCTCATGGAGGTGGTTTAATGTGGCATTTTGGCATATTTAAGACTTTAGATGTTCTACATATAAAACATGATACAAAACGAATATGTGAACAGTTTTTAACTTGTAGACAAGCTAAGTTTAAAATGAAGCTTAATGGATTATATACTTCTTTGCATCTACCTAGTGAACTTTGGATTGATTTATCTACAGATTTTGTGTTGAGTTTACTTAGGTCAAAATGGGGTAGAGATTCTATATATGTGATTGTTGACAAATTTTCTAAAATGACACATATCATACCATGTCATAAAACCGATGATGTATCATATATTGGTAATTTGTTTTTCAAGAAAATTGTGAGATTGCATGGCATGCCTAGGAGTATTGATTCTAATTTATTTTTGAAACATGTCAAGTTTGTATATAATAAGAGTGCATTTTGCAACTAAGTTTTCACATTTTGAAATTGTGCATGGTTTTGATCCATTAACTCCTTTGGATTTAATTCCTTTATCGATGGATGATTGTGTTAACTTAGATGAAAAGAAGAAAGTTGATTTTGTTAAGCAGATCTATAAGAAGGCAAGGCAAGACATTGAGAGAAAAATTGAACAATATGTCAATAAACCTAAAAAGGGACACAAAAGAATTATATTTGATCATGGAGATTGGGTTTGGTTGCATATGAGGAAGGAAATGATTCTACCCAAAGGCATTTGAAATTACTTCGACGAGGATATGGTTTATTTCAAGTGATTGAAAGAATCAATATCAATGCCTACAAGTTAGATCTTCTAGGTGAGTATAATGTTAGTGCAACTTTTAATGTTTCTGACTTGTCTCTTTTTTATATAAGTGATGATTTGAGGACAAATCCTTTTCAAAAGGAGGGGAATGATGAGATCATGGCTAGGGCTGACAAACAGAAATGGAATGCGGACCCGCTTCAAGTTCCAGTTGGACCTATCACAAGAGTTCGGGCTAAAATATTCAAAGAAACACTTAATAGTCTAATCCCAGAGGCCCATCAAGGTGATACCTGCATTACTGCAAAAGAAGAGTCAAAACTAGTCTATGTCATTAAAACCCATTTAAATATGGGCCAAGACCAGCCAATTTAAATATGGACCTAAAGTACAAGAAGATTCAAGCTTGAAGATTGAATATAGGCCCAAAATCGATGAGTTATTTTATGGCCCAATTTAGGCGACGTTTTTTTTTCTGATTTATTTTACTTTATTCGACTAAGAAAGTTTAGTATTTGATAGTTTCCTTATTTGACTAGAAGAGTTTTTCCTAAGTTCTCTAGGAGTTTCAAGTTTAGTATTTGACGATTTCCATGTCTGACTAGAAGAGTTTTTCCTAAGCTCTCTAAGAGTTTCCTATTTATAAGTTTCCTTACTCTATAGGAGTTTTCTATTACTTTTCCTTGTTAGTTTAGGTTATTGGCCTATAAATAGGCATGTATGTTCATGAACAATGCAGATTATCATTTATATTATTGAGAATGTTTTCTCTTTGGTTCTTTAAAGAACTTTTCTGAACTTATCAAGATTTATCTTGTGTTGTTCAAGCGAGACTTATCACTCACAATCTTCTTCCCCTTTCTTGAGTGTGGCATCTACAATATTTCTTATACCTTTGGTTCTTATCTCTTTATAGATAACGAGTCAAGGTTATTTTTCTTTAATTTATTTTGTTATAAATCTGATTAGAACACGATCCTTCCAATCGAATCCCATATTGATTCCGGGTTTCACTACTCTTGGTGAGGTTCATATCAGGGGTTCACATCAATCTGTATAAACTACAACAAATATCTTAAGTCACATGAATGCACTTTATCTATGCACATAAAAATCGTGTAGTAATGACATGTATAACATGAATAACTATTTTCAGAATATCATATAATGGTTATCAACTTATTTTTATATCAAGTTACCCCAGTCAGGGTGAGTATTTTCTATTCTCCGGTATGGGCTTTTCTCGCTCCATCCGACATAGCACACTTTCTTTTTCTTTTCTCATTAGCATAATTATAATAATTAGTAAGGCATCCTCTACCGGTGCACCACACGGACCGCCATGTGACTGTGCTTGTTTCTTTTTTTTCTTTTCACATTAATAGCCAAAAATATGATTTCAATAACAAATATGTTCATTATACTCACATGCCATAATTTATAATCAAAATATAATCATTACAAAAAATCATTGATAATCATGCCATGAACATAATCGTTTTCAAATATTACTTTATAAAATATTTTCATATCAAAATTACACAGTTAAGATGGTAAAAAGTTCATGCTATGACAATGGTTAGGGCATACACTAGTCATTTATTGTTTTTATTTATAAGATTCTTCTTCTTTCTTAAATATTATTTTCATTTCTCACTAATCATAACATAACTCCCTCATTTTAACTCCGATTGAATTGATCTTGGGGTCCATTTAATGCTAAGACAAACATTTAAAACTCTTATGTTGAACATTTTAGTGAAATCATAAGGAATCTTGGAATTAATACTCCTTCAAATTCAAAGTTATTTATTCTCGTGTAGGTTCTGACATCTACTTACTAATATGATTATATCTCCCTCCTATGGACTCTAAATTGAACGATTCTAATGGTTAAAAATTTGTGAGTCATATATTTATATTTGTCATGTTAACCATTTCTTTTAATTCCCTAAAAATATTTTGCAGAAATTTAAATACAGAAGTTAACCTAACAGATTCTTTCCTGCTTAACTGGTTTATGACCACTGCTTACTAATCTATCTCAAATTGAATGATTCAAATTCGAGACACACACACACACACACACACACACACACACAGAGAGAGAGATATATATATATATATATATATATATATATTTCATGATAACTATTTCTTTTAGTTCCTTATATATTTTTCTCACAAATTTAAACACAGAATCTTACCTAACAGATTCTTTCTTGATTAACCATTTTCTAACCACTGCTTACTAATTGGAATATATCTCCCTTAGAATTTGAAAAACAGAAACTTCCCTAGTTACTCCGAAATCCAATTTTTTTTGCCTAGCCTTTCCTAAAGTTGTAGTTCATCCTTTTATTATATCATTTTCCATTTTTATTCCAAATTTCCACTTAAACCTAGAATTAATAATCTCAACATTTAATTATATTTCTTACTTAATTTAACATATTTCATCATCCACTTCAAAAGAAAAGCAAAATCAAATCATCCATCAATAAGGATGTTTCTCAACAAAAATTTCTCATGGTTTTTCCTTAGATGTTTAAGGCCGTACTTAATTTACCACCCTAACCATCTTCCATCCATTTTTACCACATCCCAATATGCATCACAATAGTAAAAAAAATCCCTAAAAGTTTATCACATAGCCATGCCTAAGCAGAAAATTCCCATACCAATATATACATTCAAACATCCATCACATGCAAGATCAACATATAACATGATATAGCAACATCCATGGCCAATCATCAAAGTATTAAATTTCATCAAAGTTCTAGGATCAAAATTTCATATAAATATTATAAATTTCAAATATATTTTTTCAAAAAGAAGTATTGTTAAACCTACCTAAAGATCTCCTTAACTCACTTAGAGAATTCTTTTTCTTGTTTTCTTTTGAAGGAAATGGTAAGATTCCTCCCTTCCCTAAGCTTTTTCAACAGCTTAAATATAAGAAGGAGGGTGAGTTTTGAACCTCAAGGATGAAGAGAAAAGATCGGTTCAAGTGGAGCTTAAACTAATTTACCTTCAGTACTTAGTCCTCTAGACTTTTCCTTCTTTTTCCTTCCTCTCCTCTCCTCTCTTTCTCTCCTTTCCAAACTCTACCTTGCTTCTATTTTTTCCACTCCCTGACTTGGAAAAAATTATAATGTTATAAGGGTGAGTTTTGTTTAAATAAACTATCAAGTAGTTCACCTCTCGTAATCATAGGTTTATCTTATCACAATTAGGATGCACTTGATTGTTTTTTTTTTTGGAAGACAACTCATTTTCTTGTTTTCCTCTCCCTTAATCCAGATATGCATAGAAAAATGAGATTTTTATTTTGAAAATCATGATAAAATGTTCTTAAGACAAAGGACAAGGTCTCTTTGATTTAGGGATTTACTCCTTTTTTTGTCTCACCCAAATATAATAGGTTTGCCTTTCTAGGTGGTAAATTTTTAGCCCTTAAGTCTCTCTTGCTTGGCTAAAAATTTTCGTGTAGGATAATGATTTTTTGTCATAATGCCATGTATTATTACCTACTTGCTGAAATTATGAATGTAGGATATAGATGCTTTGTCCTAATGCCATGTGACCTAATCTTGATTATTATTACACTACTATTTTCTCACATGGTTCTTATTTTTTCCTCTTGGATTTGGGGTCATTCTTGCCCATTTCCTTTGCTTTGGTTGAAATTCTACCTTTTATGGAGGGCTTCGTCACATTTTTATGATTTTTGGGATATCGGTCCAACTTCTATATCTTAGTCCAAGTCTATGTTTTATCTCTTGCTTGGGCTATCCAATTGACTTGTTATAAACTCATGTGAAGTGAAAAAACTCTATATGAAATATCCATAGGTGAAAGCCCAATGTATGGGTGGAAATGTTAAACTTAGGAACTCTAACTCTTGAATTAGGAAAAATTACCCTAATCCAATCTTCTTAAAATTTTAACACCTTTACTTACTTTTCAAAAATGTATCTTCTTTACCCAAGAATGTCACCTCTCTTTAGTATGTTATTTCTAATTTTTCCTATTAGGTTTTCTCTCTTTACTTATTCCCTTAGTGTTAGAAATATTTTTTATCCATACACATAAGGTGAAGAATTTCTAAAGCTTATATTTTCTTAGATATCTAAAAATTGTCTAATAAAATTTATTTCATTAATTAAATATTTATGTACATTTATTAATAAAAGAAATGAAATTAAGGATGTTACATTTCTCTCCCCCTAAAAGAAATTTTGTCCTCAAAATTTTAAAAATTACCTAATAAGTAAATTGCAAATATTTATTCGTCATGACTTCTTCCAGCTCTCAAATTGATTCTTCTGGAGTCAAACCTTCCCATAACACCTTAACTAGGGGAATGGTTTTATTTCTCAATTGCTTCACGTCAGTGTTCAATATGGATGCTGGTACTAGCTGATATGTCATGTTCTCCTTTATTTGGATTGGTTCATCTTGTATTACATGTGAGGAATCTGGAAGATACTTTCGGAGTTGTGATACATGGAAAACATTATGAAAGTTGGACAAATTAGGTGAAAGGGCAACTTGATATGCTGACGTCCCCTCTTTCCTCAAAATTTGGTAGGGTCCCAAAAATTGTAGACTTAACTTTCTAGCCTTAGAAAACCTACTAACTCCAATAGTTGAGCAGACCTTCAGTAATACATGGTCTCATTCCTCAAACTCCAAAGGTCTATGTCTCTTATCATAGTAACTCTTTTACCGACTCTGAGCTTTAAGTATTTTGTCTCGTATCATCTTGATTTGCTCAATGGTTTGTTGAACTAGATTATGACCAAGCAAGTTCTTTTCTCTTATCTTAAACCAACATAGTAGAGATCGGCATTTTCTATCGTATAAAGCTTCGTAGTGGGCCATCTTAATACTAGAGTGATAACTATTATTATAAGTAAACTCCACTAAAGGTAGGTACTTATCTCATCATTTACCTTGCTTTATCACATAGGAATTTAGCATATCTTCTAAGGTTTGAATGGTCTGTTCTGTCTGCCCATCAGTCTAAGGATGGTAAGCAGTATTGAACCGCAACTGGGTTCCAAAAGATTTCTGCAACGCTTTTCAAAACCTCGACATGAACCTCAGATCTCTATCAGAAATGATATTTAAGGGAACTCCATACAGTTTAACTATTTCCTGGACGTACAATTGGACCAATTTGTCTAAGAGGTTATTGTGTAACAAGTGCATAATGTCCATTAGAACGTCCATGTATTTTATCATCAACTTGATGAATTCATTTCAAGATATAAGGATTTCCTATTATAACAAGCTATTCAAAAGAATCCCTTTTCCATTCATGTAGAAGGAAAAATATGGATTACTATGTATCGATTAAATCAATGACTATTCGGGATTTCATAATTGAATCAATTACATACCGGCTCCAAACTAGAGGAATGTTATGGTAAAAATTTGTTTGAAATGATGCGATAAAAAGAAACGTGTGACTTGAAAGAGATGATTAGATTAGCTATGGATTCTTACATCCACCATTTTTCTATTATATAGAAATGAAGGTTCTCTTGGCTCGACATTGTTTGTTTTGTTTCCCTAGACCAAATGACCAAAAATTCAATTTTTGTCAATCCCATTCTCTTAAATAAATCAAGTGTTTGATAAGATGTATTAGAGATTATAATAAAACCATTGATAGGACTTTATTCATTAACTTAAACTTTTATGTTAGGAATATTTTTTGACAATTTCATCTATCACGGTTTTGCACTTACAATTGCCTCCTTGTTTTTGTGTATACAATTGAATGTGAGTATGTGCACACTTGCACACTTGTGGGAATCTTCTTGTGTGTATTAAAGCTTTGAATCTTCATGTGTATTTGATGTTCTTAAGCTTCCCTATCATATCATTCAAGAAATTGTTTTCATGATTTGTAATTTATTGATTTGTTTCATATCTTTTCAAGTGGAACAGAAAACTTTTAATGTGATTAGTGTTTATGCACCATAAGTGGAATTAGAGGAGTAGTATAAGATAATTTTCTAGGAGGATCTAGAAGGTTTGGTTCAGGGAATACCTGTGGGAGAAAATTGTTTTCTAGGAGGGGATCTAAATGGACATGTAAGGAGTAAATCTAAATGACACGAGGGTATACATGGAGGTTTTGGGTTAGGGGAAGCAAATGAAGAGGGTAAAACTATCTTGAATTTTTCTTTAACCTTTAACTTTACAATAGAAAATACTTGCTTTAGTAAGTTGGTAGAACATCTTATCATGTACAATAATGGAGGAGGAAGTTCTTAAATAGATTTCTTCTTGGTACAGAAAGCAAATAATTTTTTTTTGCATAGATTGCAAAGTCATACCTAGAGAGAGTTTGGCTACCTAACACAGAGTGTTAGTTTTGGACGTACATGTTAAGAATAGATTTGAAAGAAAGAGTAAGAAAATGGCCTTAAGAAATAGGTGGTGGCATTTGAAGAATGAACAACAAATGAACTTTCAAAGACGGGTGGAGGAAGAGGGATTTTGGGAGGTTCAAGGAAATGCTAACAATATGTGGAACGAGGTGGCCAAAGGGATCAAGAAAATAGCAAAAGAGATTTTTAGAGAATCAAGAGGCGTTAAACTAAAGGGTAAAGAATCTTGGTGGTGGGATGCAGAGGTGCAAAATAAGATTAAGGTTAAAAGGGAGTGTTATAAATTGTAGAACTTAAGTAAAGATGAAGAAAAATGGAAAAAATATAAAGTTGGTAAGAAAGACGCTAAGAAGGTTGTGAGTAAAGCGAGATCTAAATCTTTTGAAGGGCTATATCAATCTTTAGGAACTAAAGATGGGGAAATAAAAATTTTCAGGCTTGTGAAAGGTAGGGAAAGAAAGACAAGAGACCTAAACCAAGTAAAATGTATTAAAGATGAAGAAGGTAATGTTTTGGTAAGAGGGCAAGATATCCAAGAAAGATGGAAGAGTTACTTTCAAGGGGTTTTTAATGACAGACATGAGTTGGCCTGGTACTCTGATATATTAAATATTGCAGATGAGGACTACAATTATACCTTTGATCGTAGAATTTAGGAGTTTGAAGTAGAAAAGACTTTGAAGAGAATAAAAAATGGCAAAGCAGTAGAACCTGATAAGAAAACGGCCTTGAGAAATAGGTGGTGGCATTTGAAGAATGAACAACAAATGAGCTTTCAAAGACGGGTGGAGGAAGAGGGATTTTGAGAGGTTCAGGGAAATGCTAACAATATATGGAATGAGGTGGCCAAAGGGATCAAGAAAATAGCAAAAGAGATTTTTAGAGAATCAAGAGGCATTGGACTAAAGGGTAAAGAATCTTGGTAGTGGGATGCAGAGGTGAAAAATAGGATTAAGGTTAAAATTGAGTGTTATAAAGCATAGAACTTATGTAAAGATGATGAAAAATGGAAAAAAAATATAAAGTTGGTAAGAAAGACGCTAAGAAGGCTGTGAGTAAAGCGAGATCTAAAACTTTTGAAGGGCTATATCAATCTTTAGGAACTAAAGATGGGCAAATAAAAATTTTCTGGCTTGTGAAAGGTAGGGAAAGAAAGACAAGAGACCTAAACCAAGTAAAATGTATTAAAAATGAAGAAGGTAATGTTTTGGTAAGAGAGCAAGATATCGAAGAAAAATGGAAGAGTTACTTTCAAGGGATTTTTAATGACAGACATGAGTTGGCCTGGTACTTTGATATATTAAATATTGCAGATGAAGACCGTAATTATACTTTTTATCGTAGAATTTAGGAGTTTGAAGTAGAGAAGACTTTGAAGAGAAGGAAAAATGGCAAAGCAGTAGAACCTGATAATATACCTATTAAGGTGTGGAAAGGTCTAAGTAGAAAAAGTATAAGTTGGCTCACTAAGTTGTTTAATGTGATAATGAGATTTAAGAAAATGTCAGATGAACGAAGGAGAAGTACTTTAATCCCTATCTATAAAAATAAAGGGGACATACAAAAGTGTACCAACTATAGAAGGATTAAGCTCTTGAGTCATACTATGAAGTTATCAGAGAATGTCATTGAGCAGAGATTAAGACAAGAGACTCAAGTCATAGAGAATCAATTTGGTTTCATGTTAGGAAAGTCAACCATGGAAACAATTTACTTATTGTGGAGATTGATGGAAAGATATCAAAAGAAGCAAAAAGATCTACATAAGGTTTTTATTGATTTGGAAAAGGCATATGACAGAGTGTTGAAAAAGGTTTTATGGAAGGCTTTAGAGAATAAAGGAGTATGTATTGCGTATATTAGAGCAATCAAAGATATGTATGATAGGATCAAGACTTGCATGAGAACACAAAATCGAGACTGAAATGATTTTTCCACAACTATCGGGCTACATCAAGAGTTATCTCTGATCCTATATCTTTTAACTTAATTTTCGACGCAGTTACTGAACATATACAAGATTTAAGGCCTCGATGTATGATTTTTGCATATGATATAGTCTTGATTGATGAATCAAAAGAGAAAATAAATAGGAAGTTAGAGTTATGGAGACAAGCTTTAAAAACACATGGCTTTTATATAAGTAGAAATAAAACAGAATATATGGAATGTAATTTTAGTAAAAAGTGAACAAATACGAATTTAGAAGTAAAACTTGGAGAACATCTATTAAAACAAGTCACAAGCTTCAAATATCTTAGGTCCATTATACAAAATGACGGTGAAATAAAGGAGGACGTAAACCATATGATTCAAGCAGGATGGATGAAATAAAAGAAGGTTTCTGGTGTCATTTGTGTAAGAAGTCTGTGAGTAAAGCGAGATCTAAAGCTTTTTGAAGGGCTATAACAATCTTTAGGAGTTAAGGATGGGGAAAGAAAATTTTTTAAGTTTGCGAAGGGTAGGAATAAACCTAGACCAAGTCAAATGTATTAAAGATGTAAAAGATACTGTTTTGGTAAGAAAGCAAGATATTCAAGAAAGATGGAAGAGTTACTTTCAAGGGATTTTTAATGAAGATGAAGGACCGCAATTATACCTTTAATCGTAGAATTCAATAGTTTGAAGTAGAGAAGGCTTTGAAGAGAATGAAAAACAACAAAGCAGTAGGACTTGAAAATATACCTATTGAGGTATGGAAAGGTCTAGGTAGGAAAGGCATAAGTTGGCTCACTAAGTTGTTTAATGTAATAATGAGATTTAAGAAACTGTCAGATAAATGAAGGAAAAGTACGTTAATCCCTATCTATAAAAATAAGGGGGACATACAGAACTGTGCCAACTATAGGAGGATTAAGCTCATGAGCCATACTATAAAGTTATGTGAAAAGGTCATTGAGCAGAGATTAAAACAAGAGACTCTAGTCACAGAAAAATAATTTATTTTCATGTCAGAAAGGTCAACCATGGAAGCAATTTACTTATTGCGGATATTGATGGAAAGATATCAAATAAAGCAAAAAGATCTACATATGGTTTTTATTGATTTAGAAAGTGCATATGATAGAGTGCTAAGAGAGGTTCTATGAAAGATTTTAGATAATAAAAGAGTACGTATTATGTAACATCTTTAATTTTATTTCTTTTATTAATAAAAGTACATAAATATTTAATTAAGGAAATAAAACTTATTAAACAATTTTTAGATATCTAAGAAAATAAAAGCCTTAGGAATTCTTTACTATGTATAGAAAATGTTTTTAACATTAAGGGAATAGATAAAGAAGAAAATTTAAGAGAAAAAAAAATTAGAAATAATGTCCTAATGAAGGGTGAAATTCTTGGGTAAGGAAGATAAATTTTTGGAAGAAATGAAAGGTCTTAAAAATTTAAGAAGATTAGATTAGGATAATTTTTCTTAATTCAAAAGTTAGAGTTCCTAAGTTTAACATCTCTACCCATACATTTGGGCCTTCACCTATGGACACTTCATATAGAGTTTTTTTACTTTACATGAGTTTTTAGTAAGTCAATTGGATAGCCCAAGCAAGAGATATAACATAGACTTGGACTAGGATATACAGGTTAGACCGATAGCCCAAAAATATGAAAGTGTGACTAAGTCCTCTACGAGAAGTAGGAATTTTAGCCAAAACAAAAGAAATAGGAAAGAATGAGCCCAAATCCAAAAAGAAAAAAAATAAGAACCATGTGATGAAATAGTAGTGTAATAACAATCAAGATTAAGTCACATGGAATTAGGATAAAACATCTATATCCTACACTCATAATTTTAGCAAGCCATGTGATGAAATAATAGGTAATAATATATAGTATTAGGACAAAACATCCCTATCCTACACAAATAATTTCAGCCAAGCAAGCAAGACTCAAAGACTGAAAATTTGCTACTTATAAAGGCAAATATATCATACTTGAGTGAGACAAAAGAAAAAGAAAAAGAAATCCTAAATTAAGGGGACCTTGCCCCCTTGTCTTGAGAACATTTTATGATAATTTTCAAATAACAAATCCTCTTTTTTCGATGCATATCTTGACTAAGGGAGAGGAGGACAAAAACATGATTTGTCTTCCTCCAAAAAGTAACCAAGTGCATCCTAATTGTAATAAAGTAGACTGATGATTATGAAAGGAGGACCATTTGATAATCTTTTTAAGCAAAAACCACTCTTATAACATTAGAATTTTGTCTAAGTAAGGGAGCGAAAAAACAGAAGCAAGGTAGAGCGAGGAAAGAAGAGAAAATGAGGAAAAAAGAGGAAGGAAGAAGAAGGATAAGTCTAAAGTACTAAGTACTCAAGGTGTAATAACTGTAAAATTTAATGAAAATTTCAATTAAAGAAAACTTAGAATAAAAGAGATAATTTTGAAAATGGGGATAAGAATCGTAGAAAATATGTATATTTACTACATGGGTTAAAGAAGTACAAAGAAAATATGAAAATTTATGTTTTGGCGCGTAATTCTTATTTTTAAATGATAGTATTTTGTTATAAGAAAAAATATTTTTATTTGTTTAAAAATGATTATGATTTGTTAAAAGTAAGTAGAATCTTAATTAAAATAAGTATTATTTTGCTTAAAATAATTATATTGGCCTCTAATGAATTTTTATTGTATTTTTAGAAATATTCTTTCTTTTAATATGAATAAAGATATTTATTTTGAAATTTTTTTTATTACAATTTTTATCAAGAAAAATCATGATTTAAGAATTTAACTAAATGTTTATGAGAATGGAAATTTTTAAAAAAAATTGGGATATTTTAGTATGAAAAACGGAATTTATATGTATTTATATAAAATAAAATCCTATTATTAATTGTTAAATAATTATTATTATAAAAAAAATAAAAAGGGAAAGGGGTAGGCAGGATGATCAGATTTCTGAAAACGAGAAAGATAAATAGTGAGTGAATAGTAATTTTTAACTTTTTCTCTTGATCAGGAGTGCCTATTGGCTTCCGATCTCAAAATTAAAGGTATTAATGGATTCAGGACGAAAAATACTACAGTTTTAACTGATCAATTTTTCAAATCAATCGTTGAATCGCCGCAGATCTGAAGTAAAAAATGTCAGAAAAAGGTAAATCTTGAAACTTTTACTTAAAGACCTCCAATTGAAATTCTGACACCGTAGATGGATTCAGGAGTTAAATAAACCTTAGGATAAGTATATTTTTGGCCATCTAACAGCCTTTTTGTTCGTCGTGAATAGTGTTTTCCGGCGGGTGAATAGTGTTTTTCGGCGAGTGAATTGTATTTTCTGTAACATCCCGTAAAAAAATAAAATTTATTAGACAATTTTTAGATATCTAAGGAAATATAATCCTTATAAATTCTTTACCTTACGTGTATGCATAGAAATATTCTAACATTAATGGAATAGGTAAAGAGAGAAAATTTACGAGGAAATATTAAAAATAAATATACTAAAGAAAGGTGAAATTCTTGGGTAAGAAAAATAAATTGTTGTGAAGTCAGTAAAGGTATTAAAATTTCAAGAATATTGAATTAGGGTAATTTTTCTTAATTTAAGAGTTAAAGTTACTAAGTTTAGTATCTCCACCCATAAATTGGGATTTTACCTATGGACACTTCATATATAGTTTTTCTACTTCACATGAATTTTTAGCAAGCCAATAGGATGGCCCAAGGAAGAAATAAAACATAGACTTGGACTATGGTATAAAAATTGGACCAGTAGCTCAAAAATCATGAAAATGTGACAACCCATTATGAAAGGTAGAATTTTAACCAAAGTAAAGAAAATGGGCAAGAATGAGCCCAAACCCAAGAGGAAAAAAAAATAAAGTGATGGAATAATGGTGTAATCAAGATTAGGTGACTTGACATTAAGACAAAAATTTAGCAAGTGGTATGATAATACAAGAATTTAGGAAAAAACATCAATATCCTACAATCATAATTTTAGCAAATGGGTAATAATACATAGCATTGTGACAAAACATTTTTATCCCACACAAATAATTTCAACCAAATAATGGAGATTCAAGGGCTAGAAATTTACCACTTAAAAAGGCAAATCTATCATACTGGATTAAGACAAAAGAAAAAGGAAATGAATCCCTAAATCAAAGGGATCTTGTCCCATATCTTAAGAACATATTATCATAATTTTTAAAATACAAATCTCCTTTTCCTATGCATATCTTGACTAAGGAAGAGAAAGACAACATAAGTTGTTTTTTTTTCCAAAAATTCAACTAAGTGTAATCTAATTGTGATAAGGTAGACTCATGATCATGAAAGGTAAATTATTTGAGGGTCTATTTAAGCAAAACCCATCCTAACAACCTTAGAATTTTCGTCCAAGTGAGGGAGAGAAAAAATAGAAGCAAGGTAGAGTGAGGAAAGGAGAGGAAGAAAGGAAGAAAGAGGAAGGAGAAGTCTAAAAGACTAAGTGCTCCAAGTAAGTTTAGCAATATTTCTTTTTGAAGAAAAGTTTTGAAAATTATAATATTTATATGAGATTTTGATCTTAGAACTTTGATGATTGGTCATGAATGTTGCTATATCATGTTACATATTGATCTTGCATGTGATGTATGTTTGAATACTTAGGCTGGTATAGAAAGTTCTGCATAGGTATGGCTATGGGTGGTAAAATTTTAAGTTTATGTGTTTTAATTTCTGGAATTTATTTATAGGGGAATTAAAATAAATGGTTAACATAAGAATTAAAGATATATGTGTCACGGATTTTTAGCCATTGGAATCACTCCATTTGGAGTCCATATGAGGAAGATATCAGCCGATTACTAGTCAAAGGTCAGAAAATGGTTCATCAGGAAAGAATATTTTAGGATAGCTTCTGTGTTTTAATTTCTGAAAATTATCTGTAGGGAATTAAAATAAATGGTTAACATAAGAATTAAATATATATGTGTCATGGATTTTTAGCCACTAGAATCATTCAATTTTGAGTCCATATGAGGAAGATATGAGCTGATTAGTAGTCAAAGGTCAGAAAATGGTTCATCAGGGAAGAATATGTTAGGATAGCTTCTGTGTTTTAATTTCTGAGAATTATCTGTAGGGAATTAAAATAAATGGTTAACATAAGAATTAAAGATATATGTGTCATGGATTTTAAGCCACTAGACTCGTTCAATTTAGAGTTCATATGAGGTAGATATGTTCCGATTAATAAACAAAGGACAGAAAATAGTTAATCAGGGAAGAATATGTTAGGATAGCTTCGATGTTTTAATTTCTGAGAACATTCTATAAGGAATTAAAATAAATGGTTAACATATGAATTATAGATATATGTGTCACAAATTTTTAACCACTAGAATCACTTAATTTGGAATTCTTATGAGGGAGATATGGATAGATTCGTAGGTAGAGGTCAGAACTTATCTGAGAAGAAATACCCTATACATTGAGAAAGTAATATCACCTTGATTTATTAATATTTCGCTACAATGTTCAACATAATAGTTTTATATAATTGTTTTATCTTTAAATTGACACCAATATCACCTACATCAGAGTTAAATTGAGGGAGTTATACTTTGATTAGTAAGAGAAGGTTAGATATGATGAAAACCTACATCAAGAAAATAAAGAAATAAAATTATTATTTAAAAAAGAAGACGAATCTTATAAATGAAAATAATAAATGGCTAGTATATACCATAGCCATTGCCATTGTATGAACTTCTTACCATCTTAAGTGTGAAATTCTGACATGGAAATATTTTATAAAGTGATATTTGAAATGGTTATGTTCATGACATGATTACATATGATTTATGGTAATAGTTATATTTTGATGAACATACTTGTTATTGAAAGCATATTTTCGGCTATCATTGTGAAAAGAAAAGAAATGAGCACGGTCACATGGCAATACGTGTGGTGCACCAGTAAGGGACACTCTACCAACGGTTATGATTATGATTATGAGAAAAGAAAGAGAAAGTGTGCCATATCGGACGGAGCGAGAAAAGCCCGTACTAGAGAGTAGAAGATACTCACCCTGACCGGGGTAACTTGAAATGAGAATAAGTTGATGGCCATCATATGATATTCTGAAAATAGTTAATCCTGTCATACATATTATTACTGTATGATTCTTATGTGCATAGATATAATGCATTCATGTGACCAAAGATATTTTTTATAGTTTATACAGCTGAACATGATGTGATGAGCTATATTGATGATGATTTATTGTTGAACTTACTGGGATTTAATTCTCACTATATTTCCATATCGTGAGATTAAACAAATTTTGGCGAAAACAGTGAGACCAGACAGAAAAGATTGGAGTAAGCGGCTAGATGATACTTTATGGGCTTATAGGACTGCCTATAAGACACCTATAGGTATGTCACCCTATAGGCTTGTCTTTGGTAAGGCATGTCATCTTCCAGTGGAGCTAGAGCATCGGGCTTATTGGGCAGTAAATGCTTGTAACTTAGACATAGACCAATTCGGAGTCGGAAGGAAATTGCAACTTCAAGAACTAGAAGAACTCCGATGAGAGGCTTATGAGAATTCCCGAATATACAAAGAGAAGACTAAGTCTTTTCATGACAAGCAAATCCGTAGAAAGGAATTCAAAGAGGGGGAGAAAGTGCTCTTATACAACACTCGCCTTAAGTTTATGCCAGGAAAATTGAGATCCCGATGGGAGGGTCCATTTTTAGTCACTAATATTTTCTCTTATGGTGCAGTTGAAATTCAAGATGTGACTACGAGGAGAACTTTCAAAGTCAACGGACATCGACTCAAATAATTTCATGAGGGAGCTAAAAAGAATTTGGTTGAAGAGTTGGTTTTGGCTGATGCTGTTTACCTAACTTGAGGGAGTTCATTATACTTATGCCTACACTTGAATATTTTCCACTTATTCTTGTTTTGTTTTGATAAAAAAAAATTTCTTATGCGAAGTTTATTTTCATATTGCAATTTTTTATTTGCATTCTCAATAGCTTTGAGATTTGTAAAGGTTGTGAGCTTGAAGCACTTCAAAATTTAAGGTTTAAAGCATGACTGAATGCGTTTCTTGCATCTCTTAGCTAGCTAGTTTGGTGATAGACATTGAATAAATGGATTAAGCATGTTAGTGCATACCTAGTCAGTATTTGGGCCAATTGTCATTCTCTATTCTTTTCTTGTGTGGATTACACTCATAAAGTTTGACACTCTAGAACTTGCTTTGCTTCTTTTTGAGACTACATTCTCATATGCATGCATGAATGTAATGAAGGCTCTCTTTTCTTACATTTAGCTAGTTAACCAAATAGCCTACCTAATACATTTTCCCTTTGAACCTAATATTTTCAATTCGCTCATTACAAACCTTAAGCATGAAAGCATGATTCTACCTTACCTTAGGGAGTAGGAGAGCATTGGTTGATCATTTGATGAGTTGTTCTTTGTCTGAGACGGACAAATTCAAGTGTGGGGGAGAAGAAGTTGTGCAATTTGAAGTCAATTGGCTATGTGAATTTTAGAGTTTATTAAAAAAAAGAGAGAAAAGAAAAGAAACAAAGATGTATAGAACTTGTGGATGAAATTTTTTGGTGCATATTGCTCATTTTAACTCCCAATGTTCTCATTCTCTCTTTAGTTTTAATTTTCCACACCCATGTTATCTTTTTCATCCCTTCCTTTTCCTTAGCCCCATTACAACTTTAAATAAAGTCCTTTTGATTTGTGCATGCATGTGTCTAAAATTAGTGGAGATTAGAACAGAAGCAAGCCTATGGTAGTGAAAATTGTCATGAGTTGTATTGAGTGAAAACACAAACCTTTTTTTTAAACACTTGAGGATTGAGAGTGTATCATGTGAGAATCTATCATTCTTAGTTCACATAATTCAATTGAAATCTCCATGCTTTTTAGTTGGAAGTGTAAGAAATAAATTCATGAATGTCTTGATTCCTTAAAGTGTTTATCGTTCTTCTTGCTCACTTGACTTTTGCATTCTTGAAAGTTGTTGGAATGTAAATCCTTGATTGTTTCCTTTATTTTCTAGTTTGAATTCTAGTTTGCCCGAGACGTGCGAAGGAAAAGTGTGGGGGAATTTGATAAACATCATTTTTATATATTATTTGATCATCATATATAGTGTTTTCATCCTCTCCTACACTTATTTTTATCACTTAAGCTGTGTTTTATGATTTGAGTTCTATTTTGGTTTTTGGGATTTTTTTCCAGCATTTCCGTCTTTTTGAACCTGTCTCTGTATTTTTGTTATATATGGACTTTGAGACCACTAAAAATTATGATTTTGGTCTTGTAGGAAAGATAAGACAAATGTCTATAACTTTTATGAAGAGTCCAAGATCCAGTTCAGAGGTCCAGTGGGCCGAATTAGACTAAGAGTCCAAGACAAGAACAGCAAAAACGGAATCTGACCTTTGGGTGATTAAATGACCATAAAGTGAGATAGGGTTGTCATTTTGGCATGATTTCAGTGGCATTGGAACTGTAAGACATAAAGGAACAATCATATGAAGACAAGTTTGCCAGCCAGAAGCATCTTGGACCCGTAATTAGTGGTACAATGGAAAGGAAACATGCAGCTGAAAGTAGACTTGACAAAGGTGGTCTTGGTCGGTTTTGATGATTATGATTCCTTCCCTTTTGTTTAAATTGAGGGAATTCCCCATTCTGACGATCTCTCACTCTCTCATAAGCTTCTAACTTCATCTTCAACCTTTGGAGCTGATCTATCTGGGACATCCATGGAAGAGTAGAGACCCTTGTAACCAGCTAGACTCCTTCTTGAATTCGGTTAGGTTTTGAGACTCCATTTATATTGTAATTGAGTTTATGTCATCTTCTTTGTTTTTTGGAGTATTTTGAATCTTGTATGAATATATAGAGATTTCTGTTATCCATTCAAGTTTGATGTATGAGATAGAATCTTGATTGATGAATCTTTATTGTATTGCATGAA
This sequence comes from Gleditsia sinensis, assembly GCA_037074535.1. Lineage (NCBI taxonomy): Eukaryota > Viridiplantae > Streptophyta > Magnoliopsida > Fabales > Fabaceae > Gleditsia > Gleditsia sinensis. The sequence continues at coordinate 44,972,866 of CM073472.1, read as the reverse complement.
ACAAAGGAAATATATTGGTTGATATTCGATTCTTAGATAAATAACAGATTACAAGTTGTATGTAATTGCATGGATTTGTAATATATGTTGTTGATCGATTTTTGAATGATGATTCTATAGGAGAATATGGTTATGATGCAGAGATTTCGGTTATAACTAAAATCAACCAACGACTTGATTAATCACATTTAGTCTAGGATAAACCGAACTAATTCTTGAAGAATGTCTAGTGAGGTTGCATTTTTGATAATATAATCTTTGTCTAATTTTCCACTTGTATTCTAATTTGATTGTGTTAAAATCCAAACCCCCCCTTTTGAGATCTTGAAACTATCATTTAACCTTAGCATTCCTTGAGAGATGATCCGGAGTTACCCTATATTGCATTCTTTATAGGGGTTCGGTAATATTTTTGGTAGATCACGACAATCATTATCAAAATTTGGCGCCGTTCCCGGGGAATGTGAATGTTATTTAATAATTTCAAGTCTTTTGTATAAATCGTTATCACTTATATGTATTTATTTTCCTATTTCTCTTTATTTTTAATTATTGTTTTTTTCTTTCTTCCCTAGAATTGGCCTGAATAGTAGTTTGAATAGTTGTTTGCTGAATTTACTATTCCCAAAATTTTTTATCTCTGATTGATCTAAAATTTTGTGGGTTGATCTCAAATGGTGTTTTACACATAACTCATCGCGTTGCCATGAGCACCATCCTATCTTGTCCAAATTCGAACGTTTATACATGTTTTTGAATTTTTTAGTATTTATCATTTCATTTTTGGGTTGCATTTTAACCTAATTTTCATCCTGTGTTGATCCCACCTTAACTAGTTATGTTTTGTTGTGTTTTTTTGTTTTAGTGTGTTTCTATATTTGGTTTGTTTTGGTATATTGCATCTTGTTTAGTGCATGACTAGGTTCTCTTGTGGTGAATTGTGTGAGCTTGATCGTGAAATTGATAGGACTTTTCATACCTTGCAGAGGTCTAGGAGAAGATTGTCTGATATATCTGTTAATAGTCTTGTTAATCTTACTGTTGATATGGTTAACAATAACAATAGAACCCTTAAGGAACTTGCTGCACCAGATGTGACATACCAGCCTTTATGCATTTAGTATCCTGAGTTAGATGCTGACTTGGAACTTAAATCTGGATTAATACACTTGTTGCCGAGATTTCATGGTCTTGCAGGTGAGGACCCTCATAGGCATTTGAAGGAGTTCCATGTGGTGTGCTCCACCATGAAACCGCAAGGCATCTCCGAATAGCACATTAAGCTCAGGACATTTCCATTTTCATTAGGAAATGTGGCCAAGGACTGGTTATACTGCCTACCATCAGGTTCCATCACTTGCTGGAGTGATATGAAACAGATATTCTTGGAGAAATTCTTCCCTGCCTCTAGAACTGCATCCATTCGGAAGGAGATTTGTGGCATTAGACAATTGGCAGGAGAGACACTATATGAGTACTGGGAGCGATTTAAAAAACTATGTGCTAGCTGTCCGCATCACTAGATCAGTGATCAATTGCTCATTCAATATTTCTATGAGGGGTTGTTTCCTATGGACAGAAATATGATAGATGCAGCCAGTGGAGGAGCATTGGTGAATAAAACCCCTGCTGCAGCTAGGGAACTCATAGCTAACATGACTGCCAACTCTCAACAGTTTGGTACCAGAATGCCACCTACCAGAGGAGGAGTCAATGAAGCCCAAGTATCATATGCAGATCAGCATCGTGTGGAGCACAGATTAGATGAGTTGACTTCCCTTGTTAGACAATTGGCAATGGGTCAACATCAACGACCAGCTGCACAACCAGAACAACCAGTTCGAGTTTGTGGCATTTGTGCTTGTTCCTCCCATTCCATTGAAGTGTGCCCTAAGATGTTTCTGTACTTTCTAACCAAGCAGCAGCAGCTAATGTGTTTCCCAACAGGCCCAATACTACCAATCCAATCAGCAGCCAAGGCATGACCCTTTCTCCAGTACATATAACCCTGGTTGGAGAGACCATCCGAATTTTAAATGGGGTAATTCCACACAGCAGCAAAATCAACAGCAGCAGCAGCAGCAGCAATATCAGCAACCAGTAAGGCAACAGTTTCCACAAAATATGCAGCCAAATAGACCAGTTTACCAACATCCGAATAAACCACAGTACCAACAGCCTTTTGTTCAGCAACAACAAAGTCCAGACGCCACTTCATCTCAGCCATCATTGGAAGATTTGGTCAAGCAAATGGCAACAAGTAACATTCAGTTCCAGCAAAGGACAAAATCTACCATCCAGAACCTAGAAACTCAAATTGGACAATTAGCATCATCAATGAGTTAGCTGCAAGCACAAGGTTCTGGCCAGCTTCCCTCACAGACCATATCCAATCCAAAAGGGAATGTGAGTGCCATTATGCTCAGAGGCGGCAAAACAATTCCAGATGCAGCAGTTCCACCTTCTAATAGCAATCAGAGTAAATATACTGCACCAAAAAAATCAGTCTCTGAACCTAGCAGTTCTAGCCAAAGTTCTACCTCAGAGATAACATTGCAGCAACAGAATAACCTTGTTGTACCTCTGCCTTTCCCTCAGAGAGCAGTGCAATCCAAAAAGTTGGATGAGGCGGAGAAGGAAAGAGAACTTCCGGAGACATTTAGAAGAGTGAAAATAAATATTCCACTGCTAGAGGCAATCAAGCAGATTCCAAAATATGCAAAGTTTCTAAAATAGTTGTGTACTCATAAGAGGAAGCTGAAGGGAAATGAGAGAGTTAGTATGGGCCAAAATGTTTCTGCCCTCATTCAACCTATGCCTCAGAAGTGCAAAGATCCTGGAACTTTTACTATACCTTGTGTCATTGGAAACTGTAATTTTGAAGATGCTATGCTGGACCTTGGGAATTCAATTAATGTCATGCCCCAATCAGTATTTCGGTCACTTGGAATTGGCCCGTTACAATAAACAGGAGTAGTGATTCAACTGGCCAACAGAAGCAATGCTTACCCTACTGGAGTAATTGAGGATGTACTGTTCCAAGTTAATGAATTGGTCTTTCCTGCAGATTTCTACATTCTAGATATGGAAGGAGAGTCATCATTCAATAAAACTCCAATCATTCTTGGGAGACCTTTTCTCAAGACTGCTAAGACCAAGATAGATGTGCATGCAGGAACCCTCTCCGTGGAGTTTGGCGATAATGTTGTGCAGTTTAATATCTTTGATGCAATAAGACTCCCCATGAAAGATCATTCTCTTTTCTGCATTGATATTCTTGATGAATTGGTCGATGAGGTCTACGACAATTTCTCCTCTGAATTTCCTGATGTGCTTCTATTTGATGATTCCCTACGCTGTAATTGTGTTGATGTTGTTGTTTGTTCTGCTTGTTCTGAAATCAATGCATTCTTAGAGAATGATGATTTTGTCACAGATTTTACAGAAGTGGATGGTTCCAGAGTACTTGATGGTTCTATGGCATTATTAGAAAATGTTGAATATACAGGAGTTTATGCAGCAGATGCACCAGCAGCAAAGTTACTCCCTTCTATAGTGCAGCCGCCCATACTAGAGCTTAAGCCTCTTCCTGAGCATCTTAAATATGCATTTTTAGAAGAGAATGAGCAGCTGCCAGTCATTATAGCTAAGATCCTTCAACTTGATCAAGAAAAAAAATTGTTGAACATTTTGAAACAGCACAAGAGGGCAATTGGGTGGACACTTACAGATATACCTGGCATTAGCCCTTCCACTTGCATGCATAGGATTTTAATTGAGGAGGATGTTAAACCAATACGGCAGCCACAAAGGCGACTGAACCCATTGATTCTAGATGTGGTTAAAAAGGAAGTAACCAAACTTCTACAAGCTGGTATAATCTATCCAATTTCAGACAGCAAATGGGTAAGTCCAGTGCAAGTTGTCCCAAAGAAATCAGGAGTGACAATGGTAGCCAACCAGCATAATGAACTTATTCCCACTCGAGTTCAAAATAGTTGGAGGGTGTGTATTGACTATAGAAAGCTTAATCAAGCCACCTGTAAAGACCATTACCCTCTTCCCTTTATTGATCAGATGTTAGAGCGTCTAGCAGGAAAATCACACTATTGTTTTTTGGATGGATATACTGGTTACTTTCAAATACATATAGCCCTAAAAGACCAGGAGAAGACCACATTCACATGCCTATTTGGCACTTTTGCATACAAGAGAATGCCATTCGGTCTTTGTAATGCTCCAGGTACATTCCAACGTTGCATGGTGAGTATCTTTTCTGATTTTTTAGAGAACTGTATGGAGGTATTCATGGATGATTTCACCATATATGGTTCTTTCTTTGATGAATGCTTAGATAGTCTATCTAAGGTATTACATCGGTGCACTACAATTAATCTTTTTTTAAATTTTGAAAAATGTCATTTCATGGTAGAACAAGGTATAGTTTTAGAGCATATAATTTCTAAAAAAGGCATAGAGGTAGATCCTGCTAAGATTGATGTTATTACTGCTTTACCTTATCCTACTAAGTTTTAGGGCATATAATTTCTAAAAAGGGCATAGATAAGTTTAAAATTAAAGAGTATATCCATATATTGACCTAAGAGGTCATAGAAGGTATTATCTGCTCACTGAGTTGTAAAACTCACTACATATGGTTTATATGTTTTTCAGATAAAGACCCAGAGATTGGTCCTACGGCTTCTATGGTGAGCCTAAATTGTTTCTGGGCTCTCAGTTTTTAATTTGTAATATAAATGTACTCTAGAGTTGCTCTGAACGCCACAGGCAGAATCCCTGCTTCTGCTGTACGCTGATGCATATGTACTTGATTTGTATATGGTATATGTATGGGAAAACCTATATGTATCTGTTTCCTTAATAAAAGATTGGAGTATTCATGTTTATGGAAAATATATGTTCATGGTATACGTGTTTCACGTACCCTAAAATTAGGGGCGTGGCACAAGGTAAGTTAGATTAATTTGCACTTGAATCCATATTTTCTCTTCATCCATAGGGTTCAAAACTCACCCTCCCTCTCTTATTCAAGATGCTGGAAAAGCTAACAGAAGAGAGGAATATTGCTACTTCCTTTAAGAGGAAACAAGAAAAGAATTTACTTAGTGAATTAGGGAGATCTTTAGATAAGTTTAACAATATCTCTTTTTGAAGAAAAGTTTTAGAATTTGCAACTTTATATGGAATTTTGATCTTATAACTTTGATAAAATTTATAATATTTACTACTTTGATGATTGGCCATTGATGTTACTATATCATGTTACATATTGATCTTGCATGTGATGGATTTTTTGAATACTTCGGTTTGTGTCAAAAGTTTTGCATAGATATAGCTATGGGTGGCAAAATTTTAAGGCTTTTATGTTGTTGTTATATATAATTTAATGTGGTGAAAAATTGATGGAATATTATTATATTGATAAAATGAGTATTACCTTAAATACTTAGAAGAAGACCATGAGAAATTTCTGTTGGGAAACACTCTTAATAATACATGATTTGATTTCTGTTTTCTTCAGAAGTATATGATGGAATATGTTAAATTAAGTGTAAGAAATATAATTAAAATGATGAAAGGGGTAATCTTATGGTTAGATGTAAACTAGGAAGAAAATGGAAGAGGACGTAATAAAAGAATGAACTAGAACCTTAGGAAAGGCTTGAATAGAAAACTGAATTCTGGGGTAACTATAGAAGCTTCTATTTTTGAAACTCTGGGAAGAATTTATTAGAAATTAAAAAAATGGTTAACATGAAAAATGTAGATATATGTTTCACAGAATTGTAGCTAGTGGAATTAACCAATTTAGAGTTCAAATGAGGCAGATATGGTCTGATTAGTAAGCAGTGGTAAGAAAATAGTTAATCAGAAAAGAATCTGTTAGGTAAGTTTCTATGTTTGAATTTTTGAGAAACATTTGTAGGGAATTAAAATAAATGATTAACATTAAAAATATAGATATATGTCTCATGGATTTTTAGCCATTGTAATCACTCAAGTTGGAGTTTATATAAAGGAGATATAGTCTGATTAGTTAGCAGTAGTCAGAAAATGGTTAACCAGGGAAGGATCTATTAGGTAAGCTTATATATTTTCATTTCTAAGAAAAATATTTAAAGGAGTAAAAGAAATGGTTAACATAAAAAATATAGATATATGACTTGTGGATTTTTAACCACTGTAATCACTTAATTTGGAGTTTATATGAGGGAGATATGATTTGATTAGTAAGTAGAGGTCAAAACCTACCCAATAAAAAATAATAGTGAATTTGAGGGAGTACTAACACTAAAATTTCTTAAGATTTTGCTAAATTTTTCAACAAATTTTTTTTTATAGAATTCTCTTAGCTTTCCATAGGCTTTAGAATTACTTAAATTGGAGTTAAAATGAGGGAGTTATGGTCTAATTAGTGAGGAAAGGTCTCAGAGCATGACCAAGCTATATTCTGGGTTGCTTTAACATGGAAAGACCGTGTTTGAGACTGTTTTGAAGCATGTTTGAAAATTTTTTCAAGCATAGCTATGTCCTGTAATACGGCCAGGTTATGTTATAAGCTGGAAAAGCTTATTTTTAATATTTTTCTACCATAAATGAACCTTATTAACTATAAGGAAATAATAGAAACCAAATTGAAGAAGAATGCCTTATAAAATTTGTGAGAATTCTTCAATGACTACAAGTTTGAGATAAAGTATCATCCATGAAAGGTGAATGTTGTAGCTGATGCCTTAAGTTGAAAATCTCTCCACATAGGTCGGATGATGGTGTATGAGATGCAGATGCTAGAAGAGTTTCGAAATTTAATGCTAGAAACTTCTTTTACCTCAAAGAAGCTAATCATCAATGGGTTGAGTATAGAGTGTGACCTTAGAACCCAAATTAAAGAGACTCAAGTTCACGACCAATACTTACAGGATCATAATGATCAAGATGATTTTTCTGTCTCAGAAGATGGAGTAATCATGTATCAAGGAAGGGTTTGTGTTCCTCAAGAATAAGAGTTGAAGACTAAGATTTTGTAGGAAGTACATCAGAGTAAATATACAGTCTATCTTGGATCAACTAAAATGTACCATGATTTAAAGAGGATGTATTGGTGGTCAGAGATGAAAAAGGACATTGCTAAATTTATGGCAAAATGTCTAACTTGTCAGAAGGTGAAGGTAGAGCATCAAAAGCCAGCGGGATTTCTACAACCTTTTGAAATCTACAAATGGAAATGGGACAATATTTTGATGGACTTTGTGGTGGGCTTACCTAAGACTTCAGTTGGACATGATTCTATCTGGGTAATAGTTGGGAGATTAACCAAATATGCTCACTTTTTGCCCATAAAAATTAACTTTTCACTGGACAAATTGGCCTAATTGTATGTCCAAAAAATAGTTAGACTACATGAAATTTCCTTAAATATTGTTTCTAATAGAGATCCAAGGTTCACGTTGAGCTTTTGGAAGGCGTTGCAGGAAGCATTTGGAACCCAATTGCGGTTCAGTATTGCCTACTATCCTCAAACTGACGGGCAAATAGAATGGACCATTCAAACTCTAAAAGATATTTCAAAGGCCTGTGTGATAGAGTAAGGAAAAGGATGTAATAAGTACCTACCTTTAGTGGAGTTTGTTTATAATAATAGTTATCACTCCAGTATTAAGATGGCCCCCTACCAAGCTTTATACGGTAGGAAGTGCCGATCTCTATTATATTGGTTTGAGGTAGAAGAAAAGAATTTGCTCGGTCCTTATCTAGTTCAACAAACCACTGAACAAATCAGGATGATACGAGATAAAATACTTACAGCTCAGAGTCAGCAAAAGAGTTACTATGATAAGAGACATAGACCTCTGGAGTTTGAGGACAGAGACCATGTATTTCTGAAACTTTTTCCGACTACTGGAGTTGGTTGGTCTCTTAAAACCAGAAAGTTAAGTCTGTGATTTTTAGGACCCTACCAAAATTTGAAGAAAGTGGGGATGTCTGCATATCAAGTTGCCTTCCTACTTAATTTGTCCAACCTGTATAATGTTTTCCATGTATCACAGCTCTGGAAGTATCTTCCAGATTCATCACATGTAATACAGGATGAATCAATCCAAATAAATGAGAACATAACATACCAGCTAGTACCGGCGTCCATATTGGACACCGACGTGAAGCAATTGAGGAATAACACCATTCCCTTGGTTAAGGTGTTATGGGAAGGTTTGACTCCAGAAAAAGCAACTTGGGAGCTGAAATAAGTCATAAGGAAGAAATATCCGCAATGATTCTTAATAGGTAATTTTTGAAATTTTGAGGACAAAATTTTTTTTAGGGGGAAAGAAATATAACATCCCTAATTTCGTTTCATTTATTAATAAATGTATATAAATATTTAATGTAACATCCGTAATTTCGTTTATTTTATTAATAAATGTACATAAATAATTAATTAAGAAAATAAAGTTTATTAGACAATTTTTAGATATCTAAGAAATATAATCCTTAGAAATTCTTCACCTTATGTGTATGTATAGAAAATTTTTAACATTAAGGGAATAGGTAAAGAGAGAAAAACTAATAGGAAAAATTAAAAATAACATACTAAAGAGAGGCAAAATTCTTGGGTAAGGAAGATAAATTTTTGTGAAGTAAGTGAAGGTCTTAAAATTTCAAGAAGATTGGATTATGGTAATTTTTCTTAATTCAAGAACTATAGTTATTAAGTTTAACATCTCCACCTATAAATTGGGCTTTCACCTATGGACACTTCATATAGAGTTTTTCCACTTCAGATGAATTTCTAGCAAGCCAATAGGATAGCCCAAGCAAGAAATAGAATATAGACTTGGACTAGGATATAGAAATTGGACCGATAGCCTAAAAATCACGAAAATATGACCAAACCCTTCATGAAATGAAGAATTTCAGCCAAAGTAAAGGAAATGGGTAAGAATGAGACCAAATTCAAGAAGGAAAAATAAAAATCCTATGAGGAAATAATAGTGTAATAGTAATCAAGATTAGGTCACATGGCATTAAGACAAAACATCTATATCCTACATTCATAATTTCAATAAGTAGGTAATAATATATGGATTTAGGACAAAACATCTATATCCTATATTCATAATTTCAATAAGTGGGTAATAATACATAGCATTATGACAAAACATCCTTATCCTACACAAATAATTTCAGCCAAGTAAGGGATATTCAAGGGCTGAAAATTTGTCACCTAAAAAGGCAAACATATCATACTTGATTAAGACAAAAGAGAAAGAAAATGAAACCCTAAATCAAAGGGATCTTGTCCCTTGTCTTAATAACATTTTAACATGATTTTCAAAATACAAATCTCCTTTTGTTATGCATATCTTGACTAAGGGAGAGGAAGACAAGAACATGAGTTATTTTTTCAAAAAAAAAACAATCAAGTATATCCTAATTGTGATAAGGTAGACCTATGGTTATGAAAGGTAAACCACATGATAGTTTATTTAAGCAAAACCCACCCTTATAATATCATAATTTTGTCCAAGTGAGGGAGAGAAAAAAATATAAGCAAGGTAGAGTGAGGAAAGGAGAGAAAGAGTGGAGAAGAGAGGAAGAAAGAAGAAGGAGCCCTAATTTAGGGGAGGATTTATGTATTATCTGTCTTATTTGAGTCTTTTTTTGTCTAATCTATAATGTTAGAATTTATCTCTAGTTCTTTATATTGAGCTTTGAATGAATATATCTATTTAATTTGTTTGTTGAATAGCTAAAAAAAAATAGTCTAACCTATTGTACAACCAAAGTTAATATACCCTTTCACCTGCATGGTTGTTTGTTGTGTTGAATGTGAAAAATGCAAAAAAATGGAATTTGGCAATCAATTGAAGAAAGAAAAAAAAAATGAAAAGTGAAAAAGTGAAGAAAAATGAATTATGAAGAAAGAGCTATATACCCAATAAAATGGTGTTGAGAAAGGGAAGGTCAGGAGAGAAAGTAAGGCTCCTATGAGAAACATGAAAAATTAGTAGAAATGGAGATACATCAAGAGTGATGCTAAGGTGAATTTAGCCTAAACATGACTATATCTTACATTTACCTAAGCCCCATTACAAGCTTAAAAAAACTTAATAATCCTTAACTAGGCGTGGTCTATATTAGTAGAGAGGGTAATGAAAGGCAAACTTATGGTGGTTACATTGATCATGTATTCATGTTTTTTGTTGCTTTCAAAATTATGCACGATGTTCAGTAAAAGGGTATACATACACAGAAGTGTTATATGAGAACAATTTTTAACTAAGGAATTGTTTAGTGCTTTGTTTTATCCTTCTCTTGAAGAGGTATGTAATTGTGAGGAAATTGTCATAGTAGTTTATATGTGTGGTTGAATTGTTTTGAATCCAGTATTCTTTTGTTTTAGCTATGTATCATTTGATTCAATTGAGCATAAAGTTTTAATTGATTAGATTCTCATTCTAAAATTTATTTAAACATACAAAGAATATTAAAAATTTATTTTTGAACTGCTTATATTAGTTATTAAAATATTTTAACTAAAATTTCTAATTTTTAATACTAGACTATAGAATACTAAACATAATATTATTTTTTGTAATATAATTTTATTAATTCTTAAAATAATATTAAATAATAAAATATCATTGTACAAAAGATGCACAGATCTCCATGTACATCCTTTGCAAAATTCGAGCGCTTAAGCAGTTAGTAACACCGCCTTTTTGTTTTGTTTTGTTTTTTGTTTAATGGATTTTGCAGCGGAGCGCTTAAGCAGTTCGTCATATCAGCTCCACATGTGCAAATGTCAATGGAGTTAACAATAGAGAAAATTTAGGAATCAAAATTCAACATTTAAGATATAAACAAAACAAAATGTACATTTGGAAGGAACGTAAAATTTAAGTAAAATTTATGGGACAAAGATTTACTTTTGCCATACTAATATATATGACTTCAGTAGGATTTTGTGTCTTTGGTATGGAAGAATATTTAAGATTACGTGTATTAGCACGAAAAAGTATGTAGTTATTTATTAATTTATGATATACTAATTAATTATAAAATATACTATTAATTTATAACATATGCATATATATACACACACCCGTTATCTGCCAAAAAAAAAAATTATCTATTATCTTTTAAGTAATTACCATTGAAAACTATACATTATTACTTTTAATTTTATTACATTCATACCAAAAGAGCTAAAGTTCCAAAGCCATATGTATTATTGTTAATTGCACTAATTTTTTTAAACCCAAATATTTGACAAATTATTATATATGCCTCCATTTGTTTTGTTGAAATTTTCTTCTCAAAGAAATTATTTGTTTTGAAGAAAATAAAATTTTTTCACTGGTCTATTTTTTTTAACAATTTTTTTTCTCAAAAATAAGTAAGAAAATTATTTTTAATTTTTGCTTCAATATACTATTACTAAATTACACCTGCCATCATTATCCATCATAGACAACTGTTACACCATTGCTCAATATGGTCAAATTCTTTTTTTTTGATACAAGATGAGACTCGAACTCACATTCGACACCCAAATCCCCACCTCTCCCAACCACTAGCCTCAAGTGGCCAATATTGTCAAATTCGAGTCCAAATGAAGGTTTTGAAAACAAGTCGAGCGACTTTGAATGAAAAATTATTACTAAATACAAATATAATTTTTTAAATAAATAGACTAAGCCTACATTTAAGTTTAAATCCAAATGTTTTTATTCAGAGCAAAACAATAATTTTAAAAATGCACAAGGACACAAACATTTTTATTTTACCCGAACTTTCGCCCAAATAAATGTTTTGAAAAACTCCAGTTTAAGCTCAATATCTTACTCAAATTTCTATTTAGGTCAAAATAAGAATTTTAACAATAAAATTAGGTTTGAACATTTTTTTCATTCAAGTGGAGCTTGGACCTAAATAGAAAATTTCATAGTAAGAGTTGAATTTAATCTTGTGATTGGATCTGAGTATTTCCACTTAATTCCAAGTAAGGATTTGGAAAATGAACTAAACTTGGGCCAACAAATATTTTTTTAGGTCGAGCTTATGTCAAAATAACATACCCTCCTCCAATAATCATCATTACTATTTTTTTATCACTGTTCACCATTTATTATATATATATTTTTTTCATGTAATCCAAATAAAAGAAGTTTTTTATAAATTTTTTTCTAATAAATCAAACAAAAAACATTTTGTTAAAAAAATGCTTTTTGAGAAAAAATTTCTAAAACATTTTTATTTTCCGAGAAAAGAAGCAGAGCCTCAACTTAATCAGCTCCACCTGATTTAATTTTCAAAAATCTTTCATTTTCCGAGCAAAGAAGCAAAGCCTCGACTTAATTAACTCCACTAAATTTAATTTGGGCAATGTCAAAGTAACCTCAACTTGTCTGGTTTCAATTCAAGATTAATTTGTTTCGCTTCCAACGGTAAACTGAAGGACAAAATTACAATTCCAAAGTGGTTTCCATCTCACGCTTCCATTATCACTGATTCGAAGATGAGTGCCTTTTGCATATTTATAACTCATCCTACATTTTTTGTACCTAGAGGCTCACCGCTCACAACATTCTCCATCTGGCCATCGCTATGACTGCTGCTATCTCTCAGCTCTCAACATTAGCCGATGGCAATTTTCACCGAAGACATAATTTTGGGTTTACGCCATTCAGCTCCTCTATCTTTCATTTTCCAATTTCAACGAACATTCGCAATTACAAGCGCACAGGGTATTCTGTCAGGTACTTTCTGTTACAATATATCCTTTCCCATGAGAGCTTGTTTGGATGCTAGGAATTGATGAAATATAGGCTAGCGTGAATTTTATAATTCTCACGGCTATCTTAGTACCTCAATTAGCGGCCAATACAAAAAAGGTGCGAGTTTCACATTGTTTAAATTTTGGATCAAAGAGCTGTTTACTTGCTCGATTCTATATAATTTTAACCTACAGATTTGGAAGTACATGTTAGAAAACCATCTCCTTTATTTATTTTTTTAATTTTTTTTTATGGTTCCAAATATTTTCGTTTGTGGATTGCTAGTTGCCTAGTGGCTGATGCTGAATATAAAGGAATTGGAAGTTTTGAAAGGCTATGCTTTTACCCTGTTCCAGGAAAAGGAAAGGGCTTAAGAAATTGAGCAAAGTCATGAGCAACACTTATCTGCCTGTTCTTAGATGTGAGGAAAATATTTCACGTAACATTAAGATTAAGCTATGGATACTTTTTCGCTAAAATAGTAAACAATTTTATCAATCTTTACCATGTGTGATGACCTGTTAAACTATTTTCCAGAATCCAGATACAACGAAATTTGAAAGTTTTCTGATTTCTCTGAAGTTAATCCTGTGTAATATTGTTCCCCCATGCCATTTACATTGGAAAATATTTTGAATTTGGTATTTGATAAACCATTTTAAATTTTTTTTACTGTTCTCCCAGGTCATATCTTGATTTCATGTTCTCTAAACTGTAACTAAGTTACATTGCATTCCTATTTTTTAAATAACAACGAATGTGAAATCAGGAACTCTAGAACCTTCAAATTTAAACTCTTCCAGCAACATAGTGAATTGCTTATAGAATACATTTTCACGTCTTCCTCCACTCAGGTTTTTCTGTTTATATATTTAGTTCTTTTCTTACTCTTCAGTGTTCGCAAGGGGCATAGATTGATCTACATTTAAGCCATGCATATGTTGAACATGTGTATTTTATAAATTAGATGCCAGTCAATTGATGCTGATGAGCGAAAGTCAAATAGAAATCTCCTAGACAATGCAAGCAACCTCCTTACCCAGTTGTTAAGTGGGGGTCGTATTGGGTCCATGCCTACAGCTGAAGGTGCAGTTTCAGATCTGTTTGGTCAGCCTCTCTTTTTCTCATTATATGATTGGTTCTTGGAGGTACTTACCCTTCTCATAAACTTATGCTTTGCAGCAGATACTAATTTCCTTCCTTAATTCAGTTTTTTTGTTTTCACTCCCTCTTTCCCTTTCTTTTCTTTTTCACTTGTTTTTCATTTTTGGCAATGGGGGTTTTGCACCTGGGGAGGCAGCTGAGGTTCAGTCACAGGCCAGCAGAAACTATCCATCCATTAGGTAGTATTTGACTACTAAGGTCACTGGCCTTGGCTCTCTTGACTCTCCTTCTACTCCCACATTCAAATCCTCGTAGATTTGAATGTATTTTAGTGTTGTGGTTGTTCTGGGAGACTGGAACAGGCAAACAAACAGGTGGTTTCAATTTGTTAAGTCTAGTGCTAGTATATAGTTGTAAAATATCTTACCTTTTTCTTAAATTGATATTATTCTCACTTTTTCTCATTTCCATGTCATTTTACTTTTGTTTGAATCTACTGACTGCTACTTTTGTTTATCCTCTGTGGCTATTATTGAACATGGCAGCATGGGTCAGTGTATAAACTCGCTTTTGGGCCAAAAACATTTGTTGTTATATCGGATCCCATAGTTGCAAGACATATTCTGCGAGAAAATGCATTTTCTTATGACAAGGTACAACCTTGTGGATCTTTCTCTTTTATTTGTTAAAAAAATTGGTGATCGTGGCTTAAATATTTCCTATGCATCATTGCCTCCTTGGTCAGTATGCTGTAATAGGTCATTTGTATATTTCACTCTGGCAGAAAAGTAGAACTTTGAATGAATTTTTCCACCATTGATCTATATTCATATGAAACCGAAAAAGGATAAAACGTGAAAGGATGAAATATTTTTCGTACAATTTGTTCACTGGTTGAAACTAAATTCTGGTGCTCATTGAGCGAGAGAATGTAATAATTTGAGCTTGCCAAGAGAATATATTACTCTTCCATTGTACCTTATGAAAAGTCTGTTCAGCTTCTCAACTTTTGCTTCCTGCTAGAAAACTACATCTGAGCTTGAATTGACAGCAAATCTTTTTTATCTTTCAATGCTTCAAGAAGCTACCCTCTCTGTTTACTATGTAACTAAGAAACTTCGTCATAAAATTAACTTCCCCCTTGCCATTTTAATACCTCATAGTTGAACATTTTGGTTAACCTTCAGACATCCTTTTCATCCTTCTTTCTTTTCCTCTTATAACTATCTGATGATATTTTCATCGTTAGTCCTCTGCCCTGTAATTTTTTAAAACTAGATTTTGTATCATATTGATGGAGACCTAGATCTCCATCAGGAAGTTTACAAAGAAAATATAAGTAAAATACTGAAATTATATTAAAAATATAGAAGAAATTACAAGATAAAGGTAATCTCTAGCACTTGAAGGTGCTAGACTCCTTCCAAGATTCAATTCTCACATGATTTTCCATATTATACACCTCTGCCCTCTCCCCTTTTTTATAACCAACTTCCTAACTATCTACCTTTACAATCTTGTGCCAACTGTCATTAATCAAAAACCCCAAAACAACCCTTTATTTTTTCCTTCTAATCGTGGGTTCCACCGTTACTCTACCCTCGAAGTTTCACCATGCCCTGAAGGTGAGTGGTGGAAATAGCAACTGGTGGCTTCTTCCTCGTGTAAAGCTGTTTTCTCTTCCCTTTCCCTTGATCTTCATCCTCTTTTCCCTTTTTAGCCAATGAAGTCTTGAATCTATTGTGGCTTGTATTGCTTTGGTCTAACTCCAAATACCACAAGCCCTTAGTGAATTTTCTAGCTAGCCCATAACCTAGGAAGCACAGACACGGACACGGACACGGACACGGGACACGACACGGACACGGACACGGGACACGGGACATGGGAATTTCAAAAAATACAGGACACGGACACGTTGAGGACACGTGAATTATTAAAAAAAAGTAAAGATTATATATATATATATATATACATATAGTAACAATAACATAGAATAGTATATAATTCAACACACAATAACATAGAATGAGTTATAATTCACAATACAACTTAATATTCAAATATTGTCATAAATTTACAAGTTACAACACAATCAATATTCATTCTTCTTCGATGTTTTCTTGATCACCACTATTAATTCCATCCCCTTCATCTGTGAAATTTTTTTTTCCAACTCCGGTTCATCCAATGATAGGTTTGCAACCGATAAAACTTCAATATCTTCTGATACATCATCAAAAATATCTCCTCCAATATCCCACATCTTGGTTACTCCTTGCATATATTGTGGGCTTCTCCTTGACAAAAGCCGAAAATTGTTATGAACAAACACTAAATTTTGAGCACGTTTTGGTGTCAATTTATTTCTTCTAAATGAGTGAATAAATGAGTATGTGCTCCAATTCCTCTCACAACAAGAGGAGGAAGATGGTTGCCCAACAAGTTTTAAAGAAAGGTTTTGGAGAAGTGGAGTGGAGTGACCATGAATTGCCCACAAAAATGTGGCTCCATATCCCCTCTTTGAGCAATAGAGTCCGAATCAGCAAACTCTGCATAACAAGTAGAGAATTTCACATATTCCACATAGACCTTTTTCAAGTCATCAGGATCTTGAAAAATTTTCTTCAAACATTTCATTCTCTCTCTTGTTATCTCTCCATCTTTGTGTGGAGGGACTCTATTTGAAGCTTCTTCCAACCAAGATTGACTATAATACCTATAAAGAGAATTGAAACAATATGTTATTATCATTAACACAATGAAGTTAAAAAACACAACTTAACAAAAAGTAAGAATAAAAATACCTAGGAGTCAAAGAATGTGCTAGGCAATGAAAATGTGTGTTGCTTTTAGTCCACCTTTACACCAATATATCATACACCACATTAAAGAAGGTGGACTCCTCATAATCAAGTTTGCCTTCACAGCGAAATATTGCCTTCTTCACTTGTTCAATCATACTATCCCACCCTTCATATATCTTGTGAAGACGAAGCTTATCAGTGTCTCCCATTCTTAACGTATCATAGATTGGAGAAGTGAAAGCAAGGATAAAATCAAGTTTGTCCCACCACACATCATTGAGAATTTTCTCCTTCACAAATTGAGCTTTTCCTACATCATCCTCTCTATAAAGATTCCATTTATCACTAATCACCATTGATTGTAAGCCATTCTTCACAAGTTTAAATCTCTTCAACATAATAATAATTGAAGCAAATCTATTATCAGCAATGGCAAGCAACTTCAAAGGGACAAACTCATTAAAGATAGCCAATCTCATATTATGATTCATGATAAAATTCTTTATCATTAGAGCATCATCAGCTACTTCCCTTATCCAGCCAAGCTCATCAAAAGCAACTTCATTCCCCTCCTTATTCTTTACAGTGCAAATGCTCTTCAAGGCTAAATTTAATGTATGGACCACACAAGGAGTCCAAAAGATGTGAGGATACTCAACCTCTATAAGAACCCTTGCAGCTTTACAAACAGGAGCATTATCAGTGATGACTTGAACCACATTCTCCACTCCCACTTCTCTAATCACACTGATAATGGCATTTGCTATGAATTCTTTGTCTTTGTATTCACCTTCACAATTAGTGGCTTTTATGAACATAGGGCCACTTTCTGTCACTGCCATAAAATTAATAAGAGGACGTCTTTGTGGATGAGACCATCCATCCCAAACAATGGTGACACCCTTCTCCTTCCATGTTGTTTTTATTGGTTGCAACATCCTCTCAATATGTGCCTTTTCTTGTTGTAACAAAGAATTCCATAATAAATTGTAGTCTGGAGGCATGAAGCCAGCCAAATTATGATTGCATGCATAATTTGGACGCAGTTACTGAACATATACAAGAGTTGGGGCCTCAATGCATGATTTTTGCAGATGATATAGTCTTAGTTGGTGAATCGAAAGAGGAAATAAATTTGAAACTAGAGTCATGGAGACAAGCTTTAGAAACACATGGTTTTCGGATAAGTAGAAATAAAACAGAATATATGGAATGTATTTTTAGTAAGAGACGAACAAATACGAATGTAGACGTGAAACTTGGAGACTATATATTAAAACAAGTTACAAGTTTTAAATATCTTGGGTCTATTATACAAAATGACGGCGAAGTAAAGGAGGACGTAAATCATAGGATTCAAGCTGGATGGATGAAATGGAGGAAAGCTTCGTGTGTCATTTGTGATAAAAAAGTGCCGCTCAAAGTTAAAGGAAAATTCTACCGTACGGCTATAAGACCTGCTATATTATATGGTACTGAATGTTGGGCGATTAAAAGACAACATGAAGATAAACTTAACGTTGCAGAGATGAGAATGTTGCGCTGGATGTGTGGACACACCAGAAGAGATATGATTAGAAATGAGTGCATTAGAGAGAAGGTTGGGATAGCACCTATTGTGGAGAAGATGGTTGAATCTCGCTTAAGGTGGTTTGGCCATGTGTGGAGAAGACCTGCAGAAGCACCAGTGAGAAGAGTAGATCGGATGGAGAATAGTCCAATAATTAGAGGCAGAGGGAGGCCAAAGAAAACAATAAGTGAAACTATTAAAAATGATTTAATAGTTAATAACTTATCTATTGATCTCATCCATGATAGGCCACTATGGCGCCGTTTGATCCATGTAGCCGACCCCACCTAGTGGGAAAAGGCTTAGTTGTTGTTGTTGTTGTTGTTGTTGTTGTTGTTGTTGCATAAGTAAAAGAACTCACATAATAAGGATTTCTAGCAAGGTGGAATGGTAAGCCCCCTGAATAGAACATCCTAGCAATATGAGCTCTTAATTCATCTCTTTCTTGATTACGATATGCCTTCTCAAGAGCACTTTCCTCTACACCCTTTCTTCTCTTGGTTCTAACTCCTAAACTCCCAACTCTAAATGAATGTAATGAAGAACTAGTGTTACTAGATGAGCCCATCTTTGATAAATCACTAGATGGTGGCAATGGAATTTTCTTTGGCATAGATGCTAACTTCCTTTCACAAGCATCATCTTCTAATTTTTTCATATCAACAAGATCTTTGTTAGAAATTTTACTGCATACCCCTATACCAAATCCTTTTAGCTTTAATAAATGAGCCCTAACTCTAGAATATGTCCCTTTGTAATCATTTCCACAATAATTACAACTAAAAGGAACATTTCCTCCACCCTTTGCTTCCTTTTCTCCTTTTGTGACAAACTTCCACAAAGGTTTGTAATCATCTCTTTGCACACTATCTTCACCCACATTTATATTTTCAAAACCAGAAGTCTGAGACATCCTAAATAAAATAAAATGAAAAAAAAATTAAAAATCATACCACAATCACATACGCCGGACAAAATGCAGAATGCATGACCATTCCCAAAATCATATCACAATCATACAGAATGCAGAATCCAGCCCATCACAAAACAGCAACCATTCCCAAAATTCATCAATTAAACAGAAGTAATTAGCATTTAGACAAACACAGAACCCATTCTCAATTCATCAATTGATCATAAAAACAAAAGTACTTGGCATCTGCCTTCTAGACAAAAACAGAATGCATGACCAATCTAGACAAAACAGAATACATAACAAAAAATACACGGGACAGAACAAAACCCACAGAAGAACAGAAGTCTAGAACCCATTCTCAAGTCAAAATTCATCAATTGATCATAAACAGAAGTAATTTGCATCTGCTATCTAGACAAAAATAGAATGCCTGATCACCAGACCAAGAATCCACCCACAAAACAGAACCGAGTAGCACCAGAACAGAAGTATTGGGCATCCAGAAAAAAACAGAATGCATGACCAGTTCTTGGAGCAAAACAACCACGATGGAAGGCAAGCAAGCATCAATGAAACAACTCGGTTCTGAGAAGAGATAGATACCTGACTGAGAGCTGCAAGCAAAGTCTTGTGAAAGAATGGAACAGAGCACAGCGAACAAGAGGCAGTGAGCAGCACCAGAAGAGAATGATGAGAGAGTTGGAGCTGCACGATGAGCCACCAGTGAGCAGCACCAGAAGAGAATGATACTGACCGGTGTAGCGACAGCAAAAAAAGAAAGTAGCCAGCAACAACGAAAACCAGGTAGCAGAAAGAACTATCTGCACGATGGGAGAGTTGGAGCTGCGCACGGGGACAGAAAACACCAGTGAGGCACCAATGAGCAACACCACCAGAAAAGCACGAGAATCAGAGCACGAAAACGAAGGCCCGAGAACGAGAAATCGATGACGAGAGGAAGAGGCACACCAGAGAAATTTTCGAAGAGAGTAGAGGCAAAGAGGGAAGAGTGACCGGTTGTATTGGGCATTAGGGATCAGGAGAAGCTGGGCTTGAGGCTGGGCTTGTTGGTCCGTGGAAAACACTGAGGCTGGGCTGTTTTTGGTGCAAAAATGTGTCTGACACGTCCAGAGACGTGTCCGATACGTGGCAAATTTTTTTTTTTAAGTTCTGGACATGGGGACACGTGTCCGACACGTGTTCGAGGCGTGTCCGTATCCGACGAGTGTCCGACACTCCGCCACGCCCCTAAACGGAGTGTCCGTGCTTCATAGCCCATAACTCAAATTAGGCCTAATAGAGTTAAAGAAATATGTAGAGCATTCTTTCGTGTCAACCTAGTTTGTCCCTTCTCTTTTAAAAGCCTTGATCAGATTATGGTTAAGTGCTTGGGGCAGTCACCTTGAATCTAGCCTTAGCCTTTGCTTTAGCCTAATTCATTTCTTCTTCTTTATAGGCCTAAGTCAAAAAATGGAGCCCAATCTTACCAATTTCATCCCAATTATTGCCACAATAACATGCTTGTTTTTGTCCCTTTGTGAACATCATCGATTGAAGCAGAAGGAGCCGTGATGCTTTTGCGCTCTTCTCCAGTGCACCTTCCCCTTTATTGAGCGGCCCTATTACGAACTTCATCGCTGTTGTACGTTCCCTTGAATTTGTTTTAGCTAGGTTTATCGCCAACATCTCTGTCTTCTGTTTTCTTCTCCACATCTTTGTCTTCCCCTTCTCCTTTCCTTACTGTAGTTTCTGCATCTTCTTTATTGTCATTTGCTTTGGGTTCTAATTTCTCCTCTGCTTTAACATTAGAGATCATCTTATATTGCCCATTACTCTTCATTGAGACAGGGAGGACCTATTGATTGTCGTATTGCTTTTGTTAAGCCTGCCCAAAGAAGTTTGTGTCATGGGTCTGGCTGGTTCTAGATGGGCCAAGACTCTGGAGTTAGCCATCACTATTGACTGTAGCCCACTTGGACATGGATTTCTTCTCCATTAGCCTTCTCCAACGATTTGTGTATTTGTAGTTTTGCTTGGATTGAAGAGCATTGCAATTTGACCTAACTCCCATGGGCTAGAGACCCCCAGACAACCCATGCTGCCCTTGATGTCTCATGTTAAGACCTCTAACACCTAGAGCTATCAAGTTCCAAGCCTAAGGTCGATTCTATCTCTTTTTCTCCTCCCCCTCTTCACCCCCACGTTTCCTCCTACTAATCCCCTCCTCTTCCCTACGTAACAACCTCCTCATGCATAGTGGAATTCTTCCCTTCGTTGCTGCTACATTTCTTCTTCCTTCTCCTGGTATATGTCTTCCACACTCTTGGGCCCCCATTTGATTGGTCTAACAGTTGGTCTTGGGCTCCATCATCTGATCATCTCTCTCCTTGGTGTTCCTTTGAGTTTTTGGAGGCTTTGAACTTTGAGTTCATCAACATTTTGCATTACTCCTCAAATCAACCTTGCTTCTCAGGTCTTTTCCATAACATTATTCCATTCCTCAGCTTTGTGGGCACGCTCCATTAGTTGCTTAAGATTAGCAACTCTGCACATAAGAATGTCATCTCTAATCTCCTTTTTTAAGCCATGCTTAAATGCCTCTATTAATACTTCCTCACTGCGCTCTTCAATGTAGCAGACAACAGCTTGAATTGCTTGCAATACTCTGTTACAAATCCATCTTGCATCAAGGCCCACAACCAAATTATTTTCCTTATGGATTTTCCAATCCAATCATCCTCTCCCATAGTTTGAGTATGTGCTCTTTCACTAACTCCACTTCTCCCCTCACCTTTTACATCTCCTTCTCCAATTTTTCCACTATTCCCTCCATCCTGAAACACTACCCATTCCCCATAAAGAAAACCTCTCAAGACTCAATTCCAACATGATTTTCCATATCATACACCTCTGTCTTCTCTCCTTTTTTATAACAAAATTCTTAACTATCTATCCCGATAATCATGTGCCAAGCGTCCCTAATCAAAAACCCTAAAACACCCCTTTGTTTTTTCCTTCTAACCATAGGTTTCATCATTCAATTGATGGAGACCTAGATCTTCATAAGGAAGTTTATTAAGAAAACAGATGTAAAATATAGAAGAAATGAGGATAAAAGTAACCTCTAGAACTTGAAAGGACTAAGCTCCTCCCAAGACTCAATTCCCACATAATTTTCTATATCATACACCTCTGCCCTCTCCCTTTTTTTATAACTAAATTCCTAACTACCTATCCCTCTAATCATGTGCCAAGTGTCTCTAATCAAAAGTCCCAAAACACCACTTTATTTTTTCCTTCTAACCGTGGGTTCATCATTCAATTGTCCATCAAGAAGTTTACTAAGAAAATAGAAGTATAATACTGAAATTATATTGAAAATATAGAAGAAATTACAAGATAAATTCTGTTTGTATATTTTACTCTATCAAAACTGTACAAGGCAAGCTTATACATATGCACAAAAGTAACAGCTATATTCCAAGAATGAGGGGATATTAAAAGCTGGTTATTCTAAACTTAGAAAGATAATCAAAACTGCCCAATTAGCATATTTACTCTTAAAAATACTATCATAATTTATTAAGATATTTTCCACACTCTCTCTCAAACTAGTGAATAGGTATATTTCATTCTAGCTTGGAAGTGACACTCTTAAAGATTGAACTATTTTAGCCTTGGTAAGCACATCTATAAGCTAGCTTTGAGTAAATACATATGGTGAGCAAATCAATCCACTTTCCAACCTTTCTTTAATGAAATGTCTATCTATTTCAATGTGTTTTGCCCAATCATGTTGAACTGGATTCTATGCTATGTTGATCGTAGACTTGCTATCACAATATAGTCTCATTGATCCATCCTATTTAATCTTCAAATCTTTTTGGATGATCTTCAACTAGAGCAACTCACACAAGATTTCCACCAAGAAATGTACAGTAGTATCCTGTAGTTGATCATTTGTCAATAATGGACCTGGCATAGTCTACATTTGTGTATGTTTCGAGTAAAAGACCTCTATTTCTTTCAAACAATATGCCTTTTTCTAGTGTTCCCTTGAGATATTGTAATATTCGATAAGCTGTTTGTAGCTAAACCTCTTTCAGACTGTGCATAAACTGGCTAACCACAGTGACTGCATAAGCTATGTTTGATCGCGTATGCGATAGATAAATGAGTCTTCTCACTAATTGTTGATACATTTCTTTATCCACTGCCGTGTCTCCTTTTGCTTCTTCTAGTCTATGATTAGGATCGATTGAGTACTTGCAGGTTTGGATGTTATCTTGTCTATTTCTTTAAAGAGATTTGTGGCATATTTTTATTGAGAGATAAAATTGTCTCTGTAGAGTGAGTCACTTCAATTCCAAGAAAGTATTTTAGTCTTCCTAGTGCCTTGATCCCAAACTCGTTAGACAAGTGTTGGCTGAGGACCAATTTTTCTCTATTATCGTTTTCTATCACTATTATATCATCAACATACACCAATAGAGCTATGACTCTTTCGGATGAATGTTTGATGAATAAAGTATGATCTTCTTGACTTTGTCTATATCCCATGGCTTTCATAACCCTTGCAAACCTTCCAAACCATGCTCGAAGAGACTGTTTGAGTCCGTACAAGGCCTTTTTCAATTTAAACACTGTATGTGCAGCTAAGTTATTCTTGTAGATTGGTGGTATATGTATATAGATATCCTCTTCTAGCTCTCCATGCAAGAATACATTTTTGATGTCGAATTATTGCTAATGCCAATTAAAATTAGCTGCTAATGATAACAAGATCCCAACAGTGTTCTTTTTTGCTACTGGGGCAGACGTTTCCAAACAATCAATTTCGTAGGTTTGTGTATAACCATTTGCCACCAATTTCGCCTTATATCTCTTTATAGATCCATCTGCTCTATATTTTATTGTATAAACCCATTTACACCCCACTAGTTTCTTCCTTTTAGGTAATTTGACCAGCTCCCAGGTTTTGTTCTTCTCTAATGCATTCATCCCTTCATTCATGGCTTGTTTCCATTTTTCGTCAGATAATACTTTAGATAAGTTGGTAGGAATGGAAATGGAGTTTAGGCTAACAAGGAAAGTCCTATGAGATGGTGAGAAATTCTTAAACGACATGAAATTTGAGAGGGTATAAAGATCGTTTTGTGTATTCTCTAGTTCCTTTCCTAATGACAATAGAGAGATTTTCGTCCCTTTTATCCACATGGGTTTCGATCTCATTTTGCATTGTAGGTTTAGAAGTTGTTATCTCATTTCTAGGATTTGGATTGGATGCTTGATCTTGCACATATTTTTAAACAACACTCTTCCTTCTTAAAAACACTTTGCCATATCTTACATCCTCAAGAGCATAACTCAGCTTTTCTAGTATAGAGGGACATGGGTTTTCAAGATCTTGAGTTTGAGTGTGAACTAGAGGAGTTTAAATGTCATGGAGAAGATGATGATGGTAGATCAAGAGGAAGAGCAAAATCAGGATCCTTCTTATCTTCTATAATAGAATTCTCCCCTTAAATATGAGAAGGGACAAAATAGGACTCTTGTTCATTAAAAGTAGCATCAGCTAAGATGTAGAACTTCTTGAATAGGGGATGATAACACTTATAATATCCCTTTTGAGTTGAAGAGAAACCCAAAATGATACATTTAAGAGCCCTTGGATCTAGCTTTCCCCAATTTGGGCCGTGAACAATGACAAACGATACAATACCCAAATATCAATTATTTGTGGTTTTGAAGTCAGGATAGAATGTAGAGAGAACTTCTAAACTTCAAGACTTTAGAAGGCAATCGATTGATGCAGTAAGAACAATTTGTCCCCAAAAAGACTTTTGACACATTTTTTTTGAAAAAGTAAGGCACAGTTGCTTTAAGAAGATGACCATTTTTTCTCTTTGTAACTCTATTTTATTGAGGAGTATGTACATAACAGGGCTTGTGTATTATCCCTTCCTATTGGAAATATGAAGTTAAGACTTGATTGAAATAGCTTCTGGCGTTATCTAACCGAAAACGTTTGATGTAGACTCTAAATTGATTTTTAATCATGGAATGAAAGTTTGGGAGGACACTTATTAACATCATATTTGTTCTTAAGCAAAAAGATCTAAGGCACATGGTACAATCATCAATGAATAAAACAAATCATCGTGCCTTAGAAACATTGGAAATAATAGAGGGATCCCAAATATCACTGTGAATGAGATAAAAAGGAATTGAACATCTTTTATTATTTATTGGAAAAGGTACATGTTTGTGTTTAGTCAATTCACACACTTCACTGTGAAAATTTTCAATTTTCAATTCCTTAAACAAAGAAGGAAATAAAATATTAATGGTCCCAAAGGATGGATGTCGAAGACGTCAATGATAAAGCCAAAATTTTTCTTTATTAGATAAATGATATTCAGAAATAAGGGATTGAGATAACTTGCTCTGAGTAATGCTTGAATTGTTTAGTGCTTTGAGGTAACAGAGGCCATCTCGTTCTCTAACACATCCAGTCTTCCTCCATTAATCCCTGTCCTAAAAAATACAAAAATATGGTAAAACATCACATTGCAACATAAGTATTGAGTGAGTTTTTGAATAGAGACAAGATTAGTGGATAATTTAGGAACGTGAAGAACATTTTTTAATGAGAGATGGGCTTATTTTGACATCTCTTGCAGCTGCTACATTAGTTAAGGACCCACCCACTAGCTGTGACTATTTTTCTGTTACTTGGGTAAGGAGAATATGTGCAAAAAAAATTTAGTGAATGTGTCATATGGTCAGTGATATTAGAGTCCATGACCCAGGAATCAGCAAAAGGACTTATCTGAGACATGTAATCTAACAAAATAAGAATCTCACCTGTATATGTTAATGAACAAGTACCTAAGGGTTTATCAAGATTGCTAATAAGGATTCTCAACCTTTCTACCTCATCTTGATTGAGACCAATTGATTCCTGTGGTATTGCTGTTATGTGAACCTGACTATTATTCCTTGCCTCTACTCCTTTCTGCCCCATTCTTGGCTTGAAGGTTTTCCATGGAGTTTCCAACACCACTCTTGGAATGGCGTGCTTTCTTACAGGAAGTGCACCATAAGTTATTCTTACCATCACCTTTATGGGCTTTCTATTGATAAGATTTTTCAATAATTAGTGCTTGCTTTGAGTCAGCTCCAATTTTTGCCACCATAGCTGAACTGTCAGAACTTGGTGGTTTAAGCTTCAACCCTCTTCTACTTTCTTCACCAAGTACTATTGCCACTACTTCATTAAAGCAAGGAAGTTTTTGTTCCTTTGGATTCGTACTTGGTCAAACTCCAGATTGAGTCCAACCGAAAAATTATAGACTCAATCTTGTTTAATGAAATCCTTTAGAATAATAGCATCTTTAGGACACTTCGTTTTTATATCCCTATAATGATCAAGTTTCTGGCAGAGAGATTTTAATTGATTAACATATTTAGTAACTGACTTACTCCCTTGATTAGCGGCCGTTGTTTTTACCTTCTCCTCATATACTTGGATTTCATCCCTAACTTTAGAATATGTTTGTTGAACATCATCTTAAATATTTTTGGCAATGGTCAAGAACATACAAGTATCACTGGTATGAGTAATCATTTAATTCCATAACCATGACATGATTATTGAGTCTTCTTCGTCCCATGCTTCAAATTCAGGATTTCCTAGCTGAATTCCATAATCATGCCATGATCATTGAGTCTTCTTCATCTCATGCTTCTAATGGAGACCTAGATCTCCATCTAAAATAAACTAAAAGAATAATAGGAAAATTACTGAAATCAACATTGAAATTATAGAGAAACTTACAAAATAAACCAGAATTCACTAGGAAAGGATTCTGGCCTTGATGAAGCAAGAAAAATAGAAAGAAAGCAATGCAAAAGGTAAAGGAAAACAAGAAAACATAGCACTCTAGGCATTAGGCAGCTAGCAGCCCCATTCCCAAATTCATTTTTTCCATGCCCTCCCTCATTCTCCTCTCTCTCTATTTATAACTAAAATTCTAACTAATTACTCCTATTATACTATGCTATGTGTCCTCACTTAATAAAAACCCAAAATTGCCCTTTATTATGTTTAATAACTGTGGTTTCCATCAGCTTCAAATCCAGATCTCTTAGCTTTGGTCTTGTTCCCATGAGATGACTCAACTTACCTTTCCATTAAGTATGGTGCGGATAAGTTGAAACCATTTAAGATAATTCTTTCCATCCAGTCTATAGGTAGCTTGAATATTTTGTAGTTCTCTAGATTGTTGGGTCCAACCACTCCCCTTAGATTCAACTACTTTGACATTGTAGATAAATCCAACGTCCTTTTTTCCAATGACAAGGCAAGAAAAAAAAAGGTTTGGGCAATCAAAGGCTCGAAAAAAAAAGGTTGAAAAATAGAGGAACAAAAACTAGAAAATAGAAGTAATGTAATAAGGAAAGGAGAAAAAGGGTAATCGGAATTGAATAACAATGTAAAAGTCAAAAAGGAGATTGAGCATGAAAAGAACAAAAGAGAACCTGCAACAAGAAGGAGTGGGTTGTGACAAGAGCTTAGCAAACTGATGTAGTGGTTTGCAGAGTGCTTCATGAAACAAGACGTGAGCATAAACATGCATGTGTAGAAAGGCGTGTTTTTGCAAAGAAGGTAGAAATGCTGTAGGTGAGCTTTGCAATGGCTAGGTTTAGGAATCCTACAATTTAAGGCAGGGAAGGTGGCGATGAAGGCCGAACATAAAAAAAACAAATGATAGACACTTTGGGTAACCAATGATGAAAGTTGGATGAAGGGCAATTAAGGGTGAAAAAGGGAAAAGAAGAAAAAAACAATGAAAGCTTTGGTGGGCAACAAAGCTTGAAGGAAAAACTCAGAGTGCCAAACCTAGCTCTGATACCATGACAAAATTCTTTTTTTTTTTATATTTCACTCTACCAAAATTGTACAAGGCAAACCTATATACATACCCAAAAGTAACGGCTATATCTCAAGAATTAATTAAGGATATTAAAAGTTGATAATCAAAACTGCCTAATAAGTATATTTGCTCCTAAAAATACTATCACAATTTATGGAGAAGATATTTTCCATAGTAACCCCTAGCACTTGAAGGGGATAGACTCCTCTCAAGACTCAATTCCCACATGATTTTCCATATCATACACCTCTCTCCCCTTTTTTATAACCAAATTCCTAACTACCTACTCTTATAATCATGTGCCAAGCGTCCTTGATAAAAACCCCAAAACTCTTCTTTATTTTTTGCTTCTAACCGTGGGTTCCATCATTCAATTGATAGAGACCTAGATCTCCATTAGAAAGTTTACTAAGAAATAAAAGTAAAATAGTAAAATTATATTGAAAATATAGAAAAAATTATACGAGAAAGGCAACCTCTAGCACTTGAAGGGACTAGACTCCTCCCAAGACTCAATTCTCACATGATTTTCCATATCATACACCTCTGCCCTCTCCCCTTTTTTATAACCAAATTCCTAACTGCCTACCCCTATAATCATGTGCCAAGCGTCCCTAATCAAAAACCTCAAAACAGCCCTTTGTTTTTTCATTCTAACCTTGGGTTCCATCACATATCCTGTGTTTCCTGGCTCTCCATCTCACCCTTTATTGATTTTATGAAAATGATAGTATGCTTGCAAAATTATTCCCTAAGGTTACAAGCTAAGTTCATATGGTTTAAACCAAGCAGCTGGAGGATTTGTTGTAACATTGGAATGCTATACATTATCAGTTATTACAAAAATGGAAAAATAGTAATGACTATAGTAAAAGCCGGCAAAGACGGTGCAAACCTTTGTTGACAGGATGTTCATTGTTAGAAACAATTCATTCAAATGTGGCCAAAGAAGGTGTAAGCCATGTGCTTCCCTTGGATAGTTGGATTATATGAGCATGAACGCCTTAGTTTTCAGGCAAATTGAAGTGCCTATTCCATTAGATTAGTTATTACATTGTTCATTTCAAAATCATTTGGACATTAACTTACTTTTAATTTCTGTTTCTGGTTTACCAAATAAAAAACTAGGGAGTACTTGCTGATATCCTGGAACCAATAATGGGCAAAGGACTCATACCTGCAGATCTTGACACTTGGAAGCAACGGAGAAGAGGTATGCACACTGCATTGATTGTCCTTCTGTAATTTATTTTTCTTTTTGATTTTTTTTTGACTCGTAATTTATTTTTCTTTTTGATTTCTCTTTGACTCTACATCCCTTTACTTAATTGTGAAAAACCATTTGTAACCTACAAGTTGTTTTCCTTGAGGAAGTTGAGTTAGTTCTCAAGTACCATTCTCCTTAAAGTTGGTATTTCCTCATTCACAGTTTGTTTCCACTAATGTTGAAGAGCTTCTTGAATTCTATTAGGAATTTTAGTGGTATTGAAATTTGTGGTAAATGCCTGAAATTTAGGAGTTAGCTTCTCGTAGTAGATGAAATTGATTATAAGATGTTGAGTATAGGACCTAACTCCTTTCCTTTGAGCAATAAGAATATGAAGATCATTAGTAGAATGGATAGAATTTGAGTTACCTTGGGTACTTTCAAGGGAATTTGGATTGGGGTTGTCCTCTTGGCAATGCTTAGGAGGAAAGAAATTTCATCAGATTGTTCCACCAATTTTTACTTTTTCTTGTGCCTTGATATGTTTTAAGCTCCTTGTTCTCCTAAGAGTATTTAAGTTCTTGGTAGGTCTTGACAAGAGCCTAGACGAGGTCAAAGGAAGGATTCTTGGCACTAAACCTCTCCCATCCATTTGAGAGGCCTTCTTAGAAGTTTGAAGAGAAGAGAATAGAAGAAAACTTTTATTAGGAAGCCAACCTCCATCAATTGTACGTTATAGCTCAGCCCTCTTAGTGTGTTGCCACATGAAAGACAAGCGTTGGAAATTATATGGCAAGCCAGTAGACTAGAATCCAAATAAAGGTAAAGAACAAAGGGGATATGTGGCTATTATAGAAGAAAAAGACAAGGGGGAGCTTGCCTTCTTAAGTAAAGAGCAGGCGGAATGGCTACAAACAATTTTACCCAAGGATTACCATCCTCAACACAATATCAACTAAAACTATTGCACGAAAAGGTACTTGCTTGAATGCCATACATGTGAAAGCTGAAAATACTCCAAAATGGATTATAGACTATAGAGTCTCCAGTCACATGATAGGTGATGCTTCTCTAATTTTAGAGTGAATTGTTGATGGATCTCTCTCGTCTGTAATTGATATTGGGAAAGTAATCTTTTATGAAAACTTTAGCTTGAAATCTGTCCTTTTAGTTTTTAATTTAACTTGCAATTTACTTTCCGTTAGAAAGATTAGTCGAGATTAAAATTGTACTACAAAATTTGCCTCTACCCTTTGTCTTTTTTAGTATTTGGACTTGGGAAAGATGATTGGCAATGCTAAGTGAAGGACTCTACTAAGACAGTATCACGAAGCACCTTGATAGACAAAGTACTCATGCTCATCATGCTTCTACTCCTCGAAATACCAATTCAAGTTTGGATTTAAACTTAGACCCTTATAATGGTGGCACAATTATGTTGTGGCATTTTTGTCTTGGAAACCCTAATTTCATATATTTAGCGAAGTCTTTTGCATCCTTATTAGGCAATAAAAATCCAAATTTTTTTCAATGTGAAGTGTTCAAGTTTGTAAACATTGTCATAATTCACATCCCAATCAATAATATAAACCTTCACAGCCTTTTGCTATGATTCATAGTGATAATTTGGTGCCCTACATGTGTTCAAAATGTTTTTGGGGCTTGTTGGTTTATAACCTTCGTACTCGGGTAACTTGAGTATTTCTTTTGAAAGAGAAATTGGAGGCTGGAACTATCTTTAACAATTTTCATTTTATGACTCAAAACCTGTTTCAAACAAAAAAAATCAGATTTTGAGAACTAACTGCTAAGGAATATCTTAACTCCATTCTTGGCCAATATCTCCTTGAACATGGCATCATCCACCAGAGTTTCTATGTTGATATACCAATAAAGTGGGGTAGTGGAAAGAAAAAATAGGCATCTTCTCGAAATAGGTTGGTCTATAATGTTCTCTAGTCATGTTCATAAACATTTTTGGGGGAAGCTATTTTGATAGCTACTTACCTTATCAATAGAATGCCTTTAAGAGTCTTACATTTTAACACACCAAGCCACACGCTTATTGAATACTTCCCAAATACTCCAGTGGTATATGAGATTCCTTTCAAAATTTTTGGGCGCTTAGCCTATGTTCATATATCATAAACTTGACCTTAAATTTGTCAAATGTATCTTTCTTAGGCAGTTCACTCATAAAAAGGAATACAAATGTTACTCTCCAACTACTCGGAAGATTTATAAGACCAGGGATGTTACTTTTCTTGAACATGTTCCATACTACCCCAAAACTAACACTTAGGGGTAGGAAACAAGTCAATAACAAGAGTCTAAGTTTTGATATCTTCCTACTTCTATCCAAATCCAAGATAGTGTCATCATTCTTGAGGTTGACCCTTCTGCATCCATGCCTATTCCTTAGAAAGAAAACAAGGAACTAAAAGTCTATACAAGGCAGGAAAAAGGTACTCAACCTGTAGAGCAAAACACTCTTGTTGAGCATTGCCAATCAAATGCCTCGGATCCAACAGCTGATGTCCTAGGTAGTACTAACTACTAGGAAACATTTAGATTTTTCATACATAAATTAGATTTTGAGGAAAAAGTTTACATGGAAATTCCTCTTGGCTTGCATAATCCAAACATAGCAAATCTGGTGTGCAAACTCATAAAATCTCTCTATAGACTCAAAAAATCTCCTAGGGCTTGGTTTAGAAGACTTACCAAGGTAATAAAAAAGGAGGGATATTCTCAAGGACAATATGATCACACACTCTTCATCAAGAAACTCTTATATGATAAAATTACCATTCTTATTGTTTATATAGATGATATAATTGTGACAGGGAATCATGAAGAAGAAATAACCTGACTAAAGGAGACTCTTAGTAAGGAATTTGAAATTAAGGATCTTGGGCCCTTAAGATATTTTCTTGTTATAGAAGTTGCCATGACAAGTCTAAGCATTTCTGTCTCACAAAGAAAATATACTTTAGACTTATTGAAGAAAAATAGGATGCTCGGGTGTAAGCTAGCCGACACCCTTACAGACCTGTTTAAAGATTCTGCTCCTGTGAACAAAGGAAGGTATCAAAGAATGGTAGGCAAGTTAATTTATTTGTCACACACAAGACTAGATATCAGCTTTGCATTCAGTATGGTCAGTCAATTTATGAACAATTCTACTAAAGAACACCTATAAGCTTTTAACAGAATTTTGAGATATCTAAAGATGAAACTCAAAAAAGGCTTGCTCTTAAAAAATGGAGCTGGCATAAATGTAGAAGTTTTTTCTAATGCTGACTTGGCTGGGGCCTTGACTGAATGAAGATCAACCTTTAGATATTGTTCATATGTTTAGGACAATCTTGTCACTTGGAGAAGCAAGAAATAGTCTGTCATTGACTGCAACAATGCAGAACCAGAGTTTAAAGCTTTAGCTCATGAAATATGTGAAGGAATGTGGACAAAAAAACTTTTAGAAGAATTACAATTCCCAACTACCACATCATTGAAATTGTTATGCGATAATTGAGTGGAAATTAGCATAGCAAAGGATCCTATATATCATTACAGGATCAAACAAATAGATCTTTTATTAAAGAAAATATTGAACAGGGGATTATTGAGTTGAAATATACTTTGTCAAGACGACAAACAGCAGGCAGCCTCACCAAAGCTATCCTGAGAAATCAATTTGAGGTTTTGTTGTTCAAGCTAGGTTTAATTAACATTTACTACCCGGCTTGTGAGGGAGTGTAGAAATATGATATTTTCCTCTAATTTCATATATTAAATTTTCTCCTGCATCTTCTATAATTTTGGATTCCAGAATTCAATTTTGGAATCCTGCAGTTTTGGATGGTCAAACTACATTAATGCACTAGTTTCGGGACAGCCATGCAATTAAACCAAGAAGCCCGATTGCTAGCAGCTTTTTAATCCCAAAATCTCGAGATTTATTTTGTATATATTAGCCTAGCCGTTTTCCTCTATTTATGGGTCAATATCAGAAATCAAGGAACTAAATCCTTGATTCTCGATTCTCTTTTACTGCCAAACTTATATATATAGGCGTAGACCTTCTGCTGTTTGTATTCAATTTTTACTGGAATATTTTATTATAAAATAAGTATTCTTCTCCTCTTTCCAACCTATCTGCGCAACGCCCAGACTTCTATCTCTGGCTAATTTTCTTCATTAACTCATTCACCTAATAGAAAAAATTCTAGATAAATTTATTTCGAAATCTAAACTAAGGTGAAATCTTTTGTTCATCTATTTCTCTCAATATTTGTTTTATGTGTATGAATGGTTTTGAATCAGTTGGACACCTTTTCTTATGCAGTCAAGATCTTGATTTTATGTGGAGTAAGTTGTTTGGTGTTTGTGGAGATAATTGGGTATGTCGTAACTTTTTGGAAGCAATTCTGTCAATAAAGTTTAAAGGGTTTGTATGGAAAAGAGATAACAAACTAGTGCTAATCTATTCTTATATTGTCCAGTGGCTTGTTTCATGTGGAATAAGCTTTTTGGGATCTTTGGTGTGAGTTAGGTTTGTCCAAAGGACCTACAACAGTTTCTCCTTATTTGGTTTAAAGGTTTTGGCAGTACAAAGGAGGGTAGATTTTTGTGGCAATGTGCATTTGGAATGTTTGGCTAGAGAGGAATACCCATATCCTTAGAGGTGTTTTGATGTTTTGAATGACTTATGGACTAGGATTGTCTCTGAAGGTTCTTTATAGTGTTTGGCTCAAGGGTTATTTAAGGGAGTGTCCCTTTTTGATATGCAAAGAGATTGGATAGCTTTGCGGTTTTTAACTGTTCTCTTTGTTCCCTTAGGTGGGTAACTAATCCTCTTGTTTTTTCCTTCTTCCTTTTCTCAATAAAATTTCTTCTTTTATCTAAAAAACAAAAGAGATAACAAAATTTTGTGGAACTGTGCTGTTTTTGCTTTTTGTGGTGTATTTGGTTGGAGAGAAATGCTTGAATTTTCCAAGGTTGCTTTATGTTCTTAGATATGTTAGGGGATGGATAAGGCTTATGGCTTCACTCTAGTGTTTGGATCGTGGTTTCTTTAAGGGAGGGTTGCGATTTCTGATTTACAAAGAGAGTGGGCTGCCCTTGTGCATGTTTAGTTTTCTGTTTTGGTTTTTCTAACTTTTGTAATCCAAAATTTTAGTGGTCTTTTGAAGGAGGATATCTTGTTCTCCTTTCTTAATAAAATTTCTTTTTCTAAAAAAAATTCGTCCACCATTTTGTAAGTTTACCTACATGAGATCCTTCTTTGTATAACTTGATATTCATAAAATTTGCAGTGATCGCTCCTGGTTTCCACAGCTCATACTTGGAAGCTATGATAAAAATATTCACAGCTTGTTCAGAAAGAACAATATCAAAGTTCAGTAAACTTCTTGAAGGAGAGGGCAATGAACAAAAGTCAATTGAATTGGATCTCGAAGCAGAGTTTTCTAGTTTGGCTCTTGATATTATTGGGCTTGGTGTTTTCAACTATGACTTTGGTTCTGTCACCAAAGAATCTCCTGTAATCAAGGTTTGACTAAAGGATTATATAGTTCAAATATATCATATTGATTTTCATTGATTGTAAGTGAAATTATGCATGCTGCTTGTCTACATTTTGTTTTGCCTCCGTAGATGTGCCCAGTTACATATTCACTGTGCTTGCATATTAATATGCTCGTCAAAATCTTAATCTTTCTTATATTAGGTGTTGAGATACATTCCAGAAGCAGTTTAATCTTCTGTTAGGGAAGAAAAAAATGTAAAGTCACCAATCCTGCCACAAATTTTCTTCCAAATCTGTTTATGTACCTTACGTTCTAGGTCAGGACAGATTTGTGTAGGAGTGTATATCTAAGACCTTTTTCCCCTTTTCTATAAAATAATTTTTTCCACTTGATTATGTGTAAATTGCTTGGTCCATGGAGTATGAAATTTAAAAATTGTCCACTAAAATCTTGATGTTTTTGGTGTGATATTATTTTTGATGGTATAGTCATATGGGTTTATTGAAACTATTGGTTTTGTTTTCCAATTGTCATTACCAGCTCTTACTTGGAAGATTAGTCTTGGTTTCATAAAATATATCTATCTTATTTTCACTAATGTCAAATAAATTCTGCAGCTTCTGAAAGCATGCTTGTCATTTGTATATTTTACCTGTAATGATACATTCTAACTGATGGATTTGTGTTAATTCAGTATATCTGAAAATCTGAAACCTAAAGTTGTAATAACCCAAGTAACTTATACTGTTCGGAGAAAAGAAAGGGAACTCAAAATATATCATTGAAAGACTTAATGATGATGTGTATAACAATGACTTTCAACCTCTAGTTATACTAATAATATAGCAACCCAAACTCTTATACTCTATACTTTGGATGCAGTGATGCACCACAGGTAACTCTTCCTTAACAGACATGATGTAGGACCAGTTAGAGTAAAAGGGAAAGGGGAAAAATAGAAAGAAGAGTGAGGAGAGAAAGAGAGAGATGGAGAAAGAAAAGACTGATAATTTTTATTAATGCTCAAGACCAAAAACAAAGTCTACAACTAAGGCTGTATATAAAAGAACTGCAAGCACATGCATAAAACAATAAAGGAAATAAAATAAAAAAGATTCATAATGATAAGTTTGCGTATAATATAAAAGGAAACGACAGTAATGAAACAATATTAAGAGAATCCCTATGGTCAATTGCTCTTATTTTTTATGCCTAACAAAGGTTTTCAATTCTTCATTGGGAGCATCGTCAATTCCTCCCAATTGAAAAGAACTCTTTCGTAGGGAGTGATGTAACGTCCGGTTTTTTTTTTTTTTCATTATGCATGTTAAACACACTATATGTATAGACACAATATATATATACATATTTATTACAAACCTCATACATGTTATATTTATATAATACAACATTTCAGTACATAAATAAGAGTTTTTATACAGCATTTCACCCTTAAAATACAAAAGGTGAGGAGGTAGTGCTGACATCTAGATCTCCATCAGTAACACCCTTTTTGTGTTGTAACTCATTTCTTTTTATCTGAACATAACACCACAATAATAGTGAGAACAAAAGTTCCCAGTAGATTTAACATAAATAAAATATGATGAGAAAACAAGAGTTATGTTCAGCTGTATAAGCTACAGAAAAATATCAAAATTTTGAGATAAAATCATAATTTTTGTTTATGCATAATTATCATATTACACATGCACTAAAAATCCATTTTATTTTTTTTATGCTCAGCCATATCACGGCTTTTAATTTACTCATTTGCTATATGCATAGTGACCGATCGACTACAGTCACAATAAGTGATCAGGAAATGTGAGTATATTACCCAACTGCCTCCTCACATTATCACTGTCACCCGGTTGGAGCGGCCCTCCCCCGGCTCACTCAGGCTAATAGGGCGTCCCCTACTCGGTACCGTATCAAGCCATACAACCCGTCGATATTCATCCATACATATAAATACATATATATTAATGCATATTCATCAAATAGAATGTAAACTTATCAAGCAACTCGCCATGAGCTTTACGCTTGCCATAATTATCAAGCAACTCGCCATGAGCTTTACGCTTGTCATTCAATTTCATTTATAATATGATGCATCATTTTTATACCAAATGGTTAATAATCATTTTAAAAGTATTTTTCTTGAATATATATTTCCTAAAAATATTACAACAAACAAGATTATTTTTAGGTATAAAACAGTGAAAAGTATCAGCTCCCAACACGGCCTGGCCATGTGCCAAACACGGCCATACTTGAAAACCACTTTAAATATTTTTAAAAACAGCTCCGAACACGGCTTGCCCGTGTTGAAGCAACCCAGAACACGGCCTGTCCGTGTTCCGTGACCTTCCTTCATTTATTCAATCATATCTCCCTCATACGAACTCCGATTGAGGTGATTTCAAATCCTATAAAAAGTTAAGACAATTATCTATAACTTTTGTGTTTATAATTTCTTCAGATTCTTTATGGATTATTCCCAAAAAATTAAAATAAAAACGCTTATTTTTACTATCCTGAATTTTGACCTCTACTCAATTAACCAGCCATATCTCACTCATATGAACTCCAAATTAAGTAATTCCAAAGCCTATAGATCCGTAAGACATATATCTACAATTCATATGTTGACTATTTCTTTAGAATCCTTACCGAATGTTCTCAGAATTTCAAAAATAGTAGCTCCTTAATTATTCCGAAATTCAGCTTAATTTATCTTTTTCTTTGAATTTTCTTTTACATAATTCCATGCACCCATATGAATGTCTAAGCATCCAAAATATAATTTCACATAATTATCCAGACCACATGCTACTCAAAATGACATTTAAACAAATCTAAAAGCATATATATCATTTTTACAAAATTGATTAGAAGATGTTAAACCTACCTCAAATTCCTTTAAACCAGTGCTTGATTCCTCTTTCCTCTTCCTTCTCCTTCTTCTTCCTCTTTCTCTTCTTCTTCTTCCTCTTTCTCTTCTTCTTCTTTCTTCTTTCCCTTCTTCTTCTTCCCCTTTTCTCTTCTTCCCCTTTCTTTTTTTCCTTTTCTTTTTCTTCTCTTTTCTTTTTCTCCTTTTCTTTTCTTCTCTTTTCCCCTCCGTCACTTCCCCCTTCTTCTTCTCTTCTATTATTTAATTCCATTTTATTTTTTTCCCTTCTTACCCCTTACCTACCACCCTTTTCTCCCAAATGCCCTTGTCACCATCCATAATTACACTAATGCCATCCCCTTATTTTTTTCCCTTCTTACCCCCTACCTACCACCTTCTTATCTCCAAAATACCCTTGCCACCTTCCATAATTACACTAATACCATCCCTTTATTTTCTATAAATTAAATGCCATTTTAACCATTCCTACTATCTTATTTGACTTCAGTAAAATAATTTAATCCTCTCATGAGGTCCAAAATCCATTCTACTCTCTGAAAGAAATAAATTTCAATTAGTAACATAAGAGAAAATCGGGGATGTTACAAGTGAGACTTGCGCAAAAGCTCAAGAAGGCTAGGGTTGATCTCCAAGAATCCTGCTGCATGATCCGAGTAGCGTCTGACTCAGTAGTGTTGTGCTTCCAATGAACAAGACATCAATGCAAAGGGCCATGAGGAGTGAAAATAATGTGGTCAATGAGAACAACATCGATCTCTTTCATTAGTGGAGGCATAGACAATGGTGCATGGTGTGAAGGGTTAAATGTAGCATTATCTAAATTCAAAGGGGGAGGCTTATAGGTGCCTCAGTAAGGAAACATGTCTTCTATAGTGAAAACAGGACTAATATCCATATTAGAAGGTAAATCCAGTAAGCATGAGTTCCTAGTTTCTTTAGGATATGGAAAGCCCTAGTGGAATGTGCCTGGCAATTTCTTGATAGTATGTTTAAGGTAACAAGATGGAAACATGACATAGTTACCTGCATTGAAACTTCGAAAATGCAGTAAGGTTATATTGCTCATTACTCAATGCAAGCTTTTGCCTAATCTCGGTATGGAAGTCATAGATATGATGTGTAAAGGACTCTGCTAGCTTAGAAGAATGAGATGCCAAAGGTAAAAGTACCCAGTTAATGGATTGGTGTTGGGATAGACCTTGGACAATTTCAAAGGGGCTTCGCTTGGTGGACCTGTTAATAAAATTATTCTATGTGAAGTCGACCATAAGAAAAATGAGGTCCCAACTTCTTAGCCTTTCTCCAGCTAAACCCTAAAGTAAAGCTCTTAAACTCTAGCTAGCGACTTTACTTTGTTCAACTGTGTGGAGGTGAATAGCTGAGGAAAACTTCAATTAAGTTCTAAAATGTCTCCAAAGGTTCTTCAAAAAATAACTAACAAGTTTGAAATCCCTATCAGACACAATGAAAACTTGTAACCTATGCTGTTGCACAAGTTTATCTAGATGGGAGGCATCTGTAGTCTTCTACCAAGGTATAGAATGAGATATCTTGGAGAATTGATTAATGATCACAAGGATAAAGCCATTTCCTCTAGTGGTGCGAGACTAACCTAGAACAAAATCCATGCTAAGGTCCGTTTATGGTTCATGAGGAACTTGCAAAGGAGTGTAGAGGCCTTTTTGGCCTTGGACATTTGACATGTGCGACATTATGCAAAGGAGTGTAGAGGCCTTTTTGGCCTTGGACATTTGACATGTGCGACATTATGATATTCTAGTGAGGTCTTCTTTCAAGAAAGGCCAGTAGAACTAATCTTCAACCTAAGCAATAGTCTTGTCTCCGAAAAATGTTCAGTTAAACCCCCTGCATGAAGTTTCCGTAGTAAGAAATACGCATGAAAGTTTGAGTAATGCATAATCAAGTACCACAAAAGAGATAGCCATCCCTAATGAGAAAATCCACATGTTCTTGAAAAATCCCATCATTAACCTCCTGAAAAATGATACCAAAATCTGGAGCAGAGGCATAGTCATCTTTTAAACAATCAAAACCAACAACTTGAGCATTCATGGAAGCTAGGGCTGATGTACAAAGTTACAGGGAAGGGGAAAAGGGGAAGAAATAGAGAGAAAAGGAGGAGAGAAAGAGAGAGAGGGAGACAAAAATTGATAGTTCTTTTAATTCACCAAACTAAAAACAAAGCCTACAATTTATGCTGTATATAAAGGAAATTAGAAGCACATGCATAAAACAAAAATAGGAAACTATAATAATAAAAGATCCATAGCACTAAGCTAGCCTAAAATAAAAAGGAAAAAATGCTAAGTAAAAGGAAATATGTGGAAGATTATCAATACAATTAAAATACGTACCTTCAGAAAATCTTAACTCAAGAAGGGCCAATCTACATAATTCTTGCTCCATGATCCTTGTAGCATCTAATTCAGGGTGGTGCTGCCCATGAACAAGTTAGCGGCTTAAAGTCCCCTAAGGAGTAAAGATAATGTGGTTATCTAGTACAACATCGATTGATTCCACTAGTTGATACACTGGAGGAAGTGTGAACACAGTGTGGAGAGGTTCTAGTAGCATTATTTGAAAGCAAAAAGGGAGGTTCAAAGGTCCCTTGGTAAGAAAACATATCTTCTATATTGAAAACAAAACTAATAGCCATATTAGAAGGTAAATCAAGTAAGTAAGCATTAGATCCTAGTTTCTTTAGGATGTGAAAAGGTTTGGTGGCACATGCATGCAATTTCTTGATGGCATGTTTAGGGTAACGAGACAGTTGGATATGAATCACAATATTGTCACCTTCATTGAAACTTTAAAATTGATAGTTTTCATTAGCAGCGAGTTTAAATTGCTCATTACATAATACAAGTTTTCATCTAATCTTGATATGTAAGTCATGGATATGTTGTGCAAAAGAATTTGTAAACAAGATTTCAATGGTAAAGGTACCAAGTCAATGGGTTGGCACGGGACATACCATGCACAATTTCAAAAGAATTGCACTCGATGGACCTGTTAACAAAATTGTTGTACATGAATTTGGCTATAGGAAAAATGAGTTCCTATTCTAGGCTTTTCTCCCTCTAAACTTCGAAGCAAATCTATCGGGCCCTCCAATTCTATCCCAAGGTATACACAAGGAGAGAAAAGCCCATGAACAATAGGCAGGCCACCGGTCTTGATAATAAAGGCTGTGGAGGGGAAGTTGAAAGGGGTCAGCCTGATACTCCAAGGTCCGGGCCATCAAAGCCTTATGAGAGGAGTGATATGGCACGTGAGGAAGCAGTGATTAGTTACAAATGGAGCATGAATGAGGTGGAAGGGAGAGAGAACGTATTCGGTTGAGAAGGAGGTTATAGGGGAGCAGCGAAGGGCATGGGAAGTTTTAAGGCTAAAGGGGAGCTATTGGCTGTTTAGTGCCAGGACCTATCTTCTACCTTTTCTATCTATTCTGTTTGTTATTTTCTTTTGCGTTATCTAAACTTTAGCATCTGGATCTATTTATGCGATTGCTGTTAATTCAACTGTTATTACTTGAAAATCATATTACTTTATTTTAGTCCCTGTATTGGAGTTTCCATCAAATTGTTATCAGAGTCGTTCCGATTCGGGTAATGGTGAATACCAGAATGGAAGGAAGGTTGGAAACATTAGGAAAAGAAGTGGGAGTAATCAAGGAGTTTATGTTGGAGATGAAAAAAATGTGGATGGAGCTTAAGAACCAGAGGATCGAAGACGAGAGAAGAGTCGCAAGGGGGAAGTCTCTTGAGGGGAAGAACGTTTCTAATAGGTTGGGAGAAGTCGAAGGAGACAGTGGCGTGATTCCGAGGAGACTTGGGGGGATTCAGAGGTTTGAAACTTCCTATATTTATAGGGGAAGACCTATTAAGGTGGATCTTTTGGGTGGAGAGGTATTTCATTGTCAATCAGGTGGAAGAAGGCGAGAAAATGGAAGCAGTGGCCTTATGCCTTGATGGAAAGACTCTTAACTGGTTTCAATGGATAGATTCACGAGCTTCTGTGATGGGAAGACTTCAAGCGGGAAATACTGGAGAGATTCCAACACTCGCAATGTGGAAATAGATACGAAATTCTGATGGCCCTGCAACAAGAAACCACTATGACGAGCTTTTGGGAGAATTTTGAGCTAGTATCGGCACCCTTAAAAGATGCTACAAAGGAAATGCTCATGGGGATTTTTTGGAACAGTCTGAAGGAAGAAATTCAAGTTGAAGTCAGAATGAGGAAGGTGGAGACGTTGAAGGACCTCATGGGCCTAGCCCACGAAATCGAGGAAAAGAATTGGATATTAAAGAAAGCCTAAGAGGCGAAGTGGAACAAGGGCCTCAAGGGGCTTTGGCCCAAACCCATGGCCTGAGTTATAGGAAACTCTGAATGAATGAAAACGACTACCACACTAACTAGGCCAAAGACAAAAGGGGGAGAGGCTAGAACCTTTGCGGCTCAACCTGGAATAATCCCAAAGCAAGAAACTTGGTATCAAAGATTAACCGATGCAGAAG
Source organism: Gleditsia sinensis (assembly GCA_037074535.1). NCBI lineage: Eukaryota > Viridiplantae > Streptophyta > Magnoliopsida > Fabales > Fabaceae > Gleditsia > Gleditsia sinensis. Next base: position 44,930,534 of record CM073472.1, on the reverse strand, counting down.
CGGCCAAGAAGAGGGAACTCGACCTCTGCTATCGGTGCGATGAACATTTCTTTCCCGGGCATCAATGCTGTAACAAGCAATTGCAAGTGTTACTGTTGGCTGAGGGGGAAGAGGAAGCCGAGGGAGAAGAGGAAATGTTAGGGCTGGAACTTGATACAAAGAAATTTGATCCTGAGCCGGCGATGGAGCTATGTATGAATACAATAGTTGGAATCATGATTGGTAGAATGATGAAATTGAAGGAAAGAATCAATAATGAAGAAGTCATAGTTATTATTGACAGCGGGGTATCGCACAACTTTCTAGCAACTCGGGTACTTAGCAGGCAAGCCATTTCTGTGAATCGGACAAGAAGCTTTGGAGTTATGGTAGGAAATGGGTACAAAGTACAAGGAATATGGATATGTCTTGAGATAAAGCTGGAGTTGCAAGGAATCACGATAGTTCAGACTTTCTTCCTTTTCAATTTGGGAAATGCAGACGTGGTGCTGAGTATGACTTGGTTAGAGTCACTAGGAGAAATGCAGGTGGATTGGGGTAAACTAACCATGCAATTCAGCATAGGGGAGGAGAAAGTACGTCTTCAGGGCAACTCATCACTTTCAAAAATCATAGTTTCTCTGAAAGCTATGATGAAGACAATTAAGGGGGTCGAGCAAGGGTATTTGATAGAATTTGGGTAGTTGTCACTCTAGCAAGAGGATTGAAGGGATTTTTGCCCTTTCAGAGGGGTTGCCACCCCACAGAGACCGGGACCATGCAATACAACTACTGTAAGGCTGCAACCCACCCAACATTAGGCTGTATTGTTACCTGCATTCCTAGAAAAATGAGATCGAACAACTGGTTAAAGAGATGCTCGCAGCAGGTCAGACCAAGTAACAGCCCCTTCTCTAGTTTGGTATTACTAGTAAGGAAGAAGGATGGAAGCTGAAGGTTGTGTGGACTACAGAGCCCTAAACAAGGTGACAGTACCCGATAAGTGTCTAATTTTAGCTATTGACGAATTATTGGATGAATTAAGAGGAGCATCAATATTCTCTAAACTGGATTTGAAGTCAGGCTACCATCAAATCCGGCTGAAGGCAAGAGATGAATACAAAACGGCTTTTCACACATATGAAGGGCATTATGAATTCTTAGTGATGCCCTTCGGTCTCAGTAATGCACCATTCACTTTCCAAGCAATGATTGATAAATTCAGAGAGCACTTACGTAAGTTCATACTTGTATTTTTCAATGATATTCTGATATACAGCCAAGATTGTAATACTCATTTGGCACGTTTGAGGAAAGCATTAGAGTTGCTACGGTAGAATGGGTTGGTGGTTGACAAAAAAAATGTTTGTTTGGTTAAGCACAATTGGAGTATTTGGGGCACATAATTTCTGAAGGAGTTCACGTGGACCCCACCCAGATCAAGAGCATGATGGACTGGCCAACTCCAAAGGATTTAAAGGCTTTGAGGGGATTTTTGGGTCTTACGGGATATTACCGCAAGTTTGTAAATAACTACGGTAAAATAGCTATTTCCCTCACTGATCAATTGAAAAAGGGTTCTTTTTCTTGGAATGAGGCTGTCCAGACGACGTTCAAAAATCTCAAGGAAGCTATGACTACAGTTCCTGTATTAGCATTACTGAATTTTTCTCTCCCTCAGCAACAACAAAAGTAGAACTTTCAATCGTCCCACCATTAAATATCTTCCCCAACATTTTGTGTTAGTGGCTTTCTTCTTTTCTAATTTCACCAAAGATTTCACTTATTGAAGGAAGAGGAACTCTACCAATAATTCATTCTCTAACCTTATCATACTCTACATTGAGCCCAATAAGAAACTTATAAATTTGATGAACTCTACTATCTATTTGTAGTGATTGGTGTCATTGGCGGACTTCCATTCATAGTTATTGAATAGGTCTAGATCCTACCAAAGAAGTTTTAATGAATTAAAGTACTTGCTGAAAAATTCTTCTCCCTACCAACTACCAAATATCACCAAGCTCAAGGCTCAATTCATACACTTGGGACCCAAAGGAAAGTACATCTGATTCACATTATCCCACAATTCTTTGGCTATGGAGTATCATTGAATTTTCTATGTCCTAGGTGACATACAAAGGATCCTCCATAGCAGGTGCCGCTGTCTCTTTAGTGAGGTACCCAATCTTTCCTCTTCCTTTAATACACATATGAATTGATTGAGATTGTAGAAATTCGAAAGTTAACCACCCTAATTCCTAGATAGGATCTCCTAAAAATCCTAGATAGGATTTCCTAAATTTTTGTTATCCTTCTGTAATTATGTAGCTTTTGTTATTAGATTAAATTGTATGTTTTACTTTCCCTGATTTGTGGAGATTCCTCTCCAAATAAGTTGATTTGATCCTGAGATTTGTGGCAATCATATCATTGGAATTCACCTATCAATCCTTTGCAATCCTGTATATATTTGTGTAAATTGTTTCCAATCATTGTAATGAGAAAATCATTCTTTCTCCTTTCCAAAATTTACATGGTGGAACTTTCTCTGCCTTATGGCTTTCGAGGAACATAGCTTCATCTCAGGTATATCGTCCAACACTGAAAGTCTATCCTCCATGAATAATCATAGAACAACTGAAAGTCTCTCTCTTATCACATGTCACAAACTCAATGGGCATGATTATTTTCAATGGTCCCAACTGATGATGTTTGTGTGTAGGAGAGATAAAGATGGATATCTCATTGAATATATTTCCATTCCCAAGAAGAAAGATCCAAAGTACAAAATCTGAAAAATCAAGAATCACATGGTGATGTCTTGGTTGAACAACTCTAAACAATTAGATTGATGAAAATTTCCTCTTTTATAGGATAGGAAATTTGGCATGATGTGAAGGAAACTAATTTAGTTCAGAGAACACTTCTAAAATTTTTCATATTAAAGTTGCACTACATGATTTTAGCTAGGGAGATCTTACTGTCACCCAATATTACAATGCTTTGGGAGGTTTTGGCAACAGCTGAACATGTTTGAGACTCACACATGCAAGTACCTAGATGACAAAACCACCTATAGGAACATTGTAGAACAAAAGAGAATCTTCAAGTTTTTACTTGGACTCAACAAGTAGCTAGATTAGGTTAGAGGCAGAATAATGGGAACCAAACCTCTTCCAAGCATCAGGGAAGCTTTTTTTGAAGTGAGATGTGAGGAAAGTAAAAAGAAAGTGATGCTAGGATCTGCAATCAAAGGTTTTGATCTTGCCATAAGGAACTTCAGCAATGACTACCACCAGAAAAAGCAAGGCCTTGGTGTGATCATTGCAAAAAGTAGGGACACACCAAAGACATATGCTAAAATTACAAGGGAAGTTTGCTGATTGAAAACCCTCTAAAGGGAAAGAAAGCCGGGTTTACAATGTCTTTGCACCCTAGGTCCAATCAACAACACTGGAAAAGAAAGGATCTTCCACTGGGGATAATGGGAACTTTCCTTTCACTTGAGTAGATTGACATACTGTAGCAGCTCCTTAATCACAAACCTCGGGTAAAGGATTTTAGCCCACACAGGTAACTTTTTAAGTGCACTTATAGCTAACAAATATGAGTTACATCCTTGAATTGTTGATTCAGGAGCATCTGATCACATGACTGGTGATATAACCCATTTTATGAGTTTAAACCATGCACTGGAGAGTATATGGTCCAAATAGCTAATAGCTCCCTATCCAAAATTCTTGGAAGTGGATCAATCAGAGTTAATAGTGATTTAGGTTTAAATTCTATTCTTTATGTTCCAAATTTGGATTGCAATTTGTTTTATATTAGTAAGCTTACTCGAGATCTACAATGTGAAGCTAATTTTTTTCCAAATTTGTGTGAATTTCATGAATTGGGCTCAGGGAAAATGATTGGCAGTGTGAGATAAGCTATGGTCTTTACTTAATCAAAGGTGACAACTCTCCTATTAGACAAGCTTAAGGTGTTAATTGAGGGTCCTTTAAAACTCAGTCCAACTTAGTAATTATTCCCAATAAAGATAGTGATGTCTTGTTATGGCATTTTGGTCTTGGTCTTGGTCTTCCCAATTTTGTATATCTTGAAAAGATGTTTTCATCTTTGTTTATTAATAAAAGTTGAAAATTATTCAAACTTGAGATTTGTGAATTAGGTAAGAACACCTAAAATAACTACCTCAACACTGCATATAGGCCATCTCATCCCTTTGCATTAATACATAGTGATATACGGGACCTTCTAGATGGTTTGTGTCCTTCGTCGATAACCATGCTAGGTTTACTTGGGTATTTTCTTATGAAAGAGAAATCAGAAATTGGTCAAATTTTCCAAAACTTCACATTTATAATACAAGCCCAATTCAATGCCAAAATCCAATCTCTAAGGACTAATAATGCTAAAGAATATGCCAATTCTGCTCTAAATTCAATTTTATCAAACCAAGAGATTATTCACCTAAGTTCTTGTGTTGATACACTTCAACAAAATGGCACTGCTAAATGAAAAAATACACTTACTGGAAGTTACTAGATCTCTCATGTTTTCCACCAATGTTTCCAAACACTTTTGAGGAGAAGCTGTTCTCATTGCTGCATCTTTAATCAATTGGATTCCTTCCAGAACTCTGAATTTCCAACCTCCTACCCAAGTTCTCCTCAAAAGTTATCCTCACGCTAAAACTGTCTTTCTTGAACCCAAAATTTTTTGGATACACTGTTTTTGATCACATATTCTAGTAGAACCGTAGCAAACTTGATCACAAATCAATCAAATGTATATTCATAGGGTGCTCACATCTCTAAAAAGGCTACAAATGCTACACTCCACAAACTAAATGAACCTACACCTCCATGGATGTAACCTTTTTTTGAAAAACAACCTTATTATCCCTCTAACAAGCTCCAAGAAAATGTGATGAAATCACCTCAGCCTAGTGAACCCTTTTGGAACATTTTTGAAATGATTAACAACCCAAATTTTCCCCACACTGAAATGAATTTTGAACTTGGAAATTACCAATCAGAAAATAAAATTCACAGCCCTAATAACTCTACACAAAATGAACCAAATTCACCACAAGTTTCAAGAAATGAGTTTTGTGTCTACATTGGGAAGAGAAAGGCCACGAAAGAAAGTGAGAAACCAACCTATCTTACACCTTACTATAAATAGAGTTCATATTGAGCCTTCCAACTCACTCATTCCAAATATTTTCTATCTCTTTAGCTTTTACAAAGTCTCTCTTAAATCTCTTAACATGGTGAATATTTTCTTAACCTACTAGACTTTCCAAAATTGTAAAAACATCTTAGCACATATTAACTTGAACAAGTTGTATGTCCCATGCTCTGTGCAGCATGAGAGGAGCCTGTTCTGTTCATTAGTAACAACCAAAGTAGCTACTGCCAATGAAAAACCACCTTGCCCTAATTATTATGGTCCAAGCAGCTGCTGGTAGCGCTCTTGTGAAGAGTTAAAATAACTCATACTTCTTATTCTCTCTCTTTTCTGTCTCTTCTATCCGTAAATTTCTTCTTTCCCTGTTAGTTTCAAACTAGACACGAAGTACTTCACAGGTAATTGCATTGTAGATTTGACTTCTGCAAGATAATGATAATCTTCTATAGAGTGTTAACAAACTCACTTTCTATTCACTTTTTCTTTGCTCTCTCCTCTATCCCTAAATTTCTTCTTTCACTGTTAGTTTCAAACTAAACACAAAATACTTCACAGATAATGGAATTGAAGATTCGTCTTGTGAAAGATAATGATAATCTTCTCTAGAGCTTCAAGATAATATCACTAAGCTAGTTTTTTTCTATCTAATAATTAACTTTCTGAACATGGAAGCCAAAATTGTGGACCACATTGTGAGAATGCATTCAAATGCTATCACTTTTTAAATATTATAGTTTTATATACAAGGAATTTTTTATTTGTTAAAGCCACAGGTCTCTGAGACTTATTAGACGATTTACTTTAAATGTGTAATAGGCAGTCTATGGTACTCTTTTTGAAGCTGAGCATAGGTCCACTTTCTACATTCCATATTGGAAAATTCCATTGGCAAGTTGGATAGTCCCAAGGCAAAGGAAGTTTCAGAATGACCTCATGATTATTAATAGCTGTCTTGACAGGCTTATCAGAAATGCAAAAGAGAGCAGACAGGTGAGAAAGTACTTTCAAGTTTCAATTCATGATTCATGTGAATGTATTTGGGAACAGAGTTATTTGTACATGCATTCATGAAAAAAATACATCATTGAGAAGAACATATTCATGTGCATTCAATTTCTGTTGGAAATGATTGATCGGGTTACTTCTATTTTTAGGTTTTAGATAAAAGCCAGACATTCCTCTTCCAATTGTTTTATCCTGAATGTGAACAGTCAATTCAAATGCAAAATTTAAATTGCAAAAAGACATAATATGTCAAAGGAGTGAGCACTGCTTAGTTGTGAGTACCAACTCATTGATGTTTGCGACCTTCCTACTGTTTCCTTCTTATTTCTGTTTGATGAATTTCAAACTTGATGCAAACTAAACTATGGAGTGGGTCTGTTTCCACACTGCAAATGGTGCAACAATTTGATAAACCCATTTTTAAAACTAAAGTTCCCTCTGAGGGAAAGTTTTTCATATGGAATACGGCATTGAATAGGATTGATACTAATTATTTATGGCAAATTTGTAGGCCTAAAATAGCCATTTCTCGTGATATGTTTCATGAGGATGTATTGTTCATGTAAAGAATAAAATAGAGAGAGAATGCTTTAGAAATTTGATAAAGGGAGGCTTGTGTTACATGTTTTTATACTAAAGGTTGTTTAGCTTGAGATACAATTCATATGGGATTTATACAATCTAGCTAAATAAGAAGAAAGATAAACTAATACTATTCTAATTCACCCCTCAAGATAGAGTAGATCATATAACTTAAATGCATCAAGCTTGTTAGAAAAGTAGGTGATATGATACTTGATATTGAAAACAGGACAGGGAGCAAGAAAAGTGATTAACAACTAGAGAAAAATGCTGCTGGTATAATGCATAGTAGGAAGAGTGGCTGGAGTAACTCGCAGCCAAAGGAAAGTCCTACTAATATGATGCATAGCTGGAAGAGTGGTTTGAATGATGCACATCCAAAGAGAAGCGTTGATGTTATATTGCGCAACAGTAAGAAAATAGGTGGAAGAAGTGGCAAAAAACGTTATAGTGAAAATTGCCAAATGATTTCCAAAGAAGCACTAGAGAAAGTGCTGGATCTCTATTGGAGAAGTACCAAACAAGTTGATGGACGACTGACAAAGAAGTGGCTAGAGATCTATCGGAAAAGACATTGGATAGTTGTTGAAGAAGTTGATGGGATAGGTCAGAAAACTACAATTAATTTATTTTTCTTCTTTGTTTAGTTAGATTGTACAAGTCCCACGTCAGTTGTTTAGAAAAACTATCACTCTAGTATAAATATATGTACTACAATTGTCCCTTTATTAAGGCTTTCCAAAGCATTCTCTCTCTTTTATTTTTTTCTACAATCCTGTAACTGCTTTTTTGTGGAGCAAACTGTTTGGTGTATTTGGAGAACATTGGGTGGATCCTCGACCATTAGAGGGTTTTCTTATGAGAATGTTCAAAGGGTTTGAAAGGAAAAAAGATGCTAAAGCACTGTGGCAATGAGTAGTTTTCACATTGTTATGGTATATTTAGTTGGAAAGGAACTCCCAAATCTTTGAGGGTGTTTGTCTTTGCAGATGTTATGGTTATGGGATAGGATAGTCTTCATGTCCTAAGCTTAGTTTTCTGCTCAATGTTACGAGATAGGATAGTCTTCATGTCCTAAGTTAGTGTTCTGCTCATGGTTTTTTAACGTGGTGGCTATCTTGGATTTTCAAAGAAACTGGACTGCTTTGTTGCATAGTTGATCTAAAGTTGTTATGGTTTTTAGTGCATTTTTATTTTTGAGTTTCCATTTAGAAGATGTCCTATTATCCTATTTTTAACTATTTTCTTGGGCCCATTTGGAGGTTGTATAAATAAGTCTTGATAGCATAAAAACAGTGGATAGTATTATAGAAGCTCTCCACCGTGTAAGCCTTTATACTTTCAATTTTTTGTTAGATTATGTTAGAATTAATGTAAATAAATTATGTGTAATTAGAGGGTACAAGTTATATCCCTTAATTTAAGGGATTATGTCTTATTCCTTGATTAAGGAGATTATAATTATATTCATAATTATCTACTTATCAGTAATATTGCTTATAAATATCAAAGACTGACGTAGGTCTTTCACATATATTAAACTTTACAATTTTTTTCTCTTGCTTTTCTTTGGCTTAACATGGTATCAGTGTTTTGAGAAAAGCACAAAATTAGTAGTCCTTTCTTTTTCTTTCATTAGCTTCCTATTTTCTAAAAAAAAAAAGGAAAAAATCTTCAACAAAACATGGCGACAGGGGTGAATCGTTCTAGCCCCTGCAAAGACTACTTCTGCTCATGGGAAGACATGGTTTTTGTTCAAAACCCAAAAACCGGCTGACCCACCACTGTCGGACCATCTTCTACCACAGTTGTTGGGGCCGTTCGTGCCCAAACATCCTAGAACGCGCCAATAGCTTCTCTGACGTAAATCTTTGATATGAACCTCACCAAGAGTAGTGAGACCAGGAATCAATATAAGATCTAATTTGAAGGATCGTATTCTAATTCAAATTTATAATACAAAAATAAAATAAAAGAACCTTAACCCATTATCTATAAAGAGATAAGAATAAAAAGTATAAGAAAATATTACAGACGCCACACTCAAGAAAGAGGAAAATTGTGAGTGATAAGTTTTACTTGAACGCCACAAGAAAAATCTTGATAAATTGAGAAAAGTTCTTTATAGAATCAAAGAGAAAACACTCTCAATATTATTGATAATGATCTTTATATAATTTGAAGGAAAACTAAATAGGAAACTTCTACATAGCAAGAAAAATAAAAAATAAGAAATTCTTCTAATCAGATAAGGAAACCATAAAATAGAAAAATTTTCTAGTTAAAGAAACTAAAAGTAAAATTAAAATTAAATAAATATGAAAAGTGTATCTTAAATTGGGCCATAAAATAACTCATTAATTTTGAGCTTATATTCAATCATCAGTCTCAAGTCATCTTGCCTTTTAGGGCCATATTTAGATTGGCTAGTATTAACCCATATTTTTAGTGTCTTAACTGGTCTTGACGCATATTTTTAATGTCACAGCTGGCCTTGACCTATATTTTTAATGACATGGACTAATGTTGACTCTCTTTTGTACTCCAAATGCACATACTTTTCTTTGTCTTAATCTTTCTGGAAGGTCAAAGTTCCTTCTAAGGTTAAGGCTTTTGTTTAGACTAAGTTATTCAATAGAATTCATACAAATGATCTACTTTAGATTTGTAGGCCCAATAAGGCTATATCACCAAACGTCTTTGTGATGTGTTATCAGATTTCAGAGAGAAAGTCACCTTTTTTTTGCAATGTGGCTTGGTAGATTTCAAATAATTTGTTTGGTATCTTTAATGAGCATTGGGTTTGTCCACTTACTTTAGAGCTCTTATTAGCTATTAAGCATTCTGGATTTGGGATAAAAAAGAACAGAAAGTTTTTTGGCAGTGTGTCTTTGGATGGTGCAGAATGCAGTTTATCTATCAGAAGTTTCTCCCATCACATCTTTGGGAGAGGGTTGTTTTTCTGGCTTCCTTTTAGGCTTCTGCTCATGGTTTTTTTTTTTTTGGGGGGGGGGGGCGTTCCCTTGTAGATTTACAAAAGGATTGGCAGGTTCTTTTGAGATGTTAATTGTTCATTTTTTTGTTTTCTGTTTTTTGAGGACTACTTGTCCTCTATGGTCATAACTTTTACTTCTCTTATTATGGTTAAATTCTTTTTCTATCTAAAAAAATAAAAGGTGAAGTAAAAAAGAAAACAAAAACTTTGGCTTCACATTCCTAGGGTTTGTAAACAATGATGCATCACATGTCTCGACAATAGGGTATCCTTGGAAATAAACTCTTTATTCATTTATTCATTCATTCATACATCACAAACAAAAGCCTTATACTTTGAAGGTGCCTTAGTTTCCCCAACAAATTTATCAAAATGAAAGTAATGAGCAGCCCAGAACATGAATGAGGCAATGGAGCAGTTTCTTTTGATATTGTACTGAAGTTTTGGTAAGAATAAAGAGGCCAAAACTCTATCATTGTTTATTCTTTGTGGTACATTGTTTTATTGGGTTGGACAAAAAAACTCACATCTTTAAGGTGTCTCATTACCTCTACAGTTAGTATGGGACAAGATAGTGGTCTTGCCTTCCCTTTGGTGTTCTCATGGTTTTCTCAAGCTGGTGTTTCTGTCAGATATGCCTTATTTTTTTGGTCTTTATGTTTTATGTTGTTTTTTCCTTGCTTTTCTTCTTTTAAAGAGACTATTTCATTCTTTTTCCTCGTAATCTTCTCTAACTAATAAAATTTATTTTTTCAGAAAAGTAAAAAAAAAAAAGATTACTCAACTATCCTTTAAAGTAGAAGGATGCATGGGATAAGGTCATTCAAGTATAATAAGATGGCTTTCTTTCTATCATTAAGATTTCTAAAAGAATGAAAATTCCAAGTGAGTTGTGCATTTTAATAGTATAAAAGGAAGAGATAGGAGCATGATGCATAGAAGATGTAAAATAAAGGTAAAAAACCAAAGAAAAGGGAGCATCATTACACTACAAATCCTGCCAGAAAACAGTCCTGGACCCATCACCAAGTCCTCATATTTGGACTTGTTTCCCCTGTAATCTGTGCATGACATAATATTGTTATTTTCTCTGGCAGGAAACAGATGTTGAGAAACTGCAGCAAAGGGACTACTTAAAATTGCAGGTTTGTGGTGTCTAACTGTCTATCTTTATAGAGTGTGATATCAATATGCAAATGTTAAACTATCAAGATAATTCATTGCAAATTAGGAGTTATGTAAATATCACACTTCCGTTGAACTGTTACTAAGAAAGAAGCTTACAGGATGCAAGTCTTCTACGTTTCCTAGTTGATATGCGGGGAGCTGATGTTGATGATAATCAGGTATTTCTCTTCCAGACCTGTTTTATTTAGAGAAGAACTATTGAGAAAATAGGGAGAGCTGAAGTTAGGGACCAAAGGAAGGGATCAAACAAAATAAAATATTGAAATATTCAAAGACGGTGTGTATAGCATTTACTATCAACCTTTATTTATACCAATGCTATAAACACACAAGGGCACTTATAACTTTTAGAGTACTAAAGGTAACTATTCCTTAACCAAGAGGACTTCCATAAATTCTTGAAACGTCTTAGCAGAGTAACTCATTTCTTGACCTACAAGATTTTCTTAAATTCTTAATACCTTTAACACAATTCCTCAAGCTGAAGCTTACTAAGCTTGCAACTTAATACATATAATGCCTAATTGAAGAGAAAACAAATAACAATAACTAACTGAAATAGAAGAGCTCAATCATTGAATCAAGAATTTAAGCTACTAGCACCTCCCTTAATGATATCCTCGGCAGACAAATAGCTCCCAGACTCTGAACTTTTTCACGTGAACGGTACCCTCAACATTTTGTCAACTGCCTTCCTTAGACAATTTAACACAACGACATAACTCCTAGAAATCTATGACCAACTTCCCATAAGCAAAACCCTCATCCTTCTCCCAACCAGTTTCAACTACTTGGGTTGCACACCAAGGACCCAACAACACAACTCCCTTACTAGTATCGAAGTATTCAATGAAAAGGGCTTTGATTGCAACTTCCTTGACAGAAAACTAATAAACAAACACTAAAACACGTACCCATAATACCAAGCTACATAAATCTCAACATCAACAACTTCATAACTAGAAAGGTACCTTTATATATTGATATCCCATAAAATAATAACACGATGACAAACCTCCATAAATTATATTATCAAACAAAAGCAAAACTCAGGTTCTAACAATCTCAACACCAACAGCTCATATCCAAGAAAGTACCTTGATGTATTGAAATTCCATTAAAGAATGACAAACCTCCATAAAACATGTCATCAAACAAAGGCAAAGCTTAGGTTCTTGGATTTTGTTTGGGTAGAAGCTAGGCCTGGGATGCAAGGTGGGTGTTACGTGGGTTCTAATACCATGTTGAGAAATAGTGAGAGCAAAAGTTAGGAAGAAAAGGAAGGGACCAAACAAAATGTCTTACTAAAAGATTCAATAATGGTGCGCTTGACTGTGTGACTCACAACCCTTATTTATGCTAATGCTATAACCATACAAAGGCACCTATACCTTTTGCCTTGGGCTGCATTACAAGTAACTATTTCTTTATTAAAGAAATCTGAGAGGAAGAATGATTATCTTATTTCTTCACTGAGAAACATGATACACTTTCGAATATATATAGGGGAAGAGGAAAAAACAGATCAAGGATTCTACTTCTTGATTTCCAATAGTAATGCCAAGATAATAATAACTAGGAAAAATAAAAATTTACTAGAATATATAATATCTATAGAATCACAATAAATATCTTGAGATATTAGGAGAATTTTTGAACATTAAATTCCTAGCAATCCTGAGATTAAAGGGATTCCAGAATTTCACACTTATATTAGACTTTCTTAAATTCTTATTAGCGGGATAACTCTCTACTACACTTTTCTAAAATTTTTAATACCTCTTGTTGAATATAGAAAGATTTATGTGGATATTTATTTGCTATTCCTAATAAATGTTGTATAGCTCATAACTCCTAGAATTAGGGAAATATTATTTCCTAAGATTAGGAGATATTATTTCCTAGAAATAAGAGGGATTTAGTTTCTAGAATCTTGGATATATTATTGTAGGTACTGCCTATATAGCCTAACCTCTTGTAACATTGTAGAACTATCCAATAATACAAAAAATATTTTCTTCCTCTCAACTTATCTCAATTACATGCACATGCTATTAGAGCCACGGTAGTTCAGATGAGCTTGAAGACACGTAGTGGCACAATCAGCCATGGCGAGAATGGCAAGTATTTTATCTCAACATTCTCCACAGTTAGTGCAGGGATGTTTGTCATCAGGGTTTGTAAACTCTGGTAGCATTGACAATTCCCCAATCCAACTAATCGTTCACGAATTGGATAGAAAAAATTATTCAATCGGTCAAACTAGTTTTCAACGACAAAGGTGTTGGTGTGTGATATTTGGGTTTCTGAACTGAGATTTCAGCGGTTTTATATTCTGAATTTTTTATTTTTATGTTTTCTGGTATTTTATGCTTATCCCTGATTTAATGAGATTTAATCGATATGAATGATATATATGTATGCTATTGTTTACGGAATAAAGATGCCCAGAGGAATATCGTCTCCGTTTTTCAGTTTCTTCATGGTATTAGAGCTGAAACTGGCTTGTACCATAAACTATGATCTCATTCAGCTTTATGGAAGCTTTGAACGTTAGCTCTATGGATACTGCATCTGAGTTGACCACTTCGGCTTAACCAACACCACTCACACGAGCTCTCTTTCATCTATGGGTGCCGATAGCCCCTCTCTGGTGATCACAGGTCATCGGCTCAATGGAAGCAACTATATACAGTGGTCATAAAGTGCATGATGTTCATTAGAGGAAGGGGAAAGGAGAAGTACCTCACTGGAGTAGAAGCACAACCAATGGAAACAGACTTGATGTATGAAAACTGGCTTGCAGAGAATAATATGGTGATGTCCTGGCTTACGAATTCAATGAGTCTTGAGATTGGAGAGACCTATTTGCTAGCTAAATTTGCAAAGGAAATTTGGGATGCAGTAATAGAAACATACTTTTCCCAGGAATATAGCAACCTTGTTTCAAATCAAATGCCTCCTTAGGGAGCTGAAACAAAGAGAGATGGGTGTGATTCAATACTATAATTCTCTAGTGAAGTATTGGCAATAATTAGATGTGAATGAGTCCCACTAATGGAACTGTGGTGCAGATGCAACATTGTACAAGAAAATTGTTGAAAGGAATGGGGACTCGTCCCTTTTCCACTCTAAAGGAGGTGTTGAACGTTGTCAAATGGTAGAAAAATAGAAAGCAATTGATTCTTGGAGTTCCACATGCCCAGCTTGTGTTAGAATCCTCTGTCTTGGCTGCTAAAGGAAGTCCAATACTTGATCAGAAGATAAAGAAAGGAAATAAATGGTTTGATCATTGTCAAAAAGGTGGTCACACCAAGGATGTGTGCTAGAAAATTCATAGCAAACCAGCCAATTGGAAACCAAAGAACAAAACAGATAATAAGGGATATATGGTGGCTGGAGAAGAGAGGATACAACAAGAGAATATGACCTTTAGCAAGGAGAAAATAGAACTCTTAAAAAAATAATTGAAAAGCACAATCACCAAACCCCTAAGAAGGTTGTTGGAATTGGTACTATAGCACAGTCAGGTAAATTCACTATGGCTCTTAGTACTCAAGTTTATAAAGCAAACACCTGAATAGTTGATTCAGGAGCTACTGACCATATGTCCGGTAATGTGTCGTTACTCAATAACTTCAAGCCTTGCTCAGACAATTTAAATGTTAAAATTGTTGATGGGACAATCACAAAAGTATGTGATTTTGGTACTGTTATAATTTCATATACCTTGGTGTTAAAGGATATTTTGTTTGTCCCTAAATTGACTTGTAATTTGCTATCCATTAGTAAACTTACAAGGGATAAAAAATGTGTTATTAATTTCTATGCTGAGTTGGGGAAGAAGGTTGGCAATACCAAGGAAAGTGCTGGACTATACTACTTAAATGGGCTTGAGAAGGCAGACACAAAAACTGGTTTTATATGTATTTCTGTTGATGACAAATTTATGTTATGACATTTTAGGTTAGGTCACTCTAATTTTTGTTACATGCAACAAATGTTATCAAATTTGGTCAATAAAAAGTGTCTTCCTTTTCAATGTGAATTTTGTCAACTCTCCAAGCATGCCAAACATTTACTATTATACACAGTGATATTTGGTGACCATCCCATGTTAAAACAATGAAAAGTGCAAAATGGTTTGTAACATTCATAGATGACCACACTCTCCTCACTTGGGTCTTCCTCCTAGAAGAGAAATTAGAAGTTGCAAACATCTTTAAAAAATTTCATATCCTGATCCAAAACCAGTTCAAAGCCAATATAAATTTTTTCCTAATAGATAATGCCAATAATTACTTTAATTCCTCATTTGAACAATAACTAAACAGCCATGGAATCATACACCAAAGCTCATGTGTGAATATCTCCCAACAAAATGGAATAGCCGAAAGTAAAAACTGTCATCTACTTGAGGTGGCTAGGGCTATAATGTTCACTTCTAATATCTGACATTTTTATTGGAGGGAAGTTGTCCTTACCGCAACTTATCTAATAAATCGAATGCCGTCCAAACCAATAAACTTTCAGACACCTTTGTATAAACTCCTGGACACATATCTTAACACTCAACTTGTGACTACCAACAACAACAACTAAGTCTTTTCGCACTAAGTGGGGTCAACTAGATGGATCAAGTGACGCCACAGTAACTTTTTAGAAATAAAATCAATAGATAGATTATTAACTATTAAATCTTTCTTCATAGTTTTACCTATTATTTTCTTTGACCTTTTTTTAACTATCGGACTATTCTCCATTTGATCTACTCTTCTTAATAGGACTTTTGTAGGTATTCTTCACACATGTCCAAACTAACTTAAGCGAGATTCCATCATCTTCTCCACAATAGGTGCTACCCCAACTTTCTCTCTAATGCAATCATTTCTAATCATATCTCTTCTAGTGTGTCCACGCATCCAACGCAATATTCTCATCTCTGCAACATTGAGTTTATCTTCATGTTGACTGTCCAACATTTAGTAGGTCTTATAGCTATACGGTAGAATTTTCTTTTAATTTTGAGTGGCACGTTTCTGTCACAGATGCGCCTTCCTTCATTTCATCCATCCTGTTTGAATCATATAGTTTACGTCTTCCTTTACTTCGCCATCGTTTTGTATAATGGATTGAAGATATTTAAAGCTTGTAACTTGTTTTAATATATAGTCTCCAAGTTTTATTTCTAAATTCGTTTTTGTTCGTCTTTTACTAAAAATACATTCCATATATTTTGTTTTATTTCTGCTTATACGAAAATTATGTGTTTTCAAAACTTGTCTCTACGACTCTAAGTTCATATTTATTTCCTCTTTCGATTCACCAATTAAGACTATATCATCTACAAAAATCATACATCGAGATCCCAGATCTTGTACATGATAAGTAATTGCGTTCAAAATCAAGTTAAAAAGATATAGATTTAGAGAATACCCTTGATGTAGTCCAATAGTTGTAGAAAAATCATTTGTGTCCCCATTTTGTGTTCTCACGCAAGTCGTGATTCTATTGTACTTGTTTTTGATTGTTCGAATATACACAAGTCGTGATCCTTTATTCTCTAAAGCCTTTCATAAAACTTCTCTTAACATTCTGTCATATGTTTTTTCTATATCAATAAAAATCATATACAAAATTTTTTGCTTCCTCTGATAACTTTTCATTAATTTCTGCAGTTAGTAAATTGCTTCCATAGTTGATCTTCCTGGCATAAAACAAAATTGATTCTCTGTTACTTGAGTCTCTTGTCTTAATTTTTGTTCAACGATCTTCTATCATAACTTCATAGTGTGGCTCATGAGCTTAATTCTCCTTGGCACAGTTCTGTATTCTCCTTGGCACAGTTCTGTATACTCCCTTTATTTTTATAGATAGGGATTAAAGTATTCCTTCATTCATTCGACATTTTCTTAGATTTCATTATCACATTAAACAACTTAGTGAGCCAACTTATGTCTTTTTATCGGGTCCTACTACTTATTCCTTCATTCCTTCCTAGACTTTCTCACACCTCAATAGGTATATTATCGGGTCCTACTACTTTGCCATTTTTTATTCTCTTCAAAATCTTCTCTACCTCAAACTCCTGAATTCTATGATAAAAAATATAATTACGATTCTCCTCTGCAACATTTAGTCTGTCAGGTTTATAAGTCAACTCATGTCCTTCGTTAAAAAATCCTTGAAAGTAACTCCTCCATCGTGTTTAAATATCTTACTCCCTTACCAAAACATTACTCGCTTCATCTTTAATACATTTCACTTGATCTAGGTCCCTTGTCTTTTTTTTCCTACCTTTCTCAACCTATAAATTTTTCTTTCCCCTTCCTTAATTTCTAAAAATTGATATAGCTTTTCAAAAGCTCTAGATCGCGCTTCACTCACAGCCTTCTTAGTGTCTTTCTTAGCAACTTTATATTTATTCTAATTTTTATTATCTCTACATAAGTGTCATGTTTTATAATACTCTTTTAATTTTAATCTTATCTTGTACCTCTGTATCACACTACTAAGATTCTTTACCCTTTGGTCCAACATATCTTGATTCTCCAAATATCTCTCTTGTTATATTCCTGATCCCTTTGGCCATCTCATCCCACAACATATCATTAGCATTTCTTTGGACCTCCCGAAGCTCCTCTTCGTCCACTCTTCTTTGAAAACTCTTTGTTGTTCATTCTTCAAAAACTATAATCTATTTTTGGGAACCATTTTCTTGCTCTTTCTTTTTACTTTTCTCTTAATTCGTACGTCCAAACTAAAACTCGTGACTACCATTTCACAAAAAATATTTGGATGTACTACATTTGTATTGATCATGGAGGGAAACTTGACCCACGATCCATCAAATGCATTTTTCTAGGATATTCTTTTACACAAAAGGCTACAAATGTTACTCCCCTACCTTAAAACAGTTCTATGTCACTATAAATGCCACCTTTTTTGAAAACTAGCCTTATTATAGCAAAACAGTCATTCAGGGAAAGAATTCTAAGGATGAATGGTTGTTTGTACACAATGGTAGCAACCAAGATATTCATAATCAACCTATTATCTCTATTTTGGAACCTGACTCTGCACCTGAAACTGAGCCAAACCATACCTAAAACAGTGAACCTTCGGACCAAAATCCTAAAACCGAGGTGGACTATCTTAATGCCAACCAGCAAAAAGAACTTCTGGTGTATTCGAAAAGAAAAAGGCAAGATATGGAGGCTTCCCAACCACAATGCAGTGAAGAACCATGCACTATTCTTGACCAATGCCAAGAAGCTTCCCTTACTCCAAATTTTGAGGAGTTGGACATGCCAATTGTATTGCAGAAAGGGGTAAGGACTTGCACCCAACATCCCATTATTTAATTCATTTCATATGATAGATTATCACCCAAATTGCCGGCTTTTGTGACTAATGTATAATCTGAAGTTTTGCCTAAAATTTTTTCCAAAGCAATGAGGGAACCAAAATGGAGAAAGGCCATCCAAAAAGAATTAGATGCATTGGAGAAGAATAAAACATGGAAAAATAAATAAACTTCCTCCTGGCAAGGCCAAGGTGGGCTGTAAATAGGTGTTTACGATCAAGTACAATCTAAATGGTAGCATAAGCAGACACAAGGCCCGATTTGTGGCAAAAAGGTTCACTCAAACCCATGGTATTGACTAGCAGGAAATATTTGCACCAATTGCAAAGTTTAACACTATAAAGGTACTCATTTCTCTTGTAGCAAATTTGGACTGATCTGTACATGAGTTAAACATCAAGAATGTCTTTTTGAATGGGGACCTAGAGGAGGAATTGTACATGGAGATTCCTCCTGGAGTTAAGACAAACAGTAGCTCAACTAAAGTATGTAGACTCTATAAATCTCTCTATGGGTTAAAACAGTCCCCTAGAACGTAGTTTGAAAGATTTACAAATGTAGCAAAAGGATATGACTGTGCAGTGTCAGACGTATCATACTCTATTCATCAAGTATGGCTTGGGTAGTAAATTATCAATTTTAATTGTCTATATTGATGATATAGTAATCACAAGAGATGACAATGATGAGATATGATGCTTGAAAAAATTACTAGCAGCTGAATTTGATGTAAAAGACTTAAGGAATTTAAGATACTTCCTTAGTATGAAAATTGGAAGGTCAAGTAGAGGAATTACAATATCTCAAAGAAAGTATACACTAGACTTATTAAAGGAGACTGGTATGATGGGATTCAAACTAGCAGGTACACCTATGGAGACTATCTATAAGCTCAACTTAGAACAAGAAAGGATATCAGTTGATATTGAAAGATACCAAAGACTAGTAGGTAAATTCATATATCTCTCTCATACTAGGCCTGACATCAACTTTCTAGTGAGTGTTGCTAGTCAGTTCATGAACAAGCCAAATGAGGAACACGTGGAGGCAATGTATAGGATTCTAAGATATCTTAAGATGACATTTAGAAAGAGTTTTTTTTTCCATAAAGGAATGTACAGAGGTGTTGAAGTGTTCATTGATGCTGACTGGGCAAGATCTATCATTGAGAGAAGATCCATAATAGGATACTGTACTTTGTTTGAGGTAACTTAGTTACTTGGAGAAGTAAGAAACAACTTGTAGTTGCTAGAAGCGGTGCAGAGGCTGAGTACCATGCTATAGCCTTGGGAGTATGTGAAGTAATCTAGATAAAACGTTTGTTAACAAAATTAAAAATAACATTCAACTTCCTATTAAGGTGTGGTGTGACAATATAGCTACAATAGGGATTGCAAACAATCCTATTCATGACAGGACTAAGCATGTTGATATAGATCGCCAATTCATAAAGGAGAAAATTGAATCCGGGTTGATTGATCTATCTTATATTTCTACTAGCTCTCAAGTTACTGATTTATTGATTAAAACTCTTCCAAGAGCCAAATTTGAAGTCAGCGACAAGCTGGATATGCTGAATATCTACTCTCCAACTTGAGGGAGAGTGTTGGTGTGTGATATTTGGGCCTTTGAAGTTTCGATTCCCAACCCTTCATCTAACCGAGATTTTAGCATTTTTATTTTTTGTATTTATTATCTTTATGTTTTTCGGTATTTTATGCTTATCCCTGATTTCATGAGATTTAATCGATATGAATGATATATATGTATGCTATGGTTTATGGAATAGAGATACCCAGAGGAATATTGCCTCTGTTTTTCAATTTCTTCAAAAGGGAAGCTTGGCTATCTCATCAATGAAAATATGAAACCGAAGAAAACTAACTCCGTATAGAGAGTGTGGAAATCTAAGAACTCTTTAGTGACTGCCTAGTCAATAAATTCCACAGAGGTTTTAATTAGAAAAATTTTCCTCTTTCTTCCAATAGCAAAGGATGTGTGGGAAGAAGTCAAAGAGACATAATCAAACTTTGAAAACTTGTCTCAAATTTTTGAATTGAAAATGAGACTGTGGTAGCTTAAGCGAGGTGAACGTGGGTTCACTCAATATTATAATGAAATGAAAGCCTTGAGGTAGAAATTGGATCACTACTATGATCATGATTGGCCTTGTGAAACTAACAATGTTCGTTACCTAAAATGAATGGAGAATGTTAGAATGTATGACCTCTTGGCAAGCTTCAATAAGAGTCTTGATGAATTCTAGGAGAACACCTTTACCATCAATTCGAGGGGTGTTTGCGAAAGTTAAACGAGTAGAAGGCCATTGCAAGGTAATGCTAGGTGAAACAAACATACCTAATGCTGAAGTTTCTGCTCTTATTACTAGGTATAATCAGAATCCCTCTCTGTCCCAAGCCCAACCAAACAAAAAAAGTGAAAAAGCGTGGTGTGATCATTGTCAACGGCCACTACACTAGGGAAACCTATTGGGATTTACATGGGAAGCCACCCAATTAGAAGCCAAAGTCCTTTAATCAGTGAAACCTGTCAATGGAATTGATTGGTAATCTGCTGGTCATTAATATCAGAGTAATCTATGGAATTGATTGACAATTTGCTGGTCATTAATATCAGAGTAATCTATGGGATTATGCAGCTGTAATTATGTTATTCTCTCATTAATTAGGATAGTCCAAATTTATGTAATTATGTTATTCTTTCATTAATTAGGGTAGCCCAGATTTATGGTAATTTAGCTTAGTTATAGGGCTAAATTTTAGCATGTTTAAACAATATATATATAGGAAATCTCCAGGAGGTAGAGGTACGTTTTTCGCCTATTTTTTTCATTGTTTGTCATGGTATCAGAGCCTTTCAAGATCTTAGCCTAGTCTAGCCAACAGTTTCTCATTTTTTGATTTTTTTACGTACACTGCTCTAGCTCAAAGATCTTTCTTAGTCCACTAGTGGTCCTTTGTGAACATTTCTTTTCTCAGCCTCATGTCTATGGAAAAATCTGATGTCCTACTGGTTTGCCTTAATGAGAAAAACTACTCAGCTTGGACTTTTCAATTCCAGATTTTTGGTTAAAGGTAAGGACCTTTAGGGTCATGTTGATGGCATCAAATTTGCTCCTATCGAAGCTACACACCAGGATGAACATGCTAAGTGGGAGGTAAAAGATGCTCAAGTAATGCCATGGATCATAGGTTCTGTTGATCCCAACATCATATTTAATCTCAGATCCTTCAAGACTGTAGCTGATATGTGGATCTACCTGAAGAAAATCTACAGCCAGAATAACACTGCTCGGAGATTTCAACTTGAACATGAAATTGCCATTTTTCAACAAGAAAGTCTTTCCATCTCTGATTTTTATTCTCATTTCATGAATCTTTGGGCCGAATACACTGATATCATCTATGAAAATTTGACTACTAAAGGTCTTTGTTCGGTACAATTTGTTCATGACGCTACTAAACGCAATCAATTTCTCATGAAACTGAGAACGGACTTTGAAGATATTCGGTCCAATCTCATGAACCGAGACCCTATACCCTCACTGGATACTTGCTTAAACGATCTCTTTCATGAAGAACAACACCTTTTCACTCAAACCATCATAGAACAACAACAAATCTCCTCTATTTCAGTAGCGTATGCAGCACAAGACAAGTCAAGAGGAAGAAACTAAGTGTTGTTCAATGTTTTTGTTGCAAAAGTGTTGGACATTTTGCTTCCACCTGTCCAAAGAAATTATGTAATTACTGCAAAAAAGAGGGACATATTATTAAAGAATGTCCAATCCGACCACCCAAGCGCTCTGCTACAGCTTTTACTGCCTCGGTTGTCCCTAGTACTTCTATGAATACAGCTTCTGTGCAACAAAGTGCTCCTGCCCCTATTCAACTTTTGACTACTGAAATGGTTCAACAAATGATAGTTTCAGCATTCTCTGCTTTTGGCCTCTCAGGTACTTCTTTTTCTACTTTTTCTCCTTGGTTCTCTGACTCTGGAGCTTCCCACCATATGACAAACAATGTTCAAGACCTTACCAATGTTACCAAATATTTTGGACATCTCAAGATTCACACTGTTGATGGAAATAAATTGCTTATAACAGCCATCGGTGATATCTCTTCATCTCTAATTGATGTCTTTGTATCTCCTAGTCTCACCAGTAATCTTATTTTTGTTGGTCAATTGGTTGACAATAATTGTCGGGTAGAATTCTCAAAATCTAGTTGTCTTGTGCAGGATCAACACACCGGGAAGATGATCGCGAAGGGGCCTAAAGTTGGACACCTTTTTCCTCTCCATTTACCTGTGCCTCCCTCTTTCTTACTGCATTTTGTTTCTTGTAATTCTGTTGAAGTTGATTATCCAACGTGGCATAAGCATCTTGGACATCCCAATTCCAATGTACTTCGTGAGTTGCTAAAATTTGATTTCTTTGAAAATAAAAAGTACCTTTCTTTAAATACTGTTAAGTTTGATTGCACTTCTTGTAGACTTGGCAAAAGTAAAACTCTACCTTTTCCAACTCATCAATCGAATATTGGACAGTCTTTTGATGTGATTCATAGTGATTTATGGGATATGGCACCTGTTATTTCTCATGCGTATTACAAGTACTTTGTCGTTTTTATTGACGACTATAGTCGTTTCACATGGATTTATTTTTCGCGCTCTAAAGACAAAGTCTTCTCTGCTTTCAAATTCTTTTATGCTTATGTTTAGACTCAATTTTCTTCAAAAATTAAAATTTTTCGTTCTGACAATGGAGGTGAGTACACATCTCATGTTTTTTAAGATTTTTCGCAAAGTAATGGTATTGTCTCTCAATGGTCCTGCCCTTCCACTCCCCAACAAAACGGGGTAGCTGAGAGAAAAATCCGTCATTTACTTTATGTTTTCCGCACTCTTTTGTTGGAATCTTTTGTACTATTTCGGTTTTGGCGTGAAACTCTCTCTACTACTGTACATCTTATTAACTACTTGCCTTCTCCATCATTGAACAATGAGTCTCCTTTCACTCGGTTATTTGGTCACCCACCTAATTATTCAAATCTTCGCACTTTTGGTTGTGTGTGTTCGTTCATTTTCCTCCATATGAACGCACTAAACTCACTGGTCAATCTGTTGAATGTGCATTTCTTGGATACTCTACTCATCAGAAAGGATTTTTTTGCTATGATCCTTATCTTCGTCGGCTTCGAGTCTCTCGAAATGTCATTTTTCAAGAAAATAAATATTTTTTTGCCACCCATCATGACCCTATCTCTTTTTCAATTTCTGTTTTGCCTTTGTTTTCTAACTCTCCTACAGGACCCTCTTCTTCAAACCCTCTCTTAGTGTACAGATGAAGAAATACTGCTCCTCCAAATCAGTCATCAGCAACTCTTGGGCCTCTTCTAGATCACTCTCTGGCTGCTGATCCTGTACCTACTCCAGAACTAGCCCCTCTACGCCGCAGTATTCGTGTTTGCAAACCATCAGAAAAGTATGGTTTTTCTTCTCCCTTATCCTTGACAGCCACTTTGTCTTCTGTTCCTATCCCTTCTTATAAACAGGCCATGGAGCATGATTGTTGGCAGAAAGCTATTGACACAGAACTTCTAACTTTAGCAGAAAATCAGACATGGGATGTTGTTCCATGTCCACCATCTGTCAAACCTCTTGGTAGCAAATTTGTATTTTCTATAAAACTTCGTTCAGATGGCTCCATAGATCGTTACAAGGGTCGACTAGTTGTTCTTAGAAATAGGCAGGAGTATGAAATTGATTATGATGAGACATTTGTACTTGTTGCCAAAATGACTACTGTGCGCACTATTCTGGCCACTGCTGCCTCTAAATCCTGGACACTCCATCAAATGGATGTCAAAAATGCATTCCTTCATGGTGACCTCAAGGAGGAAGTTTACATTAAACTTCCCACTGGTATGTCAACATCATCACCTAATGTAGTGTACAAACTAAAACGCTCTTTATATGATTTGAAACAAGCACCCAGAGTATGGTTTGAGAAGTTTCGATCTACACTACTTGGTTTTTCCTTCACACAGAGCCAGTATGATTTATCTCTTTTCCTCCAACGGACTTCTAAAGGCATTGTGGTACTCTTTGTTTATATAGATGATATTGTGGTGACTGGTTCTGATCAAGAGGCTATCTCCGAAATTAAGCATTTGCTGCATTCAACTTTTCACATGAAAGATCTTGACCCACTCACTTACTTCTTGGGGTTAGAGATCCATTATCAACCTCATAGTATATTTTTAAATCAGCACAAGTATATTCGAGATTTAATCCAACGTGCCGGCCTCCTCAATGCAACCTCCGTTGACACTCCCATGGAAGTTAATGTGAAATATAGACGGAATGAAGGTGAACTCCTTGAAGATCCTTGTGGGAGCGTAAAGCCCAATATGAGAATCTGCTCATTTATTGTCTTTTATGTTTCAATCCCTAATTTCCCTCTCCCGTCATGGTAGTTCAGGATTCTCTCCTTTATTTGTTCCATAATTTTCTTTATTTGCTTCCTAATTTTAGGAGCTGCTCATGTATATATACGCACCTATGTTATGAATAAAATTAATCTCTGGCATTCGGTTTATGTTGACATGGTATCAGAGGTAGGGTAAAAATCCCGCTCATGCTTTTTGCATTCTCTGTATATCTCCTCTATCACAGAGGACTCACAGGGAACTTCTTCAAGCCGGACGCACACCATCCCAGCCAAACGCACATCCAGAACCACGTATCCAAGCCAGTCGCACATCGTCCAACCCAGACGTGAACCCAGCGAACCCAGACCAGCATACCCGAGACAGACGCTCCTAATAAACTTTGCCCAGTCTTCAACGCACGCTTCATGGCTGGAAGTCAGAACCCAATGGCAAGCCGCAACTCATGGAAGACTGCCTTAACGGGAACGACCAGCCAGACTTCACCCGTGCATGATGGAACAGGCCGAGAATCACCCATACTGGGAGAAAGCAATGTCTCGCCCGTAGGGAGAGGCGCTGCAGATGTCCAACACAACTGGGTCAGTGTTTTTCCCGTAAACCAGGGGAGCAGCAATGGGATGGACTCCTCTGCAACCTCTCTCTAGGTAAATATCCACTGACTTAATGGTAGAAATTATGTAGAGTGGGCTTAGACTGTGAAATTGATTCTGGATGGTAAAGGAAAACTTGGCTATTTAGCTGGGAAAATTTCTAAACCAATAATAGAAGGTAATCAACAATGGAAGATTTGGAAATCAGAAAACTCTTTGATTATTGCTTGGTTGATTAATGCAATGGAACCAGTAATTGGAAAACTCTTTATGTTTTTACCCACTGCTAAAGATGTATGGGAGGCTGTCAAGGAAACATACTCGGATCTTAAAAACTCTTCTCAAATATTTGAGTTAAAATCAAAACTATGGAATGCAAAGCAGGGAAATCGGGATGTCACATTTTATTATAATGAGTTAATGACACTTTGGCAAGAGTTAGATTTATGTTATGACGATGATTGGAAATGTTCTAAAAACAGTATCCGATTTATGAAACGTCAAGAAAATGATCGGGTGTTTATATTTTTAGCCGGTTTGAACAAAGAGTTAGATGAAGTACGAGGTCGTATCTTGGGAAAAAATCCGTTGCCCACTATTAGAGAAGCATTCTCTGAAATTCATCGAGAAGAAGCTCGACAGAGTGTTATGATGCACAAACACTTTCCTGCCTTAGAGGTAGAAAACTCTGCTCTCTTTACCAGAAGTGCTCATGAGACAGCCAAGAGAGATGGTAAAAGACCATGGTGTGATTATTGCAAACGTCTTGGACACTCCCGAGACACTTGCTGGAAAATTCATGGTAAGCCGTCGAATCAGAAGAAGAAACTTGGAGGAGATGGGCGCGCATTTTAGACTAGTGTATCTGATCAAGAGCAGCAGTCATCTTCGGGTTCATTTCCTTTTACGAAAGAACAAATAGATCAACTGTACAAATTATTGGAATCTCAAAGGACTCCCTCTTATTCTTTAACTCAAACAGGTAACTATTCAAAAATTGCCCTTCTAAGTGTTAACTTTGATCACACTTGGATCATAGATTCCGGTGCAACTGACCACATGACAAGTATATCTAGTCTTTTTTCATCTTATAGTCCATGTGCAGGGAATCAAAAAATAAAAATTACCGATGGTTCTCTATCAGCTATTGTTGGAAGAGGTTCTATTATTGTTTCTTCTTCTCTTACCCTGCATAATGTCCTTCATGTTCCTAACCTATCTTGTAATATATTGTCTGTTAGTAAACTTGTCAGTGATCTAAATTGCCAAACTAATTTTTTTACTACTCATTGTGTTTTTCAGGAGTTGACCTCGGGGAGGATGATTGGCAGTGCTAGAAAACATGGTGGTCTATATCTCCTTACTCCTGAATCAAAATTGAGTCAACTATCGCCAAGTACAAGTTCTAGTTCTTGTTTTAAATCTACTTCTGTTTTTGAAAATAATGACATTATGTTATGGCATTTTAGGTTAAGGCACCCTAGTTTTTCATATCTTAAACATCTGTTTCCTCATTTATTTTATAATAAAAGTGCATCTTCATTTCAGTGCGAAATTTGTGAATTAGCCAAACATCACAGGACATCATTTCCATCACAACCATATAAACTTTTCAAACCATTTACAATCATACATAGTGATGTGTGGGGTCCTAACAAGATAAGTACACCTACTAGTAAGAGATGGTTCATCACTTTTATCGATGACCATACTCGCCTATGTTGGGATTTTTACACTTTTATCGATGACCACACTCGCCTATATTGGGTCTATATCTCTTGTTTTATCAGTGCGAAATTTGTGAAAATAATGACATTATGTTATGGCATCTTAGAAAAAGGAATTATTCATCAAAGTACTTGCATCGAAACACCCCAACAAAATGGTATTGCTGAACGGAAAAATAAACATTTGTTGGAGGTGGCTCGAGCTCTTTTTTTCTCTACTCATGTTCCCAAGTATCTTCTTTGGGGGGATGCAGTTCTCACTGTTGCATATTTAATCAACAGAATGCCCTCCAAAGTTTTACAATTTCAAACTCTTTTTCATACATTCATGCATTACTTTTCATCAGTTAGACTTTCAGCTGATTTGCCTTTAAAAATCTTTGGGTATACTGTTTTTACTCATGACCAAAAAAAGCGGTAGAAAACTTGAACCAAGAGCTATCAAGTGTGTCTTTATAGGGTACTCCCCCAGCCAAAAAGGCTACAAATGTTTTGACCCTATTTCAAAGAGAACCTATATCTCTATGGATGTTACTTTCTTTGAACATCAACTGTATTTCAATGACCTTCATCTTCAGGGGGAGACCTTGACGGAAGATTCACTTTATTCCTCTAATTTCTTTGAAATTTTTCTTTTACCAGAACACTCAGAATCATCTGCACCTACAGCAAATGACCGAAACTCATTCTCTGAACATCCTCCTTTCATGAGCGAGTGTCAAAATGAGTCTCAGCCTACATCTACTAAAATTTTTGACAATCAATCTTTTGAACATGAGACACAAAGTGAGGAACAATCTACTATGCTACAACATAAGAAAGACATGAACAATGAAACTTGGAAAGGGTTTGTTTACTCCAAAAGGAAAAATAGAGATGAGACTGCATTTCAACGCTATCCTAACTCCAACTCGAGGGCAAATAAAGGTAACTACAACTTTTTGTTTGATAATCCATCTCTTGAATGTGATAAGCTTATTGCTCTTCGAAAAGGAGTTCGATCCTGTACTAAATGTCTAACTTTGTTTCATACTCAAATCTGTCACCTTCATTTGCTGCTTTTACATCGCAGTTGTCTAGTATAGAGATTCCTAAAACTGTAAGGGAGGCTCTTAAATTTCCAAAGTGGAAGGAAACTATGCTTGAGGAGATGAGAGCTCTTGAAAAGAACAATATCTGGAGTGTTGAGGCCTTACCAACAGGAAAGAAGACAGTGGGTTGTAAATGGGTCTTCAATGTGAAGTACAATTCAGATGGTTCCATAGAAAGATACAAAGCCAGACTAGTGGCTAGAGGATTCACTCAGACATATGAACTTTTGCACCGTTGCAAAGTTGAATACAGTTCGAGTACTGCTATCTATCGCTGTTAATTCAGACTGGCTATTATAGCAATTAGATGTCAAAAATTCTTTCTTGAACGGTGATTTAGAGGAAGAAGTATTTATGGAGTGACCCCCTGGATTTGAGAAAAAGTTTCACCACAAAGTATGCAGATTAAAAAAATCCTTATATGGCCTCAAATAGTCCCCAAGGGCCTGGTTTGAAAAATTTACCAAGTCAGTCAAAAGACAAGGATACACTCAAGGTTAGACTGATCACACGTTGTTCTTTAAATTTTCTACAGAAGGAAAAATTGTTGTGTTAATTGTTTATGTTGATGATATCATTCTTACAGGAGATGATATGGCTGAAATGGAACAATTAAAAAGAAATCGTGCATTAGAATTTGAAATCAAGGACCTTGGAGCTCTTAAATATTTCCTTGGCATGGAAGTTGTTCGCTCTCGAAATGGAAGTCATTTCTCAACGTAAATATATCCTTGACCTTCTGAAGGAAACGGGGATGAGTGGATGCAAACCAGCTAAGACTCTTATTGACCCAAATGTAAAACTTTGGGAAAATGGGACTACACTTGTTGACACGGGAAGATATTAGAAGTTGGTTGGAAAGCTAATCTATCTCTCTCATATTAGACCAGATATTACTTTTTCTGTTAGCTTGGTTAGTCAATTCATGCATGCTCCATATGAAGAACACCTTGAAGCAGTTTACAAGATCCTGTGATATCTAAAATCATCTCCTGGAAAGGGTTTATTCTACAGAAAGACCAATCACAGGAACATTGAAGTCTTCACAGATGCAGACTGGGCTGGATCAGTCACGGATAGAAAATCCACATCAAGATATTGTACCTTTGTTTGGGGCAATCTAGTTACTTGGAGGAGCAAGAAACAAAATGTTATGGCCAGAAGCAGTGCAGAAGCTAAATTTCGAGCCATGGCTCAGGGAATATGTGAGGAATTATGGGTTTATAGGATTCTTTGTGAACTTAAACAGACTATAGACCTTCCTTTGAAACTATATTGTGATAACAAAGCTGCTATCAGCATTGCACACAATCTTGTTCAACATGACAGGACCAAACACATTGAAGTTGATAGACACTTCATTAAAGAAAAATTGGAAGCTGGAACTATTTGCATACCTTTTGTGCCCTCAAATCAACAAACAGCAGACATCCTTACCAAGGGACTCTGACGATTACAGTATAACTACTTCGTTACCAAGTTGGGCATGTTTGATATCTATGCTCCTACTTGAGGGGGAATGTGGGAACGTAAAGCCCAATATGGGAATCTGCTCATTTATTGTCTTTTATGTTTCAGTCCCTGATTTCCCTCTCCCGTTATAGTAGTTCAGGATTCTCTCCTTTATTTGCTCAATAATTTCCTTTATCTGCTTCCTAATTTTAGGAGCTGCTCATGTATATATACGCACCTATGTTATGAATAAAATTATCTCTGGCATCCGGTTTATGTTGACAGTAGTCTTTTGTGTAAGCAAACTTAGCTCTAGTTTTTAGTTGTACTTTAGTTCTAATGACAATGAAATAATATTATGGTATCGTAGGTTAGGTCATCTTAAATGTCAATATTTAAAGTATTTGGTTTCAAATTTGTTTTGAAATATAATTCTATCTCTTTTTCAATGTGATGTGTGTCAAATGGCTAAATACCGTCGTGCATCTTTTCTTATTCAACTGTACAAAGCATCTAAACCTTATACTCTTATCCATAGAGATGTGTGGAGACCATCTAGGATACCAACAATTTTAGACAAAAGGTAGCTTTTAACTTTTATTGATGATCATGCATACCCAAGTTGGGAATATCCAACAATAATTAAACTTTTTTCCACTAAGTGGGGTTGGTTAAATGAATCAAACGACACTACAGTAGCCTATTATAAATGAAATCGATAGAGAGAATATTAATTATTAAATCTTTCTTAACGATTTTACGTACTATTTTCTTTGGCTTCTCTCTATTCTAACTATCGGGCTGTTCTCCATCTAAATATACTCTTCTCAATAGGATTTCTGTAAGTCTTCTCAACACATGGCCAAATTAGTTTATGCGAGATTCTACCATCTTCTCCATAGATAGGTACTACCCCAACTTTCTCTAATGCATTTATTCTTAACCATATCTCTTCTAGTGTATCCACACATCCAGCGCAACATTCTCATCTCTGTAACATTGAATTTATCTTCATGTTATCTTTTAACCGCTCAACATTTACTACCATACAAATATTGTAGGTCATATAATTATAGTAGTCAAATTGTGATTCAAATCATTAATCGGATGACTTTTTTTTAAATCGTAAATCATATTGAATCGTAAGATTGCGAATACATTGAAGAATAATTGAAAAAATATAATATAACATATATATAAGTTGATAACATAAATAAAATATTTAAAATAATATATTTATCTTAATAATTTTAAAGATAATTAACTATAAGTCTTAACAAGACATAATTAACCCAAAATCATAAATTTTTAGACCTAAAAAACTAAAATAAATTAGTAAAATCTAATAATCTTCCTCATTTCTCAAGATTGATGTCAGTGTCATTATCGCTATCATAATTGTCATTTAATATAGAGGCGTAATAAAGAATGGATTAAGTAAGAAAATTTCGATTTTAGAATACCCCTTTTTCTCCTTTTATTTGGAGCTCCTTCATCAATGTCAAAGCACTCTTGAACATCCATCCAAGAGTTATCTCCTGCTAGGCAAAGATCTTTTCAGTAATCCATTCATCATTAAATTCTACATCTGATAAACAAATAAGGTCATATGTATCTCCTTTCTCTACTTTATGCTTTTGTCGTATTTCAAGTTGAAGATTGTATTTAACAAATACAAGAGCATTCAACTTTTGTTGCTACAACTAATTTTTTCTCTTAAAATGCACATGATCAAAGATACTCTAATTTTTTTCACATCCGATAGTATTGCAAATGAGGCTTAAAATGCAATATTCGCTAACAAATTTCAACAAATTGATAAGTACTGCAAACGTGCAACCTATCTTTTTCCATTCACTTCTATATTTATCTAAGTTTTGATCCACAAGATCAACTTGTTTTCAAATATAAAACTCTAACTTCATGATAAGTTGGTGGCTTCAAACTTCTACCATATTCGCTAATAAATTTCAACAAATTGATAAACAAGAGACTTTTCACAAGAGTAAATGGTAATGCATTACCGTATATACATCTACATATGTCTTTGACAACTAATTTTTTATTTTTTACTATCTCATTTAAAGTTTGTTGTCTCGTCATGCTAGATGTGCTTCCCCCTTTTCCTTTCATAACAAAGACATCCATGGTCTCTTTTCTTTGAATATTTTCCTCTTGATTTATTTTTTCTTCAAAGTACTCAATAGCCTCTTCATGTTTTTTTTGCATGTCATTCAGAATTTTTATAAACAAATTTTTAACATCTTCAATAACTTGTTCACATAGAGCAATTTCTTTGCGCGTTCCTGTCAAATGATGCTTCAATTTAAATACACCTTCGCACATTGTTTTTGGGCAATAATTACACTTGTTGTGTAATCTAGTTTCTAGAGATGTTCAATAATCCTAGTAAATATCTTTTTTAACTTTCTTTTTAGGAGATATGATAACAACACTGCAAAAGTAAATATAAATGTAAAATATGAAATTTTTTAACAATTTTAAAAGATGAGTTGAAATTTGAGAAAGGTAAACCTTTGCTAATCAAAAGAAGAAGTTTGACAGGGAAGAAAATTCCTTGATGCTTTGCTAAACTCACTTTTGAATCATTAATAAATTTAAAATTGTAGAGAGAAAAGAGTGCCTTTTGAGTATAAATAAGTTTAAAATTGTGAAGAGAAAAGAATTATTTAAAGATTACTTATTTGTGTTTGATTTGGATTAAAATTACTTGTAAAACAAGTTATTTTTTATAATTTAAAAAAATTATTTAAAATAATGAAAGAAAGATTTCCACAATTGACAATTCCACTCCACTATGTTGCATTGCTCTAGTAGGTAAGCCTTAAGGGAGTGGACATCAGGGGAAATGCAGTATTTTGGTTTTCACTTTAAAAAAATAATATAAGCTTTTAGATTGCATTGAGGGGAGACGATGAACAGTGAGTCACGCAGCAGCCATGGCTGTGCGACGTCAAACCTGAATCGCAAAATCGTCTGATTCTGCGATTCTTACCGGAATTGCACCGATCTATGTGATTCTGGCAATGATTCACAATTACACGATTTAGCCACCAATTTGTATTGGTGGCCATATGAATCAAAACAGAACACACAATTCAAACTGTGAATAGTGCGTTTTCGATTTCTATGCTCATAAAATTTTTTATTTATTTTAAGCGGCACTTTCTATTGCAAACAACAAATCTTCTTCTATTTCATCCATTCTGCTTAAATCTTATGGTTTACGTACTCCTTTACTTCACCATCATTTTGTATAATGAATCCAAGATATTTAAAATTCGTGACTTGTTTTAATAAATAATCTCTAAGTTTTACTTCTAAATTCATATTTGTTCGTCTTTTACTAAAATTACATTCCATATATTCTGTTTTATTTTTACTTATACAAAAGTCATGTGATTCCAAAACATATCTCTATAACTTTAATTTCATATTTATTTTTTCTTTCGATTCACCGACTTATATCATTAGTAAAAAACATACATTGAGGCCCCATGATCAGTAACTGCATCCAAAATTAAGTTAAAAAGATATGGACTCAAAGTTGACTCTTGATGTAGTCGTATAATTGTAGGAAAAGTATTTGTGTCCTTATTTTGTGTTCTTACTTTAAGTCGTAATTTTATCGTACATATTTTTAATTGTTCGAATATAAGTAATACAAACTCTTTTCTTCTTTAAAACCTTCCATAAAACTTCCCTCAACACTCTATTATATGCTTTTTTTAAATTGATGAAAACCATATATAAATCTTTTTGTTTCCTTTGATATTTCTCCATCAATCTCGACAGTAAGTAAATTGTTTCTATAGTTGACCTTTCTGGTATGAAACTAAATTGATTTTTTGTGACTTGAATCTCTTATCTTAATCTCTACTCAATAACTTTCTCTCATAACTTCATAGTATGACACATATTAATTTCTTTATAGTTGGCACAATTTTGTATGTTTCTATTATTTTTATAGATAAGGATTAAAGTATTTCTCCTTCATTCATCCGGCATTTTCTTATATTTCTTTATCACATTAAACAATTTAACAAGTTAACTTATGCCTTTCCTGTCTAAACTTTTTCACTTCTTAATACGTATATTATCAGGTCCTACTACTTTGCCATTATCCATTCTCTTCAAAGCCTTCTCTATTTTAAACTTTTGAATTCTACGATAAAATGTATAATTTCAATCCTCCTATGCAATATTTAATTTATCATAGTAACAGGTCAACTCATGTCCTTCATTAAACAACCCTTGAAAGTAACTCTTACATTGTGCTTATATATTTTGCTCCCTTAACAAAACATTACATTCTTTATCTTTAAGATATTTCACTTGGTCTATATCTCTTGTTTTTCTTTCTCTGTCTTTCGCAATCCTAAAAATTTTTTTTTCCTCATCCTTAGTTCCTAAGGATTGATATAATTTTTCAAAAGTTCTAAATCTCCCTTCACTCACAACTCTTCTTAGCATCTTTTTTAGCAACTTTATATTTTTTTCAATTTTCATTATCTTTACATAAGTACCACGTTTTATAATACTCTCTTTTAACCTTAATCCTATCTTGCACCTCTACATCCCACCACCAAGATTATTTACCCTTTAATCCATCCAACGTCTCTTGATTCTCCAAATATCTCTCTTACTATTTTTCTAATCCCTTTGGCTAACTCGTCCACATATTGATAGCATTTGTTTGTACCTCCCAAAACTCCTCTTTCTCCACCCTTCTTTGAAAGCTCCTTTGTTGTTCATTCTTCAAATACCACCATCTAATTCTAATTCTCGGAACCTTTTTCTTACTCTTTCGTTCAACTCTTCTCTTAATTCATACGTCCATAACTAAAATTGTGTTAGGTAGTCAAGTTCTTTCCAAGTATGACTTTGCAATCGATGCAAAACTTTCTATTTAATTTTCTTACCAAGAAAAAATCTATTTGAAATTTTTCTCCCCCACTCTTGTACATGATAAGATGTTCTACCCGTTTCCTAAAACAAGTGTTTGCTATTGTAAAATTAAAGGTTAAAGAAAAATTCAAGATAGTTTTACTCTCTTCATTTGCTTCCCCTAACACAAAACCTCCATATATACTCTCATATCTTTTAGATTCACTCCCTACATGCCCATTTAGATCCGTTCCTAGGAAATTTTTTTCTTCCAAAGGTATTTCCTGAACCAAACCTTCTAAATCCTCCCAAAAATTTATTTTACGATGCTCTTTTAATCTAACTTGCGGTGCATATACACTAATCACATTAAAAATATCCTACTCCACTACAACTTTTAAAGTTACAATCCTATCTCTTAATTTTTTTACATCTATCACATTGTTCTTTCACTCCTTATTGATTATTATACGCACCCCATTGTTAGTTCTTGTCTTACTAAAGTACCAAAGTTTAAAACTCGAAGTATATAAATTCTTTGTCTTTTCTCCTACCCACTTAGTTTCTTATAGGCACATGATGTTGGTCTTTCTCCTAATCATAGTACCAACTATTTCTATTGATTTCTCTATAAGCATGTCTACATTTCATGTTTCAAAACGGATCTTACCTTTATGACCTAACTTCTTTACCCACACCCATTCACTAAACTGTGGAACCCTTGCATATTTTACACTACACCCGAACGACAATGCAACATCTCTTGCGCTTTTGACACTATATTTGAGCTATATAGCCGCTGCTTTCGGATAACAACCTAGTTATAACACTATCACTTCGTTGATCCATACTCATGTAGATACGACAAAATTTTACATTGGTTTTCACAAGTTTAAAACAATCCTCTTCTTTTATTCGAATTTAGGATTGGCTATACAGATATAGACAGAGTTTAAATTGGGAATACCCACTCACAGGAAAATCTGCAGCAGAACATGTTTTTAAAAAATTTTATAATATGGTTGAAAAGCAATTTTGAACAAAAATTTGAATGTTTCGAAGTGACAATGGATATGAATACTTGAACAAAATCCTAGGCTCATGTTTCTTGTAAAAAGGAATTGTCCATCATAGCTCTTACATTGAAATTCCTCAACAAAATAGAGTAGCATAAAGGAAAAATAAAAACCTCCCAAAAGTAGTTAGGTCCTTAATGTTCACAACCAAGGTACCTAAATACTTATGGAGGGAGGCAAGATTTACTGCTACCTATCTTGTTAATCAGATGTTATCAAGAGTTTTAAATTTTAAGACATGACAGATAGCTTTTAGAAACACTTTTCCAATGTCACGTCTTACTTCAAATTTATCTCTCAAAATCTTTGGGTGTGTTGCCTTTATTCATAAATACAATCATAACAAAGATAAGTTAGATCCACAAGGATTGAAGTGTGTTCGTTGGATATTCTCCTACATAAAAAAGGTATACATACTTTGATTAAAAAAAATGTTTGTAACAATGGATGTTACATTCTTTGAGTCTCAAAGTTTCTTTTACACTCCTTTTCAAGGGGAAATGATTGTGGAGAATTGTTTTTCGAAATTGAAATGGAAATGGAAATTGATGGTATGATTAAGGCAAATTCTGAGGTTACTTTTGATGTTAATATTTCAAATATAGGCAAACAACAACCTACCTTAGTGCCTGAACATAATAAGAAAACTTGGACAATAGATGAGACATGCTTCAATGATGAGAGATTGTTTTGGAAAGTCGACATAGAGAAAAGGCAAAATCAAAGTAAGAGAGATGCAATTGTATTCCTGCAATGAAAAAAAACTAGGGGTGTACAAAAATCGAACCGGACCGAACCGAACCGATAAAACCGAACAGAATCGATTAAAAACCGAACCAATCCGATTAAAATCGGTTTAGTTCGGTTTTTTTTTTTTAAAAACCGAACCGGACCGAATTATATATATTATATTAATTTGATATAATTAAATTTAATTTTTATTATATTTTAAAAATATTTTACATATTTTTTAAAAAAAATTGGCCATCTTTATTGAAAATTAATATAAAAATTAAAGATTAGTCTTTGGGTCTAAACAAAAATTTGAAATTGATACAAAAATTAAAAAAATAGGTTCAAAAAAATTTGGCAAAAAAAAAATTTTTTTTTTCAAAAAATAGAACTCAAGTAGACCTATCAAGTCTATTTTTTTTAATATTTTGGTGGTTCGGTGGTTGAACCCTAAAACCGAACCGAATCGAACCGTTGAACACCCTTAAAAAAAACCTCATTTAAGGCCAAAGTCTAGAAATCCAGTTAAAATATTTGAGTCTATTGTGTCTAAAAATCCATTCACTAAAGACATATATTATGAATCTCTACACCTTCCCATTGCTTTCAGGAAAGGAATTGGATCATATACCCAACATCCCTGTTTAAATTTTGTGTCATACTAGAACCTATCACCACCTTATTATACTTTTATCCCACATTTGTCAAGTGTGGAAATATGTGAAAATATGAGATTGATTCTCGTATTCTATTATGATAAAAGAAAATACATATATATACAAGAAGGAAGATATCCTGATAACAGAATATCCGGCTAATCCAATCAAGCAAAATATGGAGATAAAATCTCCATAAAAATAGGAAAAGATAATTACAAAATAAATACATACAACTGGAAATAATAACTAACATAAAAACCAAATATCCTGATTGTGATTCTCCTAAAAATCAGCATGACAATCAACACTCCCCCTCAAGTTGGGGAATAGATATTGAACATTCCTAGCTTAGAACTCAGTTCTTCAAAAATAGTTCGTGGAAGTGCTTTAGTGAAGATATCAGCTGTTTGGGATTTTGTAGGAGTATAAACCAGTTCTACAATTGATTTGTCAATATTTTCTTCTATGAAATGTCGGTCTATCTCGATATGCTTTGTTCTATCACGGTGAATAGGGTTTCTTACAATGCTT
Organism: Gleditsia sinensis; assembly: GCA_037074535.1. Classification (NCBI taxonomy): domain Eukaryota; kingdom Viridiplantae; phylum Streptophyta; class Magnoliopsida; order Fabales; family Fabaceae; genus Gleditsia; species Gleditsia sinensis. The sequence continues at coordinate 44,892,975 of CM073472.1, read as the reverse complement.
ATGGCTGCTTGATTGTCACAAAACATCTTGATAGGCTTCTCAGTGATTATGCCTAATTCATTCAATAACCTATCCATATACCTTCACAAATGCCAAGGGCTAAGGCTCTAAATTCAGCTTCTGCACTACTTCTTGAGACAACAGATTGTTTCTTACTTTTCCAAGTTACAAGGTTTCCCCAAACATAAGAGCAATATCCTGAAGTGGATCTTCTATTATATATACTTCCAGCCTAGTTTGCATCGGAGAATACTCCAATCTCCCTTGTATCATTTCTTTTGAACAATAATTCTCTTCCAGGAGTCATTTTAAAATACCTCAGAATTCTGGTTACGGCTTCCATATGTTCTTCAGTTGGATTGTTCATGAACTGGCTAACAACACCAACTGAAAAACTAATGTCTGGCCGAGTATGAGAGATATATGAGGCGTCCTACTAACCTTTGATATCTCCCCCTGTCCACTGGGGTACTGTCTATTTCGGTACCAACCTTTTTTGATGAGTCCATTGGAGTATCTGCTGGTTTAAATCCAATCATAGCTGTTTCTTTTAGTAAGTCAAGTATATATTTGCGTTGAGAAACAAATATTCCTTTCTTTGATCTTGCCACCTCCATTCCAAGAAAGTACTTGAGTTATCTCAAATCTTTAATCTCAAATTCTCTAGATAAGTGTTTCTTCATCTCTGCCAATTCTTCTTTATAATTTTCTGTTAAAATGATATCATCAACATAAACTACTAGTATTGCTATTCTCCTTTCTAAGGAGAATTTCACAAATAATGTGTGATCAGCTTGACATTGTGTGTATCCTTGTTTGATTACTGATTTAGCAAATCTCCCAAACCATGCTCTAGATGATTGCTTGAGACCATACAAGGATTTTTTGAGTCTGCATACTTGATTCTGATTAGTAGGTGTTTCCAAGCCTGGAGGTATCTCCATATACACTTCTTCTTCCAAATTTCCGTTCAGGAAAGCATTTTTAACATCTAGTTGGTATAAAGGCCAATCAAGATTAGCAGCCAAAGAAAAGAGAACTCGAATTGTATTCAGCTTAGCCACAGGAGCAAAAGTTTCTTGATAGTTTATTCCATAGGATTGAGTAAAACCTTTGGCCACAAAACGACCCTTTAACCTATCCACACTTCCATCTACCTTATGTTTAATTGTGAAAATCCATTTACATCCAACTAGTTTCTTATCGGGTGGGAGACTAGATATGACCCAAGTTCCATTTGTTTCCAAGGCTTGGAATTCTTCATTAACTGCTTTCTTCCACTCTGGATGCATGAGAGCTTCATGGATGGAATTAAGAATTTGCACTTTATCAAGACCTGTTACAAAGGCTTGATAGGAAGGTGACAAACCGTCATAAGAGATAAAATTACAGATAGGATGTTTTGTACATGTTCTAACTCCCTTTCTCAGGGCTATAGGCAGGTCTGAATCTTCAACACACGGTACTAATTCAGTAGTTTCTATACTTGAGTGGATAGAAACTGAATTCGGATGAGACTCCTGGCCATACATGAGTGATTTTGGTTCCTCGAGTATCCTTGCGGTCATTTTCCTCCTAGTATAGACACGGAGCTCATTGTTTGTAGTATGTGATGGTTGTGAAGGATTTTTAGTTGCTAGTGGTGTAGGATGAAGGATTTTAACTGTTCTAGGTTGAGTAAATTCTGGTTGAGGAGTGTTTTGATTTCCTGGTGCAAATTCAGGAGGGATTTCTGTTGTCTCGGTTGTTCCAGGTTGAGTAAACTCTGGTTGAGGAGTTGGTTGGTTTTCTGGTGGTGGTGCAGCTTGAATGATAGATTCCCAAGGCTGATATGCTGTTATACTCTCCCCCTGCATGTCAGTTTTGGTGTAATAGGGTAGATGTTCAAAGAATGTTACATCCATGGATGTACATATCTTATGTGTCTTGGGAGAGTAGCACTTATACCCCCTTTGATGTGTAGAGTAACCTTATGCATTTTGAAGAAAGACATGAGAAGGTGTTTGAAATTTTAGGGTCTTTGATGGCATTCTATTTATTAGGTAAGATGCAGTCAAAACAACTTCTCCCCAAAATTGATTAGGAACATTAGTAGAGAACATAAGAGATCTAGCAACTTCAAGAAGGTGCCAGTTTTTCCTCTCAGCAATGCCATTTTGTTAGGGTGTATTAACACAAGAACTTAGGTGACTAATGCCTTGGTTTGAGAGATATTCTCCTAAAACAGAGTTGAAGTATTCTTTTGCACTATCTGTTGTTAGGACTTGAATTGGAGTTTTAAATTGTGTTTGAATCATGGAGTTGAATTTTTGAAATATTTGTCCAACCTCGGATTTGTCTTTCATTAGAAATATCCATGTCAATCTTGTGTGATCATCAATAAAAGAAACAAACCACCGTGCCCCAGTTATATTCTTTACCCTTGAGGGACCCCATACATCACTATGGATCATGGCAAAAGGGTGAGAAGGTATATAAGTAAGGCTATGATAGTTACTTTGTGTGTGTTTGGCAAGCTCACAAATTTCACACTTAAACAATTTTAAATTTTTATTCATGAATAGAGATGGAAATAACTTTTCAAGATACATAAAGTTGGGATGACCAAGACGATAATGCCATAGCATAATTTTAGAGTTTTTGTTGACATACAAATCTAAAGTGGACTGTTTAGAAGACTCACACCTAGCAGTTTGAGCTTGTCTTGTAGGAGTAGTGTTTCCCTTTAGGAGATAAAGTCCATAATCCAACTCAGCATTGCCAATCATCTTCTCCTAATTCAATTCCTGAAATTCACACATATTTGAGGAAAATTTAGCTTCATACTGCAGGTCTTGGGTTAATTTGCTAATGGAAATTAAATTACAGTTTAAATTTGGAACATGAAGAACCGAATTTAAATATATAGTATTAGTAACCCATATTGATCCAATTTCAGCTACTTTGGAAAGTGATCCATCAGTAATTCTGATAGTGTAGTCCTTTGGGCAGTGACTGTACTCATAAAACAAATCTTTGTCTCCAGTTATGTGATCAGAAGCTCCTGAGTCAATAATCCAAGATTTCAAAATTTTATTAGCTATAAGTGCTATTAAAAAATTACCTTTTTGTGCCAATAAACTTGTCCCTGTGTTACTGGCCAAAGATGGAGAATTCTGGCTTAGTAATTTTTTTAGCATGTCCAATTGTTCTTTAGTAAATGGATTAGTTTCAGCTGTGACATGTTTTTCCTCTGAGACATTGGCATTGTAAGCACGGCTGTCTTTGTTTTTGGATGGTTTCCAATCAGCAGGTTTGCCATAGATTTTCCAGCATGTTTCCTTATTATGTTCCAGCTTTCTACAGTGATCACACCAAGGCCTTCCTTTCTTCTGGAAGTGCTCGTTGTTGGTATTTGGAGGAGGTCCTCGTATAGCCAAAGCTGTTCCTTCAAGTACAGGAGTAATATTTGAGGAGCCCATCATGACTTTCCTCCTACTTTCCTCCTTGCGGACTTCAGAGAAGGTTTCTCTGAGATTTGGGAGTGGTTTGGTCCCCATCACTCTTCCTCTAACCTCATCCAATTCTTTGTTGAGGCCAAGAAGAAATTTGAACGTTCTTTTTTGTTCCACAATTTTCCTATATTATGATGCATCCTCGGGACACTTCCAATTCTGAGTTTCATACATGTCCAGCTATTGCCAATGACGTGAAAGTGTGTTAAAGTATTGGTTAACAGTAGATTCACCTTGTCGGAGGTCATGCAAGCGAGCTTCAATCTGAAAAATTTCAGACATGTTCTCAGTGCTGGAATACATCTCCCGAACAGCGTCCCATATTTCTTTTGTGGTTCCGTAAAGCAAAAAGTTCTCTCCTATGTCGTTATTTATGGAGTTGATGAGCCAAGACATCACTATGTGATTCTCGATTTTCCATATCCGGTACTTAGGATGCGTCTTTTCGGGAATGGCAATATCCTCGGTGAGATACTCATCCTTGCCTTTTCCACAGACATACATCATCACCGATTGAGACCACTAGAGGAAATTATGCCCATTTAGTTTGTGACCGGTGATTACCAGAGATGTTTCAGCGCCTCCGTGATGGTTTACGAAGGAATTCATCTCTGGGCTGGAGGTCACATCAGACGCTGAGCTTTGTCCTTCAGCGGCCATGGTGCGATGCGGGAGTTAGAATAGAGTGCGAGAATCAGTTTTCAGAGGCTCTGATACCATGTGAAAATATGAGATTGATTCTCATATTCTATTATGATAAAAGCAAATACATATATATACAGGAAGGAGGATATCCTGATAGCAAAATATCTGGCTAATCCAATCAAGCAAAATATGGAGAGAAAATCTCCATAAAAATAGGAAAAGATAATTACAAAAGAAATACATACAACTAGAAATAATAACTAACATAAAAACTAAATATCCTGATTGTGATTCTCCTAAAAATCAGCATGACAATCAACAAAATACTAAGTCTATATAGGAAGTACTAACAGTTCTCGAATGGAAGAAGGCTATTTATGAAATGATGGAAGCTTCGGAGAAAAATGAGATATGGGACATAGTGCACCTACTGGAAGGAAAGCTAGTGGTTAGTTGCAAGTGGGTGTTCACTATGAAATTTAACTTAGATAGACTCTTAGAACAGTATAAAGTAAGACTAGTGACAAAGGGATTTACACAAACCTATAGAGTTTAGTACTAGGAAATGTTTGCTCCAATTACAAAATTGAACACGATTCAGGTGTGTTGTTCACTAGTTGTAAATTTAGATTAGCCAACTAGATGTTAAAAATGCCTTTCTCAATAGGGAGTTGGTAGAGGAAGTTTATATGGATGCACCTCCTAGTTTTGAAGAAAAGTTTGTAGAAAAGATTTGCAAGTTGAAGAAATCTCTCTGGCCTAAAGTAGTCTCCATGTGCTTGATTTGAAAGATTTACCAAATTTGTCAAAGGACAAAGATATAGTAAAGGCAATCAGACCATATGATATTTGTAAAACATATAGATGGTGGAAATATGATAGTTGTGATTATATATATAGATGACATATACTCAAAGTGATGTTGATGAGATAAGCAGGCCAAAGAGATGTCTTGCATTGGAGTTTGAAATCAAGGATTTGGGTCTTCTACACTATTTTTTGGGCATGGAGGTTGCCAGATCTAAAAGGAGAATTCATATATCTCAAAGGAAGTATATCTCGGGCTTATTGGTAGAAACAACAATGAGTGGCTACAAACTAAGTGACACACCATAGACTCTAATTAGAAGTTAAGTGAGGTCTTAGATGGAGTTTCAGTTGATAAGGGTAGATATCAACATCTTGTAGGAAAGCTTATTTACCTTCCTATACAAGGCCAGATATTACTTTTATTGTTATTGTTTTGAGTTAGTTTATTCACTCACCATATAAAGAACCTCTACAGGCAATATACAAGATCTTGAGATATTTAAAGAGCTCGCCCAATAGAATTTTGCTATTTAAAAAAGGTTATCAAAGAAGTGTGGAAGTCTTCAAAGATGTAGACTAAGCGAGTTCGATTTTTGATAGAAGATCGACTCCCTATTACTGTATGTTCCTATGGGGAAATCTGGTTACTTAGTGAAGCAAAAAATAGAATGTGGTTGCGAGGAGTAGTACTAAAGTTGAGTTTATAGCTATGGCAAAAGGAGTATGTGAAGTGTTGTGGATAAAAGAGTACTTGAAGAGCTAAAGTTTGATGTTGAAGCGCCAATGAGGCTATTCTGTGATAACAAATCAACTATAAGCATTACAAATAACCCAATCCGTCATGATTATACTAAGCATATTGAGATTGACAGACACTTTATTAAGAAAAAATGAAAAATAGTTATCTAAATACCATTTGTTACCTTAGAACAACAAATAGCTAATGTGCTAAATAAAGGTCATTTTAAACAAAAATTTGAATTTTTCATTAACAAATTGGGCATAATTAATATCTATACACCAATTTTAGGGGGGTGTTGAATATATAGAAGGACTTATGTGGATATTTATCTGCTATTCCTAATAACTATTGTACAGCTCGTAACTCCTAGAATTAGGGGGATACTATTTTCGAAGATTAAGAGATATTATTTCCTAGAATTAAGGAGGCGTTAGTTCCTAGAATCTTGGAGATATTATTGTAAATATTGTCTATATAGCCTAACCTCTTGTAACATTGTAGAATCGTCCGAAAATACAAAAAATATTTTCTCCATCTCGGCTTATCTCAATTTTGTGCTAACCTCTTAACAAGAACCCTCCAGCCTAAAAATATTGTGTTAACTAAATAAGTGGTCAAAATGCTTGTTTGAGCAATTGAATCTACTTAAAAATCTAATATTGGATGCTTTCCATGGTTCCACATCCTCAAGAATATATTCTGGAGTTGTGTTATGTATTTTTAGAAACATGTGACTGAAGACTGTTTGCTTTTATGGACCTCTATTAGTCCACTGTTACCTTTAAGGAACTTAAAGGTGTCTTTTCAAGAATTATTGCAAAATCAGAATATGTCTCTTAATCTTTCTTCTTTTTTCTTCTTTTTGGTTTCTTTTTTTCCTTTTTTTGCACAGCTGAGAGATGACTTAATGACAATGCTTATAGCTGGCCATGAGACAACAGCTGCAGTTCTTACTTGGGCGGTTTTCCTGCTAGCTCAAGTATGTGTACCTAAGAAGCAGACTTTCGATATTTTTTCATGTTTATGATGGAAAATTTTGGGTTGTTTGCATGGCTTCTTTTCATCAGACCTTCCTCTTTCTGCTGCACCATCTAGATGCATATAAATTTGCTAATTGCAGAATACTGTCAAAATGAAGAACGCTCAAGCAGAGGTGGATTTGGTGCTGGGTGAGGGGAGACCAACTTTTGAATCACTTAAAAAATTGCAGTAGGTTCCACTGCCCGTTACCTTTTTATTTACTGGTAAATGTTTGATAAACTTTTTAATTCGCAAAAATTATATAAAATTATGAGGCATTATTATATCAGTGATAATATATCTTACGGAAATGGATGGAAAATTGCTATTTTCAATTAAAAGATATATTTATGAGTGCTTAATTGCAATTATTCATTCGTGATGTGGTTTTACTAATAATAATAATTGTATTAACGTTGGGGGTTTTGAGAGGGATTTTGTTGGAATATGGAAGGTTGTTGCTATTGTTTCTCTTTCTCTCCCTTCTTTCAAACATCTTGATAATTATGATTTGATGAGATTCTTAATTGGCAATATATATGTTTTCTTATATTTTATGGGATTGGATTTGTCATAATCTGTATACCTCAACTACGTTTCATTTGCAAGAATTCGTGTTTTTCTTTCTCGTCCTACAATTCTGAGTGTTGCCCCTCTGGGTTTGGTTGAACAACAGGGGAAAGGTTGATCCAAGCCCACCAAGCTTGCCATGTTTGTTAATCCTGAATTTAGAAGCATCAAAACTGAGAAAGTAAAGCTTTTGTACTCCTGGTACAGTTTAACATATGTTGCATGCTTTCAGGTACGTAAGACTTATTGTTGTAGAGGCTCTTCGTTTGTATCCCCAACCTCCTTTGCTGATTAGGCGTGCACTCAAGTCAGATGTTCTACCAGGTATTGCTTTTATTGAAAACTCCATGAAAATGGAATGTTTTGATGTAGGACAGCAACAACAAAAAATGAAAAATAACAAAAACTCTCAAATAAACTCAACTCAATATCAATTTATAATAATAATAAGGGTAAGAATAATAACAGTTAGAATTGAGTGTCAATAGTAGACTAAGTTGTATTTTCCTTAGTCGCACGTTACTTATTTTGTTTGCTGTATATTCTTTTTCTTATTATAAATATAATGCAGCTATCTTCTTACGCTTTCCAAACTAGTGTCTCTCTTTAGCAATTGGATATTTTGTACATGTTCAGACAACCTTTTCTAAGAGCAACTGGTATATTGAGATCAGAAGTAACAGAAGGGTTGCTCAACAGAGAAGGAGTAGTGTTACTTGGAATAGTGCTCTGAGACAATGATTGGTCTTGTGCCAGAATTATAGGAGCATCTCTTTTCTTTGGATGTGTGTCTCTTCTTGAATAAACAAGTACCTCTCGAGTACGTTCTCCTCCTGTTTGTGAGTCATTTAAGGTTGACATAGATAGGCTAGGAGCATCCTATTTCTCAATATTAGACAAAACATCAAGAACAAGAACAGGTGAGGGTACAGTAGTTTCTGAAAAAGATCCTCACTGTTCTCTATCTCCCCCTAAAACTTGCTAGAAACTTCATGGAAAACTAGCAGAATGGAAGCCACGCAATCAAAGAAAGCATAACAGAGAGCCCTTGCAGCTGAGGCATCCAGTGAAAACATCAATAGAGGACAACTCAGTCTGACACCCGAACAAGTCAAGGCACTACAGACTATTCTTTGCCACCACAGTGTTCCCTAACCTATAAGTGCAGCTATTGCTTGTAAAGGTAACTTAATCTCATCCTGTTTTCTTACACAGGCTAAAGAGAATAAGGATTGGATCATAGATACTAGTGCATCAAACCATATGACTGTCAATAAGCCAAAAAATGGTGTATCAATCACTTGCCTCTCAGGCTGTGATTTCTCTTCATTTATATAATATGTACAGAAGCATTCTATCCCTAGAATCAAGGCTAAGAATCTGCTAATCTAATTCCTATACAATCTGATAATAAATAAGCTCATTAAAAGCAAATCAAGATAATAATGTAAAAGAGTAAATCAAGGGAACAAATCAAAGATATCCGTTTGACATTAATGCAAAGCACATTAATGCAAAGCTATCTGTTGACAGCCTCCCTCAAATTGATGCGGGTTGATCAACAAGCATCAATTTGCTACTGAGAAAACAATGTCGATGACGAGTGAGAGTTTTGGTGAAGATATCAGCAATTTGTAGTTCAGTAGAAATGTGAGGAAGAGTAATAACACGAGTTTCAAAGGCTTCACGAATAGAATGACAGTCGACTTCAATATGCTTTGTGCGCTCATGATAGACAGAATTGGCCGTTATCTGAATAGCACCGGTATTATCAGCATGTAAAGGTGTAAGATCATTAACAGAAAAATCTAATTCACCAAGCAAACCCTGAAGCCAAATTATTTCCGAACAAGCAAGAGACATTGCTCGGTACTCGGATTCAGTAGAGGACTTAGAAACTCTGTCTTGCTTCTTACTCTTCCAGGAAATCAATGCATCACCTAAGAACACACACCAACCAGTGATGGAGCGATGTGTATCAGCACGACCAGCTCAATCAGCATCTATAAGCAACAAGACGAAGAGAATTACCTGCGGGAAAAAATAAACCTTGTGTAGAAGTGTCTCGAACATAGCGGATGATCCGTCGAACAGTAGCCAAATGAAGATGACGAGGATTCTGAAGAAACTGACTGACTTGTTGTACAACAAAAGAAATATCTGGTCTAGTGATGGTGAGATAGACAAGACTACCCACCAATTTGTGATATAAGCTGGGATCAACAAGTAAATCACCTTATTCTTTGCGAAGTTTGACATTTAATTCCATGGGTGTATCAAGAGAGATAGTTTCCTGCAATCCAACTGTAGCTACCAAATCACTAGCATATTTATGTTGATTGAGAGAAATACTAGAGGGACTTCGATGCACCTCAAGACCAAGAAAATACGTGAGAGAGCCAAGATCTTTCATATGAAAGGATTGTGAAAGATGTGTCTTAAGCTGGTCAAGTAAAGCAGAATTAGAACCAGTGATTACAATATCATTAACATAGACCCAAAGGACAACAAGACCCATGTCGGATTTCCGAAGAAATAATAAAGTGTCATGTTTGCTCTGCTGGAAAGAAAATTATAATAACGTGCTTCGAAATTTATCAAACCAGGCCCGTGGAGCTTGTTTGAGACCATAAAGAGAGCGACGAAGTTTACACACATTGGAGGTCGGAGAAAAAAACAATCCCGGAGATGGCTTCATATAAATACACTCTTTAAGATCCCCGTGAAGGAATGCATTTTTAACATCCATCTGATGTAGTGGCCAATCATTAGAGGCAGTAAGAGCTAGGATCATACGAACAGTGGTCATCTTAGCTACAGGAGCAAAGGTCTCCTCATAATTCACACCATATTCCTAATGGTTTCCAAGAACAACAAGCCGAGCTTTATAACGATCCAAACGTCCATCAGAGCGAACCTTGACTGAGTAAACCCATTTACAACCCAGAGGAACAATAGTGGAAGGACACAGTTCAATGTCCCAGGTGTGATTGGCCTCTAGAGCGGCAATTTCTTCCTGCATAGCTTGTCGCCAACAATCATGCTTAACAGTATTTGAGTAGCATATGGGAATATCAAAATTGGACAAGGTAGCAGTAAGAGTTGAAGTAGTAGTGCCATTAGAAAAACCATACCTATCAGGAGGTACAGACACTCGAGGAGAGCGACGTACCAAAGGCTCGGGAGGTGCTACGACTGACTGATTCTGGTGCATGTTAGGATCAGATAGCGGTTGAGCTACCGGAAGAGACCGTGTGTGAGATGGTCTTGTATATACCATACCAGGTTTAAAGCGAGACCTAACTTGATGAAGATCTGAGAGAGACTGCTCAAAGAAAGGGAGGACCACAATGGAAGAAGAAGAAGAGGACACAGATGAAACATGAAAGAAATGTTGATTTTCAAAGAAAATAACATTGCGAGAAATACGTGTACGATGTAAAGTGAGATCATAGCAAACAAATCATTTTTGACACACATTATATCCAAAGAAAACACATCGAACGGATTGAGCAGATAATTTATGTCTCTCAGAAGGAGGTAAATGAACAAAACATACACAGCCAAAGATACGAAGATTATCATAATTAGGTTCTCTAGCAAACAGGCGAAAGTAGGGAGATTCCATGTGTAAAATTTGGGAAGGTAAACGATTAATTAAGTAAGTAGCAGTCTTTAGAGCCTCAACCTAAAACATGGATGGAACAGAAGATTCTAACAAAAGAGTACGTACCATATCAAGAAGATGACGATTCTTGCGTTCGGCTACTCCATTTTGTTGGGGAGTAGCGGGACATGAACGTTGATGTATGATCCCTTTGGAAGCCAAGAATGCCTGAAACTCAGTCGATATATATTAACCACCAGAATCAGTACGTAATGTCTTAATATTCGTAGAAAATTGATTTTCAACATATGCTAAAAATTCAGTGAAAGTACGAAAAATCTCAGATTTAGAGCGAAGAAAATAAACCCAAGTGAATCTGCTATGATCATCAATGAAAGTCACATAATATTTAAATTTTTCATGTGAACTAACCGGGAAAGGGCCCCAAACATCACTATGGATAAGATCAAAACAATGAGAAGCTCTACTAGCATGCAAAGGAAAGGGAAGAGTTTTGCTTTTACCAAATTTACAAGATAAAATTTGAGGATTAGGATAACCTAAACGGCGATGCCACACCAAACTCAAAGTAGGAACATTATTACAAGCAAAAGACGTAATAGAAGAAACTGAAGGAAGAGCTGGAACAGGTAAAAATAGTGGAAACAAACGCCCCACTTTAGGTCTCTTCGCGATCGCCGTCCCCGTTACCTGGTCCTGTACAACACAACCATCACCAGAAAAATTAACAGCACAATTGTTATCAACTAATTGACTAACAGAAATAAGATTTGTGGAAAGTTGAGGAGCAAGAAACACATCAGTAAACGTAGAGGAGGCATTTCCGACCGCAGCGATGGGCAAAGAATTGCCATTAGCAGTCTGAATGGTAGATTGACCAGCATAAGGTCGAACATGAGACAAAGTTTTGAGAGTATTTGTCATGTGATTAGAAGCCCCTGAGTCTACATACCAGAGTGTAGTAGAATTGTTACCTTGAAATCCCATTGCAGATAATGCGGAAACTAACATCTGTTGCACCATGTCAGAGTGCAGTAAGTGGGTGCAGGCGGTGCAAGATCAGAGGAAGCTCTTGAAGAAGAACCATATGATGCAGAAGACACCGGAGGAATAGTAACAACAGTTTGAAAGGCTTGAGCTGGACGATTCTGAGGACGGATACGGCATTCTTTAATAATATGACCATTTTTCTTACAATAAGAACAATATTTTTTAGGACAATTGGCAGCAATATGCCCATATGCTTTACAGCAAAAACATTGCAGATTTCTAGAGGGCATAGGTGGTCCTTGGGCTGCATAAGCCATAGTTGCCGTCCCAGAACTTCCATGAGATTGCTCCAAAATAATCTGAGTACTAAGACGTTGTTCTTTGCGTAGTAACTCACCAAAACAAATGTCAAGAGAAGGAACAGGTGATCGGTTTAGTAGAGAGAAGCGAACAGATTCATATTCTGGACGTAGTTTCATAAGAAATTGGTCACGCTGACTAGTATTATGAAGATTCTAAATAGTTGAAAGTTCATGCCAGAGAGTTGAAAATGTCGAGTAGTAGTCTTGAATGGAAAGACTACCATGTTGAAACATAGCAATCACATATTCTAACTGAAAACGGCGAGCATCATTAGTTTGATGATAAGCCTGTTTCAAATAGCTCCACATAGATTGAGCCGTGCGATGAGCCTGCAAATTGGTCACAATATGGGGCTCCACCGAACTAAGAAGCCAAGACATGATTCTAGCATCAAGCACAACCCAAGAAAGAAAAGACGCAACATCTTTGGATTTGTCAGTGTCAGATGTTGGTACAACATCCGTGCCATCAATGTGACCCCAAAGGTCTTTGCCTTTGAGAAAAAATTCAAATTAAAAAGCCCAAGTAGCGTAATTTTTGCCCGTAAACTTGACGCACATTGGGGCAGAATCCATTGAAAATAAAAGAAATCCAAGACAGCAAAAAATAATGGGCCAAGAAAATAGCGGACAAAAGAAAATCGAAAAACCTGAAACAGAGTTGCTGAAATAAAAGCCTGGGCCTGCGGCTTGTTGGTTGGGTCTGGATACCACAGAGACAGGAAAAAAATACCGAGATGCCACGACGCAGAAGGAGCCAAAATGCCGAGATGCCACGACGCAGAAGGAGCCAAGACGCAGAAACTGAAGAAGCCGAAACACAGAGAAGGAACCGAGACGCAGAACGTTGATATGTGCAGCACTTATACACTCGATACAGGAGATGCTGAAGGAGCCAAAACGCAGAGAAGATGCCGATAAACAAAACGTCAACACTCAGGAGATGCGACCCAACTCGAGAATGTGTAGACAGCACCGATAAATGGAATGCCCAGCCCGAGAATGTTCAGAAAGCGCCGAGATGCAACCCAGACAGAGACGCACGCTGTATTGGCTGCAGAAGGCACCGATACACAAAGCTTGAAAAACACACGCCACAAAAAAATTAATCCTGCTCTGATACCATGTCAATAAGCCAAAAAATGGTGTATCAATCGCTTGCCTCTCAGGCTGTGATTTCTCTTCATTTATATAATGTGTACAGAAGCATTCTATCCTTAGAATCAAGGCTAAGAATCTGCTAATCTAATCCCTATACAATCTGATAATAAATAAGCTCATTAAAAGCAAATCAAGATAATAATGCAAAAGAGTAAATCAAGAGAACAAATCAAAGATATCCGTTGACATTAATGCAAAGCACATTAATGCAAAGCTATGACATTAATGACTAGTAATCAGGACATGTTTTCAACCTATAAAACATGTAAGGAGAGTCTATAAATTACTATGGCTTATGGCAAAGTAGCAAAGGTCAAAGGGCGTGGCACTATAAAACTCTCAAAACTAGACCTAAAATTAATTCTTCATGTTCCAAATTTAATATGCAATTTGGTTTCAATTAGTAAACTCACTATAGACCAAAATTATGCAGTGACATTTTTCTCTTCTCTATTTGTGTGTTTCATGACTTATTTTTGGGGAAGATGATTGGCAGTGCTAAAGAGTGTGATGGCCTCTTCTTCTTCACTGATTCTGATTATCCTCAAAAACAAAATCGCATTAAAAGGTCTCTTTTTCAACCATTTCCAACTCTGAGGTTCTGTTATGGCATAAACGCCTTGGTCATCTTAGTTTTTCTTACCTAAAATCTTTGTACCCCCTATTATTTATAAATAAAGATGTTTCCAGCTTCCATTGTGAACACACTGTATCTTGGCTAAACAAACCAAAAACTCATATTCCTCCCATTCCTATCAACCAACGAAACATTGTCAGCTCATACACAATGACATTTAGGGTCCTACTCGAGTTGCTTCACTTACATGGACAAGATGGCTCATCACTTTTATTGATGACCATAGCCGAGTCTGTTAGGTGTATCTTATGAATGAAAGAATTGAAGCAGGCCCTATTGTTAAACAATTTCATAAATATGTTTCTAATGTCTTCCAATCCCAAATACAAATTTTTCACATTGATAATGGGAGAGAATATTTCACAAATGACCTAACAAATTACCTTGTTAATCACGATGTTCTCCACCAACATTCTTGCATATACACTCCCCACCAAAATAGGGTTCCTGAACACAAAAACAGACATCTTTAGAGGTAACCTGATCCAAGATGTTTACCAACAATGTTCCAAATAAATATTAGGAAGAAGCTATACTCATAGTAGCCTACCTTATTAACAAAGTACCATCAAAACCTCTCAACCTCCATCCCCCAATCAACTGCTTATTAGACACCTTTCCTCAAGTTCATCTCCTTCATTCTCTTCTCCCAAAAACATTTAGTTGCATAGCTTTATCATACAATCATAATCCCTAGAGGAAAAATTGATCCATACTCCTCTACACAAAAAGGATACAAATTGTATCATCCTGCATCAAAAAGGTTATTTGTTTTATATGATGTCACATTCCTTACGACCAACCCTTTTATTCCTTTGGGACTCATCAAGGAGAGAATTTAAATGAAGAAAACCATTGGAACCCAACTATATTTTTACCTATATCCCTCCCATCACCTAGACAACCTCAAACCTCAGATTCTGCAACTTCAAACAACCACTCTATTCAATCCTCTAATAGTCCCTCCTCGGACTCTACCTTAATGAGACATGACCACACATCACATCAAGGGGGAGAACAAAACCCAAACAAACCTATCATGGTTTATTCTAAAAGGCCGAAAGCTCTTCCTCCAGAGACTACCCAATCATCAAAATCGGAGATAACTCTAGATTCCACAAATGAAGATATAGATCTATATATCCTAATTGCTCTTAGAAAAAGGGTACGGAAATACACTTAGCATTTTTTTATCTAACCACTTATCTTATGCAAAATTATCTAACAAGTACAAGGCCTTTGTTGCACAAGTTGACAACATCAATATACCGAAAGACATCCAAAGTGCACTCCAAGATCCTAAATGGAAGGCATCAATTAAAGAAGAAATGAATGCTCTACTATAAAATGATACATGGAAAATAGTTGATCTTCCACAAAGAAAGAAGGTTGTGGGATGCAAATGGATATTCTGTGTGAAGACTAAACCAGATGGAGATTGGAAAGGTAGAAAGATACAAAGCAAAATTAGTGACTCAAGAATACATTCAAACATATGACATTGATTATGAGGAGACATTTGCACCCTTAACAAAAATGAACTCAATCAGGTTTGCTACTCTCTCTTGCTGTAAACCTTGACTGGAAACTCTACCAAATGGACATTAAAAATGCTTTTTTGAATGGAGAGTTGGAAGAGGAAGTATTTATTAAGATGCCTCCCGATTTCAATGATGAAAATACCAAAGTGTGTCGTCTTAAGAAGTCCCTGTTTGGATTAAAATAGTTTACAAGGGCCTAGTTCACTAGATTTAATTCGGTTAGGAAGTCTTTCAGTTACACACAAGGACAAGCTTATCATTCCTTATTCATTAAACAAGGAAGAAGTGAAAAAAAGGCCATCCTCATTGGGTATGTAAATGATATGGTTTTTACAAGTTATGACCGGGAGGAGATTGGCAGATTAAAGAATCATTTAAAAAGTGAATTTCAAGTTAAGGACCTTGGAACTCTAAGATACTTTCTTGGGACGGAGGTAGCCTAAAGCCAACAAGGAATATATGTTACAAAAAGAAAATATGTCTTAGACCCACTACAAAAACTGGGAAAACTAGGTGCAAGCCTGCCATCATTCCCCTAGAAAAAAATTGGAAGTAGAAAATCATTAATGATGACCCTTCAATAGACTATGGAAGATATCAGAGATTAGTAGAAAAATTAATATATCTTACACTTAATGATTTTTCCTTCAATAGACCATGGAAGATACCAGAGATTAGTAGAAAAATTAATATATCTTACACTCACATGACCTAATATTACCTATAGTGTAAGCATAATAAGTCAGTTCATGCATTGTACTATCAGAAGACACATGGAAGCAACCAATAATATATTAAAATATCTCAAGGGAACTCCAAGCAAGGGGATTTTATTTAGGAAAGGCAGAGACAGAAGGATTTGCAGATGCTAACTATGTAGGTTCAGAGGACAATAAATCTACTACAGGCTACTTCACAAAGGTTTGGGAAAACTTTGTTATTTGGAGAAGTAAAAAACAATCAGTAGTGGCAAGAAGCACATTGAAACAAAGTACCAAACAATTGCACAAGGAATATGTGAATTAATTTGGATTGAGAAACTTCTAGCAGACCTAAGATTTCCTATAGAAGGTCCTATGAAGTTATACCGTGACAGCAAATCAGCTATAAGTATAGTTCACAACCATGTCCAGCATGACCAAATGAAACATGTGAGAATAGATAAGAGCTTTATTAAGAATGAAATTGACTCGGGGGCAATACACATCTCCTATGTTCCAACAAAGCACTAGGAAGTAAATATTCTTACCAAGGCCTTATCCAAACCTGGATTTGAATTCTTAATTAGCAAGTTGGGAATTATTGATATCTATTCACCAGTTTAAGGGGGAGTGTTGGAGGAAATCCTGGGATTTTATTTGCTTTTAATATGTGATTAGGCATTTAATATAATTAGTTGTAAATATAGATGACTAATCCCAGATTTTTAGCTTCGGTAGGGTAGGAGAAAATCTCTTTTATCCTTCTCTTTCTCCTAGATTTAAGCCAGTCTTGGTATATATATTCTTGTACCCTGGATTCTGAAGATTAATGAAGGGAGCATTCATTCCAAAATCCTTTATTGAACTTTTTGTATCACTTTAGTACCGAAAAGAATAGATTTGTTTCAACCCTATAGAATATTTGATCTTTGAAAGATTGTGTAGTATTATTTTAGTACCTCTAGAAAGGTAAAATTGGAACAAAATCATACTTTCTAGTACTAAAGTGGAGCAAAAAGGGTTTAGAATATCAAACTGATAATTGCATTTCTTTCAAGGATCAAAATAAGGTTTTTGTCTAACCAAAACTGCTGAAGTGTTGTGGAAAACTTCTGATCCAATAGCTACTTCAAACCATGATCAATCCAAATAACAAAGTATCTACCTATCAATTACTCTAGCCATTTATCTCCTGCATACACTATAGCCAACTGCTTCGTATCATATACTGACATCATTTGGTATTTAGGAGACAATTCCTTGCTTAAGAAAGCAATAGGATGTCCCTTTTCCATCATTACTACTCCAATTCCTTGATTAAAAGGATCAATTTTAATGATGTAGGTTTTTGTAAAGTAGGCGAAAGTAACACAGGTCAATAGATGTCTTACATATTCCTTGAAACTTCTAATATATTGTGGCAAAGAAAAATTCTACCATCCTACCCAAAAACAACTCGGAGCCTAAAGAGAAGAGAGTTCAGTCCACAAGAAGCTAGCAGAGCTTTAGCCATTGAACTACATCCATCTATCCTACCTAAACAGTAACCCCTTTTTTGTTTGTTCGTCGAATGATGCTAGTGGAGACAAATTCCTTCTAGCTAATGAAAATACTACTCCAGTCTTCCCCTTCATTACCAGTGGATCCTTCTTCTCCCTAAGAATTGAAAAAACTAGTTGACAGGGAGTGAGGAATAAAAACCAACAATCAATTTCCCACTTTTGATGTCCCACGATTTTGCTAGTTTAGAAAATAAAGGGAAGGCAAGAGTCACTAGGTCTGATTTTTTTATGTAAACTTTCCAACCATGACTTTGAGTTATAATATCCTTGGTCAGCAATTTGGATTTTGTTGTTTCATTTATGGTGGGAGATTTTGCTCTGATATCATGTGATCATGAGAGCAAAAATTGCCTAATTCTTATTGAGTCAGAGCCGATACATATATACACCAAAAGGTGAGAAGAAGAGCTACAATTAAGGAGATAAATTTGAAGAATAAAATCCTAACAAAGCCTAGAATCATGTTATCCTAGAATCAAGCTAATCTTCCCACAAAATCAGTAACTATATACACAGAAACATATCCTAATAAATACACAGTCAAAGATAATCTTGATCACAAAAGATTTAACAATTAATAATATCTCTATTAATCTAATTTATAATAGGTAATTTTGATGTCGTTTGACCCATGTAACTGACCCCACTTAGTGAAAAAAGGTTTGGTTATTGTTGTAATATTATTGCATCTATAGACCATGCTTAGATATGCCTTGATCCTGATGAAATCAAGACCAACAATGTAAAGAGGACAGTTTTATTGCCATAGCTAATAACATGACAAGCAGTATTTAGTTGCATTGGCCAGCATTGCCCGGTCAAGAAAAACAAAACAAAATGAAAGAAATAGTAAAATAGGTAATTAGATAGAAAGGGAATCATACATAGACTTATAATTTACTCATGTTGACATATCACATAGTAATATGTAAAAATTGGTACCCTGATGTGAAGATTTGTTTCCAACTATACCTAAAAAATTTACAATAAAGTACGTCCAATAAAGCTTGCACTACTAACTTACATATGAATAGTTGGCCAATCAATGGAAGGAAAGGCCAATGCATTGTCTACATGAAATTGTGTTGATGTAAGCTTTACTCATAAAAAACACATTATTTTTTCAGTACAGCTACAAGACCTGCAATATTGTATGGTACTTACTGTTGAGTAGTTAAAAAATAACATAAAGATAAACTCAATATCGCAAAAATAAAAATGTTATGCTAAATATGTAAACACACTAAAAGAGATATGATTAAAAGGAAGTGCATTAGAGATAAAGTTGAGTAGCACCTATCATAAAAAAATAGTAGAATCTTGCTTAAAGTAGTTTGCCATATGTGAAGAAGACCCGTAGAAGTCCTACTGAGAATAGTATATTAGATAGAGAGCAGCCCGATAATTAGAGGTAGAGGAAAATCAAAGAAAATAATAGGTGAAACTATTAAGAAAGATTTAACAATTACTAATCTCTCTATTGATCTTTTTTATAATAGGCCATTGTGGTAACGTTTGATCCATATAGTTGATCCCATCTAGTTGAAAAAGACTTAGTTGTTGTATTTATGATTGGAGAGTCAACAATTTATTAACTAGATTCTAAACTTTATACTCAAAAAAATTAGACATCAAACACGTATTTCCATAATGTATCTGACTTTGTTTTTGATGAGGTTTTAAGATTTACCATTTTCTACCTTCATCTAAAAGTGTGATGATTTTCTTTTTAGCAATTATTTCTTAATTTGTTGCTCCCATTTGAGATAGTGTCTCTATTGACTTAATGTCATTTCTGCAGGAGGGTACAAAGGGGAGAAAGATGGTTATGCAATTCCTGCTGGGACTGATGTCTTCATATCTGTGAGTACTAATTTTGTGACACTCAATTTTATAGTGAGAAGTAGACATTACAAATGCACGGATATTTTGGACTACGGTCCTCTCATATTTTACAGGTACATGACATGACACAATCCTGTTCTATAAATTAGATTCCCACATTTACTTCACAATTTATCAAAAACCCTGAATGTGCCACATTGTAACTTATACCTTTTCAAATAAAATTACACTTTTTTTCATTTTTCTTCTGTTAGCTTCCTTTTTGCATTAAAAGTATTTCTACCCATTCACAGTCAACAACAATAACATGGTTGAGAACTGAATTTTCTTTGCCGAACCCTTTAACTGAAAGGAAATGCAGTTTCTTAATTGTCAACTAGAAATGTTAGAAATATTTGTTGTGTATTATTCAACATTCATAGGGAATTTATACAAGTTGCTGCAGCTCTTTTAATCATGGAGCATATTGTGTGTGACAGACAAACAATAGTGGTACAGCTCCTACACCTCCTTTAATCATGGAGAATATTGTGTGGCAGACAAACAATGGTGGGAGAAAGAAAGAAGAATAATAGTGAACGGACCCTACTGACCCTATTTGGTCCTACAATCCAACACTCCCCCTCAAGTTGATGCATAGATATCAAACATGCCCAACTTGGTAATTAAATATTCAAAATGTGATCTTAAGAGTCCCTTGGTAAGGATGTCAGCTGTTTGTTGATTTGAGGGTACAAAGGACATACAAATGATTCCAACTTCCAGTTTTTCCTTAATGAAATGTCTGTCAATTTCAATATGTTTGGTCCTATCATGTTGGACTGGATTATGTGCTATGCTGATTGCAGACTTGTTGTCACAATATAATCTCATAGGTCCATCCCAATTAATCTTCAAATCTTCTAGGATGATCTTCAACCAAAGTAACTCACACACCCCTTGAGCCATAGCTCGAAATTCTGCTTCTGCACTAGATCGTGCTACTACACCTTGCTTCTTACTTTGACATGTCACAAGGTTCCCACCAAGAAATGTACAGTATCCGATAGTTGATCTTCTATCAATAATGGATCCAGCGTAGTCTGCATCTGTGTATACTTCAAGTAAACGACCTCCACTTCTTTTAAATAATATACCTCTTCCTGGTGTCCCTTTGAGATATTGTAATACCCGATGAACTGCTTGTAGATGAACCTCTTTTGGATTGTGCATAAACTGGCTAATCACACTTATTGCATAAGCTATATCTGGTCGTGTGTGTGATAGATAAATGAGTCTTCCCACTAATCGCTGATACTTTTCTTTATTCACTGTTATGTCTCCTTCTGCTTCTCCCAATTTATGATTAGGATCAATCGGGGTATTTGCAGGCTTGCATGTTGTCTTGCCTGTTTCTTTGAAGAGATCTGTGACATATTTTTGTTGAGAGATAAAAATGTCTTTCTAAGAGTGAGCCACTTCAATCTCAAGGAAGTATTTTAGTCTTCCTAGTGCCTTGATCTCAAATTCTTCAGACAAGTGTTGGCTTAGGACTAGTTGTTCGTTGTCATCATTTCCTGTCACTATTATATCATCAACATATACCAATAGAGCTGTAACTCCCTTAGATGAATGTTTGATGAATAAAGTATGATCTCCTTGACTTTGTCTATATCCCATGGCTTTCATAACCCTAGTAAATCTTCCAAACCATGCTCGAGGAGATTGTTTGAGTCCGTATAGAGTCTTTCTTAATTTACACACTGATTGATCGGATGAGCTATTCTCATAACCTGGTGGAATCTGCATATAGATCTCCTCTTCTAATTCTCCATGCAAGAATGCATTTTTGACATCGAATTGTTGTAAATTCCAATTAAAATTAGCTATTAATGACAACAAAATTCTGACAGTGTTCATTTTTGCTACTGGAGCAAATGTCTCCAAGTAATCAATTCCATGAGTTTGTGTATAACCCTTTGCCTCCAATCTTGCCTTATATCTTTCTATAGACCCATCTGCTCTATACTTTATTGTATAAACCCATTTACACCCTACTAATTTTTTTCCTTCAGGTAATTTGACCAGTTCCTAAGTATTGCTTTTCTCTAATGCATTCATCTCCTCATTCATGGCTTGTTTCCATTTCTCATCAGATAAAGTCTCGGATAAGGTGGTAGGAATGGAGATAATGTTTAGGCTAACAAGAAAAGCCTTGTGAGATAGTGAGAAATTCTTGAATGACATGAAATTTGAGAGAGGGTATAAAGGTCGTTTTGTGCATTCTCTAGTTCCTTTCCTAATGGCAATAGGAAGATTTTGGTCACCATTATCCATATGGGTTTCAATCTCATTTTGCAATATAGATTCAGAAGTTGTTACCTCATTTTCAGGATTTGGAATGGATTCTTGAACTTGCACAGATTCCGGAACAACATCTTTTCTCGTTGAAAACACTTTGTCATATCTTACATCCTCAAGAGCAGAGCTTGGCTTTTCAGACATAGAGGAATATAGGTTTTCAGGGGAATCTAAGTTGGAGTGTGAATTTGATGGGGAAGATGATGATGGTAGGTCAAGAGGAATAGCAAAGTCAAGATCCATTTTTCCTTCCATAGCAGAATTCTCCCCCTGAGGATAAGAAGGGACAAAATAGGGCTCGTTTTCATTAAAGGTAACATCTGTTGAGACATAAAATTTTTTAGATTAGGAATGATAACACTTATATCCCTTTTGAGTTGGAGAGTAACTCACAAAGATATATTTTAGAGCCCTTGGATCTAATTTTCCTCTATTTGGACTATGAATATGAACAAATGATACACACCCAAATATTCTAGGAGTAAGATTATTTGAGTGTTGGAAGTTAGGATAAAAGGTAGAGAGAATTTCTATTGGAATTCTATATTCTAAGACTCTAGAGGGCAATCGATTGATAAGATGTGCCACAGTAAGAATAGCTTCTCATCAAAAGAATTTTGGCACATTTTTTTGAAAAAGTAAGGCACGGGTTGCCTCAAGAAGATGACCATTTTTTCTTTCTGCAACTCCATTTTGTTGAGAAGTGTATACACAAGATGACTCGTGTATGATCCCTTCCTGTTGGAAATATGGAGTTAAGACTTGATTGAAATGGTCTTTAGCATTATCTGATTGAAAACGTTTGATGCTAACTCCAAATTGATTTTTGATCATAGAATGAAAGTTTGGGAGAACACTACTAACATCAGATTTGTTTTTAAGCAAAAAGATCCAAGTAACACGGGTACAATCATCAATGAATGAAACAAACCATCGTGCCCCAGAGATATTAGAAATAGTAGAAGGCCCCCAAATATCACTGTGAATGAGATAAAAAGGAGTTGAGCATCTTTTATTACTTACTGAAAAAGGTACACGTTTGTGTTTAGCTAGCTCACACACTTCACACTGAAAATTTTCAATATTCAATCCTTTAAACAAAGAAGGAAATAAGATAATAAGGGTCCCAAAAGATGGATGTCCAAGACGTCGATGATAAAGCCAAATTTTTTCTTTATTAGATAAATGAGATTCAAAAATAAGAGATTGAGGTAACTTGCTTTGAGTGATGCTTGAATTATTCAGTGTTTCAAGGTAGTAGAGACCATCTCGTTCTCTAGCATGTCCAATCTTCCTCCCTGAATCTTTGTCCTGAAAAGTACAACAATCATGGTAAAACATGACATTGCAACATAAATCTCGAGTGAGTTTTTGGATAGAGACAAGATTAGTGGATAATTTAGGAACATGAAGAACATTTTTTAATAGGAGAGATGGGCTTATTCTGACATCTCCTATACCTGCTACAGTAGTCAAAGATCCATTAGCTGTGGCTATTTTTCTATTACTTGGGCAAGGAGAATATGTGCAAAAAACATTTAGTGAGTGGGTCATATGGTCAGTGGCACCTGAGTCCATGACCTAAGAAGCAGCAAAGAACTTATCCGAGACATGTAATCCAACAGAAATAGGAAACTCACCTGTATATGCTAATGAGCAAGTACCTGAGGGTTTATCAAGGTTGCAAATAAGGGTTCTCAACCTTTCTACCTCATCTTGATTGAGACAGACTGATTCTTGTGGTGTTGTTGCTATGTGAGCCTGAGAATTACTTCTTGCCTGTCCTCCCTTCTGTCCCCATTCTCGACTTGGTGGTTTTCCATGAAGTTTCCAACATCGTTCTCAAGTATGACGTGCTTTCTTGCAATAAATGCACCATAAGTTGTCCTTACCGTCAGCTTTATAGATTTTCTGTTGATCTGATTTTCCAGCCATTAGTGCTTGCTCTGAGTTAGTTCCAATTTTTACCACCATAGCAGAATTATTAGTACTTGATGGCTCAAGCATCAGCTCTCTTCTACTTTCTTCATCACGCACTATTGCCACTATTTCATTAAAACAAGGAACTTCTTATTTCCCAAGTATTTGGATTCGTACTTGGTCAAATTCTGGATTGAGTCCAACCAAAAAATCATAGACTCGATCTTGTTCAATGAAATCTTTTAGAATAGCAGCATCCTCAGGACACTTTGTTTTTATTGTCCTATAATGATCAAGTTCCTGCCAGAGAGATTTTAATTGATTGACATATTCAGTAACTGACTTACCCCTTTGTTTAGCAGCTGTTGTCTTTACCTTTACCTCATATACTTGGGCAGCATCCTTAACTTTAGAATATGTTTGTTGAACAGCATCCCAAATATCTTTGGCAGTGGTCAAGAATATACAAGTATCACTGATTTGAGGAATCATTGAATTCCATAACCATGCCATAATCATGGAGTCTTCTTCATCCCATGCTTCAAATGTAGGATCTCCTGGCTTCGGTCCTGTTCCCGTAAGATGACTTAACTTATCTTTCCCTTTGAGTATGGTGCGAATAAGTTGAGACCATTTAAGATAATTCTTGCCATCTAGTCTGTAGGTAGCTTGAATATGTTGTAGTTCCCCGTACTGTTGGGTTTGGCCACTCCCCCTTGATTCAACAACCTCAGACATAATAGATATATATAGTCTTAATCCCTCTAGTTTTTTTTTTTTTTTACTATGAGTAAAACCAGAGGAGAGTATGTCTTCTGTGAAGGAAACAAAGAAACAAAGGCAGCAAAACACCAGGAACAGCAGAAACAGAGGATAGGTTTAGAGATGAAAAATAGAGAAAAAAAATACTAAGTGCAAGGTAAAACAAATACTCCAGCAATGAAGGTTGGGTTGGGAGTTGAGAACTTCAGCAATGAAGGCTGGTCTGGGCAGCAGAGGTAACCAATAATAAAGGCTGGGTGAAGGGCAATTAAGGCCGAAACCAGCTTGCAGGGTGATCCAACTACTTCACAGCTTCCACCAGTGAAGGAGCAGCAATGATGCACTTCCTCCAGCGAAGGAGCAGCAATGAAAGCACCAGCAGCAACAAGGCTAGAAACAGCAAACAAAATGGGTTGTGATGCACATAAACTGCAATGAAGACAGAGGAGGAAAACACTAGGTGCAAAGCAGGGAAAAACTCCAGCAATGAAGGCTGGAAGGAAGGCTGGAAGAACACTCAATGAGTATAACCTTGCTCTAATACCATGTCAACTAGAAATGTTAGAAATATTTGTTGTGTATTATTCAACATTCATAGGAAATTTATACAAGTTGCTGCAGCTCCTTTAATCATGGAGCATATTGTGTGTGGCAGACAAACAATAGTGATACAGCTCCTACACCTCTTTTAATCATGAAGCATATTGTGTGTGGCAGACAAACAATAGTGGTACAGCTCCTACACCTCCTTTAATCATGGAGAATATTGTGTGGACAGCTCCTACACCTCCTTTAATCATAGAGAATATTGTGTGGCAGACAAACAATAGTGAGAGAAAGAAAGAAGAATAATAGTGAACTGACCCTACTGACCCTATTTAGTCCTACAATCCAACATTAATGAACATCTATAATGATGGATTGAGTAGCACAAGTGAGTCTACAAATTGGTCGAATAATGGATGTTGTGTCACTCACAAAAGCATATCCACAAACAGCTTTCCTCAAACATCAATAAAAATGATACAAGAAATTGCAGCTTCATATGGAAATAAAGTTGAAAATTAGAGTAAACAACGCCACACTTTCAAACCATTAATAAAACTAAGTTAAATGTGTGGCTTGACCTACAATAGTGGCTCCTATCAGAACATGAGATGATCCTATGTTAGAATTTCAATAAACTTTCACAGAAAAACACTAAATAACCAATTTAATTTTAACAGTCTACACACAACAAACAATACAATCTGGTTGGAATACTTCACAAGCAGCCCCATAAGCCAAAGCTTGTTCTGAGACAAATCCCAGCCCTCACACAACAAGCAGTAAAAACGTACCTACCCCTCAGACCCTCACTTACACCTAAAACCAGCCCCACACACTCAAGAAAACTACCACTAACCTCCCACACATAACTGCCACACATTGACAACTAATGATATAACTGCCTAAGTGGTAAATCTATTCAGGACTGGTCTGCTTCTTCTCGTGCCTCTTGGAATGAACAAGCCACTGTTTGGGCTTCTCCTTCTCACCGTCCAGCACCACATGGCCCACATCTAGGATCCTACCATCCTAATTCGGAGTTTCCCTTTTGGGATGGGGATACTGTTTGCAAAATATAAAACTAACATTAGTCTAACTCAATGTTTTGTCAAAATAGGGGTTGATTCTACTAGAGCTAGCTTTAGAAGTTTATGTTTATTGGGCACTAATATTATGATTTTGGAATTTTATAATTGTGTTTTTTGTTTAGTTCAATCTACTAATTAGGGATTTCAAGACTTCTTGATATGGTAGAAGCTAACTACTCTTTGATTTTACGTATAGAAACTTGCATAACTAATAATATTTGGTCATAGTAGTATATGCATTTTGGAGTGTTCCCTGTTCCTCTTCTCTCCTATAGCTGTTACTTTTATTATTTATTATTTCTGAATTGTTGTTTTAGTTCTGTTGGTTGTTTCAGTTTCATAAACACGTTCATTTATATATATATGCTCATAATATCTTTGTTTTGCAATATGTTCATTTTACATATTGATTATAGTACCATTGCTCAAAGATTCTGTAATCCAGGTCTATAATCTCCATAGATCTCCATACTTTTGGGACTGTCCTCATGACTTTGAACCAGAGAGATTTCTGGTACAAAGAAAGAATGAAGAAATCGAAGGATGGGCTGGTTTTGATCCATCTCGAAGTCCTGGAGCCTTGTATCCAAATGAGGTTGCTTCCTGATCCCTAACTTAATTGAAGCATGATTCATTCTTGAATATAATAGGCAATATCTGCACTTGATCAGATTATATCGGATTTTGCATTCTTACCTTTTGGTGGTGGACCACGAAAATGTGTTGGCGACCAGTTTGCTCTCATGGAGTCCACTGTAGCATTGGCTATGTTACTGCAAAATTTTGATGTGGAATTGAAGGGAACTCCTGAATCAGTTGAATTAGTTACCGGGGCAACTATCCACACAAAAAATGGATTGTGGTGCAAATTGAGGAAGAGATCTCATTTACATTGACATGTTTGCAGGGAACATTACTTTCACAAATGATGTATATTATTATGCTTTTTACATAAAAGGAAATAGAAACAATTAGCTAAAAAATACTCAAGTGTCTCCCTACTTTGCTATTTAATTTTTTCATATACATGCACACAGCAAACCAAGAACGCTTAGCAGTTGAGTGAAAGAACAAGGCGATGCTCGTGTTTCAGAATTTATTAGTGTAATATGTAGCATTTGAGAAGAGGCGGTTGAATTAGGTGATGAAAGCTAAGTATAAGTTACTAAATTAATGATTTAGGAATATTGATGTGCAAAGAAGCTTGATTGTTTAATAAAACAAATTCAAAGGAACACTTTCTTGAA
The DNA here is from genome assembly GCA_037074535.1 of Gleditsia sinensis. Lineage (NCBI taxonomy): Eukaryota > Viridiplantae > Streptophyta > Magnoliopsida > Fabales > Fabaceae > Gleditsia > Gleditsia sinensis. The sequence continues at coordinate 44,865,361 of CM073472.1, read as the reverse complement.
GTTCTATTTTTTGCGTATTTAGCACTAGTAAAAATTCCAGGAAAACCTCACTTGATGCCATTATTCAAAGGATCTGTAGCAAACAATTTCAATAAGCTGTTTTGCACCTTAGAAAGTTAGTGAAAGCAAAAAACCTTTTCAAACTTGATCAGACAGATTCAATTGGTTAATCATTCAAAACGTGCTTTTGCAAACAAATTATCAGTATTAATGGAAGGCTAAAACAATGTTATATAGAGGTTTGGATCAAAAATGAGATTTTATGTCCTCCCTTTACCTACAAAGCAAGAGAATTTTGGTGAGAGTTAGTTAATCACAATATGGAGAAGGCAATAAAGATTTTCCTAACCTTATCTAGGGTAAGATTTTACAAGCCTAACCGAGTTTTTCACAAGTTAAACCTTAGCATAACGTATCTAAATAGGAGGGCCCACTAAGATCATTACAATCTACGTTTATCACCAATATCCTAGTAAACTCTCAAACATTAAGTCTATCAATTTAGCACAAATACAGTTAGAATGAAGTAAATGCTCCCAAGAGCGACTAAAAAAAAAAAAAAATTAATGTGTAGAAGATCAGTTAATGACAATTGTTTAGAATATATAAAAAATTAGGAAGAAAAATTTGATTTGTCACTCTTCAATACTGTTGTTTTCTTGCCCTTTAATGCACTCTTGGAGGTGTTCTAGCTAGAGAATATAATTCTTAGAGAGATTTAGATGTTTTGTTCAGCCTCAGATGTTTCCGCTTGGACAGCTCATAAGGTTCCAAAATTTCTAGAATTGTATTTCAATTTTTCTGCCTGTTGAGCTTGCTTATGGGACTTTAATTCTCTCTACCTCAGTTCTTTTCGGTCCAAAAGATCCACGAGTCAACATTTCCATCTCCTTTCAGTTGGTTTTGTGACTTGTCCCAAAAAAAAAAACAGTTGGTTTTGTGAGAAGCAACCAAGAGCCTACGAAAAATAGCTGTTGAAAGTGAGCTGAAAAAAAAGGAAGTGGTACAATTTATGGTAAAGTACAAGTTACTTTTGATATATTCCATCTGATATACTTGTAACAGGTAAATGTTCAGATAAAAAGATTACGCTTACAAAATGCACCGTTTTGCTTTTGCAAAAGGGAAGGAGCCATCCTCCCCAAATCAACTCAATATAAAAGTACAAGTTACTTTTGATATATTCCATCTGCCCTAAAGGCATTGTAGAAAATATCCTAGTAAAGGTAGAAAAAATGATATTCTTAAATGACTTTATTGTATTTGATATGTAGAAAAATCATCACATACCCATAATCTTGGGTAAGCCATTCCTAACCATTAGGCAAGCATTATATGATGTGGAGAAAGGAAAGATAACTATGAGGATTTAGGACCAAGAGGTAAAACTAAATGTTTTTGATACTTTTAAGGGTCCTAATGAATCTAGTGATTGTTTTGCCGTAGATACAAAGGAGCAAGCTACTTTAGAAAGCTTGCAAGAAAGTCAACCAATAGATCCTTTAGAAGCTGAATTAGTAGATATTGATGCTACTGAGAATGAAGAAGTTTTGGAGTGTGTGCAACATTTACTAGCCATGCTAAGAGTTGAGCATTTTGACCCATTGGATGGTCAAGAAGGTGAAAAGGTGGCAATTAAACATTCCAAAAGAGTATAGTATTTCCCTAACTATTCCATATATATCTTTGAGAAAAATCTTATTTTTGTCCTTGATAAATAAGTGAACTTTCAATTTAGTCCCTCAAATTAATTTTTTCAATTTAGTCCTTTATATATCAAAGTGTTTATAATGTCACTTTTGAGTTCACCAAAAATTATATAAATATGTTTCTTAAAGGTTAACAAGGAGGAAATAAACAATATAAAGTGATGGAAAAATTTCAAGAAAATGGTAAAGAAAAATGCACCAAAATTTTATCGATAAAATATACCGATGCCCAAATAAAAAAAAGTGGCTATGTTGGCCTTAATATTCTTAGAAAATTATCCCTAAAGAAAGAATGCAAAGATTTTATATTTTTGGAAAATCAAGGGGGCAAGAAAAGAGAATTTTGAGTAATTAGTTGTGGAATTTTGAAAAACAAATTGGTTAAGTCATAAAAATTTCCCTAATTGGATACTTAAAACTTGTAACATAATCTTAATGAAGAATTAAAGGAAATAAATGGATTTAGGCTTATCAAAAAAGGTCTTAAGTCATTATTAAATGGATTTAGGTTGTTGAGCAATTAATTGACCTAAGGATATTTTGCCCAAAATATCTCCAATGCTCATGATTTAGGTTGTTGAATAAAGGTAATAAAGGGCTAAAATGTATACACAAACATGCAAAAATGAGTGAGGTAGAAGGAGATAAAGCCGTGAGAAGGAAGGTAAAGGACTAGGTTGGTATTGCTAAAAATGTGCAAGGATCAAAGTGAAATTTCATGGTTTAATAATAACACGCCTAAAATATCTTTGTAACAACTTCATTTTTTTGTTACATATATACATATATATATTTTTAAAATTTCATGAAGTCATTATCTCTTTACTTCTAACTATTTAACTTATAATAACATTCAATTAAATTAATCAAGTATAATTAAGGTTTATGGTATACCATTAACACTGATACAATTATTGATTCGCATACACTTCATTAATTAAAAACATCCGTACAAAAATCAAACACATATATGTCTACATCTTATTCATCTATATTGACCAGCTCTAGGGATACAGGTGCAGGTGGTTGCACCTTCACTGGAATTTTAGTCAACTCGGCCCAACGTATGCAAAAAGCCGATCATAGAGAATATCTACATATTTAGTCTTCTAAACATGATATGAAAATATAGTGAAAATTAAATTTCAGTAGATTCAACAATAAATTATAATTATCATCAATATAGCTCATCATGTCATATTCATCTGTATAAGCTACAACAAATATCTTATGTCACATGAACGCACTTTATCTATACACATGAAAATCGTACAGTAATGACATGTATGGCATGAATAACTATCAATTTATTTTCATATCAAGCTACTCCGGTCAAGGTGAGTACTTTCTACTTTCCGGTACAGACTTTTCTTGCTCAGTCCAATATGACACACTTTCTCTTTCTTTTTTCATTAACATAATCATAGTCGTTAGTCGGACATCCCCTACTGGTGCACCACACGGACCGCCATGTGACCGTACTCATCTCTTTTCTTTTCTTTTCACGTTAATAGCCAAAAATATGATTTCAATAACAAATACGTTCATTATACTCACATGCCATAATTTATCATCAAAGCATAATCACTACAAAAAATATTGGTAAAATGAAATCATGTCATAATCATAACCATTTTTGAATATCACTTTATAAAATATTTTTATGTCAAAATTACACACTTAAGATGGTAAGGAGTTCATGCAATGGAAATGGTTAGGATATACATTAGTTATTTATTATTTCTATTTATAAGATTCTTCTTCCTTTTTAAATATTAATTTCATCTTTTCATTTTCTTTATGTTTGACCTCTAGTTACTTTTCTCCTACTTATATCATTTTCAACACATGTTCTCACAAATTTTATAGGGTATTCTTCTCCAATTTAATTTCTATTATTACCATAAAGTTAATAAAGTTCATTTAGGGTAGAAAAATGTTAAAAATAAGCTTTATCAACTCCCAACACAACCTGATCATGTTTCAGGACACGACCATGTTTGAAAAATACTTCAAACATACTCAAAAACATCATTGAACATGGCTTACCCGTACTGAAGCAATCCAGAACATGGGCTGGTCGTGTTCTGAGACATTTCCTCACTTATTCAACCATATCTCCTTCATACGAACTCCAATTGAGGTGATCTCAAAGCCTATAAAATTTCAGACAATTATCTACAACTTTTATATTTATCATTTCTTCATATTCCTTATGAATTATTTCTAAACAATCGAAAACAAAAACGCTTATATTTACCACACTGGATTCTAGACTGATTCTGATCTTTACTCATTAATCAGTCATATCTCCCTCATATGAACTTCAAATTAAGTGATTTTAGAGTCTATAGATCCGTGAGACATATATCTATATTTATGATGTTAACAATTTCCTTTAATTCCTTACATATTTTGCCCAAAAATTTAAACACATAAGCATACTTAACATATTCTTCCTTAGTTAGCTAGTTTCTGACCCCTACTTACTAATTTGACCATATATTCCTAATATGGATTCCAAATAAAATGATTTTAGTGGCTAAAAATTCTTAAGACATATATATATATATATATATATATATTTCATGTTAACTATTTATTTTAGTTCCCTATATATTTTTCCCATAAATTTAAATACATAAACTTACCTAACAGATTCTTCCCTAGTTAACTATTTTTTGACCACTGCTTACTAATCGAACATATCTCTCTCATTTGAACTTCAAATTGGGTTATTCCAATGGATAAAAATCTGTGAGACATATATATACATTTTTCATGTTAACCATTTCTTTTAATTCCTAACCAATTCTTCTTAGATGTTCAAAAATAGAAGTTTCCCTGGTTACTCCGAAATCCAATTTTCTTAGCCTATACTTTTCTAAAGTTCTAGTTCATCCTTTTATTAAGTTATCTTTCATTTTTCTTCTAAATTTCTACCTAACCATAGAATTACTCATCTCAACATTTAATTATATTTCTTACTTAATTTAACATATTCCATCATCCACTTCAAAAGAAAAACATAATTAAATCATGCATCACTAAGGGTGTTTCTCAACAGAAATTTCTCTTGATTTTCCCCTAGGTGTTAAAGGCCATACTTACTTTACCAACCTAACCATCTTCCATCTATTTTTACCATATTCAAATATACATAACAGCATCATTAAAGCCCTAAATTTTTGCCACACATAGCCATATCTATGTAGAACTTTTCATACCAACTGAAGTATTCAAAATATCCATCACATGCAAGATCAACATGTAACATGATATAGCAACATTCATGACCAATCATCAAAGTAACAAATATTGTAAATTTTATCAAAGTTCTAAGATCAAAATCCCATATAAATATTACAAATTTCAAAACTTTTCATCAAAAAGAGATATTGTTAAACTTACCTAAAGATTTTCTTAGCTCACTTAGTGAATTCTTTTTCTTGTTTCCTCTTGAAGGAAGTAGCAAGATTCCTCCCTTCTCTTAGCTTTTATAGCAGCTTAAATAAGAAAAGGAGGGTGAATTTTGAACTCCAAGGATGAAGAAAAAAGATGGATTCAGGTGGAGATTGAGTTAACTTACCTTGAGTACTTAATCCTCTAGACTTCTCCTCCTTCTTCATTCCTCTCTTCTCCTATATTTCTCTCTTTTCCTCACTCTACCTTACTTTTGTTTTCCTCTCCCTCACTTGGATGAAATTATAATGTTATAAGGGTGAGTTTTGTTTAAATAAACTATCAAGTTGTGCACCTCTCATAACCATGGATCTACCTTATCACAATTAGGATGCACTTGATTATTTTTTGGGAAAAGACAATTCATGTTCTTTTCTTCCTCTCCCTTATATGCATAGCAAAAAGAGATTTATATTTTGAAAATCATAATAAAATATTCTTAAGACAAGGGACAAGGTCCTTTTGATTTAGGGATTCATTTCTTTTTTCTTTTGTCTTACTCAAATATGATAGGTTTGTCTTTCTGGTTGGTAAATTTTTAACCCTTGAGTCTCCCTTGCTTGGGTGAAATTATTTGCTTAGGATAAAGATATTTTGTCATAATGACATGTATTATTTCCTACTTGCTGAAATTATGAATGTAGGATATAAATTTTTTGTCATAATGCCATGTATTATTACCTATTTGCTAAAATTATGAATGTATGATATAGATGTTTTGTCTTAGTGTTATGTGACCTAATCTTATTTATTATTACACTACTATTTTTTCACATGATTCTTTTTTTCCTCTTGGATTTGGGCTCATTATTACCTATTTCCCTTGCTTTGGCTAAAATTCTACCTTTTCATGGAGGGCTTGATCACATTTTCATGGTTTGTGAGTTATCAGTCCAACTTCTACATCTTAGTCCAAGTCTATATTTTATTTTTTACTTGAGCTATCCTATTGGCTTGCTAAAAACTCATGTGAAGTGGAAAAATACTATATCAAGTGTCCAAAGGTGAAAGCTCAATGTATGGGTGGAGATGTTAAACTTAGGAACTCTAACTCTTGAATTAGAAAAAATTACCATAATTCAATCTTCTTGAAATTTTAAGACCTTTACTTACTTCCCAAAAATTTATCTTCCTTACCTATAAATTTTGCCTCTCTTTATAGTATATTATTTCTAATTTTTCTTATTAAGTTTTCTTTCTTTATTTATTCCCTTAATGTTAGAAATATTTTCTATGCATACACATAAGGTGAAGAATTTCTAAGGCTTATATTTCCTTAAATATCTAAAAATTGTCTAATAAATTTTATTTTTTTAATTAAATATTTATGTACCTTTATTAATAAAAGAAACGAAATTAGGGATGTTACAATCTTCATCCCTCATTATTATGGCAGTGGAATGAAGACTTTAGGGGCTAAAAAATTATGTTGGAAGGAGTGGTAGGTATTGTCACATGTACACTAAATATAATTAAGACCTTATCTTAATATTAACTGTAGTAGTAAGAGTAAGGGTCGATCTCACAAAAATTGGTATTACCTTTTGTGAATAGAAAGAAGGTTTTGAAGACTATAAATAAACTATTAAGTAAGAAAGAAATAATCGTAAGGAACTAAATGTATAGTGAATCAATAATGACTGTTAGTCTTAGTTAATATTCATCATCAAGGATTGTATTAATCATCGAAACATGATCAATTATCCTACCATTGGGATGTTATCCTTGTTTTTCCTTAAATTTAGTTAATTGATCGCTTCAAATAACCCTAATTAATAAGCAACCTTAGCCAATTGTTAAAATTTAACTTATTAATCGCATGAAGAACTAAAGAAACTAATAAAATTAAACAACACAAATATATCAGTTGTATTTAATATAATTAATTATTCATCATAAGATAACAATTCATAGTCATACAATTATTAATATAATTTTTCTCTTAAATCAAAGAGATCAAAACTTTGTTTATATATGATTTAGCAGTAGATTGAAATAATTAAACTACTAGTGTTCACCCTAGTTATCAAGTGAAACAATCATGAGAAGAAGAATAGATGAATAATCAATATCCAAATAAAATTAAATAATCAAACCTTAATCAAATCTCAAAATACATATAATTCTTAAGGTTTCAATATTTCTCAACCAACAAAAGAAAATTAACCATGTAAGGCCATAAGAAAAGCTAAGAGAAGATAAGAGAAAAAGAGAGAATAAAGAGAATTCTTGATGATGACATGTGTCTTTGGTGCTCTCTTGACTTCTTATTAATATATTTTTACAACCCTAATGGCTTAGGATTTCTTTAGGTTGAGTTTCGGGTCATTAGATTGAGTTATGGGTTCGTTTTGAGGTGATTTTGGCACTTTTCATGGTCAAAATTGACGGGGAGTGCCACATCCCTCATTTGGAGTGTTGTGGCACTCTGGACCTAGTGTCCCAAAGCTCCACATTGCTCTATTTGGGTGCCGCAACGTTCTGGAGATTTTTGCCTGCTGCACACGATAGTGCTACTACGTTGAATTCCCAGCACCACAGCACTAAAATTTCTATAGAATTTGAAAAATTGTTTAACATAAAAATTGTAGTTTTTTTTTCTTACCTTACCTTTCTATAGCCATTGGAATCACCTCAATTTGATCTCATATGAAATATTTATTTCCCAATTAGTGACAAAAGGTCAAGATTAGCCTTGTTGTACTATAGTGCTAAAATGCTCTAATTTGTCTAGAATTTGTCAAAGTAGTCAACATGAAAGTTGTAAATTATTATCTAATCTTTCTATAGGTGCTTTAATCACCTCTATTAAAGTTTGTATAATGGATTATGGCTTGATTAGTGACGAAGTGTATGGACTCACTGTAATCCAATATTTTTTTCATGGTTTTCTTCTTCTTTTTTCTCCTCTTTTCTTCTTCCTTTACTTCTACAACACAAAATACAAAAATAAACTAATTTCTAATCATATTTTACTTAAATCAAACAAAAATTAAGTTTAAAGTAATTAAAATCATACTTAATTATGCATACATCAAGGAGGAGGAAGAAAAAAAAAGAAAAAGTGAGGGAAAAGGGGGCACCAAGGTAAGTTATCATCTTCCTACCTCTATACCTCCACTTTCTTCCTATTATTGAACCATTAAGTCCATCTTTTGTCCATGGAAAAGTGCAAAAGCAAGGAGAAGAGAGGAGTGGTGGCGCAAAAGTGAAGAAATTAAAGACAACCTAAAGGAAACTAACTTAGGAAAGTAGAAAAACTTGTGAATAGGTAGGTTTGACAATAATTTCTCTTTGAAAAACTTTTAGATTTTCATATTTTGATGTGATCCCTAACCTTAGAATTTCATGAAGGATGATGCTAAAGAATGTTTTCTTGATGATAGCATTAAAAGATCCATGTCTAGATGCATGTATGACATATGATTATGCTTGAAATTTGCATTTAATTTTTGAAATTTTTTACATGGAAGGGTTGGATTTTTGGGACTGTTTTGGCTAAGAAATTGATTTCTTTAATTGATTTGAGGATATAATTTGTGAAATTAAAATTATGGGGTAATTAGGAAATGAATTTCGATTTTTGAAATTGGAAATAAGAAAATTCTATTCTTGTGTAGTATGGCCGAAACTTAGATAAATATTTTGGTGCTTTGAAATAGTTGATAAATTGAAGATATGTCACTAAAAAAGATGAATAATTGGAGGATTAAAGACATGCAAAATGTGATTAAGATGCAAGATTATGCTTTGGCTAAAATGGGAAGGAAAGAAGTGAAATGGTGTGTAGTTGATTTTTGATTTCAAACCTAAGAAATAATTAAAAAATTTACTTAAACGGATGAGATAGGTTAAAGTTTTTATTAGGATCTAAGAAAAGTTAAAGAGGTAGAAAATAAAAGGAAAAATTGACCTAGGGCTATGGCTTAGAGAATAACTAAAGATTGGAAATTTACTATAAAATGAATACAAAGGTTTAGAGGATTAATAAAAGATAGATAAGAAAGGTAACTTAAATTTATTGTTATAACTAGCCTTAAGAAAGATTAAGTATAAAAAGAGGATTTTGATATCCAAAAAGGACTTGGCCTAAATTTAGTATAAAAGGAATTTTGATTTAACTTAATTAAATGTAACACTAGTTATTTATAAGATAAATGAGGTAGATGAGTTAAAATTAATAAGTATAACTAGAATTATAAAAATGTAATGGTGTGGATGATGTAATGACCATTTTTTTATACAATTACCACATTCCAATATCAAATAATAAACATGTATAAAAGTAGTTCATATTGCATTATCGTCATACTAAAAGGGCCACATCAGTGGTTATGGTTTATACAAGAATCACATAATTACATTAACTTAACATTAGAGCCTATACCGCATATCACCCCTGGTTATAAAGGTTGAAAGAAGTGGTGTTGGCATTGGGATCTCCATAACATTAACTGCATAATGATGAACTGACCCAACCAAGTTATTTTCACCATTTGGAACTCCTAAGCAACGATAAGAAGTTTGTCGGCATCTCAATTACCTTTATCTAAACATAACACCAAACATTAATGAAAATAGAGTCGTAATAAATTCAACATTAATAGCATCATATTATAAAGTAAAAATCACAGTGTCATGTTCAACTGTATAAACTACAGAAAACGTCAATCTTTTGTGATAAAGTCATAATAATTACAAATGCATGATTAACATAGTATAGTCACATGCTCATCAATTACAAATATAATGTGCAATGCTTTTATGGAAGATGACTGATCGTCTGTAGCCATAAGTTTAAGACACGGTGACTAATCGTCTATAGCCATAATTCTACACACAGTGACTAATTGTCTGTAGCTATAATTCCACATACAGTGACTAATCATCTGTAGCCATATTTCAACACTCAGTGACTAATCGTCTGTAACCACGAGTTCAACAAACAATGACTAATCATTTGTAACTACATTTCAACACTCAGTGACTAATCGTCTGTAATCACGAGTTCGAAAAACAGTGACTAATTGTCTATAACCACATTTCAACACTCAGTGACTAATCGTCTATAGTCACAGTTAAACAAATAGTGACTAATCTTCTGTAGTCATATTTCAATACTCAGTGACTAATCGTTTATAGCCACGAGTTCAATAAACAGTGACTAATCATCTGTGGCTACATTTCAACATTCAATGACTAATCATCTGTAGCCACGAGTTCAACAAAGATAAATAGTGACTAATCGTCTGTAGCCACATTTCAAAACTTAGTGACTAATCGTCTATAGTCACGAGTTCAACAAACAGCAACTAATCGTCTGTAGCCACATTTCAACCATATACATTAACATCATATAACCATGTATGCATCAAACAATTCACAATTAGTATTATGCTTACCTTCCTTAATCAAGTTCGTCACTTTATATAATAAATATGTGTTAATACCCTATTGTCATATAATAATGTACACATCATACTCTTTAATCATCATCACCGTCACAATAGGTTATGTATTAACCAAGTACATCACTAATATCATGCTTATTATAATCACCACATCATTTAATAAATATGTATTAATACACTTACCATCATGTAACAATGCATATATCGTATCATCTAACCATCATGCATTAATATAATAGTATAAGCATCACATCATCATCTTCATCATTTAACAAATATGTATTAATACACTTACCATCATGTAACAATGCATATATTGTATCATATAACCATCATGCATTAATACAATAGCATAGGCATCACATCATCATCTTCATCATTTAACAAATGTGTATTAACACATTATATATGCCATGCTTGTTATTATAAGAAATGGTGAAAAGTAGCATTGTATCTCAAAGATTATAAGGCTTTCTTCTTCAATTTAGTTTCTATAATTACCATCTAGTTAATGAAGTTCATTTAAGGTAAGAAGTAGTTAAAATTAAGCTAAAATAGCCCTCAACATGGCCTGGCCGTATCCTATATACAGCCATGCTCTGGGCTTTAAAAACCCATCATCTGTACAAAACATGGCTTGGCCGTGTCTTCAAACACGGCCATGCTCTGGGTTGTCCCATGCTCTAAGTTTCTATCTAGCCTAACCTTCTCTCACTAATCAGACTATAAATTTCTCATTTCAACTTCGATTAAGGTGATTTTGATGTCCAAAGAAAACTAAGAAAATAAGATACAACTTTATATTTACCACTTTAATAAAATAGGATTAAAAGCAGGTGTCAAAGGGGTTCAAAAACAACATCTTAACTCAATGCATTATATCTGACCTCTCTTCACTTATTAGAGTATATCTCTTTCATATTAGATTCGATGGAAGTGATTCCAAAGGGGTTAGAAATCTAAGATACAGGGCTACAACTTTTTTGTTAAATATATTTTTAAATTCGACATAAATCATGACATCCAAAACTATCCATTTAAAACATCAATTTTTACCCTTTTCAAGCCAATTTCAGCACAAAACATATATTACATATGTATCCAAACTTTCACTTTACATGGAAAATCACAAAAATACATCATGCATCATCAAAATATAAGATTTAAAACACTTTTATATTTTTCAAAATACATAAAATTCCAATGAAAGATTAATGTTAAACCTACATATTTTCTCTCTCTTAGATTTCTTCTCTCTTACTTGCTTAAGCTCTTCCTTCTCTCTTCAAATTTCTACATGTTTCACCATCAAAACAAGGTTTGAGAAGTTTAACCATGAGGATGAGAGAAGATTGAAGGCTTAGATGCATAAAAATTACCTTAGATTTCTTCTCTTAGCACTTCTCTGTCTTCTTTCTTTCCTCTCATTATTCTTCTTTGGTTGTGGCTTCTTCTTCTACTCCTTATGGGTGTCGACTTCTCCTCCCAAAGTCAAGTAAAAACATTAAAATAATTAAACTTCCTCAAGAAGCTTCTCCCCCTTATTCCTTGCCATTCCTTTCCTAACTATTATAAGATTGTCACTCCATTAAGGTGTGACTATCTCCTTGACTTAAGCCATGTTTGACTTCCCAAAATTATCCAAATGCTTTAATTCCCTCATTAAGAAGATTCCAAAGGGTTTCGGGGTCATACCCAAAATATATCCCTATTTCATTTCATGATGTTCAGTTCTAGCCCTAAAGAATTAGAAATTATAATTTCTCCCATTCTAGTTTTTCTTTTTACCATTTTAATACTTTATAATTTTTTAGATTTTCTTCAATGCTCTATTTCATTCTCTTTCCTTTCCTTCACTATAAAGATTATTTTTCTATTTAATAAAAATAGGGGGATGTTACAGATGACATAGATGCATTTGATTATTTGAAAGTGATTAATATGCATCATAGTGGAAATTGTAATTTTTATTGATATATCCATGAAATGAGTTAAAATTTATTAAGTTGAATATATGATGTTCATAATGTCACTAACAACTTGTGCCCAAAATAAGTATGTCGCTATATACTTGCTATGAAAAGATTGACATCATGTCTTGACTGTTTATAAAAAAGAAATGCAAAGAAAGGCAAAAGGAAAAATGGGAGATGACCTATGATAGTGACCTTGGAAGGTCACATGGTTTTTGTATCAGTACTAGATAAGGGACGCCTTATTCACAGATAGGATATGGGATCTTGGCCATTTTTGGACGGAGTAAGGTAAGCTCATTCAGGAATATGAGTAAAGGGAGGCTCACATTAATCTTATGACAATGAAATGTGAGTAGGGAGGGCTCACATTGATCTTGTGACAGTGGATTGTGAGTAAGAAAAGGCTCATATTGACCTTGTGACAGTGGAATGTTACTAAGGGGATGCTCACATTGCCATTGTGATAGTAGAAAATAAAAAGAAAATCAACAGCCATGGTATGGATATGCTTTGAAATGAGATGCAATGAGTTGTTTGAAACGTGATGTTTTATGTGATACAGTGATACAACCAAGTATTATGTCAATAGATTTTGATACATATGCCATGATTGCATTGTGATATGTGCATTAGATATATATCTAATTTATATGGCTATTTAATCTATGTAGTTAATACAGCTGAACATAACATGATGTGCTATATGTATATTATACATAATTATTATTAAACCTATTGGGAACTTCAGTTTTCATTATTGTTTTATGTTGTATTCAAATGAAGAGAAATAAAATGCCAATGTGTGCTCTGATCTTACTAATAACAGTCAGCAGGGTGGAACTGCCATACTTAGGGCATATTTATATAATGTAAGAAATAATGGCTATTACTCTATCATAACTCCCAGTATATGCACATCCACATCTATCCTTAACACTAGAAGGAGTATATGTAGAGGAATAGGAATACATGTAGCTGCATTATATCTATGTTGAACTGATGAAAAGGGATAGTAAAAAAATAATGAAATGCTTTGAGATATTTGTGTTGTATACTTGATGTGGAATGTATATTTTCTGCTACTCAGTGTAAGGACCTTTTTTTTTCTTCTTCTTTTTTGGGTCTCTTAGAAATAACATGAGATATTAAAACACGTAAAAGAAATCAACAGTATATGAGAGCAAAATGTTATATGTATATCATTAGCTTCTTTTTCAAAAATACATTAATGATTAGCCTTATGTACACATGTAACCTAAAGTAATCAGCATTACATCTAAAAGACAAAGTACTGTTTTTGATTACACATAAAAAATGGATCGGTCTATTTAGTTACATAATCCTACACTAACTATACACCAGTTCCATACGACCCATTAACTCTGGGGTGCGAAGGGTGGAGTAGGTAGAGCCAGTGCTAGTATCTCAATCACATTCACTATAATAATATTAGATATTATGGTGAATTGTCCCAAGTACGAGACCTCTACTAACTGAATCTCCAATATTATCGATAGAAACACAGCTAGCATTATGCTCAATCTTATCTCAACATAACACCCAAAATAAAATAGTGAGAACAAACATCCTAATAAGTTCAACATTAACATTTATATAAAAAATAAATAAAACCATATGGATTATGTCTAGTTATATAGACTACAAAAAACATCTTCCTTTTTGTAATGTAGATACAACATAAGTAATGTAGAATGAAAATATTATGCTTGCATGCTTGATAATTGCAGTTATATTATGCTGAACAGTACACACAATGGTTGATTGTCTATAATTTTATCTTTGTTTATCAATAGGGTAATATGAGTTATTCTCCCACCTGTTACTCACACACCACTTTTACCTAGTCGAAGTAGCCATACTCCCCCTTGTCACACTCAAAGCTAATAGGGCATCCTCTATTCGGTACTATCTCAAACCATATAATCTCGTGAGGTCACCTTACTATTGTAAAGGTTATCTCACATCTTATATTGTCTTTTTATTTATCCAGCCATAAACATCATCATTAACATAAAAAACATTCAACAATATGCATTAACATCTTATAACCATACTCAGACATGGCCTGGCCGTGTCTTGGAACACGGCTATGCTCTGGCTACACCCAAAATCGCACTCGCATAGAACACGTTCTGGCCGTGTCTTGAGACACGGCCAAGTTCTGGGCACGTCCAAAATTCCTCTTGTTTTACACACTCTCATTCAACCAATCAATCACCAAAATAGCCAACAATGCAAACATTCATAAAATTTAGGTCATCAATTGGTCATATACACATATCTACAAAGTTTAGTTAGCTTAAAAACCCGTGAATAACTTCCTTTTTCCTTCTTCTAACTTATACATTCATTACACCTATGGTCAAATTTTCAACCCATTTTTAAATTTCATTATCTAGCTTCAAGAAGCAAACATATGACCAAATATAAATATATAACATCATCACTATATGCACAAACTTAAGATAAGGTCAATGTCAAACTTACATATTCTCTGTCTCTCTTATATATTTTTTCCTTTACTTGCTTGAGCTCTTCCTTCTCCTCCACCACCAATTTCTACACATTAATTCCAAAAATCATCCCTTAGAACGTTAAACAAGAGGAGAAAAGAAGATTAGAGAGGTTAATCTATAGGAAATTCACCTTGATTCTTCCTCTCTTAGCTTTCTCTCTCATTCTCCTTCTTCTTCTTCCTCCTTACTTGGCCATGGGTCTCTCTTTCTCCCTCCCCCTTGGTGGTCGACTTCTTCAAAAAATCATGGGAAAACAATATAAAAATAAAGCTTGTCTAAGAAGCCAATAATTCCATGCCAACTATGTCCCTCAACCATGCAAAAATTACAAGTTTACCATCCCTTAAAATTCTAACTAATCATTGGCTAAGGATTTGTTTGACTAGTACAAATTCCAAAATGCTTTAATATTCTCTTGAGAGGGGCACTATTGAGCTTTGGAGTTACACTCTTCACCTGTCTTCAACTCACCTCTTGCCGCCCGTTTGTAACCTTAAAAAACGAAAAAGTATCATTTTACCCTTATGACTTCTTTTCAAAAATAAGAATTCTCTTCTTCATTTTCTGTAAGCATTCACTTGAGAAGTAATAAAACTAACTCATTTTGACTCTTCTTGTTATGTTATTAAGCCAAAAGATAAAAAATCAGGGGATGTTACACCTAGCTATATATACTTGAACTAGTGAACAAGATAAGATAGAAATGTAATAATAAAGTAATAACTTCAAGATGAGTTACGTCACGTGTGTGTGTGTGTGTGTATAGTAAAAAAATTGAGGTCATTACAACTGACATTGCAATAATCTACCACTTTTTTTTTACTTAGGCACATCACATGGCAATGGCAATATCGATATCCACCTTCGATTAGGTTACAATTAGGGAAATTTGGGAAAATAGGATTAAATATGAAGATTTGACATATAGGTGTCATGTCATGTGCCTAATAAAAAAGATGTAGCAAATAATTATAATGCTAGAAGATATCTAACTTTAACATTAAATTTTGGACGATTAGTTTATTGAAAGGAGGTATTGCAAAAACTTTAATCTATGAAGGATTAAATTAAAAGCTTAATCTATAAATGACTAAATTGAAATTTCATCTTTCTATAAAAAATAAAAGAGTAAAATACACTCACCTCTCTTATGTATTGCTTTAATTACAATGTCTTTCTTTCTATTTTTAAAATATACACAGACCTCTTTTGAAACTAAAATATATGATACAATTTAATCTGTACTTTATTATTTTGACTAAAATGCCCTCATTTACATCTAGTATGGATTAAGTTGGTCAAAATAAATGAGGTACTATGCTAAAATTTATCTAATTATTAAATTGTCTAAGATAAACTTGAGGTATTACCATTTCTATTTTAGAAAACAAAGTGATTAATTGTATACACAATTGATTGTTTTCGTTGTTCATTTAATTTTAAGATACATAGTATAACATAATAAGTGATTTAAATATATTTTGATAGAAAAATATAATTAAGCGAAAAACATGTAAAATTTATGAACTTTATTTATTGAAAATTTAAATATTTTTTATTTGCATCAATTTATTGAGTTATCAATAATTACTCTTGAGAAGAATTTCAATTGTTTTAATTTTGTCATTTTTTTTCAATTCTTATTAATAATTTTCATATGTATTGAATGTTTAATGCCTAATAAAGTTGTGATCACTTTCTTTTTGTATCAAATACTATATATATATATATATATATATATATATATATATATATATATATATATATATATATATATATATATATATATATATATTGTGGTCACTTTCTTTCTTTTGAATCAAATATCGATTGTAAAAAGAAAGTTATAAGTAAAATTGTAACATATGTTTTAACTTCATAAAATATTTATGTATATTTTGAAAAGAGATGGAAAAATTGTGTAATAAAAAAAGAGTGTATTTTATTTTATTCTAAATAAAAATAGTTTTTTATGTATCTTTTAATAAAATTACACAATTAATTGATATAGAGTTTATAACTTTTAGTCGTACTAAATTTTTATAATAAAAATAATCTTCCATCCCTAATATATTTACAATTAGGGGTGAGCACAAGTTGGGTTCGAGCGGGTTGAGGTAAAAACTCAACTCGACTGATCAATGGTCGGGTTGCAAAATCTCCATTTGAACCTGACTGTAATTTTTGGTGATTTGAAGGAATCGGGTTCAATCGAGTCCTATATGTTCGAGCGGGTTAGCACAAGTCACCCGAGAAAGAAACAAACCATCGTGATGTACATTGCACTGAAAAGAAAAAAGGAAACCATGAAAGGGAAAAGAAAGGTGAAATATTGAAATCAATTTTCAAATATTCAACACTAAACAAATGAACAATGAAATATTGAAATTTAACAATAAGCCATAATGAAAATCCAACTTCTAGGGTTATATAAATCAAATACGTCGTATAAAAACAAAGAACTAATCAAAATAAAAAATGAGGAGTAAACCAGATTTGGTGATTCACAGCCACAGCTTACCAGAAGCTAGATTTGTCCAACGTGAGGATAAAGAAGGTTTCTTTGGATGTGCGAGGAGAGAAGACGGTTGGACAAAGACCAAAGGTGTAACACCCCAGATTTTCTTCCTTCTTTATGAAATAATATGTTAAGAAGGGTCAAGATGAATTAATTAGTTGATCTTTGTGAGCACATTCATAAGTAATATTAGGGGTGAGCATAACCCGACTCACCCAAACTAATCCGCTTGAACTCGATCAAATATAACTATTTCAAGTGCATTGAATCGGGTTGATGGATTTAATCGAGTAAAATTTTTGAAAAAAATTAGGTTTATCGATTTGGGTCAGGTTCATTAGAGTTAAACCCAACATAACCTGACCCGACCGATAAAAATATATATAATTTAAGTTTAAGTTAAAACAACTGGTAGTGCTTTAGCTGAGTGGTGAGATGTGCCCAATTTTGCCACGAAAACCTGCCTTCCTAGGTTATCTTTTCTTTTTCTTTTTAATATAAATAAATAAAACGATTTATTTTGCCCCCATATAAAGCTAAAGTCTAAAAGCCTCTACTCAAACCCTCATTTTGTCTCTACCTCTTTAGCCTTTTGCCCCCCAATCTTCCAGAGACTTCTGGAAGACTGGAATTGTAACCTTCAGCCTCTCTCTTTGTCTCTCAAAGTGCGGTATTCTTCTTCGTTCTTCCTCATCTCCGTCTTCTTTAGTAGCCTCCCTTTTCATCTTTTTAAATTTTTCTTCATCTCAATGTAGATATGAGCTTTTGCTTTCTTTGAATGATAAGAAATCTTTGAGGCTTTGACGTTCTTCAATTTTCTTTTAGTAATATCCCAGATCTGATATCTTTAGGAAACAATGGATGCATTTAGCCTCCCTTTTCATCTCTCAAAGCGTGGTGTGCTTCTTCATTCTTCCTCATCTCTGTCGTCTTTAGCAGCCTCTTTCATTGCCTTCTTCGATTCTTCCTCATCTCGATGCTTATATAAGCTTTTGCTTTCCTTGAATGGTGAGAAACCTTTGAGGCTTTGACGTTCTTCAATTTTCTTTTAGTAATATCCCAGATTTGTTATCTTTGGGAAACAATGGATGCATTAGCTGAATTGATTTCACTCCTTTCCTCCTTCTCTGTGTAATAAGATTTTATTTCAATCTGATGACCCGCTATAACCCACCCAAATGGAACCCGATTAAACCCGATTACTTCGGGTCACTCAAATTTATAGTCGAATTCGAATGGAATTTTACAACCTGATCACTATTCGATCGGATTGAGTTTATGCTCGAATCCGCCTAAACCCAACCGCTGCACAAGCCTAAGTAATATGAAAGGAAATTCTCATTTTTAGAGAAAATTTCTAAAGGGAAAAATGGTAATATTTCACTTTTTATGGTTGGAACTGGGCAGCAAAAAGTGGAATGAAGACCTATGGAAAGGGTAACCCAAATGTCCCTCGAAATTTGCCTCAAGAGAAGATTAAACCACTTTGCCAATTTGATTAAGCCAAACATGGCCTTAGTCAAAGACATAGTCACACTTTAATAGGATGGCAAAGTTGTAATTGTTAGGCATTTTAAAGGCTCTTGTTAAGGGGTGGGAAACTTCTTGAAGAAGCTTGAATAAAATAAGAGTTTCTCCTTGACTTGGAGGAAGTAGTCGACCAAATATAAGGGAAAAGAGAGGGAGCACGGCGCACTATGTAACATCCCTAAAATTTAGTAATTCTCATTTATGTATGGATTAATAAAAGAAATAAAGGGGTAGGGATGTAATTAAAATGTAACAAGGAATGAAATATGTAATTAATATGGTTTTGAAGCTAAATCTTTATTTATGTTTTATATGTGCGTAAAGTTTTATAGAGTGATTATGTGATCACATGTTAAACCAGATTGATTATCAAGTTTTAAATTTAGCATGCATCAATTAGGCTTACGAAGTGAGGAGAAATCCTCATTTTGTGCCGGTCTCGTGCTCGGATAAAATTTAGGACGTGACACACCAAGGAAGAAGGAGAAGGAAGAGAAAGAAAGGGAAGAAGAGGAGAGAGAAAGTGAAAAAGGAAGAAGAAAAGGTAAGTTTTAGAATTTTTGACCTCATCTACTCTAATTCTTATTGTTGATGAAGCTCTATGAAATTTTTCTCATGGTGAAAATTTACAATTTTTGGGCTTGAAAGAGAGAGAAAGTCAAGACTCAAGAGATAGGAGGCCCCAAAGTGTTGGTGGAAGGTAAATTCAACACCTACCTTCTCATAGTTTTGAATAAATTATGGTGTATATATATGCATGTTGTTATGTGGGTATGAAGGAATGGTGGTTGGGTTGCATTGATGAGATTAATGGTAGTTGATATGCTAGATTATCATAAATATGAGAAGGTGGAAATGGGTAGATGCATTTATGAGAGGTAGATTTTGAATGTTATAACCCTTGGAATTTAATGAAAAATGCTATATATGACCTGTATAATGTGTATATGATCTAGATTTTTGGTTTATTGTTGTTAGTTTGGCTATTTGGAAAGAAAAAAAAATGTTGAACGTGCCCAAAACACGACCGTGTTCCAGGACATGTTAGCCCTTGTTCTAGGTGTGTTATAGCCAAGACATGGTTGTGCTCTATGACATGGCTAGGCTATGTCCGATGCTGTCTTAGCTCGAATTTGACTGTTTTTTTATCATAAATGAACTACAATAATGAGTTGATGATTAGAGGACTTAAATTAGAAGTTAATAACCTAGAATTAGGTGTAATACAACATAGAATTGCTTCATATTTACTATGTTTATCATGATTATGTTATGAATTACATTAGAATGAGGAACTAAATGATATTTTACTTGATGAGATTACTAATGGGTATATGTCCCATGATGCCCTGCATGCTTAAGAGGTATGATATATGTATAACGAATATGATAGCCGCATAATGTTATTGTCATGAATGTGATAATGAAATGTGGCTTGGTAATTAAAAAGAAATTTAAGACGTGGAATGACCCTTACACTGTTAAGGTGATCGAACGAAGTCGTTGGCTTATGAGGGTACCGAATAAGAGATATCCTATTAGCCTAGAGTATTGATGAATGAGTTTTGTACTCATAAATTAAATATTTTTATCTTATCTTTTTGCTTTAATTAAACATTTATATCCCTTATTTGTCTTTAGTTTTGTGTATTCTTATAGATGAAGAGAAGAATAGGAAATTGACTCAATTGGAGGAATCAAAGCTAAATTGTGATTCTTTAGAAATGATGTCTATAAATCAAGCAGACAAAATAAATTCATTAAAGATGGCAGAGTAAGGAGCATTATCTTTTTGTCTCTTGAGAAGCATCCTAATGGATATATGCATCAATTCAATCTTGATTTATGACCACATTTCTAAAAGAATTGAAACATAAAGATTCAAGGCAAAACACTCAATGTTAAAAATTTGTTTGTTGCTTGCTTTTCAACTTGATCTTACTACAGTATTTTGGCCGTATCTCAGAAAATACGTATATATTATGTATGAAATTTGGTAGATGAATATCTGACATAATTTCATACAACTTTCATGTTTATGTGATCAGTAAATTCAGATATCCAAAGGGTCAAAATTGGGCTAGAACATAACATGTTTACTGTTGCAGTCCAGTCCAGCCTTACTGTAGTATTTGGGACATATTTCAGCAAATACATATTTAATGGACACGAACTTTTGTAGGTGAATATTAGATATAATTTTCTACAACTTTGATGTTCAAGTGGTCAGAACATTCGGACATTAAAAGGGCCGAAATTGGGCTAGAACTGAGCATATTTACTGTTGCAGTCCAGCCTAACCTTTCTATAGTGTTTTAGCCATAAATCACAAAATATGTGGCCAATGTTTGTCTACCTTATATGGATGGAAAGATAATGAAAATATATACAACTCTTATGTTGATTGGATGAGCAGATGCAATGTCTATCAAGGTGATATATCATGATGACTTTCGGGGTAGATAATGCAACACTATTGTCAACTTTAGTGCAATTTGCTACCCACCATTTTTGTCATCTACTTCCCTTGTTTTGTCTATAAATAGAGACATATTGTGAGCTAAAGGAGGGGGGGAAAGGCTGAAGAGGGAGCTTGGGAAATCTTTGTGGAAGTTCTAAGTGTTTGTAATCCTTTTCTCTCTTTATACATTTTGTATCTTTACTTTCTTTCATAAGTTTTATCATGCTTCTTCATCTTTCATTTTGTTTTCTTACCTTAATTATGGAGAACTAATCTCCTAATGCTAAGGTGAAAGGGTGAAACTCTTGGTATAAAAATAATAATTTATCTAACTCTTAATTTTAATGTTTATACTTGATGTTGTATTTATCTTCTTATTTATTTTCTTGTTATTTACTTTCTTAGAGGATGGTTTTGTTGCCCCTCTGTATTTATTTTTTGCCTTTTTATTATTTACTTTTGTGTTATTTACTTTCTTAGAAGATGGCTTTGTTGCTCCTCTGTATTTATTTTTTATGTTATTATTTTCTTATTATTTTTCTTCTGAGAGGACGGCTCTGTCGCCTCTCTGTTATTTATTTTTTGCACTTTTATTATTTACTTTCTTGTTATTTACTTTTTTTAGAGGATGGCTTTGTTGCCCCTCTGTTATTTATTTTCTGTACTTTTATTATTTACTTTCTTGTTATTTACTTTTTTAGAGGATGGCTTTGTTGCCCCTCTGTATTTATTTTTTATGTTATTATTTTCTTATTATTTTTCTTCTGAGAGGACGGCTCTGTCGCCTTCTGTTATTTATTTTTTGCACTTTTATTATTTACTTTCTTGTTATTTTTTTTTAGATGATGGCTTTTTCGCCCCTCTATTATTTATTTTCTGCACTGTTATTATTTACTTTCTTGTTATTTACTTTTTTAGAGGATGGTTTTGTTGCCCCTCTGTTATTTATTTTCTGCACTTTTTGTATTTATTTTCTTGTTATTTCTTTTCTCAATGGATGGTTTTACCGCCTACTTTATATTATTATTATTGACTTTGTTTATATATTTTTATTTTAAATTTTGTAAAGTGCAAATCTTGATACATTGTAGACAATCGTTGGCACAATAAATACTTGAATTATTCTTGATTTATTGTAGACAATATAATTGGCACGATGTATACTTGAATCCATTTTACAAAAGTTATTTACTATTAGTAATAGAATAAAAGAAGGCAAATACACTTCATCTATAAACCAAAGCGCGTTTAATGTAATATCTTCCTAATGGAACCTCATTTACGTGAGGATTCCATTTGAGTAATAAAAGAGTTAAAATTTATTATTATTTGATGTACCAAGAGTGGATCCCCTAACCTTAGCATGTTTTTTACTTTGAATACATTCATATTTAATTTTAGTATTTTAGTTCTCTGTTCAGTACTCTTCTCGCAAAAGAAACATTCTGGCAACTAGGTTAGAAATATTTATTTTGGATCTGAATTAAATTTTCTCAATTAGCAATCCTCGTGGGATCGACCTTGCATACCACTAAATCTATACTCCCATAGATTCGTGCGCTTGCGAGTTTTAATAAAAATAACAAGTTTTTGACGCCATTGCCGGAGATTCCGACGGAAAAGCTAATTAGATCCAGGTAAGTAAAATTCTTCCACTAGTTATTATTTAGAATATTTATTTTTTGTATAGAAAATTTTCTTTGTGAAAAAAAAATTCTTTGTTGCAAAATTTTGTGATTGTTTTTGTTGTATTTGCATTTTGTTACTTGTAGTTAACGTTGTATATATATGTTACTATGTTGTAAAATTATCCTCTTTTGTAATTGTGTTATATGCTATTAGAAATATTTGTTTATAAATTTTTCTTTTAGTTTATGCCTGTTTGGAAATATGATAAAGATCAGCGTTTGGTTAGGAAAAGTTTAGGATCACCCTTTGATTTAAAAATTGGAACATTAGACTTTGTTGAGACATCATCAAAAATGGAAGAACAAGCTGTGCATGAGAAAACTCTTATGGAGTACTTCTCACCTGTCATAGCCAATACTCCATCTTGCATAGTTTTGCCACAAACTACTGCAACTCACTTTGAACTCAAACCAGCCATACTTCAACTTTTACCATCATTTTATGGTTTGGAAAGAGAAGATCCATACATGCATGTGAAGGAATTTCTTGAAATTTGTTCAACATTTCGCTTTCAAAATTTCAATGATGAGTCAATTAGGCTTAGAATGTTTCCATTCTCATTAAAAGATAAAGCTAAAACCTAGTTGAATTCCCTTCCTACCGGAACTATTACTAGTTGGAATCAATTGGTAAATAAGTTTCTGGCAAAAAAATTTCCCATGTCTAAAACTGATGCCCTTAGGAGAGAAATTTCTGATTTTTGTCAAAAAGAGGGTGAATAATTTTTTGAATATTGGGAAAGATTTAATGATCTTCTTTTGAAATGTCCTCATCATGGTTTTGAAATTTGGAGATTGGTGAAATATTTCTATGATGGTTTAACTTCATCAAACCGTCAAATGATCCAAAGCATGCATGGTGGGAGATTTTTACAATTGAATGAGGGAGAAGCTTGGGAATCCTTAGGATCTTTATCTGAAAATTCTCAACATTGAAACTGCATAGATTCCAGGGATAAGAAGTCTCAAACACATAAAAAGGGAGGAATTTATGAGGTGAGTGATGACACAGATGTGAGAATTGCCTTAGCTAGCCTGACTAGAAAGGTCGAAACTTTAACTTTAAGCCACACTCTGAACCTTTCTACCAATACTAGGATAGAGGCATGTGCCTTATGTTCTAGTACATCTCACATTACACAATCTTGTCCATCCATACCAGCTTACCAAGATGCATTCTCTGAGCAAGTAAATTCTCTTCAATTTCATGGAAAATCATCAGACAGCCCGTTTGCACCTACGTATAATCCAAATTGGAGGAATCATCCAAACTTTTCATGGAGGCAAAATCAACCTTCAATGAATCAAGGTGGGCAACAATTTGCCCCTCCTAACTCATATCCTCCAGTTCCTCAATATGCTCCTCCTTTCGGAGTATCACAACAAAGAAGACCTTCTTTGGAAGATACTCTACAGCAATTCATGCAATCAACTCAACAAGCTTTACAATCCCACACTCAATCTATTTCAAAGCTTGAAACACAATTGGGTCAAATAGCCAATGCTGTAGGAGAAAGAGAGAAAGAAAAATTCCCCAGTCAACCTATTCCTAATCCTAAGGGTCAATTTGAAGTAGGATCATCAACAAATCCTAATGAAGAAGTGAAGTCTGTAACGACCCTTAAATCTAGAAAAGTGATTGATAATCAAGTTCACATGCCTGGAACTAAAGAACAGAGTCAGCATGAACCACAAATTAATGACTCAAGTGAGAATAAAAGTGAACATATTCCTTGTGCCCCTAAAGCTCTATTCCCACAAAGACTTGAGAGAAATAATAAAGGTACTCAATATAGTGACATTTTAGAGGTGTTTAAGTAAGTAAGCATTAACATCCCTTTTCTTGACGCTATCAAACAAGTATCTGCTTACTCAAAATTTTTGAAAGATCTTTGCACGGTGAAAAGGAAAACTAATGTTCCAAAAAAGGCATTTTTGACTGAACAAGTGAGCTCCATAATTCAACAAAAAACTCCTGTCAAGTACAAAGATCTCGGTTGTCCTACAATTTCTTGTGTTATAGGTGACCATGTGATTAACCGAGCCTTACTTGATCTAGGAGCAAGTGTGAATCTATTGCTGTATTATGTGTATGCAAAACTTAGGTTAGAAAAGTTAAAACCTACACTAGTAACCCTTCAGTTAGCTGATAGGTCCACAAAAATTTCTAGAGGTGTCATAGAGGATGTGCTCATTAAGGTTGATAAATTCTACTTTCCAGTAGATTTCATTGTTCTTGATACTGAACCTATTGAGAATACAGAGACACAAATTCCAGTCATTTTGGGTAGACCATTTCTTGCAACATCCAATGCGATCATTAATTGTCGAAATGGAATTTTGAATTTATCTTTTGGAAATATGACTGTGGAACTTAATGTTTTTAATGTGTCTCTTCAACCTGTGGATACTGGTGATTTATGTGAGGTCAACGTGATTGAGAGTATAACTGATGATTCATTTTTAAGTTCTTTTGATGATGACCCTTTAGAAAAATGTTTGGCTTACTTCAACATGGAAATAGATGAGGATTGTTTGATCAATGAAATAAATTTCCTGTTAGAGACTACTCCATTGATGGATACCAATGAATGAAAAGTCAAAACAGAGACAATTACATCTTCTGGATCTGTCCTATTACCATCCATAGAGAAACCACCTCAGGTAGAGTTAAAACCTTTGCCAGATTCTCTAAAATATGTGTTTCTAGGACCTGCTGAGACCTTACCTGTTATCATGCATCAGACCTAGATAGAGAACATGAAGTTGAACTCATAAAAGTCCTCAGTGAGCATAGGGAAGCCATAGGGTGGACAATAGCAGACATTAAAGGTATTAGTCCATCAATTTGCATGCAGAGGATACATTTGGAGGACAATACCAAAACCTCAAGAGAGCCACAAAAACGTCTGAATCCAAACATGAAAGAAGTTGTGAGAGCCGAAGTGATTAAACTTCTTGATATGGGTGTCATTTACCCGATTTCTGATAGCGCATGAGTCAGTCCTGTTCAGGTAGTTCCTAAGAAGTCTGGCATTACTGTAGTCAAGAATGAGGATAATGAATTAATTCCCACTAG
The DNA here is from genome assembly GCA_037074535.1 of Gleditsia sinensis. Taxonomy (NCBI): domain Eukaryota; kingdom Viridiplantae; phylum Streptophyta; class Magnoliopsida; order Fabales; family Fabaceae; genus Gleditsia; species Gleditsia sinensis. The sequence continues at coordinate 44,838,990 of CM073472.1, read as the reverse complement.
AGTACAAACTGGGTGGCGTGTTTGTATTGACTATCGTAAGTTGAATGTTGTAACAAGAAAAGACCATTTTCCACTTCCTTTTATAGATCAAATGCTAGAAAGGTTGGCAGGACATGCATATTATTGTTTTCTTGATGGATATTCAAGTTACAACCAAATTCTCATTGCACTCGAGGATCAAGAGAAAACTACATTCACTTGTCCTTTCGAAATTTTTGCCTATCGTCGAATGCCATTTGGATTGTGCAATGTACCTGCTACATTTCAGCGTTGCATGATAAGCATATTTTCTGACATGGTAGAGCGATTTCTGGAAGTATTCATGGATGATTTTTCTGTGCATGGATCTAGTTTTGAGGAATGCTTACACCATTTAAGATTGGTCTTAATTAGGTGTAAGGAAAAGAACCTTGTTTTGAATTGGGAAAAATGTCATTTCATGGTTAAAAAAGGAATTGTTTTGGGACATATTGTGTCAAATCAGGGGATTGAGGTAGATAAAGCCAAAATTGAATTAATTTCCAGTCTACCACCTCCTTGGACAGTGAAAGAGGTACGTTCTTTTTTAGGCCATGCAGGGTTTTATCGCAGATTCATCAAAGATTTTAGCAAAATCTCCAAACCTTTGTGTAATTTACTTACCAAATATGCACCTTTTATATTTGATGAAAAATGCTTTCAAGCTTTTGAGAAGCTCAAATCCCTTCTTACTTCTGCACCCATCATTAGACCACCCAATTGGAATCTTCCATTTGAAATCATGTGTGATGCCTCTGATTATGCAATTGGAGATGTTTTGGGTCAACGTCTAAAAAAGTTTCCTTATGTGATATACTATGCTAGTAAAACTCTTAATGATGCTCAATTGAATTATTCTACAACAGAAAAAGAGTTACTAGCTGTGGTATTTGCATTAGACAAATTTAGATCTTATTTATTAGGATCTAAAATTGTAGTTTTTTTAGATCATGCTGCACTTAAGTATCTTCTTTCTAAGAAGGATGCTAAAGCGCGTTTGATAAGATGGATACTTTTGTTGCAAGAATTTGATTTAGAAATTCGGGATAAGAAAGGATCTGAAAATGTTGTGGCTGATCACTTGTCTAGACTGATAGTTGAATCGGGTGACAATAACTTGCTTATCGGAGACTCATTTCCAGATGAGCAACTCATATCTATTTCTCAGTTACCCTGGTTTGCTGACATTGCTAATTATCTTGCCACAGGTTAAATACCTACACATTGGAGTAAGCAAGATCGGGTAAAAATTTTAGCAGAAGTAAAGAAATTCTTTTGGGAAGATCCATACTTGTTTAAGTATTGTACTGATCAAATCATTCGGAGATGTGTTCCTGAGAGTGAGCAATATAGTGTTATTTCTTTTTTTCATGATCATGCTTGTGGAGGTCATTTTAGTGCTAAAAAAACTACTGCAAAAGTCTTACAATGTGGCTTTTACTGGCCATCATTGTTCAAAGATGCCCATTTGTATTGTAGTTCTTATGAGCGTTGTCAAAAATTGGGCAATATTTCACGCAGGAATATGATGCCTTTAACTCCCATTCTTATTGTTGAGATATTTGATGTCTGGGGAGTTGATTTCATGGGTCCTTTTCCTAATTCTTTCGGTAATTTATACATCTTTGTTGCTGTGGATTATGTGTCAAAATGGATAGAGGCTCTTGCATGTAAAACAAATGATCACAAGATTGTGGTAAAATTCTTGAAAGAAAACATCTTTTCGAGATTTGGCACACCACGGGCTATCATTAGTGATGGGGAAAAACATTTTTGTAATAAGCATTTTGAGCAGTTAATGAGAAAATATGGCATTACACACAAAGTTGCTACCCCATACCACCCTCAGACTAGTGGTCAAGTTGAGATTTCAAATAGGGAAATTAAAAATATTTTGGAAAAAATGATTAACCTAAATAGAAAAGATTGGTCTTTGAAACTTTCTGATCCTTTATGGGCTTATCGTACTACTTTTAAAACCCCTATTGAAATGTCTCCTTATCGACTTGTGTATGGCAAGGCCTGTCATTTACCTGTTGAGTTAGAACATAAAGCTTATTGGGTCATCAAACAATTTAACTTTTCTCTTGACAAAGCAGGTTCCCACAGGAAGCTTCAACTCAATGAACTGGAAGAAATAAGGAATGATGCATATGAGAATGCAAAATTGTACAAGGATCGAATGAAAATTTTTCATGACAAAAATATTTTAAGAAAATCATTTAATGTAGGTCAAAAAGTTCTTCTATATAACTCTCGTTTGCATTTATTTTCAGGAAAATTACGTTCTCGGTGGTCAGGACCATTCATTGTTCGTACTGTTTATCCACATGGTGCAGTAGAGATTGAAAATCCCAAAAATGGTGATGTATTTAAAGTCAATGGCCAAAGATTGAAATCATTTTTGGAATTACGCAACCCAGAGGTATAGGAGACACTTCTGCGTGATCCTGTCTACCATGATTGATTTGCTTCCTTTAATTGCTACGCACGCTATTTAGGTAAGATTTTTTTTATTAGTTTGCATTAATTTGTTCCCTCATTAATATTTTCTTTTCAATTGCTATTGTTTTCCTGGTTTTGTTGCTTTTGAACTTTCTTCAAAAAAAAAAATTTGAATTAAGAATGGAAGACATACTTGCAAACTTGAAAAATCATTTTCCTTCTCTTCCACCCAGTGCATTGTTGAAAATTTATAAAGCACGGGTTGAAAGATTAAGGTTGATGATGATAATGGGAATACCTGCTGATATTCGTTGGCTAATTGAAGCTAAGGTACGATTAGCAGGTGAGTCTGTAAATGGTTACATCTCTTACATGCCTGGTTTAGGAAAAAGCAGTTTTGCTAAAAAGCGTAGAGCTAAAAGAATGAGTGTCTGCCATAAATGTGGACGTGAAACTTGTAACACACGTTGTCGTTCTTTGGGATGGGTTCATGTAAATCGAGAAGATAAAATCAAATTCATTAAGGATGGCTTGAGTAAGGAGTCATTGGATGATGAGTTTCATCCAACGTCTCTTGAGACGCATCCTAGTGGATCTGTGCAAATCAGAATTGTTGGTTTATGACCCCATTTTAAAAAAGAACAAAAATGATACAGTCTTGGGAATCTGACATTAAAAGACCCTGTTTGCCAATTTATAAGAAAATTGGATGGGAAGCATATCCTCGACCCTTAGAGGGCGTTTAAACCGTTACTGGACGTAAAACCAGAGGAAGATGTGAGCCACAATCACAACTACTGTACATATGCATGCGTGCCGTTATTTTTGAATTTTTCATCTTTAATTTAGCTGTCATCCATCGACCTACTCACATGGCTATTGTAATTATGCCACCGTCTTATTCGCATAGCTGCTGTAAGTATGCTTTTATCTGAGTTCTATAAATGCACATATTATTATCTTTATCTTCATACTCAAAGTTAAGGTGATTGCAGGTATGGAAGGAATCACATTTCGTCAATTTCGAAATATTTGTGTCTTTTGTGGTTCTAGTCCTGGAAAAGATGGAGAGTATGTTAAAGCAGTACAAAATTTGGGTATTGTACTGGCCAGGAGAAAAATTTATTTAGTCTATGGTGGAGGTAGTCATGGGTTAATGGGGTGTGTGTCTACAGCTGCACATGTAGGAGGATGCCAAGTTCTTGGTATTATTCCTACAGCTCTAGCTGTATCAAACATCATTGGAAAAACAATTGGAGAAGAATTTAGGGTAGCCTCTATGCATGAACGCATTGTTAGAATGATGAGCAACGCTGATGCTTTCATTGCCTTATCAGGTGGTTTTGGTACTTTGGAGGAAATTTTTCAAATAGTTTCCTGGGCACAGTTGAATCTCTACCATAAACCCATAAGTCTGTTGAATGTTAACAATTTCTTTGATGGTTTGCTATCTTTTCTTGATCAAGCTGTAGAACAAATGTTTATCTCACACTCAGCACGACGAATTCTTATCTCGGCTTCGAATGCTGATGAGTTGATTGATGCATTACAAGCATATGTTCATATTCCTGATCAAGCTACAGCTCAAATAGATTGGACAACAGACAACCGCAAAAAGCGCAAATTGGATTTGGATCTTCATCTGTAACACCTTTTATTTGATTGAATAAATTTTTCTTTTCTGGTTAGTTTACTACAGGTTTATCTTTTCCTAGATTTCCTCCAGGTAATATCTCTTTCAATTTTTGTTGTTTGTTATGTGCTTGTCCTTCTTCTTTCTTCACAAAAAAAAAGAGGAGTGGGTGTCTAGCCTCCTATCTCTGTATAGGTTCTAGCACCTAGATTTAAAAAAAAAACTGAGTGATGTTTTGGGAATAGGCAAAACTAGCACCAATGATGAAAATAATTTAAAATGCTTGTAACCTTAGGAAAATAGATGAGTTTTGAGTGTTATGTGTGAACCTAAACTCAATTGTAACTTATATTTTACTTGAGAATCCTAAAATCCTGAACACTTAATCTTTTACATTTGATTGATTGTTTATTCAGAAAAGATTTATATAATTCAAATATGCTAAGTGATCTTATGAAACTCTAGAACTTATTTGATTGTCACTTGAAATGAAATTCTAGACTACTCTCTATTTAAGAAATCAATTAGGCATTGTTGGAATCGTTTGAGCCTTTCAAACCAACCTACATATTATGCCATCTCTAGTAACCCATTTTGAGCCTATATTTATCTTTTCTTGTACACCTATATTATTATCTAGCCTTTGAATAAAAATATTTCTAACTTTTACCTTTCACTCACAGGAATGATCATTTGAAAAGCTACGGTTCATGGGTGAATGGAATAAGTTAAAAAAGAGAGAGAGTATTATGAGCATATAACATAATGATGGGGATAAGGTTGGAGGTAGAATTCATATGATAATATCAAAAATATTTGGGAGGACTTAAATGATCATGCATGTTATAGAGTGAATTGAGCTTTCATATCTTTTTATCCACCTTTAACCTATGCCATACATTACAAGCCTAATGGAAGTCCTAATGATCTTAAATTTTATGATTAGTCTACATTAGTGGAGAGTGACATGAAAAATAAGCTTATGGAGTCTCAAATGTAAAAATTTGGAGATCTGTTTTAAAAATTTGATTATGTAAATTTATTTGAATGCAAAAAGTCCAATGTCATAAGATTATCACACACACACTTGGGATTCAATAGTAAATTATATGTTGCATTTGAATTAAAGTTTTACATAACTTTGGAATTCTGATATTTTCCTTGGTTGCACATTTTAAATCCTTGAGGAATGTTTAGTAAGCCAAAAACAACTCATCACTCACTCATCTTTTGAATTTTGATGTTTGTGTGTTTTGCTTGAGTACAAGTAAAAGATTAAGTTTGGGGGTATTTGATGAATAAGTTTTGTACTCATAAATTAAATATTTTTATCTTATCTTTTTGCTTTAATTAAGCATTTATATCCCTTATTTGTCTTTAGTTTTGTGTATTCTTATAGATGAAGAGAAGAATAGGAAATTGACTCAATTGGAGGAATCAAAGCTAAATTGTGATTCTTTAGAAATGATATCTATAAATCAAGCAGACAAAATAAATTCATTAAGGATGGCAGAGTAAGGAGCATTATCTTTTTGTCTCTTGAGACGCATCCTAATGGATATATGTATCAATTCAATCTTGATTTATGACCACATTTCTAAAAGAATCGAAATATAAAGATTCAAGGCAAAACACTCAATGTTAAAAATTTGTTTGCTGCTTACTTTTCAACTTGATCTTACTACAGTATTTTGGCTGTATCTCAGAAAATACGTATACATTATGTATAAAATTTGGTAGATGAATAGCTGACATAATTTCATACAACTTTCATGTTTATGTGATCAGCAAATTCAGATATCTAAAGGGTCAAAATTGGGTTAGAACATAACATGTTTACTGTTGTAGTCTAGTCCAACCTTACTATAGTATATGGACCATATTTCAGCAAATACATATTTAATGGACACAAAATTTTGTAGGTGAATAGAAGATATAATTTTCTACAACTTTGATGTTCAAGTGGTCAGCAAATTCGGACACTAAAAGGGCCGAAATTGGGCTAGAACCGAGCATAGTTACTGTTGCAGTCCAGCCTGACCTTACTATAGTGTTTTGGCCATAAATCACAAAATATGTGGCCAATGTTTGTCTACCTTATATGGATGGAAAGCTAATGAAAATATCTACAACTCTTATGTCGATTGGATGAGCAGATGCAGTGTCTATCAAGGTGATATATCATGATGACTTTCGGGGCAGATAATGCAACACTATTGTCAACTTTAGTGCAATTTGCTACCCACCATTTTTGTCACCTACTTCCCTTGTTTTGTCTATAAATAGAGACATATTGTGAGCTAAAGGAGGGGGGAAAGGCTGAAGAGGGAGCTTGGGAAATCTTTGTGGAAGTTCTAAGTGTTTGTAATCCTTTTCTCTCTTTATACATTTTGTATCTTTACTTTCTTTCATAAGTTTTATCATGCTTCTTCATCTTTCATTTTGTTTTCTTACCTTGATTATGGAAAACTAATCTCCTAATGCTAAGGTGAAAGGGTGAAACTCTTGGTATAAAAATAATAATTTATCTAACTCTTAATTTTAATGTTTATACTTGATGTTGTATTTATCTTCTTATTTATTTTCTTGTTATTTACTTTCTTAGAGGATGACTTTGTTGCCCCTCTGTATTTATTTTTTGCCTTTCTATTATTTACTTTTGTATTATTTACTTTCTTAGAGGATGGCTTTGTTGCTCCTCTGTATTTATTTTTTATGTTATTATTTTCTTATTATTTTTTTTCTGAGAGGACGACTCTGTCGCCTCTCTGTTATTTATTTTTTGCACTTTTATTATTTACTTTCTTTTTATTTACTTTTTTTAGAGAATGGCTTTGTTACCCCTCTGTTATTTATTTTCTGCACTTTTATTATTTACTTTATTGTTATTTACTTTTTTAGAGGATGGCTTTGTTGCCCCTCTGTATTTATTTTTTATGTTATTATTTTCTTATTATTTTTCTTCTGAGAGGACGGCTCTGTTGCCTCTCTGTTATTTATTTTTTGCACTTTTATTATTTACTTTCTTGTTATTTTTTTTAGAGGATGGCTTTGTTGCCCCTCTGTTATTTATTTTCTGCACTTTTTGTATTTATTTTCTTGTTATTTCTTTTTTCAATAGATGGTTTTACCGCCTACTTTATATTATTATTATTGACTTTGTTTGTATATTTTTATTTTAAATTTTGTAAAGTGCAAATCTTGATACATTGTAGACAATCGTTAGCACAATAAATACTTGAATTATTCTTGATTTATTGTAGACAATATGATTGGCACGATGTATACTTGAATCCATTTTACAAAAGTTATTTACTATTAGTAATAGAATAAAAGAAGGCAAATACACTTCATCTATAAATCAAAGCGCGTTTAATGTAATATCTTCCGAATGGAACCTCATTTACGTGAGGATTCCATTTGAGTAATAAAAGAGTTAAAATTTATTATTATTTGATGTACCAAGAGTGGATCCCCTAACCTTAGCATGTTTTTTACTTTGAACACATTCATATTTAATTTTAGTATTTTAGTTCTCTGTTCAGTACTTTTCTCGCAAAACAAATATTCTGGCAACTAGGTTAGAAATATTTATTTTGGATCTGAATTAAATTTTCTCAATTGGCAATTCTCGTGGGATCGACCTTACATACCACTAAATCTATACTCCAATATATTCGTGCGCTTGTGAGTTTTAATAAGTATGCCAAGTGAGAGAAGGGTCACAACTCTGACTAAGTAACAATGGTGTGTGAGTAGCTAGAGGAAGAGAGCTCACATCACCTTATTGCTGACTGAAGATAAAATTCACAAACTATTAGCCATTGTAATTATGTGTGTGTGTGCGTGTGTACATGCATAATATTAATGCATAACCTGCTTACTGTACATGTATGATATTGATGCATAACTTGCTTACTGTATATGCATGATATTAATGCATAACCTGACAATGATGTTAAACATGCAAGCATATACTGTTATTCATGTTATCTTTTTATGCAAAAGAGAAATGTTTTTTTATAGTTCATACAGTTGAACATAACCCATGAAGTTTTCTTACTTCTGTGTTGATTATGTGGATGTTGATCTTAGTGGGATTTCATTCTCATTATTTTTCTTTTGGTGTTATGTTCAGATTGGGATATCTAGCATGCCGTTTGTATTCCTATCCTTGTTGCTAGAGATGCAGACAATAGAGGTCCCTTATCTAAAACATTTTATTGTCATAGCTAATATGATAGTAGTTAACGTGATAAAGTTGCCAGCACCAATGCCACCTCCTCCACCATTCGCACCTAGGGGTGATGGCTACTTGGGATGTTGTAAAGTAGTTTAGGAACATGTAGTTGATAGACTAATATATTTTTTGTGTAACCATATGGTACTTCGCCCTTTTGAGTTATAATGCTTAATAGTTAAGGTTGCACATATATATGCAGCTAACTACCATGTAGCTCTGAGCATGTGTGTGTATATATATATATATATATATGTTATGGCATGCTATTCCTTGTGTTATTATCTGTTGTTGTGTCTTGAGTTTTGTAATAATTTCTAAAAAGCAAAAAAAAAACTCGATCTTTACGAAAGGCAGGAGAGATAAGTTGAGGCTCAAGGGCTTGCGATGAGGATTCATGAAGTTAGGTCAGAGATGGAGAGGGAGGCAAGGTTTTGTGACTTGATCTATGGGTTTACGATGAGCCGATGAGATTGAGGAGGCGACCCAACGACATTTGCAGAGGCAAGCCAGAATTGCAAAAGAAGGAAATACAGGAGTTTCTGAGGGTGAATGTCATTATATATACCCATGGACAAAATGACGTCATTTCAATATTTAAAAAAATTTTGGGTAAAAAAATAGAGAGAACCCCTAGAATCCCATGACTCCATAACAAAATTGGACAGCTTTCACTGCTCAGTACAACAGCTCTAATATATATTTGTGAAAAATGTTAACTTAAGCTACTCTGTCTATCAAGACGGGTTATTTTGAGTCCAAATTTTTTAAACTCAATTTGAATTGATAAATTCAATTTTTTACAAAATTTTACGCGATTAAATTCGTTAACTAATTTATCTCACCTAAAATGATTATTTTTTCATCAAATTTGAACGGATTTGGACGGGTGTGCTCACCCCTATTTACAATCAGCAAGGGCTTTCTTCCCGTGTTCTGTAACATCTGTCAGACCCAAGTAACGTTCGCATACAGGATCGGGATTTTTGTGGCCAATATACAGGATCGGGTTAGAACGTACTTTTTGAGCAAAATGTGACTATTTATATTTCCGTAACGGGCTGACTTGGCAACGTAGGGCCATTTTGACTGATCCATTCCAAAACGATTCGAAAATCGCTATCGAAATATTCAAGTTTGATTATTTACGATTATTGTATGATTCAGAATCATCCAGGCATCTACTTCATGACGTCAAGGCCACATGGGATATTTATCAGTGGTCGTAAACATAATTAATATTAGAAAATTAAACACAAATTATGGTGGCAAAATGAAATCGTATTGAACCTGGACAGCGGACATGTTTGTTCGACCCGTGTCTCTTGTCGTTTTTATTGTGTTTTGTTAACGATCAAATACTAAAAGCCAATGCCGTCTCACGTTTGAGTCACTCTTCCAATTCCAGTTTGTCTCTGAAGCTCCACAAACTCTCTGTTCCACACCTTCTTGTTTGTTACGGTGCAGATAGAAAGATAAACGATCATGAATAAACTCATTCGATCCTCTTTCGGAACCCAGGTAACGAATTTTCAATGCCCATTTTGATTTTTCACTGCTATTGCAAGTTTCTTCATTGATTTTCGTACAAATGTATCTGTTTCGGTGGCTCCGATTATCGTGCTTTCTGGATTGATTATGATTGAAGAGAAAATTTGGAAACATGGTTTATAGTTTATTGATTCTGCTCATGTTTCCGTCCCACAATGCTTCGATGGGTGTTTTTTGCAAAGTTTTCCCAAGAAATGGGACGTTCCTTTATGTTGTGTTTGTTTGATTTGTTCCCTGTTTTGTTAATTACATTTTGTTTTGTAACTAACGGGCATTTGTAGATTAATTTTTATGAGTATATTGATGGATTAAATCACGCGAGGCTAAAAGTGGGACACTTTTAGACAATTGGGGAGCTTTTACTAATATCGAATCTTCACAGTACTCCGCATGCAAGTGGAACAAACAATTAACTAAGGCTGATTACTTTTATAATTCTCGCATGTCAATGACAATGACAGCACAGAAATTGAAAGTTGTTGCACAAAATTAAAGTATATGAAAATTCATGAAATCTTGTAAATTAGCCAGAATTTCGTTCTTTGACTCTAATTTGTTGATGATCGTGCGCGGGATGAAAAATTTGTTGATTATCAAATACTTATTCCTCTTCTATTTGGTAAGCTAATTTATATATAACATTGGTACTTCTATTGTGAAAAACGTAGCTTTTTAAAGGCATTTTACAATATCCTAAATGACTATTAATCACCATTTTAGTCTGGATAGCTTTCATTATTGTCATCGTTTCCATTCTTGCTATTGTTGTTAGACCGATCTCTCGGTTCAAGCCATTCCCTTTTCTTATACTTTTCTAGTTCCTATATGCCATTTAGCTGAAAAGTACAAGAAGTCTTTTCCCGCTAGAAGTTGATTCATATTCACATAGATAGGACAAATTTTATTTGAAAGTAAACAGATAAAATTTGTGGGTTTTTATCTTGCCTTTAATTAAGCCGTATAGTTCTAAGTCCTAACAATCTATCATACTAGTCTCATAATTTCAGGCTCATTTCAGTTACCTCCTTGCTTCTGTAGGAGCTACAAAGACAAAGCCATATATATTCTCATTTTAATAAATATTTGTTTGTGTTCTGGAAGAAGTCCTGGCTTATAATTTTCATTCTATTCTTTTTCTATATTTTAATTTTATTTAAAAATAGTTGGGCATTATTTGGATTGATATTTATAGATGGCTGTTCTATATCTTTTCTTCCTTCTAGGTGGCAATTTAACTATGCACTTGTCTTCCCCTTGTGGAAAAGAACACGATTTTAACGGATTATATTGCAATTTTAGGCTTAATTTTGCCTAGGGTTAAGGAGTTCTTTATGCAGAAGGGGAGAAGTAAAAGTGAACCAGAAGCTTATGCTATATCTTTAAGCTTTCTGCTACTTTTTTATGGCCATGTCCATTAATGCCATATGAATCAATACTATATTGGTGGTTCTGGCTTTCACTGTTTCCCCATTGAAATCAATATATAGTTTGCAGTCCTCCACCCCGGGTAAAAGAAAAGAAAATCATTCAATTTGATTATATTTCAATTATAAACTTGTTTATGCCTTTTTGTTTTTTTTGAAGAATTAGTTTCTGATGCAGAAAGGTAATGTAAAAGCGAATCCGAGATTCATGTTTTTTGTTTAACTTTCTGTTGCTTTTCTGCAGTTATGTCAATTCATGCTGCAGGAAAATATACTGTTTGTCTGTTTCCAGTAATTCTCACATCTACTGTTTCCACTGATATATATAGTGTGCAGCTACCCTGTCTCCAAAATAAATTTTGCCTTGTTGAGATAAATATATGATAATTTTTAAGATTTTTCTTCATTTTTTATGTTAATAGTAGTTATACTTGATGATGGGGGCATACTTTCCCGACTTTCATTATGCTATATTCATAATATGAACAGTTTTTCAAAATTGTAAATATAATGGAATGATATGACTCAATCAGAAGGATCTTTCTGTCTTTCATGATTCCATAGAACTTTTTGATTCATCATTTTAATTTTTAAATTGTTCATTCCAATCACCACTCTGTAATTCTAAAAGTAGAAAAATAAGTAATACAAAAGAAATTCTGTATTGGACCTACATTAGTGCTCTAAAAATTGGGTTGTAACATACACTGATATTGGACCTAGAAATTCTGTTGCACTTTAAATACTGTATTATTGAATGATTGATTTCTTCAGACTTAGTTGAGGTTCTGAAGAATTAATTAAACATATATTAAATAAATTTCATGATTTTGAAATACTTGAATTTCATATAGCCTCTTCTTTTCTGTAGCAGAAAAAATTAACATTTTCCATCAGCTGTGTAAAATATCTTGAGAAATACTTTCCTACATTCTCTATCTTATATGCTAATGGCCCCGTCTAAGTTATTTATCTGATTTGCTATATTATATATGGTCCCAAAGCTCTCCCATTTGTTGTTTAATGCTTTTACTTGTCAAGTGACACTGATTTTTGTTTTTCATTTACAGTTTGCTTCATCTTTAAGAAATTTTGCTGCTTCCCAAAGCTTTCAGGAGAATCTTCAGGTTTCCTTATGGTCTAGATCCAATAGTACTGGGGCATCTTTGCCAAAGGATGAAACAACCGCTGATGTGAAAAATGGTGAAGGGTAAGCAGTTGTTTTTTGTTAATAGTTTATAACTCTCTCGTGTGCTTTTGAGTTCTGAGCATAGCTTTATTTTGCATGTATATAAATTGGATTACTGGCCTTGAACCTTGTGGTACATTAGTTGCCTTTGCATTTAAACAATATAGTGCTGAATATTGTTACTCCATTTTTCTTTCTTTTTAGCAGAGCTGTTTAGTTTCTGTTGTTTTCTGGAGAAAGATGTGAAGGGTTTATATGGCCCCTTTAAGCACAGATAAGATTATGAGTATATTTGAATGAATATGCAAAAGGTTTTCTCTTATATTTAGATTCCTTGTCTGAATTTTTTTTCAGTTTCAATATTTTAATTCAAAAAGAAATTTGGGTAGAGTCAATTTTAAAGATTCTTTATTTCTTTATCCTCTTAAAGAAAAATATATTTTCATTTTAGAAAATTGCAAGCTCGACATAGTTACTATGTGTACTTGCCGAAATACTTTGATTGTTACAGGTTTAAGGGCCATGATATGCTTGCTCCTTTCACTGCTGGGTGGCAGACTACTGACTTAAACCCTTTGATCATAGAAAAATCAGAGGTGAACTTCCTTCCTTCCTGCCTTAAAATTTGTTGATAATTGTAAAAGCTGTAATTTACTCCAGGTTACAAATAATTTATACTTCATTTTCATTTTAAAAATGACTGGTTTCTCAATTTTGTTATTTACCTAATTAATGGAGTCAGGGAAGCTATGTATTTGACATAAATGGGAAGAAATATCTTGATTCACTTGCTGGTTTATGGTGCACTGCTCTAGGTATTTATGAATTCTTTTCTATCACTTCCTTATCTTCTTCACTTAATCATTGCTATCTCATTGTTCCCTTTTTGCTTCTAAAATAATACTGTAAAATTCAGGATAAACAACAGAAATATGGTAAATGGGTAGGCTTGCAGGTAGAACTCACACATCTTGTGGCAGCTCCTTGTCCTCTTTCATTTATAAATACTGAACAAAGAGTTCTAGGAGGAATAATTCCCTTTTATATCTTGACCGAAATTGGGTTAAATAATATATACATCAAACCTAGCGAAAATCTAGGAGAAGCCGAAGCAAAAAAATATAATTTTCCTATCCTACAGAATCCCATAATTATGAGATTTAGTCAACTACATTTACAGCTAACAACATCAAAGCATAATCACATAATAACTCCAGAATGATTTGCTAAATCATTCATTAAGACACCGGAAATCTTGAGATTTCCTCCACCACTCCCCCTCAAGCTGGTGAATAGATATCTATCATTCCCAACTTGCCAATTAAGAACTCAAACCCTGGTTTAGATAAAGCTTTGGTGAAAATATCAGCTTCCTGGTGCTTAGTTGGAATGTACGAAATATGTATAGTTCCCTTGTCGATTTCTCCTTTGATGAAACTTTTATCAATTCTTACATGTTTCATCCAGTTATGTTGGACGGAATTGTGGACAATACTTATAACCGATTTACTGTCACTATGTAATTTCATGGGACCATCTGTAGGGATTTGTAAGTTGGCCAAAAGTTTTTCTATCCAAATAAGCTTAAATACCCCTTGGACAATAGCTCTATATTCTGCTTCAGCTGTGCTCCTTGCTACCACGGATTGCTTTTTACTCCTCCAAATAACTAAGTTTCCCCACACTTTTGTGCAATAACTAGTAGTGGATTTATTGTCATCAGAACCAGCCCAATCAGCATCCACAAACCCTTCAATGCTTCTTATGTTACCTTTTCTGAATAGAATTCCTTTTCTCGAGGTTCCCTTGAGATACTTTAGGATTCCTTTGGCTATTTCCGTATGTCTTTTTGTAGGACGATGCATGAATTGACTTATTATACTCACACTATGTGTAATATCCGGCCTTGTAAGTGTAAGATATATCAGTTTCCAACTAGCCTTTAATATCTCCCTCAGTCTACTGGTGAGTCATCATTGTCGGGTTTATGCCTCCAGTTTCTTTCAAGTGGTGTCGTGGCTGGTTTACACCCAGTCTGCCCAATTTCCTGAAGAAAGTCTAGGATATATTTCCTTTGGGAAATATATATCCCTTGCTTACTCTGTGCTACTTCTATTCCAAGAAAATATCTTAAATTTTTGAGGTCCTTAACTTAAAATTCTCCCTTTAAATGATGCTTCAATCTGCAAATTTCTTCATTATCATCCCCTATAATCACCATATCATCTACATATATAATAAGAACAGCCTGTCTTCCATTTTCTCTTTGTTTAACAAACAAGGAATGGTCTGCCTGACCTTGAGTGTAGCCGAGAGACTTCATAACAGAACTGAACCTAGTAAACCAAGCTCTTGGGGACTGTTTTAAGCCATACAATGACTTCTTGATATGACAAACTTTGCTGTTCCCTTCATAAAGCCCAGGTGGCAGTTTTATGAACACTTCTTCCTCCAATTCTCCATTCAAAAAGGCATTTTTTATGTCCATTTGGTAAATTTCCCAGTTAAGGTTTGCAGCAAGGGAAAGTAATACCTTGATGGAGTTCATCTTTGCCACAGGTGCAAAGGTTTTCTCATAATCAATTCCATGTGTTTGGGTGTACCCTTGAGCCACTAATCTCGCTTTGTATCTCTCTATTTCTCCACTTGGTTTGGTCTTCACAGTAAAAATCCATTTGTATCCCACAATCTTCTTCTCTTGTGGTAGATCCACTATTTCCCACGTGTTATTATTTATGAGGGCTCTCATCTCCTCTTCAATTGCTGCTTTCCACTTGGGTTCTTGTAGTGCATCCTAAATGTTTTTTGGAATATGAATGGCATCAATTTGAATCACAAGAGCCCTGTATTTGGGAGACAGATTTGTATAGGATAGATGGTTAGACAAAGAGTATTGTGTACACTGTCTTACCCCTATTCTAAGAGCTATCGGAATGCACCAATCCAGATTTTCATTTGTAAAGTCAGAATACATCTTGGGGTTAGATGACTGGACAGTGTTTTGTGGAGCTCTGGGCAGTCTCGAGTACACCATAATGGGTTTACTGGGTACTTGTTCTCCCCCTTGAGGTGATATATGTTCTGGGCTTGTGTGAGTGGAATCAGAAGGAGTGTTTGTGGGTGAAGTTGGACGGTTTATTGATGTCACAGATTCTAGAATCTGTGGCTGGCTGGGGGATGAGAGAGATATGGGTAGAGAAATAGTTGGATCCCAATGGTTTTCCATATTTAGAGTTTCTTCTTTAGGTGTTCCATGAGGATAAAAAGGTTGATTTTCAAAAAAGGTGACATCACATGACACCAATAACCTTTTTGAAGCTGGATGATAACATTTGTAACCTTTTTGTGTGGAAGAGCATCCCAAAAATATGCATTTGAGTGTTTTTGGATCAAGCTTTCCTCTTTTTGGATCGTGATTGTAGATGAAAGCAGTGCAACCAAAAATTTTTGGGGGAAAAGAGTGAAGAAGATGAACTTGAGGGAAGATGTCTAAGAGACAATTTATAAGAATCTGAAATTTGAGAGGTTTAGATGGCATTCTGTTTATGAGATAGGTTGCTGTAAAAATGGCTTCTCTCCAATATGAATTGGGAATATTGTTTGTAAACATCATTGACTGGGTTACTTCAAGAAGACGCCTATTCTTGCGCTTGGCAATCCCATTTTGTTGTGGGGTGTAAGTGCAGGTATGTTGGTGAATCCCTTGATTAGTGAGATAGTTTGAGAGATCATTTGAGAAATACTCTCTTCCATTGTCAGTGCGGAAGATCTTGATTTTAGATTGAAAGACATTTAAAACATGTTTGTGGAAGGTTTTGAAAATGGTGCTTGCTTCAGACTTCTCTTTCATAAGGTATGTCCAGCAAACTCGAGTATGGTCATCAATAAAAGTAATGAACCATCTTGTTCCTGTGAAGGAGGTTACCTGAGCTAAACCCCAAATATCACTATGTATAAGGTGAAAAGGTTCAGTAGGTTGATAGGAATGTGAGGTATAAGAGTTTCTGGTTTGTTTTGCAGAAATACAATGTTCACAATAAAGATTGGAAATGTTTTTATTCATGAATAATTTGGGGTACATAGATTTAAGGTAAGTAAAATTAGGATGTCCAAGTTTTTTGTGCCATAATATGATTTCAGAATTGGAAGTTGTTGATAGGGAGACTTGTAGGTCTGTGTTGGAGTTTGTTGTGGAGGGAGAACCGGAACTAGTGAGAAAATAGAGCCTATTACTTCTTTTAGCACTGTCAATCTTCTTCCTCGAAGATAGATCCTGAAACATACGATGAGAAGGGTAGAGTGTTACAACATAATTCTGGTCTTTGGTGAGTTTGCTAATAGAAATCAAATTACAGTTTAATTCTGTGACATATAGAACTGATTTGAAGTTTAATCCTGGAAGTTTTATGGAGCCTCGGCCTTCCACTTTAGCTGCCTTACCATTAGCCAATATAATTTGTTGACCTTTCTCACAGGTTTCATAGGTACAAAACATCTTCCTATTGCTGGTCATATGGTCCGAAGTGCTAGTGTCTATAATCCAGTCTTTGTGTGTTCTAATATGAGATAGAAAACATAATGAATTGAGTTTACCTTTCTGAGCTATGGCTGCATTTACAGGTTAGGTATTGTGATTGTTGAGAATAGTTTGTAGCGCTTAGATTTGCTCAGGTGTCAAATTGATTTGTCATCCATTGGTGTTTTCACTTGTAGTTTCTGTTGCAAGAGCTCGGGCCTGTTCTCTTTGATTCCGTGGCTTCCATCCTGCAGGCTTCCCATGGAGTTTTCAACAAGTTTCATGGGTATGGTTGGTTCTACGGCAGTGGTCACACCAAAGTTGATCTCTGCCTTCCTTTGGTTTTTGATTCTTTTGACCCCAGATGTTAGACTTATTATGCTGATTAATGAGGGCAAATCCAGAGTGGAAAGGATCTGGGTTACTAGAGGCATCATTGAGCATTACTCGCTTTCTGCTTTCCTCTCTTCTAACCTCTGCAAACACTTCTCTAAAGGTGGGAAAGGGCTTTCTTCCAAGTAATTTTCCCCTTACCTCATCTAGATCCTTGTTTAGCCCTTGTAGGAAGTCAAACACCCGCTCCTTTTCTATCATATGGGCAAACTGAACTCCATTCTCCGAGCATCTCCATTTTATCTCATAGAATAGGTCCATCTCCTGCCAAAGTTCAGTTAGAGTGTTATAATACTCAGTAACCGACTTTGCTCCTTATTTCATTTCTCGGATTTTAGACCTCACTTCAAAGCATTGTGAGGTATTTTCTATATCCGAGTAAATTTCTTTTGTTGCATCCTATATATGTTTGGCGGTTTTGAAGAATAAGTAGGTTCGTCCTATGCTGGACTCCATGGAGTTGAAGAGCCATGCCATAACAATCGAGTTTTCAACGTCCTAGGTAAGGAAGTTTCGGTCTGTTGTAGCAGGCATGGAGGTCTCACCGGTAACGTAGTCAGCTTTTCCCTTCCCTTTGAGAACGAGAAGGACAGATTGGAACCACTTTCTGAAGTTGGTTCCATTTAGTTTGTGTTGGGTAATTTGGAGAGAATAATTCTCAAATGAAGGCTGGATAGGACGATTGACTGGTGAGTTTGTCTCAACAGTCTCATGAAGGGAATCTGTTTCGGCGATGGCAAAACCAGTCTCTGATACCATGAACAAAGAGTTCTAGGAGGAATAATTCCCTTTTATATCTTGACCGAAACTGGGTTACATAACATATACATCAAACCTAACGAAAATTTAAGAAAAACCGAAGCAAGAAAATATAATTTTCCTATCCTACAAAATCCCATAATTATGGGATTTAATCAACTACATTTACAGCTAACAATATTAAAACATAATCACATAATAACTCCAGAATGATTTGCTAAATCACTCATTAAGACACCGGAAATCTCGAGATTTCCTCCAACAAATACTTGAAAATAGAAATTAACTACAAGATAAATTTCTAAAGATAATGACAAAGGATAACTAAAAATTAAGATAATGATATACTTGTAGTCCTGTTGGAGCCCACTTCAATAGCATTTCTCAACGCTCCCCCTCAAGCTAAGGATCACTCAGGTTCAGCTTGTTACAAATAAAACCTACTTGAAAAGAAAAATAACAAAGTCAAATAAAACGACTCAATAATAGAAACTAATCAGAACTCCCTCTGATGACAACATTCTTTGAGCATCACATTGACTTTTTGGGCAAAAGACAGGCCAAGAGATGACCTGGAATGAAACACACAAAAAGTCACCACAAGATAGTCTGGAAAATTACCAAGGAGGTTGAAAAACAACACTGTTAAATGCAAGTGATTAATATGACATAATGCAAAGCAGAAGAGTAGCTGGAATAATGCAGTTGGGAGAAAATAGATGAAGAACCACTGGAAAGGTTTCTGAAGCTTGGCTAGAAAGGTCACTGGAGGACAGGAGGATAAGTGGTCAGCCTTTAAAATATAAACTATTGAAGGTTTACTTGTCTCTCAAACAAGGATTTGATACCTCTACCAAAAAAAAAGGCTTTGATACTATATAAAATTCAAGATAAAAAATAGAAATATGGTGAATGGGTAGGCTTGCACACAGGCTGAACTGTCATACACCTTGTGGCAGCCCCTAGCATCTTGGTAACCAACGTCTTCTTCGGCCGTGAAAGAATTCTCGAAGCTTGCAGTGTGTCCAATTGTATTTTTGGTCTGGTTCACTAGGATTCAATCCTTTGTGTTGTGTGTTTGTGATTAATGCTTAGTTTCTTATCCCTTGTTGGTGTTTGTGAATGGTTGATCATAACACAGTAGAAGATAAAGCACTAGAAAATGATGAGGAGAATAGTCTTTGATTTGGATAAAACTTGCTGTGCAGGAAGGACTGAAGATTATTAAGAATAGTCTTTGATAAATCTATCCTACATCAAACTCTTGTGATTGTGCTTCATTCAATTTGGAACTGCCCATTTGGCATCCGGGTTGAAGAGATCCAACCAAATATTTACCAGTTTTTCTTTGATAATGAAGTAGAGATGCATAGGGTTCTTTGTTATAACCCATGGCTATATGAGAATCAATTGTTGCTTAAGGCATGGGAACTTGAGATTAGGATTGAGCCTGAACTGTTTCAAACAACGCCTTTTTGGGTTAAATTTTGGGGTCTACCAGGAAATTATTGCACTTCAGACATTAGTCAAATTTCAAGAAGTACAATGGGTACAGTTTTTTATTCTGGAGTTTTCTCAGTCCAAAACTCACAAGGCTTCATTGTTAAAACATTGGTGCATTTAGATCTATCTCGACCATTGAAGAGAGGTACCTACATAAATAGTTGCTTAATGGAAAGTACGGGTGAGCATAACTCGACTCGCTCGAATCAACTTGCTCGAATCTAATAAAAAATAATCATTTTGGGTGGATCAAATTAGGTTGCAGGTTTAATCGGGTGAGATTTTCAACAAAAATTTGAGTTCATGGTTTGAGTTAGGTTCAGGACATTTGAACTGACATAACTCGACTCAACTGATCAAATATACAAACAACAACTAAGCCTTTTCCCACTAGGTGGGGTCAGCTACATGGATCAAACGGCGCCATAGTGGCCTATCATGGATGAGATCAGTAGATAAGTTATTAACTATTAAATCATTTTTAATAGTTTCCCTTATTGTTTTCTTTGGCCTCCCTCTACCTCTAAAACTGATCAAATATATCAAACTAAAATTAAAATTAACACAATATGGTTGCTGTAACTTAGTGGTAAGAAGTGTACCTTTGCATAGGGAGACTTGGATTTGAATCTCAGTAGGTAGCAGCCACATTAGGTTCTATCTTTATTTTTTATACTAAAAAGAAAAAATTAAAACAATGTTTTTATCACTACTCACATCACAAAGACACAAACTGTCACTCAAAAGTCTCAAACCCTCATCCCTTATACCTCAGCCTCTAACTTTCTCTCTTCTCTGTATCCCTCACCTCCTCAGTCTTATAAAGACTTTTGAAGTCTTTGGAAAATTGAAATCAAACCTATAAACCACACAAACGCAACTTTTCACCTCTCTCTTCATCTCTCAATCCCTCTCGGCCTCTTTCTCCCTATTTTGCTTTCACCCTTTGTCTTCTCATCTCCTTCCACCAGCTATGCTGTTGGTAACCATCGCGGAATAGATTTGAAGCAAACTTTGCACTATAATTCTTTCTCCCAATCTCTAGATTTGGGTTTAAAACATTATAAAATTTAGATTTTGGAGACGATAGTGATACTTAAATTCTAGATTTGCTTTCTCTCTTCTCATTGTGTTCCTTCACATAATTTATATTTGGAAAGTCCTTTGAATGTAGGAACCGATTGAACTCCCTTCAGCTTCACTTTAATGCTACACAATCCCTTTCACTTTAGGTGACCTGACCAAGGTATAATGAACCCGACCGAACCCAAAGAGTTTGGATCACTCAAGATCATAGTTGGATTTGGATGGCTTTTTTGCTTTACAACCATTGTTCAGTCATGTTGAGTTTATACATCAACTCAATCAAAGCCAACCTGTGATCACCCTTAATGGAAAAGTGTGGATATGTTTTCGTTATGAACTTTTGCCTTATTTTGTTATTATTATGGTTGCTTCAGACATGAAGAAAAGCACTGTCATATGCAGATTAAGGATGATCTTGCAGGCACTAGCAAGAAGAATAAATATGGTGCATAGCTAAGATCTTATCAGGTGGGTTATAAGAGTGATGATAAGGAGACTGTTAAGAGTAATACCCTGAATTGGGTTTGTTGAAGGGGGCATGTCCTAAACTTAGTTGATGCTGAAGACTTTATGCAGAGGTTAAAGATCTTGACTAGCAAGGAACTTAATATAAATGACATGCAAGAAGGTAGTAAGAAAGGTTCACAAAGTCTGGCCTTGAACAAGGTTAATTTTGAATATCATATTAATGCATCAAAATCGCAAGGTCAAGGTTCTATTCAAATAGTAGAGCATGAGATAATAGAGTCTTCTAATTGTGCCATGAGCAGTGCCCCCAAGATTAGTAGTTGTGATCTAGTGTTTAATCCAAAGTAACCAACTTCATGTCTCTTCCCACCATTGCAAACCAAGTTGACTCTAGTTCCTGTTAAGCCCATGCACTTTGCACAGAGTTCAACTGAGTTAGTGCGTGAAACAGTTGGTAGTTGAAAGAAAATGGCCAGGCATTGTAAATCTGGTCAAAACCAAAAGGTTGATGTTGGTTTAGATAAGTCGAACTGGCTAACCCTGTACCAGAATCCCTTTTGTATACCAAACAATAGGGTGCAAATCTGGATAGTAGTGGTGGTATGAAGAGGCCTTGTGGGAGTGATAGATTTATTGCAGCTGTTAAGTTGGAGGAAGCCAAACTTTATTGGCCCTGTGGATCAATGGAAATATTTAGTTGGAATTGTCGAGGGTTGGGGAATCCCTTGACAGTTCAATATTTAGAGAGACTCTTAGGTCTCATTCCCCATATGTGTATTTCTTGATGGAATCCAAAAATCAATGTGGTTTGGCTTCAAAGCTTGCTGTAGACTATGGCTATGATAATATGAAGGTTGTTAATCCAGTGGATTCTACTGGTGGTCTTACTAAGTGGCGGAAAAGCTCCCTTCACTTCCGAGAAATAGATTCAAATGGATTTTTTAGAGGTATACATCGGTTCGGATCAGTCAATTTTAGATATTCAACCAAACTAAACCGATTACAAGAAACTCTCAAAATTGTGGACCTAATTGATTTGGTTCAAGTCTTTGGACTAAACCAAACCAAACCAAACTGAAATCGGTCAATTTTCTTCACAAAAAAATCCATCTAAACCGATTATGAATCGGTTGACTTGGTTTGATTTGGTTCGGTTGGTTTGGATCAGTTTTATTCGATTTTGTTAACTCCTGGGATTTTTCATGCATGGCTCAGGTTTGAAGGCTAGATCTAATCTTGTTTGGCATTTTTTCATTTGCATCATGATCGGGCTATAAGTGACACTCAGATTGACTATCTTCTCTCTAATATTTCAAATTATGATGGTCCTGTATTACTAGGGGGAGATTTTCAAAGTGCAATGGCCCTGTATTACAAGAATGCACACTAGGAGAATCTAGATCCCAAAAGTAATCCTATCTTTAAGTCTGTGGAGTTCTAACATTGTCAAGTAGAGGCGAAAGAGTTTGATTTCATTCATAACTCTATCAATAAGATCCCTTGAAAAGTGAATGTTGCAAAAAAAGGTAGTCCTGTTAACCTTAATGTTACTATTGTATCACATTATCAACTACGCACTCCTTTATCTTTAAGCTTAGAAGTAAAAGGCAATATCAACTGGAGTTTCCTGTAAGCATCAGCTAGATATTCAGTTCCTTTAGAAACCGATTTGGCAGAGTGGTGTGTTGTACAAGTCTTGATTGCTAGAATGAAGAGTTCATTTATTAGTCTAAGATTGGTTATGATCAGTGCTAGAGTACATGATTTGATTGATGGAATATTCTGATATACATTTGAATTATTCTCCCTATTGTCTTGTATAATTAGAGGTTTAGGGCAGGAGCAAGTTTGTACTTCAAGCCTACAACTTTTCCCTCACTCTCTCTCTCTCCATATTTATAGAAGCCAAAATGCTATCTTTACAGAAGTCAAACAGTTTTGTGATCTACTCAAACGTTTAGTTAATGTATGTAGATTTTTGTAATATCAAAAATTTTATTTTGCAGGGGGGAATGAACAACGTCTTGTTGATGCTGCAACTGCACAATTGAAAAAGTTGCCTTTCTACCACTCGTTTTGGAATCGAACTACCAAACCATCTTTGGTAGTCATATCTCCAACCTCTAGTTGACACCAAACATAATCTTGTGCTTGTTAACTTTACTTTTACGTCCACATTATTTCTTTCTTTTGTTGAAAAAAAAATTATGCCTCAAAACTTCTATTTCTCTGAAGCTAAATTTCTGATTTAGTTTATTTATTATGCAATATTGTGTAAATATTATTGTGATATTCTAAACTTCTGATTTAATTTCTGATCCAGATGATATGATCATTATCTTTAGGTGTAATTTACTGCAAAATATATTATTAATGACCCAGTTCTCATGTTCTTTCCTGATATTTAGTTATTCATGTTCCCTTGTGATATTTAATGAACTGTTTCATCTTACAGGATCTAGCTAAGGAACTTTTAGAAATTTTCACAGCCAGAAAAATGGCAAAAGCATTTTTCGTTAACAGTGGATCAGAAGCCAATGACACTCAGGTTTATTAGGTTCTATAGCAGTTTAGCTATTTTAATTTGTTACATTTCAGATTTCCTTAAATTTTTTATTAAATTGTTGGTTGGATATTTAGAATATGTGTACTTTTTCTTATGTTTTAAAACTTCAATATCTAGACAGTAGACCACATGTAATGTATATAATATAACAAATCTCAAGAGGCAAATTAACATTTTCAAAGTAAAGGACCTTTCCCCTCTGGGGGTAGGAAAATCATGACTGGGATAGCAGACCCAAAGCTATGGAACTACAGATCATGCAGCATGTTGTCTCTTGACAAACTCATGATTCAGCATATTGGGCATTTAAAGATCCTCATTATTCTTGTTTTCTTGTTTCTTCGCTGAGTTTTACTTTAATCATGATAAACCCTATATAATATCTCAAGCCCCATATTGGATAACTATGAAGAACTGAAACTTATGAGTAATCAGGTAACTGGATACCAGAATCCAAAGATAAAAGTTGTTTCAATGCAAAATGAGTTAATTTAAATAAGCTTAATCATTAATTTCTAATGAAGGTTGTGAAATCAGAGAAAAATAAGAGAAAAACAAAATTATAGAATGTAGTTCATGAGAAAGACTTACATTAGTCTTTGATATTTATAAAAAAGAATTATAGATAAGATATTAATTAGTCTTTGATATTTATAAAAAGAATTACAAATAAGATATTAATTACAAATATAAAAGACTTATAATTACAATTCCCTAAATCAAGAGATATGATCGTTACCTCCTAATCAAAATTATTTTAATTAACTCATAATTTATTTGTATTAATTCTAATACTCCCTCGAGTTGGAGCATATAAGTTATATGCACTAAGCATGTTGCAAATATAATTTATTCATGGATTTCTTAAAGACTTTGTGAAAATGTCAGCTAATTGATCGTTAGAATTAACAAAACTTATAGTAAAGATCCTTAATAGAATCCTCTTTCTAATAAAATAGCAATCAACTTATATGTGCTTAATCTGTTCATGAAATACGGGATTAGAGGCAATATGTAATGCAGTTTGATTGTCACAAAAGTGTCAATAAGCCAAGAATACTGTATGAATGGCTTGTCTCCCAGCCTCTGATTTCTCTTCATTATATATAATATGTACAGAAGAATTCTATATATGGAAACAAGGCTAAATATCTGTTAATCTAATCCCTATACAATCTGATAATAATTAAGTTCATTAAGAGCAAATCAAGGGAATATATCCATTGACAGCCCCCCTCAAATTGATGTAGGTTGATCAATAAGCATCAATTTGCTACTTAAGAAACAATGTCGATGACGAGTGAGAGCTTTGGTGAAGATATAAGCAATTTGTAGTTCAGTAAAAATGTGAGCAAGAGTAATAACACGAGCTTCAAAGGCTTCACGAATAGAATAACAGTCGACTTCAATATGCTTTGTGTGCTCATGATAGACAGGATTAGCCGTTATCTGAATAGCACTGGTATTATCAACATGTAAAGGTGTAGGATCATTGGCAGAAAAATTTAATTCACCAAACAAATCCCGAAGTCAAATAATTTCTGAACAAGCAAGAGACATTGCTCGGTACTCGGATTCAGTAGATGACTTAGAAACTCTGTCTTGCTTCTTACTCTTCTAGGAGATCAATGCATCACCTAAGAACACACACCAACCAGTGATGGAACGACGTGTATCAGCACAACCAGTCCAATCAGCATTGCTATAAGCAACAAGACGAAGAGAATTGCCTGCGGAAAAAAATAAACCCCGTGCAGAAGTGCCTCGAACATAGCGGATGATTCGACAGACAACAGCCAAATGAAGATGACGAGGATTCTGAAGAAACTGACTGACTTGTACAGCAAAAGCAATATCTGGTCTGGTGATGGTGAGATAGACAAGACTACCCACCAATTTGCAATATAAACTGGGATCAACAAGTAAATCACCTTCCTCTTTGCGAAGTTTGACATTTAATTCCATGGGTGTATCAAGAGAGGTAGCATCCTACAATCCAGCTGTAGTCACCAAATCACTAGTATGTTTATGTTAATTGAGAGATACCAGAGGGACTATGATGCACCTCAAAGACCAAGAAAATACGTGAGAGACTCAAGATCTTTCATATGAAAAGATTGTGAAAGATGTGTCTTGAGCTGGACAAATAAAGCAGAATCAGAACCAGAGATTACAATATCATCAACGTAGACTAAAAGGACAACAAGACCCATGTCTGATTTCCGAAGAAATAATGAAGTGTCATACTTGCTCTGCTGGAAAGAAAATTATAATAAAGTGGTTCGAAATTTATCAAACTAGACCCGTGGAGCTTGTTTGAGACCATAAAGAGAGCGACGAAATTTACACACATTGAAGTTCAGAGAAGAAAACAATTTCAGGGGTGGCTTTATATAAATACACTCTTTAAGATCTCCGTGAAGGAACGTATTTTTAACATCCATCTGATATAATGGCCAATCATTAGAAGCAGCAAGAGCTAGGATCGTACGAACAGTGGTCATCTTAGCCACAGGAGTAAAGGTGTCCTCATAATTGATACCGTATTCCTAATGGTTTCCAAGGACAACAAGCCGAGCTTTATAATGATCCAAACTTCCATCAAAGTGAATCTTGACTGAGTAAACTCATTTACAACCCAGAGGAACAATAGTGGAAGGACAAGGCTCAATGTCCCAAGTGTGATTGGCCTCTAGAGCGGCAATTTCTTCCTGCATAGCTTGTCGGCAACAATCATGCTTAACAGCATGTGAGTGTCAATAAGTCAACAATTCTGTATGAATCACTTGCCTCCCAGGCTGTGATATCTCTTCATTATATATAATATGTACAGAAGCATTCTATCTCTAGAATCAAGGCTAAATATTTGCTCATCTAATTCCTATACAATCTGATAATAAATAAACTCATTAAAAACAAATCAATGTAATAAAGCAAAAGAGTAAATCAAGGGAATAAATCAAAGATATCCGTTGACATTAATGCAAAGCACATTAATGCAAAGTTATCTGTTGACAGCCAAATTAAAGATATCCGTTGACATTAATGCAAAGCACATTAATGCAAAGCTATCTGTTGAAAGCCTCCCTCAAATTGATGCGGGGTGATCAACAAGCATCAATTTGCTACTAAGGAAACAATGTCGATGACGAGTGAGAGTTTTGGTGAAGATATCAGTAATTTATAGTTAAGTAGAAATGTGAAGAAGAGTAATAACACGAGCTTCAAAGGCTTCACGAATAGAATGACAGTCGACTTCAATATGCTTTATGCGCTCATAATAGACAGGATTAGCCGTTATCTGAATAGCACTGGTATTATCAGCATGTAAAGGCGTAGGATCATTAGCAGAAAAATTTAATTCACCAAGCAAACCCCAAAGCCAAATTATTTTCGAACAAGCAAGAGACATTACTCGGTACTCGGATTTAGTAGATGACTTAGAAACTCTATCTTGCTTCTTACTCTTCCAAGAGATCAATGCATCACCTAAGAACACACACCAACCAGTGATGGAGCGACGTGTATCATCACAACCAGCTCAATCAGCATTGCTATAAGCAACAAGACGAAGAGAATTGCCTGCAGGAAAAAATAAACCCCGTGTAGAAGTGCCTCGAACATAGCGGATTATCCGACGAACAGCAGCCAAATGAAGATGACGACGATTTTGAAGAAACTGACTGACTTGTTGTACAGCAAAAGAAATATCTGATCTAGTGATGGTGAGATAGACAAGACTACCCACCAATCTGCGATATAAGTTGAGATCAACAAGTAAATCACCTTCCTCTTTGCGAAGTTTGACATTTAATTCCATGGGTGTATCAAGAGAGGTGGCTTCCTGCAATCCAGCTGTAGCTACCAAATCACTAGCATATTTATGTTGATTGAGAGAAATATCAGTGGGACTACGATGCACCTCAAGACCAAGAAAATACGTGAGAGAGTCAAGATCTTTCATATGAAAGGATTGTGAAAGATATGTCTTGAGCTGGACAAGAAAAGCATAATCAGAACCTGTGATTACAATATCATTAACATAGACCAAAAGGACAACAAGACCCATGTCTAATTTCTGGAGAAATAATGAAGTGTCATACTTGCTCTGCTAGAAAAAAAATTGTAATAACGTGGTTCCAAATTTATCAAACCAAGCCCGTGGGGCTTGTTTGAGACCATAAAGAGAGCGACGAAGTTTACACACATCGGAGGTTGGAGAAGCAAACAATCCCGGGGGTGGCTTCATATAAATACACTCTTTAAGATCCCCATGAAGGAACGTATTTTTAACATCCATCTGATGTAGGGGCCAATCATTAGAAGCAGCAAGAGCTAGAATCATACGAACAGTGGTCATCTTAGCCACAGGAGCAAAGGTCTCCTCATAATTCACATCGTATTCCTGATGGTTTCCAAGGACAACAAGCTGAGCTTTATAACGATCCAAATTTCCATCAGAACGAACCTTGATTGAGTAAACCCATTTACAACCCAGAGGAACAATAGTGGAAGGACACGGCTCAATGTCTCAGGTGTGATTGGCCTCTAGAGCGACAATTTCTTCCTGCATAGCCTGTCGCCAACAGTCATGCTTAACAGCATGTGAGTAGCATGTGGGAATATCAAAATTGGACAAGGCAGCAATAAGAGCTGAAATAGTAGTGTCAGAAGAAAAACCATACCTATCAAGAGGTACAGACACTCGAGGAGAGCGACGTACCAAAGGCTCTGGAGGTGCTGCGTCTGACTGATTCTGGTGCATGTTAGGAGCAGATATCGGTTGAGCTATCGGAAGAGACCGTGTGTGAGATCATCTTGTATACACCATACCGGGTGATGAGTGAGTTTTATACTCATAAATTAAATATTTTCATCTTATCTTTTGCCATAATTAAGCATAAATCTCCCTTACTTGTCTTTAGTTTTGTGTCTTTCTTACAGATGGAGAGAAGAGTAGAAAATGGACTTAATCGGAGGAATCAAAGTTAAATTGTAGTTATTTGGAAATGATGTCTATAAATCAAGCAGATAAAATAAATTCATTAAGGATGGCTGAGTAAGGAGCATTATCATATTGTCTCTTGAGACGCATCCTAATGGATATATGCACAAATTTATTCTTGATTTATGATCACATTTCCAAAAGAACTAAAACATAAAGATTCAAGGCAAAACACCCAATGTTGAGAATATGTTTGCTGGTTGCAGTCCAGCCCAACCTTGCTGTAGTACATGGGCCATATATCTGAAAATACATATCCAATATGTATGCAATTTGGTAGGTGTGTAGCTGACACAATTGGGTACAACTTTCATGTTCAAGTGGTCAGAAAATACGGACATTAAAAGGGCCAAAAGTGGGCTAGAAGAGAATCTGACTACTGCTGTAGTCCAGCCCGACTTTGCTCTAGTATTTTGACCATAACTCACACATTACGTATCCAATTTGTCCACAATTTGTCTTGACGGAAAGCTAATGAAATTGTCTACAACTTTCGTGTTGATGAAGTCAGAAAATTCGGCGGTTTTCAAGACGATATGCAAGGATCAATTTCGGTGCATATATGGAATTCAAATTGTCAACTTTGTACAACTTCCTACCTAACAATTTTGACAATTACCACACCAACCACACTTAATTGTATCTATAAATAGAGGGCTTGAGGGGTGAGTTGGAGAGTTTTTTGGAGAGCTTTGGAGAGAGTTTGGGAAAGCTTTGTTGGAATTTTACGAACTTGTAATGTTATTCTCTCCTTAGACATCTTGTATTTTTCATTTTCTTTCGTAATATTATCTTGTTTCTTCATCTTTCATTTCACTTTCTTGCCTTGATTATGGAGAACTAATCTCCTAATGCTAAGGTGAAAGGGTGAAACTCTTGGTATGAGAATAATAATTTATCTAACTTTTAATCTTAATGTTTATCTTTGATATTGTATTTACCTTCCTATTTCTTTTCTCATAATTATTTCTTAATGGCTGGTTTTATCATACCGCCGATTTTTTGTTATGTTATTGGCTGGTTTTATTAGACAGCCTATCTCTTATTATTTTCATGGTTGGCTTTGCCACCTACTTTATTTTATTTTACTATTGGTTGGATTTGCCACCGATTCTATTTCATTTTATTTTGTTATGTTAATTAATTTTCTACCTTTTATTTTTTGCATAAGTTAATTTTGTAAAATGTGAATTTTGATATATTGTAGACAATCTTTGGCACAATAAATGCTTGAATCAATCTTGATTTATTGTAGACAATATAATGATTGGCACAATTTATGCTTGAATCCATTTACAAGTTATCTTTTGCATCTTTGTATTTTTTATCTTGTAAAGTGTGAACCTTGATACATTGTAGACAATTTTTGGCACAATAAATACTTGAATCACTCTTGATTTATTGTAGACAATATAGTGATTGGCACAATGTACACTTGAATCCATTTTACAAGAATGTTTTACTTATTAGAAAGGAGGTAAATATAATTCATGTATAAACAAAGTTGAGCTTAAATTAACATATTATCCGATTAGAACTTTATTCGTGTAAAGATTCTAATTGAGTAATAAAAGAGTGAAATTTATTTTTATTCGATATACCAAGGGTGGATCCCCTAACCTTAGCATGTTTCTTTACCTTGAATACATCTTCATTTAATTTCAGTATATTAGTTCTTTGCATATTTTGTTCAATATTCCTCTCACAAAACAAGACATGGGGAACTAGGTTAGAAGTATTTATTTCGGATCTATATTAGAATTTTCTCTCAATTGGCAATCTCTGTGGGATCGACCTTGCATACCACTAAATCTATACTCCAATAGATTCGTGCACGGTGCCAATAATAAGAGATAGGCAGTCTAATAAAACCAGCCAATAACATAACAAGAAATCGGCGGTATGATAAAACCAGCCATTAAGAAATAATTATGAGAAAAGAAATAGGAAGGTAAATACAATATCAAAGATAAACATTAAGATTAAGAGTTAGATAAATTATTATTCTCATACCAAGAGTTTCACCCTTTCACCTTAGCATTAGGAGATTAGTTCTCCATAATCAAGGCAAGAAAGTGAAATGAAAGATGAAGAAACATGATAATATTACGAAAGAAAATGAAAAATACAAGATGTCTAAGGAGAGAATAACATTACAAGTTCGTAGAATTCCAACAAAGCTTTCCCAAGCTCTCTCCAAAGCTCTCCA
The DNA here is from genome assembly GCA_037074535.1 of Gleditsia sinensis. Taxonomy (NCBI): domain Eukaryota; kingdom Viridiplantae; phylum Streptophyta; class Magnoliopsida; order Fabales; family Fabaceae; genus Gleditsia; species Gleditsia sinensis. The sequence continues at coordinate 44,807,985 of CM073472.1, read as the reverse complement.
AAAAACTCTCCAACTCACCCCTCAAGCCCTCTATTTATAGATACAATTAAGTGTGGTTGGTGTGGTAATTGTCAAAATTGTTAGGTAGGAAGTTGTACAAAGTTGACAATTTGAATTCCATATGTGCACCGAAATTGATCCTTGCATATTGTCTTGAAAACCGCCGAATTTTCTGACTTCATCAACACGAAAGTTGTAGACAATTTCATTAGCTTTCCGTCAAGACAAATTGTGGACAAATTGGATACGTAATGTGTGAGTTATGGTCAAAATATTAGAGCAAAGTCGGGCTGGACTGCAGCAGTAGTCAGATTCTCTTCTAGCCCACTTTTGGCCCTTTTAATGTCCGTATTTTCTGACCACTTGAACATGAAAGTTGTACCCAATTGTGTCAGCTACACACCTACCAAATTGCATACATATTGGATATGTATTTTCAGAGATATGGCACATGTACTACAGCAAGGTTGGGCTGGACTGCAACTAGCAAACATATTCTCAACATTGGGTGCTTTGCCTTGAATCTTTATGTTTTAGTTCTTTTGGAAATGTGATCATAAATCAAGAATAAATTTGTGCATATATCCATTAGGATGCGTCTCAAGAGACAATATGATAATGCTCCTTATTCAGCCATCCTTAATGAATTTGTTTTATCTGCTTGATTTATAGACATAATTTCCAAAGAACCACAATTTAACTCTGATTCCTCCAATTAAGTCCATTTTCTACTCTTCTCTCCATCTGTAAGAAAGACACAAAACTAAAGACAAGTAAGGGAGATTTATGCTTAATTATGGCAAAAGATAAGATGAAAATATTTAATTTATGAGTATAAAACTCACTCATCACCGGGTTTAAAGCCAGACCTAACTTGATGAAGATCTGAGAAAGACTGCTCAAAGGAAGGGAGGACCATAGTAGAAGATGACACAGATGAAACAAGAAAGAAATGTTAATTTTCAAAGAAAATAACATTTCGAGAAATATGTGTACGATGTAAAGTGGGATCATAGCAAACAAATTCCTTTTGACACATTATATCCAAGGAAAACATATCGAACTGATTGAGCAGATAATTTATGTCTCTCAGAAGGAGGTAAATGAACAAAACATACACAGCTAAATATCCGAAGATTATCATAACTAGGTTCTTTAGCAAATAGACGAAAGTAGGGAGATTCCATATATAAAATTTGGGAAGGTAAACAATTAATCAAGTAAGTAGCAGTCTTTAGAGCCTCAACCCAAAATAAGGATGGAACAAAAGATTCTAACAAAAGAGTACGTATCATATCAAGAAGATGACGATTCTTGCATTCGACTACTCCATTTTGTTGGGGAGTAGCAGGACATGAACGTTGATGTATGATCCCTTTGAAAGTCAAGAATGCTTGAAACTCAATCGATATATATTCATCACCAGAATCGGTACGTAATGTCTTAATATTCTTAAAAAACTGATTCTCAACATACGCTAAAAATTCAGTGAAAGTACGAAAAACCTCAGATTTAGAGCGAAGAAAATAAACCCAAGTGAATCTGCTATGATCATCAATGAATGTCACATAATATTTAAATTTTTCATGTGAACTAACCGGGGAAGGGCCCCAAACATCACTATGGATAAGATTAAAGCAATGAGAAGCTCTACTAGCATGCAAAGAAAAGGGAAGAATTTTGCTTTTACCAAGTTTACAAGAATCACACTCAAGAGATAAAGAAGAACGTTCTTTATTACCAAGAAAGCCAGAGTTCAATACATGAGATAAGATTTGAGGATTAGGATGACCTAAACGACGATGCCACACCATACTCAAAGTAGGAACATTATTACAAGCAAAAGACGAAATAAAAGAAACTGGAGAAGATGCTGAAGCAGATAAAAATAGTGGAAACAAACGCCCCACTTTAGGTCCCTTCGCGATCGACTCCCCCGTTACCTGATCCTGCACAACACAACCATCACCAGAAAAATTAACCACACAATTGTTATCAACTAATTGACCAACAGAAATAAGATTCGTGGAAAGTTGAGGGGCAAAAAACACATCAGTCAATGTAGAAGAGGCATTTCCTACAGCAGCAATGGACAAAGAATTGCCATTGGCAGTCTGAATGGTAGATTTACCAGTATAGGGCTGAACATGAGACAGATTTTTGGGATTATTTGTCATGTGATTAGAAGCGTCCGAGTCTACATACCAGAGTGTAGTAGAGTTGTTACCTTGAAACCCCATTGCAGATAATGCTGAAATTAACATCTGTTGCACCATTTCAGGAGTGCAGTAAGGTGTTGGCGGAGATGCAAGATTAGAAGAAGAAGCACCAGATGCTGGAGAAGGTGCTGCTACAGTAACAGAAGTTTGAAATGCTTGGGCCTGACGATTCTTGGGGCAAATACGACATTTTTTAGTAATATGTTATTTTTTCTTGCAATACGAACATTATTTTTTAGGACAATTAACAGCAATATGCCCATATTCTTTGCAGCAGAAACATTGAGAATTTTTAGAAATCTCAGGTGGTCCACATCTTTGGACAGTATAAGCCATAGTTGTAGCTCCAGAATTGCCATGAGATTGCTCCAGAAGATTTTGAATACTAAGACGTTCTTCTTCCCGAAGTAACTCACCAAAACAAATATCAAGAGAAGGAACATGAGATCTATTTAGCAGAGAAGAGCGAACTGATTCAAATTCCGAACGTAATTTCATGAGAAATTGATCACACTGGCTAGTTTGATGAAGATTCTGAATAGTGGAAAGAGCAGCAACAGGAATATTTGCTGTAACTAAATCAGTATATTCATGCCAGAGAGTCAAAAATACCGAATAGTAGTCATGAATAGAAGACTACCATGTTGAAACATGGCAATAGCATGCTCTAATTGAAAACGACGAGCATCATTATTTTGATGATAAACCTGCTTCAAATAACTCCACATAGAGCGAGCAGAGCGATGAGCCCGTAAATTAGTGACAATATAAGGCTCCACTGAGCCAAGAAGCCAAGACATAATTCTAACATCAAACACAGCCCAAGAAGGAGAAGACACATTATCCTTAGATTTGTCAATATCAGATGTTGGTGCAGTATCGGTACCATTAATATGGCCCCAAAGGTCTTTACCTTTGAGAAATAATTCAAACTGAAATGCCCAAGTAGAATAATTTTAGCCACTAAACTTGACACACACTGGGGCAGAATCCATGAGAGAAAAAAATGACCCAAACAATGCACAAAACAATTAAAGAAGAGAAAAGAATTGAGAGAGAACAAAACACCTTAGTGTAGTAGAGTGGATGATGGGGCCACGTACACTAGCCCAATCCCAATCCTTATCAATGGCCCAAAGCGTGAAGCACCGAAAATGTGTACTGGAGAGAAGCCAAACACTCAGCCGAAGACCAAGACACACGGAAAAGGTGTATCGTGGCTCAGAAGATGCGACCCACGGTGGAAACGATCCAGAAACACCTGAGAAAACAAACTCAGCCGAAGACCAAGACACGCAAAAAATCAAGCCGAAGACCAAGATGCCGCAGTCGACCCAGCCAGAAACACACGCCAAGAGACTCGACCTAGCCCGAGGATGCTCAGAAAGTGCCGAGAAAAGGAATGCGCAGATCAAGAAGCAAAACCCAATGATGCTCGATACACCAGGATCGAAGCTGCGAAGGTGTGGGAAGCGATTGCCAAGACTTCAGAAGTCACCGATATACAGAGCCAGGAAAAACACACACAACCGAAATTGATACACAGAGCGACTGCCAAGACTTCAGAAAAAATTGGCAGTCTCTAATACCATGTCAATAAGTCAACAATGCTGTATGAATCACTTGCCTCCCAGGCTGTGATATCTCTTCATTATATATTATAATATGTACAGAAGCATTCTATCTCTAGAATCAAGGCTAAATATCTGCTCATCTAATTCCTATATAATCTGATAATAAATAAGCTCATTAAAAATAAATTAATGTAATAAAGCAAAAGAGTAAATCAAGGAAACAAATCAAAGATATCCGTTGACATTAATGCAAAGCACATTAATGCAAAGCTATCTGTTGACAGTGAGTAGCATGTGAGAATATCCAAATTGGACAAGGCAGCAGCAGTAAGAGCTAAAATAGAAGTGCCAGAAGAAAACCCATACTTATCAGGGGGTACAGACACTCGAGGAGAGCGACGTACCAAAGGCTCTGGAGGTGCTACGACTGACTGATTCTGATGCATGTGAGGATCAGAGATCAGTTGAGCTACCGAAAGAGACTGTGTGTGAGATCGTCTTGTATACACCATACCTAGTTTAATGCGAGACCTAACTTGATGAAGATCTGAAAAAGGCTGCTCAAAGGAAGGGAGGACCACAGTGGAAGAAGAAAATGGCATAGATGAAATAGGAAAGAAATGTTGATTTTCAAAGAAAATAACATTTCGAGAAATACATGTACGATATATAGTGGGATCATAGCAAACAAAGTCCTTTTGACACACATTATATCCGAGGAAAACACATCGAACGGATTGAGCAGATAATTTGTCTCTCAGAATGAGGTAAATGAACAAAACATACACAACCAAATATACGAAGATTATCATAACTAGGTTCCTTAACAAACAGGTAAAAGTAGGGAGATTCCATGTGTAAAATTTGAGATGGTAAACGATTAATCAAATAAGTAGCGGTCTTTTGAGCCTCAACCCAAAACATAGATGGAACAGAAGATTCTAACAAAAAAATACGTACCACATCAAGAAGATGACGATTCTTGCGTTCGGCTACTCCATTTTGTTGGAGAGTAGCGGGACATGAACGTTGATGTATGATCTCTTTAGAAGCCAAGAATGCCTGAAACTCAGTAGACAAATAGTCTCCACCAGAATTGGTACGTAATGTCTTAATATTCGTAAAAAATTGATTTTCAACATACGCTAAAAATTCAGTGAAAATACGAAAAATCTCAGATTTAGAGCGAAAAAAATAAACTCAAGTGAATATGCTATGATCATCAATTAATGTCACATAATATTTAAATTTTTCATGTGAACTAACCGGGGAAGGGCCCCAAACATCACTATGGATAAGATCAAAGCAATGAGAAGCTCTACTAGCATGCAAAGGAAAGGAAAGAGTTTTGCTTTTACCAAGTTTACAAGAATCACACTCAAGAGATAAAGAAAAACGTTATTTATTATCAAGAAAGCCAGAGTTCAATACATGAGATAAAATTTGAGGATTAGGATGACCTAAACGACGATGCCACACCATACTCAAAGTAGGAACATTATTACAAACAAAAGACGTAATAGAAGAAACTGGACAAAGTGCTGAAACAGGTAAAAATACTAGAAACAAACGCCCCACTTTAGGTCCTTTCGCGATCAACTCCTCCGTTACTTGATCCTGCACAATACAACCATCATTAAAAAAATTAACAGCATAATTGTTATCAACTAATTGACCAACAGAAATAAGATTTGTGGAAAGTTGAGGGGCAAGAAACACATTAGTCAATGTAGAAGAGGCATTTCCTACAACAGCAATGGGCAAAGAATTGTCATTGGCAGTCTGAATGGTAGATTTACCAGCATAGGGCCGAACATGAGACAGATTTTTGGAATTATTTGTCATGTGATTAGAAGTCCCCGAGTCTACATACCAGAGTGTAGTAGAATGGTTACCTTGAAACCCCATTGCAGATAATGTTGAAATTAGTATCTGTTGTACCATTTTAGGAGTGCAGTAAGGTGCTGGAGGTGATACAAGATCAAAAGAAGCACTATGTGCTGGAGAAGGTGCTGCTACAGTAACAGAAGTTTGAAATGTTTGGGCCTGACGATTCTGGGGGCCACGGCAAGAACAATATTTTTTAGGACAATTAACAGCAATATGTCCATATTCTTTGCAGCAGAAATATTGCAAATTTTTAGAAATCCTAGGTGGTCCACGTCTTTGGACAGCATAAGCCATAGTTGCGACCCCAGAACTGCCATGAGATTACTCTAGAAGAACTTGAGTACTAAGACGTTTTTAGCGAATTAACTCACCAAAACAAATATCAAGAGAAGGAACAGGAGATATATTCAGCAGAAAGGAGCGAACTGATTCAAATTCCGGACGTAGTTTCACGAGAAATTGATCACGCTGGCTAGTTTTGTGAAGATTCTGAATAGTGAAAAGAGCAGCAACAGGAATATTTGCTGTAACTACATCAGTATATTCATGTCAGAGAGTCAAAAATGCCTAGTAGTAGTCTTGAATGGAAAGACTACCATGTTGAAACATTGCAATAGCATGTTTCAATTGAAAATGACGAGCATCATTATTTTGATGATAAACCTGCTTCAAATAACTTCACATAGATTGAGCGGAGAGGTGATCCCGTAAATTGGTGACAATATGGGGCTCCACCGAGCCAAGAAGCTAAGACATAATTTTAGCATCAAGCACAGCTCAAGAAGGAGAAGACACAGCATCCTTGGATTTGTCAGTGTCAGATGTTGGTGCAGTATCAGTACCATCAATATGGCCTCAAAGGTCTTTGCCTTTGAGAAATAATTCAAACTGAAAAGCCTAAGTAGAGTAATTTTGGCCAGTAAACTTGACACACACTGGTGCAGAATCCATGGGAGAGTAATGAACCAAGACAACACACAAAACCAATTAAAGAAGAGAAAAGAACCGAGAGAAAAAATCTTAAACCAGTTGCCTAAGGACACCACAGCAAGAGGGAACACGCAGAAAAAACACAAGGTTGTGCAGAAGCAAAGGAGCACGCCAAGTGGCTATAGCGGCTCAAAAGACACGACCCAGCCAGAAGCAATCCAGAAATACCCGAGAAACAAGATGCCGCAGTCGACCCAGCTAGAAACGCACGCTAAGAGACTCAGGAGACGCGACCCAGCCCGAGGATGCTCAAAAAGTGCCAAGAAATGGAATGCCGTAGATCGGGAATCCAAAAAATGATAATGCCTGATACACCAGAACTGAAACGATGACGCAACCCAGCCAGAAACGCACGCTGTCGAGGCTTCAGAAGGCACCAATACACAAGGCTAGTAAAAATGCACGCCAATCACAACCGAAAAAAAATTAAACCTGCTCTGATACCATGTCAATAAGCCAATAATGCTGTATGAATGGCTTGCCTCCGAGCCTCTGATTTCTCTTCATTATATATAATATGTACAAAAGAATTCTACATATGAAAATAAGGCTAAATATCTGCTAATCTAATCCCTATACAATCTGATAATAATTAAGCTCATTAAGAGCAAATCAAGGAATTAATGCAGAAGACCAAATCAAGGGAATATATCAGTTGACAAAAAGAGTGTCCTTTGTCAAGTTCTTCAAACTGCAAGCAATTGTTAAATCCATACTAGCTCATATATAACTAGGGCCACAGCCTGATATTTAGTCTCTACACCAAATCTAACCACCACTTCTTGTTTATTGCTTTCTCAAGAAACAAGGTTTCCTCCAAAAAATACATAATAGCTTGTGATGGATCGCCGATTTAAGGGAGATCTATCCAATTGACATTTGCATACTCAATTATTCGAACATGTTGATGATTCTCATACAATAGTCCTTTTTCAAGAGCACCCTTAATATATCTTAAAATGCAAATCACCACATTCCAATGACTGGTGTGTGGAGATTGTAGGAATTAACTTACAAGACTCATTGCAAAGAAAATATCTAGTTGAATGATCATGAAATAGTTCAATTTTTCAATAAGTCTTTGATATCTATCAAGATCTGTTAAGGGCTCCCTCTAGTTTACAATCCAATATATTTGTCTTTTTTAGAAGATCTAAGACATACTTTATCTGAGAGATTGCAATACTAGTACTAAACTATGCTATCTCAATTCTTAAGAAATATTTCAACTTCTCCAAGTCTTTACTCTAAAAATACTTAGGTAGATGCTGCTTGAGCTAAAAAATTCCTTCTTGATCATTTCATGTGATAGCGATGTTATCCACATAGACAATTAGGGTACGTTTGGATGGAGGGAAGAGGGGGGAAGGGGAGGGGAGGGGAGGGGTTTTTTAAAAAACCCCTCCTTTGGTTCACTTTATTCGATGAGAGGGGAGGGAATTTGGGGAGGTAAAATCCCTCCCCTCCAAAAGTGGGGGGTTTTGGAGGGGAGGGGCGCAGCGCTGATAGATTTTCCAATTTGGCTCTTTGTGAGTATGAGAAAAGAATCATATATATTATTAAGCAAGAAGCTGATACATATATATAGAGAAGGATAACGCGAAAGACGGGATGATACACTCCTATAATCACGCTAATAACGGTAATACTAATAAAAGCAAATCTATCCTAATAAATATCAGAATCTATCCTAATAAATGCAAAGATAACAGAATCATAGTCACACTCTCCCTCAAGTTGGATCATAGATATCTATCATGTCCAACTTGCTGACACATTCTTCAAAACATAGTCTTTTTAGCCCTTTAGTAAATATATCAGCAGTTTGTCGTTTTGTAGGTACATAGGTCAGACATATAGTTCCATCTTTAATATTTTCTTTGATAAAATGGCGGTCTATTTCCACATGCTTGGTCCTATCGTGATGAATAGGATTATGAGACATGTTGATGGCGGCTTTGTTGTCGCAGTAGTGTTTAATAGGTGTTTCACAGATAATTTGTAATTCTGTCAACACTCTTTTCAACCAAAGTCCTTCACAAATATCTTTTGCTACAGCTCTAAATTCAGCTTCTGCACTGCTTCTGGCTACTACTTTTTGTTTCTTACTCTGCCATGTGACTAAGTTTCCCCATACAAAGGTGCAATAGCCAGTAGTAGATCTGTCATCCTCAGAACTTGCCCAATCTGCATCTGTATATACTTCTATGGTCTTCTGTTCTCCTCTTTTGAACAAAAGGCCCTTTCCTGGTGACTCCTTTAAGTATTTTAATATCTTATAAACTGCCTCAAGATGTCCTTCATTAGGAGCATACATGTACCGACTTACCACACTTACAGAGAGAGCAATGTCAGGTCTAGTGTGTGATAAGTAGATTAACTTCCCAACAAGTCTCTGATACTTCTCACGATCAACTAGTTTTCTATCACTCTCAAACTTAGTACTCTCCATGGGAGTAGTACTTGGTTTACATCCGAGCATCCCAGTCTCTTTCAAGAGATCTAGAACATACTTTCTCTGTGAGATATATATTCCCCTTTTTGATCGAGCAACTTCCATTCTCAGAAAATACTTCATTTCTCCTAGATCTTTAACCTCAAACTCTTTTGTTAAGGCCAATTTAAGTCTTTTCATTTCACCTATATCATCACCAGTGACAATGATATCATCGACATAGACAATTAAAATTGTCTTCTTACCTTCTCTGATTCTGAAAAACATCGTATGATCTGTTTGAGCCTGAACATATCCTTCATCTTTCAGAACTTTAGTGAACCTGTCAAACCAGGTCCGTGGAGACTGTTTTAAACCATATAGAGACCTTCTTAACCTGCAGGCTCTGTTTTCTCCCCCTTGCTTATCAAAGCCTGGAGGGAACTTCATGTAGACTTCTTCCTTTAGTTCTCCATTTAAAAAGGTATTTTTAATGTCAAACTGTCGAAGAGGCCAATATAAGTTGGCTGCTATTGACAGAAGAACTCTGATGGTATTTAATTTTGCTACAGGTGCAAATGTCTCTTTGTAGTCCAACCCATAGGTTTGAGTAAAACCCTTTGCTACGAGCCGGGCTTTATATCTCTCAATTGTCCCATTAGCATTACATTTTACTGTGAAGACCCACTTACACCCAACAAGCTTATTTCCTTTTGGAATATCAACCTCCTCCCATGTCTCATTCCTTTTAAGTGCTTTCATTTCTTCTATGACAGCTTCTTTCCATTCCTTTACATTAAGAGCTTCTTGAATGTCTCTAGGTATTTCAATTCTGTCCAAATTAGCAATGAAAGCACGATATCGAGTAGATAAAGCATCATAAGACACAAGTTTCTCAATTGGATGCATAGTACATGTTCTGGTTTTTTTCCGCAAGGCAATAGGAAGGTCTAAATCACTAGTTACCTGTTCTTGCTCATTTCCTGGATCACATTGTTCGTTCTTGCCAGGATCCTGTATCGGTTCAGAGCTTGGTACTGCCTCAAGTACAAGGGAGGATGTACTATTCACCTTTTTCTTCCGAGAGTAGACTTTCAATTCTGTAATTTTATTTGTGTCTTCTGTTTCATTAGAATTCACTTTTGTTTTGGGCATAGGAGGACTGTTGGTAGGAGTATCCTTACAAGAGCTACTTTCTATAATAGGCTCAGACACAGGATAAGGATTCAAATGTAGATTCAAGGGCTGAGATTCACACTCAAACTCACTCCAAGACTCCCCCTGAATCGAAGACTAGGGAAAAAAGGAGTTTTGTTCTGAGAAAGTGACATCACAGCTGACAAAAAACTTTTGTGTAGTAGGATCATAGCACTTGTATCCTTTTTGAGTAGCCGAATAACCAAGAAACAAACATTTAATAGCCTTAAGATCAAGTTTACTATTTTGATAGCTATGAACAAACACAGAGCATCCAAAGACTTTCAAAGGAAGGGTCGTTTCAAGGTGTCGAACATGATGAGTTTCTCTGAGTCTTTCAAGGGGAGATTTGAAAGATAAAACACGACTGGGCATCCTATTGATAAGATAGATGGCAGTAAGAATAGCATCTCCCCAGAAATATTTAGGGACATGACTAGTGAACATAAGAGCCCTGGCCACTTCAAGGAGGTGCCTATTTTTCCTTTCAGCTATACCATTTTGCTGAAGACTATTGACACAGGTACTTTTATGAACAATGCCATGGGTTTGTAAAAAATCATGAAGGTGTTTATTGAAATACTCAGTGCCATTATCAGAATGAAGAACTTGTATGCTGATTTGGAATTAAGTTTTGATCATATTATAAAAATTAATGAAAACAAAGGGAACTTCAGATTTTTCTTTCAACAAATATACCCAGCCTAAACGAGTGTGGTCATCAATAAATGTGATAAACCACTTTGAATTAGTGCGATTTGCAACCCGGGAAGGACCCCAAAGATCACTATGCACCATAGAAAAAGGTGTGCTAGACCTATATTTAGACCTTTTAAAAACAGTTCTTTTGTGTTTAGCAAACTCGCAGACATCACAATGAATATGATTATCTTTATTCATAGAAAGTTTAGGAAACATGCGAGACATATATTGAAAGTTTGGATGTCCCAACCTCTTATGCCATAACAAAAGTTCATCATTTTTAAAAGTAAAGACATTGTTACAAGAATTTTTAAAATTACTCTCTTTGTCTTCAGTGAAGTAGTATACCCCCTTGGACTCCTCAGCACTGCCAATCATCTTCCCCGATGATAGGTCCTGTAAAACACAATGAGTGGGAAAGAAGTGAGCACTACAGTTAGTATCTTTAGTCAATTGACTTACTGAAAGTAAGTTGCATGCTAAATTTGGGACATGAAGAACTGAGTTTAAACACACAGAGTCTGAAATTTTGATACTTCCTTTTCCTGCAATAGGCGATAAGGTACCATCTGCAATTCGAACCTTTTCATTGCCCGCACAGAGAGAATAAGAGATAAAAAGACGTGGATTATCTGTCATGTGATCAGATGCACCAGAATCTACTATCCATTTTTCCCTATTTGATATTGTATATAAAGCGTGAATAAAGGTACCTTTGATAGTAACATTAGCAGACTCACTCTTCTGTCCAGAACGTTGCATGTTGTTCAACATCTCAAGTAGAGTTTTTAGAGAAATATTTTGGTCAATACCAGACTGCTTGTAGTGGTCTTCAGCCTTCTCTGTACCAATCTCATTTGAGACTTGGTATCCTCGTGCTTTGCCTTTCCTGGGTTTCCAATCGGGTGGCTTTCCGTGAATCTCCCAACATGTCTCTTTGGTGTGACCATTTTTCTTACAATGTTCACACCACTTCTTCTGTCCTCTATAACTTGACTTACCTGTTCTGGAAACTAAAGCAGAGCCTTCTGATACAGGAGTGGGAGTCATAACAAGGACTGGAGGTTCTGGGAGCATCACTTTCCTTCTTGCTGCCTCTCTTCTTACTTCAGAAAACACTTCTTTAGTTGTAGACAAAGGAACACAGCTCAAGATTCTGCCCCTTATATCATCAAAACTGGAGTTGATTCCTGCCAGAAATTCAAAGACTCTCTCCCTTTCAATTTTCTGGGTATACATTACAGCATCCTCCTTGCATTTCCACGTTTCTTCGGTGAGAATGTCAAGTTCCTGCCATAAGGCAACCATGTCAACCCAATATTCGGTAATCTCCTTGTCCTTCCATTTCCCACAGGCTGGTGGCTTGCGCATTTACTGGGTCTGGAGCTGTTGTGGTTCCCGTGAGAATGCCCAGCTTCCCGCGACCCCCAATGGCCAGTTTGATGGCCTGTGCCCACTCCCGATAATTTTCGCCATTGAGCTTGTCAGAAACGAGCACGATCGAGGACCCTTCGAGGCCAGAAACCATCAATGATGGATTTCCGGTCTGGCTCGGGTGCATGGCGGAGGTTCCCTCAAGGTCCGAACTGACTTCGTCTCTTTCTGGGATCGACTTCTGCGTCTCGGTGGGCGACTCCTGCGTCTCGGTGGGTTGCGTCGCGATGGGCGTCTCGGTGGGTTGCGTCGCGATGGGTAGCTCTGATACCATGTGAGTATGAGAAAAGAATCATATATACAGAGAAGGATAACGCGAAAGACGGGATGATACACTCCTATAATCACGCTAATAACGGTAATACTAATAAAAGCAAATCTATCCTAATAAATATCAGAATCTATCCTAATAAATGCAAAGATAACAGAATCATAGTCACACTCTTTTTGCTTCTTTTTTTTCAATAAAAAATAAAACAATAAAAAAATTAAAAAAAAATCAAAAATCAAAAATCAAAAATTTCTCATAAAAAATTTTAATAAAAAAATTTTAATATAAAAAAATTTATTTTAAATAAAAATAAAATAATAAGGGTATAATCGTCATATTATTTTATTTTTCCTCCCCTCTCCTTACAAACCAAACAGAGAAAATTTATTATCCCTCCCCTCCCCTCTTCTTAAACTAAACCAAACAAAGAAATTTTATTTTCCTTTTTTTCCCCTCCCCTTCCCTCCCTTCCATTAAAATCCCTCCCCTCCCCTCCATTGAACCAAACACACCCTTAGGTAAATACAACGATTGGAAGAACGGTATACATAGAAAACTAAGCAGTTGGTCTCACTAAAAGTCAACCCAAATTATTAAACCACACTGTTAAACTAGTTGAACTAGACCCAGATAAATTCCTTTAAACCATAAATAGATCGTTACATCTAATATACTAGTCCAAACTCTCCCTGAGCAACAAAACCAAGCGATTGCTCCATATACACTTCTTCCCTAAGATCTCTATGAAGAAAGACATTCTTAATATCAAGTTAATAGCAGTAATGGATATAAACCATTTTAGCAACTAGAGAGAAGGTAACACCATAGTCCAACCCGAAAACCTATGTATAACCTTTGGCAACAAGATGAGTCTTAAAACGATCAACAATACCATAAGGCCTAACTTTAATTGTATAAACCCAGCGACAGCCAATAGTAGACTTGTTTGGAGGAAAATGTGTTAATTCTTGAGTGCCACTTGATTGTAATGCAGTCATTTTATCAACCATTACTTACTACCACTCATGTGAGATAAAGCCTCCTGAGTGGTCAAAAAATAGAAACAGAAGATAAATATGACACAAAGGCATACTAAAGAGATGATAAATTATAATAACTAACAAAATTGTAGACAAGATGGGGATTACAAGAAGAACAAATACATTTTTGAATGGTAATGGAAAAACCATTTGCAGAAGACAGGCTTGAAGCAGATTCGAAAGTTAGAGCCGAATGTGAATCATCAAAAACATCTACAAAGTCTATAAGAGTCATAGTGGGTATATAGGGATGACAGACCTGGAAGGGTGGCACTGACCGTGAAGGTGAATCAATTGATAGGTTTGACAATAGAACAATAGAATAATCAAGATAGGGAATAGGAAGAGCATCAAAGATAGTAGACTGATCAGCAAAAGTAGATGATGAGTAATAAGAAGACTACTAAAAAAAATAACATCTGTGGACACAAAAAACTAATGAGTTAAGGAAGAGTAACACCGATACCCTTTTTAATCTAGAATAACTCGCGAAGATGCATTTAAAGGACTTAACTAAGCTTAGCATGACCTAGGGTAAGGTTATGAACAAAATGGACACATCCAAAGACACGAGGAGGGAGATGATACATTGGTTGACTTGGAAATATGAGAGAGAAAGGAACTTGATTTTTAAACACTAAGGATGACATAAGGTTGATTAAATAACAGGCTGTAAGAACAACATCACTCTAAAAAAAACAGAGGAACATGACGATGAATCAATAAAGTACAGGCTCTCTAAATTAAATGGCAGTTCTTATGTTCAGCCAGTGTTGCGCAAGCACAAGGTTAGTGAAGTATACTCTATGCAATCATAAAATTTTGAAAAGAGGCAAAAAATATTCATGTGTATTATCACTTAAACTTTAATAGACATGTTAAATTGAGTATGCATCTCAATGCAAAAAATTTTAAAAATAATAAGCAATTTAGATCAAGAACAACCAACTACAATAAGAGTAAGCATCAAGAAAAGTAACAAAATATTTAAAACCCGGAATAGAATGATTACGGTTAGGTTTCCAAACATCAATATGAACTAAGGAAAAAAGAGATCCAGCTTTACTTTAACTTTGTTTAGGAAAAAATATGCGAGAACATTTACCCAACTAACATGACTCACAATCTAAAGACTTTAAAAAAGAAAGACTAGGCTCGATTTGTTATAGTTTATTAAGGGTAGGGTGCCCCAAAAAATGAAGAAGCATAGCAGGAAAGGCAAAAGTAGTGCTGACAACTAGAGATGTGGGCATAGTGTGTTGATATAACTCTTGTGATTCACGCCAAGTTCCAATCATCTCATTAGTGTTCCAATCTTGTATAAGCACAGTAGAATAAGCAAAAAATCTAAGAGCAATTAAGAGTTCAAATAAGTTTACTAATAGAGATGAAATTAAAAAGATAACCAAAAATATAAAGAACAGACTCAAGAGTTAAAGAAGGAAGGGGTTGTGTTCGACCATTATGTTTGGTAACAACTTTAAAACCATTAGCAAGAATAACAACAAAACTAGAGAAGATTTGCTCGTGAACCTGTTCAAGCTCTGATTTTGATCCGGTAAGAGTGAGGACTATGAAGAATTTATCTTGTTGCTTCTCCTATTCACTAACATCTGTAGTAATAGGAAACAATTCATTAAACTCTTTCTTTACAAACTAGACCATTCCTAAATAAGTGTTCATATCTATTTCAAGTTGTCTCAAATTCATCATTTTCTCTACAATCAAATGATAATGCTGAATATCATTAGCGTAAAGAAACTTAACATTTTTCTAGAAGGACTAACACATTTTATAAGCATAAAGAAGGGGTAATATCTTAAGAGTTAGAGTTAAACCACATAGCTGATGATTTAATTTCTTTCAAGTAGGTCTAACAATTTTAGGAATATCAATTAATTCTTTTATTAAATTTTCTTCGTGACTTTGACCAAGGAACCATAGTTTGACAGAAGCAGCCCATAAAAAATAATTTGACCCATTTAATTTTTTTATAGCAATAATAGGAGACCCTGATATAACAGGGGAGAGAATACCCAATTTTTAGGTTGTGGAAACCATGGAGGCATCCATCACATCTGGATGAAGAATTTAGTTGAAAAATGGACCAATAAGAGGAAATCACCATGAACAAAGAGCAAAAAGGTAGAATCAACAACTGGGTAGGTGCTTAGAGTAAGTTTTGGCACTTTTTGGGGAGTAAGAAGTGATTTTCGACCTATCTAGGTGATTTGAAAGGCAAATGAATGTTTGGGCAGGAGGAAAAATGCAACTCGCAGTGGCCGGAGAGATGCCAAAGGACAGTCGACAATGGAGATTGGTCGGACACACTGTCTGTGGTGGTCCAATACCTTGTTCATCAACTCCGTCTTTGGCAAAGGCTTCTTAGTTCTTTGCAATGCAACTTTCGCATGAAAACTCTTTTTTTTTCAAAAGAGAGCTAGATAGAGGCACAACTAAGGGACTACTGATTTTCTATTTTTTTCAAAGCTTTGATATCATGTGAAATCAAAGAAAAATAGAGAAAAACAAAATTATAGAATATAGTCTATGAGAGAGGCCTACAATAGTCTTGATATTTATAGGAAGGATTATAGATAAGATATTAATTATAAATATAAAAGACTCATAATTACAATCCCCTAAATCAAGGGATATTGTCGTTACCTTCTTAATCACATATTATTCTAATTAACTCATAATTTATTTACATTAATTTTAACTAAGGTCAAACCATGATGTAAGAAAAACATAAGATTTTCAATGTCATCTCATGTCTCAACATAGTTAAAATGGATAGGTTAGGGCAAAACAAATTTTTAGCTTTTTTACGTCGTTCTTTTTTCTTGCAGGTGAAACTGGTATGGTATTATAACAATGCACTTGGAAGACCAAATAAGAAGAAATTTATAGCCCGTGCCAAATCGTATATTTGATGTCTCAAACAATGTTTCTATTGCATCTTAGTCGTATGTATAGTTGCTTATGCCTTTTTTTTCACGTTTTGATAGGTATCATGGTTCCACTTTGATATCTGCCAGTCTTTCTGGGTAAGGACTGAACTCAAATGATATTCTTTCTTTAGTAAATACTTCAGTGCTTATCTACCTAATCTTTTAATTATTCATTAAAATGCAATTGAGAAACAATAAAAGAAAACAATCTTTAGACTATTAACTGGAGAATGTCAGCCTTCCAGCTTTGCATCAAAAATTTGATCTGCCAGCTCCGTTTGTGTTGCACACTGACTGCCCACATTACTGGCGGTATCATCTTCCAGGTTGTTTTTTTCAGTTGGTCATGCTTTCTAAGATATTTTATTGACATATATAATATGGCTAAAATATTGTCCATGCTTTTGCATATCCCAGGTGAGACAGAGGAAGAGTTCTCAACCAGATTAGCCAATAACTTAGAGGAACTGATTCAGAAAGAGGGACCAGAGACAGTAATGCTTTAATATATATAGAAAATGTCTTCTGCTATTGTAATATTGAATTTACCATACTTATTTTGGATTTTCAATATAGATTGCTGCATTTATTGCTGAACCTGTCATGGGTGCAGGAGGTGTAATACCTCCACCTGCAACTTATTTTGAAAAGGTGAGTCATTAGCATCAATGCTTAAAAGAAGTTAGAACTTCCTTATTCTCAAGCTGGATGACAAAGAAACTGCCTCTCATTTTTTACATTGGTAATGCATGTTCTTTTTATTCTCAAAGACATGAATGCAATAATCATAAGTTATCTCCATTATGATAAGCTCATAATGTTCTGGTCTGTAGGATTCCTGTTACGTTGTTCCCAGTCCTTTTCTTTTTAATGGAAAATAAAATTTCATTAAAGAAAGAAGAGAAGTACAAAAAAAGGGAGAATATGTTATCCTCCTGAAAAAAACTAAAGACAAAAAAATAGTAAATGTGAAGTTAGAGAGAGATTAGAGATAATGGGAGAAAAATCGAGAATAAAATGTAGTATGTGAGAATGGCTTACAATAGTCCTTGATATTTATAGGGAGAATTTACATACAAGACACTAATTACAGAGTTATTTGACTCCTAATTACAGCCTTAATTATATCCCCCCTTGCTATCTACAATTACTTCTAATATCACATTGACTTAATATCGATTTCCATAAACTCTAAAGATGATACATTGGTTAGCTTGGAAATTAAAGAGAATGAGAAACCTGGTTCTTTACCACAAAGGATGGCATGTGATTGATTAAATTGCATCACTCCAAAATGGAGAGTTACATTATGATGAAGTAACATGATGTGGGCTATCTAAATTAAGTGGCAATTTTTATGTTCAACCACACCAATTTGTTGTTATGTATGAACACACGAAGATTGATGACGTATACCTTGTGTAGTCACAAAATTTTGAAAAGAAGAATGCAAATATTCATGTGGGTTGTCACTTCACAAAATTTTAATAGCATTACCAAATTGAGTATGTATATGAGGGCAAAAATTTTGAAAGAGAAAGAATAATGCAAACCGATTCTTCATTAAAAACAACCAAGTACAACAAGAGTAATAATAATAAAAAAAAAAAAATACTTAAAACTAAGAGTAGAACAAGTAAGTGACATAACTCACAATCTAAGAACTCTAAAGATAAGGGTGTACAAAACCAACCCAAATCAACAGAACCAAATCAAACAAAAAAAACCGATTACATATGGTTTGAATCGGTTTTTTCTTTACCAAAACCGATCAGTTCAATTGGTTGGGAAAAAATGTCAACCAAATTAAATCAAACCAATCAACCATGTTTACTTATATATATATATATATATATATATTACTATAAATATGTTAATATATTTTATATTTTTAATATTATTTAAATGTATTCTAGTTTATTTTTTCATCCCTCTACCTCTGATCCACCCATTAGTCACTGCATTGGCTTCGCCAAAATCTTCTACGTCTCCGAAAACTTTCTGGAATTATAAGGTCTTCCAACCTCACAAAAGCACAGGTCAACAGCACTCCTTATTTCTCAACTTCGACATCAAGTCAACATGTTTAGGTGTTAAGGCTAACAAAATTGGATATGTTATTGACAATAATAATCAATTTGAACCTTCTCACGAGATTGAAGTTTCCCAAATTGATAAATCAAACCCAGAAGCTGAAGAGAGAAATAATAAGAATAACAATGACCATATTACAATCCCATTGAGAGAATATGAATCCTTGGTTAGAGAGGCTAAGAAGAGAAAGGTAGTTCAAGCTTCAGAACTAGCAATCTTGAAAAAGGAGTTGAAAGCAGTAGTGAATAAAATTTTACTTAAATTTTTTTCTATCTATGAATTATTAACATGAATGTGCAAGGATTTGAGAAGAAAGTCAAGCTAGCTATGAGGTTAATGCTTTTTTCCTTATGTCTGAGCTTTTGCCAGAAGTTAGGTTTCTTGGGGAGCTCAGGAGTATCGAGTGAACCACACTCACCTTGGAGCAAATTCTCATAAGCTTTGTTTGACCCAAAAAAAACCAATGGATCAAACCAAATCAAACCGATTTCTTATAGGTTTAGTTTATGTTAAACTGAACCAAACCAAACAAGTCTATTTTTTTTAAGATATATTGTAATCGATTCGATTTGGTTGAGTCTTTAAAATAACTGAACCAAACCGATGAACACACCTATCTAAAGAGGAAAGACTTGACACCATTTTTTGAAGTTTAGCAAGACTAGGGTGCACTAAATGATGAAGTAAGGCTAGAGAGGCAGAAGAAGTACAGACAACTAAAGATGTAGACATAGTGAGATGATACAACCCTTGTGATTCATGTCCGATTCCAATTGTCTTACCAATACTTCAATGTTGAATAAACAAGTATTAACAAAGTATAGGGAGCAATTAAGGGTTTGGATAAGTTTACTAACATAGATGGGATTAAAAGGACAACTAGGAATACAAAAGACATAATTAAGTGACAAAAAAGGTAGTGGTCATGCTTGACCAATACTTTTGATGACAAATTTAGAACGATTAGCAAGAGTAACAACAGGAAGAGAAGTAGATGAAATATTAAGTTTTGAAAAAAAAATTAGGGTTAACAGAGATATGACCAGAAGTACTAGAGTTTAGGATCCAAGGCTCGAGAGATGAAGATTGTGTAAGACAAGCAATAGAATTACTAGTTTGAGCAACAGAAACAATGGAACCGATAGCATTTTTAGTGGCCTTATATTGAAGAACTTCATGGTGCTCAGCTCCTGACATGGGAGTTGTTATGGGTAATAGAAGTGTTTCGGCATTTTCTATCTGAACAAAATGAGCAGCCTCTGGTGGATACCCATGCAAGTCTATCAGTTTCAAGAATATCAGTCAAATCTTTCACCAAGTGGTCTTCATGGCCTTGGCCAAGGATCTAGAGTTCAACAAAAGTAGCCTATGAAATATAATTTGCCCTATTTAATTTTTCAATGGTAATAATAGGTGGTCTAGAGATTACAAAAGAGAAAATAGCATATTTTTGGCATGTGGGACAAGGAATGAAGTAGCCATCATGTCTATGTTGAGAAACAACCCAATAACAAACCAGATTAGAGAAGAACGCCACAAATAGAGGTCAACTGGAGAAAATGATGGCTAGGCAAGTATCTAGGATGGTGGTTGACACTTTCTAAGTACTAACAAAAAGGGATGAAGGGTGTGTTTGCTTTTGCGTTTGCAAACGTGATTTTATCAGAAAATCACGTTTTTGCAGAAGCTCTAAAGTGGAGTTTCGCTGAAAATCACGTTCATAGTGCATGTGAACGGGCTTTTAAGGGAGGCTACCGCGAAACCAAACAGGCTCGAAGACAGTTGGACAATGCCTTAGGGAGTTTATCGATGGTTTTTGGGGAGAGGTCACTAAAGATAGTGGCTGGTGGTGGTGGGCTGGCTGATTGTAGCCCTCTATGGTGGTCAAAGGCCTTCATTTGCTCCAACACGTCTTTGCCAAGGGTTGTTTAAATTACATCCTCTGGATGCAATGATTTTTTTTTCCTTTTAGTAGCTAGAAAAAGGCATAACTAATTGGGAGGGCTACAAGATTAGATTTTTCTTAAACCTAGGCTCTAATACCATATGAAGCCAAAGAGAGATTAGAGATAACGAGAGAAAAACTAAGAGAATAAAATGTAGTCATTGAGAATAGCCTACAGTAGTCCTTGATATTTATAGGGAGAATTTACAAACAAGACACTAATTATAAAGATATTTAACTCTTAATCACAGCCTTAATTATATCTCCCGAATCAAGGGACACGATTTCTATGTACAATAACTCTTAATTATCACAATAACTCAATATCTATTTCCATTAACTGTAATAGTAAATATTAAAATAACCAAACAATTGAAAGTTAAACATGCAAGACAGTAGCCCAGTCTCTTTCCAAATTTGAAATGCCAACCCCTTTGGAGAGACCATCAGTGGCCATAAAACTTATCCTTTCCCATAACATATCCAAAGACATCAAAGTTCCTTGAAAAATTCTAGCATTCCTTTCCAACCAAAGACACCACAAAACTGCTAAGGCAGCACAATTCCACAATGTCTTCCCTCTTTTCTCCTTCCAAGCCCTTTAAATCTTATTGACAGAAAAGCCTCCAAAGAGTTTGGACAAACCCAAATCTCTCCACCAACTCCTAACAACCTACTCCAAAGAAAATCAACAACTTGACATTGTAAGAAAACATGCACAACTGGTTCTGAATTGTTCATACACATAACACAAATATTTGGAGAAATAGTTGTTTTAAGTCTGCATATTGACAACAAATCATTAGTGTTAATCTTATTCGGTGCTGCATTCCAAACAAAAGACTTTAACTTAGAGAGCTATAGATTTCCAAATAACTTTAACTAGATCAAAATTTTCCCTATTAGAAGAGTAATAAATTGGAAGAACAACTTATAAGAATAATCACTAGAAAGATCAAGAATCCAAACTCTTCTATATGGAAGTGATGAAAGAATGATATTTTCTAACAGAAGCAAGAGATTGCAAATATTGAATATTTCTATCAAGATATCTTAAAAAATGAAAGTTCCAAGAAATTGTAGCATTGAAGGATACAAAATTGTTTTACTGGTGCGTTATGCAAGGAAGAAAAATTAAAGACATAGAAACACATTCATAAAGGAAATATCACCCACCCTAGCATCTTTCCAAAATCTTATATGTTAGCCATCACCCAATTTTAAAGAAATAAAAGGCAAAAAAGAATCATAACACTGATAGAAACTTTCATGGATTCCCATGAGTAGCTATGAATACCAGATTGGCATCCCCCCATGAGTATTACAAATTACTTGATGCCATAAATAAGTCTTTTTGGGAAAACACCATAGCCACTTACCCACCAAAGCATGGTTTTTCGCCACCTAGTTACCCAAACCCAAACTTCATTTTTCAGCCTACTGCAAGTTTCCCATCTGACAAGGTGATCCCTCTTCAACTCACCAACCCCAGACTAAAAATCCCACATAATCATCTCCAAGAGATAAGTTAAATAAAAGGGCCTCTTTACAACCTCCTGCTGAGAGAGGCACCTTTATCACGAATTAGGTTTTATAATGTCAAAATATAATTGAGTAAAGAAAGATTTTTCATGATTTTCTGCTTAGACTATTTCATTACTTCACAACCTCCTGAGTATAAACCTTGTTACATGTATATTTTTGTTTATTTGCTTGAATACCTTGCTTCAAACTCTTCTATTAGTTTAAGGTTAAAATAGAGTTTTATTTTTAGTTCACTTGTTTGCTAGCATCTGTAGAAGTTATATTTCGAAGTAAATAGGTGGGATTGAAGTTTACGCTTGCACTTCCAAAATTCCACTTCCTTACCCCTCCCATCCCCCTTCCTCCTCAAATACCCCAAAATAATATGATAGAAAGGTAAAAAAAAAAAAAAAACATTTTTCTCATATCATTTCTTCCTTATGCAGATTCAAGCTGTTGTCAAGAAGTATGACATTCTTTTTATTGCGGATGAGGTAGTATACTATATTTTTCCCTAACTCTTTAGATATAGTTATTAGAAAACTTTGATTATGGATTCGTTTTTGTCACTCTTTGGTGTCATTTGATCTGTATAACTAATCCCACTTAGTGCAAAAATGTTTGATTTGTTGTTGTTGTTGATTCGTTTTTGTCATATATCTCATTTAAAGGTAATCTGTGCCTTTGGAAGGCTTGGGACAATGTTTGGATGTGACAAATACAATATTAAACCAGACCTTGTGTCCTTAGCTAAGGTAAACATGAAACAGTATTCAACCACAGATTTACATTTCTCATGAAAAAGAAATTGATCCATGTTCTTAATTTTTTGGTTTGAGTTTTAGGCACTTTCTTCTGCATATATGCCAATTGGAGCAGTTCTTGTGAGCCCAGAAGTTTCAGAAGTCATACACTCGCAAAGCAGTAAACTAGGTATGGTGGTAGATTTCTTACCGTTTCTTTATGTGTAGATAACTGCTGACCGTATTTTTCTTATTTTAGGTTCTTTTTCTCATGGGTTTACTTACTCTGGACATCCAGTGTCCTGCGCTGTTGCAATTGAAGCACTCAAGATCTACAAGTAGGTTCCTTTATAACTAGTGTCATAACCCAGAATCAAATATATGTGGTGAAACCAGCAATTTGCAGTATTAAATTTTATAGAATGACATAAAATAAAACATATAATATCCCCTTATGTTGATTATTGTTCTATTCTAGCTGTAAAGTGGCATTATTCTTCATCTTTCCCAGGGAAAGAAATATTGGTGAGATAGTAAAGAAGATTTCTCCAAGGTTCCAAGATGGCTTAAAGGCCTTCTCTGCAAGTCCAATCATTGGGGAGGTACTTTTTGGTTCCAGAACAATTTGTGGATTATATAAAATGCATGACTGAGACACAAATTTATCATATCTGGATCTGCAGATTCGTGGAACTGGCTTGATCCTGGGTACTGAGTTCACAGACAAGAAGTCACCAAATGATCCATTCCCTCCTGAATGGGGCAAGTTCTATGAAACTTTTCATTCCCACCTTTTCTCCCTTTGTAATATATTAAGAGAATTACACTTCAGGAATTCCTTTCATAGTATTTCCATTCAGGAACAATAAGAAGATAAGTAATAATGTGAATCGGTGGTTAATGGGTTAACCATATATTAACTTAATTAACCATTAGTCTGATTAATTGTTCCTGAATTGGAAACTTTTTTACTGGGAGTTACTAAAATGTAATCTCCCTTATATTTAATACAACATGGCTTTGTTGGATTCTGTATGGAGAGACCTTAAAAACAATTTAGGAAGCATATATATCCCTTGTATGGTCATCCAAAACAAGACTTAACCTGTGTGGCACATATCAACAATAACGCAGCCTCCTTTCAAAGGAATAGGAAAAGAAAATTGTTCTCATATTTTAAAATTGACTGCATTGCATAGACGAGCCGCTCAGCTGTTACATTTTTTCACTGATATGTCGCATCTTTTGGTGACCAGTGAGTTGGATGAGCATACTGTCATGTGGATTTTTGGCATATTTTCCTTTGTTCTGAAATCTTTTGTTCAAATATGTCATAGGGATAGGTGCCTATTTTGGAGCGCAGTGTGAGAAGCATGGAATGTTAGTACGTGTAGCTGGTGATAATATCATGATGTCTCCACCATTTATTATCTCCCCAGAAGAAGTTGATGAGGTAAATTAACGATTGGCTCTCCATCTCCTTCTGCCCAGCTGTTAAAACTAACCAGAATTGTCATTTTGGTCTTTAAACATACATGTTTGCACTGGTTTATGTGTTCCCTCTTTGAATGAACATGAAAGTACAGAAGACTTATAAATATATGTAACAAGTCAATTATGCACTGTATTTACTCATAATTTTTTTCTCCTTAGTGATGATTAGAAAATGCTACCCACTGTCCACTACTTTGAATTAAGATCCCATTCAAAGTCTGATGAGGTGCACATTTCCTTTTCCAGTTAATCAGTATCTATGGGAAAGCTCTAAAAGATACAGAGGAGAGAGTCCAGGAACTCAAGTCTCAGAATAAGTAATGGAAATTTGCCCTTGCTGATGATGATGGCAAAGACTAATTGGAAGACTTGGAAATATTTAGGTGTTCTGAATTGGAAGACTCTTGGGAGAAAAATGGTCAATAAAATCTGTTCTGTCAACCTTTTGTGTTATCTAGTGTAAATGAAACTAAATTGTTACGCTGATTGCATCCGAATTAGTTTTAGTTAAAATAATTAGTTTTTAAAACCTGTTTAGTTACTAAGCAAGGAGTTTTGGATTGGATTTTCGTGTTAAACAAATTTAACAAAGGTAAACACTATCAAATGTTAAATCTTCCAATGTAGTGTATATCAAGTTTAAAATCTTATGCTACACAGAGGAGGGGGTAGAGTAGTATAAAACCTTACAAATACTTGTCCATATTATATAGTTATCTATATTATGAAGATATATAAACATTTTTTTAAACAACTCTTTCAGCGTTTAGAAATGAATACTAAATGTTAATCGCAAAAAAAAAAAGAGAAATAAAGATCAAGATTCTAGGATACTTGTAAAATTTGACCGGAATATGATAACTGGGAATGAAAAATAATGTTTTAGTAAAAAACAGCACTAAATATTCTATATTGCATTGCATTCGGTACAAACATTAATATTTTAGGGCATGTTTAGTATGAGAGTTTAGTTTTTGTTTTTACTAAAAATAAAAAATAAAATAAAAAATGTGTTTTTTTACTGTTTCTTATTTTTATTTTTAAAAAATATTTTCTAAATTTTTAGTATTATATTGCAGTAATAAAATTTTTATAATTATTTCGAATTTATAATAAAATATATGAACAATATTTTAATATTTAAATGAAAATATAGTAAAAAAATGATTATATAATTAAAAAATTGTAAAAATAAAAACAAAGTGAAAATGCATATTAACAGCATTTTAAAAAGTTTAAAAAATGTGAAATATAAAAAATAAAAATATAAAATGTTTTCACTAGTTAAATGTATCTTTAGTTTTCTAATACAAAAGAGCATATCTTTTTTACAGCATTTTATAACTTACACAATAAAGTAAACAATGCAATTTGGAAACTATCCTGAACTTTCTTATAATTTCAAAAAATAAATACGTAAATTTAATATGAAAAATGAAAAATCTTAAAAAAAATTTCATGTATAACTTACAAAATTAGACGTATTTTGGAATGACATATGTATTGGAAAGGTAAAGCAAACCAACGTCTATCTGCTGTTTTTTATATTTTATTATTATTATTAACTTGTTTTATGGAAAAATCTTAAAGTCGTTTTTCTATTTTCGAAATTAGACAGTTTTTGAATGCCATATGTATAGGAAAGGTAAAGCAAACCAACACCACTACTTATTTCTTTATCTCCTGTTAAACGATACAAACTCTCATCTAAATTATATATATATTGACTAAGTCTTGTTTGGTGCACAAAATAAAATTGGATGCTGTACCAGAAACTAATTACAATCTTTTAATATACAATGTTTGTTTAAGGGAGTGCAAAATCTATTAGAACTGAATAAAATAAATTAAATTAACTCAAATTAAAATAAAATTAAAAAAATAGTTTAAATCGATTTTTTTATTAAAAAAATTGATTAGTTCGGTTTTATTTTTTATTTTAAAAAATTAAAATTAAAATTAAAATTATATATATATATATATATATATATATATATATATATATAATATTATCATATATTTAATATTTTTTAGATTTTACTATTCATAAAATATGAAATTTGCGCACTTAAAATATCACCAATAATAATATTCTTTAAAGTTGTTTAAGTGAATTTTACGTTGTCATATTATAATTTTTTTTATTTTAAATAACTTTGTATTATTTTAAGCAACTTTACATTTTATTAATGTAATTATCAAAAATTTATAAAATAAGTCTTATAAGATACTTTATATTTTTATATTTTATTTATATTTTAATTTTAAAATAATAAATATAAAAAAAATTAAATTTTATTTTTAATAATAATATTATAATATAAAATTTAAAGTAAAATAAATTTTTTAATATAAATTTTAAAACAATAAATATATAAATAAAAATTTTAAAATAATATAAATTTATTTTTAATAATATTAATTAAAAATAATAAAACTATATATTTTTTTAATTTAAACATCGTTATTTATAAAAATAACGATACATTATTTAAATTAAATATCTCTCTTCATATTAATTTATATTAAAATAAATTATAGTCCATCATAAACAATTCTCAATTAAAATTAAAAACTCCATTAGACATACTCTTAAAACTCGAGCAATGCACCACAGCAGCGTCAAAAAAAAGGGTGGCGTGCATATTTTGCTAAAAGAAAAATAAATCATTGAATGCAATAAATGATTGGACTGAGCTCTCCTTGTCTAATCAGAGAAGACTGTCATATTTAAAAAAAAAAATTGAAGTTAACTTCACTCGTGCAGTAAAATGGCATGCTTTGCATTCAGCGATCAAGACTTAATTTCTTCTCCCTTCAACTAATTAAAAAGAAAAAAAAAATCGAAGGTAGTTGTAAATTACGACGAGCTAAGCAAAGTTGCGATTAACGAGAGAAGAACGGCCACTTTCGCACTCGGTAGTCAAAGTGCGCACAATCGCCGACAGTGTCGTAACATGAGGGCGTGATCATCCGAGCACTGAAAGGCTGAGAAAAGCAAAGCATTGCTAACGTAATGCAGTCAGCTCAAAGCTACTCTCACATAAATCCAAGTTTTAATTTTGCACTTTTATGATTGGTTTACTTTTAGTTTATGGCCGACTGAAAAAAGAGAAGTAAAAAAATTTATTCATTGTGGTTCAAAAAAAAAATCAAAAAATTGAACCGTATCAAATTAAATTAATTATTAGTTAATTTAATTTAATTATTTTAAATTAAATTGATCAATTTAAAATTTTTATAATTTTTATTAATCAATTCAATTTAATTTAATAACAAAAATTAATCGAACTTAATTATTGTACATATTTATTATATACAAAAAATTGTAAAAATTCATATAATTTAAATTTTTTATATTATTGTCATCTATAATATTATACATTTAAGATAAAGAAATTTTTTTATAAAATTTTAGATAAAAAAATATTATTTCGCTAATATTTCATCACATCATCACTCATATCACTTTCGCTGCTTACGTGACTATTCATTATCGTTGTCGCATTGTCACAGTTGTCATTATTATCATATTACAATCAACACTTTCGTTGCAACTACTATAAGTATTATTTCATTATTACCATTGTGTTATTGCTATCACTTCTTCTTTTTTATATTTTTTATTTATCTAATTTTGTTGGTGAGAAATTCTACGATATAAATTTGGTCTCAATATTTGATATAAATTTTATACATTTTCCTAATTTTCTAGAGCCTAAAAAATTATTTGTAACTATAGTATGTTTTATAAGGTTCAATTATATACTACTTAAATTGTTTAATATTTTTATAAATAATATCTATGGGATAAAAATACCTGCTGATCATGAAAATATTATTTTGTATAATAACTCAACGAATATATATATATATATATATATATATATATATATATATATATATATATATATATAAAGAATGAAAAAGGCATAAAAGCAAATTTATTCATTAATGCCATCTGACACTAGAACATTACTAAGAAAATCAGGGAGGTACGGACAGCCATTCCAAATCGACTAAATGAGACTTCCCATCATCGGCAATACTGTGAGCAGCAGAGTTAATGGCTCTCGGACACTACGATTCCATTGTGCTTTGAAAGTACAAGCAGCTCTGGGCAATATCCTGACAGATTAACCCTAAATACGCTAAATTATCTGAGTTTTTTAAGCCAGGTTGAAACACTTTCTGGGCATCTCCTTGTACATGCAAGTGCTGATGATTAAGTTTTGCTGCCAGCTCTACACCATGAAATGCAGCTAAAGCCTCCATGATCTACACAGAATCAACCAGTTTAATCTTCTTTATCATGGCCGCAGCAAACTTTCCCGACGAATCTCTTAAACACAGCTCCAACGACCCACATCCACCAGGAAGCATCGCTGCATCGATGTTCAACTTAACAAGGGGGTCCACAAGTTTTCACCCCTTACGTGCATCACTATCGTTAGGCCCCATTGTACTCTGACGGAGAAAGCAGCAAAAACTCTTCCCACGTCTTTTGACTGATCTGCCAGATGTTGAGAGTTCCCATGGGCAACTGTACTCTGTTCTTATCCCTTCGTTCCAGGATTTGAAAAACTGCTACCAGAAATATGCAGGAAGTGTTGTTTGACTAGCTTGGCAAAGTTGCAAATAACCACTCCAAAATGCTCGTAGCCACCTGATGTTCCAAAACAGTAGCAAAAGGGGTTGACGCCTGCGCTTGACCAAACGACAATTCAGTTGTAAAAATTGAACTATTTTTTTACCAATAGCAAATTTAATAATAGCTAACAACGATAAATAAGGAGCAGAAAAGCAAATAAAAAAAACACCATAATTTAACGAGATTCGGCCAATTATGCCTACTTCCTCGGACACCACTACAAATATATTATTTTGGAACAATACAAGAGAGAAAAGAAAAACTAAATCTTAGAAGAGTGTAGAAGGCTTGAGTTTGGTGCGAAATTTAACTAAGGGGAAGCTCTTATTTATAACCTCCCTTTCCTACCCAAAACCAAAATCCCATCGATGTGGAACTTTGGGAGCCAACCAAAAAAACCAACAAATCTCCACTTTAGCGACTAAAGTTCTAAAAGTTACAAAATTTTCTCTCACAGTAATACTATCTCTAGTAGTGTCTTCAAATGCACCTACGGTGCTATCCATCTACAATCTTCACAATATTGATCAAGTCCATACAATGTTGAAACTTGATCGATGTCACTATCTTGATCATCATATCTGCAGGATTTTCAGCTGTCTGGATCTTCTGAAGTAGTATTTCACCTTCTTCCAGAATCTCCCTTACAAAATGATATCGAACATCTATATACTTCGTGCGTGCGTGATAAACTTGGTTCTTTGCTAAGCAAATAGCACTCTGACTGTCACAATGCACTTTGACGTGCTTCTGACCAACTCCCAAGTCCTTCAGCAATCCTTGAAGCCAAATAGCCTCCTTAACAGCCTCTGTAACAGCCATATACTCTGCCTCTGTGGTAGACAAAGCAACTGTTGACTGTAAAGTAGACTTCCAACTAACCGGTGCCTTTGCAAGTGTAAACACATAACCGGTAGTTGATCTCCGTTTGTCCAAATCACCAGCATAGTCGGAATCACAATATCCAACTACATATTGACCAATCTTCTTATCCTGCTCAAATAATAACCCAACATCCACGGTGTTCCGAATGTATCGTAGAATCCATTTGACAGCTTGCCAATGTCCTTTACCAGGATCATGCATATACCTGCTCACTACCCCAACTGCCTGTGAAATATCAGGTCTAGTACACACCATAGCATACATCAAGCTACCAACAGCATTTGCATAGGAAACTTTAGCCATATATTCTCGTTCAGCATCATTCTTCGTAGATAAATCAGCACTAAGTTTCATATGAGGAGCAAGCGGAGTACTCACAGGTTTTGACTTGTCATCCATGCCAAAACGTTGCAGCACCTTTCTCAGATATTGTTTCTGAGTTAGACGAAGTTGCCCCAAACATCTGTCTCTATTTATCTCCATGCCGAGAATCTTCTTAGCTTCCCCTAAATCTTTCATCTCAAATTCTTGCTTCAGTTGAGCTTTCAACTTGTCAATTTCTTCAGAATTCCTTGAAGCTATCAACATATCATCAACATAAAGAAGAAGATAGATAAAAGATCCATCTTGTAGCTTGCGCAAATACACACAATGATCGTATTTGCTTCTTGTGTACTTCTGTCCCAACATAAACTTGTCAAATCGTTTGTACCACTGTCTTGGAGATTGTTTCAATCTGTACAATGATTTTTCAAGTTTGCATACCATATCTTCTTTTCCAGCAACTTTGAACCCCTCCGGTTGAGTCATATAGATTTCCTCCTCCAAGTCTCCATGTAAAAATGTAGTTTTTACATCAAGTTGAAATAGTTCCAAATTCAGTTGAGCTACCAAGGCCAGTAAGATTCTAATGGAGGAATGTTTTACCACTGGAGAAAAAATTTCATTGTAGTCAATTCCCTCCATCTGAGCATAGCCTTTAGCTACCAATCTTGCCTTGTAGCGAATGTTTTTCTTGTCAGGAAATCCTTCTTTCTTTGCATATATCCACTTGCATCTAATAGCCTTCTTTCCCTTCGGCAGACTTGCTAGCTTCCATGTCTGATTCTTATGAAGAGACTGCATCTCTTCATTCATAACATTCCTCCACTCCTCATCTTCGGAACTTTGAATTGCTTCTTGATAAGTGATAGGAATTTCATCATTCACTATTATAGATGCGTGAGCCACCATATCACTAAATCGAGCAGGTTTGTGTCTTACCCGTTGTGGCTTCCTTAATGCAATTGGTTCTTCTTGCTGGTGAGATTCTTGGGTTTGAACCTCCTCTTCATTTGACTCATCTTCTGCCATAGGAGTTTCTCCTTCTTTGTACATAACTGGGTCAATTCTCCTTTCAAACTCCACCTGCTGCGAAGCACTATTGATCTGTTGAATGTCATCCTTCTTCAACATGGCAGATTCATCAAAGGTGACATCTCTGTTAAGGATTATCTTCTTTGTTTCAAGACACCAGAGGCGGTATCCTTTAACACCAGTAGTGATCCCCATAAAGAGCGCCTTCTTGGCTCTCGGATCCAACTTCGATTCATTCACATGATAATATGCAGCGAAACCAAATACACGTAAGGAATCATAATCAGTAACAGATTTTTCAGACCAAATTTCTAAAGGAGTTTTACCACCAATTGCAGTTGATGGTAAACGATTAACAAGATGGCTTGCATATTTCACAGTCTCAGCCCAAAATTGCCTGCCCAACCCAGCATTGGACAGCATACACCAAACTTTCTCCAACAATGTCCGGTTCATGCGTTCAGCCACCCCGTTCTATTGTGGTGTATGTCTAACTGTGAAATGTCTCACAATACCTTCATCTTGACAAATTTTATCAAACGGATCACTTCGATATTCACCTCCATTGTCTGTTCTAAGCCATTTGATCTTTTTGCCAGTCTGAGTTTCAATCATCTTTTTTCACTTAAGGAAACAATCTAACACTTCATCCTTTGACTTCATAGTGTACACCCACACTCTCCGAGAGAAGTTGTCAACAAATGTAACATAATAGTGTTTTCCTCCCAAAGAAGGTGTCTTGGAAGGACCCCACACATCAGAGTGAACATAATCCAAAATACCTTTAGTATCATGGATTGCAGTGCCAAATTTCACCCTCTTCTGCTTTCCCATCACGCAATGCTCGCAGAAGTCCAGCTTACAAGTTTTCACATCTTTCAATAATTCTTACTTCGCCAGAATTTACAAGGATTTTTCACCTGCATGCCCCAATCGCATGTGCCACAACTTAGTTGCATCTGACCCTTCATCATCAAGAGTTGCAACTGCAGCTGTCCCAATAATTGTATTACCATCATAGTAATACAAATTATTCTTTCGGGTGCCTTTTAACATCACCAGAGCTCCAGAGACTATCTTCAAAACTCCATCTCGCATTATCACAGTCAATCCTTTGGATTCTAGGACTCCCAAAGAGATGAGATTTTTCTTCATGTTAGGTACATACCTGACCTCTGTCAAAACTCTAGTTGATCCATCATGGTTCTTTAAGTAGACTGAACCGATTCCAGTTGTTTCACAAAATGTGTCGTTGCCCATGTAGACAACTCCACCGTCTATTTCTTTGAACTCAAAGAACCACTCCCGGATATGACAAATATGTTGGTTGCATGCTGAGTCAAACAACCACTTGTCAGATCGCCTTGTGGAGGTTGTAGCAACCAGTGAAAGATCCGAATCTTCATCACTGTATTCAGCAGCACATGATTCTGCAACAGCTTTGCCTTTTTCAACTTTGCCCTTATTTTTTAATTTTGGGCAATCTTTCTTCCAGTGCCCCTTCTCTCTGCAAAAGGCACATTCATCTTTACTCGGTCTGCCTCTCGACTGAGATTTTTCTCTTCTTCCTTTCTTTTGGCTTTGTGGTCTGCCTCTAGCTACCAATGTTTCTGCAACCACCTCTGCATGCTTGCTTTCCTCCCTGTCTTTTTTCCTCAATTCATGACTATATAGAGTACTACATACTTCACTGAGGGAAACTTTCTCTTTCCCATGAAGTAACATAGCTTCTATAAATTCATATTCTTTTGGAAGTGAAAACAGCAACATCAATGTCAGATCTTCATCTTTGAAAGTTTCATCAAGGTTCCTCAAATCAGCTACTGCCTTGTTAAAAGCAGTAATGTGATCGTTCATGGTGGTACCTGGTTGATAACTAAATCGGAACAACTTCTTCTTCATAAAGAGCTTACTGTGACCGCTCTTCTTCAATAATTTCTCCTCCAATGCCTTCCACAGTTTACTAGCAGAAGTTTCCTTTGAGAAAGAATATTTATGCTCTCTGGAAAGGCATGATCGAATAGTACCACACGCCAACCTATTGATGGTCTTCCATTCTTTTTCTTCAATTTCATCTGGTTTCTCCTCTTTAATAGTAATATCTAGACCTTGCTAGAAAAGCGCGTCTAGAACTTCACCTTGCCACATTCCGAAATGACCCGTACCGTCAAAGATCTCCACCGCAAATCTTGCATTTGGCACAGCAA
The DNA here is from genome assembly GCA_037074535.1 of Gleditsia sinensis. NCBI lineage: Eukaryota > Viridiplantae > Streptophyta > Magnoliopsida > Fabales > Fabaceae > Gleditsia > Gleditsia sinensis. The sequence continues at coordinate 44,774,381 of CM073472.1, read as the reverse complement.
ATCTCGTCAAAATTGACGACGAAGAAGCTGCCAAAGTTGATGTAGTGGAAACTGTAGCTTTCTGAGTCTACTCCTTATCATCAGCCATTTTTTGCTCAAAAGTGAAAAAATTACCAGTAATAATTTATTCAGAAAAAAAAATGCACCAGGAAAATTCTCAGGAAAAATTGGAGGGGTCACACGGTCCCACTTAAAAACTAGTTTCCTTAGACAGAACTTTCCTAGACATGCACTTAATTAGACAATATATTACTAACAATTTTAATACCAACTTACAAAAAAAATCTCAAAAAAATTTTTCTGATGTGAAAGATCAGTTAAAACCGCAACCACAGAACATACTAAAATTTTCAAGAGAAATCGCAACCAACAGCTCTGATACCAATTGTTGTGGAAATTGAGTTATTTTTCCACCAATAGCAAATTTAATAATAGCTAACAACGATAAATAAAAAGCAGAAAAGCAAATAAAAAGAACATCAGAATTTAACGAGGTTCGGCCAATTATGCCTATTTTTTCAGACACCACTACAAATATATTACTTTGGAACAATACAAGAGAGAGAAGAAAAACTAAGCCTTAGAAGAGTGTAGAAGGCTTGAGTTTGGTGCGAAATTTAACTAAGGGGAAGCTCTTATTTATAACCTCTCTTTCCTACCCAAAATCAAAATCTCATCAATGTGGGACTTTGGGAGCCAACCAAAAAAAACCAACAAATTCAAGATAAGATGTTTAGCAGTCTCCCCGGCCTCCTCATAAAGCCAACATCTGCTATCAACATCCATAGCTCTTGAAAACAAGACCATGTTTGGGGGAATGATCCTTCTGCGAACTCTCCAGGCAAACACCTTGTATATGTTTGGGAAAGGAGCCTTCCAAATGTACCTCCACGCCAGTTTGAAGTCCGCCAGGTTACTATCGTCATTCAAGCACCCCTCCTGACCAGATCTCATGTCCAAGCAAGCAGCCTTATACGCAGATCTCACGGTGAAAGAGCCATAGGCGTACAAAATGAAATAAAATCGATTAAATTAAATTAAATTATAAAAAATTGAACAAAATTAATCTTAAAAAATTTTTTTAATTAAATCAGATCGCACTGATCGATATAATTATTTAAATTTTTAATTTTTTTTTTAAGATTCAATTTAATGTTTTTTAGTTTAAAATTTATAAAGAATATTAAAAATTAAATTTTTTTTAAAATTAACATATTAGAATGTGAAATGAACAAAAAAAATAAAATAAAAACGAAATAAATCAAAAATAATTATTAAAATTAATAAAAAAAAAGTATTAAAATAGACATAAAATCAAAAAATTAAATCAAGCTGAACCATTTTTAATTGAATCGATTTAATTCGATTTTTTTAACTTTAATCAAATTGATTAGACTCGTTGTTTGTTGAATTCTGAAGTGAACACCCTAATTAGAATTGGGAAGCCAAGCCCAAGAATCCGAAGGAGCTCTGACACTCAACGGGATACCGCAGATGGCCTTAGCTTCCTGCATGGAGATATTTTCATAAACAAGCATCTTATTCCAACCAGTTTGGAAGGCAACATGAGCTCAGAAACACAAGCATCAATTCCCACCAAATTAACTGACCTACACCTGAATATGATTCTCCCAGTTTGACCCAAGGGGTCATGAGTAATTCTGGTAGTTTGACCATTTCCAATTCAGCTACACAGCCCCAGTTTAAGAGCATAACGACCAGCTAAAATACTCCTCCAAATAAGTGAGGGGGAATTTTACAGCTGAGCGTTCAAAAAAAATGATTTGATATTTAGTTTATCTATCAATAAATTTTAAAAAAATTACTTTCATCATATGTTAAGATCGCTGATAGCAGTGAATCAAACTATTTTACTCCAAGAAATTGGAGTTCCTAAAGTATTTTGATTTTAGAACAACGCTCAACAGAGAATCCGGATTTTGAAGGATACGCCATCTTTGTTTTGCCAGTAAAGCGAAATGTAAAGTTTTGAGATCCCTGAAACCCCTAACCCCTAAATTTTTCGGTTAACACAATCTTTTCCAGGACAACCAATGGATTTTGGAGGAATTGGAAGTGCTACCTACGAGAATTTTGCCATCATCCTGAAACCCATACCCCCTAAATTTTTCGCTTTATACAATCTTTTCCAGGACAACCAAAGGATTTTGGAGGAATTGGAAGTGCTACCCACCAGAACTTTGCCATCCTTCTTGACGAAGAGTTACACAAATTTTGAGGGAAAAGGAATCAACTCATTGAGTAAGTGGGGATAGATTGGGCAATAGATTTTATCAAAATCTCTTTACCAGCTTTTGAGAGTAATTTTTCTTTCCATCCCTGTAGCCTTTTCCATACTCTTTCCTTGATAAATCGAAAAGAGTTTTGTTTATTCCCCCCACCATCATAGGAAATTCCAAACATTTCTCATTATAAGGTACCTTATCAATTAGCAAGAACCTCATAATTTCCTCCTTATCTTCTTCCACACAGTCTGGACTAAAAATATGGCAGATTTTATCCCCGTTGCCCCGAACATTGCTCATAAGTTTCAAGAAGGAATCTTTATTTATTTATTTTTGTACGGAGTTTTAAGAAGCAATCTAAACTCCGCCACATTACCCATTTTCGCTTTTAAGGAAATAACCTATCATCAGCAAAAAATAAATTGAAATTTTTAGGAGACTAACTACACAACTTAGCATCTTGTATAAAATTCTGACCTTCTGCCTCTCAAACCTCTTCTTGGTCTGAAGAATCCATGCTCCTTTCCATTCATAAGAATAGAGAAAGAAACGGTGAAAATACAGGTCATGATAAGCTTTATCCAAATATCACAAAAGTTCATTTTTCCCTTTACAGCCTCCATAAAACACCACTTCACTCTGTCGTAAGTCTTGCTTATGTCCAGCTTCAAAGCCATAAAACCATCTCTACCAGCTTGCCTATTTTTTAGAGTATGCAACAGCTCATAAGAAATACACACATTGTCAGTAATTTGGCCATTTGGCACAAAGGCGTTCTAATTACCGGCAATAATAGCAAGTAATATGGCTTTTAGTCTATTTTCTAAAAATTAGACAAAATTGATGTACTTACAAAATTATTTCTAAATATATGTTTTTTAGTGATTTGATAGTAAAAGAAAAAAAAATTCTTAAAATATTGGTTAAACACTAATAATATTAATAAATGTACTCATGAAATGATTTGTGAAAGATTGTTTGTTTTTTTATTATAATGTTTTTTCAAACTCTATTTAAATTAGAAAAATTAAAAAGAAGTAAAAATTAAAAGTACGACCAGATGGGTAGTTGAAGAAAGATGACAATTTTGAAAATTCAACTAACTGGAAAATTAATAAACTAGCCTAATCATTAATCAAGTTACATAGGAAAGATTGATGTTTTCTATTTCAGTTAAAGTTGGTCAAAAACTGATCTAAACATGTGAAAATCGATCTATTTATTGCATTCTATACAAATACTAAATAAATATCTTTTAGTTAACTGTGACAGATTAATTTTTTCGAGATATAGAGATCTGAATTTTTTTTTCTACCAACAAAATTTTTTTTATACACACAATCTAATTCTAACTCATGACAGCATGCATAAAAAAAAAAACTCAATTATTTGTCAACTGTGTCGAACCTTGGTGCATTAAAACATGTTTAATTAGTGGATAGAACTAAAACATGTCTTAATATTTTGTAAAAATGGATACCTTAAGATTCAAACTGTGCTGTTGAAGTTAATGCAGCCTACTACTTACTACCATGCCATATTGTCACAGCTACTTTTTATGATGTAAAAAATTTATTTATACAACTATTAAAATAACTAAACATTTAATAACCAAATATTAATTCGTTAAAAAAATTATAAAAAATAATATATTGATTTGATTATTAAATTTATTGAAAAAATATTTGTTTATGAGTTAATCTTGAATTATCATGTAAAATTTACATCAAAATTATATTAGTGCTACATTTCTTTTTATAAATTATGAGCTAATTTAATAAAAATTCTAAATCATTACATTGACTGATTCAGTAACTTGATTTTTAAAACATCGGAAGATAAAAATAGAGAAAAAAAAAATGAAAGAGAGAGAGGACACATAATATAGCCATTAGGCATAAAAGATAATATTTAAGACAAGTATTTATTAGGTGTGGGGTCACAAGTTAGCCAAAAAAAAAATTATTTTAATGATATTTTAAAAATTATAAGAACAAAATAAAAGTTTAAATAAATTTAAGGAATGAAAACAAGTTTAGGCGCGTTTGAACATGAGTTTGTTCAACTTCATTTATACTGTTAGATAATATTATAAGCCTACAGACAAAGTTGGGCTAAGTCCACGAAAATCTCTAATAATAGACATATCACATAGGTATTAATATAAATTTTAATTTTAAAATTAAGGAAATTTAATTAGACTTTCCTTATACTAAAAGCATTGGCTAATATTTTACTGAAAAAAAGAATTGGCTAATAATTATCTGATTATATAATACTGGGGGTTAAATTACTTAAATAATTAATTTTATATGGTAAATAAAGAATCTTTACAGGAAACGCAAGGAATTAAATTTTCTTTCTTTTCCATCGAAACGACCGAAACGTTTCCATTTTCTGAGTTACCGATATGAAACGGAGTTATCGAAACGAAACAAAGTGTTTGTTAAAAAATTATGCTATTTCAATTAAAATTACTATATTTCGAAATGTTTCGGTAGAAATACTCTTATTTTAATGGAAATTTCGGTGAAAATACTCTTATTTCGAGTTGTTTTGATAGAAAGACTCTTGTTTCGAGTTATTTCAAAAGATATACTCTTGTTTTGAATTATTTCGATGGAAATACTCTTATTTCAAATTATTTCGATGAAAATACTCTTGTTTCGAATTATTTCGATTGAAATACTTTTGTTTCGAATTATTTCAATAGAAATACTCTTATTTCGAATTGTTTCGATGAAAAAGTACTAAACTAATTTTAAAAATACAAAAATTGACAATTTAAAAGTAGATGAAAATAGCATTATATCACATCCAACACCAAGTTATTTTCTCTCACAAGTCACAACATTTTTTTTAACTTCATACTCTCCCCCTTTGTTCTCATGACATTATTTTCCTTCATTATCTTTATTTTAAAGAGGAAACTACAAAAATGATACAAAGAGAGATTGAAAGGCAAAGAAAGAGGAATATACCTAAAGATAGAGATAGAATCATGATTGACAGAGAAAGAGACTTAAATATAAATGTCATGAAAGAATTAAGAAGAAGATGGAGAGATGGATGCAATAGAGAAATTGTTGTTGAATACTGTTAGGATTTGAGTTGAAGTCCCTACTGTAGTAGTATGTTTACTTACTATTCAATTATAGACATTAATTCAAATTAATTTTAATATAATTTTATATATCTATATCATTAATATTATGTTAAAATCTTTTAAAATTTAAAAAAAAATTATTTGAAATTATTTAAAACATTTTTAAAAAAATCTTCTATTTCTTCGAAATTTTCGAAACGTTTCGAAATGTTTTCGTTTTTAGAGTCATCGAAACGATATCTCAAAACAAAATTTAGTACCTTGAGAAAACGTCATGAAAAAAATTAAGAGAATGAGACTCCTAAACAAAAAACTTTGTGCAAACCATTATTTGATGGTTTTCTAACTTTCAATTTTTGTAGCAAATATAAATGCTATAAATATACACCTATTTCATATTGTGAGTATAAATCAGTTCCATAGAATTATCTCAAGGTGCAACTGATGAAAGACAAAGTAAATAGTTTATTACACCTCACCTGAACCCCACAAAAAAAAAACAAAACAAAACAAAAACCAAAAAAAAAATTCTAGTGGCAGGCTACCCTCTCGCACCTTCCCAACACACAGAAAAACGGAGAAATAGCAACCTCCAATGTTTAAAACATTGCAATGTCTTGATTGTAATTTCTGTTTTGTCAGTAAATTTCTCTGTTAAATTTAATCGTAGTGGATGGTAAAATTATAAAAATACCTTTCAGAAATTTTTTTTTTTTTTTTGAGCTGTTGAAAGTTTGAAAAAGAAACAGAAGATGCCAATTTTGGATATCTGCTTCTCCCTTCCTCCCGCGATGAACTGCTAAGAAAATTCGCCAGTTCCGACTCCGGCCACGACGCTCCCAAGAAGAATGATTTTCATGTCTCAAAACGTCGAATGAAAATTCGGGCTGGATGCAGATATCGTTCTCCTTGATGTGGCTCCGCTCACACTAGGAATTGAAACTGTTGGTGGGATGATGACAAAGTTTATTCCCAGAAATTTTATCCCCACCAAGAAGTCTCAGGTTTTTACCACCTACCAGGATCAGCAGACTACTGTCTCCATTCAGGTATTGTTCGCTTATTCTGCAGCACTCCAGCATACTTGGGTGCTTGTTATGGTTTGACTAATTGGGATGCTTTTTTCATTATTATTAGGTCTTCGTGTTAGATAATAAAACAATTAGATGGTGACGAATAATCCATATATCACCGTATAAAATATCATATCAAATTATCAAGATATAGAAAATAGAAAGCGTACCTGAATCCATCACTATTCGCAGTATGGGTATTGGCCTTCTAAGGTAGCAGATACGAACCACCTTTCTTCTTTGGAATGGGAGCAGAAGAGAAACCGTACGTGAAAATAATTTCACCGTATCTGTACCTTAGGGACTATCACCCTTTTTATACCTGTATATGTGACATCAGTCTTCAGCCCATCACAAAAGACTTTAAGTCACATCGGGCTTCTACACATAAGGTGGCCCATACCCAAGACTTTTGATATTTTGGAAGCCCATTAATTTAATTGATCACTTTATTTAGGCTCTTTATTAAATAGCAGTCCATGTACAATTAATTAACATACGTAAACCCATAAAATATTCTAACAATCTCCCACTTGGGCCACATATGTTATCCGAATATTGTACATGATAAAATTGAATTGAGCTCAACTTTGCTATTTAAACCAAAATATCTTCTAACAATCTGGTCTATCAATTATACCAATACAGGATCAAAGCGGCCTTTGCTACTCTTTAAATGTAACTAGACCCATCAATGATCACAATATAGACATAATCAATAACATAGATCAGGTATGGATGTGTAGCATGGAAATTACATGAAATGTGATCTAAACATGTCTATTTCCAACTGGTCCTCCTTATGACTCAAAGAGTCCAATAATAGACTTTCAAACAATAAATGCTAAACTGCAATGAAAGTCATCACTTTATTTCAGAGTAATCAAAAACACATAATCTTTAGTCTGTACAGAAACATTAAATATGTCAATTAAACAAATACAAAAGTCAAATACAAACTCTCACTATACGGGTATATCATCTAAAAGAATAACACCCATGTGAGCTACATGCTCATGAAACACCTTGGGCGGCAAACCCTTAGTTAGCGGATCCGCAATCATAGAGTTTGTACTGATATGTTCAATTAACACTTGACCACTCTGAACTCTTTCTTTCACAACCAGAAATTTGATGTCAATATGCTTTGATTTTGACGAACTCCGGTTGTTCTTGGAATACAACTCGGCGGCTTTATTATCATAATTTATCCTTAATGGTCTCTCAATACCATCAACTATACGCAGCCCTGTGATGAAGTTCCGCAGCCATATCCCTTGATTGGATGCCTCATAGCAGGCTATAAATTCTGCCTCCATGGTGGAAGAAGCTATGAGTGACTGTTTGACACTTTTCCATGATATAGCTCCTCCAGCTAACATAAAGACATAACCTGAAGTGGATCTTCTGCTATCAAGGCACCCAGCAAAATCGGAGTCTGAATATCCAACAATTTCTAAATGGTCAGATCTCCTATATGTGAGCATGAAATTCTTTGTTCTCTGTAGATATCGCATAACCCGTTTTGCTGCTTTCCAGTGATCCAAGCCCGGGTTACTCAAATATCTGCCCAACATTCCCACAATGTACGCAATATCTGGACGCGTACAAACCTGTGCATACATGAGACTTCCCACTGCTGAAGCATAAGGGAACTTTTCCATTTCTTTCTTTTCAAGTTCATTTTTCGGACATTGGTGCAAGTTAAATTTATCACCTTTTGCCACAGGTGTGTCACCTAGTGCACAACCACTCATGCCAAATCTACTTAGCACCTTATCAATATAGGCCTTCTGTGACAGTCCAAGTATACCTCTTGAACGATCCCTATGGATCTGTATACCTAAAACAAAAGATGCATCACCAAGATCCTTCATTTCAAAGTTACTGGATAGAAATCTCTTGGTTTCATGCAATAGGTCAATATCACTACTTGCTAGTAGAATATCATCGACATATAGCACTAGGATAATAAACTTGCTCCCACTGATCTTGAGATATATGCACTGATCAACGGTATTCTTTTTAAAACCAAATGAGGTTATCACTTGGTCAAATTTCCGATACCACTGACGGGATGCCTGTTTTAACCCATAAATAGACTTCTTAAGCTTACATACAAGGTGCTTTGAATCTTTAGATTCAAAGTTCTCTGGTTGCACCATGTATATCGTTTCATCAATGTCACCATTGAGAAACGCTGTCTTAACGTTCATTTGATGTAACTCTAAATCATAATGAGCTACAAGTGCCATGATGATTCTAAATGAGTCTTTCGTCGAAACTGGTGAGAAAGTGTGGGCCATGGGGGGTTCATCCCCCCCCCCACCTTCTTCCTCTTCTGCGTAAAAAACGCAGAACCAGGCAACTAAACCTTTTTTTTAAAAAAAAAAAACTCCCATGATAGACCATGATTTTAGGCAACAAAAGATCCGGAAACTATTCAACTCAAAAGACGTTAAGCACGATTTGGCCATCATTTTCGGCTATAAACCATCCTGATTCACAGTTAACGTCTCCTTCATCCACTTTCCAAAACAACCAGTGACTGAGCAGTATTAGAAACCGCAAGCCATGATTTTAGGACTGTTAATCATGGCCTCGCGATGGTACTCGCAGCGGCACGCTCAAACTGAGGAAACCGCAAGCCATGATTTTAGAATTGTTAATCATGGCCTCGCGATGGTACTCGCAGCGGCACACTCAAACAGAGGTGTATTCGCCCTTATGATCAAATTTCAGAGAGTCTTTTTAACTCCAGAGAATATTGATCAAACTTAATGAATGATGCAAAGAAGCATTGTTAAACAGCAGAGAAGGATTAACATGAATTATGCAATTCAAACGTGGCATCTAGAGGCATATATAAAACTCTCAGTCTTTGATTCAAATTGGAGAACAATTCAACAAAATGATATAGAAAAAAAAATATGTATACTGTCATTTGGATTTGGTGCAACAGAAGATAGGAATCAATTAAATAGAAACAACTATCATATCGATGCAACCCAAACGTCAAAAATATCCAAACTTGTTCTCAAATTTCAATAATAGCTATGAATCCGAAATTAATTTTCATAGTTTCTTGCCAAAATTACCGTAGAGCAATAAATTTAATTGTCCATATATATGAAAAATACATATCTCAATAATTTAACATGACGTGGCTCTGATACCACTTGTTAGATAATAAAACAACTAGATGGTGACGAATAATCCATATATCACCGTATATAAAACATCATGTCAAATTATCAAGATATAGAAAACAGAAAGCGTACCTGAATCCATCGCTATTCGCAGTATGGGTATTGGCCTTCTAAGGTAGCAGATACGAACCACCTTTCTTCTTTGAAATGGGAGCAGAAGAGAAACCGTACGTGAAAATAATTTCACCGTATCTGTACCTTAGGGACCATCACCCTTTTTATACCTGTATATGTGACATCAGTCTTCAGCCCATCACAAAAGACTTTAAGTCACATCGGGCTTCTACACATAAGGTGGCCCATACCCAAGACTTTTGATATTTTGAAAGCCCATTAATTTAATTGATCACTTTATTTAGGCTCTTTATTAAATAGCAGTCCATGTACAATTAATTAACATACGTAAGCCCATAAAATATTCTAACACTTCGAAGGTGAGAGGAGTCTCATAAAGGATTGTCGGTTACTTGGGAACATCTTTCAGGAATTCCTCCAGCTCCAAGGTTTGCTTTCTGCTCTCATCGTGCTTTCTCTAAATTTGCTCAATTGATCTTTGGAATTTAGCAGTGTTTATAGATGTTGATGCAAGTGGCATCCTGAATGTCAAGGCAGAAGACAAGGGCACTGGTAAATCAGAGAAGATCACCATCACAAATGAAAAGGGGCGCCTGAGCCAAGAGGAAATTGATCGGATGGTGCGAGAAGCAGAGGAGTTTACAGAGGAAGACAAAAAGGTCAAGGAGAGGATTGATGCTTGTAACAGTCTGGAAACTTACATCTATAATATGAAAAACTATGTCAACAACAAGGACAAGCTGGCTGACAAGTTGGAGTCTGATGAAAAGGAGAAAATTGATACGGCTGTGAAATTGGGCCTGGAATGAATGAATGACAACCAAAATGCGGAGAAAGAAGACTATGAAGAGAAGCTCAAAAGAGATGGTAGCAGTTTGTAATCCTATAATCACCGCTATTTATCAGAGATCTGGTGGAGCCCCAAGTTCGGCGAATTTTCTGAGCAGTTCATCACGGGAGGGTGGGAGAAGCAGATATCCGAAATCGGCATCTTTTTTTTCACTTTTAATGTCTCAAGGTCTGAAAATTAATTTTGTAATCTTACAACCCAACTGTCAGAAATGAGGAGATATTACAATGATTGGGGAACTTAAATTGCAAGCAAATATAAGGACGACAAACTGGTATTTCTTCCAAAAACTCAGGGGAAAAGGAAAAAGTAAAGGAAATCATCATTCAGGAATTAGTATTTTTGCTAGCTTTTCTTCTGGCTCGCCTTTCTCTAGAACTTGGAGAGGGCTTGAAGCCTCCATTTTCGGAAGCTGACTCGTCCAGTTCCCTAAATGATTTCTGGTGCCAATAAAGCAGAAAAGCAAATACAGTGAAAAATTAAGCGCATGAACCATCGCCGAAAGAGAGAGAATAGTTCGTTACCTCTCTAATCTCTGCGAAACTGACAGCGTAGAAGGTCACAGCTGCCGCCGCTACAATTCCAACAATAGGCAGAGCTATTTGCATCCCATCCATCTCTCTCTGTTGCTCGCTATGCCCATTATAGATTCCTGGCCATTTCTTGTTTGTGATAAGGTAATTGTAGTCGTAGCTACAACGGGCAACTTGTGATTGCCTTTTCGCTAGGAAGTATATGTTCATTATTTAGTTTATTAAAACTTCAAAATTTAGTCTAAAAGAAAACTTCAAATTTAATTTCATTTAACTATTAAATAAAAGATTTTGATTAATATATTAAATTTATTCAGTTAAAAGAGTTAAATTTAAAATTTTAATGTTTAAGTTATTAAACCGGCAAAATACTTCAGTAATTACTTATAAAATTATTAATATTTTTAATATATATATATATATATATATATATATATATAATTTTTTATTTATAATACTATTTGCAAACTGTTCGAACTTTATTTTTTTTATTAAATGTTGTTGATAAATAAATAAATAAAATATAAATTATATAATTGTTAAAAAAAGGATAAATATATAGTATTGTTGAAAAAATTAGACTTAACTAAACTGGTCGATTAGACCAAAAAATTGGGGAATCAGTGGACAGGTTCGACTTAATCTTTAAAATTGTTAATAAAAAAATTGAAAAATTGGTTAAAAATGGGTGAACCAAAATGAAAATTTTAGCTTAAAACAATGTTATTTTGACTGATTTTTTAATATTAATGATAATTATTCATATATTGTATTTTTTTGTGATTAAAAATTGTATTATTATTACTATCATATAGAATAAACTTCTTTTATATATTATAGTTATTAGCAAAATTTTAAATATATTAATAAGTACAGTTAAATTATTTTTATCTTAAATAACTTATTTATTTAATTTGATATATTTTATTTTTAGTACATCATATTTTATAATATACAATATTAAAAAGTATATATCATATATTTTATTACATATTTGACTATGATTCAATCAATGAAACATAAATAACTCAATTTATTGATTTAATGATATTTTAAATTTTTAAAACATTGAAGAAAAGGTCTAAAGAAGTTAAGTTTATTAATTAAAATAAATAAATTAATAATTTGGCCCTTGAATCTATATAACCATTTAGAGATGTGCATAACCTGAAAGACCCAAATTAACCCAATTGAAATTGATTAAATATAGTCATTTCAAGTGGATTGAATCAAGTTAACAAGTTTAATCAGGTGAAATTTTAAAAAAAATCAGGTTGATTGATTCAGGTCGGGTTCAAATAGTTGGACTCGATGTAACCCAACCCGACCAAATACCTTAAATTTATGTTTTGAGAGTTTAACCAATGTCTTAAGTGTGGTTTAGTGGTGAAGCCTCTGTGTAACAACATTGATGTCTTAAGTTTGAGTCGTAGAGGCTACTTCTCTTCCCTTATTGTTTTTTAAACAACCAAAGTAAAATGACGTCGATTTACTTCACTATATAAAAATTTTCAACTAAAAAACTCTTAGATCTTTCGTGACTCTTCATATGTTCCTCGCCTCCAGAAGCCCTCGAACTCTTAGCGTCCATAGCATTTTGTCTTCTACTCAGAGAAATCGTTGGCCTCTTCTTGTTCCTCTTTGTCTCTTGCCATCACAAACCCTCATCTCTCATCTCTCATCTCTCATCTCCGTTTCTTGATCTCTTCTTCTCGTCTCATCTTTCATATATCATTAGTTTTAGAGACTTTTAGAGATGTCATTTTCAATATTTTGCCCTCCATTGGAGCGTTGCTATGACCTCTATTGTATTTGCAGAGTTTTGACTGTGATTGCCGTTGTCCAAAGAAATCATATGGCTTACTCTTGTTAGTGTGAGTTTTTATACAGTGTATTATTTATTCTGGATTGTTTTATGAAATTTATATCATCTATTTTGGAATTAGATTATGGTTTGTTGTTAATATTTTAATGTTCAGTTCACCCCTCATCCTCTTCTTTTTCTTTTATCTTTCTGTTTTATGCAATGTATCAAGATCTTATTTTAACGATGACCCACTTAAATCCCTCCAAAGCATATAGAATCCATTCAAACTCGTATACATTGAGTGAGGCAAAATTATGGGTGGATTCGAATTATTTTTTCCAGCTCGACCATTGTTCAGTCGGGCTGAGTTTATGTCTCAACCCGTTCAAATTCAATCGATGAGCAGCCCTCTAACCATTTAGATTTAATTTCTAAAATTATCAATTTATTACATATTAATTATTTTGTTAATTTTTGAAAATATTAAACTTGTTGCATTTTATTTTTAATATTTTTAAGAATGAACTCATGTACTTAAGAAAATTTGGATATTAAAATTAAGTGAAAATATAAGATCTAGGTATTAAATTGTAACTGTACCCCTTTAAATATAAATTATCAAAGAAGATAAACTAAGAAGAGATCTAAAGAGATTAAATTTGTTACTAGGAAGATAGATAAGAATAATATAAATTATTTAATAATTAACAAACGGACAAGTAAAATATAAATGATCCAATTGTTAATAAAAAGATATAAAGAGATTAATTTTTTAATTGTTAATAAATAAATAAATATTTTTTTATTAACTCATATATTTTAATATTCTTCTTCTCAAAAATAAATTATATAAAAATTAATATTAATTTTTATTATTATTTTAATTTATTCATATTTTTATTGTTCTAATTTTGTTTCATATTTATCTCTTTATATTTTAATTTATTTTTTATTTGCTTATTCAATTATTTTTAACTATTTTTTGTTTCTCTTTTCTTTAATTCATTCAATAATTGAATTTGTATTCCTTCATAAATTTTTGGGTACATTATAGATTATCCCCTTGTGATTTGACCTAAAACTAGTTTGCTCCCTGTAGTTTAAAGTGTGTAACTTTTGTGCAATTTGTTATATAATTACTTATCTATTATGTTCTATTCTATTCTCCATCTAAACTTAATAGCATAATCAGGTGACTCTAAAAAAGATAAATATTTTTATTGTTTAAAAGTATATTCTACTTATATTTTGAACATTTTTATAATCTTTTAAAGTCATTGTTGAAATTAAAATGATATATAAAAATTGAATTCCTTCATTCGTTCTTAATAATAGTCTCATAATAATATATTAATAAAATTATTTATTATTTTAATATTCATGTGATTATTTTTATTAAAAATTGGCTGAAAAGTGTCACAAGATAGCTAAGTATATTACATAATGAACCATAAGATAACTACATAATACACTTTAAGCCACCTGGAACAAATTAATGTTGGGCCAAACTAGGGAGGTAAATTATAATTTAGCTTAACTTTTTCATATAAGATTTTTTTAATATTAATTTATAAAATTTTAATTATTTCATGCACCACACAAATTTATTGCATGTAATATAAATTTTTTCTGAATTAAAGTTCAAACTAGAATTAAGGTTTAACCTATCTTAAATCAAAATATTGGACCATATTTATACTTGACTGGACTTAACTCAATTTTGACAACAGCCTTAAACAAACCCTTGTTTGTTAACAAACAAGAAAATTTCAATAAGTTTGTGTATGTATGTATACATATTTAATCTATAAAATTAAGTATTTGAGTATTTTGTAACACTTCATTTTTATTACGTAACAACTCTAGTTTTTTAAAATATATATATATATTTATTTATAAAATTTCATGAAGTCATTACTATTTTACTTCTAACTATTTAACTCATAATAACATTCAATTAAATTAACTAAGTATAATTAAAGTTTATAGTATACCATTAACACTGATATAATTTTGAGTTTACATACACATCATTAATTAAAAACGTCCGTATAAAAGTCAAACACATATATGTTTACATCTTATTCATCCATGTTGACTAATTTCAGAGATATAAGTGCAGGTGGTTGCACTTTTATTGAAATTTTAGCCAACTTAACCTATCGTACGCTAAAAATTAGTTATAGAGAAAATCTGCATATTTAGTCTTCTGAATATGATATAAAAATATAGTGAGAATTAAATTCTAGTAAATTCAACAATAAATCATAATCATTATCAATATTGCTCATTATATCATATTTATCTGTATAAGTTATAACAAATGTCTTAGGTCACATGAATGCACTTTATCAATACATATAAAAATCATACAGTAATGACATGTATGACATGAATAACTATTTTTAAAATATTATATAATGACTATCAATTTATTTTCACATCAAATTATTCCAGTCAGAGTAAGTATTTTTTTACTCTCCGGTACAGGCTTTTCTCGCTCCATTCGACATGATACACTTTTTTTTACTTTTCTCGTTAGCATAATCATAGTGGTGAGTAGGGTGTCCCTTATTGGTGCACCACACAGACCGTCATGTGACCGTGCTCGTCTCTTTTCTTTTATTTTTTTCACATTAATGGCCAAAAATATGATTTCAATAACAAGTATGTTCATTATACTTACATGCCATAATTTATCATCAAAGCATAATCATTACCAAAAATTATTGGTAAAATGTAATCATGCCATGAACATGATCATTTTCAAATATCACTTTATAAAATATTTTTATGTCAAAATTACATTCTTAAGATGGTAAATAATTCATGCAATGGTAATGGTTAGGGCATACACTAGTCATTTATTATTTTCATTTATAAGATTCTTCTTCTTTCTTAAAAATTATTTTTATCTTTCACTAATCAGAGTATAACTCCTTCATTTTAACTCCGAGTGAGGTGATATTGATGTCTATATAAAATAAAGACAATCCTATAAATCTTTTATGTTGAATATTTTAGTGAAACTGTAAGAAATCTTGGTGTTATTACTCCCTCAAATTCAATATTATTTCTTCTCGGGTAAGTTCTAACTCTATTTACTAATCTGACTATATCTCTCTCCTATGAACTCTAAATTGAGTAGTTATAGTGGCTAAAAATTCATGAGTATATATATATATATATATATATATATATATATATATATATATATATATATATATATATATATATATATATATATATTATGATAACTATTTCTTTTAATTTCCTACAAATTTTTCGCAGAAATTTTAATACAGAAGCTTACCTAACAGATTTTTTCATGGTTAACTAGTTTATTACCACTACTTACTAATTGAACCATATCTCCCTCATTTGAACTCTAAATTGGATGATTCCAGTGGCTACAAATCTATGAGAAATATATCTATATTTTCCATGTTAACCATTTCTTTTAATTCTTAACCAATTCTTCTCAGAATCTCAAAAACAGAAACTTCTCTAATTATTCTAAAATCCAATTTTCAAACCAAACCCTTCCTAAGGTTCTAGTTCATTATTTTATTACGTCCTTTTCCATTTTCTTCCTAATTTACATATAACCATAAGATTACTCATTTCAACATTTAAATTAAATTCCTTACACTTAATTTAACATATTCCATCATCTATTTCTCAAGAAAATAGAAATCAAATCATGTATTATTAAGGGTGTTTTCTAATAAAAATTTCTCATGGTCTTCTTCTAAGTGTTTAAGGCCATACTCATTTTAACAATCTAAACATATTCCATCAATTTTTCTCCATATTCAAATATACATAACAGTAGCATAAAAATCCTAAAATTTTGTCACTCATAGCCATATCTATGTAAAACTTTCCACACCAACTGAAGTATTCAAAATATCCATCACATAGAAGATCAACATATAACATGATATAGCAACGTCCATGGCCAATCATCAAAGTAGCAAATATTATAAATTTCATCAAAGTTCTAAGATCAAAATCTCATATAAATGTTACAAATTTTAAAATTTTTCTTCAAAAAGAAATATTGTTAAATCTACCTAAAGACCTCCCTAACTCACTTAGTGAATTTTTTTTTTCTTGTTTCCTCTTGAAGGAAGTGGTAAGATTCCTTCCTTCCCTTAACTTTTCTAACATCTTGAATAAGAGAGGGAGGGTGAGTTTGAAACTCCAAGAATGAAAAGAAAAGATGGATTCAAGTGAAGATTGAGCTAACTTAACTTGAGTACTAGTTTTCTAGACTTCTCATTTTTCTTCCTTTCTTTCTTCCCCTCTCTTTCTCTCCTTCCTCACTCTACCTTGCTTCTATTTTTTCCTCTCCCTCACTTGGACGAAATTCTAATGTTATAAGAGTAGTTTTTGCTTAAATAAATTATCAAGTGGTCCTCCTCTCATAATTATGGGCCTACCTTATCATAATTAGGATGCACTTGGTTGCTTTTTGGGAAAAGACAAATCATGTTTTTGTTTTTCTCTCCCTTAGTCAAAATATGCATAGCAAAATGAGGATTTGTTATTTGAAAATTATGATAAAATATTCTTAAGATTGCAAGATCTCCTTAATTTAGGGATTTATTTTCTTTATCTTTTGTCTCACTCAAGTATGATATATTTGCCTTTCTAAGTGATAAATTTTCAGCCCTTGAGTCTTCCTTGCTTGGCTAAAATTATTTGTATAGTATAGGGATGCTTTGTCCTAATGCCATGTATTATTACATACTATATCATCACATGGCTGGTTAAAATTATGAGCGTAGGATATAGATATTTTATCCTAATGCCATGTGATGTAATATTGATTATTATTACACTATTATTTCTTCACATGGTTCTTACTTTTGGATTTGGGCTCATTATTGCCTATTTTCTTTGCTTTAGCAGAAATTCTACCTCTTATGAAGGGCTTAATCATATTTTATGATTTTTGGGCTATCGGTCCAACTTCTATATCCTAATTCAAGTCTATGTTATATCTCTTGCTTGAGCTATCTAATTGGCTTATTTGAAACTCATGTGAAGTGAAAAAACTCTATGAAGTGTCCATAGGTGAAGACCAAATGTATAGGTGGAGATGTTAAACTTAGAAACTCTAACTCTTAAATTAGAAAAAATTACCTTAATTCAATCTTTTTAAATTTTCAAGACCTTTATTTACTTTCAAAAATTTATCTTCCTTACCCAAGAATTTCATCCCTCTTTAAGACGTTATTTCTAATTTTACCTATTAGGTTTTCTCTATTTACTTATTCCTTTAATATTAGAAACATTTTCTATGCATACACATAAGGTGAAGATTTTCTAAGGCTAATATTCTCTTAGATATCTAAAAATTATTTAATAAATTTTATTTTCTTAATTAAATATTTATGTGTTTTTATTAATAAAAGAAATAAAATTAGAGATATTACATATTTTTTATTAGATTTTTTTTACATATAATTTTAAATAAAATAACTTTTGTGGCCTAACAAAAAGGATTATTTTTTATTTCAATTTGATCGTTTAAATTTAATTTTTTGTGTGGATAAAATCCCTTAATTATGATAGTGAAGTGAAAGTAGTAATTCCATCTCATTTTGTGGATTCATCTCAACAAAATGTCTATTTGGCATCTTATTTGAAACATTCTTAACTAAGTCATCATCTTTTTTCTCTTTCTTAACTCTTTAAACAAAGCAAACAATAGCGTGGACAATAATAAACAATGAAGAAAACTTCTATAAAATTGATTAAAATTTTCAAATTGAATACAAATTAGTGTACTTATACAGATCTAATGAAAGACTCCTCATAGCACAAGAATATATTAAAATAACAAAAAAATTACAAAATACTAAAAAATAATCAAAGAATCTAAAGCAGTCCAAAATGAAGCCTCAGTAGTGGATTTTGAGCATCTAAACAACCTTAAGTCAATAAACTCTAATTAAGGTGATGACAAGCTTGAAACAAACTTTCTGTTGATATCTTACAGGCCCTATAACTCCAACTAAACCAAAAATTATAGGCTTTTAAAGTTGACATGCCTATTTAGGATCTACGGATTGCACGTTTGGGTTTTTGTCGGTTAGTCTGATTAAGGAACTCGTTAGCTATATGTTCTATGTCATCTTTCTCTCTCTCTCCAACTCTTTCTTCCTCTATCACCTTCTTTATATTCCCCTATTTCAATAATCTCTTCTCCTTTTACTAGAGGATAAATTAATTTGCTCATATTTATCAGTGATTTAGCTTGAGGGTAAATAGGTAACAATATAGAAAAATATTCCAACCTTTGTTAAAACGCCTTTTGTGCACTAGTTTTCTTTCCTATCACTTTATCTCTTTTCTCTTTGTTCGCATGAGTAGGGTGTAGGAGAAACTATACATGTTGAGATAGGTATGCAATGGATGTGTTGAAGCTATTAGAGGTCATTCTTCTTCCTTTGACCAAGAATTCCCTTTGTTCCTCTCTCTCTTCTTTTCTCTCTTTTGATCTCTATCTCTCTATCACGTGGCTCAACATCTTTAATCAAGACCACATACTCTTGAATGCATCACCATCCCTCACTTACTATACTTCTTCTATATGAGACAAACACTTCTCCCCCTTGGCACAAACTCTTAGCTTGATTTTTCTTTAAATTCATGGATTTCCAATGGCAAATTTCAAAGATCCAAATTTTACAAGCAATGAAAGGGGGACACTGTTGTAGAACCAATAAAACAATCATAGAGAATCATCACTTTGCAAAACACATAGAGAATTATCACTTTAAGTCAGAGAATCCACTCTAAAAATAAATCTAATTTGTATTATTCAATATTGAAGGCTGAAAAATAGTAACCAAGAAAACTTATATTTAAAGGCATAAAGGCTGTAGAATCTTACAAATAAATAATACTTTATCCATGAAAAGGATAACTAAGATATCAAACAAATAATTATTTAAACTATAATAAATTAAATCTAACATCTAACAATTCTTTGAACTTAAACACCTAGATGATAACTCTAACAAATCTTTAAATTATTTTAATATAATTAATTATAATATCATAAATTTTAAGGATAAATGCATCAATATTAAATAATAGAATAAACCACAACTCGATCTTTTTATCTTGCATCATTCTCTCCTTGTTGTAAAAAACTCATCCTCAAGTTTTGTAATGAACAAACCATAGAAAAAGCAAGTAATAATCAACTGTGATGGTGGTGATGGTAGAAGAAATTTCAGCTGTAATACTTTTGAATTAATATAATCTTTAGGGATAACAAACTCAATAAATTTAATATCCATAAACTCATTAACAACTTCATTTTTATTGATCTCCTTAACCACTTCAAAAATAACAGTTAGAATATTTTTGTCCTCTTCAACAACTTTAACTATGATAGGCTCTACCCTGTAGATTCTATTCCTTTAGCAAGTTGTACCCATAGACATTCATTAGTTTCCTTAAGGTGTAGAACCTTTTATTAAGATCTTGAATATTTTCTGCTAGCTTCTTCACATCTTCCTACATTTCAGAAAATAATTTTTTTATATAAAAGAAAAGAGCATAGTATTGTCTTGAGGATAAGGTTTTTTATTATCATATTTATTACTTAAATGATTGGAATTTAAATAATAATTGCAATAATAAGAATCAAAATTAGAATCCCTTTGTAAAGCTCTCCAATGACAAAGAAAAAGTAGAGCTTGCTCAAAGTAAGAGAGAGAGAGAGAGAGTTATATACTTGGATATTTTATAAAAGAGAGAAAAAAAATTAGAGAGAGAAAAGGAGAAAAGAGTTTTGGTCAAATAAGCCATATCAATTAGGTTAGTCTAATCTTTCCACGCGAGCCATAGATGTGATAGTTCATATGGCCAAGTTACAATTAACTAAAGAGTTGCGTAACGGCATGACATGGAAGGACCATTTTGAAACCGTCATAATAGTTAAGGGATTATATCGAGAAAAAACCAAGTTAAGGGACCAATTTGTAATAAAAAAATCCTAGACATTTATTACATGATAAAACTCAAAATCTAACCTTCAATTTTTGGGGTTTATTTCTTTATTTGCATTTATGTCCTAATTAAATGGAGAGTAAAATATAAATTAAAAAAAAAGATAAATTAAAAGTAAATAAGTTGCAAGTACCAAGGAAGTTTGGATAGTGTTAGAGTAATAAATTAACTAATGTAACTATAACTAGTTGAGATGGTTAGGTGGTTACTTATTTGCTCACTTCATCTCTATACTTCCTCTGCTCTCTCTCTCTCTCTGCTACACTATTTCTCTTAGTTTTCCTTTCATGGTATCAAAGCGATTAATCTGTTGATTAAACAATAACCACTCTTGCCTTTTACCGATGGAAACACAAGATCAAGATCGAGTTGCTACTCTGCAAAATTTCTCAAACAGTTCCTCGCTCAAGTTAGACGAGCAAAATTACCTTCCATGGCAGTAGCAACTATTAGCTATGATTAATGGCCATATCTTGCAACAATACATTGATGGACCTCAGTGTGTACCTGCAAAGTTTATGAATCAAGAGGATGAATGATTGATTTACTCTTGAATTTCTTCAATGGGAATGCCAAGATTAGCTCCCTCTTTCTTGACGATTTGCATCAATGACTAAGATGATTCATATACGAATGGTTATCTTTGAATTTTCTCATCAATTTTAGGAGAATCTCAATGTATTTTTCACCTCTCAAACAAAGGCAAAGGTGCAGCAATTTAAAACAACTACAGAGCATAAAAAATGTGCCTCGACGTTTTCTAAATACCTATTAAATATCAAGAAGATAGTATATGCCTTGGTTGCCATTGGATCACCAATTTCAACCTCAGATCATATCAATACAATCTTCATTGGTCTACTTGAAAATTTTAATAGTTTTATTATCTCGATTACCACTAGAAAAGAGTCATACTCAGTTGCAGAAATTGAAGTCTTACTCTTGGCATAAGAAGAAAGGTTTGAGATGCAAAGGAAGGAATTTAACTTTACATTAGTTTATTTTACCAATTTAAATGCCAAGAGATATCAGTAGTTGTTTTATCAAAGCTATGATGGAGGTATTCCTATCAAAGAGATGCTTTTCAACAAGGTAAAGGTGGCTTCAATCAAAATTTTGGTAGAGGTAGTTTCAGCTACTAAAGAGGCAAGCGAAGAGGTATTTTTCAAGGAGGTAGAAAAATTAGAATGGTAAA
Organism: Gleditsia sinensis; assembly: GCA_037074535.1. Classification (NCBI taxonomy): domain Eukaryota; kingdom Viridiplantae; phylum Streptophyta; class Magnoliopsida; order Fabales; family Fabaceae; genus Gleditsia; species Gleditsia sinensis. The sequence goes on along the minus strand of CM073472.1, from coordinate 44,752,253 downwards.
AGACCACGGTGTTAAGTTTGTGGCAAATATGGTTATATAGCAATAAATTGCTAAATTAGATATGAGAAAAACTATAATCCTTACCATTTAGTAAATCTATCAAACTTCTCTCTCGTAAATCATGCCAATGCTGCAACATTTGGCCACTTCTCTCCTATGCTAGAATAGTTCTGGTTCCCTTATTCAGGTGCAATAATCCACAACACACCTGATGCCAACAACTTTATCTCAAGATAGCCTTATGAAGGACAAGAAACATTACATATCGATGATGGTATAGGTTTGTCAATTAAGCATATTAGTCATTCCTATATTTCTTCCCCTTTCACAAACACCTTACTATATGTCAAAAATCTACATTTTCCATCTATTACCAAAAATATATTAAGTGTCTATAAATTTTCAAAGGATAATTCTATTTGTTTTGAATTTCACCCAATCTATTATTATGTAAAATCATAGGGCACACATCAAAGTCCTGCTCCAAGGTCAAGTTAATGATGGGTTCTATGTTCTTGACTATTTCATCTTCCGTATAATTACTTACTTATAATCTTAATTCTAGTTGTAATATTGTTTCCACTTGTTATAGTTTGAGCTTTTTCAAAAGTGACATTATTGGCTTGGCCATCATGCCACTAATATTGTACAAAACTAGTTGACTAAATGTAATGTTTCTTTTCATGCCAATGATCATTATGTTGTCTATACTGCTTGTTGCCTGGGGAAGTCACAAACTTCCTTTTTTCTTTTTCTTCAATAATGTACATGAACCCCCTTGAGTTAGTTTATTTAGATATTTGGGGTCATGCCCCTATCTTTTCTGTAAATGGTGACATATATTATATATTGTTTTTAATTGCCTACTCAAAATTCAATTGGTTGTATATGATGAAGCAAAAGTTTGAAATTGTAAAAACTTATGCACAGTTTAAGTCCATGATTGAGCTGCAATTAGAGACCAAAATCAAGGATTTCAATCAAATTTGGGTGGTGAATATAGGTCCCTTTCCAAATTCCTTACAGCTCATGGCAATGTTTATAGGTTGAGTTTCCTTTACACCTATGAGCAAAATGATTTTGCTAAAAGAAAACACTGCCATGTAACCGAAATGGGACTCACCTTACTTGCCTATGCTCCTATTCCTCTTAAATACTAGAATTATGCTTTTTAGACCTATAATTTTCTTATCAACATGGACTAGGCAACCAACTCTCAAGAAGATAGGTGAATTGGGTGTTTCTAAAAAACATGGAAGTTTTTCAAAACACTCAAATCAAAAACCTTTGAGACCATTGTTGATTTAATAGAAGAATGCAAACTTCAAACATATAATGAAACATGAAAAACTTAGTGCATTATTCAAGAAAGATAGCACAAGGAAAAAGCTATTCTTCTAGCAAAACAATATTAGATAGCTTATGCAACCATACAAATAAAACAAGAACTTATATAAATAATAATAATAATAATAATAATAATACCAGAAAAACCATAAATCAAATATGAGCTCCAAGAAATTATTTTAGTATAGTAGATATATTAAAATATCAGTAAAACAGAGAAAGTGTAGTAGCTCACAAAATTAATGCTAAATAGAAAGAGTTAAAGATAAAATACAAAACCAATTACTTCTAGAAGAAAAGGGGATAGGGAAAACACATAGGTTTGTCCTAGTTAAGCTCAACCACCGAGCTTACATTTTAAGTCTTTAAGCCACAACTTGAAATTTTTCACTATACAAGTTTAACACGAGCATTTGTGAGTCACTATAGCCACAACTTCTCAGAGTTAGAAACCGAGTTTTCTCCCTGTACAACCACTTACAACAATTCTTAACAAAGAAATCCATACTTAACCACTTCTAAGGATCTCCCTTTAAGTCAAACCTTATAAAGGAAATAGAATTAGCTATCAAATACTCTCTCAAAGAGCGTATGTTGTAACAACTCCATTTATGTAAATTTTTTTTTTTTAAAATACTATGAAGTTATTACCTCGTTACAACTTAACTCAATATAACATTTATTTAATTTATACAATACTGAGTTTCCATACACACTATTATTTTACAAACTACACACCATTATTTTACAAACATTTGTACAAAGATACATATTAGTTCTAATCATCTATATCGACTACTTCCGGGGACACTGGTTCGGGTGGCACGTCCACCGGAATCTCAGTTACATCTACGACAGTTACATCAGAAATAACTGGAAGTTGCCCAAGGTAGGGCACCTCGATCCAACGTACAGAGATAATAAGTGTCATAGAGAATATCTGCATATTTATTCTTCTGAACATGATATGAAAATATAGTGAGAATTAAATCCCAGTAAGTTTCACAATAAATCATAATTTACCATCAATATAGTTTATCACGTCATGTTCAGCTGTATAAACTACAGAAAATATTTTTAGGTCACATGAATGCACTTTATCATGCACATGAAAATTATACAGTTATGACATGTATGGCATGAATAACTATTTTTCGAATTTCATATGATGGCTATCCACTTATTCTTACTTCAAGCTACCCCGGTCAGGGTGAGTATTCTCTACTTTTCGGTACGGGCTTATCTCGCTCCGTCCGACATGGCACACTTTCTCTTTCTTTTCTTATTAACATGATCATAACCGTTGGTAGGGCGTCCCCTACTGGTGCACCACACGGATTGCCATGTGACCGTGCTCATTTCTTTTCTTTTCACAATGATAGCCAAAAATATGCTTTCAATAACAAGTATGTTCATCAAAATATAACTATTACCATAAATCATTGGTAATCATGCCATGAACATAACTATTTAAAATATCACTTTATAAAACATTTCCATGTCAAAATTCCATACTAATACCTTGGTAACTGGATAGTAATTGTAGTCTGTAAACAGCGCACTAGAAAAGTTCCCAGGAAAGAGAGGTGGGTCACTAATGGACACGCTTAAGTACCATGTCTTTCCTTGCCAGAGCTTTCCTTAGACATGCACTTTTCACAAATCACAATTTTGTTTTCCAGTAACTAGAATAATTCTTTTCTGATGTGAAAATACTGCAACCACGGAGCATACTAAGATTTTTCAAATAAAACCGGCACTTTCAAAACTTCTTGTAAATTTATATGAGTACTAGGGTAAATTTCATGTTAAAAATTACACACTTAAAATGGTAGTAAGTTCATGCAATGGCAATGGCTATGGCTATACTAGTCATTTGTTAAGATTCATCTTCTTTTTAAAATACTAATTTTATTTCTTTATTTTCTTGATGCAGGTTTTCATCCTATCTAACCTTCTCTTACTAATCAGAGCATAACTCCCTCAATTTAACTCTGATGTAGGTGATCTTAGTGTCAATTTCAAGATAAAACAATTATCTAAAACTATTATGTTGAACATTGTAGCGAAATATTAAGAAATCAAGGTGATATTACTCCCTAAATGTACAGATTATTTCTTCTCGTGTAGGTTCTGACCTTTACTGACTAATTAGACCATATCTCCCAAATTTGAACTCCAAATTGAGTTATTCCAGTTGGTAAAAATCCATGAGCCCTATATCTATAATTCTTATCTTGGCGTACGATTTTAACTCCCTACAAAATATTTTCCAGAAATTCAAAAACTAAAGCTTTAATAACATATTTTGAATAAACATTTTCTGACCTCTGCTTACTAATCAGCTTATATCTACCTCAAATGGACTTCAAATTGAATGATTCCAGTGCCTAAAAATCCATGACACATTTATCTTTAATTCTTATGTTAATAATTTATTTTAATTCCTTACAGATACTTCTCAGAAATTAAAATACCGAAGCTATCCTAACATATTTTTCCCTGATGACCCATTTTCTGACCTTTGTCTACTAATCGGCTCATATCTCCCTCATATGGACTCCAAATTGAATGATTCCAGTGGCTAAAAATCCATGACATACATATCGTTAATTCTTATGTTAACCATTTATTTTAATTCCCTACCAATAATTCCCAGAAATTAAATTACCGAAGCTATCCTAACATATTCTTCCCTGATGATTCATTTTCTGACATTTGACTACTAATCAGACCATAGCTACCTCATATGGACTCCAAATGGAATGATTCCAGTGGCTAAAAATCCATGACACATTTATCTTTAATTCTTATGTTAACCATTTATTTTAATTCCTTATAGATTTTTCCCAGAAATTAAAATACCGAAACTTAAAATTCTGTCACCCATAGCCATAACCATGCAGAACTATCTACACCAACCTAAGTATTCAAACATACATCACATGCAAGATCAATATGTAACATGATATAGCAACATCATGACCAATCATAAAAGTTCTAAGATCAAAATCTCATACAAATATTATAAGTTTCAAAAGTTTTCTTCAAAAAGAAATATTGTTAAACTTACTTGGAGCACTTAGTCTTCTAGACTTCTCCTTCCTCTTTCTTCCTTTCTTCCTCTCCTTTCCTCACTCTACCTTGCTTCTATTCTTTTCTCTCCCTCACTTGGACGAAATTCTAATGTTGTAAGGGTGGGTTTTCTTATATAGACCACCAAATAATTCACCTTTCATGATCATGGGTCTACATTATCACAATTAGGATACACTTTGTTGAATTTTTGGAAAACAAACAACTTATGTTCTTGTCTTCCTCTTCCTTAGTCAAGATATGCATAGGAAAAGGAGATTTGTATTTTGAAAATTATGATAATATGTTCTTAAGATATGGGACAAGGTCCCTTTGATTTAGGGATTCATTTCCATTTTCTTTTGTCTTAAACAAGTATGATAGGTTTGCCTTTTTAGGTGGCAAATTTCTAGCCCTTGAATCTTCATTATTTGGTTGATATTATTTGTGTGGGCTATGAATGTTTTGTCCTAATACCATGTATTATCATACCACTTGCTAAAATTATGAGTGTAGGATATAGATGTTTTTGTCCTAAAGCCTTGTATTATCATGCCACTTGCTTAAGTGATGAATGTAGAATCACACCACTTGCTAAATTTTTTGTCTTAATGCCATGTAACCTAATTTTTATTCTTATTATTATATCATCATCTAATTTATTTTATTTTAGTTTTCCTCTTGGATTTGGGCTTATTCCTACCCTTTTTTTTTTGGTACAAGAAAGGGGGAACCCTAAGGCTCCACGTAACAAGCCCTTGGGGTTGTTGGACCCCTCAGGTCTTTTAACAAAATTGGACCTAGCCCGTGAGGAGGCCTTGCAAAAGTGTGTAAGCCTGGGCCCAAGGAGTGAGCCCGATTCGCCATCTGATCCGCGGCCCTGTTCGCCTCCCGCACTGTATGAGATATTTCCACTTGCCAACGATTTCCAAAGAAGCTTCTGATCTCTTCTATCAGTTCTGCACACGGGTGGCTGGCAGAGCCACCCTCATTGCACAAATTCACTGAATCCAGTGAATCTGATTCAATTTCCACTCGGTCGTAGTTCATTTCCCATGCCATCTTCAACGCCGTGAGAATCCCCCGTAGCTCCGCTTCGGTGGAGTTGCAGATCCCTAGATTATTAGCGAACCCATAGAGAAATTCCCCGGCTGCGTTCCGGAGGACTCCTCCGCAGGTAGCTCTCCCTCCCTGATACACCGATCCATCGGTGTTGAATTTAACCCAGTCATCCCTTGGTAAGGTCCAACCTACTTCTAAGATCTCAAATCTTCTTCCTTGTAACCTTGCTTCAGTTTCTTTCCAGCCCATGCATTCCTTGGCCCTGAAGAGGCACCAGAACAGTAAGTCTTTCGCTCCTCCGTGCTCCGGTTGGAAGATGAGCTCGCATCTGCGGACCCAGATGTTCCAAAGCGTGACCCCGAATAGGATCTTCCAGTTTAGGTAAGCAAATTCTTCTCTTCCAAATTCCTTTGAAAGGTTTTTGTTCAGCCAATCTTGTGTGGTGAGTCCGAAGAAACTTCCCCATTTACAAGGTTTGACTAGTCTTAGCCAGATGTTTTTAGCGTGTTCACAATCCCTTAGGCAGTGCATTGTGACCTCCATCTCCTTCCCACATATTGGACACGTTCCTGTTAGGTCTATGTGGCGATTGAATCTTAAGCCATTCGTTAGGAGTCTATCGTGTCCGGTGAGCCACATTAACGTTCTCATTTTTTGAGGCCCAGGCCAGTGCCAAATCTTCTTCCAGATAGGGTTGGGAATAGGGTTAGGGTTATCTGAGTGTTGTGTCTGGATCCTTGCCTTATAGGCTGAGCTTACCGAGAAAGCTCCATTGCTACTATATTTCCATCTCCGGACATCCTCCCCTGTTTCAATGCGAGGTTTCTGTGCATTCTCGAGTCTAATTCTGGTTTCTTGTCTGATATAGGGGATAATTGAGGGCCAGTCCCAATCTCCTGAGTTAGTAACCATATCTGCAACAGTTCGGGATAGGATGTTCTCTGGAATTGGTACATCTGATTCCAGGCCTAGCTTCCCCCCTGTAATCCACTCTTCCATCCAAAAGTTGATGGACCTTCCATTCTTTACATTCCAGCATGTACCCTCCTCGACAAATCTTTTCACCTTCTGGATGCCTCTCCATAAATTAGAGCAATTCATAGGTTTAGCCTCCTGCCTGGGTCCCTGTTCCTCCCATTTGTACTTTGATTTGAGTACTTCAACCCAGAGTGAGCCTGGGTTGTTGTATATTCCCCAAACCACCTTCATGAGGAAGGCCTCGTTCATCTCCCTTAGTTTCCTGACCCCTAGGCCTCCTTCCATCTTCGGTTTGCAGCATTGATCCCAGTTAACTAGATGTAGCTTTTTAGCATTTTCTCCATCTCCCCAGATAAAGCTTCTACTGATCTTCTCAAGGTCATCGCATAGACCTAGTGGAAGTAGGGCAGTCTGCATAGCATAGTAAGGAAGATTGTTCAGCACACTGACATTAAGGGTTACTCTTCCAGCTAGGGAAAGTAACTTGGCCTTCCAGCTGTTCAGTCTCCCCTTTACTCTGCTTGTGATGTTCTTGAAGGTATTCTTATTGACTCTGCTGTGTATCAGGGGCATTCCCAGATACTTCCCTAGGTCTCCAGTTGATTGAAACCCCAATTCTCTACTGTATTGCTCCTGCCTAGTATGGTTTATATTCCTTGAGAAGAAGCACTTAGATTTCAGGTCATTAACCAGTTGGCCTGAGCTGCTGCAGAATGAGTTAAGGCATCCCTTAATAATTCTGCATTGGTCCATGTCAGCCTCAGCGAATAGAATGAGGTCGTCTGCGAAGAACAAGTGGGAGAGTTGGGGTCCCTGCCTACATAACTTGATAGGCTTCCAACATTTTGATTGTACAGCCCATTCAATGTAGTGTCCCAACCTTTCTATGCATAGGACAAATAAGTAGGGGGAAAGGGGGTCCCCTTGCCTGATACCTCTTGATATTTGGATTGGATCAGTTACTTCTCCATTCCAAAGTATCTTCATAGCTGCTGTAGATGTGCATCTCATTATGAGTCTCCTGAAGTGGTTGCTCATCCCAATCTCCTTTAGTGTATCATCCAAGAATTCCCACCTGACTCTATCATATGCTTTTTCCAAGTCAATTTTCAAGGCCATCATCCCTTTCCTACCTTTCTTCAATTTCATTGAATGTAACACTTCTTGTGTAATAATCACATTATCATTAATGTTTCTAGATGGGATGAAGCTGCTCTGGCATGGGCCTATCCACTGGTTCATGTAGGGTTGGAGTCTATTTGCAATAGCCTTAGTTAGAATCTTGAAGATGACATTGCAAAGGGCTATTGGTCTGAATTCCTTTAGGCATTCCGGGTTGTCAGTCTTTGGGATCAGAATTAGGAGTGATTGGTTAATTTCGGCCACTGAATCTGGCTGGTCATAGATGTCTTTAATAACCTTGCATACCGAGGGTCCTACCACACCCCATTGGCTTTGGAAAAAGAGGGCATGAAGCCCATCTGGGCCTGGTGCTTTTAGAGCCCCCATACTAAACACAACCTGCTTAATTTCCTCATCCGAGAAGGGCCTTTGTATTTTATTTAGTTCATCCACCCCAATCTTAGGGAATCTTCCTTGGATGAGTGGGGGTGTATAGGGTAGGTCTTCCTCCTTGAAGAGATTCTGGAAAAACTCTTTTGCCATAGCTTTTAGTTGCTCCTGCCCTTGTATCCAGTCGCCTTCCTCATTTTTCAAGGTTAGGATTTTATTAGCTCTCCTTCTGGCCATAGTAGATGCATGGAAGAACCTAGTGTTCCTGTCCCTTAATCTTAGCCATCTGCAGCGAGCTTTCTGGTGCCATATAGCTTCTTCCTTTATTAGGATCTCCTCATATTGCCTCCATAGGACCTGCTGTAGGTGAGAAAGGAAAGGGTTAGCTTTAGAACTAAGGGCTTTGTCTATACCTGCAAGTCTCCTGAGCAATTCTCCCTTCTGTTTGAAGACATTCCCAAACACCTCCTGGTTCCAGACAGCTATTTGATTCCTGAAGCTTTCAACCTTTTCTTTCCAGTCATTCCCCTCCATCCATGAGTCCTTGACAACATCTGTAAAGGAATCCTCTAAGAGCCACGCTGATTGGAACCTGAAGGCTTTATTTCTAGAATTGGCCTCATTAAGAGGTTTCAGCACCACATAAAGGGGACGATGGTTTGATTTGAGGGGTGGGAGATGGAACACCAGGGAATCTGGGAATTCTGAGTTCCATTGGGTGTTGGTAATGGCCTGGTCTAGCCTCTCCTTGACAGTCCCCCTTTCCCAGGTAAATTTAGGGCCTTTAAACTCCAAGTCCAGCATGGCACAGCTATTGACAAAGTCACTAAATTCATTTGGGTGTTTGTAGGCATTAAAGTCGCCTATTACTAACCAGGGGGAGGTAATGCCTATGTTAAGAGTTTTGAGTTCTTTCCACAAGTCTTTCCTTTTCTGGCTTTGTGGGCTTCCATAGACAAATGTCACTAGGCATTTCCTCATTCCTTTTGCATCCTTAAAAGTAATCTCAGTATGTATGAGTTGCCTGTGTTTCTTGATAGTTTTAACTGCTATTTGATTAGGATCCCATATGACCCATATTCCTCCAGCCAGGCCCTCACAATCCACCTTGCTGATTCCTGTCCAGCCGATTCTGTTAATCACCCTCTCTGCCCGTCTGCCACTGATCTTGGTTTCAAACAAAGCAATGATGTTCAGCCTATGCAAACCTATCATGTCTTTCACTAGGTTTGGGAAGGATCTAGTTCCCGCCCCCCTGCAGTTCCAGGTGAATAGATTCATAAGGAAACATTTGGGGAGTTTAGGTAGTCCTTTTGGGTCTCGCTGCCAACCTCCAATGGTGGGCAGGCTTCGTACTCCCCAGTATTATGTACCCTGGTGTCTATCATCTTGGAACCTTGTGGGTCCGGAGGTTCCTCCATTGTGAATGGAGTATGTGGGCTCACCTCAGCTTTCTCACTCTCCCCTGACCAAGGATGTTTTTGGGTTGCTATGGTTGAAATGCTGATCTGGGCCAGCTGGAGTGGACCTTTATCTGGGCCCTCCATGGTTCTGGGTCTATTGCTCTGTTCATTGGGTCTGCTGTTCTGAATATTTGACTTGGAGAGATCCACTAGGGCCCCTCGAGTCGGTTGTGGGCTTTGGCTGCTGCTCTGAATAGGTCCAGCCTGTGAGGTGTACCTAGATGTGTTGGGCTTGGTCCCACTAGAGGGCTTAGCCTGTGTTGTTGCTAGAGTTAACTTTTTCTTTTTCTGTGACAAAGGTCTGACGCCTAGTCTTGTGTTTTCTTTTCCTGTAGGCACTGGCTTGTTTGTAGGCCTTGAAGTAGAAGCCCTTTCCTCGGCTTTCTGGCTCCCTCCCTGTTGATTGTCCATAGCTGGCATTGTAAAGTCAGGTCTCTGCACGTCTGGGTTCTCCTGCTCCTCTGGTAAGTTTTCCAGAATCGTGTATCTTCCTGTCAGATTAAGTTTTCCAAAATTAGCCATTCTCGTGTCTCCCTTTTCCTTGTCTCGGTTGCCGCCCGGCCTCTGTGTGCCTGCCGGCGCCGGAAGTCTACCTGGTCTACTCCTCTCCGGGCGTTTGACCAGCATCCATGGTCCAAATGGCTCCTTACTTTGGCTCTGAGGGGATGGGAAGGTCCCCCTAGCTTCTGGTCTGATATGGTTGTTTGTTTCTGTGCAACCATCCTCCTTTCTGGTTGTGTGAGTTCCTCCATTGTCTCCCTGGCATGCCTCCTGGTTATGTCCATACTTGCCACATTTAAAGCATATGGCATGTAGGCCTTCATACTCAACAAAGAATACCTTTCTCCTCAGCTTAAACTTTGATACCAGCTTTTTCCTAAGGTCTATTTCGACACAAAGTCGGGCAAACTTGCCCCTAACCACCCCTATATCGTCTCCTGTGTCTGAGTTCATACTTCTTAAGGTGTGGGAGTCTATTTTCAGAGTTTTCCCCACTCTATCGCCTACCCTCCATAAGAAGTGACTGTTATAGTATTCAATGGGAAGCCATGGGATTCTAATCCATATGGCAACCTTTTTGAAATTGTCTTCATAAGGCCTGAAGTCTGGTCTCCAACGCTGGACCACAAGATAGTGGTCAGCAATCATCCAAGGCCCTTCATGTAACGCAAAACCATAATCTTCCTGTGTGTTGAAGGTGGCCAAGTAATAGTCATTCCCCAGGTCAATTAGGTTGAGGCCTCTTGTTGGGTTCCATAGCCTTGTTAATCTGTCCTTCAAGTATTTGAAGCCTATCCTCCTGCCCATCAGCTTGATTATTAGTGATTTTCTCCAGGGTTTGCAGTAGTTCCTGCGTTCTTCAGGGGAAATTTCTACTGTTGGGATTGCTTCTCCATCTGGTAAGGTTTCCTCTTCTGTATCTTCCGGTTCTGACTCCTCCTCTGGCCAATCCTCTTCCGAGTCTTCCTCCAGTGTGTTTGGGTTGTTGGCAATCCCATTGAAGCCCATGAGTCTGTCTTTGTAAGAGAAATTGGGTTTTGGTGCCCGGCCAGTGTGACATTCCCCTAGCATTGCTGGACTGGTAGCGTGGTGCTGCCCGTTTTGAGTTGGAGCTGCAGGTTGCAGATCTGCTGTGTTGGCCTGTTCTTCCAGCTGAGTTTGCTGTTTAATTTGCTCTGCCATTTCCTCATCCATCAGTTCTTCTTGGATCTCTGATGCCTTGATTTTTTTACAGCTTCTCTGGAGTATGTCCTCCTCTTCTTTGGAGAGGCTTTGTGTTCCTTCCGTCTCGAGGGATTTTTCGGCGGAGGCGCCATCATCAGGATGCATAGTTGTCGTCATTTTCCGTCCTCTGATAGAACTCTCTTCCTGCTGCTTCTTTAGCATAGAGATATTCCTACCCATTATGGGCTTGTCCTACCTATTTTCTTTGCTTTGGATAAAATTCTTCCTTTCTTGGTGGGCTTGGTCACATTTTCATAATTTTTGGGCTATTTGTGAAATTACTATATCCTAGTCCAAGTCTATGTTTAATTTCTTGTTTAGGTTATCCAATGGGCTTGCTAGAAACTTATGTGAAGTGGAAAAACTCTATATGAAGTGTCCATAGGTAAAAGCCCAATGTATGGGTAAAGATTTTAAACTTAGTAACTATAGTTCTTGAATTAGGAAAAATTACCCTAATTCAATGTTCTTTGAAATTTTAAGACCTTTACTTGTTTCTAAAAATTTATCTTCCTTATCCAAGAATTTTGCATCTCTTTAGTATGTTATTTCTAATTTCTTTCCTATTAGATTTTCCTTCTTTATTTGTTCTCTTAATGTTAGAAACACTTTCTATGCATATACCTAAGGTGAAGAATTTCTAAGGATTATATTTCCTTAGATATATAAAATATTGTCTAATAAATTTTATTTCCTTAATTAAATTTTTTATGTACCTTTATCAATAAAAGAAACGAAATTAAGGATGTTACATATGTAATATAATTCAGCCCTATATAAAAAAACCAAAGAAATACAAGAGCTTAAAGATGAAATAAAGATCAAGTACAAGTTTTCCAACTTTCTAATGTTTAATAGTGCATAGTATTTATAGAGAAATAAATAATATAGCCGTTGGAGTCATTTACAATCCAAATCAACGAAGTTTAACCTTTGTAAAGATATAAAATTCTTTCCCGATCGAGCAATAAGCAACTGTTACAAGCTATAAGCACTTGTCATCATGTTAAATACCTAAGTTTTAGACTTTTAGAGCACCTATAAGTGCCTGGTGACCATTAAAGGCACCTATTGTTTTGTAAATCAAAATTCCAAAACAGCATAGGCATTTGTTGGCTACCATAAGTGCCTGTTAGTCTTTGCAACCATTTTTTTTTTAAATTCTAAAGCTAATAGGCATCTGTAGCTATCAATAGGCATCTGTTGGTTGTTGGTTTGTAAATTTTGCTCCATTTTCAACCAACAAGTGCCTATTAAACTTAATGAGCTTCTATAGCACTTTGAATAACTTTGTTTTGAGCAAATTTACAAACTAAACAACCAATAAACTCATAAAACCAAACTTAAAGATTTTTGGAAACATTTTCATGAGCTTAAGGGCTCTCTAAATTTTTCTATTACAAGAATTCTAAGACTAGAAAAACCTAAGAGATAAATACAATTTCAACATTGATTCTTTTGCCTTAAATCCATGCAAGCTTTGATACAACCCTTTGATGACTTCATGATAGCTTGATGAATTCTAAGCTTCTAAGTCTTCACTCCTTTTTCATCCATTCTTGGAGCATCTTTCGTGGACCATCATACATAGAAAAGTGTTTATCTTTCACACCAAGTAGTTAGCCCAATGTGCATAATGCAATGATATAATATGAGAAGCATGAACAATATACATAATGAAGCATATATCCAATTTGCAAAATATATAACCATTTTGCAACACTATTGGATATATATTATAAAAGCAACCATATTCAGAATTAATGTATAGAGCATGACTAAATATGAGATATTACATATTAAAGATTAAAATCATGCATGGCATATAGTGATCAAATAGGCACACATACTTGCAAATATATAACAGCTCATTTCCATTTTTCATCATCAAAACCTATGTCATAGGACTATAAGGCTAACAATCTCCTCATTTTTTATGATGATAAATCACCAAAGAAAAATATGTTCTTTCTTTACTTCTTCTAAGTTAGACATATTACATATTTTTCTTTTATTTCTTCTTTTTCCCCTATTTGACATCAAAAAAAAGGTATAGAGAATGGAAAAACTTTTTTCTCCCCCTATTTCTCACTTTAAAAAAAACATTTGATATCAAAGGGTTAGAGCATATGGTCATATAAGTACATAGGTTATTAAAACCTAGAAGAAAGTCCAATTATCATTTTGCATAGAACCACTTTATCAAATAACCATAAAAATCAAAGAGAGGTGCGAATGAGCTAGAAACATGATGACCAACAATGTTTTTACTCCCCCTCAAAACATGCACACCAACAATATAAGCATTCTAAACAAGATTGATGCTTATAAAATCCTTTTTCAAAATGGTGAAACCCATAAAATTAAAAGATCACACAGGGGGCTCCCCTTCAATATATGAACTTATAGAGCAAGGTATTATAAAGCCTAAGATAAGAAGATTTTACTTGCCATAAGTTAGCAGTCTTAGGAAAATTTTAGTGTCTTAACCATAAATCACATAACATTTAAGTACACAACATCCATTTGGCTAGCATATATATATATATATATATATAGTACTTATAAAATATCAAGCAGTATATAAGATTAGCACTCAAGTTTAGGATACTACTGTATATATCAAGATTAAAAACTTAGAAACTAGAGCAACATCTAGGAATGGTATACATAATCAAAGCAAGCATAATCCTTATTTTTAGTTCAATCATCACAAGACATTTGAAAAACATTTTTCCCAAAACAAATTTTTAAAGATGAACAAAATATGAGAATATTTTTGTCTTATGGAATAATATTTTACAAAAGGCATAGGGAGAGCAAAAAGATACTTGTTAAAACTTGAGTCATTCTATAAAAAATTTATGTTCTTTACATAGTATAGATATTTATGAGACAATAAAGCATATTATAGAAATTCTATTACAAGGATCACAGGTTTTGTTTTTCTTAGAGAAGACACAAGGCTCTTAAAGTTTTAAAACTTCTTATTTATTTTCAAGGGTCAAAAACATATTTTATTAGTTCATAGTATAAGAGAAGGCATATAATTTGAACATACAAAGCAACCAATTGATATCTAATTACCCATATATTAAGATGAAGCATGTAAAGAGTATAAAGTATAGATATTACCAAGAATTTTGCTATCCAAAATTCAAGCTTCCAAGAATATAGTTCCCCATGTCTAGGTAAAGTATGCCAGCAATTACCATTTGTGTTGGTAACATTTGTTGATACTTTGATCTTTGTATGAGCAATGACAAAGTTGGTGAGAGATGCTTAAGACTCTTCCTTAGTTCCTTAGAAGTTTCTATATAAAATTTGAAGCAAGGAGTTCTTTTAGACAACTAGCAAACACCTATTATGGGCTTCATGCATTTTTTGTGTTTTGTTTCTCTTCCAAACATGTACTTTTCAGTTAACAGGTGCCTACTACATTCTTTATGAATCTATTTGCTTTTATTTTGCCTTCAATCTTACTTTTCCTAGTAAATAGGCACCTATTTCCTTCTTTATCTGTTGGTTTGCTTCTGTCATTCAAGAACTCTGCTCTTTAGGTGCCTAAAAAACCTAATAGGTGCCTGTTTGCCTCTATTTTCTCTAAAATCTTTCAACAATAACACAAATCCATTTCTTTCATAGGTACCAAATTCTTTTTAGGTCCTTGAGGGTTACTTTATAATAACTTTAGTTCTTTTAACAATATTAATAAGGCTATACCAAGATATTTTAGCATAAAGAGCATTCATATAAATTTGCATGTTTCCCTTAAAAATATCAGCAAAGTAAAATACATAGAGAAAAGATACAAAGCATTGCTCATTTCTTATAAGCATGATATATGCAACACAACACAATAAGTACATAAAGCATGATCAATTCATAAAATAAAAACAATTATGACATTTTATAATTCATATATGAATTTGACATAGAAATGCTCATATTATAAGGCCATAAACAATATACTTCAATAAGTATTAAGAATAGTGGCATGGAAGGTTTTATGATTTGATACATTGGCATTGGTATATAGAGAATACCATTTTCTCCTTGTAGGCTTTGAACTTTGGAAGTTCAGCATTGCTCATTAAAGAAGTTTTCTTTGATGGATCATTCTTGCTGTATTATTTTTTCCATCCTTGTATGAATTTTCTTGCATAATAAAAGCATTAGGAGGACCTTTGGTATCCATCGCAACTTGAGTCCTTTGATGTTAGTACTAACAATTTTAAAACCTTTAAGAACCCATATTTGCTACTTATTTAAACCATTTTTCCTAACAAGACATAAGTGAGAAATATGTCCTTCATTACCACAATAATTACAAATAATAGATTTAGAGAAATCTTTCTTTTGAAAAAGATAGCATTTCAAATGATTTGTTTTAAAACTACATCTTGACTTTTCATGAAATTCATTTGAAAAAGGTTTGGAAGAAGTACTAGTTGAAATTTGATTAAGTATGTCATTGTCAAGTTTAGAAATACAACTAATTGAGCATTTGAGATTCAAGCATATATTATCATGTAATCCTTAAAATGCACATTTACAAGGAGAACTATAATCAAGTTCAGAAGTACATAACATTAGGTCTTTTTGAGCCAAGAGGCATGACTCCTTCATTTGTAGCTCAGATTGTTCTTGATAGCTTTTTTTGTTATCACTGATAGGGTTCTTAATTGTCTCAACTTGTGTGAACTCTTCTTTCTAATCATTGACAACTTTATCAACCATTTTAAGGTTAGTAGGATAAGTACAAAAAAAAAAATTCCATATGTCCTTTGCATCATAACACTTCTTAACTATGGCATATACATTTTCATTCAAGCCACTAAAAAGAATTTGCAAAATTTTAATATTCAAATAGAATAGTTTCTTATCATAATCACTTTAATATTTTCTTGATTTAGGGATAAGACCATCTTGTACAATATCTCATAAATTTAAATCAAGAGATTGTAGATAAGTTTTCATTCTATCTTTCCAAAAAAATAAAACTTTTAAAATCAAGGAAAGATGTATCAAGAAAATGAGGTTTATCAATATCAAAACCTTCCATCATTGAAAACCCTTCATTGGTTGCCATAGAAACTCTTGAGATAGTTAGGTCTCTTACTAATAGCCTAAACTCTTATACGACTTATTAAGTAGGGCAACCAACACTCAAGAAAGAGGTGAATTAGGTGTGTCAATAAAATATGAAAGTTTTTCAAAATAGTCAAATAAAAAAACTTTAAGACCGTAGTTAACTTACAAGATGAATGGAAACTGCAAACATTTAAGGAAACATGAAAAACTTGGTGCATTATTCAAGCAAAATAGCACAAGTAAAAATCTATACTTTCAAAAATACTATATTAGACAGATTATGCAACCATACAGCTAAAACAAGAACTTATATAAGAAAAATAATATTAGAAAAACCACAAGTTAAATATGAGATACAATAAATTATTTCAATAGAGCAAATATATCATAATAGCAATAAAACAGAGAAAGTGTAGCATCTCAAAAAATTAGTGCCAAATAGCAAAAGTTAAAGATAAAATATGAAACCAATTACTTTGAGAATAAAAGGGGATAGTGAAGATACAGAGATTTATTTCCAACCAATATGCACTTGTCAAACTTAACATGCTCTTATAGCTCTTTGAAAAACTTTGTTTTAAGTAAATTTACAAACTAAACAACCAACAAACTCATAAAATCAAACTTAAATATTTTTTTAAACATTTTCATGAGCTAAAAGGTTCTCTAAATTTTTCTATTACAAGAATTCTAAGATTGGGAAAACCTAAGAGATAAACACAACTTCAACCTTGGTTTCTTCGCCTTGAATCCATGCAAATTGTGATGAATTCTTTTGATAGCTTCATGATAGTTTGATGCATTCTAAGCTTCTATGTCTTCACTCCTTTTTTATCCATTATTTGAGCATCTTTCTTGAACCATCCTACATAGAAAAGTGTTTATCTTTCACCCCAAATGATGGAGATGAAGGTGTTGTTAAACCTATTCTAAACCGTTCCCAAGATCATTTGCAAGGGATAGGTGGTCCAATAACTAGGAGCAAGGCAAAGCAGGTCAAAGAAGTTTTATTGAGCTTGATCTTGTATGTGCAAGTTAAAAAAGTTGTTAGGCCAAGTCAAGATATCAAGTTGGTCACACTTTGCAACCTTGAGAATGGTATTAAAGATAGCAGCTTGAAGCATAAGCTTGAGGCCAAATAGATGAGCATTCTTGGAGGCTAAATAGTTTGTTGGATCTTGAAGACAACTAACCCAAATCTTCATGGACTAAAAATGTATTATGAACTTTATGTTTTATGCTTTCTTTTGGGATATTATTAGCATTTAATCTATTTTGGGCCCATTCTTTATGTTGGCCAAATGTAGTTTAATTATGGTTTATTTTTTATAGTTTAATTGGGTCAAATAAATAGTGTTTTTGAGGCCATATTGGGAATATTCTATTGAAAGTCAAATTAGGAGTTTTAAGAGTTTCTTACTAGTTTTAGGATTGATTGACTATATAAAAGTTCTTTTATGTTCTTGTAATTAAGAGATTTAATGATTAATAAGAATTGAGTTTTTTCCTAAAGAGAGAGTTCCCTTAGTTCTTGGGTAAAAAACTAAATTCGATTTTATCGAGGCAACTCGTGGCGATCAAAACATCCATTGAATTTTCAAAACGATCCTTGCCTCCGCCAAACACTCCATTTCTTGGCTTAAGGAAACACATCATTTGGTAACAGAGCTTTGACTCCTTGAAATTTGGTTGGTGTCCTATCTTTTATTATTCTATTTGTGTTCTAGAGTCATTCTTCTCCTTCTACCTTTCTTTAAGTCAGATCAGAGTCTTAGTTCTAGTCAATTTTCTTTCTTAATTGTAGTCTAATTTCTTCACACAAAAAAAAGATAGAGTCCTAGTTTTAGACAAGTTTTTTTCCTACTTATATTCTAATTCCTTCAACAACAAAAAAGAGAGAGTTCTAGTTCTAGTCAACTTCATTTTCCTACTTATAATCTAATTCCAAAAAATAAAATAAAAAAGTGAGCAGGAGTTCATTCAAAAAAAAAGAAGGAAGTCGAAAAACAGCATACTGGTTCTATTATCCCTCATTTTATCAAATTTAGTTCTTAGAATTGTCATCGTTTGAAATTTTGTTCTTATCATTATTAATTCACTTGTTTCCTTTGACAAACTTGTTGATTAAGTTCTTATTTAAGAGCTTTAAGGGAAATAAAGTAAAATTGAGTGCAAACATGTAAGGGTTATGAGATAAACATGAGCAGTGAAAGAGATCAACCTGAAATTGACCTTAAACTCTTCATGAAGGTGATTCAGGAGTAGCTTAAGTTGATGAATATGAGGCTGGATAACCTCGAGTCACCATCCAAGCCTAAGCCTGCCAAACAGCTAGGGTTTGATGCGGAAGAAGGGGATGATTTAAACGGTGAAGGATTAGGGCCAGGAAAGGAAATGAGGACAGCTCCTAGGCATGATAATGGCTTGTGAAGCATCAAAATGACTATTCTTACATTCCAAGGTAAAAGTGACCCTAAACTTTACTTATAGTAGGAGAGGAAGGTAGAACATGTATTTGAGTGCCATACCTATACTAAGGAAAAAAAGGTAAAGCTACCTGTTGTGGAGTTTATTGACTATACTAGTATTTAGTGGGATCAGTTAGCAATTAATAGGTAGAGAAGTGGTGAGAAACACATTCGGTTATGGGAAGAGATAAATGTTGCGATGAGAAAACGATTTGTTCCTAACCATTACTATAGAGACTTGTTTAGAAAACTACAAAATCAGCATCAATGGTCTATAAGTGTAAAGTATTACTACAATGAGATGGAGATGGCCATGATGAAAGCTAATATTGATGAGGATATGGAGGCTATAATGGCAAGGTTTATTGGCAGTTTGAGGAAAAAATTACAGATGTAGTGGATATGCACCATTATGTAGATATAGAGGATTTACTGCATAAAGAAATTAAAGTTGAGAAGTAGTTAAAGGTTAGAGCATCTTCTAAATTTGGCTCCATTCATAAAACTTCATGGAAGTCTAATTAACAAGACAACCAAGAGGCTGCTACTAGGCCAAAAGAAGAGGGCAAGAGGAAGAGTTTAGTTACATCCCCTAACCTCAAGATCAAGGATGAGTCTTCTACTTCTTTTAGAGCATGAGATACAAAATATTTTAGATGTCACGGGTTAGGGCATATTGCATCACAATATCATAACAAGAGAGCCATTATTCTTCTTGATGATAGAGGCATGGAAAGTGAGCATTCTAGTGATGATGCGATGCCACCATTGGAGGATTCCAGTGATATAAAGATTGGTGAACTAGTACATGGAGAAGTATTGGTTACTCGACATGCTTTTAATATGCAGCCTAATGATGATGTTGAGATGAACAGTGTGAGCACATCTTTCAGACTAAATGCCACATGAATAATAAGGTATGTAGCTTGATTATTGATAGTGTGAGTTGTATTAAGGTAGCTAGTACCTTGATAGTTGATAAATTGGGTTTATCCACATTGAAACATTCTAAGCCATATAGGCTAAGATGGTTGAATGATATGAGAGATATATGGGTGACAAATCAAGTTCGAGTATCTTTCTCTATTGGTAACTACAAAGATGATGTACTTTGTGATATAGTACCAATGCATGTTGGACACTTGCTAATGGGACGTATATGGCAATTTGATGTAAGGTAAACTATAATGGCTATAATAATCGATATACATTGACCATGCATAATTGTACCTTTATTATAACATCTCTAAAGCTAGCTAAGGCTTTTGCTGATCAAGTGAAGATTACAAAAAAGTATAAATTGAGAGAAACAAAAGAAAAAGAAGAAAGAGAGTATGGATAAAATTGAGAGTGAAAGAAAAGAGAGAGAGGTTGAGGCATGTGAGTAGAAAAAGAAAGAGAAAGATAAAAGAGTAAGTTCTTTTGCACTAAAAAGTAAGGTGAATAGTACTTCGGTGTGCAAACAAAACCTCCTTGTGCTTATATATACAAGGATATTTATTTTACTAACACTCCTAACTTTTCTATACCTAGTATGGTTGTGTCTTTAATACAAGAATTCACTTTTTTTAGGAGATTCCACATAGACTACCACCTTTGAAAAGCAGTGAGAACCAAATAGAGTTTAGCCCTAGAGCATCCATTCTTAATCGACCAGCCAACAAAAGTCAAACTAGAGTTATATTTAAACCTAGTGATTGGGTTTGGGTACATATGCGCAAAAAGAGGTTCCCGACTTAGAGAAAGTCTAAGTTGTATCCTAGGGGAAATGGACATTTTCAAGTCTTGAAGCGAATCAATGATATTGCCTATAAGATTGATTTATCTAATGAGTATGGCAATATTAGTGCTACACTCAATGTTGTTGACTTGTCTTTATTTGATGTAGGTAATGCCTTTGATTTGAGGACAAATCCTTTCGAGTAGGAAAGGAATGATAGAGATCAAGTTGTTGTCAAACTTATTCCAAACCGTTCCCAAGATCCTTTGCAAGGGATAGGCAGTCCAATGACTAGGAGCAAGGCAAAATGGGCCAAAAAAGTTTTATTGGGTTTGATCTTGGATGTGCAAGCTAAAGAGGAAGTTGTTGGCTCAAGCCAAGACATCAAATAGGTCACACTTTACAGCCTTGAAGATGGCATTAAAGAGTGCTGCTTAGAGCATAAGCTTGAGGCCGAATAGATGGGCATTCTTAAAGGTTGATTAGAGCTTGTTAGATCTTAAAGACAACTAGCCCAAATCAGTATGGACTAAAGATGTATTATGGACTTTATGTTTTATGTTTTTTTTATATTATTAGTATTTAATGTATTTTGGACCCATTCTTTATGCTGGCCAAATATTAGTTTAATTATGGATTTATTTTTATTAGTTTAGTTGGGTCAAATAACTAGTGTTGTTTGGGCCACATTGGGCATATTCTATTGAAAGTCTACTTAGCAGTTTTAAGGGTTTCCTACTACTTTTAGGATTGACTAACTATATAAGGGTTCTTTATGTTCTTGTAATTTAGAGATTTGATGATTAATAAGAATTGAGTTTTCTCTTAAAGTGAGAACTTTCCTTGGCTCTTGAGCAAAGAACCAAATCCGATCTTATCAAGGCAACTCATGGCGATCAAAATATCTATTGAATTTTCTGATGTGAACTATGCAACGGTGAGGATGATTATCGATGACTATCGGCAAAGTCTCACATCGACTAAAATACCATTAGGTGGGGGTTTAAAGACCTTAGGCACCCTCACCCCATTAGCCTAACTTTTAGCGATGATTACTCCCTAAGACATTTCCCTTGTATCATTCAAGTAGTTAGTCAAATATGCATAATGCAATGATATAACAAGAGAAGCATGTATACATGATGAAGCATATATCCAATTTGCAAGATATATAACCATTTTGTAACATTGTTGGATATATATTATATAAGCAAGCATATTCACAATTAGTTCATAGAGCATGATTAAATATGAGATATTACATATTAAATATTATAATCATGCATGGTACATATTGATCAAATAAGCACACATACATGTAATATATATAACAGCACATTTACATTAGTCATCATCGAAACATGTCATAGGACTAGGGTTAACAAACATTTTGCCCACTTTGGTCCTTGCAAATTCTTATCCATTAAAAGTTTTGTATCATAAAAGTCCAGAATATGCATTTTTTAGAAGTTTTAGTTGCAAGTGCTTTCCTTATTCTAGACCATACAATATTCATAAATTTAACTATAATTCTAAGTTATGTGTTTTCTTAGGGTACAATCCAACTCGTAAAGGATATTAATGTCTTGACCCTTCTGAAAATATTTACATTACACCACATGTCTTATTTGATGAATCTTTATTTTCCTTCAAACAATTATATTCTCCTTCACTTCCATCAACTACTAGTCTACTGCCTCATTCACCATCTATACCATTAGTTTCTCCTAATGACCAATATGCTCAATTACAATCTAGTACTACTAATCATTGCACTGGTGTTCTTTCTTCAACTATTGTTTCAATATTTGCAGGTTCAAATTCTGTAGGATTAGAGGTTGTAATGTCATATAGCATGCCATCATTGCCTACTGGTCCCTTTTCCTATGAATAAGAATGTAGTAAGATCTAAATAGATTTTCAAGCTTAAGCAAAACTCGAATGGGACTATTAACAAGTACAAAGCCTGTCTTATGGCAAAAAGGTATCATTAAGAAGCCGAAATTAACTATACTTAGAATTTCAGTCTAGTAGTTAAAGCTTAAATGGTGTACTACAAAACGAGGTGTATATGTCATAGCCTGAAGGCTTTGTTTCATTTGACCCTAAGCTGGATTGCTAGTTACATAAGTCCTTTTATATCTTGAAGCAACCCCCTGAGCATTATTTGATAAATTCATAGCAACATTGGTAAAAATTGGCTTTCACTCTTCAAAATGTGACAAATCTCTATTCATAAGACAAGATACTACTGCTAAGGTTTATCTTTTAGTTTATGTTGATGACATTGTCATTAGCAATAGCTCATTTGTTGTAATTTCTAGAATAATCGTTGTACTAAATAGTGGATTCACACTAAAAGACCTTAGCCCTCTCAATTATTTTCTTCGGGTGAAGGTTAAGAAAACAAAGGCTATTAGTTTATATCTCTCTCAGTTCAAATATATTTCTAATTTATTGGTTAAAAATAGTATGAGTGATTCTAATTCTCTTCCAATTCCTATGGTTGTTGGCCATAAACTCACTACTATTGACGGTGTTCCTATGCATGGTCCACACTTATTTCGGTCTATAGTAATAAATTTAAAGTATATAACTATTATTAGACTAGAGATATTATTTAGTATCAACAAACTAAGTTATTTTATCCATAACCCTAAGACACTTATTGACAAACTCTTAAGAGGGTTTTGAGGAACTCACAGGGGACTGAATATTATGGTTTTCACTTTCGGGCTTATGCTCTAATAGAATTGAATCTTCTTGCCTACTGTGATGCAAATTGGGGAAGTAATTTGGATGATAGAAGATGTACATTTTGGTATTGTGTGAATCTTAGTGATAATTTAGTTAGTTGGAGTTCAAACAAGTCGTACGTTGTCTCTCGATCTATCACAAAAGCTAAATTTCAAAGCTTATTTCACACTATTGCAGAATTACAATGGCTGCATTCTTTACTAATTCACAGCTACCAATTGCTTAACATCCCTAAATATACTGGAGTAATATTAGTACCATCTTACTTTCTGCTAGTCCAATTCTCCATTTATTGACAAAATATGTTGCACTGGATTTGTGTTTGTTTTTGAAAAGGTGTAACAAAAACAAGATTTGGTTTCTCATATGTATCCCTTCCTCTTAACAGGTTGTTGATGTGTTGACTAAACAGCTCTACATTTCTAATTTTGCTCACTGCCATGCTCTGCTCTGAGTAGAGGATTTTAGGGAGAAGGAATGTAGCAGTCTGACAAATTTTAGAGGGGAGGGGAAATGTTAGAGTAAAAGTTAACTGATGTAATTATAGCTAGTTGGGATGGTTAGATGATCAATTTTCCTATTAGTAAAATAGTTTCAATTTACTGAGATTTACAACGATTGAGTGGTCCTCGATGTGCCTATATAATACATAACTGTACATTCATATATTCAATAAGATTGACTTTACTCATTTGTTCACTTCATCTCTATAATTTCTGTACTCTCTCTATCTACCACACTCTTTCTCTTAGTTTTCCTTTTATATAGGACTTAAACTATCTTGAATGGTTGACACCTTCTCTCTTCCATGTATGTTCTTATTTCTTTCTTCCTCCCCACCCATTTACTTAACACAATATTCTCTCTCTTGTTCACTCTTTCTTTATTGTTCTTTGCCTCTCCACTTCCTAGTCTTGGATTTACTTTTACTCGTCACTTTAGAATTCCATTTCAATAAAAAGCGCTATGTTTTATTGACTTTGCTTTTTCACTTGGTTTGTGGGTGTTCTGCTGTGGCAGTTTTGTAGCTGCATTTCGAGTTATGGAAAAAAACTCTTGCCCAATTTCTTCAATCCTTGGCTCTAAGGTGATTTCTTAGCTCAACCTAAGTTACATATGCCAAAAGGGAAGGACTTGAGCTATAGGTAACTATAGTAACATAACATAGTAGTTAACAACATGAATAACAACTACAAAGCCAAAATTAGGGGTTTTAGGTAATAATTTTGGTAATTTAGCATGAAAATTGTCATTTAGGTTGTTAAAGTTCTATGTCATTGTTGTGGATCATCTAAAGCTACCCCACATTTTGAGTTTAGTTTTGAATAGGGGTGTTCATTTGGTTCGGTCAATTTTGGAGATTCAAACAAACTAAACTGATTATAAGTTTTTTTCAAAAAAAATAGATTCGTTCGGTTTGGTTAGGGTCTAAAGAACTGAAACAAACCGAACCCACAAGAAATCAATTTGGTTTGATTCGGTTCATCAATTTTTCTTTGGTAGGGCGCTTATGTATTCAATAGTTTAACACATCTCTCAGAAAAAAAATTTGGACACAATGAGGAAATTGTTAATGCACTGCTATGTTCAAAAGAACAGTACCTTTAAGCGAGCTCCAGAGCTTGAGCCACTCAATTTTAATTTTTTTCCTTTTAAAAAAGGTACTAAAGTTTCCAAGATTGAGACTTGTGATTTTTTTTTTCAATAAAGTAGTGCATTGTGATGATAGGGAACATGAGAATAGTGCTTATAGACGAGGAGCGACGTGAAAGCGATATATACCAAAAATTAGTCTTGTCATTTAGGAAAAGAGAAGTAATAATTTAAAGTAATTTAAATGTTAAAATATTAATATAGAAATTACTTTTTTAATTATTTTTTACCTGCTTCTATTAACAAGGCCAAATTATATTTTAATATTATTATATTAATATTTTTTTTACTTTTCTCTGCCTTAGGCCCTTAGGTCTCATTTGTTAGGCTGATTTAAACTTATAGAATAAGAATTTAAATTCTATTTCATCAGATTTTATGTTTAGTTGACAGAATTATATACCCTACGGAATATAGATTACCTTATGTGTGAGAAAATAGATTAACTCTGAAAAGTGATGGAAAAAGAGAATAAGGGAATGGAATGGAATTAGAAAAGCTTAAAATTCCCTTCCAAATGCATAGAGTGCATCCTTTCTTGTCTTTGTTTGACTACCTCAGCCTCAAGATGCCTATGGAAGTGTGATATTCCTCATAAAATCCTGCTCTTTGCTTTCATTTATGAAGGACAGGATGGGATGAAATGCTTGAATTTTATAATCATTAATTTTTTTATTTCTAATTAAAATATGCTCAAGGCATAGAAAATTCAACTAAGAGCTTTTAAAGTTTTTAAAAAATTTAAAAAGAAATAGATATAATTTAAATATAAATTAATAAGTCTTATTTACTTTTTGTTAATATTATTAATATTTTTAATAAACTTTAGTCCAAATTTTCAAATTACTAATTTTTTATTTATAACATTTTAAAATAATTTTTTCTGGTCAAAATAATATTATTTTAATAGTTTTATTTTTCAAGAGTATTTTTATCGTTTTGTCAGTTTTTCATTCAATTCCTGCATTATTTATGGAATACCAAAAGTAAAATAATAATAGAGATTCTATTCATTTTCATGTCGTACTGAAGGTAATTTTAATCATAGCATTTCATTCCCATTTTCATTTTTGTTTCTTCTTTTGCCAATACCCAAATGGGACCTTAATTCTTTTTGGTTCACTCACACACTGCAATCCAAGAAATTGGTTTCAATAGTCTCTTAGCTGACACTAGACGTTAACCACTTGGCGCAACCAAAATTCTTTATCGTCGATCCATTCGTGATATTCGTTCTTCTCCCTGCCATGATGGTAAGTTATGTGAGCTCTCATCCCTGGCTCTCTATTAATGCTGGAGGCTTTAGCTGAAAAAAAAAGAAGCTTATATTAAATAATGTAATGGTCGGTTTGGTCCAATTTGGTTGAAAAATTTTCCTAGCTAAAATTCGAACTAAACCATTCAATTCTCATGTTAAAAAAACTAATTCAAACTATCAAAAGTCGATTTTTGTTTTGTTTTAAGATGGTTCAATTTTGTTTGGTTTTGTAAACCCCAAGTTTTGAATTGGAGCAACTATGGATTTCTTGATAGTGTTTTAAGTAGATAATACTTGTGATAATATGTTTATTGTTTTATAAATTTTACATATTTTGTAAATTCAACATATGAGTTACTTTATATAATTCATTTTACTCTATTTCATTATAGGTATGATTATTTTGAAATAATTGTTCTTTGGTTAAATTATAGAGTTTGTTTAATGGAGATCAAGGTGTTATCAAACATATTTCAAATCGTTCCCAGGATTCTTTGCAAGGGATGATCCAATGACTCGGAGTAAAGCAAAATGGACCAAAGAGGCTTTATTGGACTTGATCTTGGATGTGCAGACTAAAGAAGAAGTTGTTAAGTCAAATCAAGATATCAAGTGAGTCACACTTTGCAACCTTGAGGATGGTATTAAAGATGGTAGCTTGAAGCATACGCTTGAGGCCGAATAGATTGGGATTCTTGGAGGTCAAATAGAACTTGTTGGATCTTGAAGACAACTAGCCCAAATCTGCAAGGACTAAATATATATTATGGACTTTATGTTATATGCTTTCTTTTGGATATTATTAGTATTTAATTTGGGCCCATTCTTTATGCTAGCCTAATATTAGTTTAATTATGAGTTTAATTTTGTTAGTTTAGTTGGGCCAAATACCTAGTGTTGTTTGGGTCATATTCTTTTCAAAGTTTAATTAGGAGTTTTAGGGTTTTCTATTAGTTTTAGGATTGTTTGACTATATAAGGGTTCTTTATGTTCATATAATTCATAGATTATGATGAATAATAATTGAGTTTTGTCCTAAAGTGAGAGCTTCCCTGTGTTCTTAGGTAAAGAACTGAATCTGATCTTATCGAGGCAACTTGTGGCGATCAAAATATATATTGAATTTTCAAGACGATCCTTACTTCTGCCAAACACTCTGTTTCTTGGCTTAAGGAAATGCATCATTTGATATCAGAGTTTTGACTCCTTGAAATTTTGTTGGTGTCCTATCTTTTCTTCTTTAATTTGTGTTCTAGAGTTATTCTTCTTATTCTACCTTTCTTTAAGTCAGATTAGAGTCTTAGTTCTAGTCAATTTTCTTTTCTTACTTAGAGTCTAATTCTTTCAACAACAAAAAAAGAGAGTCCTTGTTCTAGTCATCTTCCTTTTTCTACTTATAGTCTAATTCGTTCAACAACAAAAGAAAAGAAAAGAAAAAGAATCCTAATCCTAATGAAATTTCGTTTCTTGTTAAAAAAAAAATTGTAAAAATAAAAAAAATAAAAAATTTCGTTCAAAAAAGAGAGAAGGAAGCCGAAAAAAAACATCATACTAATTTTCTTAGCCCTTATGTTTTTAAATTCAGTTTCTAGGGTTGTCATCGTCTGAATTTTTATTTTTATCATTCTTAATTCATTTGTTTCCTTTGATAAACTTGTTGATCAGATTCTTGTTTAAAAGTTTTAAGGGAAACAGAGTAAAATTAAGTGCAAACACGTGAGGTTTATGAGACAAACATGAGTAGTAAAATAGATCAACCTAAAATTGATCTTAAATTCTACATGAAGGCGATTCAAGAGCAGCTTAAGTTGATGCATATGAAGCTAAATAATATTGAGTCACTATTTAAACCTAAGCCTACCAAACAGTTTGACTTTGGTGAGGAAGAAAGGAGATGTATGGAGAGTGAGCATTCTAGTTATGATGAGATGCCACCGTTGGAAGATTATAGTAATATGGAGATTAGTGAGTGAGTGAATAGAGAAGTGTTGGTTACTCGACGTGCTCTTAATATGCAGCCTAATGATGATGAACAACGTGAGCAAATCTTCCAGACCAGGTAACACGTGAATAATAAGATATGTAACTTGATTATGGATAGTGGGAGTTTCATTAATGTAGCTAGTACATTGATGGTTGATAAATTGTGTCTACCCACATTGAAATATCCTAAGTCATACAGGCTAAGAAGGTTGAATGATAGGGGAGATATATGGGTGAAAAATCAGGTTCAAGTATCTTTCTCTATTGGTAACTATAAAGATGAGATGCTTTGTGATATAATATCAATGCATGCTGGGCACTTGCTGTTGGGACTTCCATGGAAATTTGATAGAAAGATTAATTATGATGGCTACAAGAATTGATATACAGTGACCATGCATAATCGAACTTTTATTCTAACACCCCTAAAGCCAGCTTAGACTTTTGCTGATCAAGTGAGGATTACAAAAGAGTGTAAGTTGAGAGAAACAAAAGAAAAAGAGAAGAAAGATAGTAAGGCCAAAATTGAGAGTGAGAGAAAAGAGAGAAAGGTTGAGATATGTGAGCAAAAGAAGAAAAAGAGTAAGGCCAAAATTGATAATAAGAGAAAAGAAAAAGAGATTGAGATATGTGAGTAGAAAAAGAAAAAGAAATTGTGAATCAGAGAAAGAGAAAAATAAAAGAGTGAGTGCTTTTGTATTAAAAAAGTGAGGTGAAGAGTGCTTTGGTATGCAAGTCAAACCTCCTTGTGCTTATTTTACTAACACTCATAACCTTTCTTTGCCTAGTATGGTTGTGTCTTTAATACAGAAATTCACAGTATTGAAATATCCTACTTATGATAAGGAGTTATATGCATTGATGAAAACTTTGCAAACTTTGCAGCATTATCTATGGCCGAGAGAATTCACTATCTATTCAGATCATGAGAGTTTGAAATTCTTAAAGTATCAAGGTAAGTTGCATAAGAGACATGCTAAGTGGTTAGAATTCATTGAGACATTTCCTTATGTGATTAAATATAAAACTGAGAAGAAAAATATGGTAGCTTATGCATTGTCTAGAAGATATGCGTTATTGACATCCTTACATGCTAAGTTACTTGGTTTTGAATATATTAGAGATTTGTATGGAAATGATGTTGATTTTGGATTTGCTTAGAACTCTTGTGATAAGCGTGCTATTGATGGTTTCTATAGACATGAATGTTACTTGTTTAAAAAGAATAAATTTTGTGTGCCTAAGTATTCTATGCGTGACTTGTTAATTAAGGAGTCATAGTGGAGGTTTAATGAGACATTTTAGAGTGACTAAAACCTTAGAAATTCTACATGAACATTTTTATTGGTCTTATATGAAACATGATGTCATTTCATTATGTGTTAAGTGTGTGGCATGTAAACAATCTAAGTCTAAGGTTATGCCACATGATCTTTATACTCCATTACTTGTACCTACACAGCCTTCGCATGATATTTTTATGAATTTTATGATATGGTTACCGAGGTCTCAAAGTGGTAAAGATAGTGTTTTTATGGTTGTTGATAGGTTTAGCAAAATGACTCATTTCATTGCATGTGATAAAATCAATGATGCAACACACATAGTTAATTTATTCTTTAAAGTAGTGTATTTGCATGGGTTGCCTAGAACAATAGTAAGTGATAGAGATGTTAAGTTCTTAAGTCATTTTTAGCGCACTTTATGGAGTTGATTAGGGACTAAACTTCTATTTTCTACTGTTGCACACTCTTAAACAGATGGACAATCTAAGGTAGTTAATAGAACATTTACTACACTTTTACATGCTATTATGTCTAAAAACTTGAAACATTGAGAAAGATTTTTGCCACATGTTGAGTTTGCTTACAATAGATCTATGCATTCTACTAATGCTTATAGTCCATTTTAGATTGTCTGGCTTTAATCCTCTAACACCTTTAGATATTTTACTTTTGTCTACTAATGAGTTTGTTAACTTGGATGGTAAGCAAAAAGCTGAATATGTAAAGGATTTGCATGCTAAGGTTCGAGCTAACATTGAGAGGAAGAATGAACAATATGCAAAGCAAGCCAACAAAAGTCAAACTAGAGTTGTATTTGAACCTCGTGATTGGGTTTGGGTACATATACGCAAAGAGAGGTTCCCAACTCAGAGAAAGTCTATGTTGCATCTTAAGGGAGATGGATATTTTCAAGTCTTAGAGCGAATCAATGACAATACATATAAGATTGATTTACCTAGTGAGTATGGCAATATTAGTGCTACATTTAATGTTGCTGACTTATCTTTATTTGATGTAGGTGATCTCTTTGATTCGAGGATGAATCCTTTCGAGAAGGGAGGGAATGATGGAGATCAAGGTGCTGTCAAACCTATTTCAAACCGTTTCCAAGATCCTTTACAAGGGATAGGCGGTCCAATGACTAAGAGTCAAGCAAAGCGGGCCAAAGAGACTTTATTGGGTTTGATCTTAGATGTGCAGACTAAAGAAGAAGTTGTTGGGTCAAAACAAGACATCAAGTGGGTCACACTTTACAATCTTGAGGATATCATTAAAGAGAGTAGCTTGAAGCATAAGCTTGAGGCTGAATAGATGGGCATTCTTAGAGGCTAAATAGCGATTGTTGGATCTTGAAGACAACTAGCCCAAATCTGCATGGATTAAAGATGTATAATGGGCTTTATGTTATATGCTTTCTTTTGGATATTATTAGTATTTAATTTGGACCCATTCTTTATGCTGGCCTAATATTATTTTAATTATGGGTTTATTTTTGTTAGTTTAGTCAGGGCAAATACCTAGTATTGTTTGGACCATATTCTTTTCAAAGTCTAATTAGGAGTTTTAGGATTTTCTACTAGTTTTAAGATTGTTTGACTATATAAGGGTTCTTTATGTTCATGTAATTCAGAGATTATGATAAATGATAATTGAGTTTTCTCTTAAAGTGAGAGCTTCCCTAGACTTTTGGATAAAGAACTAAATCTGATCTTATCGAGGCAACTCGTGACGATTAAAATATTCATTGAATTTTCAAGACGATCCTTACTTCTGCCAAACACTCCATTTTTTGACTTAAGGAAACGTATCATTTATTTAGAAATGTTTTCAAGTGTTTTATTTTATTAAAAAAAATTCTAACAATTATTTTTTTAGAATAAAAGATCAAAAACCTTATTTGAATGTAAATTTTGAGAACAATTTTTTAAAATAAAATAATAGAATAGTGTGATTTGTGTAATGGCTAGAAATTAGTTTTAAAAAATTATTTACTTTGCTATTAATGAAAATAATTCTCCTTATTTTTTAAAAAATTTGAAAACAATTTTGGACATAACAAGGAAAACACCAAAATTGTATTTCCTAAAAAGTGTTTTTTGAATTACACTTTTATAAAATAGATTTTATAAACAACTTATAAAAACATGACAAACAAATTGTTTTGTTTTTATAGAATATAAAAAATTTGTTCTGAAAACTATTTCCAAACAAACCTATAATTTTCTATCTATTGATGCATTTAATTTAAATTCCTAGGTTTTAGAACTATGAATATTCTTCGGAAAAACTCTTTGATTCCCACCCTCCAATGTAACCATGTGATTTAAGGACTAAAGAATGAGTTTTTTTTTTCAGTAGTTGTTTAGATGGACATTTCTTAATAGTTAAGCTGATTGCTTTATCGAAATGATGTAATCTCTTTTGAAAACTCTCTATACATTGATGTAACCAACACATTTTAAGAGTTTTGGTATTGTTTGTACTATCGCCCCTATGATCAAAATTTGGTCTCAATTTATTTTATGGCAAGACAAATGATAAAAGCTTGTCAAGTATATTACTGAAATTGATAATATTGTTATATGGCTTGGAGGGTAGATCCATGTACTAGATAATGTGTAGTTACTCTTATCAATTGTGGACTCATATATAGATTAATCTAGTCGCATGGTCATCCACTTATAACTATTTTCTTGAGACTATTAAATTTTGAATAAATTATTATTCATTTTCTTTATTAATATTTTTATCATACGAATATCTCTTCTATTATAAAAAATATATATAAATCTTCTTTAAAAATAGGAGTAAAAAACTCTTTCATTCACCTAATTCATATCACTACCCTCCTATCTATTAAGAAAATATACATAAATTTTTATT
The DNA here is from genome assembly GCA_037074535.1 of Gleditsia sinensis. Classification (NCBI taxonomy): domain Eukaryota; kingdom Viridiplantae; phylum Streptophyta; class Magnoliopsida; order Fabales; family Fabaceae; genus Gleditsia; species Gleditsia sinensis. Next base: position 44,719,989 of record CM073472.1, on the reverse strand, counting down.
AAAAATAAAAATAAAAATAAAATATCATCTCTTCCTTTAATTAATGTCTTTATTACATAATTTTCCCATCGATTATGAAAATATATGAGTCTTCCCTAAAAATAAAAATAAAAATATGTTAATATTTATCTAAATATCTTAAATTCATTTCATGAAAGAGAAATATATAAATAAATAAAATATCACTCTCTTAAATTTTTATTTTTCTTCTTAATTTTCAACCAAGTTTCTAAGTCAATAGAATTAGTATTTTGATATCTCTAACTACTTTGCAATTATTTTGAGTAGAAATAATATATATTAAAAAATAGTGAATCAAAAAAAAAATTTTAAGGAGTGTTATTATATTTTTTTTTCATAAGAGGTATTTAAGATATTTGAATTAAGTTATAGCAATTTTTTAAAAAAATATATATTTCTGTATATATTTTTTATAATAGAAGAGAGGATAGTGTAATTGTCATACGCTTACTTTAAGAACGCAAATAACACTACTGTCCGATAACTTTATCTTTATTTATTTACAATCAACTTCATATTATGTCATAACAGGATAATATTATACGTTGGCAAATCTCAACACACTTTTCAGTTTTACAGCGGAAACAAAGATCCTGCATGTGACATTCAGAGCAACTCTAGAGTACATTTATATTACAATTTAAACACTAAGAGCTCAGAAACAATTTAGGCTCACCACGGAAGTAAGACACCTAGTTGATCAAGAAGCCGCAGGACCAAACTCTGAGTCTTTATCTAAAAAATATGTCAACTACATGCAGTGAGTTTTACAACTCAGTGAGCAAATAATACCTCATATGACCTCTTAGGTCAACATATGGATGCACTCTTTATTTTAAAACTTTTTATGTTGAAAATCACAATTCGGAGATATATTCATATGGGACCCGCATTTCAAATAATCTCTGTTTAAATTCATATTCATATTCAGTTCATAAGTAATGATGTAAGAACGATAATAAAATCATAGTATGCATCAACATAATTCTTATGAAAACATTTGGAGGATCCTATATCAGAACCACCATATCAGAGTTTAACCCCTTCCGTACTTTGGTGGTATAAGATTTGCCTAAACTCAGCATCCCGCTGAGGTTTGCCCTACTACTATTCAAGAGGACATGCGAAGGGACTCTATATGGGTATTTCCCAACCACACAGTAAGGGAAAGCAAATCATAACTCATAATAACTGGCATCTCGCCCATATAAGAGGCATTCCGCTCTCCTTCACATATCATCTCTCGTGTGTTGGCCCTCACACGAGGCTAGTACCACACCTCTGCTAGCTGAGACAATCAAGGTGAACCAGGGCTAACATGATCTACTGTTAGCAGACAGTGTTTCTAATAGGATTCCTCCATAAAACCATAATCTCATATATTCTATATTAATCAAAATAGAGGCACTATTATAATGCAGCATTTTCATTTTTAATATATTCCTCTGTCAAAATTTCTCAATCAGGGGAATCATGTATACATGTCCATATCTGAAGTAAACATATCTCTTTATAAAAGAACACAACTTCGGGAACTTGATCACTATTCACCGTCGGAAAACACGATTCACCCACCGGAAATTATTATTTACGACGAACAAAAAGCTGTCAGATGGTCGAAAATATTCATATCCTAAGGTTTATCTAACTTTTGAATCCATCTACGGTGTTAGAATTTCAATTAGAGGTATCTAAGTAAGAGTTTCAGAGTTTACATTTTTCTGAGATTTTTTACTTCAGATCTATGGTGATTCAACGGCTGATTTGAAAAATTGATCAGTCAAAACCATAGTATTTTTCGTCCTTAATCCAGTAGCACCTTCAGTTTTGAGATCGGAAGCCAATAGGCACTCCATATATAGAAATAAACAAATAAAAATATATTTGTTTATAGCAAAATACTATCATTTAAAAATAAAAATTATGTTTTAAAACGTACATTCTCATATTTTCTTTGTAATTCTTTAATTCATGTAATAAATAAATTTATTTTCACCGGTTCTTATTTTTATTTTCAAAATCCTCTCTTTAATTCAAAATTTCCTTTAATTTGAAATTTATTAAATTTACGACTATTACAGTAATAAGTACATTAATCAAGGGATGAGAGAGTAATTTTGTTTTTATTTTTATTTTTGAATAAATTTTGTGTAAATTTTTAAAATAAAATAGAATATTGTATAATAAATACATTAATTGGGAGAGATAAGAATAATTTAATCTTAAATTTTTTGTCGATGTCTGAAGTTTAGTTTACTTATTCTAAACCCTATTAGTAAGCTTTTTTTTATACCTCTTTTTTTATAAATTTGTATTACTCGATATTATTATTAAATTTCAATGAACACGTTACTTTCACTTCAAACTCTCATTTTGATTGTTTTTCAAATGAAAATTTTGGTTTATTTTTATCTTATTAAGCTACTCGAGTTATAACTTGTTTCAATTTTATTAATTATAATATGTATTATTTATTCTATAAATTTTAACTAACCAAAAGCTTATCTATTGTAGCTTTTTTTATATAAAAAAAATCATGTAATTTATATGTGTTTAGTTAAGTCTTTTGATATTTTAGATATGAATTTTATGTATTTATTTATTTTTATATAAGGTATGTACTGAATGATATAACCAAAAGCTTATCTATTGTAGTTTTTTTTATAAAAAAAAAATCATGTAATTTATATGTGTTTAGTTAAGTCTTTTGATATTTTAAATCTGAATTTTATGTATTTATTTATTTTTATATAAGGTATGTATTGAATGATATGTCAATAATATTATCGTATATCTAATAATATCATTGAGATGTTTAAATTAGTTGTTTAAGTATTGTATATTTTGTTATACAATTCTATATTTATAATTGTAATTATTTTATATGAAATATAAAGTTGTAAATGTGTATAACATTTTGTCCTTATCAAATATGATGTTATGTATGATTAAAAGTTTTATATTTATTTTAAACTGTCAGTCAATATATATTTTAATCATTGTGATATTTATCATAGTTATAATAATTATTTGTTTTTAATAATTGACTGATGTTATTCAAGTAAAAGAATGTTGTATTTAATAATTATTTGTGGATTAATATTAATCAATTATTAAATAATATCAATTATAAAATATTAACACATTATATTATTTGAATCAATTAATAAATTTATATGAGATTTATTAATATGTTATTTATGATTCACTTGACCATCTATATGTAGCCCACATAAGAAGTTTCTACTTTCATTTTATATAACTTTTTTTATTGTCTCATTAGAGAAAGAATCAATTTTGTGTATTAGATATTCTTTAAATTTTTTCTGCAACCACTATTTTACAAAAAAAAAAATATAAATGTCTCAATAGTGTCAGTACCCAAATTTTTATTAAATTTCTCTATATATTTATTTAAAAATATATTATACTATATATCTACATATAAATTTTGACAGGGTAAACCCTACTTTTTTTTTCAACATACAATTCTAGTTATTTCTCATATGTTAACAGCATATAATTAGGGTCGCCCGTGGTTCGCGTAGTGATTGTCTTATGATTCCCCACACACTCGAGTTATGTGGGCCTAGGATTGTTTTGTTGCCTTTTTTAACTTTTGACTGTTTCTAATACTCTATATATACTCCATAACTTTATATTTTATATTTTAATATGTTGTTGGCTTTGGAGACTAGGGCTCTCACGATGTTTGTAAATTTTGATAGAAATTCTGATTGTACAAGTTTGGTATTGTCTTGTTTTTAGGAGAGGCTCTCTAAATTTCTACAAAATTCTTTATGTTTTAAATGTTCAGTAGTTCGTAAGTATATATTCTTGGTTAAAGGCTAACGACGTCAAAATTATCATTATTTCTCGTGCTAATCACTGCTCCTGTTCTAGGCGTGTGACCCAGCTTTTATTCATTTTAATCATATTGGTCAGTAAATAATCAATCTCTCGTCAAACCCCATCCCCGTTACATCGATATTATGTTGAACCCCAATATGCTAACATGGAAGACTATTATTAACATTTGGTTGAAGATCTTATTAACTTGAAAATAATAAAATAAATAAATATTTGGAGTTAAATGGAGCAACTGGGGGTGAGTTGGTCACCAAACCCACTTCAATTAAAAAAATTAATTTGGATCAATTTTGGTCGGGTGAGTAAGTTAACAGGGTCAAAAAATTTAATAACATCAGGTTTGAACATGTGAATTAGGTGATTTTTTATTATACATTGTTTAGACTTGATCTAATAGAATTGAATCAACTCGATTTAAATTAATTCATAATTTTTGAATAATTTAAATTTTTTATTAAATTTAAATTATTTTTTTAAATTTAAACTCGATTCTTTATTCACCCCTAGAAGCAATTTTTTTAATGGTTCATGAATTGAATAAATCTCTCCTATTTTTTACGCAAATTTTTTAATGATTTATTATAATTTTATATCAAATCATTAAATTTTTGTAAAAAAAATTTAGATTAATCACTTTGTAAATAAAAATTAAAAAATATTTTAATGATTAATTAATTAAAAATATTAATTAAGGTAAAAATTTATGAAAAATATAATTCTTGTCAAATGTTTTTTGCATCTTAGCCCACCTGGACCCCCCAGTCAGGCGAGATGAGTTAAAATTTGGAAACACGCTTACCAAACATAACACCTTATATGAGTTCAACGTACTACTTTAAATGAAATAGACAAGTTAACCAAAACTTCTCAACTTGGGAAGCAGGGCGGCGCAGATTAAAGCCTTGACACCAAATTTTTAATGCTTAAAATTAAAAGACAAATTACAAAACTCACACATTATTTATTATTACTTTCCTATTATTTTCTTCAATGGTTAACGGTAGTAATTATATGAAATTAAAGGTTAGACATTAACAAAGTATTCACCGTGAAATTTTTGATAATTTAAAAATAACGTTTTTATTAATTTAACATTTTGAAATTTTTATACTAATTTGATATTCAGAAATATGATTTTATTTTAACTCTTGATTTTTTATTTAAAAATTTTCAATATCATTTTTAATATCTTATAAAGATGAACATATAATAGAGAAAAAAAATTTGAGTATAAATTGATAATGACAACTTTTTTTTAAAAAAGTTAAGCATTAGTTAAAAAAAATTATTCTAAACTAAAATGCAGAAGAAGAAAAAAGCAAATAAATAGTTAAAGGTAAAATATGAAATATCACATCTTGGAGAATTGAATCAAAATTTGACCTACGAAAAGTTTAAAAAGGTGCGTTACGTTATAGGTCTAAAATCTGGACTTATTGAACTAATTCAATCTGTGAATTGATTGTTAAATTAGCTTTATTCTAATAATTAAATTATTTTTACAATTTAAAAAATTAATTTGATAATTAATTAAGATATGAGACAATTAAATTAAATTAAATGTAATTTTTGTTACAAAATTAATTTTATATTATTTTTTTTATAAATTTAATAAGAATATTTTTATATACATTTATATTTATATATTATTTATCAAAATAAAATATATTATATCTATTACTATTAATATTTTTTTTTAATATATTCAAAATTATTAGAAAAGCAGACGTCTAAAGTCGTATTGGGGTAAAGAAAGGACAGGCGGTCGTCATGTTTGTCAGCATGCACGTCGAGGGCGGTGTGGTCGGTCATACATCGCCGCCACTTTGAGACCAAAAAGCTATAATCTTTTCTCATACTACTGTTGAATGACCAATCGAACCTTACTTCTGTCTTAAATTTCAAAAATAGTATTCTTGGAATTAAAAAAAACTATTATTCATTTATAAAACAATAAAAAAAATTATATTGAACACCTAACAAAAAATAAAAACAGGTAAAATAAATTTAAAAAATTAATTTTATATTTTTTAAAAAAATAAAAAATCAGTTACTATAATAAAAATATACAAAAATAATACACTTAATAAATATTAATTTATTAAATATTATAATTTAATATTATACAAATACATCGCCTACAACAAAATAAAAAATTATTTATAAGAAAATAATATATTTTTTAATTCTCTTTAAAAATTTATTTTTGTATTAAAATATAAACAAATAAATTATAAATTTAAATATAAACAGCATAAAATTTTAAATCATGAAAAAATGGAAAAAAAATTTAAAAGAAATTTATTTTAAAAAAAATCTTCAAAAGCGAATAAAAAAAAGATAGGAGGAATAGGCAATACTCTAAAAGAATATTTGGTATACTTTAAAATTTTTTATTTCTAATAGTCATATTATTTGAGAAATATTATTGATGAAAATGATAATTTTTAAAAATATACAAATGTGTTTTGTTGGTATTTAAGATTGTTAAAAAATTATTTTATTTTTTTTATACTTAAATTTTTTGAGAATTTTTGGTAATTTTTAAAAAATACCTTTTATCTTCTTTTTTTTAGAAAATTTTTTTATTTATTTTTTTAATAAAAAAATAAAATAAACAACAAAGATGATGTTATAGTACTTGCGGTGATGGGTGATGTTAGCAGTGGTGGGTAGGAGGTGTTGCTCGCTTTGTTTTCTTCTTTTCACCTAGATGAGAAGGTGAGAATGAAAGATAAATATAGAGCACGGGTGAAGGGTAAAATTAAAGGATAAATTAATTATTTTATTGTATAAAATTATTTATACCTTTGTTAGAATCTTCAATTTTCACCACTCACTTAAAAATTCTTTTCATAAAAATGTATCCTAAAATTCAATTCTTTGAAATTAAAATTTTACCCTTTTCAAATTGATATTTTTATAAATCTAAAAAAATGTCTTCCCAATCAGCACCTAAGGTCAGTAGACTCCCCGATGCACTCCTACTCTTGCATTCTTCTGCGATCCTCTTCCTCAGATCTCGACCGCCCCCTTTCTTTCCCGGAGTTGATACTTGATATTTATGCACTGGTGTCTTTCTATTTATCGAACAATTCAACTCCGTTTCATAACTTTTAATTTTCATTTGTTTATGCCAAAAGGCCTTTAGTTATTGCTACCACTGTCAAAATCCATTACGGTTAATAAGATTTCGGATATTATTTTATATAAAATTGTTGGAATTTATATTTAAATATTTATAAAATCAACAACAAAAAGTTCAGTCTGACCCATAAACAATTCTAACGTTTTTTTTAATTAATATTAGTTAGTGCTACCACTATCAAAATCCGTTACGGTTAATAAATTCTAAAACGAAACTAAAATATTATAATAACTAGACCCATAAATATTCATAGATTTTTATCTTTAGAAATGTGTATTAATAAATATTTTTATTAAAAGAAAATGCGTATTCGTACGTTTGTTTGTAAGAAATTTCTAATAAAATTTATAAAATTGAAGTGATATCTTTAACCATAATTTTGATCAAATACCAAAGGAGTAAGAGAGTAAGAGTACTTCTAACCTATATATGCAATAGAACTTTCTAATGTACTGTTAAGTCGGGTTACTGGCAATCCTATTTACACTTTTTTTGTAACTAATTTGAATTATAATTTCTTAAAATACCTTTAACAAAGCTTTCATATAATGTCATATATTTAGTTAATATAAACTCTTATAATGACTATTCACGCTCCCAATTGATGCTATATATACTTTTAGCAGACAATAAATCAAATTTTATACAAATTAAAAAATTATTACATGTTTATTTAGATAAAAAAAAATTTAACCAAATAAAAAATATATAATAATTTTTTAATCTTTTATTTTAATAAAATTTAATCCGAACCAAATAATTTTTCGTATTTTTATATTTTCATTTATTTTTAATTTATTATTTTGACTTTTCATAGTTTATCATTTGTAAAATTATTTTTTATTTTATTTTTTATTTTATTAATAAGCATGATAATCATCAATATAATTTTATTAATTAAAAAAAGAGCATGATTTCTTAAGTTTAAATGTTAAGCATTGACAAACTTAATTTATTATGTATCATATTTTGGCTGTAGTCTTTGACCAAATGAGTCACGCTGATCTTCAAATTTGAAAACACAGATTTGCTTATATCTCTGGCCATTACATGCATGTACTGGGGCTCTCAATCTCGGGTGGCAAAGGATTTACAACAGACAAACTGCTACCAAACCGCCCTATTTCACTGGTGTTAGGATGATACCCGTCAGTCTGAAAAAACCTAGAAAACTTGAGGGAAATCAGAAGCCACAGACACTCACAGTGACAATCCAGATCAGAACAACAACAGATTCTAGTTGAAACAGCGAAGAAAAAATAAGAACAGGGGATAAACTCGAACCAGAACTATAGAATCACCAAAAAAAAAAAAAGGGTAAAACCTCAAAAATCAAGTGGAAACACAACATGAAAGCTCAACACCTGGAATAAGCCATCAGGCTTCAAACAAACAAGAACCTCGAGGGCTCTCACTATTTCGAGCTTTTTCCTCAAATTTTCTATTTTTTTTTTCTATATTTTCACTCGTCTCACTGTAGAAGCACAGCGTCTCTCTCTTCACTGTCTTGGATCCGGATGTGCCCTCAAAACACAGTCTTTTCGTTTTTTTTGGGGGGGGGGGGGGGGGTGTTTATTTTATTTTTTATTTTTAAAAAAATTATTTTTTCTTTAAAAAATTAAATTAAAAGTAAAATTAAAAAAATATAAAAACGTTTTGGTTTTTTAATATAGTTTTAAACTTTAATTTTTTTAACATATGATTCAGAAAATTATTTTTAAAACAATTAAAGAAAATTTAAAATTTTAAAAAAATAATTTTTTTATTGAAATACTAAATATAAGAATAAAAACGTGTTATGCTTGCATGTTTTTAAAATATATTTTTAAAATTTAATTTTTTTAATAAATTATTTAAAAAAATATCTTCTATATTTTTCAACAAATTCTTATATTTGATTTTTTAATAAATTTTTAAATTTTTTTAATAAAAAATTATTTTCAAAAAATTCTTATATTTTTAAATTTTATTTTCTCTTTAAATTTTTATTTAATTTTTAAAATAATTTACTAAAAATTAAAATTAAAAAAAATATTAAAAATTTCTCAAAACACAACAAAAAGACTGTATTTTGAGACACAGCACCTCCTGCTGTCCATTGTGCATAGCAACATATCCATGTCCGTATTTTAATTTTTAATAAATTATTTTAAAAATTAAATAAAAATTAAAAAGAAAAAAAAATTAAAAATATAAACATTTATTGAAAATAATTTTTTATTGAAAAAATTTAAAAATTTATTAAAAAATCAAATATAAGAATTTGTTGAAAAATATAGAAGATATTTTTTAAATAATTTATTAAAAAAATTAAATTTTAAAAATATATTTAAAAAAAATACAAGCATAACATCTTCTTATTCTTATATTTAGTTTTTCAATAAAAAAAATTATTTTCAACAATTTATATTTAATTTTTCAATAAAAAAATTATTTTTTTAAAATTATTATTTTTAAAATTTTAAATTTTCTTTAATGGTTTTAAACATAATTTTCTAAATAATATGTTAAAAATATTAAACTTTAAAAATATATTAAAAAACCAAAATGTTTTCATATTTTTTAAATTTTATTTTTTATTTATTTATTTTTTAAATAATTTATTAAAAAAATTAAAATTAAAATATATTAAAAATAAAATTTGAAAAAAATCCTTAAAATACAACAAAAAAAGTTTGTTTTGGAGCTGTACACAATGCACAAGGGATCTCCGTCCGTAAGGCGCACGGATCCTCTGCTATGCACAGCACCGTGCTGTCCTCCGCAGAGGATCCTGATCCGTCCGTAAGACAGGGACACTCGCTGGCGGCGAAGAGATAAGGAATTTATGCGTTTAGAAAAAAAAAAAAAAAAAAAAAATCCTTGGATAGGATTATTAACCGAAACGGGACTAATTCAACCCCTCTTTACTGTTCATATCGAACCCCATGATGGAAGAGGGCTTTTCAATTCGAAGAGCGGCAATCTAAGATTTGAAGCGGAACATTATAAAAAGTCTGTTTGCCGTTAATTTTATTTTATAAATTTTTTTTATAAATATATAATTTAAATTTTTTTTAAGAAATATCATTTTATTATTTTTTTAAAAATAAATACTATTTTTATTAATGAAAAAATTATAAATAATTTATCAAAATTAATTCTTAACTATTATGTAAATTACAGTATTATATTTTTAAATATTATTTTTAAATTTTTTATTTAAATAAATTTTTTATTTTAAAAAACAATTTTTATCATTATTTTTAATATACTGTTTTTCAAAAACAGTAAAAGAAAAACACTTTAATGCACTTTAACCGTTAAATTTAATATGTCGTTGTTGAGACTCACTAAGGCGTCTAAGTCTGTGCCAAAAGTCCAAAAAGCAATCAAACTAAAGACGTCACAACAAGAATGTCAAGGCTGTATCATTCCAGGTTGGAATTGACAACAGGACGTGATACGGTATAGATTGGCAAATAAAAATTAAAGAAAGATAAATTAAAAAGAGTTAGCATTTGACAATTTCACTAATAAAGAATTAAAATATTATTATGTTTATTTTTTATCTAATAATTTTTTATTTTAATAAATAAATAAAAATATTTAATTTTTTATTAATTAAAATTAAAATTTATTGATAATATATCAAATATTTACTCAATTAGTAATTAAATTATATATTGGTATATATGGTTGGAACAGCCGGGAAACACATTTTTCTTTGAAGATTAATGGGGGTCGGTTAGATTAGACCAACCACATTGCAAACTGTAAATGTGTAGAAGACTGATATCCAATTTAAAGAACTAAATTCGTGTAAGTGGTAAGTATAAAATCTATTGCATTTAATCTTCCGCATCCAAGATCACTGTTTTGGGATTATTATTATTATAGTTATAGTTTTTCTTTAAAAATATTGTAGAAAAAGCTGGAAAGCAAAGAATGATCCCCTATTATACCATGATTTGTTTCGATTAGATTCTTAAGATTTTTTTCATTTCTCAATTCAGTATAATTCTAGGAAAAATCGTAAAGAACTAAATTAAATTTATTGAACTAGCAAGAAATTTACAATCGATGATACAAGCAATTTTTTTAGTTAGCTAAATTGTCTCAAAATCAAGGCGCACACCATGTTTAGTAAGAGATCAATTAAATCAAAGATTATTTGTTTGCAATCTGATTATAAATTTTATTTTACCACATTAGTATGTTTTTGCTTGCATTATAGGAGCAGATTATTTAATTTTAAGTCTTCGCTGATTTTATTCAAGTTTCAAAAGTGTACTTCAGCTTTTTGAATTTTTCGTTTATTAATTATAATTAGAACTTGTAACTAAAATCTAGACGCACGAAATTGTGATTAGCTTTCTTTAAAAAAATATTTAATGTTTAGGTTCTTTATTAACGTTGAAAATCTCGAGGCATATTTCGCAGACCCGATGCAAGGAACAGTTTCAACCAAAAACAAAATGATTTTACTTAATTCTTTGTAAGGAAAAAATAAGTGGGGAGGGAGCTACGATGTATGTATTTGTAATTAAGATTTTCCGAAAAATTTATGGATTTAACTTACTAAAATAAATAAAGTAAATAAATTTATATTTATCTTTGCTAATAAAGATAATACTGGGGAGTTTTGTATATAATCATAATTTTTTTAATTTATTAATTTTGTAATTCATCTCTTAATTTATTTTATATATATATATATATATATATATATTAAATTAAACATTGATTTTAACAGTAATTAAATGAAATTATTAAAAAATTTATAAAAAAGAGTATAAAATATGATATCAAATAATTAAAAATATTATTTTGATAATTTTACATAATTATTATTAAAATTTATATTTAATTTATACGGTAAAATATAAAATATAATAAAATCTATTAAGTAGCAAATTTTAAAAGTTAATAATTCAACAATAATAATAATTAAATTTTTTTATTAGAAAATATCGGTTATAGGGATAAAATAAATTTTAAAAATTAATAAATTAAAAAAATTATAATAAAGATAAAGATGGAACTTCAAATTGCAATTTTATCCGTTTTTTTTTCTGTTTTCTTATTTTTAGAAAATCAGCGGCGATGGAGTTTACGACTTGTGACTTGTGAGTTATCATATTACGTACCGTTATTGTAATTTAAACACAAATCCGGGGGCAATACTGAGGAAGGAAGCGCAAACCGGCAGCGTTCCAACCCGCCTATTGCCGGATTGGGCTGCAAAGGGCCCCACCGGTGCTGTCTCAATGCGTTAATAAAGTAAAACTTCGACTTCCTACCTCTCCACCAAGTCCTAACTTATATAGCGAAGGAATCTCTCTCTGTGCTCTTTCAAATTCCATATTCATCTTCTTCATCTCCGCTACTCCAATCCCAATTCCCATCTTCTTAATTTTTTTTTCCCAGAGAAAAAAACGTTTGCTCGAAGCTAAAGGAATTCAGCTTTTTCTCAGGCAAGAATTCACTTCCTCTTCTATATATTCTACCTCCCCTCTTGCTTATATATAGTACCCAACCAACTTTGGAGCTGGGTTTTCGGAGACTCTTGGTTTTACTCTCTCTTTTTTTTCTTTTTTTTTCTGTGTATAAGATTTGTACTGCTTGAAGGTGCTTTTTGATGTTTTGATTCTTCATATCTTTTGAGTTGTGTATTGAACTGTTGATCTTTTAAAGTTTGATGATGTTGGGTTTGATTGAATCTTGCTATCAATTTTTTTTCTGTATATTTGTTTGTGGGAGTGACTCTATAGCTTCTGTTGTGAAGAGCAAACATTTGATAATATTTCACTTTTATAAGAAATTGTTCCATCGTCAATGTTTTGATCTCTGATCGTTGTTTTGATTTTGGAGTTGATCAATGGTTTGGGTGACGTTCCATTTTCAATTCGCTATTCAAAATGGTTCTAAATTTCAAAGTAGAAGAAAACTGAAAAAGTAAAAAGGCTAATTTGAGTTTTCCTTGGGCTACGACTCTGATTAAGATTTCAAAATCATTGCTCTTGATTTTGCACTGATCTGAAGATTTGATCTTGTAAATTTTCTGCCGTTTGTCTTGTAATGTTGATATAAAAAGAAACAGATCACTGAGAAGTTTTTTATTTAATTCTTTTAAAGTTTTGTGGTATCAGGTGGAGATTTTATATTTCGAAAGCCGTTAGATCTCATTAAATTAGATTTATTGGTATAATATGAAAACTAGCAGAACTAGAGAATTTGCCAAAGTAGGGGTATGATAGTAAACTGAATAGAAAAGGAAAAATAAAAAAATGATTCTCTTACTGTCGTCGTGCTTTGAACGTGTCAACCAGCCTAATCGGTGGCAATTTCTGACTCTGAAGGTGGGGACTTACCCCAGTTGTTTTTCAAATCACAAATCTGTCCCTAATTGGGTTTACCTTATCGAGGATTCCAAGGCAATTGAAAAAATAATAAAAATAATAAGAATTCTTTTTGAATAAATAAATATACAAAGAAAGTGTAAAAACTAAAGGTAATAATAGTAGCTATGTGAAGGGCGCAGATGATTAAGCTAGGCTGTCCACAATACACGCGCTTTGAACTTTGCTGAATATGATACAAAGTAAAAGGTTTGGTGGTGGCTAACCATCAAAAGTGGGCCCACTCATACACCACTGGTAAGCGGTAATCAAGTATTCAAGTTTATTCTGGCAAATTCCTGGTTTATTCATTTTTATCTTTGAATGCTAGATCTAATATGGGTCCCACTACCATCTCCAACCAAAGCTCCAGATGAAATCTTCTTCCATCGAGGAAAAACAATTGGTGGATTTGGGGAAAAGGAGTAAAATAACGAGTTTGAAAAAATTGGACCAGAACTAAGAAAATAAAAGAAGCCATGGTGGGGAGAGAAATTGTCTTGTGTGTAAGATCAAGATGTAACAAAGTATTTAGGGCCCGACAAACGTGATGATTCCACATGACATCTTCACATGGTAGATCAGTACCAGAACAAATCTTTTTGGAAGTATATATAATAATTCGTTTATTTTAACTGCTATATTATAAGACTTAATATCGGGAAATACTTTAAACTATTTATTTTCTTTAGTACTGTACCTACCATTCGTTGAATTGTTTCTTTTGGTTTCAATGAAGTCTCGTGCCCTTGTACATTACAAGCCACAGCCATTCGAAGAGGACTGGGCATTTATTTTTCTTCCCATTTCTCATCCTAAAATTGATTTTCTATGTAGTAATCTCTTATCGATAAATCACTCTATCTATTTTATTGGCATTTGAAAGTGATAACTCGCTCAAAGTTTTATTTTTAATTCATTTGGCTTTATATCTTATCTCTCTACTATGTCACTGACTCCTATTTGTAATAGACTGGAGAGACTTATACATTTCAACATTAATACAAGATAAACTTACTTAGCTAAATATGAAGCACTTAACTCAGATGATGAATTTTAATAATTCCAATTAATATTTTCCAAATTCCGCTGCAAAGTAAGGTATGCTGCTAATATCCTGTATGTGTCAGTGGTGCAGCAGAAATAAAGAATTTTAACAAGTGACAACCTTTTCTGCTATTGTATGTTTATAGCTGGCTAACCTTGTGTGTTTCATGTGTCTTAAAAATGAGGTGTTCTTGAAAATTGCAAATGAATCTGTGAAATTTTTATTTTGGTGTTGTGAAACAGTTGGTTCCCTCATCTGAACACATGTAGTTATTAATGGGTTACTAGCATATCTTGATTGAATGATCTTGCTGAGTTCAATATCCATATAATTTAGAACATATACTATGTATATAGGATACAATTTTATTTATTTATTTATTTATTTTTACATATTTGGTTGATTTAAGAATTCAAAAAATTCACATTAGATCCCATGCATCACATGGATACCACGATAGTTAGCTGTTACAGACCCTAATTCACCAGCCTATCAACCTATCAAAAGTCAAAACAATAAACTTGTGATGCATAGATTGACAAGTATTATGTTATTGATTTTGTTTCAGTTATTATCTACTATGATTGTGGATTCAGCACGTCCACAATCCTCATATTGCTCATCTTTCTTCTAACATGTCAAAGAATATAAATCACAGAGAAGCAAGTCAATAAGTGGAATCAAACATGGAAGAAGAGACGCAAGTCATTTCAGAAGTTTCGGTGACAAAGGTTGCAGAGGAGACTGATAAAAATGCTGGTTACATTAAGGTATCACTGTCTGATTAAATTCGTTATTTAGTTGCTTATTGTATAAAGTATGCTGAAGTGAAGTAGAGTGACAAAAGTATGAATCTTAGTTTCAAAAGAAAAAATTCTCAAATTAAGGCATCACTGTCTCATTGCATTTGCTATTTTGGAAGTTGCTTATCGTTTTAAGTACTCTGAATTGGAGTGACAAGTATGAACCTCGAGTCAAAAGAAGTTCCCAGAATTTCACTTTAGCATTTCATTCAGTGGTACCACACTTACCAGTAGAATTAATTGTCAATAGTGCAATAACGTGCATTCAGTTTAGAGATACAGACGATAAATTCTGATTTATATGGTTATTTACATATATCCACAGATGTCAGTTATCTACAACTGCATATATTCGTCCTTATATTCTTATGTTATCATTCATAGTACTTTTCAATTATATTCACATCCACAAAGTATGAGTGGTCTACATATTCAAAAGTATAGAAATATTTGCATATAAGGATAAATATGGAAAATTTATGGAAGTGACGTTCATAAACTCTTAGCTACATAGATTTGATGCACAAATACAGATTTCTATTTAGACTTGACTTTTTAAGCTGCATGTGCAAAGGAGCCAAGTGAGCCAACCGAAGAGTTACTTGTAGTCTTGTGATTGTCATTAGAAGATTATGTTATTATTTTGCGAACCATATGTAAAGAACATTCTGATTCCCTATGATAATATGTACTTAGCATATGATTCTATATATTTGAAAATTGAAAGTTGAAACTTGAATTCTATATTTAATTCTGAATTTTCTGAGTTATACTAGATCTGTACATAACAGATTTGCAAGAAAAAAAAATTATCATTTGGAACTTGTCAATCTGCATACATTTGAAATAGGACAAGATGAAAGCCTGCAGCTTTTAATCAAACTGCATGTTCCCTTATATTCTTAGAGCAAAACTGTAACCTCCTAGAGGATGGCGCTTAAGAAGTAAATAATCTAAAAACTCAAGGCGTGACCCAATTGCTGAAGATTGGTGTTTGTATCTCTTAACAGATGGTTTACAAATGAAAAGTGGAATCGCACCTGAAAATTTGTCCTGTTTTACATGTTACATGAAGTCAGTTACGATAAATAGAAATGCATTAATATTTTATTGTTGATTATCTATTGGCATTCAATCTTGTTATAAACAAAATAACTGCAAAACATAATGTATAATTTACATTTTTGCTTCTGTTTGCTGATTCTTTATTCCAGGGAACAAATGTTGACTTCCCTCAAGTAATAAAAGAAGGAAAGAAAGAAGAGGAAGAGAATGCCTTGGATGGAGAATTCATAAAAGTTGAAAAGGAAACAATAGATGTAAAAGATGGTTCACGAGCAACTGAGACAGCATCTGCAGACGATAAGTCCTCTACGAATGAAAGAAGCTCAAGTAATCCAAGCAGAGAATTACTAGAAGCACATGAGAAGATACAAGAACTTGAGATTGAACTTCAAAGACTAGCAGGATGTTTAAAGTCCTCCGAACATGAAAATGCTCAATTGAAGGGTGAAATCTCATTTACAAAAGAGAACTTGGAGGACGTTGGAAAAAAATATGAGGTACTTGAATCGAGTAACATAAAATTGAAACAACAGATTATTGAAGCTGAGGAGAAATATAATTTACAACTCAGAACTCTGGAAGAGGCATTGCAAAGTCAAGAAGTGAAGCAGAAAGATCTTATTCATGTAAAGGAGGCTTTTGATGAAATGAGCCTTGAGCTTGAAAGCTCTAGAAAGAAAATGCAGGAACTGCAACATGAACTACAACTTTCTGCAGATGAAGCACGGAAGTTCGAGGAGCTGCATAAGCAAAGTGGTTCACATGCTGAATCTGCGGGAAAAAAGGCCATAGAACTTGAGAGACTTCTTGAAGAATCCACAGTGACTACAAGACAAATGGAAGATCAGATGACATCCCTGCAGCAAGAATTGAAGGGACTGTATGATAAGACTGCTGAAAATGAAAAGGTTGAAGAAGTACTTAAAACTACTGTGGCAGAACTGTCTGCCATACAAGAGGATTTGACGCTCTCAAAATCCCAGCTATTGGACATGGAGCAGAGGCTCACTTCAAAGGACACTCTTATAGATGATCTGACCCAGGAATTGAACCTGAGAAAGACATCAGAAACTCAGTTAAGGGAAGATACATCAGCACTTCAAAATCTGTTTTTCTCAACTAAGGAAGAACTGCAAGAAAAGATTTCTGAGTTGGAAAACACAAACTTAAAGTTGCAGGAGGAAGAGAAGTTGAGGGAATCAATTCAAGCTGCATTCAAAACTCACGAAGAACATTTTCTGGTTGTACAAGAACAATTGGCTAACCTAAATATTGAAAAAGAAGGTCTCGAAGCGACTGTAGCAGATTTAACCAGTAATGTGAGCCAATTTAAGGACTTGTGCACCAATTTGGAGGAAAAACTTAAGGTTTCAGATGAGAATTTTTGTAGAAAAGATTCTCTTTTGGCTCAGGCACTCTCAAATAATGCAGAGCTTGAGCAGAAAGTGAAATCTTTTGAAGAACTATATAACAAGTCAGAAACTGCTGCAGCAACTGCTAGTCAAAAGAATCTTGAGCTCGAGGAATTTATTCAGGCTTCAAATGCAGCTGCAGAAGAAGCAAAGTCACAGCTGAAGGAGATGGAAACACGCTTCTTAGCAGCAGAGAAGAAGAATGTGGAGCTTGAGCAACAGATAAATCTAGTCCAACTAGAAACCAGTTGTTCTGAGAGAGAATTGACAGAGTTTTCGGAGAAAATATCTCAGCTCAATGCTAAGTTGGAAGAGGCTGAGCAAGAAAAGAATCTCCTTAGTGGACAAATGCAGGACTATATGGAAAAGGTAAGTCAACTGGAATCTGACTTAAACCAATCATCTTTGCGGAGTTCACAGCTGGAGGAGGAGCTGAAGATTGTCAAGGACAAATGTGTTGAGCATGAGGATCGAGCTGGTATGAACCATCAGCGTAGCAGAGAACTTGAAGATTTAATCCAGACATCTCATTCCAAATTGGACGATGCTGATAAAAAGGCAAGTGAGTTAGAGTTGTTACTTGAAGCAGAGAAATACAGAATTCAGGAACTCGAACAACAGATAAGCACACTGGAAAAGCAATACAGCAATTCAGAAGCAGACGCCAAGAAATACCTTGACAATGTATCTTATTTAACATCAGAACTTGAGGCATTTCAAGCACGGGTATCAAGCCTTGAAGTTACATTGCAGACGGCTTATGAAAAGGAAAGGCAGTTGGAAGAATCTTTGATTACAGTAACAGATGAAAAGAAAAGGTTAGAAGATGCATCAAACAGTTTGAACGAGAAGCTTGCTGAAGCGGAAAACCTATTGGAAATTGTGCGGAATGAATTAAATCTTACACAAGATAAGTTGCGAAGCACTGAAAATGACCTCAAGGTTGCTGAATTGAGAGAGAGAGAGATAGTGGAGAAACTTGGACTTTCCGAAGAAAAACTTGATGTAAAAAGCAGAGATATAGAGCAGGTTGCTGCAAGAAACTCAGAACTTCAACTGTTACATGAATCTCTAATGAGAGATTCAGAAAATAAACTCCAAGAAGCTATAGCAAAGTTCAATAGTAAGGATTCTGAGGTTCAATCTCTGCTTGAGAAAATTAAGATTTTGGAGGAACAGATAGTTGAAGCAGCTGAAAAATCAACCTCTTTGAAGGATGAATTGGAAGATAATCTGAGTAAACTAACTTCTTTTGAAAGTGCAAATGAAGATCTGAGAAGACAAATAATAGATGCCGAGAACAAGAGGTCTCAGTTTATCTCAGAGAATGAATTATTGGTTGGAACAAATATTCAACTGAAAAGCAAGCTTGACGAACTTCAGGAGTTATTAAACTCTGCTGTATCAGAGAAGGAAGCCACTGCTCAAGAACTTGTTTCCCATAAGAACACTGTAGGAGAATTGAATGATTTGCAATCAAAATTCTCTGAAATGCAATGCACAAATGAAGCTCGCGTCTTAGAAGTACAATCACAGTTACAAGAAGCAATACAGAGGCATAATGAGAAGGAATCAGAAGCCAAAGACTTGAATCAGAAGCTGAATACACTAGAAGGCCAAATAAAGTTTTATGAAGAACAGGCACATGAAGCAGTTGCAATTTCTGAATCTCATAAAGTTCAGCTGGAGGAGAGTCTCTTAAAATTAAAGCATCTTGAAACTGTTGTTGAGGAACTGCAAAACAAGTTGCTCCATTATGAAAAGGAGAGTGTGCGAATAACTGAGGAAAATTTAAAGCTTAATCAGGGAATAGCCTTGTATGAATCCAAGTTAAATGATTTACAGGCTAAACTCTCTGCAGCTATTGTTGAAAAGGATGAAACAGTTCAAGAGCTACACACCTCAAAGGATGCCATGGAAGATTTAGCAATAAAGCATAATGCTGAAGTGCAGACGCTTAAGTCCCAGGTTCGGATGTGACTATTAATAGAAATATGCATCTGTTTTTCCTTTCTACTTCTACAATTCTTTGTGGTCATATATTTTTCTTAATTTATAGTTTATGAAAACAATGATATTAATAATTATCTAAGAATGAAAATGATATCAACTTGCAGATTTCTTCAGTCACAGATGAGAAAAACCTGCTCAATGAGACATATCAGAATTTAAAGAAGGAACATCTGTCTGTGATATTAGAGCTTGAAAAAAATTTGAAAGAACAGAAGGAAAAAGAAGATGCATTAAGATCCGAGGTTGAAAATCTCAAGGCTGAGGCTTCTGAGAAACCTGCGTTGCAAAATCGGCTAAAGGAAATTGAAGAGCAACTGATCAAAGCTGAATCTATCCTAAAAGAACAGGTACTACTAGACTTCATGTGTAAACAAGTGCATTATTCAGAAGTACAATACTTTCCAGAAATAATTTTCAGCTATGCAACTAAAATTGTAGCAGCTGTTCTGACTAAGCTAATAATTTGCAGGTTGAAAGTGTTCAAGCAGCTGCTTCTCAAAGAGAAGCTGAACTAAGTTCAAAACTGGAAGACTACGCACATAAAGTCCATGATAGAGATGTGTTGAATGACAAGGTTGTAGAACTTAAGAAAGAATTACAACTTGCACAGGCTGTTGCTGACCAGGTTTGAACATCTAATTCTTACTAGTATTGTGCAATATATCCGTACAAAATTGGAAAATATTTCAAATGAAAAAAGAGAGATATTAATGCTGAGTTCTGATATTATGTTAGACTATTATTCTTTATAAAATTTCAATTTTATTTTTGTTGTAGGTTTTTTCTCAATGTAGGTAATACTTTTTTTTGCTGTAAAAAAAACTTCTAGTTTTCAGAGATTGATATAAAAGATAAAAAGTGATTTTTTTATGATAATGATTTCCATTTTTTTTTCTAAATTACAACCAAGCAGAAAGAAGCAGAATCTCAAAAAGAGTTAGAACGAGAAGCTGCCCTGAAGAATGCTCTTGAACAACTTGAAACAAAGAATAAGGAAATTTCTCTTTTACAGAAGCAAATGGAGGAGCTAGATCAGAAGTTGCAGCAGGCTGGTGGTAAAGTCTCTGACAAGGTAATTCCGTCTTATAAGTCCCCAAGGCACATATTTATAACATGTGTGCAAGTGCCGGAGTAGATGTTGCTATAGAGGAAGAGAAGTTAGTGAAAATTTCATCTGAGAATCATTTTCGATTTACTCCTAGCATTGGTTTTCTTGTAATTGTAAAATCCAAAATGAAAAGATTAATGTTCGTTCAACACCCAAGCAACATAAATAAATAGGAGTTCGGACCATTATGGTTCTGAGGATTATATATATATATATATATATATATATATATATATATATATATATATATATATATATATATATATATATCACTTTTTAAGTGTCGTGGATTTAACTATACGTGCTATCATTTCCTCGACTGTTCATATTGAAATATATTATTATAAGTACAAATTATCTTCATACTCAAACTAACTATCATAGTTTTCTAGTCAAGGCCAAAGAATGACTTTATATCTCTACAACTTAATGTGAACCCTTGTTTGGCTTGATGTGTGAAAAATTGTTGAAATTTAAATATTTCGAACTCTCAACTAGGTCAAAACTAGCTCCTACCCCTTTTCAAAGTATCATTTAATCTATAGGTTTTAAATAATCAGGTAAAGGGTAGTGAATGACTTCATACCTCAATATTTAGGTCTAGGACATTATTCATTTGTTGAGAAAATTGGCAGATGTTTAAACAATTCGTATGATGTTACAGGGTGATAAGGGTGGTCCAGTTGTTCAGAAAGATGGGTTGGATATTAAATCGAGGGATATTGGATCAAGCATTTCGACTCCATCAAAAAGGAGGGGCAAGAAAAAGTCAGATGCTACATCTGCTGAAACTTTGTCTTCATCAGAGACCTATGTTTCCACTAGCCAGGTTTCACCAGTCATGAACTTTAAGTTCATCTTGGGAGTAGCTCTTGTGTCGGTGATCGTTGGCATAATTCTTGGGAAACGTTACTAGCATCTATCATATGTATTTCGATTTTGCAACTCTGGCTTTCTAATTTTACCTTTCCCTCCTTTCAACATAAATTATCTTATACAAGATTGAAAGCTCTGTTTGCATGCTTTCACGTTTCAGTGTTCAGGTTGCTCAGGGAACTCATTTTCATTCCTATCCCTTGCCTGGTGTGTAAAGAAAAATGGGGTTGATCCATGTTCAAGTTTGTTCTTAGTTTATCAATTTTAGTGCAAGTTTTTTTAACTCCTGATTTTATTTACACTTGAATATATTTGGACGACTTCATGTCAGGTGCTCAATCACTGCTTCTGTTTCTCTTAGTTAAAAAGTTTACTTTCAATTAAAGGTATGATGAGTTTAGATTATTTTATGGTTAAAGGGCATTAGCGTGAAGGGAAATGTTTAATATATTAATCATTCATTAATTTTCATTTAATACCTTTTGATTTAAGTAGGACTTATAATTTACGTTGTTAGAAACTTGTAAGTAAACTTGTAAAATTTTTATTTAATACTTTTTTATTTAAGAAACTCTTAGGGTGCGTTTGGTTGGCAGAAATAAAAAAAAATCTAGAATGAAAAATAGGATTCCACTGTTTGGTTTAATGGAATTGAGTATTTTATAGAATATTCTATTTCATCGTGTGATGAAATATGAACTCCTTCCTATAATGAATGGAATTCAAGATTTCATCATGAAATAATGTTAACTTCTTAATTTTTTTATTAAAATAATTTAATTTAATTATTAAAAAAATTAATTTGATTATGTTTTATAAAAATTAATTTGTAGGAATTTAAAAAAAAATCTATTTTTTTTTAATTTTTTTATTTTAAAAAATTAATTTAATTATTTTATTTATTTTATCTTTTTATTCTTTCAATTTATCTATTAATCAAATAATAAAATATCACATTGTCTAATTCTTTTCATCGCATACTAAACAAGATAATGACATTTTATTCTCTATTCTTTTCTTCTTTCTATTTCATTAAAATTTATTTCACCTAATCAAACAGACCCTTAGTGGAATTAAAGTGGTTAAATGAAAATTTTCATTTTATTTTAATTTTTAGTTGACCAAATTTGTAAAAAATGTGAATTTCACAAAATATTAATTATTTTACGTGAGAATTGATATTATCTTAAAAATAGATAAAAAATAAATAGAGAAAAAAATAATTTATTATTATTATTTTATTTATTCATAAATTTTTTTATAATTAAAAGAATATATTTAAATTAAAAATTTTAATACTGTTTAGCAAAATTGAATTTAAAATTTTATCTTACTAATATTTTATTTTATTTTTTATTTAAAATTTTTAAAATTTTTAAATATTATTTTAATAATTTTATTCAATTATAATTTTATTTTTTTTGTCAATTTTTATTCTATTTTTTTATGCTGTAATAATTATATTACATTGGAAGTTTGAAATTTTAATGTAAGACTTTAGATTCATATCAAAGCTCCTCTGTCCTCTCTTCTAATCTTAAATAGGCATTTTGTTGAAATCTGATTTTTCAAATCAGGGTGTTCTCGTGCATACCGATTTACACATCTTGGAATATGCAATTCTCTTCAAATATTCATTGTATTGGTTTGCATTGTTCAAATTTACAGATTGTTTTTGGGCAGATTTTGTGATCGCTCTAGCATTGTTTGTCAACTCCAGTGTTTCTTATGCTTTATATGCTTTAAGTTACAGTTTGGTTAACGATGATGATGCCTATGCTTATAATTATAGCGTTAATCACTCTGGTAGGTGCTCTGCAACGAAAAATTGGTACCAAAGAAATTAGGAGTTTTCTGAGAAATGGTTTCATTTGTACCATTCGCTGAGCTTCTATTAAATCAATTTTGAAGGACACCTTTCTTTTGATCCAAATTAATATGTGCCTTTATGATTTGAAGTGTATCATTTAACTCTCTTACATTGTTTCTACTTAATCACTATATAAAATTTTTTACATTAATTTTATCAGAAATAATTATGTAAATGTTAGAACAATAAACAATTTAATTTTTTAACATTTTTTATTTATATTTTGAATAATTTTATGATTTTCTAATGTCATTGTTGGAATTAAGTTAATATTTGAAAATTGAAATTATTCCCCTAATCTCAATAGACTTAAAGCATTATGAAAGTTATCAAGATTTAAGTTAAAACTAACTTTAAGCAATGAATTTTTTTATTATTTTAACATTCACATTTTATTTCTATTAAAATGTGAATGTAAAATATTACATCTTAGTTAAGTGATGAAAAAAAGAGACTTTGAGAGAGTTGAATGACATTTTAAGCTCAATTTTTTTTTTGAGAAAATTAATTTTATAAATGCCACAAGGCATGTAGGGTTACCAACCTGGGTTATAGTGGGCTGGCATATGGCTTTTCAACTCTTGCTCCCCTTTTTTTAAGTAGTTGGAATCCTCAATTTTATTAATTGTATTCAATTTAAGATTCATGTCAAAAATAATATTAGACTTGTAAGGTTAAGATTAAAGAGTTTTCAAAGGGATGCTTGTTAATTTTTTATTAATTACTTAAAAATAATTAAACTCTTAAAAGTTAAAATTTATTTGTTTATTTGAATAAATATATGTACTAAATATAAATTTCAATGTTCACCTCATAATTGTGATTTTCGTAAACTTAGATTTTGTGATTTTGAAAGCCAGAAAAAAAATTTTAGAAAATCTTTCAATAACTAAATTGATATTAAAATGACAAACGTATTTTAGTTGCAAATATTAATATGAAATTCAAATGAGGTAAGAATATATTAAATATTATTCTAGATAAAAGGTATAATACCTCAAATATATACAGAGGACTTATTTGAAATTTTTTAAAAAAATAGGAGAAATTAGATGAGATGAGATTGGTTGGAGCGAAGAGCTTAAAATTTAGTGTTTGAAATTTTAATGATCTCATTATTTAAGAATTA
This sequence comes from Gleditsia sinensis, assembly GCA_037074535.1. NCBI lineage: Eukaryota > Viridiplantae > Streptophyta > Magnoliopsida > Fabales > Fabaceae > Gleditsia > Gleditsia sinensis. Next base: position 44,695,246 of record CM073472.1, on the reverse strand, counting down.
CAATACATTAATGGAGAAATGAGTTTAAAATTTTAAATTTTTAATATTCATTATAACTTAATTTAGATTAGAATAAACATGGTTTGAATAGGCATTGAAATGTTTCATCCTTTAGTTATGTTTATAGAGAGAAGGGAAAGATAAAACATTAATTCTTGTGTTATGATATAAATCCAAAGATTTTTTTAAAAAAAAGGTGAAAAAATCGATCTAAACAATAATCAATAAAAGTTGTAGATAGTAGATGTAGGTCACATTGACCAAATCACTCTAAATATGAGTGTTTTTAATTTTAATTTTTACTTTCTCACAAACCAAACCCAAGTGTGTGTTTTTGTCACTTGTAAATCTGCTTGAGCGTGTGGTGTGTATGTGTTGTGTCTTGCATTGACCCGTGGGTGCAACAAGAAGATATTTAAAAAACCAACTCTAATAGAAATTTAGAAGTCTATGCCAATGACATGATGGCCAAAACAAAGAAAGTAGAAGATCACCTTACAAGAGGTAAATTAATTCAAGAGCTTCATCACTCTTGTTCAACAGTTTAAGAGACACTTGTCCTTTGCTGTGCGATGATTGTAGAAGAAGAATTTTTCTCAAATAAATTCTCTTAAAGTGAACGAGATTAAGCATGTTTGGATTTTAAGAATTGTAAGTTGGAAATCTAGTACGTGGTTTCTTTATGAAGATGTGTTTGGAAGGTATATTATATAAGAGCATATACAAGAGCATCTCCAATGATAATATCATAAAAAGTTAATTAAAAGAATCTTATATTATTATATTTTTTTTTACTTAAAACAAAACTTTACTATTTTAAATAATTTTTTATTTCAATAGAATAATTCTAAAAAATTTACTAATTGAGTTTCACATATTATCTTATATTTTTATATTTTATTCATATTTATTTATATTTTAACTTAAAATATTTATTTATTTATATTTTAATTTTAAAACAATAAATACATAAAAAAATTTAAAACATATTAAAAATAATATAAATTTATTTTAAATAAAAAATAAAAAAAATACATAATATGCTTGGCATCGCGATGCTGGTAGTTATAGTTGTTGGCATCACGATATAACTTTCTTCGTGTTCTGACATCGCAACATAATTTTATATTATTTTTTTATCATGAATTTAAGTATAAAAAATCATTATTTTTATAAACAACAGTATTTACATATAGATGTAGAACACTTTAATAATAATATATATTAAAATGCGTTGTTTAGACAAAAATATTTTGAAAGGAACTCCTATTAGAGATGGTTTAAGTATATATAAAAATTAACCATTAAACAAATCAAAATTCACATTTGAAAAAATTTAGACATCTACAATCATTCTCAATGTATATTACTCCACTATTCGTTGAGTTTCTAAAATTAGAAGAACTTTTTTTAAGAAATCAGTAGTTAATAGCTGATTGTTGTTGGGCAACAATTGAATAGGCAAATGTCAGTCAATTATTTTAAATACAACAGTTTAACGTTACGTCGTTGTAAATTTTTCATTTTAACTCTCTTTTTTTTTTAAAATTAAATAACCTATCATTGGAGGTTGTTTGAGTTCATTTTCAAATGAAACAAGTTTAATAACAAAATTCCATACCATTTGTGATATATGAGCCAAATAGTGACATAATCTGGTTTTATTTAAAATACATATTTCATTTTATTCTAAGTCCAAATAAATATTTGTAGAAGGAAAATGTCTTGAGCCAAAGAATGCTAACATAAACCATTGTTTCGCATATGAAAAACTCTGGACCTGCAATAAATGTATCTATTTGAGAACATCAGTTATAAAGATCCACTCTAGCTTCCAACTGTTGGAATCTTTTGTTTATTTTATTCTTAGCGAATCTTTTTTGCTTATTATTTATTAATTTAATTTTAATTTTAATTCTTTTATGTTTAAGAATAAATTAAGTTAATCACTTTTATAATTTGTAATATAAATTTAATCTATTTAATTTTAACTAGTCAAAATAATTTTTTTATTAAATTTATATATTATATGGTTAATCTAATATATACTTGTCACATGTGTATAACTAATTTTTTTATTGATGTGTTTTCTAGAGTGAATAAGCATGACACTACAATTAACATGTTTTTTAAATAATAATAAATTTAAAAGAGAAATATTTTGACTTATTTGTTAAAATGTTAAAATATAAAGAACAAATTTATATTCTAAATTAATATATTTTAAAAAATAAAATAAAATTAAAAAATTAAATTAAATTTTATTATTATTATTATTATTATAGTTAAACATGTATTAATCCCCTACAGTCCCAGCACAATTTAATGGCCGTTGAATGAATAAGTGCCGCCGAAAGTTGCTTTCAAGTAACGGTAGTTTAGTACCAGAGTAATTCTTTTTTTTTTTCTTTTTTTTTTCTATTTTTCATAAATCCTCTCGCTTAGCATCACTCACATTCTCACTCTATCACGCTCTCCCCGTCCCGTCTCTCTTCTTGTCTTTCCTCTGGTCCGTCGTTCTCCCTTATATGCAAGCCATTTAGCCCGTTCCACTATCGGCTGTGGATGGCTTCTTCAGTTTTGCGGTGTGTTCTTTATTTTATTTCTGTCGAGTTTCAGTTGCGAATTTTATGTCTTTCCAGATTTTAATTCGAATGTGTAAATCAGCTTTTGAAGACTCCTTTAAAATGAGATTCAGTATGATTTGGAACGCTCTCCTCCAAAGCAGGTTTATACGTTTTCCATTTGACCATTTTATGGCCATCTCAGTTCATTATTTTCAGGTTTTCCTGTTATGTTCACTTTTAATCGTGATTTGCTGGAAGCAACGGCGATGAATGACGAGGTGAACCCATTCGGTAAGATATTGATTGTTTAATCTCATATAAGGATGGCCTTGTGTAAGTGTCAGTGATCCACTAGATGACAACAAATTCTCATTCAATGACCATTTCTTCCCCCCCGGTTGATCCCCTAAATTTTATTTCCTTACTTATACGCTCTTCTACTGCTATAACTTTTTCATTTTGTTCTCTCCCCTAAATGGTGTCCCTATATTGTAAGATTTCCTATATTGTATTGGCAGAATCGAACAGATGGTGGTGTGGCTTCATGTGTAAGTAACGTCCACCATAGCAAATGACCTGCCCAAGACTGTCGTTCAAACATTGAAAGATGATTCGTCTCCTATTAACATGGTTTTTCATCCTATTTGGCATACTGTTCTTCTAGGTTAATTTATACAATATGATTTTACTTACTGTTTGACAATTATTTTCTTCTCTATGTAATTTTGGGCAATATTGATATTAAAAAAGTGAAAGCTGCTAATATATGCCAACTGATATATCTTCAGTTGGAACTCAAACTAGCAATATTAGGACTTTGGGATGTTACTTCTGGCAAGAAGTTACTTTCTAGAAACTTTGATGTTTGGGACATTGGAGGTTTTCCAACCAGTTTCAAGGCATGTTCTTGTTTGGTAAGCATATTCAGCTACTTAAAGTAAGTCTATTCTTCAAAGTAGAGAGTTCTATTGCACCTCAGTAATCGTTCCTACTTTACATAGGGGTTTCATTTTCAAAACATCGTTCAATCAAGGTATTTTTCATATACATTGATGTAGTTTTCTTGATTTTTCTCTGTGGCTTACCAAAACAAAAATAAAACAAAAAAACTTGAGTTAATGTATTAACTTTCTTATGTTTGTAGTTTCAAAACTTTTATAGATTAAGCCAACTAGTAGTTTAGAAAATGTCTGAGAATGCATTTTGGAATGATTCCCGAGAAGGCATGGTCCACCAGTTAGCACAACAAAACCATCCCTTTGATACCTCACATTAATTATACTAACCCTTACCCTGACCCAATCCATTCCTTTAGTGGGCCCAACTTTGAAATTGCACACCTTCTAAACTGCATAACTAATAATAGGTATGGCATAGTCTATGTTCTAAGCTTATTAGTTTACACGGTAATTAACAATAATATATTTAACAAAAAAACTTATGATGATATAAGCTTATAAATTATATATCAGTTTTCGTTCCCTTCTTCTTTCATTCTCTTCCTCCATTACAACCAAATGTCAATGTGTTGCATGAATGACTCTCATCACGAATGGTACTGCTAACAGGAGTGGACAAAGGATGGGTTTTTATGGTCAGTAAAAATCCATAAATTTTTATGATAAGATTGCTTTGGCAATTCTATTAATTGGGCAAATTAATAATAATGTTCATCTACTGCAATTGTTATGTCAGGGAATAGATTACGTGCCATACTACATATCCTTTTTAAGGTTTGTTTTACTTATTTTGTATGTCATACTGGTAAATTGTAGTTGATGATTGCCCTGTATAAAATCTATTTTCTGGGCCATTTCTATTTTTTTCCATATATTATTAATCAGTTCTTTGGTTGAAAGTCTTCTGGTATTGTAGATCTGTTTCTTATTTCTCTTGCCCGCTATTATTCATCCTGTTAAAGGGGAATAGAAATATTGGTGAATTTCTTCCTCTACAACTCATAATCTAATTCTATTTATTGCTTGCTAATTGAGGGTTTTTTTTATGATGTAAGGAGTACGAGAACAATCTGTTTCTGCAGTGTGACAAATTCAGAAAGATGGGATGATCTCTCCATATAGTTTCATAAAAACCTTTTTGCTCTGAATTAGTGCAGATTGTACAACTAATTAATAACTTAGTCAATATCTGTATAATAATGCTTAATTGACCATTAAAACTTTGCTGCTGTATCAATTTATTGATATTTGAGCTGCAAGTTTTAATGTTCAATTAGGTCTATACAAGATGTTATTGAGAACTAGAACCTTCCAATGGAATGCTAGGTTGTGCAATTTATGTCGTTCAGGCTCTCCCTCTACCACCTGGCTGCTTAAGTCCACTCATAGGTATGGAGAGGTCTTTTAATATTTATGCCATGTTCAAAGTTTGATGAAATGGCATTGAGTATTGTAATTGAATTTGTTCTAGGAGGGGCAACGATGCCTACAACAGATGAGCAATAGGCTCATTTGGCATATGCCACGTGGATGCCTGGTTCGTAAGTTTGTTTATTTATTTTATTACTCAAGTTTGCTTATATGGTCTAGGTGTTAGAATTTTTGCCAGAAACTTGCTTAGTTGATGTCGAGATCAATGGAGCTTATTGATGGGATAAGTATGATCAGTAAGGTAGGCCTTTGTGCATTTTTTGTTTTAGTTTTCTTTTAATGTATGTTATAGTACAATGAGCTATAATTTTCTTTTCCTGAAATTGCTTCAGTTTTTCATGAGAATTTTACACTTATAGTGAGGTTTAAGTCTTGAAAATTTATATATAGAATCAGAACTCACTAACAGTATTGTATTTGCTTTCCTCCTAATCCACTAAATTCTGTATCTGAGCAGGACCGCTGGAAGTTATGTAGCATATGTGGTGTACCTTATGGTGCCTGCATCCGGGTTAGTCTTCTATGAGTTTTTTCATAGTGAAGGTTAGTTTGAATATTCTTTCTGGTTGTAGTAGCTGTGCCATCCATCATCCAGTTTAGACACGATGAATTTGAGGTCCCTCATTACTCCTTCTGAAGCCAATTTGGTATAATTCCTGCATGCATTGATGTGCTTGAGTTTCTAAGGCATTATAAATCAAAAGGTGGTTTTTAATAAAGAGTTGTTTTAGATATGCTCTGCAAATTGGGTTGATGTTCCATGTGGATGACTTGGAGACAGAAGCCTATTGGACCATTGCTAGTCAGTACCAGTCAAATCTAGTGAGATGAGATTATTAATTATATGGACATATTCATACTTGACTAAATTTATTTGTGATTTGTTAGAGAAAATTGTTATTTTTTTATTTATGTTTTAGCAGCGGTTAAAAGTGCTGCTGTAATATAATAAATTATCTTGAAGCATTTCTTACAGTTATAGAGGTTCATAAAAACCGCCACAAATACTCTTCTAACATGCATAATACCGTTGTTTTGGAACCGCCATTAATGCAGGATTTTTTTTTTGTAGTGATCTTCCAACTTCTTGGACTATTCTACACAAAGTATTTATTTTGCAAATAAAAAGTTCAATTCATAATTAAAAGAATATAGTTTAACAATGTATGATTCAATAATATTATATAATATAAAAAATCTTATCATGCAAATGAGATTTTTAAAACGATATATCCAATTCATATTATATAACATTTATTTCAAAACTTATTGGATATATTACTGGTAAATAAATCTCAGTTAATAGATAAATCATGATTTAAGTATAAAATACAGCAAATTAATTATAATAGTCATACTTATCTTATAATATATTTGTCATCGTCAAAATATATAAAACTTAAGGACTAACATAGTCCACCTTGGAGAAGTTGTTATGATACATTAGTATGAGATAGTTAAACGTGTAACGCCCCAACTAAATAATAGGCCAATTTATCTGAGGTTGGTACTTCATATATGTCTACTCAACAGTTTTCTCTCCTCATTGACTTCATTCGCGGTATATGTGTCTGGTACGTATGAGACTTCACATATGTCGCTTGGTTATGTCATTCTTCCATTGACTTAGCCATCGGAATGCACTTGGAGTGTCATCGCTCCCCTTACACATCTGATCTTTGATACATGTAGGTGACCTATTAGTATAAGATCGCCTTTCGACAAGGACCATCCTTTTTGATAGTCTTAACTACTGATTTTACTCGAGTTATAAAATAGCTTATTTGAGCTCCTGTAAATTAACTTTCACTAGTTTATGTGACCAATTTTAATGTGATATATTCATAAGAAGTTATTTGAAACCACTGTATAATCAAAACCTATTTTAAAACGAAATTAACCCATTTCAATGTCAGCTAAGTATAGGCTAAATTATTATTTTGGCCCTTGCATAGTCGTTAATTGTATATGTTGATTTAATTGCTAGAGTTTTAATTATATCAAATTTCTCCTTTAAAATTTGAATATTCATGGTACCCTTGTTTTAAATTAGATAAAAAATTATGTGACCTTTTTTATTGTCTTTTGTTCCTCAAATTAAAGTTAGGATATAAACAAATTACATATAAAGCGGCATTGCTAGCTGTTTTTTAGTTTTAAACCCTTTCGTCAAGATCATAAAATTGTTATTTTTTTTTTTGTATTTCAAAATTATGGATATTCGATAATTCCTTACTTAGATGTGCAGAGTTTTGTTCCGCTTTTGAGTAGAAATTTCTTTAATACCTATAATGTTTTAGTTTGTAGTAATATTGATTATTATGTATGAATATTTAAATTTATTTAATAATTAATAATAATGCTAAGTAAAAATTTTCATTGTTATAAAAGACCGGAAAAATTGATTAGAGTAGAAAACTAATGAACTGGTAGAGGGATTAATTCGGTTTAACTCTTAAAATTATTTAACAAAAACTAAAAAAACAGGGCAACAGTCAATGAATTGGAGTAGTTTAAACATTTTTTTTATATATTTATTTATTTTTATATTAAAATGACACTATGATGACTATTTTTAAAATTTTTTAAAATTAAAACAATATTATTTTGACCAATTTTTTATAATATATTTTAATTTTTTTAATTAAAAATAATATTATAATGAGTATTCTATAATATAAAATGATGAACTTATTTTATATATAATAATTATTATAAAGTTTTAATATATTAATATGTATTATTTAATTATTTTGATCTTAAATAACATATTTAACTAATTTTATAAATTTCAATTTTAGTATATCATATTTTATAATGTTAAAATTAGAATAAGATAATATAATATAATATATTGTGTTACTAATTAGACTATAGTGTAACTACCATTGGATCTGTGACCAAAAAATCACTCCATCACTAATTCTATTTTAATATATTAAAAAATTCTAAAGGTTTTAACTTACTAGCGAAAATAAGCCACATGAGTGATTATAATGATTTACCTATACCAAATAGTTGTTAGTCTAGTGGTGATTTAGTCTAGTGGTGATTGGGGCTGAACTTGATAAGGCTGAACTTAATCCTTCTCACGACCTTACTCTTTTCCCCCGAGTTTGAGCCGTGCGGCACTTAGTTAGGACACTCCCCTGGTTGCTAACTAAGTCAGCCTTTCCCAAACACACCTCTCAGAGAAGGATTAAGAGATGAAACTAGCAAGTGAGCAAGAGAATGAACAAGAGAACTTGGAGAATGCTTGAAGCTCTAATACTCAAATGCTTTGTGATTCTCGGATTCTTGGATTGCCTTACAAATGAGAGGTGAGGGGTTTATATAGGCCACCTCCCCTTAGATGAACGGTTAGGATCTATTTGATCCAACGGTTCATAATGTCCCTCTAGAATATTCTAGCCTACTAGTATTTACAAGAGTTCTCTACACATTTCTAGAGAATTCTAGGACATAGTGCTTCTACCATCTTCTAGAACATTCCACCACCTTCTATAGTGTTCCACTACCTTCTAGAATATTCTACTAGATTCTAGAGTATTCTACTCTATTCTAGAGTCTTCTAGAATCTTCTAGAATGTACAAGAATTGTCTAGAAAGTTCTAGAACATTCCGGAACCTTCTAGAAACTTGCACGGAAAAGTTGCTGACTAGGCGCCACATCGTGTCCATGTCATGCCTGTGTGGCGCTTATGTGTCGGAATGTGACATTCTCCCCCACCTATACTGGAGACGTCCTCGTCCCAGTGTCATGAAAGTTTTGGATCATGTCCTTGAACTGCCATAACGTTTGTTCCGGCTCCCATGTTGCTTCCTGTTCAGGACTTCCCTTCCAATGCACCAAGTACTCACGACTTGGTGGTACTCCTCTTTTACGTATGACGCGATCAGCTAATATAGCCTCCACCTCCTTGTCATGAGATTGTACTACAGCCGTGGGGGCTCGATGAGATTCTCCCCTGTCTGGATCATCTTCATCAGCATGATATGGTTTCAGCATGCTCACGTGGAAAACTGGATGTATCTTCAACTTGGGTGGCAGCTCCAACCTATATGACACCTTCCCAACCTTTTTGAGGACGGGGAAAGGTCCTTCATACTTCCGCAGCAACCCCTTATGCAAGGGACGGAAGACTTTAAATTGTTGAGGCAAGAGTCGAACCATCACTAAGTCTCCTTCTTTGAACTCTACGTGGCGACGACCCTTGTCTGCCCACTTTTTCATCTTCTTGGCCGCCTTGTCCAACTGAGTTCTGGCTATGTCAGCTTGCTCTTTCCATTCTTTTGCAACCTTGAAAGCTAAGGGGCTGACACCTTTGTATGTGGTTTCCAGCGTGAGTGGAGTGAGTGGTTGTTGTCCTATGACCACTTCAAACGGACTTTTCCCTGTGGACTCACTCCTTTGAAGATTGTAAGAGAACTGAGCCACATCCATCAACTTGGCCCAATCCTTCTGGTTGGCACTTACAAAGTGCCGTAGATACATCTCTAGTAGCGCATTCACCCGTTCCGTTTGCCCATCTGATTGTGGGTGAAAGCTAGTAGAGTAGCATAACTCGGACCCCAGCATCCGAAATAACTCTGCCCAAAATTTAGCTGTGAAGCGCGGGTCTCGATCAGAGATGATACTCCTTGGCACACCCCAATACTTCACTATGTTCTTGAGAAACAACCTGGCGGCTTGTTCTGCAGTGCAGTCTCTAGGTGCTGGGACAAAAGTTCCATACTTCGAGAACCGATCAACCACCACCATTATTGAGCCAAACCCCTCAGATACGGGTAAGGCCATGATGAAGTCCATAGAGACACTTTCCCATGGTCGCCCAGGAATGGGAAGTGGCTCGAGCAATCCTGCGGGACACTGTTGCTCCAGCTTGTCTTGTTGGCATACCAAACAAGTGCGCACATAAGACTCGACATCATCCCTCATTTGTGGCCAGTAGTAGGTGGTCTCTAGCAAAGCTCGAGTACGTCTCTGACCTGGATGGCCCGCCCATTTTGTATCATGACACTCCTTTATGAGCTCCCTCCGTAAGTTATTCCACTTCGGCACATAAACACGCCTCCCCTTCGTGTAGAGTATCCCGTCCTCTACCCAAAATCTCCTGGTCTTTCCCTCGTTGGCCAGGTTGAGGATCGCCTTGGCAGTGGAGTCTTGCAGGAGTCCTTCTTTAATCCGCCTCAGGATATCGCCTTCTAGCTTGCTCATAGAAGCTAGTTCAGCCTTTCGACTTAAGGCATCGGCCACATGGTTGATTCTTCCAGGCTTGTACTCTAACTCGTAATCGAATTCCGCTAGGAAATCCTGCCACCTAGCTTGCTTCGGAGTGAGTTTCTTCTGCGTTTGAAAATAACTAGTGGCCACATTATCTGTCATGATGACAAATTTTGCCCCCAGCAAGTAGTGTCGCCACACCCTCAGGCAGTGGATGATGGCAGTCATCTCTTTTTCCTGAACCGTATACCGCCGCTCGGTATCGTTCAATTTTCTGCTCTCGTAGGCTATGGGATGACCATCCTGCATGAGTACTCCTCCAATGGCAAAGTCTGATGCATCCGTATGTAACTCGAAGGGCTTCGTCACATCTGCCAATGCTAAGACTGGCTCCTCCACAATAGCCTTTTTCAAATCCTCGAAGGCTTCTTGACATCGGGCATCCCACCTCCATGCTCTATCCTTCTTGAGAAGGTCAGTGAGTGGTGCCGCTCTTGCTGAGTATCCCTTGATGAAGCGTCGATAATAGTTGACTAAGCCAAGGAAAGATCTTAATTCGGTTACCTTGGTAGGGGGTTCCCACTCCTCTATAGCTTGAACTTTACTCCTGTCCATCATCAGTTTTCCACCCTCGATGATGTGGCCAAGAAAGTGTACCTCTGGCATAGCAAACGAGCATTTTTCTTTCTTGACGTAGAGTTGATTATCTCTTAAGATTTTGAACACAGTTCGTAGATGTTCAACATGTTCTTCCAGAGTGTTGCTATAGACAACAATGTCATCTAAATAGACAACTACGAACTTGTCCAAATAAGGATGGAAAACCTTGTTCATCAAGGTGCAGAAAGTAGCAGGAGCGTTAGTTAAACCGAAAGGCATAACAAGGAACTCGTAGGAACCGTACCGTGTCACACAAGTAGTCTTTGGCTCATCTCCCTCAGCAATCCGGACTTGATAATACCCCGATCGTAGGTCCAGCTTAGTGAAGTACCTTGCCTTTCCTAACTGATCGAAAAGGTCTGCTATCAAGGGAATAGGATACTTGTTTTTAATTGTGACCTTGTTAAGTGCCCTATAGTCGATGCACATCCTTAGTGACCCATCTTCCTTCTTCTGGAACAAGACTGGGGCACCAAAAGGGGCCTTCGATGGACGGATAAACCCAGCATCCAACAGCTCCTTGAGTTGCTTCCTTAACTCCTCTAATTCTGGCGGTGCCATGCGGTAAGGTGCCATGGCAGGAGGCCGCGTACCTGGTTCTAATTTGATCTCGTGATCCACCTCCCTTCGTGGTGGTAACTTCTTGGGCAGTTCAGATGGCATCACATCGCCAAACTCCTCAAGAACTTTGCCTATTTCTTTAGGCATTTCTATTTGATCCTCTCTTGGGCCTTCCTCTTTAAGAGCCGCAAGATAGGTGATTTCTCCTCTCTTTGCACCCTTCTCCACTTGCATAGCAGATAAGAGGCGTTTATCTCCTTGAGGCTTGGTAGTAGTAGGCACCATGCAAGGTGCTTTATCCTCAAATATAGCCAGAGAGCGAAGGAAGGGAATAGGAATAGCTTTGACAGTATTAAAGAATCCCATACCTAGCACCACTGGAAAATCGTCCATCGGCACTACGGAGAGATCTGTTATTCCTTCCCACGTTCCAACCTGCAGCTTCACTCCCCGTGCTACTCCTTCAAGAGGCTTGGCAGCAGCATTCACCACTTTCAGCCAACCATTCTCCTTGGTCACCTTTAGACCAAGTCTTTTGGCTTCCTCCACGGATATGAAGTTATGTGTAGCACCTGTGTCCACCATTGCTTTCGTTGCCTTCCCAGCTAAAGAGATCTCAATATACATGAGACTGTGTTTAGAGGGACTCTGAGGTGTTGGGGCTTTGAGGGAATTTAGTAACTGTAAAGTTCCCATCTGGCTCAGCGAGTCAGTCTTCTCCCTTTCCTCTATCATTGCGCTAAGAGCATTCCTCTTGGGGCAATCTCTCATCCAGTGTTCTCCACCGCACAAGAAGCAATTACTCTTAGGCTTAAAGTTGTCACGCCGATCCCCTTTCTTTATTTGTTTACCTCCATTACTGGCAGAAGGCTTGTCTCCACCTTTAGTCCCTTGCCTTGACTCTTTGTCTCCCACACCTTTCCCCTTGAACCCCTTTTGCTTTAACTTGTCAGAGTCCTTAGGTTTGGTGAATTCGACAAGAGTCTCGGCAGCAGCAATTGCAGATGTGAGGTCTTGTACACCCCGACGTCGCAGCTCCTGTTGGGCCCAAGGTTGTAGCCCATCCATGAAGTTGAATAGTAACTCTGATGGTGCCATGTCCGGAAGTCTAAGTCGTAGTGACGAAAACTCACGAACATAGTCGCGAATGGAGCCATTATGCTTCAGGTGCTTAAGACTCCTCCTTGCTAGGAAGCTTTCTCCCTCAGGATAGAAATGTCGTTTAAGTTGGCCCTTAAACTCTTCCCATGTGTTGATGGCCAACCCACCTTGCTCCCTATCACTTTGACACATGCGCCACCAAAGTAAAGCATCATCAATGAGATAGAGAGAAGCAGTTCGTACCTTTGATGCATCATCAAGGTGAGTAGCTTCGAAGTACTGCTCCATTCCCCATAGGAAATTATCTATCTCCTTGGCATCCCGGTTGCCCTTGTAAGTCTTAGGCTTGGGGACTTCCACCCTTGTTGGCCTTGCCTCCACCATGCCGCTGGATATGGCTTCACGGCAAAGGACCCAATCTTTTCTCATTTCCTCCATTTGTCCACGAAGATCCTCAATGATCTCCGTCATCCGCTCGCGAATGGCTTGTTCATGGCGCAGGCGGTTTGCTAAGTCCTCAATCACCAACTTAGCCTCATGGAGCTCGCCCCCGCGTTGCTCCATCTCTTGTTCGAGAACATCAAGGCATTCCTTGGTGTCTCCTACAACAAGCTCCACCTTGGAGAGACGAGTATCCCACGCCGACCAAACATCCTGCGACTTCTCCTTACCTCTCTTGGAGCGGTTGTGATCCCTTCCCCTTGAAGGGTCTTGACCTTGAACCACAGGCGCGCTAGTATTCTCCACGTCCGACATGATGCTACTTGTCACGAGCTAGCCACGAACCGAGGCTCTGATACCAACTGTCACGACCTTACTCTTTTCCCCCGAGTTTGAGCCGTGCGGCACTTAGTTAGGACACTCCCCTGGTTGCTAACTAAGTCAGCCTTTCCCAAACACACCTCTCAGAGAAGGATTAAGAGATGAAACTAGCAAGTGAGCAAGAGAATGAACAAGAGAACTTGGAGAATGCTTGAAGCTCTAATACTCAAATGCTTTGTGATTCTCGGATTCTTGGATTGCCTTACAAATGAGAGGTGAGGGGTTTATATAGGCCACCTCCCCTTAGATGAACGGTTAGGATCTATTTGATCCAACGGTTCATAATGTCCCTCTAGAATATTCTAGCCTACTAGTATTTACAAGAGTTCTCTACACATTTCTAGAGAATTCTAGGACATAGTGCTTCTACCATCTTCTAGAACATTCCACCACCTTCTATAGTGTTCCACTACCTTCTAGAATATTCTACTAGATTCTAGAGTATTCTACTCTATTCTAGAGTCTTCTAGAATCTTCTAGAATGTACAAGAATTGTCTAGAAAGTTCTAGAACATTCCGGAACCTTCTAGAAACTTGCACGGAAAAGTTGCTGACTAGGCGCCACATCGTGTCCATGTCATGCCTGTGTGGCGCTTATGTGTCGGAATGTGACATTTTCGATCTCCTGCTACGCCTTTAGAAGGGACCTAAAATTTAACCACTCAAAATTGACCTCCGAATAGGATTTAGTCTCATCTCGATAATGAGGTGGAGATACCTAGATTTACACAAAAAAAAAATGAATTACCTATCATCATATATAATATTAATTTTTTTAATCTCTCAAGATCAGGCTTGGCACTTATTGGCAGGAGTACAAAAATATAGTCCTAAATAGAACACTTATACACGTTTTTTTAGTACTAAATATTGTCCACGACATAATTGTCAATAAGCATATCAGGTCTCTAATTTTACAAAAAATTGCAAAGTACAATAGCGAGGGAAAGATATTAAAATCGTATGGTTAAATTTGTTTCAGGCCTTAGACTAACTTAGTTAAATGCTTATATTTAAAATTACGAAAATGACTATTTTATAAATAAGGTTTTGAATCTTAATTCCTATCATCCTAATTTAAAGTTCCCAGGAGATAACCATATCTATTTTCTTTTACTCTTTCTGTACTATACTTCATACAAGCTTTGAATTTAAACATTTACACAACTGGAAAAAATACTATCAATCAAGCTAGTTCATACCTTATAACACTAGGTCAACTAAGTTCTTGATGTTAACAAACTTTACTTTTCTTCTTGTTTTACGTAGCATCATATAATACTTAATTCTCTTTATCTTTTAAATACCCTATCCACTTTTGTGATCAACTGAAAAACTTTATTTATACCAAGACTATTTTTATACTCTTTGTAGCCAACTTTTAAAGCAGGTAAGAGATAAAGACATTAAATGTGGTTCGGCGACAAAAAATTTGAGTCATGTACGTATACAATATCGATTTCACACTTCTTATTATTGTAAAACAAAAAAAAAAAATGTAATATCCATAATATGTTTCAGTATTACACTTCATTGCCACACAATAATATTAAAGTTCCGTCATGACTGTTTTCACCTTTTATTTTTACTAAAAATAAAAAAATTGTTATAAAATATATTTTAAATTTTTTTAATATTGTAGCAGCGATATTTTTGTAATTATTTTAAATTTATTATTATAAATAGTATTTTACTATTTATATAATTTAAAAATATAATTAATAATTAAAAAATGATAAAAATAAAAATAAAATGAAATTATAAACATGTATTTTTTTTAAAAAAAACTTTTCAAAAAATAAATACAAAAATACAAACTCACTCTGATAATTTAATAAGACATGGAATTGATTTCAGAATAATATATATTAAATAAAATAATGATATGGTTCAAATGAAAAACTCAAAACTAACAACAAAAAGTCATTATCACTTATAATAATATAAGAATTAATTAGTAGATTATAAACAACACGTATCATAGTCATGAGACATGGGACAAACTTTGATCTATTAAAATTTGGCACAAACAATGCCCCAATACGCAAGCATCCAAAGATGACGAAATTAGCAGATTAATCTTCCTTAATTAAACCCTCAATCACCGTCATTAGTCCCACAATTTCCATAAAACAACACTCCATATAAAACGACCATAACGACACTAAAAACCGGAGCACCTAACGAGGATTGGACCCAAATCCTACCCCAACTTTTCTCAGCTACAAAGTTATCAACCTTTCTGTCCGATTCCCCTCCCCTCTCTCATTTTTCCCACATTTTCTCTCTCCCCAAACAACTTCTTTCTCTTTCTATCTGACAAACCTTCTCTCTGCAACGCTGTGTCTTCCTCTCTCACTTTTGTCCCTTGTACCCCAAAAGCTTTCCTCTAAAGCTTCCGATTCTCTCTCTCTCTCTCTCCTCATCGATCATGCTTCAAAGCTTGGTCCCTCGATCCTCCCTCAGCGCGAACCCTGACGGTAGCTCCTCCATGAAGACCAAGCGCGTGGACCGCGAGCTCGACCACGGTGATGATCCTTCGTCATTCAAGAGGCCGAGCACTGGTAGAAATTTCTCCGGGGAAGTCTCAGTCTCTGGTGAGAAGACGGTGAAGGAAGGCGAGGGGCACGAGGAGCAACCACCCTTCGAAGGTACTGAGTCAACCGGCCTCAGACTCCTCGGACTTTTGCTACAATGCGCGGAGTGCGTCGCCATGGACAACCTCGATGATGCCAGCGACCTCTTGCCGGAGATAGCAGAGCTGTCTTCGCCGTACGGGACGTCGCCGGAGCGCGTTGGCGCGTACTTTGCACACGCGCTGCAGGCCCGCGTCGTTAGCTCCTGCCTTGGCACTTACTTGCCCCTCACCGCGAAGTCGCTCACCCTGACTCACTCTCAGCAAATATTTAACGCGTTCCAATCCTACAACTCAGTTTCTCCCCTAGTAAAGTTCTCACACTTCACTGCCAACCAAGCTATCTTCCAGGCCCTGGACGGCGAGGATTGCGTCCACCTCATCGACCTCGACATAATGCAAGGCCTTCAATGGCCAGGATTGTTCCACATCCTCGCCTCGCGGTCCAAGAAGATCCGCTCCATAAGGATAACCGGGTTCGGGTCCTCCTCCGAGTTGCTCGAGTCAACGGGGCGGAGACTCGCCGACTTCGCGAGTTCACTTGGGTTGCCGTTCGAGTTCCACCCTCTGGAGGGCAAAATCGGAAATATAACCGATCTGAGTCTACTCGGGGTGAGACCCAACGAGGCCATAGTGGTCCATTGGATGCACCATTGCTTGTATGATATTACTGGGAGTGATTTAGGGACGCTAAGATTGTTGACTTTGCTGAGGCCGAAGCTAATTACAATCGTTGAACAGGATCTGAGCCACGCGGGGAGTTTTCTCGCGAGGTTCGTAGACGCCTTGCATTATTATAGTGCGTTGTTCGACGCGCTCGGCGATGGATTGAGTATGGACAGCATGGAAAGGCATACAGTGGAGCAGCAGCTGTTCGGGAGCGAGATAAGGAACATTGTGGCTGTGGGTGGACCCAAGAGAACCGGGGAGGTGAAGGTGGAGAGATGGGGCGAACAGTTGAATCGGGTCGGGTTTAGACCCGTTTCTCTAAGGGGAAACCCGGCTTCCCAGGCCAGCTTGTTACTGGGTATGCACCCTTGGAGAGGATACACGCTGGTGGAGGAGAATGGATGCCTCAAGTTGGGGTGGAAGGATCTTTCTCTGCTGACTGCCTCTGCTTGGCAGCCGTCTGATTAGATTACTTTCTTGAGACCAATTGTTTTTTATTGTTGGGTGTGATCCGGATAATTCGCTGGATCCTCTAGATGCACAAGTCATAAGATAATTGGTGGTGACGAGCAACGCTTATCCTTTCTCTGAAACCGCGAGGAATGATTGCAACTATGATTGTAATTTATTTTTTCAAAGAAAATGTAGGTTTCAGTAGTTTTATTCTTTTATAGACCCGAAAAAAATGTTTCACTTTGGTAAGGGATGAGAAAAAGGGGGAGATTTGTTTGTTTATTTGCATATAAAACACGAGTGACGAGCCTCCGTTGCTCGTGATTTGTGAATTTCTAGAAGACCAATGCTTCAGTTCAATTATTAGAAGTTAGAACCAAAGACCGCTGTCTTTATTTTTTGTTTTTCTATATTATTTGAAATTTTGGACAATAACTTACGACAGAGGCAAATAAAGGAAGGCAAAACGTCCTCAGGACACATTGGTCAATTCCAAGACAGCGTCGGGATCAAATGAGTCGAAACTTACAGATTTAGGATGTTTTGTACTGTAAACATATTTTTGTTTTTATTATTTATTTTTTAATTATATAAACAATAGAACAATAATTATACAGATTATAATGAATTTTAAATAAATAATATATATTATATTGAGTATGAAATAATTACAAAAATTTCATTGATACCAATTGAAAATTTAAAAAAAAATTAACATTGTCAAAAGTTTCAAAAATTTTAAAAAGTATTTTTTAAAAATAAAAACAAAAAATATGAACTAAACACATTTTAACCGTTAATTATTTTTTAAAAAAATTGAAAACAAATATACTAAACTTGAATTTAAAAAAATTGAAGAGTATAAATAATTTTATTTTAATTTAAAAAAATTAAAAAATCATTTTCTTTTTTTTCGACTGAAAAAAATCATTTTTTATTGAGTAGTTCTGGACTTGAGCTTAGCTTGGGAGTGGATTTGTAAGTGAGAAGGCATTAGACCCCCAAGTCAGTGATTCATATATACTCGTCCATTGAACAATATATTTGACTCACGTAGTTCCATAATAATATTAAAAAGAGTAATTTTGGTTATCAAATTTTAGTTTAATACAAAAAATTGATTTGCGCACAATATTTTAACAAAAGGCTTGATTATGAGGGATATATTTTAAATTAAAATTTTCTTTAAATCTCTTTTCTTTTTTATTTTCCAAAATTATCTTTATCTTTGAATAAAAGACACAAGATAAACTAAACTTAAATAATTTTTAAGAGGTCAAGTAGTCAAAAGTTTTACATATCCATTGCTGATACGTTAATTGGGTCAACTAAGTTTAGTAGTCTTTGAATGTGTTTAACAAGATAAATAAAATAATTTATAATGTATTTAATTAATTTATAAATTTATTTGATTAAATTAAAAATATTTAATAAATAAATTTATTTAAATAATTTAAATTAATTAAAAATTTATAAATTAAATACTATTTTAAATAATATATAACGTATAATTTATAAATTTTAAATTAATTTTATCAAACAAAATTTTTGTCTAACAATAAAAATATCAACTCAACTATTTAATATAAAATATATATTCACAATTGAACCATGTCAATATAATTAAACTTAGATAATTTATTGTAAAATTTAAACAAGTAGTTCTAACAGATTTAGAATTATCATAAACTCTATATATAGATCTCTGGTATCATTTTTTTACTCTTTTTTTTCACATTTTCTTTATACTAAACATGCTATCTTTATTAGAAGTCTCAATAACTTGATTTCCAGACTCCATGGCAGAGCTTCTGCTCGAACATACATAGTGCTAACTGATCGCAGAGCCACGTATACTTCAAGGGGGCACATGCCCACCTGGGTTTAATTTATTTTGTATTTAAAATGTTAATCATTTTGTTAAGTATATTTAAAAATATGCAAAGACTTCCCTCAAATTTATATTGAACATTATAAAATAGATTATGTCCATAGCGACTCACTGTTAAAACTTATATTTGACCTAATTTAAGAATAAATTGTTTATTATTTAATTTATTTTAAATTTATATTTAACTCACTCTTAAATTTATTTTTAAATTACTATAAAAGAATTTTTATTATTATGTAATTTATTTTTAAATTTATATTTGACTTATTATTAAATTTACATTTAATTTATTCTAAAATTTATATTTTTCTTTCTTTTGTTACCTACAAAGTACACACTTAATATTTTAACTTTCTAAGAGGTAAAAAACAATTTTAATGGGGGCATCAAGCATATATCATATTGATTTCCGTATAATTATCTTTTATTTCTTTTCAAGTTCAAAAATTAAAAAGTAGAAAATTTATTTCTTTTCTTATCTTTACTGTCATGCTTCTAAATTTAATTTATTAATATTTGACTTCAAATATGTAAATTATAAATATTAAGTATTTGATTGTATATATAAATTTAGTTTCAACATATTTTTTTTTATTATATTTTATTTTAGAGTATACATTCTTTTCATATAATTTGTTATTTACTAAATTCTTTAAATTGACTTTTTTTTTTATATAGAATATGGGTAAATTTCTCATAAGATAAGCGACAAATTTTCTTCCAATATACAAATTTGTTCAAAGCAACATCAAACTGAAATTAATTTAGAAGATCTTATAATAGGTTCTTAATTATATTTTAAGTCTTTTTTTTACTATAATTTTAATAAATAAAATAAAATACAAATGCACTATATGCGGAAAAGACTTCCCTGACCTTGGAATCATAGCTGTGCCATTTATCACCGTGCACAATTGTTCCATGCCACAACCACCCATCGAATCAAAGGATCGATAAACACTTTCCGTTTGGTCAATGATTTAGAAAAGAATAAGAATGTAAATTTAAAATAAAATAAGATATTGATATTAAAATTATATTTAATACAATATAAAAAATTAATAAAAATTGATAAAAAAAATAAAATTATTAAAATAATATTTTTTTAACTTAGAAGATTATTTTAAATATTATAAATAAAAAAATATAATAAATTATTAGTAATATAAAAATTTGAATTAAATTTTGGTAAATAGTATTTAAAATTTTAATTTAAATATATATTTTTTATTAATAAATAATATATATATATATATATATATATATATATATATATATTTATTTTATTATTCATTTTTTACTTATTTTTATATGTTAATTTTTTCACGTGAAGTAATTAATATTCTGTAAAACTTATATTTTTTTATTAATTTTGTCAATTAAACGAGAAAATCGAACGAAGATTCTTATTCTATCATCTCAATTCTATCAATCAAACGAAATTTAAGATATAGATATATAAGTTATTTGTAACTCAAACAAAATGTAAAATTTGTGATATATTAGAATTTATAAAACTAAATAATTATAAATATATTATAACAATGATTTTTTAACATAAAAAACTAATAACAAAGGAATTATTTTATTATTATACAGCTTTAAAGGCACAAGTAAAGTTTAAAAATAAAAACAGATATTGATAAAAATAAAATAAAAGAATATAACAGGAATGAAAGATTAAGGCATTTTCGACATTTAGACACCATGCCTTCGTTCCCTCTCAACCTCTCCCTCCCTTCGGCTGTCTTGACTGTTGGTGCCACTTCACTGAGCTGCGCCACGCTGGGATTTAAGTCATTGTCAACTAGGGTACGTAGATTTGAAGCTTTTAAATCATTTACATGCTTTCTTTTCCATTTTGTCCCATGCAAAAACGTACATCCAAGCTCCATCTTACATTAACTATGGAAGATTTTCACTTTGATAACTGAACCATGGTTTTTGTGTGGGTTGGCTTTGCTTGTAATTGTGCTTTAAGAGCTGCACTTTGGCTTTGCTTGTAAATCGCGTTTATACCGTCGTTCGGGTTTGCCAATTCTGGGATGTACAAGTTCGGACCGCATTCTGGTCACCAGTTTCAAAATGTACATATAGATTTAGTGTTGTTGCTCCCCTCATAATTCTCAAGGTAGATTTGGCTATTAATTATTTTTTTGGAGCATTTGAAATACATTTGGTGTTACATCTTTTTTACTCTTTCTTTCTGAACGTAACAGACTTATAGGAATTGTTTGGTTCCGAAGAGGAGAGGAGAGGAAAGAAATTTCAATGGAGGGGAGGGAAAGGGAGAGGAGGAGAAAAAAAATAATTTTTTTTTGTTTGATTTAATTTAAAAAAAGAGGAGAAGATAATAAATTTATTTTATTTAATTTATAAAAAAAAATATATCTATTATATTATTATTATTTTATTTTTATTAAAAATAATTTATATTAATTTTTTTATTAAAAATTTTTGTTCAAAGAATTGATTTTAGTGTCCTTTTTTTTGTATTTTTTTATATTATTTTTTTTGAGCCCGTTTGGTTGGATAGAATAAATTTTAATGGAATGGAAAGAAGAAGGGAAGAAGGAATGGAAAAGAGAATGAAATGACATTACCTTGTTTGGTATGTAATGGAAAGGAAGAGGTAATGTGATATTTTATTATTTGATTAATAGATAAATTGAAAGAATAAAAAGATAAGATAAGCAAAATAATTAAATTAATTTTAATATAAAATAATTAAATTAATTTTTTTAAATAAAAAAATTTAAAAAAAATAAATAAATTTTTTTTTAAAAAAATTTTACAAATTAATTTTTACAAAATATAATCAAATTAATTTTTTTAATAATTAAATTAAATTATTTTAATAAAAAAATTATAAAGTTAAGCATTATTTTGTGATGGAATCTTAGATTCCATCCATTATTGGAAGGAATCCATTTTCCATCACATGATGGAATAGAACATTCCATGGAATGTTCCATTCCATGGAATGTTCCATTCCATCAAACCAAACGATGGAATCCTATTTTCCATTCCACATTCTTTTCCATTCCTACCAACCAAACACGCCCTTTATCTTAAAAAAAAAAAAAGAGGTTATTTTTGAAACTACACCATCTGGGCGCCTCCCTCCCCTCTTAATTTTTCCATTTTTGGAGGGGAGGGATTTTGAAAATCCAAAATTCCCTCCCCTCTCCTCCAAAAAATTTACCCAAACAAGGTGGTTTTAAAATTTCCCCTCTCCTCCCTTCCCCTCCCCTCCATTCCCCTCAAACCAAACAATCCCATTGAGAATTGGTTTCTTTCTTCAAGCTCTTTTCTAGGACGGGGCAATGCTGGGAAGATTCAGAAAAATATCCCCCCAGGTTTGGGGACACGGCATAAAACAAATTTTCCATCGTAGAACGAGGTGGAGATGCGGCAAATGGAGACAAAATGGGGTTGGGGCGGGCAGCAAAAAACCCACGGCAATTTGCTCCATTGCCGACTACCCTAACCACAAATATTGCACTTGCAATGAAATCTTCAAGGTATCTACTTCAAAAGTACCAAAGAAAAAGAAAAAACGCAGTTGATAAACTAGTTAATTCCAATCAAAATAATCAAACCCTCAAACAAACGACTAACTCATACACAGCAGTTTCAAAAGTCTACAAGACAATTTTATAAGCTCAAAAGTATCAGGTTCAAGGAAATATTATTACTTAACATATATGGCAAAAGTATTAAGTCACAAGCCACACAGCAAACATTTACTTCATGAAAGAACAGCCAAATATGATTGGAAATAAAAGGAGAAATCAATAAACCAATTCCTCATATGATCAAACCACCAAAAGATTATAACCCTTCCACAGCTATATGTACATAGATTGGATGATTGTCATCATAAAAATTTGCTTAGCCTTGAGTATTATAATTTAAATCAATCTTAAATATCAGTATACAGGGACGTCACACAATCATGGGTCTAGTCACAACAGAAATTTCAAAAAAATAAAAAAACAAAACAGATGGTATGATAAACATACAACTCTTAAATCAGTTACCACTACAGCCAGAGTGAGCGAGTGTACCATTTACACGAATGATACATTCACTAACAACTGCAAGCATATTGCGAGTTACATTAAAATGATTTAATGAATGGCAACAGAAAGAAAGACAATACTGGCACGCAAAATTAAAGGAACACTCAAGGTAAAAAAGAAAAGTAAATTGTTCAAGGAAAATCTAACCAATTAGCACTATGGAGACGTTTGGTACAAGGACAGATAGGATCATAGGAATGCAAGACTGCTACCGTCCACTGAGTAGCCATGTGCTCCGGAGAAAATGACAGGAAGATAACAAACATTGTTTAGCAGCAATAGAATTCTATAGGGATTTAGTTCATGGTCTTGATTATACATAGGCAAAACAATAGATTATCTTGTTTTTAATTAAGCAGAGAAAACCCAACTACACGAGAAAACAGTATAAAATACGGCAAAAATGAAATCCCTTAGTCATCAAAGTATCATTAACATGTTGCAAATGCAAAACAAGACGTTCAAAATCTCCAGACAAATACAGGAAATACTCTGCTCAGTTTCAAAATTGTTCTGATCCGTTACACATACTAAAAAAAACTAGTAAAAACTATTTGCTCATACGAACATGTAAATCAAACAGTCAAATCCAAGATAATTGAATCATTTAATCCCAACAAGCATCTAATCAGCAAATGTTTTCCTCTATAGCAGGACAAAGGTCGCATCAATTCTCACCCAACCATCAAAATGACCAGATAATCATTAACAATAAGTAATTATGTATCACCAGAATGATTAGAAATGACATCATTAGCATTTTAAATTAAGAAAGTACCATATAATCCAAAACACGCCCAAGAATAGTTCATAACACACTATATTTAACCCAAAATTTTCTTCAATAAAACTACTACATAAATGAAAATAAACATTTCCCCACAACGCCAGAAGACACCGGCCAAGACTCAGAACCTAAGCTTGGTAAAGAACCACCTGTTCTTGCCGGTCTTGTACCTCTCCTCGAATCTTTTTTTGGTTTCCTTCAAGGCGGTAACCTTCTTGTCTTTAGACTGAAGGGAATCAATGGTCACCAAGTCCTTGAGATCCACGTCGAGGGTATAGCGGGTAGGCATGAGGTGTTGGTAGTTGATAAGCTTGACGAAGGCCTTAACCCTAGACTTCTTGGCTGTCTTCTTGGCCGAATCCTTCTTGATAACCTTGCTGGGATACTTCTTTATTCCGGCGACCAAGCAGTGGCCATAGGCTCGGTCACGGGTGCCTTCATCGAAGGTGCGCACGATCACGGCTTTGCGCCCAGCATAGCGTCCTTGGAGAACGATCACCGCTTTGTTTGGCTTCAGAAACTTCACCATTTTCTTTCTTCTCTACCCAGTGTTGTTGAGGCCCCTTGACTAAGTCTCTACCTCTCACGCACTGCACCTGATGAAAACCCTACCTCAACAATTATAAATGAGCTCTGTAGGAAGCCTTGCAGAAACCCTAGCTCGTAATGGATCTGGGCTGAGAACCGGACTAATGAGCTCCCATCATCACATTGGGCTGAACCGTAATTGACATGAAATTGCCAGTCCAAAAAAAAAAATTGACATGAAATTGATGACTTTCCTTTATACTTTTTTTTTTTGGGGTAAGCTTTATATATTTTTATTTAAATACAAGAGTATTTTTCAAAATTAACCTAAAGAATTTATCATCACGCTATATGTAATTGTTTATAAATTATCTATAAACTTACCAATAAATCACCCCCCCCCCCCCAAAAAAAGGAACTCGTAGAAAGTTATGTGTACATGGTATATGGCTAAAAAGGTCGTAAGGGGTTCCCAATATTTTTTTTGAGGGGATGGGAAATGCCTTTTTATTAGTCCTCCTTTATTCACATATTAAAAATATATAAATCCCAAGAGATGAGAGTTAGTAATGTTTTAAAACTAAATTAGTCATGAACCAATAAAAAAAATGTTTTATAATTCATTTACTTAATTGTTGGTTAAACGGATACTAAAATATATAATATATTTTAATTTTTATAATAATACAATATATACCTTCATCCATAATATAATATTTAATATTCAATAATTAATAATAATTATCACAAAAATGTTTTTAATAAAAAAACTAAAATATATGTATAATTATCATTAATACAAAAAATAAGTTAAAATAATATTTTTGATAAAAATAAAAAATGGTTTAAAAATATATTTATCAGAATCCGTAACTTGTGTACTTATCATAATATTCTTATATAATAAAATATGTAAATGAGTCAAGTTGTTCATAAATTATTTAAATAAGATTAGTTAAAAGCTTAAATTTCATTGAACATTTATTAAATAGACAATATAATTTTGAGCAATGTATTAATCATATTTAATTAAACAAATGAAGCAATAGTCGATTCACTAAACTTGCTAATAGCTTAGTATGCGTGTGTCTATACATAATATACATATACACATATGCCTATATGTGTGTGTATATATATATATATGTGTGTGTGTGTGTATATGTATATATATACATATATATTCATAATATTTGACTCACTAAACTTTTTCTTATTTTTATGAACAAATCTTTCTTTTTTTCTTTTTTCTTTTTTATTCTTTTTTTTCTCGATTGACGAAAAAAAAAATAATTAACATATTTTAACCTCCTCACAAACTTATGATTTTGTATACACTAGTATTTTGGATTATTTATTTGGTTGTTTTTGATAAACCTTGATTTTCCTTGCATAGTTTTAGGACTTTCAACACTTAGCAAATATTCAATAATGAATTCTCTAGATAGTTTAGGATATAAATGTTTTCAGCTAAAAAGGGTAAAGATAACGTGATTTATATAAACAAAATGTTTGTTTAATTCAAGGCCCAACGGGAATACTAGAGATTTCAATATTAAAATAGTTAAAATTTTAATTGGCTTAAACAACTCAAAAATGCCTAAATCATTTCTTGAGTGGTGTAGTGTCTAGAATTTTGCCTTGAGAAGCAATTAGACAAGTTCTAAAGTGTCAAGACCTCAAACTAATATTATGCAACTAGCACAAGTAATGAAAATGATCTCATCTAGTAATTCTCAGATTTAATAAAAACATAATTTGTATATTTGATATAACATATTAACAGTGTATACAATGAAGTCATATGCTCATATACGCAGGGAAACTCTACTTTGTATACTATACTGAATTAGTTATCATAAATTATACATAACAAATTCATAATATAGATAGACAATAAAATGAATTATACTAAAACAATGTTAGACTCATCAAAAGACAGCCACATAGCTTGCTTCATCATTGAAGACGGATCAAACTCTAGATCCTTATATAAAAAATATAAGTAATAAAAGATTAATTTTTATAACTCAATGAATAGATAATATGTACTATAATAGAACGAGTTAAGTTAAGGGCATGAGTTTTTCATAATAAAAAAAAATAAAAAATTGTAGTAAGGAAACATAAATACTAACAAATTTTTTTAATAAAAATTAAATAAAGCCAAATATCACGACTTTTAATAAAGAAAGATAAATGGTTATTTGTAATAAATTCAAAAATTTCTAAGAAAATTTTTCATAGTGAAAATAAAATAAAATAAAATAAATTAATTCAAATTAAAATAAGTTGAAGAATTTCATATTAAAACAATAATCTAATCCTAACCACATAGCAAGATAAAGTAATTACCAATCTATCAAGCAAACAACCTGTAACCTATGTACACAGTAAGAGAGGATAATCATTGATCCATTAGTAAAACAACATGCAATCCATCAGGCAAATAACTTGTAATTTTTGTTCAATCATCCACATGTTTTAGTCGATACTATAACATTCCTAATTTCATTTTTTTTATTAATAAAGGTACATAAATATTTAATTAAAGAAATAAAACTTATTAAATAATATTTAGATATCTAAGAAAACATAAGTCTTAGAAATTCTTCACCTTATGTGTATGTAACGCCTCTAATTTACAGACAAGTAAAAAAAACATTCTTTTTTTGCAATAAGATATTTACCATAACATGCATAACACTATTCTTTGTCATGGAAACAGATACATATAACTTATCTCATGTATACACATTATACTAACCAAGTTATAAATGTCAAAGTAACAATAGAAGCATAAATCCTGCTTGTGGCGTTCAGAGCACACTCTAGAATATAAACACAGTATAATTCAAAAATTGTGAGCCTGGAAGCAACGTAGACTCACTCAAAGAATATGTCACCTAACTGATCACTTATCTACAAAATCAGACTCTGTATTCTTATATGAAAAATGTGAAAATATCGTGTAGTGAGTTTGACAACTCAGTGAGCAGATAATACCTCATATGACCTCTTAGGTCAGCATATAGATGTACTCATGTTTTAAAATTTGTCGCATAGAAAATAGAGTTTAGAAGTACATTCATATGGGACTCGTATTTCAAATATTCTCAGATCAAAGGATATTCAGATATTCAAAATTATATTCAGCACGGTATGATCATTAAACAAATTTTGTTATGCATTAAAATATTTCATATGAAAATATTAGAAGGATCCCATATCAGAACCATCAAATATTCTCAAGCACACAGCAAGGAATGATGTTATGTTTAGCTATATAAGTTATAGTAAAATATTAAGCTTTTGAGATAAAGTCATAACTTTTGTTGATGCATAATTAACATACTATATATGCACTGAAAAATTCACTCTTTTTACATAATGTTAAAGAATGTTACAGCTCTCAATTCACTTATTTGCTATATGCATAGTGACCAATCGACTACAGTCACAATAAGTGATTAGAGAATGTGAGTTTATCACCCTCTGCCTCTTCACATTACCATTGTCACCCGGTTGGAGTGGCCCTCTCTTAATTCACTTAGGCTAATATGGCGTCATCTACTTGGTACCGTCTCAAGCTAAACAACTCATTGATATTCATCCATACACAAACACACACACACACACACAGACACACACACACAGACACACACACACACACACACACACACACACACACACACATATATATATATATATATATATATATATATATATATATATATATATATATGCATATTCATCAAATGTAATGTATAATTATCAAACAACTCGTCATGAGCTTTACATTTGTCATTCAATCATAATCAGCAACTTTATACCTTTACAAATTAAAGCCTCGTGCACATAATATTCACTTTACCAAATAATTGTCACGACCCCAAATGATGGAACACATGATCGGCACAGCATAATGGTTTCCCCCTAGCCGCAAGCCTAACGCATAGCACATATAAACATCCAGCACACAATCCAGAGTACATAATAAATATAATTGGCCACATATGCCACATCCAGTATAAGAAAATACTGTATATATATATATATATATATATATATATATATATATATATATATATATATATATATATATATATATATCTCATGGTATCTCATGAATCCAACATCTGTGATTCAACTTGGCCCATGGCCTCATAATACAACATTGTTGTAAAACATAAAACCATTTTCCAGACAACACATCAAAATACGCAAGAAGCGAGGATCCTGCCTGTAAGTTCATGGAGGTACACTAGACATAAACTAAACTAGACAACCAGTACAAAAGAGCCTTGCCCAAACTGGGGCTCACCAACGCTATATTCAGCCTCCTACGAAGCTGTAACTGGATCAAAGTCTCTTTGACTATTTGTGGGGAGGAAACAGAAGAGGGGTGAGACCACATCTCAGTGAATGGGTAAATCATACTATAACTGAAACAGGGCAAACCAAGCACGAGTGTTTCGCAATGGATTTAATAATTGAAGTCCAAGTATAAAGATAATAATAGAAACATTAAGCATTTAACCATAATTTATTGAAAGAAAAGCTAAACGGTTCAAATGTATGTTCAAAAGATAAAACAGGATTTAAATCAGTAACCGTAAAGCAAATCAATTATGCATGGTAAGTAATAAATGAAGTTATTTATGCAATAACAATGATGAATGAGCTTGTTTAGAAATATTTAATCTTTAAGAAGAATGCATCAATTTATTGGAGTTCTTTCCTGACAGATCATCATCTTCCCCAAGCACATAGCAAGGGTAGGGTAATCACTGTAGGCATAGACATAAGTCCACCCTAATTTCCCCCAAGCACACAGCAAGGGTATGACAATCACTGTAGGCGTAGACATAAGTTCACCCTAAATCCCTGTGTCTTAGGCAGTCATATGCTCGTCACAGTATCCTAGGCCAAAGCCTTCGCATGAAATCCTGTGTCTTAGGCAGTCATATGCCCGTCACAGTATCCTAGGCCGAAACCTTCGCATGACCATGGTGCATCAGGGCTAGCACTCCTTGCGGCTAGCTAACAGTGATCTAAAAGGGTCCCTCCAATAGAAAACATTTGAAATATGTTATTCAAAGAGTTTAAAGTAAAACATTTCAATAACATTACAATAAAGTTATAATTCTCCATCTAGCTCTTTTCATGCATAAAATTTCGTTCTAAAATATGTTTCATCTATGTATTCCCATGGAGACCTTTATCATCATAAACTTTCCCTTTAAACATATCGTCCGTAGACGTCGCATAGATGTTCGCATGCATCAAATCATTTCATGGCTAACTTAGTTCATTTCTATGACTAAGTTTATATTTCTATAAATCTAGCTCAAATGGAGAATTATTAGTCTAGATGCTTGCCCTGCATACCTAGGGTTCAACTAGGATTGAAATTTATAATTTCTAACATGGTTGGAACATATTGGTTTCCAAAGCGGTAAAACAGTTTAGCATACATTCCAACTAGTTAAAATCATATGAAAGAGTTATAAACCGAATTCGTAAAACATGCGCTATATTATGAAAAACCCACTCACCTTACTAGAAGTCAAACAACGAGAATTTCACCTCGTGGTGGCTCAACAACCTAGAAAACATAGACATAATATGAAAATTAGATAAATCCTAAACGTCACTATTCATGCTGGAAAATACTATTCACTCACCGAAAAATACTATTCACGCTGAAACCTAAAAACCCTATATTTTAGCATAGAAACTAATTCTAAGACTATCTATGGAAAGAATTTCGGAAGAATGAAGCTTAAAACGCGATTGGACGGAAGTTTACCTTGAAGGTTACTGTTTATGCGATTTTTCGGCGACTTTCCGGCGATTTTCTGGCGAAACTGATCGGTGGGGTTTGTAGCTCTCCTTCCCACATGTCCAACGGTACCTTGGTAGCTCGAATCGGTTGGCTGGATGGTGAGATATCTTAGAGAGAAGGTAGAAAAAATTTTAGAGAGAGAGAGAGAGGGAGTCAGATGCAGGAGGAAATGAAGGAGAATGGAGGGGGAAGCTGCAGAAAAACGCAGAAACAGCCCGAAGCACGGCCTGGCCATGTCCTAGAGTACGACCGTACTTCAGGGCTACAGTGCACCATGTTTTTGGCCGAATTTGACAAAACTTCCAACATGAAAGTTGTATCCCTTTCTCTTAGCTTTCATTAACCACTTGAATCACCTAATTTGGAGTTCATATGAAGGAGTTATGAATAAAATAGTGAGCAAAGGTCCAGACCACACTATGCTTCGGTTTTTGCCTCTTATCACTATAATATTCACAGAATTAGCAAGAGTTCCCAACATCAAAGTTGTAGATATATGTCTTATCTTTCGACAGAAATTAGAATCACTTAATTTAGATTTCATATGAGAGCTTTATGCTTATATGAGTGAAGACAGGTCAGAAGAAAGGTCAGAAACGCTCTAAAATTTTACATTGTTCTCAATTTCCTTGTTTCAAATGATTTGTACTTAACCTTCAAAGGTTTGAGTTATTACAATAATGATAAATACATTTAGAACTACATATTCAATGAGTTTCAAAATCAATTTTTAAAACTATACTCTTCTTGAACTATGTGTCAATTCGTAAGCAAAACCAATATTTTAACACATTTTAGAAACTTATGATAATATAAATAATTTGTAAATAGTACCAATTATATATTTTAAGTTCAAGAAGAGTATGAGATAAGTCATAAAAAGAATTATCTACTCACACGATTAAGACTCCAAGTTGGATAATCCAAAATATATTTTTTCAAGTCAAATCTAATCAAATGGACTTCAAAAACGATTTCGGAAGGTCCAAAAACTTAGGAAATGACTTCAAAATTGCGAAATTTGGCCTCTGAAAGCTTGGTTAACACTGGTCAACTGATGGGGGCTATTTACGGTCATAATTACTATTTACAGCCAGAATCACTATTCATGTCAGCCTAATTTATTGTTCACAACGCACAAAAAATTGTCAGATGGTTTAAAAATTTCATATCCTATAGGTTATCTATCTCCTGAATCCATCTACGGTGTCAGATTTCTAATTTAATGTCTCTAAATATGATTTTCAGAATTTACTTTTTTTTTAAAAAATTTTTTTACTTCTAATCTGCTGCGATTCTTCGGTCAATTTGAAAAATTGTTCGACCAATATTATAGTACTATTCGTCCTGAATCCAGTGGTAGCTTTAATTTTGAGATCAGATACTCAAAAGTACTATAGATCTAGAGAGAGAAAATAGAGAAGAAAGAGTGAATAGTAATCTCCTAATAAACCTACAGAAGATTTTTAAAAAATGATGGAGGGACCAAATAGCAATTTGCTAATTGTTAAAAGAAGTCCTTTAAATTTTATTATTTACATTTTGACCCCTAAAATTTTAAAAAATTACACTTTGACCCCAAAAATATTAATAAGTTTTCATTTTCATCCTTAAAACCTTTTAATTACATCCTTACTCTTTTATTTATTTTAATAATCTATATATAAATGAAAATTACTAAATTTTAGGGATGTTACATTCTTCCCCTTTTAAAAAATTTGGTCTCCGACTTTCAAACCATCCTATCACAAGTGGAAAATAAAGCCAAAGCATAAATTACTGTTTTAACCTCACTACTCAAGTTATTAGAGATATATCTTTTGTATATCATCTTTATTTTCTAAGGAGTCTCTTCACTTGAATGATTTTTCCATATAACCTTAAACATAGGAATTTCTTTCAACCATAAGTTCTTCACTTGTTGATCAATAATAGACATCGGTTTTTTTCCTCATAATTAACTCAAATTCTTGTCCAATTGAATTTCTTGGAATTAGATATCATGAGAAGAATCTGATAGGTACTTCCTTAGTATTGATACAAGAAATACTGTATCAACATCACTTAATCTTAATGGCAAGGCTAGGCTATATATTACTATGTCCACTTTATTCAAGATTTTAAATGAGCCTATATACTAGAGCTAAACTTTTTTCTTCTTTCAAAATCTCATTACCTTTTTCATGGGTGTGTCCTTCAAGAATATTTGGTCACCAATTGATAATTTCTAGTACTCAACATTCATGGTCCTTATAGAATTTTGGCCTGTATTGAGTTTCTTGTATTCTTTTCTAATCAATTTCACTTTATCAATGGCATCTTACAATAAGTCTAACCCCACTGAATTAGTTAACAGAAGATTAGTAACATTTCTTATACAAGGTTTTAAGTCACCCAATATCATTTTATTATAAGCGTATTCTATTAAGAGATCTCTCACCAAACTCAAAGACATATGCTTGAAGCATGCTCTCCAAACTTGCATCATAAATTTAGGTTAGTCATATTCTATCTATTGTATGTTATTCCAAATTAGATTTTAAAAACTTAACTTTACTCAACTCAATC
Source organism: Gleditsia sinensis (assembly GCA_037074535.1). Taxonomy (NCBI): domain Eukaryota; kingdom Viridiplantae; phylum Streptophyta; class Magnoliopsida; order Fabales; family Fabaceae; genus Gleditsia; species Gleditsia sinensis. The sequence goes on along the minus strand of CM073472.1, from coordinate 44,662,457 downwards.
ACCTATTAGAAGACCTACAATGTTTCATGTAAAATCTCAAATTTGTATATTGGTCTGATATTTATTAATATGGGTAAGTTCAACTAAAGACAAATAATTTCTCCCAACTTTCACCAAAATTATATAAAGATACCTGAAGCATAACTTCGTAAACACATCATTTAGATTTACTATCAGCTATAATATAATCTAACTAAAACCTAAGGCTTCCTGAATAATTCTCCTGAAACAATATATTTAATTCTTACTTGCTGACACACTAAACAACGAAAAAAATTATCACTTGTATCTTCTTTTTACCATTATATTAGTACAATTCTTTCATATTTTAGTATATCTTTATTGCCTTGGGGTTATCATATTCACTATCTATGGCTTCTTTTGAAATCTCCTTTCTCAACAATTATGCATACGTGAATTTTCAATCTCAACATAATTCACATCCTAGATACTAGACTCAACTTAGCATGGTATAAACCTTTAATACAAGTAACTTGATCGCTTTACATTATTTTCGAACGTGGTTCTCAAAATATTCTCATTTCCCTACTCAACTACATTAGGTGAGCTTGGGGGGTGCTCTTCATACCTTAGTACTCAATCAATATATACTGTAAAATCATTATTCTTTCTAATTTGCACATGGTCTACTAACTTACACAGTTATACATACTTGATATAAAGATTTTTTTTTCCAAATATGTTCTTTGTTAGATAAATCCTTTCAAAATTTTCATTATTTTAACCTACTAACCAATTGGACACCATAATAACTGAGTTTCAAAGAAAGAAAATTATTCCTCCTTATAATAAGGAAAATGAACCTTACATTTAGTACCAAACATTAATGAGGGACGATGCAGTAGAAAAAGTGAAATACATAATAGAGCATAGTGTTAAAATAGGAAGTCAGAAATTTGGACAAAGCATTAAAAAAAATTAAAATCAGTGGCCGTAATTTTTGAAAAACTATAAACAAAATCTAGCTGCTATATTCGAAAAGAATTGGTAGCCGCAAGTTTTGAATATATGTGCCAAAATTTAATTCAAAGTTACTGTTATTCGGTGGAAGAATATCATATGAAAAAGAAGCATTTCTGAGCTTATAAAATTTTGTAAAAAACAAAGAGCACGTAGTTAACTGGTAGGATATATTTTATTGCTTTAAAACAGATAATCAATGAACTGTAAAATAAATCAGTCTAAATTAAAAATTCTCAAAATAGTTAATCGATTTAATAATATTGATAGTCAACTGGTAAGAACATTGGGAATACAAGATAAATCATTTGATTGTCCCTCTTCAACAATTAAATAGTTTGCATTTTCACTCTCTTTTTTTACAATGACGCCTATCACCTACAACTTCCTTACAAGAATCAAGACATCAATGCTTCATCAAGGACAACAAGGAAAAGAAAAATTTCTGGTGATATCTTAATCTTATTCTCTTTATGTGCTTAATATGAGTCACAATCAAAACTATTGTACATATGCATGCGTATCGTCATTTTTGAAATTCACTTTCAATTTAACTTATATCCACCGGCCTTTCACATAGCTGTTCTAATTATACTGCGGGTCTATTCACATAGCTATTGTAAGTATGTCGTTTTTTGAGTTCTATAAATGCAGGCATTAATTTCTTTACCTTCCTACTCAAAGTTAAGGTGAATGCAGTTATGGAGGAAATTGCATTCCGCCAGATTCAAAATATTTGTGTCTTTTGTGGTTCCAGTCCTGGAAAAGATGGAGAGTATGTGAAAGCAACATAAAATTTGGGTATGGTGCTGGCCAGGAGAAAATTTCATTTAGTTTATAGTGGAGGTAACTGTAGGTTAATGGGGTGTGTGTCTACAGCTGCACTTGTAGGGGGATGTCAAGTTTTAGGTATTATTCTTACAGCTGTAACTGCATTAAATATCATAGGGAAGACAATTGGGGAAGAATTTAGAGTAGCTTCTATGCATGAGCGCATGGCTAGAATGATGGGCAATGCTGATGCTTTTATTACCTTACCAAAGGGTTTTGGTACTTTAGAACAGATTGTTCAAGTAGTCTCCTAGGCACAATTGAATATCCATCACAAACCAATAGGTTTGTTAAATGTTAACCACTTCTTTGATGGTTTGTTATTTTTTCTTGATCAAGTTGTGGACAAAGGTTTATCCATACTCAACATGACGAATTCTCATCTTAACTTTAAATGTTGAGAAGTTGATTGATACTTTACAAGCATTTGTTCATGTACCCGATCCAACTATGGTTTAAATAGATTGGAAGACAGATAATCGTGGAAAGCACAAGTTGGACTTGGATCTTCATTTATAGCTGTAGTAAGACATGGACATTGCTGTACCGCTTCTACTTTCTTAGGTTTTACTTGAATACCATCCTTACTAACTTCATGTCCTGAGAAAGTAACACAATTAAGTCAGAATTCACATTTTGAAAACTTATCATGTAACATCTTTAATTTTGTTTCTTTTATTAATAAAGATACATAAATATTTAATTAAGGAAATAAAATTTAATAGACAATTTTTAGATATCTAAAGAAATATAATCCTTAGAAATTCTTCATCTTACGTGTATACATAGAAATGTTCTAACATTAATGGAATAGGTAAAGAAAGAAAACCTAAGAGGAAATATTAGAAATAAACATGCTAAAGAAAGGCGAAATTCTTAGGTAAGGAAGATAAATTTTTGTGAAGTAAATGTCTTAAAATTTCAAGAAGATTGGATTAGGGTAATTTTTCCTAATTTAAGAGCTAAAGTTACTAAATTTAGTATCTCCACCTATAAATTGGGCTTTCACCTATGGACGCTTCATATATAGTTTTTCTACTTCACATAAATTTTTAGCAAATCAATAGGATAGCCCAATGAAGAAATAAAACATAGATTTGGACTATGATATAGAAATTGGACCGGTAGCCCAAAAATCATGAAAATGTGATCAAACCCATTATGAAAGGTATAATTTTAACCAAAGTAAAGAAAATGGGCAAGAATGAGTCCAAACCTAAGAGGAAAAATAAAAATAAAAATAAAAATAAAGTGATGAAATAATGGTGTAATCAAGATTAGGTGACATGGCATTAAGACAAAAATTTAGCAAGTAGTGTGATATTATATATTCATAATTTTAGCAAGTGGTATGATAATACATGGCATTAACAAAACATCTATATCCTACACTCATAATTTTAGCAAGTGGGTAATAATACATAGCATTATGACAAAACATCATTATCCTACATAAATAATTTTAGCTAAACAAGGAAGATTCAAGGATTGAAAATTTGCCACCTAAAAAGGCAAACCTATCATACTTGATTAAGACAAAAGAAAAAGGAAATGAATCCCTAAATCAAAGGGACCTTGTCCCTTATCTTAAGAACATATTATCATAATTTTCAAAATACAAATCTCCTTTTTCTATGCATATCTTGACTAAGGAAGAGGAAGACAAGAACATGAGTTGTTTGTTTTCTAAAAAAATCAATCAAGTGCATCCTAATTGTGATAAGGTAGACCCATGATCATGAAAGGTGAATTATTTGATAGTCTATTTAAGCAAAATCCACCCTTATAACATTAGAATTTTGTCCAAGTGAGGGAGAGGAAAAATAGAAGTAAGGTAGAGTGAGGAAAGGAGAGGAAGAAAGAAGAAGGAGAAGTCTAGAGAAATAAGTGCTCAAGGTAAGTTTAACAATATTTCTTTTTGAAGAAATTTTTTAAAATTGTAATATTTATATGAGATTTTGACCTTAGAACTTTGATGATTGGTCGTGGATGTTACTTTATCATGTTACATATTATGTATGTTTGAATACTTGGGCTGGTGTAAATAGTTCTACATAGGTATGGCTATGGGTGGCAAAATTTTAAGTTTTTGTTTTTAAAATTTTGGAAAGAATCGGTAAGGAATTTAAACAAATAGTTAACATGAAAAATGTAGATCTATGTCTCACGTATATTTAGCCACTAGAATCACTCAATTTGGAGTCCGTATGAGGAAGATATGGTCTAATTAGTAAACAATGGTCAGAAAATGGTTAATCAAGGAAGAATATATTAGGATAACGTCTGTGTTTTAATTTCTAAGAACATTATGTAGGGAATTAAAATAAATGGTTAACATAAATATTATAGCTATATGTGTCACGGATTTTTAGCCACTGGAATCACTCAAGTTGGAGTCCATATGAGGTAGATATGGTTCGATTAGTAAGCAATGGTTAGTCAGTGAAGAATATGTTAGGATATTTTCTGTGTTTTAATTTATAGGAACATTATGTGGGAAATTAAAATAAATGGTTAACATAAAAATTATATCTATATATGTCATGGATTTTTAACTACTGGAATCACTCAATTTAGAATTCTTATGAGGGAGATATGGATATATTAGTAAGTAGAGGTCAGAATCTACCCAAGAAGAAATCAACTGTATTTTGAGGGAGTAATATCACCATAATTCCTTAATCTTTTGCTAAACTATTCAGCATAATAGTTTTAGATAATTGTTTTATCTTTAAATTGACACCAATATCACCTAAATCCGAGTTAAAATGGGGGAGTTATGCTCTGGTTAGTATGAGAAGGTCGGATAGGATGAAAACCTGCATCAAGAAAATAATGAAATAAAAATAATATTTAAAAAAGAAGAAGAATCTTAAAAATAAAAATAATAAATGAATAGTATATAACATAGCTATTGCCATTGTATGAATTTCTTATCATCTTAAGTGTGAAATTTTGACATGAAAATATTTTATAAAGTGATATTTGAAATGGTTATGTTCATGACATGAATACTAATGATTTTTGGTAATAATTATATTTTGATGAACATACTTGTTATTGAAATCATATTTTTGGCTATTATTGTGAAAAGAAAAGAAATGAACACATTCACATGGCAATCCGTGTGGTGCACCAGTAAGGGACGCCCTACCAACGGTTATGACTATGTTAATGAGAAAAGAAAGACAAAGTATGTCATGTCGGACGGAGCGAGAAAAGCTTGTACCAGAGAGTAAAAAAGATTCATTCTGACCGGAGTAGCTTGATATGAGAATAAATTGATAGTCATCATATGATATTCTAAAAATAGTTAATCATGTCATACATGTCATTACTGTATGATTCTCATATTCATAGATAAAGTACATTCATGTGACCAAAGATATTTACTGTAGTTTATACAGATGAACATGACATGATGAGCTATATTGATGATTATTTATTGTTGAACTTACTGGAATTTAATTCTCACTATATTTCCATATCATGTTTAGAAAATTAGTTAATCAGATTTTTCTATGGCTCTGGCTTTTAGTGCACGTTGGATCGAGTTACTCTATGATGGGCAGATATCAGAAACAAATAAAATATTTATGGTCGAGTTGGCTCAGATCCCGATGAAGGTGTAACCACCCGCACCAGTATCTCCGGAATTGGTCAACCAGAATAAATAAGATGTAGATATATTTATGTGTTTGATATATTGTACGTACGTTTTGATTAATGACGTATATGTGAACTCTATATTATATAATAATAATAATAAAAAATTGTTACATAATTGGTATCAGAGCAGGTCGATCCTAGATGGCCAGTGGGTGGATGGTTATCTGAATCGATCTTATAGTGTCTTGAATATGTTTGTAGTTGTGCTGTGTAGGGAATAAATAAGATGTAGATATTTATGTGTTTGATATGTTGTACGTACGTTTTGATTAATGACATATATGTGAACTCTATATTATATAATAATAATTAAAAAAAAAGTTGTTACATAGCATATAGCTGATACTCCCTTAGAGTTTGTAAAATTATTCACAAATGTTGCTTATGATCCTTTGAACTTAGAATATACTAATATATCATCAATAAATGCAATAACAAGTTGATCCAAAAATGGCTTAAGTACACTATTCATAAAATCCATAAATGCAGTTAGGGCATTTGTCAAACTAAATGACATCGTTAAGAACTCATAGTGCTTATACCGAGTTTTGAAAGCAGTTTTCAGAATATCCTCTACCCTTATCCTTAATTGATAATATCCAGATCTCAAATCAATTCTTTTTTTATTTAAATATTGAGCACACTATAGTTGGTCTAAAAAATCATCTATACGAGGTAATGGATATTTATTACTCACTGTCACTTTATTCAATTATTTATAATCTATGCATAACCGTAGTGATCCATCTTTCTTTTTCACAAATAGGACTAGAGCACCTCAAGGAGAATACTAGGACATATAAATCCATTCTCTAACAAGTCTTGTAACTAATTATTTTCAATTCCTTAAGTTCATTCGATATCATTCTATATAGGGATATAGATACTAGTTGGGTTCCAGGAAGTAAATTAATACCAAATTCTATTTTACGTTTCGAGAGTAATCCTTGCAATTCTTCAGGAAACATATTAGGAAATTTCCTAACCACTGGAACTTGATTTACACTGGTATACTTTATATCAACATCTCTCATCACTGCCAAATATTCTTGGCACTTTTTTGTAATAACTTATGGTATTAAAGCTGAAATTAAATTACTGGGTACCTCACTATGGTCTCTTTGTATAAAAAAATGAGATTCTTTAGGACTATTGAATTTAATCACCATAAGATGACATTCCAAAATGGCATGACATGATGTCAACTAATCCATTCTCAGTATCACATCAAAGTCTACCCTCTCTAAGCAACTGGGTACAATGGATATCACATGCAGAAACAATTATATTAAGCATACGTTTCAATTCTTTAAATTTTTTGGCACGCCTATTTCTTTCACTTTCAAGTAGAAATTGACCCATAGATACTTTTTAAAATGTCACAATATTCAATCAATCTAATACTAAGAAATTTAGCAAACTTGAAATAGAAAAGAAATTGAAATCCTATAGAATCCCTCAGCAGCACCTGAAGTATAAATATGTCTGACTCATATCTATACTAAAGGTCCTATTAAAAAAATCTTTGGCTCCGATAGCCACAGGAAAATTTAATGCTTTGATACCAACTTGTAATGTTCCTAATTTACAGACAAGTGAAATTTTTTTTTCATAATTAGATATTTACCATAACATGTACAACACTATTCTTTGTCGTGAAAATAGATACACATAACTTCTCTCATGTATACACATTATACAGTCGAAATTATAAATGTCAAAATAAAAATAGAAGCAAAAATCCTGCCTGTAGCGTTCAGAGCACACTCTACAATACAAATACAGTATAATTCAAAAACTGTGAGCCTAGGAAGCAACGTAGATTCACCCAAAGAATATGTCACCTAACTGATCACTTATCTGCAGGATTAGACTCTGTATTCTAATATGAAAAATGTGAAAATATTGTGTACTGAGTTTGACAACTCAGTGAACAGATAATACCTTATATGACCTCTTAGGTTAGTATATGGATGTACTCATGTTTTAAAATTTGCCACATAGAAAATACAGTTCAGAAGTACATTCATAGGGAACCCGTATTTCAAATATTCTCAAATCAAAGGTTATTCAGATATCCAAAACCATATTCAGCACGATATGATCATTAAACAAATGTTGTTATGCATTAAAATATTTCACAAGAAAACATTAGGAGGATCCTATATCAGAACCATCAAATATTCTCAAACATACAACAAGGGGTGATGTTGTGTTCAGCTATATAAGTTACAGTAAAATATTAAACTTTTGAGATAAAGTCATAACTTTTGTTGATGCATAATTAACATACTATATATGCACTGAAAATCCACTCTTTTTACATAATGCTCAAGAATGTTAGAGCTCTCAATACACTCAATTCACTCATTTGCTATACGTATAGTGATCAATCGACTTCAGTCACAATAAGTGATCAAGGAATGTGAGTTCATAATCCTACTGCCTCCCCACATTACTACTGTCACCCGGTTGGAGCGGCCTTCTCTTGGCTCACAGGCTAATAGGGTGTCCCCTACTCGATACCGTCTCAAGCCATACAACCCGTCGATATTCATCCATACATATAAATAAATAAATAAATAAATAAATAAATAAATATATATATATATATATATATATATATATATATATATATATGCATATTCATCAAATTCATTTCAATGTATAATTATCAAGCAACTCGCCATGAGATTTACGCTTGCCATTCAATCATAATTAGCAACTTTATAACTTTACAAATCAATGTCTCGTGCACATAATATTCACTTTACCAAATAATAATAAATACATTTTGAACCACATATTCAATGAGTTTCAAAATTCATTTTCAAAACCATACTCTTCTTGAACTATGTGCCAATTTATAAGTAAAACAAATATTTTAACACATTTCAGAAATTTATGATAGCATAAATAATTTGTAAACAAAACTAATTATACATTTAAGTTTAAAAAGAGCATGGAGTAAGTCATAGAAAGAATTATCTACTCACAGGGTTAGGGCTCCAGGTTGGACAGCTCCAAATATATTTTTCCAAGTCAAATCTAATCAAATAGACCTCAAAAACGAGTTCAGAGGGTCCAAAAACCTAGGAAATGACTTTGAAATCGCAAAATTTGGCCTCCGAGAACTTGGTCAACACTAGTCAATTAATGAGAGACTATTCAAGGGTGGAATTACTATTCACCGCTGAAAGTACTATTCATGTCGGTCTGATTTATTGTTCACGATGCACAAAAAGTTGTCAAATGGTTTAAAATTTTCATATCCTATAATTTATCTATCTCCTGAATTCATCTACGATGTCAGATTTCTAATTTAAAATCTCTAAATAGGAGTTTCATAGTTTACCTTTTAAAAAAAATTTCTACTTCCGATCTGCGACAATTCTTTGGTCGATTTGAAAAATTGTTCGGCTAATATTATAGTACTTTCGATCTTGAATCTAGTGGTACCCTTAGTTATGAGATCGGATGCTCGAAAGTAATATAGATCTAGAGAGAGAAAATAGAATCTCCTGATAAACCTATGGAAGATTTTTAAAAAATGATGAAGCGACCAAATAGCAATTTTCTAATTGTTGAAGGAAGTTCTTTAAATTTTATTATTTACATTTTGACCCCTAAATTTTTAAAATATTACACTTTGACCCCAAAATATTAATAAGTTTTCATTTTCATCCTTAAAACCTTTCAATTACATCTCTACTTCTTTATTTATTTTAATAATCTATACATAAATGAAAATGATTAAATCTTAGGGATGTTACAATGCATACATAGAAAATGTTTCTAACATTAAGGGAATAAGTAAATAGAGAAGACCTAATAGGAAAAATTAGAAATAACGTCCTAAAGAGAGGCAAAATTCTTGGGTAAGGAAGATAAATTTTTAGAAGTAAATGTTTTAAAATTTTAAGAAGATTGGATTAGAGTAATTTTTCCTAATCCAAGAGTTAGAGTTCTTAAATTTAACATCTTTGTCCATACATTTGGGCCTTTACATATGGATACTTCATAGAGTTTTTCCACTTCACATGAATTTTTTGTAAGGAAAATGGATAGCTCAAGCAAGAGATATAACATAGACTTGGATTAGGATATAGAGGTTGGACCAATAGCCCAAAAATCATGAAAGTGTGGCCAAGCCCTTTATAAGAGGTACGAATTTCAACCAAAACAAAAGAAATGGGCAAGAATGAGCCCAAATCCAAGAGGGAAAAATAAAAACCATGTGATGAAATTATAGTATAATAATAATCAAGATTATGTGACATGGCATTAGGACAAAATATCTATATTCTACACTCATAATTTTAGCAAGCCATGTGATGAAATAGTAGATAATAATACATGGCATTAGGACAAAACATCTCTATCCTACATAAATAATTTTAGCCAAGCAAGGGAGACTTAAGGGATGGAAAATTTTCACTTAAAAAGGCAAATTTATCATACTTGAGTAAGACAAAAGAAAAAGGAAATGAATCTCTAAATTAAAGGGACCTTGTCCCTTGCCTTGAGAACATTTTATCATAATTTTTCAAATAACAAATCTTCTTTTTGCTGTGCATATCTTGACTAAGGGAGAGGAAGACAAGAACATAATTTGTCTTCCCCTAAAAGGCAATCAAGTGCATCCTAATTGTGATAAGGTAGACCCATAATTATGAGATGATGACCACTTGATAATTTTTTTAAGCAAAAATCACTCTTATAACATTAGAATTTTGTCCAAGTAAAGGAGAAGGAAAAAAAAAGCAGGGTAGAGTGAGGAAATAAGAGAAAGAAAGGAGAAGAGAGAAAGAAAGAAGAAGGAGAAGTCTAAAGGACTAAGTATGTAAAGTAAGTTAGCTTAATATCCACTTGAATCCATCTTTTCTCTTCATCCTTAGGGTTCACAACTCACCCCCTTTCTTATTCAAGCTACTGAAAAAGTTAAGAGAATGGAGGAATCTTGTCACTTCCTTTAAGAGAAAATAAAAAAAAAAGAATTCACTAAGTGAGTTAGGGAGATCTTTAGGTAGTTTTAACAATATCTCTTTTTGAAGAAAATCTTTAAAATTTGTAACGTTTATATGGGATTTTGATCTTAAAACTTTGATGAAATTTAAAATATTTTTGTCACGACCCTAATTTTAGGGCACGTGAAATCCATATACCATACACATATATTTTCCATAAATGTACATAATGCCATTCTTTATCATATAAACCAATACATATAAGTTCCCATACACATATACAATATACAGTTTACGTCTATAAACACCAGAGTAACAGTAGAAGCAAGGATCCTGCCTGTGACGTTCAGAGCAACTCTAGAGTACAAATATTTTACAAATATAAAACATTGAGAGCATAGAAACAATGTAGGCTCACCACTGGAGTACGACCTCTAGTCGATCACGTGGCTGTTGGACCAAACTCTATGTCTTTATCTGAAAAATAGATCCACATTGTGTAGTGAGTTTTACAACTCAGTGAGCAGATAATACCTCCTATGACCTCTTAGGTCAACATATGGATGTACTCATATAATAAAATTTATGTTATCAAAAATTACATTTCAGAAGTACATCCACATGGGACCCGCATTTTTAAATATTCTCTGTTCAAAAATCATAATCAGGTTTTTCAAACCGTATGCGGTACTGTATACACAATGCTAATGTCAAGTTCAAAATCATATTCAATATTGTAAAATCATTAATCAAATTATGCTATGCTTCAAAACATTTCTCATAAAATATTCGGAGGATCCCATATAAGAACCACCACATCAGAGTCTAATCCCCTTCCGTACCTTGGTAGTATAGGATTTGCCTAAACTCAGCCTTTTGCTGAGGTTTGCCCTACTACCATTCAAGAGGACACGCGAAGGGACTCTATGTGGGTCTTTTCCCAAGCACACAGCAAGGAAAGGCAAATAACATCTCATATAACTGGTATCTCGCCCATATATAGGAGGCATTCCGCTCTCTTTTACATATAATCTCCCGTGTGTTGGCCCTCACACGAGGCTAGCACCACCTCCCCTGCTAGCTGAGGCAATCAAGGTGCGCACTAGGGCTAACATCACCTGCTGTTAGCAGACAATGTTTTTAATAGGATTCCTCTACAGAAAATACCACATGCACATATGCCATATAATACAGTATAAAATTCTCAATATAAAATAGACTTTCAGTCTCAGTATATTTCTTCTGTCAAAACTTCCTAATTAAGGGAATCATATACACATGCCTATATCCGAGGCAAAATATCATTGTATAAATCAATATCACATGCATAACATATTTCCATTGTCATATAATGAGAAATGCATTTAGAAATAACATATTCAAAGCATTTCAAAACCCATTTCAAAAATCATACTCTTCTTGAACTAGATATTGTTTCTCAACCATTCCAGATATTCAAAATCATTTCAGAAATATATAAATGTACAAATAACATGTAATCATACTCATTTATCAATGTAAAGTTCAAGAAGAGTAAAAACAAGCCAAAGAAAGAATTATCTACTCACAAGTAAGGGCTCCAGATTGGACAGCCCTAAAATCCTCGTTTCTGGTCTGAATTCGGTAAAACAAACTCCAAAATCGAGTCCAGAAGGTCCAAAAACTTAAAAAATGACTTCGGGAGTTTAGTCACTATTCACCGCCGGAAAATACTATTCACCTTCACAAATTTTTTTACTGAATCAACAAAATGAATTCATATCCTAATATTTATCTAGTTTCTGAATCCATCTACGGAGTCAGATTTCTAATTAGAAGTCTTTAAGTAAGGTTTTTTCAGAACTTACCTTTTACCAACATTTTCTACTTCAGATCTACAGCGATTCAACGGTTGATTTGAAAAACTGATCGGTCAAAACTAAAGTACTCTTTGTCCTGAATCCAATAACACTTTCAGTTCTGAGATCGGAAGCCCATAAACACTCCAAATCGAAAGATAAAATTGGATGTTACTATTCACTCACTATTCACTACTATGCATCTTTCCTGTTTTATTTTCTTTCTGATACTTCGTCGCCCCCGGTTTCATTTTATCATTCTATTTTTTTAATATAATAATAATTATTAAATAATTAATAATAGGATTTTCTTTTATAAAAATTCATATAAATTTCGTTTTTCATCATAAAATATCTTAAAAATTTCTAAAAATTTCCATTCTCATAAATATTTAGTTAAACTCTTAAATCATAATTTTTTTTGATAAAAATCGTTATAAAATAAATTTTGAAATGAATATCTTTATTCATATTAAAAGAAAGAATATTTCTAAAAATACAATAAAAATTCTTTAGAAGTCGGTATAATTATTTTAAGCAACACAATACTTCTTTTACTTAAAAGTCCACTTACTTTTAACAAATCATAATATTTCTACATAAATAAAATATATTTGCTTATAGCGCAGCAAAACATAAATTCTCATATTTCTTTTGTAATTTTTTACTCCATGTAATAAATATACATATTTTCACGGTTCTTATCTCTATTGTCAAAATTCTCTCTTTTATTCTAAATTTCATTTAATTGAGATTTTCGTTAAATTTTACGGTTATTACAATTTTCTACCTTGATGATTGGCCATGGATGTTGCTATATCATTTTACATGTTGATCTTGCATGTGATGGATGTTTTGAATACTTTGATTGGTGTGAAAAGTTCTGCATAGATATGGCTATGGGTGGCAAAATTTTAAGAATTTTATGCTATTGTTATATATATTTGAATGTGGTAAAAAAATTGATGGAATATGATTAGATTGATAAAATGAGTATAGCCTTAAACACTTAGAATAAAACCATGAGAAATTTCTATTAGGAAACACCCTTGATAATACATGATTTGATTTCTATTTTATTGAGAAATAGATGATGGAATATGTTATTTGGAGTAACCAAGGAAGCTTCTATTTTTGAAATTCTGGAAAGAACCAGTTAGGAATTAAAAGAAATTGTAAATATAAAAAATGTAGATATATGTCTCACAGATTTTTAACCACTGTAATCACTCAATTTGTAGTTTTTATAAGGGTGATATGGTCAGATTAGTAAGCAGTGGTCAAAAAATAGTTAACTAGGGAAGAATATGTTAGGTAAACTTCTGTGTTTGAATTTTTGGAAAAAATCTGTAGGGAATTAAAAGAAATAGTTAAAAAATATATAGATATATGTCTAATGGATGTTTAGCCACTAAAATCACTCAATTTGAAGTTTATATGAGGGAGATATGATCAGATTAGTAAGTAGTAGTCAGAACCCACCCAGGAAGAAATAATAGTGAAATTAAAGGAGTACTAACACTAAGATTTCTTAAGATTTTGCTAAAATATTCAACATAAAATTTTTATAGGATTTTATTAGCTTTTAATAGGCTTTAGAATCACTTTAATCAGAGTTTAAATGAGGGATTTATGGTCTGATTAGTTAGAAAAAGTCTCAGAACATGGCCATGCCATGTTTTGGGTTGCTTTAGAATAGCTAGACTATGTTCGAGGCTATTTTGAAGCATGTTTGAAGTATTTTTCAAACATGGCCGTGTTGGGTGTTGGATTATTTTATTTTTCACTATTTTTTACTTGAAAATAGCCTTGTTTATTGAAGGACTTTTAGGAAACATATATCCAAGAAAAATGGTTTTAAAAATGATGATTTTTGTATCACAAAACACCATTTTCTTTATTTGAGTCAAAATAAGTGTTGGGAGCTAGTCTAACTTATTCTCAACCTTTTTCTACCCTTAACAAACCTCATTAACTAAATTGAAGAATAATACCTTCTAATCTTTGTGAGAGAATGTTTTGAAAATAATGTATGTAGGAGGAAAGTGATTAGAGGCCAAGAATAAAGAAAATAAAGAGATAAAAATAATTTTTAAGAAAGAAGAAGAATCTTATAAATGAAAATAAGAAAGGACTAGTGTATCCCCTAGCCATTGCCATTGCACTAACTCCTTACCATCTTAAGTGTGTGATTTTGACATGAAAATATTTTATAAAGTGATATTTGGATATGATTATGTTCATGGCATGATTATATTTTATCAATAATTTTTGAAAAAGAATATGATTTGATAATAAATTATGGCATGTGTACATAATGTAAAAATTTATTGAAATCATATTTCTGGCTATTAATGTGAAAAGAAAAGAAAAGAGACGAGCATGGTCATATGACGATCCGTGTGGTGCACTAGTAGGAGACGTTTTATTCACAGCTATGATTCTACTAATGAGAAAAGAAAGAGAAGTGTGTCACGTCGGACGGAGTGAGAAAAGGCCGTATCGAAGAGTAGAAAATACTTACCCTGATCGGGGTAGTTTGATATGAGAATAAGTTTATAGCTATAGCATGATATTCTGAGAATAGTTATTCATGCCATACATGTCATTACTATACAATTTTTATGTCCATAGATAAAGTGCATTCATGTGACCTAAGACATTTGTTGTAGTTTATACAAATGAACATGATATGATGAGTTATATTGATGATGATTATGATTTATTGTTGAACCTATTGGGATTTAATTCTCATAATATTTCTATATCATGTTCAGAAAGCTAAATATGTAGATTTTCTCTATGACTCTGGCTTTTAGCATACGTTGGACCGTGTTACTCTATTTTGGGATGAACCTAGTAATTAATAAGGTGTCTGTGGTCGAGTTAACTAAGATCTCAGTGAAAGTGCAACCACCCGTACCCGTATCTTTGGTACTAGTCAACAAGGATAAATAGGATGTAGACATATATGTGTTTGAGTTTGTACTAACGTTTTTTTATTAATGATGTGTATGTGGACTCAAAATTGTATCAGTGTTAAGGATAGACCTTAAACCTTAATTATGCTTGATTAAATTAATTGAATGTTATTATGAGTTAAGTAGTTATAACTAAAAAGGTAATGACTTCATGGGATTTTACAAATATATATATATATTAAAAAAGAAGTTGTTACATAATTGGTATCATAGTAGGTTAATCCTAGACGGCTAGTGGGGGATGGTTATTTGAATCGATCTTACAATGTATTGAATATGTTTGTGGTTATGTTGTGTAGAGGATCAGTAATTTCATATAGGTAAGAAATTACTAGTGTTTCCTATCTATATGCCGAGGTGGTGTTATGACTATTGTAAATATTTTTGAATTAACTATTAGGCTTGATCAACTCAATAGCAGCATAACTCTATTTTTTGCCACAGTAGAATATGGTACCACCAAGGAGGAACCCAACAAACAATACAGAAAAAACCCTACACAACTGAGCTACAACAATTTGAGACCAAGTCACAGCCACTAATTAAATTCAACATATTCAAAACAATAACAACCTGAATGGAGAAAACAATGCAAACAACTAAGTAGCCAGAAACAATAATAGCCTATTTGAGTTCTTGAGAATCAGGCCATTTTCTTTCCAAGGCAGCTATGACCCAACTATAGTCAAAAGATGGATAAAGGAACTGGAGAAAATCTTTGAGGTGATGGGTTGTATTGATGAGCAGCAAGTTATCTTTGATGCATATATGTTGAAAGATGAAGCTGAGTGTGATGTGAACCCCTAATAAGAACCTCACCAAGAGTAGTGAGACCTGGAATCAATATAGGATCCAATTAGAAGGATCGTGTTCTAATTCAGATTTATAACAAAATAAATTAAAAAAGAAAATGACCTTGACCCGTTATCTATAAAGAGATAAGAACCAAAGGTATAAAAAATATTATAGATGCCATACTCAAGAAAAGAGAGGAAGATTGTGAGTGATAAGCCTTATTTGAAAGCCACAAAAAAAATCTTAATAAGTTCAGAAATTTTTTTTGAAGAACTAAAGAGAAAATACTATCAATATTATTAATGATAATCTGTCATTGTTCAAGAGCATACATGTCTATTTATAGACCAATAACCTAAACTATTAAGGAAAACTACATAGGAAACTCTTACAGGGTAAAGAAAATTAGAAATAGGAAACTCTTCTAGAAACTATCAAATAGGAAACTTTCATAGTTAAATAAACAAAACACTACAAGTAAATAAATCAGAAAAAAACGTAGGTTAAATTGGACCATTAAATAAATCCTTTATTTTGGGCATATATTTAGTCTTTAACTTTCAATCTTCTTGTACTTTAGGTCCATATTCATATTGGCGGGTCTTGGCCCATAGTTAAGTGGATTTTAATGATATAGACTAGTCTTGACTCTTCTTTACTAGTATTGCAGTTTTCTCTTTGATGGGCCTATAGAATTAGACCATTAAGTGCTTCTTTGTATATTTTAGCCTGAGCTTTTGTGATAGGTCCAACTGGAACTTAAAATGGGTATGCATTCTATTTTCGTTTGTCAGCCCTAGCCATGATCTCATATTGTTATCACTCAAATCTCTATCAACTATATCAAAACCCTCTCTATAATACTCTTCATCTTCAACACTCTCCTTTGATTGAACTCTCCTCCTCCTACGTATATTAGGAGTGTTTTGTGACTCTTTCACACATGCATTCTCTACTCAATCTAACCGTTCATGAATCTGCTCTTTCTCCACTCTAAAAAATCTTCTCATCTCACTTACTAAAGCTTCCAACATCAACTTTGGATCCACCATTCCCGACACACCTTCGAAAGTATTTTTGTCTTTGTTGTGTGACATGATTTTCCTGCAAAATAATGTTAAAGTAAAAAAAATTCTCACAACACTAGCTCACTTGTTTCTCTCAAGATTAATGGCATTCACACTCATGTTTACTCAAATTTTGACTTTTACCCTTTTATAAGCTCACGCTCTCTTGCCTTTTTCTTTTCCAAGTCCCCTCTTTCAGTTTTTTATTAAACTCAGATAAACTCAAACAAAAATCTTCCAACAATTCAAACTCAACTAATAGAATGCAAAGAGTAAAGGAAGAAAGAAAAAGAACAGAATTTTAAGAAGTAAAGGGAACAAAGCAATAAAACTTTAGGAAAAAAAAGAAATTAAACACAAGATAAGCAATTGAATAAGAAAATCACAATAAGAAGCAACTAGAATAGAAAGAAATCAATGATTAGAGGAAATAAAACAATTGAGATAGGAAAAATAATCAAAGCAAGAAAAGCAAACGAAATAAATATCAAAGCAAGAACAACAATTGATGCAAACAAAATTATTGGTTTTCTTTTTTTTTTAGACTAGATTGCACAAACTAGGTGAAAGCTTGAATTTCCACAATACTGAGTTCTAAACTTTTTTTTCTGAATTCTTTTTTTTTCAAATTTTTTCTTCAGATATGTATGTGAAACAAGAACACAAGAAATCAAAAGAAGAAAAGAAAAATGAAGATTACAAGAAAAAAAAGATCACATGATACTGAATAATAACAAGAAAACAAATAAATAGGATAGGTTAGAACTTAGGCTTTGATACCAAATGATGTGAACCCCTGATAAGAACCTCACCAAGAGTAGTGAGACCCTGAATCAATATGAGATTCAGTTAGAAGGATCGTGTTCTAATTCAGATTTATAACAAAATAAATTAAAAAAACAAAATGACCTTGACCCGTTATCTATAAAGAGATAAGAACCAAAGGTATAAGAAATATTGTAGACTCCACACTCAAGAAAAGAAAAGAAGATTGTGAGTGATAAGTCTTGCTTGAATACCACAAGAAAAATCTTGATAAGTTCAGAAAAGTTCTTTGAAGAACCAAAGAGAAAACACTATCAATATTATTAATGATAATCTGTCCTTGTTCAAGAGCATACATGCCTATTTATAGGCCAATAACCTAAACTAACAAGAAAAACTATATAGAAAACTCCTAAAGGGTAAAGACAATTAGAAATAGGAAACTCTTCTAGAAAATAGCAAATAGGAAACTTTCTTAGTCAAATAAACAAAACATTATAAGTAAAGAAATCAGAAAAAAGTAGGCTAAATTATACCATTAAATAAATCCTTTATTTTGGGCCTATATTGTAATATCCATAATTTTTTTATTAATAAAAGTACATAAATATTTAATTAAAGAAATAAAATTTATTAGACAATTTTTAAATATCTAAGAAAATATAAGCCTTAGAAATTCTTAACCTTATGTGTATGCATAGAAAATGTTTCTAACATTAAGGGAATAAGTAAAGAGAGAAAACCTAATAAGAAAAATTAGCAATAACAAACTAAAGAGAGGCAAAATTCTTGGGTAAGGAAGATAAATTTTTGGCAAGTAAGTAAAGGTCTTAAAATTTCAAGAAGATTGGATTAAGGTAATTTTTCCTAATTCAAGAGTTAGAGTTCCTAAGTTTAACATGTCCACCCATACATTGGGTTTTCATCTATGGAAACTTCATATAGAGTTTTTTTCACTTCACATGAGTTTCTAGCAAGTTAATTGGATAGCCCAAGCAAAAAATAAAACTTAAACTTGGACTAAGATATAAAAGTTGGACCAATAGCTCAAAAATTATGAAAATGTGACCAAGCCCCCATGAAAGGAAAAATTTCAGCCAAAGTAAAGAAAATGGGTAAGAATGAGCCCAAATCCAAGAGGGAAAAATAAGAAACATGTGAGAAAATATTAGTGTAATAATAATTAATATTAGGTCACATGGCATTAGGACAAAGCATTTATATCTTATATTCATAATTTCAACAAGTAGGTAATAATATATGGCATTAGGACAAAACTTCTATATCCTACATTCATAATTTCAAATAGGTAATAATACATAACATTATGACAAAACATCCTTATCCTACATAAATAATTTTAGCCAAGCAAAGGAGACTTAAGGGCTGAAAATTTGCCACCTAGAAAGGCAAGCCTATCTACTTGAGTGAGACAGAAGAAAAAAAATTAAATCCCTAAATCAAAGGGAGCTTGTCCCTTGTGTTAAGAACATTTTATCATGATTTTCAAAATAAAAATCTCCTTTTGCTATGCATATCTTGATTAAGGGAGAGGAAACCAAGAACATGAGTTGTTTTTTTCCCAAAAAACAACTAAGTGCATTCTAATTGTGATAAGGTGACCCATGATTATGAGAGGTGAACAACTTGATAGTTTATTTAAGCAAAGCCCACCCTTATAACATTATAATTTCATCCAAGTAAGGGAGAGAAAAAATAAAAATAAGGTAGAGTGAGGAAAGGAGAAAAAGAGAGGTGAAGAGAGGGAGGAAGGAAGAAGAAGAAGTTTAGAGGACTAAGTATTCAAGGTAAGTTAGCTTAATCTCGACTTGAATCCATCTTTTCTCTTTATCCTTGGGGTTCAAAACTCACCCTCATTCTCTTATTTAAGCTGCTAGAAAAGTTAAAGGAAGAGGGGAATCTTGCTACTTCCTTCAAGAGGAAACAAGAAAAAAAATTCATTAAGTGAGTTAGGGAGATCTTTAGGTAGGTTTAACAATATCTCTTTTTGAAGAAAAGCTTTGAAATTTGTAACATTTATATGGGATTTTGATCTTAGAACTTTGATGAAATTTACAATATTTGCTACTTTGATGATTGGTCATGGATTTTGGTATATCATGTTACATGTTATCTTGCATATGATGGATGTTTTGAACATTTTAGTTGGTGTGAAAAGTTCTGCATAAGTATAGCTATGGGTGGCAAAATTTTAGAATTTCTATGCTCCTATTTTGTATATTTAAATGTGGTGAAAAATTGATGAAATCTGATTAGATGTAAATTAGGAAGAAAATGGAAGATGACGTAATAAAATGATGAACTAAAACCTTAGGAAATGTTTGGTTAGGAAACTGGATTTCGGAGTAAACAGGGAAGCTTCTGTTTTTGAAATTTTGGGAAGAATCGGTTAAGAATTAAACAAAATGATTAAAATAAAAATGTAGATATATGTCTCACGGATTTTTAGCCACTGGAAACACTTACGTTCCGTTTGGTACACAGAAATAGGGTGATGGAATGGGAATCTAGATTCCCATTCCATCACTTGTCATGTTTGGTTGGCAGTATGGGAAGAGCAATGGCGTGAGGCAAGGTAATGTTTATTACCTCTGAAAGGCAAGGGAAACAGATAGAATGGGTGGGAATCACATGTAAAAATATCATTTCACCCCTACCCCTGCTTTATTGCTCTGATTGTACAATTTTCTCTCAGCTCTGCAACAAGGGATTATTTTGATGCAAGGGAACAGAAAAATAGATGATAATAATTAAAAGCAAGGCTATTATAAATTATAATCTTTACTAAAAATTTAATATAATATTATACATAGAAAAATGGCATTAAAGAAATCTTGTTACTAAAACAAAATGGTTTTACCGTTAAAGTGTTTTCAGTAAATAAATTCATAAATAATAAATAAATAAAAAAATATAATCTTTAAAATATTTAAAAAATAAAAAAATAACTTCCTACTATTTTCTTCACAGATTATAAGTTATTTATTATTGATAAATAAAATAAAAAATAATATTTAAATTATTTCTCAATTTTATTAATATTTTTAATAAAAAAATATTATTATTTATTTTTGTATTTATATTATTTTTAAATAAATTTTTAAAGTTAAATAATATTATTTTATTATTTTTATACTTTAAGGGTATTTTTGTCTTTTTGTCCGCTTTCCATTCTATTACGTACCAAACGTAATTTTTTTTATATTATTCCATTATATTCCATTCCATTCTCAATTCTCTTTTCCATTCCTTTCTTTGCCTCCAACCAAACAGTACCTTAATTTGGAGTTCAGATGAGGGAGATATTGTCCGATTAGTAAGTAGTGGTCAGAAACTAGTTAATCAGGGAAGAATCTGTTAGATATGCTTCTGTGTTTGAATTTTTGGGACAAATATGTAGGGAATTAAAAAAAATGGTTCACATAAAAAATATAGATATATGTCTCAAGAATTGTTAGCCACTGGAATAAATCAAATTGGAATTCATATGAGGATGATATGGTCAGATAAGTAAGCAGTGGTCAGAAAATAGTTAACTAGGGAAGAATATGTTAGGTAAGTTTTTGTGTTTAAATTTATGGGATAAATCTATAGGGAATTAAAAGCAATGCTTAACATTAAAAATATAGATATATGTGTCACAAAGTTTTAGCCACTAGAATCATTCAAATTGAAATCAATATGAGGGAGATATGGTCAGATTAGTAAGCAGAGGTCAGAAACTAGTTAACCAGGGAAGAATATATTAGGTAAACTTCTGTGTTTGAATTTTTCGGTAAAATATGCAAGGAATTAAAAGAAATGGTTAACATAAAAAATATAGATATATGTATCACAAATTTTTATCCACTGGCATAATTCAATTTGGAATCCATATGTGAGAGATATAGTCAGATTAGTATGTAAAGGTCTAAATCTACTCTAGAAGAAATAACATTGAATTTGAGGGAGTAGTAACACCACGATTATTTAAAATTTCACTAAAATTTTCAATATAAGGGTTTTAGAGGTTTTTTTTATCTTTAAATTGACACCAAGATCACCTTTATCGGATTTAAAATGTGGGTGTTATGCTCTGATTAGTGAGAAAGGAAAATAATATTTAAAAAAGAAGAAGAATCTTATAAATAAAAATAATAAATGACTAGTGTATGCCCTAGCCATTGCTATTGCATAATCTCCTTACCATCTTATGTGTATAATATTGACATGAAAATATTGTATAAATTGATATTTAAAAATAGTTATGATCATAACATGATTGCATTTTACCAATGATTTTTGGTAGTGATTATGCTTTAATGATAAATTATGGCATGTGAGTATAATGAACATACTTGTTATTAAAATCATATTTTTGGCTATTAACGTTAAAAGAAAAGAAAATAGGCGAGCACGATCACATGGCGGTCCGTATAGTACACCAGTAGGGGACACCCTACTCAGGACTATGATTATGTTAATGAGAAAAGAAAAAGAAAATATGCCATGTCAGACGGCGCGAGAAAGCCCCATTCTGGGGAGAGTAGAAAGTACTCTCCCTGATTAAGGTAGCTTGATATGTAAATAAGTTGATAGCCATCATATGATATTCTGAAAATAGTTATTCATGTCATACATGTCATTACTATACAATTTTTATATGCATAGATAAAGTGCATTCATGTGACCTAAGGTATTTGCTGTAGCTTATACAGATGAACATGACATGATGAACTATATTGATGATGATTATAATTTATTGTTGAATCTACTGGGATTTAATTCTCATTATATTTTCATATCATGTTCAGAAAACTAGTTATGCAGATTTTTCTATGGCTCTAGTTTTTAATGCAGGTTGGATCGAGTTACTCTATGTTAGGCAGATTCTAGTAATTAATAAGGTGTTTGTGGTCGAGTTGACTAAGATCCCGGTGAAGGTGCAACCACCTGCACCCGTATCTTTGGAATTGGACAATATGGATGAATAAGCTGTAGATATTTATGTGTTTTATTTTTGTACGAACTTTTTGATTAATGATGTGTATGTGAACTCAGAATTATATCAGTATTAATAGTAGACCTTATACCTTGATTATGTTTGGTTAAATTAATTGAATATTATTATAGGTTAAGTAATTAGAGAAGTAAAGAAGTAATGACTTTATGGGACTTTACAAATATATATATATATATATATATATATATATATATATATATATATATATATATATATATATATATATTAAAAAAAATGGAGTTGTTACGTATATTCAGTCTTTGGCCTTCAATCTTCTTGTACTTTAAGTCCATATTCAAATTGGCGGGTTTTAGCCCATAGTTAAGTGGATTTTAATGATATGGACTAATCTTAACTCGTCTTTACTAGTATTGCAATTTTCTCCTTTATGGGCCCTTAGAATTAGACCATTAAGTGTTTCTTTGAATATTTTAACCCGTGCTCTTGTGATTGGTCTAATTGGGACTTGAAGTGAGTCCGTATTCTATTTTCATTTGTCAACCCTAGCCATGTTCTCATCAGAGTGTTGGTGGCGTGAGGCCAAATAACTGATAATTCATTAGAAAAGGCAGATCACTTAGCAGGTGTTTAAGGACCTTTTCCTAGAGAAGTACTTTCCAAGTGCTGTGTGGGTTGAGAAAAAGATCGTATTTCTCCAATTCAAATAGGGTAACATGTCAGTAGATTAATACATCGCTAAGTTTGAGGAGTTTTCTAAGTTCTCCTCTTACTTGAGGTTTAACCCTGATGAAGCGTGGAAGGCTATTAAATTTAAAGCAAGACTGAATCCAGATATCAGGAATAGGTGATAGCCTAGGAAATAAGGGAGTTTGTGCCTTTGATAAATAAATCTAGACCATTAGAGAAGAGTTTAAGGGTAGTGGAGGACGAGAAGCAAAGGCGAAACCTGTGGAAGAGGAAGAAATGTTTCCCCAACCTTGGCAAAAACGTAAGGGTAAGAAGATATGGAGGTGGTAAGAGGCCATTGACTATAGGTCACTGACCTTTCCAAAAAGAACAAGCCACAGTTAAGTGCACTAAGTGTGGATGTATGCATGGTAACCGACCATACTACATAGTATAGGATATCTACTTTAAATACGGACAAAAATGTCATTTTGTGAAGAACTGCCCACATAATATAGGGAACCAGCAAGAACAGAGGTCTCAGGTAAAAGGAAGAGTTTTTACCCTGAGCGGTCAAGAAGTATCTCAATCCTTTGAAATAATTCAAGGTACGTGCTACATCTATGAATTTGCTCTTACGATGTTGTTTGAATTTGACACTAGTCATTCATTTATATTAGAAGAATGTATTAGGAAGTTTCAGTATTGTCACGGCCCCAAATGATGGAACACATGACCGGCACGGCATAAGGGTTTCCCCCTAGCCGTAAGCCTAACACATAGCATGTACAAACATCCTGCACACAATTCAGAGTACATAATAAATATAACTGGCCACATATGCCACATCCAGTATAAGAAAATACTGTATATATAAATATATATCATGAATCCAACATTCGTGATTCAACTTGGCCCATGGCCTCATAATACAAATATCGTTGTAAAACATAAAACCGTTTTTCAAACAACACATCAAAATACGCAAGAAGCGAGGATCCTGCCTGTAAATTCATGGAGGTACATTAGATATAAACTAAACTAGACAAATAGTATAAAAGAGCCTTGCCCAGACTGGGGCTCACCAACACCAACACTATATTCAGTCTCCTACGAAACTGTAGCTGGATCAAAGTCTCTTTGACTATCTGTGGGGAGGAAACAGAAGAGGGGTGAGACCACATCTCAGTGAATGGGTAAATCACACTATAACAGAAACAGGGCAAACCAAGCACGAGTGTTTCGCAATGAGTTTAATAATTGAAATTAAAGTGTAAAGATAATAATAGGAACATTAAGCATTTAACCATAATTTACTAAAAGAAAAGTTAAACAGTTCAAACGTATGTTCAAAAGATAAAACATGATTTAAATCAGTAATCGTAAAGCAAATCAATTGTGCATGGTAAGTAATAAATGAAGTTATTTATGCAATCACAATGATGAATGAGATTGTTTAGAAATATTTAATCTTTAAGGAAAAATGCACTAGTTTATTGGAGGTCTTTCTTAATAGATCTATCATCTTCCCCAAGCACATAGCAAGGTTGTGGCAATCACTGTAGGCGTAGACATAAGTCCACCCTAAATTCTCCAAGCATATAGCAAGGGTGTGTCAATCACTGTAGGCATAGACATAAGTCCACCCTAAATTCCCCCAAGCACATAGCAAGGGTGTGGCAATCACTGTAGGCGTAGACATAAGTCCACCCTAAATTTCCCAAGCACATAGCAAGGGTGTGGCAATCACTGTAGGCGTAGACATAAGTCCACCCTAAATTTCCCAAGCACATAGCAAGGGTATGGCAATCACTGAAAGGGTTCCTCCAACGAAAAACATTTGAAAATATGCTATTCACAGAGTTTAAAGTAAAACATTTTAATAACTTTATAATAATGCTATAATTCTCCATCTAACTCTATTCATGCATAAAACTTTGTTCTAAAATATGCCTCATCCATGGATTCCCATGGAGACCTTTATCATCATAAACTTTTCCTTTAAACATAAATTGTCCATAGACGTCGCATAGATGCTCGCCATGCATCAAATCATTTCATGGCTAACTTAGTTCATTTCTATGACTAAGTCTGCATTTCTATAAATCTAGCTCAATGGAGAATTATCAGTCTAGATGCTTGCCCTGCATACCTAGGGTTCAACTAGGATTGAAATTTATAATTTCTAACATGGTTGGAACATATTGGTTTTCAAAGCGGTAAAACAATTTAGCATACATTCCAACTAGTTAAAATCATACGAGAGAGTTATAAACCGAATTCGTAAATCATGCGCTATAGTATGAAAAACCCACTCACCATACTAGGAGTCCAACAACGAGAATTTTAGCTCGTGGTGGTTCAACAACCTAGAAAACATAGACATAACATGAGAATTCGATAAACCCTAAACGTACTGTTCATGCCGGAAACACTATTCATGCCGGCCAGAAAACTAACCCTAAACCTAAAAACCTTATATTCAAGCATAGAAACTAATTCTAAGACTATCTATGGAAAGAATTTTGGAAGAACGAAGCTTAAAACGTGATTGGACGGAGTTTTACCTTGGAGGTTACTGTTCACGCGATTTTCCGGCGACATTTCGACGGTTTTCCGGCGACATTTCGACGGTTTTCCGACGAGACTGATCGGTGGGGTTTGTAGCTGTCCTTCCCACGAGTCCAACGGTACCTTGGTAGCTCGAATCGGGTGTTCGGATGGTGAGATATCTTAGAGAGAAGGTGGATAAAATTCTAGAGAGAGAGAGAGAGTTCAGGTGCAGGAGAAAAATGAAGGAGAAGGGAGGAGGCTGTAGAAATATGCAGAAACATCCCGAAGCACGGCCTAGCCGTGTCCTGGAGCACGGTTGTGATTCGGTGCTATAGTGCACCTTGTTTTTGCCGAATTGGACAAAATGTCAAACATGAAAGTTGTAGCCCTTTCTCTTAGCTTTCATTAGCCACTTGAATCACCTAATTTGGAGTTTATATGAAGGAGTTATGAATAACATAGTGAGAAAAGGTCCAGACCACACTACGCTGCAGGTTTTACCTCTTATCACTATAATATTCACGAAATTAGCAAAAGTTCCCAACATCAAAGTTGTATATATATGTCTTATCTTTCAACAAAAATTGGAATCACTTAATTTAGATTTCATATGAGAGAGTTATGCTTGTATGAGTGAAGAAAGGTCAGAAACGCTCTAAAATTTTACGTTGTTCTCAATTTCCTTGTTTCAAATGATTTGTACTTAACCTTCAAAGGTTTTATTAGCAGAGGGTTATTACATTCTCCCCTCCTTATAAAAATTTGGCCCCTGAATTTTACAAAAACCAACAACATGAAAACATAAGACTACTCTTGGAACAGCTGTGGATACTTCTCTCTCATGACGTCCTCTACTTCCCACGTAGCTTCCTCTTTGGAATGATTCTGCCAGATCACCTTCACTGTAGGGATATTCTTAGACCTCAACTTTTTTACTTGTCTATCAACAATGGCCACGGGTTTCTCTTCGTAGGCCAACTTGTCATCCAAAAGGATTTTCTGCGGTTGAATCACATGAGATGGATCGGGTAGATACTTCCTTAACATCGAGACATGGAAGACTGGATGCATTTCACTCAATCCAGGTGGTAGGGCTAGGTGGTATGCCACTGTTCCTACCCTATCCAAAACTTCAAAGGGTCCAATATACCTCTGGCTTAACTTTCCTTTCTTACCAAACCGCATGATTCCCTTCATGGGTGAAACTCTGAGGAACACGTGATTGCCTAGAGAAAATTCAACTCCCGACGCCTATGGTCCACATAAGCCTTCTGACGACTTTGTGTAGTTAAAAGCCATTCCCTTATCAACTTGACCTTCTCTATGGCATCTTGCACCAAGTCTGGCCCTAGCAGCTTGGCTTCTCCAACTTCAAACCATCCAACGGGAGATCGGCACCTTCTCCCATAAAGAGCTTCAAAAGGTGCCATTTGAATACTGGCTTGATAACTGTTGTTGTATGCAAACTCATTTAATGGCAGGTATCCTTCCCAACTACCACCAAAGTCCAAAATACATGCTCTAAGCATATCCTCCAGAATTTGAATCGTGCGTTCTGACTGGCCATCTGTTTGGGGATGAAAAGCGGTGCTTAGATCCAACCTCGTCCCCAAAGCTTCTTGAAAAGCTTTCCGAAACCTTGCCGTAAACTGTGGACCTCGATCAGATATGATGGATACAGGGACTCCATGCAATCTGATGATCTCACTCAGATACAGGCTTGCATACTGAGCCGCATTAAAGGTAGTCTTCACTGGTAAGAAGTGGGATGACTTGGTCATTCGATCCATTATCACCCATACTGAGTCATAACCCTTAGGGGTCATTGGTAACCCTGTAACGAAGTCCATAGCGATCCTTTCCCACTTCCACTCCGGTATCTCAATCTGTTGGTGCAAACCGGCAGGCTTCTGGTGTTCAGCTTTCACTTGCTGACAAACCAAGCACTGAGCCACACAATCTGCTACATCCTTCTTCATCCCATTCCACCAATACAAGTCCTTGAGGTCACTGTACATCTTATTTGTTCCTGGGTGGATAGTATAGGCTGATTGATGTGCCTCCTCCAAAATCTGCTTCCTCAAGCTATCCACATCGGGTACACACAAGCGCTTCCCACATCTTAACACTCCTTCAGCATCCATGCTGAATTCAGAAGTCTGATTATTCATAGCTTCATGCTTGAGCTTACACAGCTCAGCATCCTTGTCCTGATCTGCCTTAATCTGCTCAACCATCGGAGAGTGTAGTTGCATGTGGGCTAACAACACCCCTGACTCATTTACTTCAAAGCACAACCCCTCACCTTCTAGCCGATGAATATCCCTTATCAACGGCCTCCGGAGTAGGGTGATATGGGCTAGACTCCCCATTGACTTTCTGCTCAAAGCATCTACTACCACATTGGCCTTGCCTGGGTGGTACAAGATGGTGCAGTCATAGTCTTTCACCAACTCCATCCATCTCCTCTGTCTCAAGTTAAGATCCCTTTGTTAAAAGATTTATTTGAGGCTCTTGTGGTCCGTGTAAATCTCACAAGGTTCACCATAGAGATAGTGCCTCCAAATCTTCAAGGTAAAGACCACTGCCGCCATCTCCAGATCATGTGTAGGATAGTTCTGTTCGTGCTTCCTGAGCTGCCTAGATGCATAAGCTACAACATGACCATTCTGCATTAACACACAACCCAAGCCCACCCTTGAGGCGTCACAGTACACTGAGTATCCTCCAGTGCCCGTTGGGATAGTTAGAACTGGGGTTGTGGTTGGACACTTCTTCAAGATCTGGAAACTTTCTTCGCATGCATCCGACCACTCAAACTTAACTCCCTTCCTAGTTATTCGGGTCAAAGGAGCAGCAATTCTGGAGAAATCTTTGATGAACCTCCGGTAATACCCTGCTAGACCCAAGAAACTTCAGATCTCCGTAACACTAGTGAGGCGAGGTCACTGCTGTACCGCCTCTACCTTCTCGGGGTCTACTTGAATGCCGTCCTTCGTGACTACATGCCCCAGAAACATAATGCTGTCCAACCAGAACTCACACTTAGAGAGCTTGGCATACAACTGCTGATCCCTCAAGATCTACAGAATGACCTGTAGGTGCTGTTCATGCTCCTCATGGTCTTTAGAATAAACCAAGATGTCATCAATGAACACAATGACAAACCGATCCAAGAATGGCTTGAACACCCTGTTCATCAAGTCCATAAAAGCAACTGGTGCGTTAGTTAGTCCAAAAGACATAACCAAAAACTCATAATGACCATAACGGGTCCTAAAAGCTGTCTTGGAAATATCCTCCTTCCTGATCTTCAACTGATGGTACCCTGACCTCAGATCAATCTTGGAGAAACATTTCGCTCCTTGAAGTTGATCGAACAGATCATCAATCCTGGGTAAAGGGTAGTTGTTACACACCGTTAGCTTATTCAGTTGCCGATAGTCAATGCAAAGACGCAAAGACCCATCTTTCTTCTTCACAAAAAAGACCGGAGCACCCCATGGAGAAGTGCTCAGCTTAATGAAGCCCTTATCCAACAAGTCCTGCAATTTACTCTTTAGCTCCTTAAGCTCTGTGGGTGCCATCTTGTAAGGCGGTATAAAAATTAGTCGAGCCTCTGGAATAAGGTCGATACCAAACTCTATCTCCCGTTCAGGAAGTAATCCTGGCAACTCCTCTGGAAAGACATCTAGGAATTCTCTTACCACTACCATCTTGTCTACATCGGGTACCTTCCCATCCACTTCTCTAACATATGCCAAGTATCCCTGGCATCCCTTCTTCAACATCCTCTGAGCACCCAAGACTGAAATCAAGTTACTTGGAGCTTTACTTCGGTCACACTGGAACTGGAAAGGAACTTTACTTGGAAAGTTGAACTTGATTGTCTTCCCATAGCAATCCAAGGTAGCATAGCATGATGCCAACCAATCCATTCCTAGGATTATGTCAAAGTCGATCATGTCCAGGATGATCAAATCAGCAGATGTCTCCCTATCACCCACTGAAAGTTTACATGACTTGCATACATGCTCTACTGGCAAACAATCATCGACTGGGGTGGTTACAAAGAAAGGGGCATCCATCCTAATCGGATCTTTACCCAAACTCTTAGCAAAACTAGGGGAAACATAGGAATATGTAGACCCGGGGTCGAACAAAACATATGCTTCATGTAGGCAAACCGAAAGAGTACCTGTCATGACCGCATTTGAAGCCTGTGCATCCTGCCTGGTGAGAGCAAAAATCCTCGGTTGACTCGGCCTGCTTGGCTTTGACCTCGACCCATCATCCCTCTACCAGTACCTCTGCTACTTGCTTAGCCCGGTATAGTCCTCATAGGCTGAGCTGCCACTGGGGTTGATAGCAAAGCCAGTCGAGTTAACCCTTGGCTTGAGCCATACAACTGGGGACACTCCCTCTTCATGTGTCCAGGTTGGTTGCACTGATAGCAAACACCCACCTCCCTGCGGCACTGACCAAAGTGATGGTTCCCACAAGTAGGGCATTGTGGCCTGTTCTGCTGAATGACCCTTGGTCCTGGTTGACCTGTATACCTAGTGTTCCCTTGGCTATGACCTAGCCTACCACTCGCATATGATCTCTGGTTGGGGTTCCCAACATTCTGTGGGGTTGGGCGCTGCTGGCCCTGAAATCGTGGTCTTTGGGAATGAGAATTTTGCCCTCTTTTGGAGCTTCCGTCCCTATGCCTCTTTCTCAGCTTGGCATTCTCGACATCGGCCAAATGCCTAGTCTCCATCATTCTTGCACAG
Organism: Gleditsia sinensis; assembly: GCA_037074535.1. Classification (NCBI taxonomy): domain Eukaryota; kingdom Viridiplantae; phylum Streptophyta; class Magnoliopsida; order Fabales; family Fabaceae; genus Gleditsia; species Gleditsia sinensis. Next base: position 44,631,585 of record CM073472.1, on the reverse strand, counting down.
TCCACAGCCTCTGCATAGTTGGGGAATTGCTTCATCTGGGGTGCCACTGATTTAAACAATGCTGGCATCAACCCCTGGATAAACTTCTTGATCATGCCCCTTTCAGTAGGGACCATGTGCGGTGCATACGGCGATAGTTATGTGAAGCGGTAATCATACTCCGTGACTGACATACCGGGAGTCTGCTTTAACTCCATAAATTCCTGACACTTGGCATCTCGGATACTCTCAGGCACAAACCTCTCCATGAAGACTTCCTTGAACTCTGGCCATCCCAAAGGTGGCGCTGTAGCTCCCATTCCGCGCATCATGGTCTTAAACCATACCTGCGCTACACCAGACAACTGGAATGATGCCAACTCTACTGATCGGATCTCTGGACACTTAAGCACCTCACAGATCTTCTCAGTGTCCTCTATAAACTCTTGGGATCTTCACCAGCCAACAACCCCTTGAAGGTTGGCGGTTTCAGCTTCAGGAACTCAGATAGTTCCACTTCCCTCTCGGCGGGTCTCACATGCCGCCCCACGAGCCTAACTGGTTCTGGAACGGAGGTAGCTGTTTCGGGCTGTTGTGGGTCCCTTCCACCTTGCCCATCCCTTCTTTCAACTAGATTTTCTATCGCCCGCTACATACCCTGCATGGTTGCCAGCATCTGGGCTATCACATCATCCCGGGGGTGGGAAGACATTCCCCCCGCCCTGAGAGTCTCAGCTTGCTCACTGCTCAACTCAGCTTGTTCGGCTGCTTCAGCAGTCCTTACACCCCTACCACTGCCTCTTGCACTGGCTTTAGGTCGGCCTCTACCATGACCTCTACCTCAGCCTCTAGGCACGGGTACTGCGGACTGAGCAGACTCTTCAACCATCTGCTCTTGAGCCGCGGGTTGCCTAACATTTGATCTCGTTCTTGGTGGCATCTCGCTATAAAACAGAGATGGCCCACCCGTCACTTAACCATGCCAACATAGCATACTATAAATTGACTTACTTGAACAAAAAGACAACATCCTATCGAACCCCTTTAGCAGCACCGTGAGTATAAGCATGTCCGGATTCATACCCATACTCAAAGTCCTACCTAAAGGTCCGTTACTCCATGAACACAGGAAAACCTAAAGCTCTGATACCACTCTGTCACGGCCCCAAATGATGGAACACATGACCGGCACGGCATAAGGGTTTCCCCCTAGCCGCAAGCCTAACACATAGCATGTACAAACATCCTGCACACAATCCAGAGTACATAATAAATATAACTGGCCACATATGCCACATCCAGTATAAGAAAATACTGTATATATAAATATATATCATGAATCCAACATTCATGATTCAACTTGGCCCATGGCCTCATAATACAAACATCGTTGTAAAACATAAAACCGTTTTCCAAACAACACATCAAAATACGCAAGAAGCGAGGATCCTGCCTGTAAATTCATGGAGGTACACTAGAGATAAACTAAACTAGACAAATAGTACAAAAGAGCCTTGCCCAAACTGGGGCTCACCAACACCAACGCTATATTCAGTCTCCTACGAAGCTGTAGCTGGATCAAAGTCTCTTTGACTATCTGTGGGGAGGAAATAGAAGAGGGGTGAGACCACATCTTAGTGAATGCGTAAATCACACTATAACAGAAACAGGGCAAACCAAGCACGAGTGTTTCGCAATGAGTTTAATAATTGAAATCAAAGTGTAAAGATAATAATAGGAACATTAAGCATTTAACCATAATTTATTGAAATTAAAGCTAAACAGTTCAAACGTATGTTCAAAAGATAAAACAGGATTTAAATCAGTAATCGTAAAGCAAATCAATTATGCATGGTAAGTAATAAATGAAGTTATTTATGCAATCACAATGATGAATGAGATTGTTTAGAAATATTTAATCTTTAAGGAAAAATGCACTAGTCTATTGGAGGTCTTTCTTAACAGATCTATCATCTTCCCCAAGCACATAGCAAGGTTGTGGCAATCACTGTAGGCGTAAACATAAGTCCAACCTAAATTCCCCAAGCACATAGCAAGGGTGTGGCAATCACTGTAGGCGTAGACATAAGTCCACCCTAAATTCCTCCAAGTACATAGCAAGGGTGTGGCAATCACTGTAGGCGTAGACATAAGTCCACCCTAAATTCTCGAAGCACATAGCAAGGTTGTGGCAATCACTGTAGGCGTAAACATAAGTTCACCCTAAATTCCCCAAGCATATAGCAAGGGTGTGTCAATCATTGTAGGCGTAGACATAAGTCCACCCTAAATTCCCCCAAGCACATAGCAAGGGTGTGGCAATCACTGTAGGCGTAGACATAAGTCCACCCTAAATTTCCCAAGCACATAGCAAGGGTATGGCAATCACTGTAGGTGTAGACATAAGTCCACCCTAAATTCCCCAAGCACATAGCAAGGGTGTGTCAATCACTGTAGGCGTAGACATAAGTCCACCCTAAATTCTGTGACTTAGGCGGTCATAAGCCCGTCACAATATCCTAGGCCGAAGCCTCCGCATGACCATGGTGCACCAGGGCTAGCACTACCTGCGGCTAGCTAACAGTGATATGAAAGAGTTCCTCCAATGGAAAACATTTGAAAATATGCTATTCACAGAGTTTAAAGTAAAACATTTCAATAACTTTATAATAATGCTATAATTCTCCATCTAGCTCTTTTCATGCATAAAACTATGTTCTAAAATATACCTCATCCATGGATTCCCATGGAGACCTTTATCATCATAAACTTTTCCTTTAAACATAAATCGTCCATAGACGTCGCATAGATGCTCGCCATGCATCAAATCATTTTATGGCTAACTTAGTTCATTTCTATGACTAAGTCCGCATTTCTATAAATCTAGCTCAATGGAGAATTATCAGTCTATATGCTTGCCCTGCATACCTAGGGTTCAACTAGGATTGAAATTTATAATTTCTAACATGGTTGGAACATATTAGTTTTCAAAGCGGTAAAACAATTTAGCATACATTCCAACTAGTTAAAATCATACGAGAGAGTTATAAACCGAATTCGTAAATCATGCGCTATAGTATGAAAAACCCACTCACCATACTAGGAGTCCAACAACGAGAATTTCAGCTCGTGGTGGTTCAACAACCTAGAAAACATAGACATAACATGAGAATTCGATAAACCCTAAACGTACTGTTCATGCCGGAAACACTATTCATGCCGGCCAGAAAACTAACCCTAAACCTAAAAACCTTATATTCAAGCATAGAAACTAATTCTAAGACTGTCTATGGAAAGAATTTCAGAAGAACGAAGCTTAAAACGCGATTGGATAGAGTTTTACCTTGGAGGTTACTGTTCACGCGATTTTCCGGCGACATTCCGATGGTTTTCCGGCGAGACTGATCGGTGGGGTTTGTAGCTGTCCTTCCCACGAGTCCAACGGTACCTTGGTAGCTTGAACCGGGTGTCTAGATGGTGAGATATCTTAGAGAAAAGGTGGATAAAATTCTAGAGAGAAAGAGAGAGTTCAGGTGCAGGAGAAAAATGAAGGAGAAGGGAGGAGGCTGTAGAAATATGTAGAAACATCCCGAAGCACGGCCTGGCCGTGTCCTGGAGCACGGCCGTGATTTGTTACTACAGTGAACCTTTTTTTTGGCCGAATTGGACAAAACGTCACACATGAAAGTTGTAGCCCTTTCTCTTAGCTTTCGTTAGCCACTTGAATCACCTAATTTGGAGTTCATATGAAGGAGTTATGAATAACATAGTGAGCAAAGGTCCAGACCACACTACGCTGCGGTTTTTACCTCTTATCACTATAATATTCACAGAATTAGCAAATGTTTCCAACATCAAAGTTGTATATATATGTCTTATATTGAAACAGAAATTGAAATCACTTAATTTAGATTTCATATGAGAGAGTTATGCTTATATGAGTGAAGAAAGGTCAGAAACGCTCTAAAATTTTACGTTGTTCTCAACTTCCTTGTTTCAAATAATTTGTACTTAACCTTCAAAGGTTTTATTAGCAGAGGGTTATTACAAGTATCCTATTTTTGAAACCCCCTATGAGTTATCCATAGTAACCCCCACAGGAAAAAGGGTATTAACTTCCTTTGTAAGTAAGGACTGTCAAGTCACCATTCAGGAGAAAATTTTTTCTGTAGACCTCGTCTGTTTACTTTTAAGAGGTATTGAGGTCCTTCTAGGGTTAGACTGGATGTTTAAAAATTGGGTCTTGCTAAATTGTTGAACCAAGATCGTTGAATTTCTACCTCTTACTCCACAAGAGGAGATGCAGTTATTGATGCTTAAGGCCAACTAAGTGAATCGGGAGTTGAAGAATGGAGTACTTAAATCCCAATAACCAATGAGTTTCCTAAAATATTTTCACCAGATATTCCAGGCTTACCTCCTTATAGAGAGATAGAGTTCTCTATTGATCTCTCACCCGGGATAAAGTTTATCTCTATTGTACCTTATAGAATGGCCTTGAAGGAATTACAAGAACTCAAAAAATAGTTGGAGGAACTATTAGACAAACAATTCATTAGACTAAGTGTATCACCTTGGGGAGCTCCTGTATTGTTTATTAAGAAGAAAGACAAAAGCTTGAGACTATGCATAGACTACAGATGTTAAACAAGGTGACTGTCAAGAATAAGTACCCTCTTTCTTGGATTGATGACTTATTGGATCAATTGAAGAGAGTCTCCATCTTTTCTAAGATTGACTTAAGATCAGAATATCATCATATTAGGGTCAAGGAGGAGGATGTACTAAAAATAACCTTCAGGACTAGGTATGGGCACTATGAATTTCTTGTAATGCCCTTCAGGTTAACGAATGAACCTGTAATTTTCATGGATTATATGAATTTCATTTTTTGACCCTGCCTAAATCAATTTATGGTAGTGTTCATTGATAACATCTTGATATACTCTAAGAATGAGAAATAACACGAGCAACATCTTTGAATTGTTATGTAAGTGTTGAAAGAGAAAAAATTGTATGCCAAATTGGAGACGTGTGGATTTTGACTGATAGAAGTGAAGTATCTCGGACATGTCATCTCCAATAGAGGGTAGTCGAAAACTCTAACAAGACGAAAGCAGTGATTTAGTGGAAAAGACCAAAGACGGTTATAGAAGTCAGAAGTTTCCTGGGTTTGGCAAGATACTATAGGAGGTTCATACAAGGCTTTTCTCATTTAGCCTTGCCACTGACTAAATTGACCAAGAAGGGAAGTCCTTTCAAATGGAATAATGAGTGTGAAGCAAGTTTCCAGGATTTTAAGACAAGATTGAACACTCCTCCTGTTTTAATTATTCTAGACCCCACAAGACATTTTGAATTGTATAATGACGCTTCAAAGAAATGGTTAGTAATAAATATGCAGATTTTCTCTATGACTCTAGCTTTTAGCATATGGTGGATCGTGTTACTCTATTTTGGGCTAAACCTAGTAATTAATAAGGTGTTATGGTCGAGTTGGTTAAGATCCTGGTGAAGGTGCACCCACTCGCACCCGTATACGGGGATGAATAAGATATAGACATATATGTATTTGAGTTTGTACAAACATTTTTTATTAATGATATGTATATGAACTCAGAATTGTATTAGTGTTAATGGTAGACCTTAAATCTTAATTATACTTGGTTAAATTAATTGAATGTTATTATACTTGGTTAAATTAATTGAATGTTATTATGAGTTAAGTAGTTAGAACTAAAGAGATAATGACTTCATAGGATTTTACAAATATATATATATATATATATATATATATATATATATATATATATATATATATATTTATTTATTTATTTATTTATTTATTTAAATGGAGTTGTTATAGATACAATGCTACTTGTTGTATGCACATTTTTAGTTTTACTTAAATATTATTTTTTTGAATGCTTTGAAATATTAATGGATAAATTAGTATATCTATGGCTTGATTGTTTCAATGCTATCATTTCTTTCATCTTACATTACAAAATTATAAATTGCATTTATTTCAAAAATGATACATTATGTAAATGATATTAATGTGTGTAATCAAAATTGAATTGCCCCAATCCATGAGTACTTTTATCCCTTATTACTTTCTAATTTCTCATTTTAATGGACAATATGATACTCCTTGGCTTCATTATTTATGTTGGCAATAATGTACAGTTATATATAATGAATTGTGTCTTATTAAGGACATAATGATTAATCGTATTTATAGTCTTGATATTGTCATTGCTTTAATAGCAACTTGATTGATTGAATATCTTGTTTAATTCCTATTACATTCTATATCTTTGTTTGAAATAAGAACATTCTATAATGAATTATGTTAATATATTTTCCTTATTTTGAATATATATATAGTGAATCTATCTAACCTAATTCTTTTGATTATGATTGGTAATTATTAATTAGTATCATTTTGTGATGGTTATATATATATATTGCCTGATAGAATTTAAGTGCTTAATTTGAGGCAACAAAGTTGCCTTGTGTGTTGATTCTTTATGATAAGCACCAAAGTTGCTTAGCATCTCCTAACTTATAACAATTATATGCTCTTGATCTTAACTTTATAATACATTGCTTTGAGTTTTAATAGGAAGAGTTGTGCATAATTTAAAGGGAGCCCATTTGTGATCTTATTATAATATTTGTGGCTTTTGCCTTTTAAAAAAGGAAACATGAGCATGATGTGATCAATCTTGCTTTTAAAAAAGAGAATTTTTATTGAGCTTTAATGGTATGCATGATTTAAGGACACTTACTATCTTTTCTTACATTGAAATATTTGTTTGATTATACCATTGAGAATATGCTTATTTCAGAAGATAATTTTATGTTTTTGCAAGAACTATGTGCTCAAAAATGTTTGGTCTATACATGATTATTCTTACAATATGTTTTGTGAAATATTTTGAGGTTGATATGATTGAATATATTCTGGTTAGAAAAGATTGAGCTTTTCATATGAAATGAAATGATTTGTAGCATTGGCTTAATCTTATTGGAAATATGTACTTTGACTCATTTCATAGCATGCATAATCAATGTGCTCATTAGATAGTATTTTTTATCATTTAACGAGAGGCCTTATATTAAAATAACATCATATGATTTACATGGATAAGAAATAAGAGGAGAAGAAGGATATCACTTTCCATACACCTTCTTGTTGATGTCAAATAAGGGAAGAAAAAGGATAAAGAAAATATGTCAAATGATAAAAGAGGAGATTGTTAGACATATTTTTTTTCTATGGTTATTTGTTTTCATAAAAAAGGGAGAGATTGTTAGCCCTATAGTTTTATGTCATGAGTTTTGATGATGACAAATGTGTTGCAAGTATATTATTAAATATACTTATTTGCTTACTGGTGACTAGCCTGTAGTAGTGGGAGTAAGGGTCGATCCCACAGAGACTGGTATTACCTTATGTGATTGAAAAAGGGGGGAATTGATAATTGTAAATAAAATCAAGTAGACAATAATAAAAGTAATTAAGAGAAAGTAATTACTGATAAAAATATTGGTTTCGGTTGATATCCACCGTCAAGGGATTACATTGATCATTGACAACATAATCAATCTGTAATTGAATATCTATCATTGGGGTTCTAACCCTGTTTCTCCTTAAGTCTAGTAAATTAATGAAAATCGCACTAATTAAATCCTAATTAACAAGCAATCATTTAGCATATCGGTAAAACATAACTTGTTAACCGCATAAAGAACTAGAGAAACTGACAGAGCTAAACAAATATAAACACATCGGCTATATCTCATTTAGTTAATCATTCATCATAGGTTCAATGATTTATAATCCAAAATCCTCAAATCTATTTGCCTCATGAATCGCAGAATTGAAGACTTTGTTCAAAACACAATTCAGCGGTAGATTAAGACAGATAATATACTAGTAGGCCTCCTAGCAATCATATGAATAATCATTAAGAAGAAGAACATATGAATAATCAATACTCAATTCAAATTGAAACAATAAAATCAAATCCAAATCTCACAATGTATGAAAATCCCTTGAGGTTTCAATCTACCTCAACCAACTAAAAAGAACTAGCCAAGCAGGGCCATAAGAAAATCTAAAGAAGAATTGAAGAATATAACTAAGAACATGGATGAAGGATTGGATGATTGAATGCTTGCTTTCCTCCTTTTTTATAGATTAACTCCTCCTAATCGAAGTAGGAGTGTATCTAGGTCAAATCTCAGCCCATCGGGCTTCAATTGGAGTCAAAAAACCCTAAAAATCGCGAATTTCACGAGCTGGTGCAGCGACAGCGCCGCTACGCTCTCCTCGGACGCCGCGGCACTACGGACATATACTCTCAGGATGTCGTGGTGCCTGTGCAGCACCGCGGTGCGCTGGGTCAAAGATGCTCGAGCACTGCGATGCGCTGGACTGAGCGCCACGGCGCTCCCACCTGGGTAGCTCCGCGCCGCGGTGCTTCAGAATTGCCTTCACGTGGCACCGCGAGCGCCTAGAATCTTCTGGATTTTGCCAAATTGCCAAACATGAAAGTTGTAGCTCTATGTCTCTTCTTTCCATAGCCGCTTAAATCACCTTAATCGGAGTCCAAATGAGTGAGATGCCTCAATTAGTGACAAAAGGTCAGAAATCAGCATTTTTCTATGATTTTCTCTCTATTTTCCTCTTCTTTTCTTCTTTATTATTCCTAAAACACATAATACAAAACTCAATTAATTCATATCTATTTTCTAATAAAATTAAATAAAAAGCAACTTAGAACATGTCAAAGACATGCTTATTTTATAGCATGTCACTTACTATATGCTATGCATGAATATAATCATTAACATGTAATATTTTGTGCTTAATATGATGCTTTATGTACTAACTAAGAAATATACTTACTTGAAATATATATATATATATATATATCCAATAAGTCTTGTAAAATACTATGTGTCTAATAAATTATATATATACTTTTAAGCACTTCATATGCATGATAAAATTGTTTATATAAGAAAATATCATTGAATCATGCATATTATTATTTGAACTAACTACATAGTTTGCAAGATATATATATATATATATATATATATATATATATATATCTTGTGTAGGATGGTCTAAAGTAAGAAGAGTTAGTATTAAAATAAAGAATATGGAATAATAATATCATGCTTCAATCAAAGAAATATCATGCAATAAAAATGCTCCAAGAATTGAAGAAACAAAAAGATTGAAGATATAGAAGTTTGGTTGTATCAACAAAAAACATGAAGGTAACCTTTCAAGTCAAGGAACCTTAAGACTTCAAAGTAAATCAATCTTTAGGTATCCTAAACTTAGAATCATAAGTGAAAAGATTTAGAAACTTTTGAACTCAAAAATCTATTTTGAAACATATTTTACAGATCATAGGAATTAAAAAATATTTAATTTTAATTAAACACTATTTTTGAAATTTAGTTACTATTTTTCCCATATCTCATAAACTAAAAGGAATTTACAATATACCTCAATGTGAGAGTAGTTTTTAAGAATGGAAAGCTAGGCTAACCTCCGCTCCAGTGCTAGTGATACCTAACCCTAGTGAACTCTTTACAATATATAGTGATGCATCTAAGAAGGATTTAGGGTGTGTTTTAATGCAATAGGATAGAGTAGTAGCTTATGCTTCTCGGCAGTTTAGACCTCATGAGGAGAACTACCCCACATATGATCTGGAACTAACAGTTGTAGTGTTTTCCCTTAAGATTTGGAGACATCATTTGTTTGGTGTCAAGTTTGAAGTTTTTAGTGATCACAAGAGTCTTAAGTACCTTTTTGACTAGAAAGAGTAAAATATGAGACAAAGAAGATAGATGAAATTTGTAGAAGACTATAATTACACCTTTAATTACCATTCGGGCAAGGCAAACGTGGTTGCTGATGCCATGAACAGAAAATCTCTCCATATGGCATCATTGATGCTTAAGGAGCAGGACCTAATTAAGGAGCAGGACCTAATTGAGGGCATAAGAGATTTGAATCTCTCCATTTCTCTATAGCCTAATAGCCTCCTTATGAGTAAATTGAGGATTCAGAATTATCTCAGGGATAGAATTAAAGATACTCAAGTTTTTGATCCATACTTGAAGGATATTAGAGAACAAATATCCCAGGGCAAGTCTAAAGAATTTCAAATTTCTGAGGATGGGCTTATCAAGTTTAGAGAGCAGTTGTGTGTACTTGAGGTGAAGGAATTGAGAGATAGTATCCTAGTTGAAGCTCATAAGAGTAGGTATACCTTACATCCTAGAGCCACTAAGATGTATCAAGACTTAAGAAAGAGTTTCTGGTGGCCTGGGATGAAAATGGACATAACCTGTTATGTGTCTAAGTGCTTAGTGTGTTAAAGAGTCAAGGTAGAACACTAAAAAACGGGTGGATTGCTCCAACCCTTAAATATTCTTGAGTGAAAATGGGATAGCATCTCTATGGATTTTGTCATAGGTTTTCCTAGGACATCATTTGGCAATGATGCAATTTGGGTAAACGTGGATAGACTGACCAAGTCTGCCCACTTCTTAGCCATTAAGTCTACTTATTCTTTGGACAAGTTGGCACAAGTGTATGTTCATGAAATTATCAAACTCCATGGGATACCTACCAGTATTATTTCTGATCGAGACCCCAAGTTTACTTCTAGATTTTGGAAATCCTTGCAAGATGCCTTAGGTACTAAACTTAGGTTTAGCATGGCCTACCATCCACAAACTAAAGGACAGACTGAGAGAACAATTCAAACTTTAAAGAATATGCTAAGGGCTTGTGTGCTAGAAATGAAGGAGAACTAGGATGTGTATCTATCTTTAGTTGAATTTGCTTATAATAATAGTTATCATTCCAGTATTCAGATGGCTCACTTTGAAGCTTTGTATGGAAGAAAGTGCAGGTTTCCTCTATGTTGGGTAGAGCTAGGAGAGAGGAGTCTTCTAGGCCCTGATTTGGTTGACCAAACCATAAGGCACATTGAACTTATTAGAGAGAGACTACTAGTTGTCCAAAGTAGACAAAAGAGCTATGCAGATAAAAGAAGAAGGCGCCTTGAATTTGAAATCCGCAACCATGTTTTCCTTAAGGTAACTCCTTTCACGGGTGTGGGGAGGTCTTTGAAAACTAAAAAGCTCAGTACCAAATACATCGGTCCTTTCCAAATTCTTGATCGGATTGGATCAATAGCTTATAAACTTGCACTTCCTCCAAATCTTAATTAGATTCATGATGTATTTCTTATTTCCCAGCTCAAAAAGTATAACCCAGACCCTTCACATATCATAGAGTACAAATCAATGCATTTGCAAGATAATTTGTCATACACTGTAAGGCCAGATCGGATAATTGACGTTAAGAATAAACAATTGAGGAATAAGAACATCCCTCTAGTTAAAGTGGTCTAGAAAGGACTGTCCTCTGAGGAAGTAACTTAGGAGACAGAAAAAGAAATGAAGAGGACATATCCACATCTGTTTGAATAAGGTATGTTGAATTTTGTGGACGAAATTCTTTTAAGGGGAAAGAAAATGTAACATCCTAAGTCTCTAATAAAGTTAGATAAATCTAAAAATAAGTAGAAAATACATATGACAAAGAATTAAAATGCTTAGTTATATAACAATAAGGCATTTATAAAATAGGTGACATATAGTCAATCATGAATCATATGAATAAAATTCTTAGGAGAATAATAGATGAGGAGAAGATACAAATACATTTTTAAAATATTACTAATCTAAGATTAGTAGTAAATTAAGGCAATATAAAATAACTAAGGAGCTGCCAAGTAGCACCACACAATTTCAACCACATAGTATGCCACATTGCTCATAAAATTGTAGCCAACTTACAGCCACCTTGCACCTACCAAAGCATGCCACATTGCCCACAAAGTTACAGTCACATAGCATGCCACATTGCCCACAAAATTGTAACCACTTTGCAGTCACCTTGCACTTACCAAAGCATGCCACATTGCCCACAAAGTTGTAGCCACATAACATACCACATTGGCCAAAAAATTGCAACCACCTTACACCTACCAAAACATGCCACATTGCTTACAAAGTTACAGCCACGTAGCATGCCACATTGGCCACAATATTGTAACCACCTTGCACCTACCAAAGCATGCTACATTGCCCACAAAGTTGTAGCCACATACCATACCATATTGGCCACAAAATTGTAGCCATCTTGCACCTACCAAAGCATGACACATTGCCCATAAAGTTGCAGTCACATAGCATGCCACATTGCCCACAAAATTACAGCCACCTTTCACCTACCAAAGCATGCCACATTTCCCACAAAGTTGCAGCCACATAGTATGCAACATTGGCCACAAAATTGTAGCCACATTGTACCTACCAAAGTATGTCACATAGCCACAAAAACTTCAGCCAAAATCAGCCAAGAAAAATGTCACTTTTCAGCAAGGAGATCTTGCCACATAGCCATAAACATTCCAGCCAAGAAACTGCCACCCATTTCAGCCATATTTCTGTCCACAATCAAAAAAATAATACAAAGGCTACTACCTCCACACTATGCTCTGAGTTCTCACGCCTCCCTGTAGAAACCATAAGGGAATCCCTGTAAAAACACAAGGGAATCCCTACAAAACACAGCCCTCATTTTTCTCTTGAGCGGTGGAAACCAACAGCCAAGAATCATGCTGTCTAGGTATTATTTTGGGCAAAAAATTCAAACCCCATTCTTCATGCAATTAGCACCCAAAAGGGAGAGAAGACAGCCAAAAAACTTAGAGTCAAAGGGAGAGAGCAACCAAAAAAATGTAGCTAAGTTGCAAGAGAAACCAAGAGGAGAAGCAAGCTAAAATTTGAGAGCCATAGGAGTATTTCTGCACAAGGTGAGTTTTTCCTCTTGAGGAAAGTTGGTTTGTAGGGAGTTGAGCTTATTTTCGGTTCTGCATAGGTGATTCTTGAGCATGAGATGCAAGATGTTAAAGTTGAAAACATGGAACTCTAGTGGTAGGAAACAATCTTTGCATTCTAAGTAACAAATATGCTGAAGCACCACACATTTGGCACCTAAAATTTTTATGCCATGTGTTCTTGAACTGTTTGATTGGGTAAATGGCCTTTAAATTTTCTAATATTTGGTGATCAAAGTCTTTAAATATTTATAATCGATTCTAGAAATTTTTGTGATTTTTAAAAATCTAAAAATAGGCCATTTACAATCAAAACAGTGCTGAGAATAATCTGCTAGACAGCTTAAGCTGTTGATGGAAATATTAAATATTGAAGGGGTTAGATGTTGAATTTTATAAAAAATTTATGACATGTTATAGGGATTCTACTTAAGGACCTTACTAAATTTTAGAGAATTATGGGCAGGTTAAGGCATATAATAAAATATGAAAATTCGGTGGGACAAGAAGTGAGCCAGAATAGACCAGAACTGTAGATAGCCATAAAAAGTGTTATTTGAGGGGACAAATGAATTATTTTTTACTTGAAATTTTTATTTTGATTATATAACATATTTAGGATGCTCCATATCAAATATCACAAATTTTGAAAAAGTTTTACCCATCCAATAGAATGGAAAATAGACTAGAAATAGAACCGAAACCAATCTGCATTATTCTAGGTTATAGAGGTACTTCTTGGGGTGAATGGAATAGTTAAGGTTTGAGAGATCCACGAAATAAAATAGACATGTAGAGGAACCTCCATGGAAAATGTTATAATTTTTAGAGGACTTTTGTCATATTTAATAATAACCCCAAATTTAAACAAAATCACAGTTTTATTTTGGAGAGCAGAAGCTCTTAAACTAGAGTCTTATGATTTTAGGTGCTAATATGCATGCATTAACCAAAAGCTCTTATATGTTTTAGTTTTAGTTGCTGGCAGTAACATTGGCAACCTTGAAAAGGAAGTGATTATGCAGGAATTGAGATAGCTAACTTTTCCTTAAAACACTCTTTATGTTTATAAACTTGAATTTATCAATTTCACTGGTTGCTTGACTTTTATGCTATGATGAATGATGGTCTAAAGATATTTTATGTATGCATTCTTGGAAATTAAAGGGTGCCCAAAGTGTACTAAGTTAACCCTATTTCCCCTACGTATTGGCCAATAATAGGAGATGCATAACCCTTTTGCAGTTATGGGTCTGCATTGGGTAAGTAGACCAAAATGTTATAAGTCCCCAATGTGACCAAGATGAGGTATGCATGTATGGTCAGTGCTTATGTTTCAGTGAAATAAATTGAGATGTTTTAAGGAATGTAATGTATACTATTTTTTTTGAAAATTTTGCTAGTTATTGAGATTTTTATCTCATCTTTTTATGTCCACATAATCACATTCTAGGTAGTCCAGCAAGAAGTGAGCAACAGGGGTCTCAAGGTCGACTCATATGAATATGGATATGGATTGTATATTTTCTTATGTGTAATATATGTGGGATGGCTTAGTTGAGTGCGAAGTTCCTTTTAGACAGCTCGTAATGTGATGTAAAATAAATTACGGACTGTACACTTTTCTTTATGGCGTGAGAGTTGTTTTATTATAACTAATGCATATCACACCTAGTTAGTTGCCTATAAGGTAATAAAATTTAAAAAAAATTGGAATAGCCTGAAGCACTTGTATGCTTATATAAAAAAGATAACTAATAATATAAGTGAATAGGTGAAATTATAGGCTAGGTAGACATTGCTAGAAATTTACAAATAAAATAATATAATAATAATAATAATATATAATACAAAAAGGTTCAAGGGGAATATTCTAGAATGTGGATGTATGAAATAAGATGCTAGTTAGTAGGTGTTTTACAATAAGTGTGTGTGTGTGTGTGTGTGTCTATATATATATATATATATATATATGGTACAAGGAAGGGTCTAAAGGACCTACATATCGCAAAAGCTTGGGGTATTAACCCCCTTATATCCTCAAGAACTAAGAGGATGCATTTATTTGGAGGTCTGTCGTAAATGTTCATGTTAGCTACATGGTTCTCTGCTCAAAAACTTTGAATGATGGCATGTAGCCCTGCGAGGGGATGGTTGTTAGTGCACCCATTCTTGCATATCTTAATTGCTTCTGTCGAATTTGATTTGATTTCAAGCTCCCATGCCAAGTTAAGGCCTGATATAATACCCCATATTTCTACTTCTGTTAGGTTACACTCCTATTTTTTGTGTGAAGCCTTGGATCCATTCGCCTGCACCATTGCGAAGCACCCCTCCATAAGTAGCTGAATTTGAATAATGGACTGATCCATCCACATTGTATTTAAGTCGATTGCTTCTGGGCAGTCTCTAGTATAAGTCTAGTGACTCGTTGACCTTCTTTGGATTTTCTTTTTCGTGTTCATCCACTTCACGCACTCTTGTGCATTGGCAATTTATATGAAAACAGATCTTGCTCAAAATTGGCCGTTGGTTGGAAAATCATCTCACATCTTCTCACCCAAATTTTCCAGGTTGTGACACCAAACAGGATTTTCCATTCGAACTGTCCTCTTCCTTCTCTTCCTAGGTCTCATGTGAGGCTTGTTCCTAGCCAGTTTTGTAGGTCAAGGCTAAAGAATTCCCTCTATCTCCTTGGGTTAGTAAGTCTAAGCCATAAGCTCCTCGCGCAATCACAATCTCGAATGTAATGCATAGTAGATTCCTCTTCTTTGCTGTAAATTTGACACACCTCTATTTCATCTAAATGTCGCTTCATTCTTAGGCCGTTTGTGAGTAGGCTGTTCTGATCTATAAGCCATAGATGTGTTCTAATCTTCTGCGGGCCAGGCCATCTCCACACTTTCCTCCAAAGATTGTTTTCCTACTGCGTGTTGTTAACTTTGGCTAAATATGCAAATTTCACATTGAAATTTCCATCAGAACTATAACTCTATCTAGGTGAATCCTTGGTTATGTTGTTGCTCGGAGGCCTCATTTCCTCCAACAAGATCCTCATGTCGTCATTGATGAATGGGCAGATTTTATTCCATTCCCATCTTCCTGTTTCATCTATAAACTTTGAGACTGTACCTTTAAGGAAATGCTCAGGCATGGTGTTTATAACTGTATCAATAATTTTCCCTCGTCCCTAGATCCATCTGTCAGTCCAAAACTTTGCAACACTACCATCTCTAATTCTTCACTAGATTCCTTCCTCTACTGGCTTCCAGACCCTCATGACTCCTTTCCATAAGTTTGTGCAACTTCCGTCCATTTATATTTAGTGGTTAGAGTTTTCACCCAAAGCTCCTCTGGTTTCGTTCTCATTTTCCATGCTACTTTCTTGAGGAATGCTTCGTTCATTTCTATGAGTTTACGGATGCCGAGCCCATCTTCGCTTTTTGGCTTGTAGACTTTATCCCAACTCGATGTATCTTCCTATTTCCTTCACCACTGCCCCATAAAAAGTTCCTACTAGCTTTTTCCAAATCATTACACATCCCCATTGGTAAAAGGGATGTTTGCATTGAGTAGAAAGACAGGTTATTCAAAATGCTAGAAGTAAGAGTAGTTCTACCTGCCAGAGTGAGGATGCTCGATTTCCTCAATAAGTGTCTGTGTGTGTGTGTGTGTGTGTGTATATAAACAGGATAGGTTAAAGTTGGGACTCAAACTCGAATGTAATTCTTGGGGTTTTCCTTATATCCGTCTCAATACTTAGTCAAACTTTGACTTATTCATCTTAAATGTAATGAAGTTGGTTGAAATTGAGTCATTGGTAGTCCATTCATTCCATCTTTCAAACTTATAGTTATAAATACCAATTTTGAATGAAGTCGTGTAGGATTTGTAGGGATAGGCTATATCTATTTTTGTAGACAAAAGAAATCACATGTAGTGATGGTTGTTACTTATGAAACAGATCACGGATGTGCGCTCGTTGTTTTATTTTGTTTGAAATACTTAGATCAGGCAAGGTGCTAGTGATTTCATTGCTTTCTCATTGCTTCCATTTAAGTGTTTACACCTTACAATTTAGCTCTAATGCTTTTTATGGTAACACTATTTTGCTTCATTACCATATATTTGTTTATAAATATGACATTGAACCAATAAAGAGATTGATTACTAAATTAGTAGTTCAACCACTAAGTCTCTAATAAAATTGGTTGAATCAATTATTTATAATTAAAAATTAATATACATTTTAATTATATATTATTTTAAAAAAATATTTATACATAGTTTAATAAATATTGAAATCAATATACTTTTTAATAATTTTTAATATTAGAAAAATCATTTATTTTTGGAATATGTTAACTAAAATATATAAATGTTGATAAATATTATAGATGTAATTCTGCATATGCTTTTTATCTCCTTCTTCTTCTTCTTCTTCTTCTTTGTCAGTAATTCAGAGGAACCTCAAAGAAAAAGATTATTTTTATTCCAATCTAGAGTATTGTTAAAAACTATTAGACTTTGATATCCTTCTTCAAACCCTTTACTTAAACCCAAACTCTCTTTCTCTTTCTCTCATTGTAAATTTTCAACTGCTTAGAAAATCTTCCCCTTTATTTCTTTCTTAAATTAGAAAATCCTAGAAGTTTTTTTCGGCCATGACTAAGGTCCTACTCTCCTTCCCTTTTTTTCTTCCTTAACAAGGAGAAGCACTTTCTTAGTTCCTCCTCTTCTTCTTCCTTGTCATGTGCCCTAATTGTCTTGCACAAGCCCTTCCAATGATGGCATTCTCTTTATTAGTGACCAAGAACCATCATATATTATGTGAATGAAATAAATGGAGCTTTCTTGAGTCCTACATCACTTAGAAGAAATTAAGGGGAGCACTCGCATTTCTATAAATATGGAGCTTCTCAGTTGCAAGTAATATGAAATCAAAGCTAAAAAAATGGGTTTAACTAATATGTTCTTACAAAGTAGCCATTTTTTGATCCGATGGAAAGTAAATTTGGTTATTTGTTTGTATAGACCAAACAAGACGTTGGTTCACCGGTTATTAGTTAAATTGCCTACTTCAATTTGAATCTATTACAAGTTAAATTGCCTGGTGCTTGGTTTGATTTTAAGTCTAAAAACAATGACTAGTAGTTATATGTGTACTAAATGTTTTGTTGAAGAGAAAACATTTTAAAGATAATTTTTTATTATGTGAATACTTAATTGTAACCCATAGCTACATCCATGTGTACTTAATGGTTCATTATTTTTGTTGTGTCTCGATAAGAAAGGAAAAGAAGAAGAAATTGAAGAAACAAAAGAAAAAGGAGAAGAGAAAAATCGAGATAATTATATATTACTTAATAATGAATACAAGTGTAGCTGCCTACTATTTATAGGCTACTTTACAACAAAAATGCAGATAACTAATGCCACTTGTGCTTTAACTACACTTAATTGATCTTAAAAACCTTTAACTACTATCATACTTCACCATGCTCCTAGGACTTTCCTCTTACTAAAACTTCAGAGTATTTAAGCAATATGCAATTTTAAAAGACAAGACTTAATAGTAAAATAGTAGCAGACAATAATACAACAACACAATACAAACAGAACAACCAATATAATAAGAGACATATGTTGTCACTTCTTCAACATGCTACTAGGAAAATGATGTGAGCACAGCTAGTGAATGGACATGGAATGTAGACTTGTTTGAAGTCCCAATTGGACCTGTCATAAGAGCTTGGGCAAAAAAATTCAAAAAAACATTTAATGGTTTAATTCTAGAGGCCCATTAAGGAGAAAAGTGCATCACTACTAAAAGAGAGTCAAGATTGGTCCATGTCATTAAAAATATGGGCCAAGACTAGCTATGACATTAAAAATATGGGTCAAGACCAATCATGACATTAAAATTATGAGTCAAGACCACAATTTAAATATGGCCCTAAAAGACAAGAAGAGTAAAGGTTGAAGATTGAATATAGGCTCAAAATCAATGAGTTATTTTATGGCCCAATTTAAGCTATGATTTTTCTAATTTATTTATTTTTACTTTTAGTTTTGTTTAACTAAGAAAATTTCCTAGTTTATGGTTTCCTTGTCTGATTAGAAGATTTTTCTATTTTCATTTTTTCTTGCTATGTAGGAAATTTTTATTTAGTTTTCCTTGTTTGTTTAGGAAATTGTCCTATAAATAGGCATGTATACTCTTGAACAATTGAGTTTATTACATATTATCATTAATAATATTGAGAGTGTTTTCTCTTTAGTTCTTTAAATAATTTGTTCTGAACTTATCAAGATTTTCTTGTGGTGTTCAAGCAAGACTTATCACTCACAATCTTCTTCTCCTTTTTTGAGTGTGGCGTCTACAATATTTTTTTATACATTTGGTTCTTATCTCTTTATAGATAATGGATCAAAGTCATTTTTTAAAATTAGTTTTTTATAAATTAAAAATAGAATACGATCCTTTCAATTGGATCCCATATTGATTCCGGGTTTACTAATGTTGGTGAGGTTCATATCAAGGGTTCACATCATTTGGTATCAGATCCTAAATTCTAAATCAGGTTTGATGTATCATATTTATTTGTTTTCTTGTTATTATTCCATCTTGCTATTTTGTATTTTTTTGTGTTTTTCATTTTCTTATTTTCTTTTTATTTCTTGTGTTTCTAGTTCAAGTGCATATCTACAAAAAACAAAAAACAAATTAGAATAAAAAAGAAGAAGCTAGAATTCATTATTGTTGAAATTCAAGTTTTTCACCTAAATTTTGCAATTTGGTATGTAAAAAAAAGTATCCAATAATTCTAATTGCATCAATTTTTTTTGTTGCTTTGATCTTTTATTTCGTTTGCTTTTTTTCTTACTTTGATTATTTTTTCCTATCTCAATTGTTTCTTTCCTCTAGTAATTGATTTCTTTCTATTCTAATTGCTTCTTGTTGTGATTTCTTATTCAATTGCTTATCTAGTCTTTAATTTTTTTTCCCTAAAGTTCTATTACTTGTTTCTTTTGCTTCTTAAAATTATATTTTTTTTCTTCATTTACTCTTTGCATTCTATTAGTTGAGTTTGGATTGTTGTAAGAAGATGTTTTTTTGGAGTTCAATAAAGAACTAAAACAAGGGACTAAGAAAGGAAAAAGGCAAGAGAGTGTGAGCTTATAAGAAGGTAAAAGCCAAATTTGAGTAAAACACGAGTGTAAGTGCCATTAATCTTGAGAGAAACACGTGAGCTATTGTTGTGAGATTTTGTTTAATTCTAACATTATTTTGTAAGAAAATCATGTCACGTAATAAAGACAAAAATACATTCGAAGGTGTGTTAGGAATGGCGGATCCAAAGTTGATGATGGAAGCTTTAGTAAATGAGATGAGAAGAGTTTTGAGAGTGGAGCAAGTTCATGAATGGTTAGATCGAATAAAGAATGCACATGTGGAGAAGTCACAAAAGGCTCATAATATACGTAGGAGTAGGAAAGCTCAATCGAGGGAGAGTGTTGAAGATGAAGAGTATTATAGAGATGGTTTTAATGAAGATGACAGGGATTTGAGTTTTAATAATAGCAAATATGTTGGGAGGTTTAGAGAAGTTAGGAATCGGGTTGATAATAATTTAAGTAGTATTAAAATGAAAATTCCACCTTTCTAAGGTAAAAATAATCCAAAAGTTTATTTAGAATGGGAGAAGAAGATGTTGCTGTTTGGTTGTCACGACTACTTTTAGTTGAAAAAGGTAAAATTGGCTATCATAGGATTTACTAACTATGCTATTATTTGGTGAGATCAATTGGTTTTAAGTAGCAGACAAAATGGAGAAAAACCTATTGAGACATGGGAGGAGATGAAAACAGTTATGAGGAGGTGATTCATTCCAAGTCATTACCGTCGAGACTTATTTAAGAAGTTGTAAAGCCCTACTCAATTGTGTAAAAGTGTTAACAACTACTATGATGATCAAGTGAAGTTACAAAGGAAAGAGAGTGGACAAAAGAAAATGAGTGAAAGAATTAAGAGAGAGATGCTGAGAAAATTATGAGAGAAAAAGAGAGAGAGGACAGAAAAAGTAAGATAGAAAAAGAGAGAGAGGCCGATGATGGAGATCAAAGTGCTGTCAAACCTATTCTAAACCGTTCCCAAGATCCTTTGCAAGGGATAGGCGGTCCAATGAATAGGAAAAAAGCAAAGCGGGCCAAAGAAGCTTTATTGGGTTTGATCTTGGATGTGTAGGTTAAAGAGAAAGTTATTGGACCAAGTCAAGACATCAAGTGGATCACATTTTGTAGCCTTCAGGATGGCATTAAATAGAGCTTGTTGGATCTTGAAGACAACTAGCCCATATCTACATGTCTAAAGATGTATTATGGGCTTTATGTTATATGTTTTCTTTTAGATATTATTAGTATTTTGGACCCAATCTTTATGGCCAAATAGTAGTTTAATTATGGGCTAATTTTTATTAGTTTAGTTGGGCCAAATAACTAGTGTTGTTTGGGTCATATTCTTTTCAAAGTCCAATTAGGAGTTTTAGGGTTTTCTACTAGGTTTAGGATTGTTGACTATATAAGGGTCCTTTATGTTCATGTAATGCAAAGATTTTTTATTATTAATAAAGATTGAGTTCTCTCCTAAAGTGAGAGCTTCCCTTAGTTCTTGGGCAAAGAATTGAATCCGATCTTATCGAGACAACTCGTGGTGATCAAACATCCATTAAATTTTCAAGATGATCCTTACTTTCACCAAACACTCCGTTTCTTGGTTTAGGGAAACACATCATTTGGTATCAGAGCTTTGGCTCCTTGAAATTTGGTTGGTGTCCTATTTTTTCTTTTCTATTTGTTTTCTAGAGTCTTTCTTCTTCTTCTACATTTCTTAAGGTCAAATTAGAGTTCTAGTTCTAGTTAATGTTCTTCTAATTCCTTAAAAAAAAGAGTCCTAGTTCTAGTGCAACTTTATCCAAAAATTTAAATTTCGAAAAAAAAAAACAGAGTCCTTATCCTATTTCAATTTAGTTTCTTTTTCAAAAAAAAAATCGTAAAAAAAAGAGGGAGCAGAAATTCACTCAAAAAAAAGTGAGCAGAAGTTCATTAAAAAAAAAAAGAAATTCGTTCAAAAAAAAAAGAAAAAGCCAAAAAAAAAAATAGCATACTTGATTTTTCTATCCCTCATTTTTTTTTCAAAGTCAGTTCCTAGAGTTGTCACTGTTTGAAAATTTGTTCGTATCATTCTTAATTCACTTGTTCCTTTTGATAAGCTTGTTGATTAGGTTCTTGTTTAAGAGCTTTAAGGGAAAGAGGTAAAATTGAGTGCAAACATGTGAGGGTTGTGAGACAAACATGAGTAGTGAAATAGATCAACCTGAAATTGACCTTAAACTCTTCATGAAGGCAATTCAGGACCAGTTTAAGTTGCTAAATATGAGGCTGGATAACCTTGAATCACCATCCAAGCCTAAGCCTACCAAACAGTTTGGGTTTGATGAGGAAGAAGGGGAAGATTCAGATGGTGAAAGATTCGGGTCAAGAAAGGAAAGAAGGGCATCACCTAGGCATGATAGTGGCTTAGGAAGCATCAAAATGACTATTCTTACATTCCAAGGTAAGAGTGACCCTAAACTTTATTTAGAGTAGGAGAGGAAGGTGGAACATGTGTTTGAGTGTCGTACTTATTTTGAAGAGAAAAAGGTGAAGCTAGCTACTGTGGAGTTTACTGACTATGCTAGTATTTAGTGGGATTAGTTAGTAATTAATAGGCAGAGAAGTGGTGAGAGACCTATTCGGTCATTGGAAGAGATGAAGGTTGTGATGAGAAAATGGTTTGTTCTTAGCCATTACTATAGAAACTTGTTCAGAAAATTACAAAATATGGATCAAGGATCTATGAGTGTAGATGATTACTACAATGAGATGGAGATTGCCATGATGAAAACTAATATTGAGGAGGATAGGGAGGCTACAATGGCAAGGTTTATAGGCAACTTGAGAAAAGAAATTGCAGATGTAGTGGATATGCACCATTATGTAGAGATGGAGGATTTATTGCATAAAGCAATTAAAGTTGAAAAGCAGTTAAAGGTTAGAACATATTTTAAATTTGGCCCCATTCCTAAAACTCCATGGAAGCCGAATTGGCAAGACAAACATAAGGCTACTACAAGGCCGAAAGAAGAGGGCAAGTGGAGAAATTCAGTTACAGCCCCTAATCCCAAGGCCAAAATGATACTTCTACTTCCTTTAGAGCACGAGATACAAAATGTTTTAGATGTCACGGGTTAAGGCATATT
Organism: Gleditsia sinensis; assembly: GCA_037074535.1. NCBI lineage: Eukaryota > Viridiplantae > Streptophyta > Magnoliopsida > Fabales > Fabaceae > Gleditsia > Gleditsia sinensis. The sequence continues at coordinate 44,608,352 of CM073472.1, read as the reverse complement.
GCATCACAATGTCCTAACAAGAGAGCCATTATTCTTCTTGATGATGGAGGTATGAAGAGTGAGCACTCTAGTGAAGATGAGATGCCACCATTAGAGGATTATAGTGATATGGAGATTGGTGAACCAGTGCATGGAGAAGTATTGGTTACTCGACGTGCTCTTAATATGCAGCCTAATGATGATGTTGATGATGAACAACGTGAGCACATCTTCCAAAGCAGGTGCCACGTGAATAACAAGGTATGTAGCTTGATTATTGATAGTGGGAGTTGCACTAATGTAGCTAGTACCTTGAGGGTTGATAAATTGAGTTTACCAAAATTGAAACATCCTAAGCCATATAGGCTAAGATGGTTGAATGATAGGGGATATATATGGGTGACCAATTAGGTTCGCATATCTTTCTCTATTGGTAACTACAAAGATGATGTGCTTTGTGATATAGTACCAATGCATGTTGGACACTTGTTGTTGTGACGTCCATGGCAATTTGATAGAAGGGTTAATTATGATGGTTACAAGAATCGATATTCATTGACCATGCATAATCGAACTTTTATGTTAACACCCATAAAGTTAGGTGAGGCTTTTATTGATCAAGTGAGGATTACAAAAGAGTGTAAATTGAGAGAAACAAAAGAAAAAAAGAAAAAAAAAGAGTATGGCCAAAATTGAGAATGAGAGAAAAGAGAGAGATGTTGAGGTATGTGAGCAAAAGAAGAAAGAGAGTAAGGTCAAAATTGAGATATGTGAGCAGAAAAAAAAAAGAGAATTGTGAGCCAGAGAAAGAGAAAAAGAAAAGAGTGGGTGCTTTTGCATTAAAAAGTGAAGTGAAGAGTGCTTTGGTATGCAAGCCAAACCTCCTTGTGCTAATGTACAAGGATATTTATTTTACTAACACTCATAACCTTTCTTTGCCTAGTATAGTTATGTCTTTGATACAGAAATTCACAGTATTGAAATATCCTACTTATGATAAGGAGTTATATGCATTGATGAGGACTTTGCAAACTTGGCAGAATTATCTATGGCCAAGGGAATTCATTATTCATTCGGATCATAAGAGTTTGAAATTCTTGAAGTTCTAAGGTAAGTTGCACAAGAGACATGCTAAGTGGTTAGAATTTATTGAGACATTTCCTTATGTGATTAAATGTAAAACTAGAAAGAAAAATGTGGTAGCTTATGCATTGTCTAGAAGATATGCATTATTGACATCCTTACATGCTAAGTTGCTTGATTTTAAATATATTAGAGACATGTTTACTAATGATATTGATTTTGGATCTGCTTGGAATTTGTGTGATAAGCGTGCTATTGATGCTTTCTATAGACATAAAGGTTACTTGTTTGAAAAGAATAAACTTTTTGTGCCTAAGTGTTCTATGCTTGACTTGTTATTAAGGAGAGTCATGGTGGAGGTTTAATGGGACATTTTGGAGTGATTAAAACCTTAGAAATTCTGCATGAACATTTTTATCGGCCTCGCATAAAACATGATGTCATTTCATTTTGTGCTAAGTACGTGGCATGTAAACAAGTTAAGTCTAAGGTTATGCCACATGGTCTTTATACTCCATTACCTGTACCTACACAACCTTGACATGATATTTCTATGGATTTTGTGATAGGGTTACCGAAGTCTCAAAGTGGTAAAGATAGTGTTTTTGTGGTTGTTGATAGGTTTATCAAAATGGCTAATTTCATTATATATGCTAAAACCAATGATGCAACACACATAGCTAATTTGTTCTTTAAAGAAGTAGTGTGTTTGCATGGGTTACCTAGAACAATAGTAAGTGATAGAGATGTTAAGTTATTAAGCCATTTTTAGTGTACTTTATGGGGTAGATTAGGGACTAAATTTCTATTTTCTACTGTTGCACACCCTGAAACAAATGGGCAAAGTGAGGTAGTTAATAGGAGACTTACTACACTTTTACGTGCTATTATGTCTAAAAACTTGAAACATTGGGAAAGAGCTTTGCCACATGTTGAGTTTGCTTACAATAGATTTGTGCATTCTACTATTGCTTATAGTCCTTTTGAGATTGTCTATAGCTTTAATCCTCTAACACCTTTGAATATTTTACCTTTGTCTACTAATGAGTTTGTTAACTTGGATGGTAAGCAAAAGATTGAATATGTAAAGGATTTGCATGCTAAGGTTCGAGCTAACATTGAGAGGAAGAATAAGCAATATGTAACACAAGCCAACAAGAGTTGAATTAAAATTGTATTTGAACCTAATGATTAGGTTTAGGTACATATGCGCAAAGAGCGGTTCCCAGCTCAAAGGAAGTCAAAGTTGCATTCTAGGGGAGATGGATATTTTCAAGTCTTGGAGCGAATCAATGACAATGCCTACAAGATTAATTTACCTAGTGAGTATGGCAATATTAGTGCTACATTCAATGTTGCTAACTTGTCTTTATTTGATGCAGGTGATACCTTTGATTCGAGGATGAATCCTTTCGAGGAGGAAGGGAATGAGATCAAGGTGTTGTCAAACCTATTCTAAACTGTTCTCAAGATCCTTTGCAAGGGATAAGCGGTCCAATGACTAGGAGCAAAGCAAAGAGGGCCAAAGAAGCTTTATTGGGTTTGATCTTGGATGTGCAGGTTAAAGAGAAAGTTACCGGGCCAAGTCAAGATATCAAGTGGATCACACTTTGCAGCCTTAAGGACACTAAATAGAGCTTGTTGGATCTTGAAGACAACTAGCTCAAATCTACATGTCTAAAGATGTATTATGAGTTTTATGTTATATCTTTTCTTTTAGATATTATTAGTATTTTAGGCCCAATCTCTATAGCCAAATATTAGTTTAATTATGGGCTAATTTTTATTAGTTTAGTTGAGCCATATAACTAGTGTTGTTTGGACCATATTCTTTTTAAAGTCCAATTAGGAGTTTTAGGGTTTTCTACTAAGTTTAGGATTGTTGACTATATAAGGGTCCTTTATGTTCATATAATGCAAAAAAATTTTATGATTAATAAAGATTGAGTTTTCTCCTAAAGTGAGAGCTTCCCTTAGTTCTTGGGCAAAGAACTGAATCTGATCTTACCGAGTCAACTCGTGGCAATCAAACATCCATTGAATTTTCAAGACGATCTTTGCTTTCGCCAAATACTCCGTTTCTTGGTTTAGGGAAACGCATCAACCGAGAAAAATAAGAGAGAAAAAGAAAAAGGGGTCAAGAAAATTATGAAAGAAAAAGAGATAGGGGCTGAGAAAATTAAGAGAGAAAAAGAGAGAGAGGTTGATAAAATTATGAAAGAAAAAAGATAGAGGCTGAGAAAATTAAGAGAAAAAATGAGAGACAGGTTGAGAAATTTGATGGAGAAATTAAGAGAATAAATTTGGTCATTGAAAGAAAAACCAAGAGAAAACAAATGAATTTTTATGCCAAAGAAATTGTGATAAAAAAATTTTGTTTTCAAATCTACCAATGATTATACTAATGAGGTTAACTCTTCTTTACTTAATATTGAAGTTTTTCTTTTGCAGGGTAATCTTTCCAATGCATATGAGAAAGTGGTGTTTGATAATTTTTTTAAGCATGATGAATTTTTGTTTAAAGAAAATAAATTGCATATGCCTAAATGTTCATTGCATGACTTGCTTGTTAGGGAAGCACATAGAGGTGGTTTGATAAGGCATTTTTGCATATCTAAGACTTTAGATGTTTTGCATAAATATGATGTACAATGAATATGTGAGCATTTTATCACTTGTAGATAGATTAAATCTATGATGAAGCCTGACAATGCATTATATATTATTGATTTACTTTTCAAGAAAATTGTGAGATTGCATGGCATGCCTAAGGGTACTGAGTTTGATTTTCTTTTGAAAGATTGTTTGCCACTTGTCAAGTTTGCATATAATAAGAATGTGCATTTTGCAACTATGTTTTTATCTTTTGAGATTTTATATAGTTTTAATCCATTAATTCCTTTATCAATGGCTAAGCATGTTAACTTAGATAGAAATAAGAAAGTCGATTTCGTTAAGCAAATCTATAAGAAGGCAAGACAAAACATTGAGAGAAAAATTGAACAATATATTAACAAACCTAAAAAGGGACACAAAAGAATTATATTTGAGCCTGGAGATTAGGTTTGGTTGCATACGAGGAAGGGAAGGATTCTACCTCAAGCATTTGAAACTACTTCGAAGAGGATATGGTATGTTTCAAGTGATTGAAAGAATCAATATCAATGCCTACAAGCTAGATCTTTCAAGTAAGGATAATGTTAGTGCGTATTTCAAAGTTATTGATTTAACTCTTTTTAGTGTAAGTGCTAATTTGAGGACAAATCATTTTCAAGAGAAGGGGAATGATGTGAGCATAGATAGCAAATGAACATGGAATGCGGACTTGTTTGAAGTCCCAATTGAACTTATCATAAGAGCTCGAGCTAAAAAAATTCAAAGAAGCGTTTAATGGTTTAATTCTAGAGGCCCATTAAGGAAAAAAGTGCATCACTACTAAAAGAGAGTCGAGATTGATCCATGTCATTAAAAACATGGGTCAAGACTAGTCATGACATTAAAAATATGGGTCAAGACTAGCCAATTTAAATATGGCCCTAAAATACAAGAAGACTAAAAGTTAAAGATTGAATATAGGCCCGAAATCAATGAGTTATTTTATGGCCCAATTTAAGCTATAATTTTTCTTATTTATTTATTTTTACTTTTAGCTTGTTTGACTAGGAAAGTTTCCTATTTTATGATTTCCTTGTCTGACTAGAAAATTTTCCTATTTTCACTTTTCCTTGCTATGTAAGAATTTTTTATTTTTTATTGTTTTTAGGAAGTTGTCCTATAAATAGGTATGTATACTCATGAACAATTAAGATTATTACAAACTATCATTAATAATATTGAGAGTGTTTTCTTTTTAGTTCTTCATAGAACTTTTTCTAAACTTATCAATATTTTCTTATGGCGTTTAAGCAAATCTTATCACTCACAATCTTCTTCTCCTATCTTACGTGTGGTGTGTACAATATTTTCTTGTACCTTTGGTTTTTATCTCTTTATAGATAACGGGTCAAGGTCATTTTTTAAAATTTATTTTGTTATAATTCTAAATTAAAACACGATCCTTCCAATTGGATCCCATATTGATTCCAGGTCTCACTTCTCTTGGTGAGGTTCATATCAGGGGTTCACATCAAAAAATTAGCCAAATCCTTAATCTATAAGCTTTGTTTAAGACTACAGAACCTTGTACTAGACAAGGGTTTAGTTAAAACATCTATTATTTGCTCTAATGAGGGCATGTGAACCACACTTATCTCTTTATGAGCTATTCTTTCTCTAGTGAAAAAGAAATCAAGTTCAAAGTGCTTCGTTCTATTGTGCAAAACAGGATTTGTATTAAGAAGAACTACCTCCAAATTATCGCAGTATATTGCTAGAGTTTTCTTCACACAAAAGCCATCTCCTTAAGCAATGATTGTACCCACATTAATTTAGCAACAATGTTTCTTAGGCTTTGGTACTCAGCTTCAGTACTAGACCTAACCATCATATTTTGCATTTTGTAGTTCCGAGATATAAGATAGGAACAAACAACTACCTGAGGTAGATCTCCTGTCATTTAGATCCAAACCCTAATCTACATCACAAAATGTAGCCAAGTTCTAGTGAATAGATTTATGAATGTCCAAGCCACAAGTAAGCGAACCAGTAAGATATCTCAAGACCCTTTTTGTAGCCTTCCAATGACACTCTAGGGGAGAGTGCATAAATTGACATAGCTTAGTTACAGAAAAGGAAATTTCAGGCCTTATTATAGTTGCATATTGTTATGCACCTATAATAGACCTATAAATTAAGGGTTTTCCTTCAAGTCACTACCTTTTTTGGATAATTTTAGACTAACCTACATAGGAGGGCTAAGAACCTTTTTTTGTCTTAGCTTTAGAAAAACATATCTTATATATTTAAATTAGGAAAGTGAAGGCTACCATCACTCAAGTACTAGACTTCAATGCCTAAGAAATAGTTTAGCTCACCAAGATCTTTTAATGAAAACTCACTTTTCAATTGACTTATTAAAGTAGCAATAACAATAGGTGAATCTCCTGTGATAAGTATATCATCCACATAGATTAAAACAAATAAAAAAGCACCATCACAATTCCTTATGAACAAAGAAGTATCACATTTACTGCTATGAAAATCCAATTTGATTAAAGTAGAGGCTAGTCTTTGGAACTAAGCTCTTGGAGCTTGTTTTAAGCTATAGAAGGATTTGTGAAACTTACAAACCTACCATAACTTTCCAGCTTTAAATCTGAGTGGCTATAAGATGTAAACTTGCTCATTGAGAATGCCATTAAGAAAGGCATTATTCACATCAAGTTGTTTAATTTTCCACTTCTTAGCTAAGGCAATTATAAGGATGACTGGAATGGTGTTTGGCTCAATAATAGGGGAAAATGTCTCGTCATAGTTAAACCCCTTAATTTGGTCAAAACTTTTGGCCACAAGTTTGGCCTTGTACATTTGCACACTATCATCAGGGTTATATTTGACCTTAAAGATCCATTTATAGCCAATAGATCTTCTATCATGAAGTGGATCAACAAGTGACCAAGTTTGATTTTTGAGAATAACTTCAAATTTAGCTTCCATTGCTATTTCCAGTTACTACTAAGCAAAGCTTCTTAAACAAAATTAAGCTCCTTCTCTGCTAAGAAAACCTTAGGCTTAAATATACCACTTTCATCTTTTTTGACCATAGGGTCAGTAAGAGGTTGTTGTCATTTAATAGATGAAAGGCTAGGCTATAACTCAGGCTGAAGGTCAATAATTAGAAGAGTGTTATTGATTCTTGTAGGTGCTACATAAATTATTTTAGAATTTACTGGAATAACTAAAGGTTGTTGTAAGTGAAGACTTGGTGAATTTCATCATTCACAATGCTAGACATCTTAACTAAGTCTTTGGTCAAAGTGAGAAGCTGCAAAATCAATGACATGAGATGATTAAGAGGGTCTAGAGCAAGTTTGTAGCAAAAAGGGAATTGCAAAAGGTACTTGTGACATATTTCTAAGATTGACTTTAGGAAACTTACTAAAACCAAGCATAAATGGACAAGAATGCTTATTAAATATTACATCTCTAGATATAAAAATTAATCCAATAGAACTAAGGCATTTACAACCTTTATGTACACTTCTACAACCAAGAAACACACATTGAGTAGACCTAAAATCCATCTTGTGACAATTATAAAGCCTTACTAAATGATAACAAGCATAATCAAATACCTTCAAAAAAGAGTAATTTGGCAATTTATGATAAAGTAGTTAAAATGGACTCTTACCATTAAGATTGACAGTAGGCGATGATTGAATTGTATACTCATAAATTAAATACTTTCATCTTATCCTTTTATGAAATTTAAGCACTTATTTTCTTTCTTTATCTTTAGTTTTTTGCATATCTTATAGTTGGGAAGAAGAATGGAAAGCATACTCAATTGGAAGAATCAAAGTAAATTTTTGGAAATGATGTTTATAAATCAAGCAGATAAAATAAATTCATTAAGGATGACTGAGTAATGAGTCATTAGATGATATCTTATTGACTCTTGAGATGCATCCTAATGAATATATGCATCAAGCTAATCTTGATATATGACCACATTTTCAAAAGAACTTAAACATAAAGATTCAAGAAAAAACATCTAATATTGAAGGATCAGGGATAAAAACTTTAGTTAGACAAATGGGCATAAATTTTTATCTAAAATTTATATTAATGTGCTTTTTAAGCTTGGAAAAAGAAGAGTTAATGAGCTCCAAACTGGCATTTCATAGTTATTTTAAAATTTTGATGCTCAATAAACCAAAATTGGGTTAGAAGAAAATATGTTTGTTATTGCAGTTCAGTTCGACCTTACTCCAGTATTTTGGCCATAACTCACAAAATACGTATATAATATATACAAAGTTTGTGTTTCTGGAAAGATAATGAAATTTTCTACAACTTTCATGTTCATATGTTAGTAAATTCGGTGAATATTAAAGAGCAATTCAAATATTACTATCAGTGCATGAGATGAGGTTCAAAATTATCACTGCTAGTGCAACTTTCTACCCATCATTATGGATAATTTCCCCCTAACTGTATCTATAAATGAAGGGATGTTGAAAGCTTGGAGGGGAGGAGGCTGAAAGGAAGTGTTTGATCCTAAGTGCTTGTAATGTTCTTCTTTCATTAGACAATTTGTCATCCTTACTTTCTTTTATAATATCATTATGCTTGTTCATCTTCAACCTTGCCTTCTTACTTTGATTATGGATAACTAATCTTCTTATGCTAAGGTGAAATTGTGAAACTTTTGGTAAAAGAATAATGATTTATCTAATTCTTAATTTCAATGTTTATATTTGATGTTGTATTTATCTTCTTATTTATTTATTTATTTATTTATGTTAGTTCTTAATGGATAGCTTTGCCACCTATCTTTTGTTGTTCTTTCTTAATGGCTGACTTTACTACCTACTTCATGTTGTTCTTATGTATAGTTGACTTTACCACCTATCTCTTATTTATTGTTTTCCTGTTACATCCTTTTATTTTTAAATCTTGTAAAGTATAAATTTTGATACATTGTAGACAATCTTTAGCACAATAAATGTTTGAACCAATATTGATTTACAGTAGACAATATAATGATTGGCACAATGTATACTTGAATCCATTTACAAGTTATCTTTTGCATCTTTGTATTTTTAATCTTGTAAACTGTGAATCTTGATATATTGTAGACAATATGACGATTGACACAATGTATGTTTGAATCTATTTTACAAAAATGTTTTAATTATTAGTAATACAATAAAAATGAGGTAAATAGAATTTATGTATAAACAAAAGTGAGTTTAAACTAACATATTTTCCTATTGAAACCTCTTCATGTGAGGATTCTAGTTGAGTTACAAAAAAATTAAATTTATCTTTATTTATACTAAGAGTGGATTTCCTAACCTTAGCATGCATTTTTACTTTGAATACATTTCAATTTAATTTAAGGGCATTAGTTTCTTGTACACTTAATTTAATGTTCTTTTCACAAAATAAAATCTTGGCAACTAGGTTAAAATTATTTATTTTGGGTTTAAATTAGAGTTTCCTTTCAATTGGAAATCCTCGTAGAATCGACCTTGCATACCACTAAATCTATACTCCAATAAATTTATATGCTTGCGAGTTTTAATTAAAACAACAACAGTAGGCATATGATTGATTAAATAGGCAGCATAAAGCATATTCCCAATAGGACAAGGGCATTAAGGCATTGACAAGTAAAGCCAAACTAGTTTCAATTATATGCCTTATTTTTCTCTCTGCTATGTTATTCTATTCATGATTGTATGGACAACTCCTCTTGTGAATTATGCCTTTCAGTCGTTAAGAATTTGAACAATTTTTTGAATTCAACTCTTAATCTAATTGTACTACCTTTATTTTGTAGTTAAATTGTAGTTCAACTATCTTCTTGAATTCTATAAACACTAAATAAGCCTCAGATTTTGTTTTGTGAGTAAAAATAACCAAGTGAACTTTGTACAAGCATTAGTGAAGTATATGAGGTATCTAAAATCGCTACTGGATTGTATAGATAACAGCCCCTTGTATGTCAGTGTGTATTAATTGCAAAGGCTCTAAATAAAAACTATGACAAGAGGGAAAAGGAAATTTATGTGCCTTGCCGTTGCAACAAGCATGATAGAAATCATTAGAATTCTTATTATTTGTTGAAATATTACATAATTTAGAACTTGCTTTACAATTCTAGTAGAGGGGTGTCCTAATTTGCAGTGTTAGAGGCTAAAAGCTTTAGAGAAATCTATAATACAACTCAAATCTTTTTTGTTAGAAATTAAACTTCAGTTTACATCCATATGCAACTTGTATCTTGTACTTCTAGCAATATCTTTTACTAAGTTATAGCCTTGGTGAGCTAACAGAAATGATCAAATGTGTAACAACTCCATTTCTTTTACACACACACACACACACACACACACACACACATATATATATATATATATGAACATGATATGAAAATATAGTGAGAAATAAATCCCAAGAGGTTCAACAATAAATCATAATTATTATCAATATAACTCATCATCTCAAGTTCATCTGTATAAACTACAGCAAATATCTTTAGGTCACATGAATGCACTTTATCTATACACATGAAAATTGTACAATTGTGACATGTATGGCATCAATAACTACTTTCAAAATATCATATGATGGCTATCAACTAATTTTTATATCAAGCTACCCTGGTCAGGGTGAGTACTTTCTACTCTCCGGTATGAACTTTTTTCGCTCCGTCCGACATGGCACTTTCTTTTCTCATTAACATAATCATAGCTGTTGATAGGGCGTCCCCTACTAGTGCACCACACAAACTGCCATGTGATTGTACTCATTTATTTTCTTTTCTTTTCACATTAATAGCCAAAAATATGATTTCAATAACATGTTTATTATACTCACATGTAATAATTTTTCATCAAAATATAATCATTACCAAAAATATTAGTAATCATGCCATGAATATAATCATTTCAAATATCACTTTATAAAATATTTCGATGTCAAAATTACACACTTAAGATGGTAAGAAGTTCATGCAATGGAAATAGCTATGGCATACACTAGTAATTTATTATTTTTATTTATAAAATTCTTCTTCTTTTTTAAATATTATTTTTTTCTCTCACTAAAAAAAGCATAACACCCTCATTTTAAATCTGATTGCAGTGATCTTGGTATCAATTGAAAGATAAGAAAATCCTCTAAAATCCTTATGTTAAACATTTTAGTGAAATCTTAAGTAATCATGGGGTTACTACTTCCTCAAATTCAATATTATTTCTTCTTAGGTAGGTTCAGACCTCTACTTACTAATCTGACCATATCTCCCTCATACAAACTCCAATTGAGGTGATTCTAAAGCATATAAAAAGATAAAATACTTATTTACAACTTTCATGTTTATCATTTTTTTAGATTCATTACAAATTATTCCCAGAAAATTGAAAATAAAAATGCTTACATTTACCACCCTGGATTCTGGATTAATTCTGATCTTTACTCATTAATCAGCGATATCTCCCTCATATAGACTCCAAATTAAGTAATTTTAGAGCCTATAGATCCGTGATACATATATCTATATTTAATATGTAAAAATTTCCTTTATTTCCTACAAATGTTGCCCAAAAATTCAAATATAGAAGCATACTTAACAGATTCTTTTCTTGTTAGCTAGTTTCTCATCTCTGCTTACTAATCTGACCATATCTCCCTCATATTGATTTCAATTTGAATGATTTCAGTGGATAAAAATTCGTAAGACATATATCTATATTTATCATGTTAAGCATTACTTTTAATTCCCTATATATTTATCCTAGATATTCAAACACAGAAGAATAACTAACAGATTCTTCTCTGATTAACTATTTTCTGATCACTTCTTATAACACGGACAATATCTCTCTCATCTAGACTCTAAATTAAGTGATTTCAATGGCTAACATTCTTTGAGACATAGATCTACATTTTTCATGTTAACTATTTCTTTTAATTCCTAACCGATTCTTCTCAGAATTTGAAAAATAGAACATTCCCTGGTTATTCCAAAATCCAGTATCCTAACCAAACATTTCCTAAGATTTTGGTTTATCAATATATTACATCCTCTTCCATTTTCTTCCTACTTTATATCTAATCATATTCCATCAATTTTTCACCACATTCAAATATACAAAATATTAGCATAAAAATCCTAAAATTTTGACACTCACGGCCATACATATGCAGAACTTTTCATACCAATCGAAATGTTCATAACATCCATCATATGCAAGATAACATGTAACATGATATAGTAACATCCATGACCAATCATCAAAGTAGTAAATATTGTAAATTTTATCAAAGTTCTAAGATCAAAATCCCATATAAATGTTACAAATTTTAAAGATTTTCTTCAAAAAGTGATATTGTTAAACATACCTAAAGATCTCCCTAGCTCACTTAGTGAATTCCTTTTTTTGTTTCCTCTTGAAAGAAGTAGCAAGATTCCTCCTTTCCCTTAGTTTTTCTAACATCTTAAATAAGAGAAGGAGGGTGAGTTTTGAACCCTAAGAATGAAGAGAAAAGACGAATTCAAGTGGAGATTAAGCTAACTTACTTTAAGTACTTAGTCCTCTAGAATTCTCCTTCTTTTGTCTTCCTTTTTTCTGCTCTTTTTCTCCCATTTCCTCACTCTACTTTATTTATATTTTTCCTCTCCCTCACTTGGACGAAATTGTAATGTTATAAGGGTGGGTTTTGCTTAAATAAACTATCAAGTAGTTCACCTTTCATGATCATAGGTCTACCTTATCACAATTAGGATGCACTTGGTTGTTTTTTGGGGAAAGACAACTCATGTTCTTGTCTTTCTCTCCCTTAGTCAAGATATGCATAGCAAAAGGAGATTTGTATTTTGAAAATCATGATAAAATGTTCTTAAGACAAGGGACAAGGTTCATTTGATTTAGGGATTCATTTCCTTTTTCTTTTGTCTCACTCAAGTATGATAGGTTTTCCTTTTTAAGTGAAAAATTTTGAACTCTTGAGTCTCTCTTACTTGGCTGAAATTATTTATGTAGGATAAGGACGTTTTGTCATAATGTTATGTATTATTACCCACTTGTTGAAATTATGAATATAAGATATAGATGTTTTGTCCTAATGCCATATATTATTACCTACTTGTTGAAATTATGAATGTAGGATATAGATGTTTTATCTTAATGCCATATGATCTAATCTTGATTATTATTACACTACTATTTTCTCACATGATTCTTATTTTTCCTTCTTAGATTTAGGCTCATTCTTACCCATTTCTTTTGCTTTGGCTGAAATTCTACCTTTCATGAAGGGCTTGGTCACATTTTCATAATTTTTTGGCTATTGGTCCAACTTCTATATTCTAGTCCAAGTCTATGTTTTATTTCTTGCTTGGGCTATCCTATTGGCTTGCTAGAAATTCATGTGAAGTGGAAAATCTCTATATAAAGTGTCTTTAGTTGAAAGCCCAACTTATGGGTAGAGATGTACTCTAACTCTTGAATTAGGAAAAATTACCCTAATTCAATCTTCTTGAAATTTTAAGACCTTTACTTACTTCACAAAAATGTATCTTCCTTACCCAAGAATTTTGTCTTTCTTTAGTATGTTATTTCTAATTTTTCCTATTAGGTTTTTTCTCTTTACCTATTTTCTTAATGTTAGAAACATTTTTTATGCATACATATAAGGCGAACAATTTCTAAGGATTATATTTCTTTAGATATCTAAAAATTATCTAATAAATTTTATATTCTTAATTAAATATTTATGTACCTTTATTAATAAAGGAAATGAAATTAGGGATGTTACATTAAATATTTATGTACCTTTATTAATAAATGAAACGAAATTAAGGATGTTACATTTCTCTCCCCCTAAAAGAAATTTTATCCTCAAAATTTCAGAAAATACCTAATAAGAAAAATTTTGGATATTTCTTTCTCATGACTTCTTCTAGCTCCCAAGTTGTTTCTTCTGGAGTCAAACATTCTCATAACACCTTGACCAGGGGAATGGTCTTATTCTTTAATTGCTTCACATCGGTGTCCAATATGGATGCCAGTACTAGCTGGTATGTCATATTCTCCTTTATTTGGATTGGTTCATCCCATATTACATGTGATGAATCTGGAAGATACTTCTGGAGTTGTGATACATGAAAAACATTATACAAATTGGACAAACTAGGTAGGAGGGAAACTTAATATGCTGACGTTCCCACTTTCTTCAAAATTTGGTAGAGTCCCAAGAATCACGAACTGAGCTTTTTGATTTTAAGAGACCTACAAACTCCAATAATCAGGAAAAGTTTCAGAAATACATGGTTTCCTTCCTCAAACTCCAAAGGTCTATGTCTCTTATTATAGTAACTCTTTTGTCAACTCTGAACTGTAAGTATTTTGTCTCGTATCATCTTGATTTGTTCAGTGGTTTGTTGAACTAGATTAGGACCCAGTAAGTTCTTTTCTCCTACCTCAAACCAACATAGTGGAGATCGGCACTTCCTACCATATAAAGTTTCGTAGGGGGTCATCTTAATACTGGAGTGATAACTATTATTATAAGCAAACTCCACTAAAGGTAAGTAATTATCCAATCCTTGACCTTGCTCTATCACACAGGCCCTTAACATATATTTTAGGGTTTGAATGGTTTGTTCTGTCTACCCGTCAGTCAGAGGATGGTAGGCAGTACTGAACCGTAACTAGGTTCCAAAAGTTTCTTGCAACGCCTTCCTAAATCTCAACGTGAACCTTGGATCTCTATCAGAAACGATATTTAAGGAAATTTCATGTAGTCTAACTATTTCTTAGATGTACAACTGGGCTAATTTGTCAAGTGGATAGTTAATTTTTATAGGCAAAAAGTGAGCAAATTTGGTTAATCTATCAATTATTACCCGATAGAGTCATGTCCAACTAAAGTCTTAGGTAAGCCTACCACAAAGTCCATCAAAATATTGTCACATTTCTATTTAGGGATCTCAAGAAGTTGTAGAAATCCCGCTAGCTTTTGATTCTCTACCTTCACCTTCTAACAAATTAGACATTTTGTCACAAATTTAGTAATGTCTTTTTTCATCTCTAGCTACCAATACATCCTCTTTAAATCCTGATACATTTTAGTGGATCCAGGATAGACTGTGTATTTACTCTGATACGCTTCCTACAAGATATTAGTCCTCAACTCTTATTTTTTAGGAACACAGACCCTTCCTTGATACAAGATTACTCTATCTTTTGAGACAAAAAAATCATCCTGATCATTATGATCTTGTAAGTATTGGTGGTGAAGTTGAGCCTCTTTAATCTGAGCTCTAAGGTCACACTCTATACTCAACCCATTGATGATTAGTTTCTTTGGAGTAAAAGTAGTGTCCAGTTTCAAATTTCAAAACTCTTCTAGCATCTGCATCTCATACACCATCATTCGACCTATATGCAGAGATTTTCGACTCAAGGTATCAGTTACAACATTTGTCTTTCCTAGACGATACTTTATCTCAAACTTGTAGTCATTGAAGAATTCTACCTATCTTCGTTGCCTCATATTTAACTCCTTCTAGTCAAAAACGTACTTAAGACTCTTATGATCACAATATACTTCAAATGTCGCTCCGTATAAATAGTGTCACCAAATCTTTAAGGCAAACACCACCACCGTCAATTCAAGATCATGGGTTGGATAGCTTCCTTCGTGGGGTCTTAGTTGCTTGGAGACATAAGCAACTACTCTCTTGCCTTGCATCAGAACACACCTTATCTTTCTTTGAAGCGTCACTATACACTTCAAAATGTCCTATATGGTCTTGAATAATTAAAACAGGAGGAGTGGTCAATCTTGTATTAAGTTCTTGGAAACTAGCTTCACATTGATTAGTCCATTTGAAGGACTTCCCTTCCTAGTCAATTTAGTCAATGGCAAGGCTATACGAGATAAGTTTTGTATAAACCTCCTGTAGTATCATGCCAAACCCAAACAATTTCTGACTTCTGTAACCGTCTTTGGTCTTTCTTACTGAATCACTGCTTCCATCTTGCTAGGGTCTACAGCTACCCCTCTATTAGAGATGACATGTTCGAAAAACTTCACCTCTATCAACCAAAATCCACACTTCTCCAATTTGGCATACAATTTTTTCTCTTTCAGCACTTGTAACACAATTCAGAGATGTTGTTCATGTTCTTTCTCACTCTTAAAGTATATCAAGATGTCATCAATGAACACTACCACAAATTGATCTAGGTAGGGTCGAAAAATGTGATTCATATAATCTATGAAAATTGCAGGTGTATTTGTCAACCCGAAGGGCAATACGAGAAACTCTTAGTGCCCATACCTAGTCTTGAAAACTGTTTTTGGTACATCCTCATCTTTAATTCTAATCTGATGGTATCTTGATCTCAAGTCAATTTTAGAAAAGATAGAGGCTTCCTTCAATTGATCTAACAAATCATCAATCCTAGGGAGAGGATACTTATTTTTTACAGTCACCTTATTCATCTATCTGTAGTTTATGCATACTCTCAAGCTCTCGTTTTTCTTTTTAACAAACAACACAGGAGCTCCTCAAGGTGATACACTTGGTCTAATGACTTGCTTATCTAACAGTTCCTCCAACTATTTCTTGAGTTCCTATAGTTCCTTCGAGGCCATTCTATAAGGTGCAATAGAGATAGGCCCTGTCCCAAGTAGGAGATCAATAGAGAAACTCTATCTCTCTCTTGGGAGGTAAGCCTAGAATATCTTATGGAAATACTTTAGAAAAATCGTTGGCTATTGTGATTTCATCAAGTTTTGGTTCAACTTCTAGGTTTGTAAATACAAGAGAATGTATCCAAGTACTTTATTCTTCAACTCCTTATTGACTTGATTGACATTAAGCATCAATAACTACATCTCCTCTTCTGAAGTAGGAGGTAGAAATTCAACAGTCTTGTTGCAACAATTCAACAAGACCCGATTTCTAGACATCTAGTCTAACCCTAGAATGACCTAATCTTGATCATTATTACACTACTATTTTCTCACATAATTCTTATTTTTCCTTCTTGGATTTGGGTTCATTCTTACCCATTTCCTTTACTTTGGCTAAAATTCTACCTTTCATGAAGGGTTTGGTCACATTTTCATGATTTTTGGGCTATCGGTCCAACTTCTATATCCTAGTCCAAATTTATGTTTTATTTCTTGTTTGGGCTATCCTATTGGCTTGCTATAAATTCATGTGAAGTGAAAAACTTTATATGAAGTGTCTATATATGAAAGCCCAATTTATAGGTGAAAATGTTAAACTTAGTAACTCTAACTCTTGAATTAGGAAAAATTACCATAAACCAATCTTCTTGAAATTTTAAGACCTTTACTTACTTCACAAAAATTTATCTTCCTTACCCAAGAATTTTGCATTTCTTTAGTATGCTATTTCTAATTTTTTTTTCTATTAGGTTTTCTCTCTTTACATATTTCCTTAATGTTAGAAACATTTTCTATGCATACATATAAGGTGAAGAATTTCTAAAGATTATATTTCCTTAGATATCTAAAAATTGTCTAATAAATTTGATTTTCTTAATTAAATATTTATGTACCTTTATTAATAAATTAAAAAAAATTAGGGATATTACAAAATAAGTCAAAAAAATAAAGTCAATTCTTGATCGAACATTATGACAAAACTTCTTTAGTCCTTGGAGCCTTCACAAAGAATATGTTTGGATGGAATTCAAAGAAGACTTAGTTGTCCTTTGCAAATCTAGACACACTCAGCAAATTCTTCGCCATATGAAGATCATGTAACAAATCTTTGAGAGCAAGAGAAGTAGTATGAAAATGAGAATTAACAAACGAAGTACAATATGTGAAATAGATAAACTTTGACCATTGCCAATGTGAATTTTCTTATGACCAAGATAATCCTCTACATACATGAAGGTGTTGTGATTTGGTGTCACATAATAAGAGCTATATACCAAGAAGGATCAATCAAAGCTTGGTAGCTGTAATAAGACCATTTTTTTTACCATTTTGATACTGAAAGAGTTAGCAAAGGGTATAGCTTGAGTAGATGTAGCATTGGCATGAGCTAGAGGTATGCCAGAGAAGGAACGAAGATGTTGTTAATAAGAATGGTCAAAGTAGCAATTCCATACTGAATGACCTACCCTATTATGTAACATCCCCCTAAATTCATACTTAGTAAGTATTTTCTAGAAATAATTTCTAAGGGATTAGAGTGGGAATATTTTAGGAGTTAAGAGGAAATTACTTACCCCTAATAGATTTAATAGAGGAGTTAAAAATAAAGAATATGTAAACCTAATATTTTTAGAGGAAATTAAGTAACAAGGATATGTTCAAGTAACAGATTACACTTTATTAAATTCATCTTAATTAAGAGTTTAAAAGAAAAGAAATTGGAACAATTCAAACAAGCATAAATATGGATAAGGAACTCAAAGTCAACATAAAGTTAAATATAGCACATGTTATTAAGAAAATATCTCTACATGGAGTCTTGCTCTCCAAGTTGGCCACAGAAGGCACAAAAGATCAACAATACTTCAGCCAAAAAGGATAACACCATGAAATTAAAAGCAACTAGGAAGCACAAGGAAAATAAACCAGAAAATTAAGATGCAAGGCTGTAGTTGCTAAGGGCATATTAGGAATTATGAGAGCAATTATTACAATTATAAAAATATCTCCTTTCTTGCTCACTGAGTCGATAAAAGGGGAATGTATTTGGTAAACCTTTACCATCCCAAAGTGTAAACTAGCTAGTAGAAAGAGAATCTAGTAGAAAAAAAAAAGAGTAGGAAAGTTTGGCTAATTAAGATAGGTTTAATGGAGTTCTCCTCTTACAAACTGATTCTTTTTGGTAAGCTAGAAGAATTTTCTGAGTATCTCCCATGAAGTTTTTTGGTTGTGTATTCATGGGAGAAGTTTATGGTTTTTGACCACCCAAGCTAGCCATAAGTATAATTTTCCTTGATGTATGTATTTGATGTAATATGATAAATTATATTCTTGGGAATTGTTTCATATCACACACACACACACACACACACACACACACATACATACATACATACATACATATATATGTATATACATATATATACATATATATATATGTATATATATATATATACATATATATCTATATGTATATATATATATATACATATAGATATATGTATATATATATATATACATATAGATATATGTATATATATATATATACATATAGATATATATGTATATATATATATATATATATATATATATATTAATTTATCTCTCAAGCCTTTTATTTCCTTTTGTTTTTCATATTCTTTTATTTCTCTTTAAAAAATTTCTTTCTCTATTTTCCCATCTAGTTCTTCTTTACTATAGTATTTATATATTCTACTATTATATATTGGTATTTCTTGTTGTATTATCATTTTCTACTTCTTCCTTTTTATAATATTTCATATCCCAAAGGGAAAATTGGATTTCTAAGTTTTCTATTTCTATCAATTTTATTATGATTCTATTTTCAGCTTCTAATAATAGTAAATTCTCATTTAATCTTTCTAAACTCCTTTTAGTACTATCTGTCTCAATTAATTTTTCAAAGTTAAGACTTCTTAATTATTTTTCAATTTCTTCCTTTTGTTGTTTTAATATTTTTACTCTTTCTTTAGCTTCTGCCATATTAGGTCTTAGTTTTATCCAATCCAAGGCTCTGATACCACTCATTTGGGGCAGAAATTATGGGCTTATAAATTATCGTAATGTACTCTTAATAGTTTTAATACTGTTATTTCTTCACTTATTTTTTTGGTTTCATGACATAATATATCTATTACTCCCTGGCAACTATTACTCTTTTGACTTTCTTGTTCATCATCTGTTAAATCTCTTATCCATTTTTCCTTTTCATTTATTTTTTCGGTCATAGCTTCCTTAATGATATGCTTATCATCCTCTCTTCTTAAGTCAAAAACCATATTAATTCTTTCTAATTGTTATAAGATGTTTTTAATGATTTCTAATTTCTTTCTTTATTCATTAATCCTGGGTTGTATATTATTTAATGCTCTTAACATTCTTCTAAAAGCCTACTAGCTTCATTACTTTAAGCATCACTTAGGAAATGTCATTGTTTTATTCTTCATTTTATATTTTCTCTAGCTAATGGAACTAAAACTGGGTCTTGATTTAATTCTTCTCCTATTTTTGTATATTGTGTTGTCTGATCATGTAGATGAATATTCAAAATATTTATCATAAAATCATCATATCTAATATCTGCTCTTATATAAGTTTCAGCTTTTATAATAAGATCAATAGCTTTATGTAATCTCTTGTATATTTCCTTTTCATTTTCTTCTAGACATCTTGTAGCTATTAATATCTGAGTGTGTGAAGTCATTAATGATTTAAGATTTTCATTAATATCAACTATACGGATTTCAATATCTACTCCCTTTTAGACTAGTAAAGAGTGTTACCTTATTTTGGCCCACTGCTACTTCCGCAAAAATGCAATGGTGAGAAATCCTTTCGGACAATTGTTTCTTACTTTCACAACCTAGAACCTTTAACAGCTCCTTATTTGGCCTCCTACCTTCTTGAGCCAAACATGGTTTGAGTCTTTAAGAAGTTCAAAACCTCTAAATCTCACTTTTACAATCGCTCTTTCTTTAAGAAAGAGAGGGTATAAGGGATATAGACTCTTACACATCTAAAAACAAGATAGGTATGATAATATAGCTTTTATTGATGAAAGGTCTTAAAGACTATTTTACAGACTCGTGGAGATAAGAGATGCTGGGTTTTAGAGTATATAAGAATGCTTTGAATCAGTTAATTGCCTCAATCTCCGATTTGATGTATATAGACTCTCAAACTAACCTTCGATTTCTGACTTTAATTACTTTTCTTAACTATAGTTTCTTTATTGTCTATCAAAGAGTTACTTTTTATCTGTATCGTACAATTATTATATAAAAGATATTCTGGTTGTTCTGTCTTTTTGATAAATTGGGCAGTGATGAGTAATTTCCTTGTTAGCAAGAGCAAGCTGGCACTTTTCCTTGAAATTATGGCTGCCTTCCATCTGTCCTTTGATTATCTTGTCAATAATGTGCTCTATTATTTTTCGATTGTAAGGTAAAATTTATTTTGCTTTAATATTCAAGATGACATATTGTTCTGACACCTGGTAGATCCATGCTTGATTCACCTCCAGATATTTTTGTTGTATTTTGGCATAATATAGGACTTGGCGAGCTCTTCTTTCTATTATCCAATCTGAAGTAATGTTTGGACACAGACTGCTAACCTCCTTATCTATTTTAATTTTTAACTCAGTTGCTATTGTCCCCAATCGAACTAAGGCCGTATTCTTTTGCCCATGCTTCTCTAGTGGTACTATAACAAATTTAATGTAGAGGGCTTACTGTGCTGAACAAAGGTCTGCATAGCCTTGATAATTTCTTCAGGCAATAATTTCATCATCTCCAGATTATTGGGTTCCATATAAATGAGATCCTAATATCCAAAGATAAATAGTATTTTGATAAACTCAATTTCAAGTCCTCCAGGTAAGACTATTACTTTTGCATATTTTTCAGCATAATCAAAACAATATTTTTGTCGTAGAGTACTGTCAGGAGGAAATTTCCTTCATGAGTAAACTGTACTAATTTCAAATATTCATCTTCAAAGGGTTTAGTATTTTTGTTGATCATAGTTTTTTCAGCGTATGTCATAGTATTCTGTTGTAGAGTTATACTCTGCATATTTTTCTCTGTAGTGTCTATTGTCAAGGCCTGGTCTATTATCATTTCCACTGTTGTCATATCTTCAGTCTCACAACCTTGATTCTCAACTTTATATTGTTTTTGTTCCTGAAGATCAGGTACTTTTAGCAATAATGTCTTGAGCTCTTGATGCTCTTGTTGTAATATTGTCATTTGTCTATTTATAATATCCATACAACGGCTTACAGTATTTTCTATTATACTGATCTTTGAGAGAACTTCTTTTCTATTGTCTGGATCCATATTGTTCTCTGCTTAGATAATCTGCAAGAGTATTATTAATACCAGGTATAATTTGAATATCGAAGTCATAAACAAATAATAATGGTTGCCATCTTACTCTTCTTCTATATAACATTGTTCTTAGAGGTTTTTTTTGTATAAAAAGATTTTACTTGTCTATTATCAATTCTTAATGTAAACTTTTTCTTTATTAGCCAAATCTCAAAAGTTCTTATAGCTCTTATTACTACTAATAATTCTTTCTCATTTATATCATACCTTACTTCTGTTGCTTTAAAGCTTCCTGAACTATATCGAGCTACTATTTCCTTATCGTCCTTTTTTACTTTTAAAACTGCTCCCCAATAAAGATCATAGGTATCAGTTTCTAATATTAAATCGTCATCATCTTTTGGTAATGGTAATGGTTTTAATTTTTTACAAATTTCTTTTATTCTTTTTACTTCCTCAGTATCTTCTTTTTCCTAAATAAACTCATTTTTCCTCTTAATTTCTTTCGTAAATTCTCTCTTAACCTTGCTACTTCCGGTATAAAATTACCAGCATAATTTAAATGTCCTAAAAAACTTTCTAATTCTTTTCGAGTTTTAAACTCATTAGGGAAGTCTAATATTTTTTTAGAAATATGTGGTATTCTACTTGTCCATTTCTATTATCATTCTTAAATATTCTATTTTTGTTTTTCCTAATTTAGCTTTTTTCTTTGATAGGACTAATCCTTCTCCAAAAGCTTCCAAAGGAAAAAGAAATAAGTGTTTATTATGGTCTTTGATATTATTAGAATAGACTAATATATCATCAATATAAACTATTATAAAATGTGACCATTTTTTGAATATTTTATCTAATCTTTCTTGAAATATGATAGGTGCAGTTTTTAATCCTATAAGTAGCACGTTCCATTCATTGTGGAGCACTAAAGGATGTACACTCTTTACTATCTTCTATTATAGTTATTTGGTAAAATCTTGATTTACAATTAAATTTAGAATATATCTTACTATCTTTTATTTTTTCGAATATTAACTCTTTTCTTGGTAAAAGGTACGCATAGTCTTTTACAAATTTATTTAGTGGTTTATAGTTTATTACCATTCTAGGTTCTCCTTCTTTTAGTTTTGAGTGATTTCTAACTAGGAAGCTAGCACAATTATAAGGACTTTTATTTTCTCTAATTAGTTTACGATTTAAGTGTTTTTTATTATTATTTTAAGATCTTCTTCATCTCTTTTGTCATATAACATTGGTTTTTGTTTTTTAGGAGTATTATCAACAAGTTCTATTTTTGCTTCATAATTTTTTCGATGTAAGCAAACTCTAGGATCTTCATTATAAAAATTTTCTAATACATCTAAGATTTTTGTTTTAACTTTACTATCTGGATCTTTTTTGTCAATTCCTCCAACTTCTTCAGTTTTCTTAATATTCCAACCTCTTTTCTTGATTCTAAAGCCCTTAAAACTTTTAAGTTTTACTCTTCAGACATTCTAGGATTAACGTAGCAAATTATTTTTAAGCCAACAATTATATATATAATCAAACTGTTGCATACTTAATCAACAAAACAGTAGCCCAAACCATTCTAACCATAGCCCAAAACCATATAAGCAAAATTTATACCCATAGAGTACATAATATACACACACATCAAACATAAATTCACACATATGGCTACCTTAACATCAAAATCTTCTGTGAGAAAAATAAAAGGAAAAATTTATGAAAATATCAGAAGAGTTCTATTTTGCATCATATGAGGTTTTTCAAACTTAAACACTATGAAACCTACCTCAAACACCCCTTAGATATTCCTTTTTCAAGCTTTTTGCTTAATCTCTTTCTTGTTTCTTTTTCTCTCTTTAGTTATGCCACTGTTTTGTACCTTTCCAAAACATAACCAAGCTGGAATACTTGAAGAAGGAAAAGCACATAGGTAATAGAAAAGAAATCTACTTAGTACTGTATACCCTTTTTCTCCCTTACCTTCTTTTCTTTCTCTTCCTTTTCCCCTGCATTTTTGTGTTATGCCTCTGCTTTCTTTACACTTTACTAAGCTGAAGAAGGAAAACAAATATCTATGTTGCCCATAAATGAACACCACGAGTTGCCCCCTATGAATTAATAGCTAAAGAAATGAGTGATTCTCCTAATCCCTACGGAAATGATGGTTTCCCCTGCTAATATTTACTTCATCAATTCATTTGTTTATTTATATTTTTTTTCCTTCTGATAGTTGTCTTTATTTAATTGTCATCATTTATTTATTTTTTCTTTTATTAATAAGATAAATGCAATTTTCACGTATAATTAAAACAATCTCTCATGTCTTAATTTCTTATTCCAAGTCTTGCATTTCATTAATTCAAATTTTCATACTATAGTATATTAATTATTTCCTTAAACAAAATGAGATTAATATTCCTTATCTTATTTACCAAAATATAAACTTACTCCCTCATCAATTAATTCTATTCTTTTTAATATTTTCATCTATATTTTCCTATAATATTTTTTATGTTTCTTTAAGATAATTTAAAAAATGAGGATATTACATATATCATGATATTAATGAGATTTGAATGTCACTCAACATGTTTTTAGAAATTATCATATTACATGATACCAAGTGCATCAAACATATTATATTAATTATGGCTATATGCATTCTGTAGTTTATACAGTTGAACATGATATGATATTTGAAATGATTATATATGATGTTCACTATTAAACCTACTAAAAATTTCTATTTTCACTATTATTTCATCTTATGTTTAGATTAGTAAACCACTCTGCCAGTATATGTGTTGACTCTGTTGTTTGTAGTTCATTAAGTGGAGCTGCCCTACCAAGGGCAAATTGCACTAGTCTAGAATCTAGTTATAATAAATATGTCTGAGCTCCCGGTGCACGTGTCGTCTCCACCACCAGCAGAACCAAGAGACTTAGATGGACATTGAATTATGTGATAGTTAAAGATGTGAATTGACTTGACCACGTGGGATTATGTTTAGAATAGTTACCGAGTATCTTGTTGTTTTTCTATCACAGATAGTACTCTGGTTACTATCACTTGTATATAAACATCTCCATGGTAGACATACTAATTAAAAGTTCTTAGTAGATGTTTTGTATATTTGTTTATGCTACATTATTATACTAAGTTTTATGCCACTAATGGACAAGTTAAGTTAAAGTGGTAATTAATTAAATGAATGAATGTAGTTAAAAAGTTAAGTAATGAAACTGGAAATAAAGCAGACAACTTATAACTATTAGTGCATGTATGAATAAGTATTAAAAAAATGTAAGGTCGTTACATATTGCACAATTGACAAGTGACAAGAGTTCTTTGACCAAACCTACCTCTGGCCCTTCTACTAAATCCTTCTCTACCTTTACCAAATCCATTATCCCTTCTTAGTCCTCTATTGGAATTACTATAGCCCTAAAAGTTATTACCATTATAGGAATAGCCTTTTCCTCAATTGCTATTCAAAGATCATTTTGTATTAGTGAAGTAAGCAAAAGATGGATCAATTGATTTATGAAATCTTTCAGCTATTAAGACTTCCATATCACTTACTGTGTAAGGACCGAGCTTAGTAGTAATGCTTGTAACAAACACATCATAGTCATTTGACAATTCTTCTAAAATAGCCTTAATGTGATCATGGGGAGACATAGGATAACCTACATCAACCAACACTTCAACAATTTTTTTTATCTTTAGCAAATACTCATTAGCCAAAAGTTACCATTTCTTGATATTTTTCAATTGTAGCTTTAATTGACTAATCTTGGCCTGTGTTTGAAACACAAAGAATACCTACAATCTTTTCTAGACCTGATTGGATATTTCATAACCAACAACCTAAGTGAGGGCCAATTTTGCCATAGAATACATGAGCCACGACAGCAACATTTGATCTTGTTTCCTCCATAAAATATATTCTTCATTCAACCTTCCAATAGCAGTATCTTTAAAGGAAGAAAACTAAGGAGGAGGATGGTTAAAAGGATTCAAGAAATCCTCAAAATCACGTGCTAAGAGAAATTTGTTATCATCAAGTTTAATATACAGGGGATGAAAGAAAGAAACTAGCCCTTGTTTTGCTGTAGGATTCTTCATTAAAGACCTCAGCACTTTGATACTATTATGAGAAAGAAGACGAATAAAAAAACTAAGATGATTCTGTATTACTTGATAATGAATACAAGTGTAGCATCCTACTATTTATAGACTGCTTTACAACATAAAGGCAAGTAACTAATGTCATTTATGCTTTAACTACACTTAATTGATCTTAACAACCTTTAACTACTATCATACTTCACCATGTCTGAATCATAAAAATATAATTGCTTGGTCTTTTCTTAGGTAGTAATAAATTAATGCATATTAAATTTTTTAAGAAAAATAAAGATTTGAAGAAGTAATTTAGATCACGTCGACTAAATGTATAACTGATACAAGTAGCAATTGATTTTTAAACTTTATAAATAGTATATACGTCCAAAATAAGTTATCCATAAAGGTCATTATCATCCACAATAAATTAGTAATAGGTCATTTGAAACTTTTGACATTATTGTTTTAGCCACAATAGAATAAGGAATAGTAATCTCATAATTTTAGTCTATCTTTTCAATTTTAACATGCTTGAGCCTATTATACTTAGTCTTTGTTTTTTTAATATAATACTAAGAGTATCTCCTACTCAGTCGGCAAGGTACTAGTCTTTTCAAGATACTACAGGTGTTAAATATGGAGACCCCTCCCCCTCCTCACATGCATTTTCTCCATACATACTGTAACAACTTCATTTATATAACAACTCAAATTTTTTTTAAATATTTGTAAAATACCATGAAGTCATTACCTTTATTTAACTTATAATAACATTCAATTAATTTAATCAAACATAATTAAGGTTTACACATCATTAATTAACAACATCTGTACATAAATCACACACATATATGTCTACATCTTATTCATCCTTGTTGACTAGTTCTGGGAATACGGGTGCAGGTGGTTGCACCTTCACCGGAATCTTAGCCAACTCGACCACGAACACCTTATAAATTTCTGGGATCTGTCCAATATAGAGTAACTCGATCCGACGTACACTAAGAGCCAGAGTCAAAGAAAATCTACAACATTAGTTTTCTGAACATGATATGAAAATATAGTGAGAATTAAATCCAGTAGGTTCAATAATAAATCAAAATTAACATCAATATAAATCATCATGTCATGTTCATCTGTATAAGATACAGCAATTACCTTAGGTCACATGAATGCGCTTTATCTATGTACATGAAAATCATACAGTAATGACATGGATGACATGAATAACTATTTTTAGAGTATCATATGATGACTATCAATTTATTTTTATATCAAGCTACCCCGATCAGGGTGAGTATTTTCTACTCTCCGATACGGGCTTTTCTCGCTCTGTCCGACTTGGCACACTTTCTCTTTCTTTTCTCATTATCATAATCATAACTGTTGGTAGGGTCAAAAAATGCAATTCATGTAATCTATGAAAATTGCAGGTGCATTTGTCAACCCGAAGGGCATTATGAGAAACTCATAGTGCCTATACCTAGTCCTAAAAACTATTTTTGGTATATCCTCATCCTTGATCCTGATTTGATGATATCCCCGACCTCAAGTCAATCTTAGAAAAGATGGAGACTTCCTTCATTGATCTAATAAATCAACTATTCTAGGGAGACGATACTTATTTTTTATAGTCACCTTATTCAGTTGTTTGTAATATATACATAGTCTCAAACTTTCGTCTTTCTTCTTAACAAACAATACAGGAGCTCCCCAAGGTGATACACTTGGTCTAATAAATTGCTTATCTAACAATTCATTTAACTATTTCTTGAGTTCATGTAGTTCTTTCGAAGTCATTTTATAAGGTGCAATAGAAATAGGCCCTGTTCCAGGTAAAAGATCAATAGAAAACTCTATCTCTCTCTTGGGAGGCAAACTTGAAATATCTGATGAAAATACTTTAGGAAACTCGTTGGCTATTGGGATTTCATCAAGTTTCGGTTTAACTTATAAATTTAATAAGTGCAGGAGAATGTATCCAAATACTCCATTCTTCAACTCCCTATTGACTTGATTGGCATTAAACATCAATAACTGCATCTCCTCTTCTGAAGTAGGAGGTAGAAATTCAATGGTCTTATTGCAACAATTTAGCAAGACCCAATTTCTCGACATCCAGTCTAACCCTAGAATGACACCAATACCTTTTAAAGGTAGACAGACGAGGTCTATAGAAAAAATTTCTCCTGAATAGTGACCTGACAGTCTTTACATACAGAGGAAGTTAAGACACTTTCCCCCATAGGAGTTACTATAGATAGCTCATAGAGAGTTTTATAAATAGGATACTAAAGCTCCCCAATACATTCTTCCGATATAAATGAATGACTAGCACCAGAGTCAAACAATACCATAAGAGCAAATTCATAGATATAGAATGTACCTTGGATCATTTCGGGGGATTGAGTTGCCTCTTGGCCGCTCAGGGTAAAAACCCTTCCTTTCACTTGAGGCTTCTGCTCTGGCTGCTTCCCTAAATTTTGTGGGCAGTTCTTTGCAAAATGACCCTTCTGTCCGCAATTGAAGCAAACATCTGATCCTATATAACATGGCCAGTTACCATGCATACGTTCGCACTTAGTACACTTGACTGTGGAAAAGTTCTATTTGAAAGGTTAGGGACTTATAGTCATTGGCCTCTTGCCAGTACCCTGTGTAACAACCTCTTTATTTTTTCCTTTATTATTATACAATATTGAGTTCACATACATGTCATTAATCAAAACATACGTATAACATATCAAACACATAGATATTTACATCTTGTTTATTTTGGTTGACCAATCCGGAGATACAGGTGCGGGTGGTTGCACCTTCACCGGGATCTGAGCCAACTCGACCACAAACATCTTATTTGATTCTGAAATCTGTCCAACATAAAGTAACTCGATCCAATGTGCACTAAAAGCCAGAGCCTTAGAAACAAAAGCTGCATAAATAATTTTCTGAACATGATATGGAAATATAGTGAGAATTAAATCCCAGTAAGTTCAACAATAAATTATCATCAGTAAAGCTCATCACGTCATGTTCAGCTGTATAAACTACAGAAAATATCTTTGGTCACATGAATGCATTATATCTATGCACATAAGAATCATACTGTAATGATATGTATGACAGGATTAACTATTTTCAAAATATCATATTATGGCCATCAACTTATTCTCATTTCAAGCTACCCCGGTCAGGGTGAGTATCCTTTACTCTCCGGTACGGGCTTTTCTCGCTCCGTCCGACATGGCCCACTTTCTCTTTCTTTTCTCATTATCATGATCATAACCGTTGGTAGGGCGTCCCCTACTGGTGCACCACACGGATTGCCATGTGACCGTGCTTATTTCTTTTTTTTTCACAATGATAGCCAAAAATATGCTTTCAATAACAAGTATGTTCATCAAAATATAACTATTACCATAAATCATTGGTAATCATGCCATGAACATAACCATTTCAAATATCACTTTATAAAATATTTCCATGTCAAAATTTCATACTTAAGATGGTAAGAAGTTCATACAATGGCAATGGCTATGGCTATACTAGTCATTTATTAAGATTCATCTTCTTTTTTAAATACTAATTTTATTTCTTTATTTTCTTGATGCAGGTTTTCATCCTATCTAACCTTCTCTTACTAATCAGAGCATAACTCCCTCAATTTAACTCTGATGTAGGTGATCTTGGTGTCCATTTCAAGATAAAACAATTATCTAAAACTATTATGTTGAACATTGTAGCGAAAAATTAAGAAACGAAGGTGATATTACTCCCTGAAAGTACAGGATAGTTCCTCTCGGATAGGTTCAGACCTTTACTGACTAATTAGACCATATCTCCCAAATTGGAACTCCACATTGCGTTATTCCAGTTGGTAAAAATCCATGAGCCATATATCTATAATTGTTATGTTGGCGCGCTATTTTAATTCCCTACAGAATATTCCCAGAAATTCAAAAACTAAAGCATTAATAACATACTCTTCCCTGAATAAACATTTTCTGACCTCTGCTTACTAATCGGATCATATCTACCTCATATGAACTCCAAATTGCATAATTCTAGTGGGTATATTTCCATGAGACATAGATATATAACGTTCATGTTAACCATTTATTTTAATTCCATACAGATAATTTCCAGAAATTAAAATACAACAGCTGTCCTAACATAATCTTCCCTGATGAACCATTTTCTGACCTTGGCTTACTAATCGGACCATATCTACCACATGTGGACTCCAAATTGAATGATTCCAGTGGCTAAAAATCAATGACACACATATCTTTAATTCTTATGTTAACCATTTATTTTAATTCCCTACCAATAATTCCCAGAAATTAAATTACCGAAGCTATCCTAACATATTCTTCCCTGATGATTCATTTTCTGACCTTTGACTACTAATCAGACCATAGCTACCTCATATGGACTCCAAATGGAATGATTCCAGTGGGAAAAAATCCGTGACACATATATCTTTAATTCTTATGTTAACCATTTATTTTAATTCCTTATAGATTGTTTCCAGAAATTAAAATACCGAAGCTTAAAATTCTGTCAACTATAGCCATACCCATGCAGAACTATCTACACCAACCTAAGTATTCAAACATACATCACATGCAAGATCAATATGTAACATGATATAGCAACATCCATGACCAATCATCAAAGTTCTAAAATCAAAATCTCATATAAATATTATGAGTTTCAAAGGTTTTCTTCAAAAAGAAATATTGTTAAACTTACCTGGAGCACTTAGTCTCCTAGACTTCTCCTTCCTCTTTCTTCCTTTCTTCCTCTCCTTTCCTCACACTACCTTGTTTCTATTTTTGCTCTCCCTCACTTGGACGAAATTATAATGTTGTAAGGGTGGGTTTTCTTATATAGACCACCAAATAATTCACCTTTCATGATCATGGGTCTACCTTATCACAATTAGGATACACTTTGTTGAATTTTTGGAAAACAAACAACTTATGTTCTTGTCTTCCTCTTCCTTAGTCAATATATGCATAGGAAAAGAAGATTTGTATTTTGAAAATTATGATGATATGTTCTTAAGATATGGGACAAGATCCCTTTGATTTAGGGATTCATTTTTTTTCTTTTGTCTTAATCAAGTATGATAGATTTGCCTTTTTAAGTGGCAAATTTCTAGCCCTTGAATTTCCCTTACTTAACTAAAATTATTTGTGTAGGATAATGATGTTTTGTCATAATGCTATGTATTATTACCCACTTGCTAAGATTATGAATGTAGGATATAGATGTTTTTGTCCTAAAGCCTTGTATTATTATGCCACTTGCCAAAATGATGAATGTAGAATCATACCACTTGCTAATTTTTTTGTCTTAATGCCATGTCACTTAATCTTGATTACACTAATATTTCATCACTTTAATTTTTATTTTTATTTTTATTTTTATTTTTCCTCTTGGGTTTGGGCTCATTCTTGCCCATTTTCCTTACTTTGGTTAAAATTCTTCCTTTCAAAATGGGCTTGGTCACATTTTCATGATTTTTGGGCTACCGGTCCAATTTCTATATCCTAGTCCAAGTCTATGTTTTATTTCTTCCTTGGCCTATCATATTGGCTTGCTAAAAATTCATGTGAAGTAGAAAAACTCTATATGAAGTGTCTATAGGTTAAAGCCCAATTACGGGTGGAGATACTAAACTTAGTAACTTTTGCTCTTAAATTAAGAAAAATTACCCTAATCCGATCTTCTTGAAATTTTAAGACATTTACTTACTTCACAAAAATTTATATTTCTTTACCTAAGAATTTCACCTTTCTTTAACATGTTTATTTCTAATATTTCCTCTTAGGTTTTCTTTCTTTACCTATTCCATTAATATTAGAACATTTCTATGCATATATGTAAGGTGAAGAATTTCTAAGGAAAATATCTAAAAATTACGGGATGTTACATTCTTCCCCCCTTTAGAAATTCGGTCCCCGAATTTCAATCCATCCTACCACATGTAGGGAATGAAATTAAGGCATTATTCAGAGTTACCAAGCTTATTACCTAAATAATTAGAGATATCTTTTCTGTATGACATCTTTACTTTTTAATATGTCTATTCACTTGAGTGATTTTACCATATAACTTAATCATAAGGATTTCTTTCACTCATAAGTTCTTCAATTGATATCCTCTAACCCGCA
The DNA here is from genome assembly GCA_037074535.1 of Gleditsia sinensis. Lineage (NCBI taxonomy): Eukaryota > Viridiplantae > Streptophyta > Magnoliopsida > Fabales > Fabaceae > Gleditsia > Gleditsia sinensis. Next base: position 44,576,298 of record CM073472.1, on the reverse strand, counting down.
TGGATATATCTATGGGTCGATATAAGAAAACACACACATAAAGGAACATATTCACCTTCATATTGGGTAACTATCTTTTCTTATTCTATACTTCTATTAAGTCATTTTTTTTTTTCATATATCAATATCATCCCCTGAATATCATTGTCTTAATCTATCATCTATTTTTATCCTCAAATCCTTTAATCAATATGTTAAACATACATTGCACTAAATCCTTCAAACCTTTAATAACATTTATGTACCATTGATACATGTCTAATAATTCCAACTTACCTCATCACAGTAATTATATACCAACTTATTAACACCATTAAACTCATTGTCAAAAATTTCAATTATTTCTTCTATCATATCCAAAAGCACCTCATTCTAGCTTATGCCAATCCCATTTAATTCACCCAATCATTTGAAGAAGATTTGTGTTTTTTTTTTTTTTTCATAACAATTACTCATACATGAATTCTCAATTCCAACATAATTCACATCCTAGATACTAGACTCAATTTAGCATGATACAATCTTTTAACACAAATATCTTGATAACCTACATTATTTCCGGACATGGTTCTCAGAATATTCTCTATATTTCCAAATTAAGAGTTCAAAGACTAACTTAAATCCTACTTCGTATATTTTATTCCTCGAGAACTTCAACACCACTAATTCTCTTGATTACATTCGTCAAAACACCATAAGACCATCATCCGTCCATTCTTTTCAAACCTTTCATTATTTTAACCTATTAACAACTTAGACACCATAACAACCAAGTTTCAAAGGAAGAAATTATCTTTAATTGTAATGAGGGAAAATAACCTTGCATTTAATGCCAACCGTTAATGAGTGAAACAGACGAAAAACATAATAGAGAATGGTTCCAAAAGCGAAAGTCAAAAGTTTTGACAAAGCATTGAAAAATATTAAAATCGGTGGCCGCAATTCTTGAAAATCTGTAAACAAAATCTATCTATGATTTCAACAAAAATCGGTCGCCGCAAATTTTGAATATATGTGTCAGAATCTACTTTAAATCTATTGGTATTCGGTGGAAAGATATCACATGGAAAAGAAACATTTCTGAGCTTATAAAAGTCTGTGAAAATCAAAGAATATGTAGTTAACTGGTAGGATGCAGTTGATTGCTTCAAAATAGATGTAATCAATCAACTGTAAAAAGAACCAGTCCAAATTAAAATTTCTCAAAATAGCTAGTCGACTTAATAATACTGATAGTCGACTGGCAAAAACATTGAGAATACAAAATAAATCATTTGATTGCATTTTTTTTTTTTTACTTTTTTTGTTTTTTTGTTTTTTTCAATGACGGCTATCACCTAGAACTTTTCTACAAGAATCAAAACATCAATGCTTCATCAAAGACAACAAGATAAAGACAGATTTCTGGTGATATCTTATCTTATACTCTTTATGTGCTTAATATGGGTCACAGTCATACTACTGTACATATACATGCTTGCCGTCATTTTTGAAATTTTTTTTTTATTTACCTTTAATTTAGTTGATATCCACCAATCACTCACATAGTTGTTCTAATAATACCCGGCCTATTCGCATAGCTATTATAAATATGCCTTTCTTTGAGTTCTATAAATACTTACATTAGTATCTTTGTCTATTCTCAAAGTTAAGGTGATAGAAAATGTGGAGGGAACAGCATTCCGTCAGTTCCGAAATATCTGTGTCTTTTGTGGTTCCAGTCCTGGAAAAGATGAGGAGTATGTTAAAGCAGCACAAAATCTGGGTATGGTGCTGGCTAGGAGAAAAATTCATTTAGTGTATGGTGGAGGTAACTGTGGGTTAATGGGGTGTGTGGCTACAGCTGCACATGCAGGGGGATGCCAAGTTCTAGGTATTATTCCTACAGCTCTAGCTACATCCAGCAATATAGGGAAGACAATTGGGGAAGAATATAGGGTAGTTTCCATGCATGAACGCATGGCTAGAATGATGAGCAATGCTGACGCCTTCATTGCCTTACCAGGTGGTTTTGGTACTTTAGAGGAGATTTTCCAAATAGTCTCTTGGGCACAACTAAATATGCATCACAAACCGATAGGTTTGTTAAATGTTAATCACTTCTTTGATGGTTTGTTATCTTTTCTAGATCAAGCTGTGGAACAGAGGTTTATCTCACACTCAGCACGACAAATTCTCATCTCAGCTTCAAATGTTGAGGAGTTGATTGATGCTTTACAAGCCTATGTTCATGTACCTGATTTAACTGTTACTCCAGTAGAATGGACGGCAGATAACCGTAGGAAGCGTAAATTGGATTTGGATCTTCATCTTTAAATGTAATAAAACGTAGCTATTATTGTACTACTTTTACTTTCTTAGACTCTACTTGTATACCATATTTACCAACCATACTCCTTTAGAGTTGGTAAAACTATCTTTGAATGTTGCTTATGATCCTCTGAACTTTTGAAATATTCTAGTATATCATCCATATATATAATAACAAATTGTTCCAAGGATGACCTAATTACTATTCATTAAATTTATGAATGCAGCTAAAGGTTTGTCAATTTAAATGCATCACCAAGAACTCATAATGCCCATAATAAGTCCTACATCCTCTTCTCTTATCCTTAATTAATGTTACTCATATCCCAAATCTATTTGTGGAAAAATATTGAACACCTTATAACTGGTCAAACAGGTAATCTATACGAGCTAATGGGTTTCTATTCTACATTGTTACCTTATTCAACTGTCTACAATCTATGCATAGTCATAGTGATCCATCTTTCTTTTTCACAAATAGAACTAGAGCACTCCAAATAAAAGTACTAGGGCATTTAAATCCCTTGTCTAACAAGTCTTGTAAATTTTTTTTTCCAGTAACTAGAATAATTCTTTTCTGATGTGGAAATACTGCAACCACGGAGCATACTAAGATTTTTCAAATAAAACCGGCACTTTCAAAACTTCTTGGAAATTTTATATGAGTACTAGGGTAAATTCCATGTTAAAATTCCACACTAATATCTCAGTAACTGGATAGTAATTGTAGTCTGTAAACAGCGCACCAGAAAAGTTCCCAGGAAAGAGAGGTGGGTCACTAATGGACACGCTTAAGTACCAAGACTTTCCTTGCCAGAGCTTTCCTTAGACATGCACTTTTCACAAATCACAATTTTTTTTTTTTTAAATTCAATCGATATCATTCGATATAGGGATATAGATACTAGTTGGGTTCTAAGGAGTAAATCAATACCAAATTCTCGAATTGCTGTGGCAAGGTTGTGCAAGATTTTCTCCGCATTGTTTGCCGGATTCCGCCTTGGTGGTGCCATTTCCTACTGTGGGAAAAATAAATTTATGATACTATTGAGGTGATCAAGCCCAATAGTTAGTTTCAAAATAATATTTAACAGCAGTCATAACACCACCTCGGCATATAGATAAGAAACACTAGTAATTTCTTACCTATATGAGTCACTGATCCCCTACACAGCACAACCACAACATACTCAAGACACTATAAGATCGATTCAGATAACCATACACCCACTGGCCATCTAGGATCGACCTGCTCTGATACCAATTATGTAACAACCTCTTTATTTTTTCCTTTATTATTATACAATATTGAGTTCACATACATGTCATTAATCAAAACATACGTATAACATATCAAACACATAGATATTTACATCTTGTTTATTTTGGTTGACCAATCCGGAGATACAGGTGTGGGTGGTTGCACCTTCACCGGGATCTGAGCCAACTCGACCACAAACATCTTATTTGATTCTGAAATCTGTCCAACATAAAGTAACTCGATCCAATGTGCACTAAAAGCCAGAGCCTTAGAAACAAAAGCTGCATAAATAATTTTCTGAACATGATATGGAAATATAGTGAGAATTAAATCCCAGTAAGTTCAACAATAAATTATCATCAGTAAAGCTCATCACGTCATGTTCAGCTGTATAAACTACAGAAAATATCTTTGGTCACATGAATGCATTATATCTATGCACATAAGAATCATACTGTAATGATATGTATGACAGGATTAACTATTTTCAAAATATCATATTATGGCCATCAACTTATTCTCATTTCAAGCTACCCCGGTCAGGGTGAGTATCCTTTACTCTCCGGTACGGGCTTTTCTCGCTCCGTCCGACATGGCCCACTTTCTCTTTCTTTTCTCATTATCATGATCATAACCGTTGGTAGGGCGTCCCCTACTGGTGCACCACACGGATTGCCATGTGACCGTGCTTATTTCTTTTTTTTTCACAATGATAGCCAAAAATATGCTTTCAATAACAAGTATGTTCATCAAAATATAACTATTACCATAAATCATTGGTAATCATGCCATGAACATAACCATTTCAAATATCACTTTATAAAATATTTCCATGTCAAAATTTCATACTTAAGATGGTAAGAAGTTCATACAATGGCAATGGCTATGGCTATACTAGTCATTTATTAAGATTCATCTTCTTTTTTAAATACTAATTTTATTTCTTTATTTTCTTGATGCAGGTTTTCATCCTATCTAACCTTCTCTTACTAATCAGAGCATAACTCCCTCAATTTAACTCTGATGTAGGTGATCTTGGTGTCCATTTCAAGATAAAACAATTATCTAAAACTATTATGTTGAACATTGTAGCGAAAAATTAAGAAACGAAGGTGATATTACTCCCTGAAAGTACAGGATAGTTCCTCTCGGATAGGTTCAGACCTTTACTGACTAATTAGACCATATCTCCCAAATTGGAACTCCAAATTGCGTTATTCCAGTTGGTAAAAATCCATGAGCCATATATCTATAATTGTTATGTTGGCGCGCTATTTTAATTCCCTACAGAATATTCCCAGAAATTCAAAAACTAAAGCATTAATAACATACTCTTCCCTGAATAAACATTTTCTGACCTCTGCTTACTAATCGGATCATATCTACCTCATATGAACTCCAAATTGCATAATTCTAGTGGGTATATTTCCATGAGACATAGATATATAACGTTCATGTTAACCATTTATTTTAATTCCATACAGATAATTTCCAGAAATTAAAATACAACAGCTGTCCTAACATAATCTTCCCTGATGAACCATTTTCTGACCTTGGCTTACTAATCGGACCATATCTACCACATGTGGACTCCAAATTGAATGATTCCAGTGGCTAAAAATCAATGACACACATATCTTTAATTCTTATGTTAACCATTTATTTTAATTCCCTACCAATAATTCCCAGAAATTAAATTACCGAAGCTATCCTAACATATTCTTCCCTGATGATTCATTTTCTGACCTTTGACTACTAATCAGACCATAGCTACCTCATATGGACTCCAAATGGAATGATTCCAGTGGGCAAAAATCCGTGACACATATATCTTTAATTCTTATGTTAACCATTTATTTTAATTCCTTATAGATTGTTTCCAGAAATTAAAATACCGAAGCTTAAAATTCTGTCAACTATAGCCATACCCATGCAGAACTATCTACACCAACCTAAGTATTCAAACATACATCACATGCAAGATCAATATGTAACATGATATAGCAACATCCATGACCAATCATCAAAGTTCTAAAATCAAAATCTCATATAAATATTATGAGTTTCAAAGGTTTTCTTCAAAAAGAAATATTGTTAAACTTACCTGGAGCACTTAGTCTCCTAGACTTCTCCTTCCTCTTTCTTCCTTTCTTCCTCTCCTTTCCTCACACTACCTTGCTTCTATTTTTGCTCTCCCTCACTTGGACGAAATTATAATGTTGTAAGGGTGGGTTTTCTTATATAGACCACCAAATAATTCACCTTTCATGATCATGGGTCTACCTTATCACAATTAGGATACACTTTGTTGAATTTTTGGAAAACAAACAACTTATGTTCTTGTCTTCCTCTTCCTTAGTCAAGATATGCATAGGAAAAGGAGATTTGTATTTTGAAAATTATGATGATATGTTCTTAAGATATGGGACAAGATCCCTTTGATTTAGGGATTCATTTTTTTTCTTTTGTCTTAATCAAGTATGATAGATTTGCCTTTTTAAGTGGTAAATTTCTAGCCCTTGAATTTCCCTTACTTAACTAAAATTATTTGTGTAGGATAATGATGTTTTGTCATAATGCTATGTATTATTACCCACTTGCTAAGATTATGAATGTAGGATATAGATGTTTTTGTCCTAAAGCCTTGTATTATTATGCCACTTGCCAAAATGATGAATGTAGAATCATACCACTTGCTAATTTTTTTGTCTTAATGCCATGTCACTTAATCTTGATTACACTAATATTTCATCACTTTAATTTTTATTTTTATTTTTATTTTTATTTTTCCTCTTGGGTTTGGGCTCATTCTTGCCCATTTTCCTTACTTTGGTTAAAATTCTTCCTTTCAAAATGGGCTTGGTCACATTTTCATGATTTTTGGGCTACCGGTCCAATTTCTATATCCTAGTCCAAGTCTATGTTTTATTTCTTCCTTGGCCTATCATATTGGCTTGCTAAAAATTCATGTGAAGTAGAAAAACTCTATATGAAGTGTCTATAGGTTAAAGCCCAATTACGGGTGGAGATACTAAACTTAGTAACTTTTGCTCTTAAATTAAGAAAAATTACCCTAATCCGATCTTCTTGAAATTTTAAGACCTTTACTTACTTCACAAAAATTTATATTTCTTTACCTAAGAATTTCACCTTTCTTTAACATGTTTATTTCTAATATTTCCTCTTAGGTTTTCTTTCTTTACCTATTCCATTAATATTAGAACATTTCTATGCATATATGTAAGGTGAAGAATTTCTAAGGAAAATATCTAAAAATTACGGGATGTTACACCCTGTCCTTTTCCTTTAACATTTTTGCCAGAGTTTTGTGGACCGTTCTTCCGTTTCTAAAAATTTCGTCTTTGTTTCTCATCTGCCACTACCTTCAAGCTCTTCTCCAAGAGTCTGCATTTATTTATCAAAGGTACAAACTCCCTAATCTCCATAGCTACAATAGCATTCCTTATTTCTAGATTCAATCCCGCTTCGAACTTAACATCTTTCCATGCTTCATCAGGGTTAAAGTACAAGTAAGAGGAGAACTTAAACAACTCCTCAAACTTCGCAATGTACTGGTCTACGGTCATGTTGCCCTACCTAAGTTAGAGAAATTCAATCTCTTTCTCTGCCCGCACAGTACTTGAGAAGTACTTTTCTAAAAAGGTGTCTTTGAACACCTGCTAGGTGATCTGCCTTCCCTAGTGAGCTAAAAGTTCTCTAGTTCCACGCCACCAGTATTCTGCTTCATCTTTCAGTATATATGCAACGAAGATAACTTGCTGCTCCTCAATACAGCCCATCACTTCAAAAATTTTCTCTAGTTCCCTTATCCACCTTTCAGCTACAGTCGGGTCAAAGCCACCTTGAAAACAATGTGGTCTAGTCCTTAGGAACTCAGATATGCCATTATCATTTCCTGACATCGATTATTAGATCCATTCTCACCATTCGAGTTATTAGCATTTTGAAGGTATTGTAGAATTTGGTTGGTAGTCATGACTTGGTTTCGAATTGCTGTGGCCAGATTGTGCAGGGTTTCCTCCGCATTGTTTGCTGGATTTTTTCTCGGTGGTGCCATTTCCTACTGTGGCAAACACAAAGTTATGATGCTATTGAGGTGATCAAACCCAATAGTTAGTTTCAAAAATATTTAACAGCAGTCATAACACCACCTAGGCATATAAATAGGAAACACTAGTAATTTCTTACCTATATGAAATCACTGATCCCCTACACAGCACAACCACAACATACGCAAGACACTACAAGATCGATTCAGATAACCATCCACCCACTGACCATCTAGGATTAACCTGCTCTGATACCAATTATGTAACAACTCCATTTATATAACAGCTCAAATTTTTTTTTAATATTTGTAAAATAGCATGAAGTCGTTACCTTTATTTAACTCATAATAAAATTCAATTAATTTAACCAAGCATAATTAAGGTCTACACATCATTAATTAACAACATCTGTACATAAATCACACACATATATGTCTACATCTTATTTATCCTTGTTGACTAGTTCCGGAAATATGGGTGCAGGTGGTTGCACCTTCACCAGAATCTTAGCCAACTCGACCACGAACACCTTATAAATTTCTGGTATATGTCTAATATAGAGTAACTCGATCAGACGTACACTAAGAGCTAGAGTCAAAGAAAATCTGCAAAACTAGTTTTCTGAACATGATATAAAAATATAGTAAGAATTAAATCTCTGTAGGTTCAACAATAAATCATAATTATCATCAATATAGATCATCATGTCATGTTCATCTGTATAAGCTACAACAATTACCTTAGGTCACATGAATGCGCTTTATCTATGCACATGAAAATCATACAATAATGACATGGATGACATGAATAACTATTTTCAGAGTATCATATGATGACTATCAATTTATTCTCATATTAAGTTACCCCGGTCAGGGTGAGTATTTTCTACTCTCCGGTATGGGCTTTTCTCGCTCCGTTCAACATGGCACACTTTCTCTTTCTTCTCTCATTATCATAATCATAACCGTTGGTAGGGCGTCCCCTACTAGTGCACCACACAGATCGTTATGTGACCATGCTTATTTTTTTCTTTTCACATTAATAGCCAAAATTATGATTCAAAAACAAGTATGTTCATTATACTCACATGCCATAATGTTTTATCAAAATGTTTCCATGTCAAAATTACACACTTAAGATGGTAAAGAGTTCATACAATAGCAATGGTTATGGCATATACTAGTCATTTATAAGATTCTTCTTCTTTTTTAAATATTATTTTTATCTCTTCATTTTCTTTATGCATGGCCTCTAGTCACTTTTCTCCTACTTATATCATTTACAACACATGGTCTCACAAATTTAATACAACATTCTTCATCAATTTGGTTTCTACTAATATCCAATAGTTAATTAGGTTTATTTAGAGTAGACAAAATGTTGAAAGTAAATTTTACCAACTTCCAAACTGAACTAAACGTATCCTATAACACGGCTTGGCCATTTACTATAAAATAGCCATACTTTAGGCTTCAAAATTCCATTTCTAGCACAAAACACGGCCATGCTTTATGTTGAGTTATTCCCTGATGCAGATTTTCATCCTGTCTGACCTTCTCTTACTAATTGGAGCATAACTCTCTCATTTTAACTCTGATTTAGGTAATCTTGGTGTAAATTTAAAGATAAAACAATTATATAAAACTATTATGTTGAACACTTTAGCTAAATATTAAAGAATATTGGTGATATTACTTCCTCAAGTTACAGGTTATTTCTTCTTGGGTAGGTTCTGATCTCTACTTACTAATCTGTTCATATCTCCCTTATAAAATTCCAAATTGAGTGATTCCAATGGCTAAAATTTTGTGATACATATATCTATAATTTTTATGTCAACCAGTTATTTTAATTCCCTACATAATGTTTCCAGAAATTCAAACACAAAAGCTTTCCTAACATATTCTTCCCTGATTAACTATTTTCTGACCACTGTTTACTACTCGGCCTATATCTAACTCATATGAACTCCAAATTGAGTGATTCCAATTGCTCAAAATCTATTAAACATAGATCTAAATTTTTAATATTAATAATTTCTTTTAATTCTTTACAAATTTATCCCAAAAATTCAAACACAGAAGCAAACCTGACAGATTCTTCCCTAGTTAACCATTTTCTGACCACTTCTTACTAATCGGACCATATCTACCACATATGGACTCCAAATTGAGTGATTCCAATGGATAAAAATCCGTGAAACATAAATCTACATGTTTTATATTAACCGTTTGTTTTAATTTCTTACCAATTCTTCCCAAAACTTTAAAAATAGAAGCGTAAAATTTTGCCACCCATAGCCATACCTATGCAGAACTATCTACACCAGCCTAAGTATTTAAACATACATCACATGCAAGATTAATATGTAACATGATATAGCAACATCCATGACCAATCATCAAAGTTCTAATATCAAAATCCCATATAAATGTTACAAATTTCAAAACTTTTCAAAAAGAAATATTGTTAAACCTACCTTGAGCACTTAGTCCTCTAAACTTCTCCTTCCTCTTTCTTCCTCTCTTCCTCTCCTTTACTCACTCTACCTTGCTTATATTTTCCTCTCCCTCACTTGGACGAAATTCCAATGTTATAAGGGTGGGTTTTGCTTAAATAGACTATCAAATAATTCACTTTTCATGATCATGGGTCTACCTTATCACAATTAGGATGCACTTGGTTAATTTTTGAAAAACAAACAACTCATGTTCTTGTCTTCCTCTTCTTTAGTCAAGATATGCATAGCAAAAAGAGATTTGTATTTTGAAAATTATGATAATATGTTCTTAAGACAAGGGACAAGGTCCCTTTGATTTAGGGATTCATTTCCTTTTTCTTTTGTCTTAATCAAGTATGATAAGTTTGCCTTTTCAGGTGGTAAATTTCCAACCCTTGAATCTTCCTTACTTAGCTGAAATTATTTATGTAGGATAAGGATATTTTGTCATAATGCTATGTATTATTACCCACTTACTAAAATTATGAGTGTAGGATATAGATGTTTTGTCCTAATGCCATGTATTATCATACCACTTGCTAAAATTATAAAAGTAGGATATCACACCACTTGCTGAATTTTTGTCTTAATGTCATGTAACCTAATTTTTATTATTATTACACTATTATTTCATAACATGATTTATTTTATTTTATTTTTCCTCTTGGATTTGGGCTCATACCTACCCATTTCCTTTACTTTGGATAAAATTCTACCTTTCTTGGAGGGCTTGGTCACATTTTCATAATTTTTGGACTATCGGTCCAACTTCTATATCCTAATCCAAGTCTATGTTTTATTTCTTGCTTAGATTATTCAATGGGCTTACTAGAAACTTATGTTAAGTAGAAAAACTCTATATGAAGTGTCCATAGGTGAAAGCCCAATTTATGGATAGAAATGTTAAACTTAAAAATTTTAACTTTTGAATTAGGAAAAATTACCATAATTCTTAAAATTTTAAGACCTTTACTTACTTCACCAAAAATTTATCTTCCTTACCAAAGAATTTTACCTATGTTTAGTATGTTATTTCTAATTTTTCCTATTAGGTTTTCTCTATTTACTTGTTCCCTTAATGTTAGAAATATTTTCTATGCATACATAAGGTGAAGAATTTCTAAGGATTATATTTCTTTAGATATCTAAAAAATTGTCTAATAAATTTTATTTTCTTAATTAAATATTTATGTATCGTTAAAGAAACAAAATTAGGGATCTTACAGTAAATATTTATATACTTTTATTAATAAATGAAATGAAATTAAGGATGTTACACATACTTTCTTAAGAATCAAACTCAGGATAAGGTGTTTAAATAGCCCAAGCACCTTTCACTCAGACCAAACTTGTTGATATTAGGGGTGTACAAATGTTCAGTTCAGTCAATTTTTGAGACAAGACCAAATTAAACCGACCATACATTTTTTGAAAAAAAAAGACCTGTTCGATTTGGTTGAACTTCAAAGAATTGAACCAAACCAAACTATGAAAAATTGGTTCGGTTTGGTTTGATTCATCGATTTTTTTCCTTTTCTTGACAATTGAGTTTTGGGCTGTGAAGTGAGTGGAGAAAACTAGAGCCAATTTGTAAGGTAAAAGCAAAGAGAATCAGAACTTGTTTCTGTTACTGTGTTCGTTTTTTTTTGTATCGGCCTTGTGTAGTGATTGAGGGCCAGTAAGTGTGGACTCCCTGGTGGTTATTGATAATCCAGGGCATCTTATCTACTTGCAAGTGAAATGTCTTACAGTGAAAGAGATGGAGCAAGAACACAATTGCCAAGCTGCAACTGTGAGCAGTGTTGGATGCAATTAATGTAACCATTGAAGATGGCAGGACATAAAGATCTTAATTTTTTATTAAATTTTTTGAAAGAAGTAATAAATCATTAAATTGAAAAAACAAAAGTAAATATGAAAAAAGGGAGAGAGCGTAAGTTCACCTTATAAAAGAAGGTTTAGTCTTGGCTATAGTATTCTTTTTTTAAAAAAATTCACATTATGATTTTTTGTTTTAAGTTACATTCAGTGAAAAATAAATGGAGCAGTGTCCATCTTATCAGCCCATAAACTTTCGCAACTCGAGAAGTAGCTTTGATGGTTTAGCATAATGGCGTGATATGCAATAGATAGTGAATCGGGAAATGTGAGGCGCAGATTGAGCAGTCTGCTGCTACAATGACGTATGAAATGATTGGAATTAGAAGTGAGTTTGTCCCATTTTTGCGTAAGAAATTAGAAAAAAAAAAAACTAATATTAAAAATAATAAAATATATAAATATAACAATGGATTCAATTCAATTTGATTAAAAAAAATTTTAACCAAAAATCAAATCAAATCTTTTAATTTTTTTTAATCTAAACCACTTAAAGTTGATTTTTTTTAATTTTTGAATAATTCATTGATTTTATTTAATTTTATACACTCTTAATTTATAGTCTCTAGATTTTTGTGCATAACATTTGTGCTATTAGTTTTATTATCACAACCAGTACTTGTTAGATTACACCTTTAAGTCTAAATAAGTCAACTCTCCATATTATTAAAACTCTATGGGATGCAAAGTTGTTGAAATACAATAAAGTAAATCAAATAGGAACATAATAATCATAGTTAATGTAGTAATAAATAGTGATTGAGACATATACACAATGAAATCCATTTACAACTTAAAGAGAAACATGTTATGACTACAAAACAATGACTTAATAACTTGACATGGACACGTAGAACTAAACTATTTAATTTAAATAAAGTCCCTATAGATTCATCAATGCAAGTCCTATAAAGAAAATTTTGAAGTCTCTATTTTGATTTAAAAGCAAACATTCTTATTAAAAAAAAACTTTGTGAATTGTGTGTTTTTTGCACTATAAGATTTCACATAATATTCAGTATCAAAAGCTGGTTTGCCTCTGATGAATTCATGAATGCATAAGATAATAAACATGTTAAATAAGTATATTTTATTTAACATGAAATGTTTATTGTACTACCTTGGAACATCAATTATTAGTTGATAGTTGCAGTAATTGCAGTTCATATTACCATCAACTATCTTAACTTTTCTCTTCCATTTGTTGTAAAATTCATAGCACAAGCTTCTTTTTTTCAATGTTATCAATGGTAGCTGTGAAGCACCTGTATCCTAAATAGTAATAAATGAAGAACAGATATTCTAATGAGTATAGTAAGCATTAAATATTTTTAATATTGTGGTAAAGAAAACACTAGAGAAAATTCAGTTGGAATGCAAAATATGTTGAAGCTAAATTAATAGAAAAGGTGATATATTGGTATCAAGAAAAAATGATTTAGGTAAAGTTCCATTTAGCAAAATGAATTATACTTGCAAATATATTCAACAAGTTAGGCATTAGAAGGGCTATATTTGATCTTTAAACTATATGATAAAACATAAAAATTGATTATTTTTTGACTATTTAAATATAAAGCTTTTAATTGTAAAAAAATATAATTAGTTTTTCTTTTATCTCTATCTTAGAACTGATTTTTGTATAGGTTGTTTCAAGCAGCTGAAGTTTACCAATCGTCAACTAAGTAAGTTAAATTTTGTTTTAATAACTTCATTTATAAAGTATTCAACCATGTCATGGTAATTGACATATGTAATATCTATGATATAGTAGACAAATTATTAATCACTTAAAGCTCAAGGATTAGTGCTTAAGGCGTGCATTATATGGCCAAAAGAATCAAAGTCAATTTATATCCAAAACCCAAAACATATATATTTTCAAACTAAAAATTATCCTGGGCCTAATATTAGTGAAAAAAAGTCAACAAAATAAATATGCATGCTACTTGGGTCTAAATAAAAGTTAAAACTTATGGCTCCAAATTCAAGATTTGAGCCTATATGAAATTAGATCATGGACATAAAAGGCCCATCATAATTGAATTGACATAATTGATTTTTTGATATGAAACTAAACATGCAAGACAATATTTTGGTAAAAAGAGTATATTTGTTCAATATCAATACAGAATCATTAAAGGAAATAAATTATTTGAGGAGTTTAGTTTCATGACAATCATACAATTTTATAATACTAAGATCTCTCACTCAGTTGGCAAAGTATTAATCTTTTCAAAATACTTCAGGTGTTAAATAGAGAAACCTCTCCTCACATGCATTTTCTCCATACATACCTTATGAAGAATCAAACTCCGGATAAGGTGTTTAAAGAGCTCGAACACCTTTCATTTAGACCAACCTTGTTGATAGTCTCTAGAATTTTTGTGCATGACATTCGTGGTATTAGTTTCATTATCACAACTAGTACTTATTAAGTAAGTTAAATTCTGTTTCAATAACTTCATTTATAGAAAGTATTCAACCATGTCATGGTAACTGACATATGTAATCTCTATAATATAGTAGACAAATTATTAATCACTTAAAGTTCAAAGATTAGTGCTTAAGGTATGCATCATTTCATGAAGGTCAAACGAATCAAAGTCAGTTTATATCCAAAATCCTCTTTTCTTTTCTTTTTTTGGACAAGCAGAAAAATTATATTCATACAAGATCATATATTGAGACCAATAAACAAAAAATAAAAGTAAGATAGACAAATTCTATAATTTCTAAAATTATAAAGTAAAGAACTAATATTATAATTAGAAAATAAAGAGATAACACACTTCTCAAATTTTAATCTATCAAATATCAAAAATACAAAAAACATATATATTTGCAAACTAAAATTTATTTTAGGCCTAATATTAGTTAAAAAGGGGCCAACAAAATAAATATGCAAGCTATTTGTATATAAATAATGTAATATCCCATATTTTTTTTAAATAATAATGTTTTGCTATAAACAAATATATTTTTAAATAAAATGATTTCTGTTGTGTCTAAAATAATTATATTTGCCTCTAATAAATTTTTGTTTTACTTTTAGAAATATTTTTCTTTTATCATGCATAAATATATTTTATTTTGTGATTTTTTATTAAAATTTTTATCAAGAAAAGTCATACTTTAAGAGTTCAACTAAAGTTTTATAAGAATGTAAATTTTTAAAAATTTATGATATATTTTAAGATGAAAAATAGTATTTATATGAATATAATAAAAATAATAATAATAATTTTAAATATTTAATTATTAAATAATAATAAATAACTAAATAAAAAGAAAAAAAAAGGGGAGGGGGAAACGGAAACGGAAGAGAATGCAAAATCTCGATTCCGTAATAGTATAAATAGTAACTTCTATTTTTTTCTTTAAATCTGGAGTGTCTATTGGCTTTCGATCTCAAAACTAAGGGTACCACTGGATTCAGGATGAAGAATACTACAATTTTAACTGAACAATTTTTCAAATCAACCGTAGAATCGCCGTAAATCGGAAGTAGAAAATCTCAAAAAAAGGTAAACTCTGAAACTCTTACTTAAAGATCTCAAATTAGAAATCTGACACTGTAAATAGATTCAGAAACTAGATAAACCTTAATATATGAATTTTTTCGACTATCTGACAACTTTTTGTGCCTCGTGAATAGTAAATCCATGTGGGTATGAATAGTGATTTTCGGTGGTTAATAGTATTTTTTGATCGTAAACAGTGACTAGCGTTGACCAAACTCTCGAGATCATTTCTTGAGTTTTTGGACCCTCCGAACTCGTTTTTGAGATCCATTTAATCATATTTGACTTGAAAAATTACATTTGGGGCTGTTCAACCTGTAGCCTTGACCTGTGAGTAGATAATTCTTTCTATGACTTGCCCTATGCTATTCTTGAACTTAAAATATATAATTGGTTCTATTTACAAATTATTTATGCTATCATAAGTTTTTGAAAATATGTTAAAATATCTGTTTTGCTTACAAATTGGCACATAGTTCAAGAAGAGTATGGTTTTGCAAATAAATTTTGAAACTCATTGAATATGTAGTTCTAAATGTATTTATCATTACTTGGTAAAGTGAATATTATGTACATGAGACATTAATTTGTAAAACTATAAAGTTGCTGATTATGATTGAATGATAAGCGTAAAACTCATGGTGAGTTGCTTAATAATTATACATTACATTTAATGGATATATATATATATATATATATATATATATATATATATATATATATATATATATATATATATATATATATATATATATATATATATGTATGTATGTATGTATGTATTTATTTATATGTATTGATGAATATCGACAGGTTGTATGGCTTGTGACAATATCAAATATGGGATGCCTTATTAGCCTGAGTGAAACGAGAGAGGGCTGCTCCAACTAGGTGACAGTGGTAATGTGAGGAGGCAGATAGGGTGATGAACTCACATTCCCTGATCCCTATTGTGATTGTAGTCGATCGGTCACTATGCGTATAGCAAATGAGTGAATTGAGGGTGTGGGTTGACCAGAACACCGAGTAAGGCAAGTTATTTTAAAATTGAGTGTGTCAGATCGCCGAGTGAGGCAGGTGTATTAAAAGTTATAACTTTATCTCAAAAACTTAATATTTTACTATAGTTTATACAGTTGAGCATAATAACATTTGTTTAATGATCATACTGTGCTGAATATGGTTTTGAATATCTGAATATCCTTTTTATTTGAGAATATTTGAAATACAGGTCCTATATAGATGTACTTTTGAACTGTATTTTCTATGTGACAAATTTTAAAATATGAGTACATCTATATGCTGACCTAAGAGGTCATAGAAGGTATTATCTGCTCACTGAATTGTCAAACTCACTACATGATATTTCAGCATTTTTTATATAAGAATACAGAGTCTGATCCTACAGATAAGTGATCAGTTAGGTGACATATTCTCTAGGTGAGTCTACGTTGCTTTCAAGGCTCACAGTTTTGAATTATACTATGTTTATATTCTAGAGTGTACTCTGAACGTCACAGGCAGGATCTCTGCTTTTGTTGTTACTTTGACATTTATAACTTGATCTGAATAATGTATATATATGAGAGAACCTATATGTATCTATTTCCATGACAAAGAATAGTTTTATGCTACTATGAAAAATATCTGATTGCGAAAAAATAAAATTGTTTGTTTCACATGTTTGTAAATTAGGAGTGTTACAAGTTGGTATCAGAGCATTAAGTTTCTCTGTGGCTATCAGAGCAAATGATTCATTAGTAGGACCTTTAATATGGATATGAGCAGGACATATTTATACTTCAGGTGCTGTTGAAGGATTCTATGAGTTTCAATTTCCTTTCTATTCCAAGTTTGTTAAATTTCCTAATATAAAATTGATTGAATATTGTGGCATCTTAAGAAGTATATATAGGTCAATTACTTCCTGAAAGTGAAAGGGATAGGCGTACCAGAGAATTTAAAGAATTGAGACAAATGTCAAATATGATCATTTCTGAATATAATATATGTTTTACCTGAATGTCTAGATATGATAAACTTTAATGTGATATTAGAAATAGATTGGTTGGCAACACGTCAGGCCATTTTAGAATGTCATTTGAAGATGATTAAATTCAATATTCTTAGATAATCTTCTTTCTTGATACAAGAAGACTGTAGTGAGGTACCTAAAATTCTAATCTCTGTTTTAGTATCCTATTAGTTATTACAAAAAGGTGCCGAAGATATTTGGCAGTGGTGGGAGATGATATAAAATATACTAGAGTAAATCAAGTTGCAGTGGTTAAAGAATTTTTTAATGTAATTCTTGAGGAATTGCCGGGATTACCTTAAAATGTAAAATAGAATTTGGTATTGATTTACTTCCTGAAACCCAACCAGTGTCTATACCCCCATATAGAATGGTAACGACTAAATTCAAGAAATTGAAGAATTAGTTGTAAGACTTATTAGACAAAGGATTTATACGCCCTAATACTCTCCTTGAGGTGCTCTAGACCTATTTTTGAAAAAGAAGGATAGATCATTATGACTATGCATAGATTATAGATAGTTGAATAAGGTGATAGTGTGGAATAAAAACCCATTACCTCGTATAGATGATCTATTTGACTAGTTACAAGGTGCTCAATATTTTTTCAAAATTTGATTTGAGATATGAGTATCATTAATTGAGGATAAGGGAAGAGGATATTCAAAAAATTTCTTTTAGGACTCATTATGGGCATTATGAGTTCTTGGTGATGTCATTTAGTTTGACAAATGCCCCAGATGCATTCATGGACTTAATGAATAGAGTATTTAAACTATTCTTGGATAAATTTATTATTATCTTTATTAACGAAATACTAATATGTTTCGAGAGTACAGAAGATCATAAGCAATATTTAAAGATAATTTTACTAATTCTAAGGGAGTATGGTTGGTAAAAATGGTATCCAAGTAGACCCTAAAAAAATAAAAGTGGTACAACAATGGTTACATTTTACTACATTTAAAGATGAAGATCCAAATCCAATTTGCGCTGCCTGCAGTTGTTTGCCGTCCATTCTATTTGAGTCATAATTGGATCAGGTACATGAAGAAATGCCTATAAAGTATCAATCAACTCCTCAGCATTTGAAGCTGAGAGGAGAATTCATCGTGCTAAGTGTGAGATGAACCTCTGTTCTACATCTTGATCAAGAAAAGACAACAGACCATCAAAGAAATGGTTAACATTTAACAAACCTATCGGTTTGTGATACATATTTAGTTGTGTCCAAGAGACTATTTAAAAAATCTCTTCTACAGAATCAAAACCACCTAGTAAGGTAATAAAAGCATCAGCATTGCTCATCATTTTAGTCATGCGCTCATGCATAGAAGTTACCATAAATTCTTCCCCAATTGTCTTTCTTATAATGTTGGATGCAACTAGAGCTGTAGGAATAATACTTAAAACTTGACATCCTCCTACATGTGCAGCTGTAGACACACATCCCATTAACCTACGGTTATCTCGACGACACACTAAATGAATTTTTCTTCTAACCAGCACCATACCTAATTTTTATGCAGCTTTCACATACTCTCCATATTTTTTAAGACTAGAACCACAAAAGACACAAATATTTCGAAACTAACGGAATGCGATTCTCTCTATAACTGCACACACCCTAACTTTGAGTATGAAGGTAAATATACTAACGTGAGCATTTATAGAATTTAGAGAAAGACATATTTACAATAGTTATGTGAATAGGTCAAACATAATTAGAATAACTATGTGAGTGATTAGTGGATACTAGCTAAATTGAAGGTGAAAATTTTAAAAAATAACGCTAAGCATGTATATGTACAGTAGTTGTAATCATGGTTCATATTAAGCACATAAAGAGAATAAGGTTAAGATATCACCAGAAATTTGTCTTTTCCTTATTGTCATTGATGAAGCATTGATGTCTTGATTCTTATAGAAAGTTGTAGGTGATAGGCATAATTGTAAAAGAAAAGAGTGAAAATGCAAACAAGTTAATTGTTAAAGATGGACAATTAAATGATTTATTTTGTTTTCCTAATGTTCTTGCTAGTCGACTATCGGTATTATTAAGTCGACTAACTATTTTAAAAATTTTAATTTGAACTAATTTATTTTACAATTTATTGATTACATCTATTTTGAAGCAATCAACTACATCCTACCAATTAACTATGTATTCTTTGTTTTCATAGACTTTTATAAGCTTAAAAATATTTTTTTCACTGAATATCAATAGTTTTAAAGTAGATTTTAGTACATATATTCAAAACTTGTGGCCACCGATTTTTGTCGAAATAATAGTTAAATTTTGTTTATAGATTTTTAAGAATTACGGCCACCGAATTTAATTTTCTGTCAATGTTTTGTCCAAATTTTTGACTTTCTATTTTGGCATCGTTCTTTATTATGCTTTTTGTCTATTCTACTGTATTCTTCCTTATTCATGTTTGGCATTAAATATAAAGTTCTTTTCCCTAATTATAAAAAAAGTTAATTTCTTTTTTTTTTAAACTCAGCTATTATGGTGTCCAAGTGGTTAGTAGGTTAAAGTATGAAGATTTTAAAAGAATTTATCTACTAAATAACGCATTTAAAAAAATCTTTATATCAAATATGTATAACTGTGTAAGTTGGCAGATTATGTACAAATTATAAAGAATAATTGAGTTTACAGTATATACTGATTGAGTATTAAGGTATGAAGAACACCTAAATTTACCTAATGTGGTTGAGAAGGGAAAGGAGAATAATTTGAGAACCATGTTCGAAAACAATGTAAAGTGATCGAGGTATTTGTGTTAAGGGTTTATACCATGCTAAGTTGAGTCTAGTATCTAGGATGTATCGATGATGTGAATTATGTTGAGATTAGAAATTCATGTGTGAATAATTATTGAGAAATGAGATTTTAGAAAAGTCATAGATTTTGAATATTGATAACCCCAAGGCAATAAGGATACTAACATATGAAAGAATTATACTAATATAATGGTAAAAAGAATATACAATTGATATTTCTTTTGTTGTTCTGTGTGTCAACAAGTAAAAAAAAATTGAATATTTTGTTTCAAGAGAGCTAATCAAGAAGTTTAGGATCTTAGCTAGATTATAGTATAGCTGATAGTAAATTTAAATGATGTGTTTATACATTAGAAGTTATGTTTTAGGTATCTTTATATAATTTTGGTGAAATTTTGGAGAACATCATTTATCCTTAGTTGAACTTGCCCCTATTAGTAATTATTAGGCCAACATACAAATGGCACCATTTGAGGTTTTACATGAAACATCATAGATCTCTTGATAGGTGAGTGAATTAAGTAAAGTTAAATTTTTGGAATCTAATTTAGAATAACATACAATAAATATAATATGACTAACTTAAATTGATGATACTAGTTTGGAGAGCATGATTCAAGCATATGTCTTCGAGTTTGGAGGGAGATCTCTTAGCAGAATTTGCTTATAATAAAGTGTTATTGGATGACTTAAAGCCTTATGTAAGAGCTATTACAAACTTTCTGTTAGATGACTCAGTGGAATCAGACATATGGTAAGATGTTGTTAATAAAGTGAAATTGATTAGAAAAAAAATACAAGCAACTCGATACAGGCCAAAAGTCTATAAGGACCATGAATGTTGATAACTAGAAATTATCAGTTGATGACCAAATATTTTTGAAAGACTCGCCCATAAAAAAGGTAATGAGGTTTGGAAAAAAAAATGTAAACTCTAATATATAGGTTCTTTTGAAATTTTGGACAAAGTATGCATAGTATATATTGCCTAATTTTGCTATCAGGATTAAGTGATGTTGGTACAATTTTTCTTACATTAATGCTAAGGAAGTACCTATCAGATTCTTCTCATGTTATTTAATTCTAAAAAATTCAATTGCACAAGAATTTAACTTAATCATGAAGAAAACCCGATGTTTATTATTAATTAAAAAGCGAAGAACTTATGGTTGAAAGAAATCCCTATAGTTAGGATTATCTGATAAAATCACACAAGTGAAGAGATTTCTTAGAAAGTAAATGTAATATACAAAAAAATATCCCTAATTATTTGAGTAATATGGTTGGTAACTTCGAATTATGTCTTGAGCCCTTGACTTCATTTCTTACATATGATAGAATGGTTTAAAATTCAGAGACCAAATTTTTTTAGAGAGGAAGAATGTAATATCCCATAATTTTTTTAAATAATAATGTTTTCCTATAAACAAATATATTTTTAAATAAAATAATTTCCGTTGTACCTAAAATAATTATATTTTCCTTTAATAAATTTTTGTTTTATTTTTAGAAATATTTTTTCTTTTATTATGCATAAAGATATTTTATTTTGTGATGTTTTATTAAAATTTTTATTAAGAAAAGTCATGATTTAAAAGTTCAACTAAAGTTTTATAAGAATATAAATTTTTAAAAAATTTTGGGATATTTTAGGATAAAAAATAGTATTTATATATATATATATAATAAAAATAAAAATAATAAATTTTAAATATTTAATAATAAATAAATAAAAAAAGAAAAAAGAGAAAGAAAAAGGGGGAGGGGGAGACAAAAGTTGAAGAGAATGCAAAATTCCGATTTTGTAATAGTATGAATAGTAACATCTATTTTTTCTCTAAATCTGAAATGTCTATTAACTTTCGATCTCAAAATTAAGGATACCACTGGATTTAGGATGGAGAATAATACGATTTTGACCAAACAATTTTTTAAATCAACCGCAAAATCGCCGTAGATCGGAAGTAGAAAATTTCAGAAAAAGTTAAACTATGAAAATTTTACTTAGAGACCTCAAATTGGAAATCTGACACAGTAGATGGATTCATAAGTTAGATAAGCCTTATGATATGAATTTTTTCGGCTATCTGATAACTTTTTGTGCGTTGTGAACAGTAAATTCGTGCATGTATGAATAGTAATTTCCAACAGTAAATAGTTTTTTTCGGACATAAATAGTGACTAACGTTGATCAAGCTCTCGGAGTCATTTTTTAGATTTTTGGACTATTCGGACTCGTTTTTGAAATCTATTTGATCAGATTGTGCTTGAAAAATTACAATTGGGGCTGTCCAACCTAGAGCCCTAACTTGTGAGTAGATAATTTTTTCTATGACTTAGTACATGCTCTTCTTGAACTTAAAATGTATAATTGGTTATGTTTACAAATTATTTATACTATCGTAAGTTTTTGAAATGTGTTAAAATATTTTTTTTACTTACGAACTGGCACATAGTTCAAGAAGAATATAGTTTTACAAATAGTTTTTGAAACTCATTGAATATGTGGTTCTAAATGTATTTATCAATATTTGGTAAAATAAATATTATGTGCATGAGGCATTGATATGTAAAACTATAAAGTTATTGATTATGATTGAATGACAAGCGTAAAGCTTATGGCGAGTTGCTTGATAATTATACATTACATTTGATGAATATGCATATATATATATATATATATATATATATATATATATATATATATATATGTATTTATATGTATAGATAAATATCGACAGGTTAAATGGCTTGTGACGGTACCAAATAGGGGACGCCCTATTAGCCTGAGTGAACCGAGGGAGGGCCGCTTCAACCGAGTGATAGTGATAATGTGAGAAGGCAAATTGGTGATGAATTCACATTTTCTGATCACTATTGTGATTGTAGTCGATCGGTCATTATGCGTATAGCAAATGAGTGAATTGAGTGTGTGGGTTGATCAGATTACCGAGTGAGACATGCCGTTTTAAAATTGAGTGTGCCAGATCGTCGAGTGAGGCAAATGTATTAAAAGTTATAACTTTATCTCAAAAGTTTAATATTTTATTATATTTTATACAGTTGAGCATAACAATATTTGTTTAATGATCATACCATACTGAATATGATTTTGGATATCTGAATATCTTTTTATTTGAGAATATTTGAAATATAGGTCCCATATGAATATACTTCTAAACTGTATTTTCTATGTGACAAATTTTAAAACATAAGTACATCTATATGCTAACTTAATAGGTCATAGGAGATATTATCTGCTCACCGAGTTGTCAAACTCACTATACGATATTTTTATATTTTTCAGATAAGAATACAGAGTCTGATCCTATATATAGGTGATCAGTTAGGCGACATATTCTCTGGGCGAGTCTACATTACTTTCGAGGCTCACAGTTTTGAATTATACTATGTTTGTATTCTAAAATGTGCTCTGAATATTACAGGTAGAATCTCTGTTTCTGTTGTTATTTTGATATTTATAACTTGATTTGAATAATGTATATACATAAAAGAACTTATATGTATATATTTTTATAACAAAAAATAGTATTATATTTCTTATAAAAAATATTTGATTACAGAAAAATAAAATTATTTATTTCACGTGCTTATAAATTAACGATGTTACAAATAAAAATTAAAACTTATGGCTCCAAATCCAAGAATTGAGCCTATATGAAATTAGATCGTGGACATAAAAGACCCATCATAATTGACATAGTTGATTTTCTGTCCAAATCACACCTAAAATGTCTAAAAATGATGAAATCAAGTTGATATGAAACTAAACATGCAAGACAATATTTTGATAAAAAGAGTATATTTGTTCAATATCAATACAGAATCATTAAAAGAAAGAATTATTTGATGGGTTTGGTTTCATGACAATCATAGAATTTATATGGAAAAATTATTCAAACAAAGTCCAGAAATCAAATTCATATGAAACTAGGAATGAAAACATGTATTTAATTGAAATAATTAATTAATTATTTAAGGATATTTTATTATTAAAAATAATTATAAATTTATAATTAATTAAATATAAAGATTAATTAATAAATATATTTTTTGATCAGGATTACATGTTGTTTCTTGAAAAAGGATTTTCACGTTATTATATTATTTATATTAGAATTTTATGCTATCATTTTATTAGAATTAAAAATTTTATTTTGATATTTGAATCTTTTGATTTTAAGACTTCTACATATATATACTGAGAAAATCAGAAAAGCGTTTGGGGCGGTTTTTGTTTTATTTTGTTTTTGTTTTTTTCAAATTTTGTTATACACAATAGATCCCTGACAACCGTAGGCACAACAACACACGCCATCTCATTTTCGGCCACGTGTAAAGCATACCACTTGGCTTCTTCTTACTGGTTAAACTCTCTCTCCATTGGTCACTTCCACGTATGCATGACTTTTTTTTTTTTTTTTTTGGGTACAGACGTATGCATTACTCTAATTACACTATATTAACCCACCACAGCATCCCGGAGATCTCTGGAAGGGCCGCTGCTCTACATTTCTGTCCTCGGCAAGCAGACACTACTTTTCGCCGTGATTGTCCTGTAGAGAATGCGATCTGCCCAATACTGGTCCTTTTTATTTCTCTTAATTTGCAATTTCTGCAGCTATATTCCTTCATTTTTCTCGGCAACTAAACTGTTTGTTTATTACTAGCTAGGCTAAATTTTTCTTGTCCTTTACTGAACAGACGGAGCTGGAAGCTAACGGGATACGATTGCAATTCAGAATGACGTTGTTTCTATTGAAACTTGGGATATTTTTCTCGGCTTTTCTGCTTTCGTTTTCTCCCTCGCAATCTGCTGTTTTTAGTGTAGATCTGGGGTCTGACTGGCTCAAAGTAGCGGTCGTAAACCTTAAACCTGGACAGAGTCCTATTTCAATAGCAATCAATGAGATGTCCAAGCGGAAATCTCCGGTCTTAGTGTCATTTCATTCTGGTGATCGCCTACTAGGAGAAGAAGCAGCCGGTCTGGTGGCTCGGTATCCTCAAAACGTCTATTCCCAGCTCAGGGACTTGATTGGAAAACCGTATAATTTTACCAGGAAGTTTTTGGATTCGAAGTACTTGCCATTTGAAATCAAGGAAAATTCAAGAGGCACTGTGAGTTTCAAAGTCGACGATCATGACACTGAGTATTTGGCTGAGGAATTGGTGGCAATGATTCTGAGCTATGCTGTAAATTTAGCGGAGTTCCATTCAAAAGTTCCTATCAAAGATGCCGTAATCACGGTACCGCCTTACTTTGGCCAAGCTGAACGAAATGGGTTGCTTCAGGCAGCACAATTGGCAGGAATTAATGTCCTATCTTTGATAAATGAGCATTCTGGTGCCGCATTACAATATGGGATTGATAAGGACTTTTCAAATGGGTCAAGGCATGTTATATTCTACGACATGGGTTCAAGCAGTACCTATGCTGCCCTTGTGTATTTCTCGGCGTATACAAGTAAAGAATATGGAAAGACAGTGTCAATTAATCAGTTTCAGGTAAAAGGAGCTCTGAATTTCTGTTGCAAATTCAATATTATATACTATTGGATGAAACATAAGATAAGTTAATTCAATCAGAGCATTACTCTCCTTGCCAAGAGAGGGTGCATCTTTAATGAGAACAGGAAAAATACTTGTGTATTTAATTTGACGGAAAAAAATTTCGTGCTCTTTTTACTTCTGAAAGAAATGGAATTTCATGTTTTCTCAATCACGCTTGTATCTGCAATTTGTGTGCTAATTCAATTAAGACAGTTTTTCTAACTAAATAATATGTATATGTTGTTTAATGCACATTTCTGGTTTTTTCTTTGGAAAACATGCTTAAATAAATTATGGCGGAGATAAAAAGCCACTTGTATTAATCTATTCTTCATGTTGCTGCTATGATGTTTTCCCTTTGCTTTATTTCCATTAATTATAAAACGAAAAAAACCCTAAATCCCAACTAATGTTTCCAAATTTATCCCAATTTCATTTTCAAAAACACTTTGAGATAAGAATTTGGTAATGAGACAAAAATTTGGGAATGGGGTAAGAATTTGAGGATTGAGGAGCTTGGATGAGAAGAAAGATGGTTAGAGATTTTGAGATGGAATTGTGGGAAGTTCAAAGAAATTGGGATGTTAGATTGAACACATCAGGCAAGAATTTTGGGATGGAGCAAGAATTGGGGAGTCTGGGACTTAGTTGAGAAGAGAGGATTTAAGGATTTCTTGACGGAGTTGGGTAAAACTTGGGGAATATGTGGATGTTAGATTGAATGATTAGGCAAGAAGTTGTGAATGGGGCAAGAATTTGGGGCATGTGGGACTCAGTTGGGAAGAGAGTTGTTAGAGATTTTGAGACAGAACTAAAAAAGAAAAAGGAGAAATTGGGGAAGCAGATATGATTTAGGAGGGGAAAGAATTTTGAAGTGTGGGATCAGATGGGAAAAAGGGGTTAGTGATTTTGAGATATAATTGACAGAAGTTTGGGGATTTTCTTTTAATATTAAATGGAATTAAAGCACAAGGTAATATTGTGCTAACAGAGTAATCATTGGGTAGCAGAATGTCAACTTTTGAATTCCAGGTAACAAAGTGGAAATGACCCAAACCATAGGGTAGTAAACTATATTTTACCCTAAAAATTTCCAATTTTTTTTATTACCTTGCGGATGGTTTACAGCACATTATTTATTCAAGAATGATGCTGTATTGACATGATTTCAACAGTCGAAGTTTTGCTAACATCTCTTGAATTAATTAATATTAGCCACGAGCAACAAAAACATATACCAATTTGTGAATGAAAAAGGACAACAAATAGAAGTTATTAAAATGGTAAGTTATCATCTGAGAAGAAGTTATCAAAGTACTAATTAATTACTTTAAAGGAAATTTATTATTTGAAAGACATAGAATCTGCTGGGACAGTGGAATTAATATAAAGAGATAAAATATTTCCTGACACTTTGGAGCGGTTTCTTATGATTCGCTTTAAACTATGTAGTAAGAATAAGGGGGCAATTTTGTGGAAGTATGCTGTTTACCTAGTTCCCTGCTGTATTTGGTTGGAGTGAAATACCTGCATCTTCAAGAGAATCTTCTTGCCTTTAAATATGTTATGGGATAGGATTATGTTTATGGCTTCTCTCTGGTGCTTTGCTTTTGGTTGTTTTAATGGAGTTTCTGTTTCTCACTTGCACAGAGAGATTGGACAGCTTTGCTGCATTTTTTTGGGGACAATTTTAGCCTTGTTGTCTTTTCTTTTAGCTTGTCTATTCCTCCCTTCTAGTTGTGCTTCTCTTTTATCTCTATTGAAATTTCTTCTTTTATTTGAAAAAAATAAATTTATACTGTTTTAGTAATTTCAAATACCTTTATAATTTTGATAATGGAATCGGCTTATTTACAATGACTAGAGTCTAAAACATGAAATGGTTTGCTTTTCACTATCAATGATTATATATGCAAATGGAAGACATATGATACCTTCTATTTAATTGTCACCTGTAGTTCTTATCTTCATAACATAAGAAATTGAAATGACCATGTCAATTCCTATGTATATTCTTTTATTATTACTTTGTACATCTCTTAGTGGTCTTTACTTCCTAATGCATGAAGGTTAAGGATGTCCATTGGAATCCAGAGCTAGGTGGCCAGGATATGGAATTGCGATTGGTGGAGTACTTTGCTAGTGAATTTAATAACCAAGTTGGTGATGGAGTTGATGTGAGAAAGTTTCCCAAGGCGATGGCTAAATTAAAGAAACAGGTTAAACGAACCAAAGAAATTCTTAGTGCAAACACAGTGGCTCCAATTTCTGTTGAATCGCTTCATGGTGACATGGACTTCCGGTAGGTGAAATTCAAACTTACTCATCAGCTCTTTTCCTCTTCCTGATTTTATTATATTGTGTTTATTACCTCTTATAAATCTGAACAAAAGCCGTTGGTTTATTAGTTTATACTATATAAGACATTGAGACCCTAGTTTCATTGTGTACCCTAGTGGTTCTTGGGCATTATGTCTTAAAACTAGGGTAGAGCTCTTTTATATTTTGAAGTTGAGGCTTGCTCTAACCTTGCAGTACAAGTAAGTCTCAATAATTTTTGTTAAAAAAAATATTATTAGGAGATTAGTATTAAAATTATGCCCCAGTTTAATCCCACTCCCTCCTGCCTACCTCTCTGTGTGGTGGATTTATGAATTACCAGTGTATTAAAATGCTAAACATCATTTTAGCTGCATGTGCCGGCTCCTTGGCTTCTGCATACGGGGTATTCTGTTCCTCACTCTTTTTTAGTTTTTCTTTACTATTATCTGTGGGCTTCATCTTGTGAGCATGGTCATCTGAAATTACAGAAAAAGGAAAACTTCAGGAGCTCAAAATTGTTTATTCAAACATGAAGTTCAGCGAAGAGAAAATTGATCTTTAATTAGTCCTTGCAGATGACGGTGAAAAAAAAAGCTTGAGGATAAATATGAATAAAAGGCCTTTCATAACTATTGAATCACAAATTTTCTCAAAGGCAACTAATAAATTATGCCAATATCGATGTTCAGCTTGGTTCAGGGATTATGCCATGTATTTGTATGGAATATACCCTAAAAGAGAATGTTGCATATTAGTTATGTTGCTACCTCCTTAAATTTAATGTTAGAAGACCAAGCCATAGGAGTTTCCTATTATAGAAGGATTTACAAATAAGAAAAGAGAATATAGGACACTCATGTGAAGAGTGAAATTCCCTTATGTGATCATGGCATGCATTATTCAAAAGTTTGAAAACTAAATGCATAACAGTGATATATTTGCAAGGAATATAAATATTTCTTTGATGATCAATTTATAATAAATTCAGTTTAATCAGTTTTAAGGTTTATTCATCTAGAACTTGTTTTCTTCTAGGAGTACTATTACCCGTGAGAAGTTTGATGAGCTTTGTGAGGATATATGGCAAAAATCTCTTTTGCCTGTGAAAGAGGTGTTTGAAAATTCTGGCTTGGCAGCAGACCAGATACATGCAGTGGAGTTGCTAGGAGGTGCTACCAGAGTGCCAAAATTACAGGTTTGAATTATCCTTTTCTTTTTGTTACTTCACTGGCAACTGGCATCGTTGTCAAACTCAAGAGTTTAAGTAAACTTTTGAGGGCAAGGTAAACTCGGATTTTAAACTAGTAATAGTTTAAACACTTCAATTAATAGCTATTAAAAGTGAGAGAAGGTCACGATTGATGTACTTTGCTGGAGACTGAACAAGCAAGAGTGCCTTTGTGACAACAACAGTTGCCTGTGGCAAGATGGGGGTTTCAGCATTTGTTGGCGGCAATGATGGTGGCTGTGCTCTGTGACGGTGGCGATTGTAGTGGCTAGGCGAGACAAGGCGATATAGAAGAAGGGATGGGTGTTGAAGTTCACGAGTTGTGTTTGAAGAAGTATGAGGGAGAAGGGATCAAATGTGATTTTAGGGCTTCCAAAATGCACAGTTTTGAGGATTGAGTATTTGGGCTGCAGCTAGGCTTTAAAATATGAGGATGTGGTTTTTTTAGCCAAAAAAGTGGCCCAATAAGAATTTTTAGTAAGCTTGTAAAATCTTAAGTAAACTTGCGATTTTACATGAGTTTATGCAATTTTATACGACTTGACTGTAATTTTAGCAAAATTTGATTTTGCTTAAGAGTTAACACCTTTTCCTAACTTAAACTCAGTACAATTTCACGAGTTAAAATGAGTTTTAACAACAACGTTTTTTGGCAATGCACATTTAGGCAAAGGTGGGATTATTTCTTGAGATATTAACACAAACTTTTGAGCTCTCTGCATAACAATATCATCTAAATGCAATTAGGCTGTGTTTGGTTTTTGAAAATATTTTCAATTTTCATTTCTTAAACTCTATTATCATTTGCAAGTTTGCGTTATTGGGCATGCGATTGTTTTGTGAATTTAAAAGTTTGTTCATCTTTATTTTAAATCAAATTGACATAAATTGATATAAATGCTATTTGATTTTTGAGTATCTTGAATAATTTTGAGTTTGAAAATATGACTTCAATAAGATTTGATGGAGAGATAGGCATTAATGAAAATGATGAAATTTTAATGTCAATAATCTCCATAACATAATTTTGAAGTCATATTTGGTGTCTATCTGTTGTCACCAGTAATTGTAGCGTTGTGTTTTTTTATCTATAATGCAGATGCCTCTTCGATTGGTCTTTGATTTGATTTTGGTAATTAGGTTTTTTGGTTTAGGAATTAAGGTTCAATTTAGGGCTTTGAATAAAGCCTTTTGGGCTTAGACCTAGGTTAACCAGTTTTCTGTTTAGATATAAACATCTAGTCAGTTATAGTCATTACCTTTCTATTATTGATATTAATAAATATGATATTTAAGTTGCTTTGGGGTGTTTTTTTGGTTCTGCAACAAATTGGTGTAAGAGTCTCGTTCATCCTCGCACTTGCTGGCTGTTACCATCTGCATACTGTCAACCCGCAATTTTCCACAAAGTAAACATACCCTTGTGTACACAGTGATCCGATCAGCCTAGATTTAGTGTAGTCGTCATCCAACAAAGCCGAAAACCAGAGGAACTTGCTGAGAGTCAAACTGCAACCATCTGATCTCCCATTCCAGTGCCCAAAACCAGTAAACAACCCTGCCATAAGCTCTGCAGGGTGCCATAACCCCAGGAGCTGGAGTTCCAACACTGTTTAAGGCTATACATGCCAATGTGCGAAGCCTTCCAAGCTAAGCCACTGAAATTCAGGCATAGATTGAATGGATGCCCACCTTAGATTCAACCATTGACCAATGTTGATTGTTAACTATTTACCAGCATTGACCAAGCTTCTGGTGATCAATTTTCGCATTCCCACCATTTTTCCAGGGTTTTTGGGCCCCTTCAGTTCGTTTATGACATTGTTTTCATTGTTTGGGATCTCCAACCAAGGTTTGATTGCTTTAATATTTAATTTTCGCTTCAGGTTAGGTGTCTTCCCTTTGGAAGGTTCATTTAATTTTCATATTAGTCAGGTTTGCTAGAAAGTTGGCTTAGAATCTGTTTTATCTTTTACATAGTTTTTTTTTCCTTCTTGTTTTCACATGTTCACCCAAAAAGAAAATGAAATTAATTGATTATTGAATTTATTGCCTTTTGTTATCTTGATACAACAATTTGTACCCACCATCACATAGTTCTTGTTTGATATATCATATATGCTTCTTATTAGGATAGTTTCTTAGTCTATTTGGTACCGTCTTTTGCTTGCTTAATTGCAATATTTATTTTTGGATAAAGTCTTATTTTAGACTCTTAGAATTGGAGCGAAATTTAGTTTAGTCTTAAATTTTTTTTTTTTTGGGTTTAAAAACATCTCTACCGATTCAAAAGCATCACTTTTTAGTCTTTAAACCTAACACCATCAATTCTACTAATGGAAAATATTAACGTGGTGTCATGTGGCATCTGACTTGCTGAGTTGACAGCTGACTATTATTCACCCCTATATTTTTGTCTCTTCTTGTTCCTTTGTTCTCTCTCCTCTTCTCTTTTTTTAGCTCTCTCCCTCCATCTTCTTCTTTCTCTTCTTTTTTTCTCTCTCTCTTCTTGCTCTATTCAACTTATTGGGCATTTATGATTGGTGGCCTAGGTGACATAGAATTCCCATAATTGCAAAGAATTAGCCACTACAACCCTGGACTTTTGCTACTCTGGGGCTTAGATTTTCCTCACCTTTTCCTCCTTCTTAAAGCATTTGCCTCTAGAAAAAGGCTAATTTGTTGTTTTCCAACTCCATTAAAATAATGGATTAGGTTGATTAAATAAGCCTGATTTTGATGAGAGCGGACCCATCTAGTATATAATTGCTCTTTTTTTATTCAACTTCTTGGCATGAGGAGGAAGACCTACCCACCAAGTTGATGAAGAAGGCAAGATCTTCTGCTAAAAAAGAAAAGTAAAAAAAAAAAAAACACAATCAACCAAAAACTGAGCCCTTTTTCCTTTTTCACCCAGAAAATCACAAATTGCAAGGGAGAAAAAAAATAGTGATGATAAATTCTGGAGCTGGAAATCGCAAAAGGAGCCAAAGATAGAGAAGAAAAAGATTGGGAGAGTCAATTGGCACCCACTACAATGTTCGAAAGATTCTCAAATAAGTTTACAGGAGCCTTCTTTCTCCGATATTGCTGAATTCTTCCTTCTGTAGTTGTCACTTTTGGCTTGCTCAAAATTAGATGGAGGAAGAAGAGAGGGAGAAGAAAAGAGAAAAAAAGACAGAGGAAAAAGGGAGAGAAAGCAGAGGAGAGAGAGAACAAAAAGTAGTGTTGATGCCACCTGGTGCTGATGTGGCATTTTGTGTCATATTCAGCTACCAACTTAGCAAGTCAGATGTCATATGGCACCACATCAGCATTTTCTGTTAGTAGAATTGACAGTGATAGGGACCAAAAAGTGACTTTTTGAAACATTAGGGATCTTTTTAAATAAAAAAACTTTAGGGACTAAATTGAATATTTTTTTCTAAGAGACTAAAATAAGACTTTACTTTTAATTTTTTATGACCACTAGTTGTAATGCTAGTTGTGGTGCCTAAAGTTAAGGTTGATTTTTCTAGTTCTTCTGTGGAGCACTTCCTTGAGGATAGTCAATTATTAGAGAAGTTTCGGAATCGTTCCCTTCCTGACCTTCTTAGTGAGTTAGAGAGATATCCAGCATGCCATAGACTTGGTGCACAGTTCCACAATGCCTAATCTTAGGATGAATCTTAGCGAGCATGAGGATATAAATAGGCAAGTGGAAGGTCTTATGGAGAGAGGATTTGTTAAGCTTACTAGGAGTCCTTGTGCTGTTCTTGCATTATTGACCCTTCAGAAAGATGGATTGTGGAAGATGTGTGTAGACAATAGAGCCAGTAATAAAACCACTGTAAAATATCGATACCCCATTTCTCTACTTGAGGATCTGTTGGATTATGATACTGGTTCTAATTGGTTCTCCAAAATCGATCTATGTAGCAAGTATCATCAGATTTGGATTTGGCCAAATGATGAGTGAAAAATTGAATTAAATGATGGATTGTATTTGTATGAATGGTTAATCATGCCTCTTGGTTTATGGAATCTCCCAGTACATTTATGCAGGTTATGATTCACATATTGTGTCCTTGGTAGTTTATTTTGACCACATTATCATTTACAGTAAGTATAGAGTTGGCCACTTAAGTTGTCTTCGTTAAGTTTTTCTCACCCCTAGGTCTAAGCAATTCTACATCAACCTTTAAGAAGTTTTCGTTCCTATAGAATTAGGTTATCTTCTGGGTTCTGAGGCTTCATTGCATCTTCTCAGAGATTGTTTGTCGACCTAGAGAAGTTAGAGCCCATTAGAGAGTGGCCAATCTCTAGTTCTATTTTGATGTTTGTAGTTTTCATGGGTTAGCTTCTTTCTATAAGAGATTTATTCAGGGTTTTAGCACCACTGTGGCTCCCATCACTGAGTGCCTAAAATGGGGTAGGTTTTCCTGGTCTTCTACTGCACCCTGAGCTTTTGAAGAACTAAGTAAAAGATAGCTACAACACCAGTCTTCTGGCTCCCTGACTTTTCTAAAGCATTTGAAGTTTCTTGTGATGCTTCTAGCTTAGGAATTTGAGGTGTTAAGTCAAGGAGGGCATCCTGTTGCATTCTCTAGCGAAAACTCAATGATGCTAAAAGGAACTATTCTACATATGTTGCAGAGTTTAATGCTATTGTGAGGTCTTTGACCCATTTACAATATTAGTTGCTTCCGCAGGAATTTGTTATATTCTGATCATTAGGCTTTGAAGTATATTCACTCCTAGGAAAAATTGAATTCAAGACATCTGACATGGGTGTTATTCCTTCATTGTTTCTTTTGTAGTGAAATACAAATCAAGGTGGAGAATAATGTAGTTGATGCTTTTAGTTGAGTCACTCAATCTTATGGACTGTGAATGTAAGTGTGGTTGGTTTTGACAAAGTGAAAGGAATATCTTATGTGTGCTGACTTTGCAATTATCTATAAGGACTAGTTAGATGGTAACCACAGATTATATTTTATTGTGACTCAAGAGTTACTTATTTTATGAGGTACTAAATTATGCATTCTGTCGACTTTGCCCGTGTTCTTAATTTGGGAATTAAAGCATGTGGATTAGTTGGACATTTTAATAAGGACAAAATTATTGCTATGGTTGAAAATAGGTTTTATAGGCCGTCCCTAAAAAGGGATTTTGGCTGAGTTGTATCCCTGTGCTGTACATGTAAACTTGCTAAGGCTAGAAAACAAAGCACTGGTTTACATACTTTACTACCTATTCCTGATAAACCTTGGAGTGATTTGAGCATGAAATTGGTTCTTGAATTGTTATGAGGTCACATGACTTGATTTTGGTTGTTGTTGACAGGCTCTTAAAAATGGCTTACTTTATACATGTGCCAAAACTACTGATGCTTTTCATGTAGCTAAACTATTACTTTAGAAAATTTTAGGATTACATGCTTTATCACTTTCTATTGTTTCTGATTAAAACAATAAATTAATGTGTTACTTTTGAAAACTTTGTAGAAATTGTTTGGTACCCAATTGAAGTTTTTATATACTTTCCTCTCATAGACCGATGGTCAACCTGAGATTGTTGATCATAATTGGGGTAATTTACTTGAGTGTTTGGTAGGAGGAAAACTAGGAAATTGGTATCTAGTGTTGCTTATAGCTAAGTTTGCATACAATAATTCTATTAATAAAGCTTGTTTGAGATTGCCCAGGGCTTCCCCCTAGCAACTCATTGACCTTGTAGCCTTACTGTTGATTCATGTCCTTTTGAAATAGCTGAAGTATTTTCTACTCATATCAGTGATGTGCATGCTGACATTTGATGTAAGCTTGCTATGAATAGTGATAATTATCAACATACTGCTGATGTGCATATGAAGGCTCAGAATTTTAATGTTGCTGACTATGTCATGGTTCGCATTTGATTTGAATGTTACCCAAAAAATTCCTTTTAAACATTGCATGCCTGAGCTACTGTTCCCTTTCACATTTTGGATAAACTGGATCTTAATATATATCTACTTGATTTACCAGTTGATGCAAACAGTAGTGCTGTCGTCAATGTGGAGGGTTTGTTTCCTTAATGAGGCACCTTTGAGTCTCTTTTGTTGCTCCTAGATATGTCTGCTGGTCAGATTATTACTCAGGCACCCAAAGTTAACACTGGACTGCCACTGTTTGTTGACTAGATCGAGATCATACTTGATAACGAGTATTTGGTTCTTATACCTCATTCTGCTGTTACCTGATAAAGTGAAAGAACTGCCTAGAGTCTGATGCTATATGGACTATATAAGATGATTTTTGACATGTTGATCCTGTGCTCTTGGAAGATACTAGTTTTATGATTCTGCTGAGGCGAATTCTTCCCAGAGGGGGAGAATGATGCAAATGCCTCTTTGATTTGATTTTGTTTATTAGGGTTTTTGGTTTAGGAATTAAGATTCAATGTAGGGATTTGAATAAAGCCTTTTGGGCTTAGGATTCTGTTTAGTGTATAGCCCTAGACCTATGTTGGCCCATTCTCTGCTTATATATATTTAGTCAGTCTGTCAGTTATAGTCATTGCCTTTCTATTATTGGTAATAAATCCGATATTTGAGTTGTTTTTGAGCTTTTCTTTGTGTTTCTTTTGGTTCTGCACCTGTCTTAAATGATTCAAAATTCACTGTCTAATATAGTGTTAGCTTTCAGTTTTACTGCTACCGTGTTTGAGTTATGAACCCACAATTAATATTTAGAAACTTATTTTTTGCTCTTGTGCTGCCTCTTATTGTAGGCTAAGCTTCAAGAGTTCCTTGGGAGGAAAGAACTTGATAGACATCTTGATGCTGATGAAGCTATAGTTCTTGGTGCAGCTCTCCATGCTGCAAATTTAAGTGATGGAATCAAATTAAACCGTAAGCTAGGAATGGTTGATGGTTCAATGTATGGATTTGTGGTTGAGTTGGATGGTCCTGATCTTTTGAAAAATGAAAGCTCTAAGCAGCTACTTGTACCACGAATGAAAAAACTACCAAGCAAGGTAAATGAACAAGGTTATGTTCATCTTTCATGTGACAGCATGTTATAAAGAGTCTAAGTGATCAGTCCTAGTCTCCAAATTGCTAATCTTCATAGTATTCCCTACTTAACAGGTGTTCAGATCCATTAAGCATAACAAAGATTTTGATGTTTCACTAGCTTACGAGAGTGAAAATCTATTGCCACCTGGTGTTACCTCTACCGAAGTTGCTCGATATCAAATATCTGGTTTGACAGATGCTAGTGAGAAGTAAGCATAAGCAACTTCATGAGTTAATTATGGATATAATTGCTGATCCAAGCATCTTTAAGGAATCAATTTTCATGCAATCCTTTAGAAACTTTGATAGTATTCTGCATCTGTTTTCTGATTATTCTGCAGGTACTCATCTCGAAATTTGTCCTCGCCCATAAAGGCAAATCTACATTTCTCTCTAAGTAGAAGTGGAATTCTTTCTTTGGATCGGGCAGATGCCGTTATTGAAATATCAGAGTGGGTGGAGGTTCCTAGAAAGAATCTGACAATAGAGAATACTACTTCTGATTCTTCAAACTTATCAATGGAAACTGGTGGTAGGAACAGTTCTGGGGAAAGCAATGAAAATTTGCCCAATGATGGAGGGATTAGTAAGACATTCAATGTTGGTGTAGAGGAGCAAGCTGCTGCAGATACTGGTACGGAGAGAAAGTTGAAAAAGCGGGCGTTTAGGGTTCCATTGAAGGTGCAAGCTTGCGGCCTACCTTAGTCATTTTAAACAGCTGATAATTTTAATAAAACAAAGATGTTATCTTGTTGTGTGCTTCCCTTGCTAAATTATTCACCATTATTTTTAAGATTGTTGCAAGGATGGTGGGATCTGGGATGCCTTTATCAAAAGAGTTTCTTGCTGAAGCTAAAGGCAAATTAGAGGCGTTGGACAAAAAAGATGCAGAAAGAAGAAGAACAGCAGAATTAAAAAATACTTTGGAAGGATATATATATACAACTAAGGAAAAGGTTGGTAGTAAAAGATATGCTTATGGCTTATTTTTTTTTTTATGGACTTTATCCTTTGTATGATAGTGAACTTTCTTATCACCTGAGGAACCCCCCCTTTTTTTGAATAGAGAAAGAAAAATCCATTGAAGGAGAAATAAGAATGTACAAGAATGAGGGAGGAGCAATCGTTAGAAGAAAAGAAAAAATTGTTATTTTTTGCCAATGCAAACTAACAATGCTCCGTCCATTGATCTTCATTTTGGATCTTATCCTTGCATTGGTCATCATCTGCATTTAGTTAGAGTATTTCTCTGGTCATTATGCAATCATTTGTATTTTGGGGACGGGTTGGGATTTGGGGCATTGTTATTTTCATTACTCAATTCTGCTCTACCTTTGCAAAATTTGTCAAAAATGGAATAATTCAACTATAAATATAAAACTTTTAATGCTGCTCCTGTTTGTACCAGATTGAAACTTATGAAGATTGTGCAAAAGTTTCTACTAGTGATGAGCGCCAGTCCTTTGTTGAGAAGCTTGATCAGGTTCACCTTTTTTCCTTCGCCAGTCTTTTTCTTTTCTGCAAGAGATTTTTGACCTGAGCTTCTTGTGGTGTGTCAGGTGCAAGATTGGTTGTATACAGATGGTGAAGATGCCAATGCTACAGAGTTTCAAGAGCATCTAGATATGTTAAAAGCAGTAGGTGATCCAATTTTCTTCAGGTCTGTTGTATTCGCAGTTATATTATGGTTCACACTTTGTTGATTTTTTTTTTAAATATGCCTTTATAGGCTGTTAAAGTTTGTCTGAACCAATTAACATCTATTCCAGGTTGAAGGAGCTCACAGCTCGACCAGTGGCAGCTGAGCATGCTCGTAAATACCTTAATGAGCTGCAGCAGGTACCCTCACCAAACTTCTAGTGTAATGTGCCTTGATGATCAAAAGTTATCTTAATTTAATTTGTGCTCTCCAGCAAACTGCTTGATACATGGATTGCATCAGTTTTGCTTCTAAAATATTTTGTGTGATTAGTGATTAATATTTCAATATGTCCTACAGCCATCAATGGTGTATAATTGTGCAACTAGAACTAAGTTAGTGATTGCTGATGGAATGAACAACTGATTTTAAAACTGAATTTTTTTCTTTTTGTTGCTTTTTTATCTTGAATAAGGAAGACATACTTGTGGATGCATCGTATATAGGATAGAAATGGCACACACTTTTCCCTTTATAGTATAGGAGCGGGTTCTTTTTACTTGTTAGGTCTCTTTGGTGTTATGGGCTATGTGCATTATAAAAAACGTATATTAGATGAATACCCCAAGGAACCTGGAGGAATGGAAATAAACAAGTGAAAGGACATCTTAAATTCATTGAAATAGGTAATAAACCCTAAAATAATACTATCTAAGATTATATTTGGCGGGCATTATATTACATGTGATGTCAAATGGCAAGAAGTCCTATGGAAGTAACAGTGAGGTCCCTTTTGTGATGGCCAGCAATGAGTAGAATGTCTTGAGTGTTGCGGACCATGGAGCGATCATTCTTGCCCATTCATGTCATGGATGCTAATTTGTGGTTCAATGAGGAGACAGAATACCAAGGATATAGGTGATATATGGGTTGGAGGAATGAAGTGCACCTTGTTGAGGACGCCAAGAGAAAGAAATTGGGCTTTCCCTTTTGAATTAAAATGTGGTTTTTCATATATTTCCAAGGGTAATTGGTCTGTCCTCTGTCTCAACACAAATCTCAAATATGAACTTCTACATAAGAACTTATACTAACAACTTAAATTCTGGCTTAACTGAATCAATGAAATGTCATGTGTCCATCTCCAGTTCTGGTTAGTTATCAATCAAATTTTTCTTACAAGCCATCACCTGTGGCTTGCTAATAACTTAATAGCTGTCCACAGGAGCAAGCTTGTCATCAGCAACGAGAATGTGATCCAAAATTAGTTATTGAAACTTGACCATACATTGAACTGGTTTAAGTACCAAGTCATTGGGTCACTAGTTCAATTGCCAGGTTATCAGTTCATCCGGTTGAATCAATTATTTTTTAATTTAAAAATAGATTTTTAAATTAGATATAGTATAGTATATTTAAAAAAGGAACAATTATACTAATAGAAGTCAAACAGAAAAGTTGAAATGTTCTTATACATTATTCAGTATTATTTATTTTCTAATATAACTAACGACATAAAATTGATATAATACACCTTATTTTGATAAGGTAATATATAAATATAAATTTATACAAAGATTTGTTATAAATTTACAGGAAGCTATAATATTAAATTAGTCACTTGAAAAATAGATTGTCTAGACCCTTTCAATTAACTTAGGTCACCCAGTATATGGGTTTAACTGCTGGGTTACAAGGGACCAATCTGGTTCAACTGCAAAAGTGATCCAATTATACATTGCTAAGGGTTTCACATGGCAATGGCATGGGTTAGGGTTTTATGAAGCATAAGCAAGAAAATATATAGGTTTGAATGGATAAAAGACGACTTTTGATTACAGTTGTTAGAAAGCAAGAGTTTTGAGAGCTGTTATGTTTGCTTTGGAAGCAATTTGCGTGAATGCTGATAATATTCCTTTTTTTTTAATAACAAGAGAAATTTCATTAAAAAAAAGAAGAGAAGTACAATATAAGGAGAATAAGTTATCCTTCTCTAGAAGAGTAATAACAGAGAAGATTATGAAACATTAAAAGAAACAAACAACTCAAAGCTAAACATGTAAAACAGCAGCACAATCTCTTAGCAAATCTGAGATGGCAATGCCCTTGAAGAAACCATGAACAGAACACCATAGTGAATCCATAAACCTTATCCTTTCCCATAACATATTCAAAGGCGTCCAAGTTCCTTGAAGAATTCTAGCATTCCTTTTCAACCAAACAAACCACAAAACTGCAAAAACAGGACAATTCCACAATGCCTCCAAAGAATTTTCTTATTGACAGAAAAGACTCCAAAGAATTAGGACATACCCAAGCTTCTCTACACACTCCATACAACTTATCCCACAGAAAATCAGCAACTTGATGTGTTAAAAACGATGTGCAGCTGATTCTGAATTGTTCATAGACATAACACAAATAGTTTGAGGAAGTTGTTTTAGGCCTATGACTCCACAAGAAGTCAATGGAATTAATCCTATTCAATACTGCAGTTCAAACAAAAGACTTCACCTTAGAGGAAGCTTTAGATTTCCAAATAACTTTATCTAGAGCAAACTTTTCCTTATTAGGTAGTGAGTTAAAAATTGGAAAAACAACTCACAAGAATAAACACTAGAAGGATCAACCTTCAAAATTCTCTTATCTGAAACTGATAAAAGAATAAACTTTTTTAAAAAAAGCAAGAGAGTCTGAAAATCTTGAGTATTTCTGTCATTAAGGTTTCTAAAAAAGTGAAAGTTCCAAGAAATTGAAGCACCTTGAAAGGATACGACAATGTTTAACTGGTGCGTTACGCAAGGAAGAGAGATTATAAAGACATGCCTCCATAAAGGAAATATTACCCACCCAAGTATCTTCCTAAAATCTAAAAAAAATCATAACACAGAAATAAATTTTCATGGATTCCCATGAGTAGCAGTGAGTGCTAGATTGACATCCCACCTATTTTGATTTAAATCATACTTACTGCAAATTGCTTGATGCCATAGAGAAGTCTCTTGAGAAAAATGCCATAGCCACTTACCCATCAAAGCAAGGTTTTTAGCCACCATGTTACTCAAACTCAAACCTCCTCCATTTTTTGGCCTACAAGTTTTCCATCGTACAAGGTAATCCCTTTTCAAGTGGAATGCTAGACTAACAGGACTAAGAGGGTAATGCAACCACCTAAAGAGAAATATACACACTTCCAAGTATCTAGTCGTTTGGAAACGTTTTGAATCACATGATCCCAAAAAGATACAGCCTTTGGGTTTCCTCCTAATGGAATACCTAAATAGACCATCAATCATTAGAAGCAAAAACATTAAAATCTTTGTTTGACAGATGAATACCAGCCAAGCTACTCTTAGAAAAATTAATCTTAAGCCCCAAAGATAGCCTCAAAGATCTATAGTATCATCAACAAACTGTAGATGTGAAACTATCACCCCATTTGAACCAACAGAGATACCTTTAATAAAACCCATTTCCACACAGCTATAGAGATCATCCTACACAACACATTGACCACTACCATAAAAAAGAAAGGAGGCAAAGGATCCCCTTGCCTAACACCTCTTTGACCTTTGAACCAAGACTTAGGCTCCCCATTAACAATAACCAAGAAAGTAGACAAGGACAAACAATCCAATTCCTCCATTTATCACCAAAGCCTTTTCTAGCAAGAACTTTATCAAGGATATCCCAGTTGACACAATGATAGGCTTTCTCAAAATCTAAATTGAAAATGGGCCCTTTTTTCCTTTGCCTTCTCATATATTCCACCATTTCATTTGCCACTAAAGCTGCATCCAAAATTTGCCTACGTTGAAGAAAAGCACTTTTGGTTATCCGTAACATTATCTTTAAGCACCTTACTTAGTTTGCGTGAGAGAACCTTTAAAATCAACTTATAAACACTTTTTACCAGCCTAATAGGCCTAAAATCATTAACCCTAATAGATTTGTCTTCAGGCACAATAGTAATGAAAGTAGAATTCATACTCACGAGAACCTTTCCATTCTGATGGAGTTCTTCTAACAATCTACACCCATCGTCCTTTGTTACATCCCAACAATTAAAAAACAAACTCTGTAAAACCATCTGGATCAAGAGATTTATCCTTGTCCATACAACCTACAGCTTGCCATATTTCTTCTTCTTCGAAAGGCCGTTCTAACCAGGTTGCTTTGTCAGTAAAACCTCCTTATAAAGATCTCAAAAAGTTTGGGTGATCTTCTCAGCAACAACCTCTAAATTCGTGACATGGATACCATCATCAACCTCCAAACTTTTTATCAAGCTCTTCCTCCTTACTGTTGCTACTTGATGAAAAAACTTATAGTTAGCATCACCATCCTTGACCCTTTTTAGGCTAGTATTTTGCCTCCAACTAATTGCTTCTTTAGTTCACCCCCTTGACCTCCAATTTATCTAAAGAATCAATCTCACTTACTGAAGACTCTCTCATACTACTCACATCCTCAAACACGTTATTCCACACTTTCAGGTTCTCCTTTAGGACCTTTAGCTTCTTCATAACCTTATAACCTTCCCATCCCTCCATAACAGTTTCTTCCCAAACCTTCCTCACAAAAGGATAGAAAGAATGATGACCCAACCACGGTAGGACTGCAGTTGACCTTAGCAAACTCCAAGACTATTGGAAAGTGGCCTGAAACAAACTCAGGCAAAGTCTATTGAACCAAATCAGGAAATGCTTCTTCCTAAGTGTGGAAAGATTCACTACAGCTGTAATATTAGAGCTGTAACCAAGTGGTCAAAGGGTACTTCAATGTGTTTCTTTAGGATTAATTTTGTAAAGTTGTATCTGTAGAATTAAGGGACAAATCTCTTGATCTTAGGAACAACTGTTAGGAAATTAGTTCTCTGATTTGTAGATAGTCTCCTTTCTTAGAATTTTGGTAGCTATATGATAGGGTTCTAGTCATCAGAATACAGAAACACAAGATACTACTGAATTCTCCACTAAAGTACAGACAAAAGCACTCAAATCTGGTAGAGACTCTCTCAATCAGCCAAAGCTGTAGCTTTCTTATGAGAAAACAGTTCCTAAACCCACAAACAACCAGACTATGAAGCAGGGACACGGACACGGGACACGGGACACGTAAATTTTAAAAAAATGTAGGACACGACACGATGAGGACACGTGAATTAAAAAAAATCAAAAATTATATATATATACACACAATAACATAGAATGAGATATAATTTAACACAATAACATAGAATGAGTTATAATTCACGATACAAGTTAATATCCAAAAATTGTCATAAAGTTACAACATAATCAATATTCACTCTTCTTCTTTAATAATTACTTGATCATCACCAATATTTCCCTCCCCT
Source organism: Gleditsia sinensis (assembly GCA_037074535.1). Taxonomy (NCBI): domain Eukaryota; kingdom Viridiplantae; phylum Streptophyta; class Magnoliopsida; order Fabales; family Fabaceae; genus Gleditsia; species Gleditsia sinensis. The sequence goes on along the minus strand of CM073472.1, from coordinate 44,532,772 downwards.
TCATCTGTGAAAAAGACTTTTTCTAATTCCGGTTCATCCAAGGATAGATTTGCAACCGATAAAACTCCAATATTTTCAACCACATCATCAAAACAATCTCCTCCAATATTCCACATCTTGGTATCACCTTGCATATATTGTGGGCTTCTCTTTGACAAAAGCCGAAGGTTGTTATGAACAAACACCAAGTCTTGAGAACGTTTTGGTGTCAATTTGTTCCTTCTAAATGAGTGAATGAATGAGTATGTGCTCCAATTTCTCTCACAACAAGAGGAGGAAGATGGTTGTCCAACAAGTTTCAAAGCAAGGCTTTGAAGAAGTGGAGTAGAATGACTATGAATTGCCCACAAAAAATGTGGCTCCATATCCCCTCTTTGATTAATAGAGTCCGAATCAGCAAAATAATCATAACAAGAGGAGAATTTCGCATATTCAACATAAACCTTTTTCAAGTCATCGGGATCTTGAAAAAATCTCTTCAAACACTTCATTCTCTCTCTTGTGATCTCTCCATCTTTGTGTGGAGGAACTCTATTAGGAGCTTCATTCAACCAAGATTGGCTATAATACTTATACAAAGAATTGAAACAATATATTATTATCACTAACAAAATGAAGTTAAAAAACACAACTTAGCAATAAATAAGAATAAGAATACCTAGGAGTCAAAGAATGTGCCAAGCAATGAAGAGGTGTGTTGCTTTTAGTCCACCTTTGCACCAAAATATTATACACCACATTAAAGAAGGTGGACTCCTCAGAATCAAGCTTGGCTTCATGGCGAAATATTGCCTTCTTCACTTGTTCAATCATACTATCCCACCCTTCATAGATTTTGTGAAGACTAGGCTTATAAGTGTCTCCCATTCTCAATATATCATAAATTGGAGAGGTGAAAGCAAGAATAAAATCAACTTTGTCCCACCACACATCATTGAGAATTTTATCCTTCACAAATTGAGCTTTTCCCACATCATCCTCCCTATAAAGATTTCATTTATCACTAATCACCATTGATTGCAAGCCATACTTCACAAGTTTAAATCTCTTCAACATAATAATAATGGAAGCAAATCTAGTATCCGCAATGGCAAGCAACTTCAAAGGGACAAATTTATTAAACATAGCCAATCTCATATTATGATTCATGATAAAATTCTTTATCATTATAGCATTATCGGCTACTTCCCTTATCCAACCAAGCTCATCAAAAGTAACTTCATTACCCTCCTTATTCTTCACATTGCAAATGCTCTTCAAGGCTAAATTTAATGTATGGACCACACAAGGAGTCCAAAATATGTGAGGATACTCAACCTCTATAAGAACTCCAGCAGCTTTACAAACTGGAGCATTATCAGTGATGACTTGAACTACATTCTCTGCTCCTACTTCTCTAATTACACTGATAATGGCATTTGCTATGAATTCTTTGTCTTTGTACTCACTTTTACAATTAGTGGCTTTTATGAACACAGGGCCACTTTCTATCACAGCCATAAAATTAATAAGAGGACGTCTTTGTGGATCCGACCATCCATCATAAACAATGGTGACACCCTTCTCCTTCCAGGTTGTTTTTATGGGTTGCAACATCTTCTCAATATGTATCTTTTCTTGTTGTAACAAAGAATTTCACAATAAATTATAACCTGGAGGTATGAAGCCAATCAAATTATGGTTGCATGCATAAGTAAAAAAACTCACATAATAAGGATTTCTAGCCCCCTGAATAGAACATCCTAGCAATATGAGCTCTTAGTTCATCTCTTTCTTGGTTACGGTATGCCTTCTCAAGAGGACTTTTCTCTACACCCTTTCTTCTCTTAGTTCCAACTCCCAAACTCCCAACTCTAAATGAATGAAGTGAAGAGCTAGTGCTACTAGATGAGCCAATCTTTGATGCATCACTTGATGGTGGCAATAGAATTTTCTTTGGCATGGATTTAAGCTTTCTTTCACATGCATCATCTTTTAATTTTTGCATGTCAACAAGATCTTTATTAGAAACTTTATTGCAAACTCCTATACCAAACCTTTTTTAACTTCAATAAATGAGCTCTAACTCTAGAATAAGTTCCTTTATAATCATTTCCACAATAACTGCATGTAAAAGAAACATTTCCTCCACCCCTTGTTTCCTTTTCCCCTTTTGTTACAAACCTCCACAAAGGTTTGTAATCATCGTTTTGCACATTATCTTTACCAAGATTAACATTTCCAGAACCAGAACTTTGAGACATCCTAAATAAAAAAAATAAAAAAAAATTAGGAATCATATCACAATCACATACTCTAGGCCCTGTTTACTGTATCTAATGCCTATTGTTTGTCATTTCCCAGCAGCCCACCACAGAACCCATTCCCAAAACATACACAATTACTTACAAAATCAGAAACAATTGGCATCTATATTAGACAAAAGTCAAAAACAGAAACAATGGAATAGGAATATGCAACAAAATCAGAAACAATTGGCATCTATATCAGCAACTAATCCCTATTTCTGATCCTAATACATTTCCTATTTCTCCTTCCTAAGCTATCGTAAACCTGAACATAAAAAATAACAATGGAATACCATCATCCCAGCAGCAAAAAAACAGTTGTTAACTAGCTATATATGACACCACAAAAGAAAAATTATTCTAGGGAAATATACTATCATCCAAAAGAAAAATATAGCAGCTAAAAAATAGTATATGACACCAGAAAAAACATCATCCCAGTTACCTGAAAGCTGAGCTTTCCCGCGTGAAAATGAAACACTGGGAGTAAAATAAATCAGATAGCTGACCCTGCTTTTGCCCTTCTTGATATGATCAGGCAGTTCCGGTTGTGCCTACCCTTCAAGCGCCAGGTAATAATTTAATCCCCTCTTGTTCTTCAACTTCTTTTTTCTCTTTACCGTCCAATGTGATTCCTCTCCCCTCTCGCTATTTTAAAGTTTAATTGCATATCGGTATTTGTCGAACTCTTTCAAGCGTTTGATTATAGAGGTGACTTTAATCCCAAAAAATAGTTAAACCCTCAAAACATAGTGGGTACTTTACTAGCCTACTACATAGATAAAATTTTCCAAAAGGGTTCCTTTAAAGGAGAGGCGGAGGGGGTGTTGCTTGGCATATTCCTAGATTGAAAAGCATTTACTAGGATTTGGATAGTGTTTACATGACAGTGCCACAGACTCACGGTGTGAGGTTTTGAAGAGGTGGGTCTTAAACTTCTAATACAATCTTTAGACTGGTAAGCAATTAAAAAATTATTACTAAATTACAAATACAGTTTTAAGTAGTCGGTTTTTTTAAAGACATTGATAAGTTCAATTTAAAGATGTGATTTCTTACAATATATTATTTTGAATCCCCCTTGGTGTGCAATAAAAAGATAAAAGTGGGATTCGATATGCTTTCTTTTGAGTTTTTAAAGTAAATGTACATTCGTGATATAAAAATTGGAGCTGGTTACGCAAGAAAATTATGTAGAAAGCACTAGGACCGTAAAGTCACCTGAAATATCTCTGTTCGGCAAGTGTGGAAATGATAGGGCAAAAGTAAAGAAAATGACCATAGTTTCCGTCAGCCAAATATCTGATTTGAAAGGGGTCAAATGAAACAACTTGAAAAAAAATCAAAGTAAAAATTAATTTGTTTGGTTATACTCAAATTTAATTATTTTTCTAGTTTGAAGACTTTCTTTTAAAATAATATTTGACATATTTTAAAGCTGGAGATATTCCCTTTTATCACTCAGAAATTTAAAAAATTATATATATTTGTATTGTTTGATTGCCTTATTTTGCACTAATCCACTCTTTCTTGATTAGGAGGCAAAATTTGACACTTTTTTCTTTTTTTCTTTTTCACTTTTCTAATTTGACCAATATTGTCATTCCATCATGATCTTCATGACTCATTTCTCATGGACAAGGATCTCCTATTGTGCCCACAAAATGCACTCTAAAGGGTGCGTTTTAGTTTTTTATTTTTTTATTTTTTATTTTTATTTTTATTTTAATATTTTTTTTATAAATTATTTAAAAAATTATTTTTTCTTAAAAAAGTAAATAAAAAATAAATTTTAAAAATATAAGAATATTTTAGTTTTTAAAGTTTAAATTTTAATTTTCGTAAAAAAAATATTTTAGAAATTAGAATGAAGCAGAGTTGAGGGAATAGATGAGAAGGCCTGCGTGAGAAGGGAAGTTGGCTGTGACAGAGCTTGAAGGTCGGGGATTGCAGGAGAATGAGGCAGAGGGACGCCAAAATGTGAGGCACAGTGAGCAGAGGCAGAGGGACACGAAAATTTGAGCAGCAGCAGAGGCAGAGAGACGCGAGCAGCAGCAGAGGAGAGAGACGCGATTTTGAGAGGCAAGAACTGAGATGAGATGCAAAAACGGGAGGGAGAAGATCGGGTTCTGGGTATTAGGGTGAAGGCTGATGACCAGTGGGCTTGGGTTTTGGGTCTGTGAATGAAAAATGGGGGCCTGGGCTTTTTTGTGCCACAGCTGTGTCGGACACGTCCAAAAACGTGTCCGATACATGTCCAAATTTTTTTTTCAAAATCTGGACATGGGACACGTGTCCGAGGCATGTCCGGGGCGTGTCCGGGGCGTGTCCGTGTCCGAGTAGTGTCCGACACTCCGCCACGCCCCTAAACGGAGTGTTCGTGCTTCATAGCAACCAGAAAATAACCATACACATTGTCCCACTCACACGCTAACTTACACATATATTTCTCACCATATACACACTTGGATAACTACTCTAGAACATGCTACATAACTGCCTATTTACTAATACTTTACTGTTCAGGCCTTAGTTTGCTTCTTGTTCCTCCTAGAATAAACAAGCCACGTTTTGGGCTTGTTTCTCTCATGAACCAGGACATGACCCACTTCTGGAGTTTGGGTTCTATCACTATATATATCCTTAAGCCTTGTATCATTCAAAATCATTTTAGTTCAATAGAAACTTTGATTTTCCACTTGGTATCAGAGCCTAACCTGGCTTCTTGAGAGTTTTTTTCTATCAGCCTTCATTGCCTAAAGGGGAAGGGAAAATTAGATCACGTTTGATGCATGGGATGGAGAAGATTCCATGATCATGTCTAGGTTATGGAACTCTAGATGTTAGTGATACATGTATGTTTTTGCCCATAGCAAAGGATGTGTGTGGGAGGCTATTTGAAAAACTGAAAAGTCAAGGCTAGAGCAACTAAGGAAGGGAATGAAACTATTGTAGAATATTCTAATCTCTTCATATCTTCCACAACCTCATTATCCACTATGATGAAAGCAGTTTAATTTTTCGAAGTTGTTTAGGATAACACTTCACAAAGTCTAGTAGAGTGAACCTTGGTAATGAAAACTTTATAATCTTTATGATCTCTCACCTTAATAGACCTATCCCTCTTAGGTACCAAAGTAACAAAAGTAGATTTCGTACTCATTGCTACCTTACCATTACAAAAGAACTCATCAAACACCTTCAACAAGTCCCCTTTGCTAATATCCCAACTTTCGTGGAAAAAAGCCAAAGTCAAACCATGAGGACTAGTAGCTTTATTCTTTTCCAAATCCCAAATAGCTCTCCGAATCCCTTCCCCTTCTAGAGGCCTCTCCAACCTTCCAACCTTATTAGCAGAAATGGGACACCAGTCCAAATCTTCCAGAAAAAAGTCGACAAGAATTCTCTTCAAAATATAGAGTAGAGAAAAAATTGGTAACCTCCTTTTCAATAGCCCTAATATCCCTTTCAAGACCCCCATTCTGAAGCTTCATTTCTTTGATGAAATTCTTTTTCCTTTTGGAGCCATAGTATGAAAATATTTTGTGTTTGCATCCTTGTCCCAGCCCATTGAATTCTTGATTTCTGCCTCCAACTAGTTTCTTCTCGTAAAATCACCTCTTCAAACTCATTTTTTAGATAATCCATTCTACTTTGCAACTCCAAGGATAACATCCCTTTTGCTTCCAACTTATCTAAGGACTCTTAACTCTCCAACAACCTGCTCTTTCTTAATCTTATAACTTCCAAAAATATACTGATAGGTATCCCCTCTATTATGGTGTGAAGTTCTCTACAAGCATGCAATAACCCTATTCTCAAGATGTTGAAGAAAGCGAACTTGGTGAAGATGATGGTACTAGCTCTTTCGAGGCTGCCAGCCGCCTCTTTTGCTCCCACTACTAACTGATTTCCTCTCTGTCCCCTCTCTCCCTTTTTTCCTTCCCTTTATCCTCCCTAACAAAATTCTCCTCATGTCCAATCCCCTTTTGACATGTATCCCTGTCCCTTTCATAACCAGCACGTGCACCCCTTTCTTCAGTATCATTCCTCTAGTTCCTCCTTTGATATGTTTTCACTATTGGGGTCTAACATTACCCCCACCTATTAAGTGGCACCTTGTCCTCAAGGTGAAAGTGGGGAAATTACTGTTTATGAGGTCAAAATCCTCCCAAGTGCTTTCACAAGGGGTTAGTTCATGCCATTGAATAAACACCTCTGTGGAACGATCAAGTTTCTGTCGAAGGTCAACAACTTTTTCTGGTTGTAACATTAACTCCATATCATCTGTTAAGCATGGTGGAATTGGCTGGTTGTGGGTTTGGTCCCCCTTATATTCTTTTAGCTGAGACACATGGAAGATAGGATGAATACAGGCTATTGGTGGTAAGTCCAGTAGGTAGGCAACTTCCCCTGTCCTGCTCTTTATATGATAGGGTCCATAATACCGTGGGCTCAATTTCTCATTGCTGAGTCTGGCTAGGGATTTTAATCGGTATGGCTGAATTCTTAGGAGGACCCAGTCACCAACTTCATATTGAACTTCTCTTCGTTTTTTGTTAGCCATTTTTTTCATGTGCTGTTGAGCCCTGTATAAGTTCTCCTTTAATTCATCTAGTACCACATTTCGGTTCTTTAGAAATTGATTCACTTCTTCCACTTTTGATGGTTCCTCTACGTACTTGAGCAGCATGGGAAGTTTTGAGGGCATTGTTGTGGTAAGTAGTGTTAAACCAAAATTCAGCTCGTGGAAGCCATTTATTCCATTGCTGCAGGTGCTGTCTCGTAAAACATCTGAGATAAGTTTCAAGGCAACGGTTGACCACTTCAGTTTGTCCATCGGTCTGGGGGTGGTAGGTTGAACTGAGCTTTGTATTTAGTTAGATGACCAACCACCACAAAGATGCAATCAAATCCCTAAGCTTTGGGTAATCTAGTCAGGAAGTCCTTGGTAATGTCTTCCCAGACTTGAGTGGGAATGGGAATGGGTTGTAAGAGGCTCGCTGGACTCATGGCCTGATATTTGTTGTGTTGGCATACCTCAAAGGATGCCACAAATTCCTTGGTTTATGCCTTTAATCCTTCCCAATAAATCATATTAGCAATCCTTTTGTAGGTCATAAAAACCCCAGAGTGTCCACCCATAGGTGAGGAGTGGAATTCCGATAACAGTTTCTGAATGAGCTGAGAAGAACGGCTCAAAACTAATCGCCCCTTATATAACAGCCTTCTTTGAACCAAGCTGTAGTTTGGATGGCTGGTAGGATCCACCAAGATTTGTTGGACAATTCTGGATAACTTCTCATCATAGCTTTTTTTGTCCTCTATGGTGTCAAACACTACGGCTTTTAGGTAGGATAATGTTATGGAGTGAAGTTCAGCATCACTTTTTCGCGAAAGAGCATATGTAGCCTTATTCTCACATCTGGGTCTGAATTGGATTTCAAAATTGAACCCTAATAATTTCATGACCCATTTCTATTGATCTTCTCTTAGTACTCTATGCTCTATGAGGAATTTCAGATTTTTTTGGTCTGTTCTTATAATAAAATGCATTCCCATTAAATAATGTCGCCACTTCTTTAGTGCTGATGCTATTGCCGTGAGTTCTCTCTCATATATCGATTTGGCCTGCTCTTTCATAGACAGGGCCTTGTGGCATCCTGCATCAATATAGCCCTTAGTCTTGACCCTGATGCATCTGTCTCTACCACAAAAGTCTTTTGGAAATCAGGGAGTGCTAGGACCGGTAATGTGGTCATGGCTCCCTTTAGATGGTTAAAAGCAGCAGTGGCCTCTTCCCCCATGCAAATGCGTCTTTCTTCAACAGTCGAGTGAGAGGTTTAGTAAGTCTCCCATAATTCCTTACAAAACGTCGATAATACCCGGTAATGCTGAGAAACCCCTTAAGGTCCTTCAAGGATCTCGATTGTGGCCAATCAACCATATGAACTATTTTTTGAGGATCAGCAGGTACACCATTGGCTGATATGAGGTGACCCAGATAATCTATCTCTTGCTTGCTGAAGGAGCATTTCTCGGCATTCACAAATAATTGGTTGTCTCGTAATATTGATAAAGCTATTTTTAGGTGGACCAAGTGTGAATTCCAATCCAGGCTGTGTACAAGGATGTCATCAAAGAAAATGAGGATGAACTTTCTTAGATAGGGTCGAAAAATCTCATTCATCAATGATTGGAATGTAGAAGGTGTATTAGTCAATCCGAAGGACATGACAAGGAACTTATAGTGCCCTTTGTGAGTGCAGAACATTGTCTTCTCGGTGTCTTCCCTTCTAACCCAAATCTGGGGGTAGCCAGATTTCAAGTCTAGCTTGGAAAATCTGGTGGCACCTCCCAATTCATCCAGTAGCTCATCTATGGCGGGAATGAAAAACTTGTTTGGATACGTGGATGTTTGGAGGTTTTGCTTCCAGTTTAAGCCGAATAGCATGATCTTGAGGACGTTGTGGGGGAAGCTATTGGGGCAACTCGAAAATATCAAAGAAGCTTTATAGCAGATCATGTAACTCAACACTTACGGGTGTCTTGGTCTGCTGTTGGACGTTGATTGATCCAAACTTCACCTAGTATCCCTTCCCTCCTCCTTGTAGTGATTTTAGCATAGATTTGAGGTACCATAGTTTTGGTTAGGGAGCGGTCACCTTGCAGTGTTGTTTTTCTTGCTTCTCACACGGAGGACATGGTTAAAGTATTCCAGTTGGTGCCCACGTTCCCTAGAGTTTCTAGCCATTGGATACCCAGCACTACATCAGCGTTCTCCAACTCAAATGGGAAGAAGTCTTGTATCACGGTATGCTCTGTAATTCTACCTGAACCTGCCTACAGATTCCCCTTCCTTTCACTCGATATCCATTTCCTATGGTCACCCCGAATGGTGTTGTGGAGTGCACGGGTATTCGTAGCTCAGACACCACATTTTTGGAGACGAAGTTATGTGTAGCCTTACTATCAATGAGTACCATGACCTCCCTCGAGCCAATGGCCCCTCGCAGTTTTAGCATCTTAGGTGAGTGGATCCCCACTATCGCATTCATAGCGAGTTCTATTTGGGTGGCCTCTGTTGATACCTCTTGGTCTTCGATTGCCTCTTCTGCCTCGTCTTTTATCTCCTCTTCCTCTAGCCCTACCAGTAGCACATGTAACTATTTGTTCTTGCACATGTGATTCGGACTATACTTCTCGCCACAACGGAAACATAGACCCTTCTCTCATTTTACCTGGTATTCTGCATCCGACATCCTTCTATATCCTCCTTCTCGATGATTCTAGACACTCTCCATTCGTTGACCTCCTCCCACAGGTGCTCTGTTTCTCTCATAGGGCGTTGGATGATTGTTGGCTCGAAAGCTTTGTGAACTAGACCCTGCTGATATTGGGTATTGGGTTTTTGGGGCTTCCCCAATTCTCGTAGTCTTGGGCCCTGTAGAGAACGTTAGGCTGGGCTTTAATGTAGCATATCCATGAGAAACCCGGGTGCTCGAGCCTTTCCCCAACAGTTCATTCCTTTCTTCCACCCTTTGTGCCATTGTCATGGCGTGGAAGAGGGCGCTCGGTCCCATCATTCTCAGCTCAGCTTTAATTTCCTCCTTCAAGCTGTTGCTGAAGGATCCTTTTAGCAATTCGTTTGTGAGGTCATGCAAGGATGCAAAAAGCAATTCGAACTGATCCTTGTATTCTTCCACACTAGCCCATTGTCGGAGGGATAATAACTCCTCATGCGCAGAACCTCCCTGGGTTGGCCGAAAACATTCCAGCAACTCCATTTTGAACACAGCTCAGTTGATAATCGAAAACCTGGCCTTCGTCCATTATACCCAATTCAATGCGCGTCCGTCCATTCAAACGGTAGCTGCGGTTACTTTCTCTTCATCGGGAATTTCGTTAACATTGAAGTATCTTTCCACGCGAAACATCCATCCTCTTGGGTCTTCTCCGGCGAATAATGGAAGTTCCAATCTACGTGCTAGTGGTTCACCTCACCGAACGTCTTCATATACATGGTTTCCACTTCCTCCTTTGCCTCTGTTACCCCTCTGGTTCTTGTAGAATCCTCCTTGTTCACTTTCTGCGAACATGGGTGATTTCCCCTTTCCATTCAATCTGTTCACCAAATCTTTTATCTCTGCCAAAACCTCTATGACTCCTTTCATATTTGTCTCCATTCTCCCATACATTCCTTTAACTCTCCAATGTCCTGCTCGACTTGTTCCATTCGAGAATCCATTTGAGTACTAACCATTCATAGGATTGTGGATGTTTTGATACCAGGTTGGTAGGTATCCCCTCTATTGTGGTGTAAAGTTCTCTACAAGCATGGTGAAGATGATGGTACTGGCTCCTTCGAGGCTGCCAGCCGCCTCTTCTGCTCCCACTACTAATTGATTTTCTCTCTGTCCCCTCTCTCCCTTTTTTCCTTCCCTTTATCCTTCCTAATAGAATTCTCTTCATGTATAATCCCTTTCATAACTAGCACTTGCCTCCATTCTGATTCCCACCCCTTTCTTCTGCAGTATCATTCCTCCTTTGATATATTTTCACTATTGGGGGTCTAACACATAACAATTCCAAACTTTAGCCTTCTTCCTTAAAACTTTAAACTTCCTTTCAAATTTAAAGCTATCTCATCCTTTCACCCTTGTACCTTCCTACATCTATTTCACAAATGGAAAAAAAGAAGGGTGTTTTAACCACATTTTGAAAAATGGAAAGGAGTGGAGCCCTATTTAAACGTGCAAGACTCCAAAACAATTGGGAAATGGTCTAAATCTAAGTGAGTCCCACTTCTTGCTTCAACTCGAGAAAAGCATCCTCCCAAGTAGCAATGCACTAAAACCTATCCAACCGAGAAGAAAAAATATTCCTACTAACCACTAACTGGGTGTACTGACCATTGGGCAAAGGTAAATCTAGACTGCAGTGATCCAATCTAATACTAACTTTCGTTAGGGAACCTCACAACATTGAAATCACAACCGACACACCAAAAGGGAGAACGAAACCCATGACTATAGCTGAGCTCCTCTCAAAACAAAGATCTAAAATGGGGATAGGAATGTAAACTAAGTTAATCCACCATTGACCCCTCCCCTTGAAGTGTAATAAAACAGAGATTGAGAAGGAACCATGGATAGAATCTACCTTAGTCGTCACACTAGTATCGCAAATGACCACCAGATCCTGGGAAGCCCCGAAGGAAGGAAAACATTCCCAATCCTTATGTCTAGACTCCCGCATACTTCTCACAAGCATTCCATCACACTTCTCCAATTTGGTCTCCTAAATCATAACAATATCGGCCATCACTTTGGAAATAACCTATGCTATTTTATATATTTTACCTGGCTTCCCAAGCCCCTAACATTCCAATTGAAAAGCTTTGTGGATTTACCTTGCACACCTGCCTTCCCTTCACTCCACCATAATTTATCGCTGAAGTCGAATTATGTAACTCTTTTTCCAAACCTTTCTTCCTTTGTGAATAAGTCTTAGAAGAATTATCACTTTCAGCCAAACGTCATTCTCACCAACAAAACTCACCTCAATAGCATCAATTAAGACTTGTATTCTTGATCGTCCCTTTCAGTGCCTACACACTTTCCTTCAGCCTATGGTAAGTAAATGGATCTGAAATAACTCCATCTGATATGGGTAAGATGCCATTGCTACAATTTTGTCTCAATTATTGGCCAGTTGTCAACAAATTCAACATTTCAAAAGATTGGGATTGGGAACATGGAATAGCAGAATTAGCAGGGGGATGCTTCAAAAAAGGATTTTAATTCTCACTCCCTGTATGGGAAAACAGGTTTCCTGCACCATCCAAAGAATCTGCATCAGATAGAGAACAAGGCATGACAGAATTGTATTTAGAGGGTGACGAGCGATGGTAAGATGAATCACTTCCTATTCCAGAAAAACCTTCTGTTTGGTTTACAGCACTACCCAAAAGATTCTCACCACCATGTTGACAAGTATGAGGCCCATTTATAACATTATCCTCTCCCCTAAACACGTGCTATTTAAAAGGCTGTGAATACCATAGTCCTGTTCCAGAGAAGGCATTTCCTTATTAGTGAAAAGTATTGCTTCTGTAATTCCTCAGTGAGCAATTCCCCCTTTCTATCCTCAAACTGATCCTCCTCTAGAATGTTATCTCATTCAAAATTTGAGTCCTCAGTTAGGGCAGGCATAACAGCACTTGTACTCACTTCAAACCTGAAATTTGAGTTCCTCAGGTTTTCTAAAATTTGTTTTATTTTAGAAAATAGTTCAAACCTGAAATTACCTTCTTTTAACATGTTCAACCAGAACAGCCTATTCTAGTGATTGAACAGCCCTGAACTAGATGGAGCTGGAACCTAATCCCCATGCTGTTTAATTCCTTTAAAACCAGCATTAATATTCTGGTAACAGACTCCTCAAATTTTGAATTTTATAAACCATAACTGCTGCTCCAAGAAATCATGCCTCTCCTTGATTATATGATTTCTCAAACCATTTTGCACCTCCTGCTCTCTAACTTTATTGTTGCTGGCAGCTTCAACCAGAGTATGGCTCTGGCTAAGAACCTCTGCAAAACTGAAGTTTGGGTACAGGAAATCATTAATAACTGACCCCAACTTCCACCAACCTTTCCCAAAAGGACTTGAGGGAATATAAAAAGATTTTTGCCTCCCTCATCCAAAAAAATCAGTGATGGCAAGAAACAAACTTCTAGAATTCTGTCTTTTCTCAGTTGTAGACACCTTCTCAGCCTCCCTACACCTCCAAAAAGACTTGTAATTGAAGCGAGACTAGCCCAAATTCCACAAGACTGATAGTAACCATCGAGAGGCTTCTTTGTCCAAAGTTAATGGAGCTGATAGCGTCCCTTTGACGACGACGACAACAAGAAGAAGTTGTTTTTTTTCCATTAGGTGGGGTCAACTACATGGATCAAATAACGCTATAATGACTTATTATAAATAAGATCAATAGATATATTATTAATTGTTAAATCTTAATGGTTTTATCTTTTTTTTTGTCTTCTTTTATTTCTAACTATCTGGTTGCTTTCATCTGATCTACTCGTCTCAGTAGAGTTTATGTAGGTCTCTTCTATATATGGCCAAACCACTTTAAGTGAGATTTCACCATTTTTTTCACAATAGATGTTACTCCAACTTTTTCACTTTTTCTCTAATGTACTTATTTTTTATCATATCTCTTCTAGTGTGTCCACATATATAACACAGCATTTTCATATCTACAATATTAAGTTTATCCTCATTAATTTTTAATAGACCAACATTCAGTATCATACAATATTGTAAATCTTATAACTGTACGATAGAATTTTTTTTAATTTTACATAGCATTTTTCTATCACAAATGACACCTGAAACTTTCTTCCATTTCATTCATCACGTTTGAACTCTGTATACGTCCTCTTTTACTTCTTCGTCATTTTGTATAATGAACTCAATATTTAAAACTTGTGACTTATTTTATAAGATGATCTATAAGTTTTACCTTTAAATTCGTATTTGCTCGCCTTTTACTAAAATTATATTTCATATATTCTGTTTTATTTCTACTTATACGGAAGCCATATGTTTCCAAAACTTGTCTCCATGGCTAACTTTTTTCTTTCGATTCACCAACTAGAACTATATCACATGCAAAAATTATACATCGAGGTCTTAATTCTTGGATATGTTACGTAACTATATCCAAAATCAAGTTAAAAAATATGGATTCAAAGATGAATTTTGATGTAGTCCTATAGTTGTGGGAAAATCTTGTGTGTCTCTATTTTGTGTTCTCACGAAAATCATAATTCTATCGTACATATCTTTGATTGCTCGAATATAAGCAATACATACTCTTTTATTCTCTAAAATTTTCTATAAAACCTCTTTTAGCACTCTATCATATGCTTTTTCCAAATCGATGAAAATTATATATAAATGTCGAAAGAGAATCTCGGGATTGTATCTAGGATATTTATGTTTTAATGCTAGTTTGTATCTTTATCTATAAATATGATTGTATAAATCCCAAAATTTCTAGAATTTAATAGGATAGAATTTGGTTTTAATTTTGATAGGATAAAATCTTTTTTTTTTTCTTTTTTTTCTTCCTTGATTCCACAAAATTCTTGGTGTATATATACCTGTTTTGTATAATCAGAATGTGAAAGTAAGAATTCCAGTTTTACCATATTTGTTCATGGCATCAGAGCATGGTTCAGGTGCTGCCATGGCTAAGCCCGAATCCTTCCAAGAAGCTGTCACCCATCACCCTTTTGATCTAGCCTCTTCTTGAAAATCATTCTCTTCAAATCACTCAACACAAACTCAATGGAACCAACTTCAAAGAGTAGTTTCAGTCTGTCTCCCTAGTCCTTAAAGGAAAAGAGAAAGCTGGGTATGTGATTGATGATGTCCCGATGCCAACATCAATAGACCTGAAATTTAGCACTGAGGACGCTGAAAATTCAATTGTTATGGCATGGATAATCAATCCCATGGAACCCAGAATATATCACACCTATCCCTTCTACTAATCTCTAAAGATATTTGGATGAGTTATATAGCATGTTAAAGGATTGAATGGAATATGTTTTGGTCAAAGGTTTATTTGTAATGTGCTATTCACGTTCCCTTAGATTGGCGGTGTGACACATGCTTTATAAAACTCCCTTTTAACTTTAATACTATCTTACACCTCTGTATCCTACCACTAAAATTCTTTACGCTTTGGTCTTTTCCAAGTGTTTATTTTGCTATTTTTCTAATTCTTTTGGCCACCTCGTACCACATATTGTTAGTACTTTCTTGTGTTTTTCAAAACCCCTTTTTTCCCTACCTTTATTTGAAAACTCCTTTGTTGCTTCAAATACCACTACCTGATTCTCGAATCTCTTCCTTGACTCCTTCTTTTTACTCTTCTCTTAACTCGTATGTTCATAATTAAATTTGGTGTTGGGTAGTCAAGCTTTCTCTAGGTATGACTTTTGCAATCCATGCAATATATTTGATTTTCTTTTCAACGAAAAATCTATTTGAGAGCTTGCTTCCCTACTCTTGTATGTGATAAGATGTTCTACTTGCTTCTTAAAACAAGTGTTTGCTATTGTAAAATTAAAGGCTAAAGAAAAACTCAAAATAATTTTACCCTCTTCATTTGCTTCTCTTAATCCATATCCTCCATTTATGTCTTCGTATCCTTTAGATTCACTCTCTATACGACCGTTTAGATCTCCTCTTAGGAAATTTTTTTCTCCTAAAGGTATTTTCTAAACTAAACCTTTTAGATCCTCCCAAAAATTTATCTTGTGATGCTCCTCTAGTCCTACTTGTAGTGCATATAGACTAATTACGATAAAAAAGTCCCGCTCCACTACAAGCTTTAGAGCTATGATCCGATTTCCTAATTTTTTTATATTTACCACGTTGTTCCTTCATTTCTTATAGATTATTATATCTATTCTACTGCTAGTTCTTGTCTTATCAATGTACTAAAGTTTAAAATTCGAGCTATCTAATTCGTTTGTCTTTTCTCCTACCTACTTAGTTTCTTGTAGGCACATAATGTTGATTTTTCATCTAATTATGGTATTAACTATTTCTATTGATTTATCTTTAAGTGTGTCTACATTCCAAGTTCCAAAATGACCCTTTGACGCCCAACAATAATCGGCCTAAAGCATACGCCTCGTTCTAAGAAAACATAAAAGGCCTTTCTTTCTATGATGAACTTCTTCATTTCTTGACACTTCTCATGATGTTAAAAAAGATGCGCATCAGACTCCTTGTAATAAGAAAACCACCCCTAAACGTTGGTCTCTAAAGGACACAAAAGAAACTAACCACCTACTGGAGCCCCTTCATGGAGCAAGCAACACGTTGGGGAAACTCCAACAGCCCCCCACATGGCTCCATTTACGGCCTTTTTCTTTGGCTAGGTAGAACCTAGCAGAGCAGTGCATTTTGTTGGGTAACCCAAGGAAAAGGGTGGGTGTTATAAAGATTATCTCTGATAGCATTTAATGGTGAGTGAAGAGGAAAAGTGTTACAAGTCGAAAGGTAGAACTCTCCCAAAAGACTAGCCTGTTAGGAAAAGGTGTCTCTCAACCTTATATGGAACCTAAGACCTCCTTCACCAACCAATGTGGGACTATCAATACTCACTCCTTGAAGCTTGCACGTCCTCGTGTAAGGCGGGTCTTGTCTGCCTCTTTTTGGGACTTATTGTGCCTCACCTTCACATAATTGTGTCAGAGGCTCGCAGGGCTCGCCCCATCAGAACCCACATCGGTTGGCGTGTCAGGCTCTGATACCAATTGTTACAAGTCGAAAGGTAGAACTCTCCCAAAAGACTAGCCTGTTAGGAAAGTGTGCCTCTCAACCTTATATGGAACTTAAGACCTCTTTCACCAACCAATGTGGGATTATCAAAAAGGCATGGGATAGAAGGGAAGTTGGCTAACAGGGGTTTGAACGCTGCAAATCTCTTTTAACTCTTCTTAAATCTTATTACTAAACTCTTTTAATTATGAAAATAGATTGGATGTGTATACCAAAAACCATATATACCTGATTAGACTTATTTTTTGGGTAACTAAAAGGGTTATTTTGATTAGAATTTGACAGTAACATCCACAAGAAAGGCAACTGTGCACATTTTGTTAGTGTTTAATGTTTGTGCTTGGAGTTTAATGGATATACTTTTGTTCTTGACCCCTGTGGGGGTCAAAGGTCATGGATTTTTCTAGTGTGTTTCTTTAAGACAGGGCAGCTTTTGAGTTGATGTTTTATTTTTCTTGGCTTTATTGTGTGTTTGTTTCTGTGGAGGATATCTTATCCTCGCTCCTAGTTTTGGATGTAGTTTACTTTTTGAATTGGCATATTCATTTTTTGCATTTTGGCTCTTGCTAGTAAATTCATTATGAAAAAATTTTTAATATGCAACTTGCTAGTAAATTTTCTTTTCATTTTTTTAATATTTTATTTAATTACATATGTATTTTATGTGTTAAAAACTAGTAGGGTTAAATTTGAAAAATTGTCAAACATACAACAACAACAACAACAACTAAAACTTTTTTCCACTAGATGGAGTCGATTATATGGATTAAACGGCGCCACAGTGGCCTATCATGAAGAAAAATTGTCAAATATATTTAGGAATATTGATGTGAATCAAATGTGGGAATGTTAGATTCTTAGTAATGTAGTAAAACATTCTTTGGGATTTTTGTGATGAACCTAATATGGGAATGTTATATTCTCCAGAATTTGTTCATTCCCGACATAAATACTAATTACTAAATGCCATGACCAAAATCTGAGTAAAATAAACCATTAACAGTCAATGTCCTATACCATCAGGTACCCTGTACATTGGACCAAATGGATCGTCTTAACATCACATTTCCTAAGACCTAATTCTATGCCTGACTGCTCAATGAAATCACCGTTTAATGCTACTTCATCTTGCAAGGAACCAGCAGTTACTTTAACCATATCATAAATTGTATAAATATGTGAGTAGTTTTTGGGAATCATATAGAATATATTTTTATCTGACTGCATGAGAAGATTTTTGCTAATTGTCTGGTATTAATTTTTTTTATATTAATTCGGAGGAAATAATACACTGATTGGTCATCTGCATCTTATGACCTTATAGAGATATGAGATAATTCATTTAATGTAACTGGTTACAATTACTAACTTATATGTTGTTTATCAAGTTTTGATTGTCAGCAATCTTGTGTGATTGTACTCACTCCAAGTTTTCATTTGAGCAATGGTCAAAGTATGTGATACTCTTTAAATGTGTATAAATTAGCTTGTTGTGTATTTTATTTGAACTTAATGAATATCTTAAAATAGCTTTATAATTGTCATGCAGCTATAGTCTGATATATATTGGAAGCGGAATGCTTTGGTTTACATAATTTGCTGTCTCGTTCTGTTCACTATTTGGTAATGTAATTAATTATTTTTCTTGGCACATGCAGATTGTACAAGTCTGGAAGACAGATAAGTCTTGGCTACCAAAAGAACAAATAGACGAGGTATTTTTGTACTAATCTATATTGATTGACGCTTATCTTAAAAAAATTCACTTTTTCTGATTTTCTAGGTTCTAAATTATGCTGAAAAGCTAACGAATTGGTTGGATGAGAAGGAGGCGGAGCAGAAGAAGTAAGTTCCTGTTCTTGAAAAAATCTAATTGTTATTTAAGATTTAATCCGTTTATTGCTTCTTGTTAATTTCTGCTTGGAATCTGCACTAGTATAGCAATATCTTTTAACAAATATATTTATATATAAAGTGTAAGCATTTATCCCTATATTTTATTTTAATCCCAGAAATCTTTATATTATGCATCCTTTTATTCAGACTTGTGAATTCCAAACATGCTTTGCGTGTGAGATACTTTTTAATTTAAAACTTGGTATTTTCATGATTAAATGATATATTGCACGGCTAATGTCAAACTTAATCCTACTAATTATGGTTAATAGATCTCTAAAAGCACTATCCTTCCTCCTCCTTTTATTTCTTTAAAGGTAAAAAGACTGAGTGGCATGTCGAGTTCAATCATTTTTTTTTTCTTTCTCTTGTACAAGTCACCTTTTTGTCTTCACGCTTCTGAGCATTTTCCAAAATTTGGGTTTGTCTAGCTTTGTTAAGCTTTGATTTCCCATCTAGAATTTGCTGCTGAGGAAATTGCACTTTCTCTTTTAGTAGCTTTGGTTTATACAGTTATCAATTTGTAATTCTTTAATCCTTTTGTCGTTGTAAAGGACTTCTGGATTTAGTACGCCAGCATTTACTTCTGAAGAAGTATATCTGAAGTTGTTTGATCTGCAAAACAAGGTATTGCTTATCTTTCTTGGTTAAAGTAGCGCATTGGTATGTGATTCACAGGTCGATGGAAAATTGGTACTTATTTTGTTGAGGTTTTTTTTATACTTTCACAGGTTACCAATATTAATAGAATCCCCAAGCCGAAGCCTAAAATCCAGAAACCTATAAAGAATGAAACTGAGAGCAGTAAGCAGAAGATGGACATTTCTAACACCACCTCGGCTGATGGTTCTCCCCAAGGCGATCAACCAGCTAACGACTCAGAAGACTCGAGAGATGAAACAGTTGATGAGCAAACGAATGTTCATGATGAGTTATGATTTCGTCTTTTCTTTTTTGGCTTATAACTTATGATTAAGTCTGAATACATGTAGATTTCAGTTTTACTATTCTACCTGGGAAATTTAAAGTCTAGACTGGCGCAAAATAATAGATATGAGGCAGCGGTGTTAGTTCTCAGCGTACAGGATAATACGGAGTTTAGGCAATATTCTATGTGGGATGGTCGCTCATCATTTTTGGGGCTAGGTGCCAACTCAGTAGTAGCTTTAGGAATTGTTCCCTCTTTGTTGGGGAAAGTTTTAACGTGATTTTCAGCCATTTGAAGGTTTGTATTTCCTGATCCACTGGAGATGATATAGAGAATACTGATTATTTTCCCCTAAAATTTTGCTAGAGGGAGCTCCCATATAAGTTATGCAAGAAATTGTACTCTTAGTTTTAATTATCTTTGACCTTTCCTCGTTTGTTTATTAAGGACTATTATAATATGCTGACAAATTGTTTGTCTACCTGCAATCAATTTTGTCTAGCGAATTTTGTAATCCATAAACGTCTTTAAAAACCTGAGCTATAATTTTTATTGGAAGAGAAAATTTTAAATCGATTTAAATACACTTTTGGTTCTTCTGGTATATCAAATTTTAATTTGATCTTTTTTATTTTAATTGAGTTAATGTTTTCTAGTCCATTGCCGTTAACTTGTCTACATGGATGTGGCCACCATATGGACTCGTTAGAGAACAAGTAATTAAGTGATATTATTGTACATTTAATCAAATTTGAGAAGAAAATGAATTGAGAGAGGAAGACAAGCTTATCTAACTTGATTACCTGTCATCTTGTAATTGCAACATCATTTTCTTTTGTTAACGCATGGATAGAATTAGGATAGAAGAACTTAATTATGTTATTTTAAAATTTGAAGAATTACAATGATTATTAAAATTAAAGAGATCAAATTAAATTTTTTATAATACTGGAGTGTATTGAAGTCTCTTATAGCCTGTTAGGTCATAGTTCAATATAAGAAAGAGCTGTTTATTTATTTTCATAAACATCATTGTTTGGCCCAAAAAAAAAAAAACTTTTAAAGGTTGAGAATTATTTTTTTTTTTATCGAAACGACCGAAATGTTTTTATTTTTGAAGTTATCGATAAGAAATGAAATTATCGAAATGAAATAAAGTGTTTGTTAAAAAATTATGTTATTTCAATTGAAATTACTAAGTTGCAAAATATTTTCGATAAAAATACTCTTATTTCTAGTTGTTTCGATAGAAATACTATTATTTTGATAGAAATATCTTGTTTCGAATTGTTTTGATAAAAAGTACCAAATTAATTTGAAAAATAAAAAAATTGACAATTTAAAAATAAATAAAAGTAATATCGCATTACATTTAATACCAAATTATTTTTTTTCACAAGTCACAATATCTTTATTAACTTCTTACTCTCTTTCCTCATTTTCATGATATTTTTTTTTATTGTATTTATTTTAAAGAAAAAATTATAAAAATAATGAAAAGAGATTAAAAGATAAAGAGAGAGAAAGATACGTGAGAGAGATACTTATTAAAGATAGAAACATAATCATAGAAAGAGAGACTTAAAGATAGATGTCACCAAAGAATTAAGAAGATAAAGAGATGAATACAAGAGAGAAATTGTTGAATACTACTGGAATTTAAGTTAGAGTCTTTATTGTAGTAGCATATTTATTTACTATTTAACTATCAAATTAAATTTAATATAATTTAATATATCTATATAATTAATATTATATTAAAATATTTTAAAATTAAAAAAATTATTAGTTTAAAATTATTTGAAATATTTTTTTAAAAATATTTTTTTTTCACAAAATTTTCAAAACATTTTGAAATATTTTTATTTTTGAAGTTATTAAAACGATACCTCAAAACAAAATTTAATACTTTGTTTAAAAATTAATAAAAAAATCTTTTGCTGAAATAAAGAAGCATCAATTTGTCGTTTCTCTATGAAGCAAAAAATTAATTTCATTATAAATAAAAATACTCCTTTAAAATAAAATATTTTAAATATACCCAATATTGTATGTTCCTTTCGGTAATTTGAGAGTAAAAAATGTTTTTTTTAAGAAATTGTCAAAACACTAGTGACATTGATAAAAATGCTCATGACATTATTTGGTCAAATACTATTTATCTACTTGTTACCGTGCTTTTTTTTTTAATCCATTTAAAAAGAATAACTTGAAACAAAAAGAAAAAGCTCCTTTTAGAACACTGTTTTTGAAAGATAGCATAAACTAATAAATAGGGGGCAATTTCTTTGATCAGTTCCAAGATCAATGTTTCTCCATTCATATGAAGTATATTATAAGAGGGCAATGTACAAATGAGTTGGTTGGTTTAGTGGTAGTGTGGTAAAAGGAGAATGAAGTGTGATTTGCAATGAATTTCCAATCTGTAAGTAATCTTATTTTCATCCTTTTGTGTTATATTGGATCATACGAGGTATAGAATTAAATAAGATAGAACTAGTTATTATAATAAAACAAGTTGAATAAGTAAAGAATTTTGTTCATTTTACTTTTTGTTTCAACCAAGTACTACAAGCTTACTACCGCCATTGTGATCCATCGTGGGTCACCACTACTATTGTTGCTCACTGTGGGTTGACCTGGAGCCTAAGCACAAATTTTCAAAATATGCGGAATTAGCTCGAGATCAGATCGGAGTTGGGTTTGTTTGTTTTTTTGGTTAGAATGAGATCAAATATTTTTATTTAGACCCAAATAAAAATTTTGTGCTTTAACTCCAGACCTAAATAAAAATTTGCTCGGTTTGAGATCAAGCTCCAACATTTCAATCCTAGTCCAACCTTAAATTGAAAACAATTAGGCTTATGACCTTGTTTCTTTTTGTAATGGGAGGCTCTTACTCTTTCTCATAAGAGTTCATTGTTGAGTTTTTCCCAGGTTTTTGCCTTCTTTTCTCCAAGGTTTTTCCAGAGGTTGAATCTCTCTAGCTTCAGTTTTATGGAGGAACAATATTCTCCAAGGTTTTTCCAGAGTTTGATTCTCTTGGGTTGGAAATTTCAAAATAAGAGATTGTCAAACTTGCAAAACATAGCCTGGTGGGGAGAGTGATTGCTGATAAATCCCTAAACAGGAAAACGGTAAAGGCAATTACCATTCTTGACATAGGATCAAATAACATCTTAAACTTTGATAGTAATGAGTTATGAAGGAAAATCCTAGAGAATGCTCCATGGAATATGTTAGGACACTCACTGGCGGTTCAGAGGTGGATCCGGGAAACTACCATTCAAGAGATAGACTTCATTTACTCCCTTTACTGGGTGCAGATTCATGGAGGTGAAAGAGATGAAAAATCAACTTGTAGATTGGCAGCTGAATAGGAAAAAGCTAAATTACAACCACTACTGAGCGATTGGGATCCTCTACGATGTAGGGGGGTACAGTACCGCGTGCTGTGTCTCCTAAATTAGTTTTACTAAGCGACTGGTCAAATGACCAGTCACCTGATCATTTTGGGTGACCAGGCGACTGGTCATTTGACTAGTCGCCTGATCCTGCTGTGCAAGGGGCACAACAGAGGATCCGGATCCACTACTGAGATGTTAGAGAAAATGAAGCAAACGAAGTGGGAGGGAAAAAGCTAGTTTTGGGAGGCAAACCAAGCGGATAATAGTAAAGGGAGAGAAAAAACAACCTGCTTGCAGATGGGCCCACTAAAAAGAAAGAGAATAAAGACACAAAAAAGAAGCAAAAAAAAAAGTGCTTCCTGGAAAAGGAGAAATTGACATAAAAGACCTCACCCTTGTGGACATTTTCACTTGGCTAGTCCCATAAAATATGGACTCGCGATAAATTGAAGCTAAAAATATAGGGTTTCAAAGGAATTAATAGTGCCAGTCCAAAAAAAAGGGATTAATAGTTATTGACATAGAGAACCCAACTAGGGTCCAGTTTAAATAAACAATTTATTTAAACGTTTATAGAATAATATCATACAAAAAAATTTTATATTATAAATTCTTTTTAAATTAAATTATTTAGCGTTTAGATACATACTTGAAAAAATACTTTTTAAATTTATAAACTCTTTTTAAAGTATTTGTATATAGTTTTGACAGAAGGAGGAAGGTGAAAAATATAATTTTAATAAAATTTTAACTTATAAAAGTGCAAAATAACTTTTTGATCATGTAAATTTAAGTTTCTGCAAAGGCTTTTTTTAAGAAGCTTAAAAAACTAATTTATGAAATAAGTTAAAATTAACTTATTGAAAATTGATAAGTTACTTATTTAAATTTATTCAAACACTATTTTTTTAATATAAAAACATTTATACTGATAGAGAAATTTTAATAAACTATAAGTTATACTATCCAAACGGAGCCTAGATCCAATGAGTAGGAGCGTGATTTAGCATCTGTATTAAGTCAAACCAATCTAGAAATTAATCTTACTCTTGTTCAAATATTGAAAATGCAAGCAAGCTATTACGAGCTTTAACTTCTTTTTTTTTTTGAAAAAAAAAGAATCCATAATAGTGAAAGAAAATGAGGATTCCAAAGGCAATCAAAGCAATACGAGATGGGGAGAAATTTCTATCATGTTGAATTTTCTAAAGATAGAAGAGAACGAGATGAGTGATAACTCCTTATTAGGGAGTTATTTTGTCTATGTTTTAGCATGGTTTTGCTTGTCTTTTGACTAAATTTGAGCCTAATTTTTTATCTTTTGATAATAATTTGTGAACTGATAGATGAGTGATTCATTAGTGTTTTATTGTGTAAATAATGCTCAAGAGGAGATTAAAGAATGGAAAAAATAATGCTAAAGCTCTAGGAACTAAAAGCCGAAGTGTAAAAGGTTAATTTGGAGGCACAAGTAATGAATAAAAGTACATAAAAAGAGAGCCATCACCAGAAGTTGTGGCTTAAAAATGCAAAAAGTTGTAGTCTTTGGAAGCCATGACTCACAGTTGTTACTTTGTATAGCAACGTTAATTTTTGGGGCTTAAAATTTTAAGCAAATGATGAAAGGTCTATAAATATCCATTCTAGGGTTTTGAACAGAGAATGGATTTGACTTTTGGAGAGCATTCAAGTGGAGAAAGACAAAAACCAAGTTGAAGATCATCAAATTGATCAAGAGACTAGTTTAGGGAAGGGGATTTGACAAAATTTCATCTATCTTCTTCATTGTCTCTTATATCTTGTTTTTAATGTGTATTTTCTTCAACTTTGGGGTGTTTATAGGGTTAGCTATGGAGTTGTTTATCTTGTCTAGGTAGTTAATAGATCTTCATATGTAGTTTGTTTTGGAACCTTAATTCTATTTTTATTTCAAGGTCAAGAGTTATTTATTCAACTTTGTGTCTAATCCTTTTGATTGATTGATAACCAATTAAATGATTAAGGAACAATAAATCTTCTTATAAAAGGGATTTTTCTTGTTTCATTTATGAATTGAATAACGTATGATTAGTCATAATAGCTTTGTAGTGAATTAATTAATTTGTGTGTTGGATAGCAATATACCTACATGTCATGTGTAGCCTATGAGAGCTTTATCTAACTATTTGGGTTCTTGACTTTTTCATTGGCTATAGTGATATAGCTAATTAATTAGAATTAAATCATGTTTATCTATCTTGAAGAAAGCTTATAAATATACAAGTACTCTGATCAATAATTAAAGATATCAGAACAAGAACTAAATTAGGTGTAACAAACAAATGAAATATTAAGTGAAATTTATTTCCTTAAATATTCTCCCATTATCAATGATTGATATTATTTTATGCTATTTTTTTTGCATATAATCTCTCAATCGATTGATCTAGATAGAGTTTATAAATTGGTTATGGTACTTAATTATTATAATTACGTTTCTTTGTAGGTAGATCCTCTACTCAAATGCTATATTGTAGTCATGATATATGGCACTTGCGTAGTTATAATAATTCAAAAATAAGTTTTTTGCATCGTTACCAAAAGAATGTTTGGTTGATTGCAATGAAAAAAAATATAGGGGATGGAATTTGAGATTCCATAGTTTGGTTGGATGGATTAGGCATTCCATAGAATGCTCCATTCCATAAAACAATGGAAAAGTTATTCCTTCCAAAAACTTTTGAAATCTAGATTCCATTGTTGCACTTGGTTTAAATTTTTAATTTTTTTTCTTTGTTATAAAGAACTTATGTTATAGTAATTTAATATTATTACTAGACTTTATATTTTAGTATTTTAATCTTTTATGATCTTTTAAATCAATTAACTATGATAAGAAATTTAATCTTTTATCATAAAAATGGATGAAGTGATGAATCCAAATAGAAAAAAGTCTTTTGTTTCTTTTCTTAAAAAAAATTAATTTAATTCACATTAGAATAAGAATTTTTATAATTTAAAGTTTAAGGGTAATTTAGTCTTTTTACTTATATAGTTTTTCCATTCTTTCAATTTATTCTCATACCAAATAATATAATATCATATTACCTCAATTCTTTTCATTACATACCAAATGAAATAATGAGTTTCCATTCCCCTTTTCATTCCTACTTCTTTTCATCTTTTTATTTTCACTAAAATTTATTTCACTCAACTAAACGGACACCAATGATACATTACACTTTAAAATTAATATCATGTGTCAATTCTTTAATTCTAGTTCATATTTTTAATTTTAATTTATTTTCCTAGAACTCTTGAAAATAGATGAGCTTGATTTAATATCCAAATAATTCTTCAATTACCTCGTGTGTTTTGGAGATCATTTTTGAAATAGTTAAATTTATTTATCCTGAGAGGGGTGTATAAATAATCTAGGACTCTGGGTAATAATCCTTGATGTCAAAATAAATGTAGGAAGGGTTAAAATAAAATAAAGTAATTGAGTGAAATTGAATATCTAGGTTGTTCATTAAGTGGAATTTAATATGTTTATCTAGTTCCCTATTTTTGTTTGCTTGACTAAAATTGCAAGGACAAGATGTGGTAATTAAAAAGAGAGAAAGATTCCTTGTGGAATATAATCCTTTATTCAAACTACTGTATTGCAATCATAATACATGCGGTTGCATAATTGTGTAAACTAACAAACGTTTGTGTTCCTCTAGTCAAAGCTAGGGTAATTCATTTGTTCAAAATTAAATGGGTGCTGGTCTTCTTACTGGTATATAAAAGAAAACTCAGTAAATATTTGAATTAAAATTAGGATAATTTTGTAATATCCTATAATTTTATTTTTAAATGATAATGTTTTGCTATGAATAAATATATTTTTATTTGTTTAAAAATGATTATGTTTTGCTAAAAGCAAGTATATTTTTAATTAAAATGATTTATGTTTTGGTTACAATAATTATATTGGCCTCTAATAAATTTTTGTTGTATTTTTAAAAATATTCTTTCTTTTAATATGTTATTTTGAGCTTTGTTTTATTATAATTTTTATCAAGAAAAATCATAATTTAAGAGTTTAACTAAAGGTTTGTGAGTATGGAAATTTTTAGAAATTTTTAGGATATTTTAAGATGAAAAACAAAATTTATATAAATATATATAAAATAAAATCTTATTATTCAATTATTAAATAATAATTATTATTAAAAATAAAAAGAAAAGGGAATAGGGAGAAGGGAGACAACCGGAGAGGAGGAGATTTCTGAAGAAATTTTTGAGACGGATGAATAGTGAGTGAATAATGAATAAATAGTAACCTTCAACTTTTTTTTAGATTTGGAGTGTCTATTGGCTTCCGATCTCAAAATTGAAGGTGCTATTAGATTCAGGACGACGAATACTACGGTTTTAACCAATTAGTTTTTCAAATCAGCCGTTGAATCGCCGTAGATCAGAAGTAAAAAATCTCTGAAAAAGGTAAATTCTAAAACTCTTACCTAAAGACCTCTAATTGAAATTTTGACAGCGTAGATGGATTCATGAGCTAGATAAACTTTAGAATATGCATATTTTCGCCCATCTAACAGCCTTTTTGTTCGTCATGAATAGTATTTTTCGGCGAGTGAATAGTATTTTCCGGTGAGTGAATAATATTTTTCGACGGTGAATAATGACCAGTTCCCGAAGTTGCTATCTTGATTGTTTAGACCCTCCGGATACGTTTTTGAGGTCAATTTGATCAAATAGAGATTGGAAAAGTACATTTTAGGGCTATCCAATCTGTAACCCTTACCTGTGAGTAGATAATACTTACTATAACATAATTTCTAGTTATTAATTTAATATATCTATATGAGACATTACTGTTGATGTGAAATTTATTTTTATTTATGAACATGTATTTCAAAACATGGCTCATAGTATAAATATTAGAAATACAGGACAAGCATCATACATACGTTATTTTTATACTGATTGAGCATACTCAAAAATTATGTTGGTTTATTTTGATGTTGCTATTTCATATAAATGGATAAATGATTTTATGAGGCACATGTGTGGGCCTCTGAATCTAAATGTGTAAGTTAAGTTGATGTTGTTGTGGCTAATGTTGGTTAGTGAGTATATGATTTTCTGGAAGGGATATGACATTTTTGTTTATCTTGCATTTGGACTTTTGCCTGATTGATTATGTGCGAGCTTTTTGCTTGATGGATGACTGTACATGCTTTTGCCTGATGGATGAATTGTGCGGGCTCTTACCTGATGGATGCGGGCCTTGGCATGATGGATGATTGTGCGGACTTTTGCCAGATGGATAAATGTGCGGGCTTTTGCCTGATGATTCCTGATTGATGGTGAACACTCTTTTTGTTGTATGCTTGAGAAATGACTATGGATCTGATTGTATTTATTTATATAATATCGTAATATTGATATTATGTATTTTGATACCGAAACTTTCTTGTTATTGATATTTCAAACATATGATGTATATGACATTCATCTTTTTCTTGTTTTAAATATTTACTTGTGAAGGAAAAACTCGTGCCCTGTTTGTCCTGTTTCCGTTATGGTAAGAATTACCTGCTCACTGAGTTGTCAAACTCACTACACGATATTTCTACATTTTTCAGATAAGAATATAGTCAGTCTCCTTCTGATAGTTAATTAGCTAGACGACACATTTTCTGAGCGAGCCTGATTTATTTTCACGGCTCCCAGCTTTTGGTATATTTCGTATTTTACACTCTAGAGATGCTCCATATAACACAGGTAGGATCTCAGCTTCTATATTACATAGTATTTGTGTATATTTTAAGATAATTGAAATTATATAGTATAAAGATTAAGTTTTCAAATGAATATGTAATTATAAGTTGATTACAATTTATCTTAATTGTGAGAAAGTCATTTATATGTATAAAGAAAGAGGCTTACGGGACGAGATTATTCTCAATACCCGTGCCGGTTACGTACTCCTAACTTGGGGTCGTGACAAAGTTGGTATCAGAGCCCTAGGTTTCCCTGTGGTCTAATGGAGCAAAGAATTCTTTAGTAGGACCTTGAATATCGATATGAGCCGGACATATTTATAATTAAGGTGCTGTTGGGGGATTCTGTAGGTTGTCGAAATTTCTTCTATTCAGAGTTAATTTTCTCTTATTGTGTCATACGTCAATGTTCACAAATGTTTTGAACGATGAATTGTTCTGTTGCAATGATTCTTTCTGTTTCATGTGCATTATACAATATCATGGTATAATTGTGTTTACTTAGTTAATGATGATTAACATATATCCCCGTGACAATTATAATCTACACTAGTATATGCATGATATCAATAATAAAAATTGAATTCAATATTTTATGTTACTGTATACTGGCTGTAAAAGTTAATATCATATCCCAGCTATTTATAAAAAGAAAAGTTACAGGGGGAATTATGAAAGGTGATGCTAAAAAGTCACATGACAAGTATGTTCATACTGACCTAGTTATAACACACACAAAAAAGTCATGACATAATGTGCAACGAGTTAGTTGAGATATGGTGTTTGCGTGATATAGCAAATCAATCATGCATTATATTGATGAGATATGGCTTATATGCCATGTTTGTAACATAATATATGTATTAAATATGGTATATACTTATACTTGAAAATTGCATTGAATGGTTAAGAATTTTTGCATGGAATGACTTAATTCGTAGAGCTATGTTAGCTATGGAATATGATGTCTATTTTGTGCACTTATTCGAATATGTTTTAAAATTGTTCTTTGTTAAGTGGCGGAAATAAGATTTTTATTAATGAAGTGGTATATCCATTGTTAAAAACTGTACCATAGATGTAATAAGATCTCATATATGGGATTGCTGTAGGATGTGCTACAATGATTAAAACGAGAAAATCTTCTTTCTTGATACAAAGAGACCGTAGTGAGGTGTCCAGTAATAGGTGCCAAGGATATTTGGCAATGGTCAAGGATATAGATATAAAATACATTAATGTAGATCAAGTGCTGGTGGTTAGAGAATTCTCTAATGTTGTTTCCTAAGGAATTTTCAGGATGATCCCGAAACGATAAATAGAATTTGGTATTGATTTATTTCTTGGAACCCAACCAGTATTTATACCTCATATAGAACGACAACCACTGAATTTAAGAAATTGAAGAATCAGTTGCAAGACTTGTTAGATAAGGGGTTTACACGCCCTAGTATTCTCCTTAAAGTGTTCTAGACCTATTAGTGAAAAAGAATAACGAATCATTATAACTATGCATAGATTATAGACTGTTGAATAAAGTGACAGTGTAGAATAAATACCCATTACCTCGTATAGATGATCTGTTTGATCAGTTACAAGGTGCTCAATATTTTTTTTAATTAATTTGAGATATGAATATTATCAATTGACGAAAAGGAAAGAGAATAATCTGAAAACAGCTTTCAGGACTCGATATGAGCACTATAAGTTCTTAGTGATGTAATTTGGGTTTGAAACATGCCTTGATTGTATTTATAGACTTGATAAATAGTAATTAAGCCACTCCTGGATCAAATTACTTTTGTATTTAGAATATTCTAAAAGTTCAGAGTAACATAAGCAATATTTAAAGATAGTTTTACCAACTCTAAGGGAGTATGGTTGGTAAGGATGATATCCAAGTTGACCCTAAGAAAGTAGAAGTAGTACAACAATGACATGTCCTACTACAGTTACAGATGAATATCCAAATCTAACTTGCGCTTCCTGCGGTTGTCCGTTGTCCATTCTATTCGAGCCATAGTTGAATTAGGTACATGAACATATGCTTGTAAAGCATCAATCAACTCCTCAGCATTTGAAGCTGAGATGAGAATTCGTCGTGCTGAGTGTGGGATAAATTTTTGTTCCACAGCATGATCAAGAAAAGACAACAGACCATCAAAGAAATTGTTAACATTTAACAAACCTATCGGTTTGTGATGCATATTCAATTGTGCCCAAGATACTATTTGAAAAATCTCCTCTAAAGTACCAAAACCCCCTGGTAAGGCAATGAAAGCATCAGCATTGCCATCATTCTAGCCATGCGCTCATGCATGGAAGCAACCCTAAATTCTTCCCCAACTGTTTTTCCTATGATATTTGATACAGCTAGAGCTATAGGAATAATACCTAGAACTTGGCATCCTCCTACATGTGCAGATGTAGCCACACACCCCATTAACCCACGGTTACTTCCACCATAGACTAAATGAAGTTTTCTTCTGGCCAACAACATACCTAAGTTTTGTGCAGCTTTCACATACTCTCCATCTTTTTCAGGACTGGAACCACAAAAGACACAAATATTTCGAAACTAACGGAATGCGATTCCCTCCATAGCTGCACACACCTTAACTTTGAGTATGAAAGTAAAGATACTAATGTGTGGATTTATAGAACTCAGAGAAAGGCATACTTATGATAGCTATGCAAAGAGGCCGAGTATAATTAGAATAGCTATATGAATGATTGGTGGATATCAGATAAATTGAAGGTGAAATTTTTTAAAAATAACGGCAAGCATGTATATCTACAATAAATATGACTGTGACCCATATTAAACATATAAAGAGAATAAGATTAAGGTATTACCAGAAATTTTCTTGATCCTTGTAGAAACATTGTAGGTGATATGTGTTATTGTAAAAAAAAAGTGAAAATACAAACCAATTAATTGTTGAAGAGGGTCAATCAAATGATTTATTTTGTTTCCTCAATGTTTTTGCCAGTCGACTATCGATATTATTAAGTCGACTAGCTATTTTGAGAAATTTTAATTTGGACTGGTTATTTTACAGTTGATTGATTACATTGATTTTGAAGCAATCAACTGCATCCTACCAGTTAGCTACGTATTCTTTGTTTTTCACAGATTTTTATAAGCTTAGAAATGTTTCTTTCCATGTGATATTCTTCCACCAAATAACAATATCTTTGAATTAGATTTTGGCACATATATTCAAAATTTGCGACCACCGATTTTTGCCGAAATCGTAGTTAGATTTTGTTTATAGATTGTCAAGAATTACGGCAACCAATTTTAATGTTTCAATGCATTATTCAAATTTTTAACTTCCTATTTTGACACCATGCTCTATTATGTATTCCGCATTTTTTGTTGCATCGTCCTTCATTAATGTTTGGCATTAAATGTAAGGTTCTCTTTTTCCTTATTACAAGGAGGTTTAATTTATTTTCTTTGAAATTCAGTTATTATGGTGTCATAGTGGATATAGGTAAAAGTAATGAAAATTTTGAGAGGAACATAAGGATGATGACCTTATGATGTTTTGATGAATGTAATCAAGAGAATGAACCATGTCTAAAAATAATTAAAGGCGATCAAGGTATTTGAATTAAGGGATTATACCATGCTAAGTTGAGTTTAGTATCTAGGATTTGAATTATGTTGAGATTGAAAATGTACGTGTAAATAATTGTTGAGAAAGGAGAAATTATTTGTCCTTAACTGAATTTGCTCATATCAATAGTTATCAAGCCAATATACAAATGACACCATTTGAGGTTTTATATAAAACATTATAGGTCTCCTAATGGGTGAGTGAGTTAAGTAAAGTTAGGTCCACAACATATAGAATCGATCCAGTAACTTACCGTTGGGCTTTGCCATTTGAATTGGATAATGTTCATCCAGTCTTTCACGTATCTATGCTACGAAAGTATCTACCAGACCCAACACATGTTATTTAGTGTTGGGAAATTCAGTTAGACAAAGAGTTGTTATATGAGGAAAAATCAGTGACTATAGTAGATAGTCAAGTGAAGAAATTAAATTCAAAAGAAATGTCATGGTGAAAGTGATGTAGTAAAAGTACTTTTCAGGGAAGGTTACTTAGGAAAGAGAGAATAATATGCGCGCCAGATACCCACATATTTTTGAGTGAGAAGGTTAGTATTTATTTGCAAATATGGCGATGAAATTGATTAGAAAAAGAATATAAGCAACTCAGTATAGGCCAAAAGTTTATAAGAACCATAAATATTAGAGCAATAGACATTATCAGTTGATGACCAAATATTCTTGAAGAATTTATGGTTGAAGAAAATCCCTATGGTTAAGGTTATATGGTAAAATCACTAAAGTGAAGAGACTTCTTAGAGAGGAAAGATAATATACAAAGGAGATACTCTCAATAGTTTGAGTAATGAGGTTAATAATTGTAATTTATGCCTTGACTTCATTTCCTATTTGTGATAGAATGAATTGAAATTCGGGGACCGAATTTCTTAAAGGGGGAAGAATGTAATATTCTGTAATTTTATTTTTAAATAATAATATTTTGCTATAAACAAATATATTTTTAATTAAAATGATTTATGTTTTGGTTACAATAATTATATTGGCCTCTAATAAATTTTTGTTGTATTTTTAGAAATATTCTTTCTTTTAATATGTTATTTTGAAATTTGTTTTATTATAATTTTTATCAAGAAAAATCATGATTTAAGAGTTTAACTAAAGGTTTGTGAGAATGGAAATTTTTAGAAATTTTTGGGATATTTTAGGATGAAAAACGAAATTTATATGAAAATATATAAAATAAAATCTTATTATTCAATTATTAAATAATAATTATTATTATTAAAAATAAAAAGAAAAGGAAATAGGGAGAAGGGAGACAACCGGAGAGGAGGAGATTTCTGAAGAAATTTTTGAGACGGATGAATAGTGAGTGAATAGTAGCCTTCAATTTTTTCTTTAGATTTGGAGTGCCTATTGGCTTTCGATCTCAAAACTGAAGGTGCTATTGGATTCAGGATGAAGAATACTACGGTTTTGACCAATCAATTTTTCAAATCAGCCGTTGAATTGTCGTAGATCTGAAGTAGAAAATCTCCGAAAAAGGTAAATTCTAAAACTCTTACCTAGAGACCTTTAATTGAAATTTTGACACCGTAGATGGATTCAGGAGCTAGATAAATTTTAGAATAGGTATATTTTCGGCCATCTAACAGCCTTTTTGTTCGTCGTGAATAGTATTTTTCGGCGGTGAATCGTCACCAGTTCCCGAAGTTACTATCTTGATTGTTTGGATCCTCTGAATACGTTTTTGAGGTCAATTGATCAAATAGAGATTGAAAAAGTACATTTTAGGGCTGTCCATTCTGTAGCCCTTACCTATGAGTAGATAATACTTACTATAACATAATTTCTAGTTATTAATTTAATATGTCTATATGAGACATTACTGTTGATGTGAAATTTATTTTTATTTATGAACATGTATTTCAAAACATAGCTCATAGTATAAATATTAGAAATGTAGGACAAGCATCATACATACGTTATTTTTATACTGATTGAGCATACTCAAAAATTATGTTGGTTTATGTTGATGTTGCTATTTCATATAAATGGATAAATGATTTTATGAGGCATATGTGTGGACCTTTGAATCTAAATGTGTAAGTTAAGTTGATGTTGTTGTGGCTAATGTTGGTTAGTGAGTATATGATTTTCTGGAAGGGATATGACATTTTTGTTTATCTTGCATTTGGACTTTTGCTTGATTGATTGTGTGCGGGCTTTTTGCCTAATGGATGACTGTATAGGCTTTTGCCTGATGGATGAATTGTGCGGGCTCTTGCCTGATGGATGCGGGCCTTGGCCTGATGGATGATTGTGCGGGCTTTTACCTGATAGATAATTGTGCGGGCTTTTACCTGATGATTCCTGATTGATGGTGAACACTCTTTTTGTTGCATGCTTGAAAAATGACTATGGATCTGATTGTATTTATTTATATAATATCGTAACATTGATATTATGTATTTTGATACTGAAACTTTCTTGTTATTGATCTTTCAAACATATGATGTATATGTCATTCATCTTTTTCTTGTTTTAAATATTTACTTGTGAAGGAAAAACTCGTGCCCTATTTGTCCTGTTTCCGTTATGGTAAGAATTACCTGCTCACTGAGTTGTCAAACTCACTACACGATATTTCTACATTTTTCAGATAAGAATATAGTCTGTCTCCTTTAAATAGTTGATCAGCTAGACGACACATTTTCTGAGCGAGCCTGATTTATTTTTCACAGCTCCCAGCTTTTGGTATATTTCGTATTTTGCACTCTAAAGATGCTCCATATAACATAGGCAAGATATCAGCTTCTATATTACATAGTATTTGTGTATGTTTTAAGATAATTGAAATTATATAGTATAGAGGTTAAGTTTTCAAATGAATATGTAATTATAAGTTGATTACAATTTATCTTAATTGTGAGAAAGTCATTTATATGTATAAAGAAAGAGGCTTACGAGACGAGATTATTCTCAATACCCGTGCCGTTACGTACTCCTAACTTGGGGTCGTGACAAATTTAATATTGATACTAAGTAAGAAATTAAATTGATTCTCTGATAACAACACCAAAATCTTGTTTGTCAATTATTACAACTATGCTAGTGCATGTATAGTGACTGTAATATAATGATTTGAGAATATGATTGTATTCCATGAGGAAACAAGTAAAATCCTAATAAACTACTATAGCTCAACCTCTCAACTTTATATAAACAACCAATTAACTAATTACTATGCAAAATTACTAATATGCAACTACAACTAATATACAAAACCAACTATGAGTGAATGACAACCTAGGAATATTAATTCCACTTATCCCTTCACTTTTACCCCTTTTTATTATTTGTTTTAACATCTAGAATTGCTAACCTAACCACTTGATTATTTGTAAATCCCTTTCAGGATAGAGAAATGTAATTATACCCAATATAGACCTCTAAAAATGACAAGCAATTGAGTAACAATTTAGAAACTAAGAATAAACTCACAAAGGCTATGCAAGGTATGTACGTATATTTCTATCCATACACATGGATTAACAATTACACTTTTAAGCTAACAAATATTAATCTTGAGCTATTTAATTCAATGGTCTAGTCAATTAATTACCTTAATCAAGAAGAAGCAATTGTACCCTAATCATCTAATTGATCGCAAAGCAAAAATAAACATTAAGAACTGAATTGAATAAACAACTTATAAAAATTAAAAATAGATAATGAAAAGGTATATAAATAAAACTACTAGAAAAGATCCATCAAATCCCTATAAAACTAAACTAAATATAACTACTTCTCAAAACAAAGCACAAGAGAAAGAAGACATGAATAGCAAGAAGAAATAAATAATAGGACTTCCACAGGCCTTCAACATCCATCTTTCAAGAGCTCTTGTAAATCAATAAATTTCTCCTTTCTTTGGAGTCATTATAGTCCCTTTGACACTAGAGAAGTTTTCTATGAAGTTGTCCTAGGTTTTCTACTTATATTAGGGGTGAACAGATAGAGTTTCAATGTGATTAGGAGTTCTTCACAATGTAAGGCTACAATCCAAGGCTGCGACTTCCTAAATGTTGCACAAATTTTGCATACTGTCAATTTCGAATACGATAACTTCTTATTTGAATGGAGTTATGGGGTCCACAAGATAACACTAGAGAGCTCTTTTCATGTTTATCATCATAATGACCATTATTTATCCTATTGAGAACATTTCCCTACTCTACCATCTAAATTTTAATTGTTGGAGGACTGATTAACAAAATTTTAATTGTTGGAGGATACCTTTGCAAATTTGGTTATTTATATTTTGACCCCAAAACTTTTTAAAATTTCATTTCCACCCATAACATAAATTCTCATATTTTTACCATATAAATTCCCATAACTAAGTAATAACTAAACAATTTTTTTTAGCTTAATAGCACCCTTCTCTAACTTGTAGTAATTTTTTCTTAAATTTAGGATTATCACATCATGCATTTGCTTGTCCTAAAGAAAATAGGAAGACCTAAAGAAAGATATAATACTCTACAACTTTATGAAGAATTGAAACAATGAAACTCAAGGTGAATAAAAAATAGATAACAAGATGAAGTGGAGAGTGAAAAAATTTAAAGAATAAGTGTTTCCAAAATCCTTAGAAATTGCTTTAATATCTAAATTAAAATTAAAATATGGGTATAATTTAAGTAACCATTTAATCTAAATGCAAAAGTCATTTTTGGATGGATTTCTCGTTTGTGTGTTCATAATCTCTTTTTTCAGTTATTACATGCAATTAGATAAGTTTATGCTAATGCAACAATCAAAATGGCAACCAAATTCCACAAGTTTGTTTTTAATCATTTTCTCTATTAATGTAGACTACAATTAACTAAGGATCATTAGACCTTTATTAAGCTTGTAACAAAAGGTGAGGGTGAAGGTGGGATATAGGATAAAATTTAGGCTTAATTCACCTTAAGAACTTTCTAAAGTTGTTTTATCCTAAACTTTTTTTCCCATTTCTACCTTTTTAAGAGCCAATTCTTTTTTTCCTTCTAGTTACCCTCTTCTTGGAGTTCTACCTGTCTTTTTTTTTCCATTCATACTCATAATTTCTTTTCTTTTTCTACTATTATTTGATTTTTCTTTTTCTCTTATAGCTCTCCTTCTTCTTTCCTTCGAATTTTTCATTCATGAACATGCCTAATAGGTGAAGGGTCTTTCACGAGCAATGTGACGCCTCCTCTCAAACCTCAAAAATCTAGATCGTAGAATGTTCCTTATTATCTATAAATTCTTGGCAATGACCACCTAGCTCATACCTTAACCTATTCACTTATATTGTTTGTTATCATTCTTGGGAAAACGTAAAAGTGCTTCATACTATCCCAAGCATTTTCAAATTTCATTTCCTGATAGGCAACTAGCTAGGTATGATATGCATTACTTACATCTTGAAGGATCTCATGCCATAATGGAAAGGGGTACAGTCCATAACTTATATTACATCACATTATAAGCTATCTAACAGGGACTTGGCACTTAACTAAGCTATCCCACGTAAATATTACACATCCAAAGAAACTACAATCATGATCATATGAGTCAACCTTGAGACCCCTGTTGCTCATGTAACATCCCTAATTTCATTTCTTTTATTTATAATTTAATTAAGGAAATAAAGTTTATTAGACAATATTTTAGATATTTAAGGAAATATAATCCTTAGAAATTCTTCACCTTATGTATATGCATAGAAAATGTTTCTAACATTAAGAGAACAAATAAAGAGGGAAAACCTAATTCGAGAACTAGGGTTACTAAGTTTAAAATCTTTACCCATACATTGGGCTTTTACCTATGGACACTTCATATAGAGTTTTTTCACTTCACATAAGTTTCTAGCAAGCCCATTGAATAACCTAAGCAAGAAATAAAATATAGACTTGAACTAAGATATAGTAATTGGACCGATAGCCCAAAAATTATGAAAATGCGACCAGGCCCTCCAAGAAAGATAGAATTTTATCCAAAGCAAAGAAAATGGGTAGGAATAAGCCCAAATTCAAGAAAAAATAAATAAATTAGGCGATGATATAATAATGTAATAATAATAAAGATTAGGTTACATGGCATTAAGACAAAAATTTAGCAAGTGGTGTGATTCTACATTCATAATTTTGGCAAGTGGCAAGATAATACAAGGCTTTAGGACAAAAACATCTATATCCTACACTCATAATTTTAGCAAGTGGTATGATAATACATGACATTAGGACAAAACATTCCTATCCCACACAAATAATATCAACCAAATAATGGAGATTCAAGGGCTAGAAATTTGCCACCTAAAAAGGCAAACCTATCATACTTGTTTAAGATAAAAGAAAATGGAAATGAATCCCTAAATCAAAGGGACCTTGTCCCTTATCTTAAGAACATATCAACATAATTTTCAAAATACAAATCTCCTTTTCCTATGCATATCTTGACTAAGGAAGAGGAAGACAAGAACATAAGTTGTTTATTTTTCAAAAATTCAACAAAGTGTATCCTAATTGTCATAAGGTAGACCCATGATCATAAAAGGTGTATTATTTGGTGGTCTATTTAAGCAAAACCCACCCCTACAACATTTTAATTTCGTCCAAGTGAGGAAGAGAGAGAAATAGAAGCAAGGTAGAGTAAGGAAAGGAGAGAAAGAGTGGAGAAGAAAGGAAGGAAGAAGAAGGAGAAGTTTAAAAGGTTAAGTACTCAAGGTAAGTTACCTTAATCTCCACTTGAACTCATTTTTTTTCTTCATCCTTAAGGTTCAAAAACTCACCCTCCTTCTCTTACCTAAGCTGCTAGAAAAGCTAAGGGAAGGGAGGAATCTTGCTACTTCTTTCAAGAGGAAACAAGAAAACCAATTCACTAAGTGAGTTAGGGAGATTCTTAGGTAAGTTTAACAATATTTCTTTTCGAAGAAAAGCTTTGAAATTTGTAACATCTATATGGGAATTTGATCTTAGAACTTTGATGATTGGTCATGGATGTTGCTTTATCATGTTACATATTGATCTTGCATGTGATGTATGTTTGAATACTTAGGCTAGTTTAGATCGTTCTGCATAGGTATGGCTCTGGGTGGTAAAACTTTAAGCTTTGATTTTTAAAATTCTGGGAAGAATCGCCAAGGAATTAAAATACATGGTTAACATGAAAAATGTAGATATATGTCTCACGGATATTTAGCCACTGAAATTACTCAATTTGAAATTCACATGAGGCAGATATTAGCTGATTAGTAAGTAGAGGTTAGAAAATGGTTAATCAGGGAATAATCTGTTTGGAAATCTTCAATTTTTGAATTTTTGGGAATACTCTGTAGGGAATTAAAATAACTTGTCAACATAACAATTATAGATATATGGCTCGCGGATATTTAGCAACTAAAATCACTCAATTTTGATTTCAAATGTGGGAGATATAGTCAGATTAGTAAGTAAAGGTTAGAACCTACCCGAGAAGAAATAATTTTGAATTTAAGGGAATAATAACACCAAGATTTATTACTATTTGGCTGATATGATTAACATAATAGTTTTAGATAATTGTCTTCGATTTCCATAGACACCAAGATTACCTCAATCGGACTTAAAATGAGGGAGTTATGCTCTGATTAGTGAGCAAAGGTCACAGAACACGGTCAGGCCGTGTTCTGGGTGCTTCAAGCACGGGTTAGCCGTGTTTGGGGTTGTTTTTGAGTACATTTGAAGTATTTTTAAAGCGTGGCCGTGTCCTGGAACATGGCTAGACCGTGTTGGAAGCTGGTGAAGCCTATTTTCAACATTTTTCTACCCTAGATGAACCTCTTTAACTATAGGGTAATAGTAGAAATCAAATTGGAGAACAATGCTCTATAAATTTGTAAGAACATGTGTTGGAAATGATATAAATAAGAAGAAAATGACTAAACGCCAAGCATAAAGAGAAGGTTAGATATGATGAAAATCTGCATCAAGAAAATAAAGAAATAAAATTAATATTTAAAAAAGAAGATGAATCTTATAAATGAAAATAATAAATGACTAGTATATGTCATAGCCATTGCCATTGTATGAACTTCTTACTATCTTAAGTGTGAAATGTTGACATGGAAATATTTTATAAAGTGATATTTGAAATGGTTATGTTTATGGCATGATTACCAATGATTTTTGGTAATAATTATATTTTGTTAAACATACTTGTTATTGAAAGCATATTTTTGGCTATCATTGTGAAAAGAAAAGAAATGAGCACGGTCACATGGCAATCCGTGTGGTGCACCAGTAGGGGACACCCTACCAACGGTTATGAATATGTTAATGAGAAAAGAAAGAGAAAGTGTCCCATGTCGGACGGAGTGAGATAAGCCCGTACCGGAGAGTAGAAAATACTCACCCTGACCGGAGTAGCTTGATATGAGAATAAATTGATAGTCATTATATGATCTTCTGAAAATAATCAATCCTGTCATACATGTCATTACTGTACGATTCTCATATGCATAGATATAGTGCATTCATGTGACCAAAGTTATTTACTGTAGTTTATACAGCTGAACATGACGTGATGACTATATTGATAATGATTTATTGTTGAACCTACTGGGATTTAATTCTTACTATATTTTCATATCATGTTCAGAAGAATAATTATGCAGATTTTCTCAATGACACTTATTATTTCCGTACGGTGGATTGAGGTGCCCTACCTTGGGCAACTACCAGTTATATCAGATGTAGCTGTAGTAGATGTGACTGAGATTCCGGTGGAGGTGCCACCCGCACCAGTGTCCCCGGAAGTAGTCGACATAGATGATTAGAGTTAATATGTATCTTTGTAGAAATATTTGTAAAATAATGGTGTGTAGTTTGTAAAATAATGGTGTGTATGGAAACTCAATATTGTATCACTGTTAATAACAATTATGCTTGGTTAAAGTGATTATTATTACGAGTTAAGTGGTTAGAATTAAAGTAGTAATAACTTCATGTAATTTTACAAATATAAAAAAAAAAAATTTTGTTACATTTACATAAATGGAGTTGTTACAGCTCACTTCTTGTTGGAGTATTTGGAATGTGATTATGTGGACATAAAAAGTGATATGACATTCTCAATAGCTAGCAAGTTTTTCAGAAAAATAGTGCACATTCCATTCCTTAAAACATCTTAAATTATTTCACTGAAATATAAGTACTGACCATACATCATACATACGGCATCTTGGTCACACGGACCCATAACATCATGGTCTACTTACCCAATGCAGTCAAATGCGACCTTACTTGCAAAGGGCTATGCATCTCCTATTATTGGCCAATCGTGAGGGAAATGAGGCTTACTTGGCACCCTTTTGTGCACCCTCTTAATTCCCAAGAATGCATACATAACATATCTTTAGACCATCATTCATC
This sequence comes from Gleditsia sinensis, assembly GCA_037074535.1. Lineage (NCBI taxonomy): Eukaryota > Viridiplantae > Streptophyta > Magnoliopsida > Fabales > Fabaceae > Gleditsia > Gleditsia sinensis. Next base: position 44,491,078 of record CM073472.1, on the reverse strand, counting down.
ATAGCATAAAAGTCAGGAAATTAGTGAAAATTCATAATTTCAAGTTCATAAGCAATAAGAGTGTTTTAAGGAAAAGCTAACTACCTCAATTCCAGCACAATCACTTCCTTTCCAGGCTGCCAAGGTTACTACCAGCAACTCAAACTAAAACATGTAAGAGTTCTTGGTTAATGCATGCATATTAGTACCTAAAGTCATAAATCTCTAGTTTAAAAGCTTCTGCTCCTCAAAACAAGATTATGATTTTGTTGAGATTTGGGGTTATTATTAAATATGACAAAAGTCCTCTAAAAATTATAAAATTTCCTATGAAGGTACCTTTACATGTGTATTTTGTTTCATAATTCTCTCAGCCATTAAATCTTCCATTCAACTCTAAACACTACCTCCATACCCAGGACAGTGCAATTTAGTTTCGGTTCCATTTATATTCTGTTTTGCATCCATTAGGATTAGTAAAAATTCATGATATTTTATATGAAGTATCCTATATATGTTATATAATCACCATAAAAATTTCAAGTAAAAAATAATTCATTTGTTCCCTCGAATATCCCAAGATTTAAGACTGTTCCCGGTTATGGCCTGTTCTACCTCATTTCCTGCCTACCTAATTCATATATTTTTTTTATGTTTCTTAACTTACTCATAATTTTCTAAAATTTGGTGGGATCCTTAACTAGTATCCCTATAACATGTCATAAAATTTTCATACAAAAATGAAACATCTAAACCCTTCAATATTTTGTCTTTCCATCAACAGTCTAAACTATCCATCAAATTGTCCTCAACACTATTTTAATTGTACAAGACCTAGTTGTAGATTCTCAAAAATCATGAAAATTTCCAAAATTGATTATGAACAGTTTAAGAATCATCTCACCAAAAATTAGAGAATTTAAAGGCCATTTACTAAAGTTACTAAACTAATCTTTTCGGGTGCAAAAAGGTTTCTATTATCTTAACCTAACTCTCCTATACTCTATGACCTTTACTCATTAATCAGACCCTAACTAACTCATATGAACTCAAAATTTTGTGATTCCAGTGGCCATGTGACCGTGAGAAATGTATCTACAACTTTCATTTTAATCATGACTTCATATTCCTTATGGAGTAGGCCCAAAAATTCAAAAAAGAAGCTATTTTTCACCAGCCTAGATTCCAGACCCGATTCTAACCTCTCATACTCCCTGGAGTATAACTCTATCATTTTAAGTCTGATTGATGTGATTCCAAATGCTATGCAAAGCTAAGACCTTTGAACATGTTTTCATATTTTAGACAAAAAGTCATCCATGTAGGCTCGAAAATTAACCTAATAAACTCAAAATTAGATTTTTATAAGAAGCTAGACTTACCTTATGTAAACCTACTCCTATGGCTCTCAATTTGCAGCTTCCTTCTCCTCTTGGTTTCCTTTGCAACTTAGCCACGTTTCTTGCACCAAATATGGGTTGATCAAGGCTTCAAATCTCAACACTCACTCTCACTCTCACTGCCTTATGCTGAGGGAAGGAAACTCTTAATTCTTTTCTCTGGTTTTTCCACTCTCTTCCTCCTCTCTCAACCTCCTTCTTCTTCTTGGCTACCCTCTCCCTCTTCCTTCCTCTTGCCGCTTGAGTTTTTGGTTACTTCCCTTTCTCATTTTTTTCTGTTGGCGTGAGGCAAGTCCAGGAATTTCTGCTGCAACCAAAGATGCAAGCTGTTGGGCGCTAAAGGTTGCTGGAATCCCTTGGATTTTGCAGGGCAGGGAGTAGGTTTTTTGCTGTCTCTCCACATGGGTTATTGCATGAATAACTCTATTATATTATGCTGAAAGGGTGGCTATTGTTTTACACGTAAGAGGGACCTAGGCTGCCAAGAAAAAACTGCTGCAAGATGCTCTGTTTTCCTGGCGTGAAGCTGCTGCAGGTGTGTGAGTTTCTGCTACATGTGGGGCAAGGTTTTCTGCTGGGTTTTGGTGGAGCAAGATGGCGTGTTTTCCTACTGGCATGTGGGATGTTTTTCTGCTTGGTTTAGGAGCAAATGTATCGTGAGGATGCTGCCATCTGGGTGTGTCTTTTTCTGCTTGATGTGGCACTGATTCCTGCTGTTTAATGGAGCAAATGTGGCGTGCATTCTGCTGGGCAAGATGGCTTGTTTTCCTACTGCCATGTGGGTGTGTTTGTCTTCTTGGTTTAGGAGAAAGCGTGGGATGTTTTTATGCTGAATGTGGAGCAAGGTTGGGTGCATGTTTCAGCTTATATACGTGCATGTGTTTTTTTTTTTAACCTACCAAAGCTGTTATGTTTTTGTTTCAATACACATGCATGCATGGGTGGCTATATCTGTTATGCTATGCATGGCATAAATGAGAGAAATGCATATATATATATATATATATACACACACACGTAAAGCTCCTCCTTTTGCATGTGTAAATATATATATATAATAATGTGTATGGTGGAGGTGAAAGGAAATATGTATATATATTTATATAGCATCACATAATGCTTCTTCCTTATTATTTTTCTAATCCTAAATTAATAGCATACTAAGGAATATATTTGTATCCTATTCCTCTCATTTATGCTCCAAAAATATTTTATTTATATTACTTCTAACCATGAAATGGTACCACATTTTTTGTAAAGATTTTTATTGTCATAAACTACCCATTTTAATCCTTGTTCATATATGTCTTAATTGATCACTAATCCTAGACTAGTAATGTCTAAAAATATGTATTTATGTTCTCTCTCCATCCATTATAATCCTAAGAATTTTTATTTATGTGATTCAACATTAACTATGTCACCTATTTTATACTTGCTTTAAAATCATATAACTAAGCATCTTAATCACTTGTCATATGTATTTTCTACTCATCCTTAAATTTATCTAACTTTATTAGAGGCTTAGGATGTTACAAGCAATTCATTGGCTAAGGCTTTGATTAGGCAATTCAAATAAAAGAGGGATAAACACTAAGCTCAAATGGGGTAACTTAGAACAATGCATGCACAATGTTAGGCTTAAAAGGCTCAAACAATCTAAACAATACCTAATTCATGTCTTTAACTAATGTTGTCTAAGATTTTTCCTCAAGAATGAATTAAACAAATTACAAGGTTATGTGAATAATAGGCAAAAACATAATCATTCATGGAAATCTCATTCCCAGAAATATAACTTTCTTGGGAATAAAACATTCCGAGAACTAAATGCCACCTAAATTGTCATTAAATAATTAGTAAGAGATCATGTGCTAAGTTTTTATTTCTACCACAACCTACAATAAAATTCACACATGAACTAAAATTTATTGAAAAAAAATATCTTTATTTTATTAAATTTTTTAATAATCCACAACTAATATCCTCATTGGATAGGGGAAAACACTTAATTTGCAAAACAATTTACAATTTTTCAAGTAAGAACAGATCAAGAAAATTCTATAATTTTTTATATAATTAAGAGTGAATAAGAAAATTGAATAGAAAACTAGCACTTAGACTCATATGAAAAGAATACCTCTTCCCTAAACATCATATAAACAATAAAAATTGAAAATTTTTTTTATCAAACTTTAAAACTCGAAGAGAATCATTCCTCCCTAAACATAAATTGAACATTGTCTTCAATGTTTAGAAAATAACAAACCTAAGAATCATGAGAATAAGAGAACTCCTTTGATAGGTGTAAATAGGATGGGGCTAAATTGCTACACTACTTCTTCATTCTTCTTTTCTAGGTGATCAAATGTCAATATTTTTTCAAATTTATTCACATCTTAACTTGTAAGAAATAACTAGCTCTTTTGGAAGCCATTAATAACTTTTACAAATAATATAACAATAAGCGTACTAGGTGACCCAAAGGTCACTCGCCCAAACTTACTTTCTAGCACATGAATCTTTCAACAACCTTAACACTACATACTAGCAACAACACATTAAAATCATGACACCAACTAATAGCTAATGATCAAGAAAAATTCTAAAGTGCCTACCCTATGGTTTCACTAGTGTAGTGTGATGAATGATTTTTGTACTCATAAATTAAATATTTCTATCTTATCTTTTTACCTTAATTAAGTATTTATCTCCCTTATTTGTCTTTAGTTTTGTGTATTTTTATAGATAAAGATAAGAATAGGAAATTGACTCAATTGGAGGAATCAAAGCTAAATTGTGATTCTTTAAAAATGATGTCTATAAATCAAGCAGGTAAAATAAATTCATTAAGGATGGCAGAGTAAGGAGCATTATCTTTTTGTCTCTTGAGACGCATTCTAATGGATATATGCATCAATTCAATCTTGATTTATGACCACATTTCTAAAAGAATCGAAACATAAAGATTCAAGGCAAAACACTCAATGTTAAAAATTTGTTTGCTGCTTGCTTTTCAACTTGATTTTACTACAGTATTTTGGCCGTATCTCAGAAAATATGTATATACTATGTACGAAATTTAGTAGATGAATAGCTGACATAATTTCATACAACTTTCATGTTTATGTGATCAGCAAATTTAGATATCCAAAGGGCCGAAATTGGGTTAGAACAGAACATGTTTACTGTTGCAGTCCAGTCCAACCTTACTGTAGTATTTGGGCCATATTTCAGCAAATACATATTTAATGGAAACGAAATTTTGTAGGTGAATAGAAGATATAATTTGCTACAACTTTCATATTCAAGTGGTCAGCAAATTCGGACACTAAAAAGGCCGAAATTGGGCTAGAACCGAACCTGTTTACTGTTTCAGTCCAGCCTGACCTTGTTATAGTGTTTTGGCCATAAATCACAAAATACGTGGCCAATTTTTGTCTACCTTATATGGATGGAAAGATAATGAAAATATCTACAACTCTTATGTTGATTGGATGAGCAGATTCGGTGTATATCAAGGCGATATATCATGATGAATTTCGAGACACCTAATGCAACACTATTGTCAACTTTAGTGCAATTTGCTACCCACCATTTTTGTCACCTACTTCCCTTGTTTTGTCTATAAATAGAGACATATTGTGAGCTAAAGGGGGGATAAAGGCTGAAGAGGGAGCTTGGGAAATCTTTGTAGAAATTCTAAGTGTTTGTAATCCTTTTCTCTCTTTATATATTTTGTATCTTTACTTTCTTTCATAAATTTTATCATGCTTTTTCATCTTTCATTTTGCTTTCTTACCTTGATTATGGAGAACTAATCTCCTAATGCTAAGGTGAAAGGGTGAAACTCTTGGTAAAAAAATAATAATTTATCTAACTCTTAATTTTAATGTTTATACTTGATGTTGTATTTATCTTCTTATTTATTTTCTTGTTATTTACTTTCTTAGATGATGGCTTTATTGCCCCTCTGTTATTTATTTTTTGCACTTTTATTATTTACTTTCTTGTTATTTACTTTTTTAGAGGATGGCTTTGTTGTCCCTCTGTTATTTATTTTCTTCACTTTTATTATTTACTTTCTTGTTATTTAATTTCTTAGAGGATGACTTTATTGCCCATTTGTTATTTATTTTCTGTACTTTTATTATTTACTTTCTTGTTATTTACTTTCTTAGAGTATGGCTTTATTGTCCTTCTATTATTTATTTTCTGTACTTTTTGTATTTATTTTCTTGTTATTTCTTTTCTCAATAGCTGGTTTTACCGCCTACTTTATATTATTATTATTGACTTTGTTTGTATATTTTTATTTTAAATTTTGTAAAGTGCAAATTTTGATACATTATAGACAATCGTTGGCACAATAAATACTTGAATTATTGTAGACAATATGATTGGCACGATGTATACTTGAATCCATTTTACAAAAGTTATTTACTATTAGTAATGCAATAAAAGAAGGCAAATACACTTCATCTATAAACCAAAGCGCATTTAATGTAATATCTTCCGAATGGAACCTCATTTACGTGAGGATTCCATTTGAATAATAAAAGAGTTAAAATTTATTATTATTTGATGTACCAAGAGTGGATCCCCTAACCTTAGCATGTTTCTTACTTTGAATACATTCATATTTAATTTTGGTATTTTAGTTCTTTACAAACTCTGTTCAGTACTCTTCTCACAAAACAAACATTCTGGAAACTAGGTTAGAAATATTTATTTTGGATCTGAATTAAATTTTCTCAATTGGCAATCCTCGTGGGATCGACCTTGCATACCACTAAATCTATACTCCAATAGATTCGTGCGCTTGCGAGTTTTAATAAAAATAACAACAAGTTTTTGGCGTCGTTGCCGGGGATTCCGACGGAAAAGCTAATTAGATCCAGGTAAGTAAAATTCTTCCACTAGTTATTATTTAGAATATTTTTTTTTTGTATAGAAAATTTTGTGATTGTTTTTATTGTATTTTCATTTTGTTACTTGTAGTTAATGTTGTATATATATTTTACTAAGTTGTAAAATTATCCTCTTTTATAATTGTGTTATATGCTATTAGAAATATTTGTTTATAATTTTTCTTTTAGTTTATGCGTGTTTGGAAACGTGATAAAGATCAACGTTTTGTTAGGAAAAGTTTAGACATTAGATTTTGTTGAGACATCATCAAAAATGGAAGAACAAGTTGTGCATGAGAAAACTCTTATGGAGTACTTCTCACCTGTCATAGCCAATACTCCATCTTGCATAGTTTTGCCACAAACTACTGCAACTCACTTTGAACTCAAACCAGCCATACTTCAACTTTTACCATCATTTTATGGTTTGGAAAGAGAAGATCCATACATGCATGTGAAGGAATTTCTTGAAATTTGTTCAACATTTCGCTTTCAAAATTTCAATGATGAGTCAATTAGGCTTAAAATGTTTCCATTCTCATTAAAAGATAAAGCTAAAGCCTGGTTGAACTCCCTTCCTACAGGAACTATTACTAGTTGGAATCAATTGGTAAAAAAGTTTCTGACAAAATTTTTTCCCATGTCTAAAACTAATGCCCTTAGGAGAGAAATTTCTGATTTTTGCCAAAAAGAGGGTGAACAATTTTTTGAATGTTGAGAAAGATTTAATGATCTTCTTTTGAAATGTCCTCATCATGGTTTTGAAATTTGGAGATTGGTGAAATATTTCTATGATGGTTTAACTTCATCAAACCGTCAAATGATCCAAAGCATGCATGGTGGGAGATTTTTACAATTGAATGAGGGAGAAACTTGGGAATCCTTAGGATCTTTATCTGAAAATTCTCAACATTGGAACTGCATAGATTCCAGGGATAAGAAGTCTCAAACACACAAAAAGGGAGGAATTTATGAGGTGAGTGATGACACAGATGTGAGAATTGCCTTAGCTAGCCTGACTAAAAAGGTTGAAGCTTTAACTTTAAGCCACACTCTGAACCCTTCTACCAATACTAGGATAGAGGCATGTGCTTTATGTTCTAGTACATCTCACAGTACACAATGTTGTCCATCCATACCAGCTTACCAAGATGCATTCTCTGAGCAAGTCAATTCTCTTCAATTTCCATCTACTCACTTGGTAAGGGCTCCGAGTTGGACAGCCCTAAAATATACTTTTCCAATCTGAATTTGACCAAATAAGCTTCAAAAACGTGTCCGGAGGGTCCAAAAACCTAAGAAATGACTTCCGGGGCTTGGTCAACGTTAAGGGTACTGTTCACAGCCAAAATCACTATTCACCGCACTATTCACAGCCGGAAATCACTATTCACCGCCCTACAAAAAGTTACCAAATCACCAAAACAAATTCATATCCTAATGTTTATCAAGCTTCTGAACCCATCTACGGTGTCAGATTTCTAATTTGAGGTCTCTAAGTAAGAGTTTCAGAATTTACCTTTTACCGAGATTTTCTACTTCAGATCTACAGCAATTCAACAACTGATTTAAAAAAATGATTGGTCAAAACTGTAGTATTCTTCGTCCTGAATCCAGTGGTACCCTCAGTTTTGAAATCGGAGGCCAGTAAGCACTCCAGATCTAGAAAGAAAAATGGAGGTTACTATTCATTACTATTTATCACTATGCGTTTCTCTCGATTTTCAGATTTGCAGAACGTCTCCTCGGTTTCCTTCTTCCTTCCTTTTATCTTCCTTTCTTTTCTTTTTTAAAAAAATAATAATTAATTAATAATAAGATTTTCTTTTATATAAATTCCGTTTTTCATCCAAAAATATCTCAAAATTTTTTAAAAATTTACATTCTTATAAACCTTTAGTTAAACTCTTAAATTATGACCAAATGGTTGTTGGTCCAGTGGTGATTGGGGCTGGACTTGGTAGGGCGAACAACGTGTTCGATCCCCCGCAACGCCTTTGGGAGGGGGCTAGAGCCTAACCACCCAGAACTGACCCCCGAATAGGATTAGTCCCATCCCGGTAATGGGGTGGGGGATACCTGGATTCACACAAAAAAAAAACTCTTAAATTATTATTTTTCTCGATAAAAATCTCAATAAAACAAATTACAAAATAAATATCTTTATACATAATAAAAGGAAGAATATTTTTAAAAATATGAAGAAAAAAAATTCATTAGAGGTCAGTATAATTATTCAAAACAACACAATAATTATTTTACTTAAAAGTCTACTGACTTTTAGCAAAACATAATTATTTTTAAACAAATAAAAATATATTTATTTCAAAATAAAAATTACGCGTCAAAACCTAAATTTTCATATTTCCTTTATACTTCTTTAACCCATGTAGTAAATATATATATTTTTTACAGTTCTTATCTCTATTTTCGAAATTATCTCTTTTATTTTAAATTTTTTTTAATTAAAATTTTCGTTAAATTTTACGGTTATTACACAAATGGCATGAGTTTCATTACATTAGGTGGCTTTTAGGGTAATTCATCTGTTCAGAATTAAAGGGTATTAATCCTCATAATGACCCTCTCCACAGTTAGCACAAGAAATAAAAGATCTTTAAATCGAAGAAATATCCAAGTTGTTTAACTTGCATTCTGATTCCTCTAAAGCTTATTAAAGCTCCAAAGTGTGCGTACCTAAAACTGATTCTAAAAATGTTTGAATTAAAGTTTGGATAATCGTATATTTATATCAACTAAGAAATTAAATTGACTTCCCAACAAAGACCTAAAACTTATTTTTTAGTTATTATAACTATGTAAGTACATGTATCGTGACTGTAATATAGCGGTTTGAGTGGAGGATTTTATTCCACAAGAAACCAAATAAAATCCTAGTTAATTGACAAAGTTCAACCTCCCAGCTTTATCCAAATAGCTTATTAAATTATTAATATGAAAATTAAATAATATGGAAAACTAATTATAAATTATTAATAGCCTAAGAATATCAATTAAATCAATTCCTTTACTTGAGTCTTACCCCTTTTTTATTATTTATTTTGACATATAGAATTTCTAACCTGAGCACTTAATTATTTTTAAACCCCTTTTAAGATTGATAAAAATAATTATTCCCAAGATAAACCCCCAGAAATGACAAGTAATTAAGCAATAATTCAAAAACTAAGAACAAGCTCACAAAGGCTACGAAAGATATGCATGTATATTGCTATCCTTATACATAAATTATCTCTTTCATATATAGGATACTAAAGATTAATCTTGCATTATCCAATTCAATGGTCTAGTCAATTAATTACCTTAATCAAGAATAACCAATTGTACCATAATCATCTAATATATTGCAAAGAAAATAGAAGTGTTAGGAAAAAAATTTAACAAATGAATCATAGACATTAAAAGAAAATAAGAGAAATGTATCTAAATCAACCTACATGAAATGATCCATCGAATCCCTTGAAAACTGAACTAAAGCTTAACTACTTCTAAAAAAGGCACAAGAGAAAGAAAACATGAATAGAAAGAAGAAAGAAGAAAAAAAATTATTGGGACTCTCTCAAGCCTCCAACTTCAATCTTTCACAAGATCTTATAAATGAATGCCCCTTATTTTAAAGCTATTTTGGTCTTTTGGGACTATAGATGTCTGTTATGTAGTTACCCTAGGTTTCTTATTTATATTAGGGGAGATAGATATTTAATGTGATTAGGAGTACTTCATTATGCAAGGTTGTGGCTTCTTAAATGCCACACACTTTTTGTACATTGTTGACTTAAAATGCCATAACTTTTGATCCAAGTGATGTTACGAGGCTAATAAGGTATCACCGGAAAGTAATTTTTGTGCCCATAATCAGAATAAACATTAATCATCCAGTTGAGATAATTTTACTAGTAAAAAACTTTTCTTTTTAACCACTGAGCTTTAACCTATAAAATTGTATAAACTTAGGTCAGATACCTATCAATAATTAAAACCAATCAAAAGCTCTCTAATTTATTTAATTTACTTAAGAATAAGAACTATATAAGGATAGAAATTAAGCCTAAATAACTATCTAATTGAGATTTATCAATTACCTTGCCAATTAAACTACATTATTAGTTTTTTATAATCAGTTAGTACATGACCTAATATTTTCAACCACTGTACCCCAAGAACCATGTTCATACCATCCATATCTAGCATGAAGAAATCCATTGTAATCCAAAATCTACCTGGTTGTACTTACTTTTGCACCTTATGAACTACCTATTTCTAATCATAACCTTGAATTCTAGTATAGATTCTAACAACAATCCTAACTTCTTGACCATTTTGTTCCTTAGAAAGTTATGAGTGCACCTTGCATTTACTATGATTACACATCCCTTGACAACAATCTTGGATTGTTGCTACCAAGAACAATCAGAAAGTCATTCCAAGAAACTTACACTTATGGTTTTGTTGAACTAGAATTGACAAAAGTCAACAAAAAAGAATAGAAGAAACTACAAAATAATTTATACTGGTTCACCCAATTATGCCTACTTCTATTTTGAAGATCTTAGTAGCTCTTACTCTTAATCATAGCAACTCAATTGTACAATATTATAGTAGCAATTTCACATACATAAATAATGTCATAGTTAGAGTAAGAGTCAATTCTATAAAGAGTGGCAGTTAATACCAATACCTTTGTGAAACATAAAGAGGGGATTGATTGTCACAAAAAATTAATTAAAAAAATAAGTGAGTAAAGTGTAAATTGCAATAAAAGATGTAATGAAATTGAGAATGCATTGCTCAGGTCAACTTCCACCATCAGAGTATTCCATTGATCATCAATAAATATATTCAATTTATATTCAAATATTCATGGCATTTCATATATTAAACTTAATAATTTTATTATCAATTTCCATAGTCAGTGTGGGATTGTGAATATCAATTTTAGTTTTGAATGTTTTCAAAAATGTTTTTCTCAATAAAATAGAAGTGTTTTGATTCTTCTTTTCCATGTCAAGCACATTTAAATTAGCTGGAAAAAAATTAAATCATTCAATTTCACAAGTTCATCCTTAACTACCCCTTTAGGATAGATGTTCGATTTATTAACCAACTTACTGCATATCTAAATAGCACAAAGAGGTACCTAGTAAGAGACTTTTTGTTGTTGAAACAACCATCATAATTAGAATCCAAAAGGCCTTTTTCCCTATCTTCACCTAAACAATATTCTCCATACATCAAACTTAGATTATAGGATCCCTTTAAGTACCTTAAAACTTATTTAATTGCCTGTCAATGTTCTCTAGATGGCTTTGACATAAACTTACTCGCAAGGCTTGAAGCGTGGCCAAGTTAGGACTACTATAGACCATGGCATACATTATGCTCCCTATTACATTAGAATAGGTAACTTCTTCAATTTTATTGGTCTCTTCCTCCTCATTTTTAGCCTTGAGTGATGTAAGCTTCAAGTTTTGGGTTACAAAGCACTTATTAGTTTAGAGTAAGTCATTCCAAATAGCATGTCCTCCACATACAGTAGTAAATAAACAAAAACATATTTTTTCTTCTTCACATACATATAACTGTGATACTTGCTCCTTTCAAAACTATTTCTTAGCCTGAAGTCATCAAAGTACTTATACTATTGTCTTAGAAATTACTTTAAGCCATACAAGGCTTTCTTGAGGAGATAAACTTTGTCATTGCTTCCTTTTTTCCTTAAAACTTATTCAATCCCAGCATATTGAACATCTTTGCCAACCATTTAATGCTAACAATATTGAATATGCCTTGCTTCAAATAGATCAAAAAATGCAAATTCCCCTCGACCAGCTGGTCTTCTTACACTTTTCTATCAACATTTATGAATGACAGAGACATTGCTATCTTTTCTAAGGAAAGGCTAGCAACTTAACTTACTCAATCTTTCATTACACCAATTTCTAAAGGCCTGGTCCAATGATAAGTTCTGCGTTAGGTTACCATCGAATCTTAAAATGGAATTTACGTCATGAAGCTCTATCATCCAACAAGCTATCGTCAACTTTAGACCGATCAAACTTATGAAATGTGGCTTATGAAGTGGTGCCTAAAGTCCTAGTGAACATATTCCAACCTCTTTGGATGAATTGGTTAATCCATGTTCAGAATGCTTTCATCAAGGGACAGACAGTGTCAGATTCATATTATAATCCTGGTTTCTTACACAAATATACCGTCCAAATTGCTCGTTTAAATATTCCTTGAACCTATCGCAACAAGGACCTGTTTCAAACGAATTCAGCCATGTTCAGCTAGCACGACCCGTAGCATCCGGAAGGAATATACTATCCTATTAATCACTTCTACATTGGAAGACATGGAAAAAAGGGCATATATCAAAGTTTCTCTTCTCACAGATACTGAGAAATAAAAATTTTAAAAAATATAGAAAAAAATTAAAAAGAACACAAACATTTGCCTAATTGCCAATATTTATAAACAAGTATCGTGAACTCTGAATCAGTAAGCTGATTTTAATCAAACAGTTATACCATTACACTTTTCTATTATAAGCTCAAAAAAATAGGGAAGTGTCCTTCATACGGCTTGAGATTCATAATTAGAGCAATATAAAGCTTTCTATAAATTTTAATAATATTCTCTCAACACCATGACAACTTGTTCAAGCTATGACTTTTTAATAGACACGTTAGCCTTGGAAGCATTCATTGAGCTTTAATACGGAGAGGAAAGGCCCTCATCCACAGTCGTGCAACAGGAGTGACGATATCTCTTCCACTTGCAGTTTGGAAAAGGCTATTCAAAAGCTTGTGAAAAATAAAAAAATTTAATTGCATTTTTAATCTTATTATTTTAAAAAATGTATTAATTTAATTTTTTTATAATTTATAATACAAATTTAATTTTAACAAACAAATCAAAATAATTTTTCTGTTAAATTTATCACATATTATGCCATTAATTTATCACACATATATTATGTATACATCACTAAAATAACATATATTATATTTAATTATTTAAAAAAATATATTAACGATAGATTTAATAAAGTGACAGATTAACACTAAAATAAATTATTAATTTAATAAAAAAAATAATTTTAACTTATTTGTTAAAATTAAAATTGACAAATTTATATTAAAAATTAAATGAATACTAAATTGATGTATTAAAAATTTATATAGAAGAACTAAAAGTACAATTGAAAAAAAAATATGCAAGCAAAATACAAACATAAGTTCAAATTTGATGTGACCTCATGCTAACAACAATAGTCATGATAATTCACAAAGAAAAAAAAACTCTTTCATCTCATCTATTTTATTTTTATTATATAATTCTCCTTTCTATTTTAAAAAATTGTATGTCTCTTAAAATAAAAAATTTTCATACAATTAAATATATTTTAACTATTTTATTAGTTAACTATTATATTATTGTTTTCTTATATTATTTTTACCAAATTACTTTTAGAAAAATTGTATTTTAATAATATTTTTATATAATTACATCTCTTAAAATATATAGATAAGTTTTATAAAATAGTTTACAAATATATTAAATATATTATTTTTTTAAAATATATTTCAATTACTTTCGACGCAATCAAATAAAAATTTTAACATTTTTATATTACTTTTTTATATGAATCACTTGTATACAAATTACACCAATAAAATTAGATGATATAATTATAACAAAAAAAATGCAAAGTTTGTATAGGAATGCCAAAATAAAAAAATAAAAATTAATTTTTAAATATTAATTTGCTAATACTGCATTCATTATTTATCTTTATAAAATAACTATATTTTAACAGTATTTAATAATATTTTTATATAGCTATACTTTTTAAAATACACAAATAATTTTTATTAAATAATTTAATAAATATACCAAAAATTATTTAAAATATATATATATATTTCAATTACTTTTAATGTAATCAAAAAACAATTTCAATATTTTTATATTATTTTTTTAAATGAATCATTCATATACAGATTATACTATTAATATTATGTGATAATTAAAAAAAATTGACTAATTTTTATTTATTTTTATAAATTATACGTACTATTTTTTATTGCTGTTAAAATTATATTTATTTGTTTTTAAAAAATAATGAGTCTAATGTTATCAAATTAATATTTAAAATATTAATATACTCTAATTATTATTAAAAAAATTATATAAAAATATTTTTAAAATATAATTTTTATAAAAAATAGTTTGATAAAAATATACAATAAAAAATAATATAACGATCAATTAATAATCAACTAACAAAATAATTAAAATAAATTTAATTGTAATACAATTTTTAATTCCATAAAAAGTTGAAAAACAAAATATGGAGTACTTTTATTTAATACATAATATTAGAAACATTATACATACACTTCCTTTATTTAAAATTCTATATGAATTAGGGCATATTTGGGTTTCTTAATTCCTAATTTCATTTTCTATTGAAAACACAATATATGGTTAAATATATTTGGTAGTTAAAGAGAAAATATTTTCTCAAAAAAACAAGAAAAGGAAAAACAGATTAGACTTTTTTTATTTTTTTTAAATATTGATAAATAACTTAATTGTAATTTTAAAAGTCTATCTAATCATTAAATAAAATTAAGATAATCTCTTTATTATTGAAGATTAAACTCAAATAAAAACACATTTATAACCATGTATCAGTTTATTTTGAAAATAAAGATGAACAAATTTTTAACTTTCCAAAATAAACACTTTTTTAAATAATGAAAAATAAAAAAATAAAATAAAAAATGAAAATAATTTAAAAAAAAAACGATCGCAAAATTGCCACAGCCTACCACAACTAACGCTTGTCGCAGCACCTTTTGGTTCAAATTTTTTTTTCTCCATTTTCTAATTTCGATTATTCATATAAACTAGAGTAGTTTTACATTCATAAATGCAACGTTCCCTGGGAGCAGGAGACTCTCCAACTGACTTGCATCTCCAATATACATAATGTTTTGCGGTAGGTGAATAACGTAAAAAGATTAAGTAACTGAGAATAAGTTAAAACGGTGATACCCCCTTATTAAATTAGAGCTTTGCAAGACTTCACAATCTGCCATTTGTCTAGAAAAGCCAATGCTTTCTTCTGGGTGTGATTGAAGGAACATCTGTAAATTCATTGAATGAGAAAAAATTAGGCATAATTTCCATGCAATCTATTAAGCCGTAAAAGGAAAAAAATTTCTAACTAGGGATAAAAAATCCATTTCACAATTGTTAGGTTTACTACCTCCAGTTGCGTACAATGAATTATAATGCACTTCACTCCAAAAGCTTAGCCAGAGTTCTTCAATTCAATAAAGAATATAATCACACAAAATCTCATTAAAATAATCCGAAAATGGTAGAGTATGACAAAAATATAACACTGAATTAAGCGCCAGTAATAGTTATTAATAAGGACATTACACTCACTTTAAAGACGAACCTATGTAACACACCTAGTCCCTATATCCATACCCTATCAGTTAAATCAGCAACAACTATATTGATTTAAGCATTTAACACCACTACCATCGACCAAACATGCAAAAGATGTAGAAATAATATTCTCGAACCGAATAACTTAATAGAAGTGTGTGTGTGTGTACGAGTGAGTGAGAGAGAGGTAATGATTGGACACAACCAAATTGTTAAACAAAACAAAACTCGCCTCTAGTGGGATTTTTGTCGGTGGGAATGATCTCAATATAGCAAGTGTCTCTGAAAGAGGTGACCAAACATATTTTGGCACCAAACTGTAGAAAAAGCTAGATGTGGTTAGAAACCAATTGTACCAATATGAGAAATGTTACATAGACAAATGTAGAAATGGAAAAACACACAGTAGCAGGTTAAGATAGCATATTTGTCTGATTGATGTAAGGGAAAAAGAAGAAATTAATTTTACAGGGGAGCCGGAAGACTGAACCAAAAGTATAGCTTCTATAGCAGAATTTAGTCTACAAAACCCCAAGCATTATCTTTGATTGAATGGTAGTTAATTGACTAGAAGCAACAAGGTCTATAAAGCTTTTTCCAATAAAGGCATGGTCAAAATCCTCTTGAATCATACGGGAGCCTAACAAGGTGGGAATCAGCACATGGGATTGGAAATTCTTTTCTCCCGTGCATAGTATTTATGGGTTGAAGGAGAAGGAAGGTAGCCCATTGACCAAGTCCAGGTTTCTAAAAAGTAAGAATTACAGGCAGCTAAGAAGGCCAGTAAATCCCTTCGCAGATTTTTAATTAATATTAATATTATAGCTCATAATTACCATTCCTTTCTTTTAAATTAGCCACTTAGTGAAAGAAAAAGCAACCTTGGGGTCCCTAAGCAAATACAACTCCTAAGCTCCCTTCAGCGTCAATTATTAGTTTGATGGAGACAAGACAAAATCAGCATATTATCTACCAATTTAGTATCCATATGCATAATTTATACTGTCCCACATAATGAAGAAAAAAAAAACTACTGGTCACCATCTATTCCAAGTGCCACTAAACATTAGTGACTAGAATACTATAAGATTTATTTAATTTGAATTGTGAAAAAAAAATGTACAAAATGTGAGGAATTCAACATTAGACAACTTACTTTGTCCGCAGCTGCTTGTAAGGTTATATGATCTCCCCACTCCCCTGATCTATTAGCAAATAATGTGGAAATATTGAATTAGCATTTACCCTCAGTATTACATGCTCTTCAACTTTGCAGGAAGAAAACCAAAATTGATCACCACTGATTTCTAACTTTTTCATCTTCTTCAGGTAGCTTTTGTACTTCATTGGTACATAACCTTCGTATAACTTTTTGAAATTCTTTAGCTGAAGAAAACAATGTAAGGAAAAAACTATAATGAATAAAATATGGAAATAGACAGAAACAGACTTTAACATCTTTCCACTCAGAAACCAGAACACAATTAAACACTACTCCAATCTGTCCATCACACATACATAACACAAAGGAGGATAATCAGAGGGTGAGGACCATGGAAGGAAAAGGACAGTTATACCCAAATTTAAGATATTTCATACATGCAAAAACCACTAGCTGCATGCTTCTCATTATATTTGCTTTTCTTTTTTGCTTTTTCTTTACCACTTACCAGCCCTTGAACCAATCACCATGAGATCAATACAACAGTTACAATAAGGATTGAAGATAACCAGCTATCAGAACAGTAACATGCAGAAAGAAACTATCCACTCAGGCCTATCCGTTAATTCATAGTTTATCAGGTCTTGTTTAAGAGACTTCTTGTGGTCTAGGGGGTGGGGAGTGTAAGAAGGATCACTTAGTGAGCTGGGAAGTGTGTGGTAAGTCTAAGGAGGATCGAGGTTTAGATCTTGGTAATATAGGGTCCAAAATGTTTCTCTAATGGCTACGTAGCTTTGCAGTTTCCTTTTGTTGAGAATATAAACGAGAGAAAAGGTTAGGGAGAAAAGGAAGGCACACCAAACAAAATATCATTGATTGACTCAATTACTGTGTATATAAGACTCATTTCTCAATCTCAATTTACACTAACATTATACCACACAGAGATACTTATACCCTTTACTTTGTGTGCACAAGAAGTAACTATTTCCTTGACCTATAAAATTTTCTTAAATTTGTAATACCCCTTAATATAGTAAAAATTTTGTAAATAAGACTTTCTTAAAATCTAAATATTTCTTAACACCCTCTCAAGCTGAAGCTCACAAAGCTTATAGCTTGTTACAAATAACAGCCAACTAAAAACATAGAACAATAACTAATTCAAATAAAATAACTTAACTTTTGACTTAAACACTAGCACTTTATTTGTCGATATCCTTGGCAGACAAATAGCTTTCAGAACTCCTTGACTTGCTTCCCTTGAGTGGCCCCCTCAACATTGTTCCAACTGCTCTCCTCAGCCACAGTATCCAACACAATGACATAGTTCCAAAAGTCTTTACCTACATTGAATACGTAGTCCTCTCAGCCTTCTCCCAATTATTCTCCACTACTTGGGTTGCTCACCAAGGCACCCAATAACAACTTTCTTACTGATGCTGAAGACTTCAACACAAAACTTTCAAAATCTCTACTCTTTATAACTTCTCAAGTTGCCCTAAGAGCTTGATAGCTAAACCAACAAATCAATATTATATCCAAACTATTACAATCACCATAGTAGAACTCAACATCAACAACTTCTTAATAAAAAAAATCATTCACTTATTTGAATCTTATAAAAGAAAGGGAAAACTCTGTGAAATATATGATCAAACAACAGAACTCAAGCCATTTTTTTTCTTTTGAGCATGGAAGCTGGGGTAGGATTCTAGGTGAGTTATACCTAAGTTCTAAGACCGTGTTGAGAAAATAAATGATAAGTTAGGGAGAAAGGAAAGAGCACCAAACAATATATTATTAAGTGATCAATTACCATGTTCATGAGATTGACTTCTCAGACTCAAAATATTATAACCACACAAAGGCACTTATGCCTTTTACTTTGGGTGCACTACAAGTAACTATTTCCTTGACCTAAAAACTTACCTAAATTCTTAATACCTCTTAATATGGTAACTCTTATCTTAACTAATCAGACTTTTCTATAATATAAATATCTCTTAACACCTTTGAAGCCTAGCAGTTTCTGGCATAGGGTGATCAGAAGTAAATTTGGTGTGCAACTGAAGCACACTATCTTCAAGGAATTATTATTGCAAGACCCTAGAAGTTCATCTCACAAGTATATCCTTCTTTCCTTTTCTCGTTAGAAAAAGAAACTAAAGAAAGAAGGGTACACGAAAAGAAGAATAAAATATCATCCTCAAGAAAACTGAAGACAAGGAAAACTACAAAGCAAAGAAAGACAAACAACTCAAAGCTAAACATGCAAAATTGCAGTCCAATCTCTTTGCAAATCTGAAATGGCAACTCCCCTGAAGAGACCATGAGCTGAACACCAAAGAGAAGCCATAAAATTTATTTTCACCCATAACAAAAGACATCAAAGTGCCTTGAAAATTTCTTGCATTTCTTTCCAACCAAATAAACCACAAAACAGCAAAAACATCACAATTCCACAAAATCGTATCCTCTTTTCTCCTTCCAAACCCTTTAAACCTTACTGGTAGAAAAGCCTCCAAAGAGTTAGGACAAACCCAACTTTCTCCACATACTCCAAACAAATTATTCCACAGAATTTCAGCAACTTGATAGTGTAAGAAGAGATGTGCAGCTGATTTTCAACTATTCATACACCTAACACAAATATTAGGAGAAATAGCTGAAGCAGGCCTACAAATCTGCATCAAGTTATCGTTATTCCTAATAAGTACCACATACCAAACAAAAGACTTCAGCTTGGAAGCTTTAGATTTCTGAATAACTTTATCTAGAACAAGCTTTTCCCTATTAGGAGATCAGTTAAAAAATGGAAGAACAACTTACAAGAAAAAAACCCTAGAAGGATCAAGAGTCCAAATTCTCCTATCCGGAATAGATGAAAATTCGACATTTTCTAAAAAAAGCAAAAGAGAATGCAAATCTTTTCATCTCAGTTTTCTTATCAAGTTAGGAATGGTAATCGATTATGTTTTGTGAGGACCATTGGATTAGTGATCCTTTTTTCACTAAACATTTTCCTCTACTTTATCATATATCATTTTTACATCATGCTCTGACTTTAGAATTTTTAATTTTACAAACTAATGGTTTTTCTTGGAATCTTAACTGTGTAGAAAGGCTAAATGGGATAACCTATGAAATAGGGACACCGGATACGTACAACAACAACAATAACAACAACAACAACTAAACCTTTTCCCACTAGGTGGAGTCGGCTACATGGATCAAACGGCGCCACAGTGGCCTATCATGAATGAGATCAAAAGATAAGTTATTAACTATTAAATCATTCTTAATAGTTTCACTTATTGTTTTTTTTAATCTTCCTCTACCTCTGACTATCGGAATATTCTCTGTCTGATCTACTTTTTTCACTAAAACTTCTACAGGTCTTCTCCACACATGACCAAACCACCTTAAGCGAGATTCCACCATCTTTTCCACAATAGGTGCTACCCCAACCTTCTCTCTAATGTATTCATTTCTAATCATATCTTTTCTGGTGTGTTCACACATCCAACGCAACATTCTCATCTCTGCAACATTGAATTTATCTTCATGTTGTCTTTTTACCGCCCAACATTCAGTACCATACAAAATAGCAGGTCTTATCGCTGTACGGTAGAATTTTCTTTTAACTTTGAGTGGCACTTTTTTATCACAAATGACACTCGAAGCCTTCCTCCATTTCATCCATCCTGCTTGAATCCTATGGCTTACGTCTTCCTTTACTTCTCCGTCATTTTGTATAACAGACCCCAGATATTTAAAACTTGTAACTTGTTTTAATATATGGTCCCCAAGTTTTACATCTGAATTTGAATTTGTTCGTCTTTTACTAAAACTACATTCCATATATTCTGTTTTACTTCTACTTATACGAAAACCATGTGTTTCTAGAGCTTGTCTTCATGTCTCTAACTTCATATTTATTTCTTCTTTCGATTCACCAATTAAGACTATATCATTTGTAAAAATCATACATTGAGGCCCCAAATCTTGTATATGCTCAGTAACTGCATCCAAAATTAAGTTAAAAATATACGGACTCAACGAAGACCCTTGGTGTAGTCCAATAGTTGTGGAAAAATCCTTTATGTCCCCATTTTATGTTCTCACGCAAGTCGTGATCCTATCGTACATGCTTTAATTGCACGAATATATGCAATACGTACTCCTTTCTTCTCTAAAGCCTTCCATAAAACATCTCTTAACACTCTATCTGTCATATGTCTTTTCCAGATCAATAAAAACCATATGCAAATCTTTCTGTCTTCTTTAATATATTTCTATCAATCTCCTTAATAAATAAATTGCTTCCATAGTTGACCTTCCTGGCCTAAAACCAAATTGGTTCTCTGTGATTTGAATCTCTTGTCTTAATCTTTGTTCAATGATCTTCTCCCATAACTTCATAGCGTGGCTCATGAGCTTAATTTCCTTATAATTAGAATAGTTCTGTATGTCCCCCCTTATTTTTGTAGATAGGGATT
The DNA here is from genome assembly GCA_037074535.1 of Gleditsia sinensis. Taxonomy (NCBI): domain Eukaryota; kingdom Viridiplantae; phylum Streptophyta; class Magnoliopsida; order Fabales; family Fabaceae; genus Gleditsia; species Gleditsia sinensis. Next base: position 44,469,633 of record CM073472.1, on the reverse strand, counting down.
AAAGTACTTCTCTTCCATTCATCCGGCATTTTTTTCGATTTCATTATTACATTAAACAATTTAGTGAACCAACTTATACATTTCCTTCCTAAACTTTTCCACACCTCAATAGGTACATTATCGGATCTTACTACTTTACCATTTTCCATTCTCTTCAAAGTCTTCTCTACTTCATGCTCCTGAATTCTACAATAAAAAATATAATTACGGTCCTCTTCTGCAATATTTAGTCTGTCAGAGTCACAGGTCAACTCATGTCCTTCATTAAAAAATCCTCGAAAGTAACTCTTCCATCGCGCTTGGATATCTTTCTCTCTTACCAAAACATTACCCTCTTCATCTTTAATACACTTCACTTGATCTAAGTCTCTTGTCTTTCTTTCCCTACCCTTCGCAAGCTTGTAAATTTTTCTTTCCCCATCCTTAATTCCTAAAGATTGATATAACCCATCAAAAGCTCTAAATCTCGCTTCACTCACAGGTTTCTTAGCGTCTTTCTTCGCCACTTTATATTTATCCCAATTTTCATTATCTTTACATAAGTGCCACTCCTTATAGCACTTTCTTTTAACCTTAATCTTATCTTGCACCTCTGCATCCCACCACCAAGATTCTTTACCCTTTGGTCCAACGCCTCTTGATTCTCCAAGTGTCTCTCTTGCTATATTCCTGATTCCTTTAGCCATCTCGTCCCACATATCATTAGCATTTCCCTGGACCTCCCAAAGCCCCTCTTCCTCTACTTTTCTTTGAAAACTCCTTTGTTGTTCATTCTTCAAAGACCACCACCTAATTCTAGGAACTGTTTTCTTACTCTTTCTTTCTACTCTTCTCTTAACTTGTACATCTAAAATTAAAACTCTGTGTTGAGTAGCCAAACTCTCTCCAGGTATGACTTTGCAATTTGTGCATGACTTTTTATCTGATTTCCTTACCAAAAAGAAATCTATTTGAGAACTTGCTTCTCCACTCTTGTATGTGATAAGGTGTTCTATCTGCTTCTTAAAGCAAGTGTTTGCTATAATAAAATTATGGGCTAAAGAAAAATCCAAGATAGCTTTACCCTCTTCATTTGTTTCTCTTAATCCAAAACCTCCATGTATATGTAAATTTTAAAAAAATATAAGATATGACACGTTAAAAATACGTGAATTAAAAAATAAAAATTATATATATATAGAACCAAAAAACAATAACATAGAATAAATTACAACTCACATCACAACTTAATCTAAAAAAATTATCATAAATTTATAATACGATCAACATTTATTCTTCGTATTCTTCATCACCACTGTCTGTGAAAAGAACTCTTTCTAATTCTAGTTCATTTAAAGATAGATTTGTAACCGATAAAACTCTGACATCAATAACAAAAAGAAATAACAAAGAATACAAAAATTATGTGTGCATACAACAATAACAAAAAAAAAAAGCGAGAGCAATTCCAGAAAAAATTATGTGTCCATTATTATGATTCAACTCCCCCACCATAGACAAAAGTTATCTCTATTTTTTGCCACTGCATTTATGTAAGAAGTTAAGAGACAACACAAAAATCAAAAGAATTTGACTTTCTTTTCTTTCATAGAGAAGCTTGAACCCTAAAAGCAAACTTTTGAATAGGTATATGTGCTTGTATAAGAACAAAATAATTGAAAAGAAATATGCATATGGCCACAAGCATAGACAAATCCAATAAGAGAAAATAGAGGAACTCACTCTCAATGGTCAACAAAAATGAACAATAGGGATGCGATGATCAAGATACAAACTACGATGGATGACAAGGACCCAACTTCAATGGAGAAGACGAGTAGCAATGATTGTCAGTGTTATACAAAGAAGATACAATGGGACCCAACTTCAACAAAGAAGACGTGTTGCGATAACTGAGATGCAAGCTGCGATCGTCAGTTTTGGACAAAGGAAACGCAAGGGTTCAAACTTCAAATGAAAACCTAAAGTGGATGGAGGATTTGTGCATAAAATACCCAAAATAAATGTTGGACACGTTCAAAAACGTGTCCGAAACGGGTACCTTTTTTATTTTTATTTTTAAAAGTTGGACACAAGACACATGTTGACACGTGTCCCAAGAGTGTTCGAGAAGTGTCAATATCCGTAGTGTCTGACATGTCGACATGTCTCAAAACGAAGTGTCCATGTTTCATAGAGAATAACTGATTTCCTTAGCCAAACCTCTTATGTGTCTATTTGTAATCTTAAATTAGGCCAAGTACAAGGGCGATACAATTAGTACAAGCCTAGCCCACTAACTATTAGGACATATCTCTCATGACTAGCAATTCAGCGATTACAATAGAAAAAAATAGTAAATTGCATTAATAGTAACATTAATATAGAATTGTAACTATTTTCCCACAAAACACAACTGCCCTATTTCCTTATTTCCCAATAATACACATTGCCTAATTGCCATGCTATACACCAAATTGCCCCCATCACTTCCTCTTAATGGCCTATTTTAGTATTTCTCCTCGGATAGACTTGATGTATCCTAGGCTTGACATGCATCATAAAATTACTCCCTCCCCAAATTGAGTCTCCTTGTCCTCAAGGTGGAATTGGGGAAACTGATCATAATTTTCTAAGGTACTTTTAAAAAATGGTGATAAGACCCTAGTTATAAACGTATATACTAGCAGCACGTTTGGTACGCAAAAATAAACTAATGGAATGGGAATCTGAATTCCCATTCCATCAGTTTATTATGTTTGGTTGACAGATTGTTATTTACAATGGAAAGCAATTGATTTAAGGGAGGTAATGCTCACCGACTCTCAAAAGCTATGGAAAAGGTCAAAATAGCGTGGAATGACGTTTGAAAACTCCAAAATATCCCTGCTTTTCGGCCTTGCTTTACTTTTTTTTTCTCTCTCCCTTCATTTGTTTTTGAGCTTTTGTCTTGCCTGGTTTTTATTGATCTAGAAAAGACATATGACAGAGTGTTAAGATAGATCCTATGGAAGGCTTTAGAAAAGAAAGGAGTACGTATTGCGTACATTCGAGCAACCAAAGACATGTACGACGGGATAACGACTTGATGGAGATACAAAGGATTTTCCCACAACTATTGGACTACATCAAGGGTCTTCTCTGAGTCCGTATCTTTTTAACTTGATTTTGGACGCAGTTACTGAACATATACAAGAGTTGGGGCCTCAATGCATGATTTTTGTAGATGATATAGTCTTAGTTGGTGAATCGAAAGAGGAAATAAACATGAAGTTAGAGTCATGGAGACAAATTTTAGAAACACACGATTTCCGGATAAGTAGAAATAAAACAAAATATATGGAATGTATTTTTAGTAAGAGACGAACAAATACGAATGTAGACGTGAAACTTGGAGACTATATATTAAAACAAGTTACAAGTTTTAAATATCTTGAGTCCATTATACAAAATGATAGTGAAGTAAAGGAGGACGTAAATCACAGGATTCAAGCTGGATGGATGAAATGGAGAAAAGTTTCGAGTGTCATTTGTGATAAAAAAGTGCCGCTCAAAGTTAAAGGTAAATTCTACCGTACGGCTATAAGACTTGCTATATTGTATAGTACGGAATGTTGGACGGTTAAAAGACAACATGAAGATAAACTCAACGTTGCAGAGATGAGAATGTTGCATTAGATGTGTGGACACACCAGGAGACATATGATTAGAAATGAGTGCATTAGAGAGAAAGTTGGGATAGCACCTATTGTGGAGAAGATTGTTGAAACTCGCTTAAGGTGGTTTGGCCATGTGTGGAGAAGACCTGCAAAAGCCCTAGTGAGAAGAGTTGATCGGATGGAGAATAGTTCAATAATTAGAGGTAGAGGGAGGTCAAAGAAAACAATAAGTGAAACTATTAAAAATGATTTAATAGTTAATAACTTATCTATTGATCTCATCCATGATAGGCCACTATGGCGCCGTTTGATCCATGTAGCCGACCCCACCTAGTGGGAAACGGCTTAGTTGTTGTTGTTGTTGTTGTCGTCGTCTTGCCTGGTTCCTGAGTGATGAAATAGAAGAGAACTCTACTGCTTACTCCTGTATTTCTTCCAATGTGCAACAAAACTATTTTTTAAAAAAATAATAAATAAATTAAAAATTGCAAGCTCTTTATTGATAAATAAAATAAAAAAATAACTTTTAAATTATTTTTTATTTTTATTAATATTTTTAATAAAAATTATATATTACTAATTATTTTTTTATTTATCTCATTTTTAAATAAAATTTTAAATTTAAATAATATTATTTTACTATTTTTATATTTCAAGGGTATTTCTGTCTTTTTGTCAGTTTTCCATTCCATTCTATTCCATTGCATACCAAACATAATTTTTTTTACAACATTCCATTCTATTCCATTTCATTCCCAATTCTCCTTTCTATTCCTTTCCATTCCTTTCTTTGCCACCAACCAAACGACACCTAGGAGACACGAGAAATATAGATGTGAGTGACAGAAGAAATGATGGGATAAATAACATAATGGGAGGAGATGGTCAAGGAATGAGCCATGTGGAGGGCTCTAGAAACAGTTAGTTACACAAATAATGAAAAAATGGAGGGGTGAATAAAGGAGGGGGAGTTCTGGGAGTATATGGTGGAGGACTAGGCCCTTGAAGTGCTAGGATTTCTTTTCTTTCTCCTTTAGTTGCTGTGACTATTCTACTACTTCCTAGAGACTTAAATAACTATTAAATTGGTATTAGAGCAGGTCTGGTATGGCTAACAGCAAGACCCACTAAACGGCTAGGCTTGGTGGACAATTCCTAGAATCATCAACGCAAAATATAGATGGGAGTTTTCGAAAAATAATGGAGGCAAAGTACCAAGCAAATCGAGAGAATGGCCTATGCTTCAAATAAGATAAAAAAATTGGCCTAGGTAACTATGAGGAACCTGGATCCCAACAGCAATTACAGAAAAAACAAAAAGAAAATAACAAAGAAAGAAATAGAAACCTTCCTAGCACTTCAAGGGTCTAGGTCCTCCCAAAAGCCTTGTCCAAATTCTGCCTATACTCACCTTTGCCTACACCCCCTTATTTATAACCAAAATCCTAACCAATTAACCCTATTACAATCTGTCGTGTGTCCTTTCTCAAAATTCTTAAAATAACCTCTCTTTTTTTTATTAACCATGAGGTTCTATCAGTAACCAATGCTGAAATTGACAATTGCAGATTCTCACAATGATAAAAGAAGATGATGAAAGGGAAGAGGATGAGCAGGTGGAGGAACCTGATCCCAACGAGGTTAAAGAAGAGAAAAATGTCGAGTTATTCTTTATAGTATTGTAGGGCAGGGAAAATGCAAATACAAAGAAACTAGTAGGTAGCCTAGGCAATCAATAGGTAATGTTAGAAATCCCATCTTTATCGAGATTATGGAGCATTTATTATGTGATTTATTTTTTCTTCCCATTATCCTTAGTCTTAGGCGTTATTTATGACAATTATCTGTGCCTTTATTTTTCTCTTTCCATATCCTTGATTCATCGGGATATTTGCACCGAAATATTTCTCTATATATTTCGGTGCCTATGTGTATTTCAATACAACTCATATATACGATTTCTGCATCCTCGTTCTTCTTCTCCGATATCGCTTTGCACATGGTATCAAAGCCCGGTTACCGTTGAAGAGGAGGAACGATGGCCAGCTTTCGGCAGGCCCTTACCAGATTAAGCAAGGATGACCAGGGGGAGAACGCTGCAGAATCTTCTCCTGGTCCGAGCCTTACAATTAATCCGGCCATTCCTGCACAGACACAGCCGACAGCAACCTTCGAGCACTCTCCACTCCAAATCACGTCCTACAAACTCAACGGACGGAACTTTCTCCAGTGGTCGCGGGCTGTCCAGATGGTAATCAGAGGAAGAGGAAGGATTGGGTACCTAGATGGCACAACGACAAAGCCAGACCCGACCAGTCCTCTGTTCGCAAATTGGGATGTTCAGAACGCCTTGGTTATGTCGTGGCTGATAAACTCGATGGAAGAGCATATTGGGTCCCTGTATCTAATCTATCCAACTGCTAAAGACATCTGGGAAAAGGTAAAATTAGCTTACTCAGATATTGATAATTCTGCCCAATTATGTGAATTAAGAGATAGAGCTAAAAGTCTTAGACAGGGTAATCTGAGCACCACAGAGTACTTCACTTCACTCATAAAAATCTGGCAAGAGTTAGATATATTTGAACCTATTGACTGGTGTGATAGGTGTAAGATAAGTACTTAAAATTAGTAGAAAAAACCAGAATATATGACTTTCTTTCTGGTCTCAATCAAGAATTAGATGAAGTCCAGGGGAGGATACTTGGTTTGAAACCTTTACCTAAGATTGAAGAAGTGTTTTCAGAAGTTAGAAGAGAGGAGAGTAGAAGAAAAATGATGCTTGGAGAATCAAAAGGGTATGGTCAACCAGAAGCTTCAGCACTTGTAATTTCAAGAAACCATGAGTTGCAAAAAAGGACAGATCCCTCAGATGAGCATAGACACTATAGAAAGGGAAATTTGTGGTGTGATCACTGTCAAAAAACAAATCATACACGAGAAACCTGCTGGAAATTGCATGGAAGACCAACAAACAGAGATAAAATGAAGCATTCTAGTCACCTGCAGAGGGAAAACAGAGCCTACCAGACAAATGCTGAACATCCAGATCTAAAGGGAGAAGCTATAGGTAACTTTAATCTCAACAAGGAACAACTTGAAAAGCTTTTCAAGTTATTAAGCACTGAAAAAACTGCTGCCACCTCTTTAATAGCCCAGTAAGGTAATTTTTTCTCTGCCTTAAATTGTACTAGAGATGAGAACAAATTCTGGATTATTGATTTTGGAGCTTCAGACCATATGACTGGATGTATCCAATTATTTTTCCCATATCACACTAGTTATAGCCAAGCAAAGGTGAGGATTGCTGATAGATCTTTATCCAATATTGCTGGAATTGGGACAATAAAAATAAGCCCAACACTTGTGCTTGATTCTGTTTTATATGTTCCAAATTTATCATGTAATCTTTTGTCAGTAAGCAAGTTATCAAAAGACAGCAATTGTAGAATGATATTCTCACAGGAAAATTGTGAATTTCAAGACCAAATTTCGGGGAAGAGGATTGGCAATGCTAAAGAAAAAGAGGGACTATATTACTTTGATGATGATGGAGAAAAGACAAAACAAGCTCATACAGCTAACAGGGAGTCTTCTTCAAGGCAGCAAGAAATCATGTTATGGCACTTTCGGTTAGGTCATCCAAGTTTTAGCTATTTAAAGCATTTGTTTCCATCTTTATTTCAAATAAATGATAAATTTCAATGTGAAGTTTGTGAACTTTCTAAACATAAAAGATCTATGTTTAAACCTAAAGCCTATAAGTCAACTAAACATTTCTCTATGATTCATAGTGACATTTGGGGTCCCTCACGAGCTCATAACATTCACTCAAAACGATGGTTCATAACTTTTATTGATGACCACACCCGAATATGTTGGATTTATTTGTTGAAAGACAAATCTGAGGCTGCCAACACTTTTATCAACTTCCATACCATGGTAAAAAATCAGTATGACACTAATATTCAAATCCTTTACACTGATAATGGTAGGGAATATATTAATCAGGTTTTAAGTGCTTATCTCCAACAAAATGGGATTATCCATCAAAGCTCATGCCCTAATACTCCCCAACAAAATGGCATTGCTGAAAGAAAAAATAAACATCTTCTAGAAGTAGCTAGATCCCTAATGTTTACCACAAATACACCAAAACACTTCTGGGGAGATGCCATTCTCACTGCATGCTACCTTATCAACCGGATGCCATCACAAGTTCTCAAATTCAAAACACCCTTAAACACCTTCTCCAAATATTTTCCAAAAAATAGAACTATCACTGACTTACCCTTGAAAGTGTTTGGTTGTACTGCTTTTATCCACAATCATGATATCCACCGGAACAAGCTTGATCCTCGAGCCATAAAGGGAATCTTACTTGGTTATGCTGCAAACCAAAAGGGCTATAAATGCTATCTTCCAGATAAAAAAAAAACTAGTTGTGACTATGGATGTTACATTCTTTGAAAACACTCCTTATTACCCTAAACATTCCCTCCAGCGGGAGACGGATGATGAAGGTAATTTTTCCCTTTTAAATGAACCTGAAATTGAGACTTCACCCATCAGTCTGACTGAGATTTCACCCATCAGTCATGTGCAAATTCCTTTCTTTGACCAAAAACAACTTAAAAATGGACCTGAGAATAGTACAGCTGAAGGGAAACAGAATGGAGATGAGAAGAAAGAAGAGGATTGTATCTCCAAAGATCAATCCAGACCTGAGTTACGTGTCTACATGCGCAAGAAGAAACAGCAAAGTAATATATTTCTCCCCAATTCTGAAAGTTGTCATGAATCAGACCCGGAACCAAGTAATGTCTCTGATTTAATTCTCAATGATCATTCAGATAAATTACCTATTGCCTTGAGAAAAGGTACGAGGTCATGCACTTTACATCCTATTGCACACTTTGTACAATACGAACATCTTGGGTCCATTATACAAAATGACGGTGAAGTAAAGGAGGACGTAAACCACAGGATTCAAGCTGGATGGATAAAATTGAGGAAAGTTTCGAGTGTCATTTGTGATAAAAAAGTGCTGCTCAAAGTTAAAAGAAAATTCTACCGTACGGCTATAAGACCTGCTATATTGTATGGTACGGAATGTTGGGCGGTTAAAAGGCAACATGAAGATAAACTCAACGTTGCAGAGATGAGAATGTTGCGTTGGATGTGTGGACACACCAGAAGAGATATGATTAGAAATGAGTGCATTAGAGATAAAGTTGGGATAGCACCTATTGTGGAGAAGATTGTTGAAACTCGCTTAAGGTGGTTTGGCCATGTGTGGAGAAGACCTGCAAAAGCCCTAGTGAGAAGAGTTGATCGGATGGAGAATAGTTCAATAATTAGAGGTAGAGAGAGGCCAAAGAAAACAATAAGTGAAACTATTAAAAATGATTTAATAGTTAATAACTTATTTATTGATTTCATCCATGATAGGCCACTATGGCGCCGTTTGATCCATGTAGCCGACCCCACCTAGTGGGAAAAGGCTTAGTTGTTGTTGTTGTTGAAGGCCTTTATCTTAAATATGGAAAATTCAGAAGTTCCTAAAGATATTGAGGAAGCTTTATAAGACCCAGAATGAAAAAAGGCTGTGGAAGAAGAAATGCAAGCTCTGAAAAAGAATGGAACATGGAAGTTGGTGAAGAAACCTAAAGGTTGTACTCCAGTTGCAAAGGGGTTCACTCAAACATATGGCATAGACTGCCAAGAAACCTCTGCTCCTGTGGCAAAACTGAATACTATTAGAATTATTCTCTCTATTGCTGCAAATCTTGATTGGCCTCTTCATCAACTAGATATAAAAAATGCATTTCTAAATGGAGACCTGATTGAAGAAGTTTATATGGAGGCTCCTCCTGAATTCAAAAATGCAGTCGGGCAGATATGTAAGTTAAAGAAATCTCTGTATGGCCTGAAACAATCACCCAGAGCATGGTTCGAGAGATTCACCAAGGCTATTCTTCAGCACAAATATAAACAGGCACATTCTGATCATACTCTATTCTATAAACATGAAGGAGGAAAATCCACTATACTCATTGTTTATGTGGATGATATTATAGTAACAGGAGATAATGATTCAGAAATCAGCACTTTAAAGAAGAGATTGGCTAGTGAATTTGAAGTCAAAGACCTGGGAATGCTCCGATATTTCTTGGGGATGGAAATAGCCAGAAACAAATCAGGAATTTCTATCTCTTAGAGAAAATATACCCTGGATCTCTTAAAGGAGACTGGTCTTCTAGGGTGTAAACCTATAGATACTCCTATTGACCCTAACATTAAACTTAGGGTTCATGAATCCAATAATCCAGTAGATAAGGGGAGATATCAGAGATTGGTTGGGAAACTTATCTATTTAGCTCACACAAGGTCAGATATTGCCTATGCAGTTAGTATGGTAAGTCAATTCATGCATAATCCAAGAGAAGAGCATATGGAGGCTGTGATCCGGATCTTAAAATATCTAAAAGGTAGTCCAGGAAAGAGATTATATTTCAAGAAGGGAGCTTCACGAGATGTGGAGGCCTACACAGATACTGATTGGGCTAGTTTTATAATAGACAGAAGATCAACCTCTGGATACTGTTTATTTTTCTGGAGAAACCTGGTAACCTAGAGAAGTAAGAAACAGAATGTGGTAGCCAGAAGTAGTGCTGAGGCTGAGTTGAGATCTCTTGCAAATGGGATTAGTGAGTTAATGTGGGTTCAATATCTTCTTTCAGAACTTCAAGTGAAACAAGAAGGTCCTATAAAGATATACTGTGACAACAAGGCTACCATCAGTATAGTTCACAATCCTGTACACCATGATCGTACCAAGCATGTGAAAGTGGATAGACATTTTATCAAGGAAAAAGTGGAAAATGGAACTATCAGCATTACTTATGTATGTTCAACAGAACAAACAGCAAATATTCTAACTAAGGGGCTACATAAGCCTCTCTTTGATAAAATGATATGCAAGCTAGGCTTGTTTGATGTTTACAATCCAGTTTGAGGGGGAGTATTAGAAATTCCATCTTTATCGGGATTATAGAGCATTTATTATGTGGTTTATTTTTTCTTCCCGTTATCCTTAATCTTAGGCGTTATTTATGACAATTATCTGTGCCTTTATTTTTCTCTTTCCATATCCCTGATTCATCGGGATATTTGCACCGAAATATTTCTCTATATATTTCGGTGCCTATGTGTATTTCAATACAACTCATATATACGATTTCTGCATCCTTGTTCTTCTCCGGTATCGCTTTGCACAGGTAACCATATTGGTAGATAGCGGAGAAACACACAATTTCATATTTAGGATGTAGCTTGCATATTAGATATTTCCATGAAGTTTACCTGAAGATTTAGGGCATTGATGGGCAACGACTATAAGATACAAAGTGAAGGAGTGTGCAGAGGATTGGAACTGCATATTCAAGGAATTATTATACGTAGAAAGACTAAATGGGATATCTGACTTTCTTAAGTAGGCCCTCTATGTGTCTATTTATAATTATGAATTAGAAAAGTACATGTGTATTACAACTAATACAAGCTCAACCCTCTAGTCACTAACACACTTATTTAACCCTAACCATTAACCTTATTCTACCACTCTTCTTCAAGTTAAAAGATTATAAAAACTCGGTTTGTTACAAATAAAATCCAATTGAAAAAACAAAAACCTAGACAAGATATTGATTCGAGAACTTCAACCACTAACACTTCCTCTTATAATGTCTTCGGTAGACAAACAATTTCCAAAATTCTTTGACCTGCTTCCCATGTGCAGCCCCTTGACATTCTCCCAAATGCTCCCCTTGACCACATCGTTTGACACATGACATAGCTCTCAAAAGTCTTCGACCAACTTCTTTTAAGTAATCTCCTTGACCTTCTCCCAATTGGTCTCCACTATATGGTTTGCTCACCGAGAGCCCAATCACATAACTCTAGTGTGCTTCGGCCTTTAATTCACTTACTTTCATAGAACTCCAAAAAATTCAACAAGACTTCAATAAAACCAGAAAAAAAAAAAAGCAAACCACAAATGAAAACACCAAATCTTTAACCATAATTTTAATATTCTAGAATCGAATAACACCAGGCAGAGAAACCAACAAAAACCCAAGTCAATACACACCATACAGTACAATTTGGCTAACAAGGGTGAGATCTAAACCAAATAGGTTAGGGAAAAACCAAAACTCCAAAAACGATGAAGATCTAAGACAAAACATGACAAGGAATGGGTCAAGATGCCTTATCAGCACGTTCTGGGTGCACTAGTTTTATCACCAGCATTCCATATGCCACGTGCACTAGCTCATGGAAACACAACTTAAATGAAAGATTTTGCACGCGAGGGTATGTGACAAATATTCTGATGTTGTCTATGTGGAGGATAGGCAGGCCGGAGATTTTTTAAGCTAATCAAAGTGTTGTCGACCAAAACAAGACTTGGCAAACAAAATTTTAATCACTAAAAGATGTATCAGTTGCTGAAAAATACAAACAAAAACAACAATAAAATCTTTTTTTACTAAGTGGAATCGATTACATAGATCAAATGACACAAAAATAGTTTATTATAAATGAGAAGTTGTTGAACAACAACAACTACTAAGTTTTTTTCCACTAGGTAGGGTCGACTATATAGATCAAATGGTGCTACAGTGGCCTATCATGAATGAGATCAATAGATAGGTTATTAACTATTAAATTATTCTTAATAGTTTTACCTATTGTTTTCTTTTGTCTCCCTCTACCTCTAACTATCAAACTATTTTCCATCTGATTTACTCTTCTTACTAGAATTTTTGCAAATCTTCTCCACATATGACCAAACCACCTTAAGTGAAATTCTACCATCTTTTTCACAATAGGTGTTACCCCAATTTTTTCTCTAATGCACTCATTTTTAATCATATCTTTTCTGGTGTGTCTACACTTCCAGCGCAATATTTTTATCTCTGCAACATTGAATTTATCTTCGTGTTATTTTTTGACCGCCTAACATTCAATATCATATAATATAGCCAGCCCAAGTTCGGATAAAAGAGGAGGGTTGTGTTAGGCGTGCGATAACCAACATAAAACTTTGTCGTAGTTTCATGAACATGGATGAACGAAGAGAAGTTGCTGAAAAATAGTTAAAAAAATACACCAAATTTATACAAGAGTAAAAGGGGGCTAGAGCTTGCTTAAAGGAGTGATTGGAGCTCCAACCCTTTAAACTATAAATTGTTGGAAAGCTATTCTTTTCTCAAATTTAGTTCTAATATCATGTAAAAAGACTAAATAGAATATGACTTATTTAGTAAAACGCCCTATGTATCTATTTATAATTATAAATTAAGTTAAGTACATGTGTAGTTCAACTAGTATAAGTTTAGTCTATTAATCACTAACACACTTATTTTATAACCTAACCATAATGCTTATTCTAATACTTCTAACATCATAGTCCAACATTTCTTCCCTTTCAAATTCTGCAATGCTGATATGGTTTTAGGTATGGTATGGCCGAAATAATTAGGTAATGTGGAGTTGTAGCTATTGGAATTTAACCATGAAATTTCTCAACCATGGAAGGTAAAATTTCAGGGCGATCCCAAGCTATCTAGTGTAAACACTGCATTTTGTTCGGGTTGCTTTAAGATATTAACCTTTTAAAATTAAAAAATACAAAAAAGACAAAAGAGAAAAAAAATGAATAAATTTACAATTTAGAAATACAAAAAAGAAAAAATGTCTGGTTTTGTTCATAAGCTATAAGAAGGAAAAGATAGTGAAAACTAAAAAAAAAATGTCTTGTTTTCATTTACAATAAAAAATAAATTATAATAATTATAATAGAAAAAGTGTGTGGTTTGTATTAACTCTTTGAAAATAACAAATAACGAAATGAAAAATGATGAAAGTAATAACAAATAAGGAAAAAGGGTATTTTGAAAAGAAAAAAAAAAAAGAGAAGTCTACATGGCAAAGAAAGAAAATGAGGGAGAGCCTGGGGTTAATATGGGAAGAAAGAGAATAAATTTGGAGGGCAAAATGGTCCATAAGAAAATAAAAGGAGCCTTGCTTCCTGGAATTGACTGGCCGTGTATATATATATATATATATATATAAGGGGAAAAGGCGATCTGGTTGAAAAAAAATAATAAAGAGGCTTCGCACGGTGAAGTTCTTCTTTGCGTGACACCCATCGTAAAGCTCTTCTTCGCACAGCCCTGTCGCTCAACCACGACGAGCACTGCAAAACATCGTAGCGAGCCACCATAGATCACCTCACACAACCGCGCACCACCGTTAAACCCTCAAGTACCATCGCGCAGCATCACGAGCACCGTCGCACACCGCCGTTCAAAATCGCAACTCACCCAGCTCGTGATTTTGGGAGGATTTTCTTCTTCACTGAGAGAGAAACGAAGGAGATTCTACGAGCGACCACAGGGACGCCACAATGTCGTTTCTGTGAGCTATCACGAGGAAGGAGATGAAAAGTAGCACTGCAACTAAAGCCTTAACTTTATTTGATCTAACTAAAATATTTATATACAAACTATAATGAGATACCATTGATTATAGAATCAAGAAATTCTATGTAATCCCTAAAGAACAGGACAACAGTAAAGATTAAGCTACATTATTTTTTCTTTCAGCCACCTTATGCCGAGGAAAATGAACAGGAGTTTTTGATGAATAATGTCATTTTCCAAAAAGTAAACCCTAGAATGGAACTAAATATTAACTCCCAATATCAATACGTCAACTCTATTTTTTTGTATTGGTTGTTCACCATCAAGTGAGCGTTTGGATGTTCAGTCTCATTTTTTTCTTTCATATTTTTCCAATTACATTCCATTCCTGTGAACTGTGAAGGGGTATATCACCGTGGATTAACGTAAAAGGTTTGGACGATTTTTATGGCTGGGAAGGAAAAACTAACTTCTGAGTTTAACATCATATTGAAAATCATCTTTATTCTAAAAAAAAAAAAAGTGAAGAAAAATAATTTAGATATTGAAAGTTTGGATGACGTAACTCATTATTTGTTGTTATCTAGATAAGGGTAAATTTGCAATCAGCAGTCAAAACTTGTTTATTGTTGGATATCCCTTCCTCAAAATAATAAAGACAAATCCTCATGTCCGGAGTCATACCCTCAAACTCACAAATAAAATGTGAGAACTAATTTAAATCTTTGGTAATCTTACTAATAAATAGTAAATTGCAAGACAACTTTTTAACATAAAAAACATCTCTGGGAGCTATGAAGTATGGATACAGGACACGAAACAAATACAAACAGGTGACACATAAATTTAAAAAAAAAATATAAGATACGATGCATTAAAAATATATGAATTAAAAAATAAAATTTATATATATATATATATATATATATATATATATATATATATATATATATATATATATAATCAAAAAATAATAATATTTATAATTTACTTTACAACTTAATTTTAAAAAAATTATTATAAATTTATAATATAATTAATATTAATTTTTTTTAATATATTTTTCATCACCACTATTATTTTCATTCCCTCTTCATCTATGAAAAGAAATTTTAAATTTTGAATTATATAAAGATAAATTTACAACTAATAAAATTCCAACGTCAACAAAAAAAAAACAAACAATACAAAAATTATATGTATGTCCAAAAATAATAAAAAATAAAAGCAAGATCAACTCCAAAAAGAATTATATGTACATTATTATAATTCAAGTCTCTCACCATAGACAATAGTTGTCTCAATTCTTTGTCACTACGTTTATGTAAGACATTAAGAGACAATACAAAAATCAGAAGAATTTAGTTTCATTTTCTTCTGTAGGAAAGCTTAAACTCTAAAAGCAAACTTTCGAATAGGTATATATACTTACATAAAAATAAACTTCGAAGACTTATTAAAAAAGAATATGCACATGGCCACATGCACAAACAAATCTAATAAGAAGAAGTAGAAAAATTTATTCTCAATGGTCAACAAAAACAAACAATAGAGATGGAATGACCGGCATGCAAGCTACAATGAATGATAAGGACCCAACTTTGATGGAAGATATGTTTTGATAACTGGGATACAAGCTGCAATCGTCAGTGTTGGGTTCGAACTTCAAACGAAAATCTAAAAAAGATGAAAGATTTGTGCTTAAAAATATCCGAAATAAGTGTCGGACATATTTAAAAATGTGTTCGACACAAGTCTTTTTTTTTTTGTAAAAAAATTAGACACGAGACACGCGTCAAACATATGTCCCAAGAATGTTCGAGGAGTGTTGGTATCTAACATGTCCTAAAACGAAGTGTCCCTACTTCATGGCTTGGAAGATATTTGAGGACTAATATCACTGGTACCAAGACCAACAATAGCAACTGTTGCAAAAGAGTTATCAACAATCTTAATTTTCAAATTTCTTGAACTACCTTTACAAGAGCAAAAAAGGCTTCCAAAACCTGTTATATGATTTGTAGCCGTAGAGTCTATCACCTAGGGTTTAGTCACTTCAGATATACAACTTAGAGCAGTCATGAAAGTACTTTTTTGGGCCAAAAGTGAAGTACTTAAGGATGATTGTGCCTACTAACTTTGGGCATTTAGGATCTCCTCAGATCGTGAACATGGTAGGTAAATTTTTTTTTAAGTTTATGAGAGGTGATTTAAAGAGAAGAATTATTAAAGCAAGGGACATGAACTGTGGCAACCATTAGTGCAGTCGACTACAATCAAATTAAGGTTTTTAAGTCATCGTTACCTTTGGTACCAGTCACGGTTGTTCTCTAAGGAAACGATACCAGAGGTCTACGTGCCATAAAAACTAGAGATAGGTGGTTTTGCAGCATTGGATTGCAAGCCCTAATACCATGTATTTAAAAAAAAAGGAATAGGGGAATTCTTCTAAATATTTTACTATGTGAAAGGCATAGAAACATGACAAGTATGTCAATGATTCTCCAAAATTATAGATGATATATGATAACAATCCCTAAAATTAAGGAACAATCAATCCATTAGATTAAGGAACAAATCATAGAATTAAAACATTTGAGAGATAGTAGGAAACAACCTTCCTTGCCCCTTTATTAAAGAGAACCTAATAGGAAATAAATCCCTAAAATATAGGACACTGCAATATTGTCAATAAAATTCAACCCTGAGATTTGGTTTACTTGAAGATTCAGCCCTATAAATTCAAGTCTCTTGCAAGGAAGGTGAATGAAAAGCTAAGCCCTGAGTATTATGAACCATACATGGTCACAGAAAACTATAATTTGAAGACCTATTCTTTTCTCAAATCCAGCTCTAACTTCCTTAGTTCCGTGTGTATATATAATCATAAATTAGGTCAAGTACAAAGGTTGTCATCAACACACTTATTTTAACCTAGATGTCAAGCTTATTCTAAACACTTTTTAACACACTTCTCTAGAAATTTTAATGATAAAGTTGTCAATAACCTTGTTGTTGGAACCATTGGTCCTTCACGTGTTACTTCTTTGCTTGACACAAGGATTTGGGGATTAGATTCTTCGTGATTAAATACTTGTCCTTTTTTCAATTTTTTCATTTGTAACCCAATCGCAGAGTTGTGCTATCTAAATCTTTTCGAAGATCAAGGCTCCTTCTAAGGTAAAGGCTTTGGTTTGGACTGCGATATTCAATAGAAATAATAAAAATGATCTACTTCAAATTTGAAGGCCTCTAAAGGTCTGTGTCGTGTTATCAAAGTTCAGAGACAATCAGTTTTTTCTGCATTGTGAAGTGGCTTGACAGATTTGAAATATGCTGTTGGCGTCTTTAATGAGCATAGGGTTTGTCCAGCTAATCTATAGCAATTTTTAACTATTAAGTACAATGGCTTTGGGGCAAAAAATGATCATAATGCTCTTTGCAGTGTGCAGTTTTTTAGGGAATTTGGTATCTATGGTTAGAACGGAATGCGAGAGTTCTTTATCAGAAGTTTCTCCGATCACATCTTTGGGCAAGAATTATTTTATTGGCCAGCCTCCTTTGGGTTTCAGCAAAATGGCTTTTTTACTGGATTTTCACCCCTGGATTTACTAAAAGATTAGCAAGCTCTTTCAAGCTACTGATTTGTATATTTTTTCTTTTTCCAATTTAGGGTTTAGGAGAAATCCTTGTCCTTCATTCTTGTATTGGTTTTCTCTTCTCATCAATAATTTCTTTTTCTATTAGAAAAAAACAGTGTATGATTGACAGAATCTCGTGTAACCACAGATGTGAAAAACTAGAAGAGCTAAAACAATCACACCTGCTTGATAACCTGCTTCCTCACATGCTTGTGATAATCAGGATTGCGGAACAACTGATCTGCTAAAGCTCGAAACTGTCCAGTAATATTTCACAGATATTGCACAAAGTATATCAAATAAATTTAAATTATAACAAAAGTACCAAACAAAGGGATAGATTTAATAAGGCATATTAAAAAAAAAATTGAAGTATAAAACCTGGCAATTCCCATCACCCTCCATTTGTAATTCTTCTAAACCATATGTGACTAACCTGGAGAAATTGATGGACCACAACCATCAAGTAAGACAAAATACTTTATACATAAGAAAACATATAATCATTTAAGTTCAGATCAACAATATTCCCTCCCAGTTTTATTACTGTTGTCTCTAGCATATTAGAATAACCTATCAACTCAAAGTTCTCAATAAAATTATGAATTTGTGCATCTTAAATATCATTATGAAAAGTATTATAGAAAAACTTTTACTGAAATAAAGGTAACCATAAAATTGCATCTTATCTTCCTCTATCTCATCATCCTTTTTTAATAATTAGCAAGGCTGAAAAGACCAAACAACTATGCTTTCACAAACATAATACTCTGATCAAACTTTCACATGCAAAAGTATAAACAGGACAATGCTAATTTCATTTCAAAGAAAAAAAATAAAAGATGAAACTAGAAGTTATTTTTTGTAGTGCTAAAGCTGTAAAGCAATATCAACAATAACTGTACATCAGGCTAGTATATGCAACCTTTCAGACAGCCTTTCATGATCTAATGTTGCGTCATTTACATCAGGAATCTCTCCATTAACCCGAGGAGTGTGCTGTCAACATACTGAATTAGTATTCTAGTCCCAATAAATACAAGTAACAGTATGCAATTTGCAGGAAAAAAATAGAATAAATGGTTGTTTACAATAAATAGCAGAGTAACCTGATTAGGTAGACAGATGGGAACCAGGAAACAATACCAAAAGATAGAGATGGGTATTAAAGTAGAAGTGCAATTAGTATTACAAACTAATAAAGTAAAGAAAGTTTAGAAACAAATTAGCAGAAATTTGAAATAGGAAGAAAGAAAGTAAACCAGTCTCCAGCAATTCGAGAGGTTAGAGTTTCTCCCCCCAAAACACCACTAGAAGCATCAACATGCTCTATCACAACCTGATAACTGCCCAAATATTTCTTCTAACCAACTGTTCAACAGTGATAGCTTTCTACCTGCCCAAATACTTCTTCTAACCAACTGCTCAACTGCCATAGATAACCGCCCTTATATTTCTTCTCTTCCACTATGCTTATTCCTTCCCCTATTCTTTCTGGTATAAACATTGATTATAGGGTATCCATCATTAACCCCCCTCCCCCAAGCTGCACCTTGTCCTCAAGGCCTTGTCCTCAAGGGAGAAAGTTAGAAATTGTGTTTGCATAACCTCAAGGACTCCCAAGCTAACCACTTAGAGCACTGCTTAGGCTTCCCTTGTACAAAACAACGTAGGTACATCTCCAAACACTGGCTGACTACCTCCATTTGTCCGTCAGTTTCAGGAAGGTACCCAGTACTTAAATGAAGTTTTCCAGAATTGGCTGATAAAACCATGTATTTGTCAAACACTACGGACTTAGGAAATCCAGGACACCACCTCTGTGCTAATTATAGCAGCCACATTCTTGGCTGTGCAGGGCTGAGAAAGTACTAAAAGGGCTACGTTTGGTAAGGATATCCACCACCACCACCAATATCGTATCATGCCCACTAGATTTTGGAAGTCCCTCAACTAATTTCATGGTGTTAGTGATTGTGATGCCCACTATAGAATTCATGAAATTTTGATGGGGTACTTTATATTTGATTATTCAAGTAAATTTTCATCCAATGGAACTCCCTCCTCTAGACTTTCATTATCTTCTTTAGTGGCCATTGCCTGTGGTTGAGGCCAAACTTGTCATCACACCTTAAGCAAAGCCCCAATTCCCTCTTGCATGCAACCTCAGCATCAGTTAGCCTATAATACCCATTATCATTCTTGGTCGATGAAGCAAAGGCATGAGCCCTTGACTTATTCTCACCTTGAATTGTGATTTCGTGGATTTCACTTAGGCTGAATGAGGATAAATTTATCACAGATTTAACTGCACATGTGACCCTTGTATAATTGCCATCCCAATTCATGGTTCTAGCCCCACTAAGACTCTGTGAACCTCTATCCAATCAAACTTCTTTGGCCTCATCCAAAACCCAGTTTCATTCCTCTATCTTATGGGTGAGATCCATTAGCAGCCTTAGGGTTGAAACACAGGCCATCCTCACCTCAGGCTAGATCTCCTCTGTCAACCCCTTTTTGAACACCCCCATCAATACCTCATTGGATACCTCCTTCAAAGGCATCAATAACTTCTCAAACCTTTCCTGATATTAAGTCACAAGAGAGTCTTGATTGAGTCTAGTTTCAAAGCCACCAAGATCTCATACCTGTCCCCTTCCTATGAAAATTGAAATCTATCCCTCATTTCCCTCTTGAATTCCTCCCAACTCCATTTAAGTGCTCTGGCTTCAAGCCATTGACACCAGTTCAAAGTCTGACCCTCCAAACATCCTATAGCCGCATGCACCTTCCCCCCCCCCCCCCCAACACTCCATTGATCAGAAAATATCCTTCCCCCCCTAAATATTCACCCCAGCAGGTCATTCCCTGAGAATATCAGCAATATGAGACATCGAATTTGCTACACTTCCCATTTCATTTCTTGACATTCAGTGTCCAAACCCACTCCTCCCGAAACCCCAAAACCTCTCGATGAACCATAATGGGAAAAGTGTGCCCCTCCACAGACTTGTCTTTGTTGTTATTTCTTTGGGCATGCCATTCAACCATAGCATCCCTTATGTCAAGCATATAATCCTTGGGAATTCTCAAGTCCTCCGTCAAATTCACCTCATCATTTTTTACTCCCGCAAAGTTGCTCTCCTATCCCTCTAGTCATCCTTCCATCCTGGTGCTTACTATTCCCTTCACATAACTTGGCTCTGATACCAAAACTTATGGGAACCAGAAAACAATTTCTCCAAAGAAAAAATACCAAGAGATAGAGATTGGTATTAAAGTAGCAGTGAAATTCGTATCAGTAACTACAGACTTATAAAGTAGAGAAAGCTTAGAAACAAACTAGCAGAAATTTGAAATAGGAAGAAAGAAATTGAACCAGTCTCCATCAATTCGAAAGGCTAGAGTCTCTCTTAGCCATCTGTATATTGTTTCTAACCAACTGCTCAACTACCACAATCTGATAACCACTCATATATTTGATAATTATAGTTGGCACTTTTTACAATTTCATAAGGTTATAGATTTGATAAATCAGCTTCCTGACTTGTACTTTACAAAACAGGAGGTCATGCAGTTAGGGGAAATCCAAATAGTATTCAAACCATTAATGTGCAATTCCCTTAAACAGCTTGTGTTGTTTAAAGTTGAAAGGCTATGAATTGGCAAAAGAGAAATAGTAACAGATGAGTTCAATCTGAATAATACATACATAAGCACGTAGAAAATTAAAGACCCAGCATATGAAGTCCAAATCCAAGCAAAATTCTAATAAAGTATCAAACAAAAGAGTCTGACTACTATTAAAACTACTCTATTTAGCACCACAATGAGTCAATGCACAACTCCATACAGCTGCAAATGGAAACAACTTAAGTTCCAAGTTCCAACAAATGGAAATTATTATATTCAGTTTCTTCTAGATTTTGTTCTTGGGACAGGATAGGCAAAGTTCAGTAGTTGATACATTGAACACTATTCCACATCAGGTTATATTAATATTTTCCAATGAAAAACCAAGAATTGCATAGCAACCACACAAAAAAAGAAACAAAAACAAAAATAAAACAAACAAAGACAAAAGACAAACAAGAAGATTAGATTAGATAACTTTTAGTTAGTCAAAACCTGCTTTGAGAAATCTTTTATGGCGAAGTTGTGGTTGTTATAATTTCAAAGAGCTTAACGTTTCTTTGCAAAGGATACATTAAGTGACTATAAAGTGGGGTTGATGACTAAATTATTAGAAATTTTCACAAGGAATAGGAATGACCTAACTATGGAAGACTTAAATGTTTTTGAAGCTGAAGGAGACTTAGGAGGAATTCTTCTCATTTCATTTTATGGGCAATGGCAAAATTAAAGAGAGCAAGCCATGTGTAGTCAAACCAACATAAATAATATTCATATGACCCTTGTCCCCGTTGATAAATTTTATCTACCGCAGAAGAAGAAAACCTTCTAGACCATGTTCCACAAGTTCCTTATCCATTTCCAAGGATTATTTGAGGAACCAGCCAACAGAAGAAGGGGGTGGCCTTATTACATAAATCATTTATCCATGGTTAACCAAGAAGCTTACTATTGAGACTCCAATTAAGTAAAATCGTGGTACAATGAAAACTGCCTTACCACAATATATTCTCAAACTTCACATAAAATGATCTCTTAAATTGTAACAAAACTGAAATTGAGTGTAATATCCTTGGTTCTTGCATTCAATAGAAACGTCAATTCAGACTGGCTCACAGGTGCCCAAAAAGTGAGGCAAGCTTTGTTAACCCTTTCTTATTCAGGTCAAATTAATATCAACCCAGCTCATTTTGGCAGGATAGTGGGTTATATATAAACATTTCACCAAAAGCACAATATTTCAACTAATAATTAATTAAATTAAAACAAATTCATACACTGAACTAAAGATTATAATAAGCTTACAAATTACAAATTTTATGACTTCAAATCATAAAGTTTATACCCTAAAACACTAAAGTAAGTATTTTAAAAAGAAAAATAAAAAAGGGTTGACCCTATAACCCACATATCCCCCTTTTTCTTTTCGTATGACATTGTTTACTAAACCTACCAATATAGCGTTATAAACATTTTTTTTTACTCTTGCTCCAATTGGGATAAATCTGACCCCTTCCCCTGTTCCCACCTATGTATATAGGATATTTTAACTAATCCATGTAAGCCGCATGTCAAATGGGCCAGGTTCAAATTCAAGTACTGGTTATGTGCAAGGTATTATACACTTATCAAGGACACCCATACATGTCTGCACTAGGCAACAGTAGTTTTAACAACGCAGGGGAATTAAGAGACTTTAAGCATATGCTGCTTCCTTATTATTAACTAGTGAAATTCAATTGCCAGTAAAATTCATGGTTGAATGTCAATAGAAGGGCAAAGAAAGAAATGATAACTCCAGTTTTCCAGGAATTTTTTTTTATGGAAAAAGAAAATTTATTAATAGAAAACTCTTTTAACTATATTTTCCTTTAACTATAGTTAAAAGTCCTTGACAAAGAAACTTTATAGACAAAATAATATTACATCAAGGCTCAACAAGTACAGTCTATTATAACAAGTGTGGATGATTGCACATTGTTAGGATGGTTTGGCGGAACTTTAGCCATTTTCTAGTGTATTCACCACTTTCTTCTCTCTTTTTTTCCAATTTTCTTCTCTCTTTTTTTCAAATTTTCTTCTCTTTTTCATTTTCACATAACTTTTTTGGGTGTAGAAAGGCTAAATAGGATAACTGACTTACTTAGTCAGCCTTTTATATGTCTATTTATAATTTTCAATTAGGTCGAGTACATGTAAATTACAACTAATACAAACCCAGCCCATTAACATGCTTATTTTAACCTAGTCATCAGCCTTACTCTAATACTTCTAACACTCTCTCTCATGTTGAAGATTACACAAACTTAGCCACTAGCACTTCATCTAGGATGTCCTCATTTGGACAAATAGTTCCCATCAGCAATCCCCTTGACATTCTCCCAACTACTCTCCTTGGCCACATTGTCTAACACATAACACAGCTCTCACAAGTCTTCGACCTACTTTCCCTAAGTAATCCCCTTGATCTTCTCCCGACTCATCTCCATAACTTAGGTAGCTCACCAGGCATCCAATCACAAAACTCTAGTGTGCTAAACCCTTCAATATGCTATGACTTCAATAAGACTCCAAAATTTTCAATAAGAAACAACTAAAATATTGTAGAAACCTCAATCTCACACCACAAATAAAAACATAACCAAAATCTCAACAATAAACCCCATAGCAAATATAAACAGAACCAAAACTCCATAAATATTTATGTCTACACAGTATTGGTTCAAACAACTCTACATTCACACCAAAATCGATAAGGAAAATCTAAAACTCCATGTAATATCACAACCCATTGTAAACCATTGAATAAGAAAACAACACAACCTCATCACAAAAGCCACCACTGCCACAGCAAACCACAGTGAGCAAACACCATGGCCATTGCGAGCATACCTTCTCGTGAAAACCCATATGTAAAAGGCCTCCCACCATCAAGCATCATCACGCACACACCTTGACACCACACACCACCATAGCACTAAGACCACCGTTGCAAATCACCATTGGGAGCTTGCTTGTGGAACCAGATTTTAGTCTCATTGCAACTTTTTTGTTTCACAATGATTAAGTGATATCCCCAAGAGTTAATTTCTAGTTCAACGATTGGATAATTTCTCCTTTCCCTCAATATTCTTTCAGTTGTTGAATCTATAATGGAGAAAAAGGGGGGCCAAAGCTTGCTCAAAGGATTGGTCAAAGCTCCAACCCTAAAAGTGATAAACCATAGGAAGGCTACCCTTCTCTCAAACCTAGCTTTGATGCCATGTAGAAAGTCTAAATGCGATAACTGACGTACTTAGACAAGCTTCCTATGTGTCTATTTATAATTATAAATTAGATCAACCTAGCCATCAATCTTACTCTACTACTAACACTGGAGAAGGAGGGGAATGGACTTTTGGTGATAAAGACAAAAGGTTTTCTTTTCTTTTCTTTTTTTTCTTTTTGGGTAAGGGATGAAGAAAAAATGGAAGTAAGCATCTATTGACGAACTTGAGGGTCCACTTGCAGCAAAACTAGAGTTAAACAGTATTGAAGTACCATTTAATTCCCTATCACCTGTAATCAAGCACTTCCCAAAATATTATATGTTCAATGAAATTGAACCATGTTCTTTCAGTAACAGTGATATCAGGAAACCAATACTCCATTGCCAAAAACAAAGTTAAATAAGGATGCATAAATACAAAGTAAGGAACATACCGGAATAGAATCCAAATGGGATAGTCGCTTCCCAAGCCTATTGTTAACTTTTACATTTTCCTCTTCTGCTAATATGCTTGCAATAGTTCGATCATCCTCCGTATCATGTAAGCTGCTATTCAAACTTGAGGTTGAGCTAGCACTTGTATTCCTGTGGCTTTCCGCCATACTTACCCCAAACTGGTAATCAACTTAAAGCAACCTACATATCCAGAATTCAAATGCTGAACAATAAATTCATGGAATGGACTAATCAACGACAAAAACAAAAACAAGAACGGAACAAGACACAAACGCCTATATATCTAATTATGCAACGATCTTTTTCATAAAATGTTAGCATTCTATCAAACCATGCGTAAACGGAAGCAACCCCACATCCACCCAATACGTGAAATACAGATAAAGATAAAAAGTAATAGAAAATTTGAAAGCTGAACAAGAGATCAAATTCTTCAAGGAGCTCATTTCCTATGAAGCTAAATTCTTGCTTACGATCATAACAATAACAGAAAATTGTTCAAAATACGTGAAAAACATACTTTACCTTGGTTTCAGAGCAAAAATCAGGACAAGATGGGAGACACAAAACGGAGAATAAGTCTTGACTTAATGCAAAAGAATAGTAATCAGAGAAAGGCTTCAATATTACAGAGAAAATCCCTGAAGTTTCCCAGAAGTCAAGTTTAGAAAGGCACGCAAAGAAGGGGTTGAAGGTTTCTCAAGAAGATAAGTATGGGGGAAGCACCTCCCAAGTTTTGACTAGACGTCATCCTGTCTCACGGACAAGAAACTAACACGCATGAGCCAGGGGTTTACCCCGCGGTTTAAACTCGATCGGTATATTCAAAGTCTCTTGACTAGGTAAAATTCGGAGAGAAGTAATAAATTTCGTTTGAAAATATCGCTTTAATAATTTTAAAAATAGAAATATTTTGAAATATTTTAAAAAATTTGTAAAAATAAATAATTTTAAAAAAAATATTTTAAAAAATTTTAAATAATAATTTTTTTAATTTTAAAAAATTTTAACATAATATTAATGATATAGATATATAAAATTATATTAAAATTAATTTAAATTAATATCTATAATTAAATAGTAAGAAAACATGCTATTACAGTGAAGACTTTGATTCAAATTTTAACATCATTCAATAATAACTTCTCTTTTATATTTATCTCTTTATCTTCTTAACTCTTTTGTGACATCTATCTTTAAGTCTCTCTCTATCGACTATAATTCTGTTTCTAATTTCAAATATCTCTCTCAAGTACTTTCCTGTCTCTTTGCCTTTCAATTTATTTTTTTATTATTTTTGTAATTTCTTCTTTAAAATAAAAACAATAAAGGAATGTAATGCCATGAGAATGAGGGAAGAGTGTAGGAAGTAAACAAAGATATCGTGATTTGTCGAAAAAAATATTTTAGTGTTGGATGTGATGTGATGCTACTTTCATCTACTTTCAAATTAGAAATTTTTTTATTTTTCAAATTGATTTGGTACTTTTCCATCGAATAACACAAAATAAGAGTATTTCTGTCGAAAGAACTCGAAATAAAAGTATTTCCATCAAAAGAACTCGAAACAAGAGTATTTCTGTCGAAAGAACTTAAAACAAAAATATTTTCATCGAAATAAATGAAATAAGAGTATTTCTGTCGAAATAATTCGAAACAAAAAATATTTCTACTGAAACATTTCACAACATAATAATTTTAATCGAAATGGCATAATTTTTTAACAAATATTTTGTTTCATTTTGATAACTCCATTTTGTGTCGATGACTCCAGAAACAAAAACGTTTTGGTCGTTTCGATGGAAAAAAAAAATTTAGTTCCTTGCTTAAAACATAAAAAGGCAATTCGGTCTTCGAAATTCACTTAATTTTATTATTCTTATATTATCAAATTCATTTCATCTTAATTTTTTTTTATCTTCTCAAAAATGCAAATTAATTGCACATTATAACTTACAATAAATTTAATATTTTTAACAAAAAATTTATGTAATTAAAATTTTTTAATAATAAAAGATAAATAGACTTATAAATTTAAAAATTAAATTATTAATTTACTCAATATAAAATAATATTGAAAAAAAATCATCATGGAATCAAACTATAAATTTCATTTTATAAGTGAATCTTGCATTGAATATTTTTGTACGTAAATAAAAAAATTTAATTATGAAAATTTAAATTTTAACTAATTTTAATAAGATTTACATTATTTTTATTTCAATTGAAATAAAAACAAAAGGTTCATCCTAAATAAAATATAGATTTCAATTAAGATGAATTCATGTATTTAATATTGGAAAAAAGAGAGTAAAAGTCTAAGGATTAAATGTATTATTTAACTTACTTTTAATTTATTTATAAACCTTTTCGTTGTTTGAAATATTTATTAAATACATGAATTCATCTTAATTCAATTAAGATGAATTCATGTATTTAATAAATATTTCAAACAACGAAAAGGTTTATAAATAAATTAAAAGTAAGTTAAATAATACATTTAATCCTTAGACTTTTACTCTCTTTTTTCCAATCTAATCTCTAAACTATTTTTTTAAATAAAATTTCCTTATATTTTGCCGCCATTTCCAATCAAGTCGCTACTGCGAGTGTTTGTTATAATACTAGTTGCAACCGTGTTGCGATGAGGCCATGTAATGTGCAATGGCAAAATTAAGAAAAAGTCTTTTCAAAAATGTTTGAAAAACATGTTTAATATAAAAATGCCAACAAAACTTTATTATTATAAAAGAATTTTTTTTTTGGAAAATCCTTTTCTTTTTTTGAAAAACTTAGTCTATATTTGAGAATAAGTTTGAGAGTTATATAATGTAATGAGATTACGGTTAAGACTGTTAAATAAAAATAAAATACAGACTCAATATAAGTTTCACTTAGACTTATTACAAGAAATTGAGTTAAAAGATTAAAAAAAAAAAAAATATAATGACTTAATTCAAGAAGTCCAAAGAGTAGTCCATGCCATCAAAATCAATCCGGATATGTACCACGACAAAGAGAAGTGGTTGACTAAAGCCAATATGGCATAGATATAGTAGTTTCTTATTTTGTTTCCTTGTTAAACTAGGCAAAGTTTTCCTTATTTGACTAAGAAATGTTTTACTTATGTGATTAGGAAAAAAAAAATTTATTTGATTAGAAAAGTTTCTTATTTTTGTTTCTTTGTTTGATTAGGAAAAGTTTTCTTTATGTGAGTAGAAAAATGTTTTCTTGTTTGACTAAGAAAATTTCTTATTTCAACTTCCTTATTTGACTAGAAAATTTAGTTTTCTTGTTCAACTAGGAGAGTTTCTTATTTTTAATTTTCTTTATTTGATTAGAATAATTGTTTTTCCTATTTTGAATTTCCTTATTTGTTTAGGATATTGGCATATAAAGAGGTATGTATGCTCTTGAATAACAAAATTTTTAATGAATACGTTATATTTTTCAAAAGAGTGTTTTCTTTTCAATTTTTCAAAGAACTATTATAAACTTATCCATATTTTCTTGTAGCGTTCAAGCAACAATTATTACTCACAATTCTCTTCTTATTTCTTGAGTTGGCGCTTGCAATATTTTCTTATATTTTTTGTTCTTATCTCTTTATATATAATGGGTCAAAGTCTTTTCTTTTATTTTCTTGATATAAATCTAAATTAAAGCATGATTCCTAAAATTGGATCTCATATTGATTTCGAGTTTCACTACTATTTGTGATGTTCATATTAAGAGTTTATATTATTTGGTATCAGAGTCAAAGTTGGTTGATCTATCCTATTTGTTTGTTTTCTTGTTATTATTCATTCTTACTATCTTGTGATTTATTGTGTTCTTCATTCTTCTTATCTTCTTTTGATTTCTTGTATTCTTGATTCAAGTACATATATAAAAAAAAAAAAGAGAATAGAAGTTCAAAAATATAAAAAAGTACATATATTGTGATCTCTTGCTTTGATCTTTAATTTCATTTGCTTTCTTGCTTCTATTCTCCTATCTCAATTATTTTGTTTTCTTGTCTTCAACTTTTCTATTTCAATTGCTTTTCTTGTTTTCTATATTTTTTATTGCTTTTCCTACTTTGGCTTTTTTTTCCTTGTTTCACTTGTATTTTTTTGTCTTCTATTTTGTTTCTAAATTGAATTGCTTTGTTCATTTTGCTTCTTAAAATTCTTCCTTCTCTTTTTTTATTTTGCATTTTGAATTTTGTGTATTGATTGGTTGAGTTTGAATTGCTACAAGGAAATTTCTTTTTAGTACAATAAAGAATTGAAATAAGGGGCTAAGAAAAGAAAAAGGCAAGAGAGTGTAAACTCATAAAAATGTAAAAACTAAATTTGAGTAAACACAAGTATGAGTGTCATCAATCTTGAGAAAAACATGCAAGTGAGTGTTTGTGAGGTTTTCTTTCTTGTTTTGCAAATTTATAAACATAACTAAAGCCAAATTTAAAGGCCTATTTGGTGATGTTCCAAAAAGATAGATTTTAAACTTTTCTTTAACTAGCACATATATTTGATCAAATGGAGTTGAGATTTGATGAGAGAAATGAGAGTATAAATAAAGTTGAGTTTAGGGGACAAACACCAATAACTTTTAATGTGTAGCAAAGAAGGAGAAATTCACTTAGAAATGATTATGAAGATTATTATAAGGACGACCTAGATGACAATGATCTTAGCATTAATGTTAGGTAGGTTTTGACGTAGGAGTGGAGTTAGGGATAGGGTTGATAACAATTTGGGCAACATTAAATTAAAAATTTTACCCTTCCAAGATAAAAATGATCCAGAAGTCTATTTAGAATAGGAGAAAATGATAGAGTTGGTATTTGATGGTCATCACTATTCTGAGTTAAAAAAGATAAAGTTGGTTGTTATTGAATTTGCTAACTATGATATTGTTTGGTGGGATCAATTGGTTTTAAGCAGGAAATGGAATGGTGAAAGTCTCATTGACATGTGGGAGGAGATGAAAGCAGTTATGAGAAGACGATTCATTTTGAGTCACTACGATAGAGACTTATTTAATAAGTAGCAAAAATTTTCCTAAAGGTCTAAAAGTGTTGAAGACTACTATGAAGATCAAGTTAGGTTAAAAAACAAAGTGATATAGAAAAAACAAGTGATATTTCAAAAGAAAGAGAGGTTGAATCAAAAGAAAAAGAAAGAAACAATGAAATAGAAAAAGACATTTTAGCTAGTAAGAAAAAAAGAGAGAGATTCATCAAAAGAAAGAGAGGTCAAATCAAAAGGAAGAGAAATAAGGAGTGAAAAAGAAAAAGAAATTTTCAGTTAATGAGGAAAAAAAGATAGAGGTATTTTGCAAGAAAGAGAAGCCAAATCAAGAAAAAAAAAGAGTGAAATAGAAAAGAAAATTTGGCTAGTGAAGAAAGAAATTAGGGAAAGCAAGTGAATTTTTATATAAGATAGAGTGAGATAAAAAATGTTTTGTTTGCACATCTGCTTATAATTGTACTAATGAGCTTAGCTCTTCGTTACCCAATATTGGCGTTTCTCTTTTGTTAGGTAATGTATTCAATGCATGTGAAAAAATGGCATTCGGTAAGTTCTTTAGACCTAATGAACTTTTTTTAAAGAAAATAAATTGTGTATATATAAATGTTCATTGCATGGCTTGCTTGTTAGAGAAGCTCATGAAGATAGTTTGATGAGGCATTTTGACATATATAAGACTTTAGATGTTTTACATATGAAACGTAATGTAGAATAAATATGTGAAAAGTGTATTACTTGTAGATAAGTTAAGTCTACAACTAAGCCTAATAGTTTATATACTCCTTTGTCTATACCTAGTAAACCTTGGATTGACATATCTATTGATTTTGTGTTAGGTTTATCTAAGTCAAAAGGGAAAAAGATTCTATATATGTGGTTGTTGATAAATTTTCTAAAATGATACATTTTATACCATGTTATAAAAGTGACGATGCATCACATGTTGTTAATTTGTTTTTCAAATAAATTATGAGATTGCATGGCATACCTAGGAGTATTGTGTCTAATAGAGATGCAAAATTCTTAAGTTATTTTTGGAAGACTTTGTGGGGTAAGTTAAGAATTAAAATTTTATTTTCTATTACTTGTCAACCATAAACTGATGATCAAACTGAATAAGTTAATGGGATTTTGTCTATCTTGTTGCATGCTAAAATACAAAAGAACTTGAAAACATGCGAAGGATGTTTGTTGCATGTTGAGTTTGCATATAATAGGACTGTGCATTCTTCAACTGAGTTTTCATGTTTTCAAATCATGTATCCACTAATTCCTTTAGATTTAACTTCTTTACTTATGGCTGAGCATGTTAAGTTAGATGGAAAAAGAAAGTTGATTTTGTTAAACAGATCTATAAGAAGGCTCGATAAAACATTGAGAGGAAACATGAATAATATGCCAACCAAGCTAAAAATAAATGGTGCAAAAGAATTGTATTTGAGTTTGGTGATTGGGTTTGGTTGCATATAAGGATGGTAAGGGTTTAAGTTCAAAGACATTCTAAACTACTTCCAAGAGAATATGGTCTGTTTCAAGTGATTGAAAAGATCAATGACAACACCTACAAGCTAGATTTTCTAGGTAAGTATAATGTTAGTTCAAGTTTTAATGTTTCTAATTTATCTTTTTTTGAAATAATTAATGATTTGAGGACAAATCATTTTCAATATGAGGGGAATAATGAGATCACAACTAGGGCTAACGAATCAAAATGGAATACAAACCTACTTTAAGTTTCAGTTTGACCTACTACAAGAGATTAGGCTAAAAGATTCAAAAAAGCACATAATGGTTTAATTCATCCAATAAAGAGAGAAATATGCCATTACTGAAAATGGACAAGGAGTAGTCTATGCCATTAAAGCTAGTCCCAATATATACCAAGATCAAGTGACGGGATTGACTAAATTCAAGATTGCATAAATATAGTAGTTTCCTTGTTAGACTAGGAAAAGTTTTCCTTATTTGACTAGAAAAATTTTTGCTTATGTGATTAGAGAAATGTTTCCTTGTTTGATTATGAAAGTTTCTTATTATAGTTTCCTTGTTTGATTAGGAAAGTTTCTTATTATAGTTTCCTTGTTTGATTAGGAAAAGTTTTTCTTATGTGATTAGGACAATGTTTCCTTGTTTAACTAGGAAAGTTATTTACCTTGTTCGACTAGGAGAGTTTCCTATTTTTAGTTTTCCTTTTTTGACTAAAAGAGTTGAGTTTCTTATTTTGAGTTTCCTTATTTCTTTAGGATATTGCTCTATAAATAGGCATGTATACTCTTGAGCAACTAAAATTTTGGTGGATGAAGTATATTTTTAAGAAAGTGTTTTCTCTTTGGTTTTTCAAAGAATTATTATGAATTTATCTAGATTTTCTTGCGGTATTCAAGTAAGACTGATCACTCACAATCTTTTTATCCCTTTCTTGAGTGTGGCGTCTACAATCTTTTCTTATACATTTATTTCTTATCTCTTTATAGATAATGGGTCAAGGTCTTTCCTTTTATTTTATTGATATAAATTTGAATTCGAGCACAATTCTTCAAATTAGATCTCATATTGACTCTGGGTCTCACTAATCTTGGTGAGATTCATATCAACAGTTCACATCATAAATGTGTCAAGAAAGTCTTATCTCCCCCAAAACATTCAAATAACTTTGGAAATATTAAAAATTTAGTTGTATAAATTTGTTAACATTCAAGCCTAATTACTTATATCAAACATATGCAAGCAGTATTTAAAAATGTATGTGTGTAGAAGAAAGATTAAAAGAAAAAGAAAAATTCAAATCTAAGTTTGAAAGTGTTGTAATAATGCAAGGATGTTTTAAATTTAATCCTCCTTAAGATTTTATTTTATAAAATTTGCCTTAGTTTATTTTGATGATAGAAAATTATGAGTATATTTTTTTAAATTAATATAAGAAGGGCTTAACCCAAAACTTAGTTTAAAAGCAAGTGAGCTTTAATGATTAAAAATTACTAATTCTTACTTTGTTTAGCTCAACGTCACAGCCATTCAAAAGTTTGTTAAAAAATAGCCTAAGCTTAACATTATCTTAGAGTTGATTTAAAGGGCATTCTTGAAGAGCAAACCTTCTAAAAACTCATCTCTCAAGACTACTTAAGAACAACATAGACCTTCTAGAAGCAATGCTGACTTGGTTGTTGCATTCCTATGGTAGACACACAAAAAGAAACAAGGCTGGAATATTACGTTAGAGATAGAGGTAAATGGTGAAGTCTAGAGAACCTAGAAATTAGGGCAAAAAATTCAAAATTATGAATGCTTCTATTTTAGACATTGATAGCTAGATGGATGTTAGTTAAAATTTATAACAGCTAATACAAAAGTGTATGTATCACGGAGGTAATATAATGAATGATTAGTAGTTTGTCTCTTATAGGAAACCAAATAAAATCTTAATTAAATACTAACTATCAATCTCCCAACTTTATCCATAAAACCAATGCAAACTGAATTAAACTAATTAATTAATATGCACCTACCACTAATATAAAAAACTAACTAACCAACTAACTATTAAGGAACAATGATAAAAGAATATCAACATCACTTATCAATTGACTTGACTTTTATTTCTCCCTCTTTATTTATCTTAACATTTAGAATTGTTAATCTGATCCCTAAATTATTTATAAACCTAACTATGGATAAATAAAAGCAATTATTCACAAGATAAACCCTCGTAAATGGCAAGCAATTGAGATATATTTTAGAAATTGGGAATAAGCTCACATAGGCTACGTAAGGCATTCAATTATATTGCTATCCAACTTACAAATTAACTGATTCATTTCAAAGCTACTAGAGATTAATCTTGTGTTACTGAATTTAGGCCAAAATAATTAAACATTTTGCAAGAAGAACAATTCTTCCCTAATCATATACTTATTAGCTAATAAGGTAGAAGCATTAAAAACATAATTAAATAAATGGCTCAAAAAGTAATAATAAATAGGAGAAATGTATCAAAATCAAATTACATGTAAAGATCCATTAAAATCCCTAGAAAATTAATATAAAAATAACTACTACTAAAAAAGAAGTACAAAGAAAAGAAATCATATAAATTATAAACAAGAGAAATGTACAAGAAGAAAAAACTAGTGGTTTTTCCAAGCCTCCAAGTTTAATCTTCAACAAGCTTTTGATCCTCTTGCAAATTGATGAATTTCTCTTTGCCTTAGTGTTGTTCTGACCTTTCTAAGGCCAGAATAAATCTTCTTTATGTTTGTCCTAGGTTTCTTATTCATATTGGAATGAGAAGGCAAAATTCTAATAGGTTTAGGAAACCTTTTGACACTAGTATTGTAGCCAAGCCTGCAATTATACAAATTGTGCACGTCCTTAAAATTTTGCTACACAATGTCAATTTCAAAAGTCCATAACTTTTGATTTGAGTGGATTTACAGGGTCCATAATATACTGTTGGAAATATCTTTTCTAGCCTTTTAGTTTGTTATAAAGAAAAACTGAGGTTGTCTTTATGTCCAAAAATATGTTCTTTTGCCCATCTATTAAGTATCAACCTATAAAACAGTAACACTTTAAGTCAAATACCTATTAAATAATAAATCTAATTAAAAACCCACTAAATTACTTATTTTACTCAAGGATAAACATTAAATAAAGAGATAAATCAAAGTTAAATAACTCTCAAATAGAGGAATTGAACCAAAGCTAAAGAACTATAACAGTTAGTTCTTAAAGATACATATACATAATAACACTTCCAGCTTAGCAAAGAGAGCTTTTCGAAGAGAAAACTATCAATAATTATCATAAAAAATAGAAGTTGTGTCCTGGTCTAATTTTCAAGTTTTCATCCATTTTTTAGAAGTGTTGTGTACCTTAGTGTTCTATTTGCTTATTAGAAGCGAGTTGTACCTTAAACTTTGTTTCTATTATTTTGTGAGTTCTATGATGTTGAAAAGACCTAAGGTGTTAGAGTTTTCCCATTGAGAGCTTGTAAAAACTACTAAAGTTTTTCTCTTTGTTAAGTTTTGCTAGGTTCTTAGGGTGAGAAAAACTCAATGGCTTTGAGGTGATAGGTTGCTTGGATTTGAGAAGCATTGTGTTTTTCTATACTTTGGTGATCTCCCTACATTTATAAAAATTTCATTGTTGTGTGGAGAGAGGACATAGGATCGTTTTGATATGAACCATTTATAAATCTATTGTGTTCTACTTCTCTTCCCTACAATCTTTAATTAGGTTGCTATGCTTTTGTTCAAATTGTATTAAGTAGCTTGAAACCTTTCTAAGCACCTTAACTCCTTTAAGTTTAAAAGTAATAATTCCATTTAAATTTGTTTTCTAGTTTTTTTCTCAAATACTTTGAAATTCTTTTTAAAACCCAAAATTTGTTTTCACAAACTTCTCTAAATGATCGGAGTTTAAACTTTGGGTGCTAGAATCTATTTCAAGAAAGAAAATCAATTCACTTTATTTTACAATTTTTTTTTCAAGAATCAAAATTAATTAAATTCTTTCAAATTCTTTGCATCACCAAATCTTGATTCTGAATAAGCTAGGCTTTGCCTTACCATTTTCTTGAAGTTTAGAAATTTGACCAAAAGTTTTTAAAACCCCAAACACCTAATTCAAACCCCCTTCTTAGGTGTAATATATCTTGCATTTGAAACAAATATGTTTTTTCTTAAACGTTCGTGTTTTATCTTATATAACTATATTTTGTCTAAATTGATTTATTTTTTTCAATAAAATAATTATTTTTTTGGTTTATATAGTTTTTTTACTAAAAAATGATTGTGTTCTTATTTTTAAAATGTGTATTATTTTGTTTTGTGGTTTGTTTCAAACATTTAAATAAAAATCTCAAATTTTTGAAGTTTTCATCTTAAAAATGCACCAGCACAATAAGCACCACGACAGTAGAATTGCAGGTCACAACTGCAGAAACCCAAGAGGCACAGTGCCATGACGCTAGATACCCAACATTGTAATGGTAGGTGAAGTTGAGGTGTAGTGCTGCGATGGTAGATGAAATTACTGAAATATCGTCATATTTGTTAAGTCTTCATTGCAACTCATTTCCCTCAATTCCTTTCCCCTTTGCGTGCCTCTTTCTCTCTCTCTCTCTCTTTAGATTAGAGAGTTCTTCAAATTTCTCTCTAAGATTCCCATATATACAGACCTCCATTTAAGATGTTGGGGACACCATTGAACTTATGACAATGAGAGCTAAGTTTTTCACCGAAGGATACCAAAAAACTCATCAAAAATTTTGAAGAATAAAATATGAAAGGGTAAGCTTTATATAAGCATACATAGCAGCTTCTAAAAAACTAACATAGTAGATAGTCTTAGAAGTAGTTAAAACCTTAGGAATCAAAGTTTTGTGATCGTACAACACTATTTTCATTGATATGAATAGTAATCTTAGCCGTGTGAACAATTTTACCATTATTGAATAGTAAATCGATGCTTTAAAGGTGTTTTCAGGACTTTTAAAGCTTTTAAACGTGATCCCAAAGTTTGTTTAGGCATATTTAGCTCTAAAAGTTGATAAACGAGTTGCCTAATCTTGAACTTATAGCCCTATGAATAGATAAGATATACTGTAACTTATTTTTAAATCATTTTTAATTCCTAAATTATGTTTCCAGTGTTTTTTGACTTTTTTTTTTACAAATTTGACATGTTATATGTTTGATAACTATTGTGGATGTTTAATGGATAGTGAATTTATGAGGATTTCATTGTAAAGTCTTTAAGACACAAGACAAACATATGTTGGTGTTCTTTTTTGTAGAGTCATAACTCATTTGATTTGGGATTGTGATGTTATATGCAATTTAGGCTATGTTGTAAATATTAATTATTGACTCTCTTTTAAAGACTATGGTATATTTTGAGATATTGGTTTTTGATATGGATTGTGTGTACATATAGTGATATGGTTTTAAATTATTCAATTAAGCTTAGCATTGGATAACTATCTAAGTTTTTGAAATCTTATCTTTGAAAGTGGAAAGTTTATTTGAAATGTGTTTTTTTTTAAAGAGGAATGTATGGAGCATTGTCAACACCAATATGGTTTCAATTTATTGAAATTAGGTATACAAGGTGGATTATTGGAAATATTTAGAAGTTTTGTTTTGAATTTGATGAGTATGTTGATGGAAAGAAATGGTTTTAAGGAAAAAAATTTTGAAGTTTTTATTCATATATGAAATATTTTCCATAAATAGTTTTTTCTGAGGAAGAGTTTATTAAAAAACGTTGTCTGTTAACAATAGTAGATGTTAACTCTAGTGTACCTAAAATCCTTAGTTGGTAAGGATGTTGCTAATCTCGTGTGCTAACTAACAAATGAGTATTGATTAGAAAGGAATTGCATTTTGCCACCTATTATTATAGGTCATTTCCTAATAGTATGGTGATTTACCTTTATGGTCTATGTGTCTGACTGAAATGGTGATTTATCTTTATGAACTAGGTGTCTGATTGATTTGGTTCTTATTCAAGAATCCATTCTAATAACAGGGTTTTAAAAGTTAATTGTTTAACTATTTGTTTATTTATTTGTGTTAATTATTTTAGTTACTATATGAACTCTATTTTAAATTGTTTGTATATTGGTGAAATATTTTGCTACGCTTTCCATATTTTTATGAATTTAATCCTTTTTGTTTAGGCTTTATCACCTTGATTCATTAATTTTGTTATGGTATGTTCAATAGTATTTGAAATTTCTAATTTTTTTACTCCAATATTTTTATATATTTGCAGTTCTGATTTTGATACAAAATGGTACTTTGCAGTTGGTCAAATGCATGGTTTTGAATGATCAAGAGTTATGGGTTTTCTAATTTGGATAAGTTCTGAATATGTTATTTGACGATGAAAGCTATTTGCTTTGTAACTTTAGAGATTCGAGTCTTTGTTATTCATTTTGAGGGCAAAAGCAACTGAATATAAATTTATTGATTCTTTTGGAAGACATGTTAAACTATGAAACATAACTGAATAAATGAAAATAAACTATTATGATAATATTACATGATTTCCTAAACTCTGAATCCAAGCTTCATCTAAGTTATGGTAATCGATTAATGTCAACTTTGAATACTTCAACGTTAGTCTTACATGTTTTCAGTTACCTTAATTTTATGATTTTATTTACTAACTCTTGAACCCATGTTTTAATTAAATTTTGGAAATTTAATTAATTTAAATTTTTAGGCACATTGTCAATATTTTAATAAAATCTCTTTTACTATAATATAAGTATTCAATTTAAAGTTTTAATAAGAATCTATTAATGATGGATGGACTAGTGGTTTTGAAAGACCATCATTTATTTTAATATATTTGATTTAATTTTATTTATAAGAAGAAAACTTTGTTAATTTTCTAAATGTCGGCTGTATATTTTATTAACCCACTACGTAAATACATTTTTCCAACCTTTGAAATCTTGTTAAATTTAAATTTTGATAGATTGCCATTACAGAGGAAATTCAAAGCTTTTCATTGCTAAAGATAATGTTCAAATTAATGGATACTAGTGAATGATTTTGTTTACTAAATTTAGAGTTTACGCATGATCTAAGTATCGGTAGTAATCTTTGTAAGTTTTAAATGTTTCATTATTAAATCCATAAGTTTTTTGTAACAACTCCATTTAAGTAAATTTTTTTTTAAAGAATACCATGAAGTTATTATCTCGTTACAATTTAACTCAAAATAACATTTATTTAATTTATACAATACAGAGTTTACATACATATCATTAATCAATAACATACGTACAAAAGTCTAACACATATATAATTACATCTTATTCATCCCTGTAGACCAGGTCCGGAGATACGGGTGCGGGTGGTTGCACCTTCACCAGGATCTTAGTCAACTTGACCATAGACACCATATATATTACTGAGATCATCTTAAAATAGAATAACTCGAACCAACATACGCTAAAAGCCACTGCCATAGAGAAAATCTGCATAATTATTCTTCTGTACATGACATGGAAATATAGTGAGAATTAAATTCCAGTAAGTTCAACAATAATTCATTATCAATAAAGCTCATCACGTCATGTTCATCTATATAAACTACAGCAAATATCGTTGGTCACATGAATGCACTATATATATGCACATGAGAATCGTACAGTAATGACATGTATGACATGATTAACTATTTTCAGAATATCATATGATGACTATCAATTTATTCTCATATCAAGCTACCCCGGTTAGGGTGAGTATTTTATACTCTCCGGTACAGGCTTTTCTCGCTCCGTCCGACATGGCTCACTTTCTTTTTCTTTTCTCGTTAACATAATCATAACCGTTGGTAGGACGTCCCCTACTGGTGCACCACACGGATTGCTATGTGACCGTGCGCACTTTTCACAATGATAGCCAAAAATATGCCTTCAATAATAGGTATGTTTATCAAAATATAATTATTACCAAAAATAATCGGTAATCATGCCATGAACATAACCATTTCAAATATCACTTTATAAAATATTTCCATGTCAAAATTTTACACTTAAGATGGTAAGAAGTTTATACAATGGCAATGGATATGGCATATACGAGTCATTTATTATTTTTATTTATAAGATTCTTCTTCTTTTTTAAATATTAATTTTATTTCTTTATTTTCTTAATGCAGGTTTTCATCCTATCTAACCTTCTATTACTAATTAGAGCATAACTCCCTCAATTTAACTCTGGTGTAGATAATCTTAATGTCAATTTAAAGATAAAACAATTATATAAAACTATTATGTTGAACAGTTTAGCAAAATATTAAGCAATCAATGTGATATTACTCCCTCAAAGTACATGTTATTTCTTCTCGGGTAGGTTTTGACTTATACCTACTAAATTGTCCATATTTTCCTCATAAGAATTCTAAATTAAGTGATTCTAGTGGTTAAAAATATGTGACACATATATCTATAATTCTTATGTTAACCATTTATTTTAATTCCCTATAGACTATTCCCAAAAATTAAAACACAGAAGTTATCCTAACATATTCTTCCCTGATTAACTATTTTCTAACAACTTCCTATTAATCGAACCATATCTACCTCATATGAACTCCAAATTGAGTGATTTTAGTGGCTAAAAATCCGTGACACAGATATCTATAATTCGTATGTTAACCATTTATTTTAATTCCCTACAAAATGTTCCCAGAAATTAAAACACAGAAGCTATCCTAACATATTCTTCCCTGATTAACCATTTCTGATCACTGCTTACTAATCGGACCATATCTACCTCATATGAACTCCAAATTGAGTGATTTCAGTGGCTACAAATTCGTGACACATATATCTATAATTCATATGTTAATAATTTATTTTAATTCCCTACATAATGTTTCCAGAAATTAAAACACAGAAACTATCCTAACATATTCTTCCCTGATTAATTATTTTCTGACCACTGCTTACTAATCGGACCATATCTACCTTATATGGACTCCAAAATGAGTGCTTTCAGTGACAAAATCCGTGACACATATATCTATAATTTTTTTGTTAACCATTTATTTTAATTCCCTACAGAATGTTCCCAAAAATTAAAACACAGAAGCTATCTTAACATATTCTTCCCTAATTAATCATTTTTTGACCACTGCTTATTAATCGGACCATATCTACCTCATATAGACTTCAAATTGAGTTATTTCAGTGGGTAAAAATCCGTGAGACATAGATATACATTTTTCATGTTAACTATTTATTTTAATTTCTTACCGATTCTTTCCAGAATTTTAAAAGTAGAAACTTAAATTTTGCCACCCATAGCCATACCTATGCAGAACTATCTACACCAGCATAAGTATTCAAACATACATAATATGTAACATAATATAGCAATATCCATGACCAATCATTAAAGTTCTAAGATCAAAATCCCATATAAATATTTCAATTTTCAAAACCTTTCTTCAAAAAGGAATATTGTTAAACTTACCTTGAGCACTTAGTTCTTTAGACTTCTCATTCCTCTTTCTTCCTTTCTTCCTCTCTTTTCCTCACTCTACCTTACTTCTATTTTTCCTCTCCCTCACTTGGATGAAAATTCTAATGTTATAAGGGTGGGTTTTGCATAAATAGACCACCAAATAATTCACCTTTCATGATCATGGGTCTACCTTATCACAATTAGGATACACTTAGTTGAATTTTTGGAAAACAAACAACTCATGTTTTTGTCTTCCTCTTTCTTAGTCAAGATATGCATAGGAAAAGGAGATTTGTATTTTGAAAATTATGATAATATGTTCTTAAGATAAGGGACAAGGTCCTTTTGATTTAGGGATTCATTTCCTTTTTCTTTTGTCTTAATCAATTATGATAGGTTTGCCTTTTTAGGTGGAAAATTTCTAACCCTTGAATCTCTATTATTTGGTTGAAATTATTTGTGTGGGATAGGAATGTTTTGTCCTAATGTCATGTATTATCATACCACTTGCTAAAATTATGATTGTAGGATTATAGATGTTTTGTCCTAAAGCCTTGTATTATCATACCACTTGCTAATATGATGAGTGTAGGATATAGATATTTTGTCTTAAAGCCATGTAACCTAATCTTTATTCTATTATCACATGATTTATTTTATTTTATTTTTTCTCTTGGATTTAGGCTTATTCCTACCCATTTCCTTTGCTTTGGATAAAATTCTACCTTTCTTGGAGGGTTTGGACACATTTGCATAATTTTTGGGCTATCGGTCCAATTTCTATATCCTAGTCCAAGTCTATATTTTATTTCTTGTTTAGGTTATCCAATGGACTTGCTAGAAACTTATGTGAAGTGGAAAAACTCTATATGAAGTGTCCATAGGTGAAAGCCCAATTTATGAGTGGAGATACTAAATTTAGTAACTTTAACTCTTAAATTAGGAAAAATTACCCTAATCCAATATTCTTGAAATTTTAATACCTTTACTTACTTCACAAAAATTTATCTTCCTTACTCAAGAATTTCACCTTTCTTTATCGATAAAAGGAACGAAATTAGGAATATTACTTTGAATACATGAAACGAAATTAGGGATGTTACATTTTTCCCTTTCAAATTTTCTTTCTCATGAATTAAAATTTTAGAAAGGAATTATGGTTTTTACTAAAATGCTTTTCAAAAATAAAATATTTATTTTATTTTAT
Source organism: Gleditsia sinensis (assembly GCA_037074535.1). NCBI lineage: Eukaryota > Viridiplantae > Streptophyta > Magnoliopsida > Fabales > Fabaceae > Gleditsia > Gleditsia sinensis. The sequence goes on along the minus strand of CM073472.1, from coordinate 44,427,294 downwards.
TTATTCTATCTTGTCTTCTTTTGTAATAGCAATGTTTTGCTACTAAATTGTAAATTTGACTTAAGTAAGACCATTGTGGTAAGTAAAAGTTACGTAAGACAATATGAACCATGATATGGTTTCCAAGAAATATTTATTAAGCAATAAGAATTAGCATAATGGCAAGTTTATAATTGTTATAGTATCTTGATAAAAAGAAATCAAATCCTATGTTTTAATAGTGAAAAACTAGTGCCTATTATTTGCTTCGTTCCCTTATAGTATATGCTATCTAATCACTGAGTCACAAAATTCACTCCTCTCTTTTTTATATTTTTCAAATAAGTTAAAATCAAGATTGTGTGATGTGACAATAGAATATTCTTAGTGAATCCAATTTGTGATGATGGACTTAGTTTACGTAGTGTCTATAATATATTTGTATTCTAGAGCTAGCTCCATATTATCACAGATAAGATCCTCTCTTCCAACGTGTATCCATTATGTTGGTTTTATAATAATTGGCTTTCTAATAAAATGAGGATAATTATTTTAGTTATGAATAAATGTGATTTCTCATAACTAATAAGTTTTCTAATATTTGAGTTACTGATATTTGATACTATTTGTCTGGCAAAGGCAAGTTTTTGTGTTATGCATTTAAATATTTAAAGCTTTGAAATAAGGTTTTTCCAAAAAAAGTATTAAGGTTTTATTGTTTTTAAATTAAATGAAATTTGATTTTAATACTACATTCCATAAGTTAAGGCTTATAAGGTGAATTAACCCTAATTTCTGTGTTGATTATGTGCTCAGTAATCTAGGTCATGATAAAGGTGGTATCTGAGTAATAAGACCTTGAATATCAGTATAAGCTGCAAACACATTTATACTCAAGGTGCTGTTAAAAGAATTTTGTAGGATGTCATCTTTCTTTTTGTTTTGAGTCTTTCCTTTTAGATACGACATGTGATGTACATTATGGACTTTTTAAGATGTGTTTTGTTAAGGTATAGTATGGGGATGTCGCCTACTATATGAAGTGTTACTAAGAAAGTTGTAGATAGTAAGCAAGTAGCTAAAGTATTTATTGAGTTCATAGATCCAAATCCAAAGAACTGTGATAGAGCCTAATTGGTAAAGAGGCTAAAGGTTTCGATCAAGGTGTTAGTGTTTCTAAGTAGAATGTGAAAGATATCGTTCACAATGACACCCCTAAAGAAGAGATAATACCTTCTCTTAAAACACAAGAAAGCATTGTAGCTGATGTGGTTGCCAGCATGCAAAATTTATAGAGGTTTACGAACGCTCTGGTAAGATCAGTGATGGAACAAGGTGAAAGAAATTGTTTATAGAAAAAAACTCCTATAATTATTCAAGATCAAGTACGACCATCAAGTAGGACTGATAGTTTGACGAGGTGAAAGAGAAGTCAAGAGAGTAGTTTATGTGGTAAAAAGAAAAAGGCTTGTTAGAATTATCCAATGTAAGGGCCTTAAAGAAAATCTTAAATAAATGAAAAACTCTAAATTACAGAAAAATTATGAACTAATAGGATTATGATGAGTGGAGATAAGCACCATTGAAAATTTGCTTATTTCTTACTTGGGTTGAAGAATTATAAAGATAATATAAGGATTTAAGTTTTGTTGCCAAAGTGTAAATTTTTAAAAGTTAGGGATCAAAATGTAAATAAAAAAATTGCAAGGATCTCCCTCAATAATTTAAATTTTTCCAAATGGTACCCTAGATGATTTTAATCCCATCTACTGTAGAGGTGGGGTGGAAAAGGATGGAAAATTCTAAAAACCCTATTTTCTCTCTTTAAAACCCCTATTTTCTCTCTATAAGATTTTGACACTTCTAAACCTCGAATTTTGACACCACCACCACCAACGGATTTAGAACGATGAGATCTACAAGTCTGTCTGATTGGATTCCCAAGAATTTTCCAAAAGGTGGCCAAAAAATGAAAGAGAAAATCTCATAGTTATAGTTATCAAAATAAAAAGCTAACACCATAGATAGATTTTGGAGCTAGCAAAACCTTGGGATCTCAAATTTTAAAATTAGGACCCATAACACGTGCCTCTACTTGTGGATTCTTCCTCGGTGCATGAATCCTATGCACAGCCACTGCAGGTGGCACATGGGTGCGTGCATCAAAACCCTGAACTGTTGACCAACATTGACCAAGCTTTCAAAGGCTGAATTTCTTGATTCTGAAGTCATTTTCTAGGTTTTTGGACCTTCCAGACTTAATTTTGAGTTTGTTTCACCAAATTCCAATTAGAAACATGCATTTTGGGTCTGTCTAACATGAAAACCTTACTTTGTGAGTAGATAATACTTGCTATGACCTATTTTACACTTTCCTTATGCCTTACTTGTGATATTAGTGTAGTGGATAATGTTATTCTAAATATTTTCAAAATTTTCAAGTTTTATGAATGATCTTATTTACTTATTAGATGTTATATTTTTCAACGATGGCATGCTATAGTTATGATGGAAATTTTAAATGTTCAAATATCTTGAAATTGGAACCCCTGGAATACGTGTTACATATACACATTTCACTATTTTGAGAATGATGATTAAGGGGTAATTGGAATTGAGAACCTATATTGAATTTTTGGAAAAGGAATTGAACTTGGAAAATATTTCTTACTTAAATAGTATATTATTTTTATGCAATTATGTTTTGTGGAGGAATCCTGTTAAAAACATTGTTTGTTAGTAATAAGAAATGCTAGCCTTGAAGCATCTTGAAATCTCAGCTAGTAGGGTTGTTGCTAGCCATGTATGTGTTGGCCGACACACGTAATGTGTTATTTTAAGGAGAGGCAAAATGCCATGTAATTATAATTACCCATCCTTTGCTGTGTGCCTGGGAAAAATCTGTATTAGAGTCCCTTCACGTGACTTCTAGGGTGGTCGTGGGGCAAACCTCAATATAGATGCTGAGTTTAGGCAAATCTCACATTAGCAAGGTATGAAAGGATCTTGAGCTTTGATATGGTGGTTTTGATATGGAATCCTCCTAAACTTAAAGTATGTATATTAAAAAGCATTTGAAATCTGCTTTTGCATAACAATATTTATTTTATGGTCATGTTGCACTGTTTTTAGATTTAATCCCTAATTATCTTTAAAATTGAGAATATTAAAAATATGGGTCACTTATGGATGTACTTCTTATCTATATTTTATTTTGAAGGAAGGCAACATTTTTAACATACAAACGCATCCATATGTTGACCTAGAAGATCATAGTAGGTCTTATCTGCTCACTAAGTTGTCAAACTCATTACATGATATTTTCATGTTTTTCATATAAGGATATGGAGTTTGGTTACTATAGTGCACATAGGTGATAAGCTTGGTGATTCATCCTCTGGGTGAGCCTACTTTACTTCTTGGGCTTACAGCTTCTAGCTTATCTTGTATTTCTATATTTGTACTCTAGAGTGTGCTTCAAGTGCTACAGGAAGGATCCTTACTTCTACAATACTATTAACTCTTAATCTAGTCTTGTATATTTGATTGTACATAGAAATGTTATATACTTATGGTTTTATAACTATTGGATTACTAAGTTATCAAACTCACTACATGATATTCCCATGTTTTTCAGAAAAGGATATAAAGTTTGGTCCTTCTAGTGCAAATAAGTGATCGGCTTATTGATTCATCCTCTAAGTGAGTCTACTTTACTTTCAGGGCTCACAGCTTCTAGCTTATCCTGTATTTCTATATTTATACTATAGAGTGTGCTTCTAGTGCCATAGGAAAGATCCTTGCTTCTATTGTACTATCAACTCCTAATCTAGGCTAGTAGATTTGATTCTCCTAATCTAGGCTTGCATATTTAATTATATATAGAAATTTGATATACTTATGCTTTTATACGTGTTGGATAAGTTATATAGCATGTTAAAGGATTGAATGGAATATGTTTTGGTTAAAGGTTTATTTACAATATGCTATTCATGTTTCCTTAAATTGGGGGCGTGACAAGTTGATATCAAAGCTTTAGGTTTCTTATTGATTATTAGAGCAAATGATTCTTTGGTAGAACCTTAAGTATAGATATGAGCCGGACATATTTATACTCTAGGTGCTATTGAGGGATTCTATAGGATATCATTTTCCTTTCTATCTCAATGTTGTCAATTTGCTAGTATAAGTTTAGTTACATATTGTGGTATTCTAAAAATTGTTTTATTTTGTATAGTATATGATACCACCAAGAACTAAGATAGTTGGTAGAGATGCTGCAGATCGTGCACCTTTTACTGAAGCATCTGCACAATCTACAATTCAAGAACAGAAAGGCCGTGATAAAGGATGACCTAGAGGAAGAGTTAAAGGACGTGCACAAAGTACGAGAACCCTAAGGTAGGATGAACATGTTTATGTTTCTGATAAAGTTCCTGATGAAATAGTATAACTTCCTTGGGAGTGATATGATAGAACAATTAAGATGATTACTAGTATACATAGGAGTATAGAGACATTGGCTGAATTAATTGTATAATAGGGTAGGAGAGACCGTGAGCAGCTAGAGAATGCTTCTATAATTCAAGAACAGGTAAGACTAGTTGAATAAGAAGATAGGTCTACAGGGATTGATGTTACACTACCACAATACCTGAAGTTAAAGCCATAAAATTTTAATGGATAATATAGTCATGAAGACCCATAGATATTTATTGATGCAATGGAGATAATTCTTAAAGCTTTGGGGTGCTCTACTAGGAGATTTGTTAAGTTAGTGTCTTTTTAGCTTTTGGATATGGCTTAGGTCTGGTTTGAGATTACAGTGAAAGCATGAGCATTTACCTTTCCACTAATGGAGTAGGGAGAGTTCAAAGAAGCATTTATGGATCATTTTCTACAAGAAAGTGAAAGAAACAAAAGAACTAGAGAATTTGAAGAATTGAAACAGACGCCAAACATGACGATTTTTGAGTATGATATCCGTTTTACTTGATTATCTAGATATGCACCCTATCTGGTTTTGACTGAAAGAGACAAAACTAAAAGATTTATTTCGGGGTTAATATGTCCATTTTTCAAATTGGTGGGTCTCTAAGTTAATCATTTTCCAATATCTACATCAGGTATAGATTGTTCTATAATGATGGAAATTCAAGAATTAGTAGAAATAAAGAGTTAAGAAAAGAGGAAAAGAAAACGAGATAGTAATATGCAGACTAAATATAACCCTAATGTGAAAAGACCAAGATTTTAGAACCTACAATGTACCATTCAAGCAAAATTTGGTAGTTCTAATCAAGCATCAGCTAGTCTCAGTAAACAAAAGATGATTCAAAGAGAAATTAAACCTACTAGTCAATAGGACACTAGATCGATTCCATTATGCTCCACTTGTGATCAACCCCATACATGACGGTGTTATAGAAGAATAGGTGCATGTTTTTAGTGTGGACAAGTAAGGCATATGGTGAAAGATTGTCCACAGTTTTGAGGCTTTAGTCAAGCTTTAATACAACCAGTTTCACCTTTTGCATCTATACTAGCATAACCAGTTAAAGCAACTTTAGGCAAAGTTAGTAGTGGTGGCTTTGGTAGAGAATCAGGAAGTCGAGGCTAAGAACAAACCCAAGTCTTTGCCTTGACATGATAGGATGCTTAGGCCTCAAATGCAGTGATGACATGTACATTATTAGTATATTCTCATAAAGTATATGTATTGTTCAACCTTGGCTCTACTCATTCTTATGTATCACTATGCTTTGCTAAGCAATTGGGTAGAGATCATATTTGATTAAATTATTCTTTTATGGTTGCTACCCTATTGGGAGAATTTTTATTGGTTAATGATGTATATAAATCCTGTAAAGTTTCGATAGTAGATAAAGACACTTTTATGAATTTGATAGTTCTAGATATGGTGGACTTTGATGTGATACTAGGAATAGATTGGTTGGCATATTGCCATTTCACTTTAGACTGTCATCTTAAGGTGATTAGGTTTAATATTCCAAAAGAATCTCCTTTCATGATACAAGTGATCATAGTGAGATACCCGATAATCTGATTTCAACTGTAACAACTCACAAGTTATTAGAAAAAGGATGTCAATGGTATTTGGTAGTGGTTAGAGATGTTGATATAAATTATACTAGTGTAAATCAAGTTTCATTGGTTTAGGAATTTTTAGATGTGTTTTCTAAAGAATTACCGAGATTACCCCTAGAACGAGAAATTGAGTTTGGCATTAACTTATTCCCTGGAACCTAACCAATGTCTATACCCCCATATAGAATGGCACCTACTGAACTCAAAGAACTAAATAATCAGTTACAATTGAATAATGTAACAATACGTAATAAGTACACATTACCTCGTATAGATGATATGTTTGATCAGCTACAGAGTGCTCAATGTTTTTCAAAAATTGATTTGAGGTTGAGGTATCATCAATTGAGAATAAATAAGTAAGATATCTGAAAACTACTTTTAGAACTCAATATGGGCACTATGAGTTTTTAGTAATGTCATTTAGTCTAATAGATGCCCTAACAACATTCATAGATTCGATGAATAGAGTATCTAAACCTCTCTTAAATCAGTTTGTTATCATGGTTATAGATGGCATTCTATTATACTATAAGAATTCAGAGGAGCATGAATAGCATTTGGGTATAGTCTTACAAACTCTAAGAGAACATTAGCTATATGCTAAGTTTTCAAAATGTGAATTTTGACTTAGTAGTGTTACTTTTTTTTGGCATGTAGTTAACAAGGATGGTAATCAAGTTGACCCAAAGAAAGTTGAAGCAGTACAACAATGGCTACGCCTTACTATAGTTACAAAGATATGTAGTTGTCTTGGGTTAACAGGTTATTACCAAGATTTGTTAAATATTTTTTAAAAATTGCTACTCCTTTGATGAGGTCAACTAGGAAAGGAGTAAAGTTTGACTCGTCAAATTATTGTGAGAAAAGTTTCAATAAACTTAAGGAATGTTTGACCACGGCACCGATTTTATCTATTCCTTCTGGTACCAGAAGATACATGGTATATTGATGCATCTAGAGTGAGGTTAGGGTGTGTATTGATGCAATATGGTCAAGTCATTGCATATGCATCTAGACAACTCAAGTAACATAAGCAAAATTATCCAACTCATAATTTAGATATTGTGGCAGTGATTTTTACTCTTAAAATTTGGAGACATTATCTATATGGCGAGTCATGTGAGATTTATACATATCACAAAAGCTTCAAATATATCTTTCAGCAAAAAGATCTTAACTTGAGACAAAGGAGATAGATGGAGCTACTTAAGGACTATTGATCGAAAGCCAATAGGCACTTCAGATCTAAAGAGAAAGTTGAAGATAGTGTCACTCACTATTCACTCACTATTCATCTTCTCGATTTTTTTTTCAAAATTTGCAGACAGACGTTGTCTCCTTTTCCCCTTGTCTCCATTTTATTTTTATTTTTTAATTATTATTATTTAATAATTGAATAATAATATTTTCTTTTATATAAATTCATATAAATTCCGTTTTTATCCTAAAATATCCTAAATTTTTTTAAAAATTTCCATTCTCATAAACCTTTAGTTAAACTCTTAAATCATGATTTTTCTTGATAAAAATCGTAATAAAAAAAATTTCAAAATAAATATCTTTATTCATATTAAAAGAAAGAATATTTCTAAAAATATAACAAAAATTCATTAGAGGCCAATATAATTATTTTAAACAAAAAAATACTTATTTTAATTAAAAGTCTACTTACTTTTAACAAATCATAATCATTTCTAAACAAATAAAAATATATTTTCTTATAGCAAAATACTATCATTTAAAAATAAAAATTACGAGTCAAAACTTAAATTCTCATATTTTCTTTGTACTTCGTTAACCCATGTAGTAAATACACATATTTTCTACGGTTCTTATCTCCGTTTTCGAAATTCTCTCTTTTATTCCAAATTTTCTTTAATTGAAATTTTCATTAAATTTTTATGGTTATTACACCAACCATTAAAATATATCCATAAATGTTAAATATTAGAAACTCCAATGATATATCACTAAGATACAACAAATTTGCAATTACAATTTTGTAATTCATTTTGAAATTAGAAAATGAATGTAAATATGTTATATATTTTAAAATTATTTTATAGTTATAACTTAATTTATCTATTATATGAATAAGCAATTTGACCATGTTATTTCGAAATGGTTCATAACGAGCACGTGATTGGTCACGTTTTTCCTAATGTTTTCAAAAATAGATAAGTCTTGGATTATTAAACCTTGGTGCACCTGTGAATATTTGGGTGGATTGGATGAATTTTTATACTTTTCATTTGCTAACTCGGGTGTGGAAGGTAGAATAATATACTCATGTTTTAAGTGTAGGTTTAAGAAATGAAAGGTTAGAGAAGTTGTGTGTCAGCACTTGATTGTTAAAATATTTTCATAAGGGTACAATTTTTGGGTTATGCATAAGGAAAGATGTACAAAAGAACCTTATATAGAACATCATATATTTACACAAGTGAGAGAAGAACCAATATGTAGAGATGACCTTATACAGGACATGGTACATGATGCATTCGAGATTTATCATAGAAATGAAAGTGTCAATTCTGTGAAGATTCTAGTTCTACCGTCATGAGAAAGGATGAATGAAAGTACGAAAGATTTTTATGAGTTACTTAAGAATGGACAACAAAAACTATGTAAAGGGAGCAATAAATTCTCCATATTATCATTTTTGGTGAATTGTTACCACATCAAATGTTTGTATAAGATAAGTGATAAGGCTATGTCCATGATACTGGAGTTGTTGGATGATGTCTTTCCATATGCAAATATTTTACTTTCATTTTATAAGGCCAAGAAAATCATTAATAAGTTGGGGTTAAACTACACAAAAGTCCATACTTTTTCAAATGATTGTATGTTATATTGGGGGGAGAATGAAAAAAAAAAGATGTTTGTAAAAAATGGAAAAAAATCTAGATGGAAGCTGAAAAAAGGTGGAAAGCAAAAAAATTGCCAAATAAAATCCTTATATACTTTTCACTAATGCCATGGTTACAAATGTTGTTTATGTCTTTTAATACTATTGAACATATGAGATGGCATGTCACAGACATGAATAGTGATGGCATGATGAGGCATCTTAAGGACTCCAATGCATGGAAGAAAATTGACATGATGAATTCTCAGTTCATGTCGGATCCTCGAAATGTATGGACTAGCCACTGATGGTTTCAATCCGTTTGACAACTTAAGTACAAGGTACAACATATGGGCAGTGGGAGAGGCACTAGGAAATAATATAGATATATATTTGCAACCACTAATAGAAAAGCTGAAGGATTTATGGTTTGGCAATGTTGAAACACTTGATTATTTCACCAATAAAATGTTCAATATGCATTTAGCTTTGATGTGGATTGCTAGTGATTTTCCAAGTCTAAAAACCTTATCAGAGTGGAATACTCATATTAGGTTAGCTTGTCCTCACTATAATTTTGACTTAACCCCTATGCACCTTCTTCATAGTCAGAAGTGGTGTTTTATGGGTCATTGCTGCTTTTTGAATTCAAGTCATAAATTTTGATTAGTACACTACAGTTTGATGGAATAAAGGAAAAAAGAAATCTCCCCTTGCAATTAACTAGCTCAGATATCTTAAGACAAGTTGAGAATGTTATTGTCGAGTTTGGTAAAAATGTAGAAGTTAAATCTTGAGAATATAGACCCCGAGGAGCTGATAGGGTCGATGTTGACACTTACCAATGGCGTAAGAGGAGTATATTTTTTCATCTTCCTTATTGGATGAACCATTTGTTATGCCACAATCTTGACCTTATGCATATTGAAAAAATTATCTATGTAATATGCTTTACACTTTGCTTAATGATCCTGGACGTTCAAAAGACCATTTAAATGCACAAAAAGACTTATAAGAAATGAGTGTCAGGACTGATTTGTGGCTCAATGATAATGGTAAATATCCTTTAACTTTGTTCACTTTGACAAATGCAAACAAGGATGTCTTTCTCAAAACATTGAAGAATATTATTATGCTCGATGAGTATTCAAGTAACATCTCCATATGCATTAATTTAAGACATCGTAAGATTTGTGGATTAAAAAGTAATGATTCACATATTCTTATAAAGCAATTTATACTTTTATCAGTAAGGAAGACACTTCCTAATCAAGTTTCTATAGTTATATTCAAGTTGTGTTTATTCTTCAGTCAAATATACTGTAAAGTATTAAATATGAATGAATTTGATGAGATTCAAAATAGACTTGTTCTCACGTTGTGCCATCTGAAGATGTTATTCTCACAATCATTCTTTATAGTTATGGTTCACTTAATAGTTCACTTAGTTGAGAAATCTGAACTAGGAAGTCCAGTCTAATATCGATGGATATATCCTATTAAAAGGTAAATAAATATTCCTTTTATACAATTTTTTAATTTTTTTCCCTATCTTATGATTTAATGTATTATATACAGATACTTAGGAAAATTAAAGTCTTGCGTACAAAGTAAAACAAGGCTAAAAGGTTCAATAGCTAAGTCTTACAGGTTTAAGAAGTTCTAACTTTTTGTTCGAGGTACTTGGATGGCATAGAGACCATATTCAATTGACTTGTTCGTGTTGATGATCAACCTAATATTCGGCCATCCGACATCGACGGTTTGTTTCTGCCAGTTGGAAAAACTAGTTATGGTTTTGAGTATTTTACTCTTTCTATTGTAGAAAAATTGCAAGCACATCGTCATGTGCTAACCAACTGCAAAGAAGTGGACCATTTCCTTTGATGAGTAAATTTTGTCTATTAATTTCATTAGGGCATAACTAATGGTGTACCTATTTTTTTTTATCTTTTTATTATATGTTTTATAGAGAATTTAGAAACTACATAAGGCACAGTTTAAGAAGTTGAACACGACCCTCTACTGAGATAGATAAACAAGTTCACTGGGAGTTCCTCTCTTGATTTTCTCACAGTGTAAGTACATATCTATTGATAATATATATATATATATATATATATATATATATATATATATATATATATGAATGAATCAATCATATAAACAATTTAAATTATAATTTCTTTTTTCTTTCAGATAACAAATTATGTCAATGATTCTCATTCAACTTATTTGAAATTCCTTCCACTTAGGCCACTCGATAGAGCAAGGTGATATAGTGCATACAATGTCAATAGATTTAAATTTCAAAAATTAAAGCAAGACCAAGGATTGAAAACTCAAAATAATGGAGTTTTTAGAACTTTTGGAACAAGAAGTTATGCAAGTAGTAGAGACAGCAACATATATTTCAGAGGCGTCCCATACTATGAAAAATTATTAGACATCATTGAATTACATTATGATGGTTACTTTACGATTAGTTTATTCAAGTATATGTTGACCAATACAACTAATTCTAGGGGTATTACAACTGATGAATTAGGGACTACCTTTGTTGATTTTTTCTGATTGATTCATACTAGTGAAAGTGAGGACGACAAGCGATACATCCAAACTTTTGAGGCTCACTAAGTATATTATGTATAAGATGAGACAGAAAAAAGTGGAATATGGTCATGCATCTGAAACCTCTTGAATTGCATGACATGGGTGACAGCGATGACGATATTATGTACAAGAATGATCCATTCCAAGCCCAAGATTTAGAAATATTATTTCTAGATGGAGAAGTAAATTTATGCTTATCTCAGTAATATTTGTTATTATTTTTATATATGTTTTTTTATAATAAATTTAGCAATATTACATGTTTATTAAATCTGACCTAATATTATTATTATTTAATTAACATGAGACAATGAAGATGAAGAAAACTAGTTCATTGGTTATAGGCAGGCAACTGAATCCAATTTGAGGAGTCCTCTATCCTAAGCAATGGCCAATAAGGGTGGACAACTGAGGGACACTGTTATACTTGATTTCCACGTGACCTCCTCTAGAAATCCAAGAACCTAAGGATGAGTTTGGCATTGTTGAATTATTTGTCCACAAGGACCAGTCCTATTAACTTATGTAGCAAGAACATGCTAGATGAAGAAGAAGTTAGCTAGTTGATGTTATTAGTAAGTATCTTAACTCTTTTAGTGGCTAAGTTATTTAGTCTCATTTAGTGTACTAACTTTTTATTTATAGATGGGCATGGTCAAGTGATCCCCAGCCAATTAATAGTACATGATGTTTGGGCTCATCCTAATGGATAGAAGGTCATTGTACAATTCAATGACACATTAACCAATTGGTGATATGGATAGTTTACTGGGTGTTTTTCTAGTTATAGTTGGAGATAATTTTCAAATCATCCCCATCTCTTACAAAGATTGGAGAAACATTCCTATAGACTATAAGAACAACATGTTTAGAGAAACTATACAAGTACTAACACATATACTATTTTTTTTCTAAGAGCCTTGCTAATGTATCTTTATTAACACCTAGACTTTCTCTTGAAAGGAAAATTTGTACTACAAGATGTTCACAAGAAGGTTATTTCCCAATCACTTAAACAGAAGTGGAGAGCTACACGTTATAACCTATATAGGTTATAACGTGATGGGACTAAAACTAGAGAGCAATTACATAATGGCATTGCAAGAAGAATCACTCAAGATTAATAGGTAACTTTTGTAGACTACCATCTCGAGGCGAAGTATAGGATAACTATACCTTGTTCTTAATATATATATATATATATATATATATATGAATATATATTTATAACAATTTATACATATTTGATCTTATTAATATGTTTCTTTGATTGACTAAGACGTAGATGAGAAAAATAAACAAAACAAAAGATGATAAACGATACCACATACTAATGGCTTGAAAAGCCTTGCATGGAAGAAGGAAAATGTGGTAAGTTTGCATTTGTCAATACTACATCTTAAGTTTAATTTATATTAGACATATGTTACATTATTTTTCAAATTTAAGAAGCTATAGTTGGGCCTCTAGTGACACAAAGAGATGTATGGACTATAGTCCATAAAATGGCCAACGGATCATACATTAATGACGAAACTAAAGCTATCTATGTAAGTGCTTAAATCCTGTAGGAATAAAGTTTTACGATTTAATTTGGTTATAATAATACATTTTTAACAAGATTTATTATTTCTTTATATTCGAACTTGCATGAAAAAATTACATCGATGTAGCATGAAGACTTTTCCTCCCAAGAGCTTTCCAATGATGATTTATTGGTTAGAGCTCTAAGAAGCAAATAGCACTTGAGGCAAATTCGAGGATTTGAATTAGGTGTTTCCTTGACCTAAGTCTTTTCTCGTGGCTTTGCTAGGTCGAGTTTATAATCTGGGTCTTCTTACAAAGAGTTGCAAAATGAGGTAGTTAGACTTAAAGCAATGATGGAGGAATGAGAGAACGAACAACAACGGTGAGAAGCTGAATGAGCAGTACGTGAGGCAGACATAGCTACACGATAATGACAAATGGAAGTAACTATACCTTTCCTACTCTAAAATTATCAGGGTCAAGTGCCACTTGAGATTACATTTGTACCGTGTGAGGGTCCAAGGGTAGTTTTCAAAATTTTCAGTTGAATTCTAAAAATAAATATTCATGCAATTAATTTTATTATTGACTAATAACATATATTTTTTATTTTCAAACCCCAAGTGATCAATCTAGTCGACACCAGCCTCTTCACAACCTTGAAAGTTATTTTCTATTTTTTTTTGTATATTTTATGTAATTGCTATGGAACATGAATTGTAATTTTAATTTTAATTGAATATCAATTTTTTTTTTCAAAATTTGACTCTTGTTAATTTGATTTTCTTGTGAATATTGATATTTTTATTGATAAAAGTTGAGAGATAGAATTTAAAAAAAGTTGAAATTTTTTTTAACGACAATTAATTTAAACTATAGTTAAAACGTGTTAGCGACGGTTCAATACCGTCATTAAGACATAATTTAATGACAATTTTTGACTAACTATTGTGAAGACGATATGAAATTTTAACAATGAATTAGTGTGAAGCCGTTGCTAAATCAATATAATTTTTTAACTGTCGTTATGCAACTTAACGATGATCCTTAATTGTCGTTTTAGGACATTACTTAACGACAGCTTTCTCATAGTTGGGTGGAATTGTCGCTAAGTCACTAGTTCTTTGACGGTTTCTCTAAACATCACTAAGGGTTGAAACCATCACTATAGCCATTTAATAACCATTGGAAAAAAAAAAATTTATAGTGATAGTAGGTTGTGGATGTCTTTACTTAGCCAACTTCCAAGCCTTAATTAGTTTTCCTTTGCCAGAGACAAACTCAGGTCTGTGGTTCCCACGCCGTGAGTTTGCAGGTGTATTGGTGCAAGGAGTTAGATCCACTGAGTTTGGTTGTTTCTGTATTTATTCTAGTTTAGCAGAGGTTATGCTTTAGTCTTCCGTATAAATATTGCCACAGTGACATAACATATTGGAACTCTTCTTTCTTTAGTTCTGTGAATATACTTTCTCCTTTGAATTCTCTCACAGTTTTAGCACTAGAAAAGCATAGAAAGAAGATCAGCATAAAGAAACTAATGAAATATAAACTTATGACTTTTAATGTCAAAAAGTGTTAAAAATAAAAATCAAAATATTCTTAAATGGTCAGTTTTAAAAATATTGTGACTTTTCAGAAGTTAAAGTGCTCCAAAAGTGTCGCTAAATTTTTTTTTAAAGCAGAATAAGAATAATATTGGATAAAATTTTGTAAAAATCACTTTTAAAAATATAATTGATTGATAGACGGTATGAAATAGCTAAAAACGTTATAATAAGAATAAATCATAGAATTTATTTAAAATAAAAATATATTTTTCATCATTTTAAATTTACAACAACAAGACTTACTTTGAAAATTATTCCATAAACTTTAAAAAAATACTATAATTTTTTTAAACTGCAGAAGACAAAGCTTCATACAAAAAGTTTCAACTAAATATAAGTTTATATTGTCAATAATTTGTTAGCAAAGAGTTACATCATTAATCATGCCTAAAATTGGTCATCACTACAAAAAATTAATATTAAAAGAAAGATAAAGAAGAGAAATATGATGGAGAAAAAAACCTTTTATGTAGCTAGTGAACTATGCTTGAAGGAAACTCAAAGGGCAGATTGAGGTAGCAAGTTTTGGAAAATTAAATCAAGAGAAGGAGAAAACAGTATTATAATCAGCACAACTCATGAAGGGACGATGGAGGCTTTGGTTTGGGTTGGAGCCAACAATAATGCATTAATGATGGAAGTTGGCGCACATGCATGTGTCTAATTGAAGAGGATAGGGGACAAGATGATATGGCAGCTAACACATCAACAATTTTCTTTGAATTCTTTTAATGGCATCATAATGAACAATTGAAAGCGGACTTTTTGGATAAGTCCTGAGTGGCAATGAATTTGTCTAGAAAGTGAGCTTGTTAAGCAGTTTAACATGTATGAATGTGGTAACAGCTAACACATCAACAATTTTCTTTGAATTCTTTTAATAGCTTCATAATGATCAATTGAACGGGCACTTTCTGGACAAGTTCTGAGTGACAATGGATTTGTCTAGAAAGTGAGCATGTTAAGCAGTTTAACATATATGAATGTGGTAGGATTGAGAAGATGTAAAACTAGAGATTTGTTGTGTTTACTAACGAGGTATTGTTTGGTATTAGATATTTTAATTTTTAATTTATTTAAAAATTTATGTATAAAAAATTTGAATATAAAATATAATAAAAAATTAATTTTTATATTATTTAAGTTATATACTATTGCTACAACAAAAATAAGTTTTACCAACAATTTTCAAGTGATTTTAATTATGGTTTTAACCATTACTAAATATCTTAATAATAGTTATGAAAACTATCATAGAATCATAGCTTTAGCAAAGGTTTCCAAGAACCTTGAAAATATCGTCATTAAACCACAACTTAACTACAGTTTCATACCGTCAATAAAGCATTGCAATTTAATGAAGGTAAGCTAAACCATCAAACTTTTAGCGGCAGTTTTTTATCGTTGTTAAACCTCAATTTAACAATAGTTTTTTGTATAATTGTAGTTAAGCTAATTTTTTTACTTTTTTATTTTTTATTTTTATTTTTTTAACGACGATCAAGGAAAATTGTTGTTAAATTATAGTTTAATGACAATTTTTAACCATCTCTAAGGCAAGGTTTAACTATGAGTTCCCTAAAACCATCATTAAACTAGTATTTTTCTTCTTTTTGTTTACTATCCACATACTTATATCCACAATAATCCTAATATTCACGAAGAGGAGAATCAAATTAAGAATAAGAAGCTAAAATTCACAATCAAAATTGATATTTGATTAAAAATTTGAATCAAAACGCATGTTTCATTACAATTACATAAAATATACAATAAAAATATAAATCAACTTTGGGGTCTCGAGGAGGTTGGTGTCCACTAGCTTAATCACTTGATATGTTATTAGTAATAAAAAAACCCTAATTGCAAGAATATTCATTTATATGATTCAACTAAAAGTTTAGAAAATTACCTTTGAACCATGACGTTGTACGAAAGCAAACTTAGGTCACACTTGCCCTTGATAGTTTTAGAGGAGAAAAGTCATAGCTGCTGCTTCCATCTATTATTGTCGTGCAGCCATTTCTACCTCACGGCATTATCGTTCAGCCTCAAGTTGTTGTCATTTATCCTCTTGTCATTATTGTTTTCCTCTCGTTCTTCCATCATTGCTTTAAGTTGAGCCACCTTAGTTTGCAACTCAATGTGAAAAGCCCAAATTGAAAACTCTTAGTAGAACAATAACTAAACACTTGGATCAGGGAAACATCCAATCTAAATCCTCGAACTTGACTCAAGTGCTCTTTATTTCCTAAAGCTCTAGCTAATAAATCATCACTGGAAAGTTCTTAAGAGGAAGAGTCCTCGTGCTAAATCAAGACATTTTTTTTACAAATTCAAATAGAGAGTAATAATTTAAGAATACATTGTTATAAACAAATCGAAACTGACACTTTATTCCTACATAATTCAAACTCTTGCATAGACAACTTTAACTTCATAATTAATGTATGATTTGTTGGCTCCTTTATGAACTATAGTCCATACATCTCCCAATATCACTAGGCCCCGAAGCTTAACTTTCTGAAAATTTAAAAAAAAAAATGTAATGTATCTCCAATATAAATTAAACTCCATATAGATTATTCACTAATGCAAACTTACCATCTCAGCCTTCTTTTGTGTAAGGGCTTTTGAATAACTGATATATGGCATCATTTGCCTCATTTGGTTTGTTTATCTTTTTCAATCAACATCCTAGTCAATTACAAAAACATATTAATAAGATCAACCATAACTTAATAAATATTGACAACAAAGTATAGTTACCTTAAACGCTCATTACATAATAAGTCTCCAGGAATGCCAGCTGGGATGTTATTACGTAATTAGTCTCTAGTGTTAGTCACATCATTTTTTGACATGTACAAGTTATAATGTGTGTCTTTCCACGGTGTGTCCAATTGATGGAAAAATAATCTTCTTATGCAAATCCTGCATTACAAACTTTTTCTACAATAGAAAATACAAATGTTAATAAAGATACGTAGTTAAGGTGCTCACAGAAATAAATAACCTATGTGTTATTACTTGTATGGTGTCCTTAAACACGTTGCTCTTGTACTTAGCAGGAATGCTTCTCCAATCTTTGTTAGACATGGAAAGAATTTAGAAATTATCCCCAACTATATCCAGAAAACACCTAGCAAACTACCCCTATCTCTAATTGGCTAGTATGTGTTGTTGAATTGTACAACAACCCTTTGTTTATAGTAAAGGGCCCAAATATTGTGTATTGTTAACTATCTAAGTGTCACTTGACCATTCCAATATGTAAAGAATAATTAGTACACAAATTGAGACTAAAAAACTTAGCCACTAAGACAATTATAATACTTACCAATAACATCAACCAACCAACTTCTTCTTGCATGTTCCTGCTACGCATGGAACTCATCCTCCTCTATAAAAAGGTCATCAATTTTGAACTCTTACTCAAATCCCTGGATGTTTTGAGTAGGGAATGTTGATGGGACAACATCAGGATCAAGTAAATCCATATCCCTTAGCTGTCCTCTCTCATTTCCTATTAGTCTGGATAAAGGACTCCTAGAGCTGGATCAACTTGCTTTACCTATAATGAATGTAATAACCCCAAAATAAAGGAAAAAATAAAGAAAGAAAGAAAGGAAAACCCTAAATAAATGAAAAAAATCCTAAATTAAAGAAAATTTTGAATGAAAGTGAAGATTATGGAAATGGAGATAAGTACCATTGGAAATGTGCTCAATTATTATATTGTTTGAGAAATTGTGAAGCTAAAATGAGGATTTAAGTTTTGGGGCCAAAATGTAATTTTTTAAAAGTTTAGGGGCCAAAATGTAAATATCAAAAATTGCAAGGATACCCATCAACAATTGGAATTTTGCTAATAGGTCTCTCAAAGGATTTAAGAGAAACCAAATGCAGAATTTGGCGTGAAACTTTTGCACTCTCTCTCTCCCAAAATTCACTTTCTCTCTCTAAAAACCCTAAAACTTCTCTCTAGATTTCTAGCACTTCAAGACCTCGGATTTTAATACTATCACCGCCTATGAATTTAGAACGATGAGGACTACAAATTTTTTCGATTGGTTTCTAAAAATTTAGTCGAAAATTTGCTAGAAAGTGGAGGAGAAACCCTAGGAAGGTAAGTTCTAAATCTCCTACTTATAGTCCTTAAATTAAAAATCTGACACCATAGATAGATTCAAGAGGTGGAAAAATCTTAGGATATGAAATTTCGCTGCCATCTGACAACTTTTGTACATCGTGAACAGTAAATCCAACAGTCATGAATAGTAACTCCATAGTTGACCAGCGTTGACTAAACTCCTATATGCTAAATTTTGCGATTCTGGAGTCATTTCTTAGGGTTTTGGACCCTTCAGACTCATTTTTGAGATCTATTTGATCAATTGGGCTTGAAAAAAAATATGTTTTGGAGCTATCCAACTTGGAATACTAGTTTTGTGAGTAGATAATTCTTTCTATGACTTATCCTATGCTCTTCTAGAACTTTAAATGTATAATTGATTATGTTTACAAGTTATTTATACTTTTATATGTTTCTGAAATGGATTAAATTATTTGAATTGTTTACAATATGGAATCTAGTTCAAGAGTATGGTTTTGAAAATAAATTTTTGAACTCATTGTATATGTGATACTAAATGTATTTCTCATATGGTAAAGTGAATATTTATGCACATGGCATTAATATGTAAAGTTATAAGATTACTTTGAAAAAGGGCATGTATATGTGATAAACCCTGATTGGGAAATTTATGACAAATGAGCTGTACTGAGATTGGAATTTTGTATTATACTGAAAGCTTTGTTTTGAATTATATGGCATATGTGCATATGATCATTTCTATGGAGAAATCTTATTGGAAACATTGTTTGCTAACAACAGGTGATGTTAGCCCTGATGCACCTTGATACCTCAACTAGTAGGGGTGGTGCTAACCTCGTGTGACGGTCAACACACGAGATATGATATGTGATAGAGAGCAGGATGTCTCCTATCTAGGCGAGATGTCGACTATATAATATGTGACTTTCCCTCCTTACTGTGTGTTTGAGAAATACCCATATTATAGTCCCTTCGCGTGTCTTCTTAAATGGTGGTAGGACAAATCTCAACGGAATGCTGAGTTTAGGCAAATCCTACACCACCAAAGTACAGAAGGGTCTGAATTCTAATATGGTGGTTCTAATATAGGATCCTCCTAATGTTTTTATGAGAAATATTTTGATGTATAACATTATTTGATTAATGATCATACAGTATTGTATATGATTTTGAATATCTGAATATAATTTGAAATGAGAATATTTGATATGCGGGTCTTATATGGATGTACCTCTGATTGTAATATTCTATGTGATAAATTTTAATATATATGTACATCCACATGTTGACCTAAGAGGTCATAGAAGGTTTTATCTACTTACTGAGTTGTCAAAATCATTACACGATATTTTTATTTTCTTTCAGATAAGGTTATAGAGTTTTGACCTGCAGTTACATGATCAACTAGGAGTCATATTTTTTGGGTGAGCCTACGTTACTTCCAAGGCTCATAGTGTTAAAACATTATGTATTTGTAATCTAGAGTATGCTCTGAATGCCACAGGCAGGATCCCTGTTTTAGTTGTAAAATTGATATGTGTAGACTTGGCATGTCAATTTGGCTATACTGGAAACTTATGAACGTATGTTTTACTCCTATTATGTGATATATTTGAAGCATATATGCAATAAATAACGATAAAGTTATCTGCTATTCGTGACAATCGCGTACCTTTAAATTGGGGGCGTGACAAGTTGGTATCATAGCAATAGATTTCCCTGTGGCTAACAGAGTAAATGATTCTTTAGTAGGACCTTTAGTATGGATATGAGTTGGACATATTTATACTTTAGGTGCTGCTGAGGGATTCTATAAGGTTTCACTTTCCTTTATATTTCAAGTTTGTTAAAGTTCCTATTATAAGACTGATTGAATATTATGGTATTTTAAAAAGGTGTTTTGATTTGTATAGTCAATGATGTCGCCAGGAACTAGAGCAGTTGCTAGAGAAGCTGTAGATCATACACCTTCTACAGAAGAGTATGCACAATCTGCCATTCTAGTATAAAAGATGCTATGGTAGAGGCTGACCTAGAGGCAGAGGTAGAGGGCGTGCATCGAGTATGAGAATCCCAAGACATGATAAACATGTTTATATATCTGATAGAGTCCCCGAGAATAAAGTAGAATCCCCTTAGGAGCCACATGATAGAACAGCTGATATGATTGTTGGCATACACAAGAGCTTAAAGATATTGGCTGGATTTATAGTAGAACAGGGCAGGACGGATGGTCAACCACTAGAAAATACTCCTGAAGCGTAAGAATTGGAAAGACCAGCTGAACAAAAGGATAAGTTTACAGGGATTGAGGTGACATTACTGCAATTTCTTAAGCTGAAACCCCCGACTTTTCTAGGTCAGATATTCAAGAGGACCCACAAATATTCATTAATGCTGTAGAATAAATTTTTAGAGCTTTAGGGCGTTCTACTAAAAGATCTGTTGAACTAGTATTCTTTCAACTATCTGATGTGGCTCAAGTTTGGTTTGAAACTATAATACAAGAAAGAGCAGTTACTTTACCACCAATGGAGTAGGATGAATTTAAGGAAGCATTTATGAATCTTTTTCTACCAATGAGCGAAAGAGACAAGAGGGCTAGAGAATTTGAAGAATTAAGACAAACACCGAATATAACAGGTTTTGAATATGACATCCATTTTACTCGATTGTCTAGATATGCAACATATCTAGTTCCTAATGAAAAAGATAGAATTAACATATTTGTTTTGAGATTGATACGTCCATTGTTTAAATCGGTGGATCCCCAGATCAACCACTTCTCAACTTATTCAACGGTTGTGGATTGTGCTAGAATGATGGAAACACGAGAGCTATCAAACATAGAAGGTCTAAAGAGAAGAAAAAGAGAATGAGATAGTAATATTCAGGCTAGTTATAATCCTAATAGAAGAGGACCCAGATTTCAAAATCTACAGCATTTGATTCAAGCAAGATATAGTAGCTCCAATAAGGCATCAGTCAATATTAATAAGCAAAGAATGATACAAAGAGATATGAGACCCACTACTCAACAAGATTCAAGATTGATTCCACTGTGTCCCATTTGTGGTAGGCCTCATATTTGACAGTATTGCAAAGAAACTGGTGCATGTTATAAGTGTGGACAAGTAGGTCATTTGATGAGAAATTATCCACAATTAAGAAA
Source organism: Gleditsia sinensis (assembly GCA_037074535.1). Taxonomy (NCBI): domain Eukaryota; kingdom Viridiplantae; phylum Streptophyta; class Magnoliopsida; order Fabales; family Fabaceae; genus Gleditsia; species Gleditsia sinensis. Next base: position 44,405,317 of record CM073472.1, on the reverse strand, counting down.
TGTGACTCAAGTATAAGTACAACCAGCTTCACCCCTTGCATCTGTACTAGCACGACCAACTAGAGTAGCTTTAGGTCAAGAAAGTAGCGGTGCTACTAGTAGATGATCAGGAAACCAAGGTCGAGAACAAGCCCAAGTCTTTGCTTTAACATGATAGGATGCTCAGGCTTCAAATGCAGTGATAACAGGTACATTATTAGTGTATTCCTATAGAGCATATATACTATTCGATCCTGGTTCTACTCATTCTTATATATCACCATGCTTTGCTAAGAAATTAAGTAGAGATTGTACTAGTTTACATTGTTCTTGTATGGTTGCTACTCCATTGGAAGAATTTTTACTGGTAAATCATGTGTATAAATCGTGTGAGATTTCAATAGAAGATAAGAAGACTCTTGTGGATTTGATAGTTTTAGATATGGTAGACTTTGATGTTATACTGGGAATTGATTGGTTATCATCATGCCATGCCATTTTAGACTGTCACCTTAAGGTGATTAAGTTTAATATTCTAGGAGAATCTTCTTTTTTGATACAAGGAGATCGTAGTGAGGTACCCAGTAATTTAATCTCTGCTTTAACAACTCATTAGCTATTACAAAAAGGATGCTAGGGTTAGTAGTGGTCAAAGATGTTGATATAAAGTACCCCAATATAAAGCAGATTCCAGTGGTTAGAGAATTCCTTGATGTGTTTCCTAAAACATTGTCAGGGTTACCCCCAGAACGAGAAATTGAGTTTGGTATTAACTTACTTCTTAGAACCCAACCAGTGTCTATACCCCCATATAGAATGGCACTAATTGAGTTCAAGGAATTGAAAAATTAATTACAAGACTTGTTGGACAAGGGATTTATATGCTCTAGTACTTCTCTTTAGGGTGCTCTATTCTTATTTGTGAAAAAGAAAGATGGATCGCTACGGCTGTGCATTGATTACAAACAGTTGAATAAGCTGATAGTACTTAACAAGTATCCATGACCTCGTATAAATGATTTTTTTGACCAACTACAAGGTGCTTAATGTTTTTCAAAAATTGATTTAAGATCTAGGTATCATCAATTGAGGATAAGGGAGGAGGATATTCTGAAAACTGCTTTTAGTACTCGATATGGGCACTATGAGTTCTTAGTAATGCCATTTGGTTTAACAAATGTCCCAGTTGCATTTATGGATTTGATTAATAGAGTAATTAAACCTTTCTTAGATTAATTTGTTATTGTATTCATAGATTATATCCTGGTGTATTCAAGGAGTTCATAGGAGCATGAGCGATATTTAAGGATAGCATTGCAAACCCTAAAAGAACACCAGCTGTATGCTAAGTTTTTAAAATGTGAATTTTGCCTTAGTAGTGTTACCTTCTTAGGACATGTGGTTACCAATGATGGTATTCAAGTTGATCCTAAAAAGATAGAAACAATGCAACAATACCCACGCCCTACGACAATTACAAATATCTGTAGTTTTCTTGATTTAGCAGGCTATTATCGCAGATTCGTTAAAGATTTTTCATAAATAGCTGCTCATTTGATGAGGTTGAGAAGGAAGGGAATAAAGTTTGACTGGTCAGATGAATGTAAAAGAAGTTTCTAGAAACTCAAAGAATGTTTGACTACGGCGCCAGCACTGTCTATTCCTTCAGGTACTAGAGGATACACGATATATTGTGATGCATCAAGAATTGAATTAGGGTGTGTATTGATGCAACATGGTTGAGTCATAGCATATGCATCCAAACAGCTTAAGTTACATGAGCAAAATTATCCGACTCGTGATTTAAAAATGATAGCAGTGGTTTTTACTCTCAAAATTTGGAGGCATTATCTGTATGGTGAGACATAAGAAATCTATACAGATCATAAATGCCTCAAACACATTTTTTTAAAAAAAAGATCTTAACTTGAGACAAAGGCGATAGATGGAATTGTTTAAAGATTATGATTGTACAATATTGTGTCATCCAAGTAAGACCAATGTAGTGGCTGATGCATTAAGCAGGAAGTCTATGAGTAGTTTGACTCATATCACAGTGGTAAGGAGGTCGTTGGTTAAAGAAATGCATAAATTGAAAAGTCATGGGGTAGTATTTGAAGTAAAGGAGCCTGGGATACTATTGACCCATATACAATTTTAATCATCTTTGGTTAAGGAGGTGAAAAAGGCACAGGAAGAGGATGCCTCTTATGCAAGAAAATTGAAGAGGTGAAGAATGATAGTGATGTTGAATTTACTATAGATTCTGAAAGAATTTTGAGATTGGACAAGCGATTGTGTGTACCTAATAAAGAAGAACTCAAGAAAGAGATCTTTGAGGAAGCTCATAGATCCAAATATACTATTCATCCTGGGGTAACTAAAATATATCAAGATATAAAAGAAATATATTGGTGTGATGGAATGAAGAAGGATATAGCTTATTATTTTTCTCGGTGTTTAATGTAACATCCCGTAATTTTTAAATATTTTCCTTATAAATTCTTCACCTTACATATATGCATAGAAATGTTCTAATATTAATGGAATAGGTAAAGAAAGAAAACCTAAGAGGAAAGATTAGAAATAAACATGCTAAAGAAAGGTGAAATTCTTAGGTAAGAAAGATAATTTTTTGTGAATTAAAAGTCTTAAAATTTCAAGAAGATTGGATTAGGGTAATTTTTCCTAATTTAAGAGTAAAAGTTACTAAGTTTAGTATCTCCACCCATAAATTGGGCTTTTACCTATGGACACTTCATATAGAGTTTTTCCACTTCACATAAGTTTTTAGCAAGCCCATTGGATAACCTAAGCAAGAAATAAAACATAGACTTGGACTATGATATAGTAATTAGACCAATAGTCTAAAAATTATGAAAATGTGACTAAGCCCTCCAAGAAAGGTAAAATTTTACCCAAAGCAAAGAAAATGGGTAGGAATAAGCCCAAATCCAAGAGGAAAAATAAAATAAAATAAATTAGGTGATGATATAATAATGTAATAATAATAAAGATTAGGTTACATGGCATTAAGACAAAAATTTAGCAAGTGGTGTGATTCTACATCCATCATTTTGGCAAGTGACATGATAATACAAGGCTTTAGGACAAAAACATCTATATCCTACACTCATAATTTTAGCAAGTGGTATGATAATACATGGCATTAGGACAAAAAATTCCTATTCCACACAAATAATACCAACCAAATAATGGAGATTCAAGGGCTAGAAATTTTCCACCTAAAAAGGAAAACATATCATACTTGTTTAAGACAAAAGAAAATGGAAATGAATCCCTAAATCAAAGGGACCTTATCACTTATCTTAAGAACATATCATCATAATTTTCAAAATACAAATCTCCTTTTCCTATGCATATCTTGACTAAGGAAGAGGAAGACAAGAACATAAGTTGTTTGTTTTCCAAAAATTCAACAAAGTGTATCCTAATTGTGATAAGGTAGACCCATGATCATGAAAGGTGAATTATTTGGTGGTCTATATAAGAAAACTCATCCTTACAACATTAGAATTTCGTCCAAGTGAGGGAGAGGAAAAATAGAAGCAAGGTAGAGTGAGGAAAGGAGAGGAAGAAAGGAAGAAAGAGGAAGGAGAAGTCTAGGGGATTAAGTGCTCCAGGTAAGTTTAACAATATTTCTTTTTGAAGAAAACTTTTGAAACTTATAATATTTATATGAGATTTTGATCTTAGAACTTTGATGATTGGTCATGGATGTTGAAATATCATGTTACATATTGATCTTGCATGTGATGTATGTTTGAATACTTAGATTGGTGTAGATAGTTCTGCATGGATATGGCTATGGGTGGCAAAATTTTAAGTTTCGGTGTTTTAATTTCTAGGAACAATCTATAAGGAATTAAAATAAATGGTTAACATATGAATTATAGATATATGTGTCATGGATTTTTAGCCACTGAAATCATTCAATTTAGAGTTCATATGAGGTAGATATGTTCCAATTAGTAAACAAAGGTCAGAAAATGGTTAATCAGAGAAGAATAAGTTAGGATAGTTTTGGTGTTTTAATGTTTGGGAAAATTCTATAAGGAATTAAAATAAATGGTTAACATATCAATTATATATTTATGTGTCACGGATGTTTAGCCACTGGAATCACTTAATTTGGAATTCTTATGTGGGAGATATAGTCAGATTAGTAAGTAAAGGTTAGAACCTACCCGAGAAGAAATAATATTGCATTTAAGTGAGTAATAACATCAAGATTTATTACTATTTTGCTGATATGATTAACATAATAGTTTTAGATAATTGGCTTAGCTTTCCAGAGACACCAAGATCACCTCAATCAGAGTTAAAATGAGCGAGTTATGCTCTGATTAGTGAGAAAACGTCATAGAGCACGACCAGGCCGTGTTCTGGGTGCTTCAAGCACGGTCTAACCGTGTTCGGGGCTATTTTTGAGTACATTTGAAGTATTTTTAAAGCATGGCCGTGTCCTGGAATATGGCCAGACCGTGTTGGAAGCTGGTAAAACCTATTTTCAACATTTTTCTATCTTAGATGAACCTCTTTAACTATAGGGTAATAGTAGAAATCAAATTGGAGGAAAATGCTTTATAAATTTGTAAGAACATGTGTTAGAAATAATATAAATAAGAAGAAATTGACTAAAGGCCAATCATAAAGAAAATGAAGAGATGAAATTAATATTTATAATAAATGACTAGGATATGCCATAGCCATTGCCATTGTATGTGTAACATCCTTAATTTCGTTTCTTTTATTGATAAAGGTACATAAAAAATTTAATTAAGGAAATAAAATTTATTAGACAATATTTTAGATATCTAAAGAAATATAATCCTTAGAAATTCTTCACCTTATGTATATGCATAGAAAATGTTTCTAACATTAAGAGAACAAATAAAGAAAGAAAATCTAATAGGAAAGAAATTAGAAATAACATACTAAAGAGATGCAAAATTCTTGGATAAGGAAGATAAATTTTTAGAAACAAGTAAAGGTCTTAAAATTTCAAAGAACATTGAATTAGGGTAATTTTTCCTAATTCAAGAACTATAGTTACTAAGTTTAAAATCTTTACCCATACATTGGGCTTTTACCTATGGACACTTCATATAGAGTTTTTCCACTTCACATAAGTTTCTAGCAAGCCCATTGGATAACCTAAACAAGAAATTAAACATAGACTTGGACTAGGATATAGTAATTTCACCAATAGCCCAAAAATTATGAAAATGTGACCAAGCCCACCAAGAAAGGAAGAATTTTATCCAAAGCAAAGAAAATGGGTAGGACAAGCCCATAATGGGTAAGAATAAGCCCAAATCCAAGAGGAAAAATAAAATAAAATAAATTAGATGATGATATAATAATAAGAATAAAGATTAGGTTACATGGCATTAAGACAAAAATTTAGCAAGTGGTGTGATTCTACATTCATCATTTAGGCAAGTGGCATGATAATACAAGGCTTTAGGACAAAAACATCTATATCCTTCACTCATAATTTTAGCAAGTGGTATGATAATACATGGTATTAGGACAAAACATTCATAGCCCACACAAATAATATCAACCAAATAATGGAGATTGAAGGGCTAGAAATTTGCCACTTAAAAAGGCAACCTATCATAATTGATTAAGACAAAAGAAAAATTAAATGAATCCCTAAATCAAAGGGACCTTGTCCCTTATCTTAAGAACATATCATCATAATTTTCAAAATACAAATCTCCTTTTCCTATGCATATCTTGACTAAGGAAGAGGAAGACAAGAACATAAGTTGTTTGTTTTCCAAAAATTCAACAAAGTGTATCTTAATTGTGATAAGGTAGATCCATGATCATGAAAGGTGAATTATTTGGTGGTCTATATAAGAGAACCCACCCTTACAACACTTTAATTTCGTCCAAGTGAGAAAGAGAGAGAAATAGAAGCAAGGTAGAGTGAGGAAAGGAGAGAAGAGAGAAGAAGAAAGGAAGGAAGAAGAAGGAGAAGTTTAGAAAGCTAAAGGTAAGTTTAACAATATTTCTTTTTGAAGAAAACTTTTGAAACTTATAATATTTGTATGAGATTTTGATCTTAGAACTTTTATGATTGGTCATGATGTTGCTATATCATGTTACATATTGATCTTGCATGTGATGTATGTTTGAATACTTAGGTTGGTGTAGATAGTTATGCATGGTTATGGCTATGGGTGGCAGAATTTTAAGCTTCGGTATTTTAATTTCTGGGAACAATCTATAAGGAATTAAAATAAATGATTAACATAAGAATTAAAGATAAATGTGTCATGGATTTTTAGCCACTGGAATCATTCCATTTGGAGTCCATATGAGGTAGCTATGGTCTGATTAGTAGTCAAAGGTCAGAAAATGAATCATCAGGGAAGAATATGTTAGGATAGCTTCGGTAATTTAATTTCTGGGAATTATTGGTAGGGAATTAAAATAAATGGTTAACATAAGAATTAAAGATAAATGTGTCATGGATTTTTAGCCACTGGAATCATTCCATTTGGAGTCCATATGAGGTAGCTATGGTCTGATTAGTAGTCAAAGGTCAGAAAATGAATCATTAGGGAAGAATATGTTAGGATAGCTTCGGTAATTTAATTTCTGGGAATTATTGGTAGGGAATTAAAATAAATGGTTAACATAAGAATTAAAGATATGTATGTCATGGATTTTTAGCCACTGGAATCATTCAATTTGGAGTCCATATGAGGGAGATATGAGCCGATTAGTAGACAAAGGTAAGAAAATGGGTCATCAGGGAAAAATATGTTAGGATAGCTTCGGTATTTTAATTTCTGAGAAGTATCTGTAAGGAATTAAAATATATTATTAACATAAGAATTAAAGATAAATGTGTCATGGATTTTTAGGCACTGGAATCATTCAATTTGAAGTCCATTTGAGGTAGATATAAGCTGATTAGTAAGCAGAGGTCAGAAAATGTTTGTTCAGAATATGTTATTAAAGCTTTAGTTTTTGAATTTCTGGAAAATATTCTGTAGGAAGTTAAAATCGTACGCCAAGATAACAATTATAGATATAGGGCTCATGGATTTTTACCAACTGGAATAACTCAATTTGGAGTTCAAATTTGGGAGATATGGTCTAATTAGTCAGTAAAGGTCAGAACTTACACGAGAAGAAATAATCTGTACATTTAGGGAGTAATATCACCTTGATTTCTTAATATTTCGCTACAATGTTCAACATAATAGTTTTAGATAATTGTTTTATCTTGAAATTGACACTAAGATCACCTACATCAGAGTTAAATTGAGGGAGTTATGCTCTGATTAGTAAGAGAAGGTTAGATAGGATGAAAACCTGCATCAAGAAAATAAAGAAATAAAATTAGTATTTTAAAAAGAAGATGAATCTTAACAAATGACTAGTATAGCCATAGCCATTGCCATTGCATGAACTTACTACCATTTTAAGTGTGTAATTTTTAACATGGAATTTACCCTAGTACTCATATAAATTTACAAGAAGTTTTGAAAGTGCCGGTTTTATTTGAAAAAATCTTAGTATGCTCCGTGGTTGCAGTATTTTCACATCAGAAAAGAATTATTCTAGTTACTGGAAAACAAAATTGTGATTTGTGAAAAGTGCATGTCTAAGGAAAGCTCTGGCAAGGAAAGACATGGTACTTAAGCGTGTCCATTAGTGACCCACCTCTCTTTCCTGGGAACTTTTCTGGTGCGCTGTTTACAGACTACAATTACTATCCAGTTACCAAGGTATTAGTATGGAATTTTGACATGGAAATGTTTTATAAAGTGATATTTTAAATGGTTATGTTCATGGCATGATTACCAATGATTTATGGTAATAGTTATATTTTGATGAACATACTTGTTATTGAAAGCATATTTTTGGCTATCATTGTGAAAAGAAAAGAAATGAGCACGGTCACATGGCAATCCGTGTGGTGCACCAGTAGGGGACGCCCTACCAACGGTTATGATCATGTTAATAAGAAAAGAAAGAGAAAGTGTGCCATGTCGGACGGAGCGAGATAAGCCCGTACCGAAAAGTAGAGAATACTCACCCTGACCGGGGTAGCTTGAAGTAAGAATAAGTGGATAGCCATCATATGAAACTCGAAAAATAGTTATTCATACCATACATGTCATAACTGTATAATTTTCATGTGCATGATAAAGTGCATTCATGTGACTTAAAGATATTTTCTGTAGTTTATACAGCTGAACATGACATGATGAACTATATTGATGGTAAATTATGATTTATTGTTGAACTTACTGGGATTTAATTCTCACTATATTTCCATATCATGTTCAGAATAATAAATATGCAGATATTCTCTATGACACTTATTATCTCTGTACGTTGGATCGAGGTGCCCTACCTTGGGCAACTTCCAGTTATTTCTGATGTAACTGTCGTAGATGTAACTGAGATTCCGGTGGACGTGCCACCCGAACCAGTGTCCCCGGAAGTAGTCGATATAGATGATTAGAACTAATATGTATCTTTGTACAAATGTTTGTAAAATAATGGTGTGTAGTTTGTAAAATAATAGTGTGTATGGAAACTCAGTATTGTATAAATTAAATAAATGTTATATTGAGTAAAGTTGTAACGAGGTAATAACTTCATGGTATTTTTAAAAAATAAAAAAAATTTACATAAATGGAGTTGTTACATAATTGGTATCAGAGCAGGTCGATCCTAGATGGCCAGTGGTTGGATGGTTATCTGAATCGATCTTATAGTGTCTTGAGTATGTTGTGGTTGTGCTGTGTAGGGGATCAGTGATTCCTATAGGTAAGAAATTACTAGTGTTTCCTATCTATATGCCGAGGTGGTGTTATGACTACTATTAAATATTTTTGAACTAACTATTGGGCTTGATCACCTCAATAGCAGCATAACTTTGTTTTGTACCATAGTAGGAAATGGCACCACCAAGGAGGAATCCAGCAACCAATGCAGAGGAAACCCTGCACAACCTGGCCACGGCAATTCGAGACCAAGTTATGACCACCAACCAAATTTTACAACATCTCCAGAATGCTAATAACACAAATGTTGAGATTGGTCCTAACAACCGGACGGCTGGAAAAGATAATGGTATATCCGAGTTCCTGAGGACTAGACCACCTTGTTTCCAAGGTGGTTATGACCCAACGGTAGCCGAAAGGTGGATTAGGGAATTAGAGAAAATCTTTGAAGTGATGGGCTGTACTGAAGAGCAGCAAATCATTTTTGCTGCATATATGTTAAAGGATGAAGCAGAATACTGGTGGCGTGGAGCTAGAGAACTTTTAGCTCATCAGGGAAGACAGATCACCTGGCAAGTGTTCAAGGACATTTTCTTTGAAAAGTACTTTCCAAGTACTGTACGGGCAGAGAAAGAGATCGAATTTCTCCAACTCAGGCAAGGAAGCATGACCGTGGACCAGTATATCGCAAGGTTCGAGGAGCTGTCTAAGTTCTCCTCTTATCTGCGATATAACCCAGATGAAGCATGGAAGGCGGTTAAGTTTGAAGCGGGACTAAACCCGGAGTTAAAGAATGCTGTTATAGCTCTGGAGATCAGGGAGTTTGTACCTCTGATAAATAAATGCAGACTCCTGGAAAAGAGTTTAAGGGCAGTGGAGGACGAGAAGCAAAGGCGAAACCTATGGAAAAGGAAGAAAAATTTTCCCAACCCTAGAAAGAACGTGAGAAGAAGTGGATATGGAGCTGGTAAGAGGCCATTGATTGCGGGTCCTAGGCCTTTTCAACAAGACCTCGCCTCAGTCAAGTGTGCTAAATGCGGACGCATGCATGGTAACCGGCCATGCTACATGGGACAAGATGTCTGCTTCAATTGCGGACAGAAGGGACATTTTGCGAAAAACTGCCCACAGAATGTAGGAAAGCAGCCAGAACAGAGGCCTCAGGTGAAAGGAAGGGTTTTCACCCTGAGCGGCCAAGAGGCAGCTCAATCTTCTGAAATGATTCAAGGTACATGCTATATTTATGGATTTGCTCTTATGGTGTTATTTGACTCTGGTGCTAGTCATTCATTTATATCGGAAGAATGTATTAGGAAGTTTCAGTTCCCTATTTCTGAAACTCCCTATGAGCTATCTGTAGTAACCCCTACAGGGGAACGGGTATTAACTTCCTCTGTATGTAAGGACTGTCAAGTCACCATCCAGGAGAAAACTTTTTCTGTAGACCTCGTCAGTTTACCTTTAAGAGGTATTGAGGTCATTCTAGGGTTAGACTGGATGTCTAGAAATCGAGTCTTGTTGAATTGTTGTAACAAGACCGTTGAATTTCTACCTTCTACTCCGAAAGAGGAGGTCCAGTTATTGATGTTAAATGCCAATCAAGTTAATAGGGAGTTGAAGAATGGAGTACTTGGATACATTCTCTTGTATTTATCAAACCTAGAAGTCGAACCAAAGCTTGATGAAATTCCAATAGCCAACGAGTTTCCTGAAGTGTTTCCATCAGATATTCCAGGCTTACCTCCCAAGAGAGAGATAGAGTTCTCTATTGATCTCCTACCTGGGACAGGGCCTATCTCTATTGCACCATATCGAATGGCCTCGAAGGAACTACAAGAACTAAAGAAGCAGTTGGAGGAACTATTAGACAAGCAATTCATTAAACCGAGTGTATCACCTTGGGGAGCTCCTGTATTGTTTGTTAAGAAGAAAGACGGGAGTTTGAGACTATGCATAGATTACAGACAGCTGAATAAGGTGACTATCAAAAATAAGTACCCTCTCCCTAGGATAGATGACTTATTGGATCAATTAAAGGGTGCCTCCATCTTTTCTAAAATTGACTTGCGGTCAGGATATCATCAGATTAGGATTAAGGAGGAGGACGTACCAAAAACTGCCTTCAGGACTAGGTATGGGCACTATGAGTTTCTCGTAATGCCCTTTGGGTTGACTAATGCACCTGCAATTTTCATGGATTACATGAATCGCATTTTTCGACCCTACCTAGATCAATTTGTTGTAGTGTTCATTGATGACATCTTGATATATTCTAAGAGTGAGAAAGAACATGAACAACATCTCCGAATCGTGCTGCAAGTGCTGAAAGAGAAAAAGTTATATGCTAAATTGGAGAAGTGTGAATTTTGGCTGTCAGAGGTGAAGTTTCTCGGACATGTCATCTCTAATAGAGGGGTAGCCGTAGATCCTAGCAAGACGGAAGCAGTGATTAAGTGGGAGACACCAAAGACGGTTACGGAAATCAGAAGTTTCCTTGGTTTGGCAGGATACTACAGGAGATTTATACAAAACTTCTCTCGTATAGCCTTGCCATTGACTAAATTGACCAGGAAGGGAATTCCTTTCAAATGGACTGATCAATGTGATGCTAGTTTTCAGGAGCTGAAGACAAGACTGACCACTCCTCCTGTTTTAATTATTCCAGACCCCACAGGACATTTTGAAGTGTATAGTGATGCTTCAAAGAAAGGGCTAGGGTGTGTGTTAATGCAAGACAAGAGAGTAGTTGCTTACGCCTCTAGACAACTAAGACCCCACGAAGGAAACTATCCAACCCATGATCTTGAATTAGCGGCAGTAGTGTTTGCCTTAAAGATTTGGCGACACTATTTGTACGGGGCAACCTTTGAAGTATATTGTGATCATAAGAGTCTTAAATACCTCTTTGATCAGAAGGAGTTAAATATGAGGCAACGAAGATGGGTAGAATTCCTCAATGACTACAAGTTTGAGATAAAGTATCATCCCGGAAAGGCGAATGTTGTAGCAGATGCCTTGAGTCGAAAATCTCTGCATATGGGTCAGATGATGGTGTATGAGATGCAGATGCTAGAGGAGTTTCGAAATTTGAAGCTAGCCACTACTCTTACTCCAAAGAATCTAGTCATTAATGGTTTAAGTATAGGGTCTGACCTTAGAGCCCAGATCAAAGAAGCTCAAGCTCACGATCAATACTTACAAGATCATAAAGACCAAGGTAATTTTTCTGTAATGGAAGATGGAGCAATCATGTATCAGGGAAGGATTTGTGTCCCTCAAGAACAAGAGTTGAGGACTAAGATACTGAAGGAAGCGCATCAAAGTAAATACACAATCCATCCTGGATGCACTAAAATGTACCAGGATTTAAAAAGGATGTATTGGTGGCCAGGGATGAAAAATGACATTGCTGAGTTCGTGGCAAAATGTTTAACTTGTCAGAAGGTGAAAGTGGAACATCAAAAGCCAGCAGGATTTCTTCAACCTCTAGAGATTCCTGAATGGAAATGGGACAGTATTTCGATGGACTTTGTTGTAGGTTTACCTAAGACCTCAGTGGGACATGACTCTATCTGGGTAATAGTTGACAGATTAACCAAATCTGCTCACTTTTTGCCCATAAAAATTAACTTTTCACTAGATAAATTGGCCCAATTGTATGTTCAGGAAATAGTTAGACTTCATGGGATTCCCTTAAATATTGTTTCTGATAGAGATCCGAGGTTCACATCAAGGTTTTGGAAGGCGTTGCAAGAAGCTTTTGGAACCCAGTTGCGGTTCAGTACTGCCTATCATCCTCAAACTGATGGGCAGACTGAACGAACAATTCAAACCCTAGAAGATATGTTGAGGGCCTGTGTGATAGAGCAAGGTAAAGGATGGGATAAGTACCTACCTTTAGTAGAGTTTGCTTATAATAATAGCTATCACTCTAGCATTAAGATGGCCCCCTATGAAGCTTTATACGGTAGAAAGTGCCGATCTCCACTATGTTGGTTCGAGGTAGGAGAAAAGAACTTGTTAGGTCCTGATCTAGTTCAACAAACCACTGAACAAATCAGGATGATACGAAACAAAATACTTACAGCGCAGAGTCGGCAAAAGAGTTACTACGATAAGAGACATAGACCTCTAGAGTTTGAGGAAGGAGACCATGTATTTTTGAAACTTTCCCCGACTACTGGAGTTGGTAGGTCTCTCAAAACAAGAAAGCTAAGTCCGCGATTTTTAGGACCCTACCAAATTCTAAAGAAAGTTGGGACATCAGCATATCAAGTTGCTCTCCCACCTAATTTGTCCAACCTGCATAATGTTTTCCACGTATCACAGCTGCGGAAGTATCTTTCAGATTCATCACATATAATACTGGATGAACCAATCCAAATAAAGGAGAACATGACATACCAGCTAGTACCTGCATCCATATTGGACACTGACGTAAAGCAACTGAGAAATAAAACCATTCCCCTAGTTAAGGTGTTATGGGAAGGTTTGACTCCGGAAGAAGCAACTTGGGAGCTGGAAGAAGTCATGAGGAAGAAATATCCGCAATTATTCTTATAAGGTAATTTTTGAAATTTTGAGGACAAAATTACTTTTAGGGGGAGAGAAATGTAACATCCTTAATTTCGTTTCTTTTATTGATAAAGGTACATAAAAAATTTAATTAAGGAAATAAAATTTATTAGACAATATTTTAGATATCTAAAGAAATATAATCCTTAGAAATTCTTCACCTTATGTATATGCATAGAAAATGTTTCTAACATTAAGAGAACAAATAAAGAAAGAAAATCTAATAGGAAAGAAATTAGAAATAACATACTAAAGAGATGCAAAATTCTTGGATAAGGAAGATAAATTTTTAGAAACAAGTAAAGGTCTTAAAATTTCAAAGAACATTGAATTAGGGTAATTTTTCCTAATTCAAGAACTATAGTTACTAAGTTTAAAATCTTTACCCATACATTGGGCTTTTACCTATGGACACTTCATATAGAGTTTTTCCACTTCACATAAGTTTCTAGCAAGCCCATTGGATAACCTAAACAAGAAATTAAACATAGACTTGGACTAGGATATAGTAATTTCACCAATAGCCCAAAAATTATGAAAATGTGACCAAGCCCACCAAGAAAGGAAGAATTTTATCCAAAGCAAAGAAAATGGGTAGGACAAGCCCATAATGGGTAAGAATAAGCCCAAATCCAAGAGGAAAAATAAAATAAAATAAATTAGATGATGATATAATAATAAGAATAAAGATTAGGTTACATGGCATTAAGACAAAAATTTAGCAAGTGGTGTGATTCTACATTCATCATTTAGGCAAGTGGCATGATAATACAAGGCTTTAGGACAAAAACATCTATATCCTTCACTCATAATTTTAGCAAGTGGTATGATAATACATGGTATTAGGACAAAACATTCATAGCCCACACAAATAATATCAACCAAATAATGGAGATTGAAGGGCTAGAAATTTGCCACTTAAAAAGGCAACCTATCATAATTGATTAAGACAAAAGAAAAATTAAATGAATCCCTAAATCAAAGGGACCTTGTCCCTTATCTTAAGAACATATCATCATAATTTTCAAAATACAAATCTCCTTTTCCTATGCATATCTTGACTAAGGAAGAGGAAGACAAGAACATAAGTTGTTTGTTTTCCAAAAATTCAACAAAGTGTATCTTAATTGTGATAAGGTAGATCCATGATCATGAAAGGTGAATTATTTGGTGGTCTATATAAGAGAACCCACCCTTACAACACTTTAATTTCGTCCAAGTGAGAAAGAGAGAGAAATAGAAGCAAGGTAGAGTGAGGAAAGGAGAGAAGAGAGAAGAAGAAAGGAAGGAAGAAGAAGGAGAAGTTTAGAAAGCTAAAGGTAAGTTTAACAATATTTCTTTTTGAAGAAAACTTTTGAAACTTATAATATTTGTATGAGATTTTGATCTTAGAACTTTTATGATTGGTCATGATGTTGCTATATCATGTTACATATTGATCTTGCATGTGATGTATGTTTGAATACTTAGGTTGGTGTAGATAGTTATGCATGGTTATGGCTATGGGTGGCAGAATTTTAAGCTTCGGTATTTTAATTTCTGGGAACAATCTATAAGGAATTAAAATAAATGATTAACATAAGAATTAAAGATAAATGTGTCATGGATTTTTAGCCACTGGAATCATTCCATTTGGAGTCCATATGAGGTAGCTATGGTCTGATTAGTAGTCAAAGGTCAGAAAATGAATCATCAGGGAAGAATATGTTAGGATAGCTTCGGTAATTTAATTTCTGGGAATTATTGGTAGGGAATTAAAATAAATGGTTAACATAAGAATTAAAGATAAATGTGTCATGGATTTTTAGCCACTGGAATCATTCCATTTGGAGTCCATATGAGGTAGCTATGGTCTGATTAGTAGTCAAAGGTCAGAAAATGAATCATTAGGGAAGAATATGTTAGGATAGCTTCGGTAATTTAATTTCTGGGAATTATTGGTAGGGAATTAAAATAAATGGTTAACATAAGAATTAAAGATATGTATGTCATGGATTTTTAGCCACTGGAATCATTCAATTTGGAGTCCATATGAGGGAGATATGAGCCGATTAGTAGACAAAGGTAAGAAAATGGGTCATCAGGGAAAAATATGTTAGGATAGCTTCGGTATTTTAATTTCTGAGAAGTATCTGTAAGGAATTAAAATATATTATTAACATAAGAATTAAAGATAAATGTGTCATGGATTTTTAGGCACTGGAATCATTCAATTTGAAGTCCATTTGAGGTAGATATAAGCTGATTAGTAAGCAGAGGTCAGAAAATGTTTGTTCAGAATATGTTATTAAAGCTTTAGTTTTTGAATTTCTGGAAAATATTCTGTAGGAAGTTAAAATCGTACGCCAAGATAACAATTATAGATATAGGGCTCATGGATTTTTACCAACTGGAATAACTCAATTTGGAGTTCAAATTTGGGAGATATGGTCTAATTAGTCAGTAAAGGTCAGAACTTACACGAGAAGAAATAATCTGTACATTTAGGGAGTAATATCACCTTGATTTCTTAATATTTCGCTACAATGTTCAACATAATAGTTTTAGATAATTGTTTTATCTTGAAATTGACACTAAGATCACCTACATCAGAGTTAAATTGAGGGAGTTATGCTCTGATTAGTAAGAGAAGGTTAGATAGGATGAAAACCTGCATCAAGAAAATAAAGAAATAAAATTAGTATTTTAAAAAGAAGATGAATCTTAACAAATGACTAGTATAGCCATAGCCATTGCCATTGCATGAACTTACTACCATTTTAAGTGTGTAATTTTTAACATGGAATTTACCCTAGTACTCATATAAATTTACAAGAAGTTTTGAAAGTGCCGGTTTTATTTGAAAAAATCTTAGTATGCTCCGTGGTTGCAGTATTTTCACATCAGAAAAGAATTATTCTAGTTACTGGAAAACAAAATTGTGATTTGTGAAAAGTGCATGTCTAAGGAAAGCTCTGGCAAGGAAAGACATGGTACTTAAGCGTGTCCATTAGTGACCCACCTCTCTTTCCTGGGAACTTTTCTGGTGCGCTGTTTACAGACTACAATTACTATCCAGTTACCAAGGTATTAGTATGGAATTTTGACATGGAAATGTTTTATAAAGTGATATTTTAAATGGTTATGTTCATGGCATGATTACCAATGATTTATGGTAATAGTTATATTTTGATGAACATACTTGTTATTGAAAGCATATTTTTGGCTATCATTGTGAAAAGAAAAGAAATGAGCACGGTCACATGGCAATCCGTGTGGTGCACCAGTAGGGGACGCCCTACCAACGGTTATGATCATGTTAATAAGAAAAGAAAGAGAAAGTGTGCCATGTCGGACGGAGCGAGATAAGCCCGTACCGAAAAGTAGAGAATACTCACCCTGACCGGGGTAGCTTGAAGTAAGAATAAGTGGATAGCCATCATATGAAACTCGAAAAATAGTTATTCATACCATACATGTCATAACTGTATAATTTTCATGTGCATGATAAAGTGCATTCATGTGACTTAAAGATATTTTCTGTAGTTTATACAGCTGAACATGACATGATGAACTATATTGATGGTAAATTATGATTTATTGTTGAACTTACTGGGATTTAATTCTCACTATATTTCCATATCATGTTCAGAATAATAAATATGCAGATATTCTCTATGACACTTATTATCTCTGTACGTTGGATCGAGGTGCCCTACCTTGGGCAACTTCCAGTTATTTCTGATGTAACTGTCGTAGATGTAACTGAGATTCCGGTGGACGTGCCACCCGAACCAGTGTCCCCGGAAGTAGTCGATATAGATGATTAGAACTAATATGTATCTTTGTACAAATGTTTGTAAAATAATGGTGTGTAGTTTGTAAAATAATAGTGTGTATGGAAACTCAGTATTGTATAAATTAAATAAATGTTATATTGAGTAAAGTTGTAACGAGGTAATAACTTCATGGTATTTTTAAAAAATAAAAAAAATTTACATAAATGGAGTTGTTACAGTATGAACCTCTTACCATCTTAAGTGTGAAATTCTGACATGGAAATATTTTATAAAGTGATATTTGAAATGGTTATGTTCATAGCATGATTACCAATGATTTATGGTAATAGTTATATTTTGATGAACATACTTGTTATTGAAAGCATATTTTTAGCTATCATTGTGAAAAGAAAAGAAATGAGCACGGTCACATGGAAATCCGTGTGGTGCACCAGTAGGGGACGCCCTACCAACGGTTATGATCATGTTAATGAGAAAAGAAAGAGAAAGTGGGCCATGTCGGACGGAACGAGAAAAGCCCGTACCGGAGAGTAGAGGATACTCACCCTGACTAGGGTAGCTTGAAATGAGAATAAGTTGATGGCCATCATATGATATTTTGAAAATAGTTAATCCTGTCATACATATCATTACAGTATGATTCTTATGTGCATAGATATAATGCATTCATGTGACCAAAGATATTTTCTGTAGTTTATACAGCTGAACATGACGTGATGAGCTATATTGATGATGATTTATTGTTGAACTTACTGGGATTTAATTCTCACTATATTTTCATATCATGTTCAGAAAATTAGTTATGCAGCTTTTTCTAAGGCTCTGGCTTTTAGTGCACATTGGATCGTGTTACTTTATGTTGGGCAGATCTCAGAATCAAATAAGATATTTGTGGTCGAGTTGACTCAGATCCCGGTGAAGGTGCAACCACCCGCACCTGTATCTCCGGAATTGGTCAACCAAAATAAACAAGATGTAAATATATATGTGTTTGATATGTTGCATGTACGTTTTGATTAATGACATGTATGTAAACTCAATATTGTATAATAATAGAAAAAAAAGGTTGTTACATTTAACATGTCAACAAGTAAAAGTAGAACATCAAAGACCTGCAGGATTACATCAGCAGATAGAGATACCTGAATGGAAATAAAAAAGAATAACTATAGATTTTGTTACAGGGCTACTGCAGACACCAAAAAGGTTTGATTCAATATAGGTGATCATTGATAGGTTGACTAAATTTTCACATTTTCTACTAGTGAAAACCACATACAACGTAGCTCAGTATGCAAATTTGTATTTGAATGAGATAATGAGGCTTCATGGAGTGTCAATATCGATTATTTCTAATCGAGGACCACAGTTCACAGCTCGTTTTTGGAGAGCCTTCCAAGAAGCTTTGAGCACGAAGTTAAATCTCAATACTGCTTCCCATCCTCAAACAAATGGACAGTCTGAGCGAACCATCCAAATATTAGAAGACATGCTTCGAGCATGTGTGCTAGATTTTTAAGGTAGTTGAGAAAGATTCTTGCCTCTAGCTGAATTTGCTTATAACAACAACTATCAAGCCAATATACAAATGGCTCCTTTTAAAGCATTATATGGTAGACGTTGTCGTTCTCCGGTCAGATGGTTTGAGATGGGCGAAGCTAAGATTTTAGGGCCTGATTTGGTACAAGATGCACTCGACAAGGTAAAGTTGATTAAGAAAAGGTTATTAATAACTCAGAGTAGATAGAAAGCTTATATTGATAATAGATGTCAAGAATTAGAATTTGTCGTAGGTGAACATGTCTTCTTGAAGATATCTCCTATGAAAGGAGTAGTAAGATTTGGGAAGAAAGAAAAGTTAAGTCCACAGTACATAAGACTATATGAAATTCTTGATAGAATTGGCCCAGTAGCTTTTGTTTGACTTTGCCACCTGCATTGAGTAATGTCTATACAGTCTTTCATGTGTCTATACTACGAAAATACTTACCAGATCCTACACATGTTATACAGTGCCCACAGATTCAGTTATAAGAAGACTTAACTTATGAAGAACAACTAGTAGCGATAATGGACAAAATCACCTATAGTGAAAATTATGTGGCAGAATCACTCTTCGGAGGAGGCTACTTGGGAAAGAGAGGATGATATGCACGCTAAATACCCACATCTTTTTGAATCATGAGGTTAGTTTTATTTGTAAATATAGAGATAAAATTCGGGGACCGAATTTCTTAAATGGGAGAAGAATGTAATAACCCCAAAATAAAGGAAAAAAGAAAGAAAGAAAGGAAAACCCTAAATAAATGAAAAAAAAATCCTAAATGAAAGAAAATTTTGAATGAAATGAGGATTATAGAAATGGAGATAAGTATCATTGGAAATGTGCTTAATTATTATATTGTTTAAGAAATTGTGAAGCTAAAATGAGGATTTAAGTTTTGGTATGTTGACTATATAATATGTGACATGCCTCCCTTACTGTGTGCTTAAGAAATACCCATATTAGAGTCCCTTCGCATGTCCTCTTGAATAGTGGTAAGACAAATCTCAGTAGGATACTGAGTTTAGGCAAATCCTACATCATCAAAGTACGGAAGAGCCTGAACTCTGATATGGTGGTTCTGATATGGGATCCTCCTAATATTTTTATAAAAAAATATTTTGATGCATAACATTATTTGATTAATGATCATACAATATTGCATATGATTTGAATTGAGAACATTTGAGATGCGGGTCCCATATGGATGTACCTCTGAATTGTAATGTTCTATGTGATAAATTTTAATATATGTTTACATCCATATGTTGATTTAAGAGGTCATAGAAGCTTTTATCTACTCATTGAGTTGTCAAATTCACTACACGATATTTACATTTTCTTTCAGATAAGGTTATAGAGTTTGGACCTGCAGCTACGTGATCAACTAGAAGTCATATTTTTTGGGTTAGAAGATTTTATCTGCTCATTGAGTTGTCAAACTCACTATACGATATTTATATTTTCTTTCAGATAAGGTTACATAGTTTGGACTTGCAGCTACATGATCAACTAGGAGTTATATTCTCTGGGTGAGCCTATGTTATTTTCAAGGCTCACAGTGTTAAAACATTATGTATTTATAATTTAGAATATGTTCTGAACGTCACAGGCAAGATCCCTACTTCTATTGTAAAATTGATATGTGTAGACTTGGCATGTATATTTGGCTATACTAGAAACTTGTGAACATAAGTTTTACTCCTATTATGTGATATATTTGAAGCATGTATGCCATAAATAAGGGTAAAGTTATCTACTATTCGTGATAATTGCGTACTCTTAAATTGGGGGCGTGACAATGATTGAGCTAAACCTCTTTGTCTTCACAATTCCTATTAATTAAGAAAAAATAATTTTTAATATTGAATTATAGAAATTAAATATGATGATTTGGAATTGTTTTGCTCTTGTTTTTTTATATATTGTTTTACCTTTTATCATCTAAATATTTTTCACTTTATTCTTTTATATCAATATTTTTAGTTTATAAACACTTCATTTCATTAATAACATTGTAATCAATAAAGTATAATTCATTTAGTACATGAGTTTTATAATTTTTTAAGAAATATGTTTAATACAATATTTCAAAAATTGATTAAATACAAATATATTTAATGAAAGTTATCTAAACCTACCAAAAATTGGCAAATTTTTTTATAATTCACCCCAAAAAATTGAAAAAAAAATGAATTTTATCAGCCTTACAATATCAAACAAATTTCTTAATCTACAACTAAATGTTTGTTATTTTTTATCCTTCATCCAAAAAAATCGTATTACATCATTCTTATAAGACCAAAAAATCGTTCAAACAATAAGTAAATGTTCATTGGTTTCTATCATTTACCCAGAAATCAGAACAAAGCATAAAGAATTACCAACGGATAAAAAGTAAATGACAGAGAATAGGGAGATAAAAAAACTAACCAGTATGGACGAACTTCTATGAAGTTAAGTGGATTCTATAATGGAGGGAGGCACTCTGGTGGAGAAACACCAAAAAACACGAAGGAGAAGGTGGAGAAACCACAATGGAGAGCAAGGGACAGGGAAAGTTTTAATGAACTAAATGAGAATTCTTTTAAAATCATTGTTAGATGAGCGAAGTAACAATAGTTCTCAAGAACCCTTATTATCTAACGATAGTTTTACCAAAATCGTCATTACTTAATGACAGTCTAACTAAAACTGTCTCTGAGTCTTGTTTTAATGACAATTTACTATGAACCGTCTTTAAATAATGACAGTTATAAAATTGTCGTTATTCTATATTTTACTAACAGTTTTATTAACGATCATTAAAATTTTATTACTATACCTTCCATTTCTTGTAATGCATATATAAATTTGTTTATATATTTATTATATTTAAACATCTTAAAAATAAAATTTGAAGTATTTGAAATACTAAATTTCATATAGCAAACATCTATAGATTCCCAAGTTATTGAAAGAAACTAGCATCTAGAATCTCCTGCTAATGAGCTCAGGGCATCGTATCCTATCTTAAAAAATATTGATACCTTTCTTTGATAATAAAATAATTAATCATTTTCAATACAGGGTAGTTCATTTGAACAAAATGAATTTGATAAAAGCATTGGAGTCATTTATGGTGCATGGGTTGGAATCTTTTTAGTGTTAGGAGTTGTTATCATTTCTATATAAATTCTTTAATGACAAGTCTTTTGTGTGGATTCTTGCTAGCATCTTGGTAGGCTCTGCTTCTATGCTAATCTTTATATCAAAGTACCATGCATAATTGTCGTGAGTTTGACAGATGTGAATGTAAGGATATACATAGCCTTTGCACATGCCATAATTTAGGGATGAGTATAACCCAAACAACCCGCCTAGGCCCACCCGAACCAAGTTAAAAATTTCGTTTTGTGTTGATCAAATCGCGTTGAGAGATTTATAAAATATGTTTAATTTTGAGCGGGTTAGGTGCAATTTTTAAAATATGTTTAAACTTGACCCGACTAATCTAACCGTCCAATTTTTTTTTTTATTCCTTCGTAAAATTTTGTCACTTTACTCTTGACTAATCTAATAAATTCGACATAACTTCAAATTTTTGGATAATCCAAAACTTTATTCAATGATGAGTGTTAATTTTTTAACCCAAATGTTGTTACTTGACCTATTCTATTAATGCTCGCCCCTACCATAGACACTCTAACTATATTGGAGTAATATCCTTATTACCATTTTATCTAGAAAAGAAAAAAAATTATTAATCATTAAATTAAAGAGTCAATTGAATTTATTTATCCCCTATTTTTGGAACCAATATTTATATTTAGTCTAATTTCAATTTATATTATAACCTTTTTCTCCAAAAGAAATTCGAAAATTAGCTATGAAATTTTTTCGTAAATAATCTCTAGTTAATCCCAGTTAGTAAAAGGTTACCTAGAAACAAACTTGTAACACAAAACAGGTGGTCAATTAATTTTCATCACCATTTCCTTAGTAAAAGGTAGTTTAAAAAAAATTATTTCAATTCCCTATGGCTAAATGGAAAGAGAACTTTCATATCCCAGGGGCGGCAGTTGAGGCTTGTGAAGGTTGTCGACCCCAAAAAGATGTTCAAATTTTTTAATAATAATATATCTTTTGTTATTTAAATTTAAATATATTATGACTTAACTCTTTAATTAAAAAATTATTCTAATTAAAAATCTTGTAACTCAATTTTATAAAAATAAAATTTTAAAAATAATTGTAAGTAATTATCTATAATTCTTTTTAATTTATTAATTATGTATTATATTTGACTATTTTAAATTTTAAATTGTTACATATAATTAATATACTTTTATTGATGTTTCTATTTTTTTTTTCAACCCATCAATAAAAATTGTCTAGCTCTGCCCTTCTTCATCGCTAAATCTGTACCTAACTTTCATACTGCCTACCTCCTTGGTAGCAAAACTGTAACAAAAGCCTTACTCAATTAGGTAATCCATAATTACTAGTAACTATAGTTCTTCTATAGCTAATACTTAAACTATTCCCGCACCGATTTTGACAGAATTTCTTAAAAAAAACAAAAAATTTGTTTATCATGCATAGAAATATCAAATTGTATAAACTACTCATCCAAATAATATAAAACAAGATACTAAATCATGGAAAGTAATTTTAAAAAATCATAATTACATTAATCAAACTAAAAGGTTATACAATAAGTTTGAAGCAAGTTCTAAAGAAAACAAAATAAAAACAAAGCACAACTAATCAGTGCCTAATTTATGCCGTCATCATCACTGTCCCTCAGATCTTCTCTTTCACCATTGCCATCATCGATTATAGTATGCAAATTTTTCTCTTAAAATCACAATTAATGGAAGCCACCAACTCATTAAATAATAATTTATGAATAATATACTTAAAAAAAGAAAAAAAAAAGTAAGTAAAATTTATACAAGCAGATATCTAAAAAGCCGCCACTGGTCTTTTAAAATAAAATAAAAATTAATTGAATCAAATACATCTGGCAACATTTTAAATATCCGTTTGTGTAATATTCGGTCTGATGGATTAAATATTTTTTCGAAAATTAAATTATGATAACATTAGTCATTTTATTCTCTCACACAAAGAAAGTGCTCTTTCGAATATAAAACCTGTTATAACAAAAATGGAATTGGTGGCTCTGATCCTTCTTTAATTTGCTGATTATGGTGGCTCTACTCTCCTTCTAGTTGATCAAATCTTCTGTGTAGATGTTATAGCTTGACTAGGATTACTCGTCCATCTACAACTTCAAAATTGCTGGATCTTTCTTTTTCATTCCAATGTTGCAATTACCACAAGGAGTCTTGTTATGCCTTGGGGTCTTTACCTCCCTCCTTTTATCCTCCTTATTATTTATCCACTCATTCTCTCTATTTCTTCAATTATACGGTCATTTTCTCTATTTCTTCGATTATTAGTAACTCCAACAAAGTCGATCATGTAAATCTCTGTATTTCTCAATCAAAAAGTTAAAAAGCAATCAATTTTTCTTAATAATAAAAAAAAAGCAATGTTTTTATCGATAAAAAGTGAAAATCCCCCGTACACCCGTGCCTATGAGTGAATAATAGTTTGGTCAGACAGCTAGGCACAATAAAGCAAGTTTCCAAATCAAATGTTACTTAATCTGCATTTGAAAGTTTACTAAGTACTATGCTAGATAAAAGCTTCACCATGGACTCCAATGTTCAAGTTCCACAGAGCTATAGCTCCGTAGACACAGAAATTCTAGTGAGAGTATGAGACAATAAATGAAAAAGTTAATCAAAATATGCCAGTGAGGCCTATTTATAGACGATTGAGGATAATGAAGCCCCATGGACATTTTGATCCTTTCATGTATTAGCAATTATGCCGCTTAGTATGCCACTTGTCTAAGCTTTACCTCAAGGGATAATTTAAGATTCAGTTATACTAGCATATCTCAATTAAGGTTGTGTTCTTTGGTGTTTTTTTTTTTTTTTTTGGACTAGTGTTCTTTGGTGTTAAGGCGTATAATAGGTTAGGTTGTAGCTGAGCTGTGGAGGAAGGGCCTTTGTGAGGTAGTTTGCCCTATTGAGGTTGACTGACCTTATATTTGGATCATCATTGCTAAAAAATTTTAAAAAATTTCACCATAATTGTGGTGATTCCTTTTGTTATATATTAGACTCAGTTATCACAAAATTGAAATAATTCAACCAAATAAAAAATTTCGTGAAATAATTCCTATGAAAGGTCTACAAAAACATTGAAACCTGCCATAATGTATGTGGAAAACAAAGACTATATTGTAGTTGTTAATTATTTTCCACGAAATTGACATTGCAATTGTAATTTCACTTTAAATGATATACAAAGCATTAAATTCCAATTCGAGTGACGCATAACTAATTTTGCCCTCAAATTAATTTTAAGTTAAATTTTATTAGAGAAAATTATATTCTTTTTTTTAGTTCGTGAAAATTACGCTCATTCTTTTTTTAATTTTAATTTTTATATATATAATTTTTACTTATAAAATTGTTAAAAAATTTATACTTCATATATGTTTTTTTTAAACTTTATAAATAGTTTAAATTTTTTTAAAATGTTGAATTAATATTTATAAAAAATTAAAATAAAATAAATTAGTATAATTTTTTAAAAATTTAAAAAGATATAAATATGAATTTTTTAAATTTAAAATTTTAAAAAATATAAATATAAAATAAATATAATTTAGTCGATCATGAAAGCCAAGGTAACGAAATACATTTATTATCATAATAAAGACGACAGTGACGTGCTCAGATTCAGCATGTCACTTCGCTATATATCCTGTATACATGTCTGTGACCGTTGGGATTTTGACTTAAAAATGTCAGGCTTTTTTTTTTTTTTTTGGAATAGAGGGAAACTTTTGCTTGCACTACGTCATAACAAATATAATTTAGTTAGGCTCAGTAATTTTGTTTGAAGTTTTCGCAGAGGGATTTTTTTCTTTGGTCACTTTTTTTAATTCTTTTTTCTAATTACCCTAAGTTTGTAATGTATCTTTTAGGTATAAGACTAGTAGCAAGGATAGAGTGTGGTCGAAAGACAATCAAAGTAACTTAGAAATATTACTATAACGTGGATTATTATTGGTTTATGTGCGGTTGCTGGTTGCAAGAAAGTTCACTTACGTCACAACTCTCAACAGCTCTGTATGCACTTAAGGAAGATATTGCTAGCCTCAAAAACCGCCTTGTGCAAGTTGTGTTCGCTGGCTTATCTAGAGATGAATGCTGATTTTAATTTATTGTTTACACATGGTATATTAGAGCAATGTTACCTGGGTGATATCTAAGTGTCTAACTTTGTTTTGTTTAAATAATCCAAAAACAACGTTAGGCCTAGTGATTACTTTTCTTCAAGTTTTAAGAATAAAAACAATATTTAGTTTACATTTTAAATATTTCAATATATTTTTTAAAAATATAAGTACTTTCAAAACTATTTTTTACCAAAAAAGTGACATATTGCCAACATATGACTTATTTGAAAAATTAATTTTTCTTTAATTTTAAAACCTTTATTCTTTAATTTTCAAATTTGAATTACGCTTCATAATAACATTGATCAAAAATTGTTTTTTTTTTCTATTAAAAAAAGTTTAAAGTGACAAAAATATATTTCATTTCGAAATCAAGACATATCATAAGTTTCAGCATTTATAAATCTCTATCAAGAGAGATTCTTAGCAACAAAATTTGAATACATGTTTACAAGTGAAGTGTTTCAATTTTTACTCGTTGAACCAATCTTCATTAGCCATTTATCAAACATTGTTAATTATGATGGAATTGGCTTCAATTTCTTTTCACATTTTTATAAAATAACATTTTGATGGAAAAAATACATTTTACTTTCTTGAACTATGGCATAATTATATTAATACATCAAACTTTAAAATATAACAAAACACTCTTCTAATCTTTCATAAATGTAAAACCATTAAACTCCTATTATTTTTAACATCTATACGCACTAGTTTAGTCCTCGTTTTCGCCTTTTCCACCTACTAAAAACTGAATTTGGAGAATCCCCATAAAATTTAAATGATTTCCTTGAAGATTGACGATGATTGAATGCTTCTAGCTCGTGCCCAATTTTAAGCGAAAAAGGCAAGACTAAAGGTAAAAAGGTAACTGATATTTAATATCTCTTTTTTTATAAGATCGAGAGAGTGTGTGATACACACGAATTAATAGTCATTTAAGTGTCAGCATATTGCACTAAATTTATTTTTATTTTAATTGAATAATTTAAATATTAAATTAATTAAGAATGAAATAATAAAATAAAATTACAAAATTTGAAAGTAAGAGTACTTCAAAATTAATTGAGATTTTAAGAATTCTGATTTTACCATAATTAATCTCTTTTGTATTTATCTATCTTTTTAACTCAGAATTTATAATTCTAATTGCCATTTTAAATATCCTAAATTATCCACTAATCTGTCTCAAGGTTTAACAAAAACACCTTTTGAATACTAACTCACTATATTTTCATGTAAATTATAACAAATAAAAATTTATTAAATTATATGGTTCTCAATTATTATTGCACATACCATGTAAATATATCGTTATCTCACATGCAGTCTATGGTTAACTACAAAATGAACTAAATACATAATTCACCTCTTGATCAAACTATGACTAACACATCATTTAATTGATAATCAAGGAATTAAAAGTATTAAAAATAGTGTAGAAAACTTAATTTAAGAAAAATAATTCATTGATTAAATTTAATAGACAATACACAAGTTCATAATTATACTACATCATAGCCTAAAAAATAAACTAGAACATAGAAAAAAGAAAAAGAAGAAGAATAATAAATCTTAGATGAAGATTGAGTTGCAATCACCGCTCAGAGACAGACGTCAGAGCTCCTCTCCTTCTCCCCTAAATTTGTAGTCACAATGGTTCTTTTAAAAATATCAAAAGGTCTTTCAATCTAATTAAAACTCTTTTAAAATAAAAAAGATTTCAATTCAACTCAAACTCTATCTTCTTAATTTTTTTAATATTATTTTACTGTTCAAAAACTGTATTATCATCTTTAGATTGCGACACCAATATCCAGCTTCTTAATGCCAAATCTCTTAAAACTCAAAACATGAAAGTTGTATACCTTTTTCTTAGCTTTCTGTAACACCTTGAATCAGCTCAACAAGAGTTCAGAAGAGAGAGATATATCCAAATTAGCAAAGCAACATCAAAGCCGTCCAAAATTTGCGATTATTGCTCTCTTTTTTCTCCAATTTTTCCTCAATTATTCATCTTCTTTCTATCTACAAAAGAAACACACAATCACACATAAATCTAACATAAATTACTCAAAAAATTATAAAATTATAAATTAAAAATAATTAATTTGAGTACAAATACCCTTGATGTGAGCACGACTAGCGAATGGAAATGGAATGCAGACTTGCTTGAAGTCTCAACTAAACCTGTTATAAGAGCTCGGGCTAAAGATTTAAAGAAGCATTTAATGGTCTAATTCTAGAGGCCCAACAAGGAGATACCTGCACTACTACAAAAGAAGAGTTAAAACTGGTCCATGACATTAAAACCCACTTAAATATGGGTCAAGACCAACCAATCTAAATATGGACTTAAAGTACAAGAAGATTTAAGGCTGAAGATTGAATATAGGCTCAAAATCAATGAGTTATTTTATGACCCAATTTAAGTTACGTTTTTCTTATTTATTTAATTTTACTTTTAGTTTATTTGACTATGAAAATTTTCTATTTTGTGGTTTCCTTGTCTGATTAGAAGAATTTTCTATTTTTAATTTTTCTTGTCCTGTAAGAGTTTTTTATTTGATAGTTTCTAAAAAAGTTTCCTATTTTTAACTTTCCTTATCTTATAGGAGTTTTCTATGTAGTTTTCCTTATTAGTCTAAGTTATTGGCCTATAAATAGGCATGTATGCTCTTGAAAAATACAGATTATCATTAATAATATTGAGAATGTTTTCTCTTTGATTCTTCAAAGAATTTTTCTGAACTTATCAAGATTTTTCTTGTAGCGTTCAAACAAGACTTATCACTCACAATCTTCTTCTCTTTTCTTGAGTGTGGCGTCTATAATATTTTTTTATACTTTTGGTTCTTATCTCTTTATAGATAATGGGTCAATATCATTTTTTTAATTTATTTTGTTATAAATCTGAATTAAAACACGATCCTTCTAATTGGATCCCATATTGATTCAAGTCTCACTACTCTTGGTGAGGTTCATATAAAGGGTTCACATCAACCCCTAAACTTAACTTCTTGTCCTCAAACAAAACAATAAAAATAGAAAAATTCAAAATTATAAATTGAGTGCCAAGTTATTTTGACTTACTAAAGTTTTACCTTAGAGATTTAGAGAATCTATAGCTCAAAAACAATTTGAAAAATTATAATAATGTATAAAATCAACTTAAATACAATTTATACATTGCCTTTTTGAAGCCTGATTATGTGTGTGAATAACCTTATGATATTTAACCTTTAGCACTCTGATTATTTTATGAAACTCAATACTTTAAAGATAGATCTCTAGATAATTGAAGTTTTAGGAGCTCGATAGACTTATTTTTCATGTTATTCTCTACTAATGTAGGCTAAACACCATACCTATGATCAATAGGACTTATTTAAACTTATACTGTAGCTTGGGTACAAGGTAGGATAAATGATATCACATTAGGCTTAAGTCACCCATATACATATGATCATTTTAAGTCCTTTGAACTTCTCGAGCTTATCAATGTATTTTTCGCCAAACTTATTTTCAGCTCCCTTTTCATCCCATTACTTCATTCATATTTTTTTTAAAAAAAAATCTCCTTTTCTCCTTATTCACATATTTTTTCTTTTTCTTTTTCAAATCTTTTTTTTAAGTTTCCTTCTTTTTCTAATTCCATACTCCACCTTTCCACTATTTAACAATGTAGCTCTTAATATAAGTTTCAATAATAATCGTGCATATGAGTGAAAATGTAGAAATAAAGACATTTTTATTTTTTTTAGCTTAGTTAATAATATGGGTATCAACAAAAAGATTCAATTAAGCTCAAAATAGGAAAACTAAATATATGATAATTTATAAGTAGACCTGAAAGGCTCAAAAGATTCCAAAAAAATATTTAAATAATCTCATAAATGAGGTATAGCCTAAGATTTCACCTTAAGTAACAATCAAATAAGTTTTAAAGTCCTATGAAATCATATAAACAATATTTGAGTCACATAAACCTCTAAATATTTAAGTAGTCAAATGCTCAAAGTTTTAATGCTCAAATTTTTTCAGGATTCTCAACTAAAATATAAATTATAAGAGAATTAAATTCACACATAAATATAATTTTTATCAATTTTTCAAAAGATATAATTTTTTTAAACCAATCAAATCATCTGCTCTTAGTTTTATCTAGTCCAAAAAGTCACTGAAAATATAAATTTGAAACATGCAATCACACAAATCACATAACTTGCTTGAAAGCTATAAATAATGCATGTATTAAGGAGAATCATAATATTTACTACAAAAATAAATTATTCATCCATAAAATTCACCCTAACTTAAAGGTTTACATTGTCCTCAATGTAAAAAATATAAGAAAAATTAAGTATAGAGGACTTCCCTAAATTTTTGGCTCATAGGTGGTTAATTTCTATAGAAAAATGTTGACCAAATCCTCTATTTTTGCTTATCGTCTTGACATCGCAACAATGAAAGTGCAGTGTTGCGACACTAAACTGAGTTAAAAATTTTTGACTCTCTCTCTTTTTGTTTTTTTTTATAGCCGAGTTGCCTCTGGGTACGCACTTTACTAGCCAGACTTTTTAATCTACACAACTCCAAGAGGAATTAGTGCAGCTTGCTCTTTACATAGCTTTGTATTCTCATAAGTATCTCTAAAAAATATATAATGAATATATTCAGGTGATAATTTTAATTTTGGAGGACCATACATATATGTTGGTGTTGTTGTAGAAATTTCAAACTCTAACTTGGCTTTATTTTACTCAGTTGTCCCTTTATCTTTGCCCAGTGATGCGTCATGCTCTTTTTCTCTCGTTCTAACAAATTAGCAAGTGCATTCTCTTGAAAGATTTCTTTCCAATAGTTCTCCACAACTTCTTCCTTAAAGAAAGTGCTAGCCTCCTTTATTTTACATTCATTTAGCTATATATCACTCTAAAGGGCTTTATTATTCACTTACTCTTCTAGTTTTTCCTCACTATTACCAAGTAGAGAACTTTGAAATCTTTCATTAATAATTTTAGCAAGCTTACCCACTTAAAGCTCTAAATATTTGATAATAGCTCCCTGACTCTCAATAACATCATCTGTGCTTGCCATAAATTGGGCAAGGATATCTTCTAGGGAAGCCTTAGGTGGTTGAGATTGGAACTAATTATCTTGCCATGATAAACTAGAATGACTATGCCACCCTTGGTCATAATTGTTGGAATAATAATTGTTTGACATG
The DNA here is from genome assembly GCA_037074535.1 of Gleditsia sinensis. NCBI lineage: Eukaryota > Viridiplantae > Streptophyta > Magnoliopsida > Fabales > Fabaceae > Gleditsia > Gleditsia sinensis. Next base: position 44,374,119 of record CM073472.1, on the reverse strand, counting down.
TAATAATTTCCAATAAAATGAGTCTGCTCTATTTGGAATAAAGTATATGGATTACCAATTTGGTATTCATAATTAACATAGGCTCCATAATTTCTGGGCGGGGCATAATACGAAGGTGCCCAATTATTCCAACTATCATAATACCCATAATTAGATATGTCCTCATGATATGTCACCTGAAAATTTGTAGCAAAAAACATAGTAAATAGATGAAAATAAAATTTAACTAGAATTAGGACTACTATTAACAATATTAATGAACAAATAATTGGAAATGGCACCAAAAACTTGATATACACGAATTAATATTCGTTTAAGTGCAAGAATACACTATTATTGTCAAGTAATAAAAATCTCTAAGTGAATATAAAGTGTTGATCCCACAAGGATGATTGTTATTAATTACTATACTAAATTTATCTTTATCCTAATTGAATATTAAATTGATTAAGAATGAGAAAATCAAATAAAATAAGACTACAAAATTTGAAAGTAAGAGTAACTCAAAATTGATTGAGATTATAGGGATTCTAATTTCACCATAACTAATCTTTTTGTCATTTATCTATCTCTTTAATCTATAATTTATAATTCTAATTGTCAGTCGAGATACCTTAAATTATCCACTAATCTCTCTCAAGGTATAACATAAACATCTTTCAAATGCTAACCCACTATATCTCCATATAAATTATAACAAGCAAAAATTCATTTAGTTCTACAGTTCTCAATTAATAATGTATATACCATGTAAGTATATCTCTATCTTATATGCAAACTATGGTTAAATACATAATGAATTGAACACATAATTCGCTTCCCGATCTCATTATCATTAATACATCATTTGACTGGTGATCAAGCAATTAAAAGCATTAAAAACAGTGTAAAAAATTTAATTTAAGAAAAATAATTTATTGATTAAATTTAATATACAATACAAATGTTCATAATTAGGCTACATTGTAGTCCTAGAAAATAAATTAGAACATAAAAGAAGAAAAAAATGAAGAAGAAGAAGAAAAAATCTTACATGAGAATAGAGTTGAAGTCACCACTTGGAGAGAACCTAAACTCCTTTCCTCCCCCTTAATTTGTAGCCCCAATGGTGGTTTTAAAGGTGCCAAAAGGTCTTTCAATCTAATTAAAAATAAATAAATAAAAGATATTTCAATCAAATTCAAACTCTATCTTCTTTATTTTTTTTCAAAAACTATATTATCAGTTTTGGATTGCGACGCTAATATCTAGCTTCTTGACCTCAAATCTCTCAAAACTTAAAATAAAAAAGTTATGGGCTTATTTGATTCAGTTTTTATTTAAAAAAAAGTATTTCTAAAAATTATATTTAAATTTTTTTCTGCAGAACAAAAATAAAAAAAATCCGTTTGGTAAACTATTTTGAAAATATGTTGTTTTTGGTTTTTTGTGTTCTGGAAACAAAAACAGTTTTTCTCTATTTCTGTTTTAAAAACAACTTGTTTTAAAACTTGTTTCCGAAACAATAACAGAAAATAATTACCAAACGAGTTTTTTTGTTTTGAAAACAACTGAAAACAGAAAACAATTTTTAAAATAAAAAACAAACAGGCCCTATATATCTTGTTCTTAGATTCCTGTAGCTGCTTGAATAATCTTAATTGAAACTAAGATGAGAGAGATATATTCAAATTAGTGAATCAACATCAGAGCTATCCAAAATCTATGATTCTTGCTCTTTTTTCTTTATTTTCTCCTATTTTTCTTCAAATTTTCATGTATATACAAAATAAACACACAATCATACATAAATCTAGCATGAATTACTTAAAAACTCATAAAATTTTAAATTAAAGATAATTAATTTATGAGTATAAAAACTACTCACAAGTGTTTTTTAATGTTTTGACGTACTAAAGTTGTAATTAGGTCATAGTTTATGGATGCAAAATATATTTTCTCTTATTTTTAATGATATTTTATAACATCTTTTTTATATAACACTCTAAAATAGGTTTTGAAAAGTTATATTTATATACATGGATAGATTTAGTTTACTTAAGGGAAACACACTTTTCTACCATGATCTTTGCATCAATTGCAATTTTCTTTCAATTTATTAATTTTTAGAATTAACCTTTCAATCTATTTATCCGATTGTATTTAGCCTCCTATCGTCTAAATTAGATATTAATTTTAACGGTGACTATGTGAAATTACCAAAATATACTTCTCTTTTCTTGATACCCTATGTTCCTTTTATTCATAAAAGGGTATTTGAATGATTTCACATTTTTATCATTAAAATTAATGTCCAACTTAAAGGGTAGAAGGTTGAATATCATGAAATAAAAAAAAATAGAGTCAATTGTAAAAATTAACAGATTAAAGAAGAAATTACAATTAAAGGCAAATATCAAGATGAAAATAATTCATTTTCCCCTAAAACTAATTAACAATTACACTTTGAATTATATGTGGCTTTTTGCATTACAAGAAAACAAGGATTCAATGTTAACTAAAATAATCACAAAAAGTCAAAACGTTGTCATTGAAGACATTCAATGATAATTTTTAGTCATTGCCCACTCGTTGCAAATACAACGATAACTAAATGTATTCCATGAAAACTTTTGTAGTCCTCACTGAAAGTCAATTTTCAGTAACGACTTAATTCAATTTCCCCTAAAACTAATTAAAATTACACTTTGAATTATTTGTGGCTTTTTGCACTATAAGAAAATAGGGATTCAGTGGTGACTAAAGTCATCATAGAAAGTCAAAAAGTCTTCAGTGATGATTATTAGTCGTTGCTCATTCGTTGCAAATATAACGATTGCTAAATATATTCTATGATGACTTCTGTAATCATCACTGAAAGTCAATTTTTAGTGATGACTAAAGTCGTCACTGAATGCCACAAAATCATCACTGAAAACCAAAAACTCATCATAGAATGCCAATTTCATCTCATCATCAGGGGAGCCAGTAATGACTTTTGTTGTCACTGAATACCTTTTGAGTGATGACCTTCAAAATTCATCACTGAAAGCAAATCACAGCTAAGATTCAATGAAGGAAAAAGCTATCATTAAATCTTTTTTCAGTGACAACTTTTATAAGTCGCCACTGAAAGTAGGCCACAGATGCCCATTTTGTGTCTCCCTCAAGGGATTCAATGACTACTTTCATAAGTCACCACTAAAAGTAGGCCACAATTGTTCTATTCGTTTTACCTTATGGGGATTCAATGACGATTTTTGTTGTTAATGAATCCATTTTTAGTAACTACATATGAAGGTCGTCACTAAATATCTTTTCAATGATGACTTTCATAAGTTTTCATTGAAATTAAACCATAGATGTCCTTATCACATCACATTCAGGTGATTCAATGACAACTTTTGACATCACTGAATACTTTTTTTAATGACGATCATAAAAAGTCATTACAGAATGTGGATTAGGGATTCATTGACGATAAAAGTCATTACTAAATCCTTTGTATTAATTTTCTTTTAATTTTTAAACTTGCTCTAAAAATAAAAGCTTGCACTATGGAAAAAATGAGAACATAAGAAATTAATAAAATGATATATATTAACTTATTTCAAATATAACAAATGTTTGTTGAACTCTATTAAACTTTTTTAGAATATTGCTTAAACATCTTGAACAAAAGGTGAGGCTTTTATCTATTAAATAGCCTTCAGTAATTGAACCTTCAAGACGAGTTTTGTTATGGACATATGATTTCAATATTCTTAGATACCTATAAAAGCGAGTTAAAATTTATAGGTATCTAATATCAAGCACAACTCTAGCTTAAGTATAAGTTAGATAATATTACCTATTAATTAGGTACATCCATTGGTACTGAACAGTCCCAACAATATTTACTTCTTTTTCTAAGTGGACTAGCAAGTGAATTATGATATTAAAGAATGTTGAAGGGAACATATTTTCTAGTTTATATAATGTAATGGAAAGTTTTTTTTCAATGAAATTCAAGTCTTCCATGGTTAAAAACTTCGAGTATAGAATCTTAAAAAAATTGTGCTGACTCTATTATAGGATCATTCACCTCCTTAGGTAATAATCTATGTATTGCAATTAGAAATAGTTCTTGACAAAATATGTGATGGTTGTGACACTTCAAACTAAATATCTTCTTCTCTGCTACATTGACATATCTTGAAATATTTGAGAAAAAAACCTTTAACTGAGCCAAAAAATTACAGACTTTCAATTTCACTTGTGGCAATAACATATAACATGTTACCCGTAGCAAAATATTGTTCCCATCATTAATAAGGTGCAAACTTAGCTTGATCCCCAAGTCACTAAATCATAGCGACTCTTTACTGTGTCTTTTATTTTTCTAGTCATATCTATCACCGTGGACACAATGTTGTCAGAAACATTTATCTTAATGCGCATGACATTAAGATTATGCTATAGAAGGAAATGATTTTTTTCTTCCAATTAGAGGCAATACTAGATTGGTAATGCATTAGATTGTTACCTTTTCCAAATGTCACATTTGGTAAAAGTTATAGTTATTCAAGAACTTCTTCAATAGTCACATTGGCTAACAAGAAGCAGCAATAGCCCATGTAACATAATTTGGTTTTGAATTATATAGAGTAGGTATATTTGTGACAATAAATACATGCCAATTTTCTTTAACCACCTCGAAATATTACTATACGTATGAAAATTATTTATTCTCCATATAATAGTGGCTCGTATACAAAAATTTGACTTCAAATAAGTATCATATGTCTTTACCCCTATCTCCAATAATTCTTTCAACTCCTCAATCATTGGTTTTGAATATACATCTATATCATCTCCCAAAAACTTAAGGCTTGGGATAAGAAGTGTCATCATGAAGTGCGATTGTTTCATACATTTCCTAAGGGGCAAGTTATATGCCAAATACTATAATTGGCACTCATGTTCCTAGATGGTTGGAAGCCATCACTTGCTAAACCATTCTTAACATTTTTAGAATCAATGAAGAAATTAAGATATTGCTCATCGAAGGACTTCCAAGTAATAGATTCAGTTGAGTGCCTTAACACACCATCATCAATATATTCTTTTTTGAGCCACCTCATGTCTTTAGCAGTGTATTACCATATACAGTCTTTGCAAGTTAGGTTTTATTGAAAAATATCATAACACTTTGTGTACTTCTTTCCTGCCTTTGTATCCATTCAATTTCCATTTGGACAACCTATACTTAGGGCATATTCTTTACTGTATAAAATGCAATATATCTTATACGTATCTATTTTTGTGTAGTCTAACCCCAAGTCTTGAACAACATTCTCGGCTTTATAGTAAGAATGGTGTACTTTGGCTTCTTGCAACACTTATTTAAATAAGTCCAACAATATGTCCATAAACTTATTGCTCCAATGATTAAGGCTCTCCAAATTAAGTAGCCTAATAATGAATGATGACTTTGACACCTTGTCACAATTTGGATATAGACTTATTTTGGCATCTTTCAGTAATTAGTAAAACTTCTTTGTAAGCACATTTGTCTATTCGTTGTTTTCTACATTAGTATTCATCTCTTATATGTTCATGTCACGCCCCCATTTTATAGGAACACGATTGTCACAAATAGCAAATAACTTTACTCTTAATTTAATACATACATCCTCCAAGTAAACCACATAATAGGAATGATCATATACGTTCACAAGTTTTTTAGTATATTCAAACATACTTGCCAGGACTATATTCATATATATATACATATATATATATACATATATATATATATATATATATATATATATATATATATACACATATATATATGTGTATATATATGTAGATATATATATATATATGTATATATATATATATTACAACAGAAATATGGATTCTTCTTGTGGCGTTCAAAGCATATTTTAAATTACAAATATATAATAATTTAAACATTATGAGCCTTGAAAGCAACGTAGACTCACCCAGAGAGTATGACACCTAGTTGGTCATGTAGCTGTAGGACCAAACACTGAATTCTTATTAGAAAAAAAATGTAAATATTGTGTAGTGAGTTTGACTACTCAGTGAGCAGATAATACTTCCTATGACCTTTTATGTCAATATATGGATATACTCATATATTAAAATTTATCACATAGAAAATTTATAGTTAAGAGGTACATCTATATGAGACCCGCATTTCAAGTATTCTTAATTCAAATCACATTTAGTTATTCAAAATCATATGCACTACGGTATGATCATTAATCAAATATTGTTATGCATCAAACTATCTCTAATTAAAACATTAGGAGGATCCCATATCAGAACCACCATATCAAAGTTTAAGTCGTTTCGTACTTTGGTGGTATAGAATTTTTCTAAACTCAGCATCCCTGCTAAAGATTGCCCTACCACCATTCAAGAGGACACGCGAAGGGACTCTAATATGGGCATTTTTCAAGAAAAAATTAAGGGAGGAAAAATCACAAATCATATAGTCGACATCTCGCCTAGATAGGAGGCATCTCGTTCTCCTTCACATATCATATCCCGTGTGTTAACCGTCACACGAGGCTAGCACCACCCCTACTAGCTGAGGTGTAAGGTGCACTAGGACTAACATCACTTGCTGTTAGCAAACAATGTTTCTCATAGGATTCCTCTACAAAAATCATATTTTCACATATGCCATATCGTTCAAAACAGAAGTTTCAGTATAATACAGAATTTTCAGTCTCAATAAAATTCCTTAGTCAAAATTTTTTCAAATAGAGTTATCACATATACATACCATTTTCTAAGGCAATCTTATAGCTTTACATATCAATTCCACGTGCACAATATATTTCCTTTATCATATGATGAGAAATACATTTAGAATAACATATTTAATGAGTTTAAATTATATGCTAGATAGTGAACAAATCAGGTAATTTAATCAATTTCAGATATATATAAAAGTATAAATAACTTGTAAATATAACCAATTATACTTTTGAAGTTCAAGAAGAGTATAGGGTAAGTCATTGAAAGAATTATCTACTCACAAAACCAAGGTTCCAAGTTGGATTTCCCCAAATGTATTTTTTCAAGTCAAATATGATCGAATGAACCTCAAAAACGAGTTTGGAGGGTTTGAAAACCTAAGAAATGACTCAAAAATAGCAAAATTTAGCCTCCGAGAGTTTGGTCAACATTGGTCAACCGATGGAGACTATTCATGGTCGAATTACTATTTATCGTCAAAATCACTATTCATACCGGGCGGATTTACTGTTCACAGTGCACAAATTTTTTTCTTATGGATGACAAATTTAATATCCTAAGGTTTTTTCAACTCCTAAATCTATCTATGGGGTCAGATTTTTCAGTTGAGGACTACAAGTAGGAGTTTTAGAACTTACCTTCTTAAGATTTCTCCTCTATTTTTCGGCAGATTTCTAGCCCAATTTTTAGAAATCAATCAGACAAATTTGTAGTTCTTATCATTCTGAATCCGTAGGCGGTAGTGGTGTCAAAATTCGAGATCCATATGTGCTAGAAATCTAGAGAGAAGTTTTAGAGTTTTTAGAGAGAGAAAGTGAATTTTGGGATATAGAGAGTTTGAATTTCCTATGCCTCTCTTCTGTAGATTTTTTAATAATATCAAGAGGACCATTTTGCAAAAAATTAATTTTTAAGAGAGGTCCTTTTAAATTTTTTGTTATTTACACTTTGACCCATCAACTTTTAAGAAATTACATTTTGACCCCAAAATTTAAATCATCATATTACCTTCATAACTTCTCAAACAATATGATAAATAAAGATATTTCCAAGTAGTTTCCTCCGAAGAGTGATTTTGCCACATTACTTTTACTGTGGGTATTTCCTTTGAATGCAGTTTCTTTACTCGTCTATCTACTACAACCACTGGTTTTTCCTCATATTACAAATCTTTGTCTAATTGAATCTTCTGACATTGAATAACATGCGTTAGGTCTGGTAGATACTTTCGTAGTATAGACACGTGAAAGACTGGATGGACATTACTCAATTCAGGTAGCAAAGCCAAATGATAAGCTATTGGGCCGATCCTATCAAGAATTTCAAATGGACCTATATACCGTGGACTTAACTTACCTTTTTTCCCAAATTTTACTACTCCTTTCATAGGAGATATCTTTAAGAAGACATGTTTACCTATAGCAAATTTCGATTGTCTACGTCTATTATCAACATAAACTTTCTATCTATTATGAGCTGCTAATAACCTTTCCTTAATTAACATTACCTTGTCAAGTGCATCTTGTACCAAATTAGACCTTAAAATCTTAACTTCGCCCATCTCAAACCATCTGATCAGAGAACAACAACGTATATTATATAATGCCTCAAAAGGGGCCATTTGTATACTGGCTTGGTAGTTATTGTTATAAGCAAATTCAGCTAGGGGTAAGAATCTTTACCAACTACCTTGAAAATTTAGCACACATGCCTGAAGCATGTCTTCCAATATTTGGATGTTTCACTCAGACTGTCTATCTATTTGAGGATGGAAAGCAATACTAAGATTTAACTTTGTACCCAAAGCTTTTTGAAAGACTCTTCAAAAATGAGCTATGAATTGTGGTCTTCGATTAAAAATAATCAATATTGGTACCCCATGAAGTATCACTATCTCGTTCAAATACATATTTACATATTGAGCTACGTTATATGTGGTTTTCATTTGTAGAAATTATGCTTATTTAGTCAACCTATCAATGGTCACCCATATTAAATCAAACCATTTTGGTGTCCGCGGTAGCCCTATAACAAAATCCATTGTTATTCTCTTTAATTTCCATTCAGGTATTTCTATTTGTTGATGTAACCCCGCAGGCCTTTGATGTTTTGCCTTTAGTTGTTGACATTTTAAACATTGAGAAACATAATCAACTATATCTTTCTTCATACCATCCCACCAATAAATTTCTTTTAAATCTTGATACATTTTAGTTTATCCAAGATGAATGGTATACGTAGATTGATGAGATTCTCCTAGAATCTCTTTCTTGAGTTCTTCTTTATTAGGTACACACAACTACTTGTCCAATCTCAGAATTTTTTCAGAGTTTACAGTAAATTTAACATCACTGCCATTCTTTACTTTTTCAATTTTCTTATATAAATAGACATAATTTTCCTGTGCCTTTTTCATTTGCTCAACCAAAGATCATTAAAAATATATATGGACCAATAGTATCATAGGCTCTTATACTTCCAATACTACCCCATGACTTTCCAACTTATGCATTTCTTTAATCAACGGTCTCTTTACCATTGTGATATGAGTCAAACTACTCATTGACTTTCTGCTTAATGCATCAGCCACTACATTAGCCTTATTTGGATGATATAGTATTGTACAGTCAAAATCTTTAAGTAATTTCATCCATTGTCTTTGTCTCAAGTTAAGATATTTTTGTTAGAAAATGTATTTGAGACTTTTATGATCTATATAGATTTCACATGTCTCACCGTACAGATAATGTCTCCAAATTTTAAGAGTAAAAACATCGCTGCCATTTCTAAATCACGAGTCAGATAATTTTGCTCATGTGGCTTAACTGTCTAGATGCATATGGAATGACTCGACCATGTTGCATTAATACACACCCTAAGTCAATTCTCGATGCATCACAGTATACTGTGTATCCTCTGATACCTGAGAGAATAGATAGTACTAGCATTGTAGTTAAACATTCTTTAAGTTTTTTTTAAAAAAATTCTCACATTCATATGCCCAGTCAAACTTTATTCTTTTCCTTGTCAATCTCGTCAAAGGAGCAGCAATTTTTTTGAAAATTTTTTAACGAATCTACAGTAATAACCTGCTAAACCAAGAAAATTACGGATCTCTGTAATTGTGGTAGGGCGTGGCCATTACTGTATTGCTTCTACCTTTTTAGGATCAACTTAAATATCACCCTTGGTAACCACATGCCCTAGGAAAGTAACACTACTAAGTCAAAATTAACATTTTAAAAACTTGGCATACAGCTGGTGTTCTCTTAGACTTTGTAAAGCTATCCTTAAATGTCACTCATACTCCTTTGAACTCCTTGAATATACCAAGATATCATATATGAATATAATAACAAACTGATCCAATAAAGGTTTAAATACTCTATTCATTAAATCCATGAATGCAGCTGAAGTATTTGTTAAACCAAATAGCATTACTAAGAACTCATAATGCCCATACTGAGTCATGAAAGTAGTTTGCAAAATATCCTCCTTCCTTATCCTCAATTGATGATACCCAAATCTTAAATCAATTTTTAAAAAATATTGGGCACCCTGTAGCTAGTCAAATAAATCATTTATATGAGGTAATGGATACTTATTACGTACTATCACCTTATTCAACTATCTGTAATCAATACACAGTCATAGCGATCCATCTTTCTTTTTCACAAATAGGAATGAAGCACCCCAAGGAGAAGTACAAGGACGTATAAATCCCTTATCTAACAAGTCTTGTAACTAATTTTTTAATTCTTTAAGTTTGGACAGTGCCATTCTATATTGAGGTATAGACGCTGGTTGGGTTCCCGAAAGTAAATCAATACCGAACTCAATTTCTCGTTTTGGGGGTAACCCTGGCAATTTCTCAAGAAACACATCAGAAAATTTCCTAACCATTGGGTACCTCACTATGATTTCCTTGTATCAAGAACGAAGATTCTTTGGGAATATTAAACTTAATCACCTTAAAGTGACAGTCTAAAATGACATGGCATGATGATAACCAATTCATTCCTAGTATCACATCAAAGTTTACCATATCTAGAACTATTAAATCTATAAGAGTCTCCTTATCTTCTATCAAAATCTCACACGATTTATACACATCATTTATCAATAAGAATTCTCCTAATGGAGTAGCAACCATAAAAAATAATGTAAACTAGTAAAATCTCTACCCAATTTCTTAGCAAAGTAAGGTAATATACAAGTATAAATAGAACCAGGATCAAACAGTACATATGCTCTATGGGAACATTTTGATAATGTACCTGTCATCACTGCATTTGAGGCCTGAACTTCCTGTAGTGTCAAGGCAAAAAGTCAAATTTGTTTTCGACCTCAACTTCCTGATCCTCTACCAGTACCTCCACTACTTCCTTAAACTGAAGATGCTCTAGCTGGTCATGCTGATACAAATGCAGGGGGTGAAGCTAACTGTATAGATGCTTGACTCAAATTTTAGAATTGTGAATAATTTCTCATCAAATGACCTACTTGTCCATACTTAAAATATACACCAATTTCTTTGAGACATTGTCTAGTATGAGGCCTGCTACAAATAGGATATAATGGAATCGATCTTGAATCCTGTTGACTAGTGGGTCTCTTATCTATTTGAATCATTCTTTGCTTATTGATATTGATTGATGTCTAGCTGGAGCTGCCAAATTCTATTTGAGTTAAATGCTGTGAATTTTGAAATCTTGGTCTTTTTACATTAGGATTATAACTAGTCTGGATATTATTATCTGGATCTTTTTTTCTTCTCTTAGACCTTCTATGTTTGCTAGCTCTCGTGTTTCCATCATTCTTGCATAGTCTATAGCCACTGAATAAGTTGAGAAATAGTTCATCTGGGGACCCACTAATTTAAACAATAGATGTATCAACTCTGAAACAAATCTTTTAATTTTATCTTTTTCATTAGAAACCAGATATGGTGCATATCTAAACAATCGGGTAAAACGGATGTTATATTCAGAAACTGTCATGTTCAGTGTATGTTTTAACTCTTCAAATTCACTGGCCCTCTTGTCCATTTCACTCATTGGTAGGAAACGAGTCATAAATATTTTTTTAAATTCATCACACTCTATTTGTAGTAAAATGATTGCTCTTTTTTGTACTAAAGTCTTAAACTAAACTTGGGCCACATCTGATAGTTGAAAAAATACTAGTTCAACAGATCTTCTAATGGAACACCCCAAAGTCTGAGAACTCATTCCACAGCATCAATGAATATCTGTGGATCCTCCTGAATATTTGACTCATAAAAAGTCGAGGACTTCAACTTAAGGAGTTATAGTAATGTCACCTTAATCCCTATAAACTTGTTCTCTTGTTCAGCTGGTCTTTCCAGTTCTTGTGCTTCAGGAACATTTTTTGGTGGTTGGCCATCCCTCCTGCCCTGTTCTATTATAAATCCAATCAATGTCTCTAAGCTCCTATGTATGCCAGCAATTATATCAAATTTTCTATTATGTGGCTCCTGAGAGGGTCCAATTTTTCCTCAGGGACTTTATCAAATACATGGACTTGGGGTTCTCGTACCTCGTGCACGCCCTTTGCTCCTTCCTCTAGGTCGGCCTCTACCACGACCTCTTTGTACTGAAATTACAGATTGTGCAGACTCTTCTGTAGAGGGTGCACAATCTATAGCTTCTCTAGCAACCGCTTTAGTTCTTGGCGGCATCATAGGTTATACAAAATGTAATGCCCCCAATTTTCGAGCACGTGAAACAAACATTTTTTTTTCCGCAATCAGATATTTTTCTTAATATGTATAACACTATTCTTTGTCATAGAAGTAGATACATATAGGTTCTCTCATGTATATACATTATACAGATCAAGTTATAAATGTCAAAGTAACAACAGAAGCAGGGATCCTGCTTGTAGCGTTCGGAGCACACTTTAGAATATAAACACAATATAATTCAAAACTGTGAGCCTTGAAAGCAACGTAGACTCACTCAGAGAATATGTCACCTAACTGATCACCTATCTACAGGATCAGACTCTATATTCTTATCTGAAAAATGTGAAAATATCCTATAGTGAGTTTGACAACTCAGTGAGCAGAGAATACCTCCTATGACCTCTTAGGTCAGCATATGGATGTACTCATGTTTTAAAATTTGTCACTTAGAAAATATAGTTCAGAAGTGCATCCATATGGGACCCGTATTTCAAATATTTTCAAATAAAAGGATATTTATATATTCAAACCATATTTAGCACGGTATAATCATTAAACAAATGTTGTTATGTTCAGCTGTTTTAACTATAGTAAAATAATAAATTTTTGAGATAAAGTTATAAACTTTTAAAATGACCTGCCTCATTCGGAGATCTGGTCAACTCAATTTAAAGTGACCTATCTCATTCGGCAATCTGGTCAACCCACACACTCATTTGCTATACACATAGTGACCAATCAACTATAGTCACAATAGTGATTAGGGAATGTGAGTCCATCACCCATCTGCCTCCTCACATTACCACCGTCACCCGGTTGGAGCCGCCCTCCCTCAGCTCACTCAAGCTAATAAGGTGTCCCCTATTCGGTACCGTTACAAGCCATAAAACCCGTTGATATTCATCCATACATATAAATACATATATATAAATGCATATTCATCAAATGCAATGTAAAATTATCAAGCAACTCGCCATGAACTTTACGCTTGCCATTTAATCATAATCACTAACTTTATAGTTTTACAAATCAATGCTACATGCATAAATCATGATTTTTCTTGTTAAAAATCTTAATAAAACAAATCATAAAATAAATATATTTATACATAATAAAAGAAAGAATATTTCTAAAAATACAACAAAAATGTATTAAAGGCCAATATAATTATTTTAAGCAAAACAATAATTACTTTAATTAAAAGTATACTTGTTTTTATCATAACATAATCATTTTTAAACAAATAAAAATATATTTGTTTATAGCAAAACATTATTATTTAAAAATAAAAATTACGGGATGTTACATTCTTCCCCCCTTAAGAAATTTGGTCCCCGAATTTTATCCCATCCTACCACATGTAGGGAATGAAATCAATGCATAATTCGGAGTTACTAACTTTATTACTCAAATAATCGGGGATATCTTCTATGTATATCATCTTTACTTTTTAATATGTCTCTTCACTTGAGTGATTTTACCATATAACTTAACCATAGGGATTTCTTTCATCCATAAGTTCTTCACTTGTCGATCAACAATAAATATCGATTGTACCCATAGTTAGGCCAAATTTTTGTCCAATTGAATTTCTTGGAATTAGGTAACATAAGAAAAATCTATTAGGTACTTCCTTAGTATTGATGCAAGAAAGTCTATAGCCACATTACTCAATCTTGATGGCAAGGCTAGGCAATGTATTATTATGCCTACTTTGTTCAAATTTTCAAAAGAGTTTATATACTAGAGTTTAACTTTTTTATTCTTTCCAACCTCATTACCTCTTTCATTAGTGAGTCCTTCAAGAATATGTGGTCACCAACTGATAATTTCTAATGCTCAACATTCATGGTCTTTATAGACTTTTGACCTGTATTGAATTGTTTGTATTCCTTTTCTAATCAATTTCACTTTCTACAAAGTACTCAACAGATTATATATATACATGTAAGTAACTCTTAAACCATTTTATATCTCATTCCTTTATATCCTTAAGCTTGCATGCATATATCTATAAGTCGATATTAGAAAACACACACATAAAAGAACATATTCACATTCATATTGTGTAACTATTTTGTCTTATTTCATACTTCTATCAAGTTATCTTTGATTCTCACATATCAACATCATTCCATGAATATCATCATCTTAATCTATCATCTATTTTTTATCCTAAAATCCATTAATCAATATGTTAAACATACATAGCAATAAATCCACCAAACCTTTTATAACGTTTATGTTCCATTGGCTCATGTCTAACAATTCCAACTTACCTCATCACAGTAACTCTATACCCTCTTATTAACACCAACAAATTCATTATCAAAAATTTCAAGCCTTTCTTCTATCATATCTAAAAGCATCTCATTCTAACTTATATCAATCTTATTTAATTCACCTAATCATTTCAAGAAGATTTTTTCCCAACAATTATTCATATATGAATTTTCAATTTCAACATAATTCACATCCTGAATACTAGATTCAATTTAGCATGGTATAAACCTTTAACACAAATATCTTGATCACTTACATTAATTTCGGACATGATTCTCAGAATATTCTCCATATTTCCAAATTAAGAATTCAAAAATTAATTTAAATCCTACTTCCTATATTTTATTCCTCAAGAACTTCAACACCACTAATTCTCTTAATTACATTTTTCAAAACATCATAAGGCCATCATCCGTCCATTTCTTTCAAACTTTTCATTACTTTATCCTACTAACAACTTGGACACCATAATAATTGAGTTTTAAAGAAAATAAATTAAATTTTCTTATAATGAGGGAAAAGAACTTTGCATTTAATGCCATAAATTAATAAAGGAGAATACAGTAGAATAGAAAAAAAAAGGTACCAAAATAGGAAGTCAAAAATTTGAACAAAGCATTGAAAGAAAATTAAATTCGATGGCCGTAATTCTTGAAAATCTGTAAACAAAATATAGCTATTATTTCGGCAAAAATCGGTGGTCGCAAATTTTGAATATATGTGCCAAAATCTACTTTAAATTTGTTGATATTCGGTGAAAAAGAAACAATTTTGAACTTATAAAAGTTTGTGAAAAATAAAGAATACATAGTTAGTTGGTAGGATATAGCTGACTGCTTCAAAATAGATGTAATTAATCAACTGTAAAATAAACCAGTCCAAATTAAAAATTCTCAAAATAGCTAGTTGACTTAATAATACCGATAGTTAACTGGCAAAAACATTGGAAAAAAAATAAATAATTTGATTTTTCCTCTTCAACATTTAACTTGTTTGCATTTTCACTCTCTTTTTTTCACAATCATGCCTATCACTTACCATTTTCCTACAAGAATCAAAACATCAATGCTTCATCAAGGACAACAAGGAAAAAGACAAATTCCTGGTGATATCTTAACCTTATTCTCCTTATGTGTTTAATATGAACCACGATCACAACTATTGTATATATACATGCTTGCCGTCATTTTTGAAATTTTTCACCTTCAATTTAGCTAAAATCCACCAATCACTCACATAGCTGTTCTAATTATGTCCAGCCTACTTGTATATTTATTGTAAGTATGCCTTTCTCTTAGTTCTATAAATGCTCATGTTAGTATCTTTACCTGCATACTCAAAGTTAGGGTGTGTGTAGTTATAGAGAGAATCGCATTCCGTCAGTTTTGAAATATTTGTGTCTTTTGTGGTTCCAGTCCTGGAAAAGATGGAGAGTATGTGAAAGCTGCATAAAACTTAGGAATGGTGCGGGCCAAAAGAAAAATTCATTTATTCTATGGTGGAGGTAACCGTGGGTTAATGGAGTGTGTGTCTACAGCTGCACATGTAGGAGGATGTCAAGTTCTAGATATTATTCCTATAGCTTTAACTGCATCCAACATCATAGGAAAGACAATTGGAGAAGAGTTTCAGGTAGCTTCCACGCATGAGCGCATGGCTAGAATGATGAACAATGCTGATGCCTTCATTGCCTTACCAGGTCGTTTTGGTAATTTAGAAGAGATTTTCCAAATAGTTTCTTGGGCACAACTGAATATGCATCACAAACCGATAGGTTTGTTAAATGTTAACAATTTCTTTGATGGTCTGTTGTCTTTTCTTGATCAAGCTATAGAATAGAGGTTCATCTCACACTCAGCACGACGAATTCTCATCTCAGCTTTAAATGTTGAGGAGTTAATTGATGCTTTACAGGCATTTGTTCGTGTACCTGATCCAACTATGGCTCAAATAGAATGGACGGCAGACAACCGCAGGAAGCGTAAATTGGATTTGGATCTTCATCTTTAGATGTAGTAAAACATAGCCATAGTTGTACCACTTTTACTTTCTTAGAGTCTACTTAGATACCATCTTTACCAACCATACTCCCTTAGAGTTGGTAAAACAATCTTTAGATGTTGCTTATGATCCTCTGAACTCTTAAAATATTATAGTATATCATCAATAAATATAATAACAAATTGATCCAAGGATGACTTAATTACTATTTATTAAATCTTTGATTATAGCTAAGGCATTTGTCAAACTAAATGACATAACAATGAACTCATAATGCCTATAATGAGTCCTAAAAGAATTTCTTTTTTTGAATATCCTCTTCCCTTATCCTTAATTAATGATACTCATATCTCAAATCAATTTTTTGAAAAAAAATATTGAGCACCTTGTAACTGGTTAAACAGATCATCTATATAAGGTAATAGAGATTTATTCCACACTGTCACCTTATTCAGCTGTCTATATTCTACGCACAATCGCAACAATCCATCTTTTGTTTTCCAAAAATAGTATTGGAGCTCTCCAAGAAGGAGTACTTGTAACAACCTTTTTTTTCCTTTATTAGTATACAATATTGAGTTCACATACACGTCATTAATCAAAACGTACATGCAACAGATCAAACACATAGATATTTACATCTTGTTTATTTTGATTGACCAATTCTGAAGATATAGGTGTGGGTGGTTGCACCTTCACCAGGATCAGATTCAACTCAACCACAAATATCTTATTTGATTCTGAGATCTGCCCAACATAAAGTAACTCGATCCAATGTGCACTAAAAGCCAGAGCCATAGAGAAAAACTGCATAACTAATTTTCTGAACATGATATGAAAATATAGTGAAAATTTAATCCCAGTAAGTTCAACAATAAATCATCATCAATATGGCTCATCACGTCATGTTTAACTGTATAAACTATAGAAAATATCTTTGGTCACATGAATGCATTATATCTATGCACATAAGAATCATACAGTAATGATATGTATGACAGGATTAACTATTTTCAAAATATCATATGATAGCTATCAACTTATTCTCATTTCAAGCTACCCCAGTCAGGGTGAGTATCCTCTACTCTCCGGTACGGGCTTTTCTTGCTCCGTCCGACATGGCACACTTTCTCTTTCTTTTCTCATAATCATAATCATAACTATTGGTAGGGCGTCCCCTACTGGTACACCACACGGATTACCATGTGACCGTGCTCATTTCTTTTCTTTTCACAATGATAGACAAAAATATGCTTTCAATAACAAGTATGTTCATCAAAATATAACTATTACCAAAAATCATTGGTAATCATGCCATGAACATAAACATTTCAAATATCACTTTATAAAATATTTCTATGTCAAAATTTTACACTTAAGATGGTAAAAAGTTCATACAATGGCAATGGCTATGGCTATACTAGTCATTTATTATTTTCATTTATAAGATTCATCTTCTTTTTTAAATATTAATTTTATTTTTTTATTTTCTTGATGCAGGTTTTCATCCTATCTAACCTTCTCTTACTAATCAGAGTATAACTCCCTCAATTTAACTCCAATGTAGGTGATCTTGGTGTCAATTTCAAGATAAAACAATTCTCTAAAACTATTATGTTGAACATTGTAGTGCAATATTAACAAATCAAGATGATATTACTCCCTAAATGTACATGTTATTTCTTCTCGGATAGGTTCTGACCTTTACCTACTAATCTGTCCATATCTCCCTCATAAGAATTCCACATTGAGTGATTCCAGTGGTTAAAATTCTGTGACACATATATCTTTAATTCTTATGTTAACCATTTATTTTAATTCCCTACAGATAATTCCCAGAAATTAAAACACAGAAGCTTAAAATTTTGCCACCTATAGCCATATCTATGCAGAACTTTCTATACCAGCCTAAGTATTCAAACATAAATCACATGCAAGATCAATATGCAACATGATATAGCAACATCCATGACCAATCATCAAAGTTCTAAGATCAAAATCTCATATAAATATTATAAGTTTCAAAACTTTTCTTCAAAAAGAAATATTGTTAAACTTACCTGGAGCACTTAATCTTCTAGACTTCTCCTTCCTCTTTCTTCCTCTCCTTTCTTCACTCTACCTTGCTTCTATTTTTCCTCTCCCTCACTTGGACGAAAATTCTAATGTTGTAAGGGTGGGTTTTGCTTAAATAGACCATCAAATCATTTACCTTTCATGATCACGAGTCTACCTTATCACAATTATATTACACTTGGTTGAATTTTTGGAAAACAAACAACTTATGTTCTTGTCTTTCTCTTCCTTAGTCAAGATATGCATAGGAAAAGGAGATTTGTATTTTAAAAATTATGATAATATGTTCTTAAGATATGGGACACGATCCCTTTGATTTAGGGATTCATTTCCTTTTTCTTTTGTCTTAATCAAATATGATTGATTTGCCTTTCTAAGTGGCAAATTTCTAGCCCTTGAATCTCCATTATTTGGTTGAAATTATTTGTGTGGGATAAAGATGTTTTGTCATAATGCTATGTATTATTACCCACTTGCTAAAATTATGAGTGTAGGATATTGATGTTTTGTCCTAAATTCTTGTATTATCATACCACTTGCTAAATTTTTGTCTTAATGTCAAATCACCTAATCTTGATTACACCATTATTCCATCACTTTATTTTTATTTTATTTTCATTTTTCCTCTTGGGTTTGGGCTCATTCTTGCCCATTTTCTTTACTTTGGTTAAAATTCTACCTTTCATAATGGGCTTGGACACATTTTCATGATTTTTGGGCTATCGGTCCAATTTCTATATCCTAGTCCAAGTCTATGTTTTATTTCTTCATTGGGCTATCATATTGGCTTGCTAAAAATTTATGTGAAGAAGAAAAACTCTATATGAAGTGTCCATAGGTAAAAGCCCAATTTATGGGTAGAGATACTAAACTTAGTAACTTTTACTCTTAAATTAAGAAAAAATTACCCTAATCCAATCTTCTTGAAATTTTAAGACCTTTACTTCACAAAAATTTATCTTCCTTACCTAAGAATTTCACCTTTCTTTAGTATGTTTATTTCTAATATTTCTTCTTAGGTTTTCTTTCTTTACCTATTCCATTAATATTAGAACATTTCTATGCATATATGTAAGGTGAAGAATTTATAAGAAAAATATCTAAAAATTACGGGATGTTACAGTACTGGGGTATATAAATCCCTTATCCAACAATTCTTATAATTAATTTTTCAATTCCTTGAGTTCAGTCATTACCATTCTATATGGGGGTATAGACACTGGTTGGATTTCAGGAAGTAAATCAATATCAAATTCTATTTTATGTTTTGAAGTAATCCTAGTAATTCCTCAAGAATTACATCAAAAAAATCTCTAACCACTAGAACTTGATTTACACTGGTATATTTCATATCAACATCTCGCACCACTGTCAAATATCATTGGCACCTTTTTGTAATAACTTATAGGCTACTAAAACAGAAATTATATTTTTAGGTACCTCAATTCGGTCTCCTTGTATCAAAAAAGAAGATTCACCAGGAATATTGAATTTAATCATCTTCGGATGACATTCTAAAATGGCCTAACATATTGTCAACCAATCCATTTCTAATATCACATCAAAGTCTACCATATCTAGACATTCAGGTAAAATGGATATTATATTCAGAAATGATCATATTTGACATTTTGCTCAATTCTTTAAATTCTTTGGGACACCTATCCCTTTTCCTTTCAGACAATAATTGACTTATAGATACCTCTTAAAATGTCACAGTATTCAATCAACTTTATACTAAGAAATTTAATAACTTGGAATAGAAAGAAAATTGAAACCCTATAGAATTCCTTAACAGCACCTGAAGTATAAATATGTCCAGCTGATACCCATACTAAAAGTCCTACTAAAGAATCCTTTACTCTAATAGCCACAAGAAAACCTAATGCTCTGATACCAACTTGTAACGCCTCCAATTTTCGAGCACGTGAAACAAACATTTCTTTTCACAATCAGATATTTTTTTTAACATGTATAACACTATTCTTTGTCATAGAAATAGATACATAAATGTTCTCTCATGTATATACATTATACAGACCAAGTTACAAATGTCAAAATAACAACATAAGCAAGGATCCTGCCTATAGCGTTCAGAGCACACTCTAGAATACAAATACAGTATAATTCAAAACTGTGAATCTTAAAAACAACGTAGACTCACCCAGAGAATATATCACCTAACTGATCACCTATCTGCAGGATCAGACTCTATATTCTTATATGAAAAATATGGAAATATCGTGTAGTGAGTTTGACAACTCAATGAGCAGATAATACCTCCTATGACCTCTTAGGTCAGTATATGGATATACTCATATTTTAAAATTTGTCAATTAGAAAATACAGTTTAGAAGTACATCCTTATGGGATCTGTATTTCAAATATTTTCAAATAAAAGGATATTCAGATATTCAAACCATATTTAGCACGGTATAATCATTAAACAAATATTGTTATGCTCAACTGTTTAAACTATAGTAAAATAATAAGCTTTTGAAATAAAGTTATAAATTTTTAAAATGACCTGCCTCATTCGACGATCTGGTCAACCCACACACTCATTTGCTATATGCATAGTGACCGATCGACTACAGTTACAATAGTGATCAAGGAATGTGAATCCATCACCCATCTGCCTCCTCACATTACCACTGTCACCCGGTTGAAGCGGCGCTCCCTCGCCTCACTCAAGCTAATAGGGTGTCCCCTATTCAGTAGCGTCACAAGCTATACAACCCGTCAATATTCATCCATACATATATATAAATGCATATTCATCAAATGCAATGTAAAATTATCAAGCAACTCGCCATGAGCTTTACGCTTATCATTCAATCATAATTAGTAACTTTATAGTTTTACAAATCAATGCCACATGCATAAATATTCACTTTATCATTTAATGAGAAATACATGTGAAATCAGAGAAACCATGAGTTCAGAAATCAATTTTCAAAACTATACTATTCTCGAACTATATTCTAAATTGTAAGCAATTCAAATAATTTTAATGCATTTCAGAAACATTTAAAAGTGTAAATATCTCATAAACATAATCAAATACATGCTTAAAGATCAAGAAGAGTATAAGACAACTCCTAGAAAGAATCATCTACTCATATGGTAAGGGCTCTAGATTGGACAGCCCCAAAATGCACTTTTTCAATCCACATTTGACTAAACAGACTTCAAAAACGTGTTTGGAGGGTTCAAAAATCAAGAAAATGATTTCGAGAACTTAGTCACTATTCATTGCCGAAAAATACTATTTACTGCCGGAAAAAACTATTCACTGTCAGAAAAAACTATTCATCGCCGAAAAATACTATTCACCAAGAATAAAAAGTTGTTAGATAGCTGAAAATTTTCATATCCTAAGATTTATCTAGCTCCTGAATCCATCTACAGTGTCAAATTTCCAATTTGAGGTCTCTAAGTAAAAGTTTTAAAGTTTACCTTTTTCTGAGATTTTCTACTTCCGATTTACGACGATTCTACAGCTAATTTGAAAAATTGTTTGGTCAAAATCGTAGTATTCTCTGTCCTGAATCTAGTGGTACCCTTAATTTTGAGATCAAAAACCAATAGGTACTCCAGATCTAGAGAGAAAATATAAAGATACTATTCACATTATTTCACTATTCATTCTCTTCCGTATTTAACGTGTTAGTTTCCGTCTTCCCCTCCCCCTTTTCTTTATTCTTTATAATTATTATTATTATTATTATTATTTAGTAATTAAATAATGGAATTTTTTTTATATATTCATATAAATACCGTTTTTCATCCTAAAACATCTCAAAAATTTCTAAAAATTTACTTTCTCATAAATCTTTAGTTAAACTCTAAAATCATGATTTTTCTTGATAAAAATCTTAATAAAACAAATCACAAAATAA
Organism: Gleditsia sinensis; assembly: GCA_037074535.1. Classification (NCBI taxonomy): domain Eukaryota; kingdom Viridiplantae; phylum Streptophyta; class Magnoliopsida; order Fabales; family Fabaceae; genus Gleditsia; species Gleditsia sinensis. The sequence goes on along the minus strand of CM073472.1, from coordinate 44,351,394 downwards.
ATATCTTTATACATAATAAAAGAAAGAATATTTCTAAAAATATAACAAAAATTTATTAAAGGCCAATATAATTATTTTAAGCAAAACAATAATTACTTTAATTAAAAGTATACTTGCTTTTAGCAGAACATAATCATTTTTAAACAAATAAAAATATATATTTTTTATAGCAAAACATTATTATTTAAAAATAAAAATTATGGGATGTTACACAAAACAAAATACATTTTTTAAAATACAATAATATTCAGTCAGCCTATACTAGTAACTTTAACAAATTTGGAATAGAAAGAAAATTAAAACCCTATAGAATCCTTTAAACAGCACCTGAAGTATACATATGTTCGACTCATATCCATACTAAAGATCCTACTAAAGAATCATTTGCTCTAATAGCTATAGGAAAACCTAATACTCTGATACCAACTTGTCACGCCCCCACTTTATAGAAACGTGATTGTCACGAATAACAAATAACTCTACTCTTAGTTTAATACATACATACTCCAAGTAAATCACATAATAGAGATAATCATATACGTTCACAAGTTTTTCAATATATCCAAACATACATACCAGGTCTATATTCATATATATTACAGCAAAAGTAGAAATCCTGCCTGTAGTGTTTAAAGCATACTCTAGATTGCAAATACATAATAATTTAAACACTGTGAGCCTTAGAAGCAACATAGACTCACCCAGAGAGTATGACACCTGGTTGGTCACATAGCTGCAAGACCAAACAATGAATCTTTATCTTTAAAAAATGTAAATATCGTGTAGTGAGTTTGACTATTCAGTGAGCAGATAATGCTTTCTATAACCTCTTAGGTCAGCATATGGATGTACTCATATATTAAAATTTATCACATAAAAAATTTACAGTTCAGAGGTACATCCATATAAGACCCGCATTTCAAATATTCTCAATTCAAATTACATTCAGTTATTCAAAATCATATGCACTACGGTATGATCATTAATTAAATATTGTTATGCATCAAAATATTTCTCATTAAAACATTAGGAAGATCCCATATCAGAACCACCATATCAGAATTGAAGCCTTTCGTACTTTGGTGGTGTAGGATTTGTCTAAACTCAGTATCTCAGCTAAAGTTTGCCCTACCACCATTCAAGAGGATACATGAAGGGACTCTAATATGGACATTTTCCAAGCACACAACAAGGAAGGGCAAATCACATATCATATAGTCAACATCTCACCCAGATAGGAAGTATCCCACTCTCCTTCACATATCATATCCCGTGTGTTGGTTGTCACACGAGACTAGCACTACTCCTACTAGTTGAGGTGTCAAGGTGCACCAGGGCTAACATCACATATTGTTAGCAAACAGTGTTTTTAATAGGATTACTCCACAAAAATCATATTTGCACATATGCCATATCGTTCAAAATAGAGGTTTCAGTATAATACATAATTTTCAGTCTCAATAAAATTCCTTTGTCAAAATTTTCTCAATCAGGGTTATCACATATACATGCCATTTTTCAAGGCAATCTTATATCTTTACACATCAATGTCACGTGCACAATATATTTCCTTCACCATATGATGAGTAATACATTTAGAATCACATTTTCAATGAGTTCAAAAATTTATTTTCAAAACCATATTCTTCTTGAACTATATGCCAGATAATAAACAAATCAGGTAATTTAATCAATTTCAGAGACATAAAAAAGTATAAATAACTTATAAACATAACCAATTATCATTTAAAGTTTAAGAAGAGTATAGGGTAAGTCATAGAAAGAATTATCTACTTACAAAACTAAAGTTCTAAGTTGGATATCCCCAAATGTATTTTTTCAAGTCAAATATGATAAAATGAATCTCAAAAACGAGTCTGGAGGGTCCAAAAACTTAGGAAATGACTCCGAAATCCTAAACTTTGTAAGACTGCAAAAAACAAATTCTTCAACAAATCAAATCTTAATTTATGTCTCACCTTGAATATTACATTTCTAAATTTTTTATAGGGACACCTAACTCTGCTTCCTATCCTTAATTCATTGTATGCCCACTTAAGAGAGTGATCCACCCTTTGTATGTATCTTGGATTAGCTTTATTCCTAACATTCAGGCAAATTTTGTCTATAATTTTCCTTACAAGTTACAAAATTGATTTGAGTGAAAGTGAGCAATTGAAAAAGCGAAAGCAATTTACTTAGATAAGATAAAGTGTATGTATATTGCTAGAATGGAATATGATCATATTAACAAAAGTAGTAGAATTGAGATCATGTTGAGAAAAGTAATAGAATCATGTTGACAAAGGTAATAGAAAAAGAGCAATTCAAAGAGTTCATTAGGATCATGGGGACATAAAATAATTATTAGAATGAGAACATGTTACACCAAGAGACCATAAATGAATTCTTATGGTTTAAGGCATATTAAGAGAAGAGGGCATAAATAAAGCATTCTTAGGATTGGAACTTGTTACGAATGATAGTTTATCTATCATGTCCAAGGGTGGATGTAGGGAATATAAAGAGGGAAGAGTTGAAAAAAATAGAAGGCATTGAGATTGTTCATGCCTCAAATCTTGGACTCCTTCGTTGTTTCTTTATTTAACAAACAAATGAAATGACATTTAACAAAAACCAAAAAAATTATATAATATACAATTAATGATGAGCCATATATGCTCCATATAATTTACCTCTAAGATTTCTATTTGAAATTATTAATTTGCTAGAATGCTTTGTTAATGTAGTTACCAAAATTTTGACTATTGTTGTGAGGGGTGGCAAGAGTGTTGGTTCATATCTTCTAAAAAATAACTTGATAGAAAATGGCTAGTAAAAGTTGGTTTGATAATCAATGAATATGGATGTCAAGTCAACGCTTCCTAGTTCCTAGGTCTATGCCATGTTATTCAAATTGCTAACTTAACTAGTTCCTAGGTCCTATAGATTATCTAATAATGCTTTTTCTTAATGCAATCTCTAGTACTTCTGTAGTATTAAGAGAACACTTTCCTCTCTTATCCCTTCCTTCTCTCTCCGTCACCACCCACTTTGATATAACACATTCCTCAGCTAGCAAATCAATGAGCGTTGCATGAACGATTTAAGCTCCTTAATTTCTTATTATGTGTTTATTGTGTACTTGTGATATATATACATTTATAAATAATATATGTATGTACATATATATATATATATATATATATATATATATATATATATATATATATATATATATATATATATATATATATATATATATATATATATATAATACTTTCCGAACTAATTAAGAGTAGAAAATAAGGAAACCTCTGCGAGTACATTCAAATAGGAATATAATATGATTAATAAACAAAATACTATAATTTTTATAAGCAAATCGCCAATTAGACTATCATACAGGTGATATTAAAGACTAATCCAATGGAGTCAGTTCATATTAAAGGGTCAGCTTGCCGTTTCTACAAGGTGACTGGATTTTGTAAGATTACAAATTAATTCCACTTTAAAAGAAGCTTATACATATAGTCCAGTCAAAGTGGCTTCTTTTGATTTTCACTAGTTACTAACATTCTAAATGCACTGGTACTACTAGTTTATAATTGTTAATCACTTGAATATATGACATATAAAGTCTATTTAAGGTTATACAAACACAAAAACATGCTCAGTTTCTTGATAATATATAATATAATTAAAAAAGAGTGATAGTTTGGTAGACTTGCCTTTGTTAAAAGCAAGATCCACATGCATGGCGGCAGTGGAATTAGAAAGTTGATTATCAATAAAAACAAACACATTTTATAAGAACTCACACGTGAGTAAGCAGTCATACAGAGATGTCATTTATACAACTCAAAATATTTCTCCTCTACAGGGACTTCTTAAAGTGCTTAATTTTCCTCATAGTTTACTATATTTCCTAAAATCTCCGTACATAAACTAAAAAGGTTCATATCATCGCCAACAAAGAAGCAAAATAATTAACTTCTTTTTCCATATTACTCTCTCTCTATATCCCTTTCTATCTATCTATAAGTGTAATAATATTTCCTTTTGTGCATTTATTTGAAACTAAATATAGCTGGACCGTTTTTCTTTGTATATCTTGTCTTTTAGGCAGACTCATTTTCTACCTTTATTTCCTTTCTTCCCCTTTTTGGACTTTGTCTCCTCCTCTTATTCTCTTCATACTAAAAGAGCATGCTTGAATGTCTCGAGAAAGGTTAATTCACATAAATCTCCCTGAGGTTTAACCACAATTAATAAAAACTATGGTTAAAACAAGGTTTAACAACGGTCTAAAAGTTGTAGTTAAATCAATGGATTTAACTAAGGTTTGGTCAAAATCATCATTAAGTACCCAAACCATTGTGATAGTTTGATTATTCCTCGGAGATTGTGAAGTTTAATTATGGTTATAGGCAAAACCATCGTTACTCAAGGATGGTTTTGACCAAACCATCATTAAATCCATGGAATTCTAATCATTTTTTGTGGGTCGTGCCAACTTAACGACAATTTTAAGCAAATCGTCGCTAAGTGCAAATTTAACGATGGTTCATTAAGGGATTGCCATTAAATCCTTTATAATTTTGCCTCTCCGTGCACTCCTCCTTTATTTTTGTCTCCTCTTTTGTTCAGTTCTCGTTCTCTCATTTCTCTCTCGAAAAGTCTCCCATTTCTTCTCCTTTTTTTATTGCCTTCCATTTTCCTTGTTGATTTTCTCTCTTGAAGCTATATTTCATTTTTTTTCTACCATTTTTAGCTTATAACTCTTTGTTTTCACTAAAGATATGTACATATTTCCTCTATTTTTCTTCATTCAAGTTTTTCGTATAGTGCTTGCATGAATGAGTTTAACTTTGCCTATATTTATATAGCATGTCCTAAGCCCTGATAAAAGAGGTGGATTATATTAGGTTTGCAATAACCAACGTAAAATTTTGTTGAATCAACATGAGCATGGATTAACGAAGCGTTAGTGTTAAGGCTAGGTTATTGTTCAAAAGCAACGCATTGTATAGCTTGAGTACAGTATTAAAAGAAAAAGATTCATTGCATCAACACCTGGTTGTATTGAAAAATCTACAGGTTCCCACACTTTTGTGAATAGGTGTGGGTAAAGAAGTTAGCTCATGAAAGTAAGATCCATTTTGGAACTTGGAATGTAGGCACACTTACGGGTAAATCAATGAAAATAGTTGATACCATGATTAGGAAAAAAATTAATGTCATGTACCTACAAGAAACTAAGTAGGTAGAAGAAAAGGCAAAAGAATTAGATACTTTAGATTTTAAGCTTTGGTACACTGGTCAGACAAGAATTAACAAAGGGGTAGGGATAATAGTCAATAATAAGTGGAGGAACAATGTGGTAAATGTAAAAATAATAGGAGACAAGATTATAGCTCTAAATTTTGTGATGGAGTGAGACACTTTTAATGTGATTAGTGTTTATGCACCACAAGTAGGATTAAAGGAGCATCATAAGATAAATTTTTAGGAAGATCTAGAAGGTTTGGTTCAAGAATTACCTTTGAGAAAAAAAAATTTCCTAAGAGGGGATCTAAATGGTCATGTGGGTAGTTATTCTAGAGGAGAAACAAATGAAGAAGGTATAATTATTTTAGATTTTTCTTTAACCTTTAATTTTCCTATAGTAAACATGTTTTAAGAAATGGGTAAAATATCTTATCACGTACAAGAGTGGGGGGCAAACTTTTAAATAGATTTTTTCTTGATAAAAAAATCAGATAGAAAGTACTTCATGGATTAAAAGTCATACTTGGAGAAAACATGGCTACCCATCACAAAATTTTAGTTAGGGACATACGAGTTAAGATAATAGTAGAATGAAAGAGTCAAAAAAGAGTTTAAAAATTAGGTGGTGGCATTTGAAGGATGAATAACATAGTAGCTTGTAAAGAATGGTGTGGGAAGAGAGGTTTCGGGAGGTACAAAGAAGTGCTAACAATATGTGAGAAGAGGTGCCCAAAAGGATTAGGAAAATAACAAAAGAGACACTTGGGGAATCAAGAGGCATTGGACCTAAGGTTAAAGAATCTTGGTGGTGGGATGCAAAGGTGCAAAATAGAATTAAAGTTAAAAGGAGTGTTATTGTAACATCCCTAATTTTGTTTATTTTATTAATAAAGGTATATAAATATTTAATTAAGGAAATAAAACTTATTAAACAATTTTTCGATATCTAAGAAAAAAATATAAGCCTTAGAAATTCTTCTCCTTATGTGTATACATAGAAAATGTTTTTAACATTTAAGAAATAGGTAAAGAGAGAAAATCTAAAAGAAAAAATTAGAAATAACATCCTAAAGAGAGGCGAAATTCTTGAGTAAGGAAGATAAATTTTTGGAAGTACGTAAACGTCTTAAAATTTCAAGAAGATTGGATTAGGGTAATTTTTCCTAATTCAAGAGTTAGAGTTCCTAAGTTTAACATCTCCACCCATACATTGGGCCTTCACCTAAGGACACTTCATAGAGTTTGTTTTTCCACTTCACATGAGTTTCTAGCAAGTCAATTGGATAGCCCAAGCAAGAGATATAACATAGACTTGGACTAGGATATAAAAGTTGGACCGATAGCCCAAAAATCATGAAAATGTGACCAAACCTTCCATGAGATATAGAATTTCAGCCAAAGCAAAAGAAATGGAAAAGAATGAGCCCAAATCCAAGAAGGAAAAATAAGAACTGTAATAGCCGTAAATTTAATAAAATCTAAAGTAAAGAAAATTTTGAATAATAGAGAGAATTTTGGAAATGGAGATAAGAATCGGTGGAAATAATTTTATTTATCACATGGATTAAAGAATTACAAAAGAAATATGAGAATTTCTGTTTTGGCCCGTACTTTTTATATTTTTTATATGATAGTATTTTGCTACAAGCAAATATATTTTTATTTATTTAAAAATGATTATGTTTTGCTAAAAGTAAGTAGACTTTTAATTAAAAGAAGTATTGTATTGCTTAAATAATTATACCGGCCTCTAATGAATTTTTATAGTATTTTTAGAAATATTCTTTCTTTTAATATGAATAAAGATATTTATTTTGAAAATTTTTTTATAACGATTTTTATCCAGAAAAATTATGATTTAAGAGTTTAGCTAAAGATTTATGAGAATGGAAATTTTTAAAAAATTTTGGGATATTTCATGATGAAAAACGGAATTTATATGAATTTATATAAAAGAAAATCTTATTGTTAATTATTAAATAATTATTATTATTATTAAAAAAAAGGATAATAAATGGAGACAAGGGGGAGGCATACGGTTGTCTGCAACTTTCGGAAGAGAAATCGAGAATTTCAAATAGTGAGTAAATAGTAACATACAACTTTATCTCTTGATCTGGAGTGCCTATTGCTTTCTGATATCAAAACTGAAGGTCTTACTGGATTCAAGACGAAGAATACTTCAATTCTGACTGATCAATTTTTCAAATCAGCCGTTGAATCGCCGTAGATCTGAAGTAGAAAATCTCGGTAAAAGGTAAATTCTGAAACTCTTACTTAAAAATCTCGAATTAAAAATCTGACTCCGTAGATGGATTCATAAGTTAAATAAACATTAGGATATGAATTCATTTCGGTGATTTGGTAAAAAAATTTTGTGGTGGTGAATAGTATTTTTTCGGTGGTGAATAGTATCCATAGCGTTGACCAAGCTTCTAGAGTTTAAATTTAGCAAATCCGTAATCATTTTTAAGGTTTTTGGATATTCTGGACTCGATTTTGGGGTTTATTTTGCTGAATTCGGATCAGAAACGAGGATTTTAAGGGTGTACAACTTTGTACCTCAAATTTGTGAGTAGATAATTCTTCTTATGGCTTGTTTTTACTCTTCTTGAACTTTACATTGCTAAATGAGTATGTTTACATGTTATTTATACTTTCATATGTTTCTGAAATGGTTTGAAATATATGAAATGGTTGAAATATGATATTTAGTTCAAGAAGAGTATGAATTTTGATACACATTGAACATGTGATATTTAAATGTATTTCGCATTACACGGCAAATAAATTATGTTATGCATGTGATGTTGATTTATAAAGTGATACGTTTGCCTTAGATATGGGCATGGTTATATTTTTTTCCTGATTGGAAAGTTTTGACAGATGAATATACTGAGACTAAAAAGTCTATTTTATATTGAGAATTTTATACTGGATTATATGACATATGTGCATATGGTATTTTATGTGGAGGAATCCTATTGGAAACACTGTCTGCTAACAGCAGGTGATGTTAGCCTTGGTGCGCACGTTGATTGCCTCAGCTAGCAGGGGAGGTGGTGCTAGCCTCGTGTGAGGGCCAACACACGGAAGATTATATGTGAAGGAGAGCGGAATGCCTCCTATATATGAGCGAGATGCTAGTTATATGATGGCGAGATGCCAGTTATATGAGACGTTATTTACCTTCCCTTGCTGTGTGCTTAGGAAAGACCCATACAGAGTCCCTTCGCATGTCTTCTTGAATGGTAGTAGGGCAAACCTCAGCGGGATGCTCAATTTAGGCAAATCCTATACCACCAAAGTACGGAAGGGGTCAAACTCTGGTATGTTGGTTCTGATATGGGATCCTCCGAATAAGTTATATGAGGAATATTTGATGCATAACACTATTTGATAAATGATTTTACAGTTTTGAATATGATTTTGAATATGAATATGAATATGAATTGTTAACAGAGATGTTTTGAAATGCGGGTCCCATATGAATGTACTTCTGAATGTAACTTTTCTTTATGAGAAATTTTGAAATGAAAAGTACATCCATATGTTGACCTTAAAGGTTATAGGAGGTGTTATCTGCTCACTGAGTTGTAAAACTCACTACACGATGTGGATCTATTTTTCAGATAAAGACACAAAGTTTGGTCCAACAGCCACGTGATCGACTAGGGGTCATACTTCAAGGGTGAGCCTACATTGTTTCTAGGCTCTTAGTGTTTTATATTATAATATATTTGTACTCTAGAGTTGCTCTGAACGTCACAGACAGGATCCTGATTTTCACTGTAAACCTGATATATATAGACTTGGCATGTATAATTAATAATATTGTTAATTTGTAAACGTGTGATAATACTCGGATATGTGATATTGTAAGATTAATGGCAAATGGATAATGATAAGGTTATCGGATATTAGAAGTATTCACGTTCCTAAAGTAGGGGCGTGACAAGAACCATGTGATGAAATAGTAATGTAATAATAATCAAGATTATGTGACATGGCATTAGAACAAAAATATATAGATCTTAAACTAATAATTTCAGCAAGCCATGTGATGATATAGTAAGTAATAATACATGGCATTAGGACAAAACATCTATATCTTACACTAATAATTTCAGCAAGCCATGTGATGATATAGTAGGTAATAATACATGAAATTTGGACAAAATATCCTTATCCTACACAAATAATTTCAGCCAAGCAAGGAAGACTCAATGGCTGAAAATTTATCACCTAGAAAGGCAAACCTATCATACTTAAGTGAGATAAAAGACAAAGAAAATGAATCCCTAAATCAAAGGGACCTTGTCCTTTGTCTTAAGAATATTTTATCATGATTTTTAAATACAAATCTTCTTTTTCTATGCATATCTTGACTAAAGAAGAGAAAGACAAGAACATGAGTTTGTCTTCCCCCAAAAAACAACCAAGTGCATCTTAATTGTGATAAGGTAGACCCATTATTATGAGAGGTGAACCACTTGATAGTTTATTTAAGAAAAACCCACCTTTATAACATTATAATTTCGTCTAAGTGAGGGAAAGGAAAAACAGAAGCAAGGTAGAGTGAGGAAATGAGAGAAAGAGAGGAGAAGAAAAGAAGGAAGAAGAAGGAGAAGTCTAGATGACTAAGTACTCAAGGTAAATTAGCTTAATCTTCACTTGAATCCATCTTTTCTCTTTATCCTTGGGGTTCAAAACTCACCCTATTTCTCTTATTTAAGCTGTTAGAAAAGTTAAGAGAAAGGAGAAATCTTGCCACTTCCTTCAAGAGGAAACAAGAAAAAAAAAGTCACTAAGTGAGTTAGGGAGATCTTTAGGTAGATTTAACAATATCTCTTTTTGAAGAAAATATTTGAAATTTGTAACATTTCTATGGGATTTTGATCCTAGAACTTTGATGAAGTTTGCTACTTTGATGATTGGCCATGGATGTTGCTATATCATATTACATGTTGATCTTGTATGTAATGGATGTTTGAATGCATATATTGGTATGAAAATTTTCATCTTAGGCATAACTATGGGTGTGAACTTTTAAGGATTTTTGTACTGTTGTGATGTGTATTAGGATGTGGTAAAAATGGATGGAAGATGGTTAGGTTGGTAAATTAAGTATGGCCTTAAACAACTAGGGGAAGACCATGAAAATTTTTTGTTGAGAAACACCCTTAGTCATGCATGATTTGACTATGTTTTTCTTTTAAAGTGGATGATGGAATATGTTAAATTAAGTAAAAAAATATAATTAAATGTTGAGATGAGTAATTATATGGTTAGGTGAAAATTTAGAAGAAAAATGGAAGAGAACTTAATAAAATGATGAACTAAAACTTTAGGAAAGACTAAACTAAGAAAACTGGATTTCAGAGTAACCATAGGATCTTCTATCTTTGAAATTCTGGGAAGAATTGGTTAGAAATTAAAAGAAATGGTTAACATGAAAAATGTAAATATATGTCTCATATAATTTTAGCCACTGGAATCACCCAATTTGGAGTTCAAATAAGGGAGATATGGTCTGATTAGTAAGCAGTGGTTAGAAAATGGTTAATCAGGGAATAATCTGTTAGGTATGCTTCTGTATTTAAATTTCTAAAAAAAATCTATAGAGAACTAAAAGAAATAGTTAACATGAAATATATATATATATATATATATCTGTGTGTGTGTGTGTGTGTCTCACGAATTTTTAGCCATTGGAATCATTCAATTTGAAATCCATACTAGGAAGATATAGTCAGATTATAGATATATGACTCACAAATTTTTAGCCACTGGAATCGCTCAATTTAGAGTCTATAGGAAGGAGATATGATCAAATTAGTAAGTAAAGGTCAGAACCTATCCGATAAGAAATAACTTTGAATTTGAGGGAGTAATAACTCCAAGATTCCTTATGATTTCACTAAAATGTTCAACATAAGAGTTTTAGAGGATTGTCTTGCCTTTAATGGACACCAAGATCACCTCAATCGGAGTTAAAATGAGGGAGTTATACTCTTATTAGTGAGAGATGAAAATAATATTTAAGAAAGAAGAAGAAACTTATAAATGAAAATAATAAATGACTAGTGTATGCCCTAGCCATTGTCATTGCATGAACTCCTTACCATCTTAAGTGTGTAATTTTGACATAAAAATATTATATAAAGTGATATTTGAAAATAATTATGTTCATGGCATGATTACTAATAATTTTTGGTAATTATTATCCTTTGATGATAAATTATAACATGTGAGTATAATGAATATACTTATTATTAAAATCATATTTTGGCTATTAATGTGAAAAGAAAATAGACGACCATGGTCACATGGCCATCTGTATGGTGCACCAGTAGAAAACGCCCTACTCACGGCTATGACTATGAAATTGAGAAAGGAAAGAAAAAGTGTGCCATGTCGGACGGAGCGAGAAAAACCCGTACCAGAGAGTAGAAAGTACTCACCCTGACCGGAGTAGCTTAATATGAAAATAAGTTGATAGCCATCATATGATATTCTGAAAATAGTTATTCATGCCATACATGTCATTACTGTACGATTTTCATGTGCATAGATAAAGTGTATTCATGTGACCTAAGGTATTTGCTGTAGTTTATACATATGAACATGACATGATAAGTTATATTGATGACAATTATGATTTATTATTAAACCTACTAGGGTTTAATTCTCATTATTTTCCATATCATGTTCAAAAGACTAAATATGTAGATATTCTCTATAATCGGCTTTTAGCGTACGTTGGATCGAGTTGGGTAAGATCTCGGTGAAGGTACAAACACCCGCACCCGTATCCCCAAAATTGGTCAATATGGATGAATAAGATGTAGACATATATGTGTTTGATTTTTATACGGACGTTTTTAATTAATGATATGTATGTGAACCCAAAATTGTATTAGTGTTAATGGTATACCATAAACTTTAATTATGCTTGGTTAATTTAATTGAATGTTATTATGAGTTAAATAGTTAAAAGTAAAGAGGTATTGACTTTATGGGAATTTACATATATATATATGTGTGTGTGTGTGTGTGTGTGTGTGTGTGTAAAAAAATAAAGTTGTTATAGTTATAATGTGTGGTTCTTAGGTAAAGACAATGAAAATTGGGAAAAATATAAAGTTGTTAAGAAAGATGCTAAGAAGGCTATGAGCAAAGCAAGAACTAGAGCTTTTAAAGGAATACATCAATCCTTAGGAACTAAAAATGGTGAAAAAAAATTTCATATTTGCAAAGCAAAGGGAAAAAAAGACTAAAAACCTAGACTAAGTAAAATGTATAAAAGATGAAGAAGGAAATGTCTTAGTAAGGGAATATATTTAGGTACGATGGAAGAGTTATTTTCAAATACTTTTTAATGAAGAACACAAGTTTTCTTGTCACTCTAATAGATTAAATATTGCATATGAGGATCAAAATTATACTTTTTATCGTAGAATTCAAGAATTCAAAGTAGAGAAAGCATTGAAGAGAATGGATAATGGAAAAACTGTAAGATTTAATAATATATTTATTGAGGTGAGAAAAAGTTTAGGTAGGAAAGGCATAAGTTGGCTCACGAAGTTGTTTAATGAGATAATGAGATCTAAGATAATGTCTGATGTGTAACATCCCAGATTTTAATAAATGGAAAATAATTCTCAATGGTGAAAGGAAGGAAAAAGAAAGAAATGAAACATTGAAGAAACCTTAGAAAAATGGTAAAGTGACTAAATGGCAAAAAGGAAATCTAGAAGGGGAAAAAGTGTAATATTCTAATTCTTTGGGGCTATAATCGAACATTAAGAAGTGAGCTAAAAATATGTTTTGGATGTGACTCTAAAGCCTATTAGTATATCCCTAAAAGAGGAATTAAAGCATTTTGAGAATTTGAGGAAGTCAAACAAGGCCTTAGTTAAGGGTCTAGTTGGAATGCAATAGAGTGGCAAGCTTTTGGGGTGTATTAGTTAAGGAAGGGATGGCTTGTTGGAGAAGGTTGGAATTAAATAATATTTTCCCTTGACTTGAAGGAGAGGTCGACTAAGAGGGGAGAGGGACGGCTTGTTGGGGAAGCTTTGATTAAATAATCTTATCCTTGGCTTGGAGAAGAAGTAGACCAAAGGGCAAAAATATCTAGGGAAAAGGGAGGTAGCGGCCAAGGGAGAAGAGAAGGAGAGGAAGGAAAAGAAGAGAGAAAGGCACAAAGGTGAAGATCTAAGGAATTTGTAGAGAAAGGAAAGAAAGAGAAGTGATCAAAGAGGAGGAAATCCAAGGAAGGTTTGATAATAGAAAGAATCTCTAGTTTTGGTAGGTTTAACATTAATCTTTCCATGGAATCTCATATATTTTGAATGATCTAAAACTGTTACAAATTTCCTATTTTGATGATGCATGATTCGTATAGCCATGAAAAGTGAGAGTTTGGATGCATAGATCATACATGTATTTGCTGAAATTGGCTTGAAAAGGGTGAAAATCGATGCTCTGAATGGTTGATTCTGAGGTTTATGATTTATCGCGAATTTGGAAATATGCTCAATATATGCATTGTAAACCTATTTCTTAACTTTCTAATGCCTTTGGAATCACCTTAATCGGATTTGAAATGAAAGAGTAATTCCTAGACGAGTGAAGAAAGGCCAGATCTAACGCATAGAATCGTGACGCTGTTTTCGAACATCATTTTCATCTATTTATGTTTCTAATTTATTAAAGTGTAAAACATAAAATTTGTATATAATCGTCTTATCTTTTCATAGACACTAAAATCACCTTAATCAGATTTAAAATGAGGGAGTTATAGTCTTTTTAGTGAAAGAAGGTTTGGATAGAAGAAAATTTGAAATGCAGGGAAACCCAAAGCACAGCCATGCTTGGTGACACAGCCAGGCCGTACTTGAGGCTGGAATTGCTTTGTTTTTCATTTTGAAGGCTCTAAATGAACCCCAATGAATAGATAATGTTAAGGGGAACCAAAATACAAATAAATACCTTTTTAATGATGCATTGTAGTATGAATTTCATCCTTTTATTATAAGAAATTAAATCACATATTGCATATTGATGATATGTATGTTTAATGTATGGATAAAAATACATATTAATGAGACCTATGCAAGTGAATTTGTTATGTATTGATAAGACATATGTAAGTGAATTGCATAGAAGATATATGTATGATGCATTGTAGTGTTAATTCCATTATTTTATTATAAGATATATGTAAGTGAATTGCATATGAGATATATGTGCAATGTATGGATAAAATACATGTTATTTGATGCCTATGCTAGTATATAAATGCATGAGGATTACATGATATAAGATATGCATTGTTGGTAAGTGTATTAATACATATTTGTTAAATGATGTGATGATGATATTATACATGATATTAGTGATGTGCTTGGTTAATGCATAATCCTATTGTGATGATCATGATAATTAAAGAATATGATGTGTACATTATTATATGATGATAGAGGGGTTATTACATAGTGATTGTTTGAAGAGATAAAGTTGATTGTATATGGCAAGCACGATGATAAAGGTGAGTTGTTTAATACATACATGGTTATATCATGTTAATGTATATGGTTGAACTCGTGCTACAGACCATTAGTCACGAAATGTTGAGATGTGGCTACAGACAATTAGTCACAAAGTGTTGAGATGTGGCTATCAACGATTAGTCACTGAGTGTTGAGATGTGGCTACAGACGATAAGTCACAAGTTATGGAACTAGTGGCTGCAGACGATCAGTCACTATGCATAGAAGCACTGTAAATATAATATCCCGTAATTTTTATTTTTAAATAATAATATTTTTCTATAAATAAATATATTTTTATTGTTTCTTTTAAAAAAATGACTATGCATGTTTTGCTGGAAGTAAATATATTTTTACTTAAAATAATTATTGTTTTGCTTAAAATAATTATATTGGCATTTAATAAATTTTTGTTTACTTTTTAGAAATATTCTTTCTTTTATTATTTATAAAGATATTTATTTTTTAATTTGTTTTATTAGAATTTTTATCAAGAAAAGTCATGATTTAAGAGTTCAACTAAAGTTTTGTAAGAATATAATTTTTTAGAAATTTTTGAAATGTCTTAAAATGAAAAACGATATTTATATGAATATATATAGAATAAAATAAAAATAATATCAAATATTTAATTACTAAATAATAATAAATAAAAAGAAAAGAGGAAAAGGGGAGGGGGAGACGAACTGAGGCTTATGCAAAACTTAATGAATAGTGTGAATAATACCTCCAAGTTTTCTCTCTAGATCTAAGGTATCTACAGGCCTCTGATATCAAAACTAAAGGTACCACTGGATTCAGGACGGAGAATACTACGATTTTGACCGAACAATTTTTCAAATCAGCCGTAGATCAGAAGTAAAAAATCTTAGAAAAAAGTAAACTCTGAAACTCTTACTTAGAGACCTCAAATTAGAAATCTGACACCGTAGATGGATTCAGGAGCTAGATAAACCTTAAGATATGAAATTTTTCAGCTATCTAACAACTTTTTGTTCTTGGTGAATAGTTTTTTCGGTGATAAATAGTAATTTTCGGCGATGAATATTATTTTTTAGCTATAAATAATGATCAAGTTCTCTGAGTCATTTCCTTGATTTTTGGACCCTTCGAACACGTTTTTGAAGTCTATTTTAACCAAATGTGAATTGAAAAAGTGCATTTTAGAGCTGTCCAATCTGAAATCCTTACCTTGTGAGTAGATAATTCTTTCTATGACTTGCCCTATACTTTTCTTGATCTTTAAATGTGTATTTGATTATATTTATAAGATATTTACACTTTATATATTTCTAAGATGCATTAAATGATTTGAATTGCTTACAATTTGGAATATAGTTCAAAAAGATTATAGTTTCGAAAATGGGTTTCTGAACTCATGGTACATCTGATTTTACATGTATTTCTCATTAAATGATAAAGTGAATATTTATGCACGTGGCATTGATTTATAAAGCTATATGATTTGCCTCGAGAAATGGCACGTATATGTGATAAACCCTGATTGGATAATTTATAACAGATGAGCTATATTGAGACTGAGATTCTGTATTATACTGAAAGCTCTGTTTTGAATGATATGGAATATGTGCATATGATAAATTTGTGGAGGAATCCTATTGGAAACATTGTTTGCTAACAACAGGTGATGTTAGCCCTAGTGCACCTTGATAACCTAGCTAACAGGAGGTGGTGCTAGCCTCGTGTGTCAGCCAACACACGGGATATGATATGTGAAGGAGAGCGGGATGCCTCCTATATAGGCAAGATACCAACTATATGAGATGTGATTTACCTTCCCTTACTGTGTGCTTGAAAAATACCCATATTAGAGTTCCTTCGCGTGTCCTCTTGAATAGTGGTAGGGCAAACCTCAGCGGGATGTTAAGTTTAGGCAAATCCTACACCAACAAAGTACAGAAGGGCTTGAACTCTGATATGGTGATTCTGATATGGGATCCTCTTAATGTTTTCATATGAAATGTTTTGGTGCATTAAAATATTTGAATAATGATCATATTGTATTCCATATGATTTTTAATATCTGAATGTGATATGAACTGAGAATATTTGAAATGCAGGTCACATATGAATGTACTTCTGAATTATATTTTTTGTGACAAATTTTAAAATATGAGTACATCCATATGATGACCTAAGAGGTCATATGAGGTATTATCTGCTCACTGAGTTGTCAAACTCACTACACGATATTTATATGTTTTTCAAATAAGGTTATAGAGTTTGGTCCTTCCCCTTCAGATAGTTGACCAGCTAGACGACATGATTTTTGGGTGAGCCTACTTTGTTTCCATGGTTCATAGATTTTGATTTATATTGTATTTGTACTTTAGAGTATGCTCTGAACGCCACAGGCAGAATCTCTACTTCTGCTGTACTTTGATGTTTATAGATTTGGTATATATATGAAAATACATATTTGTAAAAGAGTGTTTTATACATGTTATGGAAAATATATGATCGTAAAGTATATGTTTCACGTGCTCTAAAATTAGGGCCATGACAGTAAGTAAATATATATATATATATATATATATATATATATATATATATATATATACAAGTATGATATTAAAGTATAACTTGGTTATTATACATGCTTGATATTAATGCATAACCTATCTATTGAACACGCAAGCATGCTATACATTCTTGATGTTTTATCATATACAAAAAGAAAATGTTTTATATAGTTTATACAGCTGAACATAACACTGTGATTTTCTTATTTACTATATGCTGCTTTTAATGTTAAACCTATTGGAAACTTCCATTCTCATTATTGTTGGTGTTATGTTCAGATAAGAGCAAACGATATGTTAGTTGCTTCCGTGCACTTGATCATATAGATCTAGTGGATGGTGATGCCTTGTACAAATTCTGATGTCAGCACCACCTCCTCCACCCTTTACACCCAAGGGAGATGTGCGGTATAGGGTTCAATGTTAAGTTTATGTAGTTATGTGACTCAGTATCGCTTATGTATAAATATTAACCTCTGATGTAATTTTGGATATCATGATGATGGAATATTAGTTGCTTATATAATTGTCTATGGTTGCTGCTTGGAATGTGTTATCGGTTGCTATATATATAAAAAAAAACCCGGTCATTACAGGATGAATGGAAGAGTACTAATTTAATCCCTATCTATAAAAATAAGGGAGACATACAAAATTGTACCAACTATAGGATGATTAAACTCATAAGTTATACTATGAAGCTATGGAAGAAGGTCATTGAGCATAGATTAAGAAAAGGGACTCAAGTCATAGAAAATCAATTTGGTTCATGTCAGAAAGGTCAACCATAAAAGGAATTTACTTATTGCGAAGATTGGTGGAGAGATATCAAAGGAATCAAAAAGATTTACATATGATTTTTATCGATTTGGAAAAAGCATATAATAAAGTACTGAGAGAAGTTTTATGGAAGGTTTTAGAGAAGAAAGAAGTAAGTATTGCTTATATTTAAGCAATCAAATACATGTACAATAGAATCACAACTTGTGTAAGAACATAAAATAAGGACACAAATGATTTTTTTATAACTATAGGACTATATCAAGATTCATCTTTCAGTCCATATCTTTTTAACTTATTTTAGATGTAGTTACTAATCATATCCAATAATTAAGGCCCCGATGTATGATTTTTACAAATGATATAGTTCTAATAGGTGAATCAAAAAAGGAAATAAATACGAAGCTAGATTTATGGAGGAAAGTTTTGAAAGTAGAAGGCCTTTGTATAAATAGAAACAAGACATAATATACGGAATGTAATTTCAGTAAAAGACTTACAAATATGAATTTAAAGATAAAACTTGGAGATCATCCTATAAAAAAGTCACAAGTTTTAAATATTTTGGGTCCATTATACAAAATGGAGGAAGACTTTGGATGTCATTTATGATAGAAAAGTTATGCTCAAAATTAAAGAAAAATTCTACTGTACAGCTATAAGACCTGCAATATTGTATGGTACCGAATGTTGAGCAGTTAAAAGACAACAAAAGAATAAAATCAATGTTGCAGATATGAGAATGTTGCGTTAGATGTGTGGACATACTAGACGAGATATGATTAAAAATGATTTGTATTAAAGAGAAAGTTAACACCAATTGTGGAGAAGATAATGGAATCTCACCTAAGGTAGTTTAGTCATGTGTGAAGAAGACCTATGAAAGCCCTAGTAAGAAGAATAAATCAAATGGAAAGCAGCTCGATATTAAAGGTAGAGGAAGGCGAAAGAAAATAATAGGTGAAATCATTAAGAAGGATTTAGCAATTAATAATCTATCTATTGATCTCATTTATAATAGGTCACTCTAACGATATTTGATACATGTAATCAACCCTACTTAGTAGAAAAATGTTTAGTTGTTGTTGTTGCTTACTTGCTTGAATGAGTTTATATAGGAGATAATGTTATATAGCTTCTAATGGTTGTTGATATATTGTATATACTGAATATATAACCCTAAAATTGTATATGTTTTTATTATGAAATAATGCTTCAAACATAGGATAGATATATTTTTTGCTTATATAAATATAATTATATTGCTTTTTTACGCATGTATGTAGTGCTTATGTTAAATAACTTAAAATGATGATATTATGCTAGATATATTGTATGCTTATAATGAAATTAAAAGAAAGAAATAGTCATTGTTTTTAATTGTTATAATGAAATTAGAAGAAAAAAAAATTAAAACATAAACTTATCATTAGAAAAATATATAATTTAAAAACTTTGTGATAAAAATTATTTGTGTAGTTTCCATTAGGTTCAAACAATTTTGAAATAAATTAAATAATTACTTATTTTTCATAAATAAAAAAATAATTGGAAGAAGCAGAATAGACTAATTGCTCTGCATAAAATGTAAAAATTATGGACAAAAGGAATGAAATGCAATTAAAAATGTGGTTAAAAAGTAAAAAAAGCATACTTTTTTTGAAACTTATAATTAGACTTGAAAAAGAATGAATGAATTACTTGTGGTGTAGAAAATGAATAAAAAAACGGAATGGATTAATTGGTATGCATTAAACGTAAAAGTGATCGATAAAAAAATGAAATAATTAAAAAAATTATTTAAAAAGTAAACAAATATATTTTATTTTAAACCTAAAATAAAATGAATAAATTATTTGTGGTGTATAAAATAAGTAGAAGAAATGGAATGAAATAATTGTTATGCATAAAACTTAAAAATTGAAGACAAAGAGAATGAAATATTTAAAAAAAAATAGTTAAAAAGTAAAAAAAAAAATATTTTATTTGAAATTTGAAATTAAACTTGAAAAAAAAATGAATGAATTACTTGTGGTGTATAAATAAAATAGAAGAAACGATTTATATTAGTTGTTATGCATAAAACGAAAAAATCATTGACTCGAGAATGAAATATTTAAAAAAAATAGTTAATAAGTAAACAAATATAGTTTATTTGAAATTTAAATTAGACTTGAAAAAAAATCAATGAATTACTTGTGGTGTATAAATAAAATAGAAGAAACGGAATGATTAATTTTATGCATAAAACGTAAATGAAATATTTAAAAAATAATTAAAAAGTAAAAAATTATAATTTATATTAAATTTGAAAAAAATAAATGAATTACTTATAGTGTATAAAATTTAAAAAATTTGAGATGAACTAAATGAAATCTTTTGTCTGCATAAAATTCAAAACTGGATAAATCTTGAATTGCAAAGCCCTAGAATACTTGTGATTACCTAGATGGACTGAATGAATTTTGGATTTTGCATTTGTTAACTCTAGTGTAGAGGGTAGAATATTATGCCCATATCCTAAGCGTAAATTTAAAATAATGGCATGTTAGACAAGATGTGCATGACCATTTGATTGTTAAACATTTTTCCTAAAGGTATGGTTTTTGTATTATGCATGGGGAAAGACATATAAAAGAATCTCATGTAGAACATCATGTGTTCTAATTATTTTTGTTTTACATATCCTTTGTCATTAACAGTACACGACGTTTGAGTCTTATCTCTTGGGCAAAAGATTGTTGTCCACTTTAACGTGACAAACCAATTAATTGGAGATTCAAGTGGTCTATTAGGAGTATTTCTAGGAACACTTGAAGACAATTTCCAAATACTTCCCATATCTTACAAGGACTAGAGGTCTATTCTTGCATATTATAAGAACAATTTATTTAAGGAATCTACATAGGTAATTATATATTAGTTATTTCTTTTCTTTTAGTGCCTTGACTTGGGATCTTTATTAACTTTTCCACTCTCTCTTGCATGCAAAGTTTGTTGTACAAGTGTGCATAAGAAGATTTTTTTTCAATCACTTAGCCAAAAGTGGAGATCAAAACATTCAACTTGTACAAATCAAAAAATGACAAGAGAACAATTACGTGATCACGTCCCATGAGGCATTTCATGGGACCACTAGACGACATTTGTAGACTATTATCTCGAGATGAAGTATAAGGTAACTACACTTGATTGTTAATATATATCAATCTATGATTAATCTTATAGACATGTTTTTATCATTAACTAAGAAATTGCTAAAACAAATAAACAAAACCGCAAGAAACAAACGATGAAGCATACTAGTGATTCTAAGAACCTTGCACGTAAGAAGGTTGAAATGGTAAATTCACATTAGTCTTACCTCTTGGTTGAAGTTTAATTTTTATTGGAAATGTATAACTTTTTTTATAAAAAAAATTTAGGAAGTTGAGCTTAAGAGTCAAGTCACTCATAGAGGTGTATAGATTGCAGTCCATAAAAAGGCTGATAATTCATACATTAATGATGAAACTAGAGTTGTTGGTGTATTAAATATTTGAATTTCATGAGAATAAATTTTAAGTTCTGATTTTGTTCTAATGATGTACATTTAAAATCATTTCTTACTCTTTATTTAAAATTGCAGAAAAAAAAATTTGTCGTCATTCAAAGTCAAGACTTTTCTTCTCAAGAAATTTACAGTGGAGATTCGTTGACTAGAGCTTTGGAATGCCAGAACCTAGGTCGAGTTCGAGCATTTAGCTTGGGTGTTTGTATGACCTAAGTGTTCGGCTAGCATTCTACTGGGAGTTCACAATCTTGTTCCTTAAACACTGAATTGCAAAATGAAGTGGCCCGACTTAGAGTTACCA
The DNA here is from genome assembly GCA_037074535.1 of Gleditsia sinensis. Taxonomy (NCBI): domain Eukaryota; kingdom Viridiplantae; phylum Streptophyta; class Magnoliopsida; order Fabales; family Fabaceae; genus Gleditsia; species Gleditsia sinensis. The sequence continues at coordinate 44,329,392 of CM073472.1, read as the reverse complement.
TACAAGAACAAGAGACTGAATGACAACTTCTTGAGGCAAAAATGGTAGCACGACAACAACAAATAGAGATAACTATAGCTTTTCTCCTTTAAAATTATCAAGGTCAAGTGCCACCTGAACTTCTATTACTACTAAGTCCTGGTCATAAGGTAATTTTTAATTAATATTAGTTGAATCATCAAATTAATATTTTTACAATTAGATTTATTTAATTACTAATGAAATTGTTTTTCCTTTCAGACACCAAGTGATCAACACAGTGGACACGCACCTCCAGACTCCCAAATTGATTTACATTGTTAATGTAAATTTTTTGTAATTATAATGTGAAATTTTCATTTAAAATTTAATTAAATATCAATTTTCAATTGGCAATTTAGCTCCTTATTGGTGAATTAATCTTTTGTGGATGTCGATGTTATACAGGACACAATATAATTATAAGAAAATTAAACAAATTAAAGAAAACTAAAAAAGAATTAAAGATATTTAAAAAAATTAAAAAGAAATTTTATTTTAAGATGGTTTCTCAACTTTTGTTAAACAATGACAGTTAAAAAATATCATTTAACGACGATTATATTAAGTGCCATTATTTATCGATAGTTAATAAACCGTCATTAAAACTATATTTAATGACTGTGTTCCAGAGTTGTCAAAAATCATTGTTAAACTAGTTGTCACGATAGATTCTACTACAATTTTATAAGTTGTCATAAAAGCCTCTAGCAACGGTTAAAATCGTTGTTAAAGTTGTATTTTCTTATTGCGAGCTTCTTAGATATGCTTAGTGGGGGAAAACATTTCTAGTACTTCAGTAATATTAAAAAATTAAGAACTACATTTATGAATTTTGATAAATAAGCTATTTTTTCTTAAATTTTTTCATCTAACTTATCCATAATTCAGAAATAATTTATAAGAAAAAATATAAATAACAGTGATACTGACAAGAAATATTAGACTAGTCCTAAAATTAATTACACCTAGTTTAGTTTACACTTTGCAAACACTATCATCAAGCAAGAGATAGCTTACAAATAAAAGGAAGAATTTCTAGTACAATTCTAGTCATTGCTAAAGTCGCATTTTCTTGTAGTGAGCTTCTTAGATATGTTTAGTGGGGGGAAATATTTCTAATACTTCTGTAATATTAAAAATTTAAGTACCACTATCATGAAGTTTGATAAATAAGCTCTTTTTTCTTAAATTTTTTCATCTAACTTATCCATAATTCAGAAATAAGTTATATGAAAAAATATAAATAATAATGATACTACTGACAAAAAATATTAGACTAATCCTAAACTTACAGCTAGTTTAGTTTACACTTTGCAAACACTATCATCAAGCAAGAGATAGCTTACAAATAAAAGGAAGAATTTCTATTACAATTCTAACTTCTTAGGTATGCTTAGTGGGGGAAAACACTTCTAGTACTTCTGTAATATTAAAAAATTGAGTACCACTATCATGAATTTTGACAAATAAGCTTTTTTTCATAAAAAAATTTCATCTAACTTGTGCATAATTCAGAAATAAGTTATATGAAAAAATATAAATATCAATGATATTGACAAGAAATATTAGATTAGTCCTAAATTTATAGTTTGTTTAGTTTACACTTTGCAAACCCTACCATCAAGTAAGAGATAACTTACAAATAAAAGGAAGAATTTCTAGTACAATTCTAATTGTTGCTAAATGTAACAACCTCTTTTTTTTCCTTTATTATTATACAATATTGAGTTCACATACATGTCATTAATCAAAACATACGTATAACATATCAAACACATAGATATTTACATCTTGTTTATTTTGGTTGACCAATTCCAGAGATACAGGTGCGGGTGGTTGCACCTTCACCGGGATCTGAGCCAACTCGACCACAAACATCTTATTTGATTCTGAAATCTTCCCAACATAAAGTAATTCAATCCAATGTGCACTAAAAGCCAGAGCCTTAGAAACAAAAGCTGCATAAATAATTTTCTGAACATGATATGGAAATATAGTGAGAATTAAATCCCAGTAAGTTCAACAATAAATTATCATCAGTAAAGCTCATCACGTCATGTTCAGCTGTATAAACTACAGAAAATATCTTTGGTCACATGAATGCATTATATCTATGCACATAAGAATCATATTGTAATGATATGTATGACATGATTAACTATTTTCAAAATATCATATGATGGCCATCAACTTATTCTCATCTCAAGCTACCCCGGTCAGGGTGAGTATCCTCTACTCTCCGGTACGGGCTTTTCTCGCTCCGTCCGACATGGCCCACTTTCTCTTTCTTTTCTCATTATCATGATCATAACCGTTGGTAGGGCGTCCCCTACTGGTGCACCACACGGATTGCCATGTGACCATGCTTATTTCTTTTCTTTTCACAATGATAGCCAAAAATATGCTTTCAATAACAAGTATGTTCATCAAAATATAAGTATTACCATAAATCATTGGTAATCATGCCATGAACATAACCATTTCCAATATCACTTTATAAAATATTTCCATGTCAAAATTTCATACTTAAGATGGTAAGAAGTTCATACAATGGCAATGGCTATGGCTATACTAGTCATTTATTAAGATTCATCTTCTTTTTTAAATACTAATTTTATTTCTTTATTTCCTTGATGCAGGTTTTCATCCTATCTAACCTTCTCTTACTAATCAGAGCATAACTCCCTCAATTTAACTCTGATGTAGGTGATCTTGGTGTCCATTTCAAGATAAAACAATTATCTAAAACTATTATGTTGAACATTGTAGCGAAACATTAAGAAACGAAGGTGATATTACTCCCTCAAAGTACAGGATAGTTCCTCTCGGATAGGTTCTGACCTTTACTGACTAATTAGACCATATCTCCCAAATTGGAACTCCAAATTGCGTTATTCCAGTTGGTAAAAATCCATGAGCCATATATCTATAATTGTTATGTTGGCGCGATATTTTAATTCCCTACAGAATATTCCCAGAAATTCAAAAACTAAAGCATTAATAACATACTCTTCCCTGAATAAACATTTTCTGACCTCTGCTTACTAATCGGATAATATCTACCTCATATGAACTCCAAATTGCATAATTCCAGTGGGTATATTTCCATGAGACATAGATATATAACTTTCATGTTAACCATTTATTTTAATTCCATACAGATAATTCCCAGAAATTAAAATACAAAAGCTGTCCTAACATAATCTTCACTGATGAACCATTTTCTGACCTTGGCTTACTAATCGGACCATATCTACCACATGTGAACTCCAAATTGAATGATTCCAGTGGCTAAAAGTCCATGACACACATATCTTTAATTCTTATGTTAACCATTTATTTTAATTCCCTACCAATAATTCCCAGAAATTAAATTACCGAAGCTATCCTAACATATTCTTCCCTGATGATTCATTTTCTGACCTTTGACTACTAATCAGACCATAGCTACCTCATATGGACTCCAAATGGAATGATTCGAGTGGCTAAAAATCCGTGACACATATATCTTTAATTCTTATGTTAACCATTTATTTTAATTCCTTATAGATTGTTCCCAGAAATTAAAATACCGAAGCTTAAAATTCTGTCAACCATAGCCATACCCATGCAGAACTATCTACACCAACCTAAGTATTCAAACATACATCACATGCAAGATCAATATGTAACATGATATAGCAACATCCATGACCAATCATCAAAGTTCTAAGATCAAAATCTCATATAAATATTATGAGTTTCAAAGGTTTTCTTCAAAAAGAAATATTGTTAAACTTACCTGGAGCACTTAGTCTCCTAGACTTCTCCTTCCTCTTTCTTCCTTTCTTCCTCTCCTTTCCTCACACTACCTTGCTTCTATTTTTGCTCTCCCTCACTTGGACGAAATTCTAATGTTGTAAGGGTGGGTTTTCTTATATAGACCACCAAATAATTCACCTTTCATGATCATGGGTCTACCTTATCACAATTAGGATACACTTTGTTGAATTTTTGGAAAACAAACAACTTATGTTCTTGTCTTCCTCTTCCTTAGTCAAGATATGCATAGAAAAAGGAGATTTGTATTTTGAAAATTATGATGATATGTTCTTAAGATATGGGGCAAGATCCCTTTGATTTAGGGATTCATTTCCTTTTTCTTTTGTCTTAATCAAGTATGATAGATTTGCCTTTTTAAGTGGAAAATTTCTAGCCCTTGAATTTTCCTTACTTAACTAAAATTATTTGTGTAGGATAATGATGTTTTGTCATAATGCTATGTATTATTACCCACTTGCTAAAGTTATGAATGTAGGATATAGATGTTTTTGTCCTAAAGCCTTGTATTATTATGCCACTTGCCAAAATGATGAATGTAGAATCACACCACTTGTCAAATTTTTGTCTTAATGCCATGTCACTTAATCTTGATTACACTAATATTTCATCACTTTAATTTTATTTTTATTTTTATTTTTCCTCTTGGGTTTGGGCTCATTCTTGCCCATTTTCCTTACTTTGGTTAAAATTCTTCCTTTCATAATGGGCTTGGTCACATTTTCATGATTTTTGGGCTATCGGTCCAATTTCTATATCCTAGTCCAAGTCTATGTTTTATTTCTTCCTTGGCCTATCCTATTGGCTTGCTAAAAATTCATGTGAAGTAGAAAAACTCTATATGAAGTGTCTATAGGTTAAAGCCCAATTACGGGTGGAGATACTAAACTCAGTAACTTTTGCTCTTAAATTAAGAAAGATTACCCTAATCCGATCTTCTTGAAATTTTAAGACCTTTACTTACTTCACAAAAATTTATCTTTCTTTACCTAAGAATTTCACCTTTCTTTAACATGTTTATTTCTAATATTTCCTCTTAGGTTTTCTTTCTTTACCTATTCCATTAATATTAGAACATTTCTATGCATATATGTAAGGTGAAGAATTTCTAAGGAAAATATCTAAAAAATACGGGATGTTACATTCTTCCCCCCTTTAAGAAATTCGGTCCCCGAATTTCAATCCATCCTACCACATGTAGGGAATGAAATTAAGGCATTATTCAGAGTTACCAAGCTTATTACCTAAATAATTAGAGATATCTTTTCTATATGACATCTTTACTTTTTAATATGTCTATTCACTTGAGTGATTTTGCCATATAACTTAACCATAAGGATTTCTTTCAATCATAAGTTCTTCCATTGATATCCTCTAGCCCGTATGAATATATCTATGGGTCGATATTAGAAAACACACATATAAAGGAACATATACACCTTCATATTGTGTAACTATCTTTTCTTATTCCAAACTTCTATCAAGTCAATTTTTTTTTTTTTTTTTTCATATATCAACATCATCCCCTGAATATCATCATCTTAATCTATCATCTATTTTTATCCTCAAATCCTTTAATCAATATGTTAAACATACATAGCAATAAATCCTTCAAACCTTTAATAACGTTTATGTACCATTGACACATGTTTAATAATTCCAACTTACCTCATCATAGTAATTCTATACAAGCTTATTAACACCATTAAACTCATTGTCAAAAATTTCAATTATTTCTTCTATCATATCCAAAAGCACCTCATTCTAGCTTATGCCAATCCCATTTAATTCACCCAATCATTTGAAGAAGATTTGTGTTTTTTTTTTCTAACAATTACTCATACATGAATTCTCAATTCCAACATAATTCACATCCTAGATACTAGACTCAATTTAGCATGATATAATCCTTTAACATAAATATCTTGATAACCTACATTATTTCCGGACATGGTTCTCAGAATATTCTCTATATTTCCAAATTAAGAGTTCAAAGACTAACTTAAATCCTACTTCCTATATTTTATTCCTCGAGAACTTCAACACCACCAATTCTCTTGATTACATTCTTCAAAACACCATAAGACCATCATCCGTCCATTATTTTCAAACCTTTCATTATTTTAACCTATTAACAACTTAGACACCATAACAACCAAGTTTCAAAGGAATAAATTATCTTTAATTGTAATGAGGGAAAATAACCTTGCATTTAATGCCAACCGTTAATGAGTGAAACAGACGAAAAGCATAATAAAGAATGGTTCCAAAAGCGAAAGTCAAAAGTTTTGACAAAGCATTGAAAAATATTAAAATCGGTGGCCGCAATTCTTGAAAATCTGTAAACAAAATCTATCTATGATTTCAACAAAAATCGGTGGCCGCAAATTTTGAATATATGTGTCAGAATCTACTTTAAATCTATTGGTATTCGGTGGAAAGATATCACATGGAAAAAGAAACATTTCTGAGCTTATAAAAGTCTGTGAAAATCAAAGAATATGTAGTTAACTGGTAGGATGCAGTTGATTGCTTCAAAATAGATGTAATTAATCAACTGTAAATTAACCAGTCCAAATTAAAATTTCTCAAAATAGCTAGTCGACTTAATAATACTGATAGTCGACTGGCGAAAACATTGAGAATACAAAATAAATCATTTGATTGCATTTTTTTTTTTTGACGGCTATCACCTAGAACTTTTCTACAAGAATCAAAACATCAATGCTTCATCAGAGACAACAAGATAAAGACAGATTTCTGGTGATATCTTATCTTATACTCTTTATGTGCTTAATATGGGTCACAGTCATACTACTGTACATAACATGCTTGCCGTCATTTTTGAAATTTTTTTTTTTATTTACCTTTAATTTAGTTGATATCCACCAATCACTCACATAGTTGTTCTAATAATACCCGGCCTATTTGCATAGCTATTATAAATATGCCTTTCTCTGAGTTCTATAAATACTTACATTAGTATCTTTGTCTATTCTCAAAGTTAAGGTGATAGAAATTATGGAGGGAACAACATTCCGTCAGTTTCGAAATATCTGTGTCTTTTGTGGTTCCAGTCCTGGAAAAGATGAGGAGTATGTTAAAGCAGCACAAAATCTGGATATGGTGCTGGCTAGGAGAAAAATTCATTTAGTGTATGGTGGAGGTAACTGTGGATTAATGGGGTGTGTGGCTACAGCTGCACATGCAGGGGGATGCCAAGTTCTAGGTATTATTCTTACAGCTCTAGCTACATCCAGCAATATAGGGAAGACAATTGGGGAAGAATATAGGGTAGTTTCCACGCATGAACGCATGGCTAGAATGATGAGCAATGCTGACGCCTTCATTGCCTTACCAGGTGGTTTTGGTACTTTAGAGGAGATTTTCCAAATAGTCTCTTGGGCACAACTAAATATGCATCACAAACCGATAGGTTTGTTAAATGTTAACCACTTCTTTGATGGTTTGTTATCTTTTCTAGATCAAGCTGTGGAACAGAGGTTTATCTCACACTCAGCACGACAAATTCTCATCTCAGCTTCAAATGTTGAGGAGTTGATTGATGCTTTACAAGCCTATGTTCATGTACCTGATCTAACTATTACTCCAGTAGAATGGACGGCAGATAACCGCAGGAAGCGTAAATTGGATTTGGATCTTCATCTTTAAATGTAGTAAAACGTAGCTATTATTGTACTACTTTTACTTTCTTAGACTCTACTTGTATACCATATTTACCAACCATACTCCTTTAGAGTTGGTAAAACTATCTTTGAATGTTGCTTATGATCCTCTGAACTTTTGAAATATTCTAGTATATCAACCATATATATAATAAAAAATTGTTCCAAGGATGACCTAATTACTATTCATTAAATTTATGAATGCAGCTAAAGGTTTGTCAATTAAATGCATCACCAAGAACTCATAATGCCCATAATAAGTCCTACATCCTCTTCTCTTATCCTTAATTAATGTTACTCATATCCCAAATCTATTTGTGGAAAAATATTGAACACCTTATAACTGGTCAAACAGGTAATCTATACGAGCTAATGGGTTGCTATTCTACATTGTTACCTTATTCAACTATTTACAATCTATGCATAGTCATAGTGATCCATCTTTCTTTTTCACAAATAGAACTAGAGCACTCCAAATAAAAGTACTAGGGCATTTAAATCCCTTGTCTAACAAGTCTTGTAAATTTTTTTTTTTCCAGTAACTAGAATAATTCTTTTCTGATGTGGAAATACTGCAACCACGGAGCATACTAAGATTTTTCAAATAAAACCGGCACTTTCAAAACTTCTTGGAAATTTTATATGAGTACTAGAGTAAATTCCATGTTAAAATTCCACACTAATATCTCGGTAACTGGATAGTAATTATAGTCTGTAAACAGCGCACCAGAAAAGTTCCCAGGAAAGAGAGGTGGGTCACTAATGGACACGCTTAAGTACCAAGTCTTTCCTTGCCAGAGCTTTCCTTAGACATGCACTTTTCACAAATCACAAATTTTTTTTTAAATTCAATCGATATCATTCTATATAGGGATATAGATACTAGTTGGGTTCTAAGGAGTAAATCAATACCAAATTCTCGAATTGCTGTAGCAAGGTTGTGCAAGATTTTATCCGCATTGTTTGCCGGATTCCGCCTTGGTGGTGCCATTTCCTACTGTGGAAAAAATAAATTTATGCTACTATTGAGGTGATCAAGCCCAATAGTTAGTTTCAAAACAATATTTAACAGCAGTCATAACACCACCTCGGCATATAGATAAGAAACACTAGTAATTTCTTACCTATATGAGTCACTGATTCCCTACACAGCACAACCACAACATACTCAAGACACTATAAGATCGATTCAGATAACCATCCACCCATTGGCCATCTAGGATCGACCTGCTCTGATACCAATTATGTAACAACCTCTTTTTTTTCCTTTATTATTATACAATATTGAGTTCACATACATGTCATTAATCAAAACATACGTATAACATATCAAACACATAGATATTTACATCTTGTTTATTTTGGTTGACCAATTCCAGAGATACAGGTGCGGGTGGTTGCACCTTCACCGGGATCTGAGCCAACTCGACCACAAACATCTTATTTGATTCTGAAATCTTCCCAACATAAAGTAATTCAATCCAATGTGCACTAAAAGCCAGAGCCTTAGAAACAAAAGCTGCATAAATAATTTTCTGAACATGATATGGAAATATAGTGAGAATTAAATCCCAGTAAGTTCAACAATAAATTATCATCAGTAAAGCTCATCACGTCATGTTCAGCTGTATAAACTACAGAAAATATCTTTGGTCACATGAATGCATTATATCTATGCACATAAGAATCATATTGTAATGATATGTATGACATGATTAACTATTTTCAAAATATCATATGATGGCCATCAACTTATTCTCATCTCAAGCTACCCCGGTCAGGGTGAGTATCCTCTACTCTCCGGTACGGGCTTTTCTCGCTCCGTCCGACATGGCCCACTTTCTCTTTCTTTTCTCATTATCATGATCATAACCGTTGGTAGGGCGTCCCCTACTGGTGCACCACACGGATTGCCATGTGACCATGCTTATTTCTTTTCTTTTCACAATGATAGCCAAAAATATGCTTTCAATAACAAGTATGTTCATCAAAATATAAGTATTACCATAAATCATTGGTAATCATGCCATGAACATAACCATTTCCAATATCACTTTATAAAATATTTCCATGTCAAAATTTCATACTTAAGATGGTAAGAAGTTCATACAATGGCAATGGCTATGGCTATACTAGTCATTTATTAAGATTCATCTTCTTTTTTAAATACTAATTTTATTTCTTTATTTCCTTGATGCAGGTTTTCATCCTATCTAACCTTCTCTTACTAATCAGAGCATAACTCCCTCAATTTAACTCTGATGTAGGTGATCTTGGTGTCCATTTCAAGATAAAACAATTATCTAAAACTATTATGTTGAACATTGTAGCGAAACATTAAGAAACGAAGGTGATATTACTCCCTCAAAGTACAGGATAGTTCCTCTCGGATAGGTTCTGACCTTTACTGACTAATTAGACCATATCTCCCAAATTGGAACTCCAAATTGCGTTATTCCAGTTGGTAAAAATCCATGAGCCATATATCTATAATTGTTATGTTGGCGCGATATTTTAATTCCCTACAGAATATTCCCAGAAATTCAAAAACTAAAGCATTAATAACATACTCTTCCCTGAATAAACATTTTCTGACCTCTGCTTACTAATCGGATAATATCTACCTCATATGAACTCCAAATTGCATAATTCCAGTGGGTATATTTCCATGAGACATAGATATATAACTTTCATGTTAACCATTTATTTTAATTCCATACAGATAATTCCCAGAAATTAAAATACAAAAGCTGTCCTAACATAATCTTCACTGATGAACCATTTTCTGACCTTGGCTTACTAATCGGACCATATCTACCACATGTGAACTCCAAATTGAATGATTCCAGTGGCTAAAAGTCCATGACACACATATCTTTAATTCTTATGTTAACCATGTATTTTAATTCCCTACTAATAATTCCCAGAAATTAAATTACCGAAGCTATCCTAACATATTCTTCCCTGATGATTCATTTTCTGACCTTTGACTACTAATCAGACCATAGCTACCTCATATGGACTCCAAATGGAATGATTCGAGTGGCTAAAAATCCGTGACACATATATCTTTAATTCTTATGTTAACCATTTATTTTAATTCCTTATAGATTGTTCCCAGAAATTAAAATACCGAAGCTTAAAATTCTGTCAACCATAGCCATACCCATGCAGAACTATCTACACCAACCTAAGTATTCAAACATACATCACATGCAAGATCAATATGTAACATGATATAGCAACATCCATGACCAATCATCAAAGTTCTAAGATCAAAATCTCATATAAATATTATGAGTTTCAAAGGTTTTCTTCAAAAAGAAATATTGTTAAACTTACCTGGAGCACTTAGTCTCCTAGACTTCTCCTTCCTCTTTCTTCCTTTCTTCCTCTCCTTTCCTCACACTACCTTGCTTCTATTTTTGCTCTCCCTCACTTGGACGAAATTCTAATGTTGTAAGGGTGGGTTTTCTTATATAGACCACCAAATAATTCACCTTTCATGATCATGGGTCTACCTTATCACAATTAGGATACACTTTGTTGAATTTTTGGAAAACAAACAACTTATGTTCTTGTCTTCCTCTTCCTTAGTCAAGATATGCATAGAAAAAGGAGATTTGTATTTTGAAAATTATGATGATATGTTCTTAAGATATGGGGCAAGATCCCTTTGATTTAGGGATTCATTTCCTTTTTCTTTTGTCTTAATCAAGTATGATAGATTTGCCTTTTTAAGTGGAAAATTTCTAGCCCTTGAATTTTCCTTACTTAACTAAAATTATTTGTGTAGGATAATGATGTTTTGTCATAATGCTATGTATTATTACCCACTTGCTAAAGTTATGAATGTAGGATATAGATGTTTTTGTCCTAAAACCTTGTATTATTATGCCACTTGCCAAAATGATGAATGTAGAATCACACCACTTGTCAAATTTTTGTCTTAATGCCATGTCACTTAATCTTGATTACACTAATATTTCATCACTTTAATTTTATTTTTATTTTTATTTTTCCTCTTGGGTTTGGGCTCATTCTTGCCCATTTTCCTTACTTTGGTTAAAATTCTTCCTTTCATAATGGGCTTGGTCACATTTTCATGATTTTTGGGCTATCGGTCCAATTTCTATATCCTAGTCCAAGTCTATGTTTTATTTCTTCCTTGGCCTATCCTATTGGCTTGCTAAAAATTCATGTGAAGTAGAAAAACTCTATATGAAGTGTCTATAGGTTAAAGCCCAATTACGGGTGGAGATACTAAACTCAGTAACTTTTGCTCTTAAATTAAGAAAGATTACTCTAATCCGATCTTCTTGAAATTTTAAGACCTTTACTTACTTCACAAAAATTTATCTTTCTTTACCTAAGAATTTCACCTTTCTTTAACATGTTTATTTCTAATATTTCCTCTTAGGTTTTCTTTCTTTACCTATTCCATTAATATTAGAACATTTCTATGCATATATGTAAGGTGAAGAATTTCTAAGGAAAATATCTAAAAAATACGGGATGTTACACTAAAGCTGTATTTTCTTGTAGTGAGCTTCTTAGATATGCTTACTGGGGGGAAACATTTCTAGTACTTCTGTAATATTAAAAACATTAAGTACCACTATCATGAATTTTGATAAATAATATTTTTTTCTTTATTTTTTTCATCTAACTTATCCATAATTCAGAAATAAGTTATATGAAAATATATAAATATCAATGATACCGACAAGTAATATTAGACTAGTCCTAAACTTACAACTAATTTAGTTTACACTTTTCAAACACTACCATCAAGCAAGATATAGCTTACAAATAAAGGAAGAATTTTTAGTACAATTCTAATCGTTGCTAAAGTTGCATTTTCTAGTAGTGAGCTCCTTAGATATGCTTAGTGGGAAAAACATTTCTAGTACTTAGGTAATATTAAAAAATTAAGTACCACTATCATGAATTTTGATAAATAAGCTCTTTTTTTCTTATATTATTTTCATCTAACTTATCCATAATTCAAAAATAAGTCATATGAAAACATATAAATAGCAGTGATACCAACGAGAAATATTATACTAGTTGTAAGCTTATAGCTAGTTTAATTTACACTTTGCAAACACTACCATCAAGCAAGAGATAGCTTACAAATAAAAGGAAGAATTTCTAGTACAATTCTAAATATATATAATTTATAATATACAAGTTTAGAAAATTGAAAAAACATAGTTCTGAATTAATAAATTTGTACCATTGCTGAACTTATTTTCTTTTAAGTGTGGTTCACCAATAACTCTTGCACTTCTTGGTCCACTAACACCCTTGTTAAATTGAAATAAAGCGAAAATTTCAATCTTCGTCTAATCAACATATAGTAGAACATATGACCATTTGTAAAAGATCAGTATTATTTACAAAAATTGAATCAAATAAATGAACAGTCAGAATAATTCAAGAAAAGTTAAATAACATTTGATGACCAATACATAATGTTCCCATTTAATATTAGGTTCATTATCAATACAAATAATCACACAAGTGGCATGTAGGTAAAAGGAAAATATTGATAGCTTCTCCCCTTATCTTTGTCCTTTAACAGGTATATAATTTTTAAGTGTTTTTGGTGTTCAAAATTTCAGATTAGTTTTATTTTATCATTTCAATTTTAGATGACAACAAGTATGATTAGCATCCAATCTCTAATAACACAGTTTCTGTTTTTTTTTTTTCACTTGGGATACTCTTATAAACACCAACTAATATCTTTGACTACATGAATTTATTGGGACAAAATGTCTCCTAAAAACCAAGGACAAATCTGAATATTCAAAAAGCTCAAGAACAGGATTAAACAAGAGACTATGTAGAAGCTTCTTATTGGTCCGTCAAAGAAGTTATCTCCAATAGTTCAATAGAGGTGTTAACTCTGTAAATGTGAGTTTTTGGTGTATCTATGCATATATTAAATTGTACATCTTAAGATTGGTTAAGCCTGAGTACTGCCATGCTTGTGCATTAGGAGGAATGCTCCTAGCTGAGTCTACCCCAAACCACTCTAATTCTCACTCATTACACTCTAGTTATTCTTTATGTTCATCTACACTCATTTACTATAGTTACTATGTATTACACTCGTTTACAAACTCTAACTAAAGGAACAAGAAGAACAAGTCTTCTGCTCATTCCCTAGCAGTCACTATAGACCCCTAAAATTAGCTCAAATGCAACAAAAAAAAGAATCCCAAAAACGTCAATTCCAAACAGAAGATCAAAACCCCAAACTAAATAAAAGGAATATAGAAAATTGAAGGAGAATTAGACATGATAGTTATATTACCTCGGACGCTTCATGATGGATTCTCCAACAGTAGAAATACACACAGAATTATTGGTGGGGATCTCTCACGAAGCTGCAAATTCAAGCAACTTAGCTCTAAGGATTGAGCTTGATTAGTAGAAAGGTGAGGACTGAGATTCATTTTGTGAGTAGAGAGGTTTGATAGCAAGAGAAGGAAGAAAACATGATTTGTTTTTCATCTTTAAGTTTTAGTGTGAGTAAGAGAGGAAAAAGAAAAACCTAGTGTCTTTTTCAACTTTCAATGACGATTGAGTCGTCATTAAAAAGTTGGAAGTAAAATTGGATGTCTTTTTAACTTTCAATAATGTAGTGATGAACCAAAAAATTCATCAAAATAACTCATTCTTTTAGTGATGACTCCAAAAGGTCATCACTGAAATGTGGTGTTTCTATGACAGCTCTTAAAAGTCGTTATTGAAAAATACACTTTTAGTAACGAATCCTCTAAGTTATTATGGAAAAGCCTTTTCAGTGACGACTTTTTCAGTTGTCACATAATCTCTCTTTTCTTGTAGTGTTGGAATATATATTTTGTATATCCAAAAAAATTATAAATATTTAACATGAATTTATTATATACATTTATACTAGTAGTTATTTTTAAAAAAATAATATCAAATTGGCACATGCTTTTTATATAAATTTAAGTTTTGAGCTAATATGATTTTTCGTCTTATAAATTTTGATAATTCCTTTAAAATATATGGTATTAAATTAATAACTTAAATAAAATTGAAAAAATTAAATATTACGAAAGTTATTTGGCATAATTTTTATACTGCTTGTAAAATTTAATTTAACATGAAATGGAACGGGTTACATATAATGAATAAATGCTAACTTTCTGTATTAATTTTTTTTTCTCTTGCTCTTTTTTACGGAGATAAAGTATTTAATTTTATATTCAGAGTCATATTGTGAGAAACTTCGACATAAGAATAAGCCAATAATATATAACACAAAAATAAACGCCATAAAGTAGACCAAGTTATAATTATGGTCTTTAAGAACTTCAATAAAAATTTGCTTTCACTTATTAAGTATAAACACCATTCCTCATTTTCTTTACTTATAATTTCCATCTCTCTCATTTTGATTGAGAGTTCAGTATATGGGAACATTTAATTTGCTGCAACAGCAAGACTTACCAATTGAATCTATCTACTGAGCCAAAATATTAGCACGTGAAGGTTAATTAGATCTGTGACTATCTTACTCTAACTTTTATTTTTTGATTCCGATTGTGCTACTGTAGTTTTGATTTTTGAGACTAACGATAATCCAAACCATTTATTTTGAGGATAATTGAGATTCATGCACTTCTATTCCCTGTAGTGCAGAATGCATTTTAAAGGATTGTAATATTTTTTTCCAATTTATATATCTTATTATACTGAGCACCACTATCCAAATCAAATGTTAAATACAATATTTTCATAGTCACGCACATTGTAGTAACTCTTGTATGATTCAACAAATTTAAAAAAGTATATTATAACCCTTTTCTTACCTATTTATATTTTCAATTATCTCGATATTAATTGAAAAAAATAATTTAGGGAAGGATATAAGAAGTTTATTAAATTTCAGTTTCGTTTCATGATTTTATATTTTTTGTTAAATTATTTTTATGTTCAAATATCCCACTTTGGCCCTTCTACATATTAATAATTATTTAAAAAATATTATTTTAATTAAGAATATTTGCATCATTTCAACAAAAATATTAACATATTTTTTAATACAATTATTATGTTATATTTTTTGTTAAATTATTTTTATTTTTAAAGATAACAAATTTAAAAATAATAAAATATAAAATATTTTTAGCCTCCTAATTAAGTTTATATTATTTTTCAGTTATATAATAATTATAAAACATAAATTGCAAGAAAATTTTGGTCATTCCTCTCAACTTATTCATTTAAAATTTTATTAAAAATATTTATAATAAAATCTAGATAATTACATTTAAATTTAATAAAATTAAGATGTAATTTTATTAACAATATCTATATCAAATGTTGCCAAATTTTATGAAAATTAATTATATCAATGTTATTTGAATGACAATGTCATTATTTAACACTATGTTATTTAATTTTATATATTTATACTATTAATATTATGTTAAAAAATTTAAAATTGAAAAAAAAAATATTGTTTACAATTATTTAAAATATTTTATAAAAAATCTTCTGTTTTTACATATTTCTAAAATATTTTCGTTTCTAAAATTATCGAAATAGTATATAAAAACAAAATTTAGTTTCTTGGATATAAATAAGTAAAAAAAAAACTATATAATATAATTTTTAAGTTGGATGCATGGATGGTATCTGCACATGGGATTTTTGAAATATTGAACTTAATTTATATATATGAAATGATATTTATTGTAATAAAATATATAGATTGAGAAAAATATGACAAATTCTTTTCTTTTTTTTTTAAGTTAGGGAAGGGATTGAAATTGAGAGTATATATCCAAGTGGATTAACTATAATTTTTCCCGTCTAATATGATCTGCAGTCACAGGATTGACGCGACCACGTAATTTATCATATCTAGACGGCAACTGTACTTGTAGACTACTATTCAAAACCTTATTCTACCCAACTTTGTTTCCGTCTCTGATAATTTCTACCCTATTGGCCTCCATGTTCGAATGTAAAGATTTTACTTAGAAGCAGCTAGCTCTCTGTTAACGTTAAAATAGCAAAAGCAGTTCCTGTTATTTTCTTCAGTTGGATTCTGTTTATATCTACTTTTTTTTTTTTTGGACAGAGGATTCTGTTTATATCTATTTCTTATTGCTTTTTCACACCGACACCACACACACTATCTCAAGCTTTACTTTTCATTGGTTGGATGGAGTATAATCTGCCACCTGTCTCCCTCTCTCTCATGCTTCAAACATTATTTGGTCATTTGTTGACAACTTCCTAAGCACACACACACACAATCTCTATGCAATGCAACACAGCCAGCAAAACTCCCACCAAACTTTCTCTGCCCATTAATCACATTTTCTCTTGTCTGTCCCAGAACTTTATATAAAAGGCATATTATAAGCTCTGCTGGATCCACGCTTTCAGCAAGAAAATGGAAAGCATATACATAATGTGGCTTTTGCTGACAACCCGATTCCTAATGGTTGTTTCTGAGACACCTAGCAGAAGTATTAAAGTTCCAGCGGTCATAGTTTTTGGAGACTCCTCTGTGGATTCTGGAAACAACAACCGGATTGCCACAGTTCTTAAGAGCAACTTTAGGCCCTATGGCCGGGACTTTGAAGGTGGCCGCCCCACCGGACGGTTCTCCAACGGCCGTGTTCCACCGGACTTCATTTCTGAGGCTTTTGGTATTAAACCCTACATACCTGCCTACTTGGATCCCATGTATTCCATAAAGGATTTTGCCACTGGAGTTTGCTTTGCATCTGCTGGAACTGGGTATGATAATGCAACTTCTGCTGTACTAGTAAGTCTCAACTCCCGTACTTTTTTTTTTCTTTCGCCCGTGACTCATTTCCTGCAAAGTTTTCCTACTAATTCTTTGGTTTTTTTAATAATTCAACTTGTAACTTCTACCTTTCACTGGTTACTTACCTATGCCAGATAGAGTAAGTACATGGAGAGCTCCAACTCTAAGAGGTTGAGCTCTTTACTATTAAATCATGTTGAAATTTGTAAATAGTTATAGTTATGAACAAATTTTAGTAAAACTAACCCAATTCGAAGGTAGTTTGAACTCTTCATTGACTTACTTGACTAGATAACAAGCTGAGTTTTGAATTTTATTTTACATAAAAATTTATCGATTTAATTTTTTTACAAATTGAAAAAAATTAAAATTAAATCCACAACTTCATGATTTAAACAATTAATTTATCTCATAATACTATGTAAATAATAAAAAATTGATGAATAAATATGCCTTCGTTAATACGAAACTAATGTGGAAAGTTAATATTTTACAGAATGTGATACCACTGTGGAAGGAATTAGAGTACTTCAAGGAGTATCAAGCCAAACTGAGATCATATCTTGGTGTTGAGAAAGCAAATGAGATCTTGAGTGAGGCATTGTACTTGATGAGCTTAGGAACCAATGATTTCCTTGAGAACTACTATGTGTTCCCAACCAGGCGATCTCAATTCACTGTGACACAGTACGAGGATTTTCTGGTGGGTCTTGCTGAGAAGTTCATTAGGGAATTGTACAAACTTGGAGCTCGGAAACTATCTGTAACTGGGCTTATTCCCATGGGGTGTCTGCCATTGGAGAGGGCCACAAACTTCTTAAGCTACCATGACTGTAATCAAGAGTACAACGACGTGGCTTTGGAGTTCAACAAGAAGCTGGAGAAAATGGAGTCTAAGCTACAAAGGGATCTTCCTCTATTAAAGTTGGTGTCTGCTAATGCTTATGACATCGTCCATGACATTATTACAAGACCTTCCTCTTATGGTAAGCTTTTGATCAATTTGCTCTCTGTTTTTGTTTTGGGAAGTGGCATCACTTCCATATTATCGTAATTATCCATATCGGTATGATGTTGATTATCCCACGTAGCAAATTTCTTCATCAATTATATATTGATGTTATAAACGTGGGCTTTTGACATTTTTTATCCAGGTGTTTGGTGGTAAAACCATTTTAATCTCTTATCTTATTAGTGAAGAGATTTTCATCTCCAGCTTGTAAAATAAATGAGAGGTCAATAATGTGTCAAATTAGTCTAACTAGTAAAAAAACAAAAAAAAATGAGAAAATTATGTTAAATAAAATAATAATTTCAATCATTCAAGCAGGTGTAATAGTTACCAGGCTTAAAATTCACATTATCACTTGTAATTATATGAAGACCTTTGATTTTCATGGGCTATATAATCGATAGTCTAAAAAAAAAAAAGGTCATATTAAACTAATCTTACTCGATCGACATTGAGCTGGCTTGACGCAATAATATGTCAGGTCAACTTTTATATTGTCAACTAGAAACTTTATGTTCAGATAGCTATGAGTTTAACAAAATTTTATATTTTCTTAATTATTTGTAAAAATAAGTAACACATGGCATTAAATATCTATGATTAGATTAAAAGGTAAGGAACCAAAAATTATTCATAATTTCTCTTGAAAATTATCAAGTATAGAAAGGCTTTTAAAAACGTGTGTGTGTGTGTGTGTGTATTGTAAAAGTATCTTCTACAGTAAGCATTAGCGTCATAATTTTCATCCTTATTATAAGTAAATGGAGAGTAACACAGTAGCCAAATAAGGGGGTAATTTTCTTTTTGGGCATTAAATTAGAGGGTATTCAGCTAGAAGAAACATGTGTTTAAACTTAGGTATAAATGCAATATTACTTTTTTAAGTTAGATATTTCAAGGTAGGGAAAAGTAGTCTGCTTATCCTTTTTTTTTTTTAGTCTTTGTTATATTTTGAATGTATTTATATTTCTTATTTGTATGTATTTTCCCTTTATGTCTATTATTTTCCTTAATTTATCTGATAACGTACATGTGGTTGGTATATATATGTGCCCTGAAATTGAATCCTAATTTCTAACCATCCACTTGAATAATAATAAAAGCGTCCATAAATACATACCTAACTTATATAATTAGATGTCACCATGACCCTGACTAATATTTATTGTATATGGGAACTAACTTGTCTTAGTTACATTAGCTTTTATTGTGACCAGATAGACTACATGAAAATATTTTCATATTTAATATAATAAAATTTAGAACAATTGAGACTTTTTATGAATTTTTCAGAGGCTTTTCAGCCCACTTCTAATAATTAAGTATACAAAATTTGAATTCCAAGTGATTCTTAAAAAAAAGTACTGAATTTTGTTTATTGACTTTAGTGCATATATATGCAAGGTGAAGAATTTTTATAACATTATATACATCACTATTATTTCTCTTATATCATGCCGTATTTTATTACAAAAGTTTATTTTCGTGATTTTTATTTATATAAATTCATGATAAAATGTAAATATAAAAAACAGGTTTAAATATGATTGCGTGAAAGTATATATCATTTCTATGCAAAAAAAAAATGTCAATCAGATTGAAAAGATGAAAACTGTATTAGTGTCAAAAATACAAAAAGTTATGATTTTATTACCATTTTATCTTGTTTGAAGTTTTTAAAAATCAAATTACTAATTGTATACATATACTAATTTCTTGGTCAAATTTAATTCCTTCATTAATCATTTTTATTTTTGCATTTACCCATGATAACCTCCAATTAATCCAAACTTTTCTGTATCATATGTTACTAGACTTTAGACTTCCACATTGATTGGGTACCCAATTTAACTTTTAAGAAAAATAAAATTTATTTACCTAAATTTATATATATTTTTAATTACAGTTTCTTCTTTAACTTGAAAAATATTACGTCTTCTTAATTTATATATTATATTATATTATAATAAATACTCATCGTCTAAATCAAACATTAAATCTAATATTTTTAAAATTACTGCATTTTACAAAATTTTTATATCATCTAACAAACTCAAAAATTTTACTATAATAAAACAACATATTATAATACTTTTTAAAATTAGGAGTTGAATTATAATTAGAGGGATACGTTAAGGTGAATAATTGATATCTCCCTAACTTTTATTAACTTCTAAATAATTTGAATTTAAATATTCATCAATTTTTACATAAAATAAAACTCAAAATTAACAACGATCAAGGCAACAAACAGTTGTGAAAATTTTGACCTAGTTCACAAAAGGTAGGCTCCATAGTTATTATTTTGTAATGCCCGAGCGAACTGGCGGAGGTGCCTTACCCTGTGCTGCCTGAACTCTCTGATGGCATGTGAACGCTAATCTGTTTGGATGTTGTGCTTTAAAGTAGCTAGTTGAAATTAATATTAATTAATGACCATTGGAGGGCCAGAACTGGTTTTTGCACGGACTCAACTTTTAGGTTTGCCTTTATTTCTGACCATTAATACTAAACTATGGCGGACCTAAACCCCAAGCCACAGGTGCAAGATATAAAACAAGGAAAAGCAAATATGCATGCTTTAGTTTACATGTTTGACTTTATTCGTACACTAATTTTAAGAGCCATTTATAATTTTCGTCATGATTAGATTAAATTATTTGTATATTAGTCTAGGAGTGTGAATGGAAGTATTAGTTTGATTTATCATAAAAGTATTTATTAGTATTATATCAATAGTAATTACATTGACTATTATTATAGATAAATCATATATATCATTTTTTCATATTAAGTTTAGATAGTTTTACATGTTTAAAAAAGAGATATTTATCAAAAACATACATTATTTTTTTTACATTCTTTACATAAAGCACCACAGAAAGAGTTATTTTACACGAGAAAAAATCCATTGTTGCAAATTACAAGAATATTAAGTTATTTGTGATTTTTAAAATTCTTTAGTTAGTTAATCCAACGGAGTATTTTGGGTTAGAGTATTTAAATTTTTTAAAATATTTTTACAAACCATTAGTACAATAGGACTAATTATTTTTTTGTTCTATTACGACAGAAAGAACCTTCCAATAATTGCCTACTTTAAACTTTAAGTTTGTGTCCTCACTTTAAAAATATAACTCGCTTACTATTATGTCAAATACTTGTTAGTAGTTAGAGTATTTAATTTTTATTAAATAGTCTGTAAAATTAATTTCTCCCTTCAAATTACTTTATCGAAACACAAAAATTTATTTGAAATTCCTTCATTTTGATATGGAAAATATTTTGTCCAAAAAATAATATATTAATTGGTTATCCGAGCAAAAGTTTGAGATGAGCTACGTACCTCTGCTGGAATATTGAATTATTTACAATTTTTAATTTATTTTTTTTAGCTATCCCAACGAAGTATTTTGTTTTACAATATATCAAATATTCTCTAAAATTGCTTTCCTATTTTAAATAACATCATCAGAACACACATAAGTTTATTTAAATTTTCTTCAATTAGATATGGAAAATATTTTATCCAAAAAGCAATATATTAACGATCATCGAATATTTGCAGGGTTTGAAGTTGTAGAGAAGGCATGTTGTTCCACTGGAACATTTGAGATGAGCTACCTCTGCAGTGACAAGAATCCACTAACATGCAAAGACGCCAACAAATATGTGTTTTGGGATGCCTTCCATCCCACAGAGAA
The DNA here is from genome assembly GCA_037074535.1 of Gleditsia sinensis. NCBI lineage: Eukaryota > Viridiplantae > Streptophyta > Magnoliopsida > Fabales > Fabaceae > Gleditsia > Gleditsia sinensis. The sequence goes on along the minus strand of CM073472.1, from coordinate 44,307,318 downwards.
AACAAACCGCATAGTCTCAAATTATTTAATTTCAAAGCTTCAAGCAGAATTTCGATGATCCAATATTGTTTTCCTTCTTTCTGCCATTTTCTGGGCTCTGCCGTATTCCAGTTAATTATGATGTAATCCTTGCATGCTGTAGAATTTTGGAGAGTGCCATTGTTTTTAGTTCATTTGGAAATTACGTGTTTAGGATTTGCGTTATCAGGTTAATTAAAATTAAAGTTTCTTTGTTTTTTGGCCGTCATTTGGTTTAGTTAGACTGGTATGATTAGGTGTCGTGTGAAGCCTAAGATTGTATATTTAATTTTCACTATCATTTTTTATGAATAAAATTAGTGTGGGTAAAAAGATAAGTTACTTTTAGAAATATTAAATACTAAAGTTAGTTATTGTTGATGGTTTCTAGGAGCCAGGGCTCTATCAGGAACTCTCATCGTGAAGTCAATCTCATGCTCCAAAAAGAAAAACAAGACTACGGTGAAAAATTCTTAGAACCCTACCCACGGAGAAGACCGCCCTATTTTACAATTTGTATTCGTGAGAATAAAAGTTTATCAAAAATAAAATTGTACCCCTTATAACAAATGTGGCAATGTTTTTTTTTTAAAAAAAATTTGGAAATGTTAAAAATTTAACTTCAACCAAACGCTACCTAAGTGCTTGGGGGGCAAAATGGTCAACTTAATCAATTTTTACATAGTACGGATACCATGTGCCATGCCCTTCAAGGATTGAACTTGTGGTATCATAGCTTTCTTATAATATTTTATAATTTTTAAATAATAATATTTTATTATAAATAAATATATTTTTAATTAAAATAATTTTTTTTATTTTTTTAAAAATAATTATACATACCTCTAATAAATTTTATTTTATTTTTAAAAATATTTTTTTATTATACATAAAAATATTTATTTTATAATTTGTTTTATTAAAATTTGTATCAAGAAAAGTTATGATTTAAGAGTGTAACTAAAGTTTTACAATAATATAAATTTTTAGAAAATTTTAAAATATTTTAAAATGAAAAATAATATTTATATGTATATGTATGTATGTATATGTATATATATATATATATATATATATATATATATATATATATATATATATATATATATATATCTCTCTCTCTCTCTCTTATTATTCAATTATTAAAAAATAATAATATTATTGAAAAAAAAAACAGAAAGAGGGCAAAGGAAACGGAAGAGCAGCTGGCATTCCCATTTTTTTTCTTTCTTCTTTCATTTTCTCTCTCTAAGCTCTACCTTCTCTCTAAGATTTTTTTTCTAATCTAGACATCTAATTAAAATACCGGAAGTACCGTTGGACTCGTAGAGACGAAAGTTTCAAAATTCACCGATCAATTTTATCGAAATTTCGCCAAAAAATTGTGAATAGTAACTTATAGGTAATTTTTTTAAAATGCTAAATTTTTTATGGTTTTTCAAGCTTTCAATTTAGGAGTTTTGTTAAGAATATAAAATATTAGTTGTATGATAAATTTCACGATCAAACAATGTGATTTAGTGCTGTAATTTTACAAATTGTTCTTCGATGAATAGTACCCAAACAGTGAGTGAACATTATTTTTCGGCCATGAACAGTAACCAGCGTTGACCAAACTCCAAGAGTCATTTTTTGTAAGTTTTTGAACTTTTCGGACACGTTTTTGAGTCCTACTTAGTCAAATGCGGATTAGAAAAATATATTTTGGAACTGTTTAACTTGGAGCCCTTACCCTGTGAGTAAATAATACTTACTATAACATAATTTTTAACTATTCATTTAATATATCCATATAAGACATTACTACTAATGTGAAACTCATTTTTATTTGTGAACATGTATTTCAAGGTATGACTCCTAGTTTAAATTATAGGAATGCAGGACAAGCATTATATATACTTTATTTCTACATTGATATTAATTTATATTGATTAAGAATACTAAAAAATTGTGTTGGGTCATGGTGATGTTTATATTTCACATGAATTGATAAATGATCTTATGAGACACATGTATGGGTCTATGAATATAAATGTATAAGTTAGGTTCTGATATAAAGAGAGTTCTTCAATATATGAAAAGATTTAAATTTATTTTAACTATTTTTTTTTCTGTTATTTATATGCATTCTTTGTTTCTTATAAGAGACACTTGACTTGACTTGGTGCATGATCTTTTAGTTATGTTTCAAAAATTATTTTAAAGACTTGATTTGTAATTATTAATTAAATTTATTAACATTAAATTATTACTTGTGAAAAAGAAAAAACTGTGTCCTGCTTGTCCTATTTTTGTTATGGTAAGGATTACCTACTCACCGAATTGTCAAATTCACTACATGATATTTCTATATTTTTCAGATAAGAATAAAGATTTTGGTCAGTCTCCTTCGGATAGTTGATCAGTTAGGCGACATATTTTCTAGGTGAACTTGATTTATTTTCAAGGCTCCCAACTTTTGGCTTATGTTGTATTTTGCACTCTAGAGTTACTCTATATATAACAGGCAAAATCTCAACTTCCATTTTGCATAGTATTTGTGTATATTTTGATATAATTGAAATTATATAGTTTAGAAAGTTAAACTCTCAAATGAATATGTAATTATGAGTTTGATTACAATCCATATTAATTTTTGAGAAATTCATTCATATGTATAAAGAAAGAGGCTTATGGGATGAGATTATTCTCAAAATCCGTGCTGGTTACATACTCCTAACTTGGGGTCGTGACACTTCCTTTTGGCTTTGGTGTGGCTATAAGTTGAAAATCAAATATTAAAAAAACTACAGTAAATAAGAAAGAATCTTAACTACAGATGGATTCTCAAACTTCTAACATCACCTCTTTTCGTCTTTCCTCATCATTTTCTCTACCTAAATCCTTATCCTTTTATATTCTTAAATCTTATTACATCTATTTTTAGTCTAAGGAACTCATATGTTCCAAAAGATGCAAAAGTCCAAGGAACTCAAGCACCTATTTTTAGTCCATATATATAATGTCTTTTCTAAATCAAGAAACATCAAGAATTTAATATGTATAAACAGACCTTCTTATGTTAAAGAATATATCCAGACAATTAGGATATATCAATGCTCACTTCCAGCTTCTTTAACTGAATAATATGTCACTCTTGAGATTCTTAAAGATTTTATTATTCGATAGAAAACTGAGGGATATACCCACTAGCATCTAAGAGCAACAAGGCTGATATTGACTCTCCATAGTAAACAAGGCTTATAGTCACATCACAAATTGCTCTTTTATATACAAGTTATCTCACTTATAAGCATGTTGTCATTAGTACAATCCTTACAAATCTCCATACTAGAAGCATAGTCTTGACATTTTATCCCAATTATACTGCCAGTCTCGATGATGGAATCCTTCCAAATCATTTTAAAGTTCAAATCCAAATCACAGGAGCACCACAAGTTAGTGATGCACTTTTAACTACTTTACATCACTAGATAATCTATCGTGTTCAAAATCTTTCACTAAATTTGTTTACAAGCCATTCTTTAGATGCTCTATTCATAGATGCTCATAAGAATATTGAGATTCCGATGATTGTGCAGATTGAACTAAATATTATATTTTAACTATCCTAGATATAGTAGACCACTAACCATGCATGCACGACATGCATTCTTTTAGAACGTGGATTTATCTAAAACTCACTAAACATTACTTGACTATTACAAATTCCATAAACCAGTAACTACATGAACTACGTACTAAGACCCGTGACACCTAACATTAATTCCTCCCTTAAACTGATTATCACTCAATAATCAATTTATGTTTGACTCGAAAACCATGCCTAACAACTCCCATAATTTTAGGAATGCATCAACCTAAAGAGATTTAGTCAAAAATCTGGCACTTGCTCTTGGGAGTGTTTATAGACAAGTTGCACCACTCCATCATTTGCAAGATCACGAAGAAAGTGAAAATGAACGTCAATATTTTACTCCTTCGATGCATTACTAGATTCTTAGATAACTTAATGGTGGAGATATCACAAAAAATAGCAGTGGATAAAGTTGAACTTGACCCAAACTTTCTAGTAATCGTCTCAGCCATATACATTGGCAAGCGCATGAAGCTACTGAAATGAGTTCTGTTTCTGTAGTGGACAACGTAACTGCAGTTGCTTCTTTGAGGACCAAGAGATGGCTCATTTATTGAGAACAAACATATGACCAGATGTGATTTAAGATCCCCAGCATAATCACTGTCTGTGAAGGCATACAAATTCACATTTCATTCCTTCATGTAGAGTATACCAAGATCTGAGGTTCCTTTTAAATACCGTAGAATGCTCTTTGTTGCATGAAGGTGAAGCTTGGTTGGGTTATCCATATACATACTAATCAAACTCACTACGAACATAATATCTGGGCGAGTTGTTATTAAGTACATTAAACTACCAATAAGTTGCTTATAAGAAGTGCCATTCTCCTTTGTGCCTTCTGGATCCTTCGTAAACTTTGAACCAGGAACAATAGTAGTCTTAACAAAATTGCATTCCTGCATTTAAAACTTTTCTAAAATATCACGAATGTATTTCTTTTGTCCAATGAAAATGTCATTAGAAAGTTGTAATACTTCAATGCTTAGGAAATAATGCATTTTGCCAAGATCCATCATATCAAACTCCATCATCATTGATTGTTTAAACTCATTGAACATGCAAATATCATTGCCTGTATACACAAGATCATCAACGTACAGGCTAAGTATTAAGATATTACCTTGGCTTTTGGTTTTGATGAACAAGGTATGCTCAGAAGGGCACTTAATGAACCCTTGTTGCACAAAGTAACCTTCAATTCTACTGTACCAAGCTCGAAAAGCTTGTTTGAGCCCATAAAGAGTTTTTTTCAGTCTATAGACTTTCTGTTCACTTCCATGCTGCATAAAATTAGGAGGCTGATCAATGTAGACATTCTCCTTTAGTTCACCATGCAAAAATGCATATTTGACGTCTAGTTGGTTAATCACCCATCTTCTTTGAGTTGTAAGAGCCAAAACTAACCGAATGGTGATCAATCAAGCTACCGGAGAAAACACTTCTTCATAGTCTATCCCATACTATTGAGAGTAGCCTTTAGCTACAAGACGTTCCTTGTATTTGTCAATTTCTCCATTCTCTTTGAACTTTGTTTTGAACACCCATTTAACTCCTATTTTCTTTGCATTGGGTGGTAAATTAGTCAGCTCCCATGTGTCATTCCTTTGAATGGCTTCTATCTCACGTGCCATTGCTTGTCTCAATCTTGCACTCTTCATAGCTTCATCATAAGTAATTGGATCATAGTATGCATATAAAGCCCAATAAGTAAGATCATCTTCTGAAAGTTTCTCTCGATTGTCATAACTTTCCATCCATAATGGTGCCTTTTGAATTCTTCCTTGATGAGCAGAGTTTCCTTCAAGTTTAGTTTTTGGAATATTAGTTTCCACATTACTGATGTCTTCACAATTTGAGGCATCTGTACTTTGTTTGTAACATCCCCGATTTTCTCTTATGTTACTAATTGAAATTTATTTCTTTCAGAGAAGAGAACGAATTTTAGATCTCATGGGAAGATTAACTTATTTGACTTAAGTCAAATAAGATAGTAAGAATGGTTAAAATGATATTTAATTTATAGAAAATAAGGGGATGTCAATAGTGTAATTATGGATGGTGGCAAGGGTATTTTGGAGATAAGGAGGTGGTAGGTAGAGGGTAAGAAGGGAAAAAACATAAAATAGAATTAAATAATAAAAGATAAGAAGGAGAAGGGGGAAGTGACGGAGGGGAAAAGAGAAGAAAAAAAAAGGAGAAGAAAAAAAGAAAGAAGAAAAAGAAAAGGGAAGAAGAGAAAATGGGAAGAAGAAGAAGAGAAAGAGGAAGAAGAGGAAGAGGAAGAGGAAGAAGAGAAAGAGGAAGGAGAAGGAGAAGGGAGAGGGAAGAGAAATCAAGAAATCAAGCACTGAATTTACTGGAATTTGAGGTAGGATTAACATCTTCTAATACATTTTTGTACAAAATTATATATACATTTTCAGATTTGTTTAGATATAATTTTGGATAACATGTGGTCTGGATATTTATATGAAATTTTGTTTTAGATGTTTGGACATGCATATGGGTGTATGGGATTATATAAAAGAAAATCAAAGGAGAAGATAAATTAAGCTTAATTTTGGAATAATTCGGGTAGCTTCAGTTTTTGGAATTTTGAGAAAATTTGGAAAGGATTTTAAAGAAATGGTCAACATATGAATTGTAGATATATATCTCACGGATCTATAGGCTTTAGAATTACTTGATTTGGAGACCATATGAGGGAGATATGATTGATTAATTGAGCAAATGTTGGAATTCAAGATAGTAAAAATAAGTGTTTTATTTTTAATTTTCTGGGAATAAACTGTAAAGAATTTGAAGAAATGATAAACATAGAAGTTGTAGATAATTGTCTTAGCGGTTTATAGGCTTTGAGATCACCTCAATCGGAATTCATATAAGGGAGATATGATTGATTAATTGAGCAAAGGTCGGAATTCAGGATAGTAAAATTAAGTGTTTTATTTTTAATTTTCTGGGAATAAACTGTAAATAATTTGAAGAAATTATAAACATAAAAGTTGTAGATAATTGTCTTAACTTTTTATAGGCTTTGAGATCACCTCAATCGGAATTCATATGAGGGAGATATGATTGAATAAGTGAAGAAATGTCACAGAACACGTCCAGGCCGTGTTCTGAGTTATTTCAACACAGGTAGGACGTGTTAGATGCTGGTTTATTATATTATTTTTTTCATTCTTTTTCTACCTAAAAATAGTTTTATTTGTTGAAATATTTTTAGAAGATAAATGTCCAAGAAAATTACCCTTTTCTTTATTTGATTCGAAATGTATTATATTGGACATTTAATATGTGATGAATAATTATTAATTGTTTGATATGAAAATTATGCATGTTATTTTATGAAAGAAATTGAATGGCAAGCGTAAAGCTCATGGCGAGTTGCTTGATAATTTTACATTCTATTTGATGAATATGCATTAATATATATATGTATTTATATGTATGAATGAATATCGACGGGTTGTATGGCTTGTGACGGTATCGAGTAGGGGACGCTTTATTAGCCTGAGTGAGTCAAGAGAGGGCCGCTCCAACCGGGTGTCAGTGGTAATGTGAGGAGGTAGGAGGGTGATCTACTCACATTCTCCGATCACTTATTGTGACTGTAGTTGATCGATCACTATGTATATAGCAAACGAGTAAATTAAAAGCCGTGATAGGGTTGAGCATTAGGAAAAAAAATGGACTTCTGGTGCATGAGTAGTATGATAATTATGCATAAACAAAAATTATGATTTTATCTCAAAATTTTGATATTTTTCTGTAGCTTATACAGCTAAACATAACTCCTGTTTTCTCATCATATTTTATTTATGTTAAGTCTACTGGGAACCTTTGTTCTCACTATTATTGTGGTGTTATGTTCAGATAGAAAGAAATGATATGCGACACAAAATGAAGTTACTGATGGTGATCTAGATGTCAACACCACCTCCTCACCCTTTGTATTTTAAGGGTGAAGTGCTGTATAAAGACTCTTATTTATGTACTGAAATGTTGTATTATATAAATATAACATGTGTGAGGTTTGTAATGTATATGTAAACATGTATATTGTGTTTGAAATGTTGTATTGAATAATTATAACATGTATGAGGTTTGTAATAAATATGTATATATATATATATATTGTGTTTATACATATGACGTATTTAACATGCGTAATGAAAAAAAAAACCCCCGGACGTTACATTGTTCAGTTTGTCACTGTCTTTTCTCCATTCAAGTTCAAATTGGCTTTGATTGAGATGTTCTTGCTCCCATAACCAAATACTATTCTCCTCAAACTTAACATCATGACTTATAATTATTTTCTGAGTGATTGGGTCATATAACCTATAGGCTTTAGATTCATCGTTTACCCCGAGCAAAATTTACTTTTTGCTTTTGTCATCTAATTTTGTCCTTGTATTATCTAGAACATGAACATAACCAATATAACCAAAAACTCTAAAATAACTAACCATAGATTTTTTTGTCACTCTAAGCTTCCTCTAGGGTTGAATTTTGAACTGCTAAGGTTGGACTCCTATTTATTATATGTATACTCCAATTAACTGCTTCGACCCAAAATGTCTTGGGTACATTATTTTCTTTCAACATACATTGAACTAAATTTATGATAGTTCGATTCTTTCGTTCTATAACACCATTTTGCTATGGACTATAAGCTACTGTGAGTTGTTTCTTGATGCCATGATCTTGACAAAATTTAATGAATTCTGATGAATTGAACTCACCGCCACGATTTGTTCTAAGAGACTAAATTTGTTCTTCCTTCTCAGTCTCTAATAAGATTGCTTGAATATGACAAAGGCTTCTGTTTTTTCAACAAGAAAGTATGCCCAAGTCTTTTGACTCATATCATCAATAAAAGATATCAAATAACATTTATTACCATTTAAGATTAGATTAATGTGTCCACATATGTCTACATGAACCAATTGAAGTGCCTTTGATGCTCTCCATGTACTATGTGTAGGAAAAGAATCTCGTTTCTACTTGCCTACCATGCAACTTTCGCATAAATTGTTTGGAGGTTTAATAGGTGGTAGTCCACATACCATATCATTTTCAAAGAGTTTTTAATCCCCCATAAATCAAATGATCATACCTTTGATGCCACAATGAAATTAAATCTTGCAAAGTAGTGTTGTGGCATATTTCATCTTTAGATTGTGGCTTCACTAAGAGATAGAACATGCGGTTGACTGACATGGTAGTCTCTCTGCTAGTAACCCATGCTCAGGATGGTACAATTTACAGGTATTTTATTTTATAACAATGGTGAGTCATTTCTCTTGAAATTGCTCAATATTGAGTAGGTTATTAGAAAGTTCTGGTACATAGAAAACTCTTGTAATAACATGAACAATGCCATTGATAAAAAATTTCACGTTACCTTTGCCCTTAACCTTCATACACGTGTTGTTTCCAAGCTTGACGATTCTCGAAAGCTTTCTTCTAGTGATGAAAATAATTTTTTCTTGCCACACATGTGGTTGCTACATTCGGAATCAAGAAACCAAATCTTGTCGTGGTTGGTACCATCATCATCTACTCGAGCTATAAGTAGCATTTCTTCATTTTTTTTAAGCATAATTTGCTTTGATATCAATCTCTTTCTTGGGGCATTTAAATTGAAAATGTCCATAATCATAGTAGTTATAGCATTCTACCCGAGATTTGTCAAAGTTTGTTCTCCCTCGACCTTATCCACGACCTCTGCCATGAGAATTTCCAATGCGACCATGTCTATATCCTTGTCTTTCTATGTGACCTTGGCATGTAACTTTGAGTGCTTGTTCTTCTGTGTTTACATGACTATTCATAAACTAACAAGCTGCTTTGTAATTCATCTATGGATAGAGAATCTAAATCATTTGATTCTTCTATGGAACATACCACATAATCGAAATTAGATGTCATAGAGCAAACAATTTTCTCTATCACAGCCACATTGTTCATCTTTTTACCATGGATCGTCTTCTTGTTGGCAATTGTGAGCATACAAGCAAAATAATCTGTAATTGATTCTCTATTTTTCATTTGAAGAACTTCCCATTCATTTCATAGTGCTTGTAATTGAACTCTTTTTACTCGTGTTATGCCTTGATACTTTTGCTTGAGAGAATCCTAAATATCTTTAACAATATCCTTGTTTAGGATTATCTCAAGAATTGGTCTATCAATAGCCTGAAACAGATAGTTTTTTACCTATAAATCCTTCAATTTCAAATTCTCAATAGCCTTCTTTTAGCCCTCCGTCATCGCAACATCTGGTGTTGCTACAGTGGGAATACCTTCTTTTATTAGACTCCAATATTTTTTACAGCGAAGAAAGTTTTCCATCATGGTCCAATGATCATAATGACCTGAGAGCTTCGGTATGGAAGGTTGCAAAAAATTATTGTTTGATGCCATGAAGTCTGCAGCTTCTCTCTCAACTCACCTAACTTTATGAAAGCTCTGATACTATAATGTTAAACTAAAACTAGAGATATTGCAAAAGTTAGGAGGAATCTTTTCACTTAATATTAAAATAATAAAAACCACTTTAAATAGTGATGTTACATAACATAAATTCAAAAAAAATCAAAACTAAATATTATATTTTAACTATCCTAGATATAGTGGATCACTGATCATGCATGCACGACATGAATTCTCTTAGAACGTGAATTTATCTAAAATTAACTAAATATTACATGATCATTATAGACTCTATGAACCAATAACTGCATGAACTACCAAGACCCACGACACTCAAGAAAGAGGATAACAAAATCCTAGAACCACAAAATCCACGAAGAAGAATAATATTCTTCGATTTAAGTTCACAGCTACACGAAAATAGAGAACTAACTTCATGATGACAATTTCAACTGTTAGAATTGACTATTTTGACACCGATTTGTTATTAATTCTTTCACAAAAGAACATAAAACATCATTTGTAATTGATGCCTTCGAAAAAAAAAAAAACTGGCGTCCAAGAGAAGAAGAGAAGATGGGAGAAACCATCGTTTAGAATTTTTAATTGTTACTTCTGCTTTTGTTTTTTTTTTTTGAAAATTTGAAGTGTTATTTTGATGATGTGTTAAAATATTCCACGTCTTATTTTGGTAAGAGAACTCATAGCAAAGATGTACGGAACTTGATGTAAGTTTTGTCCTATTTTTATCCCCTTGCTTGATTTTTTTTATTGTATATTAGCCGTTTATTATTTTATTAAATACTTTATTTTATTTTAATTCACACCATGTTTTCATTAAGCCAACCTGTATTAACTTGTTTATATGATAATCATTATCAGTCTCTTGTATCCTCTCTTCTTGCGCGTTGTGGGTACAACAAAATGAGGAGTTTCATAATGTCGTTGTGACCTTTTTTTTTTTTTCTTTTTTTTTTTCATTTTTTATATTATTATTTTGTCTAATGTTTTTGGGTTTGGTATTCTTTCTAGGTGACGACCTTATAGAATCTTCCATGCTTCTTCCCATAGATGGAAATGGTACATTTTTTTTAGTTTTACAATAACTAATTTTTGTATTATGAAATATAATGGTCAGGTTCATTTCGAATTTCATATTGTACTAAGCTGAATTCATATGCTTTTGATTAATGTCTATTAATGGCAATGTACTCAATATCTAGTTCTTTCGAATATTGATAACTTTTGTACTTTAGTGAGTATGATCATAATTAAAAGGTTTTATTTGTATCATTTTATTTATAAATTAGTCAATAATTTTTAGTGCAATAACTTAATCATTTCTAAATTTCTTCAACTAAAAATTGCATATTATATTACATTATATTATTTTTTTTATCAATTAAATTTATTAAAAATATAAATTTACAATATATATATATATATATATATATATATATATATATATATATATATATGTGTGTGTGTGTGTGTGTGTGTGTGTGTGTGTGTGTGTGTGATTAGATAACACTAAAAATATAATTAATAATTAATTGTAATGATTAATGATTAATTAATCATATATATATAAGCACACCAAACTTTCAATTATTAATTATAATTGTAATTATATATATAAGTACATAAGTTTGGACCTTAAATAAATACTTGATGTAAATAAAGATATTTTAGTTAATAAAATAAAGTATGAGTTAAATTGTAATATATGTTTTATTTTCAGAAAAAATTCATATTTATTTTAAAAATAAAAAAGTCATATAATAAAAATAATATAAAAAGATTAAAAGTGGAATTTACTCTCTCTTTTTTTTTTTTTACAGTCAGTCAGTGATTATGAGTTGAGATCACGCAAATTTTTTTTCCTCTTTGTTGATACTGTTTGAACTAAAGAAGTATAATGTATGCTATCACTTTAGATGGTAAAACATGGATGGTCTGATAATAATTTCTTTATAAATTAGTACTTGGTAGATACTTTTTTTTAGTATGAGATAGATGTTGACGTGCGTACGTAGAAGAAAAATGAAAAGGAAGCAAAAGACAGGAAATAAAAGTTTTTCTAACAAAAAAAAGAAAGCAATTCAAATAGTTAATTTACTCCGTTTTAATCTTTTTCATTATATTTATGATTAACATCATTTTTTAACAAATTCAAATATATCTAATTAGTCCATATATTTTATTGCTGTGTGTTTACGGACATTGTAGTCTCAATAAGCACTTGTTGTACTTTTAGTATTTTTTTTATTTAAAAAATTTTCATCTAAATAATCATAGTTATGATTTTTTTATTTGTTTGTCAAAGGAATGTATTTTATTCCTCAATAAAAGAGAGAGTCCCAAATATATAAAAAGATGACATCATAATATTTAAATAACACATAAAAAATGATTGAATCTAATTTGAATATATTTATAGCAGACTAACGTTCCATTTGTTATACGGAATTCAGGCGATGGAATGGAAATCCAATTTTCCATTCCATCAAATCACCGTGTTTGATAGGTAGATTGAGCTGTCCTATGGAATGGAGTGTAATCAGGTTAGGTAATACGCGTTCCCTCTGAAAAGCGAAGGAAAGCGAAAGAAAGGCGGAAGAAAGGCGAAATAACATATAAAAAATCGAAAATATCCTCATTTTTTTTTTCCGTTTACTCTTGCTTGCTTTTCTTCGGTCCCTGCAAACAACATTTCCAACTTTTTAGTGAAGCGTAAAGACTTTTTCCCTTTACAAATTATTTATGAAGACTTTCTTCATAAATAATAAATAATTAAAAACGTATTTAAAAATAAAAATAAAAATAAAATAAAATAAATAATTTCATATTTTTCTCTTTACAAATTATAAACTATTTATTATTAATAAATAAAATAAAAAATAATATTTAAATTATTTCTCAATTTTATTAATATTTTTTAAAAAAATATTATTAATTATTTTTAAATAATTTTTTAAAATTAAATAATATTATTTTATTATTTTTATATTTTAAGGGTATTTTTGTCTTTTTGTCAGCTTTTCATTCTATTCCATTCCATTGCGTACCAAATGTAATTTTTTTTACAACATTCCATTCCATTCTATTCTATTTCCAATTTTCTTTTCTATTCTTTTCCATTCTTTTTTTTTGCCACCAACCAAACGATATCTAAATGTCTCAGATTAAATTAAATATTTTATTATTTATTTTCTTAATTTGTTTGAACAATTTGCATAGAATTTTAGTCAATATTATTGAAATTTCTATTTTTCATAAAAATCAAATAATATAGCATATAAAATCTAATTTTTTAGTTATTGTATCTCTTTACTCTATATTAATCGAAAATCACTATGAAGCAAATGTGTTGGTGGAGTTCAAATTAATAGCTTTTGCAACTCTACTATATCTTCATATTAGAAGGTGAAAAATTATCTCTTCACTTACATCGCAATTTGGACATTTGGTGTATTCAAAATAATCATACTTAGGATCATAATTAAATTTTAGAGAGTATTTATTTCATAATAAACCTAATCTTATTAAAATTTATAGACATTAAATTTTTTTTTTTAAATATGTTATAAATTAACTTTTAACAAACTAATCACTCTTAAACAAATTATATTTTTAATCTTGGTTATTATGTTATTTCATAATTTGATTAGTTTATAACTTTTTATCATATGCTACTTTAAGTAGGGTATAACTTTTAACTAATAGTTTTTATAATTTTTTTTTATCTTTATTATTTTATTCAAATTTCAACACTATCCTATTCACAAGATGACACTATTTTTACTATGTTCAAACAATATTCAAAATTACATACCTTATGATAAACTTTCATATATTATTGATAGTGATACAAAAAATAAAAATTTAGAGATATCTACTAAGATAAAAGAGATTTACAATAATATTACTAATTTATTGTGGTACACTATATAATATGTTTATTTTGTATTTTTTTGAATTACATAATAAAGTGTAATTACTAACAAAAAATGATAAATTGTATATAAGTATATCTTTTTATGTCATTTTACATTTATCAGCTAATTTAATAGATAATTTTACCAAACACTTATAATTTAATAAATTAACTTAACAGTTTTTAGCTAATAATTTTCAGTTAAAAATTAATTTTTTTAACTTTCAGTTAATTTTTAAATTTTTAGTTAATTTATTAGTTATTTTTGTCAAACATAGCTTAAATGACTTTAGTTTGAGAATACATTTTTAAATTTTAATTTTTTATATTTTTGAAAATACATTTATTTTACTTTTTACTATTTTTTAATTGTACGAACTGTATCTTCGTTATTGAGTTTGAATTAATTGCAAAATTTTTCACTCCTACAGTACTAACAATTTAAAAAAAATGTAAATTTATCATTTTCAAAATTTTTAAAAATTCAAAAATTATTTTTTAAAAATAAAAATTAAAAGATCTTAAATTAAACATATTTTTATAGTCATTTTCTAAAAATAAAAATTGAAAACTCTAAACTAAACATTCTCTCAATTTTTTAAAATGTATTTTAAAATCATCTACAGAAAAATTTATTATTTTGACCCGTAAATTAATCCGAAGACTTCAAGGTTTCGTGAGACCTTTTTTTTTTCTTTGTTAATGTAATTCATCCCACATTAAAAAAATAATTAAGTGATATTTTTTATATGTTTAATTTAATAAAAATGTATATAGAAATAAATTTGTATACACTTCAATTGAGAATGACTACCCGTCTTGTCTCCCCCTATATAAACACTGCTTATCTGAATCCTCCGTAGTGAACTCCCCCTACATAAATCCTGCTAGAGATTCGAGCTTCGACAGAGCGAAGCGCTAGTCTCAGCAACTATTTGCATTTGTGAAAGCTGCTATAGACTGGTTTGTGATTAGTTTAAATACTTCAATTTAGGATTTTTACCTCACCTTCCTTAAACTATATGAATTATGTCGCTCTTTTTTCTATCAATTTTGCCTGGATTTCCTGTTTGGTTGTCAAAAACTTGACAATGGTAAGATTTTGTTGTTCCTTTGCTTTGAATCTGTGCTATAATTTAAGAAATTTAAAGAGATTATTCGGGTTTGACGAATAAGAGTTTTTAGTTGCCTCGGAAGAATAAGGCAAAAAAATGGTAAGCTTGATTTTCTTCTTGTGCTTTCAGTTGCTTTATTTTAGTCAATCTCAATCTTTCTCCTTCTTTTGCTTTTTTTTTCTTATTTTTCAGAGACAATATTCTTCAAAAGGTGTGAGATTGAGACCTGGTGTTTTTAAATTTAACATTCACCGGCAGAAGAATATGAGCATTGTTCCCAAAGAGAATATAGAGGTAATTGCTCAAAGTATTGGGATCAACAACTTGTCTCCTGATGTTGCCCTTTTTATGGCTCCTGACGTGGAATATCGCATCCGAGAGATTATGCAGGTGATTTTTAATTGACGTGGATCCCTGTGTGTCTTTGTTCAGACTTTGTTGCATATTTAAAGCTGTTGTTGATTCCTAACATTGGGTTTTAAATTGTGGTACTTGAGATAAGAAATGATTGTTGCATCTTTGTTACTGATTTCCATTGATTCAGAAGTGGAGCTTGAAAACTGGAATTTTTAATCCCCTACCTTCCTATATGTATCTGCTGCATTTATGATAGCCTTTTGTTACAAACTAGGTCAGAGACTCAGTGTTACTCTTCGATTTACATGTGTTTTTATTCCCTGACTTAAACTTCTGGAACAGATATCTCATATCTGTCTTGTTTTTTTGTTTTATATATAAATTGTTTAGAATATCCATACTGTATACTCTAATAAAATCAGGAAACAAATTTGGGCAAAATAAATCTTTAACTATAGAACATGCTGTGAGAGGCATATCCGTTTCCTTTTCTGTTGTTTTTTATTTATTTATTTTCTTTGGGTGTCTGAGGGGTGGGTGGGGGTGTTACATTTA
The DNA here is from genome assembly GCA_037074535.1 of Gleditsia sinensis. Classification (NCBI taxonomy): domain Eukaryota; kingdom Viridiplantae; phylum Streptophyta; class Magnoliopsida; order Fabales; family Fabaceae; genus Gleditsia; species Gleditsia sinensis. The sequence goes on along the minus strand of CM073472.1, from coordinate 44,291,252 downwards.
TGCTGACTAGAAATTCCTCCTAGCAGAGATGGTACATATTTTCGATGAAAATGTTTTGTTTTGAAGGAAGACCTTATCTCTAACATAGTTTATAGAAACTGCAGGAAGCAATCAAATGCATGTGTCATTCAAAGAGAACCACATTAACAGCAGATGACGTTGATGGTGCACTCAACTTGAGAAATGTAGAAGTAAGTACATGAGCTATTAAGTGGTTGGTTTGCATTGCAGTTTTCTCATTTTTCTCGTGTTGTGCTGGGAAATATTGATTATTTGTTTCCACAACTGATAGGGTTGTCAGAAAATTGTCTTTTCCAAATTCAATCATTGGTGTAGGGAGACAATGGAACTATGAAATGTTGTGTCTTGGATTGAATTTCATGAGCAGATCAGAAGTTAATATGTTTGCATGTGAGTCTACATGTTATTACTATAAGAAATTGAACCTTGCTCAACTGTGTTAATTCTAGATGCATTGCTTCCCAATTTATTTGTAGGATAAGTTCTTTCTTCTCCTTTAATTTATTTTAAAGGATAAATAATTTCAAGCAAGTTTCAACAGTATGTTTCAGTTTTATAAACAGCCTCTAACTTGAACCAATCCATCCTGTGGGGCATTTTAGAACACTTACATTATGCAAGAATAAGAAAAACCTATGGGTTTCTGATATACAATAAGTGATTGAGATATGTTCATTGTCTCATTGAATCAACCTTATTGCAGATTTCATTCTATGTCACTATAAAAATTAGCCAGCTTCAAAGATGAAAGATCTTGTCAAAATGTTCAAGCCCTTACGGAATTAGGAAGAAACAGAATCTGTCAGAATTGAAAGAAGACATGACATATATAGAAGAACAAGAATCATAGGAATGATTACTATATATCAAATGACCGAAAAGGCATAACTGTTTAATAATTGATTATGAATTTTGTGGGGATACTCATGCCCAGACCAAAAAAAATTTATTCTAAACAAAAGTGGGTGGTTATGTTAATACCTTGATTAAGAATTTTGTGGAATCATATTTTGATTCGTAGGTGCATCATATAACTGGGTAGCCTAGTCATATACTTGCAGAGTTCAAATTAAAAAAAATCTATATGTAAAGCTTGTAAAGTCAAATCACCTTAACTGTTTTCTATTGTTATCTTCTGTGGTTCTTTGTATATATATATTTTTAAATTAGACAGTTACTGTATTATTCTTAGAGTGACTGGCATGCCAGGAAATTATTGGAAAACATATGTTTATATTGCTTATCATATATGTACTGGCTGAAACTCCATAATTGCATATATTCAGATCTGTGCAACGATAATACTAAGTTCTCTAAATATATCATGGTAGTTCCTTGTTCTTTTCAAATAGTTTGATGCATCTGAGAGCCACTTATGTGGAAACTTTTGGAGATGTCTCTTCAGAGTTCAGACTGATTAGTATACCAAGAAGTTGGGGAACATATATATATATATAGGGTCTTTACAAAGCTATGACTAAGTTTAATGATTGGAATAGGTGACTACTTGCTATTTTCAAACAAATGGATGCATATGGGTGCTACTGCCACCATATGGAAACTTTTGCAGATGTCTCCTCAAATTGAACAATAGTGGTTTATTTGATCTTCAATCTAATTTTGACTTTTTATTTATTTATTATGCCAGCCAATATATGGATTTGCCTCTGGTGGTCCTTTACGGTTCAAAAGAGCTGTTGGACACAGAGATTTGTTTTATATAGATGACAAGGATGTAGACTTCAAAGATGTAAGGAATTACTTGATCCTTTTCCATCCAATTGCATTTATACTTGATAGGGTGTAGCACCATGATAAAGTTTTGGAACCTGTAAATTATAGGTTATTGAAGCTCCATTGCCAAAAGCACCCCTTGATACTGCAATTACTTGCCACTGGCTTGCTATTGAAGGTGTACAACCAGCTATTCCAGAAAATGCTCCGATACAAGGTCTTTCTCTAGATATAGATAGGTTTTTGTTTACAGATGAATTGCTTATTGTACAAAACATTAGATTAAGTTTTCTCTAATGTTTAGCTCATGAGGATATTAGGTGTGTTGGATAGTTGGATTGCATGATATTCTGATGATCATGTTAGCTTGTATAAGGCATACTGTTTATCATGATATTATCTTTGAAATTTTTAGGAGTTGTCAAATTAGAATGTGAGATGTGATTATTGAAGTGGTTTTAAATAAAAGTCTTGATTATGTCACACTTGTGTTTTAGTTTCACATGTTCTTTAGTTTGTGCCAAATAAAACTATCAATAAGTCCTTTGCATCTTCATGAAAAAAACTGTAACTAGAAATGTTAGACATGAAGTCAATGTAAATCCAAATAAATATTATGTACATATACATTTAGAAGTCATTTGGTACATTGATATCTTTCACTCCAAGGTAGTTCTGCTCGTGGATATAAGACATCGGGGTGTAAGATACCATGGTATTTAGGATTCCCATGTTAAATATAACTATCCAAAATTATCTCAAAAGGGATACAATAGGTATTTTTTTTGAAGTTGACAAAGCAGAAAATTCAGACATGTGAGATCCCTGTGATTTTTGGGTGGCATGAGATATGGCAAAATGGTGGCATCCTATGCCTCTGTGTATCTTGGAACATATGGACCAAATGCAGACATCTTTGATGCCTAAATGAAGATGGCAGTGCACCAAATCCAAATGCCTTCATGGAGATTTTCATTAATACAGCTTCTGTTTTACTTATACTAACTTTTGCTCCCTTTCTCCTTTCAAGAATATTTTTACCCTATAGCTTTGGTCTAACGTCCAGATTGTTTGCAATTTTTTTGTAGTAATTTCAGCTCCTTCTGATGGCAAAATGTACGAACAGAAAGATGATAGCCTTCCTGTTGACATCAAATTACCTGTTAAGCATGTATTATCTAGGGAGCTTCAGGTATCATATTTACATAAGCAATTATGATCTGTCTTATTTCTCATACTATAGTTTATTTACATTGGTTCTATTTTCTTTTCAGCTTTACTTTGATAAAGTCACTGAACTCACTCTGAATAAGTCTGATTCAGTTCTCTTTAAAGAAGCATTAGTTAGTTTGGCCACTGATTCGGGACTTCATCCATTGGTTCCTTATTTCACATGTTTTATAGCTGACGAGGTAATATTGACTTATAATCATGTTTGCTTATAAGAAGGAATTCACTGTCCCTATTTGTTGCTCATTAGAACTGTATGTTTCTCAATGTGTGTCAGGTTTCTCGTGGTTTGAGTGACTATGCTCTTCTATTTGCCTTGATGAGAGTTGTTAGCAGCCTTCTCCAAAACCCTCATATCCAAATTGAACCTTATGTAAGTTGACCTTGTGTTGATTTAGGTATATTTGTTTGTATTCTTGCTCAGACTCACTCAATCATGCATAAGCTCAGCATTAAGTTGTAAATATCTTAACTTAATATCTATTTCATTCACCATTCACAATTTGGAGTTTCTGTTGTCTCTGTTTAATTACAGCAGAATGTTGAGGTGTTAAAGATGACCTTTCTTTATGTGGTCCAACATAAAAATGGCCTTAATAATATTTTTCCCTTAATGACGACAATGAATTATTTTATCTCTTTCTTTTGTTATATATAATTGTAGTGATGATGTATGTGTATCTCTGGATAAAAATAAAGTAGAGTAGTGAAATGCAATAGGTGCATGAGAGCCACCGTTATACCTTAGATAACTTACGATTGTACCAGCGACCAGACTCACTTCAGGAATTTGATTATTCACATATCTGTTTTGCTCACATTTACTGTTAAGCCCTAGTTTTAAATAAATATCTTTTGTGCGACCTTGTGTTGTTATTTACTGTGCTGTTACTGCACTTGGGCTTTAAAATAATTTCCACTTCTTGATTGACAACATTTATACATAGAAAATTGAATGCTTTGGCATAGTAAACTTAATCTATTGCACCTGATGGTTCGGTACTGATATTGTCCATTTTGCTGGTTAGAAAAAGAAATATTATTGGAAAGAAGAGAAGAATATAACTAGGAGGAGGATAAGATATCGTCAAAAACAAAAGAACAACAACTCAAAACAAAAACAAGGTAACAGAGACCCTCTAAAACTTATGAGTGCAAAAGATCTGTTCAATCTCTTTGCATATCTTTAAAGTGATTCATTGAAAAAATCCTTGAGCTGAACACCAAAGGGAGGCCATATACATAACTTTTATTCCATAACACATCCAAAGGAGAAGATAAGCCTTTAAATATGTGAGTGTTCCTCTCCAACCAAACAAACCAAAGAATCCATAAACAGTGCATTGCCACAAAGCTTTATTGTCCTTTTTAGTACCAAAACCTTTAAAATGAGTTAAAAGAAACTGTTCCAAAGTACTAGGGACACACCCAACTCTCACCAGTAATACCAAAGTTTATTCCACAGATAATGCATTGTTGGACAATGAAGAAATAGATGAGCCACAATTTCTAAACTTGATCTGCACATCATACATATGTCAGGAGATAGAGCCATGTTAGGTCAATGCACACGCAACATGTCATTTGTGATTATCCTTTTTGAGTAATGTAGTCCAAACAAAAGATTTGACTTTAGAAGGAAATTTAGACTGGAAAATTGACTTATCAAGAAGAAATCATTCCCTAGTGGGGAATGAGATTGGAATTGGAAATAAGATTTACAAGAAAAAATGGCAGAAGGATCCAAATTCCAAACACTCAAATCTTGACTAGAAGAAAAAGGAGCACAATCAAAGGGACTGAAGCTCACTACTTTTCTATCATTCAAGTTTATGAAAAAATGAAAATTCCAAGAACAGTTAGAATTTTGCACATTATGAAAGTTAGATATGGGAGAATTATGCAAAGTAGAAAGTCGAAAAAAATGAGGAAAAGCTTTCAATGAAAGGAACATTTCCCGTCCATGTATCTTCCCAAAATCTTATTTTTGAGCCATCATCCAATTTCAAAGAAACCAATGGCACACATGATGAATACCCTCGTGAAATAAATTTCCAAGGATTTGCAGGAGTCACATTCACTGCAGCATTGGCATCCCACCCATTTGAATTTAACCCATATTTGCTTTGAATAACCTTATGCCATAAAGCATTCACTTCCAAAGAAAAATGCCATAACCATTTAGTTGACAAGGCAATATTTGTGGGGACCATATTTCCAAGACCTAAGCCTCCTTCATTCTTAGGTCTACAACACACTTCCCAACTAACAAGATGAACTCTATTATCCTATCTTGCACCTAACCAAAGAAAATTCCTAATAATCCTCTCAATCTTATGGGCTACACCTGCAGGGACTTTAAAAAGAGACATGTAGTAAACGGGTATGTTGGATAAACACAGATATTGTCCTTTTTAATTTTTTACTCCTATTTCATTATATCATTATGTCATTGTTTTCTTGTGTTTTAACCATAACTGGCTGAATATAGTAGTATATTATATATCACATTATTGTTAGCACATGTTTAAAGCAAAGATATGTCTTTTCTGGACTTTTTTTAATTTTTTTAATTCCACATTTCGAATTTCTATCATATTTGGAATTTTGGGATATTGTGGCAAGGATTAGGATAAGTATTGTCAAGAACTATTTCAACTAAAAAAATTTAGATGTTGAGTCAATGTTTATGAATAATTTTATTATAATATCTATCACGTCCTCTCACACAAAAGGCTTTTTGCACTTGAATTGTGAACAAAATACAGGCCCAACATATCTTGTGTTGAAATTTATTATTATTATTTTTTTAAATTAAGAGAATAGGGGTTGGCAAAGATCAAACTTTTGACCATTTAGTCATAGAGGCTTCGATACCATGTAAAAAATTATTTCAATGCAAACACATATAGTTTCATGAATAGTATTATTATAATATCTAATAGATACTTAGCAGTTTGCTTGAGGTTTTATCACATATGAATGAATTAATATGAAAAAGCATAATTTTTTCTTTTTTCCCTCCTTCCACCTCGGTCAGCTACACCAGTTGATGCCATCTGTTGTGACCTGCCTTGTCGCCAAAAGGTTGGGCGGTCGGCTGGCAGATGACCATTGGGAACTTCGAGACTTTACTGCAAACCTTGTTGCCTCAATATGCAAAAGGTAAGACATCCTTATTCCGTTTGGTTATACATTGTACAATATGCATCTAGAAAAATAGAAGCAGATATTCGTTTTCCCTTTTTCAATAACAGAAATGGAAGTAGATCTTCTATGATATTTCTTTTGGCATCCACTTAATTTGTTGGAATTCTTGCTGCCTCTCTTTCTTCGGTTCTGTAGTAGTGAACAAAAATATTTTACTGTGCTTTTTCTTACTTGATGCATGCATAATGCACTCTTATTTTGGAGATCCAGTGCAAAGGCACACTTCAATGTTGTGTAAAGTTCTGCTGAATTTGTATGAAAGCTTATTGCTTTCTTTTGAATCGTTAAACAATGTCATCGACTTTTCAGATCATAGCTTTGTAGATTTTATTTTTAATGAAGTTTAACTTGCAGTGGTATGTCAAACGTATTATTGTTAACTAGAAAACTACAGTGACACTGGCACTCAAAGACTTTAGGTATCTTCCCCAGTTTGAAATTGTTTGAAGTCAAATTTGAGATCAGATCTGATTTTTTTTACCAGCTATATGTCATCTTTTCTGCTTATTAAAGTGGGTGCTCTGATCTTTACCTATAAAAAAAGTGGGTGCTCTTATACTATTTTTTCTCTGCATTTATAAAGGAATATTTGGATTTGAAGCATGTTGGGAACTTTTGGACTGCATTGCAAATTTTGTCTTGCTTTAAATATTTGTGTTATGCAGATTTGGACATGTTTATAGTAATCTTCAGTCTCGCCTGACAAAAACATTGCTGAATGCTTTCTTGGATCCAAAGAAGGCAATGACACAACACTATGGTGCAATTCAAGGGCTTGCAGCTCTGGGACCCAATGTGGTATGTTCTTTTCCATGATTCTAGCAGTTATGGAAGGTCTTAAAGACTGAAAAGGAAAAGAAAACTGAAATACATTTAATTGTTATATATATATATATAAAATAATAATAAATATACATTTATAGCTAGGCTGGAAAGTGAATCTGCTGTGTATTCAACATTCCTAAAATTTCTTGCCTGTCATCTGAAATAGCCGATGAAAATGCTTTTTTGAAACACCAGGTCAGATGACATTGTTTTAGAGGAAAGGTAAGGGAGAAGAGAATCTAGGTTTGTTGTTTGCTGAATCAAAAATTTGATCCCTAAGGTTTGACCCATTTGTCAATTAATCATGGATTTGGAAATTGGTTAATTTGATACTCAAGGTTTGAATTTCCTTTCAGTTTTGTTCCAAAATCTACTTTTGTTACTTAAGAAGACAAATTCCTAATGTACTCATTGTATATACTAGCAAGAATAAGTCAGTAATAAATTTATTTTCTCCATCAGAAATAGAGTTGAGGATGAAATTGAATAGAAATGTGAATCTTAAGGATAAAATTGGCTAATTTCAAAGTTTAAGGATTACGTGGACAAAGGATCGAGTTTAAGGTCCTAATCAAATTTTTGCCTTATTTTTCTCTGAAGAAAATTGATTTGACTTATTGTTACTTCCTTTTTATATATTATCCCATTTGAGGGGTAGGGTTTTAAATTTTAAATTTCCTCATTCTTCCTTCTAAAGTTATTTGTTCATATCTGCAACAAGTTTTGTATAAATGACCACATCATATCTGTCTGTGAATTGCAGTAGGTACTCATATCTTTTTTTCCCTAGTCACATCACAAATAAGTAATTCTTGAGGAGCAGTACTGTAATTATATGGTTATTATTTTAGCTTTTGTCTGTCAATTTCTTCTGTTGCAGTAAACTTTGAATTGGGCATCAAGCTGCTTACTTACGTAAAAACTTAAAAAAAATTCTTTCAAGAATTATTTTTATTTTTTGTTTCCTTATAATTTTTGTTTCTTTTTCTCTTTCCAGTTGATCAATATATTTCTTAGTACGTGATATTTATGTTTGACTTAAGTTTTAGGTGATATTAATATCTGTTTGAGATATTGTAATGCACATCCTTACTCTGAAAGTAGGTTCGCCTTCTTGTACTGCCAAATCTTGAACCATATATGCGACTTCTTGAACCAGAGATGCTTCTTGAGAAGCAGAAAAATGAAATGAAGAGGCATGAAGCTAGGCGTGTCTATGGAGCCTTGTTGGTAAGATTTTAAGTACAGATACTGAAAAGCAAAAAGTGGTTGCTTAATGAGTGAAAAGCATTTATCTCAGTATAATATGGTTGGTAAAATGAATGTATGTATTCTTCAGCGTGCTGCAGGTCGGTGTATATATGAACGACTGAAGATGTTCCCCATATTTCCATCACCTTTTCCTCATGCTGTGTGGAAGAACAGCGCAAGAGTCATTACTGCTTCATCTTGTGAGCAGCTTACTTTTTGCTTTGAGACAGTACTGGTCAGTCTTACAAATAATTGAGGGTAGCATAACATTTGAAACTGCTCATCCAAGTTCCCACCGCAGAAATAGATCTGCATTTCAACCTTAACAGCTTAGTGAATGAAGGAGTAAGCATTTGTTGTGAACTGGATTTAAGTCTGGCCATAACTTTACTTAATTACGACACACACCAGATTATGAATTCATTTTTTAAAACTAGAAATTCCCATTTTGAAGATTAAGGGTGATTTTAGAATTGAATATGTTTAATTGAAAGGTATTGTTTTTTAGATAGATTTATAAATTAAGAATATCCCAATGTAATTAAATGTATGTTTATGAGTTGCAAAATCCCTGCATCTTATGAAAATAGAAGTTGTTAAGTGTAACCTTTTTTTTTAGGGAAATGTGTGCTTACATGGGGCAGAGATTTTCTTGTATTATCTTCAGTGTAACCTCTCTAAATTAATGCATAATGATATTTGTTATCCTATAGAATCTTTTCTTATCTCATTTACAATAGAACGTTTTGGTGACGTTTGATCTATGTAGCTAACTCTTGAAAAATGTTTAGTTAGTTTGTTTGTTTTTGTATAGAATCTTTTCTTATATCCAATAGAATAAGAAGAGAAATAAGAAAAGCCTTTTATCATATTGTGAACGGATCAACTAGCCATTTGACCTGGGGCTAGCTGGTGAACTAGTTAGCTGGTAGCCAAGTTTCTTCATTATGATATTTGCTAAGCTGCATTTATTTGTCCTCAGTGCAATAGCGTAATGGTCAATTATAACTTAATTTTTTTTTAGTTGCTAACTTTTTAAATACCTATTGTTAACTGATATAATTGTTACTTAACTGATGGTGCTGATTTTATCTGTATTTATGGTGGTTTGAAATGGTCCTGACGCAGAAAGATAAGGAAGAATTATTGTTTTATTATTTAAAATAAATTTATAATTAAATAATTAGGGGTAATTTTAGGTTAATAGTAATTATCAATAAAGGCATTCAAGCCTAGGGAATTATTATGCCTTTAGTATTAGGATTAGTTATTCGTATTATTTTATTAAGATTAAGAGTTATATTTCATTGTTTTATGAAGATTAGAATTTCTTATTTCAATTGTCTATAATTTTTACTTCAGGGAAATAGATTGATTAATGATTACCCCTTTCTTATGATAAATTAATATATTGAGATATCCGAGTTTTGAGAAATTGTGACATCGATTTGTCTTCTCATCACAGCATGACATCTAAGTTATTCTCCTTGCTTTGTCTTCTCATCACAGCATGACATCGATTTGTCTATGCAACCGTTGAGCCTTCAACCTTGCCTTCTTGACTGCTTGTCTTTGACCTGCTTATGTAACCGTCAGCCTTTAAACTTTGTGATTTTTCTTTGGTTTTGTCTTCTCGTTCCACATCAGGTCAACTGACTTTCATGAGTTTGATAACAGTGTCGGCTACATGATTTTATGTGATATATTTATTTATAATTTGAGGTTCACTCCTTTCCATAATTGATTACCTAGGTAAACGTAAGGCAAGCTTGGAACAATTTGAACAGCAGCCATCTTTGAAGAAAATCACAACTGATGGCGACCCTGGTGTAGCTCTGACAAATTCCTCACCATCTGATAGGCAAGGGTCAGGGATGGCTGATTCAATCATGGGCCCATCAACATCTTCTGGACAGATGACTGATGAGGCCACTTCAGATATTGGAGTTAAAATTGACAAGCGCAGAAATCAGGCACCAAAAACATCTGCTGCCCTTGCCCAGATTTGGAAGGATGAACTGAATTCTGGACGTATCCTGGTATCACTACATGATCTGTTTGGTGAAGCAATTCTCTCCTTCGTTCCAGCTCCTGAGATGTATCTGTTCTTGTAATTTGCAGGAAGTTTATATGATTTTGTTGTTTATGAATAGGACATGGATTGCCAATAGAATGATATTGATTTCATGAACAAACTGGCATTACTTTTTGGTTCACCCGTTTCAACCCTTTCAAGACAGTTACCCTGTTGTCCCATGATTGGAAATTCCATTAGTTACCAAATTGTGTTATGAACTGATAATCAGCATAGTCTCAGACATGAGCTATGCCATTCTCTTTATTAACAGGGCATTTTATTTGTTTTCACCAGGAAAGTAAATATAATTTACAAGTTTGTAATTTAAATGGTAAGTAAATTTGAGTTAATAGTTGAGGAGTCTTTACAATGTTACATAATTGAGTTTGTTAAAAAAAAAAATTATGTGAAGAAGGTTAGCTTCAATTTTTTGAGAAAAGAACGAAAGAATATTCATGTTAAAACAGTATAGTAAAAAAAAGAAGTAAATATAGCTAGGGTACGGCCTAGGAATTGTCCTGCGTGGCAGAGGGGGCTTTGTTTGATGTGGGAATAGAAGTGGTAATAGATTTTATTGCAAATTTATTATTTATACTATATATTTAATATATATTCATTTTATGAATTATATTTAAGATTACATTATTTTAATTTTTAAGGTTGTATTTAAACTCTAAATTTTTTTACAAATTTAAGATAATATTTTTGCAGGGAATGGGAGCCAAGGAAATCAGTCCCCTCTTGCAACAAATGGAGATGGGGACGGTAAAGCATCGCCTTGACTTTGCTCCATTTTCTTCCCTAAATAATAAATCTAGCCAGACGTTGCAGTAACATTAGTTAGTTTTGAATAAAACAGGATTAAGTAAAACTGGCTTGGCTTAGCTTTCTAGCTTGACTTCTGTTAATTTTAAAGTAATATAAAGCCTGAAAGTTGGCCTGTAATTATGTTTAGAATTAAGTAGCCGTTACCAGTGTAAGGCAGAGACCTCCGGAGTTTTTTTTGTGTGGTTATAGATAATTTGACGTTAGACCGGTTCATAACTCTGAACCAACGCCACCTTCCATTTGACGTAAGTCTTGCGTTTCGAGCAGAGTTATCTAAGTTCAAATCTGATGGGAGTTAAATTAAAAAGAAAAAAAGAATTAAGCAATTGTTTAACCGGAAAGAGCAATAACAGACCAAATTTTTACCATTACGAGTGATCAAATTGTAAAAATGACAAAATAGGGCCATAGCAGAAGAATAAATACATTGCAGCACATCCAAAATTTGTAAATAATTAAAGCCTAAATAGACTAGTACTCAAGCTACCACTTTATCAGACTCTCTTTCAACAGCTTTCTTCAGGATGCTGTCTTCCTCCAAAGCCATCTGGATGGGCAAGAAGCCCATTCCATCTGCCATGGCAAGCATCATCTGCTTAGTTTCCTTCTTGAACTCTTCCAGATCAACTTCCCCATTCAAGTTGTGATCGAACTGCAAGAACAAGGATTCATAAACATGAGCAAGCTCATCTGGATCAGGCTCCACATCAACACCAAAATGAGTCTCCAAGACCCTCAGACTCTGCAGCTCCTTCAGCATCTCTGCATAGGAGAGAAGACCATCATTGTCTGTGTCAAGGTGAGTGAACGTATCATATACTGAGATACTGAAGGCTTCCTCATCCTCAAGGAAATTAACAATGGTGGCACCATCCAATATTTCTACACTCATCTTCGTGAGGCTCAAATGCTCGATGAAAGGTGTATTTGAATTTGCTTACTGTGGGAGAGGGCTTCAAATGTGAAGTGTTTTGAAGAAAAGAGTTGGCTTGTTCCTGGTATTTATAGCCAAATAATAAATAAATTCTTACTCAAATTTGATCCAAAAAAATTAATAAATTAAGTTGGAATAAATATATAAGTATATTAAAAGTGAATATTGATACCAACTCTAGTTAGTTTAATTAATAAGGATTGAAATATCTTATTTATATAAGTATTGCTTTAAACATTTACTAAAATTTGTAACGTAGTTTTAACTTTAAAATAAGATAATTTTAAATTTTTTTTATACAAAAAAAATCAAATATTAATAAAATATATATTTAATATATTTATATATTTATTTATAATTAACTTGATTTATTCTTTTTAAAAACTAAATCCAGGGTACCAAAGAATAACCGGCAGTGGAACCTTTTTTCATTCTTGTGTCCGTTGTTTAACTTTATTTATTATTAGGCACACCGACCATAGTGTATGCTGTACAAAAAAAATCAAATATTAATAAAATATATTATCTGATAGCAAATTCGATAGAAAAACAAATAATATATGTAACACCCCCAATTTATGTTATGTAAAATAAATATATTTTTTTTCGCAATCAAATATTCTCCATAAAGATGCATAATTCAATTCTCTGTTATTTCTCTCGTTTATACACAATATATAGACCAAGTCTATAAATATATAAGTACAGCAAAAACAAAGATCCTACCTATAGTGTTCAGAGCAATCTAGAATACAAACACAGTATAATTCAAAAATCGTGAGTTTTGGAAGCAACGTAAACTCACCCACAGAATATGTCACCTAACTGATCACCTATTTACAGGATCAGACTCTGTATTCTCATATAAAAAATGTAGAAACATCGTGTAGTGAATTTGACAACTTAGTGAGTAAATAATTCCTTTTATGACCTCTTAAATCAGCATATAAATGTACTTATATTTTAAAATGTGTCACATAGAAAATACAGTTCAGAAGTACATTCATATGAGACCGTATTTTAGATATTCTCAAATCAAAGGATATTCAGATATCTAAAACCATATGTTGCACGGTATAATCATTAAATAAATGTTGTTATGTTCAGCTGTATAAATTATAGTAAAATATTAAGATTTGAAGATAAAATCATTACTTTTAATGCACCTGCCTTACTCGGCAATCTGATCAATGCAATGAAAACATAATTCATTTGTTATACGCATAGTGACATCGACTACAGTCACAATAAGTGAACAGAGAATGTGAGTACATCACCCTCCTATCCTCCCACATTACCACTGTCACCCGGTTGGAGCGGCCCTCCCCCGGTTCACTTAGGCTAATAGGGCGTCCCCTATTTGGTACTGTCACAAGCCGTACAACCAGCCGATATTCATCTATACATATAAATACATGTAAAATTATCAAGCAACTCGCCATGAGCTTTACGCTTGTCATATTTATCAAGCAACTTGACATGATCTTTACGCTTATCATTCAATCTCATTATAATATGACATACATCATTTTCGCAAGTATATAGCTTTTAAATCAATGCATCGTGCACATAATATTCACTTTATCAAATAATAAATATATTTAGAACTACATATTCAATGAGTTCCAAAATTTATTTCTAAAATCATACTCTTCTTGAACTATGCGCCAGTTCGTAAGCAAAATAAATATTTTAACACATTTCAGAAGTTTATGATAGCATAAATAATTGTAAACAAAAAAAATTATACATTTATAGTTTAAGAAGAGTATGAGGTAAGTCATAGAAAGAAGTATCTACTCACAGGGTAGGGCTTTTGGTTGGACAGCCCTAAAATGTACTTTTCTAATCCGAATTTGACCAATTAAACCTCAAAAACATGTTCGGAGGGTCTAAAGATTTAAAAAATGACTTCGGGAGCTTGGTCACTATTTATCGCCGAAAAATACTATTCACCAAGAATAAAAAGTTGTCAGATAGATGAAAAATTTCATATCTTAAAGTTTATCTAACTCCTGAATCCATCTACGGTGTCAGATTTCCAATTTGAGGTCTTTAAGTAAGAGTTTCAGAGTTTACCTTTTTCTGAAATTTTCTACTTCCGATCTGCAACGATTCAATGGCTGATTTCAGAAATTGTTCACTCAAAATCGTAGTACTCTCCGTTCTGAATCCATTGGTACTATTAGTTTTGAGATTGGAGGCCTATAGACACTCCATATCTAGAGAGAAAATATAGAGGTACTATTCACACTATTTCACTATTCATCGATTTCTCTACGTTCTTTATTTTCGTCTCCCACTTCCCCTCTTTCTTTATTTTTATAATAATAATAATAATTATTATTTAATAATTAAATAATAAAATTTTATTTAATATTTATTCATATAAATACCGTTTTTCATCCTAAAATATCTTAAATTTTTTTAAAAATTTACATTCTCATAAACATTTAGTTAAACTCTTAAATAATGACTTTTTTTGATAAAAATTTTAATAAAAAATTACAAAATAAATATTTTTAATACATAATAAAAGGAAGAATATTTTTAAAAAATATAACAAAAATTTATTAAAGGCCAATATAATTATTTCAAGCAAAACAATAATTACTTTAATTAAAAATATACTTGCTTTTAGCAGAACATAATTATTTTTAAATAAATAAAAATATATTTATTTATAGCAAAATGTTATTATTTAAAAATAAAAATTACGGGATGTTACATTCTTCTCCCCTTAAGAAATTCGGTCTCCGAATTTCAGCCCATCCTACCACATGTAGGGAATGAAATCAAGGCATAATTCGGAGTTACCAACTTTATTACTCAAATAATTAAGGATATCTTTTTTATATAACATCTTTACTTTTTAAAATGTCTCTTTACTTGAGTGATTTTTCCATATAACTTAATCATAGGGATTTCTTTTATCCATAAGTTCTTCACTTGTCGATCAATAATAAATATCAATTGTACCCATAGTTAAGCCAAATTTTTGTCCAATTGAATTTTTTGAAATTAGGTAACATAAGAAGAATCTAATATGTACTTCTTTCCAAACCTCATTACCTCTTTCATTGGTGATTCCTTCAAAAATATGTGGTCACCAACTGATAATTTCTAGTGTTCAACTTGTATGATTCCTTTAGACTTTTAGCCTGTATTGAATTATTTGTATTCATTTTCTAATCAATTTCACTTTATATCCTCAAACTTGCATGGATATATCTATGGATCGATATTAGAAAACATACTCATAAAAGAACATATTCACATCCATGTTGGGGTAACTATCTTTTCTTATTTCAGACTTCTATCAAGTCATCTTTGATTCTCACATGTCAACATCATCCCATGAATAGAATAATTTGAATTTATCATCTATTTTTATCCTAAAATCTATTAATCAATATGTTAAACATACGTAGCAATAAATCCACCAATCCTTTTTAATGTTTATGTACCATTGGCACATGTCTAACAATTCTAACTTACCTCTTCACAATAACTCTATATCCTTTTATTAACAACAATAAATTCATTATAAAAAATATCAAACATTTCTTCTATCATATCTAAAAGTACCTCATTTTAGCTTATATCAATTTCGTTTAATTCAACCAATCATTTCAAGAAGAATTTTCCCAACAATTACTCTTACATGAATTCTCAATTTCAACATACTTCACATCCTAGATACTAGACTCAATTTAGCATAATATAAACCTTTAACACAAATATCTTAATCACTTACATTATTTTCGGACATGATTCTAATAGTATTTTCCATATTTCCAAATTAAGAGTTCAAAAATTAATTTAAATCCTACTTCCCATATTTTATGCCTCAAGAATTTCAACACCACTAATTCTCTGGATTACATTCGTCAAAACATCATAAAGTCATCATCCGTCCATTTCTTTCAAAATTTTCATTACTTTAACCTACTAACAACTTGGACATCATAATAATTGAGTTTCAAAGAAAATAAATTAAATTTTCTTGTAATGAGGGAAAAGAACTTTGCATTTAATGTCAAACATTAATAAGGGAGAATGCAGTAGAACAGACGAAAAGCATAATAAAAAATGGTGCCAAAATAGAAAGTCAAAAGTTTGGACAAAATATTGGAGAGATTTAAATTCGGTGGCCGTAATTCTTGAAAATCTGTAAATAAAAATCTAACTGTTATATCGGCAAAAATCGGTGGCCGCAAGGTTTGAATATATGTGTCAAAATCTATTTTAAATCTGTTGGTATTCGGTGGAAAGATAGCACATGAAAAAAAAATATTTCTGAATTTATAAAAGTCTGTGAAAATCAAAGAATATGTAGTTAACTGGTACGATGCAGTTGATTGCTTCAAAATAGATGTAATTAATCAACTGTAAAATAACCAGTTCAAATTAAAATTTCTCAAAATAGTTAGTCGACTTAATAATACCGATAGTCAACTGGAAAGAACATTGGAAAAACAAAATAAATAATTTGATTGTCCCTCTTCAACAACTAACTTGTTTGCATTTTCACTTTTTTTTTTAAATTACGCCTATTATCTACAACTTCCCTACAAGAATTAAGACATCAATGCTTCATCAAGGACATCAAGAAAAAGACAAATTTCTGGTGATATCTTAACCTTATTCTCTTTATATGCCTAATATGAGCGACTATCACAACTACTGTACATATACATGCTTGCCGTCATTTTTAAAAATTTTACCTTCAATTTAGCTTATGTCCACCAATCACTCACATAGCTGTTCTAATTATACTTATCCTATTTGTATATCTATTATAAGTATGCCATTATCTAAGTTCTATAAATATACACATTAGTATCTTTATCTTCTCATACTCAAAGTAGGGTGTGTGCAGCTATGGAGGGAATTGCATTCCGTCAATATCGAAATATTTGGGTCTTTTGTGGTTCCAATCTTGTAAAAGATGGAGAGTATGTAGAAGCAGCACAAAACCTGAGTATGGCATTGGCCAGGAGAAAAATTCATTAGTCTATGGTGGAGGTAATCGTGGGTTAATGGGGTGTGTGTCTACAGCTGTACATGTAGGAGGATGTCAAGTTCTACGTATTATTCCTACAGCTCTAGCTACATCTAACATCGTAGAAAAGACAATCGGAGAAGAGTTTAGGTTAGCTTCCATACATGAGCACATGGATAGAATGATGAGTAATGCTGATGCCTTCATTGTCTTACCAGGTGGTTTTGGTACTTTAGAATAAATTTTTCAAATAGTCTTTTGGGCACAACTAAATATGCATCACAAACCGATAGGTTTGTTAAATGTCTGTTATCCTTCCTTGATCATGCTGTGAAACAAATGTTCATCTCACACTCAGCACGACGAATTCTCATCTCGGCTTCAAATGCTGAGGAATTGATTGATGCTTTACAAGCATATATTCATGTACCTGATCCAACTATGGCTCAAATAGAATGGACGGCAGACAACTGCAGGAAGCGCAAATTAGATTTGGATCTTCATCTGTAGTTGTAGTAAGATATGGTCATTCCTATACCGCTTCTACTTTCTTAGAATCTATTTGGATACCATCCTTACTAACCATACTCCCCTAGAGTTGGTAAAACTATCTTTGAATATTGCTTAAGATCCTCTGAACTCTTGAAATATTCTAGTATATTATCAATAAATATAATAACAAATTGATCAAGAGATAACCTAATTACTATTCATTAAATCTATGAATGCAGTTATGACATTTGTCAAACTAAATGTCATAACCAAGGACTCATAATGCCCATAATAAGTCCTAAAAGGAATTTTTTGTACATCCTCTTCTGTTATCCTCAATTAATGTTACTCATATATCAAATCAATTTTTGAAAAACATTGAGCACCTTGTAACTGATCAAACAGATCATCTATACGAGGTAATGTGTATTTATTCAACACTGTCACCTTATTCAACTGTCTATAATTTATGCATAATCATAGTGATCCATCTTTCTTTTTCACAGATGGAACTAGAGCACTCCAAATAAAAGTACTAGGGCATTTAAATCCCTTGTCTAAAAAGTCTTGTAACTAATTTTTTTTAAATTCAATCAATATCATTTTATATAGGAATATAAATACTAGTTGGGTTCCAAAGAGTAAATCAATATCAAATTCTATTTTTCGTTTCAGGGGTAATCTAGGCAATTCTTCTGAAAACATATCAGGAAATTTCTTAAGTACTGGAACCTGATCTACATTAGTATACTTTATATAAACATCTCTCACCATTGCCAAATATCTTTAGCACCCCTTTTTGTAATAACTTATGGACTGCTAAAACTGAAATTAAATTACTAGGTACATGCTTCCACTAATTGTTCACTATTTTCAACTTTTTGTTTTTTATTAACCTTTTATGCTATTAATTACATCTTCATACTGTATCAGCTAAAACGCATTTCAAAACATTTAAACAAGGTCAACCCATTTTGACTTTATTCTTTAACATTCTTATGCAATGTCTTAACAATCGATTATGAAAAACTTGTGTCTATCCAATAGCCCTTCACATGAATTACCCATTTTGCATACCTTAAATTTTAAATTTCCATGGGTAAACCTTTCTTTATCATAATGTTTATACACAATATTATTGAAAACCAAACTGTCTTCGAATTCTTTATATCAACAAAATATATAATTGAAAATATTATCTTCATAGATTCTCTGCTCTCAAATTCAATCCAACCCACAACTTATCAAATCTATTTATATATATAGATTCCAACTCATCCATCCAAAAAGAGATTTAAATCTATTTTCAAAGCACTCACTTTATTACAAATCGTTATCTTGGAGTTAACAACTTTGACCACATCATAACCCACTATCAAAATTGTATTAGCAATTCGTCATATTGTTTCATATAAACAAATCAAAAAATCAATTCAAACCTTATTGACATCCGAACACGCCATTACCTTTGTGTTTGAATGAAATCTTCCTATTTTCAGCTAATTCTTTTTCTTTATACCAAAGAGACTTCTCTTTATCATTGTTCATCAACACGAGTTCAAAAGCTGAACTGGTAGTCCACACTTAAGAAACATTGTCTAGGACATACTTATTGGTTCTTAAACATCGCATATCTAAGAAAAAGAGTTAGAAGGAAGAAGATGACGACACCCTATAGAATTCCACAGCAGCACCGTGAGTATAAATATGTCCGCGGTTACATACCAATACTCAAAGTCCTACTACATAATTCTTTACTCTGATAGCCACAAAGAAACCTAATGCTCTGATACCAACTTGTAACACCCCCAATTTACGTTACGTAAAATAAACATTTTTTTTCTTTCCTCAATAAGATATTCTCCATAAAGATGCATAATTCAATTTTTTGTTATTTCTCTCATGTATACACAATATACAGACCAAGTCTATAAACATCTAAGTCTAGCAAAAACGAAGATCCTACTTGTAGCGTTCAGAGTACTCTAGAATACAAAGACAGTATAATTCAAAAACCGTGAGCCTTGGAAGCAACGTAAACTCACCCACAGAATATGTCACCTAACTGATTACCTATCTGTAGGATCAGACTCTGTACTCTCATTTGAAAAATGTAAAAATATCGTGTAGTGAATTTGACAATTCAGTGAGTAAATAATTTCTCCTATGACATCTTAGGTCAGCATATGGATGTACTTATATTTTAAAATGTCACATAGAAAATACAGTTCAAAAATACATTCATATAGGATCCGTATTTCAAATATTCTCAAATCAAATGATATTCAGATATCCAAAACCATATGCTGTATGGTATGATCATTAAACAAATGTTGTTATGCTCAGCTATATAAGCTATAATAAAATATTAAGATTTGGAGATAAAATCATCACTTTTAATGTACCTGCCTCACTCGGCAATCTGATCAATGCAATAAAAACATAACTTATTTGCTATACGCATAGTGACTTCAACTACAGTCACAATAAGTGAACAGGGAATGTGAGTACATCACCCTCCTGCCCCCCAACATTACCACTGTCACCCGGTTGGAACAGCCCTCCCCCGACTCACTCAGACTAATAGGGCGTCCCTTATTCGGTACCATCACAAGCCATACAACTAGTCGATATTCATCCATACATATAAATACATGTAAAATTATCAAGCAACTCGCCATGAGCTTTACGCTTGTCATATTTATCAAGCAACTCATCATGAACTTTACGCTTGCCATTCAATCTCATTATAATATGACATACATCATTTTCACAAGTATATAGCTTTCAAATCAATACATCATGCACATAATATTCACTTTATCAAATAATGATAAATACATTTAGAACCACATATTCAATGAGTTCCAAAATTTATTTCTAAAACCATACTCTTCTTGAACTATGTGCCAGTTCGTAAGCAAAATAAATATTTTAACACATTTTAGAAATTTATGATAGCATAAATAATTGTAAACAGAAACAATTATACATTTATAGTTCAAGATGAGTATGGGGTAAGTTATAGAAAGAAATATCTACTCACAAGGTAGGGCTCCTGGTTGGACAGCTCTAAAATATACTTTTCTGATCCGAATTTGACCAATTAAACCTCAAAAACGTGTCCGGAGGGTCCAAAGACTTAAGAAATGACTTCGGGAGCTTGGTCACTATTAACAGCCGAAAAATACTATTCACCAATAACATAAAGTTGTCAGATAACTGAAAAATTTCATATCCTAAAGTTTATCTAACTCCTGAATCCATCTACGATGTCAGATTTCCAATTTGAGGTCTCTTAAGTAAGAGTTTTAGAGTTTACTTTTTTCTAAAATTTTCTACTTCCGATCTTCAACAATTCAACAGCTGATTTGAGAAATTGTTCGGTCAAAATCGTAGTACTCTTCGTCTTGAATCCATTGGTACTATTAGTTTTGAGATCAGAGGCATGTAGACACTTCAGATCTAGAGAGAAAATATAGAGATACTATTCACACTATTTCACTATTCATCGATTTCTCTGCAATTCTTTGTGTCCATCTCCCCCTTCCCCTCTTTCTTTTATTTTTTTATAATTATAATAATTATTATTATTTAGTAATTGAATAATAAAATTTTATTTTATATTTGTTCATATAAATACCGTTTTTCATCTTAAAATATCTCAAAAATTTCTAAAAATTTATATTCTCATAAACCTTTAGTTAAACTTTTAAATCATGACTTTTTTTAATAAAAATTTTAATAAAACAAATCACAAAATAAATATTTTTATATATAATAAAAGAAAGAATATTTTTAAAAAATATAACAAAAATTTATTAAAGGCCAATATAATTATTTCAAGTAAAACAATAATTATTTTAATTAAAAATATACTTACTTTTAGCAGAACATAATTATTTTTAAATAAATAAAAATATATTTGTTTATAGCAAAACATTATTATTTAAAAATAAAAATTATAGGATGTTACAATATAGTGTTTCAATATATGAACTAAACAAAATTACATAATTGGTCTCAGAACCAACATAAAATTCAGACTCCCTTTAGTCAACGGATTCGCTAGCATATGTTCACCAAAAAATGTGAACCACACAAGTCTGAAATTCAACAATCTTCTCTCCAAAAAATAGGAGCTTAACATTAAAATGTTTAGTACGATCGAAATTCCTGTTATTTTGAGAGAAGTATACGGCAGACGAACTATCGCAGTACATGGTTAGAGATCGTGATATAAAATCAACAAAATGCATGCCATAAATTAGTTTCCTCTACCATATGGCCTGACAAGTGGCCCCACAACAAGTGATGTTCTCTGCTTTCATAGTTAAGGTAGCTGTGAGTGTCTGTTTAATGTTCTTTCACGAAACATTTACTCCAGACATCATGAAGATGTATCTAGAAGTGGATTTACAATCATCCACACAAGATGCGTAGTCTAAATTCGTGTACCCCACAATTTTGAATGGATCAGACTTTCTAAAGGTCAACATATGGTATTTTATACCTTGAAAATATCTCATGACCTTCTTTGCAGCTCTTCAATGATCCTTGCCAGGGTCACTCAAGTATCTACCAAACACACTGATAGCAAATGCTATGTCCGGACGAGTGCATACTTGAGCATATATTAAGTTGCCAATAGTAGAAGCGTATGAAATACTGCTTATCTCAGTTCTTTCAACATTATTTTGAGGACATTGAGATTTGGACAACTTTTCACCTTTCTGAATAGATGTAGTACAAGGATTACAAGAGTGCATATTAAATCTCTTTAGTACTCGATCAATATAGGTTACCTGAGACAAACCAAGAATGCCACGAGACCTATCACGATGGATATGAATCCTAAGAATGAAGGAGGCTTCACTAAGGTCTTTCATATCAAAGTGGCATGAGAGTATATATTTTGTCTTTTTCAGAAAGCTTACATAATTACTGACTAGAAGGATGTCATTAATATAGAGCACAAAAATGAAAAAATTGTTCCCATCAAATTTTTGATAAATGCATTGATCTGAAGCATTTCCAATGAACTCAAGTGAAGTGACAACTTCATCAAACTTTATATACCACTACTTAGAAGCTTATTTTACCTCATAGATGGATCGATTCAATTTACACACTAAGTGCTCTTTTCCTGATTCAACAAAACCATCAGGCTAAATCATATAAACTTCTTTAGACAAGCTTCTATTCAGAAATACAGTTTTGACATCCATTTGGTCAAGTTCAAGATCAAATTAGACAATAAGAGCCATGACGACTCTAAAGGCATCCTTTGTAAATACTGGTGAGAAGGTTTCTGTGTAATCAATACATTCACTCTGATTATAGCCCTTACCTACGAGTATTGACCTTGTATCTTTCAATTTCACCAGTAGCCCCTCGTTTGGTCTTAATGACCTATTTACAACCAACTGACTTATACCCTTCTGGTAATTCAACAAATTTCCAAACATAGTTGCGATGCATAGAGTCTATCTCATTAGTCATGGTCTTTAACCAATCAGAAGAATAATGGCTTAACATTGCTTCTTTGAAAGAAACAGGATCTGTGTTATCAACAATATCTGATTCTTAATCCTATAAATGAACAATATAATCATTGGAAATTGCTGGTCTACGGATTCTCTGAGACTGTCTCAACTGAATGACTGATTTCTCAAAATTTTTTATAGGTAATTTCTTATTAACATCAACTAGGTTTTGAATAACTTCATTTCTATCAGATTGATTAACTACTGATAGAGGTGACAAAATAGGCATGGGCAAAATAGTATTTTCCTTGCGCAGATCAATAGTCCTAGGTACTTGACTCCCACTATCCAAGTCATCCTCAAAATAAAATGTTCGATCAGATTCGATGACTCTGGTAGTGTGAGTAGGGCAATAGAATCTACAACCTCTTAATCCTATGCAGTACCCAATAAAGAATCCACTAATGGTTCTTGAATCAAGTTTCTTAAGTTGAGGATTATATGGTCTCACTTACGTCTTATAGCCCCATACATGAAAGTGCCTTAAACTGGGCTTCTTATTAGAGAATAATTCATAAGGAGTCTTTGGTATAGTCTTACTTGGAACTTGATTGAGAATGTATGCTGCAGTCTTCAAGGCATCACCCCACAGAAATTCTGGTAAGGAAGAGTGACTAATCATACTCCTGACCATATCTATCAGAGTACGATTACGTCTTTCTGCAACTCTATTTTACTGAGGGGTGCTAGACATTGTATACTGAATCTCTATACCATGCTCTTGCAGGAATAGAGTGAATGGCTTAGGATTTCGGCCTGCCTCAGTGTACCTTTCATAATACTCGCCTCCCCTGTCTGATCTGACACATTTGATAGTTCGACCAGTTTTCAACTCAATTGTCGTTTTGAAAGTTTTAAAGGCTTCCAATGATTCAGATTTTTCATGCAATAGATCGACCCACCCATATTTAGAGTAGTCATATATGAAAGTGATATAGTATCTGAATCCACCCATAGTAGCAGGAGTAATTGATTCACATATGTCAGTGTGAATTAGATCCTAAACGTTCTCACACCTATTTGTCTCTTTATTTTTAGCTCTAGCAAGAAACTTTCCCTTGATACAATCAACATAGGTATCTAAATATGAGAAATCCAAATTATGTAGCACACCTTGTTTTACCATTCTTTCTAATATTTCTCTGGAGATTTCTCAATATCTAATAATGTGAGACTTTATTTGTATTCCTAACAATCCTCCCCTCGAATAAAAAATCACATTCGGGCCTCCACAATATTCTCTTTCCTCGAACGGTACTTTCATTCCTTGTTTGAATCCATGGGATGGCAACACAATAACCCCTCTCCTCGAATGACACTTTCCTTTCTGAGAATTGTAAACAGTCCTCGGAACTCCGTATTGAGATAGGAGAGATTTCAGAATGCGCCACACTAAATAACTCTCTCCCAAGTCAATATTATAGGACTTCAACTTGTTAAAATATTTCACAAGCTTCATGATGAGTTCACAAGTAATTGACACTCCATTATAGCAAGTAGTGTCTAGTAGAGACAAGTAATAGATTTTTTGAGTTTTATCAAATTTCTTAATTTTTTTTTCTCCAACAGCTTTCAAAAAGTCAATAGTTATATTATTATCTAAAATGTTCTGTCTAATAGTCTTATCCATATTGTACTTTATTACCATCAGACATACTATGTTGGAGTTATACTATTTTTCATAATAAGTTTTCTTAGCAGTAGTAGAATTTACAACAAGATTTACTGGTCTTGCCTTCTTAAGAGCTAAATACTCTTTGACCAAAGTCAAATACATATCTAAGAACTCCTTCCGGTCGTCATAATTAGTCCCATTAAAAGTTTTCACTACTGATAGTTGCATGGGTACAAAAGCTGAGGGAACATAATTAGAAAACATTAATTATGTGTGTCTATCATAATTATAAAATAAAGTTTATTCTAAAACTCAGTTTATGCAACTATATTAACAAGATTGTTTATCATAATCCCTTCGAAGGGTCCCAAATTACAATAAACCAAGAAAACTCATAGCACACCACAAATTTGGCTCATAAAAGGGTACAACAGATATATTTGCAAAATAGATCAACACAAAATATATTTTGACAATATCACACCGATAGGGCATGTCCATTATCAAAATTATATATATTTATTTAAATTTCAAAGAAATTCAAATTACTTGATCCCATAAAGTTTTGCATAATTATACTCACGATAGGCAAGTCCATAATTATACAAAATAACATTATATTTGCAGCCATATAATAATCCATCATTGCATAATTTACAAAACACATCAATTTAATGTAAGATATATTTAATCCACAATATTTTGCATAATTATGCTCACGATAGGTAAATTCATAATTATACAAAATAATAACATAACTACTGGTATATAATAATATATTATTACATAATCTACAAAATACATCAATTTAATGCAAAATATATTATTTTAACCATATATTAAGATTCAAAATTTATTCTGTGACCAACACATGGTACCAGAGAGAGTACCAAACATATATAAGTCACAAAAATATAGAATAATAAGTGTAAAAATTTTTGGGTCCAGAAGCCGAGAGTACAATATCTAAAATACTGAATTACTTTATGTATAATTCAAATAAAATATATAATGAATTTTTTTTTAAAAATTATACAAAAAATTCTTAAATAAAAAATAAAAATTTTTGGCAAAAAAAATCATAAAATTTTATTCTTGCAATTATCTTCACGTGCTACACGCATCAAGCCCTGCGAGTGGGCGTCGCTGGGTGAGGTTGTCTTCCTCACTCGATTTTCTGCAAACGGGTTATTTGACCCGCGATTCGACTTGACTCCAGATCTCGCTTTTTACTCAAACAATGCTCGTGATTTTCATGTATATTGGCTTAATAGTCACGATAAACTATAACCCAAGTCAATTTCCTTTTTAATATAGCTAAAACTGAGATCTATAGCCACAAAAAATCGAAGAAAACACGCCCAATAGATATGAATATATGCTTGGTTTTGCGCAGATTCAAAGCATGATTTTCACATATTATGTTCATGATATCATGTAGATTATAAGCCCTCCATCAATTTTGAATTTTATCAGAGAAAATCAAAGATCCCAAATTGAGTTTAAATCCGCGGAAATTATGTTCAATTTCATGAAATTTCGTTGATTTCTTCGGCAATTGATTATACAGATTGTTAATCTAACATTAAGTAAACCAAAATCTGAAATCAATTTGTTCAATATATGTTAAAACTATAGCCAACACAAAATTAAGATTTTCTAACATACGATTCATCAAACCATAGGCTCTTATATCATTTCTTAGCATAATATGTGGGAGATAAACATACCTGATGAAAAGCTAATGAAATCCATGTGTGTAGAAGAGAAGTGGAGATGATCTACAACTTGCAAAACCCTAACCCCTAAGAGAGATTATGTTGTGTTTTTGAGAGAGAAAGATTACACCCATATTTATAATAAAATATTAGGGTTTACATGTAATTAAAATATTAATTAATCCTTATTCAGTCAGTATTGTAATAGAAAATTAAATGACTATATAACAAATTGCAAGTTGGGACCTCTACTCAATGGGCTTGTAAATAATTAATCTGACCTATCACATATTATTTATATTTAATCAAGTCTCAATCTATTATAAGTTTAATACTAGACTAATACTAATTACTTAATTAATTCTGTATTTAGACTAATTTATTAATTAATATTAATTCACATAAATTAATTCAACAAATTTGGATAAAGAGTTGCTAGTGCCATCCTCTTCTTTTACCAGAAAAAGAAGAGTGCCATTAGCTGTGACAAGCCTCTGCAATAGGCAGTGCATCTTGAACGCAGTAAAAAATAAATGTTCAAAAGAATCTGAGACAAGGCATGATCTGAGATTGCTAAAAGCATAATGCGGCCTGAAATGAAACCGCATATACAACGGATACAATTTGATTAATACTGAGCAAATTTTCCTTCATTTTGTGCCCATGTATAACTCTGAAGGTTTTATTAAATAATTTGCAATCACTTTATACTCCCCATGAATTTAATGTGATAAAGTTCTTCTAAATTTGAACCCACAAGAGCCAAGCAATTAATGAGTCAGGGCAATCTATCATAAGTTGAAGCAAATGGCTAATCACGCTTCTAACCGGTGATGTCCCTGCTCAGAGAAATGTTGACAGGAAATGACCGGTGAATTCTTGTTCTCGACACAGGGACTTTTTCCTTGGTAAAATTGAGACCAGTTTTCTCAGTGTCTATCACTGACACTGAGTTTTCAATTGTGTCTGTTGTTTCAGCAATGAATTGCAGCCCCTGAAATGTTACTCTTAATCAAGTCACCGAATAATGGGAGTTTGAGAAGGATGCACGTTAACGAATTTAGAGTTTGACCAAAAAAAAAAAAGAGTTTGACATACCTTGAGTGATTTCCCCTCAAGTGTCATTGCTGAATTGTTTGCAAGTTCTGCGCCAACTTCCTGTCAAATTACTCATTAAAATAAGAGTCAATATTAGCATAAGAAGTTAACGTGTTACATGTCCATAGCAACATATTGACCCATTCTTTTTCATGATGAAAATGGATTTCAACCTGAATATTGCCTAGTAATTGAATAAAATGTATAATAAATCATTAGACCAAGCCATTGTTGGAAGGGCAAATCTCCAGAATCCTGATAACTGATCAATTTAAACAATCAACTAGACAGTAAGTAGAGAAAGAAATGCACAGATAAAATATCTGACCTTAAAACTTTTACTATTTGGCTCTTCTTTAAATCCATCAGCTAATTGGCAAAGATACCAGAGACCTGAGTTAGTCATGTCCTGCATGAAAATTTTGAAAGAAAAAGGGGGAAATAATTATATATAATTCAAAAAGCTAATCCTAAAAGTTAATCCATGTAACAGCAAAGTCTAGAACCTGTTTGCTTTCAACAAGCTTGAGCTTCCCTTCCTATCAAGTTAATAAATAGACACAAGTCAGACGTCAACAATGTGGTCCTTCAAGTTAATTGGATGCTTAAAAGTGGAAAGGAGGGAGGAGAAAGAACAAGTTCCACGATTTACCAGTCCAGATATCATTTCATGGATAAGTTCAACGTCACACCCAATTTGTGAAAGGTTTGACTTCACCTCATTCACCTGTATGAAAACAAGTTAAAATGCACATGAACTTGAATCTATGAATAGCCTGAAATAAATTTACTATTAGCAAGGGACTTGGTTCTTAAAACTGACTTTAAACCTAATCCACAAGTGATATTAACATTACCAAGGACTGTGTAAAGTTCAAGTTAAAATCCACCATGGAAAAGAAACAATATGATACTTTTGTCTTAAAAAGGCAATTCACACCATAAAGAAGAACGGGTATATTGATCCTATCACTCCTACTTCATTGATTTAGAGGAGAAAATTACAATATAAATGTAATTTCTTTTATCGTATATTTGGAGATAAAGTTCCTCCTTCTGATTAAACAACTCCTTATGTCTTAATTACATTCATATATTTACCCAGATTGAAAGGAAAATCAACATCTCTTACATCATTTGCAATAAGCTGGCTTAACTCATTGTGCTCCTCAACTTTCAAGTCCAGACCTTCTAGCCTCCTTGTTAGATGTCTTCTAGTAGACTGCACAAAATGATTAAACAGAATTGTTCAGCAAACAACAGAGGGAAGATGGCTAAATTTTGAAATGTTGACAGATGCTACTTACAACCAATGTTTCATGTACATTCTCTAATTGCTTGGACACGGTTGCAACAGCATTGGCCATATTACGCTTTGTCACAAACATTACATCAGAAAATGACCATCCCTGCAAGATAGAGGAAAGAAGAATAGATTCATTGATAGCATCATCACATACTATTACTGGTTCTAATTCAAATACATATGTAAAAGTAATAGTGATTGGTTAAGCGTTACCTTCCACCACATGTAACAATATCCCATAGCTCCTATTGCAGCAGCTGGTAATAAGTATGAAGCAAAACTCCCTATGTGCAAATGATTCACATCAACATCTTTATACAGTCAGAAACCCTTATATGTGACATAGCTTTATTACCATGTTGATTGATATACAATCACTCAACATTTAGAAACATATCTTTCATAATATGACAGTACCAGGCAAGAAGATAGAGAACATTAAAAGAACTTTGGCAACTTCTATGTGACAAATGCATTTACTTTCATACATCATCAATGAATTTGAAGAAAAAATGGATACTCATTAAAGGGGCAATCCTGGTATCCTCATTATTGATGTGGGAACAACAAACCCAATAAGTTACTCTGAATATTAACACAGTACAAAGGCGGATGCCATATTATGAATTTATAAATCTAAATGCTAGGCAGCTTTCTGAAAAGACATTTTGCCTTTAGATCAAGTGGTATCATCAATGAATGTAACCCTTAAAACCTTGAATTGAGATACAAAACAGGTCAGAAAGTAATCTAGTTTTGACTTTTGGCAAGAAGGAAACCAGAAACATGTTTGGGAAAGGAGGGCTGGATTTTATTTTATTTTTGGTAATTTTTATAACTACTGAGTGTGAATATAACATAAAATGACTTAAGACGTACTTTCTCATCTTCTATATTTTCTATGTCACCGTCTCATCTATAAGCAAGCCACTGTCATAATCAAAACCAGTATCAAACTCCTCCTCATCCCCTCAAAACCCCTCTTATATAGAAATAGAATCAGAACTGGTATTTGGAACTATCTCTTCATTCACTATTAGTAGGGCTCTCTTCCTTTGCACCATTTTGATCTGACCTAATGCACCTTCTGTTTCTATATTTTTTTTTCAAAATAGTCTCCAGTGGCAGACCTTCCACTGCTTCAAAATTAGATAACGCCAAATTTCTCCCTGCCATATTCCTTGACTTTGATTCTCACATAAACTGAGTAGGCTTCACTATCATGTTCTTCCTCTTCTGCAGCTTCTAGTGTTGTGTGTGCCTACCTCTTTCCTTTTTTTTTTTTGATAAAAAAGAAAATTTTATTAACAAAGAAGAGAGTTACAAAATAGAAGGATAAGATATCCTCCAAATGAAAACTAAAAATAAAGAGTAGCACAAAAACCAAAGAAAATGAAAAACCTTAAGTAAAATATGGAGCAATGCAACCCAGTCTTTTTGCAAACCTCAAAACTAATATGGTTAACAACAACAACAACAACAACCAAGCCTTTTTTCACTAAGTGGAGTCGGTTACATGGATCAAATGTTGCCACAATAGTCTATTATAAATGAGATCAACAGATAGATTGTTAATTGTTAAATATTTCTTAATAATTTCACAAATTATTTTCTTTAACCTCCCTCTAAACTTTTAAAAAATCTATGAGCAGAAAAACCAAACTGAGAATGGAAACACCATCCTATCCCACAACAAATCCAAAGACAGATAGATACACCACGAAAATTCGGACATTTCTCTCCAACCAAATACACCATAAAGTTGCAAATACTGCACGTTGCCAAAATGCTTTAGCCTCTTTTTCCTAATAAATCCTTTGAATCTTAACGTAAGAAAACCCCTCCAGTGATCTAGGAATCATCCAATGTTTCAAACATTCCATATAGTTTACTCCACAAAGAAAAAAATGCAGCTCCTCCAGTGTAAAAAAAGATGGACAACTGATTCTGAACTATCCACATGGCACAAATATAAGGAGAAATGGCTATTTTAGGCTTATTAAACCAGCAACAATCATTAGTATTAATCCCACTCAGTACCGCAGTCTAGACAAACCACTCTACCTTGGAGGGAACTTTAGATTTCTGGATAGTTTTACCTAGAACAAACTTTTTCCTATTTGAAGAATGGGTTAGAAATTGAAAGAACGATTCACATGAATAAACACTAGAGGAGTCATAAGTCCTAATGCTCCCATCTGGATTGGGAGAAAAATTAACGATTTATAAAAGAGGCAAGAAGGACTGTTATCCTTGAGTATTCCTATCATTTTAGATTTCTGAAAATATAGAAGTTCCAAGACACTGAAGAACCCAGTAGAATATATGC
Organism: Gleditsia sinensis; assembly: GCA_037074535.1. NCBI lineage: Eukaryota > Viridiplantae > Streptophyta > Magnoliopsida > Fabales > Fabaceae > Gleditsia > Gleditsia sinensis. Next base: position 44,260,033 of record CM073472.1, on the reverse strand, counting down.
ATTATGCAAGGAAGAAATATTATAGGCATGGAAACACCTTGAACAAAATATCTCCCACCAGAAGTGAGCACTAGGTTGGCATCTCACCTATTCCGATTTAATACTGCAAATTATCAGGTGCCATAATGAAGAAGTCTCATGAGGAAAATGTCATAGCCATTTACCTAGAAATGAAAAGTTTTTAGCCACCAATTCCTAGATGCAAGCCTCCTTCATTTTTTGGTCTACAACAAATTTCCTATCCTACAAGGAGCATTTTTTAAAACTCCAACACGAGACCAAAGAAAATCCAGCATGATTCTGTCTAACCTCTACACCACACCTATTGGAATATGAAAAAATGGAATTATAATGAAGGGGATGTTAGACTTCATAGGGGTAAAGCGGCCATCCAAATAAAAGAAAGCATCCTTTCAATTATCCAAATATGTGTGCCTACATCATTAGAGACTGTCTCATCGTATTACTGACAAGGGAAAGTCCATTAGAACTAATCAGATATGTATTAGTTAGTAGTAATCCCGTTTCTATGTAATAAGTTAACAAACAAATTAATGAGTTATGGACAAGTTAATTTTATAATTAGGGTTCTGTGCCTGATAAAGTAATCCAAAGGTCAGTGAAAAGTTGTGGATTAAGTCTTGGAGACGTTTATCTCCTGGTCAGGGGTCTGCAAAACATCGTCTAAAAATTAGTCCATCACTAAAGAGTCCAGTCAGCTCCAAAACCTTAAAGTTCAATAACTAGGATTTTTGGAGGAATGAAGTATTTTATCCTTTAAAATTTTTTAGCAGGAGAACTGAAGATTTTTCCTTCAATTCAAGGCCATATGTCTCAACTATTCAGATTCTGTCCAAGAAAGTGGACTCCTTCTTTCTCCACTCAACCACTTTATCATATTTTCCCACTCTTATGTATACAATACTCAATTAACATTGCAGGCAGCTTGACTTACCTGACTATTCAGGAAAATCTGGACCTTCCCATTTTAAAAAGAAAACAAATTCAGAAGAAATGGATGAAAAGGATGAATTGGGTAACCGAAGAGTAAATTTAAATTTAAGTATTATGACTCAACTCTAATTTTTAACATTACTACTGATTTGCAGAAGAAAAATTGAAAGAAAAACAAAAAATGAAAAACTCGTGATAAATTGCAATACAATTCATTATACATACCATTAGAGGAAGAATTGTCATTGAAGATAGTAACAGGTCTGGATAAGGCCAGCTCTCTAATCTCTTGTGCTAGCTGTCGAATCTGAAGTTAAAACCACAGTTTATTGTGCATTAATTGATATATTCTCTGTAAAGATATAACTCTACAATGGATTATCCTGCAATTTTATGGTAATCAAATTAAAAGTCAAGCGATAAAAGAAAAGTTTCGCCCTTAAAGAATATCACCTTACTTGGTTTTGTCTTGTTCATCTTAGGGTTAATTCATTTAGGCAAAAAGTCTAGAGAGGCCTGATCTACTGAGCTATAACTTGCCTAAGCTATTAGAATAACTAGGTAAAAAAGAAAAAAAAACATAATTATGGGCCAAGCTTGCTACATAGTAGCTTGTTGGAGTAAGATATTAAAGTCCTTATTTGTTGTTCAGTGTTAGTTATCCCTCCTGTACATATATTCTGTAATGTATATGGCAAAACCATATCAAACTAATAGTCTTTAATTATTCCCATAAAATCAATTGCCTGCAGCCCATTCACTTGTATTCAATGGAAAATAGTCAAAGTTATATAAAGCCTCAGTAAGAACCCAACGAATAACATTCAGAAGTTTGCAATACCTGAGCAGCGATAACTGCAGTGTCATAACGGCCAGGTGAAATCTCAGCTTCATTGACACCCTTCAGCAATTCCTGAAGCTGTGCAATGAGATCAGACAACCGTCCGCTCCTCAACACAACAGAACCAGTCAAACCTAAAATGCAGTAAACGGAAAAAACAACTTAATGATAACCAGCAATGATGGTTGATCAATTAATTAACAACACATCATGAATCACGTGGATACACTTTCCGTTTTATGGCAAAGTAAAGCTTGCCTCTACCGTGCCAAATGATCTATGACAAACAGAACGGAGCAGCTTTTTTAATACGGTTTCAAAGAAACTGAAGTTAAATGTCTTTTGTTCTGTACATAACCATTAACAAAACAATTTAAATCCAACAGAAGGATTTCAGAATAAGATATAACGGAGAACGCTACCGGCTCCAACAAGGATGAGAACCTTGGAAGTTTGCACTCCCGCCTGTAATGCCATTTTTCTTGAAGCCAAAGCCCTCTCCCCCTTCTATGCACCGGTGGACCAACGCAATTTTACACGGAAGACCCCTTTTTGTCCAAGCCCACCAAAGCACAAAGGAAAAAGAGCGAAAAGACAAGTATGGGCAATTTTGACTTTTCATATTGCCTTGGATAGTTTTGACTCAGGCTAGTTTGTCTGTACTTGTGCTTCTGTACCATCATCCGTTGTCTTCGTGCCAGAGGAACCGCTTTAGATTTCAACCCGCAAATCAAAATGGCACCTTTTATTTTTCTGCTTCTATTAGCGTCTTCCTTGAATCCTGGGTATGCTCAGTTTCAACTTAATGATCAAGCTTTCATATCCTTGTTGATAACCCAAAATGGTCTTGATTTTGTAAAAGATTTGCTCGTGCATAAGGCAATTTCCTCAATAATCCCACTCCGATTTCCCAAGATTGAAAAGAGTGCGAAAATTCCCGTTGTGGGTAATGTCCACATGGTGCTTTCAAACATCACTATATATCGAATCGACGTTCCTTCGTCGTATATCAAGCCTGGGGAGGCTGGAATTTCCATTATAACTTCGGGCACTACTTGTAATTTGAGTATGAATTGGTATTACTCTTACAGTACGTGGCTTATGCCTATCGAAGTTTCTGACAAAGGTAGCGCTTCAGTTCAGGTATAAATATGAATTTGAGTTAGCAATATCTGATTAATATGATCAATGGTAAATAGCAGAATTGCGTTGTTAATAGACCTCCTTTTAGGAGGTTTCTTAGGTTCACTTGTTGTATGGGATTTTTTCTTTTGGCAAATCACTTGTGGCTTGATCTTGTTTGGAGTTGAAAGAGGCTTAGTTGCTAATGGGATAGTTTATGCCCCATTTACTGGTAAGAAAGTGGGGTTCTTTCACTTGTGCGTTGGGAGGAATTCAGTGTCATTATGTTTTATTTGGGTTGGTAGCAATTGTAAATGTCAACTTATTTATTGATTGAGATTGTTTGGATAGAAGAACAAATTAATATCTTTCTGATGGAAGTGTCCATGACTTTATTGGAGATCATACTTTTGTTAATGACATAGCTAAAGCTGTATATTAGGGTTGTAGTACTATTTAGTGTCTTTTCATTCTAAACGACATGGATGTTAAACTATTCTACTTAACTTTCTGGGAGTCAAGTGATAGTGACTGGGAAATGGAATTTTAAAAAATAACAATGGAGAAGAGGATAGGAACTGTTATCAGAGAAATAAAGGCAAGGATCTCAACACTTATAACTCTAATAATTCAAAGGAGGATCTCAATCCAGAAGATAATAATTCAATTGATATCTCTAACATAACCTAAAGCACCTATTTATAGTTATTCTAAATAATAGAAGCCTAAAAACACTCACAACTGATGTTAACAAATTCTACTAATAATATGGAAGTAAATATCAAAGTTGCCTCAGCTTATGGACAGTTACAACAACTGCCCATCCTAGCAGAACATGTTCTTTTGACTTGGTCTTTAACGTGCTAATTGACTGGGTCAATGTGTGAGTCATTCTCACATGCTTTGCTTCTTCTTGAATATGTGCGTAATGGTCTGCTTACTGCCATCAATACTCCCATCCCCCCTGAAAAGCTGCCTTGTCCTCTAGGTAGAAAGGAGGGAACTGTTCTGCCAATAGATCATAGTTTTCCCAACTTGCCTCTTCAAGAGAACGATCCTGCCATTGGACCAAGAGTTCTAGTACTGATTTGCCTGATTCATGGATCCAACGATGGGAAAGAATCTTCTCTGGTTCAAGTTGAAGTTCCCATGCAGCAGTGATGGGAAGAGAAGCTGGCTGGGTGGATGGAACTTGACCGTGAGCATGATGTAATAAGGACACATGAAAGATGGGATGGACTTTTGATGATGATGGCAGTTCCAATTCATAAGCTACGGAACCAATTTTGTGCAGAACAGTATATGGACCAAAGAAATGAGGAGACAGCTTTTCATATCGTCTCTTGTCCAAAGAATGTTGTCGATAAGGTTGAAGATGTAGGAAAATAGCATCCCCTACTTCAAAAGAAAGCTCACGGTGTTTAGAATTGGCTTGTGCTTTCATACGTGCTTGAGAAAGGATGCAGTGTTGGAGGGTCCCTTCCATACACAATTTTGAAAGGTGTAGTGCCCATGGAGGTATGAAATCTTGTGTTGAAAGAATATTCAGCCGAAGCCAGAAATTTACTCTATCCCTTTGGCTGTTCATGTACAAAACACCGTAAATAGGCCTCCAAACAACGGTTAACCACTTCAGCTTGTCCATCAGACTGAGGGTGATAGGATGTGCCCATATGAAGACGAGTATGACTGAGACAGAAAAGTTCCTGCCAAAACTCACTTAGAAAAATGACAACCCTATCTGATAAAATAAAACGTGGCATTTCATGTAGCCTGATCACTTCTCTGCAAAAAAGGGCAGCAACAGTTTTTGTAGTAAAATGGTGAGATAGACTAATAAAATGGCTATATTTACTGAAATGATCTACCACTACCAGAATGGTATCCACACCATTAGATTTTGGGAGGCCCACAATGAAGTCAATAGAGACATCTTCCCAAATCTTCTCCGGGATAGGCAATGGTTGTAACAAACCAGTTGGTGCATGCATTTGATATTTGTTTTGTTGACAAACAAGACAATTTTGCACAAATAATTTGACATCTTGTTGCATCTGTGGCCAGTAAAAATTGGCTGTAAGCCTTTTGAGAGTTTTCAGATATCCACCATGTCCACCAGTCAAAGTTTCATGTGCTTCAGATAAAATTTTAGACCGTAAAGAAGAGTGCATAAGAATGACGAGCCTTTCATTATAAAATAGCTTATTATTCACCAGTTGAAAATCCTGCACAGACCTTGAATCCTATTGAAGAGAGGTCAGAATTTGTTGAGTATAAGGATCTTTTTGAAGAGCCTCAGGAAGTTCCACAAAATCCATAGTGATTGGTACTACAAGGGCCAAAAAATCAGCATGCTGTGGACACCTTGATAGTGCATCTGTGCTTGTATTTTCCTTCCCTTATTTGTAATTGATGGTGAAATCAAATGGAAAGAGTTTCATAAGTAATCGATACTGTTCATTGGTAGTTACCCGTTGCTCCATCAAGTATTTGAGGTTGCAATGGTCAGTATGTATAACAAAATGGTGGCCTAACAGATAATTCTTCCATTTTTGCAAAGCCAGAACTAGAGCTAAGAGTTCTCTATTATAAGCAGATTTAATATGATTAGAGAATGAAAACCCCTTACTAAAGAAAGTAATGGGGTATCCAGATTGCATAAGGATGGCTCATACGCCATCTAATGAGGCATCACACTCTACAGTGAATGGTTGGCTAAAATCTAGTAGTTGCAAGATTGGTACAGAAGTTAAAGCCTGTTTGAATTGGGCAAAAGCTAGTTCTGCTTTGGATGATCAAAAGAAGTTATCTTTCTTTGTTAAATCTGCCAATGGTCATGCAATAATTCCATAATTCTGAACAAACCTTTGATAATAACTAGTAAGGCCAAGAAATCCCCGAAGTGCCTTCACGTTTCTAGGTACTGGCCAATCCATGATTGCTGAAATGTTTTTAGGGTCTACCCCCACTCCCTCTGATGATACCACATGCCCTAAGAACTTGATATGTTGCTGACCAAACAAACATTTTTTGACATTCGCAAAATATGAGTTTTGCTGGAGGAGGTGGAGAGCAGTCTGCAAATGTGTGACATGTTGCTGGATGTTTGGACTGCAAATTAGTATATCATCAAAGAAGACAAGGATGAACTTACGGAGATGAGGTCTGAAGAGATCATTCATGGCTAACTGGAATGTGGATAGAGCATTTGTAAGGCGGAAGGGCATAACAATGAACTCGTAGTGTCCAAAATGGATTTGAAATTTAGTTTTATGTATGTCATCAGGATGGACACGTATATGGTGATACCTCTAGCGAAGATCAATCTTTGAAAAAAAAGTGGCTCCATGCAGTTCATCCAGAAACTTATCTATATTTGGAATTGGATACTTATCTGGGATGGTAATCTGATTCAACTTTCTATAATCAACACAGAACCTCCATGTATCATCTTTCTTTTTAACCAGTAGGACAAGACTGGCATATGGGCTGGACCTAGGATGGATAAAGCTGGATGTCAGCAATGTTTCCACTTGTTTTTCAATTTCTATTTTCTGGTAGTATGGGTATCTGTAAGGTCGAATGTTTGGTGGTTTGGAATTAAGAATTAGAGGGATAGCATGGGAATGGGTTATGAAAGATGGAAGGGATGACGGCTCAGAGAGTACATACGCATAGACTTGCAATATGGTTTGGATAGCCTCAGGTGGTGCAATGGTCGTACCCTGTAATGCATGTGTTTGATGGAGCACTTGAAAGGAAGCAATGTTTGGGTATGAGGTGTGAACTCTCTATAATTTGTATTGTTTACCAGATGAAAAATCATGAACATTTCATTCTAATTGGCTTGAATCTTGTTCAATGAAGCTAACCATTTGATACTCAATACCAAGTCTGCTCCTCCGATTGAAAAAGAATAGAAATTTTGGATGATGGTGAGACCTGGCAGCTGAATGGAAATATCTTTGCAGAGTAAATTACATCGAATCACCTCTCTATTCCCAATTTGCACACTGAAAGTGGGAATCTGCTGCACCGGTATCTGCAATTCATCCACCATAGTTTTTGCGATGAAGTTATGCGTTGAACCGCTATCAATAGGATCATAACTGTTTTAGCACCTATAGTTCCTTGTAGTTTCATGGTGGTTCTCGAATTTCTTCCCAAAATAGTGGGAAGCAAGATTTTAGCCATGTCTATGGGAGTTTCTTCGTCTTCGTGGGCTTGTTCCTCACTTTTGCCGACCAAGTCATCTCCATCCGTGAGCTCTAAGAGGGAGAATTAAGGCTATTGGCAATGATGTCCAGGTGCTAACCGTTCATTATAGTGGAAACAAAGATCTTTGTCGCGTCTTGCTTGTTGTTCGGCGTCCCATGGTCGTGAATGAGGAGGTGGATTGTGAATAGAAGATGGGAGAACATTCGAAGCTCGATCTGGTACTGAGCGCTCATTTGGAGCTCAAGGAAGGTATGAATTGCGCCTTTGGGTAATTGAGCTATATGGGTCATGGGCCATACGAGATGGATTTGTTTTGGCTTCAAATTCTAAGGCCAAACTCATAGCCTTGTAAACTGATCTAGGTTTTTGGATTCGAATATCAGCTTTCAACTCTTCCTTTAATCCACTGAGGAAAACGCCTAATAAACAATGCTCTGACTAGTTATGGATTCGCGAAGCTCTCTTGGCAAACTTTTGTCTGTATTCATGGACAAACCAAGTTTGTTTGATGTTACACAAGTGTTCATCTGGGTTTTGAAATTCAACGGGCCCGTAAGTCTCTTTCAAGGCTTTAACTAATTCTTCCCAATATAGAATTATACACTCACTATTTATCCAGGCAAACAAATCAAGTGCGTCACCTTCTAAGTACATGGTTGCTACATCCACCTTTAACTCATCAGGTGTTTGATAGTAACGAAAATACGTTTCAGCTTTCAAAATCCACCCGCGTGGATCACCTCCTTTGAACTTAGGAAATTCCATTTTAGTGTGATGTCGGCGTGAAGGATTTTTGGACCACCAAGGGCTTTCAACGTCATCATCTGACTAGGTGGACTTCCCTTTATCACGAGGTCTTGTATTAAAATCCCCCTGTCGTGTGCTGTTGTTATTGGCTTTAAGAGCTGCAACCTCAGTTGCTAGAGAATCAATGGTGTTTAATTTTGATGCAATGGAAGATAATTATTGGGCAATGGAATTAGAAATTGGTTGAGAGTCAGGTTCACTTTGGGACGTAGTAGCGCGTGTGTTAACCATGGTGGTCAACCAAGCTCTGACACCAAAATGATAGTGACTGGGAAATGGAATTTTAAAAAATAACAATGGAGAAGGATATGAATTGTTATCAAAGAAATAAACGCAATGATCTCAACACTTATAACTCTAATAATTCAAAGGAGGATCTCCTCAATATAGAAGATAATAATTCAATCGATATCCCTAACATAACCTAAAGTACCTATTTATAGTTATTCTAAATAATAGAAGCCTAAAAACACTCACAACTGATGTTAACAAATACTACTAATAATATGGAAGTAAATATCAAAGTGGCCTCAGCTTATGGACAATTGCAACAACTGCCCATCCTAGCAGAACATGTTCTTTTGACTTGGTCTTTAACGCACTAATTGACTGGGTCAATGTGCGAGTCATTCTCATGTGCTTTGCTTCTTCTTGAATATGTACGTAATGGTTTGTTATCATCAAGTTTTTGATGCTTGTAATTTATCCTTATCTATGTATACTCTTGTGGAAAAGATGGTAGAATCTCGCTTAAGGTGGTTTGATCATGTGTGGAGAAGATCTGTAGAAGCTCTAGTGAGAAGAGTAGATCGGATGGAGAATAGTTCGATAGTTAGAGGTAGAGAGAGGTAAAAAAAAAAAAATAGTTGAAACTATTAAGAATGATTTAATAGTTAATAATCTATCTATTGATTTTATTCATGATAAGTCACTGTAGCGTCGTTTGATTTATGTAGCCGACCCCACTTAGTGAAAAAAAACTTTGTTATTGTTATTGTTGTTGTTGTTGTATGTATGCTCTTGAATACACAGGCTCCATACCTAGTCCCTGTTGCTACTGCTGTGTCTGTTTTTATCTGTTCATCTTATGCATAGCGTAAACAAATAGGAAATTGATGATTGCTACTGCTTCTGCAAAGGTTGACGCCATGGAAGTTGGACTTACATTGGGCTTGAAGAACCAGGAAGGATCATTGAAGCTGGTCCTAAAGGACTCTGGGTGTTTCATCAAAGATATTTCAATTAAATTAGATGGAGGAGCATCTTGGCTTTATCAAGGGTATGGTCATATTTCCTGGTTCTCTCTCTATTTTTTTTTCCTCCCAATTTTAGAAATTATCCTGGCAGTGGATAATGTTCCTCCTTTTACAGTGCATTTTGGCAATTTTCCTTCCCCCAGTATAGTATATCTTTATATCTAAATGCCATTTTTGCTTCAGTTACGCATATGCGGATGTTACGGTTTTTAGTTCATAAATCAAAACAAGATGTATGTAACCATGTTGCGTTAAGACTGAATTAAAGTACTTCGTTCTGTGCTAGTTTGAGGCAATGCCTGACCCATTCTTTTGTAATTTTTTTTGTTCCCCAAAAATTCCTTATGTCTTTTGCTGTTATGATATTGGTCCTTGTGACCATCTTTGTTAGTCTCCCCTCCATTAAGTGTGACATAGCAGTCTATCTGGCATCTTGTCTGCCTGTGTGGCAACACCAGAAGCTGACTCATCTTCTTTCTTCTCTTCTTTTTCTCTTTCTGAAACGTCTCCCTTCTGTAAATCAGCATTGAGGTTTCAAAATCCATCACAAATTGTCCCAAAATCCTCACCCAAAATTTCATATCTCCTGCATCTCAGCCATCTCTGTTCTCCTTGCCTTCATCTGCCATCCCTTGAGCAACTTGGCCAAATCGATTTAAACAAACCTTCATGCCCATAGCAAGAGATGAATATCATAATCAAATCAAGAACTCAGTGCATCAAAATTTTTTAAACTGAATCAAAGTTTTATGGGCAGATTCTTCCAAAATCAAAAAAGGGAATGTATTCTCTGTCAACGGATAGCTTTGCTGTCTATATTTATTTCTATTTATTACCTTGATTTACTCATCTGATTAATTAGTTTAATTCTTGGCAGAGCATGATATTAGCAAATACTTAGATCCTTTCCATGTATAGAATTCTTTTGTACAGATTATATAATAGAGAGAAATCACAAGGCCAGGGTATTCGGCCATTTCATACAGTATTCTTGACATGGTATCAGAGCTGGTTGAATTTTTTTCTCTCCTTGTTTTGTTGTCGTTTGCGTGAATATTCCTTTCAGTTTCGTATCTGCGTCTTCTGAGTCTCGGCAGCCCATCTTGTAACAACTCCATTTTTTTTTTCATTTATACATATATACAAATTTTTTTAAAGTCCTATGAAGTCATTACTTTTATTTAACTCATAATAATATTCAATTAATTTAACCAAGTATAATTAAGGTTTACACATAATTAATTAACAACATCCGTACACAAATCAAACACATATATGTCTACATCTTATTCATCTATATTGATCAATTTTGGGGATACGGGTGCGGATGGTTGCACCTTCACTAGAATCTTAGCTAACTCGACCACAAACACCTTATAAATTTTTGAGATTTGCCCAACATAAAATAACTCGATCCAACGTACACTAAGAGTCAGAGCCAAAGAAAAATTTGCAAAACTAGTTTTTTTGAACATGATATAGAAATATAGTGAGAATTAAATCTCAGTAGGTTCAACAATAAATCACAATTATTATCAATATAGATTATCATGTCATGTTCATCTGTATAAGTTATAGCAAATATCTTAGGTCACATGAATGCACTTTATCTATATACATGAAAATCATACAGTAATGATATGTATGACATGAATAACTATTTTCAGATTACCATATGATGGCTATCAACTTATTTTCATATCAAGTTACCCCGGTCAGGATAAATACTTTCTACTCTCCGGTACGGACTTTTCTCGCTCTATCCGATATGGCACATTTTTTCTTTCTTTTCTCATTAACATAACTATAGCGATTGGTAGGGTATTCTCTACTGGTGTACTACATGGACAGTCATGTGACCGTACTTATTTATTTTCTTTTCATATCAAGTTACCCCGGTCAGGGTAAATACTCACCTGCCATAATTTTTTTTTATCAAAATATAATCATTACCAAAAAATCATTGGTAATCATGAATGAACATAATCGTTTCAAATATCACCTTATAAAATATTTTCATGTCAAAATTATACCCTTAAGATGGTAAGAAGTTCATGCAATAACAATGGTTATGGCATACACTAGTCATTTATTATTTTCATTTATAAGATTTTTTTTTAATATTATTTTTATCTCTTTATTTTTTTATGCTTGGCCTCTAGTCACTTTCCTCCTAATTATATCATTTCCAACACATGTTCTCACAAATTTAATATGGCAGTCTTTTTCAATTTAGTTTCTATTAATATCTTATAGTTAATGAGGTTCATTAGGGTAGAAAAATGTTAAAAATAAGTTTTACCAATTTTCAACATGGTCTAAACGTATCCTATAACACGGTTTGGCCATTTCCTGTAAAATAGCCATACTTAGGCTTCAAAATGCCCTTTCCAGCACAGAACACGACTATTCTCTACATTGTGTTATTCCCTGATGCAGGTTTTCATCCCGTCTGACCTTCTCTCAATAATTAGAGCATAACTCCCTCATTTTAACTTCGAATTAGGTGATCTTGGTGTCCATTTAAAGATAAAACAATTATCTAAAACTATTATGTTGAATATTTTAGTGAAATTTTAAGGAATCTTGGTGATATTACTCCCTCAAGTTAAACGTTATTTTTTCTCGGGTAGGTTTTGACCTTTATTTACTAATCTGTCCATATCTCCTTCATATGAACTTTAAATTGAGTGATTCCAGTGGTTAAATTTCCAAGAGACATATATCTATATTTTTTATATTAACCAGTTATTTTAATTCCCTACATAAGTTTTTCAAAAATTTAAACACAAAAGTTTTCTTAACAGATTCTTCCTTGGTTAACTATTTTCTGACCACTGCTTACTAATCTGACCATATTTACCTCATATGGATTTCAAATTGAGTGATTCCAGTGATTAAAATTTGTGAAACATATATCTATATTTTGCATACTAACAATTTCTTTTAATTACTAACCGATTCTTCTCAGAATTTGAAAAACAAAAACTTCTTTGGTTACTCTGAAATCCAGTTTCTTAACCAAACATTTTTTAAGGTTTTTGTTCATCATTTTATTATGTCATCTTCCATTTTCTTCTTAATTTACATCTAACCATATTTCATCAATTTTTTGCCACATTTAAATATACAAAATAACAGCATAAAAATCTTAAAATTTTGTCATCCATAGCCATACTTATTTAGAACGTTTCACACCAACTGAAGTATTCAAACATACATTACTTGTAAGATCAATATGTAATATGATATAACAACATTCATGGCCAAGATAACAACAACAACAACTAAGTCTTTTCTCACTAGGTGGGGTTGGCTACATGGATCTAACGGTGCCACAGTGGCCTATCATGAATGAGATCAAAAGATAGGTTATTAATTATTAAATCATTCTTAATAGTTTCACTTATTGTTTTCTTTGGCTTCCCTTTACCTCTAATAATTAGACTATCCTCCAATCATCTAGGTAAAAAATATAGTAAATTTCATCAAAGTTCTAGGATCAAATATTTCTAATTTCAAAACTTTTCTAAAAAAAAAATATTGTTAAACCTATCTAAAGATCTCCTTAACTCGTTTAGTGAATTCTTTTTCTTGTTTTCTCTTAAAGAAAGTAGCAAGATTCCTCCCTTCTTTTAACTTTTATAGCAGCTTAAATAAGAGGAGGGTGAGTTTTTGAACCCCAAAAATGAAGAAGAAAGATAGATTTAAGTGGAGATTAAACTAACTTTCCTTGAGTACTTAGTCCTTTAGACTTTTCCATCATCTTTCTTTCTCTTTTCTCTTTTCTTTCTCTCCTTTCCTTACTCTACCTTGCTTATGTTTTTCCTCTCCCTCACTTGGACAAAATTATAATGTTATAAGGGTGGATTTTACTTAAATAAACTATCATGTGGTTTACCTTTCATAACTATAGGTCTACCTTATCACAATTAGGATGCACTTAGTTATTTTTTGGGGAAAAACAACTCATGTTCTTGTCTTTCTCTCCCTTAATCAAGATATGCATAGCAAAAGAAAATTTGTATTTTGAAAATCATATTAAAATGTTCTTAAGACAAGGGACAATGTTTTTTTGATTTAGAGATTTTTTTTTGTCTTAATCAAATATGACAGGTTTGCCTTTTAGGTGGCAATTTTTAGCCATTGAATCTCCTTTACTTGGCTGAAATTATTTTTATAAGATAAGGATTTTTGTCATAATGCTATGTATTATTACCCACCTGTTGAAATTATGAATATATAATATAGATGCTTTGTTCTAAAGTCATGTATTATTACCTACTTGTTGAAATTATGAATGTAGGATATAGATGTTTTGTCTTAATGTTATGTGACCTAATCTTGATTATTATTACACTACTATTTTCTCACATGATTCTTATTTTTCTTTCTTGGATTTGGACTCATTCTTATCAATTTTCTTTGTTTTGGCTGAAATTCTACCTTTTATGAAGGATTTGATCACATTTTTATGATTTTTTGGCTATCGATCCAACTTTTATATCGTAATCTAAATCTATGTTTTATTTCTTGCTTGAGCTATCCTATTATTGGCTTGTTAGAAATTCATGTGAAATAGAAAAACTCTATATGAAGTGTTCACAGGTGAAAGTCCAATTTATGGGTGGAGATGTTAAACTTAATAACACTAACTCTTGAATTAAGAAAAATTGTTCTAATTCAATCTTCTTAAAATTTTAAGATCTTTACTTACTTCACAAAAAAATTTATCTTCTTTAACCAAAAATTTTGCCTCTCTTTATTATGATATTTCTAATTTTTTCTATTAGATTTTCTCTCTTTACCTATTGCTTTAATGTTAGAAATATTTTCTATGCATACATATAAGGCGAAGAATTTCTAAGAATTATATTTCTTAAATATATAAAAGTTGTCTAATAAATTTTATTTCTTTAATTAATTATTTATGTACTTTTATTAATAAAAGAAACGAAATTATAGATGTTGCATTAAATATTTATGTACTTTTATTAATAAATGAAACGAAGTTAGGGATGTTACACATCTCGGCATCTTCTGTTACTGGTGTATCAAGAATCGACGTCCCTGCTTTGTGTTTTACGGCATTCTGTTTCTCGGCATTTTTTGGGTATTTTCTGAGCATGTTGACGTCTTTTGCGTCTGGACAGCACCTCTCGGCACCTTCTGTTTCTGGTGTATCAAGAACCGACGGCCCAGCTTCGTGTTTGTTTTTAGCATTCTGTTTATGGACATTTCTTGCGCTTGTTTCTCTTGGAGTGGTGCCCTTCGACAACCTTTGTTTAAGGTTTTTCTCTTCGGTTTCTTTATTTTCTTGGATAATTTTTTTTTTTTTTTGCATTGTCTCAGGTTCTATTTATTTCCAATAGACTCTGCACCAGTGTGTGTCAAGTTTACAGGCAAACATTATTCTACTTGAGCTTTTCAATTTGAATTTTTTCTTAAGACAAAAACCTTTGGGGCCATGTTGATGGCACGGATGTTGCACCAACATCCGACACTAACAAATTCAAGGATGTGTTGTCTTCTCCTTCTTGGGCTGTACTTGATGCTAGAATCATGTCTTGGCTTCTTAGTTTGGTGGAGTCCTATATTGTCACCAACTTGTGGGTTCACCGCTCTGCTCAATTCATATGGAGTTATTTGAAGTAAGTTTATTATCAAACTAATGATGCTCGTCGCTTTTAGTTGGAATATGCGATTGCAATGTTTCAACATGGTAGTCTTTATATTTAAGACTACTACTTGACATTTTTGACTCTTTGGCATGAATATATTGATTTGGTTACAGCAAATGTTTCTGTTGCTGCTCTTTCAACTATTCAGAATCTTTACAATATTAGCCAACGTGATTAGTTTCTTATAAAACTACGCTCGGAATTTGAATTGGTTCACTCATCTCTGTTGAACAGATCTCCTGTTTCCTCTTTTGATATTTGTTTTGGTGAGTTACTTCGCGAAGAACAATGTTTTAGTATTCAAGTTATTATGGAGCAATCTCATGACAGTTCCGAGACGACAACTATGGCTTATGTTGACATGGACTGCCTGTGATTTCAAAAAATTTGCAATATTTTTGCTGTAAAGAATATGGGCATATTGCTGCCAATTTTCTTAAAAAATATTATTCTTATTGCAAGAAAAAGGGTCATATTATCAAAGAATGTCGTATCTGTCCCCAGAATCGTCAGACTCAAGCATTTTAGACTTCTGTTACTATTCCTCCAGCAGCGACTTATGTAGCATATGGCTCTTCAAGTGCTTCATCTGATCTAGCATCTCCTGCAGCATATGACAAATACTTCCAAAACTGAGGTTTCAAGGTAAAAATTTTGCTACACTCTGGTATGTAGACTCAGTGGCTTCTAATCACATGACAAATACTCTCAAAATTGTCTCATGTTCGGCCTTATGCTGGTCAATTTACCATTCAGACTGCCAATGGCAATTCTTTGCCAATAACTGTTTTTGGAAATGTTTCTTCTACATTTACTAATGTGTTTTTTGTCCTTCAACTTTTCACGAATTTTATTTCTGTTGGTCAATTAGTTGATAACAATTGTGCTGTTAATTTTTTTGATGATGGTTGTGTTGCGTAGGACCAGATAACGGGGGAGCCAATCGAGAAGAGACTTAAAGTGGGATGCTTGTTTCTACTATTTTTACCTGTTCCAGTACTTTTTCCTATTTCTTCTATTACGTCTTTTGCTTGTAATAATGTTTCTACTTTGAGTATTGTGTGGCATCGTCATTTAGGTCATTCCAATACTCAAATCTTATCTCATGTATTGAATTCTAGCTTTCTTGATAATAAAAAATGTTCTTATTTATCTCTTGAGTGTGATTCTTATAAACTTGGTAAAAGCAAAACTCTTTCATTTCCTTTGCATGCTAGTCAAACTTCTCATAATCTTATCCATAGTGAAGCTTGAGAACCTTCCCCAGTTAGTTCAAATGAAAAATGCAAATACTATATGACTTTCATTGATGATTATAGCAGATTCACTTAGATTTATTTTTCTCTCTCTAAATCTGAAGTTTTTCGTACTTTCTCTAAATTTTTAGCGTATGTTGAAAATTAATTTTCTACGAATATTAAGACATTACGTACAGATTCTGGTAGTGAATATTTATCTACTAGTAATGGTGTAGGTATAATAGTTGATAAGAAGTGGAGAAACAATGTAGTAGATGTGAAAAGATTAGGAGATAGGATTATAGCTTTAAAGATTGTAGTTGAGCGGGACACTTTTAATGTGTTTAGTGTATATGCACTCCAAGTTGGATCAGAGGAGTATCACAAGAGAACTTTTTGGGAGGATCTAGAAGGTTTGATTCAAGAAATACCTCTGGGAGAAAAGATTTTCCTAGGAGGGGATTTGAATGGTCATGTAGGGAGGGAATCGAAAAGATACGAGGGTATACATGGAGGTTTTGGATTAGGAGATGCAAACGAAGAGGGTAAAATTATTTTGGATTTTTCTTTAGCCTATAATTTTACCATAGCAAATACTTGTTTTAGAAAACAGATTGAACATTTTATCACATACAAGAGTGGAGGAGAAAGCTCTCAAATAGATTTTTTCTTGGTAAGGAAATCAGATAGAAAGCTCTGCACAAATTGTAAAGTCATACCCGGTGAGAGCTTGGCTACCCAACACAGAGTTTTAGTTTTGGACGTACGAGTTATGAGAAGAGTAGAAAGAAAGAGTAAGAAAACAATTCCTAGAATTAGGTGGTGGTCTTTGAAGAATGAACAACAAAAGAATTTTCAAAGAAGAGTGGAGGAAGAAAGGCTTTGGGAGGTTCAAGGAAATGCTAATGATATGTGGGACGAGATGGCCAAAGGGATTAGGAATATAGCAAGAGAGACACTTGGAGAATCAAGAGGCGTTGGGCCTAAGGGTAAAGAATTTTGGTGGTGGGATGCGGAGGTGCAAGATAAGATTAAGTTTAAAAGAGTGTTATAAGGAGTGGCACTTATGTAAAGATAAGACAAATTGGGATAAATATAAAGCGGCTAAGAAAGACGCTAAGAAGGCTGTGAGTGAAGCAAGAACTAGAGCTTTTGAGGGATTATATCAATCTTTAGGAATTAAGGAGGGAGAAAGAAAAATTTACAAGCTTGCGAAGGGTAGGGAAAGAAAGACAAGGGACATAGATCAAGTGAAATATATTAAAGATGAAAAGGGTAATGTTTTGGTAAGGGAGCATGATATCCGAGCACGATGGAGGAGTTACTTTCAAGGACTTTTTAACGAAGGGCATGAGTTGACCTACAATTCCTGACAGACTTAATATTGCAGAAGAAGACCGTAATTATACTTTTTATCGTAGAATCCAAGAGTTTGAAGTAGAGAAAGCTCTGAAGAGAATGGATAATGGCAAAGCAGTAGGACTTGATAATATACCTATTGAGGTGTTGAAAAGTTTAGGAAGGAAGGGTATAAGTTGGCTCACTAAGTTGTTTAATGCGATAATGAAATTTAAGAAAATGCCGGATGAATGGAGGAGAAGTACTTTAATCCCTATATATAAAAATAAAGGAGACATACAGAATTGTTCCAACTATCGTGGGATTAAACTCATGAGCCACACTATGAAGTTATGGGAGAAGATCATTGAGCAAAGATTAAGACAAGAGATTCAAGTTACAGAGAATCAGTTTGGATTTATGCCAGGAAGGTCAACTATGGAGGCAATTTATTTACTACGGAGATTGATAGAAAGGTATCAAAGCAGACGGAAAGATTTGCATATGGTTTTTATTGATCTGGAAAAGGCATATGACAGAGTGTTAAGAGAGATTCTATGGAAGGCTTTAGAAAAGAAAGGAGTACGTATTGCGTATATTCGAGCAATCAAAGACATGTATGATGGGATAACGACTTGCGTGAGACCACCAAATGGGGATACAAAGGATTTTCCCACAACTATTGGACTACATCAAGGGTCTTCTCTGAGTCCGTGTCTTTTTAATTTGATTTTGGACGTAGTTACTGAACATATACAAGAGTTGGGGCCTCAATGCATGATTTTTGCAGATGATATAGTCTTAGTTGGTGAATCGAAAGAGGAAATAAATATGAAGTTAGAGTCATGGAGACAAGTTTTAGAAACACATGGTTTTCGGATAAGTAGAAATAAAACAGAATATATGGAATGTATTTTTAGTAAGAGACGAACAAATACGAATGTAGACGTGAAACTTGGAGACTATATATTAAAACAAGTTACAAATTTTAAATATCTTGGGTCAATTATACAAAATGACGGTGAAGTAAAGGAGGACGTAAACAATAGGATTCAAGCTGGATGGATGAAATAGAGGAAAGTTTCGAGTGTCATTTGTGATAAAAAAGTGCCGCTCAAAGTTAAAGGAAAATTCTACCGTACGGCTATAAGACCTGCTATATTGTATGGTACGGAATGTTGGGCGGTTAAAAGACAACATGAAGATAAATTCAACGTTGCAGAGATGAGAATGTTGCATTGGATGTATGGACACACTAGAAGAGATATAATTAGAAATGAGTGTATTAGAGAGAAAGTTGGGATAACACCTATTGTGGAGAAGATGGTTGAATCTCGCTTAAGGTGGTTTGGCCATATGTGGAGAAGACCTGCAAAAGCCCTAGTGAGAAGAGTAGATCAGATGGAGAATAGTCCAATAATTAGAGGTAGAGGGAGGCAAAAAAAAACAATAAGTGAAACTATTAAAAATGATTTAATAGTTAATAACTTATCTATTGATCTCATCCATGATAGGTCACTATGGCGCCGTTTGATCCATGTAGCCGACCCCACCTAGTGGGAAAAGGCTTAGTTGTTGTTGTTGTTGTTGTTGTTCATGTCCTGCTATTCCCAATAAAATGGAGTAGCCGAACGCAAAAATTGTCATCTTGTTGATGTGGTTCATATTCTTTTGTTAAAATCTTCTGTTCCATCCATGTTTTGGGTTGAGGCTCTAAAGACTGCTACTCATTTGATTAATTGTTTACCTTCTCAAGTTTTACACATGGAATCTCCCTATCTTCGCTTGTTTGCTAAGCAACCTAGTTATGATAATCTTCGTATCTTTGGTTGTATATGTTTTGTTCATTTACCTCCTCTTGAGTGACACAAATTATCTGCTCAATCTGTTAGATGTGTTTTTTTAGGATATGATGTATGTCAAAAGGGATTTATTTGCTATGATCCTACTTTACATCGTACACATATTTTTCGAAATGTTACTTTCTTTGAAAATTAACATTTTTTTCCTGTCATTTGTGCCCTCTTCTTTTACTGTGGTCCTCCCCTCCTTTGAGCAGCAGTTCTCAAATTTTTATCAAGTCAGTTCTCGCTTTAAACCAGGTATAGTGTATATGAGATGATCTCACCCACAATCTCTTTCGGTGGCTCACTCGATGTTTGATCCTAACATGCACCGAAATCAGTCAGTTGCAGCACTTATAGAGCCTTTGGTATATCGCTCTTCTCGAGTGTCTGTATCCCCAGATAGGTATGAGTTTTCTTCTGGCAATTATATTTCAGTTCTTACTGCTGTATTGTCCACTTTTGATATTCTCACATGCTGTCAAGCATGACTGTTGGCGACAAACTATGCAAGAAGAAATTGTGGCTCTAGAGGCCAATCACACCTAGGATATTGAGCCTTGTCCTTCCACTATAGTTCCTCTGGGTTGCAAATGGGTTTACTCAGTCAAAGTTTGCTCTGATGGAAGTTTGGATCATTATAAAGCCCGTCTTGTTGTCCTTGGGAACAATCAGGAATATGGTGTTAATTATGAGGAGACCTTTGCTCTCGTGGCTAAAATGACCACTGTTTGTACGATTTAGCTCTCACTGCTTCTAATGATTGGTCACTACATCAGATGGATGTTAAGAATGCTTTCCTTCACGGAGATCTTAAAGAGTGTATTTATATGAAGCCACTCCCGAGATTGTTTTCCTCTTTGACCTCCAATGTGTGTAAACTTCGTCGCTCTCTTTATAGTCTCAAACAAGTTTCACGGGCCTGGTTTGATAAATTTCGAACCACTTTATTACAATTTTCCTTCAAGCAGGCAAGTATGACACTTCATTGTTTCTTCGAAAATCAGACCTGGGTCTTGTTGTCCTTTTGGTTTATGTTGATGATATTGTGATAACTGGTTTTGATTCTACTTTACTTGTCCAGCTCAAGACCCATCTATCAAAATATTTTTATATGAAAGATCTTGGATCTCTCACGCATTTTCTTAGTCTTGAGGTGCATTGTAGTCCCTTTAGTATTTCACTCAATAAACATAAATATACTAGTGATTTAGTGGCTACAGCTGGATTGCAAGAAGCTACCTCTGTCGATACTCCCATAGAATTAAATGTCAATCTTTGCAAAGAGGAGGGTGACATACTTGTTGATCCCATTTTATATCAGAAATTGGTGGGTAATTTTGTTTATCTCACCATCATTAGATGAGATATTTCTTTTGCTGTATAGCAAGTTAGTCAGTTTCTTCAGACTCCTCGTCATCTTCATTTGACTGTTGTTTGTAGAATCATACGCTATGTTCATGGCAGTTCTGCTCAAGGCTTATTCTTTCTTGCAAGCAATTCTCCTTGCCTTGTTGCTTATAGCGACACTGATTGGGTTGGTTGTGCTGATACACGTCGCTCCATCACTGATTGGTGCATGTTCTTAGGTGATGCATTGATCTCCTGGAAGAGTAAGAAGTAAGACAAAGTTTTTAAGTTATCTACAGAATTTGAGTACCGAGCAATGTCTATTGTTTGTTCCGAAATTATTTGGCTTCGAGGTTTGCTTAGTGAATTAGACTTCTCTGTGAACGATCCTACACCTTTAAATGACGATAATGAGTGCTATTCAGATCACGGCCAATCCTGTCTATCATGAGCACACAAAGCATATTGAAGTTGACTGTCATTCTATCCGTGAAGCCTTTAAAATTCGTGTTATCACTCTTTTCTACATTTCCACTGAACTACAAATTGTAGATATCTTCACTAAGACTCTTACTCGTCATCGACATTACTTTCTAAGTAGCAAATTGACGCTTGTTGATCAACCCGTATCAATTTGAGGGGGACTGTCAACGGACAGCTTTGCTGTCCATATTTATTTTTATTTATTACTTTGATTTATTCCTCTGATTAATTAGCTTAATTCTTGACAGATTGTATGAACATGATATTAGCAAATACTTAGTTCCTTTCCATGTATAGAATTCTTTTGTACAGATTATATAATAGAGACAAATCACAAGGTCAGGGTATTCGACCATTCCATACAGCATTCTTGACTTATTTTTGACATTCTCTACTCTTAGATTCCCTGCTCTTAGATTTTGATAGAACTTTCAAAACTTCTCTTGGCCCCAAAACCATTTTCCTACACGCCATTTTGTGTGAATGCATCGTCTTTACGAGCCTCAGACAGTGATAAAAAACCCT
Organism: Gleditsia sinensis; assembly: GCA_037074535.1. NCBI lineage: Eukaryota > Viridiplantae > Streptophyta > Magnoliopsida > Fabales > Fabaceae > Gleditsia > Gleditsia sinensis. Next base: position 44,238,376 of record CM073472.1, on the reverse strand, counting down.
TTGTTGTCCAGACCCAAGAACCAAAAAAAAAAAAGGAAATTAAAACTGAATACTCTGTACCTATGAAGCACGGACACTTCGTTTTAAGCCGTGTCGACGTGTCAGACACTCTACGGACACGACACTCTTCGGACACTCTTAGGACACCGTATCCGACGCGTGTCCCGTGTCCAACTTTTTTTTAAAAAAATATTAAAAAAAAAAATTCGTGTCAGACACTTTTTTGAACGTGTCTGACACTTATTTCAGACATTTTAGACACATCCTACATCCGTTTTAAATTTTTATTTGAAGTTAGAACCCAAAACCAATTATCATAGCTTGTATCTTGGTCATCGCAATATGTCTTCCATTGAAGTTGGGTCCCTATCATCCATCGTAGCTTGCATCTAAATCATTGCAACTTTATTGTTTGTTTTTGTTGACCATAGAGTAAGTTCCTCTATTTTCTCTTATTGGATTTGTCTGTGTGCGTGGCTATTTGCATATTCTTTTTCAACAAGCCTTCGAAGTTTGTTTTTACGCAAGCATATATACCTATTCGAAAGTTTGCTTTTGGGTTTCAAGATTTTTTATTGAGGAAAAGGAAACCAAATTCTTCTAATTTTTGTATTGTCTCTTAATGTTTTACATAATCACAATAGCAAAGAGCTTAGATAGCTTTTGTTTATGGTGAGGGAGTTGAATTATAATAATACACATATAATTCTTTCTAGAGTTGCTCTCTTGTTTTTATTCTTTGTTATTATTGTATGTGCATATAATTTGTGTATTTGTTGTTTTTTTATGTTCTTGTTAATGTTGAAATTTTATCGGTTACAAATTTATCTTTGTATAATTTAGAATTAGAAAGTTCTTTTCACAAACAAAGAAAATAAAAATAATAGTATTGATAAAGAATATATTGAAGAAGAATGAATGTTGATTGTATTATAAATTTATAATAATTTTTTTGGTAATAAGTTGTAAAGTGAGTTATAAATATTATTGTTTTCTAGTACTATATATATATATATAATTTTTATTTTTTAATTTACGTATCTTCAACGTGTCGTGTCCTATATTTTTTTAAAATTCACGTGTCACGTGTCCGTGTCCGTGCTTCATAGCTCTGTACCTTTGCATTAATAGCCCATATACAAATTTTTGGTGTTCAATTTTGGAACAAGAAAGAGATAGGTATTTCAGCAACAGCAATATTCTTCACGATGTCCAGAAATTCAGAAACCCAATCTCTTCTTTTCCATAATCCCTTGTTGCTCGTGGTTCCTCCTCAATCCTGCTAACGATAGTTTTTCTTTCTTTCCAACTCCTGTTAGTTTTGTTCTTAAGCCTCCTTTTCTTTTTTCCCTTTTCTTGACTCCTGTTTCTCCATTTTTTCTTGGAACTTACAGACAGAGATAAGAGAAGAAAAAGGAAAGAGAGAGTCACAGATGAAGAGGAAGAATGAAAGTTGGATAGAGAAAAGAAGTAAGAGGGAAAAAAAGAGAGATATTATAATGAGTCAGTTTTTTTTTCCACGTAGATAAGTAAAATGCCACATATGTTGCCACATCACACTTAATGGAGGGGGAACTATTGGAGATAGTCTCAAGAACTGATATGGTAACGGCAGAAAACATAAGGGATTTTTGGAGAACAAGAAAAAAAATCAGGGACCAAAGTCAAATTTTACATAATAAAGATAAAAGACAACAATGACAATTTGGCTTTTTTTTTTTTTTTAACAACGTATATTACTGAGAAAAACAGTTGATAGGCAAGATATCTTTCTACTAAGAAATACTAGAATCCATTAGGTAGACAATCTTTGCAATCCTCCAGGAAGATGAGAGAAATTACTTACACCATTGCATGACTAAATAGGTTTTTCTTTGGCGTTTTCACATGGTATTATTAACACTCTTCCACTGACCCATATAATAACCTGCAATTGTTGTTCTGACATAACCTTCTTAGGCTCAAAATACTTATAGACAGAATTTAAATTTCTAAATTCTGAATCTTATAGATAAAGCGAATTTAAAAACATTACTATGCTCAATCCTTTGGTTTTATTTTGTTTCAATTCCTTTTCACTTGAAAGAAAAACTCATCCTTGAGATATCAGATTGAATTGTGTTCTTCTTTTACAAAGTAAAAGATATTTGAAATAGTTTTATGAGTGAATTATACTAATCTCCCTTGAAGTTTTCAAAAACTACTGCTCAGCCCCCTCTAGTTTTAAATTATATAATGACCTCCTCTGTAGTGCGATTTCACTTGTACGGAATGCTGTATGGAGGAGGTTAGGTGTCTCAAAATAATTCAACCAGGGTGTGTCTTGTGTATATAGGGTTGTCAAACTTGAGGGGAGATTTTTGTTAATTTGAAACTAGAGGGAATCTAGGTGAAGGGTTATGCTAAACTGCAGGAGGTCAATGTAATTTCGCTATTTTGATATATGAAGTTTTTTCAGATTTTGTCTATAGGAATGTCTAAGCCAAAAATTTTATTTTCAACTGATCTTTAGGACGTATCAAATGCTCAAAATACCTTGTCTATCATAAGCATGCCTATAAAACCATGTTGAATGAGCAACAATAGGGAGACAAGGCATCTGAATGAGAGAGATCATAAATCCTTTAGTTGTATTATTGCATATGAGATATAAGAAATTTATCATGAATAAACTTGGATTCAATCATTTCCATTCCACTTCATGAAAGTTACAATTATAAAATTTTATAATTTCTTTTGTTGTTCAATAAGTTGGAATATTGGGCAATTTGAAAATTTGCCAATTCTTTAAGTTTCATCTCTTGAGATGATTTTGTGAAGCTGGTATATGTTTCTTCTAAGTATTTTATCGATGTCTAGCTTTTTATTTTGAAACAAGTATATTATCATTTAATTTAATATTAGGCTACCTGATTATAATAAAGTTGGGTATTCAATGTCTAACTTTTCATGCTGGAGCAAGTATATTCTCATCTAATTTTATATTAACCTACCCGATTATGATAAAGTCTGGCATTAGAGAATCAAGAGGAAATTCATTAGGTGCCCATTCTTGGAAAATCCCAAAAATTCTTTTGGTATTAAAAAAAAGGATGAATCACAGTTTAGCTCCATTAGTTTGGCCCAAAATTAGTTTGTCCCCTGTTGTTTAAAGCATTTCAGTTAACTCCCTTGTGGTTTATGTCATTTAGCCACCTTGTAGTATTTTTTATCTAAATTTTAACCAAAGTAATCAATGTATGTTAAAATAATAAATAATTTCATTATTAATAATATATTTCAGTTATAATTTGTACAATTTCATATCGTTATTAATCTATTACTGGAGTGAAGTTAACAAATTTAATTTTCATATGTGATCCTAATCCCATCAATGACTTTTAAATACTAAAATTGGATAATGTATAAATAAAATATATTTCAAGTCAGTAATTAAATCACAATTTGAATCGTAAATTGAATGATTTAATTTTGAATTGTAAATCGTAAATCGTATTGAATCGTAAGATTCATATACACATTAAAAAATAATTTAAAATATATAATATAAAATATAAATAAATAAATAATATAAATAAAATATTTAAAATAATATATTTATTTTAATAATTTTAAATATAATTATTTATAAGTCTTAAAAATTGTAAAAAAATAAAATAATTAATTTTAAATGAGTTTGAATAGATTTAAAATTAAAAAAAAAAAGAATGTTTTCTTAAGTTTAAATATATTTAAAATTATGAAAACAAAAAAATTATTTAAAAATTATTTTTTTGTAATTTTTTAAATAAATAAATAAATATTAAAAAGAATAAATGGTAAAAACGCTGAACCCCTTTTTCGGTAAAAAAAAAAAATAAAAGTTGAAAGAAGCTCGACTGTGTTTCTAGCTTTAGTGAAAAAAAAAACGGAGGAACAGAAGGTTGTCAAAAACAGGGAGCAGACCTTCGTGCAGCTGCGCGACGGTGAAGGACGAGGCCAAGCTTTTGGGAAGAAGAAACAAAACAACACCCAACCTTGGCAGAAGCTCGCACAAGTGTGTGAAGGAAACAGATGCAGGCCGGAATCGCAGAATCGAACGATTCTGCGATTTGTGCGGAATCGCACCGATCTGTGCGATTCCAGTAGCGATTCTGGCCACATCACGATTTGGCCACCAATTTGTATCGGTGGCCATGTGAATCGAAGCGACACCCCTTTGAAAGAGACACCCCTTTGAAAAAATTGAGTGGACACAAAAGGGAGCCCATAGAAATTATTCTGTACCACAATTACTGGAGAGGCACCAAAACACCCTTAAAAATGCGAGCATTCCTTTCCATCCAAGTACAACAAAGAACCACAAAGGCAGCAACTGCGACAGCATATTGGCCTCCTCATTATTGTCAAAATCTTTGTATTTTGTCAAGAGAAACTCTTCCAGGTTTAGAGGACACACACACCAAAAGTTTCCAACAACTTATTAGTAAGAAAATTGCCACCAAGCAATGTACTAAAAGATCTGATTCAAAACTACACATGAAACACATAATAGAGTAAAGAGCTGTATTTAGAGCCCTGAATATAATTTAAATTCTGGATGGAAACATAATGCAAAGAGGAAAGATTTTTAAGGCAAGAAAAGATTTCCATAAAATAGATATCCCCCAAAAGGATGTGACTACCATCTCTCAATTTTAAGGAACCAGTGGTCTGAAAAGAAAATAATCCTGAGAAATAAATTTCCTAAGACTAGCATGAGTTGCAATATGTGTCAGATTGGCATCCCGCCCATTCTTATCCAGTTGAATCTTGTTTGTTGTTTTCTACAAGGATCTTCTAGTCCTTGATTAGAAAATGACCCCAAATGATGCAGTATAGAGGCCAAATAGCAAGAACTTGATATATAATTAGGGATTTTTGGGGAGAGATTGAGATAGAAACAGAAAATAGGGTTCTAATACATAGAAACCTCTGTTAATTGAAAAATATTTTGATAAAGCTACTCTAACAAAAGATCTTAGGCTATACTAGGGTTTCTAAGTCTAGTACTAGCCTAGCCCAAATAATACATAAACCCATATCTATTATAAGTCCAGAAATTAAAAAGGTCACATGCTAGTCACATGACTATTTAAATAAGATTAAAACACATAAACACACTTATAAAATAGAAAGACAGTAAACTTATGCTCCTGCATCAATCTCCCCCTCTTGAAGTTGGGCTGGTGTTTGGAGTAAAAACATTATAAACTTCTACATATATCTTTGGGTCAATCCTTTTCAGCTCCTCCTCTACAATCCAAGTGCTTTCAGTAGTTGGTTTACCTAACCACTTTACCAAAAATCGCCGATAAGAATTTTCCCTCCTTCACTTCAAGTACATCTTCAGTAACTTCTTGTTGCACTGTTGATAAACTCGGAACCTGCTCGGCAATTGGAGTTATCCCTCCTCAAATCCTTCATAAGAATACAAATCTGCCACATTGAAGATTGGGCTGATTTGTAGCTCAGAAGGAAGCTCTATTAAATAGGCATTAGAGCTGATTTTCTTCAATACCTTGCAAGGCCTGAACTTCTTTGGCTTGAGCTTATGATAAGTACCCTTAGGAAATCTCTCTCGCCTCAAATGCACTAACACCATCTCTCCTTCAAATTCCTGTATACGCTAGTGGCGGTTGGCAGTAGTGGCATAAGCATCATTGCTGGATTTTAGGGCCTCTCTGACCTCCTTGTGAACCTGCTGGACATGATTAGCGAAGGCCTCACCATCATCACTCACCCTAGCCTCTTGTGGTAAAGACACCTATTAAAAATTTTTGGGCCTAACTCGACTTTCAAAATTCAAGTTATGAGAGGGAGGATTGTCTAGACTTATAAGAAGCACAATGCTTAGACATTCAGTCAATGTGAGACTTCAACATATCTCCTCACGTTTAGGGTTGGACATCTGGAGTGTAAAATTTACAGGAATGAACATCTGTTAGTGGGTTACATCGAAATTGGAGCAGACTCTGATATTATATTAGAAATTTTTAAACTTAACTCCACTCTCAAAACTCGATTCATGAGAGAGATGATTACTTAAACTTATAATAAACACAATGTTTAAACATCCAGTTGATGTGGGACTTCAACACCAAATCAAGCACCTTTTGTGGTTTAAGACCATATGCATTTTTTATAACACAAAAAGCTAACTAATGAAATTTTTTTTGAAGACATAAACCTGAGATACGCCTGACTTTAAAATGTAGAAAGCATATATGATTGATTTAGCTGTGGGAAGCAAATTGAATTTACTAAGTGAACAATCTTTAGAATCTACCCTCATCAAGAAATTTGATCATCTTGTGACATATTGCTGTGCCACTTGTTTCAGGTAGAAAATGCTTTTATTGTTTTGTGACTGCTATCTTTATATCTAACAGGATGGTCAATGCATTTGAAGAGCAAATTGGGTCAAAAGTAGAAAGTGCTATCGCCAAGAAGCTTAAAGAAGGGATTTCAAGACTTGACTCATTTTTCCAAAAGCTTCCAAAGGAAATTTCAGTGAATGATGATGCTTCATTGAATGTAACTTTTGTCAGTGATCCTTTATTAAGTAATTCATCTATTGGATTTGAAATAAATGGGTTATTTATTGCAAGAAGTGTTGAGGTTTCTAACTACTGGCACAAGAGTCCAAAACTTTCTGTTTCCTGCACAAATTCATCAAAAATGCTTGGAATTGCTTTGGATGAGGCTGTCTTTAATTCTGCATCATCCTTGTTTTACAATGTAAGTTTGGACCTTCAATGAAGATGATTTTGGGTTTTACTGTAGTGTATGTGGTCTAAGTCTTAAAGCATAAATTTTTTTTTACTATATCTTTCTTCCTGTATTACTGGGTTGGTGTCAAATGAGAAATTACATTCTGTTCTCAGGCAAAATTTATGTACTGGGTTGTGGACAAAGTGCCAGATCAATCTCTATTGAACACTGCAGGGTGGAGATTTATTGTTCCCCAACTTTACAAGAAATACCCAAATCATGATATGAATTTGAATATATCTTTATCTGCTCCTCCGGTTGTTGAGATATCAAATCATGAAGCTGAGGCCAACATATTTGCAGACTTAACAATTGATGTAATGGAAGGAGATGAAGTAATACCAGTGGCATGCATCTCATTGGTAGGATTATTGATGGTTAAAATAATTATATTTAGTTTTTTAGTTTGTTCTTATTTATGCTTGTTCCATCTCCATTATTAATTTTATTTTGATTTGATGAATTCTATGGGTGGTAAGGGTGAGAAACGGAGCTCAGCATGCAATGAATGACCTTGATAGGAAATCTTTTGAACAAATCGTTTTTCTCTTTTAAAATCATAATGAAACAACCTTGAACAGCTTGCTATTCTGCTTTTTTCCCCTTAATTACAAAAGAAAAAAGTTAACCTGGATTAGCTTTGATAATAAAGTCATACAAGTTATTCAAGAATAGAACTAATCAATGTACTTTTTTTTTTGGACATAAACTAATCAATGTACCACTCCGCAGGATTGGACTGTTTACAATCCTTGGGCCTGCGTTGGTTATGAAGATAATGTTTGTGTTTCTCATGTCTAATGTTCAGTTTCAGACATTTTTTTGGTTTGTTTATAATGATCAGTTTCAGGGATAGCAATCTGTGTTAGCTGAGATTATAATAATCACTTGGTCAAAAATTTATTAATCTTGTTTACCCTGTTTTTGGAGTACCAGGTACTGCTTCCTATTTGCATAAAATAGTGCTTGCTGTGTGCATGAAATATAACCAGGTGTTGTGTAATATCTCTTCCATCACTGGAGGATGCAGGGCACATTATTAAAGTATCTGGCATAGAAATTCTTAGTTAAGATAGAGTAGCAAGATTATTAGTAACCTAATCAGGGGTATAAGAATACTTGCACACACACACACATATATTTGTATTTTTATGTTACTAGAGTTTTGAGTGGCGGGTTCAACTATTTCCTGTTCTACTGCTACCAATTAGATTCAATAGAAGTGAAGTTGGTCTAGCTAACAATTTATTGATCCAAGTATTTAGCAGAACCACCAGCGCATTGGTACTTCCCCTGGCCCTATGTGCCAGGGGATATGATGTTTCGTGTGCCTTGGGGGGGGGTCCCCTTATCATTAGGTCCAATAGAGCCTCCTTGCATTACCAAAAAAATTATGTATTTAGCAGAACAACTTGCTGGAAGTAGAATTGAAGTCATGTGTATAATGTGTCCTATGTCATCTAGAATATAAATGAAAACAAACTCTGGGCAGCTTTCCATCCATGCTTATTGTCCCAGAAAGTCCTAATCTTATGATATATTTATGTTTCTGAAATAAAGTAATAAAAGACATAGATTTTAAATGTAATTTAACAATTAAATAAAAATTTAGATAACTAGACCCCATTTTCTCTTTCTACTTTTCTTACTTTTCACCCACTCTTTTGGCCACTATTTGCTAATGTTCCTCCACTTTCTATAATTTTTTAATTAAAAAATGAATTTTTATATTTCTTATGCACACACTTTTTATGTGTTTCACTCTCTAGTGTGTTATGAAAGTCTCTCATCTCGTAGTACAACTACAAGTAAATTTAAGATGTTATTGGAGTCTCCAGTGATTCAGTAACTAACTGTTTTGATTATTCCCTGATCCTCCCTTAACAATACATAGTCTAGCATAGATGGATAAAAATCCAATAAAGTGCAACGACTTTAGAGTATAAAGTGCAAAAGGATCACTGCTGATGAAGACTGTTTAGATTTGTATACAGTACTATCGATTGGGTAACAATCCATGGATGTGTGAGAACTCACTCCCTTGATTTTTTCATCAATGGTGGCTACTTGTGCTTTATTCTCTAGAGTGCAGGGTGCTCTTTGGGGAAGCCAAATCCAGGCTTAGACCACTTATTGTACTGGAAGATGCCAACAACTGTTCCTAATTTGGAAATTTAGTCTTTTCCTTTCTTTTTTGTGGTTGTAATATTGATACCCTTACAATGATATGCTTTGCTAAGTTGTATCCTGTTTGCGCAGATCATTCAAGCCTCAGGTTCAGTCAAAATTAATGGAAACAACCTTGCTGGCACCATCAGATTAGACGACTTTGCAATGTCATTGAAATGGAGCAATGTTGGTAATCTGCGGATGTACCTTATTCAGGTGCCTTTCTACTTTACATGATGCATACAGTTAATAATAGAGGAAAATCTTATTTTCTTCTGACAGATATGTAAACTTTCAATTAGTCCTTTAGAGATTAATTTTTTCAATTTAATCGCTCATATATAGAAGTACTTGCAATGCCATCTCTCAATTAAGCCATCATCCAAAATTTGACTCCAAATTTAATTCACCGCTAATACTGCAATTTTCTATTACATTTATTTAACTTTGGCATATAAGTTGGCCTTCACTTAATATTGATTTAACACTCACGTAGTATTCATAAACAGAATTTTTTATTTTTCAATTATTTAGAAACTCTATTTTTGAATGCTATGTGAATGTCAAGTAAGTATAAAGTAAATGTTATTTCATATTTCAAATTAGATAAATGTGATAGAAAATTACAATATTAATAGTGAGTTAAATGGTGGCTTAACTGTACAGTGACATTGCAAATATATTTCTTTGTGAGAGATTAAATTGAAAAAATTGTGAGAAGCTAAATTGAAAGTTCACCTATCTATTAAAGACAAAAATATGATTTTTCTCTTAATAATAATAGTGAAAGCCTCTTTTATTAATGAAAGGAATGCTCCTTCCTCTTGTACTGCAGCCAATTGTGTGGACACTGATTCAAACTGTCTTCTTGCCATATGCTAATTCACATCTCAGTAAAGGGTTCCCTTTGCCCATCATTCGTGGGTTCACGTTACAAGATACAGAGATTATCTTGTCAAATTCAAAAGTCACAGTTTGCAGTGACGTGGTATTTGCAGAACCACATAAATTTATCTTTAACCGTTTAATCTATTTTGGGTAGATACGCTTGTATATTTTTCATAGGTTGTAAATATTTCAGAACAGAGAACATTAATATATTTGTCCACTTGTGCAATCTTATTCCATTTGAATGGTGATGATGAAACCTTCACACCAAGATGTATAAACCTTGATACAAGGACTTGCCATTATAAATCCGCGTGGAAGAGGCTATGTGATGAAAAATGCCGCTTCTGTGTAAATTGCAAATTTCAATTTCATCAATTGTGGTTTATGACATTTGTAATCTTAATGGTCTTAACATTATGTCAAATTGTGAAGGCCTAATATGGTTATTTCTCTCAATATTTATGTTATATGTATGAATAGTTCCAAATCAGTTGGACACTATGAAGAATGGCCACTTCGTTTAGGTGCGTGGCATAGTGTTGGACACTCAACGAACACAGACTCGCTTTGGACACGCCTCGAACACATATCTTGTGTCTAGATTTCCCAAAAAAAAAAAAATTTAGGCTACGTATCGAACACGATTTTATATATGTCAAATACGTCTTTGGCACAAAAAAGCCTAGTCTTTCATTTTTCATGAACCAAAAGTCCACCTAGCACCTAGCCTTCTCAATTAAGCTATAATATCCAATACTCGGTCTCCTCCCTCACGTTTGTCTTTGGCTCTCTGCCTTTGTTACTGTTCGAAACTTCAACTGCTCACTATGCCTCATTCTCTTCTATTTGTGTTCGTTACTGGTTTTGTCTCCTTCACCATGTAGCTCTCCTATCATTAGCTTTGTTCCATTCTCGTGATATTCGCTACTATTTGCTTTGTTCCATTTTTGTGAGGTTTTGTTCCATTCTTTTCGGAGTCGCGATTTTACTACATTTTCGTGTAGGTGTAGCTCTCAAGTATCTATCTTTTCTCTGTTGTTTCATTGATGTTTGCCTGTCTTGCCTCTTGTCTAGTTTTGCTCTAACAAATGGTTTGAATCTGTGTTTTTCAATTTTTGCTTGTCTTCTTTGTTGTTTCATTCACTTGGATTTGCGATAGCCAATAGAAGAAGAAAATGTATTAGGACCAAAAATAGAAATGTATTAGTTGCTTTATACTCTGTACTATGCTTGTCTTCTCTGTTGTTTCATGCTTTGTATTGTGCCTCTCCATGGTTTGTACCGTGCTTCATATTATGCTATTAGTTTCTTTATGAAATAATGATAGTATATTAACTTATTACTTCCTGTTTTTTAGCCTTCTATGAGTGATTAATTGTGATAAATTGAGGATTACTTATACCTCAGTTCTCTCGGTCTGCTTGCTTTTGTGATTAAAATTTGTGATGACTAATGAATTGATTTATGTATCTACTTGTGCCTTGTAGCTTCTGTGATTAATTACTTCTGTTTTTGTCTGATCTAGATGCCAATTGCTTTTATTTCTATGATTAATTGTGTATGTTTTGGGAATGGGTTATGTGATGGGTTGAAAAATGGCAAACATAATAGGCATTAGATATAGTAAACAGGGGGTCTAGAGTATGTGATATGATTCATAATTTTCTTTTCATTTTATTTTATTTAAGATATCTTAAAGTTCTGGTTTTGAAAATGTAAATAGTGGTAAAGATAATGTGCAAAGAGATGATTATAAACATTTGTGGAAGTTTGTTACAAAAAGAGAAAAGGAAATAAGGGGTGGAGTAAATGTTCTCTTTACGTGTAACTATTGTAGAAATGATTATAAATGAACTTATTCTAGAGTTAGGGCTCATTTATTAAAGCTAAAAGGGCTTGGTATAGGGCATGCAATAAAGTTTCTAATAAAGATATTTTTGACATGAAAAAAAAATAGAAGATGATGTTTATAAAAGAAAGCTTATATCTATGCCAAAGAAAGTTCTATTGCCACCATTTAGTGATGTATCAAAGATTGGTTCATCTAGTAGCATTAGTTCTTCATTTCATTCATTTAGAGTTGGGAGTTTAGGAGGTGGAACAAAAAGAAGAAAGGGTATAGAGGAAAGCCTTCTTGAGAAGGCATACCGTATGCAAGAAAAAGATGAATTAAGAGTTTATATTGCCAGGATGTTCTATTCAGGGGACATACTATAATGCCTGATTTTTTTTTTTATATATATACACATGCATATGCAAGAGATCAGAGATACCATAAGCTAGGCAACCGATACATTCATATATTCAAAAACTATATACATTGGAGTTCAACAACTTATATACATCCATATGTAATCTGAGGTACTCTGCTTACAACACAAAAGGCAGAGTACCGTGGGGTTACATCAAAATAATAGGGTTTGCCCATTTACACAATTAGAGTTAGCTATACATAGCAAGCTATCCTACGGCCCATTCCTGGCCATCACCCTTGGGGTACTGCTGGTGGAGGAGGTAGGCTAGGAGCAGGGATCTCTATCATACTAATCACCATCAGGTTTACAATGATGGTGAACTGTCCCAAGTAAGGGACATCCACATTATGCAGCTCCAGAAGTAGTGTCAGCACCACAAATGCTATCTCTACTGATCTGAACATAGCATTAAAACATAGTGAGATATAAAATCCCAGCAAGATCAACATTCCAAACATATAAATACGAAAACTCACATGCTATGTCTAGCTGTATAAGTTACAGAAAACATTTTCTCTTTTATGCAACAAAATACAATGAAGTACATGCCAGCCTTTTTGTAGGTTATGCATCAATATCACGCATGTTAACGAAAAATGCATTTGTACAATACCTGTGCCATTGTCCATGGTCCATACCACACTCAGTGGCTCATTATCACTCATAATGGCTCATAAGCTGATAATCTCTCTCAATTGCAATCCTTAATGTGGCGTGAGCCTTCCCCTCCAGCTACTCACCCACCCTTTGAGAGCCATTAGTCGGAGGGTCCTTCCTGTATTGACCGCTCTAGGCTATAGGGCGTCCCCTATCTCGGTACCGTATCAAAGCTATGACCCTTCAATCGCTTTACCTCGTAAGGTGCCACTATCCTGGGTCACCTTAATGGATAAAGGTCATCCTGGACTCGTCAGTCTCCTCAATACAGCAAGGGAGATACTTGTTTCCAGGCCACCCTACTTCAGAGAGGATCATTCTGACTTGTCAGTCGCCTCAATACAGCAATGGAGACACCTATTTCCAGGCCACCTTGCTTCAGAGAGAGTCCTTCTGACAACTTAAGTCTTTTATATCTCTCCATCCACTTAACATAACAAGAGTGTGCACATTAATATATATTCAGGACATAACCCAATTCGTTCTCAAAACATACTACAACAACTCATCATAGATGGATAGGCATGCATTAATAATCTTTCATACTATGTGCACACTAATAACTTACTTGCAGCCACACATCCAAGCCACGTCTATTTCATAAATATAGTATTCAGGCATCACATCTCATGCTTTTCATATATGATTTACCAAAAGTACATGATAAAGAAAATAATAGCACATGCAAGTATAAGATTCATGCATCATTAAACCTTTTCTAATATCCTAATAATGTTGGTATTTAAATAGAACTCAGAAAGGAAATAGAACACACAGAAAAAGAGCAACATAGCCTGAAGCACGGCCTGGCCGTGCCTCTAAGCATGGCCGTGCTTCAAGGCCGTGTTTCCCTCCCGTGCTGCCTCTTCTTCTGGCCGTGTTACACACAGGCTAGCCCCAAGTACAGCCTAGCCGTGTCTCCCAGCATGGCCGTCCTTTAGGCCTTACTCCACAATTTTACAAGGCTGTAGGATTCCAGCCCAGAGCACGGCCTGGCCGTGCCTCCTAGCACGGCCATGCTCTGGGTTTGAGGTTCACCAAAAACACCTTCTTTCTCCCAATTCAACCAAGGTCAATCCACAATCCAAACATCAATAATTTGAGTATGAAAAACACCATTTTTCCAGAACAAACAACCAGCCTAAACATGAATTAGAACTCAAAAACAACTATACAAAGTTTTTCCCAAATCATTAGCACATGGATAAGCATGAACAATAACCATGAATGTCATAAATACCCTAATAAAACTCTACCTACTTTCACACACCTTTACATACTTGCATACATCTAGCCATAAAGATATTCAACCTTAAACATAGAGAGGAATGTTGATCTTACCTTCTTTCCTTCAAAAACTTTCTTCTCTCTCTCTCTAGTTTCTGCTACTTTCCCTCTCTAGAAAGCATCACCAACCAACAGATTTCCCCATCCCTTAGTTCCCATACAAGGTTTGAAGGAATAAACAAGAGATTAGAGGTTGGAATCTTACCCTTTTCTTCTTGCTTCTCCTCCTTCTCTCTAGCTTTCTTCTTCCCTTCCTTTCTTTCTTCCTTGCCGTGGAGCTCTCCCTCTCTCTCTCCTTGGGCTGGATTGGCGACTTGGTCACCAAGTCAAGGGAAAATGGATTAAAATATGGAAGCTTCTCCCATAAGCCATCTCACCCCTTAACTCTTACCCCCATTTTGCCTACCAATTTCAAGAATGCCATTCCATTACAATATGACTAAGGGGTTGGCTAAGGTTTTGTTTGGTTTAGAGAAAACTCACCAAGTGTTTAATTCCTTCTTGAGCCTTACTTCCATGGGTTTTTGTGCAGCTTTCTTCATGGCTCCACATCTCTATTATTGCTATCTATTTGTGACCTTGTAGATAAGGAAATTAATATCTCTTTCTCAATACTTCTTTCCAAAAATGAGAAAATCCTTATTAAACATTCATTGTTATTTCTCTATAACTCCCTCATTTAACTCTTTTAAACCCTTTCCTACTATTTCATTTTATGAATCTATTAACAAAATTTTGGGTGTTACACATACCATTCCATATTGCTATAAATTCTTATTATGTGAGTTCTTTTATTTATGTTTGCAACTATAATTTGGTCGGTTTCATACCTCTAGGCTATAATTTATTGCGGAATTTGTTGTTACAACAAGAAAAGGCACATATTGAGAGGATGTTGTAATCTATGAAAACAACATGGAAGAAAAATGGAGTCATTATTGTTTGTGATGGATGGTCGAATCTACAAAAATGACCTCTTATTAATTTTATGGCGGTGACAGAAAATGGTCTTATGTTCATAAAAGTAATTAATTGTGAATGTGAGTACAAAGACAAAGAGTTCATAGTAAATACCATTCTCAGTGTAATTAGAGAAGTGAGAGTGGAGAATATAGTTCAAGTTATCACTGATAATGCTCCAGTTTGTAAAATTGCAAGGGTTCTTATAGAGGTTGAGTATCCTCATATCTTTTGGACTCCTTGTGTGGTCCATACATTAAATTTAGCCTTGAAGAATATTTACAATGTAAAAAATGAGGAAGGTAATGAAGTTGCTTTTAATGAATTTGGTTGAATAAGGAAAATAGCCAATAATGCTATAATGATAAATTTTTTTTATCATGAATCATAATATGATATTGTCTATCTTTAATGAGTTTGTTCTTTTGAAGTTGTTTGCCATTGCGAATACTAGATTTGTTTCAATTATTATTATGTTGAAGAGATTTAAACTTGTAAAGTATGACTTGCAATCAATGGTGATTAGTGATAAATGAAATATTTATAAGGAGGATGATGTGGAAAAAACTCAATTTGTAAATGATAAAATTTTCAATGATGTGTGGTGGGACAAACTTGATTTTATTTTTACTTTCATCTCTCCAATTTATGATATGTTGAGCATGACAGACATTGATAAGCTTAGTATTCACAAAATATATAAAGTGTGGGATAGTATGACTGAGCAAGTGAAGAAGAAAATATTTTGCCATAAAAGCAAGCTTGAATTTGAGGAGTCGAGTTATTTTAATGTGGTGTATGATATATCGGTGCAAAGGTGGATTAAAATCAGCACAACTCTTCATTGCCTAACACATTCTTTGACTCCTAAGTATTCTTATTATTATGTTTTGCTAAGTTGTGTTTTTTAATTTCATTATATTAAAAATAATAATATATTGTTTCAATTATCTTTATAGATATTATAATTAATCTTGGTTGAATGAAACTTCTAATAGAGTCATTTCACACAAAGATGGAGAGATAACAAGAAAGAGAATGAAATATTTAAAAAGAATTTTTTAAGATCCCAATGACTTGAAAAAGATTTATGTGGAATATGTGAAATTCTCCACTTGTTTAAAAAATTTTGCTGAATCGGTCTCTATTGATCAAAGAGGGGATATAGAGCCACATTTTTTGTGGATAATTCATGGTCACTTCACTCCACTTCTTTAAAGATTTGCTTTTAAGTTTGTTGGACAACTATTTTTCTCCTTTTGTCATAAAAACAATTAGAGCGCATACTTATTCATTCACTCATTTATAAGGAACAAATTGACACCAAAATATACCCAAGAGTTAGTGTGTGTTCATAACAATTTTCGGCTTTTGTCAAAGAGAAACCCACAATATATGTAAGATGATACTAAGATGTGGAATATTTGAGGAGATTGTTTTGATGATATGTTAAAAAATGTTGAAGTTTTTCGATTGTAAATTTATCATTGGATGAACTGGAATTGAAAAGAGTTTTTTCCATAGATGAAGAAGGGGATGAAAATAATGGTGGTAATCAAGAGGTTATTGAAGAAGAATGAATGTTGATTATGTTGTAAATTTATAACAATTTTTGAATATTAAGTTGTATTATGAATTATAACTAATTCTATATTATTGTGATTGTGTCTATATATATAGATAATTTTTTTTTTTAATTCACATATCTTTAACGTGTTGTGTCCTGTATTTTTTTGAAATTTACGTATTCCGTGTTCGTTTCCATGACTCATAGGTTGGACACCTTTTCTTACATTGTCAAGTTGCTAACTTTTTGTGGAGTAAGATGTTCGGTGTTTGTGGAGAAAATTGAGTATATCCTAACTCTTTGGAAGTGATTCAGTCAATAAGATTTAAACTTGTTTGGCCAAAAAAGAGATAACAAAATTTTGTAAAACTAGGCTATTTTTGCTGTTTTGTGGTGTATTTAGTTGGAAAGGAATGCTTGAATTTTTCAAGATTACCTGATGTGCTTAAATATGTTATGGAATAAGTTAAGGTCTATGGCTTTACTATAGTGTTCTACTCATAGACTCAGTTTCTTCAGGGGAGTCTCCATTTCAGATTTACAAAGATTGGGGGCTATTGATGTGCATATTTTGTTTTTTTGCTTTTCATATTTTTTGTATTCTCGACCTTTACTTTTGGAAGAGGATATCTCATTCTTTTTTCTTGTATTTTTCTTCTATCTTAATCAATTTTTTTCTATAAAAAAAACATTACGTCAAATTCCTTCCATTCTTTTCAATTTCAATTACTTGCTGGATTTAAGGTTGGGAGCAACAACTTTGACACCAGGAGGAAGAGAAGCTAAAAGCAGCTTTTGCCATCCCTTCATCCGATGCACTGCTTCAAGTTTATAGAAGGCTCTGATGAATTCAGTTGCGAATGTCAAAATTTAGATGGTATCAACATTATCAGAAGCATGGATTCATAGGAAAAGCCGGAGGTAAATATCACAGGCTAATTCTAGTCAAGGCGTCAGAGTGAGGCATATAATTTTTATATGTTGAAAGAGTAAACTTGGAGAATTGGACAAGAGCTCATGTACGTACCTACGTTGAAAAGTATAATCTTTCCTAATCACTTTTCCTGGAAGCAACTAAAGGCGTGAAGGATTTATATTGCAGATCTTGAATTATATTATCTTATTTTTCATTATTTTATTTTAATTTTCAAATTAGAGTATTGATTTAAAAATTAGAGTTTAGCTAATTGAGTGTTAATTATTTACATCCTTTGATAAATATTATTTTATTTTAAGTGATTTAGTTGAATCAGACTTATGAGCCTATATCTTATAATTCTCCTAGAAGTACAACACTAGTATGCTTGTATATAAGGGTCTACTTAGCTATTACTTCTTGGTTTTGATCATTAATTAATAAAATTTGGTATTGAATTTAGTTGAGAGTAGATTCTCTAGTGCAAAGAGGATTCTCTATTTTCTTCATTTTGGTCTAACACCAAATTGATATTAGAACCCTCTTTGTTCTTATACCTATTATCCATACCATCAAACCTTCGAGTTTACACCACCGTGATCAAAGTGACCCAATCTACCTATATTAAGAGTCTCCATTGTCCCCAAAAACACCAAAAAAAATATGTTGGAAAAGTCGCCTTGCCATGTCACCAGAAACACCATTAATAGTTGTCGTTTGTCTCACCATTGACATGTAGGATCATCAACTGTTGGTTTGTTGAACTACTAAACCTCACTACAGACAGAGTAGTGACGCCCCATCACATGCCACCTTACCTTCTAAGCATGAGTTCTACGCTCAAGCAGCAACCCTCTACAGAATCGACATCCTTTGAACATTAATTAGGGTTAGCCTGCCAAACCTCATTCCTAAGGGTTTTGGACTTCCTGAGTTCGTGTTTAGCCTTTTTTTCACTATTTGGCGTCTCCAACACAAGATTTTAGTCCTCTTTATCTCTATTTGGATTTGTACAATACACTTTTTTCTTTAAAAACTTTGTTAAGTGTGTTACAACTTATTTTTCATACCATCATCACTCTCATAGTCAATATTACTTTTCTTGCATAACCAATGCCATTTGAGGTATTCAAGAAGCTGTGAAACAAACTCAAAATGACATTATTAACATAAGGGAAATGTTAGCAGTACTTACTACTAGAGTGGATAAAATGGAAGCAAAACTGCACCAACTATTCACTGATCAGACAGCCACTGGTAATGTAGTTCACTCAGCTATCAATAAAAATAATCAGGATATTAATGCATATGATGAGAATTCTAAGGTCCTTACATCAGAGACTGTTCTTGTGGATTCTAGTTGAGCCCACATATGATGACATAGTAAAAGATTATCTAAATTGCCTATAAGATGTTAATGAGGGCAACATAGATGCCTTGGATCATGGTCCTAATCACATCAGTATTATGGTACACATTTTATCTCTTCCTGCTTCCTTTGATTCTTGGAAGCGCACTAACATTTTTCACACTTTGGTTGATCTCTCTAATTTTACCTTAGAACATTTCCCTAAGCACTCATTTGAAAAGTCCATGCTAGAGCTATTGGTCCTAATGCATATTTACTAGTTTTACCTACTCATATGCATATTAGTCCTATTTTTACGGTGCAAGATTTGTTGAAAGTCCAAGACACCTTTGAGCCTCTGTGTTGGCCCCCAACTATGTTTACATGTTTGAATGTTACATAGGTAGCCAAAGTTCCTATGGTACGTTTCACCAACTCCTTCAAATCATATTGAACCAATTCTTGCTGATGAATACATGGGACCTCCATCTGCCCTATTAAGCTTTTGCTTGGTAAAATAAAAAAATCATCCTGAGTCCGATACTACTTGGATCACTAACAATTTCTTGCATTTGGATCCTTTGCTTTTGGAGGTTTACGTATCTTTTAACTCTCTAAAGGATAGTTCTTTTAGAGGGAAAGAATAATGCATATCCTGAGCTAGATTGTCTTATCTTTAGTTGCTTTATTTTAATTTTCAAATTAAGGTTTTGATTTTGAAATTAGGGATTACCTTGTTGATTTTTTTTTGTCAGTTATTTATATCCTTAAATAATTATTATTTTATTTTAAGTGTTTTTGTTAGGCCAAAATCATAAGCCCACATGTGAGTATCCTCCTAAGAATAAGAACCCAATATACCTATATATATGGGTTTACATGGTTATTATTTTTTGGCTTGATTATTGTTTTAAAAAACTTAGTATTAAATTTAATTCAAAGTAGATTATTTGGTGTAGAGAAAATTCTCTATTTTGTTCCCTTTGGTTTTGCACTAATTTTTGAGTTGGAAAAGTATTAATGAAGGGAAACATTCATGCTAGTAAATTAATTAATGACATCAAAGTGTGGAGTCAAAATTGAATTCCACATGCACCAAATGTGCATCTAGATCACTATTTTGAGTGATGAAGTTTGTTGACACATTCTTTTTTTTTTGGGTTCATACGAGTATTTTTTCAGTTTTTAGATATATAACTAATTTTATTCAAAATATTAAAATTGTCTTTCTTCATAAGTATTTTTTTGCAAGTTTAAACTTCTGATATTATAAAAATCTTTCAACTGCATGAATTCAAACTTACATATTTTGTTGATTTTGACACATTAAAGTTTCTTCTTTCTCTTTAAAGGCTTCAAAAATTTATGAATTGATTGGCGGACGTAGACGGGTTCTTCAAATACACGGAGATCACAAATGTGTCTAAGGTGAAGTTTGTAGCATGCGTGTTAAAAGGGTTAGCTTCTGCCTGGCTAGTTCAAATTCATTTTTCAGTTGAATCAACTAGTTCTATTAACTTTAACTAGGTCTAAGATAGTACTCTTATATAAGAGAACCAGACAGGTGTACTAAACAATTTATCATTTAAACCAGTCAATACAATCTTTATATTTTTCTTTTTGGCACACAAAGGGGATAAAATTCCTAACAGAGAAAACTAAAGCCAACAACGTGGGGCAAAGAGAATCCCTTTAAATCATTCATAAAAAGGTTAAAAAAAATTCAAAAGGAGGGGAATTAAACAAAGAACTAGCAAGGCTCAGGGGTTGAGGAGCTAAGGAGGTAATCTAATTAGCAATATGGTTACCCTTAAGAAGAGAGTTTGATATGCCAATTATTATCCATCAAGCACCTGATAACCCAGACTAAAGAGGCAGAATGATACTCAATCAGAACATTGCTAAAAAACAAAGCTCATTATTAAGAATGAGATTGCTTTCACTCAAACTTTCCTGTAACCCTTGTCCCAAGCACAGTTTAAGACCTGTGATTAAGCTTGATTGAAAAACTTGGTGTCACTGAAAGAAATTTAAAAAGAGTAATAGATCATCAAAATACTAATAGTGAAAACAAGGATACTTACATATTTATAAATGTAACCTTAAAGTTGAAGTTAACATTTGGCTTTAGTAGTGGGTTCAATCAATTAGCTAGACTTTATATATATATATATATATATATATATATATATATATATATATATATATATATATATATATATATATAAAAGTTTTAACTATAATGTTTTTTCAGTACTATACATTTGTTTTGGTATTGTAAATGTCACTTAGGCTCTAATTAATTACTCCTTAATAGTCATCGTTATAAAAATCTTAAATTCTAATTCCATTTGAATAATTAATAATTATAAAATGTATATGTATATAGATTTCACTAACAATTGTTTAACTTAAATTATTTTTTATCTAATTTAAATTATTAAATATCTCTTAGTATTTTGTAACATTATATTAGTTTATAAAATTAATTGTCTTTTTATGATCTAAATATATTATAAATAACTAATTTAATCAATAAATATCTTATAGTTAACTTATCGCATATTTTGAATTCAAAGTATCATAATTAAAAAATTCAAAGAATCCTGCCATCACTTCAATTTAGATAAAGTGGAATCTTACTATCACTCGTTGGCATCCGAGCTTGCTTCTCCCAAAACCTTACTGGTTGCTAGAGGTAAAGTTTGATATCCACTTGGAACCAAAAACATAGATAGAGAGAGATGGATCAGTCTTTTAGACTCAATGAGTGAAAAATATATCAAAAGAAATACTAGTATTACACAACCATTAAGGCTTGTTTGGTGCACCTGATAAAGAAGATAGGATTAGATAGTATATCCTATCTTATTTTTATTTTATGTTTGGTGTAATAACCTTTTTTTTTATTATACAATATTGAGTTCACATACACATCATTAATCAAAACATACATGTAACATGTCAAACACATAGATATTTACATCTTATTTATTTTGGTTGACCAATTCCGGAGATACAGGTGCGGGTGGTTGCACCTTCACCGGAATCTGAGCCAACTCGACCATAAACATCTTATTTGATTCTGAGATCTGCCAAATATAAAATAACTCGATCTAATGTGCACTAAAAGTCAGAGCCTTAGAAACAAAAGCTGCATAAAAAATTTTCTGAACATGATATGGAAATATAGTGAGAATTAAATCTCAGTAAGTTCAACAATAAATCATCATCAATATAGCTCATCACGTCATGTTCAGCTGTATAAACTACAGAAAATATCTTTGGTCACATGAATGCATTATATCTATGCACATAAGAATCATACTGTAATGATATGTATGACATGATTAACTATTTTCAAAATATCATATGATGGCCATCAACTTATTCTCATTTCAAGCTACCCCGGTCAAGGTGAGTATTCTCTACTCTCCGGTACGGGCTTTTCTCGCTCCGTCCGACATGACCCACTTTCTCTTTCTTTTCTCATTATCATGATCATAACCGTTGGTAGGGCGTCCCCTACTGGTGCACCACACGGATTGCCATGTGACCGTACTCATTTCTTTTCTTTTCACAATGATAGCTAAAAATATGCTTTCAACAACAAGTATGTTCATCAAAATATAATTATTACCAAAAATTATTGGTAATAATGCCATGAACATAACCATTCCAAATATCACTTTATAAAATATTTCCATGTCAAAATTTCACACTTAAAATGGTAAAAAATTCATACAATGACAATGGCTATGGCTATACTAGTCATTTATTAAGATTCATCTTTTTTTTTCAATACTAATTTTATTTCTTTATTTTCTTGATTTAGGTTTTCATCCTATCTAACCTTCTCTTACTAATCAGAGTATAACTCCCTCAATTTAACTCTGATGTAGGTGATCTTGGTGTCAATTTCAAGATAAAACAATTATCTAAAACTATTATGTTGAACATTGTAGCAAAATATTAAGACATCAAGGTGATATTACTCCCTAAATGTATAGGTTATTTCTTCTCGGATAGGTTCTGACCTCTACCTACTAATCGGACCATATCTACCTCATATGGACTCCAACTTGAGTGATTCCAGTGACTAAAAATCTATGACACACATAGATATAATTCTTATGTTAACCATTTATTTTAATTCCATACAGATAATTCTCAGAAATTAAAATACAGAAGCTGTCCTAACATAATCTTCCCTGATGAACCATTTTCTGACCTTTGACTACTAATCAGCTCATATCTTTCTCATATGGACTCCAAATTAAATGATTCCAGTGGTTTAAAATCCATGACACACATAGCTATAATTCTTATGTTAACCATTTATTTTAATTCTATACAGATAATTCCCAAAAATTAAAATACAGAAGCTATCCTAACATATTCTTCCCTGATGAACCA
Source organism: Gleditsia sinensis (assembly GCA_037074535.1). Taxonomy (NCBI): domain Eukaryota; kingdom Viridiplantae; phylum Streptophyta; class Magnoliopsida; order Fabales; family Fabaceae; genus Gleditsia; species Gleditsia sinensis. The sequence goes on along the minus strand of CM073472.1, from coordinate 44,215,118 downwards.
TTTTCTGACCTTTGACTACTAATCAGCTCATATATTCCTCATATGGACTCCAAATGGAATGATTCTAGTGGCTAAAAATCCATGACACCCATAGCTATAATTCTTATGTTAACCATTTATTTTAATTCCTTATAGATTGTTCCCAGACATTAAAACACCGAAACTTAAAATTCTGCCACCCATAGCCATAACCATGCAGAACTATCTACACCAACCTAAGTATTCAAACATACATCACATGCAAGATCAATATGTAACATGATATAGCAACATCCATGACCAATCATCAAAGTTATAAGATCAAAATCTCATATAAATATTATAAGTTTCAAAATTTTTCTTCAAAAAGAAATATTGTTAAACTTACCTGGAGCACTTAGTCTCCTAGACTTCTCCTTCCTCTTTCTTCCTTTCTTCCTCTCCTTTCCTCACTCTACCTTGCTTCTATTTTTTCCTCTCCCTCACTTGGACGAAATTCTAATGTTGTAAGGGTGGGTTTCCTTATATAGGCCACCAAATAATTCACCTTTCATAATCATGGGTCTACCTTATCACAATTAGGATACACTTTGTTGAATTTTTGGAAAACAAACAACTTATGTTCTTATCTTCCTCTTCCTTAGTCAAGATATGCATAGGAAAAGGAGATTTGTATTTTGAAAATTATGATGATATGTTCTTAAGATAAGGGACAAGGTCCCTTTGATTTAGGGATTCATTTACTTTTTCTTTTGTCTTAATCAATTATGATATGTTGCCTTTTTAAGTGGCAAATTTTTAACCTTTCAATCTCCATTATTTGGTTGAAATTATTTATGTGGGATAGAGATGTTTTGTCCTAATGCTATGTCTTATCATACCACTTGCTAAAATTATGAGTGTAGGATATAGATATTTTTGTCCTAAAGCCTTGTATTATTATGCCACTTGCCAAAATGATGAATGTAGAATCACACGACTTGCTAAATTTTTTTCTTAATGCCATGTCACCTAATCTTGATTACACCATTATTTCATCACTTTAATTTTATTTTTATTTTTATTTTTTCCTCTTGGGTTTGGGCTCATTCTTGGCCATTTTTTTTACTTTGGTTAAAATTCTACCTTTTATAATGGGCTTGGTCATATTTTCATGATTTTTGGGCTACCGGTCCAATTTCTATATCTTAATCCAAGTCTATGTTTTATTTCTTCCTTGAGCTATCCTATTGGCTTGCTAAAAATTCATGTGAAGTAGAAAAACTCTATATGAAGTGTCCATAGGTTAAAGCCCAATTACGGGTGGAGATACTAAACTTAGTAGTTAAGAAAAATTACCCTAATCAGATCTTCTTGAAATTTTAAGACCTTTACTTACTTCACAAAAATTTATCTTTCTTTACCTAAGAATTTCACATTTCTTTAACATGTTTATTTCTAATATTTCCTCTTAGGTTTTCTTTCTTTACCTATTCTATTAATATTAGAACATTTCTATGCATATATGTAAGGTGAAGAATTTCTAAGAAAAATATCTAAAAATTACAGGATGTTACATTTGGCGAGCTAATATGATAGGATAAAGTTATCATATTTACTATCATATCATATCTTATCTAAAATTTTTAACCCATAGGATAGGCTAGAATACAAATCAATTGAATAGGATAAGGAATTATTTTCCTTATTCATACTTACCCTTGACCTCACATCGTTTTTATTTCCTCACTGCAGCTTCTCCCACCGTCAACTTCACTCTCTCTTCAGCTAAGGTAAGCTTCAATTTTACTATTTCTCCTTTTCACCTCTGCTTCACTATCGACCTCACTCTCTCCTTTTCACCTTCGATTTTTATTTTGTGTTTTAGCCAATTGATGTCCCAGAGTGAGCTTGCATTTTGAACATGTTGCTTGACTAGCTAATTAGCATTCAAACTCTTTGGGTTTTCTTCGAAATTTTTCCTCTTGATTTGTGGTGGTTCCAAATCTCTTCACATGGTGTTTTGGTCTCAAATCAAGACTGTTTTAGGGTATTTTGAGGTTGAAGTTGATTAGCTGATTCGATTTATTATTTTGAGCTAACATTCTGAACATAATGCTTGGCTAGTTGATTTGTGGTTGTTATTTGGAGTTGATCCACATATTGTTTGATGTCAAATTTGTGGCTATTTTATGACTAATTTTATTACTTTATCTTGGGATTGTTTTCAGGATTTGTGGCTATTTTGTGACTGATTTGGAGTTGTTATTTTAAGATTGTTTGGAGTTTATTTTGAGCTTACATTATAAACATGTTGTTTGATTTATATTTGATGGATATTTCATAGCTGATCAGATTTAAAATTATAGGCTTTTCTGAGTCAATTTACTTGATGGCTTGTTTAAACAAGGTTGTTTGGATTAATCATCTCTGCCATTGTAATGCATGATTACAGGGGCTTGTATTCTTGCTGTACTTCTTGGTGTGGTCTAGACTTTTTCTTGGTGATGCTAAAATACTCTGAAAATAAAAGAGGATATTTTAGAATTGAAAAAAAGTAGAATATTTCCACAAAAAAATGAGTTCAATAATAAGAAAACGTCATTTCGTAGAATCAACTTTCTTCCCGCAACACAAAGTTTACTCCTACTACGAAAATAATGCATGCATAGTTGCATAGTGCTAGTAAAAAGCAAACTTTTCGGCTCCCTTACTAAATTAATATATATATATATATATATATATATATATATATATATATATATATATATATATATATATATATATATATATATATATATATATAAAACTATTTTATATAAATAATTTTTAACTATAATGTATTTTCAGTACTATACATTTGTTTTGGTATTATACATGTCACTTAGGCTCTAATTAACTACTCCTTAATAGTCATCGTTATAAAAATCTTAAATTCTAATTCCATTTGAATAGTTAATAATTATAAAATTTATATGTATATATTTTTTATTAACAATTGTTTAACTTAAATTATTTTTCATCTAATTTAAATTATCAAATATCTCTTAGTATTTTGTAACATTTATATTAGTTTATAAAATTAATTTTCCTTTTATGATCTAAATATCTTATAAATAACTAATTTAATCAGTAAATATTTTATAATTAACTATCGCATATTTTGAATTCAAAGTATCATAATTAAAAAAATTCAAAGAATCCTTCCATCACTCAAATTTAGATAAATTGGAATTTTACTATCAATCATTGGCATCCAAGCTTGCTTCTCCCAAAACCTTGCTGGGTGCAGGAGGTAAAGTCTGATATACACTTGGAGCTAAAAACATAGAGAGAGATGGGCTAGATATATATATATATATATATATGTATATATATATATATATATATATATATATATGTATGTATATATATGTATATATGTATGTATATATATGTATATATGTATGTATATATACATACATATATACATATATATATACATACATATATACATATATATACATATATATGTGTGTATATATACACATATATGTGTGTATATATACACATATATATGTGTATATATATGTATATATGTATATATATACATATATATATATATATATATATATATATATACATATATATATATATATATGTATATATGTATACATATATACATATATATATATATATATATGTATATATATATATATATATGTACATATATATGTGTATATATATATATATATATATATACATATATATGTGTATATATATACAGATATATATACAGATATATATACATATATATGTGTATATATATACAGATATATATACATATATATATACACACACACACATATATATATATATATATATATATATATATATATATATATATATATATATATATATATATATATATATATATATATTTGTAAGCTAACTTAATGAATCATATTTCATAAAGACAAGATAATTAGACACATATATATATATATATATATATATATATATATATATATATATATATATATATATATATTTGTAAGCTAACTTAATGAATCATATTTCATAAAGACAAGATAATTAGACTATTAGAGTTGTAACAACTCCATTTAAGTATCAAATTTTTTTTTTTAAAAATACCATAAAGTTATTACCTCGTTACAACTTAACTTAATATAACATTTATTTAATTTATACAATACAGAGTTCACATACATGTCATTAATCAAAACATACGTACAACATATCAAACACATAAAATCTACATCTTATTTATTATGGTTGACCAATTCCAGAGATAAAGGTGCGGGTGGTTGCAACTTCACCGGGATCTAAGCCAACTTGACCACAAACATTTTATTTGCTTCTGGGATCTGCCCAACATAAAGTACTCAATCCAACGTGCACTAAAAGCCAGAGCTATAGAAAAATCTGCATAACTAATTTTCTGAACATGATATGGAAATATAGTGAGAATTAAATCCCAGTAAGTTCAACAATAAATTATCATCAATATAGCTCATCACATCATGTTCAGCTGTATAAACTACAGAAAATATCTTTGGTCACATAATGCATTATATCTATGCACATAAGAATCATACTGTAATGATATGTATGACATGATTTACTATTTTCAAAATATCATATGATGGCCATCAACTTATTCTCATTTCAAACTACCCCGGTCAGAGTGAGTATCTTCTACTCTCCGGTACGGACTTTTCTCGCTCCGTCCGACATGACCCACTTTCTCTTTCTTTTCTCATTATCATGATCATAACCGTTGGTAGGGCGTCCCTTACTGGTGCACCACACGGATTGCCATGTGACTGTGCTCATTTCTTTTCTTTTCACAATGATAGCCAAAAATATGCTTTCAATAACAAGTATGTTTATCAAAATATAACTATTACCAAAAATCATTGGTAATCATGCCATGAACATAACCATTTCAAATATCACTTTATAAAATATTTCCATGTCAAAATTTCACACTTAAAATGGTAAGAAGTTCATACAATGACAATGGCTATGGCTATACTAGTCATTTATTAAGATTCATCTTGTTTTTAAATACTAATTTTATTTCTTTATTTTCTTGATGTAGGTTTTCATCCTATCTAACCTTCTCTTACTAATCAGAGCATAACTCCCTCAATTTAACTCTGATGTAGGTGATCTTGGTGTCAATTTCAAGATAAAACAATTATCTAAAACTATTATGTTGAACATTGTAGCGAAATATTAAGACATCAAGGTGATATTACTCCCTAAATGTATAGGTTATTTCTTCTTGGATAGGTTCTGACCTCTACCTACTAATCGGACCATATCTACCTCATATGGACTCCAACTTGAGTGATTCCAGTGGAAAAAAATCCATGACACACATAGCAATAATTCTTATGTTAACCATTTATTTTAATTCCATACAAATAATTCTTAGAAATTAAAATACAGAAGCTGTCCTAACATATTCTTCCCTGATGAACCAATTTCTGTCCTTTGACTACTAATCAGCTCATATCTTCCTCATATGGACTCCAAATTGAATGATTCCAGTGGATACAAATACGTGACACATATATATTTAATTCTTATGTTAACCATGTATTTTAATTCCCTACAGATAATTCTCAAAAATTAAAACACCGAAGCTATCCTAACATATTCTTTCCTGATAAACCATTTTCTGACCTTTGCTTACTAATCGGACCATATCTACCACATATAGACTCCAAATTGAATGATTCCAGTGGTTACAAATCCGTGACACAAATATATACAATTCTTATGTTAATCATTTATTTTAATTCCATATAGATAATTCCCATAAATTAAAATATTGAAACTATTCTAACATATTCTTCCCTGATGAACCATTTTCTGACCTTTGCTAACTAATCGGATCATATCTACATCATATGGACTCCAAATTGAATGCTTCCAGTGGCTAAAAATCTGTGACACACATATCTACAATTCTTATGTTAACCATTTATTTTAATTCTATACAGATAATTCCCAGAAATTAAAATACCAAAACTATTCTAACATATTCTTCCCTGATGAACCATTTTCTGACCTTTGCTATCTAATCGGATCATATCTACATCATATGGACTCCAAATTGAATGATTCTAGTGGCTAAAAATATGTGACACACATATCTACAATGCTTATGTTAACCATTTATTTTAATTCCATACAGATAATTTTCAGAAATTAAAATACCGAAGCTATCCCAACATATTCTTCGCTGATGAACTATTTTCTGACATTTGCTAACTAATCGGACCATATCTACATCATATGGACTCTAAATTGAATGATTCCAGTGGCTAAAAATCCGTGACACACATAGCTACAATACTTATGTTAACAATTTATTTTAATTATGTATAGATAATTTCCAGAAATTAACATACAAAAACTTAAAATTTTGCCACCCATAGCCATACCTATGCAGAACTTTCTATACCGGCCTAAGTATTCAAACATACATCACATGCAAGATCAATATGTAACATGACATAGCAACATCCATGATCAATCATCATAGTTCTAAGATCAAAATCTCATATAAATATTATAAGTTTCAAAAGTTTTCTTCAAAAAGAAATATTGTTAAACTTACCTAAGAATCTCCCTACCTTACTTAGTGAATTTGTTTTCTTGTTTCCTCTTGAAAGAAGTAGCAAGATTCCTTCCTTCCTTTAACTTTTCTAGTAGCTTAGGTAAGAGAAGGAGGGTGAATTTTTTGAACCTCAAGGATGAAGAAGAAAAAAAATGGACTCAAGTGGAGATTAAGGTAACTTACCTTGAGTACTTAGCCTTCTAAACTTCTCCTTCTTCTTCATTCCTTTCTTCTCCTCTCTTTCTCTCCTTTCCTCACTCTACTTTTCTTCTATTTCTCTCTCTTCCTCACTTGGACGAAATTAAAATGTTGTAAGGGTGGATTTTCTTATATAGACCACCAAATAATTCACCTTTCATGATCATGGGTCTATCTTATCACAATTAGGATACACTTTGTTGAATTTTTGGAAAACAAACAACTTATGTTCTTGTCTTCCTTTTCCTTAGTCAAGATATGCATAGGAAAAGGAGATTTGTATTTTGAAAATTATGATGATATGTTCTTAAGATAAGGGACAAGGTCCCTTTGATTTAGGGATTCATTTCCATTTTCTTTTGTCTTAAACAAGTATGATAGGTTTTTCTTTTTAGGTGGCAAATTTCTAGCCCTTGAATCTCCATTATTTGGTTGATATTATTTGTGTGGGATATGAATGTTTTGTCCTAATGCCATGTATTATCATACCACTTGCTAGAATTATGAGTGTAGGATATAGATATTTTTGTCCTAAAACCTTGTATTATCATGCCACTTGCCAAAATTATGAATGTAGAATCACACCACTTGCTAAATTTTTGTCTTAATGCCATGTAACCTAATCTTTATTATTATTACATTATTATATCATCACCTAATTTATTTTATTTTATTTTTCCTCTTGGATTTAGGCTTATTCCTACCCATTATGGGCTTATTCCTACCCATTTTCTTTGCTTTGGATAAAATTCTACCTTTCTTGGAGGGCTTGGTCACATTTTCATAATTTTTGGGCTATTGGTCCAATTACTATATCCTAGTCCAAGTCTTTGTTTTATTTCTTGCTTAGGTTATTCAATGGGCTTGCTAGAAACTTATGTGAAGTGGAAAACTCTATATGAAGTGTCCATAGGTAAAAGCCCAATGTATGGGTAAAGATTTTAAACTTAGTAATTCTAGTTCTTGAATTAGGAAAAATTACCCTAATCCAATGTTCTTGAAATTTTAAGACCTTTACTTGTTTCTAAAAATTTATCTTCCTTATCCAAGAATTTTGCATCTCTTTAGTATGTTATTTCTATTTTCTTTCCTATTAGGTTTTTCCTCTTTATTTGTTCTTAATGTTAGAAATATTTTCTATGCATATACATAAGGTGAAGAATATCTAAGGATTATATTTCTTTATATATCTAAAATATTGTCTAATAAATTTTATTTCCTTAATTAAATATTTTTGTACTTTTATCAATAAAAGAAACGAAATTAGGGATGTTACATTTCTCTCCCCCTAAAAGAATTTTGTCCTCAAAATTTCAGAAAGTACCTAATAAGAACAATTGCAGATATTTCTTCCTCATGACTTCTTCCAGCTCCCAAGTTGCTTCTTCCAGAGTCAAACCTTCCCAGAACACCTTAACAAGGGGAATGGTTTTATTTCTCAGTTGCTTCACGTCAGTGTCCAATATGGATGCAGGTACTAGCTGGTATGTCATGTTCTCCTTTATTTGGATTGGTTCATCTTGTATTACATGTGATGAATCTGGAAGATACTTCTGCAGCTGTGATACGTGGAAAACATTATGTAGGTTGGACAAATTAGGTGGGAGAGCAACTTGATATGCTGATGTCCCTACTTTTTTCAGAATTTGGTAGGGTCCTAAAAATCGTGGACTTAGCTTTCTTGTTTTGAGAGACCTACCAACTCCAGTAGTCGGGAAAAGTTTTAGAAATACATGGTCTCCTTCCTCAAACTCCAGAGGTCTATGTATCTTATCATAGTAACTCTTTTGCCGACTCTGAGCTGTAAGTATTTTGTCTCGTATCATCCTGATTTGTTCACTGGTTTGTTGAACTAGATCAGGACCCAACAAGTTCTTTTCTCCAACCTCAAACCAACATAGTGGAGATCGACACTTTCTACCGTATAAAGCTTTATAGGGGGCCATCTTAATACTAGCATGATAACTATTATTATAAGCAAACTCTACTAAAGGTAGGTACTTATCCCATCCTTTACCTTGCTCTATCACACAGGCCCTCAACATATCTTCTAAGGTTTGAATGGTGCGTTCTGTCTGCCCATCAGTCTAAGGATGGTAGGCAGTACTGAATCGCAACTGAGTACCAAAAGCTTCCTGCAACGCTTTCTGAAACCTTGATGTGAACCTTGGATCTCTATCAGAAACGATATTTAAGGGAATTCCATGCAGTCTAACTATTTCCTGGACGTACAATTGGGCTAATTTATCTAGTGAATAGTTAATTTTTATGGGCAAAAAGTGAGCAGATTTGGTTAATCTGTCCATTATTACCCAAATAGAGTCATATCCCACTGAAGTCTTAGGTAATCCCACAACAAAGTCCATTGAGATACTGTCCCATTTCCATTTAGGGATCTCAAGAGGTTGTAGAAATCCCGCTGGCTTTTGATGCTCCACCTTCACCTTTTGACAAATGAGACATTTCGCCACAAACTCAGCAATGTCCTTTTTCATCCCTGGCCACCAATACATCCTTTTTAAATTCTGGTACATTTTAGTGCATCCAGGATGGACTGTGTATTTACTCTGATGCGCCTCTTGCAAGATCTTAGTCCTCAACTCTCGTTCTTAAGGGACACAAATCCTTCCTTGATACATGATTGCTCCATCTTCCATGACAGAAAAATTACCTTGGTCTTTATGATTCTGTAAGTATTGGTCGTGAGCTTGAGCCTCTTTGATCTGGGCTCTAAGGTCACACCATATACTTAAACCATTAATGACTAGATTCTTTGGAGTAAGAGTAGTGGCTAGCTTCAAATTTTGAAACTCCTCTAGCATCTGCATCTCATACACCATCATCTGACCCATGTGCAGAGATTTTCGACTCAAGGCATCTGCTACAACATTCGCCTTTCCGGGATGATACTTTATCTCAAACTTGTAGTCATTGAGGAATTCTACCCATCTTCGTTGCCTCATATTTAACTCCTTCTGATCAAAGAGGTATTTAAGACTCTTATGATCACAATATACTTCAAAGGTTGCCTCGTACAAATAGTGTCGTCAAATCTTTAAGGCAAACACTACTGCCGCTAATTCAAGATCATGGGTTGGATAGTTTCCTTCGTAGGGTCTCAGTTGCCTAGAGGCGTAAGCAACTACTCTCTTATCTTGCATCAGGACACATCCTAGCCCTTTCTTTGAAGCGTCACTATACACTTCAAAATGTTCTGTGGGGTCTGGAATAATTAAAATAGAAGGAGTGGTCAGTCTTGTCTTCAGCTCCTGAAAACTAGCTTCACATTGATCAGTCCATTTGAAAGGACTTCCCTTCCTGGTCAATTTAGTGAATGGCAAGGCTATATGAGAGAAGTTTTGTATAAACCTTCTGTAGTATCCTGCCAAACCCAGGAAACTTCTGACTTCCGTAACCGTCTTTGGTCTCTCCCACTAAATCACTGCTTCCGTCTTGCTAGGATTTACGGCTACCCCTTTATTAGAGATGACATGTCCAAGAAACTTCACCTCTGACAGCCAAAACTCACACTTCTCCAATTTAGCATATAATTTTTTCTCTTTTAGCACTTGCAGCACGATGCGGAGATGTTGTTCGTGTTCTTTCTCACTCTTAGAATATATCAAGATGTCATCAATGAACACTACAACAAATTGATCTAGGTAGGGTCGAAAAATGTGATTCATGTAATCCATAAAAATTACAGGTGCATTTGTCAACCCGAAGGGCATTACGAGAAACTCATAGTGCCCATACCTAGTCCTGAAGGCAGTTTTTGGTACGTCTTCCTCCTTAATCCTAATATGATGATATCCTGACCTCAAGTCAATTTTAGAAAAGATGGAGGCTCCCTTCAATTATCCAATAAGTCATCTATCTTAGGGAGAGGGTACTTGTTTTTGATAGTCACCTTATTCAGCTGTCTGTAATCTATGCATAGTCTCAAGCTCCCGTCTTTCTTCTTAACAAACAATACAGGAGCTCCCCAAGGTGATACACTTGATCTAATGAATTGCTTGTCTAATAGTTCCTCCAACTGCTTCTTGAGTTCCTGTAGTTCCTTCGAGGCCATTCGATATGGTGCAATAGAGATAGGCCCTGTCCCAGGTAGGAGATCAATAGAGAACTCTATCTCTCTCTTGGGAGGTAAGCCTGGAATATCTGATGGAAATACTTCAGAAAACTCGTTGGCTATTGGGATTTCATCAAGCTTCGATTCGACTTCTAGGTTTGATAAATACAAGAGAATGTATCCAAGTACTCCATTCTTCAACTCCCTATTAACTTGATTAGCATTTAGCATCAATAACTGGACCTCCTCTTTTGGAGTAAAAGGTAGAAATTCAACGGTCTTGTTACAACAATTCAACAAGACTCGATTTCTAGACATCTAGTCTAACCCTAGAATGACCTCAATACCTCTTAAAGGTAAACAGATGAGGTCTATAAAAAAAGTTCTCTCCTGGATGGTGACTTGATAGTCCTTACATACAGAGGAAGTTAATACCCGTTCCCCTGTAGGGGTTACTACGAATAGCTCATAGGGAGTTTCAGAAATAGGGAACTGAAACTTCTTAATACATTCTTCTGATATAAATGAATGACTAGTATCAGAGTCAAATAACACCATAAGAGCAAATCCATAGATATAGCATGTACCTTGAATCATTTCAGAAGATTGGGCTGCCTCTTGGTCGCTCAGGGTGAAAACCCTTCCTTTCACCTGAGGCCTCTGTTCTGGCTGGTTCCCCACATTCTGTGGGTAGTTTTTCGCAAAATGTCCCTTTTGTCCGCAATTGAAGCAGACATCTTGTCCCATGTAGCATGGCCGGTTACCATGCATGCGTCCGCACTTAGCGCACTTGACTAAGGCAAGGTCTTGTTGAAAAGGCCTAGGACCCGCAATCAATGGCCTCTTACCAGCTCCATATCCACTTCTTCTCACGTTCTTTCCAGAGTTGGGAAAATTTTTCTTCCTTTTCCATAGGTTTCGCCTTTGCTTTTCGTCCTCCACTGCCTTTAAACTCTTTTCCAGGAGTTTGCATTTATTTATCAGAGGTACAAATTCCCTGATCTCCATAGCTATAACAGCATTCTTTATCTCCGGGTTTAGTCCCGCTTCAAACTTAACCGCCTTCCATGCTTCATCTGGATTATATCCCAAATAAGAGGAGAACTTAGACAACTCCTCGAACCTTGCGATATACTGGTCCACAGTCATGTTGCCTTGCCTGAGTTGGAAAAATTCGATCTCTTTCTCTGCCCGTACAATACTTGGAAAGTACTTTTTAAAAAAAATGTCCTTGAACACTTGCCAGGTGATCTGTCTTCCCTGATGAGCTAAAAGTTCTCTAGCTCCACGCCACCAGTATTCTGCTACATCCTTTAAGATATATGCAGCAAAAATAATTTGCTGCTCTTCAGTACAGCCCATCACTTCAAAGATTTTCTCTAATTCCATAATCCACCTTTCGGCTACCGTTGGGTCATAGCCACCTTGGAAACAAGGTGGTCTAGTCCTCAGGAACTCGAATATGCCATTATCTTTTCCAGCCATCCGGTTGTTAGCACCATTCTCAACATTTGTGTTATTAGCATTCTGGAGATGTTGTAAAATTTGGTTGGTGGTCATGACTTGGTCTCGAATTGCTGTGGCCAGGTTGTGCAGGGTTTCCTCTGCATTGGTTGCTGGATTCCTCCATGGTGGTGCCATTTCCTACTATGGCAAAAACAAAATTATGCTGCCATTGAGGTGATCAAGCCCAATAGTTAGTTCAAAAATATTTAATAGCAGTCATAACACCACCTCGGCATATAGATAGGAAACACTAGTAATTTCTTACCTATATGAATCACTGATCCCCTACACAGTACAACCACAACATACTCAAGACACTATAAGATCGATTCAGATAACCATCCATCCACTGGCCATCTAGGATCGACCTTCTCTGATACCAATTATGTAACAACTCCATTTAAGTATCAATTTTTTTTTAAAAATACCATGAAGTTATTACCTCGTTACAACTTAACTCAATATAACATTTATTTAATTTATACAATACAGAGTTCACATACATGTCATTAATCAAAACATACGTACAACATATCAAACACATAAAATCTACATCTTATTTATTCTGGTTGACCAATTTCGGAGATACAGGTGCGGGTGGTTGCACCTTCACCGGGATCTAAGCCAACTTGACCATAAACATTTTATTTGCTTCTGGGATCTGTCCAACATAAAGTACTCGATCTAACGTGCATTAAAAGCCAGAGCTATAGAAAAATCTGCATAACTAATTTTTTGAACAAGATATGGAAATATAGTGAGAATTAAATCTCAGTAAGTTCAACAATAAATTATCATCAATATAGCTCATCACATCATGTTCAGCTGTATAAACTACAGAAAATATCTTTGGTCACATAATGCATTATATCTATGCACATAAGAATCATACTGTAATGATATGTATGACAGGATTAACTATTTTCAAAATATCATATGATGGCCATCAACTTATTCTCATTTCAAGCTACCCTAGTCAGGGTGAGTATCCTCTACTCTCCGGTACGGGCTTTTCTCGCTCCGTCCGACATGGCACACTTTCTCTTTCTTTTCTCATTATCTTGATCATAACCGTTGGTAGGGCGTCCCCTACTGGTGCACTACACGGATTGCCATGGGACCGTGCTCATTTCTTTTCTTTTCACAATGATAGCCAAAAATATGCTTTCAATAACAAGTATGTTCATCAAAATATAACTATTACCAAAAATCATTGGTAATCATACCATGAACATAACCATTTCAAATATCACTTTATAAAATATTTCCATGTCAAAATTTCACACTTAAGATGGTAAGAAGTTCATACAATGGCAATGGCTATGGCTATACTAGTCATTTATTAAGATTCATCTTTTTTTTTAAATACTAATTTTATTTCTTTATTTTCTTGATGTAGGTTTTCATCCTATCTAACCTTCTCTTACTAATCAGAGCATAACTCCCTCAATTTAACTCTGATGTAGGTGATCTAGGTGTCAATTTAAAGATAAAACAATTATCTAAAACTATTATGTTGAACATTGTAGCGAAATATTAAGACATCAAGGTGATATTACTCCCTAAATGTATAGGTTATTTCTTCTTGGATAGGTTCTGACCTCTACCTACTAATCGGACCATATCTACCTCATATGGACTCCAACTTGAGTGATTCCAGTGGCTAAAAATCCATGACACACATAGCTATAATTCTTATGTTAACCATTTATTTTAATTCTATACAAATAATTCTTAGAAATTAAAATACAGAAGCTGTCCTAACATATTCTTCCCTGATGAACCAATTTCTGTCCTTTGACTACTAATCAGCTCATATCTTCCTCATATGGACTCCAAATTGAATGATTCCAGTGGATACAAATCTGTGACACATATATATTTAATTCTTATGTTAACCATGTATTTTAATTCCCTACAAATAATTCTCAGAAATTAAAACACCGAAGCTATCCTAACATATTCTTCCCTGATAAACCATTTTCTGACCTTTGCCTACTAATCGAACCATATCTACCACATATAGACTCCAAATTGAATGCTTCCAGTGGTTAAAAATCTGTGACACACATATATACAATTCTTATGTTAATCATTTATTTTAATTCCATACAGATAATTCCCAGAAATTAAAATACTGAAGTTATTCTAACATATTCTTCCCTGATGAACCATTTTCTGACCTTTGCTACCTAATCGGATCATATCTATATCATATGGACTCCAAATTGAATGCTTCCAGTGGCTAAAAATCTGTGACACACATATCTACAATTCTTATGTTAACCATTTATTTTAATTCTATACAGATAATTCTCAGAAATTAAAATACCAAAACTATTCTAACATATTCTTCCCTGATGAACCATTTTCTGACCTTTGCTATCTAATCGGATTATATCTACATCATATGAACTCCAAATTGAATGATTCAAGTGGCTAACAATCCGTGATACACATATCTACAATTCTTATGTTAACCATTTATTTTAATTCCATACAGATAATTCCCAAAAATTAAAATTCCGAAGCTATCCCAACATATTCTTCCCTGATGAACTATTTTCTGACCTTTACTAACTAATCGGACCATATCTACATCATATGGACTCCAAATTGAATGATTCCAGTGTCTAAAAATCTGTGACACACATAGCTACAATACTTATGTTAATAATTTATTTTAATTCTATAGAGATAATTTCCAGAAATTAACATACAAAAGCTTAAAATTTTGCCACCCATAGCCATACCTATGCAGAACTTTCTATACCGGCCTAAGTATTCAAATATACATCACATGCAAGATCAATATATAACATGACATAGCAACATCCATGAACAATCATCACATTTCTAAGATCAAAATCTCATATAAATATTATAAGTTTCAAAGATTTTCTTCAAAAAGAAATATTGTTAAAATTACCTAAGAATCTCCCTAGCTTACTTAGTGAATTGGTTTTTTTGTTTCCTCTTGAAAGAAGTAGCAAGATTCCTTCATTCCTTTAACTTTTCTAGCAGCTTAGGTAAGAGAAGGAGGGTGAATTTTTTGAACCTCAAGGATGAAGAAGAAAAAAAATGGACTCAAGTGGAGATTAAGGTAACTTAACTTGAGTACTTAACCTTCTAAACTTCTCCTTCTTCTTCCTTCCTTTCTTCTCCTCTCTTTCTCTCCTTTCCTCACTCTACCTTGCTTCTATTTCTCTCTCTTCCTCACTTGGATGAAATTAAAATGTTGTAAGGGTGGGTTTTCTTATATAGACCACCAAATAATTCACCTTTCATGATCATGGGTCTACCTTATCACAATTAGGATACACTTTGTTGAATTTTTGGAAAACAAACAACTTATGTTCTTGTCTTCCTCTTCCTTAGTCAAGATATGCATAGGAAAAGGAGATTTGTATTTTGAAAATTATGATGATATGTTCTTAAGATAAGGGACAAGGTCCCTTTGATTTAGGGATTCATTTCCATTTTCTTTTGTCTTAAACAAGTATGATAGGTTTTTCTTTTTAGTTGGCAAATTTCTAGCCCTTGAATCTCCATTATTTGGTTGATATTATTTGTGTGGGATATGAATGTTTTGTCCTAATGCCATGTATTATCATACCACTTGCTAGAATTATGAGTGTAGGATATAGATGTTTTTGTCCTAAAGCCTTGTATTATCATGCCACTTGCCAAAATTATGAATGTAGAATCACACCACTTGCTAAATTTTTGTCTTAATGCCATGTAACCTAATCTTTATTATTATTACATTATTATATTATCACCTAATTTATTTTATTTTATTTTTCCTCTTGGATTTGGGCTTATTCCTACCCATTATGGGCTTATTCCTACCCATTTTCTTTGCTTTGGATAAAATTCTACCTTTCTTGGAGGGCTTGGTCACATTTTCATAATTTTTGGGCTATTGGTCCAATTACTATATCCTAGTTCAAATCTTTGTTTTATTTCTTGCTTAGGTTATTCAATGGGCTTGCTAGAAACTTATTGAAGTGGAAAACTCTATATGAAGTGTCCATAGGTAAAAGCCCAATGTATGGTTAAAGATTTTAAACTTAGTAATTCTAGTTTTTGAATTGGGAAAAATTACCCTAATCCAATGTTCTTGAAATTTTAAGACCTTTACTTGTTTTTAAAAATTTATCTTCCTTATCCAAGAATTTTGCATCTCTTTAGTATGTTATTTCTAATTTCTTTCATATTAAGTTTTTCCTCTTTATTTGTTCTTAATGTTAGAAACATTTTCTATGCATATACATAAGGTGAAGAATATCTAAGGATTATATTTCCTTAGATATCTAAAATATTGTCTAATAAATTTTATTTCCTTAATTAAATATTTTTGTACTTTTATCAATAAAAGAAATGAAATTAAGGATGTTACAAGAGTCATACACATCCAAATACAAACTAATCATATCTCATTCAAGCACACTCATAGCAAACAAGGGCCAAAATATATGAGGCTTGAAATCTCACCAAACCAGAGCACGTATCACATAATGTTAGGGTATCATTCTGCCTAAACACAAAGGGTATATCACAGGATGTCAAGGAAACATTGTTCTTGACCACATAGCATATATCACAAGATATTAGGGAATCACTCATCCTAATTATAGAGTATATGCCACAGGATGTCAAGAAATCACTTATTTTAACTACAAAATAGAGATGTTAGGGAATCACTAATCCTAACCATAAGACATAGATTTCAAGGAACTAGTATTCTTGCTACAAAGCATATATTAAAGAGATGTTCAGGATTGAGCCACATCGTATTTTCATTCATAAATTTATAATATTTTCCCTAGGTGCACCTAGGTATTTCTATGCATATTCTGTTGGTCCTATCAAACAAACACATGCAAATACATAGCATTCCATATCACAGAGTTTTATAAAATCATAGCTTCCATACATGTAATACTTGTACAAGCTTATCAAGTTACAAATACACAAGAAGCTTTCAATTTATGATTTAGTAAACATATATGATTTCTTAAACATACTATAATCACATACAAGCAGGCATTGCATACTCATATATAGGAAGTTCACACTTAAGATGGTAAGAAGTTCATACAGTGGCAATGGCTATGGCATATACTAGTTATTTATTATTTTCATTTATAAGATTCGTCTTCTTTTTTAAATATTAATTTTCTTTCTTTATTTTCTTGATGTAGGTTTTCATCATAACTAACATTCTCTTACTAATCAGAGCATAACTCCCTCAATTTAACTCTGATGTAGGTGATCTTAGTCTCAATTTTAAGATAAAACAATTATCTAAAACTATTATGTTGAAAATTGTAGCGAAATATTAATAAATCAAGGTGATATTACTCACTTAATGTACATGTTATTTCTTCTCAAATAAGTTCTGACCTCTACCTACTAATTTGTCCATATCTCCCTCATAAGAATTCCAAATTAAGTGATTCTAGTGGCTAAAAATCCGTGACACATATATATATAATTCATATGTTAACCATGTATTTTAATTCCTTATAGAATGTTCCCAAAAATAAAAATACCGAAACTATCCTAACATATTCTTCCCTGATTAACCATTTTCTGACATTTTTTACTAATTGGAACATATCTACCTTATATGAACTCTAAATTAAATGATTCCAGTGGCTAAAAATCCGTGACACATATATATTTAATTCTTATGTTAACCATTTATTTTAATTCTCTATAGATAATTCTCAGAAATTAAAACACAGAAGCTATCCTAACATATTCTTCCCTGATGAACCATTTTCTGACCTTTAACTAGTAATCGACTCATATCTTCCTCATATGGACTCCAAATTAAGTGATTCCAGTGGCTAAAAATCCGTGACAAATATATCTTTAATTCTTATGTTAATTATTTATTTTAATTCCCTACAGATAATTCCCAGAAATTAAAACAAAGAAGCTTAGAATTTTGCCACCTATAGCCATACCTATGCAGAACTTTCTATACCAGCCTAAGTATTCAAACATACATCACATGCAAGATCAATATGTAACATGATATAGAAACATCCATGACCAATCATCAAAGTTCTAAGATCAAAATCTCATATAAATATTATAAGTTTCAAAACTTTTCTTCAAAAAGAAATATTATTAAACTTACGTGGAGCACTTAGTCTTCTAGACTTCTCCTTCCTCTTTCTTCCTTTCTTCCTCTCATTTCCTCACTCTACCTTGCTTCTATTTTTCCTCTCCCTCACTTGGACAAAAATTCTAATGTTGTAAGGGTGGGTTTTGCTTAAATAAACCCTCAAATAATTTACCTTTCATGATCATGGGTCTACCTTATCACAATTAGATTACACTTGGTTGAATTTTTGGAAAACAAACAACTTATATTCTTGTCTTTCTCTTCCTTAGTCAAGATATGCATAGGAAAATGAGATTTGTATTTTGAAAATTATGATAATATGTTCTTAAGATATGGGACAAGATCCCTTTGATTTAGGGATTCATTTCCTTTTTCTTTTGTCTTAATCAAGTATGATAGATTTGCCTTTTTAAGTGGCAAATTTCTAGCCCTTGAATCTCCATTATTTGGTTGAAATTATTTGTGTAGGATAAAGATGTTTTGTCATAATGCTATGTATTATTACCCACTTGCTAAAATTATGAGTGTAGGATATTGATGTTTTGTCCTAAATTCTTGTATTATCATACCACTTGCTAAATTTTTGTCTTAATGTCAAATCGCCTAATCTTGCTTATACCATTATTCCATCACTTTATTTTTATTTATTTTAATTTTTCCTCTTGGGTTTGGGCTCATTCTTGCCCATTTTCTTTACTTTGGTTAAAATTATACCTTTCATAATGGGTTTGGTCACATTTTCATGATTTTTGGACTATCGGTCCAATTTCTATATCCTAGTCCAAGTCTATGTTTTATTTCTTCATTGGGCTATCCTATTGGCTTGCTAAAAATTTATGTGAAGAAGAACAACTCTATATGAAGTGTCCATAGGTGAAAGCCCAATTTATGGGTGGAGATACTAAACTTAGTAACTTTTACTCTTAAATTAGGAAAAAATTACCCTAATCCAATCTTTTTAAAATTTTAAGACCTTTACTTCACAAAAATTTATCTTCCTTACCTAAAAATTTCACCTTTCTTTAGCATGTTTATTTCTAATATTTCCTCTTAGGTTTTCTTTCTTTACCTATTCCATTAATATTAGAACATTTCAATGCATATATGTAAGGTGAAGAATTTATAAGGAAAATATCTAAAAATTACGGGATGTTACAGTTGGCACACTAGATATTTAGACACAAAGTATGCCATTTCTCTTTTCATACTTTGCCACCAATAAATTTTCTTCTCTCTTGGTACATTTTGGAAAAACCATGATTCATTATGTACAATAAACAATGGGTTATCCCAAGAATCTTCTTCTCTACATCTAAACTTGACGGTACAACTACTTAGTATTGATATCTTAATATTCCTTCTTTATCTACCTTGAATTCACCAGTTTTAGACTGGCAGGTATACACTTCGAAATTAGATGTTTATGAATTTTTAACTACCTCAATCAAAGTCGACTTCACTTGGACGTAAGTGTACAACACTTCAGTAAGTGATACTTTAAATCTCACTTCATCACCCTCACACTTTTGTGATTCTCTAACTATTTGGTTGTGTGTAACAACTGCAATATTTAAAAAAATATATTTAAAAAGTCTCATGAAGTCATTAACTCTTTATTTCTAACTACTTAACTTATAATAACATTCACTTAATTTAACTAAGCATAATTAAGGTTTAAGGTCTACCAATAATACTAATACAATTCTGAGTTCACATACACATCATTAATCAAAATGTTCGTACAAAAGTTAAACACATAAATATTTACATCTTATTCATCCATATTGACCAATTTCGAAGATATATGTGTGTGTGGTTATACCGTCACCGGGATCTTAGCCAACTCGATCACAAACACCTTATTAATTACTGAGATCTGCCCGAAATAGAGTAACTCGATCCAACGTGAACTAAAAGTCAGAGTCATAGAGAAAATTTGCATAACTACTTGTCTAAACATGATATGGAAATATAGTGAGAATTAAATCCCAGTAGGTTCAACAATAAATCATAATCATCATTAATATTGCTCATCACGTCATGTTCACTTATATAAGCTACAACAAATATCTTAGGTCACATGAATGCACTTTATCTATGCATATAAAAATCATGCAGTAATGACATGTATGGTATGAATAACTTTTTAAAATATCATATGATGGCTATTAACTTATTTTCATATCAAACTACCCCAGTCAGGGTGAGCACTTTCTACTATCTGGTATGGGATTTTTTGCTCTGTTTGACATGGCACAATTTCTCTTTCTTTTCTCATTATCACAATTATAGCTGTGAGTAGGGCGTCCACTACTAGTGCACCACACGAACCGTTGTCACGCCCCCAATTCAGGGGCACATGAAACACATATTTTACAAACATATATTTGCTATAACATTCATAATATACTCCTTTATCATTGAAAATAGTTACATATAGGTTCTCCCATGTATACACAAAATACAGACCAATCTTACATATATTAAAGTAATAGCAGAAGCAAGGATCCTGCCTGTGGCATACAAAGCATACTCTAGAAAACAAATACAGTATAATTCAAATACTATGAGCCCTGAAAGTAACATAGACTCACCAAGAGAATATGTCACCTAAATAATCACCTATCTACAGGATCAGACTTTGTATTCTTATCTAAAAAATATGAAAATATTGTGTAGTGAGTTTGATAACTCAGTGAGCAGATAATACCTCCTATGACCTCTTAGGTCAGTATATAAATGTACTTATATTTTAAAATTTGTCACATAAAAAATATAGTTCGGAAGTATATTCACATGGGTCCCACATTTCAAATATTCTCAAATCAAAGGATATTTAAATCTCTAAAACCATGTTCAGCACAGTATGATCATTAAACAAATGTTGTTATGCATCAAAATATTTCACATGAAAATATTAGGAGAATCTCATATCAGAACCATCAAATAATCCCAAGCACACAGCAAGGGTTGGTATTATGTTCAGCTGCATAAAATATAGAAAAATATCAAATTTTTGAGATAAAATCATAACTTTTTTTATGCATAATTAACATACTATATATGCACTGAAAATCTACTACTTTTACATAATGCTTAAACATGTCACAGCTTTCAATATACTCAATTCACTCATTTACTATACGCATAGTGACCGATTGACTACATTCACAATAAGTGAGCAAAGAATGTGAGTTCATCACCCATCTGCCTCCTCACATTACCACTGTCACTCAGTTAGAATGGTCCTCCCCTTAACTCAATCAGGCTAATAGGGCGTCCCCTACTTGGTACCATCTCAAGCCATACAACCCATTGATATTTATCCACACACACACACACACACACACACACACACAGATATATACATATATATATATATATATATATATATATATATATATATATATATATATATATATATCTGCATATTTATAAAATAAAATACATAATTATCAAGCAACTCGCCATGAGCTTTACGCTTACCATTCAATCATATTCAGCAACTTTATAGTTTTACATATCAATGCCTTGTGCACATAATATTCACTTTACCAAATAATGATAAATACATTTAGAACCATATATTCAATGAGTTTCAAAATCTATTTGTAAAACCATACTCTTTGATGTGAACCCCTGATATGAACCTCACCAAAAGTAGTGAGACCTAGAATCAATATGGGATCTAAGTTCAAGGATCGTGTTCTAATTCAAACTTATATAAGAAAATAAATAAAAAGAAGACCTTGACCCGTTATCTATAAAGAGATAAGAACCAAAGGTATAAGAAAATATTGCAGACGCCACACTCAAGAAAGAGGAAGAAGATTGTGAGTGATAAGTCTTGCTTGAACGCTACAAGATAAATCTTGATAAGTTCAGAAAAATTCTTTAAAGAACCAAAGAGAAAACACTCTCAATAATATAAATGATAATCTAAATTTTTCATGAGCATACATGCCTATTTATAGGCCAATAACCTAAACAAACAAGAAAAATTAATAGAAAACTCCTATAAAGTAAGGAAACCTAGAGATAGGAAACTCCTAGAGAACTTAAGAAAAACTCTTTTAGTCAGATAAGGAAACCATCAAATACTAAACTTGAAACTCCTAGAGAGCTTAGGAAAAACTCTTCTAGTCAAACAAGGAAACCATCAAATACTAAACTTTCCTAGTCAAATAAAGTAAAATAAATCAGAAAAAAAACGTAGCCTAAATTTGGCCATAAAATAATTCATTGATTTTAGGCCTATATTCAATCTTCTTGTACTTTAGGTCCACATTTAAATTGGCTGGTCTTGGCCCATATTTAAATGGGTTTTAATGACATGGACCAGTTTTGACTCTTCTTTTGCAGTAATGCAAGTATCTCCTTGATGAGCCTCTAAGATTAGACTATTAAGTGCTTCTTTGATTATTTTAGCCCGAGCTCTTGTGATAGGTCCAATTGGGACTTGAAACGGGTCTACATTCCATTTCCGTTTATCAGCTCTAGCCATGATCTCATCATTCCCCTCCTCTTGAAAATGATTTGTCCTCAAATCATCACCTACATCAAAAGGAGACAAGTCAGAAACATTAAAAGTTGCACTAACATTATACTCACCTGGAAGATATAATTTGTAGGCATTATCATTGATCCTTTCAATCACTTGAAATTGACCATCCCCTTTTGGAAGTAATTTAGATTTCCTTTGAGCTGGAAACCTTTCCTTCCTCATATGCAACCAAACCCAATCACCGGGCTCAAATACAACTTTTTTGCACCCCTTATTAGCTTGTTTGACATATTGCTCAGTTTTTCTCTCAATGTTTTGTTGAGCCTTTTCATGAATCTGCCTAACAAATTTAGCTTTCTTCTTTCCATCTAAGTTAACACGCTCAGCTATAGGTAAAGGAGTTAAATCCAAAGGAGTTAATGGATTAAACCCATACATAATTTCAAAAGGTGAAAACTTAGTTGCAGAATGTACGCTCCTATTATATGCAAACTCAACATGTGGCAAACATTCCTCCCATGATTTCAATTTTTTTGTATTATTGCACGTAACAAAGTAGATAAAGTCATATTAATTACTTCAGTTTGACCGTCAGTTTGTGGATGACAAGTAGTAGAAAATAAAAGTTTTGTCCCTAACTTACTCCACAAAGTCTTCCAAAAATAGCTTACGAATTTTGCATCTCTGTCAGACACAATACTCCTAGGCATGCCATGCAATCTCACAATTTCTTTGAAAAACAAATCAGCAATATGTGATGCATCATCAGTTTTATGACATGGTATGAAATGTGCCATTTTAGAAAACCTATCAACAACCACATATATAGAATCCCTACCCCTTTTTGACCTAGGTAAGCCTAATACAAAATCTATAGATATGTCCATCCAAGGTTCATTGGGTATAGGCAAAAGAGTATATAACCCATGAGGTTTAGTTGTAGACTTAGCTTGTCTACAGATGATACACTTTTTCACATATCCATTCTACATCATGTTTCATATAAGGCCAAAAGAAATGTTCATGTAAAACAGCCCAAGTCTTGGATATGCCAAAATGTCCCATCAAAGCACCTCCATGAGCTTCTCTAACAAGCAAGTCTCGTAATGAACATTTAGGCACACACAATTTATTTTCTCTAAACAAAAATCCATTATCCCTAAAGAACTTACCAAACGCAACTTTCTCACATGCATTGAATACATTACAAAAATCAGAATCATCAACATACAAGTCTTTTATATATTCAAACCCAAGCAATTTTGCATCTAAAGTAGAAAGTAAAACATTCCTTCTTGACAATGCATCAGCCATAATATTTTCCTTACCTTTCTTGTACTTAATCACATAAGGAAATGTTTCAATAAACTCTACCCATTTGGCATGTCACTTGTTTAGCTAGTGTTGACCCTTCAAATGCTTTAAAGATTCATGATCAGTGTGAATCACAAACTCTTTTGGCCAAAGATAGTGTTGCCAAGTTTTCAATGCCCTAACCAATGCATACATCTCTTTGTCATATGTCGGATAGTTTAGGGCTGCTCCACTTAGTTTCTCACTAAAGTAGGCAATGGGACACCCTTCTTGCATTAGAACAGCTCTAATACCTATTCCTGAGGCATCACACTCAATTTCAAAAGTTTTTGTGAAGTTAGGTAAAGAAAGTAAGGGTGCATTAATCACTTTTTCTTTAATCAAATTAAATGCCTTTTCTTGTTCATCACCCCACTTAAACCCTACATTCTTTTTTATGACTTCAGTCAAAGGTGCAGCTAGGCTACTAAAATCTTTTACAAACCTTCTATAAAAGCTAGCCAACCCATGAAAACTTCTAACATTACCCACATTTGTAGGGCTTGGCCAATCTTGAATTTCCTTTACATTTTCTTCATCCACCTCAATTCCTTTAGCACTAATAACAAATCCAAGGAATACAAGTTTATCTGTGCAAAAGGTACACTTCTTGATGTTAGCAAACAACTTTTCTTTTCTCAAAACATCTAAAACAAGTTTTAAATGCTCAACATGTTCATTCAAGTTTTTGCTATAAATCAGAATATCATCAAAGTACACAACCAAAAATTTGCCAATAAAAGTACACAAAACATGATTCATCAGTCTCATGAAAGTACTTGGTGCATTAGTTAATCCAAATGGCATAACTAACCACTTATATAAACCATATTTTGTTTTAAAAGCAGTTTTCCATTCATCACCTTCTCTCATTCTAATTTAATGATATCCACTTTTAAGATCAATTTTTGTAAAAACACAAAAACCATGCAATTCATCAAGGATATCATCTAATCTAAGAATGGGATGTCTATACTTTACAGTGATATTATTAATAGCACGGTAGTCAACACACATCCTCCATGTCCCATCCTTCTTAGGCACAAGTAACACTGGAACTGCACAAGGACTCATGCTCTCTCGTACATACCCCGTACATGCTCTCTCCAAGAGCTTTCTAACCTACTTTTGAAGTTCTTTTGTCTCCTCCGGATTGCTTCTATAGGCTGGCCTATTTGGAATTGATGCTCTGGGTATAAAATCTTATTGATGCTCAATTCCCCTAATTGGTGGTAAGCCATTGGGTATTTCTTCGGGGAATACATCCTCATAATCCTACAAAAGAGAAACTACAACACTAGGCAAAGAAGAATTAAATTTATTAATACTTAAACAAGTCTCTTTGTACAAGAGTACAATTAAAGGCTTATTTAAACACAATGCTTTTTTTGGCTTCACTCTCTCTTGCATAAAAATTCATTTATTTTCTCTCTCTTTCTCTTGATTCAGCCTCTCTTTCTTTTGAAACATCACTCACTTTTTTTATGTCACTCTCTTTTTTCAACTTCACTTGATCTTCAAACACTTGCTTTGGAGTTAAGGGCACAAGAGTGATTTTTCTTTTATCATGTACAAATGAGTATCTATTGGTATAACCATCATGAATTACATGTCTATCAAATTGCCATGGTCTTCCCAAAAGAATATGTCCTGCTTGCATTGGCACCAAATCACATAAAACTTCATCATTGTACTTTCCAATGGAGATTGACACCAACACCTGTTTAGTCACCTTAATTTCTCCACAATCATTCAACCATTGTAGCTTATATGGCTTTGGATGCTTTAAAGTGGCCAAACTCAAATTTTCAACCAAACTAGTGCTAGCTACATTAGTACAGCTTCCCTCATCAATAATCATGCTACATACTTTATTATTAACATGACATCTAGTATGAAAAATATTTTCTCGTTGTACCTCTTCATCTTGTTTGATTTGCACACTAAGGGCTCTCCTTGTAATCAAAAGTTCTTCATCAATGGGATACTCAACGTCACTTGCATCCTCCAAAGGGGGCATAGACCTATTATCGGACTCACCTTCGGTCTCACTGTCACCATCTTCTTTCAATATCATTACTCTTTTATTTGGACATTGACTAGCAATATGACCCATTCCCAAACACTTAAAAAATTTAATATCTCTAGTTCTAAAAGGTTGGGAAACAGTTTTACCTGCATTTGGTGTGCCTCCATTTTTATTTTCTTTGGAGGGTTCGGCCTTGGGTTTTTGATCCCTCCTACTCCAATTCGACTTCCATGTTGAAGAAGAACTTGAATTTTGTCCCATTCTTGAGGATCCCTTCCTTTTTAGTTGTTGCCCCACATTTATGGCCATATGCACCATGTCATCCAACTCCACATAATGTTGCAACTCTACCACATTCGCTATATCACGGTTTAAGCCAACTAAGAATCTCGCCATTGTAGCTTCTCGGTCCTCCTCCACATTGGCTTGAATCATGGCTATTTCCATCTCCTTATGGTAGTCTTCAACAATTTTAGAACCTTGAGTAAGGCTTTGCAATTTCCTAAACAAGTCCCTTTGGTAATGGCTTGGAATAACTCGCCTCCTCATAACTGCTTTCATCTCCTCCCACGTCTTAATAGGTCTTTCTCCATTTCGTCTCCTGCTTAAAATCAATTGATCCCACCAAATAATAGCATAGTCAGTAAATTCAATGGCAACCAATTTTACCTTTTTCAACTCAGAATAGTTGTGACAATCAAACACCAACTCCATCTTTTTCTCCCATTCTAAATAAACTTCTGGATCATTTTTACCTTGAAAGGGTGGAATTTTCATTTTAATACTTTCTAAATTATTATCAACCCGATTCCTAACTTCTCTAAACCTCCCACCATATCTCCTATTGTTGTCACTCAGATTCCTATCAACTTCATCAAAACCATCTCTATAATACTCTTCATCTTCAACACTCTCCCTTGATTGAACTCTCCCCTTCCTACGTATATTAGGAGTGTTTTGTGACTCTTCCGCATGTGCATTCTCTACTCGATCTAACCGTTCATGAATTTGCTCCATCTCCACTCTCAAAACTCTTCTCATCTCACTTACTAAAGCTTCCATCATCAACTTTGGATCTACTATTCCCGACACACCTTCAGAAGTAGTTTTGTCCTTGTTGTGGGACATGATTTTCCTGGAAAAAAATGTTAGAGTAAAACAAATTCTCACAACACTAGCTTACGTGTTTCTCTCAAGATTAATGGCACTCACACTCGTGTTTACTCAAATTTTGGCTTTTACCGTCTTATAAATTCACACCCTCTTGCCTTTTTCCTTTCTTAGTCCCCTATTTCAGTTCTTTATTGAACTCAAACAAACTCACACAAAAAGTTTCTTGCAACAATCCAAACTCAACTAATAGAGTACAAAGAGTTAAGGAAGAAGAAAAAGAACATAATTTTAAGAAACAAAGGGAACAAAGCAATAGAACTTTAGGGAAAAAAACGAAATTAAAGACAAGATAAGAAGTTGAATAAGAAAAATCACACCATGAAGCAACTAGAATAGAAAGAAATCAATGACTAGAGAAAAGGAAACAACTGAGATAGCAAAAATAACCAAAATAAGAAAACCAAATATCAAAGCAAGAAAAAAAAACTAATGCAATTAGAATTACTAGATCACTTTGTGTTTTTTTTAAGATCAGAATGCAAAATCTAAGTGGAACTTGAATTTCAACAACAATTGGTTCTATTTTTTTTTTTCCGAATTTCCTCTTCTTTTTTTCAGAATTTTCCCCTGCTTTTTTTTTCTTTTTTTTTTTCAATTCCGATTTTTTTTTTGAATTTTGTTTTTTCAGAACACTAGAAATAGGATAGAATGAAAATTAGAAGATAAGAAGAACGAAAAACACATAAAAAAAAGATACGAGATAGTATGATGGAATAAGAATAAGAAAACAAATAGGATAGATCAAACCTGATTTAGAACTTAAGCTCTGATACCAAATGATGTGATCCCTTGATATGAACCTCACCAAAAGTAGTGAGACCTAGAATCAATATGGGATCCAAGTTCAAGGATCGTGTTCTAATTCAGACTTATATAAGAAAATAAATAAAAAGAAGACCTTGACCCGTTATCTATAAAGAGATAAGAACCAAAGGTATAAAAAAATATTGCAGACGCCACACTCAAGAAAGAGGAAGAAGATTGTGAGTGATAAGTCTTGCTTGAAGGCCACAAGATAAATCTTGATAAGTTTAGAAAAGTTCTTTAAAGAACCAAAGAGAAAACACTCTCAATAATATAAATGATAATCTAAATTGTTCATGAGCATACATGCCTATTTATAGGCCAATAACCTAAACAAACAAGGAAAAGTAATAGAAAACTCCTATAAAGTAAGAAAACCTAGAAATAGGAAACTCCTAGAGAGCTTAGGAAAAACTCTTCTAGTTAGATAAGGAAACTATCAAATACTAAACTTGAAACTCCTAGAGAGCTTAGGAAAAACTCTTCTAGTCAAATAAGGAAACCATCAAATACTAAACTTTCCTAGTCAAATAAAATAAAATAAATCAGAAAAAAAAACGTAGCCTAAATTGGGTCATAAAATAAATCATTGATTTTGGGCCTATATTCAATCTTTAGACTTCAATCTTTTTGTACTTTAGGTCCATATTTAAATTGGCCGGTCTTGGCCCATATTTAAATGGGTTTTAATGACATGGACCAGTTTTGACTCTTCTTTTGTAGTAATGCAAGTATCTCCTTGATGGGCCTCTAAGATTAGACTATTAAGTGCTTCTTTGAATATTTTAGCCCGAGCTCTTGTGATAGGTCCAACTGGGACTTGAAGCGAGTTCACATTCCATTTTTTTTTGTCAACTCTAGCCATGATCTCATCACTCTTCTTGAACTATATGTCAGTTAGTAAGGAAAACATATATTTTAACACATTTCATAAACTTATGATAGTATAAATAATTTGTAAACAAAACCAATTATACATTTAAAGTTCAAGAAGAGCATGGGTAAGTCATAGAAAGAACTATCTAGTCACAGGGTAAGAGCTCCAGGTTTGACAGCC
This sequence comes from Gleditsia sinensis, assembly GCA_037074535.1. NCBI lineage: Eukaryota > Viridiplantae > Streptophyta > Magnoliopsida > Fabales > Fabaceae > Gleditsia > Gleditsia sinensis. Next base: position 44,185,688 of record CM073472.1, on the reverse strand, counting down.
CCAAAATATTCTTTTTCAATCCAAATTTGACAAAATAGACCTTAAAAGCGTGTCTAAAGGGTCCAAAAACCTAGAAAATGACTCCGAGAGCTCGGTCAACACCGGTCAACCAATGGTCATTGTTCATGGTCGAAAATACTATTTACTTTAGCCAGAATCAATATTCATGTCAGTCGGAGTTATTGTTCACACTTACCGGAATCACTATTCATGTCGGGCAAATTTACAGTTCATAACACCAAAAGTTGTCAAATGGCTGAGAAATTTTATATTCTATAGTTTATCTATCTCTTGAATATATCTATGGTGTCAAATTTTTAATTTGAAGACTCTAAATAGGAGTTTTAGAGTTTACCTTTTTCTAAAATTTTCTATTTCTGATTTGCGGCGATTCTTCGGCTTATTTGAAAAATTGTTCAGCTAATATCATAGTACTCTTCCTCTTGAATCTAGTGGTACCCTTAATTTTGATATTGGATGCTCGAAAGTACTCCAGATCTAGAGAGAGAAAATGAAGGAGATAGAGTGAATAGTGATCTTCTGATAAACCTATGGAAGATTTTTAAAAAAATGATGGAGGGACCAAATAGCAATTTGTTAATTGTTGGAGGAAGTCCTTTAAATTTTAATATTTATATTTTGACCCCTAAACTTTAAGAAAATTACATTTTGACCCCAAAAATATTAATAAGTTTTCATTTTCATCCTTAAATCTTTCAATTACATCCCTACTCCTTTATTTCTTTTAATAATCCATACATAAATGAAAATTACTAAATCTTAGGGATGTTACATTCTTTTCCCCTTAAGAAATTTGGTCTTTGAATTTCAAACCATCCTATCACAAGTAGGGAATAAAGTCAAGACATTAATTACAGTTATTAACCTCACTACTCAAGCTATTAGGGATATCTCTTTTGTATATTATCTTTACTTTTTAAAAAGTCTCTTTACTTGAGTGATTTTTCCATATAACCTTAACCATAGAGATTTCCTTCAACCATAAGTTCTTCACTTGTCGATCAACAATAGACATCGATTTTTTCTCATAATTAAGTTAAATTCTTGTCCAATTGAATTTCTTGGAATTAGATAACATGAGAAGAATCTAATAAGTACTTCCTTAGCATTGATACAAGAAAAAATGTATCAACATTACTTAATCCTGATGGTAAGGCTATGCGATATACTATTATACCTACTTTATTCAAGATTTCAAAAGAGCTTATATACTAGACCTTAACTTTTTCCTTCTTTCCAAACCTCATTACCTCTTTCATGGGTGAGTCCTTAAAAAATATTTGGTCACCAACTGATAATTTTTAGTGCTCAACATTCATAGTTCTTATAGACTTTTGGCTTGTATTGAGTTGCTTGTATTCTTTTTTTTAATCAATTTCATTTTATCAATGGCATCTTACAATAAGTCTGACTCCACTGAATCATTTAACAGAAAGTTTGTAACACCTCTTACATAAGGCTTTAAGTCATTTAATATCACTTTATTATAAGCAAATTCCGCTAAGGGATCTCCCACCAAACTTGAAGACATACGCTTGAAGCATGCTCTCCAAACTAGCATTATTAATTTAGGTTAGTCATATTCTATCTATTGCATATTATTCCAAATTAGATTCCAAAAAATTAACTTTACTCAACTTATCTACCTATTAGGAGACCTACGATATTTTATGTAAAACCTAAAATGGTGCCATTTGTATATTGGCTTGATAACTACTAATATAGGAAAGTTCAACTAAAGACAAATAATTTCTCCCAACTCCTACCAAAATTATATAAAGATACTTAAAGCATAACTTATAATGAATAAACACATAATTTAGATTTACTATAAGCTATACTATAATGTAACTAAGATCCTAAGGCTTCTTGAATAGCTTTCTTGAAATAAAATATTCAATTTTTACTTTCTTACACACCAAAGAACAAAAAGATATCATTTATATCTTCTTTTTACCATTATACTAGTACAATTCTTTTATATCTTAGTATATCCTTATTTCCTTGGGTTATCCATATTCACAATCTATGACTTCTTCTAAAATCTCTTTTCTCAACAATTATTCACACCTAAATTTTCAATCTCAACATAATTCACATCCTAGATACTAGACTCAACTTAGCATGGTATAAACTCTTAACATAAATACTTTGATTGCTTTACATTATTTTCAGATATGGTTCTCAAAATATTCTCTTTTCCCTACTCAACTACATTAGATAAACTTGGGTGTTCTTTATACCTTAGTACTTAATCAGTATATATTGTAAACTCATTATTCTTTCTAATTTGTACATAATTTGCCAACTTACATAGTTATACATACTTGATATAAAGATTTTTTTTCCAAGTATGTTCTTTATTAGATAAATCCTTTCAAAATCTTCATTACTTTAACCTACTCACCACTTGAAAATCATAATAACTGAGTTTCAAATAAAAGAAATTAACCTTCCTTATAATAAGGAAAAAGAACCTTGCATTTAATACCAAACATTAATGAAAGATGACGCAGTAGAAAAAGAGAAATATATAATAGAGCATGGTACTAAAATAGAAAGTCAGAAGTTTGGACAAAGCATTGAAAGAAAATTAAAATCAATGGTCATAATTCTTGAAAAGTTGTAAACATAGCTTAGCTGCTATTTTAACAAAAATCGGTGGCCGCAAGTTTTGGATATATGTGTCAAAATCTAATTCAAAGCTACTGTTATTTGGTGGAAGAATAGTACATGGAAAAAATATATTTCTAAGCTTATAAAAGTTTTTGAAAAACAAAGAGCATGTAGTTAACTAGTAGGATGCAGTTGGTTACTTCAAAACAGATGTAATCAATCAACTGTAAAATAAACTAGTCCAAATTAAAAATTATCAAAATAGCTAGTCAACTTAATAATATTGATAGTTGACTGGCAAGAACATTGAAAAAACAAGTTAAATCATTTGATTGTCCCTCTTCAAAAATTAACTGATTTTTCACTCTCTCTTTTTACAATGACATCTTTCACTTACAACTTTCCTATAAGAATCAAGACATCAATGCTTCATCAAGGACAACAAGAAAAAAAAATCTGGTGATATCTTGACCTTGTTCTCTTTATGTGCTTAATATGAGCCACAATCACAATTACTATAGATATGTATGTGTGTTGTCATTTTTGAATTTTTCACCCTCAATTTATTTGCCACCGATCACTCGCATAGCTGTTGTAATTATACTCGACATATTAGCATAGCTATTATAAGTATGCTCTTCTCTGAGTTCTATAAATGCATACATTAGTATCTTTACCTTCATACTCAAAGTTAGGGTGAGTACAATTATGGAGGGAACTGCATTCCATTAGTTTCAAAATATTTGTGTCTTTTGTGGTCCAGTCCTGGAAAAGATGGAGAGTATGTGAAAGCAACACAAAATCTAGGTATGGTGCTTGGCACAATTAATGGGGTGTGTGTCTATAACTACACATATAAGATGATGTCAAGTTTTAGGTATTATTCCTACAGCTCTAGCTGCATCTAACATCACATGGAAGACAATTAGAGAAGAATTTAGAGTAGCTTCCATGCATGAGCGTATGGCTAGAATGATGAGTAATGCCGATAGGTTTGTTAAATGTTAACAGTTTATTTGATAGTCTATTGTCTTTTCTTGATCAAGCTGTGACAAAAAGTTTATCTCACACTCAGCACGATGAATTCTTATCTCGGTTTCAAATGCTGATGAGTTGATTGATGCTTTACAAGCATTTGTTCATGTACCTGATCCAACTATGACTCAAATAGATTGGATGACAGACAACCGCGGAAAGCGCAAATTAGACTTGGATCTTTATCTGTAACTATAATAAGATGTGACCATTGTTGTACTGTTTTTACTTTTTTAGGGTCTACTTAAATACTATCCTTGTTAACCACATGCCCTAAGAAAATAATACAAGTAAGCCAAAATTCACATTTTGAATGCTTAGCATATAGTTGATATTCCCTTTGAGTTTGTAAAACTATCCGCAAATATTGCTTATGATCCTTTGAACTTGGAATAAACTAGTATATCATCAATAAATACAATAACAAGTTGATCCAAGAATAGTTTAAGTACTTTATTCATAAAGTCCATAAATGCAGCTAAGGAATTTGTCAAACTAAATGACATCACTAAGAACTCATAGTGTCAATACCGAGTCCTAAAAGAAATTTTCAAAATATTCTCTTCCCTTATCCTCAATTAATGATACCCATATCTCAATTTAAAAAAAAACATTGAGCACCCTGTAGTTGGTCAAACAAAGCATTTATGTATTAATGGGTATTTATTACTCACTGTCATTTTATTCAATTATCTATAATCTATGCATAACTGCAATGATCCATCCTTATGTTTCACAAATAGGATTAGAGCACCTCAAGGAAAAGTACTAAGGCAAATAAATCCCTTATCTAACAAATCTTGCAACTAAGTCTTCAATTCCTTAAGTTTAGTAGGTGCCATTCTATATAAGTATTTAAATACTAATTGGGTTTTGAGAAGTTAATCGATACCAAATTTTATTATACGTTTCAGGGTAATCCTGGCAATTCTTTTGAGAACACATAAGAAAATTTCCTAATCACTAGAACTTGATTTACACTGGTACGCTTTATATCAGCATCTCTCACCACTGCCAAATATCATTGGCACCTTGTTGTAATAATTTATGGGCTACTAAAGCAGATATTAGATTACTGAGTACCTCATTATGGTCTCCTTGTATCAAGAAAGATGATTCTCTAGGAATATTGAATTTAATCAATTTAATATAACATTCTAAAATAGCATGGCATGATGTCAACCAATCTATTTCCTGTATCACATCAAAGTCTATCATATCAAGACAACCGAGTAAAATAGATATCATATTCTGAAACGATCATATTTAGCAATTATCTCAATTCTTTAAATTCTCTAGCATGCCTATCCTTTTCACTTTCAGACAGAAATTGACCTATAAATACTTTTTAAAATGCCACAATATTCGATCAATCTTATACTAGAAAATTTAGCAAACTAAGAATAGAAAGAAAATTAAAACCCTATAGAATCCCACAATAGCACCTAAAGTATAAATATGTCCAGCTCATATCCATACTAAAGGTCCTACTAATGAATCATTTGCTCTGATAGCCACAGAAAAACCTAATTCTTTGATACCAACTAGTCACGCCCCCAATTCAAGGGCACATGAAACAAATATTTTACAAACATATATTTGCCATAACATGCATAATATACTCATTTATCATTGAAAACAATTATATGTAGGTTCTCCTATGTATACACAAAATATAGACCAAGTTTACAGATATTAAAGTAACAGCAGAAGTAACGTAGACTCACCCAGAGAATATGTCACCTAACTGATCACCTATCTATAGGATCAAACTCTATATTCTTATTTAAAAAATACGGAAATATCGTGTTGTGAGCTTGACAACTTAGTGAGCAGATAATACCTCTTATAACCTCTTAGGTCAACAAATGGATGTACTCATATTTTAAAATTTATCACATAGAAAATACAGTTCGGAAGTACATCCATATAGGACCTGCATTTTAAATATTCTCAAATTAAAGGATATACAGATATCCAAAGCCATATTCAACACGGTATGATCATTATCAAAATATTTCACATGAAAAAATTAGGAGAATCCCATATCAGAACCATCAAATAATCTCAAGCACACAGCAAGGATTGGTGTTATGTTTAGCTGTATAAGCTATAGAAAAATATCAAGCTTTTGAGATAAAATCATAACTTTTCTTGATGCATAATTAACATACTATATATGCACTGAAAATTCACTCTTTTTACATAATACTCAAGCATGTCCCAGCTTTCAATATACTCAATTCACTCATTTTTTATACGCATAATGATTAATCGACTATAGTCATAATAAGTGATCAGTGAATGTGAGTTTATCACCTATCTGTCTCCTCACATCACCACTGTCGCTCGATCTTCCCTTTGGCTCACTCATGATAATAGGGCATCCTGTAACATCCTAAGCCTCTAATAAAGTTAGATAAATTTAAGGATGAGTAGAAAACACATATGACAAGTGATTAAGATGCTTAGTTATATGATTATAAGGCAAGAATAAAATAGGTAACATAGTTAATGTTGAATCATATAAATAAAATATTTTTGGAGCATAAATGAGAGGAATATGATACAAAGATATTCCTTAGGATGCTAATTTAGGATTAGCAACATAATAAGGAAGGAAGAAGCATTATGTGATGCTATATAAATATATGTGCATGTAATTCCTCTCACCTCCACTATACATATTACACCATACATTTACACATGCAAAGGAGAAGCTTTACGTATATCTATATACCCTTGCCTCATTTGCACCATGCATATCATAAGATACATATATTTACCCATGCATGCAAGTGAGGATGTGAATCAATACACAAGCAACTTTGTAGGTTAAGAAAACACATGCACGTAGGAATGAAACATGCACCCATCCTTGCTCCCAACATGCAGCTGAAAACACCACCTAACCTTGCCCCACATCCAGCATGTTCACGCCACATTGCTCCACCAACATGCAGCAGAAAACCTGCCCCAGAATGCAGCAGAAAACATGCCTAACATTGCCCCAAAAATCTAGCTGGAACATGCCCCAATAGTCAGCAGACTCAGCGCCACCTCAACCAGGAAAAAAGCATCCCACATGTGCTCCATAAACCCAGCTGAAACACACCCACCCACTGCAGTAGAAACTTATGCCTCCACCTGCAAAACTCACGCTCCCATCTGCCCCAAGAAAGCTGCAGTTCACGCTCATACAACCAGAAACCTCCATGCATGCAAGTAGGTGGCAGCTTGTCTTCATTTTATGTGTCATACACCTACTCCCTCACTGAGCACAATACACTAGAGCTACACATGCACACACCCACATGAAGATCAGCAGAAAGCCTACTCCCTCCCCTGCTGAATCCAAGGGATTCCATCGCCCAGCAACAAGCATTCCTACTGCAGCAGAAAAAAAGGGAGAAAGGCACCCAACCTTGCCTCACGCTAGCAGGAGAAATGAGATAGGAAAGTTGCCCAAAAACTGAAGAGGAAGAGGAAGGAAGAGGGAGAGGGTGCCAGCAAGAAGAAGAAGGTTGAGAGAGGAGGAAGAGAGTGAAGAAAACCAGGAAACAAATAGAGAGTTGTCTTCCCTCACCATAAGGCAGTGAGAATGAGAGTGATTGCTGAGGTTTGAAGCCTTCATCAACCCATATTTGGTGCAAGAAACGTGGCTAAGTTGTAAAGGAAACCAAGAGGAGAAGGAAGCTGCAAATGGAGAGCCATAGGAGTAGGTTTACATAAGGTAAGTCTGGCTTCTTATAAAAATCCGGTTTTGAGTTTATTAGGTTAAATTTCGGGCCTGCATGGAGGGCTTTCTGTCTAAAATATGAAAATATGTTCAACATATAAGTTGTATTCCTATGTCTTATATTTCTATATCATTTGGAATCATATCAATCGGACATAAAATGAGAGAGTTATAGTCCATGGAGTGATGAGAGGTCAAAATCGGGTCTGGAATCCAGGCTGGTGAAGAATAGCTTCTGTTTTCAAATGTTTGGGACTAATCCATAAGGAATATGAGGTCATGGTTAAAATTAAAGTTGTAGATAAATTTCTCACGGTCACAAAGCCACTGAAATCACAAAATTTCGAGTCCATATAAGTGAGTTAGGGTCTGATTAGTGAGTAAAGGTCATAGAGCATAGAAGAGTTAGGTTGAGAAAATAGAAACCTTTTTGCACCCGAAAATATTGGCTTAGTAAATTTAGTAAATAACCTTTAAATTCTATAATTTTTGGTTACAAGAGTTTTAAAATATTCATAATCAATTCTCAAAAGTTTCATGAATTTTGAGAACCTACAACTAGGTCTTTTACAATTAAAATGGTGTTGAGGACAATTTGCTGGACAGCTTAGACTATCGATGGAAAGACAAAAGTTTGAAGAGGTTAGATGTTGAAATTTTGTATTAAAATTTTATGACATGTTAATGGAATCCCAATTAATGATCCTACAAAATTTCAGAAAACTCTGGGCAGGTTAAGGCACATAATAAAATGTATAAATTTGGTAGTCTGAAAATGAGACAGAACAGGCTATAACCCGGGACAGCCTTAAAACTCGGGTTATTTGAGGGGTCAAAAGAATTATTTTTTATTTGAAATTTTTATGGTGATTACATATCATGTCTAGTATGTTTCATATAAAATATCATGAATTTTTTAATAGTTTTACTAATCCAAATGGATGTAAAACAGAATAGAAATGGAACTGAAACTAAATTGTACTGTCCTGAGTATGAAGGTAGTTTTTGGGGTTTAATGGAAGATTTAAGGGCTGAGAGAATTAATAAATAAAATACACAGGTAAAGGTACCTCCATACAAAAGTTTAGACTTTTTTGAGAACTTTTGTCATATTTAATAACAACCCCAAATCTAAGCAAAATCATAGTTTTATTTTGAGGAGCCGAAGCTCTTAAACTAGGTATTTATGGCTTTAGGACCTAATATGCATACATTAACCAAGAATTCTTATATTTATCAAATTTCACTGGTTGCCTAACTTTACGGTATGATGAATGATAGTCTAAAGATATGTTATGTATGCATTCTCGGGAATTAAGGGGGTGCACAAAAGGGTGCCAAGTAAGCCCCATTTCCCTCATGATTGGCCAATAATAGGAGATGCATAGCCCTTTGCAGGTATGACCGTATTGACTGCACTGGGTAAGTAGACCATGATGTTATGGGTCCATGTGACCAAGATGTCATATGATGAATGTATGGTCAGTGCTTATGTTTCAGTGAAATAATTTGAGATGTTTTAAGGAATGGAATGTGCACTATTTTTTTGAAAAACTTGCTAGCTATTGAGATTGCCATCTCACTTTTTATGTCCACATAATTACATTCCAGGTACTCCAGCAAGAAGTGAGCAACAGGGGTCTCAAGATTGACTCATATGACCATGATTGTAGTTTCTTTGGATGTGTAATATTTATGTGGGATGGCTTAATTAAGTGCCAACTCTCTGTTAGATAGCTTATAATGTGATGTAATATAAGTTATGGACTATACCCCTTTCCATTATGGCATGAGATCCTTTATGATGTAAGTAATGCATATCATACCTAGCTAGTTGCCTATCAGGAAATGAATTTGAAAATGCTTGGGATAGTATGAAGCACTTTTACGTTTTCCCAAGAATGATAACAAACAATATAAGTGAATAGGTTAAGGTATGAGCTAGGTGGTCATTGCCAAGAATTTATAGATAATAAGGAACATTCTATGATCTAGATTTCGAGGTGTCACATGTCCCTAACTCTACCGTCTCAAACCATACAACCCATTGATATTCATATATATATATATATATATATATATATATATATATATATATATATATATATATATATATGCATGTTCATTAAATGCAATGCATAATTATGAAGCAACTCACCATGAGCTTTACACTTGCCATTCAATTATATTCAGTAACTTTATAGCTTTACAGATTAATGCCTCGTACACATAATATTCACTTTACCAAATAATGATAAATATATTTAGAACTACATATTCAATGAGTTTCAAAATCTATTTTCAAAACCATACTCTTCTTGAATTATATGCTAGTTAGTATGCAAAAAAGATATTTTAACACATTTTAGAAATTTATGATAGAATCAATAATTTGTAAACAAAACTAATTATACATATAAAGTTCAAGAAGAGCATGTGATAAGTCATAGAAAGAATTATCTACTCACAAAATAAGGGCTCTAGGTTGAACAGCTCCAAAATGCTCTTTTACAATTTAAATTTGTCCAAATAGACTTTAAAAGCGTGTCCGGAGGGTCCAAAAATTTAAAAAATGACTCTGGAAGATCGGTTAACACCGGTTAACTAATAGTAACTGATCATGGTCAAAAATACTATTCACATTGGCCAAAATCACTATTCATGTCGGGGGAGTTACTGTTCACACATACCGAAATCACTATTTACACTGGCTAAATTTACTATTCATGATACCAAAAGTTGTCAAATAGTTGAAAATTTTCATATCTTATAGTTTATCTATCTTTTGAATTCATTTATGGTGTAAGATTTTCAATTTGAAGACTCTAAATAAGAGTTTCAAAGTTTACTTTTTTCTAACATTTTTTTACTTCCAATCTGCTGTGAATCTTCGGCCGATTTGAAAAATTATTCGGCCAATATCGTAGTACTCTTCCTTCTGAATCCAATGGTACTCTTAATTTTGAGATCAGATGCTCGAAACTACTCTAATCTAGAGAGAGAAAATGGAGAGGAAATAGTGAATAATGATCTCCCGACAAACCTACGAAATATTTTTAAAAAAATAATGGAGGGACTAAATAGCAATTTACTAATTGTTGGAGGAAGTCCTTAAATTTTAATATTTATATTTTGACCCCTAAAATTTTAGAAAATTATAGTTTGATCCCAAACTTATTAATAAGTTTTATTTTCATTTTTAAAATCTTTCAATTATATCCCTGCTCCTTTATTTCTTTTAATAATCTATACATAAATGAAAATTATTAAATCTTAGGGATGTTACAATCGCCATGTGACCGTGCTCGTCTCTTTTATTTTATTTCATTTTCACATTAATAGTTAAAAATATGATTTCAATAACAAGTATATTCATTATACTCACATGCCATAATTTATCATCAAAACATAATCATTATCAAAAATCATTGGAAAAATGAAATCATTCCATGAACATAATCATTTTCAAATATCATTTTATAAAATATTTTTATGTCAAAATTACACACTTAAGATGGTAAAAAGTTCATGCAATAGCAATGGTTAGGGCATTCACTAGTCATTTATTATTTTTATTGATAAGATTCTTCTTCTTTCTTAAATTTCAAAACCTTTCTTTAAAAAGAGATATTGTTAAACTTACCTAAAAATCTCCTTAACTCACTTAGTGAATTCTTTTTCATGTTTCCTCTTGAAGGAAGTGGCAAAATTCTTCCTTTCCTTTAACTTTTTTAGCAGCTTGAATAAGAGAGGGATGGTGAGTTTTGAACCCCAAAGATAAAGAAAAAAGATGGATTCAAGTGGAGATTAAGATAACTTACCTTGAATATTAGTTCTCTAGACTTCTCTTTCTTCTTCCTTCCTCTCTTTTCCTCTCTTTCTCTCCTTTCCTCACTCTACCTTGCTTATATTTTTCCCTCTCTCTCACTTGGACGAAATTCTAATGTTATAAGAGTGGTTTTTGCTTAAATAAATTATCAAGTGATCACTCTCTCATAATTATGAGTTTACCTTATCACAATGAGGATACACTTGGCTGCTTTTTGGGAGAAGACAAATCATGTTCTTGTCTTCCTCTCCCTTAGTCAAGATATGCATAGCAAAATAATGATTTCTTATTTGAAAATTATGATAAAATGTTCTCAAGACAAGGGGTAAGGTCCCCTTAATTTAGAGATTCATTTCCTTTTTCTTTTGTCTCACTCAAGTATGATAGATTTACCTTTCTAAGTGGCAAATTTCTAACCCTTGAGTCTTTCTTGCTTGGCTAAAATTATTTGTGTAGAATAGTGATGCTTTGTCCTAATGCCATGTATTATTACCTACTATAACATCACATGGCTTGTTGAAATTATGAATATAGGATATAGATATTTTTTTTAATTCCATGTATTATTATCTACTATTTCATCACATGGCTTGTTGAAATTATGAGTGTAGGATATAGATGTTTTGTCCTAATGCCATGTGACATAATCTTGATTATTATTATACTACTATTTCATCATATGGTTCTTATTTTTTTCCCTCTTTGCTTTGGGTTCATTCTTGCCCATTTCCTTTACTTTGGCCCAAATTCTACTTCTCATAGAGGGCTTGATCACATTTTCATGATTTTTGGGCTACCGGTCCAACTTCTATATTTTAGTCCAAGTCTATGTTATATCTCTTGATTGGGCTATCCAATTGGCTTACTAGAAACTCATGTGAAGTGGAAAACTATATGAAGTGTCCATAGGTGAAGGCCCAATGTATTGGTGGAGATGTTAAATTTAGGAACTATAGCTCTTGAATTAGGTAAAATTACCCTAATCCAATCTTCTTAAAATTTTAAGACCTTTACTTACTTTCAAAAATTTATCTTCCTTACCCAAGAATTTCGTCTCTCTTTAGGATGTTATTTCTAATTTTTTTTTCTATTAAGTTTTCTCTCTTTACCTATTCCCTTAATGTTAGAAACATTTTCTATGCATACACATAAGGTGAAGAATTTCTAAGGCTTATATTTTCTTAGATATCTAAAAATTGTTTAATAAGTTTTATTTTCTTAATTAAATATTTGTGTACCTTTATTAATAAAAGAAATGAAATTATGGATGTTACATTTCTCTCCCTCTAAAAGAAATTTTGTCCTCAAAATTTTAAAAAGTACCTAATAAGAACAATTACGGATATTTCTGCCTCATGACTTCTTCCAACTCTCAAGTTAATTCTTCCAAAGTCAAACCTTCCCATAACACTTTAACTAGAGGAATGGTATTATTCCTCAATTAGTTTACGTCGGTGTCCATTATGGATGCTAGTACTAGCTGGTATGCTATATTCTCCTTTATTTGGATTGGCTCATCCCGTATTACATATGAAGAATTTGGAAGATACTTCCGGAGCTGTGATACATGAAAAACATTAGTTTTACAAATAAATTTTGAAATTCATTAAATATGTGGTTCTAAATGTATTTAGTATTATTTGCTAATGTGAATATTATGTGCATGAGGCATTAATCTATAAAACTATAAAGTTACTGGATATGATTGAATGGTAAGCGTAAAGCTCATGGTGAGTATATATATATATATATATATATATATATATATATATATATATATATATATATGGATGGATGAATATCGATAGGTTGTATGGCTTGAGACAGTACCAAGTACGGGACACCCTATTAGCCTGAGTGAGCCAAGGGGAGGGCCACTCCAACCAAGTGACAGTGATAATGTAAGGAGGAAGATGCGTGATGAACTCACATTCTTTGATTATTTATTGTGACTATAGTCGATCGGTCACTATACGTATAGAAAATGAGCGAATTTAGTATATTAAGAGCTGTGATATGCTTGAGCATTATGTAAAAAGAATGAATTTTTAGTGCATATATGATTTTAATTATGGATAAACAAAAGTTATGATTTTATCTCAAAAGCTTGATATTTTTTTGTAGCTTATACAGCTAAACATAATACCATTCCTTGTTGTGTGCTTAGGATTATTTGATGGTTTTGATATAGGATCCTTTTAATGTTTTCATGAGAAATATTTTGATGCATAAAAATATTTGATTAATAATCATACTGTATTGCATATAGTTTTAAATATCTGAATATCCTTTGATTTGAGAATATTTGAAATGTGTGTTCCATATGAATGTACTTCTGGACTGTCATTTTTTGTTATAGATTTTAAAATATGAATACATCCATATACTGACTTAAGAGATCATAGGAGGTATTATCTGCTCACTATGTTGTCAAACTCACTACACGATATTTTCACATTTTTTAGATAAGAATACATAGTTTGGTCCTTCCCTTTCAGATAGTTGACTAGCTAGATGACATAATCTTTAAGTGAGCCTATTTTGTTTCTAGGACTCATAGATTTTTGGTTATATTGTACTTGTACTATAGAGTATGCTCTGAACGCTATAGGCAGGATCCCTACTTCTGCTGTTACTTTGATATTTATAGACTTGGTATATATATTAAGTATACATGGGAATACCTATATGTAAATGTTTTCAATGATAAAGGACTGTATTATGCATATTATGGCAAATATATGTTTGTAAAGTATGTGTTTCACGCACCCTTAAATTAGGGGTGTGACAAAGATCTTCTCCAATTCTCTTATCCACCTTTCAGCTACCGTTGGGTCATAGCCACCTTGGAAAGAAGGTGATCTGGTTCTCAGGAACTCAGATAGGCCATTATAATTTTCAGCCATCTGGTTGTTTGCATTATTTTCACCATTCAAGTTTTTACTATTCTGGAAATGTTGTAAAATTTGATTGGTGGTTGTGACTTGGTCTTGAATTGCTGTAGCCAAGTTATGCATGGTTTCTTCCACATTGTTTCTCGGGTTCCTCCTCGATGGTGCCATATCCTATTGTGGCAAAAATAGAGTTATGCTACTATTGAGTTGATCAAACTCAATAGTTAGTTCAAAACTATTTACAATAGTTATAACACTACCTTGGCATATAGATAGAAAACACTAATAATTTCTTACCTATATGAAATCACTTATCCCCTACACAATATAACCACAAACATAATCAAGATTTTATAAGATCGATTCATATAACCATCCACCCACTAGCCATCTAAGATCGACTTGCTTGATACCAATTAGGTAACAACTCCATTATTTAAAAAAAATATTTGTTAAGTCCCATGAAGTCATTACCTCTTTTCTTCTAACTACTTAACTCATAATAACATTCAATTAATTTAACCAAGCATAATTAAGGTTTAAGGTCTTCTAATAACACTGATACAATTCTAAGTTCACATACGTAACATTAATCAAAATGTCCGTACAAAAGTTAAACACATAAATATCTACATCTTATTCATCCATGTTGACCATTTCTGGAGATATGGGTGTGGGTGGTTACACCTTCACCGGAATCTTAGTCAACTCGACCACAAACACCTTATTAATTATTGAGATTTGCTTAAAATAGAGTAATTCGATCTAACGTGCACTAAAAGCTAGAGACATAGAGAAAATCTGCATAACTAGTTTTTTGAACATGATATGGAAATATAATGAGAATTAAATCCTAGTAGGTTCAACAATAAATCATAATCATCATCAATATTACTCATCACATCATGTTCATCTGTATAAGCTACAGTAAATATCTTAGGTCACATGAATTCACTTTATCTATATACATGAAAATAGTACAGTAATAACATGTATGGCATGAATAACTATTTTCAGAATATCATATGATGGCTATCAACTTATTTTCATATCAAGTTACCCTAGTCAGGGTGAGTACTTTTTACTCTCCGGTATGGTCTTTTCTCGCTCCGTCCAACATGGAACACTTTCTCTTTCTTTTCTTATTATCATAATCATAGTCGTGAGAAGGGCGTCCCCTACTGGTGCACCACATGGACTGTCATATGACCATGCTTGTCTCTTTTCTTTTCACATTAATAGTCAAAAATATGATTTCAATAACAAGTATGTTCATTATACTCACATGCCATAATTTATCATCAAGGCATAATCATTACCAAAAATCATTGGTAAAATATAATTATGCCATGAACATAATCATTTTCAAATATCACTTTATAAAATATTTCTATGTCAAAATTACACAATTAAGATAGTAAGAAGTTAATGCAATGGCAATGGCTAGGGCATACACTAGTCATTTATTATTTTTATTTATAAGATTCTTCTTTCTTAAATGTTATTTTTATCTCTCACTAATCAGAGGATGAATCTCTCATTTTAACTCTGATTGAGGTGATCTTAATGTCCATTTAAAGCTAAGACAATCCTCTAAAATTCTTATGTTAAAAATTTTAGTAAAATCGTAAGGAATCTTGGTGTTATTACTCCCTTAAATTCAATGTTATTTCTCACCAGGTGGGTTCTGACCTCTATTTACTAATCTGACCATATCTCCCTCCTATAGACTCTAAATTGAGTGATTTGAGTGGCTAAAAATTAGTGAGTCATATATCTATATTTTTCATGTTAACCATTTCTTTTAATTCCCTACAAATATTTTCCAAAAATTCAAACACAGAAGTTTATCTAATAGATTCTTCCCTGGTTAACCATTTTCTGACCACTACTTACTAATCATATTATATCTCCCTCATTTGAACTCAAAATAGGGTAATTCCAGTGGCTGCAAATCTGTGAGACATATATATATATTTTTATATGTTAACTATTTCTTTTAATTCCTAACTAATTCTTCCCAGAATCTCAAAAACAAAAGCTTCCCTAGTTACTCTGAAATCTAGTTTTCTAACCAAATCCTTCATAAGCTTTTAATTCATTCTTTTATCCTCTTCTAGTTTCTTCCTAATTTACATCTAACCATAAGATTAATTATTTCAACATTTTAATTAGATTTCTTACACTTAATTTAACATATTCCATCATCTACTTCTCAAGAAAAAAAAAAAATCAAATCGTGTATTATTAAGGGTGTTTTCCAACAAAAATTTCTCATTGTCTTCTTCTAAGTGTTTAAGGCCATACTCATTTTATCAATCTAATCATATTCCATCAATTTTTCACCACATTTAAATATACATAACGGCAGCATAAATGCCCTAAATGTTTGCCACACATAGCCATATCTATGTAGAACTTTCTATGCCAACCGAAGTATTCAAAACATCTATCACATGCAAGATCAACATGTAATATGATATAGCAATATCCATGGCCAATCATCAAAGTAGAAAATATTGAAAATTTTATCAAAGTTCTAAGATCAAAATCTCATATAAATATTACAAATTTCAAAGCTTTTTTTCAAAAAGAGATATTTTTAAACCTACCTAAAATCTCCTTAACTCACTTAGTGAATTCTTTTTTTTTCTCTTGAAAGAAGTGGCAAGATTACTCTAATCCCTTAGTTTTTCTAGCAGCTTGAATAAGAGAGGGAGGGTGAGTTTTGAACCCCAAGGATGAAGAGAAAAGATGGATTCAAGTGGAGATTAAACTAAATTACCTTGAGTACTAGTCCTCTAGACTTCTCCTTCTTCTTTCTTCCTCTCTTCTCATCTCTTTCTCTCATTTCCTCACTCTACCTTGCTTCTGTTTTTCTCTCTCCCTCACTTGGACGAAATTCTAATGTTATAAGAGTAGTTTTTGCTTAAATAAATTATCAAGTGGTCATCCTCTCATAATTATGGGTCTACCTTATCACAATTAGTATGCATTTGGCTACTTTTTGGGGGAAGACAAATCATGTTCTTATCTTCCTCTCCCTTAGTCAAAATATGCATAGTAAAATGAGAATTTTTTATTTGAAAATTATGATAAAATATTCTCAAGACAAGGGACAAAGTCCCCTTAATTTAGAGATTCTTTTTCTTTTTCTTTTGTCTCACTCAAGTATAATAGATTTACCTTTTTAAGTGGAAAATTTCCAACCTTTGGGTCTCCCTTACTTGGCTGACACTATTTGTGTAGGATAGGGATGCTTTGTCCTAATACTATGTATTATTACCTACTATATCATCACATGACTTGTTAAAATTATAAGTGTAGGATATAGATGTTTTGTCCTAATGTCATGTATTATTACATACTATTTCATCACATGGTTTGCTGAAATTATGAGTGTAGGATATAGATGTTTTGTCCTAATGCCATGTGACATAATCTTGATTATTATTCTACTACTATTTCATCATATGATTCTTATTTTTCTCTCTCTTAGATTTGGGCTCATTATTCTTGCCCATTTCCTTTGCTTTGGCTGAAGTTCTACCTTTCATGGAGGGCTTGGTCACATTTTCATGATTTTTAGGTTATTGGTCCAACTTTTATATCCTAGTCCAAGTCTATGTTATATCTCTTGCCTGGGCTATCTAATTAGCTTACTAGAAACTCATGTGAAGTGAAACAAATCTATGAAGTGTCCATAAGTAAAGGCCTAATGTATGGGTGGAGATGTTAAACTTATGAACTCTAACTCTTGAATTAAGAAAAATTACTCTAATCCAATCTTCTTGAAATTTTAAGACATTTACTTACTTCCAAAAATTTATCTTTCTTACCCAAGAATTTCGCCTCTCTTTAGGATGTTATTTTTATTTTTTCCTATTAAGTTTTTTCTCTTTACCTATTCCTTTAATGTTAGAAATATTTTCTATGCATACACATAAGGTGAAGAATTTCTAAGGCTTATATTTTCTTATATATTTGAAAAAAAATTAATAAGTTTTATTTTCTTAATTAAATATTTATGTACCTTTATTAATAAAAAAATAAAATTAAGGATGTTACATTGTGCATAACCATCAAATGTTATAAGCCACCCATTAAATGTCTGCTCAAAGCGTCTATGACTACATTTTCTTTCTTTAAATGATATAATATCGTGAAGTTATAATCTTTCAATAACTCTACACATCTTAATTGTCTCAAATCTAAATCCTTTTGATCAAATATATATTTAAGACTCTTGTGATTAGTGAATATCTCATAAGTGTCTTTATAAAAATAGTGCCTCCACACTTTTAGTCAGAAGATCATAGTTACCATCTTAAGATCACAAGTAAGGTTATTTTGCTCATACTTCTTCAGTTGCCTCAAGGCATACACAATTACTTTACCATCTTACATCAACAAACACTTAAGTCTAACATGTGAGGCATTCCAAAACATCATATATTTTTTTGTATATGGGGAGAGTGCAAGAATCAAAGTTGAAGTAAGACAAGTCTTAAGTATATAAAAACTCTCTTCATAGGTCTCTGAAATATAAATACATGTTATAATTCAATTATATCATATGGTATTTAAAATAAAATATTAACTGTTATAATTATCTAAATTAACCTTTAAAATGCCTGGATTAATTCCTAAGCTATTGCACTTAAATTTACATTTTATATTTGTTTACTTATTTTAATTACTTAGAGCCGTAGGCATGGGATAAGCATCCTAATTGAAACCCTTTATTGGTTGCGAATGGTATGGATAGAATTATGGAAATTAAACTCAGAAGTTGGTTATAGTATAGATGGAAATTGAAAGTTTGCTTTCCAATATTGAATTGAACTACTGAATATGGCATGATGGGAATCTTAACTGATGTATATAACATGAATTATGGATCTACACTCGTTGAGCCATCTAGTGAATATTTTGTGAAATGAATTGCAAATTGTAGCTCATTGAGCTATGCAATTATTATATTATGGTATGGGCTAAGATTGGAAGCTCGTTCAGCTATCCAATTGAGATTGATATGCCTGAAGATTGTTTAAAAGGATTGGTTAGGCATGAAAATTTTAATTTTTCTATAAACACTAAATTATTAATTATGAATTAAGTTTGCTCGATGGGAGAAAGCTTTACCAGAACATTGTTAGCTAATAACAGTAGAAATAATTTAGCTAGGATTCTTGGTGTACCAAGAATCCTAGCTAGTAGGGATGATACTAAACCAAGTGTCGACCAACACACATGGATTGGCTTATTGAAATGTTATGGAAAAATACTAACATTATATCAAGCAGAATGTTGATAGTATCCACTCAATCTGCGTGCTAATAGTTTGATTGGTTATTTACCCCTCCAAGTTGTGTGCTCGTGGTTTAATTGGTTCTATTATGGAATCCTCCCATTTAATTTTTTCTTTAATATTGAAATTTAAGAATTTCAAAATGTTAAGGAGTTGTGAAGTATTGAAACCTAAAATTTATTGAATTGCCCTTAAATTGATCATTTGTTATAATATATAGAATGCTTATTATCTGTATATTTAAATTCTATTTGAATCATTCCTTAAAAGATAGTACAATGCTTGCAATAATTATTCTTCTATAATTTTGTGAAACTAATTTAGATTATCTATCTAGATAATGGTTGGTTGTTATAGATTAAATATTATGGAAACTTGAAATTGTGGAATTGCTTAACTAATGTAATCAATACTTATCAAAAATATTATGAAAGACTCCATTCGTAGAGAGTTAACAAAGCATAAGATAAATTAATATTTAGAATTTCCTTGATGAATTTATAGTTTAGGTCTATCCATATTTATTCATTATTTAATTTAGAAGATCTATAAAATTTTGAATAATTACATGCATAAAATATTAATAACCAAATATTTTTCTATCATGTTATAAAAATCTCCAAGCATAATTGACAAATATAATATGGGTTAAGTTGCTCCTGATCAATTTAATTGTGATGCTATAGTTTATGTATCTTAATTTGTTTAATGTGTTATAGAAAACTTGTGAATGATAACTACATATAAAAGTCCCTGTTAAATTTATTCTAATAGGTTGAGACAGAAATATGCATTAGTTAAATTATGTTTATTTTTATGCTATTGCGAAAAAGTCATGTCTTTAGATTGTTTTATTCTATTATAATATATATTATGTACTCACTCAGTTGAAAAACTTATTCCATTCTACTATATTTTTCCAAATAGAAGTCTAGAGCTCTATCTATCATCGACGATTTAGTTCAAGAGATGTTACTCTTAGGTGAGACCTATTAAATAGATTGACTTTGTAATTTTTTGTGTGTATGAGGAACCAGAAATCGTTTAAGATAAACCAATTAAATATTATGTTTGAGATGCATGAATCGAATTTCATTTGGTGTTAATTGTTTGATTTTAGAATCATGGGTTCATGTGGTTTAGGTTTTTCTCCATTCTTGTGCTAATCATATAGATTAAGCTTATGACACTATCATTGTATTCAGTCATATCTAGAACTATTAAAAGAAAAAAGGCAATTAGTAACAGACAAAATATGTCACTAAAACTAATTATTGATGGTATAGTGACAAAATGTTTTGTCACTAATTAGCAACAGATAGCTTTTGTTGATAATTAGTCGTTAGTATGGTTTAGTGATAAATATTCATCCATATTCCCTCGCCCACTAACAACAAACTTTTTTCAAAAAACTGTTGAAAGCCTTTACTAAATAGCTATGGATATCAAATTGCTAAATGGTAGCGAATTTTAAAATTTTGTTGCTACTTAGTAGCTAATTTATCCCTAGGCTCATGAGCTTAACACCAATATGAAGCTAATTTGTAGTTATTTTGAAACTAACCTGTAACTCATTCATACCCAACCTATAGCTACTCAATATATAATTTTGAATTTTATAGCTAATATGTTGCTAAATTGATGTTCATAAATTAAACCTACATTACCATCACATCGTTCTAATAAAATGAATTGATAAACAACATATTTACCATGAGAACAAGCCATAAAATATTAAATTGACATTAATTAACTTAGATTTTGTAAAACAATTTCAAATAGCACGATATTGCAAAGGAAGAAAACTCAAACAACATAATGGGGTGTGGCCATCAATCCATGCATACATATGTGCCATCATCATGTCATCATCCACTCATCCTTAGTAGTAACCTCACGTCTTTGCAGTTGCTTTACATCCCTACACATAGGTAATTATATCATTAAGACACTTTATGTAGTAGTCAATATAAATGTAAAACAATTCACAATATCAAGGTAACATACCAATGCCAATGGTGGCTACTAGGTTTATAAATTATTGGGATTATCCCTTGCAAGAACCACAAAAATCAACAAGAATGGCCCTTTTTGGAGAACCCCAAAATCAATCAACAACCATAAGTAAATTAATGAGACTATATTTAACATTCATCAATATGGTAAGGATGCATTGGTTTATCAAATTAATCAAGAAGGAATCAAATCTAGAAAAAACATATATTATATTAATAGAAATTTACCCTTTTCGTGAATCAAGTACAAAACTATCAATTCAAAACTATTAATCAATACATATGTACTAACCTTAATATGGGAAGAGAAAAATGAAAATTACTCTATAAAGATGCATGTAATCCATAATGATACTTGCTTTCAATCTACAAAGAAAATAAAAAATCAATCATAACCATGTAGTTAAATTTTGTAAGATTGAGAAAATCAATCAAATAAGCAATCATGTAGTTATAGAATTTTCAAGTAATTCATGTAAAATAAAACGTTCTTTGTAATATCATATAATAAACTTCCTATTTACTATTGAGAATATGCTAAGTGATTAGAATCCCTACAATATTTATTCACCCACTAAAATCTTGAAATTACCAAATCCTAGAATTTTGAAGAACAAATTCAAATTCCTAAAGCCCAATTTGAATTCATAAAAGTCAAATCAAAATCCTATAATTCCTAAACTATTATATTCCTTGAATATTTACAACCGACTACCAATTACAAAATAGGGATAATATTATTTATTTTACTTGGAATGGTGTTACTGCAAGGGTGCCACTTCACCTTTGCAGCTTGTAGTAAGGGTGCATCAAGGGTGCTTTTAGAGAAACAGAGAGTGCCTACCTCAACTAGAGGACATCATCGGTGATTGTGGTACACTATGTTGATGATATGGGAGGCGTGTTCCTGAGTTGAGGGAGAAAGGGAAGAAATTTCGAGGGTGAGAACAAATGAGCTAAAATGGGGAAGATATAGGGATTTAATTAAACTACGGATATGGGTGACAAAAATATGTTAGTGAGGGATTTAAGTGTCTTGTGCTACAATGTCCCTAAATACTTAATTTCCACCTCGCTCATCATTTCATTTATTGAGAAGTAGTTTGTTTCCTCACTAATCTATTGCTAAATCTACTTTTTCTTCTAATTTTCCACATCCTCCTCAAATTCAGCAATAGCCCCAAATGGAGCTTGGGGTAGTTATCTCGATAACTTATTTCCCATTAACATCTTGTACTACTTGGACACTTATAACCAAATATTTTGGATGCTTTATAATAGCTTTCCTACTATTTTGGTGTCTCATAGCCATTCTGTGAGCAATCATCTAGAGATCAAAGTTTCCATTCCTTACCTCCAAGTAAGCTTCACCTACTTCTGCTTGCCCTTGATTAGCTACCTAATTCCTTTACCATCATACTAGCTT
This sequence comes from Gleditsia sinensis, assembly GCA_037074535.1. NCBI lineage: Eukaryota > Viridiplantae > Streptophyta > Magnoliopsida > Fabales > Fabaceae > Gleditsia > Gleditsia sinensis. The sequence goes on along the minus strand of CM073472.1, from coordinate 44,162,802 downwards.
CTTTTCCCTCCAAACATTGATCATTATGATGCCAACACATCCTACAATTAAAGTAGTTCAATAGTAAGAATTCATATACAATTTAATGAATTTTCCTCTTAAATAATTAATAAAGACTTTTGAAAATTTCTTTTCGATGATCCACTTCCACGTTAACACTTTCTTTTAAGGACACCAACCTATCTGGTTTATCCAATATCTTTGGTGTATGCACATTAATCTTTAAAGTTTACCTACTTAGTTACCTAACCTTCAAATAAATTTTCAATGGTCATACTCAATCTCAAGTTCATAGCCTAAATAATGCAAGCTTCTTGGCATTATCATCATTGGGATCAAAAGATTATCTTCACCTCTAGTTAATCAAGTAATCACCGGTGACCATCCATGGTCATTTATGTAAAGCAAAAGAGTAATCTTTAACATGAGAAACAAACAAACCAAAAAATGGTGATTACTTAGATCCATCGTCTCAAGTTAACTAGAAAGTAGGGATGGCAAAATTCTCTATATGCATATGGATCTCCACAAGGATTTCCCTATATGAGAGCAAGGGTGGAAATAAACCCCCCTGCCCCAACAGGGATAGGAGTAAAGGAAATTTCCCCACCCAAATTCAGGATAAGCCTTCTTTGTAAACTTATTACTATTTTTATATTTCACCAATATAGATAATGAAAGAGATAACATATTAGTATAGCAAGTATTTCATTTGGTTCCTATAATTTGAACATAGCAACTGTAACAATAAAGAATAAGTAGATAAGCAAAGAAAATTCAAGCAATGGAAATAAATTGAGTGGGAAAGGCATCACCATAATTCACGCTCACCGAGTAAACTATAACCACTAAAAGAAGACAAATCAAATATATCAATTTTGTATCTTGCAAACTAAATATAAAATTATTCCCTTTTTACTAATGGAATAAGCATGTCATTTTTGCCCGACTAGAATATAATCAAACCAGGATCTTAAGGGATGAGTTGAATTTTATCAATGAAAAATTATTCTTTATCCACCAAATTAGTGAAATGTGTGGTACCCTTCTCCCTCAATAAACTGATTGTGCCTCTCCCTTCTATGTTCTATTTCTTCTTTCTTTTAAAGGGGAGTTAAAGTTTTCCTCCTTATCTCCTTCGAAAAGAATAATGTTTATCCCCCTTAAAGTGGATAACCTATGCTTTTTTTTCATTTTATTTTTTCTCAATAGATTCCTTTTAAAATATTGAAATTTACCCATTTCCCCATTTATTAATTTCATCAGATAAAACTTTTATTATTTTAATTTTTGATTGGATAACTCTTAGTTTTCATTAATAACTTTTATAAGATAAGATTAAGTTTTTCTCTTATCAAGTTTACTCAACAAAAGACAAATGAGAATCATATTTTGATTACCTTATGTGAAAAATTAATATTCATAAATTTTTTGGATAAATTAAAATATTTTAAAAGAATCTTAAATGATGGGCCTTAAATATCACCTAATGGATATTTTGACCAAAAGCCTAATTGAAGGAATGACCCATAAAATAAAATCCAAGACGAACCCAAGCCAAGTAATGAAAAAAATAAAAGGGTTTGATGCCAAGATACCAAAAAAATAAAAGGACACTAATCTAAAAATTCAAAAATTAAAATTTAAGGGTTTCAAATCGATTAGACTAAAAAAAAATATAAAATTATATTGTTTTGAAAAAATTTTTAGAAAATAAAAAAATTGCTTGGGTAAAAAAGTACCTTAACAAAATATGGTATTTATAGTTGTGGTGGTTATTGTCATGGGTACATCAAATATAGTCAATATCTTACTTCAAAATTAACCTGTAGTAGTTGGAGTAAGGGTCGATCTTACAGAGACTGATATTACATTTTGTGAAATAGAAAAGGGGGTTTGAATGCAAAAAGTAAATTAATAAAGTAAAAAAAATTATTGCAAATAATAAAAGGGTGTAATTAATTATAAAAGCATTGGTTTCGGTTGGTATCCACCGTCAAGGAATCGCATTGATCATTAACAACATAATTAATCTTAAATTGAGTATCTATCTATCATTGGGATTCTATACTTGTTCATCTTTGAATTTAGTAATTGATAATGATTGCCTTAATTAACCTTAATTAATTAACAAGTATTTTTTTAGCACATCTATAAAGTATAATTTATTAACCGCATGAAGAATTATAAAAACTAATAGAGCTAAAACAACATAGACACATCGCTATGTTTAATTTAGTCAATCATTCACCATAAGTTTAATAATCTAAAATTATTGATCCTATTTGCCTCTTAAATCACAATGATGAAAACTTTATTCAATATATGATCTAGCAGTAAATTAAAACAAACAATATACTAGTAGGTCTTTTTAACAATCATATGAATAATCAAGGAGAAGAATAGAAAATGAATAATCAATACTCAATTAAAATTGATCTAATAAACTCAAATCCAAATTTCACAATGTATAAAATATTGTTAAGGTTTCAATCTCCCTCAACCAATAAAACGAAAATTAACCGCGCAGGGCCATAAGAAAATTTAGAGAATAAGATGATTGAGAAATTGATGATTTGATCCTTGGATCCTTGGATGACCCTTTCATGCTTGCTTTCCCTTTTATTTATAGGTTGGGAGAGTCCTAAATGAAGTAGAATTACTTCTAGGTTAATTCTTGGGTTTTTGGGCTTCAATTGGGGTAAAAAAACTCTAAGAATTACGTTAAAATTTGTGCTATGAAGGCTAGTGTCATAGTGGTACGAACAGCTCCAGTAGCAAGTTACATAATGCCGTGGAGTTGATTGTCAGGCACCGCGGCACTTTCATTGTTCTAAAATTTGCGAAAGTGGTCAACATTAAAGTTATAAAGATTTCTCTTATCTTTGCATAACTACTAAAATCATCTTAATTTAAGTTAATATGAGAGAGATATACATAAATTAGTGATGAAAGATCAGGATTTATCTCGCTCAACCCTGATTTTGAGTTTTGAGTTTTGTAACACTCTGAATTCTCCTAAATTTGGCAAAATACTCAACCTAAAAGTTGTAAATTATTGTCTTAGATTTTTTGAGGAACTTGAATCACTTTAATTGAAGTTCATATGTTATATATATGATTTAATTAGTTTCGAAAGGTTTTGAATCACTCCAATTCATAATTTTTTCATGAATTGTTTTTATCTTTTTCTCTTTTTTTTCTTCTTCTTTTGCTCCTACAACACAAAACACAAAACTAAGATAATTTTGAATCATATTTTACTTAAATCAAACAAAAAAATAAGTTTAAAGGTATTCAAATCATACTTAATTATGAACACATCAAATACCCCCAAACTCAACCTTTTTCTTGTCCTCAAGCAAAATAATCCTTAAAGAAAAAAACAAAAATCAATATATATAGTGAGTGTTAGGCTTACCAAGCTTTTGTCTCATAACATGAAAATATAGTCAAGAAAAATTTTGGAAAGTCATAACCATGCACAAAATTAACTTAAATACAATCCATTATTTTGTTCTCTTGAACTCTAAGTGTGTGTGTGTATTTTTTGGTCAATAAATTTCTTTTACCTGGATGAGTTTATGAATCTTAAAATTTTGGGTGCAGAACTCTAATTAATTTAAGATTTCCATAGGCTTATTTTTTATACTACTCTCCACTAATGTAAGCCAAAACTACCTCTAGGATCAATAGGGCTTTATTTAGCTTGTAATGTGGCCAAGGTATAAAGTATGATAAAGTATACAAATTTAGGCTCAATCACCCACCACCACATGATTAAATCTAATCTTTTGAACTTTTTCAAGTTTGAGGGAATTTTCTCATTTTTTAGCTTCAATTAAATTCACTTCATTTTTTTTCCTTAGTTTTCTATTTCTTTTCTTTCACCCACTGCAAATACTTTCATCCTTTCTTTTAAGTTTTTTTTCTTTGAATTTTTCTTTTCTTTCCTTCGCTATACCCTTTCACCATTTTTCCAAAAAAGCTCTACAAAAAAAATATTCAGAATATAATCATAGAGTGAGTGAATATGGTTAAAAATAAGGATATTTATCACAAAATTTAGCTTTTGGCTCATTTGTGGATATAGAATAAAAAGTCAGTTAAACTCAAACAAAGGAACTAAGGATATCTAACTGTTTAGGTTAAGCCTGAAAGGCGAAATCTATCAAATAATTCCTAAATCATCTTCTAATTAATAGTATTAGTCTAGAATTTCGCTTCAAGTAACATTTAAATAAGTTCTAGAATCCTATTGAGATCATAAATTTTTATTTATTTATATAAACCTTCTCTAACTGCTTAGGTTAGGCCTGAAATGCGTGTATTTGGCACACATATCATCCTCTCTTTCTTAAGTATCCTCATATGAAGAATGATTCTGCCAAATCATTTTCACTACAGGTATTTCTTTTGAACACAATTTCTTCACTTTTCTATCCACTATTGCCACTGGTTGTTCTTTATAGATTAAATCTTCATCTAACTGAATCTGTGCGCATTGAATTACATGTGTGGGATTTGATAAATACTTTCATAACATAGACACATAAAAGACTGGATGGACATTACTCAATTCAGGTGGCAAAGCCAAGTGATAAGCTACTGGGCCGATCCTATTAAGAATTTCAAATGGACCTATATATCGTGGACTTAATTTTCCTCTTTTTCCAAATCTCACTACCCCTTTCAGAGGAGTAATTTTCAAGAAGTCATGTTCACCTATGGAAAATTTCAAGAGTCGGCATCGATTATCAACATAAGCTTTCTATATACTCTAAGCTGTCAATAATATTTTCTTAATTAACTTTACCTTATCAAGTACATCTTATACTAGATCAGGCCCTGAAATCTTGGCTTCTCCTAATTCAAACCATTCGATGACAATGCCTTCTATATAATGCCTCAAAAGGATCCATTTGAATACTAACTTGATAACTAATGTTATAAGTAAATTCAGCTACGAGTAAAAATCTTTCCTAACTACCTTAAAAATCAAGCACACATACCCGAAACATGTGTTCCAATATTTGAATGGTCCGCTCAAATTGTCCATCTGTTTGAGGATGGCAAGAAGTACTGAGATTTAACTTCATGCCCAAAGCTTCTTGGAAGGCTCTCTAAAAATGAGTTGTGAACTGTGGTTTTCGATAAGAAATAATTGATATCGGTATCCTATAAAGTCTCACTATCTCATTCAAATATAGATTTGCATACTAAGCTAAGTTGTATATGGTTTTAACTAGTAGAAAATACACCTATCAATGATCACTCATATTGAATCAAACCATGTTGGTGTCTGCGGTAACCTTGTAACAAAGTCCATGGTTGTTCTCTTTCATTTTCATTCAAGTATTTCTATTTGTTGGTGTAACCCCGCAGGCCTTTGATGTTTTGTCTTTACTTGTTGACATGTTAAATATCGAGAAACATAATCAGCTATATCTTTCTTCATACTATCCCACCAATGAATTTCTTTTAGGTCTTGATACATTTTAGTTTATCCAAAAAGAATGGTATACATAGATTGATGAGCTTCTTCTAGAATCTCTTTCTTGAGTTCTTCTTTATTAGGCACACACAACCGCTTACCCAATCTCAAAACTCCTTTAGAATCTACAGTAAATTCAACATCATTGCCATTTCTCACCTCTTTAATTCTTTTGCAAAATTAGGCATATTCTTTTTGTTCCATTTTAATTTGTTCCACCAAGGATGATTGAAGCTGGATATAGGCCAATAACATTCCAGGCTCCTTTACCTTCAGCACTACTCCATGACTTTCTAACTTATGTATTTATTTAACCGATGACCTCCTTAATTCTGTTATATGGGCCAAACTACTCAAATTTTCTACTCAATGCATCTGCCATTACATTTGGCTTGCCAGGATGATACAAGATAGTGTAATCGTAATCTTTAAGTAGCTCCATCCATATCCTTTGTATCAAGTTAAGATCTTTTTGCTAAAAGATATATTTGAGGCTTTTCTGATTCGTATAAATTTTACATGACTCGCCGTACAGATAATGCCTCCAAATTTTTAGTGCAAAAATCATTGCTGCCATATCCAAATTTTTTAAGCTGCCTGGACGCATATGCAATAACTCGTTCGTGTTGCATCAACACATAATCTAATCCAATCCTCGATGCATCATAGTATATTGTGTATCCTCTGGTACTTAAAGGAATAAATAAGATCGATGCTGTAGTCAAACATTCCTTTAGTTTATGAAAAAATTTCTCACTTCATCTGACCAGTCAAACTTTACTCCCTTCCTTGTCAACCTCTTCAAAAGAGCAACAATTTTTGAAAAATATTTAACAAATCTGTTGTAATAATCTGCTAGACCAAGAAAACTACGAATCTCTATAACTGTAGTAGGGCATGACCATTGTTGTACTGCTTCCACCATATTAGGGTTAACTTGGATACCATCTTTGGTAACCACATGCCCTAAAAAAATAATACTACTAAGTCAAAATTTATATTTTGAAAACTTAGCATATAGCATGTATTCTCTTAGCTATTGCAAAACCATACTTAAATGTTACTCATGCTCCTCCAAACTCTTTGAATATACTAAGATATCATCTATGAAAAAAATAACAAATTAATCCAAGAAGGGCTTAAATACTTTATTCATCAAATCTATGAATGCAATTAGGGCATTTGTCTAATCAAATGACATCACTAAAAACTCATAGTGCCCATACTGAGTCCTAAAAGTAATCTTTGAAATATCCTTCTCCCTTATCCTCAATTGATGAAACTCAGATCTCAAATCAATTTTTGAAAAATATTGAGCACCCTGTAGCTGATCAAACAAATAATCTATAGGTAATGGGTACTTATTACACACTGTCATCTTATTCAACTGTTTAAAATCTATTTACAGTTGTAGCGATCCATATTTCTTTTTCATGAATAGGACTAGAGCACCCCAAGGAGAAGTACTAGGGTGAATAAAGCCTGTATCTAACAAGTCTTGCAACTAATTCTTCAATTTCTTGAGTTCAGTCGATGTCATTCTATATGGGGGTAATCTTGATAATTCTTCGAGAAACACATAAGGGAATTCTCTTACCACTAGAACTTGATCTACACTAGTGTACTTCATATCTATATCTTTGACCACTGCTAAATACCTTTGGCATCCTTTTTGTAATAACTTATGGGCAACTAAAGTAGAAATTAGATTACTGAGTATCTCACTATGGTCTCCTTGTATCAAGAAAGAAGATCTTTTAGGAATATTGAATTTAATCATCTTAAGGTGGCTGTCCAAAATGGCATGGCATGATGCCAATCAATCCATTCCCAGTATCACATCAAAGTCTACCATATCTAAAACTATCAAACCCACAAGAGTCTCTTTATCTGCTATCAAAATCTCACATGATTTAAGCACATCATTCACTAGCAAAAGTTCTCCCAATGGAGTAGTAACCATAAAAGAACAATATAAACTAGTAGGATCTCTACTTAATTTCCTAGCAAAGCATGGTGATATATAGGAATGAGTAGAACAAGGGTCAAATAATACATATGCTCTATAAGAGCATACTGATAATGTACTTGTCATTACTGTATTTTAGGTCTGAGCATCCTATGGTGTCAAGGCAAAGACTCGGGCTTATTCTCGACCTCGACTTCCTATTCCCCTACCAGACCCACTGCCACTAACTTGTCCTGGAGCTACTCTAACTAATCGTGTTGGCCCGGGTTTAGAAGGAGAAACTAGTTATACTAATGCTTGGCTTGAATCTCATGGTTGTGGATAATCTATGTCCCATTTTTCCACATCGAAAACACTCACCAGTATCTCTATAACATTGTCTAGTATGGGGCCTACCACAATTAGGACATATTGGGGTCAATCTCGATTCTTGTCGACCCATGGATCTAGCATCTCTTTGAACCACTATTTATTTACCAACATTGAATGATTCTTGGTTTTAGCTACCAGATCCTATTTAAATAGTACACTGTGAAATATGAAATCTGGGTCCTTTCAAATTAGGATTATACCCTGTCAAAATGTTGTTGTCTTGATCTCTATTTCTTCTCTTTAGACTTTCTATGTTTATTATCTCTTGTGCTTTCATCATTCTAGAACAATCCACAGCCGCTACATAAGTTAAAAAATGATTCATCTAGGGACCCACCGATTTGAATAAGATGCATTAACCCCGAAACAAATCTCTTAATTCTATCTTTTTTAGTCGGGACCAGATATGGTGCATATCTAGACAACAGAGTAAAACATATATTATATTAAAAAACGGTCATATTTGGTGTCTATTTCAATTCTTCAAACTCTCTAGCCCTCTTGTTCCTTTCACTCGCTAGTAGGAAATGATTCATGAATGCTTCCTTAAATTCATCTTACTCCATTGGTGGTGAGGTAACAGCTCTTCCTTGAATCATAGTCTCATACCAAACTTGTAAGACATCCAAAAGTTGAAAAGATACTAGTTCAACGATTCTCCTAGCAGGGCACCCTAAAGCCTTAATAATTCTTTCCATTGCATCAATAAATACTTGTGGGTCCTCCTGAGCATCAGATCCAAAAAAAGTTAGGGGTTTTAACTTTAAGAATTATGGTAATGTCACCTCAATCCCTATAAATCTATCCTCTTGTTCAGTTGGTCTTTCTAGTTCTTGAGCTACAGGAGCATTTTCTGGTGGCTGGTCATCCCTCCTGCCTTGCTCTACTATAAATCCCACCAATGTCTCTAGGCTCTTATGTATGCCAGTGATCATTTCAACTGTTCTGTCATGTAGCTCCTGAAGAGTTTCTACTCTCTCCTTAGGGACTCTATAAGATACATAGTCATGTTCATCTTGTCTTGGGGTTCTCATACCTTGTGCACATCCTCTACCTCTTCCTCTAGGACAGCCTCCACAATGGCCTCTTTGTACTGTGATTGCAGATTATGCAGATGCTTCTACAAAGGGTGCATGATCTACAGCTTCTCTGGAAATTGCTTTAGTCCTTGGCAGCATCATAGACTATACAAAACAAAACATCTTTTTAAGATACCATAATATTCAATCAACCTTATACTAAGAAACTTAGCAAACTTTTAATAGAAAGGAAATCAACATTTTATAGAATCCTTCAGCAGCATCTAGAGTATAAATATGTCTGGCTTATATCCATACTCAAGGTTCTATTAAAGAATCATTTGCTCCGATAGCCATAGGAAAACCTAATGCTCTGATACCAACTTGTCACACCCATAATTTAAGGGCACGTGAAAATCATATTTCATAAACAGATCTTTACCATAAATGCATAATACAATCCTTTATCATAGAAACAAATACATATAGGTCCTCTCATGTATATTGTCAACACCTACTTACTAGCATTTTATTTCATACATTCACATCATAGAATATTCCCCAAACTACCTTTTAGTATTTTTTTTTATCTGTAAATTTCTAGCAATGTCTACCTAGCCCATAAATTCACCTATTCACTTATATTGTTAGTTAAATTTCTTGTATAAGCATACAAGTGCTTCAGGCTATTCCAAGCATTTTCAAATTTCATTTCCTTATAGGCAACTAGCTAGGTATGATATGCATTACTTACAACAAAAAGGCTCTTATGCCATCAAGAAAATGGTACAGTCCATAACTTATTTTACATCACATTATAAGTTGTCTAAAAGGGACTTGGTACTCAACTAAACCATCCCACATATATTACACAACCAAAGAAAATAGAATCCATATCCATATTCATATGAGTCGACCTTAGGACCCCTGTTGCTCACTTCTTACTAGAGTACCCAGAATGTGATTATGTGGACATAAAAAGATGAGATGACAATCTCAATAGCTAGCAAAATTTTTTAAAAAATATTATACATTCCATTACTTAAAACATCTCAATTTCTTTCATTGAAACATAAGCACTGACCATACATACATACATCATCGTGGTCACACTAGGTGTAACATCCTCGATTTTTTCTTATGTTACTAATTGGAATTTATTTCTTTCAGAGGGGAGAAAGAATTTTGGATCTCAAGGGAGGATTAAATTATTTTATAATTTTACTTAAGTCAAACAACATCTTAGGATGGTGAAAATGGCATTTATGTAATTTAATTGAAATGACATTTATGTAAATTTCTTGAGATGAAATTTATGTAAGTTTCTTGAGATGTCATTTATGTAAATTTCTTAAGATGACATTTATGTAAATTCTTTGAGATGGCAGTTTTGTAAATAATGGAAGATGCCAAAGTTGTAATTATTGGGTGGTAGTTAGGAAAAATTTTAATAATTATGAAGGAGGTAGTAAGGGAAAATTAGTGATAATTATGAGGGAGAGAAAGGAGTGTCGATAAAGAATGTTGGTAAGGAAGAGAAAGAAAAGAAAAAAAAGAGAGGAAAAGAAAGAGGAGGAAAAAGAAAGCAGAGGAAAAGGAAGAGAAAGAAGAAGAAGAGAAAAAGGAAGAAGAAGGAGAAGGAAGTGGAAAGAAAAATCAAAGCATCAAGTTTAAGGATTTGTTTGAGGTAGGTTTAATATCAACTCATAAATTTTGTACAAAATTATATATATGCTTTTAGATTTGTTTAGATGTGATTTTGGATAACATATGGTCTGGATATTTATATAGAATTCTGTTTTGGTTGTATGGACATGTATATGGGTGCATGGGATTACATAAAAGAAAAACAAAAGAACAGTTAGACTAAGCTGAATTTTGAAATAATTTTTGAAACCTTTGCTTTTGGAATTTTTAGAAAATTTGGCAAGGATTTTAAAGAAATAGTCAACATATAAATTGTAGATATATGTCTCACGAATGTATAGGCTCTAAAATTACTTAATTTGGATTCTATATAAGAGAGATATGGCTGATTAATTGAGCAGAGGTCAAAATCCAGGATAGTAAACATTTTTTTTTAATTTTCTGGACATAATATGTAAGGAATCTAAAGAAATGATAAACATAAAAGTTGTAGATAATTGTCTTAAATTTTATAGGCTTTGACATCACCTCAATTGAAGTCCACATGAGGGAGATATGGCTGATTAATTGAGCAGAGGTCAGAATCAATCTAGAATCTAAATTGGTAAAATAAGTATTTTTGTTTTTAATTGTTTGGGACAAATCCATAAGGAATATGAATATATGATGAACATAAACTTGTAGATAATTGTCTTATCGTTTTATAGGATTTAAAATGACCTCAATCGGAGTTTGTATGAGGGAGAGATGGTTGAATGAGTGAGAAAAGGTCCCAGAACACGGCCAGGCCGTGTTCTGGGTTCCTTCAGCATGGGTAGGCCGTGTTTGGGGCTATTTTTGAGCATGTTTGAAGTATTTTTCAAGCATGGTCGTGTCTTGAACAAGGCCAGACCGTGTTGGGTGATGGATTATCATATTTTTCACTATTTTCTACCTAAAACTAATCTTGTTTGTTGAAATATTTTTAGGAAACATATATCCAAGAAAAATACTTTTAACATGATGATTTTAGTATCACAAATTAATCTTTTTCTTTATTTGATTTAAAATGAATCATATTGGATATTGGTATGTGATGAATTATTATTAATCATTTGGTATAAAAATGATGCATCATATTATGAAAGTGATTAAATGGCAAGCGTAAAGCTCATGGCGAGTTGCTTGATAATTATATATTGCATTTGATGAATATGCATTTATATATATACATTTATATGTATGGATGAATATCGACGGGTTGTATGGCTTGAGACAGTACCGAGTAGGAGACACCCTATTAGCCTGAGTAAGCCAAGAGAGGGCCACTCCAACCGGGTGACAGAGGTAATGTGAGGAGGCAAATGGGTGATGAACTCACATTCTCTTATCACTTATTGTGACTATAGTCGATCAGTCACTATGCGTATAGCAAATGAGTGAATTGAGAATTGTGATATGTCTAAGTATTTTAAAAAAAGAGTGAATTTTCAGTGCATATATAGTATGTTAATTATGCATCAACTGAAGTGATAATTTTATCTTCAAATCTTAATATTTTCTATAGTTTATATAGTTGAACATAACTCCTATTTTTTCAATATATTTTATTTATGTTAAGTCTACTGGGAACCTTTGTTCTCACTATTATTGTGGTATTATGTTCAGATAAAAAGAAATAAGATGCAACAGGAAATGACGTTACTAATGGAGATCTCTATGTCAGCACCACTTCCTTACCCTTTGTATTTCAAGAGTGAAGTGCTGTATAGAGACTCTTATTTATGTACTGAAATGTTGTATTGTATAAATATAACATGTGTGAGGTTTGTAATATATATGTATACATATATATTGTGTTTTGAAATGTTGTATTGTATAATTATAACATGTGTGAGGTTTGTAATAAATATGTATACATATATTTCGTATTTATACATATGGCGTATTTAACATGCGTAATGTGAAAAAAGATTAAAATAAATCAGATCTTACAAAGTTACTATAATAATAATAAATAAATAAATAAATAAATAAACCGAATGTTACACTAGGGACCCATAACATTTTGGTCTACTTACCCAATGTAGTCATATACCTACAAAAAGGTTATGCATCTCTTATTATTAGCTAATAAGTGGGAGAAATGGGGCTTACTTAGTACACTTTGGGCACCCCTTAATTCTCGAGAATGTATACATAACATATATTTAGACCATCATTCATCATATCATAAAAGTCAGGCAACCAGTGAAATTGATAAATTTAAGTTCATAAACATAAAGAGTATTTTAAGAAAAAGATATATATCCCAATTCCTGCACAATCACTTCCTTTCTAGGGCTGTCAATGTTACTACCATCAACTTAAACTAAAACATATAAGAGCTTTTGGTTAATGCATGCACATTAGCACTTAAAATCATAAGTCTCTAGTTTAAGAGCTTCTACTCTCCAAAACAAAACTGTGATTCTGTTCAGATTTGAGATTATTATTAAATATGAAAAAAGTCCTCTAAAATTTCTAAAAATTTTCATGGAGTTTCCTCTACATGTTTATTTTATTTCGTGGTTCTCTCAGTCCTTAACTCTTCCATTCAGCCCAAGAACTACCTCTATAACACAGAACAGTGCATATTGGCTTCAGTTCCATTTCTATTTTATTTTCCATTCTTTTGGATAGGTAAAACTTTAAAATTCATGATATTTGATATTAAGCATCCTAGATATGTTATATAATTACCATAAAAATTTCAAGTAAATACTAATTCATTTGACCCCTTAAATAACACACTTTTTATGGTTGTTCCCAGTTTTGGTTTATTTTGCCTCACTTCCTGTCCTACCGAATTTCTATATTTTATTATATGCTTTAACCTACCCAGAATTATGTAAAATTTGGTAGGGTCCTTATCATGTCATAAAATTTTCATACGAAAATTCAACATTTAACCCCTTCAATGTTTAGTATTTCTATCAACAGCCTAAGCTGTCCAGCAGATTGTTCTCAGCATTGTTTTGATTGTAAATGGCCTATTTGTAGGTTCTCAAAAATCACAAAAAATTTCAGAATTTCTTATCAATATTTCAAGACTTTTCTCACCAAATATTATAGAATTTAAAGGCCATTTACTCAATCCAACAGTCTAAGAACACAGGGCCTAAACATTTTAGGTGCAAAATGTGTGGTGCTTCAGCATGTTTGTTACTTAGATGGAAACGATTGTTCCCTACTACTAGAGTTCCATGTTTTTAACTTTAACATTTTGTATCTCATGCTCAAGAATCACCCATGCAGAACCCAAAATGAGCTCAACTCACTACAAATCAACTTTCCTCAAAAGGAAAAACTCACCTTGTGCAGAAATACTCTTATGGCTCTCAAATTTCAGCTTGCTTCTCCTCTTGGTTTCCCTTGCAATTTAGCTACATTTTTCTAGTTGCTTTCCCCCTTTGGATCTAAGTTTTTTGTCTGCCTTCTCTCCCTCTTGGGTGCTGATTGCATGAGGAATAGGGCTTGAATTTACTACCCAAAATAATACCTAAACAGCATGATTCTTGGCCGTTGGTTTCCACTACTCAAGAGGAAAATTAGGGCTGTGTTTTGTAGGGATTCCCTTGTGTTTTTGCATAGATTCCTTTGTGGTTTCTATAGGGAGTGCGAGAAAATGCAGAGCATGGTGTAGGGCCAGTAGCCTTTGCATTATTTTTTTGATTGTGGGCAGAAATATGGCTGAAGTGGGTTGCAGTTTCTTGGCTGGAATGTGGTTGAAATGCTTATGGCTATGTGGCAGGATTTCCTTGTTGAAAGGTGGGGTTTTTCTTGCAATTTTGTGGCCAATGTGGCATGCTATATGGCTGCAACTTTGTGGGCAATGTTGTAACATCTCATATTTTAATAAGTGGAAAATAATTCTCATGGTGAAGGGAATAAAAGAGAATGAAATGGAACATCAATGAAACCATAGAAAAAGGATAAAGTGGAATTAAAGCATTTGGTGGAATTTTCCTACAACTAAACAAAGCCTTATCTAATGGCATAGTTCAATTGTAATGGGATGGCAAGATTGTAATAGTTGGATAAAGTAAGGTCTTGAGATAGGAGGATGATGGCCTGTTAAGGAAGGCTAAATAAAATATCTTATCTTTGCTTGACTCAAGGGTGAGTCGACTAACCTAAGGGAGAGAAGGGGAGAGGGATGGCTTGGAGAGGAATCCTTGACTTGGCAAAGTCTTGGCTTAGAGAAGAAGTAGTTGACTTGAACAAGTCTTGGCTTGGAGGAGAAGTAGGCCAAAAAGATCAAGGGGAAGAGAGGTGGCGGCTAAGGAAAAGGAGAGAAGGGAGAGAGACCGACAGAAGGAGAGGAAGGAAAAGAAGAGAGAGAGAGAGGAGAGAGAAAGGCACAAGGTGAAGATCCAAGAGAAAAGGAAGGAGAGTGATCAAGAGGAGGAAATCCAAGGATAGAAAGAATCTCTGGTTTGGTAGGTTTAACATTATTCATATTTCCATTAAATTTAATGTATTTTGAATGATTTATAAGTGTTTCATATATCCTCTTTTGATGATTCATGATGTATATTTATGGTTGGCCATGAAAAGTGAGAGTTGGATGTATAGATTATGCATGTGTATGCTGAAATTGGCTTGAAAAGGGTGGAAATCAATGCTCTGAATGGTCGATTCTGGGTGTTATGTTTTATGTCAAATCTAGAAATATGTCTAACATATGAATTGTAGCCCTATTTCGTATCTTTCTAATTCCTCTAGAATCACCTTAATCTGATTTGAAATGAAAGAGATATCCCCTAATGAGTGAAGAAAGGTCAAATTTAACGTACAGAATCGCGACGCTATTTACGTACACCATTTTCACCTATTTTTGTTTCTAATATGTTAAATTAGTAAACATAAAAGTTTTAGATGATTGTCTTAAATTTCCATAGACACTGAAATCACCTTAATCGGAGTTAAAATAAGGGATTTATAGTCTTTTTAGTAAAGGAAGGTATGGCTAAACGAAAATCTGAACTGCAGGAAAAACCCGAAGCAAAACCGTGCTAGAGGACACGGCCAAGCCGTGCTTCGGGCTATTTTGTGATTTTTCAACACAGTTTGTACAGCTTGAAGCATGACCGTACTTGGTGACACGATCAATCCGTGCTTGAGGCTAGATTTGCTCTGTTTTGCATTTTGAAGGCTTTAAATGAACTCCAATGAATGGATGATGTTAAGGGAAACTAAAATACAAATAAATACATTTTTAATGATGTATTGTAGTGTAAATTCCATCCTTTTATTATGAGAAATTAAATCACATGTTGCATATTGATGAGATGTATGTTTAATGTATTGATACAAACACATATTAATGAGACCTATGCAAGTGAATTTATTATGTATTGATGAGATATATGTAAGTGAATTGCATAAGAGCTAGATGTGCAATGTATGGATGAAATGCATGTTGATTTGATGCCTATGCTAGTATATCAATGCATGAGTATTACATAATATAACATATGCATTGTTGGTAAGTGTATTAATACATATTTGTTAAATGATGTGGTGATGATATTATGCATAACATTATTGATGTCCTTGGTTAATGCATAATCCCATTGTGATGGTCATGATGATTAAAGAATATGATATGTACATTATTATATGACGATAGAGGGGTTGTTACATAGTGATTGTATAAAGAGACGAAGTGATTGTGGATGGCAAGCATGATGAAAAATGTGAGTTGTTCGATGTATACATGGTTATATCATGTTGATGTACATGGTTGAGATGTGACTACAGACGATTAGTCACTGAGTGTGGAGATGTGGCTACAGACGATTAGTCACTGAGTGTTGTGATGTGGCTGCAGACGATCAGTCACCCTACATGAAAGTACTGCAAAGATAGATACACAAGCATATTATTGAAGTATAACCTGATTATTATACATGCCTGATATTGATGCATAACTTGTCTGTTGAATATGAAAGCATGCTATACATTCTTGTTATTTTATCATATATAAAGAGAGAATGTTTTATGTAGTTTATACAGCTGGACATAACACTGTGTTTTCCTTAATTACCATATGATGCTTTTAATGTTAAACCTATTGGGTGTAACATCCCTAATTTCATTTCATGAATTAATAAAAATACAAAAGTATTCAAAGTAACACCCCTAATTTTGTCTTTTTAAGGCACATAAATATTTAATTAAGGAAATAAAATTTATTAGAAATTTTTAGATATCTAAGGAAATATAATCCTTAAAAATTCTTCACCTTACGTGTATGCATAGAAATGTTCTAACATTAATGGAATAGGTAAAGAGAGAAAACCTAAGAGGAAAAAATTAGAAACAATATACTAAAGAAAGGTGAAATTCTTGGGTACGGAAGATAAATTTTTGGAAACAAGTAAAGGTCTTAAAATTTCAAGAAAACATTGGATTAGGGTAATTTTTCCTAATTCAAGAACTAGAGTAATTAAGTTTAACATATTCATCCATACATTAGGCTTTCACCTATGGACACTTCATATAGAGTTTTTCCACTTCACATAAATTTCTAGCAAGTCCATTGGATAACCTGAACAAGAAATAAAACATAGACTTGGACTAGGATATAGAAATTGGACCGATAGCCCAAAAAATATGAAAATGTGTCCAAGCCCTCCAAGAAAGGTAGAATTTTATCCAAAATAAAGGAAATAGGTAGGAATAAGCCCAAATCCAAGAGGAAAAATAAAATAAAATAAATCATGTTATAATATAATAAAGATTAGGTTACATGGCTTTAAGACAAAAATTTAACAAGTGGTATGATAATACAAGGCTTTAGGACAAAACATCTATATCCTACACTCATCATTTTAGCAAGTGGTATGATAATACAAGGCTTTAGGACAAAACATCTATATCCTACACTCATTATTTTAGCAAGTGGTATGATAATACATGACATTAGGACAAAACATTCCTATCCCACACAAATAATTTCAACCAAATAATGGAGATTCAAGGGCTAGAAATTTGCCACCTAAAAAGGCAAACCTATCATAATTGATTAAGACAAAAGAAAAAGGAAATGAATCCCTAAATCAAAGGGACCTTGTCCCTTATCTTAAGAACATATTATCATAATTTTCAAAATACAAATATCCTTTTCCTATGCATATCTTGACCAAGGAAGAGGAAGACAAGAACATGAGTTGTTTGTTTTCCAAAAATTCAACCAAGTGTATCCTAATTGTGATAAGGTAGACCCATGATCATGAAAGGTGAATTATTTGGTGGTCTATTTAAGAAAAACCAACCCCTATAAAATTAGAATTTTCATCCAAGTGAGGAAGAGGAAAATAGAAGCAAGGTAGAGTGGGGAAAGGAGAGGAAGAAAGGAAGAAAGAGGAAGGAGAAGTCTAGAGGACTAAGTGCTCAAGGTAAGTTTAACAATATTTCTTTTTGAAGAAAAGATTTGAAACTTGTAATATTTATATGAGATTTTGATCTTAGAACTTTGATGATTGGTCATGGATGATGCTATATCATGTTACATATTATGTATGTTTGAATACTTAAGCTAATGTAGATAGTTCTGCATAGGTATGGCTGTGGGTGGCAAAATTTTAAGCTTTTATTTTTAAAATTCTGGAAAGAATCGGTAAGGAATTAAAATAAATGGTTAACATAAGAATTATAGATATATGTGTCATGAATTTTTTAGCCATTGAAATCACTCAATTTGGAGTCTGTATGAGGCCGATATAGTTCGATTAGTATGCAGTAGTCAGAAATTGGTTAATCAGGGAAGAATATTTTAGGATAGCTTTGTATTTTAATTTCTGTGAACATTCTGTAGGGAATTAAAATAAATGATTAAGATAAAAATTATTTCTATATGTGTCACGAAGTTTTAACTACTGGAATAACTTAATTTGGAATTCTTATGAGGGACATATGGACAGTTTAGTAGGTACAGGTCAGAACCTATTCGAGAAGAAATAACATGTATTTTAAGGGAGTAATATCACATTGATTTCTTAATATTTCACTAAACTGTTCAACATAATAGTTTTACATAATTGTTTCATCTTTAAATTGACATCAAGATCACCTACATCAGAGTTAAATTGAGGGAGATATGCTTTGATTAGTAAGAGAAGGTCAGATAGGATGAAAACCTGCATCAAGAAAATAAAGAAATAAAATTAATATTTAAAAAAGAAGAAGAATCTTATAAATGAAAATAATAAATGACTAGTATATGCCATAGCCATTGCCATTGTATGAACTTCTTACTATCGTAAGTGTGAAATTTTGACATGGAAATATTTTATAAAGTGATATTTGAAATTGTTATGTTCATGGCATGATTACTAATGATTTTTGGTAATAATTATATTTTGATAAACATACTTGTTATTGAAAGCATATTTTTGGCTATCATTGTGAAAAGTGAGCACGGTCACATGGCAATCCGTGCGGTGCACCAGTAGGGGACGCCCTACCAACGGTTATGATTATGTTAATGAGAAAAGAAAGAGAAAATGTGTCATGTCGAACGGAGCGAGAAAAGCCCGTACCGGAGAATAGAAAATACTCACCTTAACCGGGGTAACTTGATATGAGAATAAATTGATAGTCATCATATGATATTCTGAAAATAATTAATCATGTCATACATGTCATTATTGTACGATTCTCATGTGCATAGATATAGTGCATTCATGTGACCAAAGATATTTGCTGTAGTTTATACAGATGAACATGACGTGATGAGCTATATTGATGATTTATTGTTGAACTTACTGGGATTTAATTCTCACTATATTTCCATGTCATGTTCAGAAGAATAATTATGCAGATTTTCTCTATGGCACTAGCTTTTAGCGTATGTTGGATCGAGTTACTCTATTTTGAGCTGATCCTAGTAATGTATATGGTGTCTATGGTTGGGTTGACTAAGATCCCAGTGAAGGTGCAACCACTCGCACCCGTATCTCCGGAACAGGTCAACAGGGATGAATAAGATGTAATTATATATGTGTTAAAATTTTGTACGAATATTATTGATTAATGATATATATGTAAACTCTGTATTGTATAAATTAAATAAATTTTATTTTGAGTTAAGTTGTAACGAGGTAATAACTTCATGGTATTTAAAAAATAAAAAAATAAAATTGTTACTTAAATGGAGTTGTTACATTGGGAACCTTCGTTCTCATTAATTTTGGTGTTATGTTCAGATAAGAGCAAACGATATGCTAGCTGCTTCCGTGCACTTGATCATAGAAGATCCAGTAGATGGCAATGCCTTGTATAGATCCCGACGCCATCACCACCTCCTCCACCCTTTACACCCAGGGAAGATGTGCGGTATAGGGTTCATTGTTAAGTTGATGTTGTTATGTGTCTCAATATCGTTGATGTATAAATATTAAACACTGATGTAGTTTGAATATTATGATAATGGAATATTAGCTACTTATATAAATGTGTATGGTTCACTGTATAGAATCCGTTATCGGTCGCTATATATATAAAAAAAACCAGTCGTTACAAATGTGGCATGCTTTGGTAGGTGCAAGGTAGCTGTAATATTGTGGGCAATGTTTCATGCTATGTGGCTTCAACTTTGTGGGCAATGTGGCATGCTATGTGGCTGCAACTTTGTGGGCAATGTGGCATGCTATCTGGATGCAATTTTGTGGTGCTACATGGTAGCTCTTTAGTTGTTTTATATTGCCTTAATTTACTACTAATCCTAGATTAGTAATATCTTAAAAATATATTTTTATCTTCTCCCCATCCATTATGCTCCTAAGAATTTTATTTATATGATTCATGATTAACTATATGTCACCTATTTTATAAATGCCTTATTGTTACATAACTAAGCATTTTAATTCTTTGTCATATGTATTTTCTACTTATTCTTAAATTTATCTAACTTTATTAGAGACTTAGGATGTTACATAAATGCGATATACAGACCAAGTTTATAAATATAAAAACAACAGCAAAAATAGGGATCTTGTCTATAGTGTTTAGAGCATACTCTAAAATACAAATATAGTAGTAAAATTCAAATACTGTGAGCCTTGGAAACAACGTAGGCTCACCTAGAGAATATGTCACCTAGCTTATCAACTATCTATAGGACCAGACTCTATATCTTTGTCTGAAAAACATAGAGATATCGTGTAGTGAGTTTGATAACTCAGTGAGTAGATAAAACCTTCTATGATCTCCTAGGTCAGCATATGGATGCACTCATATGTTAAAATTGTTACATAGAAATATAGTTCAGAATTACATCCATATAGAACCCGCATTTCAAATATTCTTAGTTCAAAAGATAGTCATAGGTTCAGAAGCAAATACAGTATGGTGTGGTCATAAAAGAAATATCGTTATGCATCAAAATGTTTCAAATGTAAATATTAGGAGGATTTCCTATAAGAACCATTAGCTAATCCTAAGCACACAGCAAGGGAGGGCAATCACATATCAAAAAGTCAACATTTTTCCCAGATAGAGGGCATCCTACTCCCCTACATAGAACAGATCTCGTGTATTGGTCGTCACACGAGGCCAGCACCACCTCTGCTAACTAAAGTTTTAAGGTGCACCGAGGCTAACATATTCTATTGTTAGTAAAAAATATTTCCAATAGGATTCCTCGACAGAAAAATAATTGCACAAATACAATGTCGTTCAAAACAGAAGTTACAGTTTGATACAGAAATTATAGTCTGAGTTTAGTTCCTCTGTTAGAAACTTTCCAGTTAGAGTTTAACACATATTCATACCCTTTTTCCAAACCTAACCTTAGAATTATACAGATCAATGCCACGTACACAAAGATAGTCTCCTTTCAAAATGATGAGAAATGTATTTAGAAACACATGTTCAATGGATTTTGAAATCAATATGCAAAACAATTCTCTTCTTAAACAATATACTAACTAGTAAGAAAATATGATAATTTAATTCATTTCAGAGACCTATAATAGTATAAATGAATTGTATACAATACCCATTTACACATTTAAAGTTCAATAAGAGCATATGTTAAGTCAAGGTAGGGGTTATCTACTCACAAGGCCAAAATGCATATTTTTAAGACAAATATACCTAAAAATGAGTCTGGAGGGTTCAAAAACTTGGTTTTGAGCGTGTAAGAGCGCATGGATGGGTTCCTCGGCCTAAAATTTGAGATCCTAAAGTTTTGCCACCTCTTGAATCCATCTATGGTGTTAGTTTCTAGTTTTGAGAACCCTAATTATGAGTTTCAAAGCTTCCCTTTTTAGGTGGTAGTGGTGTCGAAATCTGAGGTTCGGAAGTACTAGAATTCTATAGATAAGTTTTAAAGTTTTCCAGAGAGAGAAAATGGGGAAAGAGAGAAAATTTCATAATTTTCTAGCCTCTTTGTGCGCCAGAGGTAATAAAATCTTATGGGGGACCAAACAACAAAATTTGATTTATCATTTATTTAGGGTTTTCCTTTTATTTAGGGCTATTACATGTGGATATAGAATAAAAAGTCAATTAAACCAAATAGAGGAACTAAAGATATCTAACTGCTTAGGTTAGGCCTAAAAGGCTCAATCTATCAAATAATGTCTAAATCATCTCCTAATTAATAGTATTAGCCTAGGATCTTACCTCAAGTAGCATTTAAATAAGTTCTAGAATTCTATTGAGATCATAATTTTTTTTATTTATATAAACTTTCTCTAAGTAAAAGATAAATTAAGTGCCCAAAGTTATTGTGCACAAACGTTTCAGCATTGTAAAGAAAAAATTAAATTACAAAATGGATAACATTGCACACAACCATAAATTTTTCTACATTTTTCAAGAGGTGAAAATTTTTGGATAGTCATATCATTGACTATTAGTTGTGCCTAACATACAAAACATAAATTGAAATATTCACACAATCTTTTAACTTGCTACATGCAATAAATGTGCTTTGATAGTGAAAAAAAATTGATGCTCAAAATAGGGTCACAATTATTCAGGCAAATATACTTCCACCCCTACACTCAAATTTTACATTGTCCTCAACGTAAAAGAAAGATCAAAATAAGGAAGGATATAGAAGAGATGAGTTAAGTGAAATTCCTTGAATTTTCTTGGGGTAAAATGAGAGTGCTGCGTTACTGGATCCTGAATTTTTCTGATTTTTACCTTTTTTTTACAATGACTATGTTAGGTTGCCTCTCAATTAGTGCCTTTGTTTAATATCGTTGGCTTGACTTAAAGCTCCTAATGTCATTCATGAAGGATCCTTGATGTCCACTTTGAATTGGCTTGCCTTTGAATTTGTAAAATTTTAAGGTTTAACTGTATCATGAAGGGGGAATTCAGTATTAATCAAAAGTTCAATTAATTGAGAACTCAACTTACTTGGGAATAATCGATTTCTTGTGTAACTTTTGGCATCCAATTTAATTTCATCTTTTTGAGTTTTTGCCAATGCAGGAGGTAGCTTTCCCCTATCTTTGATTTAGAGGAAGCCCATAGATCCATGTATGCCATTCATCCCGGAATAACTAAAATGTATAAAGATCTAAAAGAAATTTATTGATGGGGAGGTATGAAGAAAGACATAATTGATTATGTTTCTCGATGCTTAACTTGTCAGTAGGTAAAAGAAGAACATCAAAAGCCTGTAGAACTACATCAGCAGATAGAGATATCTGAATAGAAATAGGAAAGAATAACTATGGATTTTGTTATGGGGCTATTGCGGACACCAAAGGGTTTGATTCAATATGGGTGATCATTGATAGGTTGACTAAATTGGCATATTTCCTACTAGTGAAAACTATATACAATGTAGCTCAATATGCAAATTTATATTTAAATGAAATAGTGAGGCTTCATAAAGTCCCAATATTAATTATTTATGATCGAGGACCACAGTTCACAGCTAGTTTTTGGAGAGCTTTCCAAGAAGCTTTGAGCACAAAGTTAAATCTCAGTACTGCGTTCCATCCTCAAACATATGGACAGTCTAAGCGAACCATCCAAATATTAGAGGACATGCTATGAACATGTGTGCTAGACTTTTAAGGTAGTTGGTAAAGATTTTTTCCTCTAGCTGAATTTGCTTATAACAATAGCTATCAAGCCAGTATACAAATGGCCCCTTTGGAGGCATTATATGGTAGACATTGTCGTTCTCCGATTGGATGGTTTGAGATGGACAAAGCTAAGATTTTAGGTCCTGATATGGTACAGGATGCACTGGTCAAGGTAAAATTAATTAAGGAAAGGTTATTAGTAGCTCAGAGTAGACAGAAAGCTTATGTTGATAATAGACGTCGACCATTGGAATTTGCCATAGGCGAACATGTTTTTCTAAAAATATCTCCTATGAAAGGAGTAGTAAGATATGGAAACAAAAGGGAAGTTAAGCCCATAGTACATATGACTATTTGAAAATCTTGATAGGATCAGGCCAGTAGCTTATCGCTTGGCTTTACCCCTTAAATTGGGTAATGTTCATCCAGTTTTTTATGTGTCTATGCTACGAAAGTATTTATTGGATCCTACACATGTTATACAGTGTTTTCAGATTCAGTTACAAGAAGATTTAACTTATGAGGTGTTCTAGTAGCAATAGTGGACAGAGAAGTAAAGAAGTTGCGGTTAAAAGAAATACCTACAGTGAAAGTGATATGAAAAAATCACTCTTTTGAGGAGGCTACATAGGAAAGAGAGGATGACATATGTGTCAGATATCCACATTTGTTTGAACAATGAGGTTAGTATTTATTTACAACTATGGCAATGAAATTCCAGGATCGAATTTGTTTTAAGGCAGAAGAATGTTATAGGTTTAAAAATTGAAGAGAATTCTGAATTAAAAAAAATTGAATAAAAGAGAGGATTTTGAAAATAGTGATAAGAACCGTTGAAAATATGTTTATTTATTACATGGGTTAAAGAATTACAAAGAAAATATGACAATTTACGTTTCGGGGCCAAAATGTAATTTCTTAAAAGTTTAGGGGTCAAAATGTAAATAAGAAAAATTTGCAAGGACCTCCCTCTAAAATTAAATTTTTAAAGAAAGGTCCCCTGAGATATTTTAAGGGCCTCAGCCACCCAAGAAGCAGCAAAAGTCAGATTTCTCTCTCTCCAAATTTTCTCTCCCAAAACCCTAAAACTTCTCTCTAAGATTCTACCATTTTCGGACCTCAGATTTCGACACCACCACCACTAACAGACTTAGGACGAAGAGTTCTACAAATCTATCCGATTGGTTTCTAGAAAATTGGCCGGAGATTGGCTGAAACTCCTATTTGTGGTTCTCAAACGCAAAAATTAACATCGTAGATTGATCCAGAAGGCGCCAAAACTTTAAAATCTCAAATTTCAGGCTTATCCTCCCTTGCATATGCCCCCATGCATCGCATATCTCTCGGCGAGTGACACCCACGCGCAGCCTCCCTGGTGGCGCGTGTAACGCCCCCAATTTACGTTACGTAAAATAAACATTTTTTTTCTATTATTTTTCACAATCAGATATTTTCCATAAAGATACATAATTCAATTCTTTATCATGGGAACAGATACATATAGGATCTCTCATGTATACATAATATACAGACCAAGTCTATAAACATCAAAGTACAACAAAAACGAGGATCTTGCCTGTAGCGTTCAGAGCACACTCTAAAATACAAACACAATATAATTCAAAGACCGTGAGTCTTGGAAGCAACGTAGACTCACCCAGAGAATATATCACTTATCTGCCGAATCAGAATCTGATATTCTTATCTGAAAAATGTGGAAATATCGTGTAGTGAGTTTGACAACTCAGTGAGCAAATAATTCCTCCTATGACCTCTTAGGTCAGCATATGGATGTACTTATGTTTTAAAATATGTCACATAGAAAATACAGTTCAGAAGTACATTCATATGAGACCCGTATTTCAAATATTCTCAAATCAAAGGATATTCAGATATCCAAAACTATATGCTGCACGGTATGATCATTAAACAAATGTTGTTATGCTTAGCTGTATAAGCTATAGTAAAATATTAAGATTTGGAGATAAAATCATCACTTAATGCACCTGCCTCACTCGGCAATCTGGTCGATGCAATGAAAATATAATTCATTTGCTATACGCATAGTGACCTCGACCCTAGTCACAATAAGTGATCAGGGAATGTGAGTACATCACCCTCCTGCCTCCTCACATTACCACTGTCACCCGGTTGGAGCGGCCCTCCCCCAGCTCACTCAGGCTAATAGGGCGTCCCCTATTTGGTACAGTCACAAGCCGTACAACCAGCCGATATTCATCAATACATATATATACATGTAAAAGTATCAAGCAACTCGCCATAAACTTTACGCTTGTCATATTTATCAAGCAACTCGCCATGAGCTTTACGCTTGCCATTCAATCTCATTTATAATATGACATGCATCATTTTCACAAGTATATAACTTTACAAATCAATGCATCGTGCACATAATATTCACTTTATCAAATAATGATAAATACATTTAGAACCACATATTCAATGAGTTCCAAAATCCATTTCTAAAACCATATTCTTCTTGAACTATATGACAGTTCGTAAGTATAACAGATATTTTAACACATTTAATAAACTTATAATAGCATAAATAATTTATAAACAAAACAATAATACATTTATAGTTCAAGAAGAGCATGGGGCAAGTTATAGAAAGATTTATCTACTCACAGGGTAGGGCTCCTGGTTGGACAGCCCTAAAACTATACTTTTTCCAAGCTGAATTTGACTAATTAGACCTCAAAAACGTGTCCGGAGGGTCCAAAGACTTAGAAAATAACTCCAGGAACTTGGTCACTATTCACTCGCCGTAAAATACTATTCACGACGAACAAAAAGTTGTTAGATAGCTGAAAAATTTCATATCCTAAAGTTTAACTAGTTCCTAAATCCATCTACAGTGTCAGAATTTCAATTGGAGGTCTTTAAGTAAGAGTTTCAGAATTTATCTTTTTCTGAAATTTTTTACTTTAGATCTATGGCGATTCAACGGCTGATTTGAAAAATTGATCAGTCAAAACCGTAGTATTATTCGTCCTGAATCCAGTAGCACTTTCAGTTTTGAGATAGGAAGCCAATAGGCACTCCAAATCTAGAGAAAAAGTTGAAAGTTACTATTCACTCACTATTCATATTCTTATAAAATTTTTGTCTTCGGTTGTGTATCTCCCCCTTCCCTTTTTATTTATTTTTATTTTTTTTAAATAATAATTATTATTATTTAATAATTGAATAATATGATTTTCTTTTATATAAATTCATATAAATTCCGTTTTTCATCCTAAAATATCCCAAATTTTTTAAAAAAATTACATTCTCGTAAACCTTTAATTAAACTCTTAAATAATGACTTTTCTTGATAAAATTATTAATAAAATAAATCATAAAATAAATATCTTTATACATAATAAAAGAAAGAATATTTCTAAAAATACAACAAAATTCATTAAAGACCGATATAATTATTTCAAGCAAAACAATAATTATTTTAATTAAAAATAGACTTAATTTTAGTAGAACATAATCATTTTTAAACAAATGAAAATATATGTGTTTATAGCAAAACATTATTTTTTTTAAATTCAAAATTATGGGATGTTACAGTGCGTGTAGCATGTGAATCCAGCCCCTGTTGCGTTGACCGAGCTCCCGGAGGTCAAATTTCGCAAATCCAGAGTCATTTCAAGGTTTTTAGACCCTCTGTACTCATTTTTAGGGTCTATTTTGCCAAATTCGAATTGGAAACGTAGATTTTGGGGTTGTCCAACTTGGTACCCTAACTTTGTGAGTGGATAATTCTTTCTATGACTTGCCCTATACTCTTCTTGATCTTTAAACGTGTATTTGATTATGTTTATAAGATATTTATACTTTTATATATTTCTGAAATTCATTAAATTATCTGAATTGCTTACAATTTAAAATATAGTTCAAAAAGAGTATAGTTTTGAAATTAGAATTTTGAACTCATGGTATATCTGATTTCACATGTATTTCTCATTAAATGATAAAGTGAATATTTATGCACGTGGCATTAATTTATAAAGCTGGATGATTGCCTCAAGAAAGGGAATGTATATATAATAAACCCTGAATAGGTAATTTATGATAGATAATCCGTATTGAGATTGAGATTATGTATTATACTGAAAGCTCTGTTTTGAATGATATGGAATATGTAAATATGATAATTTTGTGGAGGAATCATATTAGAAACACTGTCTGCTAATAGCAGGTAATGTTAACCCTAGTGCACCTTGATACCTTAGCTAGTAGGGGTGATGCTAGTCTCGTGTGAGGGCCAACACACGGGATATGATATGTGATGGAAAGTGGGATGGCTCCTATCTAGGCGAGATGCCAGTTATATGATATGTCATTTGTCTTCCTTTGCTTTATGTATGGGAAATTGCCCATATTAGAGTCCCTTTGCGTGTCCTCTTGAATGGTGGTAGGGCAAATCTTGGCTGAGATGCTAAATATAGGCAAATCCTACACCAACAAAGTACGGATATGATTGAACTCTAATATGGTGGTTTTGATATGGGATCCTCCTAATATTTTTATATGAAATGTTGTTAATGTATATCAATGTTTGAATAATGATCATCATGTATCATTTATGGTTACATATATCTAAATGTGATTTGAACTGATAATATTTGAAAATGCGGGTCCCATATGGATGTACTTCTGAACCTTAATTTCTGATGTGATAAATTTTAATATATGAGTACATCCATATGTTGATCTGAGAGGTCATAGGAGATATTATCTGCTCACTGAGTTATCAAACTCATTACACAATATTTCTACATTTCTTAGATAAAGATACAGAAGTTGGCCCTACAGCTACGTGATCAGTTAGATGTCATATTCTCTGGGTGAGCCTATGCTGCTTCAAAGGCTCAAAATGTTTAAAATGTTGTCATTATTGTAACAACTTTTATTTATTTATTTATTATTATACAATATAAAGTTCACATACACATCATTAATCAAAACGTACGTACAACATTTCAAACACATAAATATCTACATCTTATTTATTCTGGTTGACCAATTCCAGAGATTCGGGTGCGGGTGGTTACACCTTCACCGAGATCTGTGCCAACTCGCCCACAAACATTTTATTTAGGATCCGTCCATCATAGAATAACTCGATCCAACGTGCACTAAAAGACAGAGCTATAGAAAAATCTACATAACTAATTTTTTGAACCTGACATGGAAATATAGTGAGAATTAAATCCCAGTAAGTTCAACAATAAATCATTATCAATATAGCTCATCACGTCATGTTCAGCTGTATAAACTACAGTAAATAACTTTGGTCACATTAATGCATTATATCTATGCACATGAGAATCGTACAGTAATGACATGTATGACATGATTAATTATTTTCAAAATATCATATGATGACTATCAATTTATTCTCATATCAAGTTACCCCGGTCAGGGTGAGTATTTTCTACTCTCCGGTACGGGCTTTTCTCGCTTCAATCGACATGGCCCACTTTCTCTTTCTTTTCTCATTAACATGATCATAACCATTGGTAGGGCGTCCCCTACTGGTGCACCACACGGATTGCTATGTGACCGTGCTCATTTCTTTTCTTTTCACAATGATAGCAAAAATTATGCTTTTAATAACAAGTATGTTCATCAAAATATAACTATTACCAAAAATCATTGGTAATCATGCCATGAACATAACCATTTCAAATATCACTTTATAAAATATTTCCATGTCAAAATTTTACACTTAAGATGGTAAGAAGTTCATTCAATGGCAATGGCTATGGCTATACTAGTCATTTATTATTTTTATTTATAAGATTCATCTTCTTTTTTAAATATTAATTTTATTTCTTTATTTTCTTGATGCAGGTTTTCATCCTATCTAACCTTATGTTACTAATCAGAGCATAACTCCTTCACTGTAACTCCGATGTAGTTGATCTTGGTGTCAATTTCAAGATAAACCAATTATCTAAAACTATTATGTTGAACATTGTAGCGAAATATTAAGAAATCAAGGTGATATTACTCCCTCAATGTACAGGTTATTTCTTCTCAGATAGGTTCTGACCTCTGCCTACTAATCGGTCCATATCTCCCTTATAAAAATTCCACATTAAGTGATTCTAGTGGCTACATATCCAGGACACATATAGCTATAATTCTTATGGTAACCATTTATTTTAATTCCCTACAGAATGTTCTCAGAAATTAAAATACAGAAGCTATCCTAACATATTCCTCCCTGATTAACCATTTTGTGACCATTGCTTACAAATCAGACCATATATACCTCATATGAATTCTAAATTGAATGCTTCCAGTGGCTAAAAATATGTGACACATATATCTATAATTCATATGTTAACTATTTATTTTAATTCCCTACAGAATGTTCCCAAAAATTAAAATACAGAAGTTATTCTAACATCTTCTTCCCTGATTAACCATTTTCTGACCACTGCTTACGAATCAGACCATATCTACCACATATGGACTCCAAATTGAGTGATTCTAGTGGCTAAAATTCTGAGACATAGATCTACATTTTTTATGTTAACCATTTATTTTAATTCCTAACCAATTTTTCCCAGAATATTAAAAATAGAAGCTTAAAATTTTGCCATCCATAGCCATACCTATGTAAAACTATCTACACCAGCCTAAGTATTCAAACATACATAATATGTAACATGATATAGCAACATCCATGACCAATCATCAAAGTTCTAAGATCAAAATCTCATATAAATATTATAAGTTTCAAAAGTTTTCTTCAAAAAGAAATATTGTTAAACTTACCTGGAGCACTTAGTCCCCTAGACTTCTCCTTCCTCTTTCTTCCTTTCTTTCTCTCCTTTCCTCACTTTACCTTGCTTCTATTTTTCCTCTCCCTCACTTGGACAAAATTCTAATGTTGTAAGGGTGGATTTTCTTATATAGACCACCAAATAATTCACCTTTCATGATCATGGGTCTACCTTATCACAATTAGGTTACACTTGGTTGAATTTTTGGAAAACAAACAACTTATGTTCTTGTCTTCCTCTTCCTTAGTCAAGATATGCATAGGAAAATGAGATTTGTATTTTGAAAATTATGATAATATGTTCTTAAGATATGGGACAAGGTCCCTTTGATTTAGGGATTCATTTACTTTCTCTTTTATCTTAATCAATTATGATAGGTTTGCCTTTTTAAGTGGCAAATTTCTAGCCCTTCAATCTCCATTATTTGGTTGAAATTATTTGTGTGGGATAGAAATGTTTTATCCTAATGCTATGTATTATCATACCACTTGCTAAAATTATGAGTATAGGATATAGATGTTTTGTCCTAGAGCCTTGTATTATCATACCACTTGCTAAAGTTTTTCTTAATGCCATGTCACATAATCTTCATTACACCATTATTTCATCACTTTAATTTTATTTTTATTTTTATTTTTCCTCTTGGGTTTGGGCTCATTATTGCCCATTTTCTTTACTTTGGTTAAAATTCTACATTTCATAATAGGCTTGGTCACATTTTCATGATTTTTAGGCTACCGGTCCAATTTCTATATCCTAGTCCAAATCTATGTTTTATTTCTTCATTGGGCTATCATATTGGCTTGCTAAAAATTTATGTGAAGTAGAAAAACTCTATATGAAGTGTCCATAGATGAAAGCCCAATTTATGGGTGGAGATACTAAACTTAGTAACTTTTGCTCTTAAATTAAGAAAAATTACCCTGATCCGATCTTCTTGAAATTTTAAGACCTTTACTTACTTCACAAAAATTTATCTTCCTTACCTAAGAATTTCACCTTTCTTTAACATGTTTATTTCTAATATTTCCTCTTAGGTTTTCTTTCTTTACCTATTCCATTAATATTAGAACATTTCTATAAAAACACGTAAGGTGAAGAATTTCTAAGGATTATATTTCCTTAGATATCTAAAAATTGTCTAATAAATTTTATTTCCTTAATTAAATATTTATGTACCTTTATCAATAAAAGAAATGAAATTATGGATGTTACTTTGAATACTTTTGAATTTTTATTAATTTATGAAACGAAATTAGGGATGTTACATTTCTCTCCCTCTAAAAGGAATTTTGTCCTCAAAATTTCAAAAATTACTTAATAAGAACAATTTTGGATATTTCGTCCTGATGACTTCTTCTAGCTCCCAAGTTGTTTCTTTTGGAGTCAAACCTTCCCATAACACCTTAACTAGAGAAATAGTTTTGTTCCGTAATTGCTTCACGTCAGTGTCCAATATAGATGCTGGTACTAGCTGGTATGTCATGTTCTCCTTTATTTGGATTGGTTCATCTCGTATCACATGTGAGGAGTCTGGAAGATACTTTCGGAGCTGTGATACATGGAAAACATTATGCAAGTTGGACAAATTAGGTGGGAGAGCAACTTGATATGCTGACGTCCCTACTTTCTTCAGAATTTGGTAGGGTCCTAAAAATTTCAGATTTAGCTTTTTGGTCTTGAAAGACCTACCAACTCCAGTGGTTGGAGAAAGTTTTAGAAAAACATGGTCCCCTTCCTCAAACTCCAGAGGTATATGTCTCTTATCATAGTAACTCTTTTGTCAACTTTGAGCTGTGAGTATTTTATCTCGTATCATCCTGATTTGTTCAATGGTTTGTTGAACTAGATCAGGACCCAGCAAGTTCTTTTCTCTTACCTCAAACCAACATAGTAGAGATCGGCACTTCCTACCGTATAAAGCTTCGTAGGGAGGCATCTTAATACTGGAGTGATAACTATTATTATAAGCAAACTCTACTAAGGTAGGTACTTATCCCATCCTTTACCTTGCTCTATCACATAGGCCCTTAACATATCTTCTAGGGTTTGAATGGTTCATTATGTCTGCCCGTCAGTTTGAGATGGTAGGCAGTACTGAACCGCAACTGAGTACCAAATGCTTCCTGCAATGCCTTCCAAAACCTCGATGTGAATCTCGGATCTCTATCAGAAATGATATTTAAGGGAATTCCATGCAGTCTAACTATTTCCTGGACGTATAATTGGGCTAATTTATCCAGTGAATAGTTAATTTTTATGGGCAAAAAGTGAGCAGATTTGGTTAATCTGTTAACTATTACCTAGATAGAGTCATGTCCCATTGAAGTCTTAGGTAATCCCACAACAAAGTCCATTGAGATACTGTCCCATTTCCAATTAGGGATCTCAAGAGGTTGTAGAAATCCTGCTGGCTTTTGATGCTCCACCTTCACCTTTTGACAAATGAGACATTTTGCCATAAACTCAGCAATGTCCTTTTTCATCCCTGGCCACCAATACATCCTCTTTAAATCTTGGTACATTTTAGTACATCCAGGATAGACTGTGTATTTACTCTGATGCGCTTCCTGTAGGATCTTAGTCCTCAACTCTCGTTCTTGAGGGACACAAATCCTTTCCAGATATATGATTGCTCCATCTTCCATGACAGAAAAATTACCTTGGTCTTTATGATCCTGTAAGTATTGGTCGTGAGCTTGAGCCTCTTTGATCTGAGCTCTAAGGTCACACCCTATACTTAAACCATTAATGACTAGCTTCTTTGGAGTAAGAGTTGTGGCTAGCTTCAAATTTCGAAACTCCTCTAGCATCTGCATCTCATACACCATCATCTGACCCATGTGCAGAGATTTTTGACTCAAGGCATCTGCTACAACATTCGCCTTTCTGGGATGATACTTTATCTCAAACTTGTAGTCATTATTGAGGAATTCTACCCATCTTCGTTGCCTCATATTTAACTCCTTCTGATCAAAGAGGTATTTAAGACTCTTATGATCACAATATACTTCAAAGGTTGCCCCATACAAATAGTGTCGCCAAATCTTTAAAGCAAACACCACTGCCGCCAATTCAAGATCATGGGTTGGATAGTTTCCTTCGTGGGGTCTCAGTTGCCTAGAGGCGTAAGCAACTACTCTCTTATCTTGCATCAGCACACATTCTAGCCCTTTCTTTGAAGCGTCACTATACACTTCAAAATGTCCTGTGGGGTCTAGAATAATTAAAACAGGAGGAGTGGTCAGTCTTGTCTTAAGCTCCTGAAAACTAGCTTCACATTGATCATTCCATTTGAAAGGACTTTCCTTCCTGGTCAATTTAGTCAATGGCAAGGCTATACGAGAGAAGTTTTGTATAAACCTCATGTAGTATCCTGCCAAACCCAGGAAACTTCTGACTTCCGTAACTGTCTTTGGTCTCTCCTATTGAATTACTGCTTCCATCTTGCTAGGATCTACGGCTACCCCTCTATTTAAGATGACATGTCCGAGAAACTTTACTTCTGACAGCCAAAAGTCACACTTCTCCAATTTGGCATACAACTTTTTCTTTTTCAGTACTTGCAGCACAATTTGGAGATGTTGTTCATGTTCTTTCTCACTCTTAGAATATATCAAGATGTCATCAATGAACACTACCACAAATTGATCTAGGTAGGGTCAAAAAATGCGATTCATGTAATCCATGAAAATTACAGGTGCATTTGTCAACCCGAAAGGCATTACGAGAAACTCATAGTGCCCATACTTAGTCCTGAAGGCAGTTTTTGGTACATCCTCCTCCTTTATCCTAATCTGATGATATCCCGACCTCAAGTCAATCTTAGAAAAGATAGAGGCTCCCTTCAATTGATCCAATAAGTCATCTATCCTAAGGAGAGGATACTTGTTTTTTACAGTCACCTTATTTAGCTGTCTATAGTCTATGCATAGTCTAAGGCTTCCGTCTTTCTTCTTAACAAACAATACAGGAGCTCCCCAAGGTGATACACTTGGTCTAACGAATTGCTTGTCTAACAGTTCCTCCAACTGTTTCCTGAGTTCCTATAGTTCTTTCGAGGACATTCTATATGGTGCAATAGAGATAGGCCCTGTTCTAGGTAAGAGATCAATAAAAAACTCTATCTCTCTCTTGGGAGGTAAGTTTGGAATATCTGATAGAAATACTTCAGGAAACTCGTTGGCTATTGAGATTTCATCAAACTTCGATTCTACTACTAGATTTGATAAATACAAGAGAATGTATCCAAGTACTCCATTTTTCAACTCCCTATTAACTTGATTGGCATTAACCATCAATAACTGGACCTCCTCTTTCGGAGTAGGAGGTAGAAATTCAACGATCTTGTTACAACAATTTTGCAAGACTCGATTTCTAGACATCCAGTCTAACCCTAGAATGACCTCAATACCTCTTAAAGGTAAACAGACGAGGTCTACAGAAAAAGTTTTCTCCTGGATGGTGACTTGACAGTCCTTACATACAGAGGAAGTTAATACCCTTTCCCCTGTAGGGGTTACTACGGATAGCTCATAGGGAGTTTCAGAAATAGAAAACTGAAACTTCCTAATACATTCTTCCGATATAAATGAATGACTAGCACCAAAGTCAAATAACACCATAAGAGCAAATCCATAGATATAGCATGTACCTTGAATCATTTCAAAAGATTGAGCTGCCTCTTGGCCGCTCAGGGTGAAAACCCTTCCTTTTACTTAAGGCCTTTGTTCTAACTGCTTCCCCACATTCTATAGGCAGTTTCTCTCAAAATGACCCTTCTGTCCGTAGTTGAAGCACACATCTTGTCCCATGTAGCATGGCCGATTACCATGCATGCGTCCGCACTTAGCGCACTTGACTAGGGCGAGGTATTGTTGGAAAGGTCTGGGACCCGCAGTCAATGGCCTCTTACCAGCTCCATATCCACTTCTTCTCACGTTCTTACTAGGGTTGGGAAAAATTTTCTTTCTTTTCCATAGGTTTCGCCTTTGCTTTTCGTCCTCCACTACCTTTAAACTTTTCTCCAAGAGTCTGCATTTATTGATCAGAGGCACAAACTCCCTAATCTCCATAGCTACAACAGCATTCTTTATGTCTGAGTTCAGTCTCGCTTCGAACTTAACAGCCTTCCATGCTTCATCAGGGTTAAATCGCAGATAAGAGGAGAATTTAGACACTTCCTCGAATCTCGCGATGTATTGATCTATAGTCATGCTACCTTGCCGGAGTTGGAGAAATTTGATCTCTTTCTCCGCCCTCACAGTACTTGGAAAGTAATTTTCCAAAAAGGTGTATTTGAACACCTTCCAAGTGATCTGCCTTCCCTGGTGAGCTAAAAGTTCTCTAGCTTCACGCCACCAGTATTCTACTTCATCTTTTAGCATATATGCAGCAAAGATTACTTGCTGCTCCTCAGTACAGCCCATCACTTCAAAGATTTTCTCTAACTCCCTTATCCATCTTTCAGCTACAATCGGGTCAAAGCCGCCTTGAAAACAAGGTGGCCTAGTCCTCAGGAACTCGGATATGCCGTTATCATTTCCAGCCATCCGATTGTTAACACCATTCACACCATTCAAGTTATTAGCATTTTGGAGGTATTGTAGAATTTGATTAGTGGTCATGACTTGGTCTCGAATTGCCGTGGCCAGGTTGTGCAGGGTTTCCTCCGCATTATTTGCTGGATTCCCCCTTGGTGGTGTCATTTCCTACTGTGGCAAAAATAAAGTTATGTTGCTATTGAGGTGATCAATCCCAATAGTTAGTTCAAAAATATTTAACAACAATCATAACACCACTTCGGCATAAAGATAGGAAACACTAGTAATTTCTTACCTATATGAATTCACTGATCCCTACACAGTACAACCACAAACATACTCAAGACACTATAAGATTGATTCAGATAACCATCCACCCACTGGCCATCTAGGACCGACCTGCTCTGATACCAATTATGTAACAACTTTTATTTATTTATTTATTATTATACAATATAAAGTTCACATACACATCATTAATCAAAACATACTGATGTGAGCACGGCTAGCGAATGGAAATGGAATGCAGACCTGTTGGAAGTCCCAAGTGGACCTGTCATAAGAGCTCGGGCTAAAAGATTCAAAGAAGAATTTAATGGTCTAATTTTAGAAGCCCAACAAGGAGATACCTGCATCAATTCCAAAGAAGAACGCAAAACTGGTCCATATCATTCAAGCCCACTTAAATATGGGTCAAGACAAGCCAATATGAATATGGGCTTAAAGTGCAAGAAGATTGAAGGCTAAAAACTGAATAAATGCCCAAAATAATGGATTTATTTAATGGCACAATTTAGGCTACACTTTTTTTTATGATTTATTTACTTTATTTGACTAGGAAAAGTTTAGTATTTGATGGTTTCCTTGTTTGAATAGAAGAGTTTTTCCTAAGCTCTCTAGGAGTTTCAATTTTAGTATTTGATGGTTTCCTTGTTTGACTAGAAGAGTTTTTCCTAAGCTCTCTAGGAGTTTCCTATTTCTAGGTTTCCTTATTCTATAGGAGTTTTCTATTACTTTTTCTTGTTTATTTAGGTTATTGGCCTATAAATAGGCATGTATGCTCATTAACAATTCAGATTATCATTTATATTATTGAGAGTGTTTTCTCTTTGGTACTTTAAAGAACTTTTCTGAACTTATCAAGATTTATCTTGTGGCGTTCAAGCAAGACTTATCACTCACAATCTTCTTCCTCTTTCTTGAGTGTGGCATCTGCGATATTTTTTATACCTTTGGTTCTTATCTCTTTATAGATAACGGGTCAAGGTCATTTTATTTTAATTTATTTTTGTTATAAATCTGATTAGAATACGATCCTTCTAAGCGGATCCCATATTGATTCCGGGTCTTACTACTCTTGGTGAGGTTCATCTCAGGGGTTCACATCACGTACGTACAACATTTCAAACACATAAATATCTACATCTTATTTATTCTGGTTGACCAATTCCGGAGATTCGGGTGCGGGTAGTTGCACCTTCACCAGGATCTATGCCACCTCGCCCACAAACATTTTATTTAGGATCCGTCCATCATAGAATAACTCGATCCAACGTGCAATAAAAGCTAGAGCTATAGAAAAATCTGCATAACTAATTTTCTGAACATGACATGGAAATATAGTGAGAATTAAATCCCAGTAAGTTCAACAATAAATCATTATCAATATAGCTCATCACGTCATGTTCAGCTGTATAAACTACAGTAAATAACTGTGGTCACATGAATGCACTATATCTATGCACATGAGAATCGTACAGTAATAACATGTATGACAGGATTAATTATTTTCAGAATATCATATGATGACTATCAATTTATTCTCATATCAAGCTACCCTGGTCAGGGTGAGTATTTTCTACTCTCTGGTACAGGCTTTTCTCGCTTCGTCCGACATGGCCCACTTTCTCTTTCTTTTCTTATTAACATGATCATAATCGTTGGTAGGGCATCCCCTACTGGTGCACCACACGGATTGCCATGTGATCGTGCTCATTTCTTTTCTTTTCACAATGATAGCTAAAAATATGTTTTTAATAACAAGTATGTTCATCAAAATATAACTATTACCAAAAATCATTGGTAATTATGCTATGAACATAATCATTTCAAATATCACTTTATAAAATATTTCCATGTCAACATTTCACACTTAAGATGGTAAGAAGTTCATACAATGGAAATGGCTATGGCTATACTAGTCATTTATTATTTTTATTTATAAGATTCATCTTCTTTTTTAAATATTAATTTTATTTCTTTATTTTCTTGATGCAGGTTTTCATCCTATCTAACCTTCTCTTACTAATCAGAGCATAACTCCCTCAATGTAAGTCCGATGTACGTGCTCTTAGTGTCAATTTCAAGATAAATCAATTGTCTAAAACTATTATGTTGAACATTGTAGCGAAATATTAAGAAATCAAGGTGATATTACTCCCTCAATGTACAGGTTATTTTTTCTCGGATAGGTTCTGACCTCTACCTACTAATCGGTCCATATCTCCCTCATAAAATTTCCAAATTAAGTGATTCCAGTGGCTAAAACTCCTTGACACATATATCTATAATTCTTATGTTAACCATTTATTTTAATTCCCTATAGAATGTTCTCAGAAATTAAAATACAGAAGCTATCCTAATATATTCCTCCCTGATTAACCATTTTCTGACCATTGCTTACAAATCAGACCATATATACCTCATATGAATTCTAAATTGAATGATTCCAGTGGCTAAAAATCCGTGACACATTTATCTATAATTCATATGTTAACCATTTATTTTAATTTCCTACAGAATGTTCCCAGAAATTAAAATACAGAAGCTATTCTAACATCTTCTTCACTAATTAACCATTTTTTGACCACGGCTTACTAATCGGACCATATCTACCTCATATGGACTCCAAATTGAGTGATTACAGTGGCTAAATTTCCACGAGACATAGATCTACATGTTTTATGTTAACCATTTGTTTTAATTCCTAACCAATTTTTCCCAGAATATTAAAAATAGAAGCTTAAAAGTTTGTCATCCATAGCCATACCTATGCTAAACTATCTACACCAACCTAAGTATTCAAACATACATAATATGTAACATGATATAGCAACATCCATGACCAATCATCAAAGTTCTAAGATCAAAATCTCATATAAATATTATAAGTTTCAAAAGTTTTCTTCAGAAAGAAATATTGTTAAACTTACCTGGACCACTTAGTCCCCTAAACTTCTCCTTCCTCTTTCTTCCTTTCTTCCTCTCATTTCTTCACTCTACCTTGCTTCTATTTTTCCTCTCCCTCACTTGGACGAAATTCTAATGTTGTAATGGTGGATTTTCTTATATAGACCACCAAATAATTCACCTTTCATGATCATGGGTCTACCTTATCACAATTAGGTTACACTTGGTTGAATTTTTGGAAAACAAACAACTTATGTTCTTGTCTTCCTCTTCCTTAGTCAAGATATGCATAGGAAAAGGAGATTTGTATTTTGAAAATTATGATAATATGTTCTTAAGATATGGGACAAGGTCCTTTTGATTTAGGGATTTATTTACTTTTTCTTTTGTCTTAATCAATTATGATAGGTTTTCCTTTTTAAATGGCAAATTTCTAGCCCTTCAATCTCCATTATTTGGTTGAAATTATTTGTGTGGGATAGAAATGTTTTGTCCTAATGCTATGTATTATCATACCACTTGCTAAAATTATGAGTGTAGGATATAGATGTTTTGTCCTAAAGCCTTGTATTATCATACCACTTACTAAATTTTTTTCTTAATGCCATGTCACCTAATCTTCATTACACCATTATTTCATCACTTTAATTTTATTTTTATTTTTATTTTTCCTCTTGGGTTTGGGCTCATTATTGCCCATTTTCTTTACTTTGGTTAAAATTCTACCTTTCATAATGGGCTTGGTCACATTTTCATGATTTTTGGGCTACCGGTCCAATTTCTATATCCTAGTCCAAGTCTATGTTTTATTTCTTCATTAGGCTATACTATTGGCTTGCTAAAAATTTATGTGAAGTAGAAAAACTCTATATGAAGTGTCCATAGGTGAAAGCCCAATTTATGGGTGGAGATACTAAACTTAGTAACTTTTACTCTTAAATTAAGAAAAACTACCCTAATCCGATCTTCTTGAAATTTTAAGACCTTTACTTACTTCACAAAAATTTATCTTCCTTACCTAAGAATTTCACCTTTCTTTAGCATGTTTATTTCTAATATTTC
This sequence comes from Gleditsia sinensis, assembly GCA_037074535.1. Lineage (NCBI taxonomy): Eukaryota > Viridiplantae > Streptophyta > Magnoliopsida > Fabales > Fabaceae > Gleditsia > Gleditsia sinensis. The sequence continues at coordinate 44,122,613 of CM073472.1, read as the reverse complement.
CTCTTAGGTTTTCTTTCTTTACCTATTCCATTAATATTAGAACATTTCTATAAAAACACGTAAGGTGAAGAATTTCTAAGGATTATATTTCCTTAGATATCTAAAAATTGTCTAATAAATTTTATTTCCTTAATTAAATATTTATGTACCTTTATCAATAAAAGAAATGAAATTATGGATGTTACTTTGAATGCTTTTGTACTTTTATTAATACATGAAACGAAATTAGGGATGTTACAATTATAATCTAGAGTAAGCTCTAAACACCACAGGAATGATTCCTACTTCTGTTGTAATATTGTTAAGTGTAGTTTTGACATGTATAATTAGCTATACTAGAAACTTGTAAAGGTATGATATTTTCTGAATATGTGATATTGTGAAGCCGTATGCAAATAAATAAGGGTAAAATTATATGTTAGTTGTGTTATTCACATTCCATTAAATTGGGGCATGACATTTGAATATGACATATTTATTTAAGGTTATCATTCGGGATTATACATGTTTGAATATGAATAGTACCTTATTTGTGGTAGTCTAGGGAAATTACTAACCATATTTACCTGCTCAAATGATTCTTCATGGAAAGTTAGGTACTTAATATTAGGATGCCCCGTGGCTGAATGATTTCCATAGCACTTCTCTCTTTGCATATTTTCAATACCTTGACGAACAAAAGAAGTTAAATTTATAAGGTGTTGTTCAAGGGAAGAACTATATACCTCACCAGCATATCTTAATGAAGAGCATAGCCTAGTGTCAAATTGTTGAAAATTAGCTGCCATATTTATAGTTATGAACAAAAAGAAGGGAAAAAAATTCACAATAGGTAAATAGACATAGTCCTCGGCAACGACGCCAAAATTTGGTGGGTACGGTTGTGGGTACACCAAATACAGTAAATACTTTACCTCAAAACTAACTTATAGTAGTAGGAGTAAGGGTTGATCCCACAAAGACTGATATTACCTTTTGTGAAATAAAAAATGAGGGCCTAAATGATGAAATTAAATTAATAAAGTAAAAAATATTTATTGCAAATAATAAAAAGGAAAGATTAATTATGAAAGCATTAGTTTCGGTTGATATCCACCATCAAGGAATCGTATTGATCATTGACAACATAATCAATCTTAAATTGAGTATTTATCACTAGGATTCTATCCCTGTTCCTCCTTAAGTTTAGTAATTGATGACGATCACCTCAATTAACCGTAATTAACAAGTAATCCTTTAGCACATCGGTAAAATATAATTTATTAACATCATAAAGAATTATAGAAACTGATAGAGTTAAAACAACATAGACACATCGGCTATATTTAATTGAGTCAATCATTCACCATAGGTTTAATAATTCATAATCCAAAATTATTAATCCTATTTGCCTCTTAAATCACAATGATGAAAATTTTGTTCAATATATGATTCAATAGTAGATTAAAATAAACAGTATACTAATAGGTCTTCCTAGTAATCATATGAATAATCAAGGAGAACAATAGCAGATGAATAATCAATACTCAATTAAAATTGATCTTATAAACTCAAATCTAAATCTCACAATGCATAAAAGATCCTTGAGGTTTCAATCTCCCTCAACCAACAAAAAAAATTAGTCGCGCAAGACCATATGAGAATCTAGAGAAGATTATTTAGAATTTGATTATTTGATCCTTAGATCCTTGGATGCTAAGTTCATGCTTGATTTCCCTCTTATTTATAGGTTGGGACAATCCTAAATGAAGTAGGATTTCTTCTAAGTCAGTTCCTTGACTTTTGGGCTTTAGTTGGGGTCAAAAAATCCTCAAAATTGCATTAAAGTCCGTGCGGTGACGGCAAGTGCTGCACGGTATGGATAGCTCCAGCAGAAAGTTACGTAATACTACGATGCTTTGAGTTCTCCAGAATTTGCAAAAGTGTTCAACATCAAACTTGTAGTTATTGCTCTTAACTTTCCATAGCTACTGAAATTATTTTAATCGAAGCTAATATGGGAGAGACATCCCAAAATTAATGGTGAAAGGTCAAGATTCATCTTGCTCCACCGTAATTTTGACTTTCAAGTTCTGTAACGCTTTGAATTCTCCCAAATTTGCCAAAATGCTCACCATAAAAGTTGTAGATTATTATCTTATATTTTTCAAGAAACTTGTATTACTTCGATTAGAGTTCATATGTGGGAGATATGATCTAATTATTTTCAAAAGGTTTGGAATCACTCCAATTCAGCATTTTTCATGAATTTCTTATATTTTCTCCTCTTTTCTTCTTCCTTTGCTCCTACAACACAAAACACAAAATTAAGATAACTTTTAATCATATTTTACCTAAATAAAACAAAAAATTAAGTTTAAATATATTCAAATCATGCTTAATTATGAACACATCAAGTTGTCCCTCCTCGTTTCTGAGGTGAAATAAACAACAATCATAATTTGTTCAATGATTCTACCTAAGAAGCTAGTAAAGATAAAAAAAAATACGTAGTTTTTCTAGGAGAAAAAGATAAATTTGACACAACCTAAGCTACAAAATATGACCTAAAGGAATATGTACCTGGGCAAAATAGGACTTTTAACATATCGAAGATGAGCCCAGGGAAAAATAAAGAATAAAAGTGAGCCTAGTGAGACAAAACACAAAATATTTCTAAGAAGTTGAGATTGGGTATATAAGAGAATATATACCTGAGAGGTTAGGATTAGGTATTGAAAAGTGAGCCTGATGAGATATGGCCCAAAAATTCTCGAGAGGTTGGGATCAGGTCAGTAAATGAATATATACTTGAGAAAATAAGATCAAATATTAAAAAAAATGAGCTGGACAAGGTAAGACTCAAAAGATACTTAAGAGGTCTAGATAAGGTATGTAAAAGAATATATTCTTGAAAAGCTAAGATTATGTATTAAAAGGGTGAACTTAACAAGGTGAAACTCAAAAGATACCTAAGAGGTTGAGATTGGGTATGTAAAAGAATATATATCTAAGAGGCTATGATTAGGTATTAAAAAGGTGAGCTTGATTAGACAAGACTTACAGATACTGATGGGTACTGTCGCGGGTACACCAAATATAATAAATACCTTACCTCAAATAACCTATAGTAGTGGGAGTAAGGGTCACTCCCACAGAGATTGGTATTACCTTTTGTGAATAAGAAAGAGGGGATTGAATGCTAAAAGTAAATTAATAAAGGAATCACATTGATCATTGACAATATAATCAATCTTAAATTGAGTATCTACCATTGGGATTCTATCCCTGATCCTCTTTAAATTTAGTAATGGATGACAATCGCCTAAATTAACCCTAATTAATAAGAAGTCCTTTAGCATATCGGTAAAGTCTAACATATTAATTGCATGAAGAACTAGAGAAACTGATATAGCTAAATAAATATAGACACATCAACTATATCTAATTTAGTTAATTATTCATCATAGGTTCAAAGATTTATAATCTAAAATCCTTAAGTCTAGTTGCCTCTTGAATCATAATAATGAAAACTTTGTTCAAAACATAATTCAGTAGTAGATTGAAACAATGAAATCACTAGTGTACACCCTAGATATCAATTGAAACAATCATAGGAATAAGAATGGATGAATAATCAATACTTAATTAAAATTGACATAATAAACTCAATTCAACATCTTACAATGCATAAAATATTATTGAGGTTTCAATCTTCCCCAACCAACAAAAATAAACTAGCCACATAGGACTGTAAGAAAACTTAGAGAAGAAAAAGAAGAAGAAACTTGAGAAATTGGTCTTTAAATCCTTGGATGGGTTGGATGCCCTGTTTGGTGCTTGCTTTCCCTTTTATTTATAGATTGGGAGAGTACTAAATGAATTAGAACTGATTCTAGGGTTATTTTTGGGCTTTTGGGCTTCATTTGGAGTCAAAATAACATAAAAATCACGTTTTCTACTTTCTATAGTGGCTATAGGTGCTGCGGCACTCAAAACTTTTGGCATCAAGCACTGCGGCACTCCATTGTTAAAAGTTTGTAGAATTGCAGCGCTACGATGTTATGATTTCTTTAGAATATGGAAAAGAGGTCAACATGAAAGTTGTAGCCCTATCTCTTATATTTCCATAACTGCTAGAATCACCCTAATCGAAGCTCAAAATGAGAAAGATATATCCAAATTAGTAACCAAAGGTTAGGATTTATCTGCGGCACTACAATTTTGAATTTGAAGCTCTGTAACACTCTGAAATCTCTCGAATTAGACAAAGTTATCAACATAAAAATTGTAGATAATTGTCTTATAGTCTCATATCCACTTGAATCACATTGTTTGGAGTTCATATGTGGGAGATATTATTTAATTAGTGCCACAAGGTTTGGAGTCGCTTCAACATTTTCCATGAATTTCTTCTCTTTTTCGCTTCTTTTCTTCTTTCTTTGCTCCTACAACACAAAACATAAAACTAAACTAATTCATAATCATATTTTACTTAAAAAAAATAAAAAGTAAGTTTAAAGGTATTAAATCATGCTTAATTATGAATACATCAGATACCTAAGAGGTTGAGATCGTATATGTAAAAAATAATATACCATAAACGCTGAGATCCAGTGTTGAAAAGGTAAGCCTAACAAGACATGACTCAAAAGATACCTGAGAAGCTGAGATCAGGTGCGTAAAAAAATATATACTTGAGAGGCTGAGATCAAGTATTGAAAAGTTGAGCTTCACAAGACAAGACTCAAAAGATTCCTAAGAGGTTAAGATCAGGTATGTGAAAAAAAATATACCTGAGAGGCTAAGATCAAGTATTGAAAAGGTGAACTTAAAGATATAAGACTCAAATTATACCCAAGTGGTTGAGATATGTATTTAAAAAACTATATACTTGAGAGACTGAGATCAGGTATTTAAAAGGTGAATCTAATAAGACAAGACTCAAATGATACTTGAGAGGATAAAATCAGGTATGTAAAAAGTTATATACTTGAGAGGATGAGATTAGGTATTTAGAAGGTGATCTTAACAAGACAGGACTCGAAAGATACCCAAGAGTTGAAATCTAACATGTAAAAGAATATATACCTAAGGTGATGAGATTAGGTATTAAAAAGGTGAACTTAATTAGGAAAGACTTAAAAGATACCCAAGATATTGAGAACACCTATATAAAGGAATGTATACTTTAAAGGCTGAAATTAAGTATTAAAAAGGTGAGCTTGATGAGGTAGAACTAAAATGATACCTAGGAAGCTAAGATCAAGTAATTAAATGAATCTATACCTAAAAGGCTAAAATAAGGTATTCAAAATGTGACTGAAACAAAATCAATAAAAGAATAAAGAATGTAGGTGCTTGAGACAAGATTAGGGCAGAAAATTAAAGAGTGTATATGCTTAAGATAAGATTAGGACAAATAATAAATAGTATGAGTGTCTAGGGTGAGATAAGGACAAATAATAGAGTATGAGTGCATGAGATGAAATTAAGACATATGTACTTGGAAACCTTAGCTCTTGATGCTTTAAGAGCTTTTTTCCATCAAGTGACTCTTAGGATAATTTCAAGAGGTATGTCTTTGAGGATGTTTAGACCATGGTACTAGGTAATAAAGGTCCTTTTTTGAATTGATTATTTTTTGTTTAGCCTTTAAGTCAATTCATGTCAGGTTTTCCTTTATTATGCTTGCAATTTTAATAAGATCCATTATTACCCTATTTGACACAGTTAATGTGGATCATGCATCATTATATTCAAAGCCATGGCTTGTGAAAAAGATGGATTTCCCAATATTAGATGAATTTTGGGAAACAAGTAGACTAATGTGCATGCTTAAAGAAAAACATGGATGAGACATGTTTGGATTATTTGAAAGTTACCCTAATTTCTAATTGGGGCAATTTGGAAACATTGAAATTGAGTCTGCTAATATTGAATGAACTCAAGGAAAATATTGAATTGAATGAGATGCTAAGGTTTTAAAGACAAAAATTTCCCTAGTTAAGACAAGGTGTTCCTTTTGATAAACATTGACTTAATATGATTAAGAGATTCTAACTAAGTCAAAATTATGCCTTAGTCTCAATTTCAATTTTCATCTTAAATACATTTTCCTTAGGAGATTTGCCCCAATTCATATCTTAAGCAAGTTATACCTTGATAAGAACTTTCAAAGCTTGTAAGATAGTTATGTTAAGCAGGTTAGAAGGAAAAGAATGTAAGACTCAAAGCACTATGCCCCCATTAACAAGGTTTGAATGGGTGAAATTTGTGGCCTTGGAATGACAGGATGTGAAACCCAAATATTAATATTGGGTCACAATAAGAATTTTCTTTTCCACTTAATAGTAGTCTTCAAAACTAGTCAACAATGATGTTTCATTGATACTCCTTTTTGGCTATTCTTCTTGTAGCATTATGCATTTTAATAAAACGAAGATGGATTTTTACCCCCTCTTTTTTATGCTTAATCTTTCTTTTAATTTTTTTACTACTTTTGATTGCATTTTTGTTTGAAAGAGACCTTTGATGTCAAAAAAATTTTGTACTTTCTTGTCATTATTTTATGAGTTAGATTCATTTTGGTATGAAAAGAATATGAAAACTCAATGTGGCTAGCAATGGTTAAGCAATGTTAGGGTATATAAAAGAATTTAATCCTTTTTTAATATTTAAACCTTTGGTATAGGAACCCACTAGAGAACTACATGCCCCTAGTTTCATTGACTATATGAGCTAGAAACAAACCTGCTTCTAGCTCAAACATGATGACTATGGATAAAAACTCCTTCGTGTTTATGACAAAGAATGCTTTATATCATCACAACTCACTTGTAAGACACATTTTTCAAAAATTAAATTACCATGGATTTTTTCTTAGAAGTATTATTTTTCTAAAGAAAACCCTCATGCAAAACTTTCAGCTTTGTGGTTGATACTGTCGCAGGTAAAGCATAATGGCTATTGATGAAAATCTAGAGCTACAAGCTCCTTCAAAGTAGATTCCAAGCCATGACTACTTCCTCATCCTCATGATCAATGTCCTCTTAGATTTCTCTTATATCCTTGTATACAAATTTTCTAATATTTGGATTGTACTGCAAATCTTGAGAGTTAGCAAATCGAGTAATGATGTATGCATAATTAAGCATGATTTTAATACCTTTAAACATTTTTTTAATTTAAGTAAAATATGTTTAGGAATTATCTTATTTTTGTGTTGTAGGAGCAAAGGAAGAAGAAAATAGGATAAAAAGATAAGAAATTCATGAAAAAAAATGTTAAATTGTAGTGATTTCAAACCTTACGGTATTAATCAGATCATAAATCCCTCATATGAACTCCAATTAAAGTAATTCAAGTTCCTAAGAAAACCTAAAACAATAATATACAACATTTATGTTGAGTACTTTGGCAAATTTAAGAGAATTCAGAGAGTTACAGTGCCCAAAATTTAGAACTGTAGTGGAGCAAGGTGTATCCTGACCTTTCATCACTAATTGTAATATATCTCTCTCATATTAGCTCTAATTAAGGTGATTACAGGGCTATGGGAAGCCAAGAGAAAGAGCTACAATTTTGATGTTGACCACTTTCACAAATTCTAAAAAAATCAAAGTGTCACAAGGCCCTTAACTCAGCATCGTGGCATTACATAACCTAGTGATGGAGCTATCTATACCACCACAGTGCTTGCCATCACAACAAGGATTTTAACGTGATTTTTAAGGATTTGTTACTCCAAGTGCAGCCCAAAAGCCCGAGAACTGACCTAGAAGCAATCCTACTTCATTTAAAACTCTCAAATCTATAAATAAAAAGGAAAGCAAGCAGGAAAACATCATGCAATCCTCCAATCATCAAATTCTCAATTATCTTTTTCTCTTTTCCAGATTTTCTTATGGCCTTACACGGCTAATTTTATTTTTATCGGTTGAGGGAGGTTGAAACCTCAAGGATATTTTATGCATTGTGAGATTTGAATTTGAGTTTATTAAATCTATTTTAATTGAGTATTGTTTGTTCATATGCTTTACTTCTCTATGATTATTAATATGATTGCTAAGAAGGCTTACTAGTATATTATTTATTTTAATCTATTGTTGAATCATATATTGAACAAAATTTTCATCATTATGATTTAAGAGGAAAATATGGTTAACAATTATATGATTATGAATTATTAAACATATCGTGAATGATTGACTAAATTAAATATAGCCGATGTGTTTATGTTATTTTAGCTATATCAGTTTCTCTAATTTTTCATGCAATTAATAAGTTAAACTTTACTGATGTACTAAAGATTACTTATTAATTAAGGTTAATTGAGGTGATCGTTATCAATTACTAAACTTAAGGATGAACATTGATAGAATCCTAATAATAGATACTCAATTTAAAATTGATTATGTTGTCAATGATAAATGTGATTCCTTTATGGTGGATATCAACTGAAACCAACGCTTTCATAATTAATCACTCCATTTTATTTTGTTATTTGTGCTTAATCTCTTTTTACATTGTTAATTTACTTTCAACACTTGATCCCCTTTTCTTATTAACAAAAGGTAATACTAGTCTTTATGGGATCAATCCTTACTCCCAATACTACAAGTTAGTTTTGAAGTAAAGTATTAATTATATTTGGTGTACTCACGACATTACCCATCAAATTTTGGCGTTGTTGATAAGGACTACGTCCATTATCTTTTGTGAAAATTTACTTTGATTTATGCATGTGACTCATTCTGCTAATTCTCAAAATCTACAATATAATCCAAATATTAAAAAATCTGTATACAAGCACAAAAGAGAAATCCAAGAGGGGACTGATCAAGAGAAGGAGGAAGTAATCATGGCCAGGCATCCCACTTTGAAAGATCTTGCAGCTCCAGATTTGCACCCATAACCTTTATGCATTACTTTTCCTAATCTTGATGAGAATGCCAATTTTGAATTAAAATATAGATTGATTCATCTCTTACCCAATTTTTATGGTCTTGTAGGTAAAGACCCATGCAAACACTTGAAAGAATTTCATATAGTATGTACCAACATGAAGCCCCTTGGAGTAACTAAAGAATAAATTAAACTCAATGCCTTTTCTTTTTCTTTAAGAGATTTAGCCAAAGATTGGCTATATTATTTACCATATAGCACTATCAATAATTGGAATGAGATGAATAAGTTATTTTTAGAGAGATATTTCTCTGTATCTAGAGCTGCAAATATAAGAAAAGAAATATGCAACATTAGGCAATTTCATGGAAAGAATATTTATGAGTATTGGGAGAGGTTTAAAAAGCTTTGTGCAAGTTGCCCACATAATCAAATTAGTGAATAGCTATTAATCTAATATTTTTATGATAGTCTTTTGTAGGGTGACATGAGCATGATAGATGCAGCTAGTGGAGGTGTGCTATTAGATAAAACTCCTGAAACAATCAGAATCCTAATATCAAATATGGTTGCTAATTCCCAACAATTTGACATTAAGCATGATCCTTCAGTTAGACATGCCCATAAGGTAAATACTTTTTCCTTTCAGCAACAAATGTTTGAACTTACCTCTATTATACACCAATTTGTTATAGGTACACCCCGGCCAGTTAAAGTTTATGGAATCTATTCAGTAATGGGTTACCCAACTAATATGTGCCCCATACTTTAAGAAAAATCTACAAAACAAGCTAATGCAGTAGGTAGTTTTCCTGGACAGCCAAAAATGTATGATCTTTACTCTAATACATATAATTCTAGATGGAAGGATTATCCTAACTTCAGGTGAACAAGCTAATGCAGTAGATGGTTTTCCTGGATAGCAAAAAAAGTATGATCCCTACTATAATACATATAATTCTGGATGGAATGATTATCCCAACTTCAGGTATGGGGATGCACAAAATAGGCCTACAAGACAAAATTTTACAAATTTTTAGCATAACCAAGAGGTTTATTATCTTAGACAGACTACATCTCAAGATTTTCAAGTAAGTAGCTCCTTAGGAGAAATAGTTAAATTTCATGTTGAATCTACTACTAAAATGAAACATGAATTAAATCAATTTCAACAAGAGAACAGAGCCAACATTCAGACCTTGGAACCTCAAATGGGACAACTAGCAACTTCAGCTAGCCGGTTGGAGGCTCAGGATTTGGCATAATTGCCTTCCCAAACTGTGATAAATCCAAGGAAAAATGTAAGTACTATCATGCTATAAAGTGATAAAGAGGTTGAGATTCTAATACAAGAAGTACATATACCAACAGAGCAAGAGGAAGAAAAACATAATGTAACCATGGAAGGTAAGCATCCAAAAGATAAGTTTTCACCTCTATTTGAATATGAATCTATCCCTCCCTTTTCTGAAGCTCTGAAAGAAAATAAGATGAATGAGAAAACTTTTGATTTATATGATACCTTTAGAAAGTGTGAGGTGAATCTTTCTTTTTTAGATGCAATCAACCAGGTATCTCGTTATGCTAAATTTTTAAGGGAATTATGCACCCGAAAGAGGAAGCATAACTTGAAAGGATGTGAGAAAGTAAAAGTATGGGAGTATGTTTCTGTAATTATTCAAAGAAAAATCCCTACAAAGTGTAAGGATCCATGTATGTTTTCTATCCCCTGCACTATAGGCAATACTAAATTTGAGAAGGCTATGCTAGATCTAAGAGCATCTATTAATGTCATGTCATACTTTATTTATATATATTTATAACTAGGACATTTGAAAGAAGCTAGTGTTATAATTTAATTGGCTAATAAATCTAATACCCTTCCTGAGGGTGTGGATGATAATGTTTTAGTGCAAGTTGGTGATCTAATTTTCCCTACTAATGTTTATGTACTTAATATAGAGAATAGTGATCAAACAACTCCAATTTTGCTAGGGAGACCATTTTTAAAGACATCCAAAGCCATAATATATGTTCATAGTGGCACAACAACAATGGAATTTGAAGGCAAAATCATAAAGTTTAATAATTGTAATGCAATAAAAGATCTTACTACCTATGGTATTAATATGATAGACTTTATAGTACAGGATGTTGAGTCTTCAGAGAAAAAAACTGAGAAACCAGCCTTAAGTGTTGACTTGTAAGATAATATTGGAGCATTAAAAGTACCTTCAAAAGTTCAGCAAATAGGTAAGGGCCCCCATACTTTATTACTAAATTTTAATGAAATACGTGCATCTTTTATTTTGCAGGATCCTGAATTAAATTTGACATCTTTTCTCAATCACCTAAAATACTTAGAAATTGGAGAGGCACCACCTATCATAGTTGCCAAAAATTTAGGTGGTCAAAAAGAGGATGCATTAATAAAAAAATTTCGGGAACGAGGAATCGCCATTGAGGAAGTTAACTTAACTCATATATTTTCATATATCCTTCCTTATTCTTATCCTTTTTTTGCATTGAGGAAAATGTATAGTTTGAGTATGGGGGTGGAAGTAAATTTGCCTGAATAATTATGACTCTATTTTGAGCATCAATTTTTTTTTCACTATAATCTACTTTTATTGCATATAACAAGTTGAGTGATTGTGTAAGTGTTTCAATTTATATTTTATGTTGTTAGGCACAACCAATAGCTAATGATATAACTATCTAAGATTTTTCAGCTCTTAAGAAATGTAAAAAATTTATGGTTGTGTGCAATTTTAACCATTTTGCAATTTATTTTTGACTTTAGAATCTGAAACATTTTTGCATAATATCTTTAGGCATTTAACTTTTCTTTTACTTAGAGAAAGTATATGTAACTCAAAAATATTTTATGATCTCAATAGAATTTTAGAACTTATTTAAATGCTACTTAAGGCGAAATACTAGGCTAATACTATTAATTAAGAGATTATTTAGGCATTATTTGATAGATTGAGTCTTTTAAGCCTAACCTAAGCAATTAGATATCCATAACTCTCCTATTTAAGCTTAATTGACTTTTTTATTTTTATACCCACAAAACAGCCAAGAACTAAATTTTGTGATTGCCCTTATTTTTAACCCTATTCACTCACTTCATGGATTATCTTCTGAATATTTGTTTTAGAGAACTTTATTGACCAAAGCGTGGAAGGGTGGTGCAAAGGAAAGAAAAGAAAAGAAAAAGAAAATTCAAAAAGGATGAAAGCCTATGCAGCAGGTGAAGGAGAAAAAAATAGAGAACCAAAGAAAAGAACAAATTGAATTTAATCGAAGCAAGAAAATGAGTGTGGGAGAAAATTTCTCAAATTTGAAAAAGCTCAAGAGATCAAAATTAATCATGTAGTGCTAGGTGTTTGAGCCTAAAATTATATCATATATCCTACCCTATACCTTGACCACACTACAAGCTTTATAAAGCCCTATTGATCCTAAAGGTAGTTTTGGCCTACAATAGTGGAGAATGACTTGAAAAATTAGCCCATATAAATCTTAAATTAATTAGAGATCTGCACCTAAAAGTTTCATATACATAAACTCATTTAGGTAAAAGAAATTTATTGACTCAAAAATATACACACAGTTAGGGTTCAAGAGAACAAAATAATGGATTGTATTTGAGTTAATTTTGTGCTTGGTTATGACCTTTCAAAATTTCTCTTGAGCATATTTTCATGTTATGAGGAAAAAGATTGGTAAGCCTAACACCCACTACATATATTGATTTTTGTTTTTGTCTTTAGAGATTATCTTGCTTACGGACAAATAAAAGGTTGAGTGTAGGGGTATTTGATGTGTGTAAAATTAAACATGATTTTAATACATTTAAACTTACTTTGTGTTGATTAGGAATTATTTTAGTTTTGTGTTTTTTGTTGTAAGAGCAAAGGAAGAAGAAAAGAGGAGAAAAATATAAGAAATTCATGAAAAAAAAATGTTGAGTGATTCCAGACTTTTCAATACTAATTAGATCATAAATACCTTATATGAACTCCAATTAAAGTGATTCAAGTTTTTTGGAATAATATAATACAATAATTTACAGTTTTATGTTGAACACTTTGACAAATTCGGGAGAATTCATAGCATTATAGTGCTCGAAAGTCAAAACCATGGCGCAACAAGGTGAATCCTATCATTTTGTCACTAATTTGGATATATATCTTTCATATTATCTCTGGTTAAGGTAATTTAAGTGGATATGGAAAGAAAAGAGAAAGAGCTACAACTTTGATGTTGACTACTTTTGCACATTCTGGAAAAATCGAAGCACTATGGCATTAAACTTGCTTATGGAGCTATCCATACCACAGTAGCACTTCAGGAGAAATTTGCGGCATTTACCATCGCAGCATGGATTTTAACAAAAATTTTAAAATATTTTGACTCCAAGTGAAGTCTAAAAGCCTGAGAACTAACCTAGAAGCAATTCTACTTCAGTTAGGACTCTCCAATCTATAATTTAGAGGGAAAACAAGTAACAAAACATCATCCAATCCTCCTATCATAAAATTCTCAATTATCTTATTCTCTTTTCTAGATTTTTTTATGGCCCTACAAGGTTAATTTTCTTTTTGTTGGTTGAGGGAGATTGAAACCTCAAAGATCTTTTATGTATTGTGAGATTTAGATTTGAGTTTATTAGATCAATTTTAATTGATTATTGATTATTCATTTGCTCTTCTTCTCCATGATTATTCAATTGATTGCTAGGAAGGCCTATTAGTATATTATTTATTTTAATTTATTCTGAATCATATATTGAACAAAAAATTATCATTATGATTTAAGAGGCAAATAGGGTTAATTGTATGACTATAAATTATTAAACCTATGGTGAATGATTAACTAAATTAAATATAGCCAATGTGTTTATGTTATTTTAGCTCTATCAGTTTTTCTAATTTTTCATGCAGTTAATAATTTAAACTTTACCGATATGTTAAAGATTACTTATTAATTAAGGTTAATTGAGGCGATCATCATCAATTACTAAATTTAAGAAGGAACAGGGATAGAATCCCAATGATAGATACTTAATTTTAGATTGATTATGTTGTCAATTATCAATGCAATGCTTTGATGGTGAATATCAACTGAAACTAACATCTTCATCATTAATCACTCCATTTTATTTTGTTATTTGCGATTAATTTCTTTTTACTTTGTTAATTTACTTTCAGCACTCGAATTTCGCTTTCTTATTCACAAAAGGTAATACCAGTATCTATGGGATTGACCTTTACTCCCTCTACTGTAGGTTAGTTTTGAGATAATGTATTAATTATATTTGGCGTACCCGCAAAAGCACCCACCAAGTAACATGTATAAATAAAAGTAAAAGTCACAAAAGATAATGGATGTAGTCCCTAGCAACAGTGCCAAAATGTGGTGGATATTGTCGCGAGTACACTAAATATAAAAAATATCTGATCTCAATTTTATCTATAGTAGTAAGAGTAATGTTCGATCCCATAGAGACTAATATTACTTTTTGTAAAATAGAATGAAGAAGGTTTGAGTGTTGTTAGTAAATTAACAAAGTAAAAAGAAAATGATTGCAAATAACAAAATAAGAGAGTGATTAATATGATGAAAGAGTTGGTTTTAGTTGATATCCACAATCAAGAAATTGTATTGATCATTGACAATATAATCAATTTTATATTGAGTATATATCATTAGGATGTTGTCACTGTTCTTCCTTAGGTTTAGTTAATTGACAACGATCACCTTAACACCTTAACTAACCTTAATTAACAAGCAACCTTAACCAATCGGTAAAATTCAATTTATTAATCATATGAAGAATTAGAAAAATTTATAGAGCTAAACAACATAGGCACATCAATTGTATTTAATCTAGTTAATTATTTACCATAGGTTAATAATTCATAATTATACAATTATTAATCATATTTGCCTCTCAAAGCACAGTGATAAAACTTTGTTTGATATATGATTCAACAATAGATTGAAACAAACAATATACTAGTAGGTCTTTTAGCAATCATATGAGCAATCATGGAGAATAAGAGTAAATGAATAATCAATACTCAATTAAATACTAATCTAAATCTCACAATGTATAAAAGATCTTTGAGATTTCAGTCTTCTTCAACTAACAAAAGAAAATTAGCCACATAGGGCCATAAGAAAATCTAAGAGAAGAGGAAGAGAAAGAATTCTTGAGGATTAGATGATAGGATGATAGGATCCTCTTTGCTGTTTGCTTTTCCTTTTATTTATAGATTAGAAAGTCCTAAATAAAGTAGAATTACTTCTAGATCAATTCTCAACCTATTGAGCTTCGTTTTGGGTCAAAATAAAAAAAGTTTACTACCAAATTTAACTTTTGCAATAGGGAGCGCTGCAACAGTACAGACATCATATTCAACAGCTTATGTAGCGCCATGACCCTAATTTGTAGGCACCGTAGGGCTATAATTTATCCAAAATCTTTAAAAGTAGTCAACACAAAATTTGTAAATCTGTGTCTTGACTTTCCATAAAATAATTTTAATTGGAGCCCATATGAAAGAGTTATGCCCTAATTAGTGATAAAATGTTAGGATTCACCTTGCTGCGCTATAATTTTGACTGTCAGGCACTATAGTGCTCTGATTTCTCTAAAATTTGTCAAAGTGGTAAATATGAAAGTTGTATATAATTGTCCCATATTTCCTTAGGCACTTAAGACATCTCAATTGGAGTTTGTATGTAGGAGATATGGCATGTTTAGTACAAAAAGGTCTAGACTCACTACAATTCAACAATTTTTTTAATTAGTTTCTTTTATTTTTCACCTCTTTTCTTGTTCCTTTGTTCTTACAACACAAAACATAAATCTAGGTTAATTTCTAATCATATTTTACTTAAATCAAACAAAAAGTAAGTTTAAATTTATTAAAATAATACTTAATTATGTACATATAACCCTACAAAAGTAAAAATATGTCAAATGGTAGGCAAGTTACAGGTCAAATGATGCCCATAAGCACCAAATTATGAAGTGGTTTGATAAAACTCCTCACTTTCACAAGAATGGAAGAGTTAGTTAGAGTCAGTTCCTTCAGAACAAATCCCAAATTTTAGCAAAATTGACAGAAATTTCTTGCAAAGCCAAATATATCATTAATTACAGGATATTCTCCAGTAACTAACTGCAAGAGAACAAAAAATAATAATAAGTTAATTTTTTCCTGAAATTATGCAGAATCAAATGATGATTACTATGGCATTAATTTAGAAGAAGATTAATTGATGATTAGTACACTTAAATTTGTTGGTAGAAAACTCCACAACTTGCAAAGAATCTTTCTCCGACATTATCACTAATAATCTGCAAGCTTTTCAGAGTGGTAAGCTTTTGGATGACTAAAGGTTATGCAAATACATCTTAGAGTAGTCACAGTAGTTATATCTTCTTATAGCATGTCACTATAGAAGATGTAAAGTATTTATGGGCACTAATGTGATTTCTATAGCAATAATAATAATAATAATTTTGTAGACCTATAAATAGTTAAATGTTATAAGGTGCAAGACACCAAAAAATTTAAGAGAGAGACAGAGAGAGTTTGAGAAAGAGAGACTCTGACATTGTCATCTTTGTAAGCTTCCTCCTTCTTATTATCTCTTTCTATAATTCAAATTTTATGTTTCAAATTTAATCAAATGTCTTCAATTCAAGATTATGCTTCAAATTTAAATTTTTGCATTCATATTGTGCATTTACATTATCTACATTTCCTTCACACATTCTTTATAAGGTAGTCTAGTTATGATTCTTACTTCTCTCCTTTTTCTCTCTCTTAGGGTTCTCTCCCTACTCTGATGTGTATATATATAATTCAGTTAGTTATTAAGATTATTAAGCTTTTAATAGTCAACTTTCCTGTATGAGTCATTCAGCATAGATCATGCGCGGCAACATGGCCCATACACATTTTTTTGAGGTAATATGAAGTCTTCATTCTTCTATAGCTTCTTTATAGGCAGCTTGACAAAATCACGATGCATAAAGATGAATTGTTGCTTCTCTTATCTCTTATGCCTACCCTTTCTCTTTATGTTATTGTCATGTATGACTCAGGTTACAGGTATCTGTTTTTAATTCATACCGATGTCATTCAATTGTGATATTATCATTGTCTTTTTTCTGCTAATAGTTACAAAGTGGTTCAACCAAATACATAGCTAATTATTAAAACTTGATAGATACCCTGATGCTATACAACCATAACAAAGCTAAGAACCCAAAACTTCTTATCTACCCAGGAAAATTCATGCCGTACTTGAATCTTGTGGTTGTTTAGTTCTCAAAATGATGGCTCTGGAATATGATATTGAGTAGCTTCCTGATTTAAGGTAGAATTGTATGAACTTTGCATATAATTGAAAATGCTCAATGGATTCACAACAAAGCAGTCCTATTGACTCATTTTTCTTCAAGATATAGTATAGAGGTAATCTCGCTAGTTCTCTTTCTATAGTAGTGCTCTGGTCTTGGATCTCCAAGTAATTTCCTATATATAGTTCTACATGGTACCAATAAGAGGCAAAACCCCTTCTGAGTTGTCTTGACAAGCCTGTTCTAAGAGCATATCTACCTGGACCCCCTGCTCTCGTTAAAATATACATGAAGACAGATTCCTGTGTGCTTTTGGCCACCAAAAGAAAGAACTCTAACGAGACTTGCTATAATGTCAGTGTTACATCACCTTTATATAATGTTAAGAAACTCCATTACCTCTTTAAAAATCAATGAATATAATAGAGTAAATATACAAAATGATCTCTAAAAAATATATCATATGAAATTAAGTTTTCGAAAATATCACTTTAAATAAGTTAATTTTTTTAATCAGTGTTCTTATAACCACTATAAGAAATTGGAGTTTCAGTGGCGACTATAAAAAGTCGCCACTGAAAAGAATTTTTAGTGGCGACTTAAAAGAGGTCGCCACTAAAAGTTAAAAATTTATCTAGTTAAACTTTCAGTGGCAACTAAAGGTCGCCACAGAAAGTACAAAAATCACTTTTTTATTTTTTTTTTCTCTCTTTTTACGTACATTTAACAAAACTAAATTTTACTTAAAATATATAAAATTTTAGTTATAAGATAAAAAAATATGTTAAATATTTACTAATAAAAAATTCAAAACTTTTTTAACTTGAGTTAATTTTTTATTAAATACTAAATTAATAAGGTAAAATTTTAAAAATCAAATTAATAATGTATTGAAAATTCAAAATAAATATTTAATTTAAGAAATTGATAAAGGAAAAAAAATTATTGTTTTGAAATAAATTAAAGACAAATTTTAAAAAAATCTAAATATATTTCTCCGAAACCCCTAAGCATATATCTCTTCATGTATGAAAATTGTACTTAAATAATTCTCACAATTATTGTACGTCTAAATAAAATCACCGAAAAGAGAAGCAGTTTTGGGGTTTAAATTAAACAATTTACAAAGTTATTGTACAATTAATAAAAGGATGATAAAATAATTAATTAAGTTTAATGATTTTAGACTTAAATTATTCTTTGTGATTGTGCCTTTTTTATTTTTGTTAGGAATTGACTTCGTAATTTTCTTTACATTTGAAGTTTTGAACCATAATATAATTAATTATTTTAAATAATCAAATATGATCGATGTTGACGACAACATGTGCCAAAAAATTATTAAGTTTATTAATGTTTTCTTTTAATCTCCTTTTTATTCCTATCCTTGAATCGTTTTATCTTTATTGAATTTTGTCTAATTTTATCTTTTTATTGTTAGAAAGTGTAATTGTTATTAATTTTTTCGTGTTAGATTACCACATGATTTTCCTCAAAATCAGAAGTTGAAATCAATTAAAAACTTATGTACAGTAATATGAAAAATAAACAAAATAATTATACTTCTGTCGCCAATTAAAATTAAATTGTTAGTAGAAATTAATAGTGCAAATTCATTTTTTTACTAGAAAAATAAATTGAGCCCCTAACAGAATGAAATGAGCATATTAGAATTTACCAAATAATTTTAATAAATAGATATATAATAAAGAAGTGATTTTATAATAATCTATAATCAATGTTTATGTACTTTACAAAATTGAAGAATTCGTACTTCAGTTGAAAGAAATAAACTATTAAGAAAATTTAGAAAAATAATTGTTCTACTTATTTAAATATAACTAATTATGCTTGAATTTATAATAATTTTATAAAGATATTTCATATCCTGATTTTCTTAAAATTAAATAAATAAATTGTAATAAAAAAATTACCACAAAAATAAATGTTTTATTGGTTTCAAATAATAATTGTAATATTTTTAATATAATATTAATATATAAAATTATATTAAAATTAATTCGAATTAGTGTTTCAACAACATTTAACAACAATATTTCTTTTGTGTCTATCTTTCTATCTTCTTAATTCTTTCAAAATATCTATATTTAAATATTACTCTATTTTCATGTGACTATTATTTTATCTCTATTTTCAAGTATTTCTCTGAAGTACCTTATTTTCTTTTTGTTTGATCTCAATTTCTTTTTTTATCATTTTTTTTAATTTCTTCTTTAAAATAAAAACAATAAAGGAAAGTAATATCATGCGTATGAAAGGAGAGAATAATAAATTAACAAAAATATTTTGACTTGTGAGAGAAAATATGAGTGATGAATAAGATATACTTGAATAACTTAGTGTTGAATATAATGTGATGCTACTTTTATCTATTTTCAAATTATCAATTTTTATTTTATTTTTTAAATTAATTTTTTTCTTTTCTATCGAAATAATTTGAAATAAAAGCATTTCTATCGAAATATCTTGTAATATAATAATTTTAATTAAAATTATCTAATTTATTAATAAATACTCTGTTTTGTTTCAATAACTTTGTTTTGTTTCGGTGACTTCAAAAATAAAAATATTTCAATCATTTCTATAGAAAAGAAAAGAAATTTAATTTCTAACTAATTTAAGGTAGCTCACTCCTATTTTATTATGTTAATTATCGCTACACTATGTCTTCATCAGTTGTTGTATTTTATAATATATATATATATATATATATATATATATAATTTTATTTTTTATAGCACAAAAATTTAAACCCACATTTATAAAAAATTCAAACTATTTATCACTTGATCGTAAAAGATATTTTTACCTTCATTAATTGAGACACCATTTAGAGATTATCTACACAAATTTGTATACAATTATTTACAAATGTGAACCCAAACTAACAATTTTGGTTTATAGATTTATATATTCAATTAATTTTACTTTGTCGATTTTTTTAAATTCACAATTTAAATAATTTTTAAATTAACTTTATTTTTTTGTTTTTTAAATTCTCGCAATTTATATTTCTTTCATTAAAAAATTCAAAAGAAATTTGAAAAACTTTATCCTTCAACCCATTTTTTTCATTTACTCATTGAAATAGAATTAAATTTTTTTTATAACATCATAAAATGCCTAAATAATAAAAAACTACCTACAAGTCAACATGAGAGAAACATTATATTAATTTACTAATAAAAGCAAATAAAAATACTAAAAATTCTTAAACTCATCTAAAAACAAACAGATTAAAAAATTAAAAAAAATCTTAAATTTATTTTAAAAAAGATATAATAAAAGAATTACTTAAATACACAAAACGAAGAGAAAGAGAGAAAATACTAACATGTTTTTTCAAACCCACCTCATTTTATAAATGAATTATCATTCTTTCTTAATTAAATTTTCCAACGGTAAAATAGCACATACACGCAAACTGGCTTAACGTCACTTCACTGCAGTGTTGAGCCTCTGAGCCTTTCATTTTCTTCCCCTTAAAAAATTCCCCTTGCCCGGTTGTTTTCCCTCTCCCATTTTCATTGTTTCCTTCTCATGTTTTCATTGTTTCCCTCTCAGCATCTCCCGCAAAAAATTTCCAGAATTTTTTCCCTGTACCTGTGCTAAAATCTCCAAGCTAGGGTTGAGCTTTCAATAACTCGAGCTCTCTGCAGCAAAGCTCTAGTCCCCGGTGTTCTTTCCCTTCGGTTGAAGCTGCTCCCGCGTGGCTGTGAGCTTCGTAAGGAGGTTAGTATTTTTATAGATTCTTAGCACCATTGTTGCTTCCTTTCATTTCACTGCCAGTATTGCAATACATTTTCCATTCTCTGTTCTTCAATATAAAATGCATCTATAGATCTATAATGTTTGTGTTATGTCTTTCTCTGATTTTGAGATATCCTCTGTTCTTCTATTTGAGTATGCATTCCATAACTTGTCATGTTAGGCAGACGTCCTTTGTCTTTAATTTGCTTAGATTGTATTTGATTAAGGTCTCCATCCTTAATCAAGTTGCCAGTAATGACAATAAGATTTGATGCTTGCCACTGTTTGACATGATGGTAGGGTTTCTACATTAACACCAACTTAACAGAGTAGGCACAGGAACAAAGGAAGAGAAAAGAGTAATGAAACCTTAAAAATTAACATGGAGACGCTTGAAAACATGGTTCTAAGGACTTGTTAAGTTTTCCATTTGGTACTTTGGGAAAGATAGATAGAATATGGAAAAATATGAACCTTAAGCTTAAAATATGAAGCTGTTTGACGCTTAAAAATTTACGTAGACGCTTAAAATATGGAAGCTAACATGGAAAGTCATTGAGAGAGAGAGGTTGGAAAAATATAAAGCTGAGGCCAATCTGAGTTAAAATATGGCGCAAAGATGCTGGATCAAGAAACGGAGGGAAAATGCAGAAAACGTATTTTACTAACAATGAATAAAACTCACATTACAAGTAGTACAGCTTCTTTATATATAAGAAGCTGATCGACTATTGCATACAAACCACGTGACATACAAACCATGGGACTCTTTACCACTTGATACACTAACCACACCATGCAAAAAGAACAGACACATGAAGACTCTAATATGGGGCAAGGTTGGGTGCACGTTTCAGCTTGCATTTCGTTGCTGCATTTGTGTTTTTAACCTACCAAAGTGCTGGTGTTTTTGTTTCAATTCTCATGTGCATGCATTATGATGTGTGGGGCTATTAGAGTTTTCATGTATTTGTTATATTTGCATGGTTACGATTAGTGTGTCACGTGGTTGAAATGTCACGTGAATAGTATGAAGTAGTTGCTCTGTGCTGCAATTTTTCCTCTGTTTCTTGTTATGGTATCAGAGCATATATTTCCTTAAAGTTTTCCCGAGAAACAAACAGATTTGTGAATGCAGCAAATACTTTAAATGGTTTGCCTTTTGAATGGTTGTTTAATTCAGGTTTGTGATGGCTTATTGGGTGCAAATACTTTAAATGGTTGTGCTGATTTTGTGAATGCAGCAATGAAATCTTTGGTTTTGATTACATGGACTGCTGAAATTTGTTGCTGCTTGGCCCTTCTTCTATGTGTTATGGTTCTGTTATAGCAAAAGCTTAATTGAGTTTGCTTATTATATGAGTGCAGTATTTATATATGAAATTACGTAGAAGCTTAATTTTTAAATTTCTCCTAATTTCATCTTTAAAAAAAGCGCTTTGAACTAAAGTTTGGGAATGCAGCAAGCATTTAGAAGTGTTAGATTGATTTATTAAGCAAGAATTTGGAAAGAGTATGGCTTGGTAGAGAAAAGAAAGGCTAGAAATTTTGAGATGAAATTACAAACATATAGAAAAATTAAAAAAATCAAATGGGATTGATTATTGAAATCACATTGATAAAACATCAGAAATAGTAACATAATTTATAGTTCAAAAGAGAATAAAGGTTCATGAACATAAATTAAGAATCTGATTGGCAAAGCCCTATTATTCTTACAACTTATAACATAAAAACAAATGTGAAAAGGATAATGGACATGTTTTATAGTTAAAAGGCACAATATATTTATTTTATTTAACTCTGATTAAAATTTAAATACATATTTTTAATTTTAAAGATGATTGATTATTGAAATCACAAATGGATAGATTACATGACAACAATTGACATACCTAACTATATTGTTGTCTTTCAATCAGTTAAATCTGAAAATCTGAAAGGAAAAAAGAAAATCACGAGGTTCTCCTGGTAAAGGAAAATTTCATGCTTTTTCACCACTGCTAGTTTGAGTTGTGTAGAGAACAAAGGGTGTTTCTCTGAAAACATAGACGTTTTTGAGAGTTTGAGTTTTTGTACTTCTATATTTATGTTTTGATTAATAAAATAAGTATTTTTCTTTGTTTAATAAAATAAAATTTTCAAGATAAAGACACGAATTCAATGGTGAATAAACTAAAACTTTTGAAAAGTCAAATTTTCCTTACCTATACTGAATACAAATTTTTTAGGTTTAAATGTTTATACAAGTTAGAATAAATTGTTATTTTAATCTTTAAAGCTATATATTTTTTTTTAATTTAATATATTTGCCTCACTGGAAAACTAAGAATTTATTTAAATGACCTCGTCACTTAAACCTCGTAAGCTTTTAATTATAATAGATAAATATATTTATTAAATATCTATTAAAAAAGGTTAATGGTTGTACTTTTTGAAGACTAAATAATCTTTAAATGATTAAAATAAAAAAACTACAAAAAGATATATTTATATATTTTAAAAATCAAATCAATTACTTATTACTCACCCCATTCAAAGGAGTAAAACAATATGGAGTTCACAAAGTTATATGCCCATACTTAGTACTCACCCCATTCAAAGGGGACTTAATTATATATGTATATGATCCTTTTGAAATAGTTGCCTTGGAGAAGTGGGGAAAGAGAGGTGGAAGAGCTTAGCACACCTATAAAGTTGAGTAGGAGTGGCCTTCGGAATGATATCATTCTACTTCTTTGAATTGCTTTTTTTCCTTAGTTATTTTATCAACACAATCTCATTTCTCATACATTTGGCAACATTGTCCAATTGCTTGAATATTATGGCCAAATTTCTCATTTCTCATACACTTTATTTTGGCCAAATTTTTCTTGAATATTATTTTCCAATTGCTTACTTTGACTCAAACCTGTAGGCAGTATAATGGACAAGAATTGGATGAAGGTTCTGAATAGAGCAGATCCAATATACATAAAAGGGATTGATAATTTTCTTGAGTGGGCATATAGTCAACCAAGGGCAGGTACCAGAATTAGGTGCCCATGTAAAAAATGCAGAAACACAGTATTCAAGGTTAGGCATGAAGTACGATATGATCAGTTGAAAAATGGATTTTGGCAGTCTTACAAAGTTTGGGATCTTCATGGAGAAGTTGTAGGGACAACTTCTTTTCCCATACATGAAGATAATAGTCAGTTAGAAGACAATGGTGAGGAGGATGACATAACTGGGATGATACATGATGCATATGAAGTTATGAACACAGATAATATGAATACTAATGTAGAGAACAGTGAAGATCCAAACTTGCATGCAAAGAAGTTTTACCAATTATTAAAAGATGCCGAAACAAATTTATATCCAAGTTGTTCCAAGATGACGAAGTTATCATTTATCATTAAGCTCCTTAATTTGAAGTGCCTTAATCATTGGAGCAATAAGTCCGTAGACATGTTGTTGGACTTATTTAAAGAAGTAATTCCAAAGGGAGCTCAAGTACCTAATTCCTACTACGAAGCTAAAAAAGTTGTTCAAGACCTTGGGTTAGACTATACAAAAATAGATGCATGTAAGAATGACTGCATTTTATATAGGAAAGAACATGCCAATGCACAATCATGCCCTAAGTGCAAGTTGTCTAGATGGAAATCAAATAGGCAGAAATGCAAAAAAGAAGCACATAAAGTTTAATGATATTTTCCAATAAAGCCTATGTTGCAAAGACTATTTATGGCAAGGCACACTGCTAAAGATATGAGGTGGCATAAGGAGAAACATGTTGAAGATGGTAAGTTAAGGCACCCAGCTGACTCCATTGCTTGGAAATCCTTCGATGAGAATTATCCTACTTTCTCAATTATCCTAGAAATATTAGGATGGGCTTAGCAAGTGATGGTTTCCAACCATATGGAAACATGAGTTCCAACCATAGTATCTGGCTAGTTGTTCTTGTACTGTATAACTTGCCTCCTTGGAAATGCATGAAACAACCATACTTCATGATGACACTTCTTATTCCTGGTCCTAAGTCTCTGGGTGATGATATAGATGTCTATTTAGAACCAATGATTGAAGAGTTAAAAGAATTATGGGAGGTAGGGGCAGAGATATACGATGCTCATTCACAATCAAACTTTAGTATGCGGGCTGTTATCATGTGGACAATAAATGATTTTCCTGCATATGGAAATCTTTCTGGGTGGTCAACCAAAGGGAAGTTGGCATGTCCTTGTTGCCACAAATATACCCATTCTATATCTTTGAGAAGTAAATTATGTTACATGGGCCATCGTCGTTTCTTGTCAGCCAATCATCCATGGCGTTGGAATAGAAGGGTATTTGATGGTAAAATAAAAAACAATGTAGCACCTACATATTTGACTGGTGAGGAAGCGCTTGAACAACTAGAATCTTTACCGAATGTGTCATTTGGAAAGGGTCAAAAGCGAACACGTGACCAAACTGGTGTTGCATATAATTAGAAGAAGAAGAGCATTTTCTTCCAGTTGCCTTATTGGAAATCACTTTTGTTGCGGCATAATCTTGATGTCATGCACATTGAAAGAAACATTTTAGACAACATTGTGTATACAGTGATGGATATAGCTGGGAAGACAAAAGACACAATTAAGAGTCGGTATGATTTGGTTGACTTAGGAATTAGGCCAGATTTGCATCCAATTGATGATGGGAATAATATTTTGCTACCGACAGCATGTTATATGCTATCGCCACAAGAGAAGTTAAAAGTTTATAACTTTTTGGCTCAATTAAAGGTTCCTGATGCATTCTCGTAAAATATTTCAAGGTGTGTCAATGTGGCAGAAAAGAAGCTTTTTGGGCTAAAGTGTCATGACCATCACATACTATTGCAAGAATTATTTCCAGTTGCAATTCGTGGAGTGTTACCTAAGGAAGTGAGTGATCCTATAATAGAGTTGGCACATTTTTTCAAGATCTTGTGCTCAAAATGTTTAACCACAGAAGACTTAGATTCCATTGAAAATCAAATTGACATCACCTTGTGTAAATTGAAAACTATATTCCCTCCAGCATTCTTTGATATTATGGTTCATCTACCAATCCACTTAGCAAGAGAGGCAAAGATTGCTGGGCCTATTCAATATCGATGGATGTATCCAATTGAGAGGTAAAATTATCATATTTATACTTAATCTATTGAATTCTATTTGTTATTAAAAACTGATGCATTAAGAATAATTTTCATTTTTAGGTATCTACGTACACTAAAATCTTATGTCCGCAATAAGGCCCATCCTGAAGGTTCTATCGCCGAAGGCTATTTAGCATAAGAGAGCTTGACATTCTGCTCAAAATATTTGAGCAATGTCCCCACAAGGCTTAATAGAGCACCGAGGAATGACGATGGAAACATATCAGCTTGTGGGATGTCATTTTTTGATAAAGGTGGGCAACCAAAAGGTGCTGCCAAATCTTGTGTTCTATCTAATGACGAGTTTGATCAAGCCCATCTATATGTTCTACAAAATTGTGAAAATTTTTGGCCCTTCATAGAGTAAGTATATGATAGTTTGCTAGCAATTAAATATTTATTAACTAAACTCACATCAATGGATTGTCATAATTTTGTAAAGACCATAAAAAGGAGCTTGAGACACAGATGTCAAATGTAGATTCAAGACACATAATAGAATTCCCTCAATGGTTTAATCACCAAGTAAGTGTCTACCAATTACGATTAAAGCAAATTATATTATAAGTTATGTCATAACTTATTAATGGTGTTTATTTGATAATAGGTTATGAAATCAGGATCACAATGGCAAGGAAACGATGAGTTAATTAGCTTAGCCCTTGGTCCTGAAAGAGTGGTATATAGATATTCAACAATTCTAATTAATGGATATAGATTTCATACAAGAGAACGCGAATCTCAAAGAAAAACTCAAAATAGCGGAGTTCTTGTGAGGGGAGATGATTTAGATGCTGACAAAAAATACTATGGTGTTATCAAAGACATCTATGAGTTGCGTTACGTGGGGGATAGAAAAATATATTTATTTAAATGTCATTGGTCGGATGTTGCTCGTTTGGGAAGAGGATATAAAATTGATAGATATGGATACACAAGCATCAATACTCATTGTTCATTGAATACGAATGAACCATTTGTCTTGGCATCACAAGCAGAACAAGTATTCTACTTAGATGATATCGTAAATAAAGATTGGTTTGTTGTTGTCAAAACACAGCCTCGGGACCTTTTCAACATGCCACATGAGGACAGTGAGGGTGAATTATTATTTGTTGAAGATGCTTACCAACAAGAGGAGGTTGAACATACTTCGTTCTTTAATAGTGAGACTCAAAACGACATTAATGTTGTGTTGTGTAGGGATGACATTCAAACTCAATGTGTTAACCATCAGGGTAAGGAGAAAAGTGTTATGGAGGTTGATTTCATCAATGACGATGAAGAAGATGAGACCATGAACGAAGAAAGTGAAGAAGGAGATTTTTTATCTGAAGATTCTACGTGAAATGCCGGAGTATAAATAATTAGTCAGTGTAATGTAATTTAATGTTCATATAATGCTTGATATAATTTAATGATCTGCAATTCATTGTTTTTTTATAACTAAATTATGCATGTATTTATTAAAGCATTTATCGTATGACAAGGTGAATTGACATCATCTTATTATTTGCAACAGGTAAGTTGGAAGATGGCAGGAAGAGGAAGAGGTGGATGTGGATCTAGAGGTGCTGCACAGGGTAGCCGTAGTGAAGCAATTTCACAGCAATGTATACAATCAGTTGAAAATAATGAAGAGACCCAAGCACAGCCCACTACACCTACTTCTCAGCTTCAAATTAGTAGTGCAGGTATGTAAATAAATAATTTATATGAGCTTAGTTAAGATTTACTGCCATTTGACTAATGCATTGGCATCATATTCTTGGTAGCTTCCTGTAATGCATCAAAGAATGTAAGGGGAACGTATAAATGTCTTACGGTGGACACAAAAATAAAGAGTGGAAAAATAAAAGTTGTCATTGCAGATGATATTCTCCGAGCTGTGGGAGAAGGATCAAGGGATTTCGTAAATTACATTGGATATGTGACATGATACATTACTCCTGTAACAGTAAGAGAATGGGAAGAAATCTGGGAAGAATGTGGTTCACAGATCCTGCTGAAAGTTAAGGTAATGAGACATTATTGTTTAACACACTTATTATATTTAAGTAATGTTTGAATTTTTAACATAAATATTTATTATTGTTGAAGGAAAAATTTGACGTTGGTGCAAATCCAAAGTTGCGATTTGATGCCTTTGTTAATGCCACTGCACAAAGGTTGTACAGAAATTGGAGGAGTTGCTTGCACAAAATATATAAGCAATACATCACTGATGAGGAAAGACTAGCGAATCCACCCACCGAACTTAATGATGATGATTGGAGACATTTGGTGACATATTTTGGTTCTGAGAATTTTAAGGTATTATGTAATAATATGTATAAATAGTATTTTTCATATAAATTATGTAACGTTACTAATTATGAAGTAAATTACAGGATAAAAGTTTAAAAAATGCGCGGAATAGATCAAAGCAAACAACAAAACATGCATGTGGTTCTAGGTCATTTGCCGAAGTTGAAGAATTAACAGTCTGATTTTACAAGTAGCTATTGTTATATATAAACTTGTGTGCATTGTTTCTTTAAAATTGAAATGTTTTATTGTAGAGAAATCCTGAAACGGGCGAGAAGGCATCACTTGACCGGATTTGGGAGCTACAACATAGCCGCAAGGGTAAAGATGGGGAGGTTATATGGTCTGATGCAAAATCTCAAGAAGTTCATGTATACTTTAATTTTATTAACTTTTTACAAATTAAGATTTATATAATTGATTTTACTCTAAATCTCACTCTAAATTTTTGCTCTTTCAATATGTAGGGCCAACTACAAGAGATTCTGGCTAAGCAATCACAAGAAGACAATCTCAGTCTACGCAACAACGAGATCTTAACCCAAGTTCTAGGTCAGAGGACAGGGTATGTTCGTGGCAAAGGATATGGAATTAGACTTCCCTCTAAGAGACCGACTGATCAAATGACTTCCGAACACCTTCAGGAGCAAAAGAAGAAAATACGTGAAGAGGTAACTATAGAATTATGTGAAGAGATGAAGCTACGAGAAGAAGCAATACGGGAAGAGGCAAGATTACGAGAAGAGAGAATGAAAGCAACATTGCAAGCGACTTTGCATGCACAATTGCAAGCACAATTAGAGGAAAGACTACAGTCATAGATGAATTCTCTAATCACATCTCTTCAACAGGTATTTTCCTTGCTCAAGTTGAGAATATATATGGATCTAGTGCTTAAGCTTAAGATTTTGATCTTGGCATTGCTATTAAATTATTTCATTGCTTGGATTTTGTTTTTTACATTATTACAACTTAATAAATATTCTCTTCTTGCTATGAGCATGCAGGTTAAGCTAAGGTTAGAGAAGAAGATGTGAGAGATAGAATAATTAGTGGTGGACAAGTAATTGGTTTCGTTATAGCCATCAACAATGATAGTTTCTCTTTTGTTAGTGTAGAGTTGGCTTAGGAAATTGCTCATTTACTATCAATATGTTCTTTGTGCTGCTAAGGCTTGTGTAGCCAGCGCCTTTGACAAGTAGTTGGTTTCGTTATAGCCATCAACAATGATTCTGTTTACTTTTTCTGCATCAATGATATTTCTTGGCTATAGTGAATTTGATTTTGGGATTGCACTTTTTCTGTTGTTTTCTTTGCAATAGTTCTCTTAAACTCTCTATTATATCCAGTTTGACAGGGATATATATTTTTGAATTATTATGTGTTTTGTGATGCAAACTGGATTAAGTGAATATGTTATGTATATTATAGGCTCCTTATTTTGATAATATGAAACTTGTAGTTTGGGTTCACTGAGTAGAAGTGCTTGCCTATTTCTGATTCTATTTACTTTTTCTACATCAATGATATTTTTGGGCTATAGTGAATTTGATCTTGGGATTGCGCTTTTTCTGTTGTTTTCTTTGCAATAGTTCTCTTAAACTCCCTATTATATCCAGTTTGACAGGGATACATATTTTTGAATTATTATCTGTTTTGTTATGCAAAATGGATTAAGTGAATCTGTTATGTACATTGTAGGCTCCTTATTTTGATAATATGAAACTTGTAGTTTGGGTTCACCGAGTAGAAGTGCTTGCCTATTTCTGATTCTATTTACTTTTTCTGCATCAATGATATTTCTGGGCTATAGTGAATTTGATCTTGGGATTGCGCTTTTTCTGTTGTTTTCTTTGCAATAGTTCTCTTAAACTCCCTAATATATCCAGTTTGACAGGGATACATATTTTTGAATTATTATGTGTTTTGTTATGCAAACTGGATTAAGTGAATCTGTTATGTACATTGTAGGCTTTTTATTTTGATAATATGAAACTTGAAGTTTGGGTTCATTGAGTAGAAGTACTCACCTATTTCTGATTATATTTAGTTTTTTTGCATCAATGATATTTCTGGGCTATAGTGAATTTGATCTTGGGATTGTGCTTTTTCTGTTGTTTGCTTTGCAATAGTTCTCTTAAACTCCCTATTATATCCAGTTTGATAGGGATATATATTTTTGAATTATTATCTGTTTTGTGATGCAAATTAAATTAAGTGAATCTGTTATGTACATTGTAGGCTCCTTATTTTGATAATATGATACTTGAAATTTGGTTCACTAAGTAGAAGTACTTGCCTATTTCTGATTTTGTTTACTTTTTCTGTATCAATGATATTTCTTGGCTATAGTGAATTTGATCTTGGGATTGCACTTTTTCTGTTGTTTGTTTTGCAATAGTTCTCTTAATGTTGGCCAATTTAACTTATTTCCTATTTAATAGTGTCTTCCAATTCAGTTTTTAAAAGATATGATGGTACAATCATGTATTTATAATTATAATATTATTGACTATTGCATAATGTTATTTTTTAATTGTGTTTGGCTATAGAAAGTTTCTTACATGATATTGTTTTGTTTGTATTAATTTTTAAGTTATATTAATTTGTTATATTTGATTAAACAGGGACAACTTCCAATAACTGTTTCGAGGAGTGCTTCTCCAACTATTGTAGCTAATACTACCAGAACTGCAGCACCAACATCGCCAAATGAAGCACCGAGTTGAATGTTTTTGTTAATATTTAGCTGTGTATTACTTTCTTTTGACTTGACATGATTTTTTTTGAACATGGAATTGACATGATATTAGTGTATAATATTTACTATATTTGATATATGTTAACATTATAATTTTATTATAAATTTTGTTTATCTTAATTTTTATTAAAATTTTAATTATTATAATTAAAATGATAAATTTATTAATAAAAAAAATTGCACTAAATCTATGGTGGTGACCTAAAGAGGTTGCCACTGAATCATATATGAAAAAAATTTGAATATTGAGACTTTTGGTATTGATTTATTATTGCCATGAAAAATAATCTTTAGTGGCGATTTTATTTGGTTGCCACTAAGATTTAAAAGTTGAAAAATAAATAATAAAATATTTAGTGGCGACTTATATTCGCTACAAAAAATATTAAAGCATTTAGTGGCGACTTAAAGTCGTCACCAAAACCTTTCGTGGTGACCTTAAGTCGCCACAAAAACCTTTAGTGGTGAATTTAAGTCGCCACCCAAACCTTTAGTGGCGACTATAAGTCGCCACTAAAACTTTTACCAAAACCTTTGGTGGCAACTTTAAGTCGCCACAAAAACCTTTAGTGGCAAACTTATGTCGCCACTAAAGGTTATTTTTAGTGGCGACTATATAAAGTCGCCACTAAAAATATCTTCTCTTTTGTGGCGACTAAGCACTTATGGCAGCGATATTTGTTGGATTCTGTGGCGACTCATGGAGTCGCCACTGAAAACTTTCAGCAACGGAAGTATCTGCAACGACTTGGCAGCGACAAAAAGTCGCCACTGAAATCCAAACATGGCTTGTGAAAAAGATGGATTTCCCAATATTAGATGAATTTTGGGAAACAAGTAGACTAATGTGCATGCTTAAAGAAAAACATTGATGAGACATGTTTGGATTATTTGAAAGTTACCCTAATTTCTAATTGGGGCAATTTGGAAACATTGAAATTGAGTCTGCTAATATTGAATGAACTCAAGGAAAATATTGAAATGAATGAGATGCTAAGGTTTTAAAGACAAAAATTTCCCTAGTTAAGACAAGGTGTTCCTTTTGATAAACATTGACTTAATATGATTAAGAGATTCTAACTAAGTCAAAATTATGCCTTAGTCTCAATTTCAATTTTCATCTTAAATACATTTTCCTTAGGAGATTTGCCCCAATTCATATCTTAAGCAAGTTATACCTTGATAAGAACTTTCAAAGCTTGTAAGATAGTTATGTTAAGCAGGTTCGAAGGAAAAGAATGTAAGACTCAAAGCACTATGCCCCCATTAACAAGGTTTGAATGGGTGAAATTTGTGGCCTTGGAATGACAGGATGTGAAACCCAAATATTAATATTGGGTCACAATAAGAATTTTCTTTTTGACTTAATAGTAGTCTTCAAAACTAGTCAACAATGACGTTTCATTGGCACTCCTTTTTGGCTATTCTTCTTGTAGCATTATGCATTTTAATAAAATGAAGATGGATTTTTACCCCCTCTTTTTTATGCTTAATCTTTCTTTTAATTGTTTTACTGCTTTTGATTGCATTTTTGTTTGAAAGAGACCTTTGATGTCAAAAAAATTTTGTACTTTCTTGTCATTATTTTATGAGTTAGATTCATTTTGGTATGAAAAGAATATGAAAACTCAACGTGGCTAGCAATGGTTAAGCAATGTTAGGGTATATAAAAGAATTTAATCCTTTTTTAATATTTAAACCTTTGGTATAGGAACCCACTAGAGAACTTCATGCCCCTGGTTTCATTGATTATATGAGATAGAAACAAACCTGCTTCTAGCTCAAACATGATGACTATGGATAAAAACTCCTTCGTGTTTATGACAAAGAATGCTTTATATCATCCCAACTCACTTGTAAGACACATTTTTGAAAAGATAGATATTACTTTTATATTATCTTCATATTTATCCCTATTTATATCCACTGAAGGCTTCAAAAGAAACATTGCATGAGTTCAAGAAAAATTTGAGATGAATAAAATTGGCATCATGACGGCCAATGGTTAGTACAGTTTACCAAACAACCAATGGATGTAATAACTCAATAGTAATCTATATCCTAGGTTTAGGCTTTACTGGCCAACTCAAAGGATGTTGGGATGAACATCTCATTGAAGAAGAAAGACAACAAATCTATAATTAATTTAAAATTGATTCTCAAGGGTTATTAATTCTTAATGAAAAAGGAAAAGCCATCCCTGATTTAATTAATACCCTAATTTTTATAATCACTAAACATTTCATAGGAGATCCCAACCTACAGAAAGACATATAAGCTAAATTACTTTCAAATCTTAAGTATAGAATATTATCTGACTTTATATGGTATAAAAATACTTTCTTTAGTCACATGTATGTTAGGAATGATAGCAATCAACCTTCTTGGAATAAAAAATTCCTTGCAGGACTCCTTAGATCCTTTGGAAATAAACTTAAAGAGAAAATTTAAAACAAATATGATGACTAAATCCCATATGAATGGCTTACTTATGGATAATTAGTAAGTTATGTCAATAAGGCAGCCCTCAAAATATGTCAAGATGAAAAAAAATCCAAAGATAACTTTTTAAAGAAAGGTCTATTAATAGGAAAGAATTAGGACCTTTCTTCAAACAACTTGGCTTTAAGTGTCCAAAAACATACAAGCCAAAACATAGACAAAGAGCTAAGCAAGCAAAGCCTAACAAATAAATTCACAAAGACCACCAAAATCCAAATAGGAAGAAATACCATAGGAAAAAACCTAGGTATATACCTGCACCAAACCAAGATATAAGACCAGTGTGCTATAGATGTAACAAACCAAGTCACATAGCAAGACACTTCAAGATAAAAAGAAAAATAAATAAAAAATTAAAAATATTTATATCAATGAAGATACCTTAAATGAAATCAACAATTTATTGGAAAAATAAGTATCTTCTAGTTTAGAAGAATTTCTAGCAAATTCTGATCAATAAAACAAACAACTACAAAATAATGACATATCTTCTTCAACATAAGAAAGTTTATCAAAAAATGAGGTAAAAGTTCTTAGAAAAAAACAAGATCTCTTTTTAAAAGTTATTCGTTCCCTTCCTAATAATGAGTAAAAAGAAATATATCTCACAAAATTTAAGCAAACTATTGATAAACCACAAAAATCTCATAAACAAACACCAATAAACAATTATAATCTTAAAGATGTTTTAGTAAGATTTAATTCAGAAGCCAAACCTGTTACTTTACAGTCTAAAGTTAATATACTCAAAATAAAAATAAGACAATTAAAATAAAAACAAAAAATACATGCAATAATTCTTTCAAATCTTCAAAAAACGTTAAGAAAGAAGCCCAAAACAAACAAATAATAACTTCTTAGCAGTAATCTCACGATTATCTTTTCAAAAGTTTTATATTCAAAATAAAAAAGATTTACTCAATATTTTATATTTGGCTAAACTTTTTTCAAAATTTGATATGAAATCAGACTTTTGTCAAATTGAATTGAAACTAAAGATAGTTACAAAATAGCATTTACAGTTGTATTTGGACATTATGAATGGAATGTAATGCCTTTTAACCTAAAAATATGTATCTTTAGAATTTCAAAAAATTATGAATGTATATATGACCCTTCCATCAAATTCATACTAATTGAAACTAAAGATAGCTACAAAATAGCATTTACAATTCCATTTGGACAGTATGAATGGAATGTAATGCCTTTTGACCTAAAAATATGTATCTTTAGAATTTCAAAAAATTATGAATGATATAACGACCCTTTCATCAAATTCATACTTATTTGCATTGATGATGTCTTAGTTTTCTTTGAAAACATTGATCAACACTTCAAACATCTTAATATCTTCTTAGATATTATAAAAAGAAATGATCTTGTTGTTTATGCACCAAGGATGTCTCTTTTTCAAACAAAAGTAAGGTTTTTTCAACATTACATCCAACAAAGAACAATTGCTCCAATTAAAAGAGCCAATCAATTCTCTAATAAATTTTCAAATCAAATTATTGATAAAAATCAATTACAACAATTTTTGGGATGTCTCAATTATGTTTTTGATTTCATTCCAAATTTCTCAAATATTCATAAATCTCTTCATGAGTGGCTTAAAAAAAATACAACTTCATAGACCAATGTTCACATAAATGTAGTTAGACAAATCAAATCTTAAGTATAAAAAATCTTCCATGTCTGAGTTTACCAGAAATGTCTACCTTCAAAATAGTTGAAGAAGATGCCTCTGATTTAGGTTATGCTAGTATCTTCAAATAATCAAAAAATAATGTTGAGCATATCATTACATTTGCATCAAAGCATTGAAATAGTACCTAACAAAACTATTCTACAATCAAAAATGAAATTTTAGCAATTTTTTTATGCATCAACAAATTTCAAAGTAATGTTCTAAAGCAAGAATTTCTTGTTAGAGTATATTGCAAATCTTCAAAAGATGTTTTGTAAAAAGATGTCAAAAACCTTGCATCTAAACAAATTTTTGCAAGATGGCATGCAATGTTAAGTGCATTTGCTTTTGAAATTGAGCATATCAAAGGTTTTTCAAATTGCATTCCTGATTTGCTTAAAAGTGATTTTTTACCGGAACATGCAAAAAAACTAGAGAGTAAACTTCTAGACGTAGAGTCTATAAGCGACCTTACCAAATCATATTCCAAAAACAAAAGGAAGTAGGTTACATCCTCTTTTTCTAAAGAACCCCTCCTCTGACTTTAGCCCATAAGTCTTGGGAAGATATAGTTAAAAAAATGATAAAGCCATTAATTTCCTTCTCAGCCAACAAAAACTTCTTCAAGCAATTGAACAATCAACAAAGCATGTAACCAAATGTGGTTCAACCTCAAACCCAGTCATTCGCATTAAATAGAAGGTCATTATGACCGAACCCAAATCCCAGTCTTCAAAATCATTCATTCCAACTGAATCAAAGACAATCAATAAAATTGATCCTAAGCCCATTAAATAATTACCAAATATTTTAAAAAAATAAATCTCCAAAATATTGTTTAAATTGAACATGAATTTATCAGTGAAAAGCCAACAATTGTACCTCTCAAAATTTTCCCAAAAGGGGGGCATTACTTTCCACTTTCCTTGGAAAAAGATCAAAAGTTTTATGACCTAATTATGATTAACTTAGGATTAGTAGAAATCAAACACTACCAAGATCTCAAAGAGTCAAGTATAAATACTCATTCAACTTTCAAAATTTTGAAAGTACTTACAATTTCAACATGGGGATAAAACCCCAACCAAATCAAAATATTTTAAAAAAATTATTTTTCATTAGGATATGTATACTAGGATTATCAGGAAGCTTGATATTATACCCTTTATTTTCAAAAAAAATAATTATTATTTTTCATTAGGATATATATACTAGGATTATTAGGAAGCTTGATATTATACCCTTTATTTTCAAAAAAAAATTATCAGCATTATTGGCTAATCTTTATCTTGGGAGAAGCCAAGTATAAACTCTCATAATGGCTTTTCCTGTGGTGGGAGATTTATGGAGGAATCCTCCTAGAAATGTCAAAGAATGATGGGACATCTTTAAATTATATTTAAAAAACATGATCTATGGAGATTATCCTATGCTTCTTCAATTCTTTTCAAAAATTAAATTACCATGGATTTTTTCTTAGAAGTATTAGTTTTCCAAAGAAAACCCTCATGCAAAACTTTCAGCTTTGTGGTTGATACTGTCGCAGGTAAAGCATAATGGCTATTGATGAAAATCTAGAGCTATAAGCTCCTTCAAAGTAGATTCCAAGCCATGACTACTTCCTCATCCTCATGATCAATGTCCTCTTCGATTTCTCTTATATCCTTGTATACAAATTTTCTAATATTTGGATTGTACTGCAAATCTTGAGAGTTGGCAAATCGAGTAATGATGTATGCATAATTAAGCATGATTTTAATACCTTTAAACATTTTTTTATTTAAGTAAAATATGTTTAGGAATTATCTTATTTTTGTGTTGTAGGAGCAAAGGAAGAAGAAAATAGGAGAAAAAGATAAGAAATTCATCAAAAAAAAATGTTAAATTGTAGTGATTTCAGACCTTACGGTAATAATCAGATCATAAATCCCTCATATGAACTCCAATTAAAGTAATTCAAGTTCCTAAGAAAACCTAAGACAATAATATACAACATTTATGTTGAGTACTTTGGCAAATTTAAGAGAATTCAGAGAGTTACAGTGCCCAAAATTTAGAACTGCAGTGGAGAAAGGTGTATCCTAACCTTTCATCACTAATTGTAATATATATCTCTCATATTAGCTCTAATTAAGGTGATTACAGGGCTATGGGAAGCCAAGAGAAATAGCTACAATTTTGATGTTGACCACTTTCGCAAATTCTAAAAAAATCAAAGTGTCACAAGGCCCTTAACTCAGCGTCGTGGCATTACATAACCTAGTGATGGAGCTATCTATACCACCACAGTGCTTGCCATCACAACAAGGATTTTAACGTGATTTTTAAGGATTTTTTATTCCAAGTGCAGCCCAAAAGCCCGAGAACTGACCTAGAAGCAATCCTACTTCATTTAAAACTCTCAAATCTATAAATAAAAAGGAAAGCAAGCAGGAAAACATCATTCAATCCTCCAATCATCAAATTCTCAATTATCTTTTTCTCTTTTCCAGATTTTCTTATGGCCTTACACGGCTAATTTTATTTTTATCGATTGAGGGAGGTTGAAACCTCAAGGATATTTTATGCATTGTGAGATTTGAATTTGAGTTTATTAAATCTATTTTAATTGAGTATTGTTTGTTCATATGCTTTACTTCTCTATGATTATTAATATGATTGCTAAGAAGGCTTACTAGTATATTATTTATTTTAATCTATTGCTGAATCATATATTGAACAAAATTTTCATCATTATGATTTAAGAGGAAAATATGGTTAACAATTATATGATTATGAATTATTAAACATATCGTGAATGATTGACTAAATTAAATATAGACGATGTGTTTATGTTATTTTAGCTATATCAGTTTCTCTAATTTTTCATGCAGTTAATAAGTTAAACTTTACTGATGTACTAAAGATTACTTATTAATTAAGGTTAATTGAGGTGATCGTTATCAATTACTAAACTTAAGGATGAACATTGATAGAATCCTAATAATAGATACTCAATTTAAAATTGATTATGTTGTCAATGATAAATGTGATTCCTTTATGGTGGATATCAACCGAAACCAACGCTTTCATAATTAATCACTCCATTTTATTTTGTTATTTGTGCTTAATCTCTTTTTACTTTGTTAATTTACTTTCAACACTTGATCCCCTTTTCTTATTAACAAAAGGTAATACTAGTCTTTATGGGATCAATCATTACTCCCAATACTACAATTTAGTTTTGAAGTAAGGTATTAATTATATTTGGTGTACTCACGACATTACCCATCAAATTTTGGCGTTGTTGATAAGGACTACGTCCATTATCTTTTGTGAAAATTTACTTTGATTTATGCATGTGACTCATTCTGCTAATTCTCAAAATCTACAATATAATCCAAATATTAAAAAATATGTATACAAGCACAAAAGAGAAATCCAAGAGGGCACTGATCAAGAGAAGGAGGAAGTAATCATGGCCAGGCATCCCACTTTGAAAGATCTTGCAGCTCCAGATTTGCACCAATAGCCTTTATGCATTACTTTTCCTAATCTTGATGAGAATGTCAATTTTGAATTAAAATATAGATTGATTCATCTTGTCACGGCCCCAAATGATGGAACACATGATCGGCACGGCATAAGGGTTTCCCCCTAGCCGCAAGCCTAACGCATAGCACATACAAACCTCCAGCACACAATCCAGAGTACATAATAAATATAACTGGCCACATATGCCACATCCAGTATAAGAAAATACTGTATATATATATATATATCTCATGAATCCAACATTTGTGATTCAACTTGGCCCATGGCCACATAATACAACATCATTGTAAAACATAAAATCGTTTTCCAAACAACACATCAAAATACGCACGAAGCGAGGATCTTGCCTGTAAATTCATGGAGGTACTCTAGACATAAACTAAACTAGACAATCGTTACAAAAATAGCCTTGCCCAAACTTAGGCTCACCAACGCTATATTCAGCCTCCTACGAAGCTGTAGCTGGATCAAAGTCTCTTTGACTATCTGTGGGGAGGAAACAGAAGAGGGGTGAGACCACATCTCAGTGAATGGATAAATCATACTATAACTGAAACAGGGCAAACCAAGCACAAGTGTTTCGCAATGAGTTTAATAATTGAAATCCAAGTGTAAAGATAATAATAGAAACATTAAGCATTCAACCATAATTTATTGAAAGAAAAGCTAAACAGTTCAAATGTATATTCAAAAGATAAATCTGGATTTAAATCAGTAACCGTAAAGCAAATCAATTATGCATGGTAAGTAATAAATGAAGTTATTTATGCAATAACAATGATGAATGAGCTTGTTTAGAAATATTTAATCTTTAAGAAAAATGCATCAGTTTATTGGAGTTCTTTTCTGACAGATCATCATCTTCCCCAAGCACATAACAAGGGAAGGGTAATCACTGTAGGCGTAGACATAAGTCCACCCTAAATTTCCCAAGCACACAGCAAGGGTATGGCAATCACTGTAGGCGTAGACATAAGTCCACCCTAAATCCCTGTGTCTTAGGCAGTCATATGCCCATCACAGTATCTTAGGCCGAAGCCTTCGCATGAAATCCTGTGTCTTAGGCAGTCATATGCCCGTCACAGTATCCTAAGCCGAGGCCTTCACATGACCATGGTGCACCAGGGCTAGCACTCCCTGCAGCTAGCTAACAGTGATCTAAAAGGGTCCCTCCAATAGAAAACATTTGAAATATGCTATTCAAAGAGTTTAAAGTAAAATATTTCAATAACATTACAATAAAGCTATAATTCTCCATCTAACTCTTTTTATGCATAAACTCTATACTAAAGTATGTTTCATCCATGTATTCCCATGGAGACCTTTATCATCATAAACTTTCCCTTTAAACTTATCGTCCGTAGACGTCGCATAGATGTTCGCATGCATCAAATCATTTCATGGCTAACTTAGTTCATTTCTATGACTAAGTTCGCATTTCTATAAATCTAACTCAATGGAGAATTATCATTCTAGAAGCTTGCCCTGCATACCTAGGGTTCAACTAGGATTGAAATTTATAATTTCTAACATGGTTGGAACATATTGGTTTTTAAAGCGGTAAAACAATTTAGCATACATTCCAACTAGTTAAAATCATACGAAAGAGTTATAAACTGAATTTGTAAAACATGCGCTATTGTATGAAAAACCCACTCACCTTACTAGGAGTCCAACAACGAGAATTTCACCTCGTGATGGTTTAACAACCTAGAAAACATAGACATAACATGAGAATTGGAAAACTTTAAACGTCACTATTCATGCCGAAAACACTATTCACACCGTCCGGAAAACTAACCCTAAACCTAAAAACCTTATATTCTAGCATAGAAACTAATTCTAAGACTATCTATGGAAATAATTTCGAAAGAACGAAGCTTAAAACGCGATTGAACGGAGTTTTACCTTGGAGGTTACTATTCATGCAATTTTTCAGTGACATTCCTACAGTTTTCTGGCAAAACTGATCAGTGGGGTTTGTAGCTCTCCTTCCCACGAGTCCAACGGTACCTTGCTTGCTCAAATCGGACGTCCGGATGATGAGATATCTTAGAGAGAAGGTGGAGAAAATTCTAGAGAGAGAGAGGAAGGTTCAGCTATGGAGAAAATAAAGGAAAAAGGGAGGAGGACGCTTAAAAAAATGCCTATCTGATGAATCTCGCCGCCGGCGAACTAATTCTCTCTGCGGCGAGATTTTTGGTCTGCGAATTTTGCCGACGACGAACCTAATTTCGCCGCGATGAGATTCGAAACCAGAAAATCTCATGCTCTCGGGAAAATGCTGCAGCATTCTCACCGCGGCGAACCTATCTTTCCGAATTGGACAAAACGTCTAACATGAAAGTTGTAACCCTTTCTTTTAGCTTTCTTTAGCCACTTGAATCACCTAATTTGGAGTTCATATGAAGGAGTTATAGTTATATGAGTGAAGAAAGGTTAGAAGAAAAGGTCAGAAACGCTTTAAAATTTTACATTGTTTTCAACTTCTTTGTTTCAGATGATTTGTACTTAACCTTCAAAGGTTTGAGTTATTACACATCTCTTACCCAATTTTTATGGTCTTGTAGGTAAAGACCCATGCAAACACTTGAAGGAATTTCATATAGTATGTACTAACATGAAGCCCCTTGGAGTAACTAAAGAATAAATTAAACTCAATGCCTTTTCTTTTTCTTTAAGAGATTTAGCCAAAGATTGGCTATATTATTTACCATATAGCACTATCAGTAATTGGAATGAGATGAATAAGTTATTTTTAGAGAGATATTTCTCTGCATCTAGAGCTGCAAATATAAGAAAAGAAATATGCAACATTTGGCAATTTCATAGAGAGACTGT
The DNA here is from genome assembly GCA_037074535.1 of Gleditsia sinensis. NCBI lineage: Eukaryota > Viridiplantae > Streptophyta > Magnoliopsida > Fabales > Fabaceae > Gleditsia > Gleditsia sinensis. The sequence goes on along the minus strand of CM073472.1, from coordinate 44,080,759 downwards.
TTATGAGTATTGGGAGAGGTTTAAAAAGTTATGTGCAAGTTGCCCACATAATCAAATTAGTGAGTAGCTATTAATCTAATATTTTTATGATAGTCTTTTGTAGGGTGACATGAGCATGATAGATGCAGCTAGTGGAGGTGTGCTATTAGATAAAACTCCTGAAACAATCAGAATCCTAATATCAAATATGGCTGCTAACTCCCAACAATTTGACATAAAGCATGATCCTTCAGTTAGACATGCCCATAAGGTAAATACTTTTTCCTTTCAGCAACAAATGTTTGAACTTACCTCTATTATACACCAATTTGTTACAGGTACACCCCGGCCAGTTAAAGTTTATGGAATCTATTCAGTAATGGGGTACCCAACTAATATGTGCCCCACACTTTAAGAAAAATCTATAAAACAAGCTAATGCAGTAGGTAGTTTTCCTGGACAGCCAAAAATGTATGATCTCTACTATAATACATATAATTCTAGATGGAAGGATTATCCTAACTTCAGGTGAACAAGCTAATGCAGTAGGTGGTTTTCCTGGATAGCCAAAAAAGTATGATCCTTACTATAATACATATAATTCTGGATGGAATGATTATCCCAACTTCAGGTATGGGGATGCACAAAATAGGCCTACAAGACAAAATTTTACAAATTTTTAGCATAACCAAGAGGTTTATTATCTTAGACAGACTACATCTCAGGATTTTCAAGTAAGTAGCTCCTTAGGAGAAATAGTTAAATTTCATGTTGAATCTACTACTAAAATGAAACATGAATTAAATCAATTTCAACAAGAGAATAGAGCCAACATCCAGACCTTGGAACCTCAAATGGGACAACTAGCAACTTCAGCTAGCCGGTTGGAGGCTCAGGATTTAGCATAATTGCCTTCCCAAACTGTGATAAATCCAAGGAAAAATGTAAGTACTATCATGCTATAAAGTGATAAAGAGGTTGAGATTCTAATACAAGAAGTACATATACCAACAAAGCAAGAGGAAGAAAAAAATAATGTAACCATGGAAGGTAAGCATCCAAAAGATAAGTTTTCACCTCTATTTGAATATGAATCTATCCCTCCCTTTTCTGAAGCTCTGAAAGAAAATAAGATGAATGAGAAAACTTTTGATTTATATGATACCTTTAGAAAGTGTGAGGTGAATCTTTCTTTTTTAGATGCAATCAGCCAGGTATCTCGTTATGCTAAATTTTTAAGGGAATTATGCACCCGAAAGAGGAAGCATAACTTGAAAGGAGGTGAGAAAGTAAAAGTATGGGAGTATGTTTCTGTAATTATTCAAAGAAAAATCCCTAAAAAGTGTAAGGATCCATGTATGTTTTCTATCCCCTGCACTATAGGCAATACTAAATTTGAGAAGGCTATGCTAGATCTAAGAGCATCTATTAATGTCATGTCATACTTTATTTATATATATTTATCACTAGGACATTTGAAAGAAGCTAGTGTTATAATTTAATTGGCTAATAAATCTAATACCCTTCCTGAGGGTGTGGATGATAATTTTTTAGTGCAAGTTGGTGATCTAATTTTCCCTACTAATGTTTATGTACTTAATATAGATAATAGTGATCAAACAACTCCAATTTTGCTAGGGAGACCATTTTTAAAGACATCCAAAGCCATAATATATGTTCATAGTGGCACACCAACAATGGAATTTGAAGGCAAAATCATAAAGTTTAATAATTGTAATGCAATAAAAGGTCTTACTACCTATGGTATTAATATGATAGACTTTATAGTACAAGATGTTGAGTCTTCAGAGAAAAAAACTGAGAAACCAGCCTTAAGTGTTGACTTGTAAGATAATATTGGAGCATTAAAAGTACCTTCAAAAGTTCAGCAAATAGGTAAGGACCCACATACTTTATTACTAAATTTTAATGAAATACGTCATCTTTTATTTTGCAGGATCCTGAATTAAATTTGACATCTTTTCTCAATCACCTAAAATACTTAGAAATTGGAGAGGCACCACCTATCATAGTTGCCAAAAATTTAGGTGGTCAAAAAGAGGATGCATTAATAAAAAAAATTTCGGGAACGAGGAATCACCATTGAGGAAGTTAACTTAACTCATATATCCTTCCTTATTCTTATCCTTTTTTTGCATTGAGGAAAATGTATAGTTTGAGTATGGGGGTGGAAGTAAATTTGCCTGAATAATTATGACTCTATTTTGAGCATCAATTTTTTTTTTCACTATCAATCTACTTTTATTGCATATAACAAGTTGAGTGATTGTGTAAGTGTTTCAATTTATATTTTATGTTGTTAGGCACAACCAATAGCTAATGATATAACTATCCAAGATTTTTCAGCTCTTAAGAAATGTAAAAAATTTATGGTTGTGTGCAATTTTAACCATTTTGCAATTTATTTTTGACTTTAGAATCTGAAACATTTTTGCACAATATCTTTAGGCATTTAACTTTTCTTTTACTTAGAGAAAATATATGTAACTCAAAAATATTTTATGATCTCAATAGAATTTTAGAACTTATTTAAATGCTACTTAAGGCGAAATAATAGGCTAATACTATTAATTAAGAGATTATTTAGGCATTATTTGATAGATTGAGTCTTTCAAGCCTAACCTAAGCAATTAGATATCCATAACTCTCCTATTTAAGCTTAATTGACTTTTTTATTTTTATACCCACAAAACAGCCAAGAACTAAATTTTGTGATAAATGTCCTTATTTTTAACCCTATTCACTCACTTCATGGATTATCTTCTGAAGATTTGTTTTAGAGAACTTTATTGACCAAAGCGTGGAAGGGTGGTGCAAAGGAAAGAAAAGAAAAGAAAAAGAAAATTCAAAAAGGATGAAAGCCTATGCAGCAGGTGAAGGAGAAAAAAAATAGAGAACCAAAGAAAAGAACAAACTGAATTTAATCGAAGCAAGAAAATGAGTGTGGGAGAAAATTTCTCAAATTTGAAAAAGCTCAAGAGATCAAAATTAATCATGTAGTGCTAGGTGTTTGAGCCTAAAATTATATCATATATCCTACCCTATACCTTGACCACACTACAAGCTTTATAAAGCCCTATTGATCCTAAAGGTAGTTTTGGCCTACAATAGTGGAGAATGACCTGAAAAATAAGCCCATATAAATCTTAAATTAATTAGAGATCTGCACCTAAAATTTTCATATACATAAACTCATTTAGGTAAAAGAAATTTATTGACTCAAAAATATACACACATTTAGGATTCAAGAGAACAAAATAATGATTTGTATTTGAGTTAATTTTGTGCATGGTTATGACCTTTCAAAATTTCTCTTGAGCATATTTTCATGTTATAAGGAAAAAGATTGGTAAGCCTAACACCCACTACATATATTGATTTTTGTTTTTGTCTTTAGAGATTATCTTGCTTACGGACAAATAAAATGTTGAGTGTAGGGGTATTTGATGTGTGTAAAATTAAACATGATTTTAATACATTTAAACTTACTTTTTGTTGATTAGGAATTATTTTAGTTTTGTGTTTTTTGTTGTAAGAGCAAAGGAAGAAGAAAAGAGGAGAAAAATATAAGAAATTTATGAAAAAAAATGTTGAATTGTAGTGATTCCAGACTTTTCAATACTAATTAGATCATAAATACCTTATATGAACTCCAATTAAAGTGATTCAAGTTTTTTGGAAAAATATAATACAATAATTTACAGTTTTATGTTGAACACTTTGACAAATTCGGGAGAATTCATAGCATTATAGTGCTCGAAAGTCAAAACCATGGCACAACAAGGTGAATCCTAACATTTTGTCACTAATTTGGATATATATCTTTCATATTATCTCTGGTTAAGGTAATTTAAGTGGATATGGAAAGAAAAGAGAAAGAGCTACAACTTTGATGTTGACTACTTTTGCACATTCTGGAAAAACCGAAGCACTATGGCATTAAACTTGCTTATGGAGATATCCATACCACAGCAGCACTTCAGGAGAAATTCGCGGCATTTACCATCGCAGCATGGATTTTAACACAATTTTTAAAATCTTTTGACTCCAAGTGAAGTCCAAAATCTTGAGAACTGACCTAGAAGCAATCCTACTTCAGTTAGGACTCTCCAATCTATAATTTAGAGGAAAAACAAGTAACAAAACATCATCCAATCCTCCTATCATAAAATTCTCAATTATCTTATTCTTTTTTCTAGATTTTTTTATGGCCCTGCAAGGTTAATTTTCTTTTTGTTGGTTGAGGGAGATTGAAACCTCAATGATCTTTTATGTATTGTGAGATTTAGATTTGAGTTTATTAGATCAATTTTAATTGATTATTGATTATTCATTTGCTCTTCTTCTCCATGATTATTCATATGATTGCTAGGAAGGCCTATTAGTATATTATTTATTTTAATTTATTCTGAATCATATATTGAAGAAAAAATTATCATTATGATTTAAGAGGCAAATAGGGTTAATTGTATGACTATGAATTATTAAACCTATGGTGAATGATTGACTAAATTAAATATAGCCGATGTGTTTATGTTATTTTAGTTCTATCAGTTTTTCTAATTTTTCTTGCAGTTAATAATTTAAACTTTACTGATTTGTTAAAGATTACTTATTAATTAAGGTTAATTGAGGCGATCATCATCAATTACTAAATTTAAGAAGGAACAGGGATAGAATCCCAATGATATATACTTAATTTTAGATTGATTATGTTGTCAATTATCAATGCAATGTTTTGATGGTGAATATCAACTGAAACTAACATCTTCATCATTAATCACTCCATTTTATTTTGTTATTTGCGATTAATTTCTTTTTACTTTGTTAATTTACTTGCAGCACTCGAATTTCGCTCTTATTCACAAAAGGTAATTCCAGTATCTATGGAATTGACCTTTACTCCCACTACTGTAGGTTAGTTTTGAGATAATGTATTAATTATATTTGGCGTACCCGCAAAAGTGTAACAACCCTTTTTTTTCTTTATTGTTATACAACATTGAGTTCACATACACGTCATTAATCAAAACGTACATGCAACATATCAAACACATAGATATTTACATCTTGTTTATTTTGGTTGACCAATTCCGGAGATACAAGTGCGGGTGGTTGCACCTTCACCGGGATCTGAGCCAACTCGACCACAAACATCTTATTTGATTCTGAGATCTGCCCAACATAAAGTAACTTGATCCAATGTGCACTAAAAGCCAGAGCCATAGAAAAAGCTGCATAACTAATTTTCTGAACATGATATGGAAATATAGTGAGAATTAAATCCCAGTAAGTTCAACAATAAATCATCATCAATATAGCTCATCACGTCATGTTCAGCTGTATAAACTACAGAAAATATCTTTGGTCACATGAATGCATTATATCTATGCACATACGAATCATACTGTAATGATATGTATGACAGGATTAACTATTTTCAAAATATCATATGATGGCCATCAACTTATTCTCATTTCAAGCTACCCCAGTCAGGGTGAGTATCCTCTACTCTCTGGTACGGGCTTTTCTCGCTCCGTCCGACATGGCCCACTTTCTCTTTCTTTTCTCATTAACCTGATCATAACCGTTGGTAGGGAGTCCCCTACTGGTGCACCACACGGATTGCCATGTGACCGTGCTTATTTCTTTTCTTTTCACAATGATAGCCAAAAATATGCTTTCAATAGCAAGTATGTTCATCAAAATATAACTATTACCATAAATCATTGGTAATCATGCCATGAACATAACCGTTTCAAATATCACTTTATAAAATATTTCCATGTCAGAATTTCACACTTAAGATGGTAAGAAGTTCATACAATGGCAATGGTTATGGCATATACTAGTCATTTATTATTTTCATTTATAAGATTCGTCTTCTTTTTTATGTATTAATTTCATCTCTTCATTTTCTTTATGCTTGGCCTTTAGTGAATTTCTTCTTATTTATATCATTTCTAACACATGTTCTTACAAATTTATAGAGCATTTTTCTTCAATTTGATTTCTACTATTACCCTATAGTTAAAGAGGTTCATCTAAGGTAGAAAAATGTTGAAAATAGGCTTCACCAGCTTCCAACACGGTCTGGCCGTGTTCCAAGACACGGCCATGCTTTAAAAATATTTCAAATGTACTCAAAAACAGTCCCGAACACGGCTAGCCCGTGCTTGAAGCACCCAGAACACGGCATGGCCGTGCTGTGTGACCTTTGCTCACTAATCAGAGCATAACTACCTCATTTTAACTCCGATTGAGGTGATCTTGGTGTCTGTGGAAAGTTAAGACAATTATCTAAAACTATTATTTTAATCATATCAGCAAAATAGTAATAAATCTTGGTGGTATGACTCCCTTAAATTCAATATTATTTCTTCTCGGGTAGGTTCTAACCTTTATTTACTAATCTGACTATATCTCCCACATAAGAATTCTAAATTAAGTGATTCCAGTGGCTAAACATCCGTGACACATAAATATATAATTCATATGTTAACCATTTATTTTAATTCCTTATAGAATGTTCCCAGAAATTAAAACACCGAAGCTATCCTAACATATTCTTCCCTGATTAACCATTTTCTGACATTTTTTTACTAATCTGAACATATCCACCTCATATGAACTCTAAATTGAATGATTCCAGTGGATAAAAATTCGTGACACACATAGCTATAATTCTTATGTTAACAATTTATTTTAATTCCATACAGATAATTCCCAGAAATTAAAATACAGAAACTATCCTAACATATTCTTCCCTGATGAACCATTTTTTGACCTTTGACTACTAATTGGACCATATCTACTTCATATGGACTCCAAATTGAATGATTCCAGTGGCTAAAAATCCATGACATATATATCTTTAATTCCTATGTTAACCATTTATTTTAATTCCTTATAGATTGTTCCCAGAAATTAAAACACCAAAACTATCCTAACATATTCTTCCCTGATTAACCATTTTCTGACCTTTGTTTACTAATCTGAACATATCCACCTCATATGAACTCTAAATTGATTGATTCCAGTGGCTAAAAATCCATGACACACATATATATAATTCTTATGTTAACCATTTATTTTAATTCCATATAGATAATTCCCAAAAATTAAAATACAAAAATTATCCTAACATATTCTTCCCTGATGAACCATTTTCTGACCTTTGACTACTAATCGGACCATATATACTTCATATGGACTCCAAATTGAATGATTCCAGTGGCTAAAAATCCGTGACACATATATCTTTAATTCCTATGTTAACCATTTATTTTAATTCCTTATATATTGTTTCCAGAAATTAAATTACCGAAAATTAAAATTCTGCCAACCATAGCCATACCCATATAGAACTATCTACACCAACCTAAGTATTCAAACATACATCACATGCAAGATCAATATGTAACATGATATAGCAACATCCATGACCAATCATCAAAGTTTTAAGATCAAAATCTCATATAAATATTATAAGTTTCGAAAGTTTTCTTCAAAAAAAAATATTGTTAAACTTACATGGAGCACTTAGTCTTCTAGACTTTTCCTTCCTCTTTCTTCCTTTCTTCCTCTCCTTTCCTCACTCTACCTTGCTTCTATTTTTCCTCTCCCTCACTTGGACGAAATTCTAATGTTGTAAGGGTGGGTTTTCTTATATAGACCACCAAATAATTCACCTTTCATGATCATGGGTCTACCTTATCACAATTAGGATACACTTTGTTGAATTTTTGAAAAACAAAAAACTTATGTTCTTGTCTTCCTCTTCCTTAGTCAAGATATGCATAGGAAAAGGAGATTTGTATTTTGAAAATTATGATGATATGTTCTTAAGATAAGGGACAGGGTCCCTTTGATTTAAGGATTCTTTTCCATTTTCTTTTATCTTAAACAAGTATGATAGGTTTGCCTTTTTAGGTGGCAAATTTCTAGCCCTTGAATCTCCATTATTTGGTTGATATTATTTGTGTGGGATAGGAATGTTTTGTCCTAATACCATGTATTATCATACCACTTGCTAGAATTATGAGTGTAGGATATATATGTTTTTGTCCTAAAGCCTTGTACTATCATGCCACTTGCCAAAATTATGAATGTAGAATCACACCACTTGCTAAATTTTTGTCTTAATGCCAAATCACCTAATATTGATTACACCATTATTCCATCACTTTATTTTTATTTTATTTTCATTTTTCCTCTTGGGTTTGGGCTGATTCTTGCCCATTTTCTTTGCTTTGGATAAAATTCTACCTTTCTTGGAGGCCTTGGTCACATTTCATAATTTTTGGGCTATTGGTCCAATTACTATATCCTAGTTCAAGTCTATGTTTTATTTCTTGCTTAGGTTATCCAATGGGCTTGCTAAAAACTTATGTGAAGTGAAAAAACTCTATATGAAGTGTCCATAGGTAAAAGCCCAATTTATGGGTGGAGATACTAAACTTAGTAACTTTTGCTCTTAAATTAAGAAAAAGTACCCTAATCCAATCTTCTTGAAATTTTAAAACCTTTACTTACTTCACAAAAATTTATCTTTCTTTACCTACGAATTTCACATTTCTTTAGCATGTTTATTTCTAATATTTCCTCTTAGGTTTTCTTTCTTTACCTATTCCATTAATATTAGACAATTTCTATGCATATATGTAAGGTGAAAAATTTCTAAGGAAAATATCTAAAAATTACGGGATGTTACAAAAAGCACCCACCAAGTAACATGTATAAATAAAAGTAAAAGTCACAAAAGATAATGGATGTAGTCCCTAGCAACAGTACCAAAATGTGGTGGATATTGTCGCGAGTGCACTAAATATAATAAATATCTGATCTCAATATTATCTATAGTAGTAAGAGTAAGGTTCGATCCCATAAAGACTAATATTACCTTTTGTAAAATAGAATGAAGAAGGTTTGAGTGTTGTTAGTAAATTAAAAAAGTAAAAAGAAAATGATTGCAAATAACAAAATAAGAGAGTGATTAATATGATGAAAGAGTTGGTTTTAGTTGATATCCACAATCAAGAAATTGTATTGATCATTGACAATATAATCAATTTTATATTGAGTATATATCATTAGGATGTTGCCACTGTTCTTCCTTAGGTTTAGTTAATTGACAACAATCACCTTAACACCTTAACTAACCTTAATTAACAAGCAACCTTAACCAATCGGTAAAATTCAATTTATTAATCATATGAAGAATTAGAAAAATTTATAGAGCTAAATAACATAGACACATCAATTGTATTTAATCTAGTTAATTATTCACCATAGGTTAATAATTCATAATTATACAATTATTAATCATATTTGCCTCTCAGAGCACAGTGATAAAACTTTGTTTGATATATGATTCAACAATAGATTGAAACAAACAATATACTAGTAGGTCTTTTAGCAATCATATGAGCAATCATGGAGAATAAGAGTAAATGAATAATCAATACTCAATTAAAATTGAACAATTAAATACTAATCTAAATCTCACAATGTATAAAAGATCTTTGAGATTTCAATCTTCTTCGACTAACAAAAGAAAATTAGCCACATAGAGCCATAAGAAAATCTAAGAGAAGAGGAAGAGAAAGAATTCTTGAGGATTAGATGATAGGATGATAGGATCCTCTTTGCTGCTTGCTTTTCCTTTTATTTATAGATTAGAAAGTCCTAAATAAAGTAGAATTACTTCTAGATCAGTTCTCAACCTATTGAGCTTCGTTTTGGGTCAAAATAAAAAAAGTTTACTACCAAATTTAACTTTTGCAATAGGGAGCGCTGCGACAGTACGGACATCATATTCAACAGCTTATGTAGCGCCATGACCCTAATTTGTAGGCACCGTAGGGCTATAATTTATCCAAAATCTTTAAAAGTAGTCAACACAAAATTTGTAAATCTGTGTCTTGACTTTCCATAAAATAATTTTAATTGGAGCCCATATGAAAGAGTTATGCCCTAATTAGTGATAAAATGTTAGGATTCACCTTGCTGCGCTATAATTTTGACTGTCAGGCACTATAGTGCTCTAATTTCTCTAAAATTTGTCAAAGTGGTAAATATGAAAGTTGTATATAATTGTCTCATATTTCCTTAGGCACTTAAGACATCTCAATTGGAGTTTGTATGTAGGAGATATGACATATTTAGTACAAAAAGGTCTAGACTCACTACAATTCAACAATTTTTTTAATTAGTTTCTTTTCTTTTTCACCTCTTTTCTTGTTCCTTTGTTCTTACAACACAAAACATAAATCTAGGTTAATTTCTAATCATATTTTACTTAAATCAAATAAAAAGTAAGTTTAAAGTTATTAAAATAATACTTAATTATGTACATATAACCCTACAAAAGTAAAAATCTGTCAAATGGTAGGCAAGTTACAAGTCAAATGATGCCCATAAGCACCAAATTATGAAGTGGTTTGATAAAACTCCTCACTTTCACAAGAATGGAAGAGTTAGTTAGAGTCAGTTCCTTAAGAACAAATCCCAAATTTTAGCAAAATTGACAGAAATTTCTTGCAAAGCCAAATATATCATCAATTACAGGATATTCTCCAGTAACTAACTGCAAGAGAACAAAAAAAATAATAAGTTAATTTTTTCCTCAAATTATGCAGAATCAAATGATGATTACTATGGCATTAATTTAGAAGAAGATTAATTGCTGATTAGTACACTTAAATTTGTTGGTAGAAAACTCTACAACCTACAAAGAATCTTTCTCCGACATTATCACTAGTTATCTGCAAGCTTTTCAGAGTGGTAAGCTTTTGGATGACTAAAGGTTATGCAAATACATCTTAGAGTGGTCACAGTAGTTATATCTTCTTATAGCATGTCACTATAGAAGATGTAAAGTATTTATGGGCGCTAATGTGATTTCTATAGCAAATAATAATAATAATAATAATTTTGTAGACCTATAAATAGTTAAATGTTATAAGATGCAAGACACCAAAAAATTTGAGAGAGAGACAGAGAGAGTTTGAGAAAGAGAGACTCTGACATTGTCATCTTTGTAAGCTTCCTCCTTCTTATTATCTCTTTCTTATAATTCAAATTTTATGTTTCAAATTTAATCAAATGTCTTCAATTCAAGATTATGCTTCAAATTTAAATTTTTGCATTCATATTGTGCATTTACATTATCTACATTTCCTTCACACATTCTTTATAAGGTAGTCTGGTTATGATTCTTACTTCTCTCCTTTTTCTCTCTCTTAGGGTTCTCTCCCTACTCTGATGTGTATATATATAATTCAGTTAGTTATTAAGATTATTAAGCTTTTAATAGTCAACTTTCCTGTATGAGTCATTCAGCATAGATCATGCGCGGCAACATGGCCCATACACATTTTTTTGAGGTAATATGAAGTCTTCATTCTTCTATAGCTTCTTTATAGGCAGCTTGACAAAATCACGATGCATAAAGATGAATTGTTGCTTCTCTTATCTCTTATGCCTACCCTTTCTCTTTATGTTATTGTCATGTATGACTCAGGTTACAGGTATCTGTTTTTAATTCATACCGATGTCATTCAATTGTGATATTATCATTATCTTTTTTCTGCTAATAGTTACAAAGTGGTTCAACCAAATACATAGCTGATTATTAAAACTTGATAGATACCCTGATGCTATACAACCATAACAAAGCTAAGAACCCAAAACTTCTTATCTACCCGGGAAAATTCATGCCGTACTTGAATCTTGTGGTTGTTTAGTTCTCAAAATGATGGCTCTGGAATATGATATTGAGTAGCTTCCTGATTTAAGGTAGAATTGTATGAACTTTGCATATAATTGAAAATGCTCAGTGGATTCGCAACAAAGCAGTCCTATTGACTCATTTTTCTTCAAGATATAGTATAGAGGTAATCTCGCTAGTTCTCTTTCTATAGTAGTGCTCTGGTCTTGGATCTCCAAGTAATTTCCTATATATAGTTCTGCATGGTACCAATAAGAGGCAAAACCCCTTCTGAGTTGTCTTGACAAGCCTGTTCTAAGAGCATATCTACCTGGACCCCCTGCCCTCGTTAAAATATACATGAAGACAGATTCCTGTGTGCTTTTGGCCACCAAAAGAAAGAACTCTAACGAGACTTGCTATAATGTCAGTGTTACATCACCTTTATATAATGCTAAGAAACTCCATTACCTCTTTAAAAATCAATGAATATAATAGAGTAAATATACAAAATGATCTCTAAAAAATATATCATATGAAATTAAGTTTTCGAAAATATCACTTTAAATAAGTTAATTTTTTAATCAGTGATCTTATAACATCACAGATTAATTTTTTTTGTATACAAAATACGTATAAGTTAAAAATTAAATTAATTTATAATGATGCTATATCTTTTAATGATTAGTTCGTTCAAAGTGATTTTCAAGAATTAAAACTTTAGATAATATATTTTGGATGATAGTTTTATATATTTATTTAATATAATGATGTTTTTTTTTGTCATCTCTAGGACATTCGTCAATCTGCATCAAAATTGCAGTCCAAACTGTCCGCAAAAGTGGTTTCTCTCACAGAAGGTCTCAAATCAAAGCACTCTTGGGTGTTTGAAATCAATTTAATAAAAAATAAAAATATCAGCAAGTGCTTACTGTGCTGTCATCAATTGTAATAACGTTTCATAGTTTCTTGTACATTATGGAGGTGTAATCAAGTTTTTGCCATTTCCTGTAATCTATTGTTTATTCTTTTGCAATATTGTAGCATTGATGAGAGCATTCACCATCGTTATGCAAATTGCAGTTAGTGCAGTGCTAAGGAAGCTAAAAAGGGGCACAATGTTCAATTCTTTTTTACTGCAGCTAAATGAGGCATATACTTTCTGAATATAAGATTAATCTCTTTTAAAATATTAAAAATATTTTTTTTTTGCAGATTCAAATATTTAATATTATAATTTTGTTTTAATTTTTGAACTCAAATTTATTTGTCACATCAATCACAAATTTGTGATTACATTGTCGAATTTAAGCCAAAAAAAAAGTGTTACCTGTTATTATTTAAGGAGTATGACTCCTGTGGCACAAAGTTAGAGCAGGAATCAAGGTCTACTTTTCACAAATGCATTTTGATCTGGATATCTAATTTACTTCATTATTGACGGTAAACAATTTGCTCGATTTTGAAATATTCTTGTAAGGTATATTACACAAGCTAATTCAACCTTTTGAATTTTGTTTTATACAAAAGAAAAAACTATTTTTTTTTTACTTTAATTCAGATTTAAATTTAAATCTTTAATTTAAAAAATGATTCCAATACTAATAAAGCAATTGAGTTATTGATTTTAAAAAAATCTATCAATTTTTGAATTTACACTCTTTAACCATTTATAAAAATCAAGCTTGTAATTTGATGTCTTGATTCAATGATAGGTGTATTCATTAAAATTTTGAAAACAGAGTTTTAAAAATCATGGTGAAATATGTTTGTGAGAGTTGTCAATATCAAATTAAAACGACAAATCATGACTCATCTATTATTATGTCAAAAAAGAGAGAGAGAGAGAGAGAGAAAGCTGCAATATCAGTAATGACAATTATGAATTATCCATAATGTGCAGATTATTATTACACTCATGAGTATCAGATTTCTGCTTTAAAATTATTTTTAATTTTACACTTCTGAGAAAAGAAATCTCTTCTACTATTTGTAGAATTTTCTTGACGGATGAAAGTTAAGCCGATGAGTGGGAGTTCGTCAAATTCCATGAGATCTGCTAGAAAAAGAAACCTGGTTCACTGTCACATGGCTATAAAAAATCTTAACAAAACAATATATAAATACACAGCTAATCTGGTGGTGGCGTGGCATCTAGCTCTGTTGTTTGTAATAACAATCTTGCAAGTTGATAAAACCAATTAGATATTCCTCTTCTGACGCAAACTCACAGGGGAAGAAAGAAACTTCCTATTTTGTAGCCTATGTTTCAGTTTGTCTTCTTTTTGCACCCTTTTTGATGCTATCCGAGTCTCTCTCTTCACTTTGGCAAGCTATGATCTTTCACACTGTTTCGTCACAAAAATCGTATTAATCGAGCTTTATTTGCTGTTTCTCGATCTGGGTATTTGTTTATTTCGAAATCAGAATCATTTTTCGATTCTGGGTCTGAAGGAAATCATTGTTTTTTATTATGAGGAAAAGGGAGAGGGAAAATCCTTGTGGGGTATGTGGCCACTATCATAAATATGAAGAAGGGGAAGTCTGTTCGATTTGCGGCCACCGGATTCCGGCAGCATCGGAAAAAACTTCAATCCGTGTCAGCGCCTTCCCTTCAGTGATTTTGCCAGAATTCCTTTACTTGGGCAGCTACGATAACGCATCACGTTCAGAGCTTCTCAAGACCCAGGGAATCTCTCGAATCCTCAATGTAAGGGGTCGCAGTGATTTCATGAATCTATGATTGATTGATATTTCTTTATGCCGAATGTTGTCTGGGGTCGTAATTCCAATATTGCACTAATCGTTTATTTGTAGTAAATGTACGAGGGATTTGATTAGATTGCTGTTGATTGACATTTGATCTTTTGAACTCTATTGGGTGTAGCATTTGAAATTTGTGTATGTTGATGTGACTGTTACAAACAAGAAAGGAGTAAATATTTTGCAGGGGCAATCAATTTTCACCTGGCTTGAAAGGATTCATTATTAAGCACTCTATAGGCATTTGGCGACCCAATATCTAGTGATTGCCCTTTTTCTGGACCACAAATGCACTCCTGTCTGATCCAATCCTGGAGATCGTATTATTATTGCATCTGAGCAAGAAAAAACTTCAAAACATCAGGATCTAGTACTACACATGAATTAAGATAAAATTGGCAATGCTAGCTTTTTTGGATTTAGAATAGGCGATTGCTTAGTGGTTATGATTATGAATATGATTGTTGACACTTTAAACTACTCAGCTGTGTTAAATTCCATTGCTCATGAGGGCTAATTGACCTCATTGGACAAATCTAAAAGCATCAAGATTGGCTTATCTTGAATTTTTTTTCAAACTTCTACATTTTTATACAAACTTTATTTTTCTGCATTTCCAGACGGTTCCTTCCTGTCAAAATCTCTACAGAAACTCATTTACTTATCACTGCCTCCCTGATGACAAAACGTTGCCATTTGATGAAGCAATTCAATTTCTAGGTATGCTCCTTCTTGTCCATTATAATTATTGTATTTGTTGCTAAATTCATTTTTAAGATGTTTCAGCAGGATTGCTTCACTTGTGGAGTTTTTTAAATTATAGTTGGTCTACAATGTTGCTTACACGTGCTATTAGAATATCAGCTAGTAAACTTGTTTTTTTTTTTTCATATCTAGTCAGTTATATAACTATTAAAAACCATTTGAAGTTTCTCGGTCTCATTCATCTGATGGCATTTGCTATCTATATTGTAGTTTTTTTTAAAGAAAAATTAATTGTTATAGTTTATTTAGCTTATTATACATATTTTTTGGATATCTCTTCTATGGGTTTAAGCCTCATGGCATAGTGTTTAAAAACCATAATTCAAGAGTTGTGGGTTACATTTTTTATTTTTGGAGTGTACAATTCAAAAGGAGACTGTACACTTTTCCTTTCATATCATTTGCTAAACAGTTCTGCCCCTGCATTCTTTCGCAAGATGATTCTTAGATGTCTTGCAACATGTCTGATGTTCTATTAGCCCGCATTCTAGAGAAATGGGAAACTAAGTCCAATTCTGGTGCATGAAGAAAAAAAAAATAGTTTAGTTATATGAGTAGAAAGATAGAAACTATTCAAAATATTGAACAGCATATGCTATATAGAAGAATCCAAGAAAGCTGAAGCTCTAGGAGATGCTACAATCATCTAGGGAGGAAATGTATTATTGTGAGCATTTTGCACATTTGAAAGACAATAGAATTGGGATAAAACATTTAAATATGGAGCTACCCTTCCAATGAGCCTGTTTGGATATGTTGCAAAATGTTTGCTTTTTTTTAGTCATTTCTTTTTGAATCTTTTTTTTTTCCTTAAGAAGTTCTGCCACAAAGTACTAGTTTGGTGTTTGGCTAGATTATCCAAGAGTGTCTGCATACTGTTATGAGTGTTTGGCCAATGTCTAGAACAGATGCTTTTAAATATATTTTTTCCATTTTATTTTGATTATTTTTGGCACAACGGTGGCAGTGGCGGTGGCAATGAGCACTATGGTGGTGGGGACGATAGATAATATTTTAGAATTTGTTTGATTATGTTTTTGTTTTTCTGTTTCTAAAATTTTTTTTTGAAAATTATGTTTAAAATTTGTTTTGCAGAACAAAAGTAAAAAAAAAATTCGTTTGATAAACTGTTTTGAAAACATATTTTTTTATTTTTTTGTGTTATGGAATTAAAAATAGAAAACAAAAACAACTTTCTCTTATTTATGTTTTTCTGTTTTAAAAATAATTTATTTTCAGAACTTATTTCCGAAACAATAACAGAAAACAGTTATTAAACGAGTTTTTTTATTTCAAAAACAACTGAAAACATAAAACAGTTTTTAAAAATAAAAAACAAACATATCTTTAATTTTTGAATTTTGATTGGGGATATTTTTGCCTATAAAATTTATATTTTTTTTCTTACAGGAGATACTCCATTCCTTTGCTTTCTTTAACAACAGAATATAGAATATACTGTTATTTAAAAGCAATTTTACATGCTTGCCAAATACATGCAAAAAATAAATAAAGTACTGTCTTTTTTTAAAAAACCGAAGAGTGGGTTTTTTTCTCCTTTGCAGCATGGTCAAAAAGCTCTAATTCCAATCATAATCAATCTATTAGTAAACAGTATAACAGGACTGAGAAAAGGAGCATATACTTGATATTGGTTAAGTGAATTTTCATCAGTTTGTATATGCAAAATTGCTCGTCTTAATATTTCTTGTATTTTGCTGCAAGCTATAATTGCTTTTAAGCATTTTATGGAAAGATCATTTGGAATCTTCCCACTACAGTCATGTTTCCACATACTAGATTTCCATGACCCTAGCTGACGTCCTTGTTAGGTATAAAACAATTGTCCCAAGTTCCCAACTAACTGGGTGATTTTTTTTCTGTTCTAAACTGGAAAACTTCTAAAATTGCTTCCCAGCCTGTTTGTTACCCCAACTAGGCATAAACAGTGATCAAAGAAAAGAGAGTAATACTGAACAATGAGGCATGAATAAGCATGATCCTACCTCCAAGGGGGAAGACAATCTCCCTTCCATTTATCTAACAACTTGGAAATTTTCTGAACAATATCTCACAAATAACTTTGTGAATTTCCCCTGATAGGAACACCCACCACAAATTTTGCAGTCTGCTAAATGATGCAGCAAGCTAAGTGTAAAAGAAAAACATATTCCAAGAGTGAAGATAAATTCTCTCAAAATGTATTCCTTGACTAAAAGTACTTAAACTGACTATAAAATAATATATTTATAGAACTCTACCTAAGACTCCTAAACACACTAGAAAATACTAAAATAATAAAGCTTCCGGATAACACAAGGAAACATTAAAATAAGAAAATAAAATAAAATAATGGACTACTATATTTGGTTTGTGGATAGGTTGACCGAATAACCTTAATTCTTAAATAGCTTCATGTCAAACCCCTCCACTTGAGAAAAACTCATTCTCGAGTTAGAGTCTTCTACGTAGATTTGCTGCCTACTATATTTGGTTTGTGGATAGGTTAACCGAATGCAACATCCTCTCCATTAGGCCTATCATCATTTCAATTTCTATTTGTGTTTAGGCTTAAAGCATCAAGCCAATTTGCAGGGTGTCATTCCCAATCTATCCTTGGCTTCCAGCTTTCAACTCTACCCCATGGCTGCCATGCAAATCTTGAGGCCTTTGTCCTCTAATCTTCATTGAGAGAACTGCCAATTCCATGATCTTCATCATGAGAACTGTTGCTTGCTTCAATTGGTCATTAGCCATGTTCTGATACTACTTGACGCAGCGAGTCCTAAACACTTTAGGACTCTGAAACACACTAGGAAATATTAAATTAATAATGATTCATGATAAACATTAAAATAATAAAGATTCCTAGTAGCAAAAGAAAGCATTAAAATAACAAAATATAATATAAAATAAAATAAAATAATGGACTAAAAACTAGAAAAATACTAAAAAAATAATCAAAAATTCTAAATAACCCTTGCTTAAACAATTCCACATCATAAAATGGATAATTCATTTGTACCTGGCTACCTGCTAAACTCTAAGCCTTACACTCTTTAATCTTGTCCAAAGATAATTATAATAGAAAGATTGTATCATCCGCTTGTTGTAATGAAATATATATTACTCTCAACACCGGGGGCTCAAATCATTGCAAAAACCTTTCTCTACCAACCATCTTAATTAAATTCTAAACTGCTAAAGTTATATAGTAGAGCTGTAGAGGTATTGTAAAAAAAAAAAAAAAAAAAAAAGAAGTGATGATGGCCTCGTGAATTCCCATAGATCTTCTAGAGTTGTTTTTGTTTCTCTGACACTGATCTTAAAGATTGCAGATGTACACATTCATATGTCCAATTTTTTCGCCTCTAACTGAAATCTTTTCAATTTATAATATCCGACGACCTCAATTAGGCCTATAATATGTGTTATTAAGGCTCAAAGTCTTGTTTGGAAAGGAAACTTGTTCTGTTCTAACTCATTACATCCTCAACAATGTCATTGTAACAAGGTCTGCATCTAAGTTCTGTCTGTGTGCTGCAGCGAGGATATACCCCAAAACAACACAGCTTATTCAACATGATCTTCATCATTGTTTTTGAACTCTGGTGACAATAATGATGGGTCAAAAGTATTTGATCTTGGTGAGAAATCATTTTTAATAAACTTCTAATGCAAGCTAACTGCTAACTCTTAACCTAATATGTGTTAAAGAGGAAAACAAAGAGAGAAAAGAAAGTGAAAATGACAAAAACCCTTGTAAAATCATTAGATATAGGAGGCTTATTCCTATTTATCTAAAAAAAATTCCTCTGTCACCTTTTCCACCTCAAAATGCCTCTCATCTTCTCAAACTATTTTCAGCGATAGGACACTAATTTAATCCCTCATGAAAGGTCTATAAAGATTCTCCTTAGAGAAGAAAGTACCATAAATACCATAGATCTCCTTTGGAACCCGCTTTTACCTTGCTTTATGCTACAGCTACTATTCTATCTCAAACGGACCTGCTTAAAGCCAATCTTGAAGAAACTCCTTGGACAATTTGATTTAGGGAGAATCATCACCCGCCAATCTCTCTATCATAGTAATCTCTCAGAACCTGCATGTCCTGGACATTCTCATAATTGATTCCTGGTCCTAAGCTGCTTGATGAAATCTCATAAAATATAAAGGAAATATTGTAGCAAGAGAGAGCTAGCAGGGGTAGAATAAATAATGAATCTCCAAATAACACTAATTCTGACCATATCTCCCTAATTCATACCAGATTTTAATTTTTCCCTTTTTTTCTCCTCAACAGCTTTCTTAATCATAGCAGAACAATAATAATAAAGATTCTTTGACTTTTCAAACAGTTATCCTTGACAAATTTGAGCTTCTTTCTTAATCTTAAAATTTCCAAACCCTTATTTCATGATCCTCTACCCTCCCAACAAACGATGGCCAAATCTGGACAAATTATCTTTCGTGTACCAGGAAATAAATATAATTGCCATTATCTTCCCATGAGACAATATGTTTGTAAGTTATTGATGTGAAAATTTGCACAATCAATTTTCAATTAGAGGAAAAGCTATGTTTCATAAAACATACATCACAACATTAATTATAAAATATACTAACCTCCAAAGCCATTAATCATGTACTGTATTAAGGTGCAAGATTTGACTCAAGCAGATTTTAGTTCAATAATTAAGAGGCTCATTGTTTTACTGATGAGGTTGCAATGTCTGTTATAAATGTCTTAAGTTCTGGTCTTTTCCCTCTATTTTTTTTTTTTTGTCTTATACACTGAGATCAATTCTTCATGCTTGTTTCACAGAGCAATGTGAGAAGGACAAGGCACGTGTTCTGGTTCATTGCATGTCAGGAAAGAACAGGTGAGTTAATACTGCTATTTTCTATGAGCATGGCAGTGAAATATTCTGCTCTAACTAGTTTGAAATAGTCTCGTGGTGGCTCAAGCTAAAAAACAAAGAATTAGTTTAAGGTTTTTTGTACAGCTTCCTTTTAAAAAGGGATGCAATGAGGGCATTGAAAACTTCAGTTGTATAAGAAAATTTTAGATCTGTGGAAGTTAGAATTTCCCTTAATTGTAGATTTCTTCTGGCAGGTCTCCAGGTATTGTGATTGCTTATCTAATGAAGTCCAAAGGATGGAGACTTACTCAGAGTTATCAGTGGGTAAAAGAACGGAGACCTTCTGTTGAACTAACTGAAGGTATGTTTGTTTTCTGATTCCAGACATGGTTCCCATTTTCAGTAAAGTCATCAGATTTTATAGATAGTGTTAGTCATGGAAGAATTTTATCTTGTGAGGAAAAGGATTTATCTGTTGGATGATTAAGGAAACCTCATCAGATTACTCAACTCTACAAGTCAATACTGAATGGCTTTAGAAAATTAGAGAAAGGAATCGCATGTTGGACGAACCACAAAATTCCTTTCTGCAGTTTAGTGATGAGATATTAAAAGATTATATGATGTGGGTGGGTGGCTTCTAATATAGGATGCTTAGAATTCACTAAAGACTTATTTTATGACAGCCAACAGAGATACTTCAACTTCAGGCTTACATTGAAAATTCTCCCTGCCTAACTCAAGTGCCCCAACAGAAAAAAAAAGGTCGGGGTTGGGGAAGGGGGGGGGGGGGAAATCATGTTTTGAATTATATTCAGTATTGCATTATATTGGTTTTCTCTTGAAGTGTGTGTGTCAAAGTAGTTTCCCACCATTGATCTGTTTCCAAATACTTAGTCCTTGTCTAGTCAGCTAAAGTTAACTGGCTCCTATTTGACCCTGTGAAAACCATATATTTTGTTTACCAAAGCAAAAAAACACATATGCATGCTGAATAGTGCAGCTGAATTTCTGTTTAAAGTTCTGTTTTTCATTATACCTGCTGAAAGAGTTTGAAGTTTTAACCAATACATGAGTGATAATTCTCCTTATTTGTCTTATATAGTGATAATTCTGAAACATTATAATTAGAAAATGATAGCTGCTGATCTACTAGAGTGTAGCCTCAATACTTGAAATATATTATTTACATCCACTACATGCACATGCTGTTATGATTGAAATGTTTTGATAATTCATGGAAATTTAGTCCCTTATTTTTATAAGTTGTTAACTGTTCAAGACACAATAAACCGTATTAGCTCCTATTCCTTTGTGGTATACACTTCTTTAGGGGGTGAAGGTTGAAAAACATCAAAGGGTGCGACGAAATGCACTGTAAAGAAATGAAAATCATACATTCTAGGAAAAATCTACCATTGATTTTGCTGTTGTTAAATTTGAAAATTTCCAACTGTACTATTTGGAAGTTTCAAAGCTTACAAATAAATTGAATTTCCAATATACATACATATGAAGGGAGAGGATATTAGAGACGAGAGGAACCATTGGATCTAGCATGAAAGACAGTGAGCAGAGAGAGAGAATGGAGACAGGACAGAGAGGGAAAACTCAGGCTCAAGGTGTGTCTACCTTGTCCTGTAAAGCTCTTATTTACACTAGTATAAGAAGGGTAGGGTACTGAAAGTATCTCTGGATAATATCCCTCAACCTTCAAATCTCTCTAATTCTGACCAAATTTCCTAATGAATGCTTCTCTAGCCCAGGTCCCTTGCAAGGTCTGGAATGGACTGGGGTGTCCTTGCAGAAGGCACTGTGACACCCAAAGTTAGATTATGTGGAGAACAAGAGATAGAATAGGCCAAAAGATCCTTGACCTGAAGAGTGGAGCGCTCTATTTATAGGAAGAGCTCGAGGGCATTTTGGGGAATATTGTCTCGCACATGTAAGGCCTGTGATTGGTTATGCACTAGGTAGGTACGGCTCACATGGAGGATCGTGCTGTTTCTCCATATTGTGGTTGTGGCAGCAATAATTGTGTGGTCTCTGGTGGTGTGTTCCCTCTTGTCTTTATTCAGGCTAGGATCGTTTGTAGTCGAGTCCACGGTAGTCTTGGCTAAAGTGGTTGGGCTTATTGGCCCAATTGGGCTGATATCAATTAGTCGCCTGGTTGGACCAGGCTCAAATACCTTAACCGTTTGGTTGGTCAGGACAGCTGGGCAAGCCCAAATTATATATCATCATTACCATATTTCCTAAACTGCTCTAAATCATAGTAGGGCATTAATGATAAACATTCTTTGACTTTTCCAATGATACCCATCAAGATGGAGCGTAGTTTTCTCTTATTCCCATCTTGTGGTGACCAGACATATAAAGAAATAAAGAAAACATAACTCAACCTTCCAAGACCTTGGCAACTATCATTCTCCCTGAGCACTACAGTTCCTGGAAGTCTGACTGCAGCAATCCTTCTGACATTCTTCTGGCTGTTACTAAACTGACAGCTGACTGGTGTAGTTGATCGGTTATGGCTCCTTTGACTCTCGACTGATTGAACTTTAATGACATAATTCTTAGAGAATTCATGTAATACTCTTGAGAGGCCCCTTCAACCTTCTCTAACTTGTCTTAGTTCTCACCTTACACAGCAACCCAAACTAGTGCCAAAAATGAGGTTTGCATTTTTACAAAATCCCTTGACAATAAAAGAGACAACTCCCAGAAAAAAAAAACAACAAAAACAAATCACTGATAACTGGTGAAACTATAGAAAACCGCTAACCAGACCTGAAAAATGTTGTACACAGAACTTAATGACACAAAACAGAGGAAGAAACTTACTTCAGTAATGTGCCAATTCAGATATCCAAATTCCTCGAAGTCCAATCTGACTAAGTTGCAAGTCGATCAGAATCATGTGACTACCAAACGCTGCATCAAATCACCTAGAACGGCTAGGAAAAAATCTGGGTATGTCTCAAACAATTTGGAACCAGGCAGCTTGTTGCCAGAAAAGCTAAACCCATACAACGACTATGTGTATGAACAAGTCTGTAAAGCTTTGATATGGAAATACAAGCCTCTAGGGCCTTCAGTTGGGGTAGGCAACATTGTGGGTCAGGGCTGGTTTTGCATTCACTGTACCTGGCCAGGATTTTATTATCCCATCCCCATCCCCCTTACTGAATATACATTTCCCTGAACCCAAAGTAAAAAAATAAGGTTTTTCCAAACCCTGCCTTGTTCCCTGGTCAGTTGTTGACTTAACTAGTTCAAACAGGGTGGGGCGGGTCAATGTGGACCAAAATTGCTAACCCTACCTTCATGGAAGTTTCTAATGGTAAAGGGAGACTTGTCCCCACTATTTTATCCTTTCTATGGTGTTGTCGGATTTTTAATTTTTAATTTTTTCCCTTGGCAGCTAGTTAAATGTTTCAAGGTGAATGAAACCTGTTTTAAATAGGAACCATGTTGAGAAAGCATAAATGATGGGGGAGAGATTTGAAGAAATTCTGAAAAAAGGTTAATGCTTTCATCAACCTCAGTTATGGATGAACCCACTTTAATACCATAATGAAACCTAAGAAATATGGACGAAAAATAGCAAGAAACAGCAAGTAGATAGAGAGAAGGGAGACTGGACAGAGAAGGAAAAGTAAGGCTCAAGGCGTTAAAGCAGGTAGGATACAGGAAAAATATTTGAATAATATCTGTTAAATCTCTCTAATTCTGACCAAATCTCAAAAATTCAGATCAGCTTTTATTTTCTTTGTTGTTCTACCCTAAACAGATTTTTTAATCATAGGAGTGAATTAAAGATAAGGATTTTTTTTACTTTTCTACATGACCTTTAAGTGGTCTTTTAACTAGACCATTTTTTTGCTCTGGATCCAAACGGTGAGAATGTCCTCCTTGCCTCTCATCATAAACACGTACATAATGTGAATTTTGTGAAAAAGAACATAACCTAGAGACAGATGGGTTTCATATAAAATATTATTCCTTCCTCAAAGCTAAGGAGAAAAAAAGGTGCGAACAACAGAAATAGCTGGAATTCTACAATTTAAGCATCCAGAAACTCAGAGAGATCTTTGGGAACGAAAAGAGTCGGATCTGACTATAATTTGAACAATTGTCAGGTAGTGTCCATATTAAAGGAAGAACTGCCTGATGTGCCATACTTTTCAATTCTTAAACTTTAATAGTTAACTCCCTTTCATCTCTTGAATTACATGAATGAGAACGGATCCATCAATTGCTGCAAAAAATAAAATAAAATAAAATGAAATAGAAGAGCACTACTTGAAGGAAACTGAGTATGCCAAGTAGCCTTCCAAAGAAAAAGCATCTGTCTGTAGTACGTTTCATAAAAAATAGAAAAAGGTTTTAAGGAGAAAACACTCCCTCTTTTTGGAATCATGTGTGTCAAATTACTTGTTTGAAGTTAATGAAACTGTTTCCATGAGTCATGAAGTCATGATGACAAAGGTGAATGAACAATTAAAGGCTTTGCTTGCATTTCACGAGGTTGAATATCATCTCTCTGACATGCATCCTTCTTTTCATAATATAGGTGTCTACCAGCAACTGCAGGAGTATGAGCACAAGATCTTTGGATCAGTTGATAGTGGCAGCCCTTCGCTTTTTGGGTTCCCACCTCCAGGGCCTCCTTCAATTAGCTTTGGCTACCCAAAGACGAATGATTCAGCTCCTCTTCCTGCCTTCAGCAGTGCTGGAGCTGCCTCACTTTTCTCCCAAACGCCCCTAAACATCACCCCTGCCGAGTTTACATTTGGAGCTGGTCCAACTGCGAACAGTGTGATTGGGAGCCCATTTAATGCCAACCCCCCTAATCCAACTGGAAGTGATACCCAAATGGGTGGTTCTTGATTTCAGGTAGAATCTTTCACAATGACCTGCACCCTGTGACCTTGATGCCTGTTATCTGGAATATGTAAAGTGGTGAGGGTAAATGCTCTGACATTGTAGCTTCTAAGACTTGGCTGGTGGTAAAGTTTACGGGTTCCAGCCTGCCTGCTGCCATGTTTAGAGTCAAGATGCAAATGGTCACAAGTGACTTGCGCAATACTATAGAAGTTCATTTTCTCTTACTTATTTTCAAGTCATTCTGGTTCTAGTAATGGAATTACAGCATATTTACTGGCCTGATGTGCCTTTGCTTCTGTAGATCCGCACTTGACATCTTCCAGTTTTTAACATTACAAGCGGAATTCTACGAGATGAAAAAGAATACAATATCCTATATTAGAACTGCTTATCTGTTCACATTTTTGAGTTACATGTGGAGTCATATCCACTTGCAAAATATGATTTCAGATTTAGGGTATGTTTGGTTTGAGGGGATTGGAGGGAAGGGGAGGGGATTTGAGAAAATCCCCTCATTTGGTTCACATGATGGAGGGGAGGGGAGGGGGCCAAAATCCCTCCCCTCCCTCAAAAATGCTCCCCTCCAAATCTGGGGGGATTTGGAGGGAAGGGAGCGCTGCGCCCCTTTTTCAAATTTTGCCCTTGCCTTTTTTTAAATAAAATAAAAACCTCACAATAAAAAATTTTAATAAAAAAAATAAATATATTTTTTTTATTTATAATAAAAATAAAATAATAAGGGTATAATGGTCATATTATTTTATTTTTCTTCTCCTCCTTTCACAAACCAAATAAAAAAAATTTATTATCCCTCCCCTTAACTAAATCAAACAAAAAAAAATTATTTTTCCTCTCTTCCCTTCTTTTGAACCAAACATACCCTTAATGTTTATGCTACCATTGCTTTATAGGAGCACTCGTATATGTCGTGATTCAAACATTTAGAAATATGGAGGCAATGAGCATCAAAATCTAACACATAAATATACGTTTTATAGAAATTAGAAATTTAAAGAAACGACAAGTCTCTAGTTTAAAACTAAGCAATATTATATTTTTGTTATAAAAAAAAGTTGTAATACGATTCTGTCAGTTCCGTCATTGTATTAACTAAAAAACAAATGTTAACATGGATGTTAAATTATTCCCGTGACCTTTTTTTATCACATGGACTATTTAGATGAGATCAAAGCAACTGAAATCCCATGTTTTCAATTGAGAAAAATAGTGTGAAAGAATGATATTATGCCAATAAAATGTGATTTTAGTTATTTGAGTGTTACTGAAATAGTTCACATGAAAAGGGTAAAAAGAAATCACCTTAACTGTTTAATGCCCGTTTCAGGACTTTCCATTAACATAATGATACGATTATAACACTTTGGTTTAGTTGCAACTTGTTAAGAAACAGAAAGGTAACCATGCTGCGATTTAAACTGAAAATACAAGGGCATGTAAGCGCATAACTCCGTACTGGTTCAAGCACTCCTTCACTTACTGTAGTAATCTGCATTGTTGGTTTGTTTTAATCTCGTCGTACTCTGTCGATCAAAATGAAAAATTCAGCCTCTACCAAATCGTGTTCTTTAATATTATTAGTGCACAATTAAACATAAATATATTTTTCTTCGTTATTTATATATCATCATGACTTACAATGATAATTTTATAAGAACTATATTTCTATATATAGATATTTATTAAAGAGTTAAATATTTTTTAAAATTATGACATCACTCAATTGAACTATTAAATAAACCTGTTGGACCAAATAGACCAGTAACTTCTTTGCCGTTCACTGTCAAATCAATTCATCAAGCCTAATAGAGATATCAATTTTCCAAGGGCAAAATCCATTGTCACAGCATAAAGTGCAATGACGGTTATGCAAAACAAGTTTTGTGTGAAACTAGATGATTCTGGAGACCAAAATAAGAACCTATATAAATGTAGCTTCTCCCACCCAAAAATCATTTTTACCAGGGGATAGCAAATAAATATGACAAATTGGAATGGCACATGAGCCATTCTTATCATTCAAGTTTCGAGATTACGAACAAGAACGCAACTTCAGGTCAAGTATGCTCGAAACAATGTTCGATAAGGTCTAAATTTCCTAGAAGCTCTCAACTGCTGCAGCCCTTTTTTGTCCTCCTCAAATTTGCTTTGCAGCATCATGATCTCTGCAAGCAAAGTATAAATGGTTTACCTCAGTCTGCGGATAAGACCGATATTTGACCCAAACATTGATACAAGATCCTCATAGAAGCTTACCAAATATGATTAAACAACCTCATGCTTATTAATAATTAGTAAATTCAGTACAACAAGAGATTTGACAGTTATCCTACAAGACAATGCCAAGGCAATCCATACAGAAACCAGAATCCATGAGCATTAAGTATACAGAAAGTGAGATAATTTCTAGAGTACATCCACCAAAAGAAACATAACATTCATTTGTGATGGATATTTAGAAATCAGATAAGCTTGTGTGATTGTATAAAATATTCACTTGCCGATCAGAATCAGTTCACATCTTATGCCCAACAAAAAAGTTTACCAATAGAAAATTTGACCCTCAAACAAGAGAATGAAGGAAAGGTCCAAAGAATGATTGTGGATAAGATTAGAAATAGAAAAGCATTATGCTTCTTTTTTTTTTTTTTTTTTACTTTATGTTTACCAACATTTTTGTTCTATATTTGATTATTAACAATTTGTTTGAACACAAATGTTAACAACCTTCAGGACAAAGACATGGTTGGACACTATGTAAAGGCTAGTCATACCATTTCTCTGAGCTTCTCTTTTCTGAAAGCGGTAGAAATCTATTGGGACTTCTTTATGCTTCTTCTTGACCAGTTTATCCTCCACAGCAGGTTGGGCAACAGAGCCCACAGCAATTCCACTTTCATAGTCAGTAGTTTTCTTCCTACATGTAGCATAACAAGATTACATAAAAACCAAAAAACAAATTTAAAACACATGTTGAATCCTTCAGATCTTTAAAATGAAAAGGCCATATTAAATATTCTAAAGATCTTAAAAAGAAACTAATTTATTATAAGGGCAAAAACTGGTATAAGGTTTAGTCAGATCAGTGTAAGTGTAACTCAACTTCTTTTTTCTTGAGACAGTAGTAAATGTATTCCAAATTCCATTTCTGTAGAATTGGAACTGAATCAGAATTATATTAAGTTACGACCACAGAAAGAACTAAATTGATATCTCATTGGTTAACAGTAATAGTCCTGACTGGCAGTGCCTAGAGTGGTGTATTTATGATGGTAATGATGGTTGCCGCATGAGAGAGAGAGAGAGTGACTCAGAAAAACTGGTCTAATTATTTACTCTTCTTACCAACAGGGCGCACAAGCCAAGTACACGTGGTTTATACAATATACAGAAAGTTATGCAGACTTCACAAGAAAACAGAACCCTTAAAGGCAAAGGTCCAAATAATAAACACACAGAACAGAAATGAAATGCAAGCCAAGTACTCCCCCAGTTTTGCCTTCGCTATGAAAGATGTGTTTATTGCTCTCAAACCACACACTACAGAGTACAAACTGGAACATCCTTCCATATTCTAACAACCTTTACTCCAGAAACCTTCCTCCCATAACATAAAGACTCCCTAATAGATGAGCACATCACCCAATGCATAACACAAAAAGGCATCACCAAACCAGAGACAACTACAACTTGGGATCATATTCTTAAATTCCTCCTTTCAGGTTCAAGCGGAGCTTTCGTCTTTATTTTTTTCAAAGCAGGGAACTTGTACGATGTTTTTTTTCCAATTAATAAGATATTGACCAAATACCTGTTTCAAAAGATATTTACAAATCCAAGCCACATAACTATCCCAAAAGAAAAAAGAAAAATGTTAATAGATATACAAATTCACAGACACTTTCATTTAGCGAAAAATAAAAGAAATTAACAGTTTCAAAGCAGTGACTCAGTATGACAACAGAGAAGAAAAAGAAACCAGCCGAACCCACCATCATTCTGTTTTGATACAAAGGATGTTTGTTAAAATAAAAACCTTCCAACAGTAAAGGAACTCTTGTCATAAGATAAGACAGGGAAACAAAAGATGTTCACTTGAGTCTCAACAAAAGTCAATAGCACACGCGCAGAAGAAGGGGGTAATTTTTACCTGTTCCAGTTTTGCATCATGATCAGTCATAAAGTCATCAATTTGTTGTTTCAAAAACTTCAACTCGGGTCTACTTTGATGGTATTCCATGATCCATTCTGTAGTTTTAAGGAGTCCCCGGTCAGAAACTAAACTAGGCATGACTCCTAGTTTGTAAAAGAACACAAAGATGCATGCCATTTTTTGTAAATGGATTGCATTAATCAACCTACAGATCAGTCTACATGTTTGCTCTTAGGATGTAGACAATGGAAAATGATTACAGAGATCTATGCGTGGAAGTTAACTAACAGAAATATAAATAAATACTTTGGGGAAGGTAGATTGGAGTAAGTGATCCAAAAAAAAGAAAAGATTAAATGTATACAAAGGTGTGGCAATTATCGTAGCAAATGATGTTTAGTGCAGTAATTATGTTGGAAGTTGCAACATAGAAAAATACACATACAAATATAAGTTTTCACTTGCACAATTATTCAGAGAATTTAACCACTTGTCAAATAATGCCCTCAATTGACAATACATACTTTTCATTCCTTTTGAGCAGTCCTCGTCTCCAGAAGAAATAATATAGATCTCATCCTGATCAGCCCCTGGCCCCCTTTCTGGTGATTCTCGAACATACTTTAAAAGATCCTCTTCCTCCTTTTTTTTCTTCTTTTTAGCTTTCTTTGTCCTGCCTACAAGTTAAAGAAACAGACCATCAGAAAAATAAAATCTATAACTTCAGAACTGTCATTTGATGATGCAACAAAGAAATAAGCCAGACACTGTTTTTCATTACAGGGTTTAATAATTGCTCCAGTATAAATCCCTCTATGTTTTTTAAAGGCTTTGATCCTCTGAGCTTCAGAAGGATAATTGTCTATTACTCCATCTGATTAAAAAGAGAAAAAAAAATATTAGCTAGGACTAGAATAAATGAGAAAGAAAAAATAGAGACATAACTGCAACACAAACTGCATGACACATTTTACTGAAACATTGGAAAATAAATCTATATTAGCTGTCAGAGGGAAGACGAAACAATTACAGTAAAGAAAAAATACAAGTATCATAATGGAACATCCAATTCTAGGCTTTGTAAAATTAATATGTAGGAATATAGAATCTTCATACCACCCCACAAACTCTGTACTCACCACTTTGCTCTTCTAAATCAACTTCATCGTTTGAATTATATCTTCCCACTATATCTTTATCTTTCTTCTTTCCTTTTCTAATTAGAGAAGAGTTACCCCTTTTCTTATTTTCAACCTGAATTCCATTATCCACTGGAACAGCACCTGCACACCAGACCAGTGCTAAGCAACTATTTCAGTTACAAATGCAACCCCCTTTTCGTTTTTCTTTTTTCTTTTTTTTTCACAGCACCAAAGACATGGAGACAAAAAAAGGTAGGAGTATGTAAATATCTTTACCATCAATGCTCATTCTCATAGTTGGCTTAATGTCACCATTTTTTTCCCTCTTTCTTTCTCTCTTCTTTTCTTCAGTAAGTATGGTTTTTCTGCTTTTCCCTTTCATCATACCAAGAATTTAATCTGGGAAAAACCAAAGAAGTTAACACTCAATTGCTTTCCATCACATATGCATGCAAAATAACCCAAATATTACTTTATTTTATGGGTTAAAATGTTACGTACCAAGAATTGGACCATGATAATACAAACTACATAAAATGATAAACTCATTCCTGTAAATGACCAAATAACTGCATAGTACATATAATTCATTTATCATGTACGATTACCCAATTGCCCACAAACTTCACCAAAAATGTAACATATGTTGCACACAGGGGCTTCTAAAGTATTTGAATCAAAACAATTCAATCAATCTAAATGCTGCAAGTTTAATGACATTATCAAATCACATCTTAGAATAAATATTCAAATAACAATTGCAAAATTTATTTTAGCAAAAGACAACATGTCATAAAATATAGTAAATGGACTTCTGCTGAATACTCAGACACTGTCCAATGTCCATAATACAAATTCCTAGCCTTTTTCTAACATTACATCACAAGCACAACAGCATATCATCTTGTACTAAAAAACAAAAACAAAAATCCTGAGAATTAACATTTTAACACAAAAGGATGGTATTATGAACTAACCTAACATGTTAAAACCCACGAAGCAACTAACAAGAATGTAAGCTTATGTCACAAAGCTTCCCTTTTTGTTTTCTGGGTCGGTTTTGGTAAAACCATTGTTATATAAGCAGACGAAAGACCAAATTCCTCAAATAAAACTTGATCTCATTTATAATAGTCAACTGTGGCCGACCCCACCTAAGAAAAGGCTGTTGTTGTTGTCGAAAGAAAAGGACAAAAAGAGAACAAAGCCCAATACAATAACAGTCACTTCCTAAATCTTCCTTGATACCTAAAGCGAAGAGAACGAGCCTGATATCCCGGAAGGCGCCCACAGAAATATATATACTACAGTTATTTTTAAAACATACTCAAAAACAATCCGCACAAAATAAGATATACTCAAACTTCACCAATTAACACCAAAGAAAAAATACCGTACCGTACAGCAAGATGTTTCAATTTTGCCGAGTTATCGTAACGAAACTATGAAGGAATTGAGTCAACTATCCGTTGAAACAATGGAGTAGAGGCCCAAAAAATGGCATTATTTTGGGCTTCTACACAGGGCGACTGGTGAGTGAAGGTATGGAGGCGAACTGTAACTCTCCAAATTCCAAACCCTAACGCTACGGAGGAGGAAGAGGACGATAACGCAGATATTTTATATTCTTCCTTTTATTTTAATATTTCAATTTATGGCAATTTTATCCTAATTCAATGTTTTATACTCTTTTTTTTTTTTTTAATAAACTCTGATTTATCACGCCCTTCTTCTTTTTTTCAAAGATACTATGGTTCATTGAGTACGCTAAACACAAGATGGGCACCGATTCTTACTAAACCAAGCGTAAAGCAGATGAGACTCGCATGAAATTTTTAAATTTGATCTATTAATATTATCAAATTTTTTTAATTATTAAATTTAAATTTATTTATTATTTAAATCACAAATTTAAAAATTAAAATAATCTAAAATTACATGCAGAAAACGCATTCGGTAAAACCCTTTCCAAGTCCAAGGTAGTTTCTTCAAAAATCAAATCATTATCAGCGACTACTTTCCGCAACGTGCCAAAACAATATAATATAACTTTTAAAATTATTACTTATGAGATTATTCTGATTTTTTCTTTACTTATGAGATTATTCTAATTTTTGTATTTGTCTAAATATTTTTACTTTTTATTCTTTGTTAAATTTTAATATTACATTAATTATAAAAAAATTAATAAATTTTTATAAATTTTTATGTACTATTTAAAAAATAATTTAAACTAAATATTTATATCATGTTACATAATGATAATTTTTATTTTATAGTAAAAATTATAATATATTTTATAGTTAACTTTTTAATGCAGCTATAATTATAATTTGAATAATAACAATATAATATTTAAAATATAATATAATAATTTACTTACAAATATAATACTACTTAATAAGTGTAACACTAAAATATAATATAAATTTTTGTGTAACGATTATAAAGAATTATTAGTCTTTTTTTACCAAAATTATTAGTCATTTAAATCTATTTTCATGGGCATAAAAAGACTATATTACTTTAATATATAAATGAGATGGACAACAATACTTTAATTGAAATTAAAGGAACTAATTTGCTTTATTGAGTAAACTAAAGTGACTTAAAATTCAATTAAGATTAAAAACATTAAATTTTTTTCTTGAGTAAGTTAAAAGGACTAAATGCAATAAAACCAACTTTTTGTTTAAAGTTTAAATAATAATTTATAATAACATAAATATTATATTAAAATATAAAATTTACTTACAAATATAAGACGTCTAATTAAATGAGTGCTTAACTATAAATTAAGTTTTTTCATAAAATAATTATTTTATTGTGTATAATCTAAAATCATATCTGCATTAGTTTGCAAGACGAGTTCTATAATTACTGTTTTCATATTAAAATTATAAATACACTAATGTTAGGTTGACACAAAAGAGTGTACTCTAAAAAATTGTTGGAGAAAATGAGTTAACATTGGTTGTAATATAAATGTAAGTGTTTACTTGTTAGCCTTTTTTTTTCTTCTTGTTATTAATTAATGTTATAACTATATATTGAGTTATTCTATATTTATTAAAATTTTATATGTGACGTAAGAACAAGTTGATATCTCAAGTAACTATTTTTTTAATCACAAATATATATGACAACAAAAATATATAGGTTACTTACAAAGCAGCAACCAAACCCCCCCCCCCTTCCCCCCGCCCCCATAAATATTATGCAATTAAGAATGATATAACTATTACTTAACTACCCAAATGAATACCAAATTTTTGAAACAACTAAAAAATAACATGATGAAAGATGCTTAACATAATGCGCCAACAAAAATGCAGTAAGACTAGAAGACAAGTCCAAATATGTAAAATGACAATCTATTGACTTCAATCCATAATTCAGTTTTAAAAAGAGTAATAGCATATTGGCACCCCAAAATACTAAATATACTAGTCAGAGAAACACAAAATCCCAGTGAGCATACATTTGGCACTGTAAATCAATGTCCATAAAAATTGAGAAATTTACTTACAGTTCAAAAATTTACTTTTCAGAAATTCACTCATAATTCAGGAAGTCTTGAATGCCAATATTACGCTGGGTTGTTTACAGTTCCATATCCACCATAAACGCACACACGGAACACTAATACACTTCATTCACCACACTGTTTTCCATTTCAAGTTTCTCAAATTACTATATTAGAAGCTTGGCTCTACTAAATGTGAATAATATATTTTGCATAAATTACAACAATCTAAAAAAGAAAGCCTAAATATATATACCTCCAACCATAATAGTTAGACTTTAATTGAGAGAAAAACACAATTACTAAACTATAAACAAGAAATTTTATTTAGTCTATCTAAAATTTTAATTTGTGTACTTCATGAAAACTATTGACATTTTCTATTAGATTATAGACTTTTTATCTAAAAAAATGTCTTCTTTTCATCAAAGAAGAGATATTACTTTTTACCTCATAAGTTCTATGTAATACATCAGAAAGATAACTACAATTTATTTAAAATGAAATAAATTAATAATGTACCACATTTTATATATTACTAGCGGGAGCAGTAATATGATACTCTGAACCGTCCCAGTGGGAAGCAATTTTCTCAAGGCAAATATTGCACCCACCTTCATTGATAGCAAAGCCAGCCACCCTAATCTCACATCATCGTCGTTAGTATCTTAAGCAGCTTTCAGACATTAATTGAGAGTGTCGTGGGACCCAAGAATCAACCCAAAAACGAATACTCATACCAACCTCCAACACCAAATCACCCCCTCCTTAAATTTCTCCCAAATCCGATCACCCTCGCCATTTTTTTTTTTATAATCAAAATAGTGTAAAAAATAGAAATATCATTCCCAACTGAGAGCGTATTGGATAAAGTATTTTTAAAATAGTGCAAAAAATGATAACATCATTTCGAGTCAAGCGTATTTTATAAATGAGTTAAATTAAAGTGATTAATCATAGTGATATAATTTTGCAAATGAATTTTATTTTGGACTATTAGTAGGTTTATTGTCAACTTTATTATTAATCTAAAAAAAATATCAATTTATTCCTTAAAGTTAGGAAGTGGTCATAATAATCAAACCTAAACAAATCTAATCTAAAATTGTTACGAATTCATTTATTATTTTAAATGTTCATTTAGTTTTTCAATTCTTGAAATAATGAATATTATAAATTCATTCATTATTAGAATTATTTATTTATTTTTCTAACTCTTAAAACTATTGAATCTTTTTCAAAACCATTAAATTTCATTTATTCTTCTTGATTTTAGGTTATATATTTTCATGATTGTATGCCTGTAAATAAAAATTTAAATGAAACAATTGAATAAAAAAGTTATTTCTTTTTTATATGTCATTCCTCTCTAATGTCTTTACATTCGACTTTGTCTTTAAATAAAATTTTATTTACAATATATTATTAGTATGAGTTTGCATTTGGCCACTCGCTTTCAAATCACAAGAAAAAAATTACTTTGGTAAGATTTTTCTATCTTACTTGAAAAGAGGATGTTCCACAACATCATTTTGAATATTTTATAACCTATAATTAAAAAACATTCTAATCACCGTCGTATCGGCTTTAATTGAGATTGTCATTATTCTCAAAGCACAATTACATTATATCAAAAAGAAAATTGAACAAAATAATAATGATTCTACAAACAAATTTGAGCATGGCTCAAACTATAAATACAACATTTGCTACCCTTGCAGTCGTACTTCAAAATGTAATACATGGCCAAAAAATTACAATCATAATTTCCATTTGCTTTTGGATTAGCACAATTACCCTCATTGCATTGCAAGTAGCAATGAGATAGCAACAAGAATTGTCGAAGTTCCTAAAATTAACCAATTTTGGTTTTAATATCAATTTTGTCGCAATTTGTTGTTATTTGATTGTTAGAGCTTATCATATTTTCTGTGGCATTAAATTTGAAGTATTACCATATATTGTATTAGCAACACCTTTTATTGATATGTTATATTCTATAATCTCTTATAATTGTAAAGAAGAGTATTTTGGAGGAGAAGATAATAGATTAGTTATACACCTTGTATTGAATCTAAAACACCACAATTATTAACGATCCTGAAAACTATGACTAATTAACTGTAGTTGCCATTTATCCAAGAACCTTCAACGTGTTTAGGTGTCCACGTTTAGGATGAGTCTTCCTCTCTTTGTTCTTTTGATGTTAAATCTTGTATAGAGCAGTAAGTTAGTATGATAGATTAGAGAGGGGACTTAACCTTTTTATTTGTTTGTGGGTTGATATTTATTCACTCACTATGAATAGTCACCCTCTGACCCTACACTAATACTAATCAATTACATCTGTATTAAACTAAAGCAAACAAAGTAGAACCTATTCAATTAATCACTTATTAATATATATAAAATTCATATTATTGAGTTAACATTCAACTTGTTTTAATAAATTAAAATACTCTAACATATTAAGCTTAATAATACTAACAAATGATTCTGGGGGAGGGAATTTTTAAAAAGAGGATCATGAAGAAGAGGATTATGCTAAATTCATGAATCAAATTGTAGTGAAACTTATAATGGAAGGGACGAAAGTTATTAGGGAGCTAAATGTGAAATAGGCATATATAGAGTAGGGACTTATAGTTCAACTATTGTTAGTTATTTTACTGTAGAATTTTCAACACACTAACACCTAATATGTTTTATACTCTCACTGATTTGTAGTGCTCTAACTTCAAACCATTTATTGATGTACAAGCAACGTTTTTGTCTCTTAGTTCTTTTATTGATGAAAATGTTTGCATAATGTTGTACGCTTCTTTTATTAGAGTATGTTTGGCCATACTTTTAATTTTCACTTCTTTTAAAACTTTTTTAAATAGAATTTCGAAAAAAAATTTGCACAAATCATTTCACAAGCAGTTTTATCAATTTATCAATGTTTAGTCAATCTCTTAAAAAATTATATATATGTGTGTGTATGTGTGTGTACCCAGCATATCAAATTCTTACTATACTTAATTTTGAAGTTATTTTCCTCTATCTCTGTTCATTTTCCATTGAAGAAAAATGAAAAAGTTGTTCTAAAACCTAACCTTTTCAATCTCATATTAAAGCCATGGCCTTTTGCTTGTTGTCCAAGGTATATATCCCTCATCTTATTCATGATTTAAAAAGAAATTTCTATAGAGTTCAAATAGAAATGAAGAAGAAATTGGAAATTCAAATGTTGAAACGATGGTGCTGCAAGTGGTGGAGCTTTCAATGATGAGGGTCGTTGCCCATGATGGAGCTGTCGAAGCTTTGTACAAATGAAGGTGGCACAAGGAGAGAGAAAAGGAGAGAGACTGAGAGAGAATGGGAATGATTCTCGATTCTGATTTTAACTGGTCATCTTTCATTGTTTCTATTATTCTTCTTAAATGTTTCTTTAACAATTCCATTTTTTTTTACTAATAACCTTGGCTTTGCTATGTTAATTGTAACAACTTCATTTATGTAACAATTTTTTTTTATAAATACCATGAAGTTATTATCTCGTTACAACTTAACTCAAAATAACATTTATTTAATTTATACAATACAGAGTTTACATACATATCATTAATCAATAACATCCGTACAAAATTCTAACACATATATAATTACATCTTATTCATCCCTGTTGACCAGTTTTAGAGATACGGGTGCGGGTGGTTGCACCTTCACCGAGATCTTAGTCAACTCAACCACAAACATTTTATTTGATTATGGGATCTGCCCAACATAAAGTAACTCGATCCAACGGACTAAAAGTCAGAGCCATAGAAAAATCTGCATAACTAATTTTTTGAACATAACATGGAAATATAGTGAGAATTAAATCTCAGTAAGTTCAACAATAATTCATTATCAATCAAGCTCATCACGTCATGTTCATCTGTATAAACTACAGCAAATATCTTTGGTCACATGAATGCACTATATCTATACACATGAGAATTGTACAATAATGACATGTATGACAGGATTAACTATCATATGATGACTATCAATTTATTCTCATATCAAGCTATCCCGGTCAGGGTGAGTATTTTCTACTCTCTGGTACGGGCTTTTCTCGCTTCATCCGACATGGCCCACTTTATTTTTCTTTTCCCATTAACATGATCATAACCGTTGGTAGGGCATCCCCTACTGGTGCACCACACGGATTGCCATGTGACCGTACTCACTTTTCACAATGATAGCCAAAAATATGCTTTCAATAATAAGTATGTTCATCAAAATATAATTATTACCAAAAATCATTGGTAATTATGACATGAACATAACCATTTCAAATATCACTTTATAAAATATTTCTATGTCCAAATTTCACACTTAAGATGGTAAGAAATTCATACAATGGCAATGGCTATGGCATATACTAGTCATTTATTATTTTCATTTATAAGATTGTTCTTCTTCTTTTTAAATATTAATTTTATTTCTTTATTTTCTTGATGCAGATTTTCATCTTATCTGACATTCTCTTACTAATTAAAGCTTAAATCCCTCAATTGAACTCCAATGTAGGTGATCTTGATGTCAATTTAAAGATAAAACAATTATCTAAAACTATTATGTTGAATAGTTTAGCAAAATATTAAGAAATCAATGTGATATTACTCCCTAAAAGTACAGGTTATTTCTTCTCGGGTAGGTTCTGACCTGTACCTACTAATCTGTCCATATCTCCCTCATGAGAATTCCAAATTGAGTGATTCCAGTGGTTAAAATTCCGTGACACATATAGTTATAATTTTTATGTTAACCATTTATTTTAATTCCCTATTGAATGTTCCCAAAAATTAAAACACATAAACTATCTTAACATATTCTTCCCTGATTATCTATTTTCTGACCTTTGCTTATTAATCGAATCATATCTACCTCATATGGACTCTAAATTGAATGATTCTAGTGGCTAAAATTCCGTGAGACACAGATCTACATTTGTTATGTTAACCATTTGTTTTAATTCTCTACATAATGTTCCCAGAAATTAAAACACCAAAGCTATTCTAACATATTCTTCCCTGATTAACCATTTTCTGACTTTTGCTTACTAATCAGACCATATCTACCTCATATGGACTCTAAATTGAGTGATTTTAATCGCTAAAAATCCATGACACATATATCTAAAATTCTTATGTTAACTATTTATTTTAATTCCTTACCAATTCTTTCCAGAATTTTAAAAATAGAAAGTTAAAATTTTGTCACCCATAGCCATACCTATGCAGAACTATCTACACCAGCCTAAGTATTCAAACATACATAATATGTAACATGATATAGCAACATCCATGACCAATCATCCAAGTTCTAAGATCAAAATCTCATATAAATATTACAAGTTTCAAATCTTTTCTTTAAAAAGAAATATTGTCAAACTTACCTTGAACACTTAGTCCTCTAGACTTCTCCTTCCTCTTTCTTTCTTTCTTCCTCTCCTTTTCTCACTCTACCTTGCTTTTATTTTTCCTCTCCCTCACTTGGACAAAAATTCTAATGTTATAGGGGTGGGTTTTGTTTAAATAGACCACCAAATAATTCACCTTTCATGATCATGGGTCTACCTTATCACAATTAGGATACACTTGGTTGAATTTTTGGAAAACAAACAACTCATGTTCTTGTCTTCCTCTTCCTTAGTCAAGATATGCATAGGAAAAGGAGATTTGTATTTTGAAAATTATGATAATATGTTCTTAAGATAAGGGACAAGGTCCCTTTAATTTAGGAATTCATTTCCTTTTTCTTTTGTCTTAATCAATTATGATAGGTTTGCCTTTTTAGGTGGCAAATTTTTAGCCTTTGAATCTCCATTATTTGGTTGAAATTATTTGTGTGGGATAGGAATGTTTTGTCCTAATGTCATGTATTATCATACCACTTGCTAAAATTATGAGTGTAGGATATAAATGTTTTGTCCTAAAACTTTGTATTATCATACCACTTGCTAAAATGATGAGTGTAGGATATAGATTTTTTGTCCTAAAGCCTTGTATTATCATACCACTTGCTAAATTTTTGTCTTAAAGCCATGTAACCTAATTTTTATTATATTATCACATGATTTATTTTATTTTATTTTTCCTCTTGGATTTGGGCTTATTCCTACCAATTTCCTTTACTTTGGATAAAATTCTACCTTTCTTAGAGGGTTTGGACACATTTTCATAATTTTTGGGCTATCAATCCAATTTCTATATCCTAGTCCAAGTCTATGTTTTATTTCTTGTTTAGGTTATCTAATGGGCTTGCTAGAAACTTATGTGAAGTGGAAAAACTCTATATGAAATGTCCATAGGTGAAAACCCAATGTATGGGTGAATATGTTAAACTTAGTAACTTTAGTTCTTGAATTAAGAAAAATTACCCTAATCCAATGTTTTTCTTGAAATTTTAAGACCTTTACTTGTTTCCAAAAATTTATCTTCCTTACCTAAGAATTTCACCTTTCTTTAATATATTATTTCTAAATTTTTTCTCTTATATTTTCTCTCTTTATTCCATTAATGTTATAACATTTCTATGCATACACGTAAAATGAAGAATTTTTAAGGATTATATTTCCTTAGATATCTAAAAATTGTCTAATAAATTTTACTTTCTTAATTAAATATTTATGTACCTTAAAAAAATGAAATTAGGGATGTTACTTTGAATACTTTTGTATTTTTATTAATTCATGAAATGAAATTAGGGATGTTACATTTCTCTTTCCCTAAAAGAAATTTTGTCCTCAAAATTTCAGAAATTACCTAATAAGAATAATTTCAGATATTTCTTCCTCATGACTTCTAGCTCCCAAATTGCTTTTTCCGGAGTCAAACCTTCCCATAACACCTTAACTAAGGGAATAGTTTTGTTTTGCAATTGCTTTACATCAGTGTCCAATATAGATGCTGGTACTAGCAGGTATGTCATGTTCTACTTTATTTGGATTGGTTCATCTCGTATCACATGTGAAGAGTCTGGAAGATACTTCTGGAGCTGTGATACATGGAAAACATTATGCAAGTTGGACAAATTAGGTGGAAGAGTAACTTGATATGCTGACGTCCCTACTTTCTTCAGAATTTGGTAGGGTCCCAAAAATTGCAGATTTAGCTTTTTGATCTTGAGAGACGTACCAACTCCAGTGGTCAGGAAAAGTTTTAGAAATACATGGTCTCATTCTATCGTACCAAACACTGGAATCCTGCTTTCCTTCTCAGATTCCATTCCCATTCCTATGTACCAAACGGGCACGTAATCCATGAAAATTGCAAGTGCATTCGTCAACCCGAAAGGCATTACGAGAAACTCATAGTGCCCATACTTAGTCCTGAAGGCTGTTTTTGGTACGTTCTCTTCTTTGATCCTAATCTGATGGTATCCCGACCTCAAGTCAATTTTAGAAAAGATGGAGGCTCCCTTCAGTTGATCCAATAAGTCATCTATCCTAGAGAGAGGGTACTTGTTTTTGATAGTCACCTTATTTAGCTGTCTGTAATCTATGCATAGTCTCAAGCTCCCGTCTTTCTTCTTAACAAACAATACAGGAGCTCCCCAAGGTGATACACTTGGTCTAATGAATTGCTTGTCTAATAGTTTCTCCAACTGTTTCTTAAGTTCTTGTAGTTGCTTCGAGGCCATTCTATATGGTGCAATAGAGATAGGCCCTATCCCAGGTAGGAGATCAATAGAGAACTCTATTTCTCTCTTGGGTTGTAAGCCTGGAATATCTTATGAAAATACTTCAGGAAACTCGTTGGCTATTGGGATTTCATCAAGCTTTGATTTGACTTCTAGGTTTGATAAATACAAGAGAATGTATCCAAGTACTCCATTCTTCAACTCCCTATTAACTTGATTGGCATTAAGCATCAATAACTGCACTTCCTCTTTTGGAATAGAAGGTAGAAATTCAACGGTTTTGTTACAACAATTCAGCAAGACTCGATTTCTAGTCACCTAGTTTAACCCTAGAATGACATCAATACCTTTTAAAGGTAGACAGACAAGGTCTACAGAAAAAGTTTTCTCCTAGATAGTGACTTGACAATCCTTACATACAGAGGAAGTTAAGACCCTTTCCCCTGTGGGAGTTACTACAGATAGCTCATAGGGGGTTTCAGCAATAGGATACTAAAGCTCCCTAATACATTATTCTAATATAAATGAATGACTAGCACCGGAGTCAAACAACACCATAAGAGCACATCCATAGATATAGCATGTACCTTGAATCATTTCAGAAGATTGAGCTGCCTCTTGGCCGCTTAGGGTAAAAACCCTTCCTTTCACCTGAGGCCTCTGTTCTGGCTGCTTTCCCACATTCTGTGGGCAGTTTCTCGCAAAATGACCCTTCTGTCCGTAGTTAAAGCAAAATCTTGTCCCATGTAGCATGGCCGGTTACCATGCATGTGTCCACACTTAGCGCACTTGACTGGGGTGAGGTCTTGTTGGAAAGGTCTGGGAACCGCAGTCAATGGCCTCTTACCAGCTCCATATCCACTTCTTTTCACGTTCTTGCTAGGGTTGGGAAAATTTTTCTTCTTTTTCCATAGGTTTCGCCTTTGCTTTTCGTCCTCCACTACCTTTAAACTTTTCTCCAAGAGTCTGCATTTATTGATCAGAGGTACAAACTCCCTAGTCTCCATAGCTACAACAGCATTCTTTATGTCTGGGTTAAGTTCCACTTCGAACTTAACAGCCTTCCATGTTTCGTCTAAGTTAAATCGCAGATAAGAGGAAAACTTAGACAACTCCTCAAATCTCGCGATGTACTGGTCTATAGTCATGCTACCCTGCCGGAGTTGGAGAAATTCAATCTCTTTCTCTGCCCTCACAGTACTTGGAAAGTACTTTTCCAAAAAGGTGTCTTTGAACACCTGCCAAGTGATCTACCTTCCCTGGTGAGCTAAAAGTTCTCTAACTCCACGCCACTAGTATTCTACTTCATCTTTTAGCATATATGCAGCAAAGATCACTTGCTCCTCCTCAGTACAACCCATCACTTCAAAAAAAATTTCTAACTCCCTTATTCATCTTTTAGCTACAATCAGGTCAAAGCCACCTTGAAAACAAGGTGGCCTAGTCCTCAGGAATTCGGATATGTCATTATCATTTCCAGCCATCCGGTTGTTAGCACCATTCACACTATTCGAGTTATTAGCATTCTGGAGGTATTGTAGAATTTGATTAGTGGTCATGACTTGGTCTCGAATTGCTGTGGCCAGGTTGTGCAGGGTTTCCTCCGCATTGTTTGTCGGATTCCTCCTCGGTGGTGCCATTTCCTACAGTGGCAAAAACAAAGTTATACTGCTATTGAGGTGATCAAGTCCAATAGTTAGTTCAAAAATATTTCACAGCAGTCATAACACCACTTCGGCATATAGATAGGAAACACTAGTAATTTTTTACCTATATAAATTCACGGATCCCCTTCATAGCACAACCACAAACATACTCAAGACACTATAAAATCGATTCAGATAACCATCCACCTATTGGCCACCTAAGATCGACCTGCTCTGATACCAATTATGTAACAACTCCATTTAAGTAACAATTTTTTTTTATAAATACCATTAAGTTATTACCTCGTTACAACTTAACTCAAAATAATATTTATTTAATTTATACAATACAGAGAAGAAAAGGGTTGATTGAGAAAGCAAAAGAGCTGGGAATTCTATGATATGCACATATTGTGTTCAATCTTATGTTTGATTGGGGAATTGTGATTTTCTTTCATCATTTTGATGCACAGCTTGCTATGCATACTTTTGCAATATAGTCTTAGACCAAGAGGTGCATTGTTTAACATAACATAAAGAAAAAAAATGTTCTGTAATCCAATATTCAGTTTTTAAGTGCAATAATTTTTCGAGAAAATGTTATGTAATCCAATATTCAGTTTTTAGGAGTAGCCACTCATTAAAGTGGAGTTAGGTCCAACGAATATTAGATTTGAAGAAAGCAGGGGTTGAAATAAACCCTAAAGTAAACTCAAGAAAAAAGAAAGGCAACAGGAAAAGAAAATATTAATGTAGGCGATGATACAAGAGGATATTTCACGTGGAACATAGAAATGGAGAAAGTCTTATCTAATGTAGTTTCTTGTTTGTTTTGGTGCTCAGCGATTGCCCAATGACCATGGTATTGGTTTTTGAGACTGTAGTTGATGTACTATGAGTCAAATATATTGTCCTATAGATTGTACTTGTTATTTTTTTGTATTCGTATGGAATATTCTTGACCTTATAGTTAAAATTCTAAAACAATAGATTTTATAGTTTTCATATATGTATTCTTCAGCTAAAATTCTATAATTAGCTGTCAGATACTAGTTATGAAGCTAATGTGATACTAGTCCTAATGTAACATCCCTAATTTTATTTTATTTTATTAATAAAGGTACATAAATATTTAATTAAGGAAACAAAACTTATTAAATAATTTTTAAATATCTAAAAAAATATAAGCCTTAGAAAATTTTCACTTTATGTGTATGCATAGAAAATGTTTCTAACATTAAGGGAATAGGTAAAGAGAGAAAACTTAATAGAAAAAATTAAAAATAACATCCTAAAGAGAGGCGAAATTCTTGGGTAAGGAAGATAAATTTTTGGAAGTAAGTAAATGCCTTAAAATTTCAAGAAGATTAGATTAAGGTAATTTTTCTTAATTCAAGAACTAGAGTTCCTAAATTTAATATCTCCACCCATACATTGGGCCTTCTCCTATGAACACTTCATAGTTTTTTTTCACTTCACATGAGTTTCTAGCAAGTCAATTGGATAGCTCAAGCAAGAGATATAACATAGACTTAAATTAGGATATAGAAGTTGGACCGATAACTCAAAAATTATGAAAATGTGAGCAAACCCTTCATGAGAGGTAGAATTTCAGTCAAATCAAAGGAAATGGACAAGAATAAGCCAAATCCAAGAGA
Organism: Gleditsia sinensis; assembly: GCA_037074535.1. Classification (NCBI taxonomy): domain Eukaryota; kingdom Viridiplantae; phylum Streptophyta; class Magnoliopsida; order Fabales; family Fabaceae; genus Gleditsia; species Gleditsia sinensis. The sequence goes on along the minus strand of CM073472.1, from coordinate 44,035,949 downwards.
GAAAAATAAGAACCACGTGATGAAATAGTAGTGTAATAATAATCAAGATTAGGTCACATGGCAATAGGACAAAACATCTCTATCCTACACAAATAATTTCAGCCAAACAAGGAAGGCTCAAGAGCTGAAAATTTGCCACTTAGAAAGGCAAATCTATCATACTTGAGTGAGATAAAAAAAAGGAAATAAATCCCTAAATTAAGGGGACCTTGCCCCTTGTCTTGAGAACATTTTATCATAATTTTCAAATAACAAATCCTCCTTTTGCTATGCATATCTTGACTAAGGGAGAAGAAGACAAGAACATGATTTTTCTTCCTCCAAAAAACAACCAAGTACATCCTAATCGTAATAAGGTAGACTAATGATTATAAAATGATGACCACTTAATAATTTATTTAACCAAAAACCACTCTTATAACATTAGAATTTTATCCAAGTGAAGGAGAGCGAAAAACAGAAGCAAGGTAAAGTGAGGAAAGAAGAGAAAGAGAGGAAAAGAAAGGAAGGAAGAAGGAGAAGTCTAGAAGACTAAGTACTCAAGGTAAGTTAGCTTAATCTCCACTTGAATCCATCTTTTCTCTTCATCCTTGGGGTTCAAAAGTCACCTTCCCTCTCTTATTCAAGCTGCTAGAAAAGCTAAAGGAAGGGAGAAATCTTGCCACTTCCTTTAAGAGGAAACAAGAAAAAGAATTCACTAAGTGAGTTAGGGAGATCTTTAGGTAAGTTTAACAATATCTCTTTTCAAAGAAATTTTTTGAAATTTGTAACATTTATATGGAATTTTGATATTAGAACTGTGATGAAATTTATAATATTTGCTACTTTAATGATTGCCCATGGATGTTGCTATATCATGTTACATGTTAATCTTGCATATGATGGATGTTTTGAATACTTCGGTTGGTGTGAAAAGTTCTACATAGATATGGCTATGGGTGGCAAAATTTTAGGACTTTTATACTGCTGTTATGTATATTTGAATGTCATGAAAATTTGATGGAATATGATTAGATTGATAAAATGAGTATGGCCTTAAACACTTGGAAGAAGACCATGAGAAATTTCTCTTGGGTAACACCCTTATTACTACATGATTTGATTTCTGTTTTCTTGAGAAGTAAATGATGGAATATGTTAAATTGAGTGTAAGGAATTTAATTAAAATTTTGAAATGAGTAATCTTATGGTTATATGTAAATTAGGAAGAAAATGGAAGAGGACATAATAAAAGGATAAACGAAAACCTTAGAAAGGATTTGGTTAGAAAACTGGATTTTGGAGTAATTAGGGAAGCTTTTGTTTTTAAAATTCTAAAAAGAATCAGTTAAGAATTAAAAGAAATAGTTAACATGAAAAATTTAGATATATGTCTCACAGATTTTTAGCCACTAGAATCATTCATTTTTGAATCCATATGAGGGAGATATGGTCAGATTAGTAAGCAGTGGTCAGAAACTAGTTAACCAAAGAAGAATTTGTTAGGTAAGCTTCTGTTTTTTAATTTTTGGGAAACATTAGTAAGGAATTAAAAGAAAAGGTTAACATGAAAAATATAGATATATGACTCTCAAATTTTTAGCTACTGGAATCACTAAAATTGAAATTCATAGGAGGGAGATATGGTCATATTAGTAAGTAGAGGTCAAAACCTACAAGAGAAGAAATAATACTAAATTGGAGGGAGTAATAACACTAAGATTCCTTACAATTTCACAAAAATGTTCAACATAAGAGTTTTAAAAGATTGTCTTAGCTTTAAATGGACACAAAGATCACCTCAATCGGAGTTAAAATGAGATAGTTATACTCTAATTAGTAAGAGATGAAAATCATATTTAAGAAAGAAGAAGAATCTTATAAATGAAAATAATAAATGACTAGTGTATGCCCTAATCATTGCCATTGCATGAACTCCTTACCATCTTGAGTGTATAGTTTTGACATAAAAATATTTTATAAAGTGATATTTAAACAGATTATGTTCATGGAATAATTGCATTTTACCAATGATTTTTGGTAATGATTATATTTTGATGATAAAAAATGGCATGTGAGTATAATAAACATACTTGTTATTGAAATCATATTTTTTGTTATTAATGTGAAAAGAAAAGAAAAGAAAAGAGACGAGCACGGTCACATGGTAGTTTGTGTGGTGCACCAGTAGGGGACGCCCTACTCACGGCTATAATTATGCTAATGAAAAAAGAAAGAGAAAGTGTGCCACATCGGACAGAGCGAGAAAATCATGTACTAGAGAGTAGAAAATACTCAACTTAACCAGGGTAGCTTGATATGAAAATAAATTGATAACTATCATATGATATTTTAAAAATAGTTATTTATGACATACATGTTATTACTGCACGATTTTCATGTGCATAGATAAAGTGCATTCATGTGACCTAAGATATTTTCTGTAGCTTATACAAATGAACATGACTTGATGAGCAATATTGATGATGATTATAATTTATTGTTGAACCTACTGAGATTTAATTCTCACTATATTTATATATCATGTTCAGAAAACTAGATATGTAGATTTTCTCTATGGCTCTGACTTTTAGTGCACGTTGGATCAAGTTACTCTATTTTGAGTAGATCCCAGTAATTAATAAGGTATTTGTGGTTGAGTTGGCTAAGATCCAGGTGAAGGTACAACCACTTGCACCCGTATCTCCAAAATTGGTCAATATGGATGAATAAAATGTAGATATATATATGTTTAGTTTTTGTACAGACGTTTTGATTAATAATGTGTATGTGAACTCAGAATTGTATCAGTATTAAGGGTAGACCTTAAACCTAAATTATGCTCAGTTAAATTAATTGAATGTTATTATGTGTTAAGTAGTTAGAAGTAAAGAGGTAATAACTTTATAAGACTTTACATATATATATATATATATATATATATATATATATATATATATATATATATATATATAAGTTGTTACACCCAATGCTTTGGTTATGACTTAATATTGAATGAACTTGGGTCTACATGTTTTGGACATAAATTTTCCAAATAACTCGTTAAGTTTTAGCTATGGTATCTAATCTTCATTAGTCAAGGCATTTTGAAAATCATGTGGAAGCAAGAGTTTCGTAGTTCACGAACTTACTACCTTTAGGAGCGCTTTTTCATTGTGTTGACTTTTTGCATGTTAAAACTGTCTCTTTAGATGATAAATCAATTTCCAGAACAAAATTTATCATATTCAATGTTCAACGACTACCCCGATCTTCTGTTATTTTTCATTCTGCACCCTTCTTTTGAATAATAATTGACTTTACAATATTATGTCAGTTTCTCTAAGGGGTTGTTTGGTAAGGAGAATCTTTTTTAATTCCGAAGAATCTATATTTAGGAATGTTAATTTTTTTTGTTTGGTACATTATTTTACGGCATGATTCCCAAAAAACTTTAATTCCTAAGAATCAAAATTTGGGATACATTCCCACAAAACAATTCCTTGAAGGGGGTAGGAATCAGAGGTTCCCATGAAAGTAGGAATCATTTTATAAAATGAAATTTCTAATTTATCCCTTATTTTTTACCCTTCCACCTACCTTATTTTTATCCCTTTCTCACCCTTTCATTTATGCATATGGGAAGAAGGAGCTCTCTCATTCCCGTCTACGCGGGAAAGGAAACAGAGCGCACCAAAATCCGTGGCACTTAGCACCACTGCGATCACTCCGCATTGCACCCACCACTGCAAGTAGGACCCACCATTGCAAAAGCACTACAAAGCACCCATCCAGCATCGCATGCTCCCTTAGCTTGTTGACTTTCTCCCCTATCTCTCTTCAATATGTAAGACTAAGGTTTCTTTGCCCAATTCATGCTATTTTCATATGACAACATATGGATTTAGTGTTTCCTTGTTTGTGATGCTGCATTGTAAAGGTGTTTCTATCTCCACTGAAAATATTTGAATATAATTTTTCTTGACTCATCCCCCTGTTGGTAGGTGATAATTGCTTTTTATTGCTTTTCTTATAGCATTTTAGAAAGTAAACGTTATCAAGGTTTTGGCATTCTAAAATGAAGATGTAGTTGGGTTAAATTACTAGCTTGGGAAACGATATAAGTTAGACATTTGCTATTTATAGAGAAATGTCATGAACTAGACAAACTTATTTGAATAACTGATATAATTTCAATATTAAACTTGAGGAAAACATTACTTGAACTCACCTAGAACAGTAAAATAAAATCTAATGGAGAAGTTAAGCTAAAATTTTCTTAATGGAACAGATAGGAAGTTTTTGAAGGTGTTTATTTAACTGATTTATTTTGAAAATTTTCTTCCATAATTGATGAACATAAATGAACATTTATTATTTGTCATTCAATTAATGACCAAAATTTGTTATTCCTAACAAGTCCACTCTCGTGCATGAAAGATTCAAGGGGGATTCTAACTACACTCTCTTTTCCTCCATTAACTGAGCTCCTAAGTGTGTGATATTGGGGTAAATTGCATTATTGCATCGACCTTACTATGTCATAATTTTTTAGATTTATTAACTTAAAAGGCTATCACTTTTTTAATTTTATATTCTCAATGCGAGAAGTATTTTCATGACTTTATGAGTATCTCTTAGAAATTGGTTTAGTTCTGTCTATGTACGGGGTTTAAATTTGTGTGCTTTAGTTATTTTGGTTTGGTTATGCCTTTAGTTGAAGCTTTATAAGGGTTTATTAACTTAATATCTATTCTACTTTTATCCTTAGTAGAAATATATATGGTCTTGAATTACACTTTCAGAATTTTGAAGTAAATAAAATTCCATATTCTACTTTGGTTCTCGATGTCATTTTATACCTAGCAACAATTGCAATCAGAAAAATATTTTAATTTTCTTAAGGGCTCTGCTTATGAAATCTAAATCTACCAAAAACTATGTTTGCCAAATGGTGCGTACTGTCGCAGGTACACCCAAATTGATACCTTACCTCTTAACTAACTGTAGTCTTAGGGGTAAAGGTCGATCCCATAGATACTGAAATGACCTTATGTGATTGAAAATGGAGAATTGATAATTGTAATTAAAGCAAAGTAAAAAAGAATAAAAGTAATTAAGAAAAATTTATTAATAATAAAGATGTTGGCTTCGGTTGATATCCACTGTCAAGGGATTGCATTGATAATTGACAACATAATCAATTTTAATGTGAATATCTATCATTGGGATTTTAACCCTGTTCCTCCTTAAGTCTAGTAATTGATGATAATCGCCTCAATTAAACCCTAATTAATAGGAAATTCTTTAGCACATCAGTAAAGTCTAACCTATTAATCGCATAAAGAACTAGAGAAATTGATAGAGTTAAAAAAATATAGACACATCAACTATATCTAATTCAGTTAATTATTCATCGTAGGTTTAATGATTTATAATCCAAAACCATTAAACCTATTTGCCTCATGAATACAGTAATAAATTTTTTGTTCAAAACATAATTCAACAGTATATTAAGACAGACAATATACTAGTAGGCCTCCTAACAATCATATGAATAATCATTGAGAAAAGAAGAGCATATGAATAATCAATACCCAATTTAGATTGAACTAATAAAATTAAATCTAAATCTCACAATGCATGAAGGTCCCTTGATGTTTCAATCTTCCTCTACCAACAAAAAGTAAATCAGCCACATAGGGCCATAAGAAAATCTAAAGAAGAATTGAAAAAGGTAATTAAGAGTTTGATTGATTCCTTCATGCTTCCTTTCTTCCCTTTTTTAAAGATTGGCTGCTCCTCATTGAAGTAAAATTGCTTCTAGGTCAAAAACTAGCCCATCAAGCTTCAATTGGAGTTAAAATGACATAAAAATTACGATTACAACAATCTGGTGCGACGACAGGCACCGTGGCTTTGGGTCCTTTGGCTACTCAGGTGCCAAAAACTTCCAGAATTTACCAAAGTACCAAATTCAAAAGTTATGTCTCTTTTTTCCATAGCTTCTAGAATTACATTAATCAGAGTTCAAATGAGAGAGATATGCCTCAATTAGTGACGAAGGGTTGAAAATCAGCATTTTTCCATATTTCTTCTCTATTTTCCTCTTCTTTTCCTCTTTATTATTCCTAAAACATAAAACACAAAACTCAATTCATTTCTATTTATTTCCTACTTAAATTACATAAAAAGTAACTTAAAATATGCTAAAGACATGCTTAATTTATAGTATATCAAATATCCTCACACTTAAGGTACTAAATTTCGTTTCAAGATACCGTTTCGTTGACTTCAGAAACAGAAACATTTCGAAATTTTAGTGGAAACGAATGATTTTTTAAGAAACATTTCAAATAATTTCAAACAATAATTTTAAAAGATTTTAACATAATATTAATATATAGATATATAAAATTATGTTAAAATTAATTTAAATTAATGTCTATAGTTGAATAGTAAGGAAACATGCTATTACAGTGAAGACTCTGACTCAAATCCCAATATCATTCAACACCTTCTCTCTTGTATCCATCTCTTTATCTTCTTAACTCTTTCATGACTTCTATCTTTAAGTCTTTCTCTGTCGACTATGATTTTGTCTCTATCTTCAAGTATCCCTCTCAGGTACCTTCCTCTCTCTTTGTCTCTCAATCTATCTTTTCATCATTTTTATAGTTTTTTCTTTAAAATGAAGACAATGAAGGAAAGTAATGCCATGAGAATGAGGAAAAAGAGTAGAAAGTTGACAAAGATGTCGTTCTTTATGAAAAAAAATAACTTGGTGTTGAATGTGATGTGATACTACTTTCATCTACTTTCAAAATGTCAATTTTTTTATTTTTCAAATTGATTTGATACTTTTCCATTGAAACAACTTGAAACAAGAGTATTTTCGTCGAAACAACTCGAAACAAAAGTATTTCTGTTAAAACAACTCGAAACAAGAGTATTTCTGTCAAAACAAATTGAAACAAGAATATTTCCGTCGAAACAACTCGAAATAAGAGTATTTCCATTAAAATAACTCGAAACAAAAGTATTTCCATCAAAACAACTCGAAATAAAAGTATTTCCACCGAAACATTTCACAACATAGTAATTTTAATCGAAATGGCATAATTTTTTAACAAACACTTTGTTTTATTTTGATAACTTCATTTCGTGTCGGCGACTCCGGAAACGGAAACATTTTGGTCGTTTCGATGGAAAAGAAAGAAAATTTAGTTTCTTACTCACACTTACTTTTTTGCTTGTCTTCAAGCAAATTAATTTATGTGAACAATATTCAATATATGAGATGAGTGAAAGGCTTACCAATGTGTTGCCTCATCGTGAAAATTGTATGCTCTTAAAGAAATTTCAAAAATTTTCACAATTATGTGAAACATTTAACTCAAATGCAATTCATTATTTATTTTCTAGAGCTTGAGTGTGTATGTGTCTTTGGGTGGTTCAATCATTTTTTACCCAAATGAGTTTATACATCTCAATAATTTGGGTATGGATCTTTATTTAAAATTTCCATAAGCTTATTTTTCATGCTACTCTCCACTAATGTAGATCAAGACTACTTTTTAGGATCAAAATGGCTTTATTCAACTTATAATATGGCTAGGTTACAGGGTTAGATAAAAGATATAGATTTAGGTTCGATCACCCAACACCATATAATTACATCTAATTCTCTTGAACTTTCTCAAATTTGGGGGATTTTCCCCCCACAATTATTCCCTTGCTTTATTGAATTTAATTCCTTCTTTTCTTGATTCTCTATTTCTTTTCTTACACCCACTGTCTAGACTTTCATCAGTATTTTTTTTACTTTTCTTTCCTTTTAATTTTTCCTTTCTTTTGTCCTTTCTCCACCCTTTCACCCTTTTATTAATGTAGCTCTACAAAACAAGTATTCAAAAATTAATCATGGAGTGAGTAAATATGGTAAACAAATAAATGTATTAATTACATAATTTGGTCTTGGCCTTGTAGTGGGTATGGAATAAAATGTTAATTAAGCTCAAAATAAAGGTTCTAAGGATATTTTATTGCTTGGGTTAGTCTTGAAATGCTCAATCTTATCAAATAATGCCTAAATCATCTCCTAATTAATAGTATCAGCCTAGGATTTCGCCTCAAGTAACATTTAAATAAGTTTTAGAAATTTAATGAGATCATAAAATATTTTGAGTTATATAAAATTTTTCTAAGTAAAAGACAAATTAAATACCCAAAGTTACTGTGCAAAATAGTTTCAGGATTCTAAAAAAATAGGTAATAATGAATTGCAAAGAAACTAAAATTACACGTAATCGTGACTTCCCTACGTCTCCCATGAGTTATTAGAAATTTAAAGAGCTATATCATTGACTATTGGTTCAATTAATACAAACTCATAGATTGATATAAGTTCACATGCTCACCCTGTTTAATATTTGGAATAAAAGTGCATAGATCATAGAAGTTTACTGTAGTACGCAGCAAAGTAAATAGTGCACAAATATATGATTTATTATATAGTCATCTAGCTGAATCATAAAGTGACACCCCCCACACGCTTAAGTAAACATTGTCCCCAATGTAAAATAGAAAATAATAAATAATAGAGACAAGTAATAAAAGGAGGAGGGGTCCAGTGAAACTTCCCTGATTAATTATCACCATCCATCTCATCATGCTCGGGTGCAGACATAAAGGGTGGTTCAGGAGGCACTGGAAATGCTATTGGAAAGTTTAGGACATGGGCTAGCTAGTTGAAACAAGTATTGTTATGCTGTGCTATAGAGTACTGATAGAGTGCTAAGTCATTCATTTAGTGGCTAAGGCACTCAGTTCGCTCCCATAAATCTTCAATAGTATGCTAGGCTAGTGGTGGAGCTGAACTGCTGTCAGGTTCCTCTGTAGCCAATGGCCGAATGCCTAATTCCTCCTCTTCTACTTCCTCATCCCTTTATATTTTTGTATGTCCATATAGGACATAGGTCTCATTGGTTAGCTGAGAGCCTCAATGAAATCTCAGCTTACTCCAGCATTCCTACATAGACCAGTGATTAAACTGGGGGTAAAGAAGATGTTGCCCCAAAAGTGGATACAACCTAACATTTATATGTGGATAATTTTACCCACATTAATGGAAAGTCCCTTCAGTATGGCATAGATCAAGATAGCCCTTTCTTGCCTGACTTGACTCATGTTCAAGTTAGGTATGAATTTTGCTGCCACAAAATAATGCCAAGTTTTAGCCACTTTATTCATATCAGCCTTGGCAAAATGCACTGATTGGCTATTGTTATCCAATTTCCAGAATGCCCCTCTATGGCAAAGAGTGCAAATAATATTCTCAAAAGCAATATATGATTAAAGAAGTGCAGAGTATTCATCAACTTCAATGTCAGGCAAAGAGTAAAATTCATTGATGGCATGAGGAGTGAACTTCACCAACTTATCCCTTATATGGGTGTACAGAACCGAAGAAAATCGACTGGACCGAGCCGAACTGGTAAAAAACTGAAGAAAACTAATCTAAAAATGTTTAAATTGGTTTTTTTCTTATAAAAGCTGAACGGTTCGATTTAGTTTTTGGTTGAAAAAAATGTTTAACCAAACCAGAACAAACCAACCGTTATATTTAATATTATGTCTTATATAAATAATATTAAATGTCTTTATCATTCCTATTATGTCGATGCCGAGAATTGGAAGCCCTTCTGCCTTTAGCTCACGTCTCTTCAATATATAGGCTTGTCACTTTTATCTTAAAAATTATGAGTGTCTTAATGATTCTGCCTTACATACTTTCTTTAGTGTTTATTCATGTCAATAATTTAAATTTCTGTACCCCTCAACTAACACATCCTCCCAAAATGACTTAAAATTAATTTTTTTTTTTGTTTTTGAATGAAAGATTTTATGCAGAAGAAAATGCAATGTTGCCAATGTCTCTGCCAACCCTGATGCATTTATTTCTCTACTCATAGCTGATGACTACTCCTGAATAATGCGACTATTTGTAAGAATTCAATGCACTACACTCAGCTATTTCCAAAGCACATTTATTTCTGGCAGTGGCTCTTGAAAAGAATTTATGATGAGGGTTATTTGCACTATTAAAAAAAATCTTGGCTCACATTATCTGCTATTCTGCTTCACGTGTCCTCTGCTCAAATCTATCATCAACCTCTTGTTCTTTTCCTTTGATAAATTCATCACCAAGCTCCACGGCGGGACGAGAGTTACATATACTCTCAGAGCTCATCTTTGAGCTCAAAGCTTGTTTCACCCTTGACTATCGTATTATCTTCTGAAATTGAAAAAATATTTTGAAACTATGCAAGGGGAAGATTTGAGCACTGCTGATTTCCTTCTTATCTACATCGAAGAACAATTAGAGCTGAGTGCAGCTTAAGCGCCAAAGCGTCTTAGTAGTATCCTCCTGCTCCAACCCAATTTCCCACACGAAAGCTATTAAAGGTCATCAATAGTGATAACTATGTAATACTGTGATGTGAATTCCTCTCGTTCTTCTTAAGCTCATTTTCCTTTCTTGTCTTATTTTTGCTTCATCTTACACTTCTTTTTTTTCTAGGTCTACTCAATTAAGGCAACAACCTCTAAAATAAAAAATAACCAATGAACCGAATCAAACCAAATCAATTTTCAGCAAGTTCAGTTTAGCTCATTTTGACAGATCTTAACCAAACCGATCAGGCCTATTTTTTTTAACAAAGATTTTAATCGATTCGGTTTAGTTTAGCTTCCAAAACTGACCAAACCGAACCCGTAAACAACCCTAATTCCTTACCTATGCTTTATGGTGCTCATGCACAGTAGTACTGGAGTAAAACTCTTGTACCACAGGGATGACTCCTGGTTTTGAGTTCCTACAAAAAATCTCTTAATGCCTTTGGAGGATAATGTCCCTATGAGGGAGTCTAGTGGTGACAATGAATCCTCTTTCTAGAATGATGAGTTTATGCACCACTACCTTGATATGGTGCTAATATATCTCTTCATTCACGAATGCCATATTGTCCATTGCTTGAGGGTCATCTGCTCTATTCTTCCTCTTTGAGATAGTCGACTTTGAAGTTTTAGGAGTCATCTAACTTGGAAAGCTCACTGAGGCTTTGATCAAACAGTTGGTGTGCGCTCTTAGAATTGAAAAAAAAGGGCGATGGATTCCCAATTTAGAGTCCCAATTTGATGTACTCTAAAAGCAAAGTAGTGATGATATTATGAACAGCAGATAATGAGTACAATTTTTCACCCAATTAAGCTTGAATTGCTACCAAGGATATGGAGATTGGAGATGCCTTGTAAACCCTTAAAAACTTCAAAGATTCTCACCCAAAGAAATGATTAATCCTACAAAATAAGATGCAAAATCACTTAATCCAAGTAAAGAAATGTAATTAGGGCTTATTAGGAGTGATAGGATGCTAGGGATGGTGATTAGGGATAAGAATGAGTGAAAAGTGATGTGGGATGGGGAGATGGCACAAGAGGCATGTAGGCTCTCTTATAGAGAGTGACACGACACTTTCTACTGCAATACAGAGCGCCGCAATGCTCGCCTATTCTGGATTGGGAGTGTTGCAGCACTCTAGGAAAGTGCTGCGGCACTGTGTGTGTCCACAATCTCTAAATTTTTTTATTCAATAAAAGGAATACAAATATGAAGTAGAATAAGAAAAGATGTTGTTAGGTTTCCTCCCAACCAGCGCATTTGTTTAACGCCATTGGCTCAACATAAACTCGTAAAATAAAGGAGGATTTTGAAGAGTTGTTCATTATGGTTCCTCTTGCTGAAATCCTTCATAATATGGATTAAGCCTATGTTCGTTAACTTTAAAGCTATTTTGATTATCCATGCTTTGTATTTCAATTGCACCATGAGAGAAAATATCAGTAACAATAAATGGTCCCTCCCATCTATAACGAAACTTATCTAAAAACAATCGGCGCCTAGAATTATAGAGGAGAACTTTCTGTCCTTTAGTAAACTCCTGGCATGAAATCATATGATAGTGGAGGAGTTTAGTTTTGGCCTTATAAATATTTTCATTTTCATAAGCCTCATTTCTAATTTCCTCCAATTCCTAAAGCTATAGATTCCTGTATTCTCCACTTTCTTCCAAATTCATGTTAAATTTCTTTATAGCCCAAAATGCTTTATGTTCTAATTCAACTGGAAGGTGACAAGTTTTGCCAAATACTAACCTGTATGGAGACATACCAATTAGGGTCTTATAGGTTGTTTTGTATGCCCAGAGAGCACTATCTAATCTAAGACTCCAATCCCTGTGGTTAGAATTTATTGTATTACTAATGATATTTTTGATTTCTCTGTTGGATACCTTAGTTTGCCCATTGGTCTGGGAATAGTATTTAGTTGACAATTTTTTTTTAATAGGGCTTCAATAGTCCTATTGCAAAAATGCATTCCCCTATCACTTATCAAAGATCTTAGGATCCCAAATCTTAAGAAAATATGGGATTTAATGAAATATGCAACCATTTTAGAATTATGAGTCCTAGTGGGTTTAGCTTCCACCCACTTTGAGACATAATCCATAACCAACAAAATATAATTATATTCAGATGATAAGGGAAAAGGTCCTATGAAATCAATATCCCAAACATTAAAAATTTCACAAAATAATACTGGTGTTTGTGGCATCTCATTTTTCTTGGATATATGACCTATTTTCTGACAATTTCTACATAACTTACAAAAGTAATATGAATCTTTGAATAGTGTAGGCCAGTAAAAACCGTAATCTAACACTTTCTTTGTTGTCCTTTTTGCCCCAAAGTGTCCTCCACATGCATAAGAATGGCAGAAGGTTAGAATTGATAGAACTTCAGAGTCTGGAATATATATTCTTATAATTTGATCTGAGCATTGCTTTCATAGGTAGGGATCATCCCATATGTAATATTTGGCATCACTCTTGATCCTATTTCTGGCTGCCCTAGTTAAAAGAGGAGGTAACTGATTAGTAGCCAATTAATTTACAATATTTGCATACCATGGCATATGAACTGAAATTGAAAATAAATTTTCATCTGGGAATGATTCTTCAATTTTCAATTTCTTTTCTACATGTGTCAGGTGGCTAAGGTAATCTGCTACATTATTTTCATACCCTTTTCTTGTCTTTAATTTCTACATCAAATTCTATAAGTAGTTGCACCCATTTAATTATCCTAGGTTTAGCCTCCTTTTTCATCATCAAGTACCTCAAAGCTGCATGATCAATAAAAACAATAATTTTAGTACATATTAAATATAATCTAAATTTTTCTAATGCAAAGACTACAACTAAGAGTTCTTTTTCAGTGGTGGTATAATTTTTATGGGCATCATTCAATATTCTAGAGGCATAATATATCACATGGAATACCTTTCCAACTCTTTGGCCAAGTACTGCTCCAACTGCATGATCACTAGCATCACATATAATTTTGAAAGGAATGTTCCAATCTGGTGCTTGGATGATTGGAGCTAAAATCAAAGACTCCTTCAATTTGTCAAAAGCTTCCCTGCATTCTTCATAAAATTCAAAATGAACATCTTTTTGAAGCGATTTGCACATAGGTGCTACTTTCTTGGAGAAGTCCTTTATGAATCTTCTATAAAAACCTGTATGGCCAAGAAAAGAACAAACTTCCCGCACATAAGTGGGAGAAGGTAAAGTTTGTATAATATCAATTTTTTCTTTATCTACCTCTATTCTCCTTTTGGAGATAACATGGCCTAAACCTATACCTTGTTCAACCATAAAATAACATTTTTCAGAATTTAAAACAATGTTAGTTTCTTGAAATCTTTTCAAAATTAATGAAAGGTTATGCAAACAATCATCGAATGAATCCCCATAAACTAAAAAATCATCCATAAATACCTTAATAAATTTTTCAAGGTAATATGAGAATATGCTAACCATACACCTTTGGAAAGTAACAGGGCATTACAAAGCCCAAATGGTATGCGCCTATATGCTAATATTCCAAAGGGACAAGTGAAGGATGTCTTTTCCTGATCTTCAAGAGCAATTACAACTTGAAAATAGCCTGAATAGCTATCAAGAAAATAATAGTAATGTTTACCAGTGAACCTTTCAAGCATTTGATCAATAAAAGGTAAAGGAAACTGGTCTTTTCGGGTTACAGAATTTAATTTTCTATAATCTATAAAAACCCTTCACCCATTTTGAATCAAGGTGGGTACCAATTCTTCATTTTGTTTTTTTACCACAGTTATTCCTATTTTCTTAGGAACCACTTGCACTGGGCTAAACCAATGATTGTCTAAAATAGGGTATATTACCCCAACCTCCAACAGTTTAAGAATTTCCTTCTTCACTACCTCCATCATAAGAGGATTTAGCCTTCTTTGGGGTTGTCTAGATGGTTTAGCTCCTTCCTCCATTAATATTCTGTGCATACATATAGAAGGGCTTATTCCCTTAACATCAGCTATGGTCCATCCTATTGAAGTTTTGTGCTCTTTAAGAACTTGAATTAATTTCTCCTCCTGATAAGCTTTAAGCTTGCTAGAGATAATAACATAAAGTGTTTCTCCTTCCCCCAAAACCACATATTTGAGATGATCAGGAAGTGGCTTCAATTCAAGAGTAAGAGCCTGCACAACAGAAGGTAAAAGTGCAGCTAGTTCCTCCTTTATCTCTACATCCAAGTCTATCTCACCATTATCTTCCTCTATGGATTTGCTCACAATTACCTCCATTTTATCCTCTCCATCTAATCTAAACACTTCGTGTGCTAAAGAATCAAAGACATCAATAGAATAAATAGGAGTATCATCACCTAGTGTTTCATGGCTTTATACATATTAAATTTTATTACTTCACCATCAAATTCCATAATAAGTGTGCCATTGTGAACATCTATCCTAGTTTTAGATGTTTTCAAAAATGGTCTCCCTAATAATATTAGAGAGGTAAAATCTCCATTTTCCATGTCAAGCAAATAAAAATCTGTACGAAAAACTAAATAACCTACCTTAAACAAGACATCCTCAATTACTCCCTTAAGATATGCATTAGACCTGTCTACTAATTGAATTACCATATTATTAGAGTTCAATGGTCCCAATTTTAAGGAAGTATATATAGAATATGGCATGACATTTATGGAAGCTCTCAAATCTAACATAGCATTTTCAACACGAGTATTTTCAATTTTGTATGGAATAGTAAACATACCTAAATCCTTGCATTTAGTGGGGAGTTCTGTTTGTATCATAGCAGATACATTCTGGCTCATTTGAACCTTTTCAAATCCCTTCAATTTTTGCCTTCTTTTTTTAGCAAACTGTTCTTTTAAGAACTTTGCATATCTTGGTACTTGTTTAATAGCATCTACAAGTGGAATATTAACTTCATACTTTCTAAAGGTTTCATACAAGTCAGAAGTTTTCTCATATAGCCTATTTTCTTTAAGAGCTTCTAGAAAAGGAGGCACTACTTCATAATTTAAAGTAGATGGAGACTTACCTATAGATGCTTCATTCTCCTTAGTTGATTTCTCATGTTCATTAGGAGAAGAGGGTGATAGTGAACTTTCAATTTTGTTACCATTCCTTAAAACAATTGCACTAGCATTTTCTCTTGGATTCATCACAGTTTGAAAAGGTAACTTACCTAAAATTTGAGCATCCAATAGACTAACTGTGGTTAATAACTAACTCACTTGAGTTGTCAGGTTCTGAATGCTAGCTTTTGTCTATTGCTGGAATTGCAGAGAGTTATGCACAAGAGTTTTCATAATATCTTCTAAGGGATTACTTACCTGGGGGTCTTGAGATGCATTCTGTCTAAGATAATATGCCTATTGATTTTGCTAAAAGTTTTATCCTGCAGGCCTATTTTGTGCATTTCTATATCTAAAATTGGGATGATCCTTTCATCCAGGATTATATGTATTAGCATAAAGATCATAACTCTTTGGTTGGCCAAGAAAACATCCTACATCATTAGCTTGTTCTGTGGATTCTTCTTGAAGTGTATGACACATATCAGCTGGCTGCTCTATTGCTAAACATATTTCACAAATTTTAACTTGTTGCGGTGTACCTGTAGCCATTTGGCACATAAGATAGGTAATCTTAGATATCTATTGCTGAAGAGAAGAAGTACTTACCTCATGGGCATGTCTAATTGGAGGACTATGCCTAATGCCAAATTGTTGGGAGTTGCGGCCATATTTGATATCAGGACTCTGGCTGCTTTAGGAGTTTTGTCTACTAGTACTCCTCCACTAGCTGCATCTATCATGCTCTTGTCTCCCTACAAAAGACTTTCATAGAAATATTAGATTAGTAGCTGCTCACTAATCTGATGATGTGAGCAGCTTGCACAAAGTTTTTTAAACCTCTCCCACTATTCATAAAGTGTCACTCCATGCAATTGCCTAATGCCGCATATTTCTTCCTGATATTAGCGGCTCTAAATGCAGAAAAATAATGTTCTAAAAATATTCTCTTCATCTCATTCCATGTGGTGCTAGTGCCAAATAGTAAATAATATAGCCAATCTTTGGATAACTCTCTTAATGAAAAAGGAAAAGCCTTAAGTTTTATTTGTTCCTCAATTATTCCAAGGGGCTTCATGCCACATGGAATTCCTTCAAGTTGTTATGTGGGTCTTAACCTGCAAGACCATGAAAATTAGGTAAGAGATGAATTAATCTAGATTTTAACTCAAAATTGACATTGTCATCAAGATTAGGAAAAATAATGCATAAGGGTTATTGATGCAAATCTGGAGCTGTAAGTGATGAGATCATGGCTAGGGATGACAAACAGAAATGGAATGCGGATCCGCTACAAGTCCCAATTGGACCTACCACAAGAGCTCGGGCTAAAATGTTCAAAGAAGTACTTAATGGTCTAATTCTAGAGGTCCATCAAGGAGCAAATTGCAAGACTACTAAAGAAGAGTCAAGACTAGTCTATATAATTAAAATCCACTTGACTGTAGGCCAAGACCCGCCAATCTAAATATGGACCAAAAGTGCAAGATTGAATACTAAAGACTGAATATAAGCCCAAAATAATAGATTTATTTAATTGCCTAATTTAGCATATGTTTTATTTTCTGATTTATTTATTTGTAGTGTTTTCTTTATTTGACTATGAAAGTTTCATATTTGATAGTTTTTGAAAAAGTTTCCTATTTCTAATTTTTCTTGCCCTATAGGAGTTTCCTATTTGATAGTTTCTAAAAGAGTTTCCTATTTTTAACTTTCCTAGCCCTATAGGAGTTTCCTATGTAATTTTCCTTGTTAGTCTAGGTTATTGGCCTATAAATAGTCATGTATACTCTTGAACAAGACATATTATCATTAATAATATTAAGAGTGTTTTCTCTTTGATTCTTCAAAGAACTTTTTTGAATTTATCAAGATTTTCTTGTGGCGTTCAAGCAAGACTTATCACTCACAATCTTCTTCCTCTTTCTTGAGTGTGGCGTCTGCAATATTTCTTATACCTTTGGTTATTATCTCTTTATAGATAACGGGTCAAGGTCATTTTCTTTAATTTATTTTGTTATAAATCTGATTAGTACATGATCCTTTCAATTGGATCCCATATTGATTCCGGGTCTCACTACTCTTGGTGAGGTTCATATCATTTGGTATCAAAGTCTAAGTTCTAAATCAGGTTTGATCTATCCTATTTGTTTTCTTATTATTATTCCATCTTACTATCTTGTATCTTTTTTTACTGTGTTCTTCATTCTTCTTATCTTCTAATTTTTGTTTTATTTCTAGTGTTCCTAGTTCAAGTGCATATCTGGAAACAAAATTCAAAATAAAAAATTAGAACCCATTATTGTTGAAATTCATGTTTTCTACCAAGATTTTTCAATATTATCTTTAAAAAAGAGAAAAAAGTGATCTAGTAATTCTAATTGCATCAATTTTTTTTTTCTTGCTTTGATCTTTTATTTCATTTTTTTTCTTAATTTGGTTATTTTCCTATCTCAATTGTTTCCTTTTCTCGAGTCATTGATTTCTTTCTATTCTAGTTGCTTCTTGTTGCGCTTTTTCTTATTCAATTACTTATCTTGTCTTTAATTTCATTTTTTTTTCCTAAAGTTCTATTGCTTTGAATTCTGTTATTTTTCTTCTTCCTTTACTCTTTGTATTCTATTAGTTGAATTTAGATTGTTGCAAGAAGGTTTTTGTTTGAGTTTTTTTGAGTTCAATAAAGAACTGAAAGAAGGGACTAAGAGAGGAAAAAGGCAAGAGAGTGTGAGAGCTTATAAGAGGGTAAAAGCCAAATTTGAGTAAACACGAGTGTGAGTGCCATTAATCTCAAGAGAAACACGTGAGTTAGTATTGTGAGATTTTTTTGTAGTCTAACATTGTTTTTTCAGGAAAATCATGTCACACAATAAAGACAAAATACTTCCAAAGGTGTGTCCGGAATGGTGGATCCAAAGTTGATGATGGAAGCTTTAGTAAGTGAGATGAGAAGAGTTTTAAGAGTGGAGATGGAGCAAGTTCATGAATGGTTAGATCGAGTAAAAAATACACGTGTGGAAAAGTTACAAAACACTCCTAATATACGTAGGAGGGGAAGAGTTCAATCAAAGAAAAATGTTGAAGATGAAGAGTATTATAAAGATAGTTTTGATGAAGTTAATAGGGATTTAAGTGATAACAATAGGAGATGTTGTGGAAGGTTTAGAGAAGTTAGGAATCGGGTTAATAATAATTTAGAAAGTATTAAAATGAAAATTCCACCCTTCCAAGGTAAAAATGATCTAGAAGTTTATTTAGAATGGGAGAAAAAGATGGAGTTGGTGTTTGATTGTCACAACTATTCTAAGTTGAAAAAGGTAAAATTGGCTGCCATTGAATTTATTGACTATGCTATTATTTGGTGAGATCAATTGATTTTAAGCAGAAGATGAAATGGAGAAAGACCTATTAAGACATGGAAGGAGATGAAAGCAGTTATGAGGAGACGATTCATTCCAAGCCACTACCATAGGGACTTGTTTAAGAAATTACAAAGCCTTACTCAAGGGTCTAAAAGTGTTGAAGACTATACCATAAGGAGATGGAGATAGCCATGATTCGAGTCAATGTGGAGGAGGACCGAGAAGCTATAATGGCGAGATTCTTAGTTGGCTTAAATCATGATATAGCAAATGTGGTAGAGTTGCAACATTATGTGGAGTTAGATGACATAGTGCATATGGCCATAAAGGTGGAGCAACAACTAAAAAGGAGGGGATCTTCAAGAATGGGACAAAATTCAGGTTCTTCTTCAACATGGAAGTCGAATTGGAGTGTAGGGGATGAAAAATCCAAGGCCGAACCTTCCAAAGAAAATAAAAATGGAGGCACATCAAACCAAGGTAAAACTATTTCCAAACTTTCTAGAACTAGAGATGTTAAATGTTTTAAGTGTTTGGGAATGGGCCATATTGCTAGTCAATGTCCAAATAAAAAAGTAAAGATATTGAAAGAAGATGGTGACATTGAGACCGAAGGTGAGTCCGATAATGAGTCTATGCCCCATTTGGAGGATGTGAGTGATGTTGAGTATCCTATCGATGGAGAACTTTTAGTTACAAGAAGAGCCCTTAGTGTGCAAATCAAACAAGATGAAAAGGTACAACGAGAAAATATTTTTCATACTAGATGTCATGTTAATAATAAAGTATGTAGTATGATTATTGATGGGGAAAGCTACACTAATGTAGCTAGCACTAATTTGGTTGAAAAATTAAATTTGGCTACTTTAAAGCATCCAAAGCCATATAAGCTACAATGGTTGAATGACTGTGGAGAAATTAAGGTGACTAGGCAAGTGTTGGTGTCAATCTCTATTGGAAAGTACAAAGATGAAATTTTGTGTGATGTGGTGCCAATGCAGGCGGGACATATTCTTTTGGGAAGACCATGGCAGTTTGATAGACATATAATTCATGATAGTTATACCAATAGATACTCATTTGTACAGGACAAAAGAAAAATCACTCTTGTGCCCTTAACTCCAAAGCAAGTGTTTGAAGATCAAGTGAAGCTAAAAAAAGAGTGATATAAAAAAAGTGAGTGATGTTTCAAAAGAAAGAGATATTGAATCAAGAGAGAGAGAGAGATATGTTGAAAAAGAAAAAGAAAAATTAGCAAATGAGAAAACAAATGAGAGAAAACAAATGAATTTTTATGCAAGAGAGAGTAGAACCAAAAGAAAATTGTGTTTAAATAAGCCTTTAATTGTACTCTTGTACAAAGAGACTTGTTTAAATATTAATAACTTAACTCTTCTTTGCCTACTGTTGTAGTTTCTCTTTTGCAGGACTATGAGGATGTATTCCCTGAAGAAATACCGATGACTTACCACCAATTAGGGGAATTGAACATCAAATAGATTTTATACCCGAAGCATCAATTCCAAATAGGCCAGCCTATAGAAGCAATCCTGAGGAGACAACAAAACCTCAAAGGCAGGTTGGAGAGCTCATGGAGAAGGGATATGTGCGAGAAAGCATGAGTTCTTGTACAGGTCTAGTGTTACTTGTGCCTAAGAAGGATGGGACATAGAGGATGTGTGTTGATTGTCGTGCTATTAATAATATCACTGTAAAGTATAGACATCACATTCTTAGATTAGATGATATGCTCGATGAATTGCATGGTTCTTATGTTTTTACAAAAAATGATCTTAAAAGTGGATATCATCAAATTAGAATGAAAGAAGGTGATGAATGGAAAAATGCTTTTAAAACAAAATATGGTTTATATGAACGGTTAGTTATGCCATTTGGATTAACTAATGCACCAAGTACTTTCATGAGATTGATGAATTATGTTTTGCATGCTTGATGAGTGAGTTTTATACTCATAAATTGAATATTTTCATCTTATCTTTTTGCCATAATTAAGCATAAATCTCCCTTACTTGTCTTTAGTTTTGTGTATTTCTTACAGATGGAGAGAAGAGTAGAAAATTGACTTAATTGGAAGAATCAGAGCTAAATTGTGGTTCTTTGGGAATGATGTCTATAAATCAAGCATATAAAACAAATTCATTAAGGATTGCTGAGTAAGGAGCATTATCATATTGAATCTTGAGACGCATCCTAATGGATATATGCAAAAATTTATTCTTAATTTATGATCACATTTCCAAAATAACTAAAACATAAAGATTCAAGGCAAAGCAACCAATGTTGAGAATATGTTTGCTGTTTGCAGTCAATCCCAACCTTACTGCAGTACCTGGGCCATATCTCCAAAAATACATATCCAATATGTATGAAATTTGGTAGGTGTGTAGATGATACAATTGGGTACAACTTTCATGTTCAAGTGGTTAGAAAATTTGGACATTAAAAGGGTCAAAAGTGGGCTAGAAAAGAATCTGACTACTGCTGCAGTCCAGCCCGACTTTGCTCTAGTATTTTGACCATAACTCACAAATTACATATCCAATTTGTCCATGA
Source organism: Gleditsia sinensis (assembly GCA_037074535.1). NCBI lineage: Eukaryota > Viridiplantae > Streptophyta > Magnoliopsida > Fabales > Fabaceae > Gleditsia > Gleditsia sinensis. The sequence goes on along the minus strand of CM073472.1, from coordinate 44,014,482 downwards.
TTTGTCTTGACGGAAAGCTAATGAAATTTTCTACAACTTTCGTGTTGATGGAGTCAGCAAATTCGGCGAATTTCAGAAAGATAGTCAAGGATAAATTTCGGTGCACATGATGGAATCCCAATTGTCAACTTTGTACAACTTCCTAACTAACAATGTTGACAATTACCACACCTACCACACCTAATTGTATCTATAAATAGAGGGCCTAAGGGGTGAGTTAGGGAGCTTTTGAAGGAGCTTTGGAGAGAGCTTGGGAAAACTTTGTTGGAATTCTACATACTTATAATGTTATTCTCTCTTTAGCCATTTTGTATTTTTCATTTTCTTTCGTAATATTATCATGTTCCTTCATCTATCATTTTACTTTCTCACTTTAATTATGGAGAACTAGAACTAATCTCCTAATGCTAAGGTGAAAGGGTGAAACTCTTGGTATGAGAATAATAATTTATCTAACTCTTAATCTTAATGTTTATCTTTGATATTGTATTTACCTTTTTATTTCTTTTCTCATGATTATTTCTTAATGGCTGGTTTTATCTTACCGTCGATTTCTTGTTATTTTATTGGCTGGTTTTATCATACCGTCTATCTCTTATTATTTTTATGGTTGGCTTTGCCACCTATCTCTTGTTATGTTTCTTCTTCTTACCTCTTTTCATTCTAATCTTATAAACTTAGAATCTTGATACATTGTAGACAATCTTTGGCAGAATGAATGCTTGAATCAATCTTGATTTATTGTAGACAATATAATGATTGACACAATGTACGCTCGACTTTAAGTACAAGTTATCTTTTGCATCTTTGTATTTTTAATCTTGCGAAGTGTGAATCTTGATATATTGTAGACAACATGACAATTGGCACAATATATACTTGAATCCATTTTACAAGAATGTTTTAATTATTAGTGAGGAGGTAAATATAATTCATGTATAAACAAAGTTGAGCTTAAATTAACATATCATCCGATTAGAACTTCATTCGGGTAAGGATTCTAATTGAGTAACAAAAGAGTTAAATTTATCTTTATTCGATATACCAAGAGTGGATCCCCTAACCTTAGCATGCTTCTTTACTTTGAATACATCTTCATTTAATTTCAGTATATTAGTTCTTTGTATAATTTGTTCAATATTCCTCTCACAAAACAAGACATCGGGAACTAGGTTAGAAGTATTTATTTCGGATCTATATTAAAATTTTCTCTCAATTGGCAATCTTTGTGGGATCAACCTTGCATACCACTAAATCTATACTCCAATAGATTCGTGCACTTGCGAGTTTTAATTAAAACAACAAGTTTTTGGCGCCGTTGCCGGGGATTGCGACAGAAAAGCTATTTGGATCCAGGAAAGTATTTTTCTTCCACTAGTTATAGTTAGAACATTTGTTTATTCTGTGTATAGAAATTTTTCTTTAGAATTGTTTCTTAAAAATTGGTATAGTAATTTGGGTGTATAAAATTGGTGGATTCTGTCAACAAGGATAAAAGTGCCTGAGGAGTATGGGTTTTAAGTGAAACCATTGTGATTCCTCCATATTTTCCTGGGAAGTCTACCGATTAAATACTACCCATTATTACTAACACTTTGAAAAAAAGAGTTTGTATAATTTTGTGATTTTTTTTGTAGTATTTGCATTTTGTTGCCGTTGTGTAGTTAGATTCTTTTTCATAATTAGGATGTAATTTTTTTTAAGTTTATGCGTGCTTGGAAATGTGATAAAGATAAGCGGTTGGTTAGGAAAAGTTTAGGGTCAACCAGTGATTGTACAATAGAGACATTAGATTTTGCTGGATCACCATAAAAAATGGAAGAACAAGTTGTGCATAATAAAACTCTTATGGAATACTTCTCACCTGTCATAGCCAATACTCCATCTTGCATAGTTTTACCACAAACTACTGCAACTCATTTTGAAATCAAACCATCCATACTCCAACTTTTACCATCATTTTATGATTTGGAAAGAGAAGATCCATACATGCACATTAAAGAGTTTCTTGAAATCTGTTCGACATTTCTCTTCTAAAATTTCAATGATGAGTCAATCAGGCTTAGAATGTTTCTATTTTCATTGAAAGATAAAGCTAAATCCTGGTTGAACTGCCTTCCTACAGGAACTATTACTAGTTGGAATCAATTGGTAAATAAGTTTCTGGCAAAATTTTTTCCAATGTCTAAAACAGATGCCCTTAGGAGAGAAATTTATGATTTTTGTCAAAAAGAGGGTGAACAATTTTTTGAATGTTGGGAAAGATTTAATGATCTTCTTAGGAAATGTCCTTACCATGATTTTGAAACTTGGAGATTGGTGAAATATTTCTATGATGGTTTAACTTCATCGAACCGTCAAATGATCCAAAGCATGCATAGTGGGAGATTTTTACAATTGAATGAGGGGGAAGCTTGGGAATCCTTAGGATCTTTATCTGAAAATTCTCAGCATTGGAACTGTATAGATCCCAGGGATAAGAAGTCTCAAATACAAAAAAGGGGAGAAATTTGCGAAGTGAGTGATGACACAGATGTGAGAATTGCCTTAGCTAGTCTGACTAGAAAGATAGAAGCTTTAACTTTAAGCCACACTTTGAACCCTTCTACCAATACTAGGATAGAGGCATGTGCCTTATTTTCTAGTACATCTCACTTTGCACAATTTTTTCCATCCATACCATCTTACCAAGAAGTATTTTTTGAGCAAGCTAATTCTCTTCAGTCTTATGGAAAATCATCAGATAGTCCATTTGCACCCACATATAATCCAAATTGGAGGAATCATCCAAATTTTTCATGGAGGCAAAATCAACCTGCAATGAATCAAAATGGGCAACAATTTTCCCCTTCCAATTCATACCCTGAAGTTCCTCAACATGCTCCTCCTTTCGGGGTACCACAACAAAGAAAACCTTCTTTGGAAGATACTCTGCAACAATTCATGTAATCAACCCAACAAATTTTACAATCTCACACTCAATCCATTTCAAAGATTGAAACACAATTGGGTCAATTAGCCAGTGCTGTAGGAGAGAGAGAAAAAGGAAAATTCCCCAGTCAACCTATTCCTAATCCTAAGGGTCAATATGAAGTAGGATCATCAGCAAATCCTAAGGAAGAAGTAAAGTCTGTGACAACCCTTAGATATGGAAAGGTCATTGATAATCATGTTCACATGCCAGAAAATGAGGAACAGAGTCAACATGAATCTCAAACTAATAACTCAAGTGAAAAAAAAAGTGAACAGATTTCTTGTGCCCCTAAAGCTCCTTTCCCTCAAAGACTTGCGGCAAATAAGAAAGGTACTCAGTATAGTGACATTTTAGAGGTGTTTAAGCAAGTATGCATTAACATCCCTTTTCTTGACGCTATCAAACAAGTACCTGCTTACTCAAATTTCCTGAAAGATCTGTGTACGGTGAAAAGGAAAACTAATGTTCCAAAAAAGGCATTCTTGACTGAACAAGTAAGCTCTATAATTCAACAAAAAACTCCTATCAAGTACAAAGATCCTGGTTGTCCTACAATTTTTTGTGTGATAGGTGACCATGTGATTAACCGAGTCTTACTTGATCTAGGAGCAAGTGTGAATCTGTTGCCTTACTCTGTGTATGAAAAACTTGGGTTAGGAAAACTGAAACCTACACCAGTGACCCTTCAGTTAGCTAATAGGTCCACAAAAATTTCTAAAGGTGTCATAGAGGATGTGCTCATTAAGGTTGATAAATTCTACTTTCCAGTAGATTTCATTGTTCTTGACACTGAACCTATTGAGAATACAGAGACACAAATTTCAGTCATTTTGGGTAGACCATTTCTGGCAACATCTAATGCAATCATTAATTGTTGAAATGGAATTTTGAATTTATCTTTTGGAAATATGACTGTGGAACTAAATGTTTTTAATGTCTCTCATCAACCTATGGACATGGATGATTTATGTGATGTTAACCTGATTGAAAGTGCCATTTATGATTCATTTTTAGACTCCTTTAGTAATGATCATCTAGAAAAATATTTGATTCATTTCGATAAGGATAAAGATGAGGATTATCTGGTTCGTGAAGTAGACTCTTTGTTAGAGATAACACCACTAATGGATACTGATAAATGGAAAGCCAAAAAAGAAAAAGTCTCACCTTTTGAGTCAGTTCCACTGCCATCTGTTGTTCATACTATTTACCCACATGGTGCAGTAAAGATTGAAAATCCAAAGAATGGTGATGTGTTTAAAGTAAATGGTCAAAGATTGGAAGCATTTTTAGAATTACCAAATTCGGAGATAGAGGAGACACCTTTGCGTGATCTTGTCTACAAGGATTGATTTGTTTCTGTTGTTAAAATTTACCGTGCATGTTATCTAGGTAAGATCTTTCTTTATTTAACTTGCATAAATTTTTCCCTTCAGTGTTATCTTCTTTTGAATTTCCATTGTTTTCCCTCCCTTTGTTGCTTTTTCTTTTTCAAAAAAAAAGAGAAAAGAACAATTGAGTCGAAAATGGAGGACATTCTCACAAAATTGAAAAATCATTTTCCTTCTCTTCCACTCAATGCATTGAGAAAAATTTACAAAGCACGGGTCGCAAGATTAAGGGTGTTGATGAACATGAGTATGCCTGTTAATATTCGTTCACTAATTGAAGCTAAGGTACGGTTATCAGGTGAGTCTGCAAATAATTTCATCTCTTACATGCCTAGTTTGGGAAAAAGCAGTTTTGCTAAAAAGCGTAGAGCTAAACGAATGGGTGTTTCTCACAAATGTGGACGTGAAACTTGCAACAAACGTTGCCGTTCTTTGTGTTGGGTGTCTGTAAATCGGGAAGACAAAATTAAGTTCATTAAGGATGGCTTGAGTAAGGAGTCATTGGATGATAACTTTCATCCAATGTCTCTTGAGACACATCCTAGTGGATATGTGCATATCGGTATTGTCAGTTTATGGCCCTATTTCAAAAAAGAACATAAACGGTACAGTCTTGAGAATCTGACGTTAAAAGACCCTATTTGCCAATTTATAAGAAAATTGGATGGGAAGCATATCCTCGACCCATAAAGGGCATTTAAGCCGTTACTGGACGTAAAACCAGAGGAAGATGTGAGCCATAATCACAACTACTATACATATGCATGCGTGCCGTTATTTTTGAATTTTTCACCTTTAATTTAGTTGACATTCACCGGCCTACTATTATAGCTATTGAAATTATGCCCCGGCCTATTCACATAGCTATTACAAGTATGCCCTTATTTGAGTCTTATAAATGCGCACCTCATTATCTTCATCTTCATAATCAAAGTTAAAGTGAGTGCAGATATAGAAGGAACCGCAATTCGTCACTTTTGAAATATTTGTGTCTTTTGTGGTTCCAGTCCTGGGAAAAATGGAGAGTATGTAAAAGCAGCACAAACTTTGGGTATGATACTAGTCAGGAGAAAGATTCATTTAGTTTATGGTGGAGGTTGTTGAGGGTTAATGGGGAGTGTTTCTGGATCTGCATATCTAGGAGGATGCCAAGTTCTAGGTATTATTCCTACTGCTCTAGCTGCATCAAACATCATAGGAAAAACAATTGGGGAAGAATGTAGGGTATCCTCCATGCATGAACGAATTGCTAAAATGATGTGCAACGCTGACGCCTTCATTGCCCTACCTGATGGTTTTGGTACTCTAGAGGAAATTTTCCAAGTCGTCTCTTGGGCACAACTGAACATGCACCATAAACCCATTGGTTTGTTGAATGTTAACAATTTCTTTAATGCTTTGTTGTCTTTTCTTGATCATGCTGTAGAACAAAGTTTTATCTCATACTCAGCACGTCGGATTCTCATCTTGGCCTCAAATGCTGACGAGCTGATTGATGTGTTACAAGCATTTGTTCATATACCTGATCCAATTATAGCTCAAATAGATTGGACAACAGAACACCGCAGAAAACGCAAATTGGACTTGGATCTTCATTTGTAACATCTTTTATTTGCTTGCATAAATTTTTATTTTCTATTTAGTTTGTTGCAGGTTCATCTTTTCTTATATCTCCTTCCAGGTAATATCTCTTGTAATCTTTATTGTTTATTTTGTGTTTCTTCATCTTTCAAAAAAAATTGAGTGATGTTTTGGAATTAGGCAAAGCTAGCACCAATGATGAAAATGGTTTAAAATGCTTGTAACCTTTGAAAAATTGATGAGTTCTGAGTATTATGTGTGAACTTGAACTCTAATGTAACTTATGTTTTATTTGAGAATCCTAATATCTTGTGCACTTAATCTTTTACATTTGACTGATTGTTTATTCATAAAAGATTTATGTGATTCAGATATGTTAATTGATTTCATAAGACTCTAGAACTTATCTAATTGTCACTTGAGGCGAAATCCTAGACTACTCTCCATTTAAGAAATGAATTAGGCATTGTTGGAATAGTTTGAGCCTTTCAGACCAACCAATACATTATACCATCCCTAGTAACCCATTTTGAGCCTATATTTATCCTCTCTCTTTTTGTACACCTATATTATTATCTAGCCTTTAAACAAAAATGTTTCTAACTTTTACCTTTCACTCACAAGAATGATCATTTCAAAAGCTATGGTTCAGGGGTGGATGGTAGAAGTTAAAAAAAAAAGGAAGAGGAAAAGAAAAGAAAAGATAAAAAAGAAAGATAAAAAGAAGACATTAACACTCCCTAAATAAATAAGTTTAGGGGTGTTTACGTTTTAAAAAAAAAGTATGAGCAAATAATGTAAGGATGATGAAAATGTTGGAGATAGAATTCACATTATAATATCAAAAGTATTTGGAAGGTTTTAAATGATCATGCATGTTGAAGAGTGAATTGAGCTTTCATTCATATCATTTTATCCACCTTTAACCTATGCCATACATTACAATCCTAATGAAAGTCCTAAGGATCTTAAATGTTATGATTAGTCTACATTAGTGGAGAGTCACATGAAAAATAAGCTTATGGAGTCTCAAATGCATATATCTAGAGATCTGTTTTAAATATTTAATTACATAAATTTATTTGAATGCAAAAAGTCTAATGTCATAAGACTACTACACACACACACACTTGGGATTCAAGAGTAAACCATATGTTTCATTTGAATGAAAGTTCTACATAACATTGGGATTCTGATATTTTCCTTGGTTGCACATTTTAGATCCTTGAGGAATGCTTAGTAAGTCAAAAACAATTCATCACTCACTCATCATTTGAATTTTGAAGTTTATGTATTTTGCTTGAGGACAAGCAAAAGATTAAGTTTGGGGGTATTTGATGAGTGCGTTTTATACTCATAAATTAAATATTTTCATCTTATCTTTTGCCATAATTAAGCATAAATCTCCCTTACTTGTCTTTAGTTTTGTGTATTTCTTACAGATGGAGAGAAGAGTAAAAAATGGACTTAATTGGAGGAATCAGAGTTGAATTGTGGTTCTTTGGGAATGATGTCTATAAATCAATCATATAAAACAAATTCATTAAGGATGGCTGAGTAAGGAGCATTATCATATTGACTCTTAAGACGCATCCTAATGGATATATGCACAAATTTATTCTTGATTTATGATCACATTTCCAAAAGAACTAAAACATGAAGATTCAAGGCAAAGCACCCAATGTTGAGAATATGTTTGCTGTTTGCAGTCCATCCCAACCTTGCTGGAGTACTTGGGCCATATCTCCAAAAATACATATCCAATATGTATGAAATTTGGTAGGAGTGTAGCTGACACAATTGGCTACAACTTTCATGTTCAAGTGGTCAGCAAATTCAGATATTAAAAAGGCCAAAAGTGAGCTAGAAGAGAATATGACTACTGCTGCAGTCCAGACCGACTTTACTCTAGTATTTTGACCATAACTCACAAATTACGTATCCAATTTGTCCACAATTTGTCTTGACGGAAAGCTAATAAAATTTTTTACAACTTTAGTGTTGATGGAAAATTCAGCGGATTTCAGGAAGATATTCAAGGATCAATTTCAGTGCACATGAAGGAATCCAAATTGTCAACTTTGTACAACTTCCTAACTAACAATTTTGACAATTACCACACTTACCATACCTAATTGTATATATAAATAAAGGGCCTAAGGGGTGAGTTAGGGTGCTTTTGAAGGAGCTTTAGAGAGAGCTTGGGAAAACTTTGTTGGAATTCTACATATTTATAATGTTATTCTCTCTTTAGACATTTTGTATTTTTCATTTTCTTCAGTAATATTATCATGTTCCTTCATCTATCATTTTACTTTCTCACTTTAATTATGGAGAACTAGAACTAATCTCCTAATGCTAAGGTGAAAGGGTGAAACTCTTAGTATGAGAATAATAATTTATCTAACTCTTAATCTTAATGTTTATCTTTGATATTGTATTTACCTTCTTATTTCTTTTCTCATGATTATTTCTTAATGGCTAGTTTTATCTTGCCGCTGATTTCTTGTTATTTTATTGGCTGGTTTTATCATACCGCCTATCTCTTATTATTTTTATGGTTGACTTCGCCACCTATCTCTTGTTATGTTTCTTCTTCTTACCTCTTTTCATTCTAATCTTATAAAATTGGAATCTTGATACATTGTAGACAATCTTTGGCATAATGAATGCTTGAATCAATCTTGATTTATTGTAGACAATATAATGATCGGCACAATGTACGATCAACTTTAAGTACAAGTTATCTTTTGCATCTTTGTATTTTTAATCTTACGAAGTGTAAATCTTGATATATTGTAGACAACATGACAATTGGCACAATATATACTTGAATCTATTTTACAAGAATGTTTTAATTATTAGTGAGGAGGTAAATATAATTCATGTATAAACAAAGTTGAGCTTAAATTAACATATCATCCGATTAGAACTTCATTCGTGTAAGGATTCTAATTGAGTAACAAAAGAGTTAAATTTATCTTTATTCGATATACCAAGAGTGGATCCCCTAACCTTAGCATGCTTCTTTACTTTGAATACATCTTCATTTAATTTTAGTATATTAGTTCTTTGTGTCATTTGTTCAATATTCCTCTCACAAAACAAGACATCGAGAACTAGGTTATAAGTATTTATTTCGGATCTATACTAGAATTTCCTCTCAATTGGCAATCTCTGTGGGATCGACCTTGCATACCATTAAATCTATACTCCAATAGATTCGTGCACTTGCGAGTTTTAATTAAAACAACAACAATGCTTTTATTGGCAAATTTTTGGTTGTATACTTTGATGATATTCTGATTTATAGCAAAAACTTGAATGAACATGTTGAGCATTTAAAACTTGTTTTAGATGTTTTGAGAAAAGAAAAGTTATTTGCTAACATCAAGAAGTGTACCTTCTGCACAGATAAACTTGTATTTCTTGGATTTGTTATTAGTGTTAAATGAATTGAGGTGGATGAATAAAAGGTAAAGGCAATTCAAGATTGGCCAAGTCCTACAAACGTGGGTAACGTTAGAAGTTTTCATAGATTGGCTAACTTTTATAGAATGTTTGTAAAAGATTTTAGTAGCCTAGTTGCACCTTTGACTGAAGTCATAAAAAAGAATGTGAGGTTTAAGTGGGTGATGAAAAAGAAAAGGCATTTAATTTGATTAAAGAAAAATTGATTAATGCACCCTTACTTTCTTTACCTAACTTCACAAAAACTTTTGAAATTGAGTGTGATGCCTCAGGAATAAATATTGGAGCTGTTCTAATACAAGAAGGGCGTCCAATTGGTTACTTTAGTGAGAAACTAAGTAGAGCAGCCCTAAACTATCCGACATATGACAAAGAGATGTATGCATTGGTTAGGGCTTTGAAAACTTGGCAACACTATCTTTGATTAAAAGAGTTTGTGATTCACACTGATCATGAATCTTTAAAGCATTTAAAGAGTCAACACAAGCTAAACAAGCAACATGCCAAATGGGTGGAGTTTATTGAAACATTTTCTTATGTGATTAAGTACAGGAAAGGTAAGGAAAATATTGTGGCTGATGCATTGTCTCGAAGGAATGTTTTACTTTCTACTTTAGATGCAAAATTGCTTGGTTTTGAATATATAAAAGACTTGTATGTTGATGATTCTGATTTTAGTAATGTATTCAATACATGTGAGAAAGTGATATTTGGTAAGTTCTTTAGGTATAATGGATTTTTGTTTAGAGAAAATAAATTGTGTGTTCCTAAATGTTCATTACGTGACTTGCTTCTTAGTGAAACTCATGGAAGTGCTTTGATGGGGCATTTTGGCATATCCAAGACTTTGAGTGTTTTGCATGAACATTTCTTTTTGCTTCATATGAAACGTGATGTAGAATAGATATGTGAAAAGTGTATCATTTGTAGACAAGCTAAGTCTACAACTAAATCCCATGGGTTATATACTCCTTTGCCTATACCTAGTGAACCTTGGATGGACATATCTAAGGATTTTGTGTTAGGCTTACCTAGGTCAAAAAGAGGTAGTGATTCTATATACGTGATTGTTGATAGGTTTTCTAAAATGGCACATTTCATACCATGTCATAAAACTAATGATGCATCACATATTGCTAATTTGTTTTTCAAAGAAATTGTGAGATTGCATGGCATGCCTAGGAGTATTGTGTTTGATAGAGATGCAAAATTCTTAATCTATTTTTGGAAGACTTTGTGAGGTAAGTTAGGGACAAAACTTTTATTTTCTACTACTTGTCACCCACAAACTGATGGTCAAATTGAAGTAGTTAATAGGACTTTATCTACTTTGTTATGTGCCGTAATACAAAAGAATTTGAAATCATGGGAAGAATGTTTGCCACATGTTGAGTTTGCATATAATAGGAGCATACATTCTACAACTAAATTTTCTCCTTTTGAAATTGTGTATGGGTTTAATCCATTAACTTCTTTGGATTTAACTTATTTATCAATGGCTGAGCGTGTTAACTTAGATAGAAAGAAAAAAGCTAAATTTGTTAGGCAGATTCATGAAAAACCTTGACGAAACATTGAGAGAAAAATTGAGCAATATGTCAAATAAGCCAATAAGGGGCGCAAGAAAGTTATATTTGAGCCCAGTGATTGGGTTTGGTTGCATATGAGGAATGAAATGTTTCCAGCTCAAAGGCATTCTAAATTACTTCCAAGAGGGGATGGTCCATTTTAAGTGATTGAAAGGATCAATTATAATACCTACAAACTAGATCTTCTAAGTGAGTATAATGTTATTGCAACTTTTAATATTTTTGACTTGTCTCATTTTGATGTAGGTGATGATTTGAAGACAAATTCTTTTCAATAGGAGGGGAATGATGAGATCATTGTAACAACTCCATTTAAGTATCAATTTTTTTTTTAAATACCATGAAGTTGTTACCTCGTTACAACTTAACTCAATATAACATTTATTTAATTTATACAATACAAAGTTCACATACATGTCATTAATCAAAACATATGTACAACATATCAAACACATAAAAATCTACATCTTATTTATTCTGGTTGACCAATTCCAGAGATACAGGTGCGGGTGGTTGCACCTTCACCGGGATCTAAGCCAACTCAACCACAAACATTTTATTTGCTTCTGAGATCTGCCCAACATAAAGTACTCGATCCAACGTGCACTAAAAGCCAGAACTATAGAAAAATCTACATAACTAATTTTCTGAACATGATATGGAAATATAGTGAGAATTAAATCCCAGTAAGTTCAACAATAAATCATAATCAATATAGCTCATCACATCATGTTCAGCTGTATAAACTATAGAAAATATCTTTGGTCACATGAATGCATTATATCTATGCACATAAGAATCATACAATAATAATATGTATGACAGGAGTAACTATTTTTAGAATATCATATAATGGCCAATAACTTATTCTCATTTCAAGCTACCCCGGTCAGGGTGAGTATCTTCTACTCTCCGATATGGGCTTTTCTCGCTCCGTCCGACATGGCACACTTTCTCTTTCTTTTCTCATAATCATAATCATAACCGTTGGTAGGGCGTCCCCTACTGGTGCACCACACGAATTGCCATGTGACCGTGCTCATTTATTTTCTTTTCACAATGATAGCCAAAAATATGCTTTCAATAACAAGTATGTTCATCAAAATATAACTATTACCATAAATTATTGGTAATCATGCCATGAACATAACCATTTCAAATAACACTTTATAAAATATTTCCATGTCAGAATTTTACACTTAAGATGGTAAGAAGTTCATACAATAGTAATGGCTATGGCATATACTAGTCATTTATAAGATTCGTCTTTTTTTTTTAAATATTAATTTTATTTTTTTATTTTCTTGATGTAGGTTTTCATCATATCTAACCTTCTCTTACTAATCAGAGCATAACTCCCTCAATTGAACTCCGATGTAGGTGATCTTAGTGTCAATTTCAAGATAAAACAATTATCTAAAATTATTATGTTGAACATTCTAGCGCAATATTAAGAAAACAAGGTGATATTACTCCCTAAATGTATAGGTTATTTGTTCTCGGATAGGTTCTGACCTCTACCTACTAATCGGACCATATCTACCTCATATGGACTCCAAATTGAGTAATTCCAGTGGGTAAATATCCATGACACACATATCTATAATTCTTATGTTAACCATTTATTTTAATTCCATACAAATAATTCCTAGAAATTAAAATACAGAAGCTGTCCTAACATATTCTTCCTTGATTAACCATTTTCTGACCTTTGACTACTAATTAGCTCATATCTTCCTCATATGGACTCCAAATTGAATGATTCCAGTGGCTAAAAATCCATGACACACATAGCTATAATTCTTATGTTAACCATTTATTTTAATTCCATACAGATAATTCCCAGAAATTAAAATACATAAGCTGTCCTAACATATTCTTCCCTGATGAACCATTTTCTAACCTTTGACTACTAATCAGCTCATATCTTCCTCATATAGACTCCAAATTGAATGATTCCAGTGGATAAATATCCATGACACACATAGCTATAATTCTTATGTTAACCATTTATTTTAATTCCATACAGATAATTCCCAGAAATTAAAATACAGAAACTGTCCTAACATATTCTTCCCTGATGAACCATTTTCTGACCTTTGCTTACTAATCAAACCATATCTACCTTATATGGACTCCAAATTGAATGATTCCAGTGGCTAAAAATCCGTGACACATATATCTTTAATTCTTATGTTAACCATTTGTTTTAATTCCCTTCAAATAATTCCCATAAATTAAAACACAAAAACTTAAAATTCTGCCACCCATAGCCATACCCATACAGAACTATCTACACCAACCTAAGTATTCAAACATACATCACATGCAAGATCAATATGTAACATGATATAGCAACATACATGACCAATCATCAAACTTCTAAGATCAAAATCTCATATAAATATTATAAGTTTCAAAAGTTTTCTTCAAAAAGAAATATTGTTAAACTTACCTTGAGTTCTTAGCCTTCTAAACTTCTCCTTCTTCTTCCTTCCTTTCTTCTCCTCTCCTTTCCTCACTCTACCTTGCTTCTATTTTTTCTCTCCCTCACTTGGACGAAATTATAATGTTGTAAGGGTGGGTTTTCTTATATAGACCACCAAATAATTCACCTTTCATGATCATGGGTCTACCTTATCACAATTAGTATACACTTTGTTGAATTTTTGGAAAACAAACAACTTATGTTCTTGTCTTCCTCTTCCTTAGTCAAGATATGCATAGGAAAAGGAGATTTGTATTTTGAAAATTATGATGATATGTTCTTAAGATAAGGGACAAGGTCCCTTTGATTTAGGGATTCTTTTCCATTTTCTTTTATCTTAAACAAGTATGATAGGTTTGCCTTTTTAGGTGGCAAATTTCTAGCCCTTGAATCTCCATTAGTTGGTTGATATTATTTGTGTGGGATAGGAATGTTTTGTCCTAATGCCATGTATTATCATACCACTTGCTAGAATTATGAGTATAGGATATAGATATTTTTGTCCTAAAGCTTTGAATTATCATGCCACTTGCCAAAATGATGAATGTAGAATCACACCACTTGCTAAATTTTTGTCTTAATGCCATGTAACCTAATCTTTATTATTACATTATTATATCATCACCTAATTTATTTTATTTTATTTTTCCTCTTGGATTTCGGCTTATTCCTACCCATTTTCTTTGCTTTGGATAAAATTCTACCTTTCTTGGAGGGCTTGGTCACATTTTCATAATTTTTGGGCTATTGGTCCAATTACTATATCCTAGTCCAAGTCTATGTTTTATTTCTTGCTTAGGTTATCCAATGGCTTGCTAGAAACTTATGTGAAGTGGAAAAACTCTATATGAAGTGTCCATAGGTAAAAGTCCAATGTATGGGTAAAGATTTTAAACTTAGTAACTCTAGTTCTTGAATTAGGAAAAATTACCCTAATTCAATGTTCTTGACATTTTAATACCTTTACTTGTTTCTAAAAATTTATCTTCCTTATCCAAGAATTTTGCATCTCTTTAGTATGTTATTTCTAATTTCTTTCCTATTAGGTTTTCCCTCTTTATTTGTTCTTTTAATGTTAGAAACATTTTCTATGCATATACATAAGGTGAAGAATTTCTAAGGATTATATTTCCTTAGATATCTAAAATATTGTCTAATAAATTTTATTTCCTTAATTAAATTTTTATGTACTTTTATCAATAAAAGAAACGAAATTAGGGATGTTACAATCATGGCTAGGGATGACAAACAGAAATGGAATGCGGATCCGCTACAAGTCCCAGTTGGACCTACCACAAAAGCTCGAGCTAAAATATTTAAAGAAGCACTTAATGGTCTAATTCTAGAGGCCCATCAAGGAGAAAACTGCAAGACTACTAAAGAAGAGTCAAGACTAGTCTATATAATTAAAACCCACTTGACTATGGGCCAACACCCGTCAATCTGAATATGGACCTAAAGTGTAAAAAGATTGAAGGCTAAAGACTGAATATAGGCCAAAAATAATATATTTATTTAATGGCCCAATTTAACCTACGTTTTTTTTCTTATTTATTTATTTGTAGTGTTTTCTTTATTTGACTAGGAAATTTTTCTATCTGATAGTTTATGGAAGAGTTTCGTATTTTTAATTTTCCTTACTCAGTAGGAGTTTCCTATTTGATAGTTTCTAAAAGAGTTTCCTATTTTTAACTTTCCTAGCCCTATAAGAGTTTCCTATGTAGTTTTCCTTGTTAGTCGAGGTTATTGGCCTATAAATAGGCATGTATACTCTTGAACAAGACATATTATCATTAATAATATTGAGATTATTTTCTCTTTGGTTCTTCAAAGAACTTTTCTAAACTTATCAAGATTTTTTTGTGGCGTTCAAACAAGACTTATCACTCACAATCTTCTTCTTTCTTGAGTGTGGCATCTACAATATTTCTTATACATTTGGTTCTTATCTCTATAGATAACGGGTCAAGGTCATTTTCTTTAATTTATTTTGTTATCAATCTGATGATGTGATCTCAAAACGTGAAGAGGATGAACACTGGATTTCGTTTCTGGTTTAGGTTGAAACAAATAAAGAAGAAAACCAAATCACTCAATTGATAAGCCTAGGGCACCACAATTAAGGAGATTTGGATTGATTTTACCACACTCAAGAATTAGAGGGATGTGAGTGATAAAAAATCAAAGGTTTCTTGCTACTAACCTAAGTTAGATAAGAGAAGTTGTATTTTCAAGAATCACACTTGACCAATACTGAAAAATTCGAAATGGTCATTCAATTGTCCTGATCTTGTGTGATACATCTCATATATAAAGGAGTAAGCTAGTTTTAAGAGATCTAGCTATACTACCTTGAATTCTAAGAGTAGCACTTAGGAAATACAAGAAATAAATGCTAGATGGCAGAAAGTCTAAGAGCAATAAATGATATATGGTAGAAAGTCTATGCATTCTGTCATTTACAAGAAAATTCCAAAAAAACGTACATATGACTTTCATGGCACATAATCACCTACCACACAATAGTAATTATTCAAATTCATAAAAAATTAAAAAGGTATTAAGATGTAGAGCCTCTTGTCTGCAATTTTCTTTAAGTGTTTTCAATTTTCAGTAAGGTAACTAGGCCCATTCCAAGCCTTTTAGCTCTTACACGAGTTAAAGGCCCAATTGAAGGTATTTTCTTGTCATAACTTGAAATGTGGTATTCCATGATCACATCATCCTCCCCTGGTTGAGAAGGATTTGCCCTCAAATCCAAGTCATCTTCATCTTGCAAATAAGGAGAAATATCTCTGACATTGAAGGTAGCTGAAACTCCATAATCACCAGGCAACTCTATTTTGTATGCATTGTCATTTACCTTTGCTAAGACTCGAAAGGGGCCATCTGCCCTATGCATTAATTTGGACTGCCTTTTGTTTGCAAACCTCTCTTTTCGAAGATGGATCCATACTAAATCTCTAGGGCTGAATTGCACAAACTTCCTCCCTTTATTTGCAGCCTTCTCTTAGATTGAGGTCTTTTCTCAATTTGCATTTTAACATTTTCGTGCAACTTCTTAATTATCTCAGCCTTCTGTTTGCCATCCAAACATTCTCGAGCATCAAGTGGCAATGGTGCTAAGTCAAGTGGGGTTAATGGATTGAATCCATAAACCACTTCAAAAGGAGAACGTTTAGTAGCACTATGCACGCTTCTGTTATAGGAAAATTTAACATATGCCAAACATTCATCCCAGTTCTTCAAATTTTTACTAATGACAGTTTTAAGAAAAGTAGAGAGTGTATGGTTTACCACTTCTGTTTGTCCATCAGTTTGTGGGTGACAGGCAGTGCTAAAAAGCAATCTCATGCCTAATTTTCACCATAAGGTCTTCCAAAAGTAACTAAGAAATTTTGAGTCACGGTCTGAAACAATGCTCTTTGGAATGCCATGGAGTCGAACAATCTCCTTGAAAAACAAATTGGCAATATTCACAGCATCATCTGACTTGTGGCATGGAATGAAATGTGACATTTTTAAAAATTGATCCACAACAACCATGACCGAATCCTTTCCCCTCTGAGTTCTAGGTAGTCCAAGCAAAAAGTCCATACTTATATCTACCCAAGGCTGATTTGGTACGGGTAAGGGCATGTAAAGACCATAGGCAACTTCCTTGCTTTTGGCCTTTTTACACATAATACATTTCTCAAGCACATGATGAACATCTCTAATCATATTAGGCCAGTAAAAGTGTTCTTTCAACATCTCTAATATCTTTGCTTCATCAAAATGGCTAGCCAATCCTCCCCCATGTGCTTCTCGGACAAGCAATTCCCGCATGGAGCAATTTGGGATTACAAGCTTTCCCAAATGAAATAAGAACCCTTCATGCCTATAAAACCCTTTGTATACTATTTTTTCACAAGCTTGGTAAGTTTTAACAAATGCATAATCTTCAACATATTGATCTTTAATAAATTCAAAACCTAACAATTTTGCATTCATCATAGAAAGCAATGCATATCTCCTGAATAAAGCATCAGCAACAACATTGGTCTCCCCTTTATTGTATTTTAGTACATATGAAAATACTTTAAGAAATTCCACCCATTTAGCATGTCTTCGGTTCAGCTTGCTCTACCCTTTCAAATGCTTAAGGGATTCATGATCTGTATGGATAACAAATTCCCTTGGTAACAGATAATGCTGCCATGTTTCAAGAGCTCTAATCAGGGAGTAAAACTCTTTATCATAAGTTGAATAATTAAGACAAGCCTCACTCAACTTCTCACTAAAATATGCAATAAGATGCCTTTCTTATAGTAGAACAACTCCAATCCCCACTCCACTAGCATTACATTCAATCTCAAATGTCTTGGAGAAGTCTGGTAGTGCCAATATAGGGGTATTGCATAATTTCTCCTTAATCAGTTCAAAACTCCTCTAGGCTGCATTATTCCATCCAAACTATTTTCCCCCCTTTATACATTATGTTAATGGTGCTAGGATAGTGCTGAAATCTTGAACAAACCTTCTATAAAAAGATGCGAGTCCATGGAAACTCCTTACTTCGATTATGGTTCTGGGAACAGGCCATTCTTTGATGACTTTAATTTTCTCTTCATCAACTTCCACACCTTGTTGAGATACTACAAAGCCAAGAAAATTTACATGATCTTGACAAAAGTAGCATTTCTTCATATTTGCATAGAGTTTCTCCTTTCTCAGTACTTCCAATACTTGCCTCAAATGTTCTACATGCTCATCATAGCTTTGGCTGTAAATCAGAATATCATCGAAATACACTACGATAAATCTGCCAATGAAAAATTTGAGCACAAAATTCATTAGACGCGTAAAAGTGCTAGGGGTATTAGATAGCCCAAAAGGCATTACCATCCACTCATAAAGGCCATGCTTTGTTTTGAATGCTATTTTCCACTCACCTCCTTCCTTCATTCGAATTTGGTGATAGCCACTCTTCAAATCAACTTTTGAGAACAACTTAGCACTATGTAGCTCATCAAGCATGTCATCCAATCTTGGAATTGGATAGCGGTATTTGATAGTGATCTTGTTGATAGCCCTGTTGTCTACACACATTCTCATAGAACCATCCTTTTTTGGTACTAACAATGCCGGAACAGAACATGGACTCATGGATTCCCTTACATAGCCTCTTTCAATCAGCTCCTCAACTTGTCTTTTAATTTTATTAGCCTCTGTGGGATTCATTCAGTAGGTAGGTCGGTTAGGCAAAGCAGCACCTGGTACCAAATCGATTTGATGCTCAATCCCCCTTAAGGGTGGTACTCCCTTAGGCAGCTCTTCAGGAAAGACATCTTTAAATTCTTCTATTAGTTTCTTCACATGTGGGGATACTTCATTTTCTAGCTCTTGAAACTCCTTAAGAATTAGCAATAGAATGAGGCTACCTCTATTCAATGTTTTCTTCATCTCATTTTTAGTAGTTAAGCAGCTTGCTTTCTTCTCTTCTTTTACTGTCTTCTCTTGCTGTACTTGCATTGGCTTAAGTAGTGCCAACACAATCCTTTTTCCATCCTTCTCAAAGGCATAGGTATTTTTGTAGCCATCATGCAGTGCTCTCCTATCGAATTGCCATAGCCTCCCTAGCAGCAAATGTCCAGCACTCATTAGGACAATGTCACATAATACCTTATCTCTGTAATTCTTCTCAATAGAGATTGGAACCTTCACTTGTTTTGTGACTTTCACTTCGCCTTTGTCATTCAGCCACTACAATTTGTATGGTTGGGGGTGGTTCATGGTAGTTAGCTTTAGTTTATCAACTAAATTGGTGGAAGCAACAATGGTGCAGCTTCCACTGTCAATAATAACATTACAAACTTTTCCTTCAATAGTACACCTCGTATGAAAAATATTCTCTTGTTGTTCTTCCTCTACTTTGGTTTGGATACTCAAGACATGCCTAATAACCAGAATTTCACCCTCATCTACATATTCAACAACCTCTGCCTCTTTTAGATACTCATTCCCCTTATAGTCCTCCAAAACAACCTCATCGTCACTCTCTATCTCCCCTTGTGTTTCCTTCAAAATCATCACCCTTTTGTTAGGACATTCTGATGCAATATGGCCATGCCCCAAACATTTAAAGCACTTAATATCTCTACTTCTTCTAGAGGGATGGTTTTTTACTGCTTTCTCCCTTTCCCTAAAACTCTCAGTTCTGGTTGATCTTTTTTTCTCCATTTCCTTACTGTCCCCTTTGGTAGATTTTGCTGGTGTTTGAGAAAGTGTTTGGAATGGTTTCCCTCCCATAGGTTTAGTCACTCCAAGGTTCCTCCTATACAATCTTTTCTTTTGCCTTTCTACTTTGATGGAAAATTTAATTACATCTTCAAAGAAAACATAATTCTGCAACTCTACTAGATCAGCAATTTCCTTGTTTAGGCCACCCAAAAATTGAGCTATGGTTTGCTCTTATGGTTTATTCAGCTCACACCTAATCATTAAGGTTTCGTATTCCTTCACATAGTCTTCCACGCTCATACCTCCTTGCCTCAAGTTTTGAAGTCTGAAATAAAGTTCTTGCCTATAATAGTCATGCACAAACTGTTTCCGCATGAGTCTCTTCATTAGCCTCCAACTTCTTACTTCTTCTTCGCCATCTCTCCTTTGCTGATTCTTCAAATTCTCCCACCACAGATTTGCATAATTAGTGAATTCAAGGGCAGCAAGGTGACATTTGGTTATCTCAGAATACTCTTGACATTCAAAGATTTTCTCCACTCGTTGCTCCCATTCTAAATATTCTTCAGGTGAACTTGTTCCCCTAAATGGAGGAACTTTCATTTTGATGTTAATCTCCCGTGCTCTAGGCTGCCTCCTATGCAAGGGTTGCTTTTCCTCCTCAAACTCAGCTTCATCACTGTTAGACTCAGCATTCTCCTCTCTTCTTGGTTATCTTAGCTGTAGATCCATAAGTCTTGTCATCTGATTGGTGAGTTGAGTCATTTGTTCCATCATCTCTTCTTGTCTCCTCTGGAGGCCAATAATTTGGGCTTGTTCTAGGCTAATCCCTCTAGGGACTCCAGAATCACTTCCTTCTACCATGATGATTTTTTTAGGTTGCTAGTCAAGGTGTTTGATAGTGGTAGATCACTCTCTAAGTGTTTAAACTCAGGTTTACTAACCAGAAGCTCTGATACCAATAAGATGTGATAAAACATGAAGAGGATGAACACTGGATTTCGTTTCTGGTTTAGGTTGAAACAAACAAAGAAGAAAACCAAATCACTCAATTGATAAGCCTAGGGTGCCACAATTAAGGAGATTTGGATTGATTTCGACACACTCAAGAATTAGAGGGATGTGAGTGATAAGAAATCAGAGGTTTCCCACCACTAACCTAAGTTAGATAAGAGAAGCTGTATTTTCAAGAATCACACTTGACCAATACTGAAAAATTCGAAATGGTCATTCAACTGTCCTGATCTTGTGTGATACATCTCATATATAAAGGAGTAAGCTAGTTTTAAGAGATCTAGCTATACTACCTTGAATTCTAAGAGCAGCACCTAGGAAATACAAGAAATAAATGCTAGATGGCAGAAAGTCTAAGAGCAATAAATACTAGATGGCAGAAAGTCTATGCATTCTGCCATTTACAAGAAAATTCTAAAAAAATGTACATATGACTTTCATGGCACATAATCACCTACCACACAATAGTAATTATTCAAATTCATAGAAAATTAAAAAGATATTAAGATGTAGAGCCTCTTGTCTGCTATTTTCTTTAAGTGTCTTCAATTTTCAACAAGGTAACTAGGCTCATTCCAAACCTTTTAGCTCTTGCACGAGTTAAAGGCCCAATTGAAGGTATTTTCTTATCATAACTTGAAATGTGGTATTCCATGATCACATCATCTGATTAGAACACAATCCTTTCAATCGGATCTCATATTGTTTCCAGGTCTCACTACTCTTGGTGAGATTCATATCAAGGGTTCACATCAGCAAGCTCCTTCTGAGTGAGGTGCCTGGCCATAATTACTTCCTCCTTTTCTTGATCAATGTCTTCTTAAAGTCCTCTTCTGTGCCTGTATACATATTTTTCAATATCTGAATTGAATTATAAATATTAAGAATTAGCAGATCAAGGCACAGTCATAAATCAAGACAAAAATCACAAAAAGACTGGAATTACCTTATGTGATTGAGAAAATGGGGAATTGAAATTGCAATTAAAGCAAATTAAACAAGAATAAAAGTAATTAAGAGATATTTATTAATAATAAAGAATTTGGCTTCTATTGATATCCACCGTTAAGAGATTGCATTGATCATTGACAATATAATCAATCTTAATTAAGAGATTGCATTTTAACCATGTTGGTTCTTAAGTCTAGTAATTAATGATAATTGCCTCAATTAAATCTTAATTAATAAGCAATCATTTTGCACATCGGTAAAATCTAACCTATTAATTACATGAAAAACTAGAGAAACTGATAGAGATAAATAAATATAAACACATTGGCTATATATAATTCAGTTAATTATTTATCATAGGTTTAATAATTTATAATCCAAAACCCTTAAACATATTTTCCTCATGAATACAGTAATTAAAACTTTGTTCAAAATATAATTCAGTAGTAGATTAAGATAGAAAATATACTAGTAGGCCTCCTAGCAATCATATGAGTAATCATTGAGAAGAGATGAGCAGATGAATAATTATTACCTAATTAAGATTGAACTAATAAATTAAATCCAAATCTCACAATGCATAAAAATCCCTTGAGGTTTCAATCTTCCTTTACCAACTAAAAGTAAATTAGTTGCACAGGGCTATAAGAAAATCTAAAGAAGAATTGAAAAAGGTAATTAAGAGCTTGATTGATTCCTTAATATTTCCTTTCTTCACCTTCTTATAGATTGGTTACTCCTCGTTGAAGTATTTTTTTTTTCATGTTAGATGATGGCACGATTAAACCATGGAAAGAGAATAAGGCTCATCATCATAATAATGATATATATAGAGTTGCTTAATCAATTTGTTCTTCTCTTAATGAACATGTGTTTCTTGTTATTGGTTTATCATTTAAGAGGAAGAACTATGAGATGTGTAACTTGAGATCATTATAGTAAGGCCATGGTTAGAAATGTCAATTTCGAACAGATAGTTTACATTAGTGATACTACTTGTATTGAAAATACTAGAATGGATAAGATGTGTTTTTATAAATTATGTGACTTATTGAAAACTGTAGGGATGCTTATACCAACTAAGCATATGAGTGTAGAAGAGCAAGTTGCAATATTTTTACACATTTTTTTTCATGATCTTAAAAATAGAGAATTAAAAGATAGTTCATGAGGTCTGGTAAAATAATAAGTAGGTAGTTTAACAAAGTATTGCATGTTGTATTTTGAAATGTTATACATTTTTACTCAAGCAACCTGAACTTGTACCTCAAAATTCTACTGTTGAACATTGGAAATGGTTCAAGGTAATGCTACAAGCAAATATAGAAAAATAGGTATTATCATTTTATTAATTGAGAAATAAAATCTAATGCCACACATTTTTTCATAATGAATAGAATTGTCTAGGAGCTCTAGATGGGACATACATAAAGCTAAATATCTTACAAGCTGATAAGGCTTAATATCGGACTAGAAATGAAATAGCGACAAATGTGTTAGGAGTTTGTTCTCAATATTTACAATTTATCTATATTTTATCTGGATGGGAAGGATCAACCGCAGATTCCAGGGTTCTCAGAAATGTAAGAATAGATTAAAGGTGCCAAAAAGTACTTTAATTTAATTTGGAGTATCTTTTTTTATTTTTTGAGTTTGGTGCTTCTTAGATTCATTTTAATAACTTTTTCTTTAATAAATGATCATCATTTTTTTAAGGTACTATTATTTATGTGATGTTGGATATATTAATGGGGAAGGGCTCCTTACACCTTATAAGAGGCAAAGATATCATCCTAGTGAATTGAGACAAGGACAAAACTTGCAACACCACAAAATTTTTTCAACATGAAATATTCTTCTGCTATGAATGTCATTGAAATATGTTTTGGCTTGTTAAAAAGGCGTTGGAGAATTTTAAGGGCTAAATCATTTTATCCTGTTAAAACACAATGTAGGATGACTACTGCTTGTTGCTTGCTTCATAATCACATTAGAAAAGAAATGGTAATGGACCCTTTAGAACATCACTTAATGGTTATGGAAGAACAAGAAGATATTTTGCAAGGTGATATGATAACTCATGTAGAGGCATCCGATGCTAAGATAGATTGGAAAGACGAGCTTGCTCAAGAAATGGTCAATACATGAAGAGGACAACATTGAAATCATTTAGGCATTATTAAAAATTTTGTCCTCCATTTATGTTGCTTATAATGATGGATATTTTAAGTTTGGTCATTTTATTATGTTGTAATAGACTGTATATTAACTATTTTTATTACATTCTTAGTTGTGATATGATATTATTAATAAAGTCCATTTAATTATATGCTTTTAACTAATTGATATTATTTGTGTTCTACACTTTTTTCTATCACTAGATGGAAGAATCCAAAGTGAAACGTAATCATCATCAATGGACTTCCGAAGAAGATGCAATCCTTGTTGAGTATTTAGTTGAATATGGGATAGCTTGGAGAGGGGACAATAGTTTCAAACTTGGATTTCACAAGCATTTGGAAAAGATGATGCTACAAAAAATGCCTAGCTATAATTTGAAAGCTTCATTTTATATAGAGTCAAGGGTTAAACAACTTAAAAAGCACTATAATGCAATATATGAAATGATGGGGCTTGGGGGTGGCAGTGTATTTGGTTAGAAGGACAAGGATAAAATGATCGTAGTTGATAAAATATATATATAAACAGTGGGTAAAGGTAACTTATGATATTTTTATTTCTATTCATTTATAGTTTTATGTAATTTTATTCTTCAATTGATATATATATATATATATATATATATATATATATATATATATATATAATTTTTATTAGCAAACCCATCCTAATGCTAAAGAGCTTTACAATAAGCCATTTTCTTACTCTGATGTACTTGATCATATTTTTGACAAAAATGGAGAAAATGCAGAGGACCCTGCTACTACTGTGGAAACAATGGATTAGTAAGCTTTTATAAATTATGATGTTGAAGTTGAAATACATATCAGAGAGAAAGTTTATGAAGTGGTTGACTCTATTGCTGAAACTCAAGCAACCATTAATATTAGACAAGGTAGTCGATCAAATAATAATAAGAGGGATAAAAAAAGATATCGAGAAAGTTCATTAATTGAAATGGTGGCTGAAAGTATTACTAAGTGTAGTACTTTATATGAGACATGTATTAATACTATTGAAACTTTGGCTTCAGTTTTAAAAGATAAATTTGATGGAGTCAATAAGAGGATGTTAGTTTATCAAGAGTTGAAAAATATTGAAGGATTAATACTTTATAGAGGGTTAAAATTGGGCATTTGATATGTGAGGATAGTTATACAACTGACATTTTCTTGCAAGTGGATCTTGAAGAAAAAAATTGCTAGTGAATGATATATTAGCGGGGAATCAAATTTGACAAGGTATTTTTTTTTTTACATTTTTTGGGTTCCTTCCTTTCATATTTTACTAACATGATTCAATTTATTGCAGTGTTGATCAAAAAGCCACTATCTTAAAAGTTAAATTAAGAAAATAATATTGTTTTGGGTTATCACATCATGTTGAGATTTTTTTTGTGTATAACTATTTTGTAAAAGTTATCATACTTGAAGTATTAATATCATACATTACAGATGTTACTTCTCATTTTGTAATATAGTACTATCATGTAATTATATATGTAACATTGTATATTTTTTAAACTTTACACATCTTTTGTTATAGAGGCGCCTTTGTTGTTTTGAGAGGCAACTATAGCTATTTTTTAATTTATTTTATTATTTATTAAAAAAACATACAAGAAATTTTTTAAAAAAAAGCTATGGGGCATTTTTAGAAAATTATTGAAAAATCTCATAAAACTTAAGTATAACCAAACAGAGAAATAGAATATTCACAAAAAATGTTACTTAAAATTTTCGGCAATCTTAAAATTTAACCAAACACATTTTGCATATTTTTCAGGAGTTACAATTCCCATCAATTATGTTTTCCAAAAAATATGATTCCAAAGAACAAAAAATTTTGTCATATACTAAACGCCCCCTAAGTTTAATATATATATATATATATATATATATATATATATATATATATATATATATATATATATATATATATATATATATATATATATATATATATATATATATATATATATATATATATATATATATATATATATATATTTGCAATAGAAAAAAAGAAATGATCCAATATTAGATGATCTTGATTTAGGGTTTAGAATTTTAAAGTTTAAAATTTAAGATTTTATGTTTGAGAACTTAGGGTTTATTGTCTTAGTGTTTTAGAATTTGGAGTTTAGGGTTGAGGTTTAAGAGTTTAGTGTTTAGGATTTATAATTTAGGAATTACGGTTTAGTGTTTAAGATTTTAAGTTTTAGATGTTTAAGTTTATGGTTTTGAGTTTGGGATTTGGAGAGGGTTTAGTGTTTAGTGATTAAGGCTTAGGAATTAGGATTTTAATATTTAGGTCTAAATTCAAAATTCTAACAAAGGATGTTAATAGAATTCTACAAATACTAATCCAAACAAGGAATTTGAAATGCTAGGAATTTAAATTGTAGCTTCTTTCTTATATAGTAGCAATAAACTCAGTAGTAAATCACACAACATATTCACATTTACTTACACGAGCATATGTAATCACACAATTCCCATACTTTGCAACAAACTTCAGTTGTGTTCTGATGGTGGCATCTCAAAATTTCATCAAATTTTAAATGCTAGGAATTTAAATTGTAGCAATTCAAATTCCTTGCATTTAAAATTTGATGAAATTTTGAGATGCCACCATCAGAACACAACCGAAGTTTGTTGCAAAGTATGGGAATTGTGTGATTTACATATGCTCGTGTAAGTATATGTGAATATGTTGTGTGATTTACTACTGAGTTTATTGCTGCTATATAAGAAAGAAGCTGTGAAAGTGAATGTTGGATGTAGAAAGAGGGGTGATGTGACTCTTATTTTAATGGTCTGTTTTGTTATTTAGAGTCTCTTTATGATATTTTGTGGATGTTATGCATAAATGCTCATGTAATCAGGATCACCCCTTAAGAAATAAAATAAAGAAGGGTATGAGTAGTTGACAAAGATGTTGTGACTTATGAGGGAGAGTAGGAAGTTGACATAATGATTTTAAACAATATTGTTTTCAATTTTTTATCACTCAGATTTGCCTTATTCATTACTCAGATGATGAATAAAATACTCTCCCCCTTTACGCTCATAATATTGATATTATGTTAAAATAGAAGTTGGCATAATGGTTTTGAATTGACATAAAATAAAATGCTCATTGTCTTCATTTTATTCATCACAAGATTTTTGAAGAAACGTTTCAAATGATTTTAAATAATATTTTTTCAATTTTAAAATATTTTAACATAATATTAATGACATAGATATATAAAATTATGTTAAAATTAATTCAAATTAGTGTCTATAGTTAAATAGTAAATGAAACATACTACTATAATGGAGACTCTAACTCAAATCCTAACAATATTCGACAACAACTTCTCTCTTGCGTTCATCTCTCTATCTTCTTAATTATTTCGTGGCATCTATCTTTAATTCTCTCTATTTGTCTCCGTGTGACTGACTTTGTTTCTATCATTATGTATCTCTCTCAAGTACTTTTATTTCTCTCGGGCACTTTCTTCTCTCTTCGTCTCTCAATCTCTCTTTTCATCATTTTTGTAGTTTTCTCTTTAAAATGAAGACA
The DNA here is from genome assembly GCA_037074535.1 of Gleditsia sinensis. Taxonomy (NCBI): domain Eukaryota; kingdom Viridiplantae; phylum Streptophyta; class Magnoliopsida; order Fabales; family Fabaceae; genus Gleditsia; species Gleditsia sinensis. The sequence goes on along the minus strand of CM073472.1, from coordinate 43,987,050 downwards.
ATGAAATAAAGTAATATCATGAGCATGAAGGGGAGAATAGAAAGTTGACAAAGATGTTATGACTTGTGGGAGAAATTTTGAGTGATGAATAAAGCACATATGAGCAACTTGGTGTTGGATGTGATGTGACGCTACTTTTATCTACTTTCAGATTATTAATTTTTTTATTTTTCAAATTAGTTTTGTACTTTTTCATCGAAATAAGAGTATTTCTATCGAAACAATTCGAAATAAGAGTATTTCAATCGAAATAAGAGTATTTCAATCGAAATAAGAGTATTTTTACCAAAATATTCTGCAATATAGTAATTTCGATTAAAATGGCATAATTTATTAATAAACACTATTTTGTTTCAATCACTCTGAAAATGAAAATATTTTGATCGTTTTGATAGAACAAAAAAAAAAGAAATTTAATTCTTTGACTGTAGGCCACTTCGGACAGGTATATACACGTTAAAGGAAGCCTTTTTGTAAACAAGCCATTTCAGTCTCCTCAACTGATATCAGCATTACATTAATACTAATTTTAAAATATATGCTCCTCTTTTATTTAACGATGCTCTTTTCTTGAAACTTCATTATTAAATATCTAATTCTAATAATAAATTTATTTTTTCCTCATTTGAGCATGTATTTTCAATCATTGTTCAATCAAAAGGAAATTGGGTTAATTTGTACACTTACACTTACTAGTATTGTATTTGTTGAAAATAACAATATTTTTATTTGTTTAAAATTAAATTAGTTATTACAATTTCATTTGATTCTTCCAAAGCCAACTTCTAAAGTTATCACAATTTTTTCTTTTGGAAGACTTAAAACATAACTCAGCTGCCCTTCAAAAAGTTGTTTGATCTCTGCTGCTGTCTCTTGCAAGTATAACCTCTCCAAAGATAGAGTCGGTTTGGATCTTGTTAGGCTGAAGATGCAATATTTTGCCGTTCAACCTTGCCCTGCACAAGAACGTGACACACCAATTGAACTAATGTGAATCATTTTTCAACATTCATGAATCTATTTTGGACTGCATTATATATTTGTTCAGGTCCTGTTCGAAGAAATGTCTAGTTGAACTGTGTAATAGTGATGCACGTCATATCTCTTAAATCCACACGACCAAGAAAATTAAAACATAGACACAGAAAAACAAATAGAGATGGCAACTGGGCGGGATGCACAGGGAGGCTTTCCTCTACTCTCACTCCGCTTCCTCTCCATCTCCATCCCTATTCTCGTGGTGGGAACATATTTTCTCCATCTCCATTCTTCAAGAGGGTACCAGGATCCACATGCTAACATTGCTATTTTCTATTGCATTTATTTTACTTGATAAATAAATTAACACTAACTTTACACTTATATTATATTTAGACAGAATTCTTGAGTAGGGTTAACTTAATTGAATAATTAAAAATTCAGCATATGAGTGTTACGTGAATGCTAAGGTAGTGTTAAGTGGGTACTAATTTATATGTTAAGTTAACTATAAGTATTAGAAAAAATTGCAATATGAGCACTTGACAGAACATTTTGGATAGTGGTTTAATTGAAATGTAACACTATAAACACTTTTATGAGTGGGAGATTAAACTAAAGAGTTAATATATGAGAAAATAAATTGAAAATTTACTCATATGTCATGAATAAAAATTTGATTTTCCTCTTTATTATTTGTTGTGGATGTAGTATTTCTCTAATCGTCCCATCCCGGAATCTTGTTATCATGACAATAACATTGCTTACATTGTCTCGCTACGCTAACATGTACCAATATAAATAAAGCCTCTGAATAGAATGATATATGGTGAAATTTGTCTACAACAAACTAAGAAATGCACAAGAATCCATTTTTGTCTATCTTGAACATCATTACCTTATCAACTGCAGGGTCAGCATCTATTCCTTCAGAACCTGCATTATGCTGATCAACAGGACAGGGAAGGTTGAGACCATCAATACCAGAAGTAGCCACTTTGCTAGCTTCCCACTTCTCGAAATCCTTAGCCACTTTTTCCATCATAATTTGAAGTTCACCTTCTGCATCTTGATCATAAGGCAGAGGAGGCAACCAAATTTCATAATCTTCGACTCGTAACACATAAGAATAGGAAATACCAGGGTCTCCATTCACTTGAGGCTCAGGGTTCAGGGAGGGAGGATTACAGAAAGTTGGCCAACAATTCAGAACACAATTAGCTCGTGGTGGTGGTGGTTCTGGCATAGTTGAGGAAGAAGCTGAGGTTGTGTAACCTGAAGGTTTCATTTTTGTGAATCATAAGCCACTGTTCCCTCCAAAGCTATTACTTTTTTTTTTAATGTTCAAAACATAACTCCACTGCCTTGAAGAGAATTGCTTAACCTCTTTTCGGCTTTTTCTTATGACCTCTCCAATGGCGGGGTTTAGTTGAAGCTGCTTGAACTGGAGAAGCATTGTTTTGCAGTTCTACACTGTCCTGCAAAAGATTGTAAGACACTCCAATTTCAGTTATGTGAGTCAATTTTCTACATTCATAAATCTGTTTTGAACTGCATTTTTTGTTCAGATCCTGCTTGAAGAAAACTCTGTGTGAGGGATGCACGTGTCATAGCTTTTAAATCCACAATTATCAAAGCCATTTTTTACACATACACAGAGAAGCAAATAAACCTTTACGTCTAATTAGTGTGTTGCCCATGAAGCATTTGGCAGTTCTAGGCTTCTGGCCGGTAAAATGAGCTGGATTTCATTTCTTACTCAGGTTTATTTATACCAGAATCTAGTAAGCATGCCAATGTTATTCACTATTCTTTATAGTGCATTCCTAGCTGTATTGTTTCAGTAGTACATTGTTCAATATATGAGATTTTACCAAAATAATGGACCTATCTTTAAACATCTTGGAGCTTCAGTAGTTGGAACCTTAGGTGGCTTTGGGTTTGGAGCAGGTTGAAGGTGCAACTGGTTGCTAGCAAACCAGACACACTACCAAGTTAAGGTAACAAGCAAAAATGATTTCACTTTCTCTATTTAATGAAAATAATGCCTTGAAAACTTTCCAAGGGCATTTTTAGATTCAAGCCGAACCCAGTATTGGTACTTTTTTAGTACTTCCGAGTAAATGCATATCATGTAGTTTTTTTTTTTTTAAGTTTCGTCTAGAAGAATGGGGTGAATTGTAGATTTGTAAGTACGACTACAAAATTTTAACCCCCGAATTTAAAGATATGAAATTAAGTCTTACAAACTAAACAATATAAACTTACCGAGTTGCATGCACAACTTTGAATTAAGTAAAATGAATTATGAAATTATTTAAGAAACTTGAATTACTAGTTTGGTTTATTATATATATTGTAAAAAGCTCATTTTCAAATTTTATTGTTGTAATTAAGGCTTGTTATATGTTATTAAATATTTTTAATTTATATAATATATATTGCTGTACCTGAATTTTTTTGTTTTGAAAAAGTTACTGTATTCTTTACTCGTATCGTACCTATACCCATGCAACATAGCTGAAAAGAATCATATATAGGAAAAAATTTCTACGAGAAACTAAGAAATGCACAAGGACCTGTCTTTATATGGCTATCTTGCAGCTAAATACCTTTTTATAGTCTTTGACTGGTAACACTTCAGCGCAGGAAATATCAGAAGCTTCGCCAGAATGCAAGACAGAAAGTCGTTGTTCTCGCAGAGGCCCACAAGATGCCTTTCCTTTTGTTGTTCTCCCTGCAGTTGGACGTTCTTGTACCCTGGGAGGTCGCAGTTTTTGCAGAGGCAGAGAAGGTGAATTTACTTTTCTTGATAATGGTGGGTTTCTTGACACTGAAGTTGCTATGTGAGGACAGTAGTGGGTAGGACGAATGGCCAAAGGTGGTCTCCGGTTCAAGACAGAATGTTGTTGCGGTGGTGGTTCTTGTAGACCCAGATGCGCAGAAGGTTTATTTCTTTTTCTTGGCTTTGGTGGCAATATTGTAGAGGTGCCATTGTTGACTGAGGAAGAGCCTGTGTGCCAGATAGGAGAGGGTGGTGGTAACTTCTTTGAGGCATCACCTTGAGAGTGCCTTGTCGAGGAAGAAGCTGAATTCATGAGGTTTGATATGCCGGTTTCAGGGGAGGACAATTGGGAAAATGATGAATCTTCCATTACTGAAAGGGGAAGCGTTGATCAGTCTCTCGGTGAAAACAAATACGGAATTGGTTTATGAACAAGTTCTCTGACTACATTATCATTCAGTTAGTAAATTTCTTTTATTTCGTATTTTATTATTATTATTATTATTATTATTATTATTATTATTTGTTTTCTGACTGCAAAAAGGACCAAAACTCAAAAACTACAGAGCAATAATTTAAAAAGGTTTGTATACAGTATACATTATATTTACTTATATACGTATCTTTGCATTCTTCAAGAAATTTATTATTTTGTAATACATTTTTTGTATATATTATAAATTGTATATTCTAGATTAGATAAACATTTTTCATATAAATGTTAAACAATAAAAAAAAAACTACTGTTAAATTCTTCTTTTTTCAGTAAAATGAATTTTGGTATTTTGTAGCTTCTTAAACAAATTTAGAATAAATGTATAATTGATCTCAGAAAAATGCACCATTCAAAGTTGTAGTTTTTGAAAAAATTACTTTAATCAAGTTACTCTTTAAAAAAAACATAATTGTTACAAATTAGTTATTTCATTATTTCTTTCACAAGTCATATTCAAAAAAATTGACATTTGACATTATAAAACTAATTAACAATTCATATTTATTTGACATTGAATTTGAGAAAAAAAAAAGTAGTTTTTTAATAATATATAGCTACTGACAAAAAGTGTATAAGACAACCTGTTTTATAATACGTGGATGATTTGTGTAAGACAACCTATTTTCTTTTTCGTCCATTATTATATGAGTATGGATTAGATGGGCATATAATGTTTAACTCAAGTATTTTTAGATAAAATATGTGAGGGAGTTAATGATAGGATTAATTTATAATAATTTTTATTTTTAAAAATTAATCCATTCAAAATGATATTTTTTAAAGATTCAATGTTTCAATAATGTCAATTTTTTTTTGAACAGTTTTCAATAATGTAATTTTGAAAAACCAATTTATATATTTACTCAATAAATTGTGGATTATTAACGGCCCAGTCTGCTGAAGCAAAATCCATCACTATTTACATGGTCACTTGTGGACAGGAATGATTAAAGGTCACTTGGGAGACACGGTTATTAGGCCACGTTACCTAGCTCTGTGTCTCCCTAGTCACCCCTTTGCCTAAACGGATAATGTGTTCACCATATGATGATTTTGGAGAATTTGCTCTTCGGGCATTTATGGTGTTGCTGTAAAAAATTTTTTTTATAAAGTATTATAATACGAAAATAGTTTAAATTTTGATTAAATTTTTCAACAAACGCGTTTAGTAACAATATTATATTTGAAATAATATTTATAATTTTTTATTTGAATAAAGATATTATTGCCTATAAAATCTTTAAAGTTAGTTTGATCTTGTTTTTATTTTATTATTTTGAAAAAAGTACTGAATAAAAAAAATTCAATTTGAAAGATTTGTTTTAAAAACAGGTGTAAAAACTAAGAAAAATAATTTAGAATATTGTTTTTTATTATAAATATTTTGTGTAGATATCTATCATATCGATCTTTCGGTTATTCTATCTAATAAAATATTATTTTCAATAATTATCTAGAGGATAATTATCACTAGAAAGTTATCCTACAGCTCATATCACTATTAGAACTCTCTTACCTACTTGTATAAATACAAAAATTCACTCTCTTATCTCTTTCTTATTTCTCTATCTATTTTCAAGTTATTTCATAACACGTTATCAGCACGATGCTCTACCTCCTGCTTCAAGATTAGTAATCTTTATGTACAATTATATTGCTATTGATTTATTTTATCCTTGAAGGACTACACTAATTTATATACAATGTCTTTTGTTTAAATCTCTCTTTATCCTATTTCAAATTATATGTCTTAAAAGGACTGCACCAATTTATGTGCAATTATATATCCCTGAAGGATTGCACTTATAAGTTCCTGAAAGACTGCACCAAATTATATATCCCTAAAAGACTGTACTCATTTATGTGCAATTATATGTCCATGAAAGACTGCACCAAATTATATGTCCTTAAAGGACTGCACCAACTTATGTGCAAATTCTATTACTTTAGTCTGTCCATGAAGGACCACAACAATTTTAGTTTCCTCAAGTTTGTCCTTGAAGGACAATGGTTTAGGTGTAACAAGTATATTTTATCTCTTCTATTAAACTCTATTTTGTTTAATCACCCAGTATATAGTTCTTCATGTAGTTTTTTTTTAATCAATTAATATGTATAGTTGCATAAATTTATTTAATATCTACAAATAACAATAATTATATCGATAGAAAAGTAAAGACCTTTTATGGTTATGTGTGACTAGTAAAGCCTACCACGAATTTACATATTTTTATTATGATATATTTTATTTGAAATGGTTCACTTTATTTATGAATGTTTATTGACTAACATTATATTTTATGATAGTTTTAAAATATCAAACTTTGCAAAACTTGAATTTATAGCATTTGACATTACTGAAAGAAATTACCTATCTTGAGTGATAAATGTTGAAATCCAATTAGATGCAAATGGCTTTGAAAAAGCTATCAAAGAAGGAAATAAAGCATCTAACCAAGATAAGGCTAGAGTCATGATCTTCCTTCGCCACCACCTGCATGAAGAGTTGAAAAATGAATACCTTACTATAAAAGATCCACTTATTCTTTAGAATTTCTTAAAATAAAGGTATGACCACCAGAAAATTGATACTTTTAAAAGACCGATATGATTGGATGCATCTTCGCTTACAAGATTTTAAAATTATAAAAAAATATAATTCTGCACTATTTAAAATAAGTTCTCAATTAAAATTATGTAGAGAAAAAATCACTAATGATGATATGTTATAAAAAACATTCTCCACTTTTCATGCATCCAATGTGCTCCTGCAACAACAATATCGTGCAAAAGGATTCAAGAAATATTCTGAATTAATTTTGAAGTATCCCAAAATTTTTATTTTTAAATAATATTTTATTATAAACAAGTATGATTTTTTTTAAATGACTATGCATGTTTTGTTAGAAGTAAATATATTTTTGTTTAAAATAATTATTGTTTTGCTTAAAATAATTATATTGGCCTCTAATAAATTTTTGTTGTATTTTTAGTAATATTATTTCTTTTATTATGTATAAAGATATTTATTTTGTGATTTTTTTTATTAATATTTTTATAAAGAAAAGTCATGACTTAAGAGTTTAACTAAAAGTTTATGAGAATGTAAATTTTTAGACATTTTTGGGATATTTTAGGATAAAAAAAATGGTATTTATATGAATATATATAATATAAATCCTATTATTCAATTATTAAATAATAATTATTATTATTATAAAAAAAAAAGAGAAAAGGGGAAGGGGGAGATATAATGAAGAGGAATGCGGAAATCTGCGAAATCAATGAATAGTGAAATAATGTGAATAGTATCTACATGTTTTCTCTCTAGATCTGGAGTGCCTATTGACTTCTGATCTCAAAACTAAAAGTACCACTAGATTTAGGACGAAGAATACTATGATTTTGACCGAATAATTTCTCAAATCAATCGTAGAATCGCCGTAGATCGGAAATAAAAAATCTCAAAAAAAGGTAAACTCTGAAACTCTTACTTAGAGACCTCAAATTGGAAATCTGACACTGTAAATAGATTCAAGAGCTAGATAAACCTTAAGATATGAAATTTTTTAGCTATATGACAACTTTTTATTTTTGGTAAATAGTATTTTTCGGTAATGAATAGTGTTTTTCAGTGGTGAATAGAGACCAAGTTTCCGAAGTCATTTTCTTGATTTTTGGACTCTCCAGACACGTTTTTGAAGTCTGTTTAGTCAAATGTGAATTGAAAAAATACATTTTGGGGTTGTCCAATTTGAAGCCCTTACCTTGTGAGTAGATGATTCTTCCTATGAATTGCCATATACTTTTCTTGATCTTTAAATGCGTATTTGATTATGTTTATAAGATATTTACACTTTTATATGTTTTTGAAATGCATTAAAATTATCTAAATTATTTACAATTTGGAATATAGTTCAAGAAGAGTATAGTTTTGAAAATAGATTTCTGAACTCATGATTTTACATGTATTTCTCATTAAATGACAAAGTGAATATTTATGCACGTGGGATTGATTTATAAAGCTATATGATTTGCCTCGAGAAAGGACATGTATATGTGATAAACCCTGATTGGGTAATTTATGACAGATGAGCTGTATTGAGACTGAAATTCTGTATTATACTGAAAGCTCTGTTTTGAATGATATGGAATATGTGCATATGATAATTTTGTGGAGGAATCATATTGGAAACACTGTTTGCTAACAATAGGTGATGTTAACCCTGGTGCACCTTATACCTCAACTAGCAGGGGTGATTTTAGCCTCGTAGGAAAGCCAACACACGGGATATGATATGTGATGAAGAGCGAGATACCTCTTATATGGTTGAGATGCGAACTATATGAGATGTGATTTGTATTCCCTTGCTATGTGCTTGGGAAATACTCATATTAGAGTCTCTTCGCGTGTCCTTTTGAATGGTGGTAGGGCAAACCTCAGCAGGATACTGAGTTTAGGCAAATCTTACACCAACAAAGTACGAAAGGACCTGAACTCTGATATGGTGGTTCTGATATAGGATCCTCCTAATGTTTTCATGTGAAAAGTTTTTATGCATTACAATATTTGAATAATGATTATACCGTATTACATATGATTTCGAATATCTGAACGTGATATGAACTGAGAATATTTAAAATGCGGGTCCCATATGGATGTACTTCTGAACTGTATTTTCTGTGACAAATTTTAAAATATGAGTACATCCATATGTTGACCTAAGAGATCATAGAAAGTATTATCTGCTCACTGAGTTGTCAAACTCACTACACGTTATTTATATGTTTTTCAGATAATGATATAGAGTTTGGTCCTTCCCTTTCAGATAGTTGACCAATTAGACGACATGATCTCTGGGTGAGCCTACTTTGTTTTCATGGCTCATAGATTTTGATTTATATTGTACTTGTACTTTAGAGTATGCTCTGAAATGCCACAGGCAAGATCCCTACTTCTGTTATACTTTGATGTTTATAAATTTGGTATATATATGGAAATACATATTTGTAAAAGAGTGTATTATACATGTTATGGAAAATATATGATCGTAAAGTATGTGTTTCACATACTCTAAAATTAAGGGCGTGACAAGTTGGCATCAGAGCAATAGGTTTTTCTGTGGCTATCAAAGTAAAGGATTCTATGGTAGGACTTTGAGTATGGGTATGTAACCGTGGACATATTTATACTCTAGGTGCTGCTGTGGAATTCTATAGGGTGTCATCCTCTTCTTCCTTCTGACTCTTTTTCTTAGATATGCAATGTTTAAGAACCAATAAGTATGTCTTAGACAATGTTTCTTTTGTGTGGACTACTAGTTCAGTTTTTGAACTCGTGTTGATGAACAATGATAAAGAGAACTCTCTTGGGTATAAAGAAAAAGAATTAGCTGAAAATAAGAAGATTTCATCCAAACACAAAGGTAATGGCGTGTTCGGATGTCAATAAAGTTTGAATTGATTGTTTGATTTGTTTATGTGAAATAATATGACAAATGGCTAATACAATTTTGATAGTGGGTTATGATGTGATCAAAGTTGTTAACTCCAAGATAACGATTTGTAATAAAGTGAGTGTTTTGAAAATAGATTTAAATCTCTTTCTGGATGGATGAATTGGAATCTATATACATAAATGGATTTGGCAAGTTGTAGGTTGGATTGAATTTGAGAGCAGAGAATCTATGAAGATAATCTTTTCAATGATATATTTTTTTGATATAAAGAATTCGAAGACAGTTTAGTTTTCAATAATATTATGTATAAGCATTATGATAAAGGAAGGTTTGCCGATGGAAATTTAAAATTTAAGGTACGTAAAATGGGTAATTAATGTGAAGGGCTCTTGGATAGACATAAACTTTTCATGATCGATTGTTAAGACATTGCATAAGAATGTTAAAGAATAAAGTCAAAATGGTTTGACTTTGTTTAAGTGTTTTGAAATACGTTTTAGCTGATACAGTATGAAGATATATCAATAGCATAAAAGGTTAGTAAAAAAAAGTTGCAAGTAGTGAACAATTAGTGGAAGCATGTACCCAGTAATTTAATTTCAGCTTTAACAGTCGATAAGTTATTACAAAAAGAGTGCCAAGGACATTTGGCAGTGGTGAGAGATATTGATGTAAAGTATACTAATGTAGATCAGGTTCCAGTGGTTAGAAAATTTCTTGATATGTTTTCAGAAGAATTGCCTAGATTACCCTCGAAACAAAAAATAGAATTTGATATTAATTTACTCTTTGGAACTCAACTAGTATCTATATCCCTATATAGAATGATATCAACTGAATTTAAAAAAAATTAGTTACAAGACTTGTTAGACAATGGATTTAAATTCCTTAGTACCTTTATTTGGAGTGCTCCAGTTTTATCTGTGAAAAAGAAATAGGATCACTATAACTATGCATAGATTATAGACATTTGAATAAAGTGACAGTGTGGAATAAAAACTCATTACCTCGTATAGATGACCTGTTTGACCAGTTACAAGGTGCTCAATATTTTTTTAAAAAAATTGATTTGAGATATGAGTAACATTAATTGAGGATAAGAGAAGAGGATGTACGAAAATTTTCTTTTAGGACACATTATGAGCATTATGAGTTCTTGGTGATGTCATTTAGTTTGACAAATATCTCAGCTGCATTCATAGATTTAATGAATAGTAATTAGGTCATCCCTGGATCAATTTGTTATTATATTTATTGATGATATATTAGAATATTTCAAGAGTTCAGAGGATCATAAGTAACATTCAAAGATAGTTTTATTAACTCTAAGGGAGTATAGTTGGTAAGGATGGTATCCAAGTAAATTCTAAGGAAGTAAAAGCGGTATAGGAATGACCACATCTTACTACAACTACAGATGAAGATCTAAATCTAACTTGCGCTTTCCACAGTTGTCTGTCTTCCAATCTATTTGAGTCATAATTGGATCAGGTACATGAATATATACTTGTAAAACATCAATCAACTCCTCAGCATTTGAAACTGAGATGAGAATTCGCTGTGCTGAGTGTGAGATGAACCTTTATTCCACAGCATGGTCAAGAAAAGACAACAGACCATTAAAGAAGTGGTTAACATTTAACAAACCTATCGGTTTATAATGCATATTTAGTTGTGCCCAAGAGACTATTTGAAAATTTTCTTTTAAAGTACCAAAATTACCTGGTAAGGCAATGAAGGCATCAACATTGCCCATCATTCTAGCCATACGCTCATGCATGGAAACTACCTTAAATTCTTCTCCAATTATCTTCCCTATGATGTTGGATGTAGCTAGAGCTATAGGAATAATACCTAGAATTTGATATCCTCCTACATGCACAGTTGTAGACACGCACCCCATTAACCTACGGTTACCTCCACCATAGACTAAATGAATCTTTCTCCTAGGTAGCACTATACCTAGGTTTTGTGCAAATTTCATATACTCTCTATCTTTTTCAGGACTGGAACCACAAAAAACACAAATATTTCGAAACTGACGAAATGTGGTTCTCTCCATAGCTACACACACTTTAACTTTGAGTATGAAAGTAAAGATATTAATGTGTGCATTTTGTAACATCCCCTAATTTTGTTTCTTTTATTGATAAAGGTATATAAATATTTAATTAAGGAAATAAAATTTATTAGACAATTTTAGATATCTAAGGAAATATAATCCTTAGAAATTCTTCACCTTACGTGTATGCATAGAAATGTTCTAATATTAATAGAATAGGTAAAGAGAGAAAACCTAAGAGAAAAAATTAGAAATAAATATACTAAAGAAAGGTGAAATTCTTGGGTAAGGAATATAAATTTTTGTGAAGTAAGTAAAGGTATTAAAATTTCAAGAAGATTGGATTAGGGTAGTTTTCCTAATTTAAGAGTTAAAATTACTAAGTTTAGTATCTCCACCCATAAATTGGGCTTTCACCTATGGACACTTCATATAGAGTTTTTCTACTTCACATGAATTTCTAGCAAGCCAATAGGATAACCCAAGGAAGAAATAAAACATAGACTTGGATTAGGATATAGAAATTAGACTGGTAGCCCAAAAATCATGAAAATGTGACTAAGCCCATTATGAAAGGTAGAATTTTAACCAAAGTAAAGAAAATGGGCAAGAATGAGCCCAAACCCAAGAGGAAAAATAAAAATAAAATAAAGTGATGAAATAATGGTGTAATCAAGATTAGGTGACATGGCATTAAGACAAAAATTTAGCAAGTGGTGTGATATCCTACATTCATAATTTTAGCAAGTGGTATGATAATACATGGCATTAGGACAAAACATCTATATCCTACACTCATAATTTTAGTAAGTGGGTAATAATACATAGTATTATGAAAAAACATCTTTATCCTACACAAATAATTTTAGCTAGGCAAGGAAAATTCAAGGGTTGAAAATTTACCACCTAAAAAGGCAAACCTATCATAAGTGATTAAGACAAAAGAAAAAGGAAATGAATCCCTAAATCAAAGAGACATTGTCCCTTATCTTAAGAACATATTATCATAATTTTCAAAATACAAATCTCCTTTTCCTAAACATATCTTGACTAAGGAAGAGGAAGACAAGAACATGAATTGTTTGTTTTCCAAAAATTCAACCAAGTGTATCCTAATTGTGATAAGGTAAACCCATGATTATGAAAGGTGAATTATTTGATAGTTTATATAAACAAAACACACTCTTATAACATTAGAATTTTCGTCCAAGTGAGAGAGAGGAAAAAATAGAAGCAAGGTAGAGTAAGGAAAGGATAGAAAGAAAGAAAGAAAGAAAGAGGAAGGAGAAGTCTAGAGGACTAAGTGCTCAAGGTAAGTTTAACAATATTTCTTTTTGAAGAAAAGTTTTGAAACTTGTAATACTTATATGGGATTTTGATCTTATAACTTTAATGATTGGTCATGGATGTTGCTATATCATGCTACATATTATGTATGTTTGAATACTTAGGCTGGTGTAGATAGTTATGCATAGATATGGTTATGGGTGGCAAAATTTTAAGCTTCTGTTTTTAAAATTCTGGGAAGAATCAGTAAGGAATTTAAAGAAATGATTAACATGAAAAATTTAGACTTATGTCTCACGGATATTTAGCCACTAGAATCACTCAATTTAGACTCCATATGAGGTATATATGGTCCAATTAGTAAGTAGTGGTCAGAAAATGGTTAATTAAGGAAGAATATTTTAGGATAGCTTCTGTGTTTTAATTTCTGGAAACATTCTGTACGGAATTAAATTAAATGGTCAACATAAGAATTATTTCTATATGTGTCACGGATGTTTATCCACTAGAATCACTTAATTTGAAATTCTTATGAGGAAGATATGGATAGATTAGTAGGTAGAGGTCAAAACCTACCCGAGAAGAAATAAACTATACTTTGAGGGAGTAATATTACCTTGATTTCTTAATCTTTCATTAAATTTTTCAACATAATAGTTTTAGATAATTGTAAATTGACACCAAGATCACCTATATCGGAGTTAAATTGAGGAAGTTATGCTCTAGTTAGTAAGAGAAAGTCAGATAAAATGAAAACCTGCATCAAAAAAATAAAGAAATAAAATTAATATTTAAAAAAAAGAATCTTATAAATGAAAATAATAAATGACTAGTATATGCCATAGCCATTGCCATTGTATGAACTTTTTACCATCTTAAGTGTGAAATTTTGACATGGAAATATTTTATAAAGTGATATTTGAAATGGTTATGTTCATGGCATGATTACCAATAATTTTTGGTAATAATTATATTATGATGAACATACTTGTTATTGAAAGCATATTTTTGGCTATTATTGTGAAAAGAAAAGAAATGACCATGGTCACATGGTAATCCGTGTGGTGCACCAGTAGGGGACGCCCTACCAATGGTTATGATTATGCTAATGAGAAAAAAAAAGTGTGTCATGTCGGACGGAGCGAGAAAAGCCTGTACCGGAGAGTAAAAAATACTCACCTTGACCAGGGTAGCTTGATATGAGAATAAATTGATAGTCATCATATGATATTCTGAAAATAGTTAATCATGTCATACATGTCATTATTGTACGATTCTCATGTGCATATATATAGTGCATTCATGTAACCAAAGATATTTTCTATAATTTATACAGATGAACATGACGTGATGAGCTATATTGATGATGATTTATTGTTGAACTTACTGGGATTTAATTCTCACTGTATTTTTATGTCATGTTCAGAAAATTATTTATGCAGATTTTTCTATGGCTCTGGCTTTTAGTGCATGTTGGATCGAGTTACTTTATGTTGGGCAGATCCCAGAATCAAATAAAATATTTGTGGTCAAGTTGGCTTAGATCCCGGTGAAGGTGCAACCACCCGCACCTGTATCTCCAGAATTGATCAACCAGAATAAATAAGATGTAGATATCTATGTGTTTGATATGTTGTACGTACGTTTTGATTAATGACGTGTATATGAACTATATATTGTATAATAAAAAAATAAAAAAAGTTGTTACACATTTATAGAACTCAGAGAATGACATATGTAACATCCATAATTTCATTTTTTTGAAGGTACATAAATATTTAATTAAGAAAATAAACTTTATTAGACAATTTTTAGATATATAAAGAAATATAATCTTTAGAAATTCTTCACCTTACGTGTATGCATAGAAATGTTCTAACATTAATGGAATAGGTAAAGAGAGAAAACCTAAGAGGAAAAATTAGAAATAATATACTAAAGAAAGGTGAAATTCTTGGGTAAGGAAGATAAATTTTTGGAAACAAGTAAAGATCTTAAAATTTCAAAAAAAACATTGGATTAGGGTAATTTTTCCTAATTCAAGAAGTAGAATTACTAAGTTTAACATATTCACCCATACATTGGGCTTTCACCTATGGACACTTCATATAGAGTTTTTCTACTTCACATAAGTTTCTAGCAAGCCCATTGGATAACCTAAACAAGAAACAAAATATAGACTTGGACTAGGATATAGAAATTGGACCGATAGCCCAAAAAATATGAAAATGTGTCCAAGCCCACCAAAAAAGGTAGAATTTTATCCAAAGTAAAGGAAATGGGTAGGAATATTCTCAAATCTAAGAGAAAAAATAAAATAAAATAAATCATGTGATAATATAATAAAGATTAGGTTACATGGCTTTAAGACAAAAAGTTAGCAAGTAGTATGATAATATAAGGCTTTAGGACAAAACATCTATATCCTACACTCATCATTTTAGCAAGTGGTATGATAATACAATGCTTTAGGACAAAACATTTATATCCTACACTCATAATTTTAGCAAGTGGTATGATAATACATGAAATTAGGACAAAACATTCTATCCCACACAAATAATTTCAATCAAATAATGGAGATTCAAGGGCTAGAAATTTGTCACCTAAAAAGGCAAACATATCATAATTGATTAAGACAAAAGAAAAAGGAAATGAATCCCTAAATCAAAAGGACCTTGTCCTTTATCTTAAGAACATATTATCATAATTTTCAAAATACAAATCTCCTTTTCCTATGCATATCTTGACTAAGGAAAAGGAAGACAAGAACATGAGTTGTTTGTTTTCCAAAAAATTCAACCAAGTGTATTCTAATTATGATAAGGTAGACCCATGATCATGAAAGGTGAATTATTTGGTGGTCTATTTAAGCAAAACCCACCCCTATAACATTAGAATTTTTGTCCAAGTGAGGGAGAGAAAAAAATAGAAGCAAGGTAGAGTGAGGAAAGGAGAGGAAGAAAGGAAGAAAGAGGAAGGAGAAGTCTAGAGGACTAAGTGCTCCAGGTAAGTTTAACAATATTTCCTTTTGAAGAAAAGTTTTGAAACTTGTAATATTTATATGAGATTTTGATTTTAGAACTTTAATGATTGGTCATGGATATTTCTATATCATGTTACATATTATGTATGTTTGAATGCTTAGACTGGTGTAGATGGTTCTGCATAGGTATGGCTATGGGTGGTAAACTTTTAAGCTTCTATTTTTAAAATTCTGGGAAGAATCAGTAAGGAATTAAAACAAATGGTTAACATAACAAATGTAGATCTATGTCTCATGGATTTTTATCCAATGGAATCATTCAATTTAGAATCCATAAGAGGTAGATATGGTCTAATTAGTAAGCAAAGGTCAGAAAATGGTTAATCAGGGAAGAATATGTTAGGATAGCTTCTGTGTTTTAATTTTTGGGAACATTCTATAGGGAATTAAAATAAATGGTTAACATAACAAATGTAGATCTATGTTTGCCAGATTTTTTTGCCATTGGAATCATTCAATTTAGAGTCCATATGAGGTATATATGATTTGATTAGTAAGCAAAGGTCAGAAAATGGTTAATCAGGGAAGAATATGTTAGGATAGCTTTTGTGTTTTAATTTCTGAGAATATTCTATAGGGAATTAAAATAAATGGTTAACATAACAAATGTATATCTATGTCTCACGGATTTTTATCCACTGGAATCATTTAATTTAAAGTCCATATGAGGTAGATATTGTCTAATTAGTAAGCAAATGTCAGAAAATGGATAATCAAGAAAGAATATGTTAGGATAGTTTCTGTGTTTTTATTTCTGGGAACATTCTATAGGGAATTAAAATAAATAGTTAACACAAAAATTATATCTGTATGTGTCACGGAAGTTTAGCCACTGGAATCACTCAATTTGAAATTCTCATGAGAGAGATATGGATAGATTAGTAGGTAGAGGTCAGAACTTACCCAAGAAGAAATAATATGTACTTTGAGAGAGTAATATCACCATGCTTTCTTAATTTTTCGCTAGACTACTCAACATAATAGTTTTAGATAATTGTTGTATCTTTAAATTAACACCAAGATCACCTAAATCGGAGTTCAATTGAGGGAGTTATGCTATGATTAGTAAGAGAATGTCAGATAGGATGAAAACCTGCATCAAGAAAATAAAGGAAGAAAATTAATATTTAAAAAAGAAGAAGAATCTTATAAATTAAAGTAATAAATGACTAGAAGATACTATAGCCATTGCCAATGCATGAACTTCTTACCATTCTAAGTGTGTAATTTTTGACATGGAAATATTTTGATGAAACATTATGGTATGTGAGTATAATGAACATACTTGTTATTGAAATCATATTTTAGGCTATTAATGTAAAAAGAAAAGAAATAATCACGGTCACATGGCGATCTGTGTGGTGCACCAGTAGGGGACGCCCTACCAATGGTTATGATTATGCTAATGAGAAAAGAAAGAGAAAGTGTGCCATGTCGGACGGAGCGAGAAAAGTCCGTACCGGAGAGTAGAAAATATTCACCTTAACCGGGGTAGCTTAATATGAGAATAAATTGATAGTCATCATATGATATTCTGAACATAGTTAATCCTATCATACATGTCATTATTGTATAATTTTCATGTGCATAGATATAGTGCATTCATGTGACCAAAGATATTTGCTGTAATTTATACAGATGAACATGACGTGATGAGCTATATTGATGATGATTTATTGTTGAACTTACTGAGATTTAATTCTCATTATATTTCCATGTCATGTTCAGAAGAATAATTATGCATATTTTCTCTATTTTGAGCTGATCCTAGTAATATATATATATATATGGTGTCTATGATCGAGTTCACTAAGATCCCGGTGAAGGTGCAACCACCAGTACCCGTATCTCTGGAACTGGTCAACAAGGATGAATAAGATGTAATTATATATGTGTTAGACTTATGTACGAATGTTATTAATTAATGATATGTACGTAAACTCTGTATTGTATAAATTAAATAAATTTTATTTTGAATTAAGTTGTAACGAGATAATAACTTCATGGTATTTTAAAAAAAAAATTGTTACTTAAATGGAGTTGTTACAACATACTTATGATAGCCATGCTAATAAGCTAGACATAATTAGAATAACTATGTGAATGATTGGTATATATCAGCTAAATTGAAGGTGAAATTTTCAAAAATGACAGCAAGCATGTATATGTACAGTAGTTGTGATTGAGGTTCATAATAAGCACATAAAGAGAATAAGGTTAAGATATCATCAGAAATTTATCTTTTCCTTGTTGCCCTTGATGAAGCATTGATGTCTTGATTCTTGTAAGGAAGTTGTAGGTGATAGACATAATTGTTAAAAAAGAGAGTGAAAATACAACCAAGTTAGTTGTTGAATAGGGACAATCAAATGATTTATTTTATTTTCCCAATATTTTTTCCAGTCGACTATCGGTATTATTAAGTCGACTAACTATTTTGAAAATTTTTAATTTGAACTGGTTATTTTACAGTTGATTGATTATATCTTTTGAAACAATCAACTGCATCCTATCAGTTAACTACGTATTCTTTGATTTTCACAGACTTTTATAAACTCAAAAATGTTTCTTTTCCACCGAATATCAACAGCTTTAAAGTAGATTTTGGCACATATATTCAAAATTTGCGGCCACCGATTTTTGTCGAAATAATAGCTAGATTTTGTTTACAAATTTTCAAGAATTATGGCCACCGATTTTAATTTTCTTTCAATGCTTTGTCCAAACTTTTGACTTTCTATTTTGGCACCGTTTTCTATTATGATTTTCGTTTCTTCTACTACATTTTTCCTTATTAATGTTTGGCATTAAATGCAAAGTTCTTTTCCCTCATTACAAGAAAAGTTAATTTATTTTCTTTTAAACTTAATTATTATGGTGTCCAAATGGTTAATAGGTTAAAGTAATGAAAATTTTAAAAGGAATAGACAGATGATGGCCTTATGGTGTTTTGACAAATGTAATCAAGAGAATTAGTGGTATTGAAGTTCTTGAGAAATAAAATATGGGAAGTAGGATTTAAATTAATGTTTGAACTCTTAATTTGGAAATATGAAGAATATTTTGAGAATCATGTCCAAAAATAATGTAAGTGATTAAGATATTTGTGTGAAGGGTTTATATTATGCTAAATTGAGTCTAGTATCTAGGTTGTGAATTAAGTTGAAATTGAGAATTCATGTATGAGTAATTGTTAGAAAAAATCTTCTTGAAATGATTGGGTGAATTAAACGGGATTGATATAAGTTAGAATGAGGTGCTTTTAGATATGATAGAAGAAATGTTTGATATTTTTTATAATGAATTTATTGGTGTTAATAAGAGGGTATAGAGTTACTGTGATGAGGTAAGTTGGAATTGTTAGACATGTGTTAATGATAGATAATCGTTAAAAAGGATTGGTAAATTTATTGCTATGTATGTTTAACATATTGATTAATGGATTTTAGGATAAAAAATAGATGATAGATTAAGATGATGATATTCATCGGATGATGTTGACATGTGAGAATTAAAGATGACTTGATAGAAGTCTGGAATAAGAAACGATAGTTACCTAATATGAGTGTAAATATGTTCTTTTATGTGTGTGTTTCCTAATATCGACTTATAGAAATATGCATGCGAGCTTGAGGATATAAAGGAATGAGATATACAATGGTTTAAGAGTTCCTTACATGTATATATATAATATGTTGAGTACTTTGTATAAAGTGAAATTGATTAGAAAAGGAATACAAACAATTCAATACAGGTCAAAAGTCTATAAGGATCATGAATGTTAAGCACTAGAAATTATCAATTGGTAACCACATATTCTTGAAGGACTCACCAATGAAAGAGGTAATGAGGTTGAGAAAGAAGGAAACAGTTAAGCTCTAGTATATAGACTCTGTTGAAAACTTGAACAAAGTAGGCATAGTAGTACATTGCCTAACTTTGCCATCAGGATTAAGTAATGTGGATACAGTCTTTCTTGCATCAATGCTAAGGAAGTATCTATTATATTCTTTTTATGTTACCTAATTTCAAGAAATTCAATTGGACAAAAATTTGGCTTAACTATGGGTAAAATCGATGTCTATTGTTGATCGACAAATGAAAAACTTATAGATAAAAGAAATCCCTATGGTTAAGTTATATGGCAAAATTACTCAAGTGAAGAGACATATTAAAAAGTAAAGATGATATATAGAAAAGATATCCCCAATTATTTGAGTAATAAGATTAGTAATTCCGAGTTATGCCTTGATTTCATTTTCTACATGTGGGATGGGCTAAAATTCGAGGACCGAATTTCTTAAGGGGGGAAAATGTAATATCCCAAAATTCTTATTTTTAAATAATATTTTATTATAAAAAAAGTATGATTTTTTTAAAAAAATGACTATGCATGTTTTGTTGGAAGTAAATATATTTTTATTTAAAATAATTATTGTTTTGCTTAAAATAATTATATTGGCCTCTAATAAATTTTTGTTGTATTTTTAGAAATATTCTTTCTTTTATTATGTATAAAGATATTTATTTTGTGATTTGTTTTATTAAGATTTTTATAAAGAAAAGTCATGATTTAAGAGTTTAAATAAAGGTTTATGAGAATATAAATTTTTAGAAATTTTTAGGATGTTTTAGGATGAAAAATGGTATTTATATGAATATATATAAAATAAATCATATTATTCAATTATTAAATAATAATTATTATTATTATAAAAAATAAAAGAGAAAAGGGGAAGGGGGAAACATAACGAAGAGGAATGCAGAAATCTACGAAACCAATGAATAGTGAAATAGTGTGAATAGTATCTCCATGTTTTCTTTCTAAATCTGGAGTACTTATTGGCTTCTGATCTTAAAACTAAAGGTACCACTGGATTCAGGACAGAGAATACTATGATTTTGACTGAACAATTTCTCAAATCAGCCGTAGATCAAAAGTAGAAAATCTCAGAAAAAATAAACTCTGAAACTCTTACTTAAAGACCTCAAATTAGAAATTTGACATCGTAAATAGATTTAAGAGCAAGATAAACCTTAGGATATGAATTTTTTTAACTATTTGACAACTTTTTATTTTTGATAAATAGTATTTTTTTGGTGATGAATAGTGTTTTCTGGCGACAAATAGTGGTTTTCGACGTTGAATAGTGATCAAGTTCCCAAAGTCATTTCCTTGATTTTTGAACCCTCCAGACATGTTTTTGAAATCCGTTTAGTCAAATATGGATGGAAAAAGTGCATTTTAGGGCTATCCAATCTGGAGCCCTTATCTTGTGAGTAGATGATTCTTCCTATGAATTGTCATATACTCTTCTTAATATTTAAATGTGTATTTGATTATGTTTATAAGATATTTACACTTTTATATGTTTTTAAAATGCATTAAAATTATCTGAATTGTTTACAATTTGGAATATAGTTCAAGAAGAGTATAGTTTCAAAAATGGATTTTTGAACTCATGGTACATCTGATTTTACATGTATTTCTCATTAAATTATAAAGTGAATATTTATGCACGTGGAATTGATTTATAAAGCTATATGATTTCCCTCGAGAAAGGACATGTATATGTGATAAACCCTAATTGGGTAATTTATGACAGATGAGTTGTATTGAGACTGAGATTCTGTATTATGCTAAAAGCTCTGTTTTGAATAATATGGAATATGTGCATATGATAAATTTGTGAAGGAATCATATTAGAAACACTGTTTTCTAACAGCAGGTGATGTTAGCCCTAGTGCACCTTGATACCTCAGCTAGCAGGGGTGGTACTAGCCTTATGTGAGGGCCAACACACGGAATATGATTTGTGATAGAGAGCGGGATGCCTCCTATATGGGCGAGATGCCAACTATATGAGATGTGATTTGCCTTCCCTTGTTGTGTGTTTGGGAAATACTCATATTTAAGTTCCTTTGCGTGTCCTCTTAAATGGTGGTAGGGAAAACCTCAGCGAGATGTTGAGTTTAGGCAAATCCTACACTAACAAAGTACGGAAGGGCTTGAACTCTGATATGGTGGTTCTGATATGGGATCCTCCTAATGTTTTCATGTGAAAGGTTTTGATGCATTACAATATTTGAATAATGATCATACCATATTGCATATGATTTCAAATATCTGAATGTGATATGAACTGAGAATATTTGAAATGCGGGTCCCATATAGATGTACTTCTTAATTGTATTTTCTGTGATAAATTTTAAAATATGAGTACATCCATATGTTGACTTAAGAGGTCATAGGAGGTATTATCTGCTCACTGAGTTGTCAAACTCACTACACGTTATTTATATGTTTTTCAGATAAGGATATAGAGTTTGGTCCTTCCCCTTCATATAGTTGACCAGCTAGACGACATGATTTCTAAGTGAGCCTACTTTGTTTCCATGACTCATAGATTTTGATTTATATTGTACTTGCACTTTAGAGTATGCTTTGAAATGCCACAGGCAGGATCCCTACTTCTATTGTACTTTGATGTTTATAGATTTGGTATATATATGGAAATACATATCTATAAAAGAGTGTATTATACGTGTTATGGAAAGTATATGATCGTAAAGTATGTATTTCACGTGCTCTAAAATTAGGGGCGTTGCAAATTTCTTGCCTTCTTGTGGCTAAACAAAATAATAAACTTCTCATGAAAATTCATGAGTCCCGTCTAACTGGCACTACTCCATTCCCTAAATTGAATGTAGCAACATATAACCACTATAGACAGATTCAAAGTCGAAGTCGTGGTCATGGTCGTAGCTTTGTCCATGGTCGTGGTCGTGGTCGTGGTAGTTATTCTAAGAACATAACTTTCCACCATAAGTGAAAAAGTAATAAGGCCAAAAATGAAAAGGAGAAAGGTCTACAAAATAATAAACATGTTGAGAACACATACTATCGCTGTGGTGGTAAAGGACATTGGTCACGTACCTATCGTACGTCAAGGCATCTTGTTGATCTTTACCAAAAATCTATTAAAGAGAAAAAGATAGAGACCAATTTCTTTGAGGAAGACAGTTCTAATGATGGCTATATTGACGCAAATCATTTAGATGTTACAGATTTCTTTGCTCATTCTGATGGAAAAATTGATCATTTAATTAGTGATGGTAGTGTTTAAAAATAAGTTTTTTGTATAATTTCTATAACATTAAACTTTAGAGTTTTCCTTTTTCAGTACAATCCATTCTTTAAAGTTTTTATTTTATTTTATATACTATTTTCTCATATTGACTATTCTTATTTTATTTTCAATCAAGAATGAATGTTTCTTCTATTTATACCAATATCACTAATAAAGAGATATGTCTCGTCGATAGTGGCACAACTCGCATAATTCTCAAAGATAAAAAAAATTTCCCAATTAGTAATGCAAGGAGCCAATGTTAATACTATATCTGGTAATACAAAGTTAATTGAAGGCTCTGAAAGAGTTAGTATAATGTTATTTGGAAGAAGAAAATTGCACATTGACAGAGTTTTATACTCCTCTAAATCTCTTAAAAACTTATTAAGTTTCAAGGATATCCACCAAAATGGATACCACATTGAGACAACAAATGAAGAAAATATTGAATATCTTCATATTATAAGTACAATCTTAGGTAACAAATACATATTGAAAAATTTACCTACATTCTCCTTTGGATTGTACTATACATATATAAATACAATTGAAATATATGCTATTGCAAACCAGAAGTTTGCAAATCATAAAAACTTTGTTATTTGGCATGACCCGTTAGGCCATCCCGGATCAATTATGATGTGAAAAATAATTAAATATTCGAGTTGATATTCATTGAAGAGCCAACAGATTCTTCAATCAAATGATTTCTCATGTCCCGCTTGCTCCTAAGGAAAATTGATTATTCGACCATCACTAGTCAAAATTATAGGTGAATCCCTCACATTTTTAGAAAGAATATAAGGCGATATTTGTGAGCTAATACGACATATGGACCATTTAGGTACTTTATGATTTTAATTGATGCATAAACTAAATGATCACATGTGTGCTTGTTATCATCTCGTAACCTAGCATTTCCGAGATTACTTGCACAATTAATTAGATTACGAGCACATTTTTTTTATTTTCCAATTAAGAAAATATGCCTTGATAATGCTGGTGAATTCACTTCCCAAACATTCAATGAGTATTGTATGTCTATTGGGATTGATGTTGAATATCATGTAGCACATGTTCATACATAAAATGGTCTTGCATAATCATTTATTAAATGTCTGAAGTTAATTGCAAGATCATTACTTATGAAGTCAAAACTCCCAATATCTACTTGGGGACATGCAATCTTACATGCTGCATCATTAATTCGCATAAGGTCAACAATTTATTATGAACACTCCCCATTACAAATGGTTTTTGGTTAGGAACCAAATATTTTCCATCTAAGAATTTTTAGATGTGCGGTATATGTCCCTATTGTCCCACCACAATGCATTAAGATGGGTCCTCAAAGAAGGTTGGGAATATATGTTGGATATGAATCTCCTTATATAATAAAGTATCTTGAACCATTAACAGGAGATCTATTCACATCTCATTTTATTGATTGTTATTTTGATGAATCGGTTTTCCCAACATTAGGGAGAGAAAATAAGCAATTGACAAGGAAAATTAGTTAGCATGAATTATCACTAACTCATCTTGATCTTTACACAAAACAATGTGAATTAAAAGTTCAAAAGATAATTCATTTATAAAATTTAGCCAACCAATTGCCAGATGCATTTACTGACTCAAAAAGAGTTACTAAATCACATATACCTGCTGCTAATGCTCCAATTAAAATTGATGTCCTTGTCGAACAATCCACCATTACAAATAAGCCTGAGACCCGCATGAAGCGTGGTAGGCCTGTTAGTTCCAAAGATAAAAATCTTCGAAAAAGAAAAGGAACTAAGAATCAAGATGGTTAAATCGAGGATTTAACAACTTCAAAAGAGTCTCTAGAAGAGTCCCAAGACATAATTAATGTTTTAGTTCTAGAAGAAACTCAGGTACTTGAAATTTGTGAAAATGAAGAGATCTCAATTAATTATGTTATGAATAGAATACGATAGAACCAACAAAAAGTCAATGTTGACAATAATTTTGCATATAATATAACGCGCGATATTTTAAATGATAATGAGGATCATGAACCAAAGTCTGTTTAGGAATGCAGGCAAAGAAATGATTGGCGAAAATGAAAAGACGCAATTAAAGCAGAGTTAAAATCGCTTGAAAAATGAAAAAAAATTGGATCTGTAGTCGGTACACCTGAAGATGTAAAACTAGTTGGATACAAATGGGTCATTATGCGAAAACAAAATGAAAATAATGAAATTGTGATATATAAGGTAAGACTTATTGCTCAAGATTTTTCACAAAGACCTGGAACTAATTTTGACAAAACATATTCACTTGCAGTGGATGCAATTACTTTTTGATATTTAATCAGTTTGGCAATACATGAAAACTCGATTTATGTCTAATGGATATTGTTATAACCTATTTGTATAGCTCACTTGATAGTGATATCTATATGAAACTTCTTGAAGGATTTAAGTTGCCTAAAGCATACAATTTCAGTTCTCAAGTAGTGTAATAGCCGTAAATTTAATAAAGTCCAAAGTAAAGAAAATTTTGAATAATAGAGAGAATTTTGAAAATGGAAATAAGAGCCAGTGGAAATAAATTTATTTATTACATGAATTAAAGAATTATAAAAGGAATATGAGAAGTTACGTTTTGGCGCGTAATTTTATTTTTAAATGATAGTATTTTGCTATAAATAAATATATTTTTATTTATGTAGAAATGATTATGATTTGTTAAAAGTAAGTGGACTTTTAAGTAAAAGAAGTATTGTGTTGCTTAAAATAATTATACCAGCCTCTAATGAATTTTTATGGTATTTTTAGAAATATTCTTTCTTTTAATATGAATAAAGATATTCATTTTGAAATTTATTTTATAATGATTTTTATCAAGAAAATTTATAATTTAGGAGTTTAACTAAATATTTATGAGAATGAAAATTTTTAGAAATTTTTGGGATATTTTATGATGAGAAACGGAATTTATATGAATTTATATAAAAAAATCTAATTATTAATTATTTAATAATTATTAAAAAAAAGAGCAGAAACCATAAAACGAAACCGGGGGCGACTGCGTATCGAATTCGAAGAAAAATCGAAAAAATGAATAGTAATGAATAGTGTATGAATAATAACATCCAATATTTTCTTTCAATTTGGAGTACCGATTGGCTTCTGATTTCAAAACTGAAAGTGTTATTGAATTCAGGACGAAGAGTATTTCAGTTTTGACCGATCAGTTTTTCAAATCAACCGTTGAATCGCCGTAGATCTGAAGTAGAAAATCTCGGTAAAAGGTAAGTTTTGAAAAATCTTACTTAGAGACTTCTAATTAGAAATCTGACTCCGTAGATGGATTCAGAAACTAGATAAACATTAGGATATGAATTCGTTTCGTTGATCCGGTAAAATTTTTGTGACGGTGAATAGTATTTTCCAGCGGTGAATAGTGGCGATGAATAGTAACTTCTGGCATGAATAGTGACATTTAGGGTTTATCGAATTCTCATGTTATGTCTATATTTTCTAGGTTGTTGAGCCACCATGAGGTGAAATTCTCGTTGTTGGACTCCTAGTACGGTGAGTGAGTTTTTCATACTATAGCGCATGTTTTACGAATTCGGTTTATAACTCTCTCGTATGATTTTAACTAGTTGGAATGTATGCTAAATTGTTTTACCACTTTGAAAACCAATATGTTCCAACCATGTTAGAAATTATAAATTTCAATCTAGTTGAACCCTAGGTATGTAGGGCAAGCATCTAGACTGATAATTCTCCATTGAGCTAGATTTATAGGAATGCGGACTTAGTCATAGAAATGAACTAAGTTAGCCATGAAATGATTTGATGCATGACGAACATCTATGCGACGTCTATGGACGATTTATGTTTAAAGGGAAAGTTTATGATGATAAAAGTCTCCATGGGAATCCATGGATGAAGCATATTTTAGAACAGAGTTTTATGCATGAAAAGAGTTAGATGGAGAATTATAGCTTTATTGTAATGTTATTGAAATGTTTTACTTTAAACTCTTTGAATAGCATATTTTCAAATGTTTTCTATTGGAGGAACCCTTTTAGATCACTGTTAGCTAGCCGCAGGTAGTGCTAGCCCTGGTGCACCATGGTCATGCGGAGGCTTCGGCCTAGGATATTGTGACGGGCTTATGACCGCTTAAGTCACAGAATTTAGGGTGGACTTATGTCTACGCCTACAGTGATTGTCACACCCTTGCTATGTACTTGGGGAATTTATGGTGGACTTATGTCTACGCCTATAGTGATTGCCACACCCTTGCTATGTGCTTGGGGAAGATGATAGATCTGTTAGGAAAAAACTCCAATAGACTAGTGCATTTTTCTTAAAGATTAAATATTTCTAAACAATCTTATTCATCATTGTAATTGCATAAATAACTTCATTTTTTACTTACCATGCATAATTGATTTGCTTTACGGTTACTAATTTAAATCTTGTTTTATCTTTTGAACATACATTTGAATTGTTTAACTTTTCTTTCAATAAATTATGGTTAAATGCTTAATGTTTCTATTATTATCTTTACACTTTGATTTCAATTATTAAACGCATTGCGAAACACTCGTGCTTGGTTTGCCCTGTTTATGTTATAGTGTGATTTACCCATTCACTGAGATGTGGTCTCACCCCTCTTCTATTTCCTCCCCACAGATAGTCAAAGAGACTTTGATCCAGTTACAGCTTCGTAGGAGGCTAAATATAGCATTGGTGAGCCCCAGTTTGAGCAAGGCTCTTTTGTACTGATTGTCTAGTTTAGTTTATGTCTAGTGTACCTCCATGAATTTACAGGCAGGATCCTCGCTTCTTGCGTATTTTGATGTGTTGTTTGGAAAACGGTTTTATATTTTACAACGATGTTTGTATTATGAGGCCATGGGTCAAGTTGAATCACGAATGTTGGATTCATGATATATATTTATATATACAGTATTTTTCTTATATTGGATGTGGCATATGTGGCCAGTTATATTTATTATGTACTCTAGATTGTGTGCTGGATGTTTGTATGTGCTATGCGTTAGGCTTGCGGCTAGAGGGAAACCCTTATGTCGTGCTAATCATGTGTTCCATCATTTGGGGCCATGACAAGTAGACTACTCAATCAAATTAAATAAATCATTTTATGGTTTAAAACAATTTGGGCGTATATGGTATAATCACCTTAGTGAATACCTGTTGCAAGAAGGGTATAAAAATGATCCAATTTGTCCATATATCTTCATAAAAAGATCTGAAAATGAGTTTGCCATAATTACAGTTTATGTTGATGAGTTTGCCATAATTGCAATTCAGAAGTACATCCATATGAGACTCACATTTCAAATATTCTCAGTTCATATCACATTCAGATATTCAAAGTCATATGCAATACGGTATAATCATTATTCAAATATTGTAATGCATCAAAATCTTTCACATGAAAACATTAGGAGGATCTCATATCAAAATCATCATATCAGAGTTCAGGACCTTCTGTACTTTTTTGGTGTAGGATTTTCCTAAACTCAGCATCCCGCTGAGATTTGCCCTACCACCATTCAAGAAGACACACGAAGGGACTCTAATATGGGTATTTCTTAAGCACACAGCAAAGGAGGCAAGTCACATATCTTATAGTCGACATCTCGCCCATATAGGAGGCATCCCGCTCTCCATCACATATCATATCCCGTGTGTTGGCCATCACACGAGGCTAGCACCACCCCTGCTAGCTGAGGTATCAAGGTGCACCAGGGCTAACATCACCTGCTATTAGCAAACAGTGTTTCTAATAGGATTCCTCCACAAAATTATCATATGCACATAGTCCATATCATTCAAAACAGAGCTTTCAGTATAATACAAAATATCAGTCTAAATACAGATCATATGTCATAAATTACCCATTTAGGTTTTACCACATATACATGCCCTTCCTCAAGACAATCATATAGCTTTATAAATCAATGCCACGTGCATAAATATTCACTTTATCATTTAATGAGACATACATGTGAAATCAGATATACCATAAGTGTAAAAATTTATTTTCAAAACTATACTTTTCTCAAACTATATTCCAAATTATAAGTAATTCAGATAATTTTAATGCATTTGAGAAAAATTTAAAAGTGTAAATATTTTATAAACATAATCAAATACACGTTAAATATCAAGAAGAGTATAGGGAAAGTCATAGAAAGAATCATCCACTCACAAGGTAAAGGCTCCAAATTGGACAGTCCAAAAATACATTTTTCCAATTCACATTTGACTAAACAGACTTCAAATACGTGTTCGGATGGTCCAAAAATAAAAAAAAATAACTCTAGAACTTGGTCACTATTCATGACCGAAAAATATTATTCACGTGCAGCGAAATCACTATTCACTAAGAACAAAAAGTTGTCAGATAACTAAAAAAAATTTCATATCTTAAGGTTTATTTAACTCCTAAATCCATCTACAGTGTCAGATTTCTAATTTGAGATCTCTAAATAAGAGTTTCAGAGTTTATCTTTTTCTAAAATTTTCTACTTCTAATCTACAGCGATTCTATGGTTGATTTGAAAAATTGTTCAGTCAAAATCGTAGTACTCTCCGTCCTAAATCTAGTGGTACCCTTAGTTTTGAGATCAAAGGCATGTAGACACTTCAAATTTAGAAAGAAAACAGAGGTACTATTCACATTATTCATCATTTTGCAGATTTCACGCTTCTCTGTATTCCGTCTCCCCCTCCCCATTTTTCTTTTATTATTTAATAATTAAATATTTATGATTATTTTTATTTTATTTTATATATATTCATATAAATATCATTTTTCATCATAAAGTATCCTAAAAATTTCTAAAAATTTATATTACTGCAAAATTTTAGTTGCACTCTTAAATCATGAGTTTTTTTGATAAAAATTTTAATAAAATAAATCATAAAATAAATATCTTTATACATAATAAAAGAAAGAATATTTTTAAAAATAAAACAAAAATTTATTAAAGGCCAATATAATTATTTTAAAGCAAAACAATAATTATTTTAAAGCAAAACAATAATTATTTTAATTAAAAGTATACTTGCTTTTAGCAAAACATGCATAATCATTTTAAAAAAATACTTATTTATAGTAAAATATTATTTTAAAAAAATAAAAATTACTAGATATTACATTCTTGGTCCTGAAGTATCATATCTTAATGCAATCGGGGCATTGATGTATCTTACTAATTATACTCGATCTGATATATCATTTGTTGTTAATCTATTAGTAAGATATAGTTTCTTCACCTACATGAAGGCATTGAAATGGAGTTAAGCATATACTCCGTTATCTTAAACGAACAATGGATATGGGCCTATTTTATTCAAACATACCCGAGTTTGAGCTGATTGGTTATGCAGATGCAGGATATTTATTTGACTCTCATAATAGACGATCACAAACAGGCTATTTGTTTATATATGGGAGTATCGCAATTTCATGGCGATCTATGAAATAAACTATCTCTGTCACATCAGCTAACCATGCAGAAATTACATGAGACAAGTTGAGAATATGTTTGGCTGCGATCTGTGATTCAACATATACAAGAATCTTGTGGCTTGTCTAGAAAGATGATCCCAACGATCTTATACAAAGATAATGTTGTATGTGTTGCCTAATTGAAAGAAGGGTATATTAAAAGGGATAGAACAAAGCATATATCACCTAATTTTTTTTTTCACTCATGATCTTCAAAAGAATGGTGATATAGATATTTAACAAATTCGTTCAAGTGATAATCTGGTAGATTTGTTTATTAAGGCACTTCCTACTACAACATTCGAGAAGCTGATATATAATATTGGAGTTCAAATATTTAAGAATATTAAATGATGTTATCATATATATACTTATTCGATAGTGTCTTAAAGAAAAAAATAATGTATTATTTTTCCTTCACTAAGTTTTTATCACATAAGATTTTTCCTAATAATATTTTAACAAGACATATTTTTAAGGGATGGATATCCAAGGGAGAGTGTTATGAATATTTTGTGTGAATATTTTTCATCCCGATCTTTCGGTTATCCTATCTGATAAGATATTATTTCTGATAATTATCTAGAAGATAATTATCATTAGGGAGTTATCCCACAACTGTATATTACTACTAAAACTCTTTCACCTACTTGTATAAATACCTCCTCATACATGAATGGAAAGAACAATTCACTCTTTTTGTCTCTATTTTATTTCTCTCTTTACTTTTAAGTTAATTCATAACATTTTTAACATTTTTAAAAAATGCCACAAAATTTTTATATTTACTTCTTTGAAAAATTTAATATAAAAAAGTACTTAAAATTTAAAACTTCAAAACTACCAAATTAAAATTCTAAAACTCCACATTCGAAAGTCTTATACAATATTAAATTTCACAACTCTAAATTTTAAAATACAAAACTTTAAATTTCAAAACTCAAAACACTAAGAATTTTAGATTTTGATATTTTAAGTTTTAAGTTTTGAGATTTAAAGTTTAAAGTTTTAAGATTTTATGATTAAAAATTTTGGGTTTGGAGGTTTGTGTTTTTGGGGTTTTTGATTTTAAAATTTAAGATTTTGATATTTAAGGTTAAAATTTTATGGCTTTTAAATTTGAATTTTTGAGTTTTAAAATTTATAATTTTTGAATTTTAAGAATTTTGTGTTCGGGTCATAGATTTTGGAGCCTGAGAATTAAATTTTTGGATTTTTAAATTTTGTAGTTTTGATATTTGAAATATGAAGTTTTAAGTTTAAGATATGAAATTTAAGATTTTAATATTTAAAATTTAAAATTTTATATATTTATCAAAATAATATTAACGAATTAACATATTTACAATCTTGTCACCTTCAAAACAAGTGCTTTTGAAAATGTGTTTTCTGATTTTAAAGCACACCCTCCAAAAACAACATTGTGATATTATGTTTTATTTAAATAAAAAATTGTTTCCAAAAATATTTTCTAAACAAATCCTTAATTTAATTTTTTGTTCTAATTTTTTTTAATAAGAAAATTTTCAATAGGAATCCTAGTCATTTAAAAGCAATTTTTTTATTAGTTAACCACAAACAAATAAAAAAAAACATTTTTATTCTATTTTTTTCTTCTTCTACAACACAGACAAATAAGCCTCAATTTATGAAATTGTTATTGTGAGAAGTGATTGCAAATAAGAGAGAGAATTTAAAACTTAAATATGAGAAGAGACTATTAGAAAGTGTAATTTAAATTTTTTATATTCATGTCTTTTCGAGTGTTTAGATAGATAAGTTCGATCTTAATCAAAATTCTTAGAATATCGTAACTCATGAATATAGAATTGTGTGATTTATACGTTATGTATTAAATAGAGTTTATGTAAGTAGATACTAAATTACTTATCGTGTGTATATAGACTCTATGTACTTGATTATTGAAAGTAAGTCAAGTAGTTGAAATATGAGTGACTTCAATTAAATCCTGTTTTCATAAAATTATTATCTTTCTCCTTCTTCCAGCAACATGGTATCAGAGCCAGATTCAATAAACAGAGTTCCTTGTTGATTATGTTTAAGCAATAAGCAGCGGCAGCAAGCATTTTTGTTGTGCCGTTGTTGGGATGGGTTTTATTAACTTTTAGGCAATAAGAGTTTGAATAGGTTTAGTGAAAATTAAGTGAAATGCTCGGTTCCAACGACAAGAAGCACCTTTGCGGTGCTGTTGCTGGGATGGGTGTTATTGGCGTTTGGACACAAAGTTTGAATGGGTTAATGAAACATAAGTTTAACCCTGCCTTTGGGTTTAGTAAGGTTTAAGAAAACAAAGAACTGATGCTTCGGTGTTGTTTTGGGTTGCATCGGACCACAAAGGACCCATAGACACAATGCAGAACCTATTGCAAAGAAGCATGCAATTATCTTTTATTTTCTTAACCTATCTTTAACCAATTGTATATCTAAATATTTGTCATTTCAAATAGCAAAAGCTGAGCTGCTCTTTGTGGGGGAATTATTCTAATGGTCTTGATTCATTCATGAGTAGCTCCATGGAATCACTAAGCAGTTATGTTGGTTTTACAATGTTGTAAAAAGTTGTCACCGCTACGAGAGAGGAGGGAGAAAAAAAGAAAAAAAAAAACTACTTTAATGCTACGTAAAATGTCTTATTATCTCGCTCAACGCCATGTAAGATTAGCAATTTAGGATCAATATGACAGTTCAGAAGGCAAAGATGAAAATAGACCAAAAAGAATTTAAAGGACCGAATTTAAATAATAATAAAAAGTTAAAAAACCAAAATATCAAATCTTATGACAAAAGAGAGGCACTAACTTCTTACGGGATGAGAAAATTCTCGTAGTTGAACTCAAGACTCCAATATTGGGAATTATAAAATATGAATCGAATATTGGGTTTATGATAACTTTGTCCTTAGACTTGGTTTAAAGTTGACTTCAAAAGCAAAAGCTCATTTGGTTTAAAAAGAAAATATAACATCTTGTTAAATCTATTCTCGCGCAATAAAACAAAAGAAAATTTTGTTGTTTAAATAAAATACTCTTATGTTCATTTTAGTAACAGTCTATTTCTTCGTAAGAATTACGTCAAATTCACATAAAAGTTTTGAGATGAACCTTCATTTAATACAGACCTAAATTTTCATGAATATAACCAAACGCCTGAACGTTAGCACAGTTTACACCCAACCGGCAGTATGGATTTCTATCTGCCTTGATCATACGGTAACTCAAAGGGTTGGAGTTATGTCCTGAGGTCACTCAGATGCTACTAATTACTGTAGCTGCTAATGTTGTCTGTTTGTACAAGAATTGCCAGCAAGTTTCAAATGAAAGCTTGTATAAAGTAATTGCACGATCGATGATATGGTCAAACCCATGACCAACACACTATCATATAAAGAAAACAAAAAATCATTCAATCATCAACAAGTCAAATGTTGAAACACTCATTACTAAATTATCATAATCTCTCAAGTTTAATTCTAAAAGTTTTCTAGCAATAGTAGAACTTGAAACAAAACAAACTAGCATCCTCTTCTAAAGTTGCTTGACTTCAACTTTCTTCTTCTGCCACAAACGATCTAATGCACTGTCAGCATCTCCCTGGAAATGGAAAATGAAGACACTAAATCGTAAGCAAAAGCACTTTATATTTGCAGCTTAAATGTCAGACTCGCAGATACCATGTGTTTACAAGTATCTCTCCAATAAGTAAATCAGAAAAAGGAATAAGCTAATCATATGAGCACCTTATATTCTGGACCCATCCAATGCTTTTCTAAAGTAAATTACCGGGCAGTACATTATAGAAATACTATGGTCAGTACATTATAGAAATACTATGGTCAGTTAATCATACTGACCATAGTAGTATTTCTCTAATGTATCCTTCAAAATATATATCATGTAGTTTTTTTAAAGTTCAGTTTGGATACAAATTGTGTAAATTGTAGGTACAACTACAAACTTCTATCTGAATTTTTGATATATGAAATTAAATTTTACTAACCGAACAATAATCATTAAGAAAAAAGAAACTAGTATCCACAGAATCATGTGAATAACTTTGATATCATTGATTTACTTTTAATAAAGTTACATGGACCTTGAGATCATATTAGAAAACTTCAATGACTATTGGTTGATTATATATGTCATAGAAAGTTTATCTTCTTCTTCTATTATAGTAAAAATTGTTCTATATTATAAAAGTATTCTTTTTATGTAGTTTAGGTTGCCATACCAGTATCTAATATTTTGAAAAGATTACTGTATGCCGCACAAATACAACATAGATGAAATATCTGGCTATCTGACAGGACAGACAAAAATCAGAATGCATCAGTATACTAAAACTTTCCATCCTCACAGAAACAACTCACCAGAAACCCCAAATTCTACTCAGTTATTGATCATATTAGATAATTTTCACTTTGAGACAAAATATGGCAGTAGAACACATTACATTTTAAAAATAGCATAATCTTCAAAAGCCTACACAATCTATAGAAGAAATCCATGTACTCTAATCAACTGACAACCCCTTCTCTCCACAAAAGAAAAACAAAAAAAGGGCAAGTAAACAGAGAACAAACTCTTAAACAGTTTGCCACTAATTCCTTTTTTTATTGATAGGTCATGCAATTTTGCAACATAAGCATACTGCTACAACAGTAACATCACATCACGCAACCAAAAAATATTAGTACTCAGCCAGCTGCAAAATTTAATACACTAAAGGAGCATTTGGTAAACGGTAAAATTTTTTGTTCTCAGAAATCGTGTTTTTTGGAAAACATAATTGATGGGAATTATAATTCTTGAGAATGTATAAATTGTGTTTGGTTGACCTTTAATATTACTGGAAATCTTCTATTATTCCGTTTGATTATACTTAATTTCCTAGAAATTTTTGTACATGTTTCAAAAATACTTCTTATTTTCATGAGAGAAAAAATAAGAGTGAAGAGAGAGAATGAGAGAGAAAGTGAGAGAGTGAAGAGAGAAAGAGATGAGAGAGCATGAAAGTAGAGAGAGTAAATTTTTTTGTTATTATTACAATTATGTCATTAATAAAAGATATAATTGTCTTTTAACATCATAAGAGAATTCCCATTCCTATGGGAAACTAAGATTCTCACCCCTCCCCATGGAAATGTTTTTGTGGGAAACTTACTAAAAAATGATTCTTGGGAATCCTAGTTTCCCAAGAATGAATTTTTAAAAACTTGTACCAAACATGGGAATTTTAATTTCCCAGATTGAGATTCCCAGGAAACAAAAAAAAATCCCTGTACCAAACACCCCCTAAATAGGTAGAAACTGCAAAGCAATATAAATGTTAACAGGTCTCCAATTCAAATATAGTTCATTAACCAGAAAATCATATAATAAAACAACTGGACAATAAGATGCAAAATGTATGATTAACTGACCAAAACCTACAAATTCATGAAAATAGGCATTTATTGCCAATTACTATTGCCAATCAATCCGAAGTGCCAAGTTGCCAACACTCAATATTAACTAGGAAAAGAAGTATCTCATTGCTGCTAAAGCACAATTACGGTAAAAACATAGCACAACGCAATAACAAAACAGACAAAGAAACTAGTCAAATAAAGCAAACAGACCTGTGCACGAATGAAACCACATAGTGCAAATGTGGTAAAATGACCATTATAGACGCCATTCTCATCCAAATGCCCAATGTTAATCTGAACAGAGGCATGGTCCTTGGCAGTGATCAATCTGTTTGTTGCAGAGCTGCACCACAATGTCCATTAGTTCAAACTGCATAAAGAAGAGTCACGCCAAAATATCAAAGAAAATTAAGAAAATTTAAACGAATACCATTTCCTTGGAATGTAAAGTTCAGTGATCTGTCCCTCCTCGTTCTGCATCTTTTTGTAAGGTTACAAACTTCGCTGTTAAAGATCTAGAAACCTGACCCACGTATAGAAGGAAATATAATGACTATGTACTTTATATGTGAAAACCCCAGTATTATCAGTGCTAATTTCCAGTTTATGAAGAAGCAATGTTTGAAAAATTGATTGGTACTATGAGAGATATACATGAAAAATCTCATCAGAATTTTAAACATAGAAGGGAATATACATAGGTCAATATATACATCACATCACACCCCAAGAAGGACACGAAGTTAACACACTGGGACTGCTCCAGGTAAAAGACACATCCTATTAGCGTCACATCATCAAAGCTTCAATATTGGGGGGAAAAAAGAACATGAACATGAATGTAAGGTTTCCCCAACAAAGAAACAATGTCGACCTTCCTAGTTCTACGAATGTCACAGATCGTTTCCCCAACAAGAGAAAACCCTGAAGTAGAACACGGGAAGCCGATTTCCAATAGTACAAACAAAATTATAACAGCCAAGCATCTTCAAAAAATGAAAAAAATCAAGGGAAGAAGAACAAGAATAAAGATTGAACAACAGAGAACCAGAGAAGGAGAGAGAGAAAGCGTTCATACCAGAGGACGTGAAGAACTCAGCTTCAGCTAGCGTTCTAGGGTAGAAGCAGAAAAAGGAGAGGACGCATTATAAATCGGGAAACCTAGTTTCATGACAACGGGCCGGGCACGACTTTGACGTCCTCAGGTATAAGGCCCAATAAATTTACAATTAATACCTGGCATTTTTCCAACCAAAGCCAAAATATAGTTTAGGGACGTTTGGTACATGATAAAATTTTTTATTTTTAAAAATTATATTTTTTAAAATAATTAATTGATAAAAATTATAATTTTTAAAAATATATAAAATGTGTTTGGTTAAATTTTAAAATTATTAAAAAAATTTAAATAATATTTTTTGAAAATCTCATATTTCTCTGTTTGATTATACTTAAATTTTTTAAGAATCTTTAGTAATTTTTTAAAAATATTCTTTAACTTCTTTTTAAATTTTTTTTTCTGTTTTTATTTTTTAATAAAGAATAAAATCCCCTTTCTAATAATATTCCTTGTTTATCCAAAAAAAAAAAAATTTAGCCATAAATTCTCTCAATACCTAAATATGTGTTGAAACAAACTTTTTTTAGGGCTATTATTTTCTCTTCTATTCTGATAGTTTAGTTCATAATACCAATATGAAATTACATTACTTTTGGTTTGTAACTAGTATAGGTGGTCCAACAGGGATTGCATTTTGATAATTTAAAGTTAATGGAGGGACATGCCTAATAATGAACATAATTGTCAAATGGAGTTAACAATTTTTGGTATGTATAGAAGCACTTTGATGTCCTGTGCTTGAATGAAAATGATGATGGTTATGGCATGAGATGTCCTTTGTTCCTCTCTTCTTGCGCAAATGGGAATGGAAGCGCTCCTCTTTCTATGTGCACAGAAGAGAGGGTGAAAATGAGAGTTAAAGGGAAAGAGATGAAGGGTAAAAAAATAGGGATAAATTAGTAATTTTATTTTGTAAAATGATTTCCACTACCATGGGAATTTACAATTCCCACCCCCTCCCTTGGGATTGTTTTTGTGGGAAAGTATTTAAAAATTTGATTTCCAAGAATTGAAGTTTCTTGGAAATCTTTGTATATAATTTTGTACTAAACAAAAAAATTTAACATTCTTAAATCTTGATTCCCAGGAATTCAAAAAAATCCTCCTACCAAACAGCCCCTTAGGCTTATCTTTTATTTATTTATATTATTAATTATAGTATTTTTTTAATTTAATAATAATTATAATGTTTTTAATTTATAATTTTATTATAAATAGTATCTAAAATGATACAAATATCCCTCCCTCTTTTTCTTCATTTTTAATAATTTTAGTAAAATTGTTCTTTAATCTCCTAACTTATTTTTTAATTTCATTTTGATATTTTAAAATAAAAATAAATTTTTTAAAATATCTTAATTTTATAAAAATTGCAGTTGTATCCAAAATCGTATTTCAAATAGAAAAAGAGGGAGTAAAAAAGAAAGAAAAAAATTACTTATAAACCTAAAGGATTTGTTTAATGGTCAGGATAAGATAAGAACAGATATGATAACAGATTGAATAAGAGTAGGATATGATATGGATATAATAAACTCTTATCCTATCTAGTGTTTGATGCATACTAACATAGGCATTATACTATCATATCCTATGTTTGGGACAAACTAGATAATTGTAGGATATGATATAAACTGTATAAAATGACTAAAATATCTTTATAATTAATAATAATATAAAAAAAATTTATGTTTTAATTTCTCAACAATTTTACCTTTTTAATTTAATACTTATAAAATATCTACTCTTTATGTTTTAACATATTTACTTCACCCATTAAATCAAGAAGTTACTTAAATTACATTCACATTTAACCAGTTCTTCCTTTCGAAGGTAAGAAGGTCTCTTTAACCAATAGCTTCATTTTTTTTTCTTTGCACGAAGTCCAAATCAACTTTAACTAATAATAATATAAAACAGATTTTATTTTTCTTCCAAATATATAATAAGAAAAAGAAAAATTATACGTACAAGAAGATTTAAGTTCCTTTAGTAGAGGAAAATAAAGTGAATCGAAATCATCCATAACCATTTTTTATGTATTACATACATACAAAATATAAAAATAGTGGATAAAATCACCCTTTATTTCATCCTACCACCTACAATAAATAGTAATATAAATATAAATAAACTACTATGAAAATCCCTCTTAATCTAAGTATACATAGATCCACCCATAAGTAGCAATAATCACTCAATAAAATGATCTAAATCTGTATGGAAAATAAATAATGGAATCCTCGCACAGATCTACATTTACTGCTTCAGGATGGCCACCATTAACATGATAATCAAAGCGCTAATCATGGCCACGGAGGTCGACATAGATCCCTCAACACTAACCACTGGAGTCGATGTAGGTGCAAGAAACAAGCTAGACTTTTGAGCCAATGTAGCGACGGAGACGAGAATGATTGCGAAGACGACAGCCAAGGCCTTGAATGTTGTCACTAGTGCCATAGCAAATCGGAGGGGAGAGAGAGAGAGAGAGAGTTAGTTTGAGAAGATAAGAAAGAAGAGATAGTGTATTGAAGGCAGAAGATGTCTGAGGGGTGAAGGTGAGTCCTATCCGATTCATAACCCAAGTAACTCTACAAGATAAAAATTTCAACTGAGGGGTAGGATATTATAGGAAGCTTGATAACACTATCCTATCCTGCTGGCACACCAAACATAAAATAAAAGAAAGATATGATATGTTATCATATCCTATCTTCCCTATCATGTCCACCAAACAAGCCAAAAAAATCTAAAATTTTAAAACCTTGAATCATAAATTCTCAAATCTCAAAACTTAAAATGTTAAAATCCTAAATCCAAACATCAAAATCCTGAAACATCAATCCCCAAACTCTAAGCCTCAAATACTAAAACTAACCTTCAAATACTAAACCTTAAGCACAAAAACTCCAAACTTTAAAACCCAATCCTTAAGACAACAAACCCCAAAAGTCAAACTCCAAATCATGAAACTCCATATATAAATCTCGACCCTTAAACCCTAAACTCTAAACATATAAATTTCAAAATCTAAAAACATCAAACCCCAAATCTCAAACCCTAAAAACTTAAACCACAAATTTCTAAACTCTAAAACCCAAAATCCAAATATCAAAACTCTAAAACCCTAATCACCAAACTCTAAACCCGAAAACCAAAACTTAAAAAATCCACATGCCAAATCCTAAACCCCTAAATACCAAATGGCAAACACCAAAATCCTAAACCCCTAAACCTTAAAATTCAAACATTAAAACCATAATACCCCAAACATTCACACTTGAAACCCCAAACTAGAAAAGTTAAAATGTCAAATCTCAAATTTCAAACCTTAAAGACTAAAATCTTATACACTAAACCCTAAATACTCAATCTCTAAACCTTAACATTATAAACTCTAAACTCCAAACACTAAACTCTAAACTCTAAATTCTAAACCCTAAACCCAAAAACTCCAAATACCAAATTCAAACCTTTAAACCCCAGTTGCCAATCACCAAAACCTTAAATCCCCAAACCTCAAATACCAAAACCATAAAATCACAAACTTCAAACCTTAAACATTTAAACTTGAAATCCTAAACCCTAAATCCTCAAACCACAAGTCCTTAGGGTTTAGTGTTTAGTGTTTATAGTTTGAGATTTATGATTTAGTGTTAAGGGCTTTGAGATTTGGAGTTTTAAGGTTTAGGATTTATGGATTTCGGTTTCAGGTTGGATTTGTAGTTAGAGGTTTGTGGTTTTAAGGTCTTGAAATTTTGGGTTTAGAGGTAGTGTTTGAGGTTTGAAGTTTAGAGGTTTGGGGTTTAGGGTTTGAAGCTTATAGTTTATAGTTTGGGGTTTAGAGTTTAGAATTTTAGAATTTAAAGTTTGGTATTTAGGTTTAAGTTCTTATGTTTAGAGTTTTGAGATTTGGGGTTTCAAATTTTAGTTTTTGAGGTTTGAGGGTCTTGATATCTAAGGTTTAGAGTTGGAATTTAAGGTCTATAATTTGGGGTTTGAGATTTGGAGTTTAGGGTTTATAGTTTATAGTTTAGGGTTTAAGAATTTTAGATTTAAGATTTAGATTTTGGAATTTTGAAGTTCAAGGTTTTGGGTTTAGGATTTTAGTCATTTGGGTTTGAGGGTCTTGATATTTGGGATAAAGAGTTGAAGTTTAAGGTTTAGAGTTTAGAATTTGGAGTTTTAAGGTTTAAAGTTTGCAATTTGCAATTTTAAATTTGGTGTTTAGGGTTTAGAATATTTAGATATGATATTTGAGTTTTGGGGTTTTATTGTCTTAGTATTTGTAGTTTGGAATTAGACCATCTCCAACGGGAGTTGTTAAACCTCAAAACCATAACAAGCAACACATGTTACCCATATGTTTCCATTGGAATGCTCCACCATGGCATTACCATTGCTTCTGTAAGCAACATTGCTTAAACCTAAATTCATGACCAAAAATCATTAAAAAATTGTTGACTCCATTTCCTTCCTCCATCAATCGGTATGTTGTTGGTTCTATTTCCTTCCTCCATCAGCATGGGTTTCTTTTGCATCAAGGTCCACAGGACTTGAAATCTAAAAAATGAATCAAAAACAACTCAAAATTAGTGTGCAGTCTGGATTTAATCCTGACCAAATTGCAAAAACAGAAGGAAACCAGAAATCAATAATGTAGATTTGATTGAACAACCAGAAATCAACAAGGAAACTTGGAAAAACAAAAGGTGAAGATGAAACAAAAATCAAAAGGCTTGAAGAAAGAAACCATAAATCAAAAACAGAAATAAACTTGGAATTAAAAAAATCAACTTGAAGCTGCAACGAAAAATAAGGAAATCAAAAACCAAAAAAATGAAGATGAACCATATCCATGAAATCCGAACAGAACATAATACAGAACGCTATTTGGAACAAAGAGGCTTGAAGAACGAAGGAAGAACGGAGAGGCTTGGAGAAACTTGGAGAGGTCCAAACGAAGAATGAAGAATGAAAATTGGGATAGAGATTTGGAACAAAAAATGAAACTTGGAGAGGCTTGGAGAAACTTCTAGAATGGGATGGAGTGGCAGAAAAAGAACAAAACTAGAGAGGCTTGAAACTAGAGAAGCTTGGAGAAACTTCCAAAATGGGATGGAGAGGCTTGGAGAAATCGTGGATTTGAAGAGGCTTAAGGCTTGAAAAGGTTGGAAGAAGAACGAAACCAGAAAGGCTAGGAGAAAATTCCATAATGGGATGGAGATTTTAATCGTGGATTTGAATAAAAAAATGGATAGGATAAATAATAAAATTTGATTTAGGCATTGGAGATGGAAAAAAAGCTTTCAAAATTTCAATGGAAAAATAGATCTGGCAAGTGAAGATATTATCGTTTGGTGTATATCGTTGGAGATATAGCCATTGCAGAATATCAATATTACCCTTTAAATTGTGCCTTATTTTGAAAGATTTTACACTCAAATCCTCAATTTATTAATTCCATTTGGAGTTTTCTTCAACTCACAATTTTATTTGTTTTGACAAATGAATCCCAATCAGTTTAATTTGAATTATTTCTTAAATTTTATGCAAAATTATCAACCTCCCACTAGTGAAAATTCTCATATTTTCCTTTATTTTTTTCAAATCCAAAAAAAAAACTCAAATACTGGAAATTTTCAATTTGCTATGTTTTCATTCCAACCAACCAATCTTGCCATGTTTTATAGGCCTCCAATGGGTACTAGTAGTATAGAGTCCACTCATCAAGAACCTGAAATACTAGTCTGGTCCATGTCTGAGTCTCCAATTCCACAATTTTTTACTAAAGTCGATTTGGGAAACATTGTGCTCGATGAAGGAAGAGGAAATGCAAGTAAAAGAAAATCTCGAGTTAAGTTCGCGATGGAAAATGATGCACTTCTTATTCAAGCATGGCTTAACATTTCAAAGGATGCAAGTGTTGGAGTTGACCAAAAAGCATATGGTTTTTGGTTAAAAATAAAAGATAATTATAACTACCATCTTGGTCAGCTACAAGAGAGCGAGTCCGTTTAACTATCTCGATGGCATCGGTTGAATAGTGCTATTCAAAAGTTCATTGGGTGCTACAAACAAGCTGTTCATAGAAAAAAATTGGAAGTTCAGATAAGGACATCATGCCTTATGCATATACTATTTTTTCTCAAGATGAAGGTGAAGAGTTCAAATTTGAGCATGTATGGGAACTACTGAAAGATGAACCTAAATGGACAGCAAAATTAAGTGAGAATTCTTCAAAAAGGATAAAAATTTCTAATTTTGGGGCGTATTCATCATCTTCTAAC
This sequence comes from Gleditsia sinensis, assembly GCA_037074535.1. NCBI lineage: Eukaryota > Viridiplantae > Streptophyta > Magnoliopsida > Fabales > Fabaceae > Gleditsia > Gleditsia sinensis. Next base: position 43,943,433 of record CM073472.1, on the reverse strand, counting down.
CTGGAGACGTCATTTAAATGCACATATGACCCAACATCACCTACTTTAATTCGCCCAATGGAAAAAAAGGTAGTAAAAAGGAAGGAAAAAGAAAAATCAACTGAAATTTCTTTTGACAATATCGACTTTATTGCAATACAAGAGGCACATAAGCAAAAAATGACTATCATAGCAGAATTCGCACTAGGTAAAGATGAAGAAAATAAGTTAAAAGAGAAAGAGTTGAAGTTGAAGGAGTTAGAGATCCTCTTCAAGGATACATTTGGATAACAGAGAGACAAAGCTAAGATTATGAAACATTATGTAACATGATTAGAGAATTACATGGAATTAGTTAAAATAATGTTGTAACCTAATTAGAATTGATATGTAACTTAATAATGTTATTTCATTTATTACTATTCAAACTAACCGTTATGTTGTACTCTATATATAGTCTTTATATAAGAAATTTTTTTTCACAACATTCAATTGTTCAATTTTCTCTCTTTTTTTTTTATCAAATTGTGCTTTGCTTACACTATTGAATTATCCATCAAATGGATCCAAACCATTCAAGCAACTGCAACATATTCGAGTTGTAACACCCTCAATTTAAGGGCACGTGAAACAAATTTTTTTTTTCTGCAATCAGATATTTACCATAACATACATAGCACTATTCTTTATTATAGAAATAGATACATATAGGTTCTTTCATATATACACATTATACAAATCAAGTTATAAATACCAAAGTAACAGCAGAAGTAAGGATCCTACCTGTAATGTTTAGAGCATATTCTAAAGTACAAGTACAATATAACCAAAAATCTACGAGCCTAAAAAACAAAGTAGGCTTACCTAAAGATTATGTCGTCTAGTTGGTTAACTATCTGAAGGGGAAAGATCAAACTTTGTATTCTTATATGAAAAATGTAGAAATATTGTGTAGTGAATTTGACAACTCAGTGAGCAGATAATACCTCTTATGACCTCTTAGGTTAGCATATAGATGTACTCATATTTTAAAATTTATCACATAGAAAATTATAGTTCAAAAGTACATCCATATGAGACCTACATTTCAAATATTCTCAAATCGAAGGATATTCAGATATCCAAAACTATATGCAATACGGTATGATTATTAATCAAATAATCTTATGTATCAAAACATTTCACATAAAAATATTAGGAGAATCACATATCAAAACCATCAAATAATCCTAAGTACACAATAAGGGTTGGTGATATGTTCAGCTGTATAAGTTACAGAAAAAGATTAAACTTTTGAAATAAAATCATAACTTTTGTTGATGCATAATTAACTTACTATATATGCACTAAAAATTCACTATTTTTACATAATGCTTAAATATGTTACATCTCTCAATACACTCATTTGCTATACACATAGTGACCAATTGACTACAATCACAATAAGTGATTAGAGAATGTGAGTTCATCATCCATCTGCCTTCTCACATTACCATTGTCACCCGGTTGGAGCAACCCTCCCTTGGCTCACTCAGGTTAATAGGGTGTCCCCTACTTAGTACCGTCATAAGCCATACAACTCGTCTCATCAATACACACACACACAGACACATATATGCATATTCATCAAATGCAATGTATAATTGTCAAGCAACTGGCCATGAGTTTTACACTTTCCATTCAGTCATAATCAACAACTTTATAGCTTTACAAATTAATACCTCGTGCACATAATATTCACTTTACCAAAGAATGATAAATACATTTAGAACCATATATTTAATGAGTTTCAAAATCTATTTGCAAAACCATATTCTTCTTGAACTATGTGCTAGTTTGTAAGCAAAACATATATTTTAACACATTTAAGAAACTTATGATAGTATAATAATTTGTAAACAGAACCAATTATACATTTTAAATTCAAGAAGAGCACATGATAAGTCATAGAAAGAATTATCTATTTACAAGGTTAGGGCTCTAGGTTGAAGAGCCCCAAATATATTTTTCCAAAGTAAATTTGATCAAATAGACCTCAAAAACGAGTTCGGAGGGTCCAAAAACTTAAGAAATTGACTCTGGAATCGTGAAATTTGACATCTGGAAGATTGGTCATCATTGGTTAACTGATGTGGTACTATTCACTGTCGGAATTACTATTTGCCGCCGAAATCACTATTCATGCCAGCCGAATTTACTATTCACGACGCACAAAAAGTTGTCAGATGGTTGAAAATTTTCATATCTTATAGTTTATCTATCCCTTGAATTCATCTATGGTGTCAGATTTCTAATTTAAAGTATCTAAATAAAAATTTCAAAACTTACCTTTGTCTAAAATTTCTACTTCCTATTTGTGGCAATTCTGTGGCCGATTTGAAAAATTATTCGGCTAATATTGTAGTACTCTTCGTCCTGAATTTAGTGGCACCCTTAATTTTGAGATCAAAGGCTCAAAGGTACTCTAAATTTAGAGAGAGAAAATTACTATTCATTCACCCAAAAAATCTTTTCGTCTCTTTTTTCTTTTAAATGATAATGGAGGACCAATTAGCAATTTGCTAATTGTTAGAGGAAGTCCTTGAAAATTTTATTATTTATATTTTGACCCCTAAAATTTTAAGAAATTATTATTTTACCCCAAAAATATTAATAAGTTTTCATTTTCATCCTTAAAACATTTCAATTACATCCCTACTTCTTTATTTCTTTTATTAATCCATATATAAATGAGAATTACTAATTTTTTTTAGGGATGTTACATGAGTGGCAAATCATAGAAGCGAAAATTATGGACAACTCTGAAGAAGAATGCATGACGACAATACTTGAAAAGCGAAGGCAACAACAAGGTGACAACTCCAATAGGCGTACACGTAAAAGAACAGTTATAGACCGAAATTATAAAGAAGGGCATAACCGATTGTTCATTGATTACTTCTCTGAAAATCTAGTTTACATAGAGGCTCAATTTCAACGAAGGTTTCGAATGTGATGGCATGTGTTCCTTCAAATTGTATAAGCCCTTGGCAATTATGATGAGTATGTTTGAAGAAGGGTTGACGCAACTGGTAAAATAGGCCTTTCACCCTTGCAAAAATACACTGCCGTTATTCGTATATTGGCATACAGATCGCTTACTGACAATGTAGATGACTATATACGAATTGGCAACAGTACTGTAGTGAAATGCTTAGAGAGATTTGTACGAGGTGTAAACGAGGTATTTGGGTCTGAATACCTAAAAAGGTCTAACAACAATGACATTGAATGCTTATTGTAGATATGAGAGGCACGTGGCTTTCCTAGAATATTAGGTTCCATTGATTGTATGCACTGGGAATGAAAAAATTGTTCGGTAGTGTGAAAATGCCAGTTTTGTCGAGGTGATCATGCAAAACCCACTATTATGCTTGAAGCAGTGGTGTCACAAGACTTATGGATTTGGCATGCATTATCAACGTGTTAAACCAATCTAATGTGTTTAATGATATTTTGAATGGACAAACTCTCAATGTGCAATATATAGTGAATAGAACCCAGTATAAAATGAGATATTATTTAGCATATGGTATTTATCCAAAGTGGGCTACATTTGTCAAGAGCATCCCAATGCCGCAAGGAGAAAAGAGAAAATTGTTCGCCCAACATCAAGAAGCAGCAAGAAAGGATGTGGAGCAGGCGTTTGGAGTGCTCCAAGCTCGATTCTCAATTATACGTAGCCCAACATGTGTTTGGCAAATGGATACACTTAAGCATATAATATATGCATGCATCATATTGCGTAACATGATCGTTGAAGATGAACAACACACATATAATGATCATTTTAATTACTTTTATGATCATTTAGACAATGAAATCTCAATAGCTGAAATATCTAATGGTCCTCATCCTGATTTTGCAACATACTTACAAAGGAGAGCACTTGTCCATCAAAGACAAATTTATCGTCAACAACAAGGAGACTTGGTGGAGCATATCTGGGAAAGTTTCGGACATGAGAATAACTAAAATTAAATTTTCTTTTAGTTATATCATGTTATATTTTTTTATCATTTTTAATTATTGTTATAAAAAATATTACTTAAAATAAATTTGTATTATTTTTTAATATGTTTTAAGTTGTTTTATGTATTTATTGTTTTAAAATTAAAATATAAATGAGTTAATATTTTAAGTTGAAATAAAAATAAATGTGAATAAAATATAAAGATGTAGGGTAATATGGAGACCCATTTAGTGAACTTTTAGGAGTTACATAATTTAAGTGAAAAGTTGTTTAAAGTAGTGCAAAGTGGTTTAAAGGAAAAAGTGATGATATGACAATGTAAGACCCACTTAGTGAACTTTTGAGAGTTGCACCATTGGAGATGCTCTTAGGATTTAAGATTTGGGATTTGAGAGTTCAGTAGGGTTTAGAGTTTGTAATTTGGGGTTTAAGGTTTAGGGTTTAAGATTTTAAAATTTAAGATTTTTGAATTTATGATTTAAGGTTTTTGGTTTTATGATTTTGGACTTTTGAGTTTAGGGTTTACGAGTATTTTTTTTTCTTCTTTTTTTCATTTTTCTAGTTGAATTATAGTTTAGGATGTAAGTGACGATATTTTTAAAGTTAAGGGATCTTAAGAAAATTATTTTTAGTTAAGAAATCAAAATGAAATTGAAAAATAAATTAGGAGAGTAAAAAACAATTTGACCAAAATTGCTAGTAAGGAAGAATAAATGCAATGATTATTAGATGAGAGAGAACATTGCAATTGGTATTATATATGAGGGTGGGTAAATATTATTTTTCCCTTTTATTTAATACAATACATAGGCACATAAAATTTAACTTGTCAACCGCTTTTAATTTTTTATCCAAAGGGCTAAGACTACTTTTTTATCCATTAAATATCACTACTAGAAAAAATTAATTTAGAGACAAAATTAGAGACGGATTTTTTAAGCCAACGACAAAAAGTGGTTATTCAATATTAGAGACGGAATTTAGAGGCGGAAAAATTCCGTCTCTAATTTTTTCGTCTCTAATTCAATCTCTATATTTGGAAACAGTATTTGATTTATTGTTAGAGACAGAATTTAGAGACAAAAAATTTCTGTCTCTAAATTTTTCGTCTTTAATTCTGTCTCTAATTTTTTTTTGTCTCTAGTTCTCTCTCTATTTTTTGAAACAATATTGTTAGAGACGAAATTAGAGACGAAAAAATTAGAGACAAGATTTTTTCATCTCTAATTCCGTCTTTACTTTTAGAACCAATATTTAATTGATTGTTAGAGATGGAAATTTTTGTCTCTAATTTTATCTCTACTTTATGAAATAATATTAAATTATTTTTTGAGATGAAAAAATTAGAAATTTTTTTTCTCTACTTTTTAAAATTAGTATTTAAATTATTGTTAGAGACTGAATTTAAAGATAAAAAAATTATGTATATAAAATTTTTGTCTGTAATTTCATCTCTACTTTTAGAAATAATAGTTAAATTGTTATTAGAGATAGAATTTAGAGATGAAACTTTTCATCTCTAATTCTATCTCTATTTTTTTAAAATAATAATGAAATTATTATTATAGATTGAAAAACTTTATCCCTAAATTTTTAATCTCTAATTCGATCTTTATTCTTTGAAACATAAATTAAATTATCGTTATAGAAGAATCCTGTTTGATTTGCAGAAATGAGCTAATAGAATGGGAATTGAGATTCTATTATATTGATTTATTGTGTTTGCTTAGTATACTTGACTCAAATCTTGATTCCCACAAAAAATGGATTTTCTCTTATACATGAGATTACTTTACCTTGAAAAACTGATGAAAAGGAAAAAAGTGGAATTGAATAAAAAAAAACTAAAATACTCTTCGTCATCTATCCTTCATATCTCCATTTGGTGTTATATTTATATTTTATTAATTATTTATAAACTATTTTATAATTAAAGAAATATATTTTTTAACTTTTTAGTTATTAATTAGTTTTAAAATTTTCAAGTTAACAAAAAAACGTAATAAACTAAATTTTGTCACCAAGACTATATTTTTTGAGCCATATTTCCTAATTTAATTCATTCTTTTCTTTAGTTAATAAAATGAGTTAGTAAATTCATGTGAGTGAACTGAGCATAATAAAGCTTAGAAAAAAAAAGGTCACAAAACGTCATATTTAGTAAAATAGGCATAACTTTAAATTTGGGTGAAGTTATAGCTTATTATTTTGAAACTCGTTTAGAGTTTAATGATGTAGCAACCGAGATTGTTTCAAACCCAAAAAAACTCTTAAAAATATGAGTTTCAAGTTATTTTTTTATTTTTATTTTTATTTTTAAGGATTTTTTTTCTCATTTTCTCATTTAATGTTAATTAATATTTTGTCTTGAATTATTTTCATTTAATCCTATATTATTAAGACTTTAAATTAATACAAATATTTCAAAACTAATATAAAGTTTTTAGATTTTTTCTATTTACTTCCAATTTAACACATTTCAAAATTCATGAATAAATGTATTTCATTAATATTATGGGTAATAATTTTATAGTTCTAAAATATAAGTAAGAGTTTATGAAGAATAAAAGCATGTCTTCTTAAGAAATATAGGTGTGTCTTAATAATTTTGCCCATGAGAAAATTGCAAAAAATTCCTTCATTTTTTTTCTACTCACATCTCTAAAATTAATTATAAATATGTATATTTTTACAATAAACAAAAAGTCTATGTATTTTTTCACTTACAAAAACGTAAGAAAATGAATAGTCTAAATCAATTTTAAAAAATAATAAAATTATGTAAATTTCACACAAACTGAGTCTTCTTTTTTCCTTTTTTCAATTTTATCTTATAAATTTTTTTAAAAAATTTAAAGTGTTTCCATAATTCTATCCAAACTTATAACACTTAATAGTGAAAAAGAATTATCAAAATTATACGTGCTTTTTTTTAAGGAATAAGGCAGTATATTTTTTTTGTCACGAAATCCGACGGCAAAACATTTTCGCTTCTCCCCAACCTGCAAATCACTCTCTCCATCTCCCTCTTTCGCCAAAATCTTCTTTATCCCTTTTCATCACTCACCTCACCTTCGTTCTCTCTTGAATCACTCACCCAAATTCCCCGAAGGCAAGCCTCCCTCTACTGCATCTACCGCCGTCCTTCCATCGGTCTTGAAGGTTGGAGGTCACAACCCTCCTTTCCAGTTCGTACATCACATAAGAAGACATGAAAGCTTGTACTCATGTATAATATAGGCATCCAATGAGAATCCCCTGCCACAATATTTGTTAATGCTTACTTTAATATTTGGTCTTCCAGGTTGTTGTTTGCTGGGACCAATCTTATAAACAGTTTATGGCTCCTTCAACTTAATTTTATTCGTAGGTTTGTTCATCAATTAGATTTTTCTGTGCTATCAACTTGAAGAAAAACATACCACACTAATTTTTCTTTTGGTGTTACTCGTCTTTCCCCCCTTTTGGTTAATAAATTGTACATACATTGGTGAATATAATTTTACGTCATTCATGCATATATTTTGAGGTATATTAATGAAGTATTTTAACCTTCATGTGATTGTTTTTCATTTGAGCCACCTTACATTGAACTGGTGAATAGTTATTCCATAGGGAAATTTTTTAAGTTAGAGACTTACATCCAGACAAATACAGAGAAGTTTAAAACTGTGGGTTCTTACACATGCTTAATCTTTTTGCGAAGCATCAGGCATTTTGACTAGAACCTTCTCTTTTATTATCTATATTATCTGTTTGTAATATATAAGAGAGTGCCTCAAAAAATATTTCTGGTTTCAGGACAACAACCTCGAACTAGTTATGCAGGTTGTATCATCCATGTATAAGCAAAATATTCAGAGATTGACTCAAACTTACTTGACCCTTTCTCTCCAAGATATAGCCAACATGGTACAGTTAAATAGCTCCAAGGAGGCAGAGATGCATGTGCTACAAATGGTGATCCTCAAAGTGCTAATTTTATTAATAATTTTTTAGGGGCATTGACATTGTATCACTAATAAAGTATTTTCGTACCATAGATTCAGGACAGGGAGATATATGCAACAATCAACCAAAAGGATGGAATGGTTAGATTCTCAGAGGATGTGGAGCCGTATAAAGCTTGTCAGATGATTGAGAGTATTGATTCATCTATCCAGAGGTATACTTCTTCAATATTTATATTTAAGTTTGAACGCACTTAAGCTAATTGTCCTTTCTTGTACTTACAAATGGGATGAGAGCAGTAAACCCAAGTGTAAATATGCTGCCAAAGGAGAGCCTTTTTTTTTCTTGGGTCAATTTTGGTGGTTTCTTGTCTCAATTATTTGTCCTGCCTCTTGTACTAATTTAATTTTCTAATTTACCTTCCAGGATAATGACACTGTCAACGAAGCTAACTATGATGGATGAGCGTATTTCATATGATTAGTGTACTTGTCAAAGGTGAGCAATGTATTTTGTACTCATGTCTTCTAAACTTCCATGTAAAGTATTGATCACCAATAAGAGTGACTATGTACTCAGGCTGGGAGAGAGTGACAAAGATATTTTAAGTGTTCCTTCCTTTAACTTCTCCCTGCTTTTCCTCCATTGTCCCTAATAAAAACATACTTGTAGATTGATTCTTATGATAGGTTGGCTTGTTTAAAACTATAGCTTAGTTTTATATTTTTTTTATTTACAAAACTAATGCTTTGTTACTCATAGAATTTACAAGCTTAAAGACAAATGGCTGGACCCAGGATTGCTCGTGCTATCTTGAAAGGGCCAAGTGTTGTGAAGGAGTTATGTATTGGTTTTGTACTCACTGTAGCTGCTAGTAATGTTTGGATGCATCACTGGAATGAGCAGAGAAAAAAGTTAGGACCTTTTATGATTTACTGAAAAAAGGTAAGATTAGTGTGTCGCGGAGGAAGATTAAAATCTTCTTGTTTTGTGTCTATGCCATTCAATTATGGACCATTTTTCTTTTATACTTTTTAAATGTTGATGAGCTGATTTACTCCAAGGTTTAAAAGAATAAATTTCTTGCACTGTGTTGTGGACTATATTATTGACTCATAGAATTTTTATAAAGCTTTGTTTTATTTATCTTCTTGCCTAACTTATTTTCTTGTTGCTTCATAAGTGTAGATGTGATAATATTTTTTCACCTTATAGATGTGTAACTCATTTCTAAAACTAAATTAAATGCTTGGCTTGGATGCAAAATGTTATATGATAATTCTGAGGTGTTCATATTTAACCTCACTAATTCCAAGTCCTATATGAGAGAAGCTAAGCTCCATCTGGGAAATGAAAATACATCTCTTATATCCAATGCCTAACTATAAACTATAAACCTTGCTCTTTCTACATGGCTTGGTGATTGGGTGATAGGAAGTCATTTCCTATGCAACCAATCGTAATATTTTTATTCAAATTTGTTTGGTTACTTTAGGAAGATTAACAAATAAAAGATACTAGTTTAATGCTCCTTTTCAATTGATAATTGTTATGTAGTTCATAAATTGTATTCATTAACAATATTGTAACTGTGTCCTGTCAGGTACCATAGGCCATGTGGCACATGGCAAGTCAACAGTTGTGAAGGCAACAGTGGGTGTTCAAGTAGTTCTTTTCTTTTTTCCCTTTTCCTTTTAACTTTTTCATTTCTGAGATGGATGTGGAGGTTATGAGGGTGATGTATAAATGTACTTCATGTATTAATTACTCGTAGCTTGTGTTTTTATGGATTATCTCCACACTATTATTTGCTGTTTGCCATAATGATTTGTCCATTGAGGCTTTTGGAAATATTTTGTTCTAATTTTAGCATTATCTTACACTCTTGATTCTTCTTGCTGGTAAAAGTTATAACTAAAAATATGCATGGTGTAAGATAAAAAAGAATATGCAAATACATGGTATTGACCTTGGGAAATGAAAGGATGACATGAGTTTCTAACAACTTATTAGCCTTGCCGAGGCCAGTATTTCTCAGGAGCCAATCAATAACAATGACATTGAGAATTCAAGATTGTGTTGTTGTAAGTATTCTTGTGTGTATCCAATTATCAGTTATACTAATAACTTAAATTGATAGTTGATTTAAGATTTGTATATTAACGATGTAATTTCAAAACTTACGTCATTTGTACCAAAGTGAAAGGCAATATTTATTGATTGTTATAAGAAGTGATTAGTTTGTCATTGTTAAGTTGACATTGGAAGTGTACCTAGGTTTTTAATGCTTTTTGTGTGTGACAATGTTATTTTATAGAGTAAATCTCAATTGCGTTTGATGCTTCTTTGCACATTGAGCTTTTTTTTCTTTAAAAGAACATTAAGTATGATGGCATCAGATTATATTATTTTGTATATTTTTCTTGAGCTTTGCATATTTAATTCTAAACATTATGTATATGTGGTTTTTAATGAACATGTAGATTGTTCGTTTTAAAAATGAGTTGGAGCATAAGAATGTTGTCGCCTATACTTGGAGAAATAGAGGATGATGATAATGGAAAAACTAATGACGCTACTGATAGATAATAATATTAAGATGAAATTTTGTATTTTACATTATTTATGGATGATTTTGTTACATATTAATATAATGACACATTTTGAATCCAAATTTGTTTTATTCTTCTTGAGATTTATATTTTTAATGTCATCATTATTTACAAGATAATCATTTGTTGGGGATAATAAAAAAAATAAAAAAATTGTTAATTTTAAAATAGAGACCAATTTCATCTCTAATAATTAGGGACATATTTTTTTTTGTCTCTGATTATTGATTTTCGTCTCTAATAATTAGAGACGGAAAAAAATTTCATCTCTATAGTGTAACGCCCACAATTTACGTTACGTAAAATAAACATTTTTTTCTATTATTTTCCGCAATCAGATATTTTCTATAAAGATACATAATTCAATTCTTTATCATGGGAACAGATACATATAAGATATCTCATGTATACACAATATACAGACCAAGTCTATAAACATCAAAGTACAACAGAAACGGGGATCCTGCCTGTAGCGTTCAGAGTACACTCTAGAATACAAACACAATATAATTCAAAGACCGTGAGTCTTGGAAGCAACGTAGACTCACCCAGAAAATATATTACTTATCTGCCGAATCAGACTCTGATATTCTTATCTGAAAAATGTGGAAATATCGTGTAGTAAGTTTGACAACTCAGTGAGCAAATAATTCCTCCTATGACCTCTTAGGTTAGCATATGGATGTATTTATGTTTTAAAATATGTCACATAGAAAATACAATTCAGAAGTACATTCATATGAGACCTATATTTCAAATATTCTCAAATCAAAGGATATTCAGATATCCAAAACTATATGCTGCACGGTATGATCATTAAACAAATGTTGTTATGCTCAGCTGTATAAGCTATAGTAAAATATTAAGATTTGAAGATAAAATCATCACTTAATGCACCTGCCTCAATCAATGTTACTCATGTCTCAAATCAATTTTTGAAAACAAATATTGAGTACCTTGTAATTGGTCAAACAGGTCATCTATACGAAGTAATGGGTTTTTATTCTACACTGTCAACTCATTCAACTGTATTAGCTAAAACGCATTTCAAAACACTTAAACGAAGTCAACCCATTTTGACTTTGTTCTTTAACAACTACTGTATATATACATGCTTGCCGTCATTTTTAAAAATTTCACCTTCAATTTAACTTATATCCACTAATCACTCACATAGTTATTATAATTATACTTATCCTATTTGTATATCTATCATAAGTATGCCCTTCTCTGAGTTTTATAAATACACACATTAGTATATTTATCTTCTCATACTCAAAGTTAGGGTGTGTGCAGCTATGGAGGGAATTGAATTCCGTCAATTTTGAAATATTTGTGTCTTTTGTGGTTCCAGTCCTGGAAAAGATGGAGAGTATATGAAAGCTGCACAAAACCTAGGTATGGTATTGGCCAAGAGAAAAATTCATTTAGTCTATGGTGGAGGTAACTGTGGATTAATGGGGTGTGTGTCTACAGCTGCCCATGTAGGAGGATGCCAAGTTCTAAGTATTATTCCTATAGCTCTAGTTGCATCTAACATCGTAGGAAAGACAATTGGAGAAGAATTTAGGGTAGCTTCCATGCATGAGCGCATGGCTAGAATGATGAGCAATACTGATGCCTTTAGTATTCTCCATATTTCCAAATTAAGAGTTTTTTATTTTTAAATAATAATGTTTTGTTATAAAAAAATATATTTTTATTTGTTTAAAAATGATTATGTTCTGCTAAAAAGAAGTCTATTTTTAATTAAAATAATTATTATTTTGCTTGAAATAATTATATTGGTCTTTAATAAATTTTGTTGTATTTTTAAAAATATTCTTTCTTTTATTATGTATAAAGATATTTATGTTATGATTTGTTTTATTAAGAATTTTATCAAGAAAAGTCATGATTTAAGAGTTTAACTAAAGGTTAACGAGAATGTAAATTTTTAGAAATTTTTGGGATATTTTAGGATGAAAAACGAAATTTATATAAAAGAAAATCATATTATTCAATTATTAAATAATAATAATTATTATTTAAAAAAATAAAAAAAAAAGGGAAGAAGGGAGCAATGCAGGAACGAAGGTGAATTTAGGAGAAAAATTTGAGAAGAGTGAATAGTAAATAAATAGTAACCTTCAACTTTCTCTCTAGATCTAGAGTGCCTATTGGCTTCTGATCTCAAAACTGAAGGTGCTACTGGATTCAGGACGAATAATACTACAGTTTTGATTGATTAATTTTTCAAATCAGCCGTTGAATCGTCGTAGATCTGAAGTAGAAAATCTCAAAAAAAGGTAAATTCTGAAACTCATACTTAGAGACCTCTAATTGAAATTCTGACACCGTAGATGGATTCAGGAGTTAGATAAACCTTAGGATATGAAATTTTTTAGCTATCTGACAACTTTTTATTCTTCGTGAATAGTGATTTTCGACGGATGAATAGTATTTTCTTGCAGTGAATAGTATTTTCCGGTGATGAATAGTGACCAAGCTCCCAGAGTCATTTTTTAAGTCTTTAGACCCTCCAGACATGTTTTTGATGTCTAATTGGTCAAATTCAGCTTGGAAAAGTACATTTTAAGGTTGTCCAACTAGGAGTCCTATCCTATGAGTAGATAATTCTTTCTATGACTTGTCCCATGCTTTTCTTGAACTATAAATGTATTATTGATTCTTTTTATAAATTATTTATACTATTATAAGTTTCTGAAATATGTTCAAATATCTGTTATACTTACGAACTGGCACATAGTTCAAGAAGAGTATGGTTTTAGAAATAGATTTTGAAACTCATTGAATATGTAGTTCTAAATGTATTTATCATTATTTGATTTGCTTGAAATAATTATATTGGTCTCTAATGAATTTTTGTTGTATTTTTAGAAATATTCTTTCTTTTAATATGTATAAAGATATTTATTTTGAGATTTTTTTATTATGATTTTTTATCAAGAAAAATCATAATTTAAGAGTTTAACTAAAGGTTTATGAGAATGTAAATTTTTAGAAATTTTTGAAATATTTTAGGATGAAAAATGGAATTTATATGAATTTATAGAAAAGAAAATCTTATTATTTAATTAATAAATAATTATTATTATTATATAAAAAAATGAAAATAAAAAGGAGACAAGGAAGGGGGCGGCTTTGCAGATTTTGAAAACTGAGAAAATATGTCGATGAATAGTGAGTGAATAGTAACTTTCAACTTTTTCTCTCGATCTGGAGTGTCTATTGGCTTTCGATCTCAAAAAGGAAGGTGCTACTGGATTCAGGACAAAGAATACTACGATTTTGATCGATCAATTTTTCAAATCAGCCGTTGAATCGCCGTAAATCTGAAGTAGAAAATCTCAAAAAAAGGTAAATTGTAAAACTCTTACTTAGAGACCTCTAATTGAAATTCTGACACCGTAGATGGATCCAAGAGTTAGATAAATCTTAGGATATGAAAATTTTCAACTATCTAACAACTTTTTGTTCGTTGTGAATAGTATTTTTCGGTGGATGAATAGTGTTTCTAGAGAGTGAATAGTATTTTCCGACGAATAATAGTGACCAAACTCTCAGAGTCATTTTTTAAGTCCTTGGACCCTCTAGACACGTTTTTGAGGTCTAATTGGTCAAATTCAACTTGGAAAAAGTACATTTTTAGGGCTGTCCAATCAGGAGCCCTACCTTGTGAGTAGATAAATCTTTCTATGACTTGCCCTATGCTCTTCTTGAATTATAAATGTATTATTGTTTCTGTTTATAAATTATTTATGCTATTATCAGTTTATTAAATGTGTTAAAATATCTGTTATATTTACAAACTGACACATAGTTCAAGAAGAGTATGGTTTTAGAAATGAATGTTGGAACTCATTGAATATGTGGTTCTAAATGTATTTATCATTATTTGATAAAGTGAATATTATGTGCACGATGCATTGATTTGTAAAGCTATATACTTGTGAAAATTATGCATGTCATATTATAAATGAGATTGAATGGCAAGCGTAAAGCTCATGGCGAGTTGCTTGATAAATATGACATGCGTAAAGCTCATGGCGAGTTGCTTGATAATTTTACATATATTTATATGTATTGATGAATATTGGCTGGTTGTATGGCTTGTGACGGTACCGAATAGGGGACGCTTTATTAGCCTGAGTGAGCCGGGAGAGGGCCGCTCCAACGGGGTAACAGTGGTAATGTGAGGAGGCAGGAGGGTGATGTACTCACATTCCCTGATCACTTATTGTGACTAGGGTCGAGGTCATTATGTGTATAGCAAATGAGTTATATTTTTATTGTATTGACCAGATTGCCAAGTGAGGTAGGTGCATTAAGTGATTATTTTATCTCCAAATCTTAATATTTTACTATAGCTTATACAGCTGAGCATAACAACATTTTTTTAATGATCATACCATGCAACATATGGTTTTGGATATCTGAATATCCTTTGATTTGAGAATATTTGAAATACGGGTCTCATATGAATATACTTCTGAACTGTATTTTCTATGTGACATATTTTAAAACATAAGTACATCCATATGCTGACCTAAGAGGTCATAGGAGGAATTATTTGCTCACTGAGTTGTCAAACTCACTACAAGATATTTCGACATTTTTCAGATAAGAATATCAGAGTCTGATTCGGCAGATAAGTGATATATTCTCTGGGTGAGTCTACATTGCTTCCAAGACTCACGATCTTTGAATTATATTGTGTTTGTATTCTAGAGTGTACTCTGAACGCTACAAGCAGGATCCTCGTTTCTGTTGTGCTTTGATGTTTATAGACTTGGTCTGTATATTGTGTATAAATGAGAGATCCTATATGTATCTGTTCCCATGATAAAGAATTGAATTATGTATTTTTATGGAAAATATCTGATTGCAGAAAATAATAGAAAAAAATGTTTATTTTACGTAACGTAAATTGAGGGCGTTACAAGTTGGTATCAGAGCATTATGTTTCCCTGTGGCTAACAGTGCAAAAAATTCTGTAGTAGGACTTTGAGTATGGATATGTAACTACAGACATATTTATACTCACGGTGCTATTGTGGAATTCTATAGGGTGTCATCCTTTTCTTCCTTCTAACTTTTTCTTCCTTCGATATACGAAGTTTAAACATCTATGCGTATATCCTAGATGGCACATTTTGTTTGTGGACTATTAGTTCAGTTTTTGAACTTGTTTTGACCAAAAGTGATAAAGAAAACCCTATTGGGAAATTAGCTGAAAATAAGAAAATTCTATCCGAACACAAAGGGAATGGCTTGTTTGGATGTCAAGAAGGTTTGAATTGATTGTTTGATTTATTTACATAAAACAATATGACGAACGACTAATATAATATTGATAGTGGGTTGGATTGAATTTGAGAGCAGAGAATCTATGAAGATAATATTTTCAATGATATATTTTGTTGATATAAAGAATTCGAAGACAATTTGGTTTTCAATAATACTATGTATAAGCATTACGATAAAGGAAGGTTTATCTATGGAAATTTAAAATTTAAGGTATGCAAAATGGGTAATTAATGTGAAGGGCTCTTGGATAGACATAAGTTTTTAATGATCGATTGTTAAGACATTGCATAAGAATGTTAAAGAACAAAGTCAAAATGGGTTGACCTCGTTTAAGTGTTTTGAAATGCGTTTTAGCTAATATAGTTGAATGAGTTGACAGTATAGAATAAAAACCCATTACTTCGTATAGATGACCTGTTTGACCAATTACAAAGTACTCAATATTGTTTTCAAAAATTGATTTGAGATATGAGTAATATTGATTGAGGATAAGAGAAGAGGATATACAAAAATTTTCTTTTAGAACTCATTATAGGTATTATGAGTTCTTAGTTATGTTATTTAGTTTGATAAATAACCTAGCTGCATTCATAGAGTTAATGAATAGTAATTAAGTCCCTAGATCAACTTGTTATTATATTTATTGATGATATACCAGAATATTTCAAAAGTTCAGAGGATCATAAGCAACATTCAAAGATAGTGTTACCAACTCTAAGGGAGTATGGTTGGTAAAGATGGTATCCAAATATACTTTAAGAAAGTAAAAGTGGTACAATAATAGCTACGTTTTACAACATCTAAAGATGAAGATCCAAATCTAATTTGTACTTCCTGCGGTTGTCTGTCGTCCATTCTATTTGAGCCATAGTTGGATCAGGTACATGAACATATGCTTGTAAAGCATCAATCAACTCCTCAGCATTTGAAGCCGATATGAGAATTCGTCGTGCTGAGTGTAAGATGAACCTTTGTTCCACAGCATGATCAATGAAAGACAACAGACCATCAAAGAAGTGGTTAATATTTAACAAACCTATAGTTGTGCCCAAGAGACTATTTGAAAATTTCTTCTAAAGTACCAAAACCCCCTGGTAAGGCAATGAAGGCATCATCATTGCTTATCATTCTAGCCATGCACTCATGCATGGATGCAACCCTAAATTCTTCTCCAATTGTCTTTCCTACAATGTTAGATGCAGCTAGAGCTGTAGGAATAATACCTAGAACTTGACATCCTCCTACATGTACAGCTGTAGACACACACCCCATTAATCCACGGTTACCTCCACCATAGACTAAATGAATTTTTCTTCTGGCCAGTACCATACCCAGGTTTTGTCTTGCTTTCACATACTCTCCATCTTTTCCTGGATTGGAACCACAAAATACACAAATATTTCGAAATTGACGAAATGCGACTCCCTTCATAGCTGCACACACCTTAACTTGGAGTATGAAAGTAAAGAAATTAACGTGTGCATTTATAGAACTCAGAGAATGACATACTTATGATAGCTATGTGCATAAGCTGGTAATAATTAGAATAGTATGTGAGTGATTGTTGGATATTAGCTAAATTGAAGGTGAAATTTTCAAAAATGACGACAAGCATGTATATATACAGTAGTTGTGATAGTCGCTCATATTAGGCATGTAAAGAGAATAAGGTTAAGATATCACCAAAAATTTATCTTTTTCTTGTTATCCTTGATGAAGCATTGATGTCTTGATTCTTGTAGAAAAGTTGTAAGTGATAGGCGTAATTGTAAAAAAAATAGTTAAAATGCAAACAAGTTGGTAGTAGTCTATACAGATGCTTCCAAGAAAGGTTTAGGTTGTGTTTTGATGCAAGAAAGTAGGGTAGTTTCTTATGCGTCTCGACAATTGAGACCGCATGAGGAGAACTATCCTACTCATGATTTAGAGTGGCTGCAATAGTTTTTGCACTGAAGATGTGTAGACACTATTTGTATGGAGCTGTATTTGAAATATACAGTGATCACAAGAGTTTAAAGTATCTCTTTGACCAAAAAGAATTGAATATGAGGCAAAGAAGGTGGATGGAATTCATTAATGATTACAAATTTGAATTAAAGTATCACCTAGGGAAGGCAAATGTAGTAGCTGATGCGTTGAGCTGGAAGTCGTTGCATTTAAGTCAAATACTGATAAAAGAAATGGAGTTAATTTAGGAATTCAAAAATTTGAAATTATCAGTTATGACTGTCCCTGGTAGTTTGATTGTTAGTGAATTAAGAATTGAAAGTGACTTGAAGACTCAAATTAAAGAAGCGCAGACACGTGATCAATTTTTACAAGATCGAAGAGATCAGCTTGACTTTGCAATGTCAGAGGATAGAATTATTATGTACGAGGGCAGAACATGTATACCACAAGGAGAGAATTTGAAGGCTAAGATTCTGGAAGCAACTCATCAAAGTAAGTATACAATCCATCCAGGATCTACAAAAATGTATCAAGATTTGAAAAGATTATACTGGTGGCCAGGAATGAAGAGAGATATTGCTGAATATGTGTCTAAGTGTCTGGTTTGTCAAAAGGTGAAGATAGAACATCAAAAACCTTCTGGGATGTTACAACCTTTAAAAATCCCTGAGTGGAAGTGGGATAGTATATCTATGGATTTTATTGTTGGATTACCTAAGACTCAGACAGGTCATGATGCGATATGGGTAATAGTTGATAGACTGACGAAATCTGCGCACTCTTTACCCATTAAGAAAAACTACTCGTTGAATAAGTTGGCCCAATTGTATATGAATGAAATTGTACGGTTGCATGGAATTCCTAATAGTATCATTTCAGATCGAGATCCTCGATTTACTTCCAGATTTTGGAGAGCACTACAAGAAGCTTTTGGTACTCGTTTGTGTTTTAGTATTGCATATCATCCTCAAACAGACAGTCAAACGGAGAGAACTATACAGACTTTAGAGGATATGCTAAGAGCGTGCATGCTAAAGCAAGGAAAAGGATGGGATGGATATCTGTCATTGGCTGAGTTTGTGTATAATAACAGTTATCATTCTAGTATCGGAATGGCACCATATGAAGCTTTGTATGGTAGGAGATGTAAATCGCCATTATGTTGGAATGAAGTGGGGGAGAAAAGGTTATTGGGGCCTGAGTTAGTGCAACATACTTTTGAGAAAATACAGATAATTCAAGATAAAATGCGAACAGTTCAGAGTCGACAAAAGAGCTATTTCGATAGGAGAAGGAGACTGATACAATTCCAAGAAGGTGAGCATGTGTTCTTGAAAATTTCTCCTACTACCGGAATTGGCCGAGCAATGAAAATTAAGAAATTGAGTCCTTCCTCTGCATTTATCAAATCTGCATGATGTGTTTCATGTTTCTCAACTTCGAAAGTATCTACCAGATCCGTCGCACATAATTCAAGAAGAAATAATAGCTGTAGACGAGAATCTAACCTACCGACCGAGGCCGATAGTAATTCTGGATAAAGAAGTGAAATAGTTGAGAAATAAAACCATTCCATTGGTGAAGGTAGGTTGGGAGAGTTTAACAATGGAAGAAGCCACATGGGAAAGGGAAGATGACATGAGACAGAAGTATCCACAACTGTTTGAAACAAGTAAACCTTGAATTTTGAGGACAAAATTCTTTTTAGGGGGAAGAACTGTAACATCCCTAATTTTTTTTTCTTATGTTACTAATTAAAATTTATTTCTTTCGGAGAGGAGAACGGATTTTGGATCTCATGGGAGGATTAAATTATTTTTACTTAAGTCAAATAAGATAGTAGGAATGGTTAAAATGACATTTAATTTATGTAATTAATGGGGATGACATTAGTGTAATTATGGATGATGGCAAGGGCATTTTGGAGATAATGAGGTGGTAGGTAGGGGGTAAGTAGGGAAAAAATAAAATAAAATAAAATAATGGGAAGATAAGAAGGAGAAGGGGAGGGAGTGATGGAGGGAAAGAGAAGAAAAAGAAAAGGAGAAAAAGAAAAGAGAAGAAAAAGAAAAGGAGAAAAGAAAGGGAAAGAAGAGAAAAGAGGAAGAAGAAGAAGAGAAAGAGGAAGAAGAGAAAGAGAAAGAGGAAGAAGAAGGAGAAGGAAGAGTAAAGAGAAATCAAGGAATCAAGCACCGAGTTTAAAGGAATTTGAGGTAGGTTTAACATCTTCTAATAAATTTTTTGTACAAAATTATATATATGCTTTTAGATTTGTTAGATGTGATTTTGAATAACATGTGGTCTGGATATTTACATGGAATTCTATTTTGAATGTTTGGATATGCATATGGGTGCATGGGATTATATAAAAGGAAATCAAAGGAGAAGATAAATTAAGCTGAATTTCGGAATAATTGGGGAAGTTTCGGTTTTTAGAATTTTGCGAAAATTTGGTAAGGATTTTAAAGAAATAGTTAACATATGAATTGTATACATATGTCTCACGGATCTATAGGATTTAGAATTACTTAATTTGGAGTTCATATGAGGAAGATATGGCTGGTTAATTGAGCAGAGGTCAAAATTTAGGATAGTAAAAATAAGCGTTTTTGTTTTAATTTTTGGGGACTTATCTGTAAAGAATCTGAAAAAATGATAAATACAAAATTTGTAGATAATTGTCTTAAATTTCTATAGGATTTAAAATCCCCTCAATCGGAGTTTTTATGAGGGAGATATAATTGAATAAGTGAAGAAAGGTCACAGAATACCGCCAGACCGTGTTCTTGGTTGCTTCAACACGGGTAGGCCGTGTTCGGGGCTATTTTTAAGCATGTTTGAAGTATTTTTTATGCATGGCCATGTCTTAAACATGGCCAGGCCGTGTTGGGTGCTGGATTATCATACTTTTCATTGTTTTATGCCTAAAAATAATCTTGTTTGTTGTAATATTTTTAGGAAACATATATTCAAAAAAAATACTTTTAAAATGATTATTTTGGTGTCACAAATTACTCTTTTTCTTAAAATGAATTATATTGAATATTGGTATGTGATGAATGATTATTAATCATTTGGTATAAAAATGATGCATCATATTATGAAAGTAATTAAACGGCAAGCTTAAAGCTCATGGCGAGTTGCTTGATAGTTATATATTGTATTTGATGAATATGAATTTATATATATACATTTATATATATAGATGAATATCGACGGGTTGTATGGCTTGAGATAGTACCGAGTAGGGGACGCCCTATTAACCTGAGTGAGCCAAGGGAGGGCCGCTTCAACCGGGTGTCAGTGGTAATGTGAGGAGGCAGGAGGGTGATGTACTCACATTCCCTGATCACTTATTGTGACTGTAGTCGATCGGTCATTAAGTATATAGCAAATGAGTAAATTAAAAGCCGTGATAGGGCTGAGCATTATAAAAAAAAAGACTTTCAGTGCATGTGTAGTATGATAATTATGTATAAACAAAAATTATGATTTTATCTCAGAATTTTGATATTTCTCTGTAGCTTATACAGCTGAATATAACTCCTATTTTCTCATCATTTTTTTATATATATGTTAAGTCTACTGGGAACCTTTGTTTTCACTATTATTGTGGTGTTATGTTCAGATAAAAAGAAATGAGATGCAACACAAAATAGCGTTACTAATGGAGATCTAGATGTCAGCATCACCTCCTCACCCTTTGTATTTCAAGGGTGAAGTGATGTATAAAGACTCTTATTTATGTATTAAAATGTTGTATTGTATAAATATAACATGTGTGAGGTTTGTAATATATATGTAAACATGTATATTGTATTTTGAAATGTTTGTATGGTATAATTATAACATGTATGAGGTTTGTAATAAATATGTATATATATATATATATATATATATATATATATATATATATATATATATATATATATATACATATGGTGTATTTAACATGCGTATTGTGAAAGAAAAAACCCGGACGTTACAAAGTTGGTTTATTTGAGTCATAAGGTTGGTAATTCTGAATTATGCCTTGATTTTATTCCCTACATGTGGTAGGATGAGCTAAAATTCGGGGACCAAATTTCTTAAGGGGGGAAGAATGTAACATCCTGTAATTTTATTTTTAAATAATAATGTTTTGTTATAAATAAATATATTTTTATTTGTTTAAAAATGATTATATTCTGCTAAAAGTAAGTCTATTTTTAATTAAAATAATTATTGTTTTGCTTAAAATAATTATATTGGTCTTTAATGAATTTTTGTTGTATTTTTAGAAATATTCTTTCTTTCAATATGTATAAAGATATTTATTTTGAGATTTGTTTTATTATAATTTTTATCAAGAAAAAAATCATGATTTAAGAGTTTAACTAAAGGTTTATGAGAATGTAAATTTTTTTAAAAAATTTGAAATATTTTAGGATGAAAAATGAAATTTATATGAATTTATATAAAGAAAATATTATTATTCAATTATTAAATAATAATAATAATAATTAAATATAATAAATAAAAGGGGAAAGGAACGTAGGGAAACAACGGCCGAACTTTCTGAAAAAACAAACTGACTTAATGAATAGTGCGTGAATAGTGAGTGATAAATAACCTTCAACTTTCTCTCTAGATCTAGAGTGCCTATTGGCTTCCGATTTCAAAATTGAAGTAGAAAATTTCAGAAAAAGATAAATTATAAAACTCTTACTTAGAGATCTCTAATTGAAATTCTGACACCATAGATGGATTCAGGAGTTAGATAAACCTTAGGATATGAAATTTTTCAGCTATCTGACAACTTTTTGTTCGTCGTGAATAATATTTTCCGGCGAGTGAATAGTATTTTCCGGCAATAAATAGTGACCAAGCTCCTGGAGTCATTTTCTAAGTCTTTGAACCCTCTGGACATGTTTTTGAGGTCTAATTAATCAAATTCAATTTGGAAAAGTACATTTTAGGGCAGTCCAACCAAGAGCCCTACCCTGTGAGTAGATAATTCTTTCTATAACTTGCCCCATGCTCTTTTTGAAATATAAATGTATTATTGTTTCTGTTTATAAATTATTTATACTATTATAAGTTTATGAAATATGTTAAAATATCTGTTATACTTACGAACTGGCACATAGTTCAAGAAGAGTATAGTTTTAGAAATGAATTTTGGAACTCATTGAATATGTGGTTCTAAATGTATTTATCATTATTTGATAAAGTGAATATTATGTACACGATGCATTGATTTGTAAAGCTATATACTTGTGAAAATGATGCATGTGATATTATAAATGAGTACACCTATTACTTACAACTTCTCTACAAGAATCAAAACATCAATGCTTCATCAAGAACAACAAAGAAAAGACAAATTTCTAGTGATATCTTAACCTTATTCTCTTTATATTCCTTGAGATTGAATGGCAAGCGTAAAGCTCATGGCGAGTTGCTTGATCATTTTACATGTATTTATATGTATTGATGAATATTGGCTGGTTGTATGACTTGTGATGGTACCAAATAGGGGACGCCCTATTAACCTGAGTGAGCCGGGGGAGAGCCGCTCCAACTGGGTGACAGTGGTAATGTGGGGGGCGGGGTAGGAGGGTGATGTACTCACATTCCCTTATCACTTATTGTGACTGTGGTCGAGGTCACTATGCGTACAACAAATGAGTTATATTTTCATTGCATTGACCAGATTGCCGAGTGAGGCAGGTGCATTAAAAGTAATGATTTTACCTTCAAATCATAATATTTTACTATAGCTTATACAGCTGAGCATAACAACATTTGTTTAATGATCATAATATGGTGCAAATGGTTTTGGATATCTGAATATCATTTGATTTGAAAATATTTGAAATATGGGTCCCATATGAATGTACTTCTGAACTGTATTTTCTATGAGACACATTTTAAAATATAAGTACATCCATATGCTGACCTATGAGGTCATAGGTTTGTTATAAACAAATATATTTTTATTTGTTTAAAAATGATTATGTTCTGCTAAAAGTAAGTCTATTTTTAATTAAAATAATTATTGTTTTGCTTGAAATAATTATATTGGCCTTTAATAAATTTTGTTGTATTTTTAGAAATATTCTTTCTTTTATTATGTATAAAGATATTTATTTTTTGATTTGTTTTATTGAGATTTTTATAAAAAAAAATTATGATTTAAGAGTTCAACTAAAGGTTTATGAAAATGAGAACTTTTAGGAATTTTTAGGAGGTTTTAGGATGAAAAACGGAATTTATATGAATTTATATAAAAGAAAATCATATTATTAATTATTAAATAATAATAATAATTATTTAAAATAAATAAATAAAATAAAAAGGGAAGGGGGAAGGTCAGGAGATGGCACAAATTTTCAAAAAAAAATTGAGAAGATAAATAGTGAATGAATAGTAACATTCAACTTGTTCTCTAGATCTAGAGTGTCTATTGGCTTCCGATCTCAAAACTAAGGGTGTTATTGAATTCAGGACGAAGAATACTACGGTTTTGACCGATCAATTTTTCAAATCAGCCGTTGAATCGCCGTAGATCTGAAGTAGAAAATCTCAGAAAAAGATAAATTTTAAAACTCTTACTTAGAGACCTCTAATTGAAATTCTGACACCGTAGATGGATTCAAGAGTTAGATAAACTTTAGGATATGAAATTTTTCAGCTATCTGATAACTTTTTGTTCGTCGTGAATAGTAATTTTTCAGCGAGTGAATAGTATTTTCCGGCGGTAAATAGTAACCAAGCTCCTGGAGTCATTTTCTAAGTCTTTAGATCCTCCGAACAAGTTTTTGAGGTCTAATTGGTCAAATTCAGCTTGAAAAAAGTACATTTTTAGGACTGTCCAACTAGGAGCCCTACCTTGTGAGTAGATAATTCTTTCTATGACTTGCCCCGTGCTCTTCTTGAACTATAAATGTATTATTGTTTTTGTTTATAAATTATTTATACTATTATAAGTTTATGAAATGTATTAAAATATCTGTTATACTTATGAACTGGCACATAGTTCAAGAAAAATATGGTTTTAGAAATAGATTTTGGAACTCATTGAATATATGGTTCTAAATGTATTTATCATTATTTGATAAAGTGAATATTATGTGTATGATGCATTGATTTGTAAAGCTATATACTTGTGAAAATGATGCATGTCATATTATAAATGAGATTGAATGGTAAGCGTAAAGCTCATGGCGAGTTGCTTGATAAATATGACATGCGTAAAGCTCATGGCGAGTTGCTTGATAATTTTACATATATTTATATGTATTGATGAATATCGGCTAGTTGTATGGCTTGTGTCAGTACCGAATAGGGGATGCCCTATTAGCCTGAGTGAGCCGGGAGAGGGCCGCTCTAACCGGGTGACAATGGTAATGTGAAGAGGCAGGAGGGTGATGTACTCACATTCTCTGATCACTTATTGTGACTAGGGTTGAGGTCACTATGTGTATAGCAAATGAGTTATATTTTCATTGCATCGACCAGATTGCCGAATGAGGCAAGTGCATTAAGTGATGATTTTATCTTCAAATCTTAATATTTTACTATAGCTTATACAGCTGAGCATAAAAACATTTGTTTAATGATCATATCGTGCAGCATATGGTTTTGGATATCTGAATATCCTTTGATTTGAGAATATTTGAAATACGGGTCTCATATGAATGTACTTATGAACTGTATTTTCTATGTGACATATTTTAAAACATAAGTACATCCATATGCTGACCTAAGAGGTCATAAGAGGAATTATTTGCTCACTGAGTTGTCAAACTCACTACACGATATTTTCACATTTTTCAGATAAGAATATTAGAGTTTGATTCGGCAGATAAGTGATATATTCTCTGGGTGAGTCTACGTTGCTTCCAAGACTCACGGTCTTTGAATTATATTGTGTTTGTATTCTAGAGTGTGCTCTGAACGCTACAGGCAGGATGTATAGAGTTACTGTGATGAGGTAAGTTAGAATTGTTAGACATGTGCCAATGGAACATAAACGTTAAAAATGATTGGTGGATTTATTGCTACATATGTTTAATATATTGATTAATGGATTTTAGGATAAAAATAGATGATAGATTCAGATGATTCTATTCATGGGATGATGTTGACATGTGAGAATCAAAGATGACTTGATAGAAGTCTGGAATAAGAAAAGATAATTACCCCAATATGGATGTGAATATGTTCTTTTATGAGTGTGTTTTATAATATCGACCCATAGATATATCCATGTGAGCTTGAGGATATAAAGTGAAATTGATTAGAAAAGGAATACATGCGTTCATGCATGGATGCAACCCTAAATTCTTCTCCAATTGTCTTTCCTACAATGTTAGATGCAGCTAGAGCTGTAGGAATAATACCTAGAACTTGACATCCTCCTACATGTACAGCTGTAGACACACACCCCATTAATCCACGGTTACCTCCACCATAGACTAAATAAATTTTTCTTCTGGCCAGTACCATACCCAGGTTTTGTCCTGCTTTCACATACTCCCCATCTTTTCCAGGATTGGAACCACAAAATACACAAATATTTCGAAATTGACGAAATGTGATTCCCTCCATAGCTGCACACACCTTAACTTGAAGTATGAAAGTAAAGAAATTAACGTGTGCATTTATACTCAAAGAATGGCATACTTATGATAGCTATGTGAAGAGGTCGGAAAGAATTAAAACAGTATGTGAGTGATTGGTGGATATTAGCTAAATTGAAGGTGAAATTTTCAAAAATGACGGCAAGCATGTATATATACAGTAGTTGTGATAGTCGCTCATATTAGACATATAAAGAGAATAAGGTTAAGATATCACCAGAAATTTGTCTTTTCCTTGTTGTCCTTGATGAAGCATTGATGTCTTGATTCTTGTAGGGAAGTTGTAAGTGATAGGCGTAATTGTAAAAAAAAAATAGTTAAAATGTAAACAAGTTAGTTGTTGAAGAGGGACAATCAAATGATTTATTTTGTTTTCCCAATATTCTTGACAGTCGACTATCGGTATTATTAAGTCGACTAACTATTTTGAGAAATTTTAATTTGGACTGGTTATTTTACAGTTGATTGATTACATCTATTTTAAAGCAATCAACTGCATCCTACCAGTTAACTACATATTCTTTGATTTTCATAGGTTTTTATAAGCTCAGAAATATTTTTTTTTCATGTGATATTATTCCACTGAATGATAGTAGCTTTGAATTAAATTTTGGCATATATATATATTCAAAATTTGCGGCCACCGATTTTTGTCGAAATAGCAGCTAGATTTGTCTACAGATTTTCAAGAATAGCAACTTGTAACGCCCCCAATTTACGTTACGTTAAAATTTCTGGTGATATCTTAACCTTATTCTCTTTATATGCTTAATATGAGCGACTATCACAACTATTGTACATATACATGCTTGCCGTCATTTTTGAAAATTTCACCTTCAATTTAGCTAATATCCACCAATCACTCACATACTGTTCTAATTATTTTCGGCCTATTCACATAGCTAGCATAAGTATGCCATTCTTTGAGTTCTATAAATGCACATGTTAATTTCTTTACTTTCATACTCCAAATTAAGGTGTGTGTAGTTATGGAGGGAATCACATTTCGTCAATTTTGAAATATTTATATCGTTTGTGGTTCCAATCTTGGAAAAGATGGAGAGTATATGAAAGCAGCACAAAACCTGGGTATGGTACTGGCCAGGAGAAAAATTCATTTAGTCTATGGTGGAGGTAACCGTAGATTAATGGGATGTGTGTCTACAGCTGTACATATAGGAGAATTGAAGGTCTCTAAGTAAGAGTTTCAGAATTTCAATTGGAGGTCTCTAAATAAGAGTTTCAGAATTTACCTTTTTTTGATATTTTCTATTTCAGATCTACAGTGATTCAACGGCTGATTTGAAAAATTGATCGATCAAAACCGTAGTATTATTCATCCTGAATTCAGTAGTACTTTCAGTTTTAAGATCGGAAGCCAATAGGCACTCCAGATCTAGAGAAAAAGTTGAAGGTTACTATTTATTTACTATTCACTCTTCTCAAATTTTCTCTGAAATTTGGCCTCCGTCTCCTACGTTGCTCCCTTCTTCTCTTTTTATTTATTTTTTATTTTTTTAAATAATAATAATTATTATTTAATAATTTAATAATAGAATTTTCTTTTATATATATTCATATAAATTCCGTTTTTCATCCTAAAATATCTCAAAAATTTCTAAAAATTTACATTCTCATAAACCTTTAGTTAAAATCTTAAATCATGATTTTTCTTGATAAAAATCATAATAAAAAAAATCTCAAAATAAATATCTTTATCCATATTAAAAGAAAGAATATTTCTAAAAATACAACAAAAATTCATTAAAGACCAATATAATTATTTCAAGCAAAACAATAATTATTTTAATTAAAAATAGAATTACTTTTAGCAGAACATAATCATTTCTAAACAAATAAAAGTATATTTGTTTATAACAAAATATTATTATTTAAAAATAAAAATTATGGGATGTTACATATAGAGTTGGAAGTTAAAGTAAATGATAGAGACAACAATTTTATTTTTTAGAGACATAATTTTTTTTGTCTCTAATCAAAGACGGAATTTAAATTTCGTCTTTAAAGTTGAGTGACGAGCAAATTAGAGACAGAATAAATTTCGTCTCTAATTTTGTCTTTAACACAGTTAGAGACAAAAATTTCTCTTTTTAGAGATGAAAATTTTTTGTCTATAAATTTCATTTTTTCTAGTAGTGTATAGTTACTTCGGTAAAACTCAAGGCAAAGTAATTTGAGAATTAAACTTAGGGAGGTATTGAATTTTAAATACTTTTGAAACTTTGCCATGTTCCAACATTCTTGACTTTGTTGGTAACGTTGTGGAGGCCCCACCACAAGGTACATGGTTGCAGAAAAGCTTAAGTCAGAGATAACAGATGGCAGTGACACCTTAGAGTCATCATCTTGAGCTTGGGAGGTTGAGGAAGCACTCGAAGGTTACATAGGGTAATGTCACCTCTCCTGAACCACCACTCTTAGGTTGCCTTCAGGAAGTTGAGTTTGTGGCATTAATTTGATGTCATGTTTGAGTCAATGGATGATGGTTTCATAATTGGAAGAGGAAGATGTGTAAAAATAGGGTTGAATTGGTTTGTATGTGAAGGCTAATAAGGGGACTTCGAAATGACATGCAAACTGAGTTTAGAGCAACCAAATCGCACATCAATTATAAAACATAGAAATCAATTTTTTTTAAATAAAATTTATACATATTGTAATATCTTGTAATTTTTAAATAATAATATTTTGTTATAAATAAATATATTATTATTATAAATAATTATGTTTTGTTAAAAGTAAATACGCTTTTAATTTAAATAATTTTTGTTTTACTTAAAATAATTATATTTGACTTTAAATAAATTTTATTTTTATTTTTATAAATTTATTTCTTTTAATATGCATGAAGATATTTTATATTCTGATTTGTTTTATTAAAATTTTATCAAGAAAAATAATGATTTAAGAGTTCAACTAAAATTTTGCAATAATATAAATTTTTAGAAAATTTTAGAATATTTTAAGATGAAAAATAGTATTTATATGTATATAATAAAAAAGTTTAAATATTTAATTATTAAATAATAATAAATAAAAAAAGAAAGAAAAAAGGGGAGGGGGAGACGCAACATAAGAAGAATCAGAAACTTTTGTGAATAGTGTGAATAATATTTTTTTCTTATTCATGTTCTTTCTCTAGATTTGGAGTGCCTACTGACTTCTAATCTTAAAACTAAGGGTACCATTAGATTCAGGACAAAGGGTACTACGATTTTGACCGAATAATTTTTCAAATCAGCAGCAGAATCGCCACAGATCGGAAGTAAAAAATCTTAGAAAAAGGTAAACACTAAAACTCCTGTTTAGAGATTTTAAATTCAAAATTTGACATCGTAAATGGATTCAAAGTTAGATAAACTTTAAGATAGGAAATTTTTCAGCCATGTGACAACTTTTTGTGCGTCTAAATAGTAAATCCCGCCGATATGAATAGTAATTTCTAGTAATGATAGTATTTTCGATTATAAATAGTACTCATCAGTTGACCAGTGTTGACTAAGTTTTCAGAGGTCAAATTTTGCGATTTTGGAGTCATTTCCTAAGTTTTTGGACCCTCCGAACTCGATTTTGAGGTCTATTTGGTCAAATTTAGATTAAAAAATTACATGTTAGGGCTATCCAACCTAGAGCCTTATCTTGTGAGTAGATAATTCTTTCTATGACTTACTCGATGCTCTTCTTGAATTTTAAATGTATAATTGATTATATTTACAAGTTATTTATAATATTTTTATATGTCTCTGAAATAGATTAAATTATCTGAATTGTTGACAATGTGGTATATAGTTAAAAAAGAGTATGGTTTTGAAAATAAAATTTTAAACTCATTGAATATGTGATTTTAAATGTATTTCTCATTATATGGTAAATGAAATATATGGTAAAGGAAATATATTGGGCAAGTGGCATTGATATGTAAAGCTATAAGATTGCCTTGAAAATGGACATGTATATGTGATCACCCTGATTGAAAAGTTTATGAGAGAGGAATTGTACTGAGACTTAATATTCGGAATTTATATTGAAACCTCAGTTTTGAACGATATGGCATATGCGTAAATAATGATTTATGTGGAGGAATCCTATTGGAAACACTGTTGGCTAACAGTAGGTGATGTTAGCCTTGGTGCATTTTGATACCTTAGCTAGCAGGGGTGGTGCTAGCCTCGTGTGACGACTAACACACAGGATATGATATGTGAAGAAGAGCAAGATATCTCTTATTTGGGCGAGATGTCGACTATATGATATGTGATTTGCCATCTTTTACTGTGTACTTGATATTGATTTTCTTCCTGTAACCCAACTAGTGTTTATATTTCATATAGAATGGAACCTACTAAACTTAAGGAATTGAAGAATCAGTTATAAGACTTGTTAGACAAGGAATTTATTCGCCCTAATACTCTCCTTGGGGTACTCCAGAGTGAAAAAGAAATATGGATCGCTACGGTTGTGTATTGATTACAAACAGTTTAATAAGGTGAAAATACATAATAAGTATTCATTACCTCGTATAGATGATTTATTTGACTAGCTACAGGGTGCCCAATATTTTTTGAAAATTGATTTGAGATCTGAGTATCATCAATTGAGGATAAAGAAAGAGGACATTTTGAAAATTGTTTTCAAGACTCAGTATGAGTACTATGAGTTCTTAGTAATGCCATTTGGTTTAACAAATGCCCCAGCTGCATTCATGGATTTGATGAATAGAGTATTTAAACATTTCTTGGATGAGTTTGTTATTGTTTTCATAGATGATATCTTGGTATATTCAAAGAGTTCATAGGAGCATGAGCGACATTTAAGGGTAACTTTGCAAACCCTAAGAGAACACCAACTACATGTTAAGTTTTCAAAATGTGAATTTTAACTTAGTAGTGTTATTTTCTTAGGGCATGTGGTTACCAATGATGGTATTCAAGTGGAACAGCAATGGCCACACCCTACCATAATTATAGAGATTCATAATTTCTTTGGTTTAGCAGGCTATTATCACAGATTCGTTAAAATTTTTTCCAGAATAGCTGCTTCTTTGACGAGGTTGACAAGGAAAAGAGTAAAGTTTAACTAGTTAGATGAATGTGAAAGAAGTTTTCAGAAACTCAAAGAATGTTTGACTACGGCACCAGTATTATCTATCCCTTCAGGTACTAGAGGATACACGGTATATTGTGATGTATCGAGAATTAGATTAGGGTGTGTGTTGATGCAACATGGTCGAGTCATTGCATATGCATCCAGACAGCTTAAGCCACATGAGCAAAATTATCCAAATTATGACTTAAAAATGGTAGCAGTAGTTTTTGCTCTCAAAATTTAGAGGCATTATCTGTATGGTGAAACATGCAAAATCTATACAGATTATAAAAGCCTCAAATATATTTTTCAACAAAAAGATCTTAATTTGAGACAAAGACGATAGATGGAATTACTTAAGGATTATGATTGTACAATACTATATCATCTAGGTAAGGCTAATGTAGTGGCTGATGCATGAAGTAGGAAGTCTATGAATAGTTTGACTCATGTCACAGTGGTAAGGAGGCCGTTGGTTAAAGAAATGTATAAGTTAGAAAGTCATGAGGTAGTATTGGAAGTAAAGGAGCTTGGGATACTATTGGCCTATATACAGTTTCAATCGTCTTTGATTGAGTAGGTGAAAAAGGCACAAGAAAATTATGCTTATTTATGTAAGAAAATTGAAGAGGTGAAAAATGGTAGTGATGTTGAATTTGCTGTAGACTCTGAAGGAATTCTGAGGTTGGGCAAACGATTGTGTGTACCTAATAAAAAAGAACTTAAGAAAGAGATTTTAAAGGAAGCTCATAGATCCATATATATCATTCATCTAGGGATAACTAAAATGTCTAAAGATCTAAAAGAAATTTATTGGTGGGATGGTATGAAGAAAGATATAGTTGATTATGTCTCTCGATGCTTAACTTGCCAGCAGGTAAACGCAGAACATCAAAGGCCTGTAGGATTACATCAGCATATAGAGATACCTA
Organism: Gleditsia sinensis; assembly: GCA_037074535.1. NCBI lineage: Eukaryota > Viridiplantae > Streptophyta > Magnoliopsida > Fabales > Fabaceae > Gleditsia > Gleditsia sinensis. The sequence goes on along the minus strand of CM073472.1, from coordinate 43,910,954 downwards.
AATGGAAATGGAAAAGAATAACTATGAATTTTGTTATAGGGCTACCATGGACACCAAAAGAGTTTGATTCAATATGGGTGATCATTGATAGGTTGACTAAATCAGCACATTTTCTATCAGTAAAAACCACATATAACGTAGCTCGGTATACAAATTTGTATTTAAATGAAATAGTGAGACTTTATGGAGTGCCAATATCGATTATCTCTGATCGATGACCACAATTCACAGCTCGTTTTTAGAGATTCTTTCAAGAAGCTTTAGGCACGAAGTTAAATCTCAATACTGCTTTCCATCCTCAAACAGATGGACAATCTGAGCAAACCATCCAAATATTGGAAGACATGCTTCAAGCATGTGTGCTTGATTTTCAATTTAGTTGGAAAAGATTCTTACCTTTAGCTGAATTTGCTTATAACAATAGTTATCAAGCCAGTATTCAATAGCCCCTTTTGAGGCATTATATAGAAGACGCTGTTATTCTCCGATCGGATGGTTTGAATTAGGTGAAGTTAAGATTTTAGGGCTTGATTTGGTACAAGATGCACTTGACCAGGTAAAGTTAATTAAGGAAAGGTTATTAACAGCCTAGAGTAGACAAAAAGTTTATATTGAAAATAGACGTCGACCATTGGAATTTGTAATAAATAAACATGTCTTCTTGAAGATTTCTCCTATGAAAGGAGTAATAAAATTTGGGAAGAAAGAGAAGTTAAGTTCACGGTACATAGGACTATTTAAAATTATTGATAGGATCAGCTCAGTAGCTTATTATTTGCTTTGCCACCTGAATTGGGTAATGTCCATCTAATATTTCATGTGCTATGCTACGAAAGTACTTACCAGATCTTACACATATTATACAGTGCCCACAGATTCAGTTACGGGTAACTTATAAGGAATAATCAATAACAATAGTGGACAGCTAAGTAAAGAAATTGCGTTCAAAAGAAATACTTACAGTGAAAGTTATATGGTAAAATCACTCTTTTGAGGAGGCTACTTGGGAAAGAGAAGATGACATGCGCGCCAAATACCCACATCTTTTTGAATCATGATATTAGTTTTTATTGTAAATATGGAGATGAAATTTGGGACCGAATTTTTTAAGAAGAGAAGAATGTAGTATTCCGTAATTGTTAAATAATAATGTTTTGTTATAAACAAATATATTTTTATTGTAAATAATTATGTTTTGCTAAAAGTAAATATACTTTTAATTTAAATGATTTTTGGTTTGCTTAAAATAATTATATTTGGCTTTAAATAATTTTTATTTTTATTTTTATAAATTTCTTTCTTTTAATATGTATGAAGATATTTTATATTGTGATTTGTTTTATTAAGAAAAATTATGATTTAAGAGTTCAACTAAAGTTTTGCAATAATATAAATTTTTAGAAAATTTTAAGATATTTTAGGATGAAAAATAATATTTATATATATATATAATATAAAAAAATTAAATATTTAATTATTAAATAATAATAATAAAAAAGAAAGAAAAAGGGGGAGGGGGAGACGCAACGTAAAAAGAATCAGAAACTTTCATGAATAGTGTAAATAATATTTTTCTCTCCTCTATGTTCTCTCTCTAGATTTAAAGTGCCTACTAGTCTCTGATATCAAAACTAAGGGTACCATTGGATTTAGGACGAAGAGTACTACGATTTTGACCGAACAATTTTTCAAATCAGTTGCAGAATCACTACAGATCCGAAGTAGAAAATCTTAAAAAAAGGTAGACACTGAAACTTCTATTTAGAGATTTCAAATTGAAAATTTGACATCGTAGATGGATTCAAGAGTTAGATTAACTTTAAAATAGAAAATTTTTTAGCCATCTAACAACTTTTTGTGCATTGTGAACAGTAAATCCGGCCTGTATAAATAATGATTTCTGGCGATTAATAGTATTCTGACTGTGAATAGTACTTATCAGTTGATCAGTATTAACCAAACTTCTGGAGGTCAAATTTCATGATTTTAGAGTCATCTTTTAGATTTTTGGACCCTCCGAACTCGATTTTGAGGTCTATTTGGTCAAATTTAGATTAAAAAAGTGTATTTTAGGACTGTTGAATCTGGAGCCTTACTTTGTGAGTAGATAATTCTTTCTATGACTTACTCTATGCTTTTTTTGAACTTTAAATATATAATAGATTATGTTTACAAGTTATTTATACTTTTATATATATTTGAAATGGATTAAATTATCTGAATTATTTACAATATAGTATATAGTTCAAGAAGAGTATGGTTTTGAAAATGAATTTTTAAATTCATTGAATATGTGATTTTTGTAACATCCCATAAGAAAATAAAATTTATTAGACAATTTTTAGATATTTAAGGAAATATAATCCTTATAAATTCTTTACCTTACGTATATGCATAGAAATATTCTAACATTAATGGAATAGGTAAAGAGAGAAAACTTAAGAGGAAATATTAAAAATAAATATACTAAAGAAAGGTGAAATTCTTGGGTAAGAAAGATAAATTTTTGTGAAGTCAGTAAAGGTATTAAAATTTCAAGAAGATTGGATTAGGGTAATTTTTCCTAATTTAAGAGTTAATGTTACTAAGTTTAGTATCTCCACCCATAAATTGGGCTTTTACCTATGGACACTTCATATAGAGTTTTTCTACTTCACATGAATTTTTAGCAAGCCAATAGGATAGTCCAAGGAAGAAATAAAACATAGACTTGGACTAGGATATAGAAATTGGACCGGTAGCCCAAAAATCATGAAAATGTGATAAGCCCATTATGAAAGGTAGAATTTAAACCAAAGCAAAGTAAATGGGCAAGAATGAGCCCAAACCCAAGAGGAAAAATGAAAATAAAAATAAAAATAAAGTGATGGAATAATGGTGTAATCAAGATTAGGTGACATGGCATTAAGAAAAAAATTTAGCAAGTGGTGTGATATCCTACATTCATAATTTTAGCAAATTGTATGATAATACATGACATTAGGACAAAACATCTATATCCTACACTCATAATTTCAGCAAGTGGGTAATAATACATAGCATTATGACAACACATCTTTATCCTACACAAATGATTTTAGCTAAGCAAGGAAGATTCAAGAGTTGAAAATTTGCCACCTAAAAAGGCAAACCTATCATACTTGATTAAGACAAAAGAAAAAGAAAATGTATCCCTAAATCAAAGGGACCTTGTCCCTTATCTAAAGAACATATCATCATAATTTTCAAAATACAAATCTCCTTTTCCTATGCATATCTTGACTAAGGAAGAGGAAGACAAGAACATAAGTTGTTTGTTTTTCAAAAATTCAACCAAGTGCATCCTAATTGTGATAAGGTAGACCCATGATTATGAAAGGTAAATTATTTGATAGTCTATATAAGCAAAACCCACCCTTATAACATTGGAATTTTGTCCAAGTGAGGGAGAGAAAAAAATAGAAGCAAGGTAGAGTGAGGAAAGGAGAGGAAGAAAGGAAGAAAGAGGAAGGAGAAATCTAGAGGACTAAGTGCTCAAGGTAAGTTTAACAATATTTCTTTTTGAAGAAAACTTTTGAAACTTATAATATTTATATAAGATTTTGATCTTAGAACTTTGATGATTGGTCATGGATGTTGCTATAGCATGTTATATATTATGTATGTTTGAATACTTAGGCTGGTGTAGATAGTTTTGCATAGGTATGGCTATGGATTGCAAAATTTTTAGCTTCTGTTTTTAAATTTTTGGGAAGAATTAGTAAAGAATTTAAAGAAATGGTTAACATAAAAAATGTAGATCTATGTCTCACGGACATTTAGCCACTAGAATCACTCAATTTGGAGTCTGTATGACGTAGATATGGTCCAATTAGTATGCAGTGGTCAAAACTTGGTTAATCAGGGAAGAATATTTTAGGATAGCTTCTGTGTTTTAATTTCTGGTAACTTTCTGTAGGAAATTAAAATAATATGTTAACATAACAATTATAGATATATGTCTCACAGATTTTTGGCCACTAGAATCACTTAAATTAGAGTCCATATGAGGTAGATATGGTCTGATTAGTAAGCAGTGTCCAGAAAATGGTTAATCAGGGAAGAACATGTTAGGATAACTTCTGTGTTTTAATTTTTAGGAATCTTATGTAGGGAATTCAAATAAATGATTAACATAAGAATTATAGATATAAGTTTCATGGAATCGTAGCCACTGGAATTACCCCATTTGGAGTCCATATGAGGTAGATATGGTCTGATTAGTAAGCAATGGTCAGAAAATGGTTAATCAGGAAAGAATATGTTAGGATAGCTTCTGTGTTTTAATTTCTGGGAACATTATGTAGGGAATTAAAATACATAGCTAACATATTAATTATAGATATATATGTTACGGATTTGTAGCCACTGGAATCACTTAATTTGGAATATGTATGAGGGAGATATGGACCGATTAGTAGGTAGAGGTCAGAACCTATCCGAGAAGAAATAACATGTACATTGATGGAGTAATATCACCTTGATTTATTACTATTTTGCTAAACTGTTCAACATAATAGGTTTAGATAATTTTTTTAGCTTGAAATTGACACCACGATCACCGACATCGGAGTTAAATTGAGGGAGTTATGCTTTGATTAATAAGAAAATGTTAGATGAGATGAAAACCTGCATCAAGAAAATAAAGAAATAAAATTAATATTTAAAAAAGAAGAAGAATCTTATAAATGAAAATAATAAATGACTAGTATATGCCATAGCCATTGCCATTGTATGAACTTCTTACCATCTTAAGTGTGAAATTTTGACATGGAAATATTTTATAAAGTGATATTTGAAATGGTTATGTTCATGGCATGATTTCTAATGACTTTTGGTAATAGTTATATTTTGATGAACATACTTGTTATTGAAAGCATATTTTTGGCTATCATTGTGAAAAGAAAAGAAATGAGCACGGTCACATGGTAATCCGTGTGGTGCACCAGTAGGGGATGTCCTACCAATGGTTATGAATATGTTAATGAGAAAAGAAAGAGAAAGTGTGCCATGTCGGACGGAGCGAGAAAAACCCGTACCGGAGAGTAGAAAATACTCACTCTGACCGAGGTAGCTTGATATGAAAATAAATTGATAGTCACCATATGATATTCTGAAAATAATTAATCATGTCATACATGTCATTAATGTACGATTCTCATGTGCATAAATATAGTGCATTCATGTGACCAAAGATATTTACTGTAGTTTATACAGCTGAACATGACGTGATGAGCTATATTGATGATGATTTATTGTTAAACTTACTGGGATTTAATTCTCACTATATTTCCATGTCATGTTCAGAAAATTAGTTATGTAGATTTTTCTATGGCTCTGGCTTTTAGTATACGTTGGATCGAGTTACTTTATGTTGGGTAGATCCCAGAATCAAATAATATGTTTGTGGTCGAATTGGTTCAGATCCCGGTGAAGGTGCAACCACCTGCACCTATATCTCCGAAATTGATCAACCAGAATAAATAAGATGTAGTTATTTATGTGTTTGATTTTTGTTGTACATACATTTTGATTAATGACGTGTATGTGAACTCTATATTGTATAATAAATAAATAAAAAGGTTGTTACATAATTGGTATCAGAGTAGGTCGATCTTAGATGGCCAGTGGGTGGTTGGTTATCTGAATCGATCTTATAGTATCTTGAGTATGTTGTGGTAGTGCTGTGTAGGGGATTAGTGATTTCATATAGGTAAGAAATTACTAGTGTTTCCTATCTATATGTCGAGGTGGTGTTATGATTGCTGTTAAATATTTTTTTGAAACTAACTATTGGGCTTGATCACCTCAATAGCAGCATAACTTTATTTTTGCCACAGTAGGAAATGGCACCACCAAGGAGGAATCTGGCAAACAATGTGGAGGTAACCCTGCAAAACCTTGTCATAGCAATTCGAGAATTTGATATTGATTTACTCCTTAGAACACAACTAGTATCTATATCCCTATATAGAATGATATCGATTGAATTTTAAAAAAATTAGTTACAAGAATTGTTAGACAAGGGATTTAAATGCCCTAATTCGGAGTGCTCCAGTTCTATCTGTGAAAAAGAATGATGGATCACTATGATATGCATAGATTATAGACAGTTGAATAAGGTGACCCATTACCTCGTATAGATTACCTGTTTAACTAGTTATAATGTGTTCAATATTTTTTCAAAAATTGATTTGGGATATGAGTAACATTAATTAAGGATAGAGAAGAGGATGTACGAAAATTTTATTTTAGGACTTATTATGGGCATTATGAGTTCTTGGTGATGTCATTTAAATTAACAAATATCTTAGCTGCATTCATTGATTTAATGAATAGTAATTAGGTCATCCCTGGATCAATTTGTTATTATATATATTGATGACATACTAGAATATTTCAAAAGTTCAGAGGATCATAAGCAACATTCAAAGATAGTTTTACCAACTCTAAGGGAGTATGGTTGGTAATGATGGTATCCAAGTAGACTCTAAGAAAATAAAAGTGGTACAACAATGGCTACGTTTTACTACATTTAAAGATGAAGATCCAAATCCAATTTGCGCTTCTTGCATTTGTCTGTCGTCCATTCTATTTGAGCTATAGTTGGATCAGGTACATGAACATATGCTTGTAAAGCATCAATCAACTCCTCAGCACTTGAAGCCGAGATGAGAATTCTTCGTGCTGAGTGTGAGATGAACATTTGTTCCATAGCATGATCAAGAAAAGAGAACAGACCATCAAAGAAATGATTAACATTTAAAAAACCTATCGGTTTGTGATGCATATTCAATTGTGCCCAATAAATTATTTGGAAAATCTCTTCTAAAGTACCAAAACCACCTGGTAAGGCAATGAAGGCATTAGCATTGCTCATCATTCTAGCCATGTGTTCATGCATGGAAGCTACCCTAAACTCTTCCCCAATTGTCTTTCCTACACTGTTAGATGCAGCTAGAGCTATAGGAATAATACCTATAACTTGGCATCCTCCTACATGGGCAGTTGTAGACACACACCCCATTAACCCACGGTTACCTCCACCATAAACTAAATGAATTTTTCTTCTGGCCAGTACCATACCCAGATTTTGTGTAGCTTTCACATACTCTCCATCTTTTCCAGGACTAGAACCACAAAAGACACAAATATTTCGAAATTGACGAAATGCGATTCCCTCCATAGTTGCATACACCTTGACTTGGAGTATGAAAGTAAAGATATTAGCATGTGTATTTATAGAACTCGGAGAATGGAATACTTATACAGCTGAACATGATGTGATGAGCTATATTGATGATGATTTATTGTTAAACTTACTGAGATTTAATTCTCACTATATTTTCATGTCATGTTTAGAAAATTAGTTATGTAGATTTTTCTATGGCTCTGGCTTTTAGTGTACGTTGGATCGAGTTACTTTATGTTGGGTAGATCCCAGAATCAAATAATATGTTTGTGGTCGAATTGGTTCAAATCTTGATGAAGCTGCAACCACCGGCACCTATATCTCCAGAATTGATCAACCAGAATAAATAAGATGTAGTTATTTATGTGTTTGATTTTTATTGTACGTACATTTTGATTAATGACATGTATGTGAACTCTATATTGTATAATAAATAATAAAAAAAAGGTTGTTACAATTTTAAATGTATTTTTCATTATATGGTAAAGGAAATATATTGTGCATGTGGCATTGATATGTAAAGCTATAAGATTGCCTTGGAAACGGACATGTATATGTGATTACCCTGATTGAGAAGTTTTTGATAGAGGAAATGTACTGAGATTGAATATTCTGAATTTATACTAAAACATCTATTTTGAACTATATGACATATATGTAAATAATGATTTTTGTAGAGAAATCCTATTGGAAACATTGTTTGCTAACAGCAAGTAATGTTAACTCTGGTGCACCTTGACACCTCAGCTAGCAGGGGTGGTGCTAACTTTATGGGACGGCCAACACACAGGATATGATATGTGAAGGAGAGCGGGATGCCTCCTATTTAGGCGAGACGCCGACTATATGATATGTGATTTGTCCTCCCTTACTGTGTGTTTGGGAAATTACCCATATTAAAATCCCCTTCGTGTGTCCTCTTGAATGGTGATTGGGCAAAACCTTAACTTGAATGTTAAGTTTAGGAAAATCTTACATCACCAAAGTACGGAAGGGATTGAACGTTGATATGGTGGTTCTGATATGAGAGCTTCCTAATGTTTTCATGTGAAATATTTTGATGCATAACAATATTTGTTTAATGATCATACAGTACAGTATATGGTTTTGGATATATGAATATCCTTTGTTTTGAGAATATTTAAAATGCAAGTCTCATATGGATGTATTTCCAAACTATTTTTTCTATGTGACAAATTTTAAAATATAAGTACATCCATATATTAACTTAAGAGATCATAGGAGATATTATTTGCTCACTGAGTTGTCAAACTCACTACACGATACTTAATTTTTTTTTCTGATAAGGATACAGAGTTTGGTCCTACAGCTACGTGATCAACTATAGGTGTCATACTCTCTGGTTGAGTTTATGTTGCTTCCAAAGTTCACATTGTTTAAATTATTTTATACTTGTATTCTAGAGTATGTTCTGAATACCATAGGTAAGATCCCTGTTTTTACTGTAATATGTATATAAAGACTTGCCTTGTATATTTGGTTATATTGAAGAACTTGTAAACGTATAACATTAATCCTGATATGTAATATACTTGAAGCAAGTATGTATTACAATATTGTTAAAATTATCTGTTACTCGTGACAATTGCGTTCATTTAAATTAGGGGCGTGACACATATAGTTTCCTCTAATATTTCAATAAAAATATCACACAACATCACTTTGTTGGCACATCAATATGAATTGCCAAATTTGTTTTTCGATTCGTTGAACTTTATATATGAAGTCCATGACAAAAGGCATGATAGTAACATGCAAAATGAACTGATAACCAATGTACACTTAAGCTCATAACCAAGAAAGCATGATCATTTGTAGCATATGGGCAGTCCTATACATAAACTCTTTATAGGAATACTAAAAACAATATTAAACAAATACAAAACAAAAACTTAACATAAATTTTGTAAGTTTTTTAAGCATTTATATATTTGTAAGAATTTATTTATTTTAAGTAAATTATTAATTATGATGATATAATTTAATTAAAATTATTTCAATAGTTTGGTATAATATTACAACATATATAAATAAAAAATATTTTGTCAAATATCCTCGGAACCGACTCTGCAAATTATGGAACCTCTTTCGCTCCTCCAAAACTTTCAATGTAGGATAAAAACATTAAATATGACCAAATGGAGCGTCGAAATAACTGAAAAAATGACAAAAAATTGATTATTTATGTTTCAACTGATGTATAAATATAGGCACCAAATTGGTTTACATGCTGTCTATAGAGATGAATTAGTTAATTCACTCTAACATTTAAATTTTGTTTCGTTCATAACTAGGTACAGAAAATAAAAATTCTTATCATCTTGGGTGGATGTATGTAAACACTATATTTTGTTTGAGAAATTTTCTCATAATACATAAATTCTTTAAACAAATAATAAATAAGGAATAGTAATGAAAATATTTTTTAAAGTTGGGGTCTTGTTTATTTTGGGATTTTTAATTTAAATTTAACTCTCCTACTGAGCCTTTAATTTAAAATTTTTTCATGTTGAATCTTTATTTTAGATTTCTTTTTTCTTTTCATGTTGATTCTTTTATAATTTGTTATAGGAAAAAGAACAATAACCCTGCGGTCCCATTCTGTTAGTTGGCCGCCAACTTTTTCTTTCTCACGACACTTCCTTGCTCAAATACAAAAAGGAGGGTAGGGTTAGGTTAAGTTATTTCCTTTTAGCCAAAGGATAACTAGGTTATAAGGAAGATTGTGAGTTTATAAAGGCCTCGATCATGAATCCTTGGATTGAGTTATTTTTATTAAAATTTATGTATATTTCTAAATATACATAAATCTTAACACAATTTAATAGTGAAAAATTCAACGATGAAAAGTCGAACTTTTCATAGACTCATTCAAAAGAAGAAGCTGGAGTCTCGCGTGATCCCAATAACTTAATCCCAATTTTCTTTTTTTCATTGCTTCACTTTATTTTATAATATTATCTTGATATATTTTTTGGAATATCTTCAAAGACATTGCATATCATGAGTATGTTCCATGAGATTCATTCTTATGCTTTTTTTTTTATTGTTACGGAATTATTTTAGACAACAAAATTAAATTTTAATTTCTCTACTATCTTTAAACATGATAAATTTTTAAATTATGGTTGACACTTGTACATACTCCCAAAAGTCTAGGAATAACTTAAACGATTTAACACTCAATTCTAAATTATTTTTGTGTTCTTAAAAAAATTTATAATGCACCTAAAGTTCATAAGCAGTAGGTCTACATTTTAAATAAATAAGAGAAGAGGAAAAAAAAAAGAACTACTTGAACTCCCATATATCAAACTTCCAAAATATATAACAGCAAAACTACAAAACCAGTAGAACAAACCAGAAAAATAAAGCAGGATGAAATCTTTGTACGAGAGAAGGCTATTCTTTTTCTTTTTTAATTATTTTTTTTATACATTCAAAATCTTATATAATTTATCCAGCGCTTCTTCTTTCCCTTATAATCTTTCTTTGACTTTGGTTAGGACTTCAGAGCTTGTTGAACCGTCGACGAATCATCATTTTGCTGTTCCGCCATGTCCTGCACAGGACCATGAGACATTCATATATCAAAAGTGAGTCAAAATTTTCCATTAATTTTGAATCCTCTTGAAGAAAATTCTAGTTAAATTTGTGTTCAAACAGAGCTAGAAGCATTACGTGTTAGAATTTTTGAATTTAACTAATTGGAGTATTTTGATTTAATAAAACAAATTGAATATTAGTTTAATAATATAAATTAAAAACCTGTTAATAGGTGATCGATTTTCTCTTACTTGGATGACATTGATTGGGTTTTAATCAATTTATAAAAACCAAGTTTAGAAAAAAAAAACTTAAGCCATTAGTCTTTAATCCAATAAAAAATAACTCCAAAAATTCAAAACTATGGACAATAATATACGTTAAATCGTATATTTCATCCATATTTTTGAATTGAGCTAGAAGCATTGTGTTAAAAATTTTGAACTTAATTGATTAAAGTATTTTGATTTAATAAAACAAATTGAATATTAGTTCAATAGTATAAATTAAAAACCTGTTAATAAGTGATCGATTTTCTCTTATTTGGATTGTCATGCCCTAATTTAAAGAAACACGATTGTCACAAGTAGCAGATAACTTTAAAGTTATTCTATTGCATACTTGCTTCAAGTATATTACATATCAGGATTAATAACATACGTTTACAAGTTCTCTAATATAACCAAATATACAAGTCAAATCTTTATACACATATTACAGTAGAAGCAAAGATCTTGTCTGTGACATTCATAATATACTCTAGAATATAAGTACAAAATAATTTAAACACTGTGAGCTTTGAAAGCAACATAGGCTCACCCAAATAGTATAACCCCTAATTGATCACGTAGCTGCAGGACCAAACTCTGTATCATTATCTGAAAAACAAAATGTAAGTATCGTGTAGTGAGTTTGACAACTCAGTGAATAGATAATACTTCTTATAACCTCTTAGGTCAACATATGAATGTACTCATATTTTAAAATCTGTCACATAGAAAATATGATTCGGAAGTATATCCATATGAGACCCGTATTTCAAATATTCTCAAACAAAGGATATTCATATATCTAAAATGTAACACCCGAAATTCTGTTAATAATATTCACAAAATGAAATAGTAAGAAAGGATTAAAAAGGGTTAAATGGGGGAGTTATAAAGAAATAATTGTAAATAGTTAATAAGGGTTTTCTCATTTTTGGAAGAATTTTTTAAGGAAGAGATAGTAATTTTCTTGTCTATAGGGTCACAAATAGACAACAATAATAGAGATGGGGAACCATGAAGAAAGTTGCACAAAAATCCATTAAAGTAAGGCTCAAGAAGGAATTAAACACTTGGTAAGTTTTTCTTCCACCCAAACAAGGTCTTAGCCAACCCCCTTAGTCACAATGTAATGGAATGGTATTTTGGAAATTGTTAGATAAAGCATGGGCATTGGTTAAGGCAAGGTAGCTTCTTGAAGAAGCCAATATTATTTTATAATATCTCTCCTTGCTTGGTGGCTAAGTCACCACTCACTCAGCCAAAGAGAAGGAAAACCCACGGCAAGGGAGAAAGAGAGAAGGAGAAGAAAAAAAAAGGGAAGAAAGAAAGAAGGAAGGAGAGAGAAAGAAGAAGGGAGCTAGAGAGAGAAGTGGAAAATCAAGAAGGAGAGGTAAGATTAAACTCTTGATCTCTTGTATCCCCAAATTTTCTATGGAAACTAATGGGTAGAAGGGAAATCTGTTGGTTTGGTGAAGCTTTCTAGATAGAGAAAGTAGCAGAAACTAGAGAGAGAGAAGCAAGTTTTTGAAGAGAAAAAGGTAAGATCAACATCCTCCTTTTTTATTTGTAGTTGGATGAATTTATGGTTGTTTTATGTGAGCATTTAAAGTATGTGGGAAGGAAGATAGAGCTTTTATTGAAGCAGTTATGGCATCCATGGTTACTGTTCATTCATATGCATGTGGTAGTGTTTTGGGAAAATTTTGTGTAGTTGGTTTTGAGATTAAATTCATGTTTTTGGTTGGTTGTTTGCTTTGGAAAAATTGTGTTTTTCATGCTCAAAATGTTGGTATTTTTATTGTTAGTTTTTCTTGGCTAGTTTGAGAGAAAAATGAAATTTTTGAGGATTTTTGCGCTCGAAGCACGACTGTGCTTGGGGCTGGGAAGATAAAAATCTGGAAATCTGGAAAAAATGATGAACACAGCTCGAAGCATGGCCGTGCTTGGGGTTGGCATGTGTGAAACATGGCCATGTTGAGAAGGAAACACAGGGAGAAACACGGTCATGAAGCATAGCCGTGCTTCATGCTTTGTCACTTTTTTTTATTGGTTTTTATTTCCTTTCTGAATTTTAATTAATCACCAATATATGTGGGATGTTAATGAGGGTTTTATGATGCATGAATGCTATATTTGCATGTGCAATATCTATTTCATTATGTATGTTCATTGAATCATGTATATAAGCATGAAGAATGGTGCATGAATGCTATATTTGCATACTATAGACTGCTTGTATGTATGGGTGCAAGTGATTTATTGATGTATGTATATCATGAAAAGCTATCAAGACATGTATGTTCATCCATGATGAGTTGTTGTAACATGCTTAAGGATGAGTATAGTTTATACTCTGGATATTTATTAATATGCATGCTCTTGTTGTGTTAAGTGGCTGGAGAGGTAGAAAAGATTTAAGTTTTATCAGGAGGACCCTCTCTGAAGCAAGGTGGCCTGGTAACAGGTGTCTCCCTTGTTGTATTGAGGTGACTGACAAGTCAGAATGATCCTCTTTAAAGTAGGGTGGCTTGGAAACGGGTGTCTCCCTTGCTGTATTAAGGAGACTGACAAGTCTAGGAGGACCCTTATCCATTAAGATGACCCGAGAGTATGGAACCTTACGAGGTAAGGCAACTGAAGGGTCGTGGCTTGGATACGGTACCAAGATAGGGGATGCCCTATAGCCTAGAGTGGTCAATACAGGAAGGACCACTCCGACCAATGGCCCTTAAGGGGTGGGTGAGTAGTTGGAGGGGTAAGGCTCATGCTACATTGAGGATTGCAAGAGAGAGATTAACAGATTATGAGCCACTGTGAGTGATGTATGAGCATGAATAATGGCACAGGTATTTTATAAATACATGTTTCATTTTATCATGCATGATATTGATGCATAACCTATAAAAAGGCTTGCATGTACTTTATTGTACCTTTATTGCATAAAAAGAGAAAATGTTTTCTGTAACTTATACAGCTGGACATAGCATGTAAGTATTTTTCGTATGCTTATATGTATTGGATGTTGACCTTACTGAGATTTTATATCTCACTATGTTTTAATGTTATGTTCATATCATTAAAGATGTCTTTTGTTGTGCTGACGATTCTCCTGGAGCTGCAGACAGTAAATGTCCCGTACTTGGGACAGTTCACAGTCATAGTGAACCTGTTGGTGATCAACATGGTAGAGGTCCCCGCTTTAGCATACTTCCTCCACTAGTAGTACCCTAAGGGTGATGGCCAGGCGAGGGTAGTAGGATAACATTATGTATATAACTAATTTTGTGATGTAAATGGGCTAACCCCATTGTTTTGATGTAACCCCACGGTACTTTGCCTTTTGTGATGTATGTTTATATATATATATATTATTTATTTATTTATATAAACCAGGCGTTACACAAAACCATATACTGTACTTTATGATTGTTCAACAAATATTATTATGCATCAAAATATTTCACATGATAATATTAGGAGGATCCCATATCAAAACCACTATATCAAAGTTCAATCCCTTCCGTACATTGGTGGTGTAGGATTTACCTATACTTAACATCCTAGCTAAAGTTTGCCCTATCACCATTCAAGAGGACACGCAAAGGGACTCTAATATGGACAATTTTCCAAGCACACAACAAGGGAAGACAAATCACATATAATATAGTTGGCATCTCGCCCAAATAGGAGACATCCTGCCTTCCTTCATATATCATATCTCGTGTGTTGCCCGTCACATGAGGCTGGCACCACCCCTGCTAATTAAAGTATCAAGGTGCATTAGGACTAACATCACCTACTGTTAGCAAATAATATTTCCAAAAGGATTCCTTCATAAAAATCATAATTTCATTTATGCCATATTGTTCAAAATAGAAGTTCTAGTATAATACAAAATTTTCAATCTCAATACAATTCTTCTGTCAGAAATTTTTCAGTCAGAGCAATCACATATATATGCCTGTTTTCAAGGCAATCTTATAGCTTTACATATCAATGCCATATGCATAATATATTTTCTTTACCATATAATGAGAAATACAATTTAAAATTTCATATCTAGTGTGTTCAAAAATTCATTTTCCAAAACCATACTCTTCTTAAACTATATACTAGATTATAAATAATTCAGATAATTTAATCAATTCCAGAGATACATAAAAATATAAATAATTTGTAAACATAATCAATTATCTATTTAAAGTTCAAGAAGAGCATAACGTTAGTCATAGAAAGAATTATTTACTCACAAGATAAGGCTCTAGGTTGGACAGCCCCAAAATACACTTTTTCAATTTAAATTTGATCAAATAGACCTAAAAAACAAGTCCAGATGGCCCAAAAACCTAGGAAATGACTTCGAAATCTCGAAATTTAGCCTCTGAGAGTTTGGTCAACACTAGTCAACTGATGGGTACTATTCATGGTTGAAAAATACTATTCACCACCGAAATTCACTATTCATACTATTCATGGTTGTTAGATGATCGAAAAATCTTATATCATAAGATTTATCTATCTCCTGAATTAATCTACGATGTTAGATTTTCAATTTGAAGTCTTTAAATAGAAGTTTCAGAACTTACATTTTTCTAAAATTTTCTACTTTTGATCTACAGCGATTCTGCGGCTAATTTGAAAAATTGTTCGGTTAAAATTGTTGTAGTCTCCGTCTTGAATCTAGTGGTACCGTTAATTTTAAAATCGGAGGCTCAAAGGTATACCAGATCTACAACAAAAAAATTGAGGAAAAAATATTATTCACTCTCATTATTCATTCACCCAAAACTCTTTTCGTCTCTTCTTTCCTTTTTTTTTAAAAATAATAATGGAGAACCAATTAGCAATTTGATAATTGTTGGAGGATGTCCTTGCAAATTTTGTTATTTACATTTTGACCCCTAAATTTTTAGAAAATTATATTTTAATCCCTAAACTTTTAAGAAATTATATTTTGACCCCTAAACTTTTAAGAAATTATATTTTGATCCATAAACTTTTAAGAAATTATATTTTGACCCCAAAACTTAAGTCCTCATATTACCTTCATAATTCCTCAAACAATTTAATAAATGAACATATTTCCAACGGTACTTATCTCTATTTATCATAATCCTCGCTTATATTCATTATTTTTCTTTAATTCAAAGTTTTCATTTATTTAGGGATTTTTCTTTATTTTAAGGCTATTACATTCTTCCCCCCTTTAAAAAATCCGGTCTCCGAATTTTATATCCATATTTACAATAATAATTAACCTCATGATTCAAAAAGATATGAGTATTTGACGCGCATGTCATCCTCTCTTTCTCAATAGCCTTCTCAGAAGAGTGATTTTGTCATATCACTTTCACTGTAGGTATTTCTTTTAACGTATTTTTTTTACTTCTGTCCACTATCGCTACTAGTTGTTCCTTATAAGTTAAGTCTTCTCGTAACTGAATTTGTGGGCATTGTATAAGATGTGTATGATCCGGTAAGTACTTCCGTAGCATAGACATATGAAAGACTGGATGGACATTACCCAATTCAGGTGGCAAAGCCAAACGATAAGCTACTGGGATGATCATATCAAGAATTTCAAATGGTCCTATATACCGTGGACTTCCCTTTCTTTCAAAATCTTACTACTCCTTTCATAGGAGATATCTTTAAGAAGACATGTTCACCTATGGCAAATTCCAATAGTCGACGTCTATTATCAACATAAGCTTTCTGTTTACTCTGAACTGTTAATAACTTTTCCTTAATTAACTTTACCTTATCAAGTGCATCTTGTATCAAATTAGGCCCTAAAATCTTAATTTTTTCTATCTCAAACTATTTGATCAGAGAACAATAATGTCTACCATATAATGCCTCAAAAAGGGCCATTTGTATACTGGCTTGGTAGCTATTATTATAAACAAATTTAACTAGGAGCATAAATCTTTCCCAACTACCTTAAAAGTATAACACACATGCTCGCAGCATGTCTTCCAATATTTGGATGGTTCACTCAGACTGTCCATATCCATATGTTTGAGGATGAAAAGTAGTATTGAGATTTAACTTCGTGCCCAAAGCTTCTTGGAAGGCTCTCCAAAAATGAGCTGTGAACTGTGATCCTCGATAAGATATAACCGATATCGGTACCCCATGTAGCCTTACTATCTCATTCAAATATAAATTTGCATACTGAGCTGAATTGTATGTGGTTTTCACTGGTACAAAATTCATAGTTATTTTTTCCATTTCTATTAAGGTATCTCTATCTGCTGATGTAATCCTGCAAGCCTTTGATGTTTTGCTTTTATCTGCTGGAAAATTAAGCATCAAGAGACATAGTTAACTATATCTTTCTTTATACTATCCCACCAATAAATTTATTTTATATATTTATACATTTTTGTTACCCTAGGATGAATAATATATATGGATCTATGGGCTTCCTCTAAAATCTCCTTCTTAAGTTCTTCTTTATTAGGTACACACAATCGCTTGGCTAATCTCAAAATTCCTTTAGAGTCTACAGTAAATTCAACATCATTGCTATTTTTCACCTCTTCAATTTTTTTGCATAAATATGCATCATCTTCTTGTGCCTTTTTCACCTACTTAATCAAAGACGATCGAAACTGTATATGGGCCAATAGTATTCCAGGCTCTTTTATTTCTAATACTATGCCATGACTTTTCAACTTATGCGTTTCTTTAATCAATGGCCTCCTTACCATTGTGATATGAGCCAAACTACTCATAGACTTCATACTTAATGCATCAGCCACTACATTGACCTTATCGAGATGATATAGTATTGTGCAGTCATAATTTTTAAGTAATTCCATCCATCGTCTTTGTCTCAAATTAAGATCCTTTTTTTGAAAAATGTATTTGAAGCTTTTATGATCTATATAGATTTGGCATATTTCACCATACAGATAATGTCTCCAAATTTTGAGAGCAAAAATTACTACTGTCATTTCCAAGTCATGAGTTGCATAATTTTGCTCATGTGGCTAAAACTGTCTGGATGCATATGCAATGACTTGACCATGTTGCATCAACACACACCCTAATCCAATTCTCGATGCATCACAATATACCGTGTATCCTCCGGGACCTGAAAGGATAGATAGTATTGGTGCCGTAGTCAAACATTCCTTAAGTTTCTAGAAACTTCTTTCACATTCATCTGACCAGTCAAACTTTATTCATTTTCTTGTCAACCTCATCAAAGGAGCAGCTATCCTTGAAAAATATTTAACAAATTTGTGATAATAGCCTATTAAATCAAGGAAATTACGAATCTCTGTAATTGTGGTAGAGCATAGCCATTGCTGCACCGCTTTTACCTTTTTAGGATTAACTTGAATATCTTCTTTGGTAACCACATGCCCTAAGAAAGTAACACTACTAAGTCAAAATTAACATTTTAAAAACTTAGCATATAGCTGATGTTCTCTTAGAGTTTGTAAAGCTATCCTTAAATGTCACTCATGCTCCTCTAAACTCCTTGAATATACCAGGATATTATCTATAAAAACAATAACAAACTTATCCAAGAAAGGTTTAAATATTTTATTCATTAAATCCATGAATGCAACTGGGACATTTGTTAAACCAAATGGAATTACTAAGAACTCATAGTGTCCATATCGAGTCTTGAAAGAAGTTTTCAGAATGCCTTCCTTCCTTATCCTCAATTGATATACTCAGATCTCAAATCAATTTTCGAAAAACATTGGGCACCTTGTAGTTAGTCAAATAAATCATCTATACGAGGTAATGGATACTTATTACGTATTGTTACCTTATTCAACTATCTGTAATCAATACACAGCTGTAGCAATCCATCTTTCTTTTTCTCAAATTGGATTGGATCACCTCAAGGAGAAGTGTTAGGGCAAATAAATCCCTACCCTAATAAGTTTTGTAGTTGATTTTTCAATTTTTTAAGTTCGGTCAGTGTCATTCTATATGGAGGTATAGACACTGGTTGGGTTCCCAAAAGTAAATCAATACCAAACTTAATTTCTCGTTCTGGGGGTAACCCTGACAATTCCTCAAGGAATACATCAGAAAATTCTCTAACCACTGGAACCTACTCTACGTTGGTGTACTTTATATCAATATCTTTTTTACCATTGCTAAATACCCTTGGCATCCTTTTTGTAGTAGCTTATGAGCTGTTAGAGCAGAGACTAAATTACTGGGTATCTCACTATGATCTCCTTATATCAAGAAGGGAGATTTTCCAAGAATATTAAACTTAATCACCTTACGGTGACTGTCAAAAGTAATATAACATGATGACAACCAATCCATTTCCAGTATCACATCAAAGTCTACCATATCTAGAACTATCAAATCTACAAGAGTTTCTTTATCTTCTATCAAAAGCTCACATGATTTATACATATTATTTACCAATAAGAATTCTCCCATTAGAGTAGCAACCATAAAAGAACAATGTAAACTAGTAGGATCTCTACCTAATTTCTTAGCAAAGCAAGGTGATATATAAGAATGAGTAGAACCAGGGTCAAATAGTACATATACTTTATGGGAACATACTGATCATGTACTTGTCATCACTGCATTTGAGGCTTCAGCATCTTGTCGTGTCAAGGCAAAAACTCAGGCTTATTCTTGACCTTGACTTCCCGATCCTCTACCAGTACCACCACTACTTGCTTAAATTGAAGCTGCTTTATTTGGTCGTGCTGGTACAGATGTAGGGGGTGAAGCTGGCTGTACTGATACTTGACTCAAATTTCATAATTGTTGACAATTTCTCATCAAATCACCTACTTGTGCACACTTAAAATATGCACTAATTTCTCTACGACACTGTCCAGTATAAGGCCTGCTACAAATAGGACATAATGGAATGGATCTTGAATCATGTTGACTAGTAGGTCTCATATCTCTTTGAATCATTCTTTACTTATTGATATTGACTGATGTCTGGTTAGAGCTACCAAATCCTGTTTGAGTTAAATGCTGTGGATTTTGAAATCTTAGTCTTCTGACATTAGGATTATAACTAGTCTGAATATTACTATCTTAATCTCTTTTTCTTTTCCTTAGACCTTCTATGTCTGCTTACTCTCTTGTTTTCATCATTCTAGTACAATCCACAACTGCTGAATAAGTTAAAAAATAATTCATTTGAGGGACCCACCGATTTAAACAATGGACATATCAATCCCGAAACAAATCTCTTAATTATATCTTTTTCAGTAAGAACCAGATATGGTGCATATCTAGATAACTGAGTAAAATGGATGTCATTCAGAAATTGTCATGTTCGATGTCTGTCTTAATTCTTCAAATTCTTTGGCCCTCCTGTCCCTTTCACTCATTGGTAGGAAAAAATTCATAAATGCTTCTTTAAATTCACCCCATTCCATTGGTGATAAAGTAACTTCTTTTCCTTGTACAAGTGTCTCAAACAAAACTTGGGCCATATCTAATAGTTGAAAGGACATTAGTTCAATAGATCTTATAGTGGAACACCCCAAAGTTCTGAGAACTAGTTCCACAACATCAATGAATATATATGGGTCTTCTTGAATATCTGATTCAAAAAAAAGTTGGGGGTTTCAACTTAAGGAATTACCGTAATGTCACCTCAATCCTTGTAAACTTGTCCTCTTGTTCAGTTGGTATTTCCAATTCTTGCACTTCAGGAGCATTCCTTAGTGGCTAGCCATCCCTTCTGCTTTGTTATACTATAAATCCAACCAATGTCTCTAAACTCTTATGTATGCTAGCAATCATATCAACTGTTCTATCATGTGGCTCCTGATGGGGTTCTATTCTCTCCTTAAGGACTCTATCAGATACATTGACCTGTTCATCATGTCTAGGGGTTCTCATACTCTGTGCATGCCCTCTGCCTCTGCCTCTACCTCTAGGTCGGCCTCTACCACGACCTCTTTGTACTAGAATTGTAGATTGTGCAGACTCTTCTGTAAAGGGTGCACTATCTATATCTTCTCTAGTAATTGCTCTAGTTCTTAGCGACATCATAGACTATACAGAACAAAATACCTTTTAAGATACCATAATATTCAATCAACCTTATACTAGGAACTTTAGCAAATTTGGAATAGAAAAGAAGTTAATATCCTATAGAATCCCTCAGCAGCACCTGAAGTATAAATATGTTTGGCTCATATCCATAGTAAAAGTCCTACTAAAGAATCCTTTACTTTGATAGCCACAAGAAAACTTAATGCTTTGATATCAACTTGTCACACACCTAATTTAAAGGAACACGATTGTCACGAGTAGCAGATAAATTTTACGTTATTCTATTGCATACTTGCTTCAAGTATATTACATATCAGGATTAATAACATACGTTTACAAGTTCTCCAATATAACCAAATATACAAGCCAAGTCTTTATACACATATTACAACAGAAGTAGAGATCTTGTCTGTGGCATTCAGAGCATACTCTAGAATACAAGTACAAAATAATTTAAATATTGTGAGCCTTAGAAACAACATAGGCTCACCTAGATAGTATAACCCATAGTAGATCACATAGCTACAGGACCAAACTTTGTATTCTTATCTGAAAAAATGTAAGTATCGTGTAGTGAATTTGACAACTCAGTGAGCAGATAATACCTTTTATGACCTCTTAGGTCAACATATGGATGTACTCATATTTTAAAATTTGTCACATAGAAAATATAATTCGGGAGTACATCCATATGGGATCTGCATTTCAAATATTCTCAAAAAAAGGATATTCATATATCCAAAATCATATACTGTAATGTATGATTGTTCAACAAATATTGTTATGTATCAAAATATTTTATATGATAACATTAGGAGGATCTCATATCAGAACCACCATATCAGAGTTCAAACCCTTTCGTACTTTGGTGGTGTAGAATTTGCCTATTCTTAGCATTCTAGTTAAGGTTTGCCCTACCACCATTCAAGAGGACACCTGAAGGAACTCTAATATGGGCAATTTTCCAAACACACAGCAAAGGAAGGTAAATCATATATCATATAGTTGGCATCTCGCCCAGATAGGAGGCATCCCGCTCTCCTTCACATATCATATCTCATGTGTTGATTGTCACACGAGGCTAACACTACCCCTGCTAGTTGAAATATTAAGATGCACTAGGGTTAACATTACCTACTGTTAGCAAACAATATTTTCAAAAGGATTCCTCTATAAAAATCATAATTTCATATATGTCATATTGTTCAAAACAGAGGTTCTAGTATAATAAAAAATTTTCAATCTCAGTACAATTCCTCTATCAAAAATTTTATAGTCGGGGTAATCACATATACATGCCTGTTTACAAGGCAATCTTATAATTTTACATAAGGATGTTCGTAACCCAAAAAACCCGTGTAAACTCGTTTAGACCCGCCGAAAAAATGTTACATGGATAAAGTATATCGGATTTTCGGATTATAATGGGTTAAAAAAATAAAAAATATCGGGTAATATCGGTTGGATCCGGTCTGAACAAAATAAATTCGTAGAACTCGAACCGACCAAAATATGATTTTTTTTCCACCTACAAATGTATTTTCTCTCCTTTTCACATCATTTCTATAAACTCTCATTAATTTTTTTTCTTTTCCCACCCACCGTCATTATTACTCTCCCTTTTCCCCATAATCCCCAACTACTCCCATCAGACATTTCATTTCCCACGCATCACTCCATCTTCATTTCTCTCTTCCCTCCCTTCTCTTTTCCATTCACTCTCCTCCATCTTCATTTCTCTTCCCTCAAGTCTCACTGTCCCTTCTCACTTCTCCATCCATAAATCCACTTATTGCCATATTTCTTCTCCATTGTCTTCCCCTCAAAAGATCATTTCTCACCTTCCCATCCTTGGCTTCGATAATAATCTCATTGGCATGACTTAAAATTTAGCCAAAGCTCTTGCTATACACCAAATCAAGCATTCTCGTTTTGGGATTCGTAAGGTGAAGGCGATAACTTCATCAACAATAGATTTGGATATTTTCGTCTTCAGATCTGACAACCATGACAGAGTTGCAGATTTGAAACAACAAGATTTTGAGCAAATGTTTGCTTTTTTCCTTATTTACGTGATATTTTTTTCTTTTCAATCTCCAGATCTCAAGATCATGGTATCTAATTTAACATTTTGTTTTTTCTTTTCTTTCTATCTGCTTTCTCTCTTCATGGGGGAAGAAGACCCGCACACCCGACCGACTCATCCTCGAGCCGAACAAATTCGACTTTTTCGGATGATCTGAAAGTTTGGTTGGTGCGGGTGGCTATTTTCTTACCCTAACAAGGTTCGGTCAGGTTGATATTTAGACCAAACCCTTTCTAACCCGACCCACTTACACCCCTAGTTTAACATATCAATGCCACATGCATAATATATTTTCTTTACCATATAATGAGAAATACAATTTAAAATTTCATATCTAATGTGTTCAAAAATTCATTTTTCAAAACCATACTCTTCTTGAACTATATACCATATTGTAAAAAATTTAGATAATTTAATTCATTCCAAAGACACATAGAAGTATAAATAACTTATAAACATATTCAATTATCTATTTAAAGTTGAAGAAGAGCATATGGTAAGTCATAGAAAGAATTATCTACTCACAGAGTAAGGCTCTAGGTTAGACAGCCCCAAAATACACTTTTTCAATTTAAATTTGAATAAATAGACCTTAAAAACGAGTCTAGAGGGTCCAAAAACTTAAGAAATGACTCAGAAATCATGAAATTTGACCTTCGAAAACTTGGTTAACACTAGTCAACTTATGAGTACTATTCATAATCGGAAAATACTATTCACCACCGGAATTCGCTATTCATACAGGTCGGATTTACTATTTACGATGCACAAAAATTTTTATATCCTAAGGTTTATATCTCCTGAATACATCTACAATGTCAGCTTTTTTAATTTGAGGTCTCTAAATAGAAGTTTCAGAACTTACGCTTTTTTAAGATTTTCTTCTTTTGATATGTGGCGATTCTGCGGTTGATTTGAAAAATTGTTCGGCTAAAATCGTAGTACTCTCCGTCCTAAATCTAGTGGTACCCTTAATTTTAAGATCGAAAGCTCAAAGATACACCAGATCTAGAGAAAAAAATACTATTCACTCTCACTATTCATTCGCCCTAAACTCTCTCTGTCTCTTCTTCCTTTTGTTTTAAAATAATAATGGAGGACCAATTAGCAATTTGCTAATTATTGGAGGATATCCCTACAAATTTCTTTATTTACATTTTGACTCCTAAACTTTTAGAAAATTATACTTTAATCCCTAAACTTTTAAAAAATTATATTTTGACCTCTAAACTTTTAAGAAATTATATTTTGACCTCTAAACTTTTAAGAAATTATATTTTGACCCCAAAACTTAAGTCCTCATATTACCTTCATAATTCCTCAAACAATTTAATAAATAAACATATTTCCAACGGTATTTATCTCCATTTATCATAATCATCGCTTACATTCATAATTTTTCTTTAATTCATTTATTTAGGATTTTTTTTCTTTATTTTAAGGCTATTACATGGATGACATTGATTGAGTTTTAATCAATTTATAAAAAACAAGTTTAGAAAACAACTCTAAGTTGAACAACTTAAGCCATTAATCTTTAACCCAATAAAAAATGCCTCAAAAAATTGAAAACTATGAACAAAAATATACGCTAAATCATATATTTCATCCATATTTTTGAACTGAGCTAGAAGCATTATGGGTTAGAATTTTTGAACTTAATTGATTGGAGTATTTTGATTTAATAAAATAGATTGAATATTAGTTCAATAATTTAAATTAAAAACATGTTAATAAGTGATTGTTTTTCTCTTACTTGGATGACATTGATTGTGTTTTAATCAATTTATAAAAAAACAAGTTTAGAAAACAACTCTTAGGTTGAGCAACTTTAATCATTAATCTTTAACCCAATACAAAAATTCCTTAAAATACTCAAAACTATGGACAATAATATATGTTAAATTGTATATTTCATCCATATTCATATAAACCAACTATCATATCGGCATAATTACAATGATGTAATAGTGAACATGCATAGTGATATATAGTATGTGATATGATTATACATATGTGCAAAAGCTCTCATCATATTTCATTGTGAAATATGACATCTCAAGAAAATATTCTAAATTGTCCCTCCTGAAAGAATTCATTTACTCTCTCAAAAGAGATATAACATGTGTTTCGTAGAGAAACACAACGCTTTCATTAGGTTATTTTGTCCATTGCCACCATATACTTATTCTTTCTCGAGATTTATGCATACATCCATAAAAAGAATATATATAAGTACAATAATTTCCATTTTTCAAAAGAAATATTCATATCTTTGATATCATACCAATACCAAAATCAATCACTTTTAAAGTGATTATCATGATCTACCTATTAAGATAATTACTATCATATGTATATTAAGAGATAACCATGTACTTTACATCCACATAGAGTATTCAATAGCACAATTAATTTCCAACACAATTATTTCAACTCTCGCAAATCAAACACATAAAAAATAATATCAAGTTCAATAAATTCCACAAGTGATTGATCGGAAGTATTTAAATTGGTCATTACAACTTTACAAACATTGAAAATGCCAGATTTTCTTACCACAATTTTGACTATTTGGGAATTAACCAATTTTTGTAGCTTGACATCAATATACATTTCCAAGAGAAACACGCTAAAAGAATTATCATAGAGATGGAATCAAGAACATGTCACTTAGTCATTTACTCATGACATTACATATAAGGTAGATAGTACAACAACTATCAATCCCAATCCTCCAAGCTTAACAGCTTGATTAAAATAACCGAACAACTAGTTACTATGATATACTAACTCTAAGCCACTAACATGCTTTCAAGCAAGTGATTTTATTCAATTTCTCACTAGCAATGATAACTATCACATTATCATACATAACCTTTTCTCATCGTGAGATAAGTATCAAGAAATTGATCATAGAATATAAATAACATTGAGTTTAAATTCTCAAGCCTATAGAAAAACATTGCATAATTAACATAATGCAACAATTATGGTCTTAATACTAACCACCAAAGCATGTTCAAAATGTGAATATTATCATCAGAAGCAATTTAATATAATAAAATAAACACTACTCCCGCAATTATCTTAAAAAACAATGTGTGACATTGACACAAAACTAGCAAAAATTATAACATAATCAAATACATGATGACATTATTTTGGATGCAAATCCCAAGATCTCTAATATACTTCCTATGATAAAACACTTTTAATAATAGTTTTTAAAAATATAACATTCAATATTATCAAGTAATATGTCTTAATGCTTGCTCCCACATATTCAAAATCTATGTAAACCTTTAGTTAGCATACATGAACATCATAGTGATCATATATATTTATAAAACTTAGCAAGCATTAAATAAATACACACAAACTACAACTAGAAAGATAATATTAACATTGAGACTCTTTTAAAAATATTTAATAACACATCACAATTTTCTTTTCCAAAAAAAAAAATCACGTTTAAAAATTGGGTGTTAAAAGGATTAAACATAATTTCATGTGCATAATAATTTAATATTGGTAAAGGTTAAGTAAAAATTCATACAAAACCTTAGTCACACATGAAAATTAAAATAAAATAATTTACTTTCACTCCACTGTTACAAATTTTAATTTTGAAGAATAAAACATTTGAGAACTCTTTCACCCACTAAAGTTTGGAAAAAGAAAAATATATTAAAATAATAATTGACCATGTATATATAAACAATTATTTACAAGAATTAATCATGCATGTGGTAAAATAATTTAGAACCATTCATGTGTAAGAATATGATAAAAAATTTCTTCAATACAACAATCATATTTTATAGGAGCCTCAAAATAAAATGTTATTGTCTCTTCAATGGGTAAAATGAACAACATATATATATGCCTCCCACATGAACCAAACAACACAGAAAATATAACTTTATTTTCTGATAAACAATTGGGCACAAAATAGAAACAACGCATCCCATTATCACTTTAAATGATTCTATAAGTTAATGAGTAATATATTATGGAAACATATCTCATAAAATATAAAATTTCTTATTGGGAGAGCAATTTTGCATTGTTAATTAAATAAAAATAACATGTACACAAAATGTAATTTGGACATCATATATTCATATCCTCATGGACAGTTAATGTAGACATATCCTTATAGATATTCTTTAGGCCCAAGCCTATCTTCTTTTTTTTCATTCTTTTTCATCTCATAAAAACATTCTTAGTCAAAATTGCAATAAATAGTCTTACATGTTAAAGATTCAAAAATATCATTATCACTATCTTAAATTTTGGCAATTACCAGTAACAACAATCACCAAAACAGAAAACCATGCTAATCAATTATAAACTCCCATGTCAATGAAGAATATAACATACAACTCAGTTTTCTTACAAGCCAATTAAGATGATAAACAAACTATCACAGAACAAATCTAACACCTGTGAGAAGTGATAGAGATAACTCTCATGCAACTAATTCCTATATTCTTGTATATGTTCAAATATTTAAATACTTAGGGTTAGAGTAGGATAACTCTTATATATATACACTCATGTACTCAGTTACTATAATATACGATTGCATTACACTTTTACAAGGTATCAGAGCACAATCGCTTCACAGCACTTCAAATGGCCTCCTCAACCTCCTCATAGTCCACTCCCAATGGGCACTCCCTTAATTCTTCTCTTCTACCTCATCATCCTAGTTTTACACTGATCTCCTTCACTGCTCAATACATTCCCATAAAACTCAATCAATCAAACTATCACTCTTGGCGTTCTCTAGTCGATGCACTACTCAAAGGGCACGATCTCATGTCCTTTGTTGATGGAAATAAACCATGTCCCACCCCAACCATCTTTTCCAATGATCTTACCCTTCCTAATCCAGACTTTTCCTTTTGGATTTGACAAGATCAGCTCATTTTGCATGCCATCATGTCATCCCTGGAATCAGACATTTTCACTCTCCTTGGTCACCCCACTACGTCCAAACAAGCGTGGGATCATCTTCAAATTTTTTTTGCAAATCAATCTCGATCACGTCTCATGGCTCTTAAACACAAACTTGCAACCACAACTCGTGGCAATCTTTCTGTGACAGCCTATCTTCAATCCCTGAAACACCTAGCTGATGAAATCTCTCTTATCTCTCAACAAAAAAGTTAATGATCTAGATTTAGTCATCTATGATTTAAATGGTTTGGGTCCTGAGTTTAAAGATATTTCTAGTCCTTTACGTGCTCATGACACACCCATCTCCTTTCTTAAACTCAGAGACAAGCTAGTTGATTTTGAAAACTATACAAAAAAGGATGAACCTTTAAGTTTCACAATGCCCATTACAGCCAACGTTACCAATCGTTTTAATCCTTACAAACACAAACCATCATCAACTCCATTCTATCACTCTCGAGCCCCTCTTCTCCCTACTCTTTCCACCCATTCCACCCTCCCACTCATCGTGTGTCAATTATGTTCTAAACCTGGTCACTCAACTTCTCGCTGTTTCAAAATTTTTCCTCACCTTTGACACTCCAAACCTCAGGCTCACTGTACTACACCTCTTTCTCTTTACACTTCAGACACTTCTTCCCTTCCCCTTAACTCTTCTCCTTGGCTTCTTGACTCTAGCGCCTCTCATCATGTCACCAATGACCCCAACAATCTCTCTCCCAAAACACCCTATCTCGGTCATGATCAAATGCTTGTAGGTAATGGTGCAGGTTTGTCTATCTCTCATCTCAGCTTTTCTTAACTCTCCTCTTCCTCTTCCCTTTTTTTCATCTTCACAATGTTTTAGGTGTTCCTTCCATGACCTATAATTTAATTTCAGTAAATCAATTTTGCAAAACAAATAACGTCTTTATTGAATTCTCACCCTCTTCTTTTACTATGAAGGATTTGATCACGAGGGCGTGCCTTCTTCAAGGCCCAAGTAATGGCAACACATACCCTTTCCCAACCGTCTTGCCACATGTTCCTCTTCCTTGCGCTCTTGCTGTTCAACCTACCTCCTTCACTCTTCTTTGGCATCACAAATTTGGTCATCCTCATGCTCGCATACTTCATCATTTGGCAGAAAAGTTGTAAGTTCATATGGATCCATCATTTAATTGTGTTTTTCGCTCATGTAATAAAAGCCATCGCCTTCCTTTTACTGAATCTCATGTTTCTTCTTCTAAACCTTTAGATATTATTTATGCTGATGTATGAGGCCCTGCTCTTGTTCTTTCTATCAATAAATTCAAGTATTATGTAATATTTGTTGATCATTTTATGCGTTATACCTAGTTATATCCTTTACAACAAAAATCGGCTGTTTATGATACGTTCATTAAGTTTCGTACCCTAATTGAGAAATTTTTTAACACTTCCATTCAATCCTTTCATTCCGATAACGGGGGCAAATTTCTTAAGCTCAAATCATATTTTACTAACAATGGTATCTCCTTCTTCACATCCCCTCCGTATACCCCAGAACGCAATGGTTTGGCAGAATGAAAGCATCGTCATATTATTGAAGCTGGCCTTGCCCTAGTTCATCGTGCATCCTTACCTTCATCTTTCTGGTCCTTTGCTTTTCAAACCGCTAGCTACTTGATCATCATATTACCCATACCCACCCTCTCCATGTCATCCCCCTACCGACAGCTCTTTGGACATGATCCTTATCTTCACAATTTAAAATCATTCAGGTGCCTCTGCTATCCTTGGTTATGCCCATATTCCTCTAACAAACTTAGCTCTAGATCCTCTCCATGTGTTTTCTTAGGTTACACAACTGATTAACATGCATATATTTGTTTTGATTTCCATAACTCCAAATTCTTCGTTTCTCGGCACATGCAATTCCTTAAAAACACTTATTCTTATCACAACCTCTCCTTATTTTGACCTACTTCTACCTTATCCACTGCATCTCTTGACTCTATCCCTATCTCCTCTTATCACGTTCTTCCTCCTCACTCACCTCCTTCATCCATATCTCACACTTCTAACTCATCTCCTTCTTCTTCTTCCTCTTCACCATCACCTATTTCCTCGGGTTCTTTCTTACTTAACCCTACTCTTTCTCAATCTCCTTCCTTATCATCCTCCTCTTCTTCCTCCTCTTCACATTCACCACCCTCTTCTGCTACTCCGTCCCTTTCATTGTCTTCTACCACTACTCCTCCTATATCTAGTCCCTCCTTCCCTGATCCAACCTTACTTCCATCTTCTACATGCCCTTCTCCCTCTCCCAGACAGATCATTACTATAACATCCCTAATTTCGTTTCTTTTATTGATAATTTAATTAAGGAAATAAAGTTTATTAGATAATATTTTAGATATCTAAGGAAATATAATCCTTAGAAATTTTTCACTTTATGTATATGCATAGAAAATGTTTCTAACATTAAGAGAACAAATAAATAGGGAAAACCTAATAGGAAAAACATAAATTAGAAATAACATACTAAAGAGATGCAAAATTCTTGGATAAGGAAGATAAATTTTTAGAAACAAGTAAAGGTCTTAAAATTTCAAGAACATTGGATTAGGGTAATTTTTCCTAATTCGAGAACTAGAGTTACTAAGTTTAAAATCTTTACCCATACATTGGGCTTTTACCTATGGACACTTCAAATAGAGTTTTTTCACTTCACATAAGTTTATAGCAAGCCCATTGGATAACCTAAGCAAGAAATAAAACATAGACTTGGACTAGGATATAGTAATTGGACCGATAGCCCAAAAATTATGAAAATGTGACCATGCCCTCCAAGAAAGGTAGAATTTTATCCAAAGCAAAGAAAATGGGTAGGAATAAGCCCATAATGGGTAGGAATAAGCCCAAATCCAAGAAGAAAAATAAAATAAAATAAAATAGGTGATGATATAATAATGTAATAATAATAAAGATTAGGTTACATGGCATTAAGACAAAAATTTAGTAAGTGGTGTGATTCTACATTCATAATTTTGGCAAGTGGCATGATAATACAAGGCTTTAGGACAAAAACATCTATATCCTACACTCATAATTTTAGCAAGTGGTATGATAATACATGACATTAGGACAAAACATTCCTATCCCACACAAATAATATCAACCAAATAATGGAGATTCAAGGGCTAGAAATTTGCCACCTAAAAAGGCAAACCTATCATACTTGTTTAAGACAAAAGAAAATGGAAATAAATCCCTAAATCAAAGGGACCTTGTCCCTTATCTTAAGAACATATCATCAAAATTTTCAAAATACAAATCTCCTTTTCCTATGCATATCTTGACTAAGGAAGAGGAAGATAAGAACATAAGTTGTTTGTTTTCCAAAAATTCAACAAAGTGTATCCTAATTGTGATAAGGTAGACCCATGATCATAAAAGGTGTATTATTTGGTGGTCTATTTAAGCAAAACCTATCCCTACAACATTTTAATTTCGTCCAAGTGAGGAAGAGAGAGAAATAGAAGCAAGGTAAAGTAAGGAAAGGAGAGAAAGAGTGGAGAAGAAAGGAATGAAGAAGAAGGAGAAGTTTAGAAGGCTAAGTACTCAAGGTAAGTTACCTTAATCTCCACTTGAACTCATTTTTCTTCTTCATCCTTGAGGTTCAAAAACTCACCCTCCTTCTCTTACCAAAACTGCTAGAAAAACTAAGGGAAGGGAGGAATCTTGCTACTTCTTTCAAGAGGAAACAAGAAAACCAATTCACTAAGTGAGCTAGGGAGATTCTTAGGTAAGTTTAACAATATTTCTTTTCGAAGAAAAGCTTTGAAATTTGTAACATCTATATGGGAATTTGATCTTAGAACTTTGATGATTGGTCATGGATGTTGATTTATCATGTTACATATTGATCTTGCATGTGATGTATGTTTGAATACTTAGGCTGGTTTAGATAGTTCTGCATAGGTATGAATATGGGTGGTAAAACTTTAAGCTTCGGTTTTTAAAATTCTGGGAAGAATCGGTAAGGAATTAAAATACATGATTAACATGAAAAATGTAGATATATGTCTGACGGATATTTAGCCACTGGAATTACTCAATTTGGAGTTCACATGAGGAAGATATGAGCCGATTAGTAAGCAGAGGTCAGAAAATGGTTAATCAGGGAAGAATCTGTTTGGAAATCTTAAATTTTTGAAGTTTTGGGAATACTCTATAGGGAATTAAAATAACTTGTCAACATAACAATTATAGATATATGGCTCGCGGATATTTAGTAACTGAAATCAGTTAATTTGGATTTCAAATGTGGGAGATATAGTCAGATTAGTAAGTAAAGGTTAGAACCTACCCGAGAAGAAATAATATTGAATTTAAGGGAGTAATAACACCAAAGATTTATTACTATATGGCTGATATGATTAACATAATAATTTTAGATAATTGTCTTAGCTTTCTATAGACACCAATATCACCTCAATAAGAGTTAAAATGAGGGAGTTATACTCTAATTAGTGAGCAAAGGTCATAGAATATGGCCAGGCCGTGTTCTGGGTGCTTCAAGCACGGGTTAACCGTGTTCGGGGCTGTTTTTGAGTACATTTGAAGTATGTTTAAAGCATGGCCGTGTCCTGGAACATGGCCAGACCGTGTTAGAAGCTGGTGAAGCCTATTTTCAATATTTGTCTACCCTAGATGAACCTCTTTAACTATAGGGTAATAGTAGAAATCAAATTGGAGAACAATGCTCTATAAATTTGTAAGAACATGTGTTGAAAATGATATAAATAAGAAGAAAATGACTAAAGGTCAAGCATAAAGAGAATGTTAGATATGATGAAAACCTGCATCAAGAAAATAAAGAAATAAAATTAACATTTAAAAAAGAAGACGAATCTTATAAATGAAAATAATAAATGACTAGTATATGCCATAGCCATTGCCATTGTATGAACTTCTTACCATCTTAAGTGTGAAATGTTGACATGGAAATATTTTATAAAGTGATATTTGAAATGGTTATGTTTATGGCATGATTACCAATGATTTTTGGTAATAGTTATATTTTGTTAAACATACTTGTTATTGAAAGCATATTTTTGGCTATCATTATGAAAAGAAAAGAAATGAGCACGGTCAAATGGCAATCCGTCTGGTGCACCAGTAGGGGACGCCCTACTAACGGTTATGAATATGTTAATGAGAAAAGAAAGAGAAAGTGTGCCATGTCGGATGGAGCGAGATAAGCCCGTACCAGAGAGTAGAAAATACTCACCCTGACCAGGGTAGCTTGATATGAGAATAAATTGATAGTCATTATATGATATTCTGAAAATAATCAATCCTGTCATACATGTCATTACTGTACGATTCTCATGTGCATAGATATAGTGCATTCATGTGACCAAAGTTATTTACTGTAGTTTATACAGCTGAACATGACGTGACGACTATATTGATAATGATTTATTGTTGAACCTATTGGGATTTAATTCTCACTATATTTCCATATCATGTTCAGAAGAATAATTATGCAGATTTTCTCAATGACACTTATTATTTCCGTACGTTGGATCGAGGTGCCCTACCTTGGGCAACTACCAGTTATATCAGATGTATCTGTAGTAGATGTGACTGAGATTCTGTTGGAGGTGCCACCCACACCAGTGTCCCCGGAAGTAGTCGACATAGATGATTAGAGCTAATATGTATTTTTGTACAAATGTTTGTAAAATAATGGTGTGTAGTTTGTAAAATAATGGTGTGTATGGAAACTCAGTATTGTATCACTGTTAATAACAATTATGTTTGGTTAAAGTGATTATTATTACGAGTTAAGTGGTTAGAATTAAAGTAGTAATAACTTCATGTAATTTTACAAATATATAAATTTTTTTTTGTTACATTTACATAAATGGAGTTGTTACAATTACTCACTCAAAGAACAACATCTTTAAACCCAAACTCCCCTTCAATCTTTGCACAACCAAACATCCTCTTCTTCCCACACTCGAACCTACTTCCCATAAACAAGATCTCTGTAGTCCTGAATGGCACCTTGCCATGTCCACTGAAATCCAGGCCCTTACCCGCAACTGCACTTGGACTTTAGTTCCCCCTCCCCCTCATGCAAATATTGTCGGGTGCAAGTGGGTCTTCCACACCACATCAAACGCTTACCTTCTGGTGAGATAGATCGATTTAAGGCCCGTCTTGTTGCCAAGGGGTCCTCTCAACTCCTAGGCATCGATTATTGAGACACATTCAGCCCTGTTATCAAACCCCAAACCGTTAAAGCCATTCTCACCCTTGCCTTACACAATAAATGACCTCTCAAACACATGGACGTAAACAATGCTTTCCTCCAGGGCATGCTACATGATGATGTGTATATGTCTCAACCACCTGGCCATGAAGATTTAACACACCCTATTTATGTCTGTAAATTACATAAAGTGATTTATGGACTCAAGCAAGCCCCTCATGCTTGGTATCTTAAGCTTGCTCGATTTTTCTTCTCTTTTGGGTTCAAAAACTCCCTCTCTGATGGCTCTCTTTTTATCTATCATAATGGTTCTATCTCAGCTTATTTTCTAGTCTATGTAGATGATCTTATGCTTATAGGGAACAATGCTTCATTCTTGACTTAATTTTGTGCATCTCTTGCTTCCCGGTTTTCCCTTAAAGACCTGGGTTCTCTATCTTACTTCTTGGGAATGGAATTCATTCCTACCTCTGATGGTTTATTCCTCTCCCAACATAAATACATTCGAGATCTTCTCACCAAGACTAACATGACTGGTGCTAAGGGTGCTTCAACTCCCATGTCTTCCTCAGTTTCTCTCCAACTAATCGATGGTTCTCCACCCACTGAAGCTACAGAATTTCGCAACATCATTGGAGCACTTCAATATCTCTCCATGACACGTCTAGACATTGGCTATGTTGTCAAAAAATTATCTCAATTCATGCATCGTCCTACCACTCTCCATCTTCAAGCTGTTAAGCGTGTTCTCAGGTATCTCAAGGCCACTATTCATTTTGGTCTCTCTCTTACTTCCACGTCTCCTCTACATCTCTATGCTTTCTCTGATGCGGATTGGACTGGTAACAAAGATGATCACACTTCTATATCGGATCACATCATCTTTATGGGCTCCAATGCTGTCTCCTGGTCCTCAAAGAAACAACGTTCAGTTGCACGATCCTCAACCGAAGCTGAATATCGAGCAGTTGCTTCAACCACTACATAACTCTCATGGCTGTTAAATCTACTCACAGAACTTCGGCTCTCCCCCTCCTCCATTCCCACTATTTACGGTGACAACATTGGTGTTTCCTATGTATGTGCCAACCCAGTATTTCACTCTCGTATGAAGCACATAGCACTTGATTATCATTTTGTCTATGAACGTGTGTCTTCCAACTAGCTTCGCATTCACCATGTTTCCTCTAGATATAAGCTTGCAGATATTCTCACTAAACCTCTGCCTTCATCATTATTTCATGAGCTCCGAGTCAAGATTGGTGTTCTTGATGGAACCACAATCTTGCGGGGGCGTGATAGAGATAACTCTCATGCAACTAATTCCTAGATTCTTGTATATATTCAAATATTTAAATACTTAAGGTTAGAGTAGGATAACTCTTGTATATATACACTCATGTACTCAGTTACTATAATATATGATTGCATTACACTTTTACAAGAAGAAATATTTAATTTGTATATTGCCTGAATTACTCCATGCTACGTATAACCAACCTATACAATTACCCCTTATGAATGGGTAATACACAAATTAATTTAGATAACAAGAACATACCAAAAGCATTATGGAGAATTCTATTAGTTTGGTAAATGAGACATTGTGGTGACAATTATTTACTTCCACTAATAAAATTTCAAAAAAGGATGTAATAAATTTACTTCATAAACATATAAGTTCAACATCAAAATGATAACATAGTGCATATTAATATATATTCAACAATAAGGAGAATAAAACTTTCAGAAGCATTTCACTCATTAATATTCACAACTTTTTGTAATTGCAAAACACGATTTTTACATTGTAACATTGGATAGCCAATATAAACTTTTCCAGCAATTCTAAAAGTTCCAAGAGCATCTATCAGTGATTATTAACTTTTAAGAATGCTACTAGAAAATTATAAAATTAATTCATAATTATTATCACATTTTATAAGTGCTTTGTGCCACATGCTTATACCTTTTTGCTATTTGATATCCTATACATATGTGGTGCGCACTGTCGCAGGTGCACCTAAATTAATACCTTACCTCAAAACTAACCTGTAGTAGTGGGAGTAAGGGTCGATCCCACATAGACTGGAATTACCTTATGTGATTAAAAGGGGGGAATTGATAATCGCAAATTAAGTAAAGTAAACAATAATGAAAATAAATAAGCGAAAGTGATTAATGATAAAGATGTTGGTTTCGGTTGGTATCCACCGTCAAGGGATTACATTGATCATCGACAACATAATCAATATGTAAATGAACATCTATCATTGGGGTTTTAACCCTGTTTCTCCTTAAGCCTAGCAAATTAATGACAATCGCACTAATAAAACCCTAATCAACAAGCCATCTTTTAACACATTGGTAAAACATAACTTGTTAACCGCATGAAGAACTAGAGAAACTGACAGAGCTAAACAAATATAAACACATAGGCTATATCTAATTTAGTCAATCATTCATCATAGGTTCAATGATTTATAGTCCAAAACCCTCAAACCTATTTGCCTCACGAATCGCAGAATTAAAGACTTTGTTCAAAACACAATTCAGCGGTAGATTAAAACAGACGAAATACTAGTAGGCCTTCTAGCAATCATATGAATAATTATTAAGAATAAGAACAGATGAACAATCAATATTCAAAAAAAATTGAAATAATAACATCAAATCCACATCTCACAATGTATAAAAATCCCTTGAGGTTTCAACTCACCTCAACCAACTAAAAGAACTAGCCACGCAGGGCCATAAGAAACTCTAAAGAAGAATTGAGGAATGTAGATGAAGAATTGGATTAAGAATTGGCTCCTTTCTCTGGTTGCTTTCCTCCCTTTTTATAGACTTTCCTCCTCCTAATCGAAGTCAGAACGTATTTTAGGTCAAATTCCCGTCCATTCCCTTCAATTTTGAGCGAAAACGACCTAAAATTGCGAAATCAGCAAGTCCCCTACGGCGCACGGGCGCCGCGGCGCTACGAAGATCCTACCACGGGGCACCGCAGCGCTCCCTGTCAGCGTCGCGGCGGGCTATGTCAAACATGATCGGGTGCCGCGGCACGCTGGGTTGAGCGCCGCGGCGCTCCCTCCTGGGTAGCACAACGCCGCGGCGCGCTGTGTAGCACCGCGGCGCTCCAGATTTCCTTATCGTGGCGCCGCGGCTCTCCCTTGTGAGCACCACGGCGTCCATAATCTTCTAGATTTTGCCTAAATGCCGAACATGAAAGTTGTAGCTCTATGTCTCTTCTTTCCATAGCCGCTGAAATCACCTTAATCGGAGTCCGAATGAGTGAGATATGCCTCAATTAGTGACAAAAGGTCAGGAATCAGCATTTTTCTATGATTTTCTCTCTATTTTTCTCTTCTTTTCTTCTTTATTATTCCTAAAACACAAAACACAACACTCAATCAAATCATATCTATTTTCTACTAACATTAAATAAAAAGCAACTTAAAACATGTCAAAAACATGCTTATTTATAGCATGTCAATATGTCATGAATACACATAACAACCTATTAAAATCGTAAATGTTCATAGCACCTAAACAACAACTATTTTAGCCTAAAACCACACCCAAACAACAACTATATGACAAAAGAGATTAGATAAATGATATGGCCTATAGGTAAGACAAAGGATATAAAATAAGCCGCCAACATTTAATTTTACATGTTACACATAAAAGATTAGTATATAGAACCATACACTAGTAACAAAATGATAGAAAGATATTTGTAAATTGAATACTTTTATATAGTAGTGTACGAGTTAAATATATTGCTAGATGTAAACCCTACAAAGATCATATATAAAAATATGATAACTTCTATTCCAATTTAAATCCAAATCCATAATTTAAATCCATATTTAATTTAAACATATATGATTTTTTACAATGTCATAATATAATCCAAATCTATTATCCCCATAACATAATCAGCATATAAAAAAATTTCCCTCTTTACATAATCATAACACAATTAGCATACAAAACAGTGATTTTTTTACCTTTTGTTGATCAGTAGTGAAAATCCACCCATGTTTCCAATAGTCCCTCTATCCTCCAATAGCCTTTCCAAGTACTGCTTCCAAACATCCTTTAACTCTATTAATAAATGACTATGAAATCACGTAGAAGAAATTGTCCCCATTTGTTGCACATGAAGTCAATAACTAGCCCCTGTGATACCCTTTCGAAAAGCACCTGTCAAGTCCTATAAAAAGCCAACTATAATAGCTTTAAAATAAAGAAAACCCCTGAATTAAAGAAAATTATGAATGTAAGTGAGGATTATGATAAATGGAGATAAGTACCATTGAAAATATATTTATTTATTATATTGTTTGAGGAATTATGAAAGTAATATGAGGACTTAAGTTTTGAGGCCAAATCTCATAATTTTTTTAAAATAATAATGTTTTGCTGTCAAAAATATATTTTTATTTTTAAATGATTATGTTTTGCTAAAAGAAAATATGTTTTTAATTAAAATAATTTTTTTTACTTAAAATAATTATATTTGGCTTTAAATAAATTTTTGTTTTATTTTTATAAATATCTTTATTTTAATATGCATGAAGTTATTTTCTATTATGATTATTTTTCTTAAGAAAAATCATGATTTCATATTGCAACTAAAGTTCCGCAAGAATATAAATTTTGAGAAATTTTTGAGATGCTTTTGGATGAAAAAATATATTTAAATATATATATATATATATATATATATATATATATATATATATATATATATATATAATCAAAGAATAAATTTTAAATATTTAATTATTAATAATAATAAAATAAAATAAAAAGGTGAGAAAAGAAACGTGAAAGAGCAGAGCACAGATGGATGGGCGAAATTTTTTTCCCTATTCACTTTCTCTCTCCTCATTTTTTCTTTCTAGATTTAGAGTATCTTCGAGTCTCCAATCTCAAAACTAAGGGTATCATTGGATTCAGGATGAAGAGTACTAAGATATTGGTTGAATAATTTTTCAAATGAGCCACAGATCGGAAGTAGAAAATCTTAGAAAAAGATAAATTCTGAAATTTCTACTTAAAATCCTCAAATTGAAAATCTGACACTATAGATGAATTAGGAGGTGGAAAAACCTTAAGATATAAAAATTTTCAACCATCTGACAACTTTTGTGCATCATGAATAGTAAATCCGACCGGCATTAATAGTAATTCTAACGGTAAATAGTAATTTCGGCCGTGAACAATAACCCCTAGTTGACCAGCATTGACCAAGCTCCCAGAGGCCAAATTTTGCGATTTCAGAGTTATTTTCTAGATTTTTGGACCATCTGGTCTCATTATTTAGGTCTATTTGATCAAATTAAGACTAAAAAAATACATTTTGTGGCTATCCAACCAAGAGCCTTACCCTATGTGTAGATAATTTTTTCTATGACTTACCCTATACTTTTCTTGAATTTTAAATATATAATTGGTTCTATTTATAAGTTATTTATACTTTTATATGTCTCTGAAATATATTAAAATACCTGATTTATTTATTATCTAGCATATAGTTCAGGAAGAGTATGGTTTTGAAAATAGATTTTTGAATTCATTGAATATGTGGCTCTAAATGTATTTCTCATTATATGATAAATGTAATATATTGTGCACGTGGCATTGATATGTAAAGCTATAAGATTGCCTTAGAAAAGGGCATGTATATGTTATAACCCTGATTAAAAAAATTTTAACAGAAGATTTTTATTGAGACTGAAAATTCTGTATTATATTAAAACCTCTGTTTTGAATAATATGTCATATGTGTAAATATGATTTATGTGGAGGAATCCTATTAAAAATACTATTTGCTAACATCGGATAATGTTAGCTCTGGTGCACCTTAATACCTCAGTTAACAGGGGTAGTGCTAGCCTCATGTGACGACCAACACATGGGATATGATATGTGAAGGAGAACGAAATGCCTCATATCTGGGTAAGATGCCGACTATATGATATGTGATTTGTCCTCCCTTACTGCGTGCTGAGGAAATTGTCTATATTAGAGTCCCTTTGTGTGTCCTCTTAAATGGTGGTAGGGCAAACTTTAGTTAGGATGTTAAGTATAGGCAAATCCTACACCACCAAAGTATGGAAAGGCTTGAACACTGACATGAGATCCTCCTAATGTTTTTATGAGAAATATTTTGATGCATAACAATATTTAAATAATGATCATACCGTATTGCATATGATTTTGGATATTTGAATGTGATGTAAATTGAGAATATTTGAAATACGAGTCCCATATGGATGTACTTTTGAATTGTAATTTTTTATGTGATAAAGTTTAATATATAGGTACATCCATATGTTGACCTAAGAGGTCATAAGAGGTATTATCTGCTCACTGAGTTGTCAAACTTACTACACGATACTTAAATTTTTTTTTCAGATAAGGATATAGAGTTTGGTCTTACAGCTACGTGATCAACTAGGTGTCATACTCTCTGGGTGATGTGAACCCTTGATAGGAACCTCACCAAGAGTAGTGAGACTCAGAATCAATATGGGATCCGATTGAAAGGATCATGTTCTAATCAGATTTATAACAAAGTAAATTTTTAAAAAATGACCTTGATCCGTTATCTATAAAGAGATAAGAACCAACGGTATAAGAAATATTACAGACGCCACACTCAAGAAAGAGGAAGAAGATTGTAAGTGATAAGTCTTGCTTGAACGCCACAAGAAAATCTTGATAAGTTTAGAAAAGTTCTTTGAAGAACCAAAGAGAAAATACTCTCAATATTATTAATGATAATATGTCTTGGTCAAGAGTATACATGCCTATTTATAGACCAATAACCTAGACTAACAAGGAAAACTACGTAGAAAACTCTTATAGGGATAAGAAAGTTAAAAATAAGAAACTCTTTTAGAAACTATCAAATAGAAAACTTCTACAGGGCAAAGAAAATTAGAAATAGGAAACTCTTCCAAAAACTATCAAATAGGAAACTTTTCTAGTCAAATAAAGAAAACACTACAAATAAATAAATAAATAAAAACATAGGTTAAATTGGGCCATTAAATAAATATATTATTTTGGGCCTATATTCAGTCTTTAGCCTTTAATCTTGTTGCACTTTAAGTCCATATCCAGATTAGCGAGTCTTGACCCATAGTCAAGTGGATAATTATATGGACCAGTCTTGACGCTTCTTTAGTAGTCTTGCAATTTTCTCCTTGATGGGCCTCTAGAAATAGACCATTAAGTGCTTCTTTGAATATTTTAGCCTGAAGAGTCCTTGTTGAACAAATCACAAGAGTTCGGGTTAAAATATTCAAAGAAGTACTTAATGATTTAATTCTAGAGGCCCACCAAGGAGATACCTGCATTACTACAAAAGAAGAGCCAAAATTGGTCCATTTCATTAAAACCCACTTAAATATGGGTCAAGACTAGCCAATCTAAATATGGACCTAAAGTACAAGAAGATTCAAGGCTGAAGATTGAATATAGGCCCAAAATCAATGAGTTATTTTATGGCCCAATTTAAGCTACCTTTCTTCTTATTTATTTAATTTTACTTTTAGTTTCTTTGACTAAGAAAGTTTCCTATTTTGTGGTTTCTTTATCTGATTAGAATAGTTTTCTATTTTTAATTTTCCTTGCATTGTAAGAGTTTCCTATTTCTAATTTTCCTTGCCATGTATGAGTTTTCTATTAGTTTTCCTTGTTAGTTTAGGTTATTGGCCTATAAATAGGCATGTATGCTCTTGAACAAATAGAGATTATCATTAATAATATTGAGAGTGTTTTCTCTTTGGTTCTTTAAAGAACTTTTCTGAACTTATCAAGATTTTCTTGTGGTATTCAAGCAAGACTTATCACTCACAATTTTCTTCCTCTTTCTTGAGTGTGGCGTCTGCAATATTTCTTATACCTTTGGTTCTTATCTCTTTATAGATAACGGGTCAAGGTCTTTT
Organism: Gleditsia sinensis; assembly: GCA_037074535.1. Lineage (NCBI taxonomy): Eukaryota > Viridiplantae > Streptophyta > Magnoliopsida > Fabales > Fabaceae > Gleditsia > Gleditsia sinensis. Next base: position 43,868,620 of record CM073472.1, on the reverse strand, counting down.
TCTTTTTAATTTATTTTGTTATAAATCTGAATTAGAACACGATTCTTCCAATTGGATCTCATATTGATTTTGGGTCTCACTACTCTTAGTGAGGTTCATATCAGGGGTTCACATCATTTGGTATCAGAGCCTAAGTTCTAAATCAGGTTTGATCAATCCTATTTGTTTTCTTATTATTATTCCATCTTACTATCTTGTATCTTTTTTTTCTGTGTTCTTCATTCTTCTTATCTTCTAATTTTCGTTTTATTTCTAGTGTTCCTAGGTCAAGTGCATATCTCAAAAAAAAAGAAAAAAAAAAGAAATTCAAAAAAAAATTAGAACCCATTATTGTTGAAATTCAAGTTTTTCACCTAGATTTTGCAATCTAATCTTTAAAAAAAAGTGATCTAGTAAGTCGATTATTTTTCTTTTCTTGATCTTTTATTTCATTTTTTTTCTTGCTTTGATTATTTTTCTATCTCAATTTTTTCTTTTTCTCTAGTCATTGATTTCTTTCTATTCTAGTTGCTTCTTGTTGTGATTTTTCTTATTCAATTGCTTATCTTGTCTTTAGTTTTGTTTTTTTTCCTAAAGTTCTATTAGTTTGTTCCCTTTATTTCTTAAAATTCTGTTCTTTTTCTTCTTCCTTTACTCTTTGTATTCTGTTAGTTGAGTTTGAATTGTTGTAAGAAGATTTTTTTTTAAGTTTGTTTGAGTTCAATAAAGAACTGAAAGAGGGGACTAAGAGAGGAAAAATGCAAGAGAATGTGAGAGCTTATAAGAGGGTAAAAGCCAAATTTAAATAAACACGAGTGTGAGTGCCATTAATCTTAAGAGAAACACGTGAGTTAGTGTTGTGAGATTTTTTTGTAGTCTAACATTATTTTGTAGGAAAATCATTTCACATAACAAAGACAAAAATACGTTTGATGGTGTGTCGGGAATGGCTGATCCGAAGTTCTTGATGGAAGGTTTAGTGAGTGAGATGAGGAGATTGTTGAGAGTAGAGATAGAGTAGGTTCATGAACGTTTAAATCGGGTTGAGAATGCACATGTGGAGGAGTCACAAAACACTCCTAATATACATAGGAGGGGGAGAGTTCAATCGAGGGAGAGTGTTGAATATGAAAAATATTATGGAGATAGTTTTGATGAAGATGACAAGGATTTGAATGTTAACAATAGAAGATATGGTGGGAGGTTTAGAGAAGTTAAGAATTGGAAAAATAATAACTTAGGTAGTATTAAGATGAAAGGTTCCATCATTTCAAGGTAAAAATGACCCATAAGCTTATCTAAAATGGGAGAGAAGGATAGAGTTGCTATTTGAATTTTACAATTTTTATGAGTTGAAAAAGGTAATGTTGGCTACCAAAGAATTTTCTGACTATGCTATTATTTGGTGGAATAAATTATTTTAAGCAGGGGATGAAATGGAGAAAAGCCTATTGAGACATGGGAGGAGATGAAAGTAGTCATGAGGAAGCTATTCATTCTAAGTCGCTACCATAGAGACTTAATTAAGAAGTTGCAATGCTCTACTCAAAGGTCCAAAAGTGTTAAAGACTACTCTGTTGATCAAGTGATGTTACAAAAGAAAGAGAGTGAGAAAAAGAAAATGAGTGAAAGAATTAAGAGAAAAAAAGAGAAAGAGGTCGATAAAATTATGAGAGAAAAAGAGAGAGAGAGAACGAGAAAATTATGAGAGAAAGAGAGAGAGAGGTTGAGAAAATTAAGAAAGAAAGAGAGAAAATGAGAGAGATGCTAAGAAAATTGATGGAGAAATTAAAAGAACCAATTGGGCCATTGAAAGAAAAATCGAGAGAAAAAAAAATTTATGCAAGAGAAAGTGTGATAAAAAATATTTTGTTTTCAATTTTTCCAATGATTGTATTAATGACATTAACTCGTATTTACCCAATATTGAAATTTCTCTTTTGTAAGGTAATGTTCTTAATGCATGTGAGAAAGTGGCATTTGATAAGTTCTTTGGGTATAATAAATTTTTGTTTAGAGAAAATAAATTGTGTATGCCTAAATATTCATTACATGACTTGTTTGTTAAGGAAGTTCAAGGAGGTGGTTTGATGAGGCATTTTTACATATTTAAGAATTTAGATGTTTTCTATATAGAACGAATATATGAGCAGTTTATCACTTATAGACAAGCTAAGTCTAAGATGAAGCCTAATGGATTATATACTTCTTTGCATATACCTAGTGAACCTTGGATTGACATATCTATGAATTTTAAGTTGGATTTACCTCGGTCAAAAAGGGGTAGCAATTCTATATATGTGGTTGTTGATAGATTTTCTAAAATGAAACATTTTATACCATATCATAAAACCGATGATCCATCTTATATTGCTAATTTGTTTTTCAAGAAAATTGTGAGATTGCATGATATGCCTAGGAGTATTGAGTGTGTTAACTTAGATGGTTGGAAGAAAGCCGATTTTGTTAAGAAAATCTATAAAGCAAGGGAAGACATTGAGAGAAAAATTAAGTAATATGTTAACAAACCTAAAAAGGGATACAAAAGAATTGTATTTGAGCTTGGAGATTAGGTTTGGTTTCATATGAGAAAGGAAAGGATTCTACCTCAAAGACATTTGAAACTACTTCAAAGAGGATATGGTTTATTTCAAGTGAATGAAAGAATCAATATCAATGCCTACAAGCTAGATCTTCCAAGTAATGATAATGTTAGTGTGTGTTTAAAAGTTATTGATTTAACTCTTTTTTATGTAGGTGCTAATTTGAGGAAAAATCATTTTCAAGAGGAGGAGAATAATGTGAGCACGGCTAGCGAATGGAAATAGAATACAAACCAACTTCAAGTCCTAGTTGAACCTATCACAAGAGTTCGGGTTAAAATATTCAAAGAAGCATTTAATGGTCTAATTCTAGAGGCTCACCAAGGAGATACTTGCATTACTACAAAAGAAGAGCTAAAACTGGTCCATTTCATTAAAACCCACTTAAATATGGGTCAAGACCAGCCAATCTAAATATGAACCTAAAATACAAGAAGATTTAAGGCTGAAGATTGAATATAGACCCAAAATCAATGAGTTATTTTATGGCCCAATTTAAGCTACCTTTCTTCTTATTTATTTAATTTTACTTTTAGTTTCTTTGACTAAGAAAGTTTCCTATTTTGTGGTTTCTTTATCTGATTAGAAGAGTTTTCTATTTTTAATTTTCCTTGCATTGTAGGAGTTTCCTATTTCTAATTTTCCTTACCATGTATGAGTTTTCTATTAGTTTTCCTTGTTAGTTTAGGTTATTGGCCTATAAATAGGCATGTATGCTCTTGAACAAATAGAGATTATCATTAATAATATTGAGAGTGTTTTCTCTTTGGTTCTTTGAAGAACTTTTCTGAACTTATCAAGATTTTCTTGTGGTGTTCAAGCAAGACTTATCACTCACAATCTTCTTCCTCTTTCTTGAGTGACCACGTCTGCAATATTTCTTATACCTTTGGTTCTTATCTCTTTTATATAACGGGTCAAGGTATTTTTCTTTTTAATTTATTTTGTTATAAATTTGAATTAGAACACGATCCTTTCAATTGGATCCCATATTGATTTTAGGTCTCACTACTCTTAGTGAGGTTCATATTAGGGGTTCACATCAGAATCTCCTCCTCATAACTGCTTTAATCTCCTCCCATGTCTCAATGGGTCTTTCTCCATTTTGTTTCCTGCTTAAAATCAATTGATCCCACCAAATAATAGCATATTCAGTAAATTCAATAGCAACCAATTTTACCTTTTTCAACTCAGAATAGTTGTAACAATCAAACACCAACTCCATCTTTTTCTCCTATTCTAAATAAACTTCTGGATCATTTTTACCTTGAAAGGGTGGAATTTTCATTTTAATACTTTCTAAATTATTATCAATCCAATTCCTAACTTCTCTAAACCTTCCACCATATCTCGTATTGTTATCACTCAAATCCCTATCAACTTCATCAAAACTATCTCTATAATATTGTTCATCTTCAACACTCTTTCTTAATTGAACTCCCCCTTCTACGTATAATAGGAGTGTTTTGTGACTCTTCCATACGTGCATTCTCTACTCGATCTAACCATTCATGAATCTGCTCCATCTCCACTCTCACAACTCTTCTCATCTAACTTACTAAAACTTCCATCATCAATTTTGGATCCACCATTCCCGACACACCTTCGGAAGTATTTTTGTCTTTATTGTGTGACATGATTTTCCTGCAAAAAAAATGATAGACTACAAAAGAAATCTCATAGCACTAAATCACATGTTTCTCTCGAGATTAATGGTACTCACATTTGTGTTTACTCAAATTTGGCTTTTACCCTCTTATAAGCTCTCACACTCTCTTGCTTTTTTCCTCTCTTAGTCCCCTCTTTCAATTTTTTATTGAACTCAAACAAATTCAAACAAAAATCTTCTTACAACAATCCAAACTCAACTAATAGAATACAAAGAGTAAAGGAAGAAGAAAAAGAACAGAATTTTAAGAAATAAAGGGAACAAAGCAATAGAACTTTAGAAAAAAAAATGAAATTAAAGGCAAGATAAGCAATTGAATAAGAAAAAATCACAACAAGAAGCAACTAGAATAGAAATAAATGAATGACTAAAGGAAATGAAACAATTGAGATAGGAAAAAATAACCAAAGTAAGAAAAACAAATGAAATAAAAGATCAAAGCAAGAAAAAAAATTGATGCAATTAGAATTACTGGATCACTTTTTTTTAAGATCAGATTGCAAAATCTAGGTGGAAAACATGAATTTCAACAATAATGGGTTCTAATTTTTTTTTGAATTTTTTTTTCGATTTTTTTTTTCAGATATGCACTTGAACTAGGAACACAAGAAATAAAACAAAAATTAGAAGATAAGAAGAATGAAGAACATAGAAAAAAAATTACAAGATAGCAAGATGGAATAATAATAAGAAAATAAATAAATATGATAGATCAAACCTGATTTAAAACTTAGGCTCTGGTACCAAATGATGTGAACCCCTGATATGAACCTCACCAAGAGTAGTGAGACCCGGAATCAATATGGGATCCGATTGGAAAGATCGTGGTTTAATCAGATTTATAACAAAGTAAATTAAAGAAAATGACCTTGACCTGTTATCTATAAAGAGATAAAAATCAAAGGTATAAGAAATAATGCAGATGCCACACTCAAGAAAGAGGAAGAAGATTGTGAGTGATAACTCTTGCTTGAACGCCATAAGAAAATCTCGATAAGTTCAGAAAAGTTCTTTGAAGAACCAAAGAGAAAACACTCTCAATATTATTAAAGATAATCTGTATTGTTCAAAAGTATGCATGCCTATTTATAGGTCAATAACCTAGACTAACAAGAAAAACTACATAAAAAACTCCTATAGAGTTAGGAAAGTTAAAAATAAGAAACTCTTTTAGAAACTATTAAATAGGAAACTCTTACAAGGCAAGGAAAATTAGAAATAGGTAACTCTTCCAAAAACTATCAAATAGGAAACTTTTCTAGTCAAATAAAAAAAAACACTACAAACAAATTAATCAAAAAACAACGTAGGCTAAAATGGGCCATTAAATAAATTCATTATTTTGGGCCTATATTCAATTTTTTAGTCTTCAATCTTCTTGCACTTTAGGTCCATATTCAGATTGACGGGTCTTGGCCCATTGTCAAGTGGATAATTATATGGACCAGTCTTGACTCTTCTTTAGTAGTCTTGCAGTTTTCTCCTTGATGGGCCTCTAGAATTAGACCATTAAGTGCTACTTTGAATATTTTAGCTTAACCTCTTGTGATAGGTCAAATTGGGACTTGTAGCGGATCCGCATTCTATTTCTGTTTGTCATCCCTAGCCATGATCTCATCACTGGGGGAACTTACATAGCATCTAAAGCTCACAATGTTTAAATTATTTTGTACTTGTATTCTAGAGTATACTTTAAATGCTACAGGCAGGATCCTTACTTCTACTATAATATGTGTATAAAGACTTGGCATGTATATTTTGTTATGTTGGAGAACTTGTAAACATATATTATTAATCCTGATATGTGATATATTTAAAGTAAATATGTAATAAAATAAGGTTAAAGTTATCTGCTACTCGTGACAATCGCATTCCCTTAAATTGGGGGTGTGACACCTACAATCATTCTTAAATTCTTTCTTTCAAGTCTTGACATATGTAAAGTTTGTCGAAGGTAGGAGACTGGTTCAAGTGTCACACTACCTAAATCAAGGGTATGTAACTAGCATAAGTATTAGGAATAATCTCATCACGTAAGCCACTAATCTAATATAAACATAATTTGAATATCTAATCTTGTACAATAACAAAGCATATAGCAAAATTCTTATACACATGTACGTCAGAGAGCTCTACTCTCTATACTATACCAATCCAAATATCATAAAAGCAAACATAACTAGTACATTTACAGAACCAAAGATCTAGCTTGTGGTAAATAGAGCATTTCTATAGTAAATTCACAAAAAAATAAAATGAAACCTATTGAAACAAGGTTGGGCTTACCAAAGGATAGCCCAACAACTTATTTCGTTGCTAAAGAGAGATTATACTCTGTATCTTTATTTAAAAAATATGAGTAATAAAAGAATGAGTTTTGTAACTCAAAGAGTAGATAATATACGCTATAATAAAATGGGACAAGCCAAGGGCGTGAGTTCTTTCATAATAAAATTATAAACCAAGAAAAAGCATTATAGTAAGAAAATGTAAAATTAACAATATCAATCTAACAAAATTTAAATAAATAATTTTTTTTAAAATTTGTAAATAAAATATCTAAATAGTTGTTGTAGAAAAGTTTATCACAAGTAGAATAAAATAAAATAATTTAAATCAAAAGTGTTTAGGAGGGTTAGTCTACATTATAACTATAATCTAATGCCAAGTACATAGTAAGGGAGGGTAATCACTAAACAAACAAGCATTCCACCTGAATAACTAACATGCATTTGCCTAAAATTACTACAGGCAAGAATCACAGTCACTGCTTACCACCATCTTGTTCACTACAAGTAGGAATCATAGTTTTTAACTACTTACCACCGTCCATGCTCACAAGTGGAAATCACAGCCTTCTATTGTTTATCATCGTCCCTGCCAGCTGAGGTTTCAAGGTCCATCAAGACTAGCATCTACTGCTACCAATTAACAATGTTTATATACTAAGACTCCTCTAACAAAAAATAATAAATGAAAAGCAAATTTATATTTACATAAAAATCAATAAATTCTTATTTATTTAGTCTTTTGATTAATTAGATTTATACTAAATCCATAACATAGTTCACAAAAGATCAATCCAAAGATCATACCATATGCCAAATCTAGTGAACAAAATAACACTTCTTGCTAATAGGCGCATAAATTTTCATTTCAGTTAAGTCACATTTCCAATAACATTTCTCACTTCATGGTGTAAATTCAAAATTTTCTAAATATATTTCCTTAAAACCATAAGCTTACAATATGTCAATAACATTTTCAATCAAATTCTGAACTTAAATAGCCAATAGTAGAAAATCAATTTCATATATGTATTCAAAATCCAAATTTGACTTTCAATAGCTAACATTAAAATGTCAATTTCAAAAAATATTCAAAATCTCGATACTAATTCAATTTATGCTTTCTCAATTTGAAGAAGAGTATAAACAATTTTGCTTGCCCTAAGATACTGAAGGACTCTAAAATGAAAATATTTCAACAGTGTAATGCTATTTAACAAAAATAAGTATTTTATTTAGAAAAATATAAAAATTTCAATAATTAATCCAATTCAAAAAGTTTCAAAACAAATCACAATAAAATATGATATGTTAAATGTAATATATAAATAAAGAAAGTAGTAAAATAGGTTATAGCAGGCATTATTTACTCACTGAACGTGAAATTTTGGCTTTTAAAGTTATTCCACCTCTTAAATCCAGTTATGGTGTTAGTTTATCATTTTAAGCAATAAATTAAGAGTTTTGAACCTCACTTTTTCTATGATTTTTCTACTCCAGTTTCTGGCAATTTTCTAACTAGTTTTGGGTGGAAGTAATTGGCAAGACTTGTAGTTCTTGTCATTCTAAATTTAATGGTTCTAGTGGTGTCACTAGAGATCTGAAAGTCCTTTAATCAAGATTTTCCTAAAAGGCTTAGAGAGGGTAAAGAGGGTTTTGGGGACATTCTAGGGTTTTCTACAATCTTTTTCGGAATGAGGGGTTTTAAAGTGATGAAGGACCAATTAATAAATTCAAATTATTGGAGGATACTCTTGAAAATTTAGTTATTTGTACCATGGCTCAAATTTTTTAAAAAAGTTCTCATTTGCATCTTTTAAATTTTCAATTGCGCCTCTACTCCTTTAATACTCATAATAAATCATGCAGTAAATTAAAACAAAATAATTTAAAATTAGGGCTATTTCATCAAGTTCGGTCTATTCACTTTCAAGAGAATTGAGGATTGATGGTTGGTCCTACTTAACACCTCACAGTAATCCCATAGATCTACATACTTCTCTTTCTATGACCCTTCTACCATATGCCTCGCTATCTTTATTGCTCTATTTATATAAAAGTCATCAATGTGGACTTATCTATTTTGCTTGAACCAATCAAGGGCATTGACATGTTTGATTCTTGGCAGTGATCTAATTATTGGGATGAGCTTTGATAAGTGGATTTTATATTCATAAATTAATTATCTTTAACTTAGAATTTTGTGAGTTTTTGAGTAATTTATGTTAGATTTATGTGTGATTGTGTGATTGTTTTATAGATGGAAAGAAGATGAAGAATTGAGAGAAAATTGAAGAAACAATATCAAGAATTGTAAATTTTTGACAGCTTTAACGTTGCTTCAATAATTTGAACATAGTTTCCTCATACGAGTTTCGATTAAGGTGAATGAAGTGGCTATGGAAAGGTAAGAAGAAGATCTACAACTTTTATTTTTTAAGTATTATGCAATTCAGCATCGTGATGCTTTGGCATCGCAATGCCATCCCACTGCCCACTGAAGAATTCTTTTCTGCCCAACGTCGCGACCCTAGAAAAAGAGTTGCGACCCCAGCCTATAGAGTCGCGACGCTAAGATGATAAGCCTAATATTTTGAATTTAAGTTATCGTAATCCAATTGCACCTAAAAATCTCTTTAAAAAGGGACCCTATGCTACGAAATTAGGCACTCGAGGAAAGATATAAGACAATAAAGAATATTTCTGACTTGGAAGAGGAAAACCAGAGCTCTAACTCCATTACCAATTATCTTTTTCATCTCTCTCTATTACTCTTAGATTTTTTTCTTTTTTTTTGAGATGATACCATATTTTAGTATGAACTAATTTTATTTTCTAGTGCTACGATGTATCCTAATTATGAATCCTTATATTTTTTTAGTCAATTTAATGCATGTGTTATTTTCTTAATTGAGTTTCTACACTGTGTATAATACTTCTAATTAACTGGCCACTAATTAGATAATCTGTGAATCATAATGAGACCGAGAAGAGATATATATGTCTAGAGCAGTGTGTAGGACCCATAGATTATATGTAAGATAGAGATATACTTGTATGGTCTGTGCATTCTTAATTGAGAACTATAAAACTTAAGGAATCTTTGCTTGTTATATGGAGACATAGTGAGTTAGCATTCGAAAGGTGTTTCTGTTAGACCTTGAGAGAGGTTAGTGGATTGTTTAGGGTATCTTGACTATCAATTAGATTATAATTTCTAGGTTAAAAAGAGTGAGATTGCAAGGGGGATTAATTATGCTATATTTGTTATTTTTATATTTATTTTCACATTTTTCATAAAATAAAGATTTCAAATATTAAGTTAGAGTTAGAATTAAGATAAGAATAGTCACTAATAATCACAATCATCGTGGGAATTATACTTATATTCTTAAAATTTATCACTTGACAACGATAGTGTACGTTTGCACTTAAACGAATATATAACTCGTGCGTATCAAGCTTATTTGCTAACCACTTCTTGTTTTCCTTCTTGTTCTTGAAGCCCCTAATGCATGAATGCTTGTCCATGAATTTCTTCAACAAGAAGCTATTCGTCTCATTGCTTCACTACAAAAAATATCTCAACCTGCAATGTTCTGTGCTGCACTTTGTCCTCACCCTAAGCTTGACATTCTTTAAAAAGTTGAACTACCTTCCAAAGGTAAGGCTATAGTTTTGCACATCAAACTTGAACACTTGAAGAGTAGGAAATTCCATACCTAACTTGAGTGGCACCATTCACTATTGATCACTTTAGTTTATCTCCTCATGTAATATCCCTAATTTTGTTTCATTTATTAATAAAGGTACATAAATATTTAAGGTAACATCCCTAATTTCGTTTCTTTTATTAAAGGTACATAAATATTTAATTAAGGAAATAAAATTTATTAGACAATTTTTAGATATCAAAGGAAATATAATCCTTAGAAATTCTTCACCTTATGTGTATGCATAGAAAATGTTTCTAACATTAAGGGAATAGGTAAAGACAGAAAACCTAATAGGAAAAAATAGAAATAACATACTAAAAAAAGGAAAAATTCTTGGATAAGGAAGATAAATTTTTGTGAAGTAAGTAAAAGTCTTAAAATTTAAAGATTTGATTCAGGTAATTTTTTCTAATTCAAGAGTTAGAGTTATTAAATTTAACATCTCCACCCATAAATTGGACTTTCACCTATGGACACTTCATACAGAGTTTTTTCACTTCACATGAATTTCTAGCAAGTCAATAGGATAGCCCAAGTAAGAAATAAAACATAGACTTGGATTAGGATATAGAAGTTGGATCGATAGCCCAAAAATCAAGAAAATGTGACCAAGTCATTCATGAAAGGTAGAATTTCAGCCAAAGCAAAGGAAATGGGTAAGAATGAACCCAAATCGAAGAAGGAAAAATAAGAATCATGTGAGAAAATAATAGTGTAATAACAATCAAGATTAGGTCACATGGCATTAAGACAAAACATCTATATCCTACATTCATAATTTCAACAAGTAGGTAATAATACATGGCATTAGGAAAAAATATCTATATCCTATATTCATAATCTCAACAAGTGGTTAATAATACATAGCATTATGACAAAATATCCTTATCCTACATAACTAATTTTAGCCAAGCAAAGGAGACTCAAGGCTGAAAATTTGCCGCCTAAAAAGGAAAACCTATCATACTTGAGTGAGAGAAAAAAGAAAGAAATGAATCCCTAAATCAAAGGGATCTTGTCCCTTGTCTTAAGAACATTTTATCATGATTTTCAAAATATAAGTCTCCTTTTGCTATGCATATCTTGATTAAGGGAGAAGAAGACAAGAACATGAGTTGTCTTTCTCCAAAAAATAATCAAGTGCATCCTAATTGTGATAAGGTAGACCCATAATCATGAAAGGTGAACCACTTGATAGTTTATTTAAGAAAAATCCACCCTTATAACATTATAATTTTGTCCAAGTGATGGAAAGGAAAAATAGAAACAAGGTAATGTGAGAAAATGAGAAAGAGAGGAGAAGAAAGGAAGGAAGAAGAAGGAGAAGTCTAGAGCACTAAGTACTCAAGGTAAGTTAGCTTAATCTCTACTTGAATCCATCTTTTCTCATCATCCTTGGGGTTCAAAAACTCACCCTCTTTCTCTTACTAAATCTGCTAGAAAAGCTAAGGGAAGGGAGGAATCTTGCTACTTCTTTCAAGAGGGAACAAGAAAAAGAATTCACTAGGTGAGTTAAGGAGATCATTAGGTAGGTTTAACAATATCTCTTTTTGAAGAAATTTTTTGAAATTTGTAACATTTATATAGGATTTTGATCTTAGAACTTTGATAAAATTTACAATATTTGTTACTTTGATGATTGGTCATGGATGTTGCTATATCATGTTACATGTTATTTTGCATATGATGGATGTTTTGAACATTTCGATTGGTGTAGAAAGTTTTGCATATGTGTATTGCTATGGGTAGTAAAATTTTATGATTTTTATGTTGTTATTTTATATAATCGAATGTGGTGAAAAATTGATGGAATATGATTAGATGTAAAGAAAATGGAAGAGGATGTAATATAACGATGAACTAAAACCTTAGGAAAGGTTTGGTTAGGAAACTGGATTTTGGAATAACTAGGGAACCTTCTATTTTTGAAATTCTGGGAAGAATCGGTTCAGAATTAAAAGATATGGTTAATATGAAAAATGTTGATCTATGTCTGACAAATTTTTAGCCACTAGAATCACTTACTTTGGAGTCTAGATGACGGAGATATTGCCCGATATGTAAGCATTAGTCAAAAAATGGTTAACCAGAGAAGAATCTGTCAGGTATGCTTCTGTGTTTTAATTTTTAGAATACATCTTCAGGAAATTAAAAGCAATTCTTTGATGATAAATATAGATATATGTATCAAAAAAATTTAGCCACTGGAATCATTCAAATTGGAGTCCATATGAGAGAGATATGGCTGATTAATGAGTAAAGGTCAAAATCAGTCTAGAATCTGGTTGGTAAATGTAAGCATTTTTGTTTCTGATTTTCTGGGAGTAATTAGTAAGGACTCTGAAGATATGATAAACATAAAAGTTATATATAAGTGTCTTATCATTTTATAGAATTTGGAATCTCCTCAAGTGGAGTTCTTATGAGGGAGATATGGTCTGATTAGTAGTAGAGGTTTGAACCTTCCCGAGAAGAAAATACATTGAATTTAAGGGAGTAGTAACACTATGATTACTTAATATTTTACTAAAATGTTCAACATAAGGGTTTTAGAGGATTGTCCTATCTTTCAATGGACACCAAGATCACCTCAATCGGATTTTAAATGAGAGTGTTATGCTATTTTTAGTAAGAGAGGATAATAATATTTAAAAAAGAAGAAGAATCTTATAAATGAAAATAATAAATGACTAGTGTATGACATAGCCATTGCCATTGCATGAACTCCTTACCATCTTAAGTGTGTAATTTTGACATGGAAATATTTTATAAAGTGATATTTAAAACGATTATATTTATGGCATGATTATCAATGATTTTTGGTAATAATTATATTTTGATGAAAAATTATGGCATGTGAGTATAATGAATATACTTGTTATTGAAATTATATTTTTGGCTATTAATGTGAAAAGAAAAGAAAAGAGCACGGTCATATGGCAGTCCGTGTGGTGAGTAAGGGATGTCATACTAACTTCTATGATTATGTTAATGAGAAAAGAAAATGTTCCATGTCGGACGGAGTGAGAAAAGTTCGTATCGGAGAGTAAAAAGTACTCACTCTGACTAGGGTCACTTAATATGAAAATAAGTTGATAGTCATCATATGATATTCTAAAAATAGTTATTCATGCTACACATGTCATAACTGTACGATTTTCATGTACATAGATATAGTGCATTTATGTTACTTAAAGATATTTGCTGTAGTTTATACAGATGAACATTGATGAGTTATATTGATGATAATTATGATTTATTGTTGAACCTACTGGAATTTAATTCTCACTATATTTCCATATTATGTTCAGAAAACTAAGTTATGCAAATATTCTCTATGACTGCCTTTTAGCGTACGTTGGGTCGAGTTAGCTAAGATCCCGGTGAAGGTGCAACCACCTGCACCCATATCTCTGAAAATTGTCAATATGGACGAATAAAATATAGACTTATATATGTGTTTGATTTTTGTATAGATTTTTTGATTAATAATGTGTATCTAAACCTAGAATTGTATAAGTGTTAATGATATTTCATAAACCTTAATTATGTTTGGGTAATTTAATTAAATGTTATTATGAGTTAAATAGTTAGAAATAAAAAGGTAATAACTTCATGAAATTTTAGATATATATATATATATATATATATATATATATATATATATATATATGAATGTATGTATATATGTAAAAAAAATATGGAGTTGTTACATAATTGGTATCAAAACAGGTCGATCCTAGATGGCCAGTGGATGGATGGTCATTTGAATCGATCTTATAGTGTCTTGAGTATGTTATGGTTGTGCTGTGCAGGGGATCAGTGATTTCATATAGGTAAGAAATTACTAGTGTTTTCTATCTATATGCTGAGATGGTGTTATGACAGTTGTTAAATATTTTTAAAACTAACTATTGGACTTGATCACCTCAATAACAACATAACTTTATTTTTGCCACAGTAGGAAATGGTACCACCAAGGAGGAATCCGGCAAACAATGCGGAGGAAAACCCTACACAACCTTGCCACGATAATTTGAGACCAAGTCACGACCTCCAACCAAATTCTATAATACCTCCAAAATGGTGAGAATAGTGCTAATAACCGGATGGCAGAGAATGATAATGGCATATCTGAGTTTCTAAGGACTAGACCGCCTTCTTTACAAGGTGGCTTTGACCCGATCATAGCTGAAAGTTGGATAATGGAACTAGAGAAAATCTTTGAAGTGATGGGTTGTATTGAGGAGCAACAAGTTATCTTCAATGCATATATGCTGAAAGATGAAGCAGAATACTCGTGGCGTGGAGATAGAGAACTTTTAGCTCACCAAAGAAGGCAAATCACCTAGCAAGTGTTCAAAGACACCTTTTTGGAAAAGTACTTTCCAATATTGTGCGGGCAGAGAAGAAGATTGAATTTCTCCAACTTGGGCAAGGCAGCATGGCCATAGACCAGTATATCGCGAGGTTTGGGGAATTGTCTAAGTTCTCCTCTTATCTACGATTTAACCCCGATGAAGCATGGAAGGTTGTTAAGTTCAAAGCGAGATTGAATTCGGAGATAAAGAATGCTGTTATAGCAATGGATATTAGGGAGTTTGTACCTCTGATAAATAAATGTAGACTCTGAAAAAGAGCTTGAGGGCAGTGGCGGATGAGAAATAAAGACAACTTCTAGAAAGGAAGAATGGGCCATAAAACTCTGGCAGAAATGTCAAAGGAAAAAGACAGGGTACTGGCAAGAGGCCAATAACTACAAGTCCCCGACCCTTCCAATAGAACTTTTCAACAGACAAGTGTACTAAGTGGAGACGTATGCATGGTAACTGGCCATGCTATATGGGATCAGATGTTTGCTTCAATTACAGACAAAAGAGTCATTTTGCAAAGAACTGCCCATATAATTTAGGGAAGAAGCTGGGACAGAGGCCTCAAGTGAAAGGAAAAGTTTTTACCTTGAGCGATCAAAAGATAGCTCAATCCTCTGAAATGATTTAAGGTACATGCTATATCAATAGATTTGCTCTTATGGTGTTGTTTGACTTTGGCGCTAGTCATTCATTGATATCGAAAGAATGTATTAGGAGTTTCAGTATCCTATTTCTAAAACCCCCTATGAGCTATCTGTAGTAACTCCCACAAGAGAAAGGGTCTTAACTTTCTCTGTATGTAAAGACTGTTAAGTCACCATCCAGGAGAAAATATTTTATATAGACATTTTTTGTCTACCTTTAAGAGGTATTGATGTCATTTTAGAGTTCTACTAGATGTCAAGAAATCGGGTCTTGCTAAATTTTTGCACCAAAACCGTTGAATTTCTACCTCCTACTTCAGAAGAGGAGATGCAGTTATTAATGCTTAATGCCAATCAAGTTAATAGGGAGTTAAAGAATGGAGTACTTGGATACATTCTCTTGTATTTATTAAACCTAGAAGTCGAACCGAAACTTGATGAAATCCCAATAGCCAATGAGTTTCCTGAAGTATTTCCATCAGATATTTCAAGCTTATCTCACAAGAGAGAGATAGAGTTCTCTATTGATCTCTTACTCGGGACATGACCTATCTCTATTGCACCTTAGAGAATGGCCTCGAAAGAACTATAGGAACTCAAGAAACAGTTGGAGGAACTATTAGACAAACAATTCATTAGACCAAGTGTATCACTTTGGGGAGCTCTTGTGTTGTTTGTTAAGAAGAAATACGGGAGCTTGAGATAATGCATAGACTACAGACAACTGAATAAGGTGACTGTCAAAAATAAGTATCATCTCCCTAGGATAGATGATTTATTAGATCAACTGAAGGGAGCCTCCATCTTTTCTAAAATTGACTTGAGATCGGGATACCATCGGATTAGGATCAAGGAGGAAGATGTACCAAAAATAGCCTTCAAGACTAGGTATAGACATTATGAGTTTCTCGAAATGCCCTTCGGATTAACAAATGCACCTGCAATTTTCATGAATTACATGAATCGCATTTTTCAACCCTACCTAGATCAATTTGTGATAGTGTTCATTGATGACATCTTGATATATTCTAAGAATAAGAAAGAACATGAACAACATCTCTGAATCGTGCTGCAAGTGCTAAAAGAGAAAAAATTGTATGCCAAATTAGATAAGTGTGAATTTTGGCTGTCAGAGGTAAAATTTCTCGGACATGTCATTTCCAATAAAAGGGTAGTCGTAGACCCTAGCAAGAAAAAAACAATGATTCAGTGGGAAAGACCAAAGACGATTACAAAAGTCAGAAGTTTCTTGAGTTTGGCAAGTAACTACAAAAGGTTTATACAAAAATTTTCTCATATAGCCTTGCCATTGACTAAATTGACCAGGAAAGGAAGTCATTTCAAATGGACTGATCAATGTGAAGCTAGTTTTCAGGAACTTAAGACAAGATTGACAACTACTTTTGTTTTAATTATTCCAGACCCCACATGACATTTTGAAGTGTATAATAACGCTTCAAAGAAAGGACTAGGGTGTGTACTTATGCAAGACAAAAGAGTAATTACTTACGCCTTTAGGCAACTGAGACCCCACGAAGGAAACTATCCAACCCATGATCTTGAATTGGTGGTGGTGGTGTTTGCCTTAAAAATTTGGCGACACTATTTATACGGAGCGACATTTGAAGTATATTATGATTATAAGAGTCTTAAGTACCTTTTTGACTAGAAGGAGTTAAATATAAGGCAACGAAGATGGGTAGAATTCCTCAATGACTATAAGTTTGAGATAAAGTATCATCCAGAAAAGGAAAATGTTGTAACTACTGCCTTAAGTCGAAAATCTCTATACATAGCTCGGATGATGGTGTATGAGATGCAGATGTTAGAAGAGTTTCAAAATTTGAAGCTGGACACTACCTTTACCCTAAAGAAGTTAATCATCAATGGGTTAAGTATAGAGTATAACCTTAAAGTCCAGATTAAAGAGGCTCAAGTTCACGACCAATACTTACGGGATCATAATGATTAGGATATTTTTTTGTCTCAAAAGATGGAGTAATCATGTATTAAGGAAGGGTCTGTGTTCCTCAAGAACGAGAGTTGAGGACAAAGATTCTGCAAAAAGTACATCAGAGTAAATACACAATCCATCCTAAATCCACTAAAATGTACCAGGATTTAAAGAGGATGTATTGGTGGCCAGGGATGAAAAAGGACATTGCTGCGTTTGTGGCAAAATGTCTAAATTGTCAGAAGGCGAAGGTAGAGCATCAAAAGCCAGCGAGATTTTTATAAGATCTTGAGATCCCTAAATGGAAATGGGACAGTATTTCGATGGACTTTGTGGTGGGCTTACCTATGACTTCAGTTGGACATCACTTTATCTAGGTAATAGTTGACAAATTAACCAAATCTGCTCACTTTTTGTCCCATAAAAATTAACTATTCACTGGACAAACTGACTTAGTTTTACGTTTAGGAAATAGTTAGACTACATGGAATTTCCTTAAATATCATTTCTGATAGATATCCAAGATTCACGTTGAGCTTTTGGAAGGCGTTGCAAGAAGCTTCTGGAATCCAGTTGCGGTTTAGTACTGCCTACCATCTTCAGACTGACAGGCAGACAAAACGGACCATTCAAACCCTATAAGATATGTTAAGAGTTTGTGTGATAGAGCAAGATAAAGGATGTGATAAGTACTTACCTTTAATGGAGTTTACTTATAATAATAGCTATCACTCAAGTATTAAGATGGCCCCCTACAAAGCTTTAAACGATAGCAAGTACCAATCTCTATTATGTTGGTTTGAGATAGGAAAAAAGAACTTGCTGGGTCCTGATCTAGTTTAACAAACCACTAAACAAATCAAGATGATATGAGACAAAATACTTACAACTCAAAGTCAGAAAAAGAGTTACTATGATAAGAGACATAGACCTCTAGAGTTTGAGGAAGGAGACCATGCATTTTTGAAACTTTTCCCGACTACTGGAGTTGGTAGGTCTCATTAAAACTAAAAAGATAAGTCTACGATTTTTAAGACCCTACCAAATTTTGAAGAAAGTGTGGACGTCAGCATATCAAGTTGCCCTCCTACCTAATTTGTGCAATCTGTATCATGTTTTTCATGTATCACAGCTCCAGAAGTATCTTCTAGATTCATCACATGTAATACAGGATGAACCAATCCAAATAAATGAGAACATGACATACCAGTTAGTACCGGCATCCATATTGGACACCGACGTAAAGCAATTGAGGAATAAGACCCTTCCTCAATTCAAGGTTTTATAGGAAGTTTTGACTCTGGAAGAAGCAACTTGGGAGCTGGAAGAAGTCATAAGGAAGAAATATCCACAATTGTTCTTATTAGGAAATTTCTGAAATTTTGGGGACAAAATTTCTTTTAGGGGGAGAGAAATGTAACATCCTTATTTTTGTTTTATTTATTAATAGAGGTACATAAATATTTAATGTAACATCTCTAATTTCGTTTCTTTTATTAAAGGTACATAAATATTTAATTAAGGAAATAAAATTTATCAGACAATTTTTAGATATCTAAGGAAATATAATTCTTAGAAATTCTTCACCTTATGTGTATGCATAGAAAATGTTTCTAACATTAAAGGAATAGGTAAAGAGAGAAAACCTAACAGAAAAAATTAGAAATAACATACTAAAGAAATGAGAAATTCTTGGGTAAGGAAGATAAAATTTTATGAAGTAAGTAAAGATTTTAAATTTTCAAGAAGATTGGATTTGGGTAATTTTTTCTAATTCAAGAGTTAGAGTTACTAAGTTTAATATCTCCACCTATAAATTGGGCTTTCACCTATAGACACTTTATATAGAGTTTTTTCACTTCACATGACTTTCTAGCAAGCCAATAGGATAGCCCAAGTAAAAAATAAAACATAGACTTAGGCTAGGATATAGAAGTTTGACCAATAGCCCAAAAATCAAGAAAATGTGACCAAGCCATTCATAAAAGGTAGAATTTCAGCCAAAGCAAAGGAAATGGGTAAGAATGAGCCCAAATCTAAGAAGGAAAAATAAGAATCATGTGAGAAAATAGTAGTGTAATAATAATCAAGATTAGATCACATGACATTAAGACAAAACATCTATATTTTACATTCATAATTTTAACAAGTAGGTAATAATATATGGTATTAAGAAAAAACTTCTATATCCTATATTCATAATTTCAAAAAGTGGGCAATAATACATAGCATTATGATAAAACATACTTATCCTACATAAATAATTTCAGCCAAGTAAGGGAGACTCAAGGGCTAAAAATTTGTTGTCTAGAAAGGCAAACCTATCATACTTAAGTGAGACAAAAGAAAAAAAAATGAATCCCTAAATCAAAAGGACATTTTCCCTTGTCTTAAGAATATTTTATCATGATCTTCAAAATACAAATATTCTTTTGCTATGCATATCACTAAGGGAGAGGAAGACAAGAACATGAGTTGTCTTTCCCCAAAAAACAACCAAGTGTATCCTAATTGTGATAAGGTAGACCCATGATCATGAAAAGTGAACCACTTGAAAGTTTATTTAAGCAAAACTCACCCTTATAACATTATAATTTCGTCTAAGTGAGGGAGAGGAAAAATAGAAGCAAGGTAGAGTGAGAAAATGAGAGAAAGAGATGAGAAGAAATGAAGGAAGAAGAAGAAGAAGTCTAGAGCACTAAGTACTCAAGGTAAGTTAGCTTAATCTCCACTTGAATCTAGCTTTTCTCTTCATCCTTGGGATTCAAAAACCTACCCTCCTTCTCTTATTTAAGCTGCTAGAAAAGTTAGGGGAAGGGAGGAATCTTGCTACTTCCTTCAAGAGGAAACAAGAAAATGAATTCACTAAGTGAGCTAGGGAGATCTTTAGGTAGGTTTAACAATATCTCTTTTCGAAGAAGTTTTGAAATTTGTAACATTTATATGGGATTTTGATTTTAGAACTTTGATGAAATTTACAATATTTTCTACTTTGATGATTGGTCATGGATGTTGATATATAATGTTACATTTTTTTTGCATATGATGGATGTTTTGAACATTTCGGTTGGTGTGAAAAGTTCTGCATTGGTGTATGGCTATGGGTGGTAAAATTCTAGAACACAATCCTTCCTATTAGATCCCATATTTATTTCGGGTCTCACTACTCTTGGTGAGGTTCCTGGTTCACATCAGCTTCTATTTTTAAAATTCTAGGAAGAATCGGTTAGGAATTAAAAGATATGGTTAACATGAAAAATGTAGATCTATGTCTCATGGATTTTTAGCCACTATAATCACTTACTTTGGAGTCTAGATGAAGGAGATATTGCCCAATATGTAAGCAATTGTTAAAAAATGGTTAACTAGGGAAGAATCTGTCAAGTATGCTTTTGTGTTTGAATTTGTGGGATAACTCTATAGGAAATTAAAAGAAATACTTAACATACTAAATGTAGATATATGTCTCATGAATTTTTAGCCACTGGTATAATTCAAAATGGAATCAATATAAGGGAGATATAGTCAGATTAGTAATCAGAGATAAAAAAAACTAGCTAACCAGGGAAGAATCTGTTAAGTATGCTTCTGTGTTTGAATTTTTGAGTAAAATATGTAGGGAATTAAATTAAATTGCTAACATAATAGGTTTAGATATATGTATCACGGATCTATAGACTTTGAAATCACTTAATTTGGAGTCAATATGAGAGAGATATGGCTGATTAATGAGTAAATGTCAAAATCAGTCTAAACTCGAGGGTGGTAAATGTAAGCATTTTTTATTTTTATTTTTTGTGAGTACTTAGTAAGAAATATGAAGTAATGATAAACATGAAATTTTTATATAAGTGTCTTAGGGTTTTATAGGCTTTGGAATTGCCTCAATTAGAGTTCGTATGAGAGAGATATAGTCTGATTAGTAAGTAGAGGTCTGAACCTACCCGAGTAAAAATAACATTGAATTTGAGGGAGTAGTAACACTACGATTACTTAATATTTTACTAAAATATTCAACATAAGGGTTTTAGAGGATTCTCTTATCTTTTAATTGAATTAACAACAAGATCACCTCAATCAGATTTAAAATGAGGGTGTTATACTCTGTTTAGTAAGAAAGGATAATAATATTTAAAAAAGAAGAAGAATCTTATAAATGAAAATAATAAATGACAGTGTATGCCATAGCCATAGCCATTTCCATTGCATGAACTCCTTACCATATTAAGTGTGTAATTTTGACATAGAAATATTTTATAAATTGATATTTGAAATGATTATGTTTATGGCATGATTATCAATGATTTTTGGTAATGATTATATTTTGATGAAAAATTATGGCATGTGAGTATAATGAACATACTTGTTATTGAAATCATATTTTTGTCTATTAATGTGAAAAGAAAAGAAATGAGTACAGTCACATGGTGATCCGTGTAGTGTACTAGTAAAGGATGCCCTACTAATGGCTATGATTATGTTAATGAGAAAAGAAAATGTGCCACGTCGAACGGAGTGAGAAAAGCCTGTATCGGAGAGTAAAAAGTACTTACCCTGACCGGGGTCGCTTGATATGAAAATAAGTTAATAGTTATCATATGATATTCTGAAAATAGTTATTCATGCCATAAATATCATTACTGTATGATTTTCATGTGCATAGATAAAATGCATTCATGTGACCTAAAGATATTTGATGTAATTTATATAGATGAACATGATATGATAAGCTATATTGATGATAATTATGATTTATTGTTGAACCTACTGGGATTTAATTTTCACTATATTTTCATATCATGTTCAGAAAACTAAGTTATGCAAATATTTTCTATGACTGACTTTTAGCGTACGTTGAGTCGAGTTGGTTAAGATCTTGGTGAAGGTGCAACCACTTGCACCTATATCTCCAGAACTGGTCAATATGGACGAATAAAATATAGACTTATATGTGATTGATTTTTGTATAGATGTTTTGATTAAAAATGTGCATGTAAACCCAAATTGTATAAGTGTTAATGGTATTTGATAAACTTTAATTATGTTTGGTTAATTTAATTGAATGTTATTATGAGTTAAATAGTTAGAAGTAAAGAAGTAATGACTTCATGAAATTTTAGAATATATATATATATATGTACGTATGTATGTATGTATGTATGTATGTATGTAAAAAAAATATAGAGTTGTTACACCTCATACTTAGGAGTGAGATTAGTATAACTCGATATCTCAAATATGTGAGTGACTTTAGTATCACTTTTTTCAAAAAGTTTAGGCATCACTCTTTCTAACTCTCTTCCACTACAAATTTGGATTACGCTACACTATCATATCCTCTCATACTTATGAGTGACTTTCGTATCACTTGGTACCTCCCACTTGTGGCTGACTTTAGTATCACTCACTTTTGACAAGTCGAGCATCACCTCTTGGTAGTTATTCTAAACCACATCAATCAATTTGGTTAATTTTGACTGCATTCTCAGAAGTCTTTCCTCCTAGTTCTTAGCTCTAGTCTTATTCTCAACCATATAGTAGTCCAATTCCTCCTTAAAGGTTTAGTCTTGTTTAGGTGTTTGAAATGTTTGCTAGGGTGCAAAAAGTGGCTTTAGATTGTTATCCTAATAGAATTCAAGGTGGTTACTTCAACTAGAACTACAAGTATATGGATCAAAATTATTTTCCAATTAAAGTTGTCATCATAATTTGCACATTCGTAATTATACGAGTATTAGTAATCCCTATATAGATTAGGAGAGGTGAAGGGCATCTAACATGCTGGGCTATCTTAGTTATCCAACTTCTTTTCAAATGCAACTAGCTCCACAATTTTGCAAAGGTAGTAGACTCCTGTAAGGATTTATTATCCATCATATACGCCATCTTACTAGTGTATGTACCTAAAATTAGAAAAAAAAAACATAAAATAGAAATAAATAAATTAAAAAATTGTTTGAATTAAAATTGAGATAATCGAATATTGATATCAACTAAATTATTAAATTGATTTTCTAGCAATGATGCTAACAACTTGTTCGTTAAAATTTAAATATCACTATAGACTAGCAATATAGAGCACATGAGTAGTAGGTCATCTCCTATAGGAAACCACATAAAATCCTAATCAACTACCAACTCTCAATCAACTTTATTTTATTTGATTAATTAAACTAATATGAAGCTAACTAATATGCGACGAAAACTAATATGTAAAACTAACTATTAATGATTGATGATTTAGAAATATCAATTTCACTAATTAATTCACTTGATTCTAACATTTAACATATGAAATTATTAACTAGAGCACAATATTATTTTTAAGTCCTTTTTAAGACAAACAAAAGGTCAAAAACTCATATAGTCAAATCAAGTTCTTGTAAGCTACATAATGCATAAGGTCTATTACTATCACACACACAAATTAGTTTATTCATAACTTAGGTTAGTATAATCAATAATGTGCTATTCAATTCATGTCAGAACAATCAAACTCCTCAGGAAAAATTCATATTACCTAATCATCTACTTGGTAGCTAATCAAATAGAATTCAAATGCTATTAAGTAGCACTACCCACACCTCAAGTGAAGCAGCCTACTGGTCCATATAACTACTCAATTCTCTCTCATGCATCACAAGAAAATTAATGACACTTGGATAAGGAGATAAGATATTGCAAAGGAAAATAGTGAAGCTACTCCACAATCTTAACCTTCTCCGCAAGAAACCCTCACTACTATTATACCTAGTGGTAATTATGCAGCTTACTGAAAGATGAGACAAGAAGAAAAAATAAAGTAGATGGGGTGAAAAAACAAGCGACTCAGATTCAAGTGGAAATGAATGTGAAATTTAATAGGCTTCAAGAATTTGTTGAGGAATCTCAAAGGAGACAGAATGCCATGATCACATCTCATTTTTTAGAATCTTGTGAACTTCATAACTCGTCGAGGTTTTCTTTGTCTACTTTTGGCTCTATTCCCACTCCCTAATGTAACATCCCGTAATTTTTAGATATTTTCCTTAGAAATTATTCACCTTACATATATGCATAGAAATTGTCTAATATAAATGGAATAAGGTAAAGAAAAAAAACTTATGAGGAAATATTATAAATAAACATGATAAAGAAAGGTGAAATTCTTGGTAAAGAAAGATAAATTTTTGTGAAGTAAGTAAAAGTCTTAAAATTTCAAGAAGATCGGATTAGGGTAATTTTTCTTAATTTAAGAGCAAAAGTTACTAAGTTTAATATCTCCACCCATAAATTGGGCTTTTACCTATAGACACTTCATATAGAGTTTTTCCACTTCACATAAGTTTCTAGTAAGCCCATTGGATAATCTAAGCAAGAAATAAAACATAGACTTGGACTAAGATATAGTAATTGGACCAATAGTCCAAAAATTATGAAATATGACCAAGCCCTCCAAGAAAGGTAGAATTTTATCCAAAGCAAAGAAAATGGGTAGGAATAAGCCCAAATCCAAGAGGAAAAATAAAATAAAATAAATTAGGTGATGATATAATAATGTAATAATAATAAAGATTAGGTTACATGGCAATAAGACAAAAATTTAGCAAGTGGTGTGATTCTACATTCATCATTTTGGCAAGTGGCATAATAATACAAGCTTTAGGACAAAAACATCCATATCCTACACTCATAATTTTAGCAAGTGGTATGATAATACATGGTATTAGGACAAAACATTCCTATTCTACACAAATAATATCAACCAAATAATGGAGATTCAAGGGCTAGAAATTTGCCACCTAAAAAGGCAAACCTATCATACTTGTTTAAGACAAAAGAAAATGGAAATGAATCCCTAAATCAAAGAGACCTTGTCCCTTATCTTAAGAACATATCATCATAATTTTCAAAATACAAATCTCATTTTCCTATGCATATCTTGACTAAGGAAGAGGAAGACAAGAACATAAGTTGTTTTTTTTCCAAAAATTCAACAAAGTGTATCCTAATTTTGATAAGGTAGACCCATGATCATGAAAGGTGAATTATTTGGTGGTCTATATAAAAAAACACACCCTTACAACATTATAATTTCGTCCAAGTGAGGGAGAGGAAAAATAGAAGCAAGGTAGAGTGAGGAAAGGAGAGAAAGAAAGGAAGAAAGAGGAAGGAGAAGTCTATGGGACTAAGTGCTCCAGGTAAGTTTAACAATATTTCTTTTTGAAGAAAACTTTTGAAACTTATAATATTTATATGAGATTTTAATCTTAAAACTTTGATGATTGGTCATGGATATTGCTATATCATGTTACATATAGATCTTGTATGTGATGTATATTTAAATACTTACGTTGGTGTAGATAGTTCTGCATGGGTAAGGCTATGGGTGGCAGAATTTTAAGCTTCTGTGTTTTAATTTTTGGGAATTATTTGAAGAGAATTAAAAAAAATGGTTAACATAAGAATTAAAGATATATGTATCACGGATTTTTAGCCACTAGAATCATTCAATTTGGAGTCCATATGAGGTAGATATGGTCTGATTAGTAAGCAAATGTCAGAAAATGGTTCATCATGGAAGAATATGTTAGGACAGCTTCTGTATTTTAATTTCTGATAATTATCTGTATGAAATTAAAATAAATGGTTAACATAAGAATTATAGCTATGTGTGTCATGGATTTTTAGTCATTAGAATCATTCAATTTGGAGTCCAGATGAGGAAGATATGAGCTGATTAGTAGTCAAAGGTCAGAAAATGGTTCATCAGGGAAGAATATGATAGGACAGCTTCTGTATTTTAATTTCTGGGAATTATCTTTATGGAATTAAAATAAATGGTTAACATAAGAATTATATCTATGTGTTTCATGGATTTTTAAACACTATAAGCATTCAATTTGGAGTCCATATGAGGAAGATATGAGCTGATTAGTAGTCAAAGGTCTAAAAATGGTTCATCAGGGAAGAATATGTTAGGATAGCTTAGGTATTTTAATTTCTGGGAATTATCTGTATGGAATTAAAATAAATTGTTAACATAACAATTATAGCTATGTGTGTCATGGATTTTTAGTCACTAGAAACATTCAATTTGGAGTCCATATGAGAAAGATATGAGCTGATTAGTAGTCAAAGGCAGAAAATGGTTCATCAGGGAAGAATATGTTAGGACAGCTTCTGTATTTTAATTTTTGGAAATTATCTATATGCAATTAAAATAAATGGTTAACATAAGCATTATAGCTATATGTGTCATGGATATTTAGCCACTGGAATCCTTCAATTTAGAGTCCATATGTGGAAGATATGAGCTTATTAGTAGTCAAAGGTCAGAAAATGGTTCATCAGGGAAGAATATGTTAGGACAGCTTATGTATTTTAATTTCTGGGAATTATATGTATGGCATTAAAATATATGGTTAACATAAGAATTATAGCTATGTGTGTCATGGATTTTTAACCACTGGAAGCATTCAATTTGGAGTCCATATGAGGAAGATATGAGCTAATTAGTAGTCAAAGGTCAGAAAATGGTTCATCAAGGAAGAATATGTTAGGACAGCTTATGTATTTTAATTTCTGGGAATTATTTGTCTGGAATTAAAATAAATGGCTAAAATAAGAATTATAGCTATGTGTGGCATGGATTTTTAGCCACTGGAATCATTCCATTTGGAGTCCATATGAGGAAGATATGAGCTGATTAGTAGTTAAAGGTCAGAAAATGGTTCATCAGGGAAGAATATGTTAGGACAGCTTATGTATTTTAATTTCTGGGAATTATCTGTATGAAATTAAAATATATGGTTAACATAAAAATTATAGCTATGTGTGTCATGGATTGTTAGTTACTGGAATCATTCAATTTGGAGTACATATGAGGATGATATGAGCTGATTAGTAGTCAAAGGATAGAAAATGGTTCATCAGGGAAGAATATGTTAGGACAGCTTCTGTATTTTAATTTCTGAGAATTATCTGTAAGGAATTATACTAAATGGTTAACATAAAAATTATAGTTATGTGTGTCATGGATTGTTAGTCACTAGAAAAATTCAATTTGGAGTCCATATGAGGAAGATATGAGCTGATTTGTAGTCAAAGGTCAGAAAATGGTTCATCAGGGAAGAATATGTTAGGACAGCTTATGTATTTTAATTTCTGGGAATTATCTGTATGGAATTAAAATAAATGGTTAACATAAGAATTATAGCTATGTGTGTCATGGATAGTTAGCCACTGGAATCATTCAAGTTGGAGTCCATATGAGGAAGATATGAGCTTAATAGTAGTCAAAGGTCAGAAAATGGTTCATCAGGGAAGAATATGTTAGGACAGCTTATGTATTTTAATTGCTGGGAATTATCTGTATGGAATTAAAATAAATGGTTAACATAAGAATTATAGATATGTGTGTCATGGATTTTTAGCCACTGGAATCATTCAATGTAGAGTCCATATGAGGAAGATATGAGCTGATTAGTAGTCAAAGGTCAGAAAATGGTTCATCAGGGAAGAATATATTTGGACAGCTTATGTATTTTAATTTCTGGGAATTATCTGTATGGAATTAAAATAAATGGTTAACATAAGAATTATATCTATATGTGTCATGGATTTGTAGCCATTGGAATCATTCAATTTGGAGTCTATATGAGGATGATATGAGCTGATTAGTAGTCAAAGGTCAGAAAATGGTTCATCAGGGAAGAATATGTTAGGATAGCTTATGTATTTTAGTTTCTGGGAATTATATTTATGGAATTAAAATAAAAGTTTAGCATAAGAATTATAGATTTGTGTGTCACGGATTTTTATCCACTGGAATTACTCAAGTTGGAGTCCATATGAGGTAGATATGGTTCGATTAGTTGGTAGAGGTCAGAACCTATCCGAGAACAAATAACCTGTACATTTAAAGAGTAGTATCACCTTGATTTCTTAATATTTCGCTATAATGTTCAACATAATAGTTTTAGATAATTGTTTTATCTTGAAATTGACACTAAGATCACCTACATCAAAGTTCAATTAAGGGAGTTATGCTCTAATTAGTAAGAGAATGTTAGATATGATGAAAACCTACATTAAGAAAATAAAGAAATAAAATTAATATTTAAAAAAGAAGACGAATCTTATAAATGACTAGTATATGCCATAGTCATTGCCATTGTATGAACTTCTTACCATCTTAAGTGTAAAATTCTGACATGGAAATATTTTATAAAGTGTTACTTGAAATGGTTATGCTCATGGCATGATTACCAATGATTTATGGTAATAGTTATATTTTGATGAACATACTTGTTATTGAAAGCATATTTTTGGCTGTCATTGTGAAAAGAAAAGAAATGAGCACGGTCACATGGCAATCCGTGTGGTGCACCAGTAAGGGACGCCCTACCAACGGTTATGATTATGATTATGAGAAAAGAAAGAGAAAGTGTGCCATGTCGAACGGAGCGAGAAAAACCCATACCGGAGAGTAGAGGATACTCACCCTGACCGGGGTAACTTGAAATGAGAATAAGTTGTTGGCCATCATATGATATTCTGAAAATAGTTAATCCTGTCATACATATCATTACTGTATGATTCTTATGTGCATAGATGTAATGCATTCATGTGACCAAAGATATTTTCTGTAGTTTATATAACTGAACATGACGTGATGAACTATATTGATGATGATTTATTGTTGAACTTACTGGGATTTAATTCTCACTATATTTCCATATCATGTTCAGAAAATTAGTTATGCAGATTTTCTATAGCTCTAGCTTTTAGTGCACATTGGATCGAGTTTCTTTATGTTGGGCAGATCTCAGAATTAAATAAGATGTTTGTGGTCGAGTTGGCTCAGATCCCGGTGAAGGTGCAACCACCCGCACCTGTATCTCCAAAATTGGTCAACCAAAATAAACAAGATGTAAATATCTATGTGTTTGATATGTTGCATGTACATTTTGATTAATGAAGTGTATGTGAACTCAATATTGTATAATAATAAAGTAAAAAAAAAGGTTGTTACATAATTGGTATCAGAGCAGGTCGATCCTAGATGGCCAGTGGGTGGATGGTTATCTAAATCGATCTTATAGTGTCTTGAGTATGTTGTGGTTGTGCTGTGTAAGGGATCAGTGACTCATATAGGTAAGAAATTACTAATGTTTCTTATCTATATGCCGAGGTGGTGTTATGACTGCTGTTAAATATTTTTTTTTGAAACTAACTATTGGGCTTGATCACCTCAATAGCAGCATAAATTTATTTTTTCCCATAGTAGGAAATGGCACCACCAAGGCGGAATCGGGCAAACAATGCGGAGGAAATCTTGCACAACCTTGCCACAGCAATTCGAGAATTTGGTATTGATTTACTCCTTAGAACCCAACTAGTATCTATATCCCTATATAGAATGATATCGATTGAATTTAAAAAAAAAATTAGTTACAAGACTTGTTAGACAAGGTATTTAAATACCCCAATACTTTTATTCGGAGTACTCCAGTTCTATCTGTGAAAAAGAAAGATGGATCACTATGACTATGCATAGATTATAGACAGTTGAATAAGGTGACAATGTAGAATAGAAACCCATTAGCTCGTATAGATTACCTGTTTTACCAGTTATAAGGTGTTCAATATTTTTTTTTTCACAAATTGATTTGGGATATGAGTAACATTAATTAAGGATAAGAGAAGAGGATGTACAAAAATTTTATTTTAGGACTTATTGTGGGCATTATGAGTTCTTGGTGATGTCATTTAAATTGACAAATATTTTAGTTGCATTCATAAATTTAATGAATAGTAATTAGGACATCTCTGGATCAATTTGATTTTATTGATGATATACTAGAATATTTTAAAAGTTCAGAGGATCATAAGCAACATTCAAAGATAGTTTTACCAACTCTAAAGGAGTATGGTTGGTAAATATGGTATTCAAGTAGACTCTAAGAAAGTAAAAGTAGTACAATAATAGCTACGTTTTACTACATTTAAAGATGAAGATCCAAATCCAATTTACGCTTCCTACGGTTATCTGCCGTCCATTCTATTTGAGTCATAGTTGGATCAGGTATATGAACATAGGCTTGTAAAGCATCAATTAACTCTTCAGCATTTGAAACCAAGATGAGAATTCGTCGTGCTGAGTGTGGGATAAATCTCTGTTCCACAGCTTGATCTAGAAAAGACAACAGACCATCAGAGAAGTGATTAACATTTAACAAACCTATCGGTTTGTGATGCATATTCAGTTGTGCCCAAGAGACTATTTGGAAAATCTCCTCTAAAGTACCAAAACCACCTGGTAAGGAAATGAAGGCGTCAGCATTGCTCATCATTCTAGTCATGCGTTCATGCATGGAAGCTACCCTATATTCTTCCCCAATTGTCTTCCCTATGTTGCTGGATGTAGCTAGAGCTGTAGGAATAATACCTAGAACTTGGCATCCCCCTACATGTGCAGCTGTAGCCATACACCCCATTAACCCACAGTGTCACGCCCCTAATTTTAGGGCACGTGAAACACGTATATTATGAACATATATTTTCCATAAACATAAATATTTCAATCCTTTATCAAGGAAACAGATACATATAGGTTTTCCCATATAGATACCATATACAAATCAAGTACATATACATCAGAGTACAGCAGAAACAAGGATCCTGCCTGTGACGTTCAGAGCAACTCTAGAGTACAAATATATTACAATATAAAACATTGAGAGCCTAAAAACAATTTAGGTTCACCAATGAAGTACGACCTCTAGTCGATCACTTGGTTGCTGGACCAAACTCTGTGTCTTTATCTGAAAAATAGATCCACATCGTGTAGTGAGTTTTACAACTCAGTGAGCAGAAAACACCTCCTATAACCTCTTAGGTCAACATATGGATATACTTTTCATTTCAAAGTTTCTCATATTGAAAAGTTACATTCAGGAGTACATTCATATGGGACCCGCATTTCAAAACATCTCAGTTCAAATCACATACAAATATCTGTAACCACATATGATACAAATTGATCTTAAATCAAATTTGATATGCAATAAAAATCAATTCTTTTATATAATGCTCAAGTATGTCATAACTTTCAATATACTCAATAGATAAACATGGAATGTAAGTTTATCACCCTTCTGTCTCCTCACATTACCATAGTCACAATCACAATAGGTAATAAGGGAATGTGAGTTCATCACTCTACTGCCTCCTCACATTACCACTGACTACAACTTCAATAGATCAACAGAGAATGTGAGTTCATCACCCTACTGTCTCCTCACATTACCACCAATATCACCTTCACAATACTGTCTCAAGCCATATAATCCTGTCATTTCTCATCAATACATATATATATATATATATATATATATATTTATATGAATATATAAACATGTATAAAAGTGCATATCCATCATATGTAATGCATCATTATCAAACAATTCGCCATACAATCATATTCGGCAACTTATCACTTTACATATCATTCAAAACAGAGCTTTCAGTCTCAGTACAAAATCTTCTATTATAAATTTTCCAATCAGAGAAATCAAATAATCATGCCCATATCCGAGGCAAACATAACATTGTAAAATAATGTCATATGCATATCATATTTTCTTTGCCATGTAATGTGAAATGCATTTAGAAGTAACGTATTCAAAGCATTTCAAAATCTATTTCAAAAATCATACTCTTCTTGAACTAGATATCATTTCTCAATCATTTCAAATATTCCAAACCATTTCAGAAACATATGAACATATAAATAACATGTAATCATACTCATTATCTATGTAAAGTTCAAAAAGAGTAAAAAATAGGCTATATGAAGAATCATCTACTCACAGTGTAAGAGCTCCCAATTGGACAGCCCTAAAATGCACTTTTCTAGTCTGAATTTGACCAAATAAGCTTCAAAAACGTGTCCGAAGGGTTCAAAAATCTAAAATGAGCTCGGTTACTGTTCACCGCTGGAAAAAACTATTCACACCGGGAATCACTATTCACTGCCACTATTCATCGCCGGAAAATACTATTCACCGTCACAAAAATTTTTACCGAATCAACAAAACGAATTCATATCCTAATGTTTATCTAGTTTCTGAATCCATCTACGGAGTCAGATTTCTAATTAGAAGTCTCTAAATAAGGTTTTTCAGAATTTACCTTTTACCAAGATTTTCTACATCAGATCTACGGCGATTCAACGGTTGATTTGAAAAACTGATCGGTCAAAACTGAAGTACTCTTCGTCGTGAATCCAATAACACTTTCAGTTTTAATATCGAAAATCCATAAGCACTCCAAATCGAAAGATAAAATTGGATATCACTATTCACTCACTATTCACTACTGTGCATTTCTTCGAAATTGTTTTTTCCTCTTTCTCGATTCCTCTCCTGGCTTCTGTTTTAACATTCTGCTTTTTTTTTTAATATAATAATAATTATTAAATAATTAATAATAAGATTTTCTTTTATAAAAATTCATATAAATTCCGTTTTTTATCATAAAATATCCCAAAAATTTCTAAAAATTTCCTTTCTCATAAATCTTTAGTTAAACTCTTAAATTATGATTTTTCTTGATAAAAATCATAATAAAACAAATTTCAAAACAAATATCTTTATTCATATTAAAAGAAAGAATATTTCTAAAAATACCATAAAAATTCAATAGAGGTCGGTATAATTATTTTAAGCAACACAATACTTCTTTTACTTAAAAGTCCACTTACTTTTAACAAATCATAATCATTTCTACATAAATAAAAATATATTTGCTTATAGCGCGCCAAAACATAAATTCTCATATTTCTTTTGTAATTCTTTAATCCATGTAATAAATAAACTTATTTTCACCGGTTCTTATCTCTATTTTTAAAATTCTCTCTTTTATTCTCAATTTCCTTTAATTTGAATTTTTGTTAAATTTTATGATTATTACACACAGTTACCTCCACCATACACTAAATGAATTCTTCTCCTAGCCAGCACCATACCCATATTTTGTGCTGCTTTAACATACTCCTCATCTTTTCCAAGACTAGAATCACAAAAGACACAAATATTTCGAAACTGACGGAATGCGGTTCCCTCCATAATTTCTATCACCTTAACTCTGAGTATGAAGATAAAGATACTAATGTAAGCATTTATAGAACACAGAGAAGGGCATATTTATAATAGTTATGCGAATAGGACGGGTATTATTAGAACAACTATGTGAGTGATTGGTGGATATCAACAAAATTAAAGGTAAAAAAAAATGACGGCAAGCATGTATATGTACAATAGTTATGACTGTGACCCATATTAAGCACATAAAGAGCATAAGATAAGATATCACTAGAAATCTGTCTTTTTCTTGTTGTCTTTGATGAAGCATTGATGTTTTGATTCTTGTAGAAAAGTTGTAGGTGATAGCCGTCATTGTAAAACAAAAAGAGTGAAAATGCAAACCAATTAATTGTTGAAGAGGAACAATCAAATGGTTTATTTTGTTTTCTCAATGTTTTTGCCAGTCGACTATCGGTATTATTAAGTCGACTAGCTATTTTGAGAAATTTTAATTTGGACTGGTTATTTTACAGTTGATTGATTACATCTATTCTGAAGCAATCAACTGCATCCTACCAGTTAGCTACGTACTCTTTGTTTTTCACAGACTTTTATAAGTTCGGAAATGTTTCTTTTCCACCGAATATCAATAGCTTTAAAGTAGATTCTGACACATATATTCAAAATTTGCGGCCACCGATTTTTGCTAAAATCATAGATAGATTTTGTTTACAGATTTTCAAGAATTACGGCCACCGATTTTAATATTTTTCAATGCTTTGTCCAAATTTTTGACTTTCGCTTTTGGCACCATTCTCTATTATGCTTTTCGTCTGTTTCATTGCATTCTCCCTCATTAACGGTTGGCATTAAATGCAAGGTTATTTTCTCTCATTGCAATGAAAGATAATTTCTTTTCTTTGAAACTCGGTTATTATGGTGTCTAAGTTGTTATTAGGTTAAAGTAATGAAAAGTTTGAAAAGAATGGACGAATGATGGTCTTATGGTGTTTTGACGAATGTAATCAAGAGAATTTGTGGTGTTGAAGTTCTCGAGGAATAAAATATAGGAAGTAGGATTTAAGTTAGTCTTTGAACTCTTAATTTGGAAATATAGATTATATTATGAGAACCATGTCCGAAAATAATGTAGGTTATCAAGATATTTGTGTTAAAGGATTATATCATGCTAAATTGAGTCTAATATCTAGGATGTGAATTATGTTGGAATTCAGAATTCATGTATGAGTAATTGTTAGGAAAAAAAATCTTCTTGAAATGATTGGGTGAATTAAATGGGATTGGCATAAGATAGAATGAGGTGCTTTTGGATATGATAGAAGAAATAATTAAAAATTTTGACAATGAGTCTAATGGTGTTAATAAGCTTGTATAGAATTACCGTGATGAGTTAAGTTGGAATTATTAGACATGTGTCAATGGTACACGTTATTAAAGGTTTGAAGGATTTATTGCTACTTATGTTTAACATATTGATTAAAGGATTTGAGGATAAAAATAGATGATAGATTAAGATGATGATATTCAGGGGATGATGTTGATATATGAAAAAAAAATGACTTGATAGAAGTTTGGAATAAGAAAATATAGTTACCCAATATGAAGGTGAATATGTTCCTTTATATGTGCGTTTTCTAATATCGACCAATAAATATATCCATGCGAGCTAGAGGATATAAATTGAAGAACTTATGAGTGAAAGAAATCCTCATGCTTAAGTTATATGGCAAAATCACTCAAGTGAATAGACATATTAAAAAGTAAAGATATTATACAGAAAAGATATCCCTAATTATTTAGGTAATAAGGTTGATAACTCTGAATAATGCCTTAATTTCATTCCCTACATGTGGTAGGAGGGATTGAAATTCGGAGACCGAATTTCTTAAGGGGGGAAGAATGTAACATCCAGTAATTTTTAGATATTTTTCTTAGAAATTCTTCACCTTACATATATGCATAGAAATTGTCTAATATTAATGGAATAAGGTAAAGAAAGAAAACCTAAGAGGAAATATTAGAAATAAACATGATAAAGAAAGGTGAAATTCTTAGGTAAAGAAAGATAAATTTTTGTGAAGTAAGTAAAAGTCTTAAAATTTCAAGAAGATCGGATTAGGGTAATTTTTCTTAATTTAAGAGGAAAAGTTACTAAGTTTAGTATCTCTACCCATAAATTGGGCTTTTACCTATAGACACTTCATATAGAGTTTTACCCCTTCGCATAAGTTTCTAGCAAGCCCATTGGATAACCTAAGTAAGAAATAAAACATAGACTTGGACTAAGATATAGTAATTGGACCAATAGCCCAAAAATTATGAAATGTGACCAAGCCCTCCAAGAAAGGTAGAATTTTATCCAAAGCAAAGAAAATGGGTAGGAATAAGCCTATAATGGGTAGGAATAAGCCCAAATCCAAGAGGAAAAATAAAATAAAATAAATTAGGTGATGATATAATAATGTAATAATAATAAAGATTAGGTTACATGGCATTAAGACAAAAATTTAGTAAGTGGTGTGATTCTACATTCATCATTTTGGCAAGTGGCATAATAATACAAGGCTTTAGGACAAAAACATCTATATCCTACACTCATAATTTTAGCAAGTGGTATGATAATACATGGTATTAGAACAAAACATTCATATCCCACACAAATAATATAAACCAAATAATGGAGATTCAAGGGCTAGAAATTTGCCACCTAAAAAGGCAAACCTATCATACTTGTTTAAGACAAAAGAAAATGGAAATGAATCCCTAAATCAAAGGGACCTTGTCCCTTATCTTAAGAACATATCATCATAATTTTCAAAATACAAATCTCCTTTTCCTATGCATATCTTGACTAAGGAAGAGGAAGACAAGAACATAAGTTGTGTGTTTTCAAAAAATTCAACAAAGTGTATCCTAATTGTGATAAGGTAGACCCATGATCTTGAAAGGTGAATTATTTGGTGGTCTATATAAGAAAACCCACCCTTACAACATTATAATTTCGTCCAAGTGAGGGAGAGGAAAAATAGAAGCAAGGTAGAGTGAGGAAAGGAGAGGAAGAAAGGAAGAAAGAGGAAGGAGAAGTCTATGGGACTAAGTGCTCCAGGTAAGTTTAACAATATTTCTTTTTGAAGAAAAATTTTGAAACTTATAATATTTATATGAGATTTTAATCTTAGAACTTTGATGATTGGTCGTGGATGTTGCCATATCATGTTACATATTGATCTTGCATGTGATGTATATTTGAATACTTAGGTTGGTGTAGATAGTTCTGCATGGGTATGGCTATGGGTGGCAGAATTTTAAGCTTCTGTATTTTAATTTCTGGAAATTATTTGAAGGGAATTAAAACAAATGGTTCACATAAGAACTAAAGATATATGTGTCACGGATTTTTAACCACAAGAATCATTCAATTTGGAGTCCATATGAGGTAGATATGGTCTGATTAGTAAGCAAAGATCAGAAAATGGTTCATCAGGGAAGAATATGTTAGGACAGCTTCTGTATTTTAATTTTTGGAAATTATCTGTATGAAATTAAAATAAATGGCTAACATAAGAATTATAGCTACGTGTGTCATGGATTTTTATTCACTGGAATCATTCAATTTGGAGTCCATATGAGGAAGATATGAGCTGATTAGTAATCAAAGGTCAGAAAATGCTTCATCAGGGAAGAATATGTTAGGATAGCTTCTGTATTTTAATTTCTGGGAATTATCTATATGGAATTAAAATAAATGGTTAACACAAGAATTATAGCTATGTGTGTCATAGATATTTAGCCACTTGAATCATTCAATTTGGGGTCCATATGAGGAGGATATGAGCTTATTAGTAGTCAAAGGTCAGAAAATAGTTCATCAGGGAAGAATATGTTAGGACAGCTTGTCTATTTTAATTTCTGGAAATTATATGTATGGCATTAAAATAAATAGTTAACATAAGCATTATACCTATGTGTGTCATGGATTTTTAGCCACTGGAAGCATTCAATTTGGAGTCCATATGAGGAAGATATGAGTTGATTAGTAGTCAAAGGTCAGAAAATGGTTCATCAAGGAAGAATATGTTAAGACAGCTTATGTATTTTAATTTCTGAAAATTATCTGTATGGAATTAAAATCAATGGCTAACATAAGAATTATAGCTATGTGTGGCATGGATTTTTAGCCACTGGAATCATTCAATGTGGAGTCCATATGAGGAAGATATGAGCTGATTAGTAGTCAAAGGTCAGAAAATGGTTCATCAAGGAAGAATATGTTAGGACAGCTTAAGTATTTTAATTTCTGGGAATTATCTATATAGAATTAAAATAAATGGTTAACATAACAATTATAGCTATGTGTGTCATGGATTTTTAGTCACTGGAAACATTCAATTGGAGTCCATATGAGGAAGATATGAGCTGATTAGTAGTCAAAGGTCAGAAAATGCTTCATTAGGGAAGAATATGTTAGGACAACTTCGGTATTTTAATTTCTGGGAATTATCTATATGGAATTAAAATAAATGGTTAACATAAGAATTATAGCTATGTGTGTCATAGATATTTAACCACTGGAATCATTCAATTTGGGGTCCATATGAGGAAGATATGAGCTTATTAGTAGTCAAAGGTCAGAAAATGGTTCATCAGGGAAGAATATGTTAGGATAGCTTATGTAGTTTAATTTCTGGGAATTATATGTATGGCATCAAAATAAATGGTTAACATAAGAATTATACCTATGTGTGTCATGGATTTTTTGCCACTGGAAGCATCCATTTTGGAGTCCATATGAGGAAGATATGAGTTGATTAGTAGTCAAAGGTCAGAACATGGTTCATCAGGGAAGAATATGTTAGGACAGTTTATGTATTTTAATTTCTGGGAATTATCTGTATGGAATTAAAATAAATGGCTAACATAATAATTATAGCTATGTGTGGCATGGAAGTTTAGCCACTGGAGTCATTCAATGTGGAGTTCATATGAGGAAGATATGAGCTGATTAGTAGTCAAAGGTCAGAAAATGGTTCATCAGGGAAGAATATGTTAGGATAGCTCATGTATTTTAATTTCTGGAAATTTTCTGTATGGAATTAAAATAAATGGTTAACATAACAATTATAACTATGTGTGTCATGGATTGTTAGTCACTGGAATCATTTAATTTGGAGTCCATATGAGGATGATATGAGCTGATTAGTAGTCAAAGGTCAGAAAATGCTTCATCAGGGAAGAATATGTTAGGACAGCTTCTGTATTTTAATTTCTGGGAATTATCTATAAGGAATTAAAATAAATGGTTAACATAAGAATTATACCTATGTGTGTCATGGATTTTTTGCCACTGGAAGCATTCATTTTGGAGTCCATATGAGAAAGATATGAGTTGATTAGTAGTCAAAGGTCAGAAAATGGTTCATCAGGGAAGAATATGTTAGGACAGCTTATGTATTTTAATTTCAGGGAATTATCTGTATGGAATTAAAATAAATGGTTAACATAAGAATTATAGCTATGTGTGTCATGGATTTTTAACCACTAGAAGCATTCACTTTGGAGTCCATATGAGGAAGATATGAGCTGATTAGTAGTCAAAGGTCAGAAAATGGTTCATCAAGGAAGAATATGTTAGGACAGCTTATGAATTTTAATTTCTGGGAATTATCTGTATAGAATTAAAATAAATGGTTAACATAACAATTATAGCTATGTGTGTCATGGATTTTTAGTCACTGGAAACATTCAATTGGAGTCCATATGTGGAAGATATGAGCTGATTAGTAGTCACAGGTCAGAAAATGCTTCTTCAGGGAAGAATATGTTAGGACAGCTTCTGTATTTTAATTTCTGGGAATTATCTATATGGAATTAAAATAAATGGTTAACATAAGAATTATATCTATGTGTGTCATAGATATGTAACCACTGGAATCATTCAATTTGGGGTCCATATGAGGAAGATATGAGCTTATTAGTAGTCAATGGTCAGAAAATGGTTCATCAGGGAAGAATATGTTAGGACAGCTTCTGTATTTTAATTTTTAAGAATTATCTGTATGGAATTAAAATAACTCGTTAACATAAGAATTATATCTATGTGTGTCATGGATTTTTAGCCACTAGAAGCATTCAATTTGGAATCCATATGAGGAATATATGAGCTGATTAGTTGTCAAAGGTGAGACAATGGTTTATCAGGGAAGAATATGTTAGGACAGCTTATGTATTTTAATTTCTGGGAATTATCTTTATAGAATTAAAATAAATGGCTAGCATAATAATTATAGCTATGTGTGTGATGGATCTTTAGCCACTGGAATCATTCAATTTAAAGTCCGTATGAGGAAGATATGAGCTGATTAGTAGTCAAAGATCAGAAAATGGTTCATCAGGGAAGAATATGTTAGGACAGCTTATGTATTTTAATTTCTGGGAATTATCTGTAAGGAATTAAAATAAATGGTTAACATAACAATTATAGCTATGTGTGTCATGGATTGTTAGTCACTGGAATCATTCAATTTGGAGTCCATATGAGGAAGATATGAACTGATTAGTAGTCAAAGGTCAGAAAATGGTTCATCAGGGAAGAATATGTTTGGACAGCTTATGTATTTTAATTTCTGGGAATTATCTATATGGAATTAAAATAAATGGTTAACATAATAATTATAGCTATGTGTGTCATGGATAGTTAGCCACTGGAATCATTCAAGTTGGAGTCCATATGAGGAAGATATGAGATTATTAGTAGTCAAAGGTCAGAAAATGGTTCATCAGGGAAGAATATGTTAGGACAGCTTATGTATTTTAATTTCTGGGAATTATATGTATGGCATTAAAATATATGGTTAACATAAGAATTATAGCTATGTGTGTCATGGATTTTTAACCACTGGAAGCATTCAATTTGGAGTCCATATGAGGAAGATATGAGCTAATTAGTAGTCAAAGGTCAGAAAATGATTCATCAAGGAAGAATATGTTAGGATAGCTTATGCATTTTAATTTCTGAGAATTATCTGTATGGAATTAAAATAAATGGTTAACATAAGAATTATATATATGTGTGTCATGAATTTATAACCACTGGAATCATTCAATTTGGAGTCCATATGAGGAAGATATGAGCTGATTAGTAGTCAAAGGTCAGAAAATGGTTCATCAGGGAAGAATATTTTAGGACAGCTTCTGTATTTTAATTTCTGAGAATTTTCTGTATAGAATTAAACTAAATGGTTAACATACGATTTATAGCTATGTGTGTCATGGATGGTTAGCCACTGGAATCATTCAAGTTGGAGTCCATATGAGGATGATATGAGCTTATTAGTAGTCAAAGGTCAAAAAAAGGTTCATCAGGGAAGAATATGTTTGGACAGCTTATGTATTTTAATTTCTGGGAATTATCTGTATGGAATTAAAATAAATGGTTATCATAAGAATTGTAGATATGTGTGTCATGGATCTTTAGCCACTGGAATCATTCAATTTAGAGTCCATATGAGTAAGATATGAGCTGATTAGTGGTCAAATGTCAGAAAATGGTTCATCAGGGAAGAATATATTAGGACAGCTTATGTATTTTAATTTCTTGGAATTATCTGTATGAAATTAAAATAAATGGTTAAGATAAGAATTATATCTATGTGTGTCATGGATTTGTAGCCACTGGAATCATTCAATTTGGAGTCCATATAAGGAAGATATGAGCTGATTAGTAGTCAAAGGTCAAAAATGTTTCATCAGGGAAGAATATGTTAAGACAGCTTCTGTATTTTAATTTTTGGAAATTATCTGTGTGGATTTAAAATAAATGGTTAATATAAGAATTATAGATATGTGTGTCACATATTTTTAGCCACTGAAATTACTCAAGTTGGAGTCTATATGAGGTAGATATGGTCCGATTAGTTGGTAGAGGTCAGAACCTATCCGAGAAGAAATAACATGTACATTTAGGAAGTAATATCACCTTGATTTCTTAATATTTCGCTACAATGTTCAACATAATTATTTTAGATAATTGTTTTATCTTGAAATTGACACTAAAATCACCTACATCGGAGTTCAATTGAGGGAGTTATGCTCTGATTAGTAAGAGTAGGTTAGATATAATGAAAACCTACATCAATAAAATAAAGAAATAAAATTAATATTTAAAAAAGAAGACGAATCTTATAAATAACTAGTATATGCCATAGCCATTGCCATTGTATGAACTTCTTACCATCTTAAGTGTAAAATTTTGATATGGAAATATTTTATAAAGTGTTATTTGAAATGGTTATGTTCATAGCATGATTACCAATGATTTATGGTAATAGTTATATTTTGATGAACATACTTGTTATTTAAAGCATATTTTTGGCTCTCATTGTGAAAAGAAAAGAAATGAGCACGGTCACATGGCAATCCGTGTGGTGCACCAGTAGGGGACGCCCAACCAACGGTTATGATTATGATTATGAGAAAAGAAAGAGAAAGTGTGCCATGTCGGACGGAGCGAGAAAAGCCCGTATCGGAGAGTAGAGGATGCTCACCCTGACCGGGGTAGCTTGAAATGAGAATAAGTTATTGGCCATCATATGATATTCTGAAAATAGTTAATCCTGTCATACATATCATTACTGTATGATTCTTATGTGCATAGATGTAATGTATTCATGTGACCAAAAATATTTTCTGTAGTTTATATAGCTGAACATGACGTGATGAGCTATATTGATGATGATTTATTGTTGAACTTACTGGGATTTAATTCTCACTATATTTCCATATCATGTTCAGAAAAATTAGTTTTGCAGATTTTCTATAACTCTGGCTTTTAGTGCACATTGGATCGAGTTACTTTATGTTGGGCAGATCTCAGAATCAAATAAGATGTTTGTGGTCGAGTTGGCTCAGATCCCGGTGAAGGTGCAACCACCCGCATCTGTATCTCCAGAATTGGTCAACCAAAATAAACAAGATGTAAATATCTATGTATTTGATATGTTGCATGTACGTTTTGATTAGTGACGTGTATGTGAACTCAATA
The DNA here is from genome assembly GCA_037074535.1 of Gleditsia sinensis. Classification (NCBI taxonomy): domain Eukaryota; kingdom Viridiplantae; phylum Streptophyta; class Magnoliopsida; order Fabales; family Fabaceae; genus Gleditsia; species Gleditsia sinensis. The sequence continues at coordinate 43,826,263 of CM073472.1, read as the reverse complement.
TTGTATAATAATAAAGTAAAAAAAAAAGGTTGTTACACCTAATCCTTCATTCCTATGGTAGAAATCTCAAGCGGTTACTGTTATTTCTTTTTGGTTTCACAATCAGTTTATGTTTGATGACTTTTAGCATCTTTTGGATAACTTTTAACATATATTGATTGTTTTGGAATTTCTTTTGAACATTTGATGACTCATGAAATTTTAATTTTATTTTGATTGTTTACTAAGAAATAAATTCAATTTTTTTTAATATACTTGCTCTATTTTTTATGTATGTATCATTTTAAGCAGAGCTTCTAGACAAAAATACAAATGCATAATGTGACAGAGAGAGCAAGATTTAACGGGGTTATTTCAGTTCTTGTTCTCTTGACATATTTGCTCTAAGTTTGTTTCTGAGAAAGTTTAGGGAGATATTTTCAGAAATTATTGGAGATAAAGACTAATGGAAGCTTATTCTACGTGTAACAAGGGAGTACATCTTTCTTTCATTCCCTTGGCTTTTACTGTTTTATGAATCAGGGGATTCCTTCGGCGTTTACTGTTTGATTATGAATTCTTTATTTATTTGTTTATTTTTTTGGGACTAGGATTATGTATTCTTTATGAAAGTTGAGGATTTGGATTTGATGATAGGCCTTACAACTAGACTTCGGCTAAACAACATAATGGGCATGAAGTGATGGGCCTAGCAACCAATCCGACTTGGGCAGATCAATTGACCCAAATCCGTATGGGATCTCGCTCCTAATAACAGTCGTGTGCAAACAAAATCTTGGATCCGAATTGAGGCTAACGGCCTGAACACAGATGGGTGCCGCCATCATGGGTACACCAATCCCCATCAAGCATGTGGCGTATCCGGATACGTTGAGACTGACCCCATTGACCATTCCACTTCGGATAGCTTGTCTTTGTTCAGATAAGCTCCCAAGTCCACACGGTAAACTTTCCTCTCTTGAACTTTATACCAACTTAAATATTAATCTTTGCTTGAGCTAAGACTCCACTGCTGGTCGCTATTGACCTCATGGCGGGGTTCATTGCATTGGGAGCTTAAAGTTGGAGAATTGATCACCACGATATATTTGAAAATTGTGAAATCAAACTTGCTTGATAAACTGTTGACTTTAATATTTTGTTATTGACATTTCACATTCTCTTGTTAAAATTAATTTTTAACACAAAATATAGCGTTTAAATATTTGAACTAAAATGATTTTTTTACATAATTGCCGAAGTTGCAAATTTCACAAGTGAAGATAGAACTTTATAACATTTTGTAATAGGCTACAATAAAATATTAACATTATAGGCAATTGATTACTTTTTTTATATTAAAATTTGGTTAATTATTTCATATCATTGTATACAACATTAATTCCACGAGCAATTTGTACCATATAATAAGATTTTTTATTTGTTAGTTATATAAAAATATTGTGGAAATCACTTTTACTGATTCAACATCTTTATTATCCAAATATAGAATTTTAAGATGATATTTAATTTTTAAATTATCATTAACTATTTTTAATGTGAATGAGGATATTTGATTAAATTAAAAGATGAATAACCAAAACCACTGGACCAGTTCCCAAACATTAGAGATCAAAATTGACACACTGCTCATCTTGACTAATTTAATTTTTTGATTCAATTAAAAACATAACATCCCCGTTATGATTCACAAAAAAATTTATCCAAGCCTAACCTTGAAACAAAATGGAACGCTAATAAAGTTAAAATTTTAAAATGAATTTAATTGTTCAATTGTCATAGAATCATTTTCAGAGTTGATGATTTAAGTTCTGTAACATCCCCAATTTATGAACACATAAAACAAACATATTTTTTTTCGACAATAAGATATTTTTTATAACATGCATATCATTATTCTTTATCATGAAAATAGATACATATAAATTCTCTCATGTATATACATTATACAAATCAAGTTATAAATATCAAAATAAAAAGAAAAGTAAGAATTCTCCTTGTGACGTTCAGAGAATACTCTAAAATACAAACACAATATAATTTAAAAATTGTGAGCCTTAGAAGCAACGTAGATTCACTCAGAGAATATGTCACCTAACTGATCACTTATTTGTAGAATCAAACTCTGTATTCTTATATGAAAAATGTGAAAATATCGTATAGTGAATTTGACAACTCAGTGAGCAGATAATACCTCTTATGATCTCTTAGGTCAGCATATGGATGTACTCATATTTTAAAATTTGTCACATAGAAAATATAGTTCAAAAGTACATCCATATGGGACCCATATTTCAAATATTTTCAAATAAAAGGATATTCAGATATCCAAAACCATATTCAGTATGGTATGATTAGTAAACAAATGTTGTTATGCTTAGCTATATAAGCTATAGTAAAATATTAAACTTTTGAGATAAATTCATAATTTTTGTTGATGCATAATTAATATACTATATATGTACTAAAAATCTATTCTTTTTACATAATACTCAAGCATGTTACAGCTCTCAATACACTCAATTCACTCATTTGCTATATACATAGTGACCGATCGACTACAGTCATAATAGTGATAAGGGAATGTGAGTTTATCATCCATCTGCCTCCTCACATTATCACTGTCACCCGGTTGGAGCGGCCCTCTCTTAGTTCACTCAGGCTAATAAGGCGTCCCCTACTATTCGATACCGTCACAAGCCATACAACCCGTCGATATTCATCCATACATATAAATACATATATATAAATGCATATTCATCAAATACAATGTATAATTATCAAGCAACTCGCCATGAGTTTTATGCTTGTCATTCAATCATAATCAGCAACTATATAGTTTTATAAATCAATGCCTCATGCACATAATATTTACTTTACCAAATAATGATAAATACATTTAAAACCACATATTCAATGAATTTTAAAATCTATTTGTAAAATCATACTCTTCTTGAACTATGTGCTAGTTCGTAAGCAAAACAAATATTTTAACATATTTTGAAAACTTATGATAACATAAATAATTTGTAAATATAACCAATTACACATTTTAAGTTCAAGAAAAATATGGGGTAAGTCATAGAAAGAATTATCTACTCACAGAGTAAGGCTCCAGGTTGGGCAGCCTTAAAATATATATTTTTTAATCCGAATTTGATCAATTAGACCTGAAAAATGTATTCGGATGGTTTAAAAACCTTGGAAATGACTCCAGAATCGCAAAATTTGACTTCCGGGAGTTTGGTCAACACTGGTTAACTGTTAGGACTATTCACAGTCGAAAATTACTATTCATCACCGGAAAATACTTTTTATGCCAGGCGGATTTACTGTTCACATCAGCTGAAATCAATATTTACGCCGATTGGAGTTACTGTTTATGACACCAAAAATTGTCAGAGAATTGTGAAACTTCATATCCTATAGTTTATCTATCTCCTGAATCTATCTACGATGTTAGATTTCCAATTTGAGGTATTTAAATAAGAGTTTCAGAATTTATCTTTTTCTACGATTTTCTACTTTCGATCTGCGGCGATTCTGTAGTTGATTTGAATTTTTTTTTACCAAAATCATAGTACTCTTCGTCTTGAATCCAATGGTACCTTTATTTTTGAGATAAGAGGCCTGTAGGCACTCTAGATGTAGAAAGAAAATATAAAAATTACTATTTATACTATTCATCGGTTACAGGATTTCGTAGATTCACGCTTCATCTCCTTTCTCCCTTTTATTTATTTATTTATTTATTATTATTATTTAATAATTAAATATTTAAATTTGTTTATTAATTTTTTATTATATACATATAAATACTATTTTTTATTCTAAAATATCCTAAATTTTTTTAAATATATATATTATTGCAAAAATTTAATTGAACTCTTAAATCATAATTTTTGTTGATAAAATTTTAATAAAACAAATCACAATATAAAATATCTTCATGCATATTAAAAGAAAGAAATTTATAGAAATAAAAATAAAATTTATTTAAAGCCAAATATAATTACTTTAAGCAAAACAAAAATTATTTAAATTAAAAGCGTATTTACTTTTAACAAAACATAATCATTTACAATAAAAATATATTTGTTTATAGCAAAATATTATTATTTAAAAATTACGGGATATTACATTCTTCACCCTTTAAGAGATTTGGTCCTCAAATTTCAAACCATCCTATCACAAGTAAGGAATGAAATGAAGGCATAACTTACAATTATTAACCTCATTATTCAAGCAATTGGGAATACCACTTTTGTATATTATCTTTACTTTCTAAAGAGTCTCTTTACTTGAGTGATTTTTCCATATAACATTAGCCATAAATCTTTCCTTCAACCATAAGTTCTTCACTTATCAATCAACAGTAGACATTAGATTTTTTTTCATAATTAAACAAAATTATTGTTCAATTGAATTTCTTGGAATTAGATAACATAAGAAGAATCTATTAGGTATTTCCTTACCATTGATGCAGGAAAGATTGTACCAACATCGCTTAATCTTGATGGTAAAGATAGGTGATATATACTATGTATACTTTGCTCAAGGTTCCAGAAGAGCTTATATACTATAGGTTAACTTTTTTCTTCTTTCCAAACTTCATTATCACTTTCATAGGTGAGTCTTTCAAGAATATTTGATCACCAACTAATAACTTTTAGTGCTTAACATTCCTGTTCCTTATAGAGTTTTGGCTTGTATTGAGTTTCTTGTATTCTTTTTCTAATTAATTTCATTTTATCAACGACATCTTACAATAAATCTAAATCCACTGAATCATTTAACAGAAAATTTGTAACATCTCTTACATAAGGTTTTAAGTCATCTAATATTATTTTATTATAGAAAAATTCTACTAAGGGATCTCCTACCAAACTCGAAGACATATGCTTAAAGCATGCTTTCCAATTTCCAAACTAGTATCATCAATTTAGGTTAATCATATTTTATCTATTGCCTGTTATTCTAAATTAGATTACAAAATCTTAACTTTACTCAACTCACCTACCTATTAGGAGACCTACGTTGTTTCATATAAAATCTCAAATAGTGTCATTTGTTTGTTGGCCTAATAATTACTGATAGGGATAAGTTCAACTAAAGACAAATAATTTCTCCCAACTTTTACCAAAATTATATAAAGATACCTAAAACATAATTTTCAATGTATAAACATATCATTTAGATTTATTATCAGTTATACTAAAATCTAACTAAAATCCTAAGGCTTCCTGAATAGCTCTCCTAAAATAATATATTCAATTCTTATTTGTTGACTCACCAAACAAAAAAAAATATATCACTTGTATCTTTCTTTTACCATTATACTAGTACAATTCTTTTAAATCTTAGTGTATCCCATCAATATTCAAAATCTATGAATTCTTCTAAAATCTTCTTTCTCAACATAATTCACATCCTAAATACTAAACTCAATTTAGCATGGTATAAAACCTTAACAAAAATATCTTAATCACTTACATTATTTTCGGACATGGTTCTCATAATATTCTCCATATTTCTAAATTAAGAGTTCAAAGTTAATTTAAATCTTAATTCTCATATTTTATTCCTCAAGAACTTCAACACCACTAATTCTCTTGATTACATTCGTCAAAACACCATAAGGCCATCATCCGTCTATTCTTTTCAAATTTTTCATTATTTTAACCTACTAACCACTTGGACACCATAATAATTGAGTTTCAAAGAAAGAAAATTCTCCCTCCTTGTAATAAGGAAGAGAACCTTATATTTAATGCCAAACATTAATGAAGAATGATGTAGCAGAAAAAGAAAAATACATAGTAGAGCATGGTGCTAAAATAGAAAGTCAGAAATTTGAACAAAGCATTAAAAGAAAATTAAAATCAGTGGCCGTAATTCTTGAAAATCTGTAAACAAAATTTAACTGCTATATTCAGCAAGAATTAGTGGTCGCAAGTTTTGAATATATGTGCCAAAATTTAATTCAAAGCTACTGTTATTCGGTGGAAGAATATCACAGGGAAAAGAAGTATTTCTGAGCTTATAAAAGTTTTTGAAGAAAAAAGATCATGCAGTTAATTAGTAGGATGCAGTTGGTTACTTTAAAACAGATGTAATCAATCAACTATAAAACAAACCAGTCCAAATTAAAAATTTTCAAAATAGTTAGTCGATTTAATAATACCAATAGTCGACTGGCAAGAATATTGGGAAAATAAGATAAATCATTTGATTGTTCCTCTTCAACAATTAATTGGTTTCCATTTGTACTCTTTTTTTTTCAATGACGCCTATCACCTACAACTTCCCTACAAAAATCAAGACATCAATGCTTCATTAAGAACAACAAGGAAAACTCTTTTTTTTCGTAATATCTTAACCTTATTCTCTTTATGTACTTAATATGATCCACAATCACAACTACTTTACATATACATGTGTGTTGTCATTTTTGAAATTCTCCTTCAATTTAGCTTTTATCCACTGGCCACTCATATAGCTATTCTAATTATACCCGGCCTATTTGTATAACTATTATAAGTATGCTCTTCTCTGAATGCGTGTATTATACTCAAAGTTAGGGTGAATGTAGTTATGGAGGGAATCACATTTTGTCAATTTCAAAATATTTGTGTCTTTTGTAGTTATAGTCCTAGAAAATATGGAGAGTATGTGAAAGCTGCACAAAATCTGGGTATGATGCTGGCTAAGAGAAAGTTCATTTAATCCATAGTGGAAGTAACTGTAGATTAATGGGGTGTGTATCTACAGTTGTACATATAGAAGGATGTCAAGTTTTAGGTATTATTCCTACAATTCTAGCTGCATCCAACATCGTAGGAAATACAATTGAAAAAAAATTTAGGGTAGCTTCTATGCATGAGCACATGGCTAGAATGATGAGCAATGTTGATGCCTTCATTGCCTTATCAGGTGGTTTTGGTACTTTAGAGAAGATTTTCTAAATAGTCTCTTGGACACAACTGAATATGCATCACAAACCGATAGGTTTGTTAAATATTAATCACTTCTTTGATGGTTTGTTGTCTTTTCTATATCAAGCTGTGGAATAAAAGTTTATCACATACTCAACACGACGAATTCTCATCTCAACTTCAATTGCTAAGGAGTTGATTGATGCTTTACAAGTATATATTCATGTACTTGATCCAATTACAGCTCAAATAGATTGGACAATAGACAACTGTAGGAAATACAAATTAGACTTGGATCTTCATCTTTAACTATAATAGAACGTAGCCATTGCTGTACCATTTTTACTTTCTTATGGTTTACTTGGATACCATCCTTGCCAACTATACTCTCTTAGAGTTTGTAAAATTATCTTCAAATGTTGTTTATGATTCTCTGAATTTAGAATATTCTAGTATATCATCAATAAATATAATAAAAAATTGATCAATGGATGACTTCAATACTCTATTTATCAAGTCCATGACTGTAGTTGGGTATTTTTCAAACCAAATGACATCACTAAGAATTTATAATGTCCTTATCAAGTCCTAAAAGTAATTTTTTTTTGTAATATCATTTTCCCTTATCCTCAATTGATGATACCCAAATTTCAAATCAGTTTTTTAAAAATATTGAGCACCTTATAGCTGATCACACAGATCATCTATACGAGGTATTGAGTATTTATTACGCGTTGTCACCTTATTCAAATGTCTATAATTTATGCACAATTGTAGCGATCCATTTTTCTTTTTTACAAATAGAACAAGAACTCCCCAAGGAAAAATATTAGGGCGTATAAATCTCTCGTCTACCAAATCTTGTAACTAATTCTTTTTTTTTTTTCCAATTCTTTAAGTTCAGTGGATACCATTCTATATGGGAATATAGATACTAGTTTGGTTCTAGGAAGTAAATCAATACTAAACTCAATTTCTCATTCCAAAGGTAACCCTAGCAATTTCTTAAGAAACACATCTGGGAATTATTTAACCACTGGAATCTGCTCTACATTGAGGTACTTATATCAATATCTTTGACCACTACTAAATACCCTTGGCATCCTTTTTGTAATAGCTTATGAGCTGTTAAAGTAGAGATTAAATTATTCGATACTTCACTACAATCACCTCGTATCATGAAAGGAGATTCTTTGAGAATATTGAATTTAATTACCTTAAGATGACATTTTAAAATGGCATGACATGATGTCAACCAATTCATTCCCAAAATCACATTAAAGTCTACTATATCTAGACAACGGGGTAAAGTCATATTTGGTATCTGTCTAAATTTATTAAATTCTCTGAGACACCTATCCCTTTCATTTTTAGACAGTAATTGACCTATAGATACCTCTTAAGATGTCACAATATTCAATCAACTTTATATTAGGAAATCTAACAACTTGGAATAGAAATAAATTTGAAATCTTATAGAATCCCTCAGCAGCACCTGAAGTATAAATATGTTTGGCTTATATCTATACTAAAAGTCCTACTAAAGAATCTTCTGCTTCGATAGCCACAGGGAAACCTAATACTATAATACAAACTTGTAACGCATCCAATTTACGAGCACATGAAACAAACATTTTTTTTCGCAATCAGATATTTTTCATAATATGCATATCACTATTCTTTGTCATAGAAATAGATACATATAGGTTCTCTTATGTATATACATTATACAGACTAAGTTATAAATGTCAAAGTAAAAACAGGAGCAAGGATCCTGCCTATGGCATTCAGAGCACATTCTAAGATACAAACACAATATAATTTAAAAATTGTGAGCCTTAAAAGCAACGTAGACTCACCTAAAGAATATGTCACCTAATTGATAACCTATTTGTAGAATCAAACTTTGTATTCTTATATGAAAAATGTGGAAATATCATGTAGTGAGTTTGACAATTCAGTGAGCAGATAATATCTCCTATGACCTCTTAGGTCAGCATATGGATATACTCATGTTTTAAAATTTGTCACATAAAAAATACAGTTTAAAAGTATATCCATATATGACCTGTATTTTAAATATTCTTAAATAAAAGGATATTCAGATATCCAAAACCATATTTAGCATGGTATGATAATTAAACAAATGTTGTTATACTCAGCTGTATAAGGTATAGTAAAATATTAAGTTTTTGAGATAAAATCATAATTTTTGTTTATGCATAATTAACATACTATATATGCACTGAAAATCTATTCCTTTTACATAATGTTCAAGCATGTTATAGATCTTAATACACTCAATTCACTCATTTGCTATATGTATAGTGATCGATCGACTCACAATAGTAATCAAGGAATGTGAGTTCATCACCCATTTGTCTTCTCACATTACTACTGTCATCTAGTTGGAGTGGCTCTCCCTTGACTCACTCAGGCTAATATGGCGTCCCCTACTCGGTACCGTCACAAGCCATACAACCCGTCGATATTCATCCATACATATAAATACATATATATAAATGCATATTCATCAAATGCAATATATAATTATCAAGCAACTCGCCATGAGCTTTACACTTGCCATTCAATTATAATAAGCAATTATATAGTTTTGCAAATCAATGCCTCATGAACATAATATTCACTTTACCAAATAATGATAAATACATTTAGAACCACATATTCAATGAATTTCAAAATCTATTTGCAAAACCATACTCTTCTTGAACTATGTGCCAGTTCGTAAATAAAACAAATATTTTAACATATTTCAAAAACTTATGATAGCATAAATAATTTGTAAACATAACCAATTATACATTTTAAATTCAAGAAGAGCATGTGGTAAGTCATAGAAAGAATTATCTATTCACAAGGTAAGGCTCCAGGTTGGACAGTCTTAAAATACATTTTTTCAATTCGAATTTGATCAATTAGGCCTTAAAAACGTATTCGAATGGTCTAAAAACTTAAGAAATGACTCTAGAATCGCGAAATTTGGCCTCTGAAAGTTTGGTCAACACTGGTCAACTATTGGGACTATTCATGGTCAAATTACTATTCATTGCCGAAAAATACTTTTTTATGCCAGCTGGATTTACTGTTCATATCAGTCGAAATTACTATTCATGCAAGTTGGAGTTACTGTTCATGACACCAAAAATTGTCAGATAACTGTAAAACTTCATATCCCATAGTTTATCTATCTTTTGAATTCATCTACGGTGTCAGATTTTTAATTTGAAACCTCTAAATAAGAGTTTTAGAGTTTACCTTTTCCTAAAATTTTGTACTTTCGATCTGCGGCGATTTTACAGTTGATTTGAAATTTTGTTCAGCTAAAATCGTAGTACTCTTTGTCTTGAATCCAGTGGTACTCTTAGTTTTGAGATTAGAGGCCTGTAAACACTCCAAATCTAAAGAGAAAATATGAAGATTACTATTTATACTATTCATTAGTTACGGGATCTCGCAAATTCACCATTCATCTTCCTCCCCTATTTCTTTTATTTATTTATTTATTATTATTTAATAATTAAATATTTTTTTATTTATTATTTACATATAAATACTATTTTTCATTTTAAAATATTCTAAAAATTTCTAAAAATTTATATTATTGTAAAACTATAGTTGAACTCTTAAATCATAATTTTTCTTGATAAAATTTTAATAAAACAAATCACAATATAAAATATCTTCATACATATTAAAAGAAAGAAATTTATAAAAATAAAAATAAAATTTATTTAAAGCCAAATATAATTATTTTAAACAAAACAAAAATTATTTAAATTAAAAGCGTATTTACTTTTAGCAAAACATAATCATTTACAATAAAAATATATTTATTTATAGCAAAAAATTATTATTTAAAAATTACGAGATATTATAAATTCAAATATTAGATGCACCCAAATGAATTAAAAAAAAGAAGATAAAATTTGGACATGCAGTGCTTTCAATATTCTTTCTTTTGGACATTTATTTATATAAACATGAAGACATAGATTACATTAGGCTCTTAAACCAATAGACATAAGAAGACTAAGGTAGTTAACCAAGTATACTAACAAAGAAATCTAAAATATAAGCATGTTCTTCTTAGTAACCATCCAAACCAAATAAACCATTATTAGGTTATTTATGCATTATGGTGGTCAATTGGATTCTTTTTTTTTTCTAGACAGATCAACCGATTATTATATACAATAAACAAATATAAAAGTCTGAAACTTATAAAAATTTTAATAAGGCACCATAAAAAAAATAAAGTACAAATTAAGTCTGCTTCTAAAGAGTACAAAAATTTCAAATAAAGAGGTAACATACCTTCTAACTATTATTAACTAAATAGTACAAAAAAATTATAATTTCAACCAAACTATAATCTTTTAGACATTCCGTAGAAAAACAAAGAAACTCTTCAAAGAGAGGAACACACCTCTTAAAGATTAAAATTTTTACATTTTGTTCTTCCAATCTTGAAAAGTTATAAATCTGAAAAACAAGTTGTAGATCTTTTCAAAAACTTAACTTGTAGTGGATCTCTTCTAATAAGAAGGAAAATTGTCTCCTAAAGAACAATATTTTTTTTAAAGGAAGAAATTTCTCTAATAGAAGGAGAAAATTTTTCTAAAAGAAAAAAAAATTTATAAAAGAAACAAAAATTCAAATACCACATCATTAGGTAAAAAATGAAAGAAAATAGAGAGGGGGGGGGGGGGTGGCTGCAAATTTACAGGGGCTAGGTTGCAGCTTGGATTGGAGGCGAGAGAGAGAAGAGGGAACTAGGGCGACCCCCACATTGATTGGATTCAACTTTCTTATGATTGCCCTTATAGTTATTGGGCCTTTCGTGGTTCCCTTTCAAACTGATCTAGTTTTCTCCTTATCATCTTTCTATCTTTATTTAATGTTGGCTTTTTACCGTCTTTCATCAAAAAATGAAGTGCAAAATTGTAAATCTAAATAACGTATGGTACTTAAATTCTTAACGTTCAATGACGCACTAAGAAACTGCACGTACGTTACTGAATAGAATATACATATTCCTCTTAACTCTTATAGATAGCTAATCAAACTTTATTCCTCAATTAGTACAACGGCATGATATATATATATACGTGAAGAAACACATTCCACAGTGTAGGCATGCATAACATGAAGATTCTAAATTTCCATAAACTAAGACTTGAAAAGTCATATTTTTTACGATAGAAATTGAGCTAAAACGTTCTTCACCAAGTAATTGGCAATGATACCATTGGTTTTCTCGGTTGGATGGAAAGAGTCCCAAAACACGAATTTGGAAGCATCAGAGCAACTGAACATGTTGCCTCTGCTGCATGCATATCCCATCTCAAACATTCCAGTTGCACAACATGCCACTGAGGTCGCTTGAAACCCTGTACCGAAAAACATTATAATTAATTCCAAAAATATAAACAATCATGCAAAATTAACAGAACTTTATATATATATATATATGAAAGTATTACTATTATCAATGCTTTGTTTGGGATTAATTGATTGAGGGGGAAATGAAATAGAAGGAAAGAATTTCAGAGGAATGAAAGTGGGAGGATAGGGTGTAATTTTCTACTTTGTAGTTAGGATGTGATATGAAATTGGAAGAATGAGAAAGGGGTACTGTTGAATGTGGTTTTATATAAATAATAGGTTTAATTACTTATTTTTTTTATATAGTTTTTGGCTAATTTTTAAAGAAGTCCATATAGTTAAAAAGTCTGAAATTGAATCTTTATAGTTTCAATTTTTTTAATTAAGTTTCTATCGTTAGACTACAGCCGTAAGTTTTTTAATTGATACTAAATTAATAAAATAGGTATAAGTTACATGTGATAATAATTAGGAAACAGAACTATATACATATGTAGTATTAAATATACTGCAACAAACTACTGACAACGACTTGATTAAAAAAAATTGAAACTATAGGGACCTATTAAGTATTTATATCATAATAAAAAAAGAAGAAAATAATTAAAATATGAATAAGGGTAAAGGTGTAAAATAATAAATATTGCTTGTTTCCTAATATAATTTATCTCTTCATTTTCATCAGAGTTTTTGGGCAAACGGTTTTTAAGGGTTGGACTGATAAATTTAATTTATTCTAAAATTAATTCTTTCTATTTTTTATCCTTGTCAACTATAAAAAATAATATTCCTACCCCACCCTCTTTCCTTCTAGATTCATTGTTCCCAAAATCTACCGTTTCAAACATACTCTAAAGGTAGAAAGCACACAAACAAATTAATAAAGGGACAAAGGAAGAAATAATAAAAAAATCATAAAGTTAATTTTCATATGCTTTTCTGATATATAAATAGTGAGTTAACTGCATCTACCATTTTTTTATGACACGTTATGTTTATAAATTTATTTAAATTTTTCATTGCAATTATCAAATAAAAATTATGACTTTAAGGTCAAATTAGAACAATAAAATATGCTTATAATAAAGCTAAACATATTTAAACACATACACATAATAAAAAAGCATGTACATAATCACTTATCTTTCCCAGTTTAACGTGTGTGCACCATTTCTATTGTGTTAATCTAAATTATGTTTGATAAATTAAGCATGTACATTGTGGTAAAATATGATGTATTGACACTTCGAAAAAGAAGTCATGAGTAAGATATATTTGTATAAAACAGCATATGTAGAAAATTTTAAATTTTAAGAAAAATTACACTTTTTCACTTTGATTTTTGTATCCAATTACAACTTCTTCTCTAATCTGTTAGTTTTACTATTTAATCCTTAATTTATCTTATTCCATTACACTTTGTATCTTACCATTTAAATTAGACATTAACTTTAATGTTAATTATGTGAAATTTCAAAAAGTACTCTTTTTATAAAGAGAAGTACAAAATGGGGCCGATAATATAAACTCGCTTAAATTTTTCTCAAAAGCTAATTTGCAAAGAGAGGATCGCAAATTCACTGATGTGGGACACATAATTTTCAACCCCTTTAGACTACATATCTTCATGCCAACTCCATTGTTAACTCGCACGAGTGGTAGGAAACATTCGATCGTACATGCCCCCATTGCCTATTTGAAAGTAGACTTTTATACCATATGATATGAATCTGTCTAATTTTTTCTCAAAAGTTAACTTTTGAGAAAAAGTTATGTGAGTTCATATCACTTGGTATCAAGTAAACATAAATGTATTTTGATAGTTTTACATAACTATTGTTAAAAGTAACGTCTAATTTAAATGATAAATGGTAAAATATAATGGAGTAGATAGATTAAGAGGTTAATTGCGAAACTTAATAGATAAGGTGAAAAATTGCAATTAGAGGTAAAGATCAAAGTGAAAAAAACAAATTTTCCTAAACATTATCACGTTGTAGTGTATTTGTATTGTGTTATGTGTTTGTGTCAGTGTTTATACTTCTTAAGTTTATTATAACTTACCATACAGGGCAGGTCTTCTTATGATATGCAATAAAATGTAATATGGATTTGAAAACAGCAATCTGATACCGGGGAGCTCCTTGTTCAGTTTAGTGGTCAAATTCTTCAACTTATTATTGAGCTCCAATGCTATGGTATTGTATCTGGAAACACAAGCATTCCCATCAACAATGTTTGTGGTTCTCTCCAACGGCAAGCACCCCATGGGAGGTAAACCTCCTAGGGATATCTTCCGAGCACCAAGACTATAGAGTTCGTTGATGAAATTTGAAGCGATCCCAACTACAAAGTTCTCGTATTCCCGGGGAATGTACTGCGATGACCGGCCACCAGGGAGTGCATAGTAGTTCTCCAGGAAGTCGTTTGTTCCTAGACTCAGCATATGTAATGCTTCACTTATGGTCTGGTTTGCCCTACTTTCTCCAAGATAGGCTCCTAGTTTCTTTTGGTACCCTTTGTAGTACTCCAACTGCTTCCATAGTGGTATGACAGACTGCAATCCAAAATTATTGTATATATAGTCAATTTAATTAGGATACTTTGAAAGCATGCATACATTTGATCATTTTCGTATGCAATTTTCAATTTATGCCCACTTTTGAAGATGACACAAGATCAGGAAAATTAATTGTGGTCATGGACCACACTGATGGGCTTATTTGTAGGGTTAACTGAGCTAGATCTTAGGCAACCTAGCTAGCTTAAAGTGACGTTCAAACTTGTGGTTGGAACAACCGGGCCCGAAAAACAAAAAGAAAACAAAATTCACTTTTGATATTAAGATCATTTAATACCTGAACTTTTTGAAAAATTTAGTTATTTTATTAATAAATTTTGTTTAATCTTTGAAATTTAATCTAAATTAGTTTAGTATAGGTGATCCATAAAATACATGTAAACATTTTTTTATTTAAATTTTCAAAGCAAGGACAAAAAGGAAAGCTTTCATTTGCTTGTAATTATATGAAATAATATAATTTCCCACTAAATCAAGTATATAATCATTTCAACAGTTTACCTTATTTCAGTAAACTGAGCATTTTCAAGTTTCTGGGCATTAATTTAGTCAACGATTGACAGATTTGCTTTCACAAAAGTATCACCTAAATTGGAAGTGTGAGAGAATTTCTGATAAAAAAAATGGGAACACCAAAGATATAGAGTATAAAACATTTTAGTTTTTCGAAACATCATTTTGAGTGAATTTTTTTATTTAAAAAATACAAAATCATTGTAAATTAGAGTTGCCATTAACTCTCTCATATTTTTGTGTGTAAAAAAGTTGATGTGGGACATTAGCCACCCGTCATGCTTATACGGCGGTGAATCTAGAGACAACACAATATTTTATGTGTGTATAACATTGGATTAATTTACAATGATTATGTATTTTTTGGAGACTACTTTGTTTAAAATGATATTTTCATAGATTAAAGATTGGGGTAATATAATTTTTTTAGATTAATTTATATATTTACTCTATATTTTAATAACAAAAAGTAAATAAAGGCTTTTATCCTTTGTTTGAGTGAGAAAAAGAAGAAGAAAACAAATAGAAAAATAAAATTAATATTATATTATTTTTCTCTATCTTATGTTTAGATTCATTGGACAAATTCAAATCCTATCACTTTCATTCCATACAAAACTTGTTCCAAAATATGGCACAAGTTCAAAGTTATAATTACCAAGAAAACATAGAAAATTGAAAAGGTAAAACCACTAAATTTGAATTTTGAACCTAGAATAGAACATTAGTTACCAGCACATCTGAAGTGGAGTTGTCATAACCAGTTGCAGCAGAAGCAAAGGTGACGCCAGTGGCAAAATCTGGGATGTTATACTTGGGATCCAAGTATGCAGGTACATAAGGCTTGATTCCAAGAGCCTCAGAGATAAAGTCTGTGGGTATTCTCCCATTGCTGAACCTCCCAGTAGGTTTCCTACCCGGAAAGTCACGACCATAAGGCAGGAAATTGCTTCGGGCAATCGTCGGAATGTAGTTATTGTTCCCAGCATCGACCGAGGAGTCACCGAAGACGATGACTGCCGGAACCTTTGCACCACCAGTTCTGGTCACCTGCGGAAGCAACAAAACCAGAAGGATACACAAATGGTGCATGCATGATGACACTTTCTTACCTTTACCTTCCATTGTTTCTGTAGCTGAGTTCTGAGAGGACCTAGGCTAAAGGATGGGTTGGGACTTGTGACACAATAAATATTGGTTTGGGATATTAATGAAACTTTGATTTTTTGAGGTTTGGTTGGAGAAGTTGTTGGGAACTATAATTGCTAAGGCAAAAGCACTGTGCTCTTATAGATGTGGCGACCAATCAATTAAGCTTTCGGGGTGCAAATGGAAGTTTAGCTTTATAGGAGAATGAATGCCTAGAAAAAATGTACATGGAGGAGCGAAAGGTTGTGGGGTGAAGATAGAAAATTTAGAGCAAGGGATCAGAATAGCAGATAATGAGGACCAACCTTGAACCAGCCCAATCAATGTACAAGAAGATGCATGCCAGAAGAGTTATAGTATCTTAATTGCTCTATCTATTTATGGAATGATAACATAATTTTGCTTTTGATATTTTTCTGGGTGTCTAGATAAACTCAAAAGGTCCATACACATTATCTAGTTTCTTTATAGACATAATATTGATATGCTTGTGCAACAGTAGAAGTCTAAAACAATTGTTTTTCACACAAGAATAACCTTAAAAATTTTTAAATAAATATTTGACAATACCACTTTCCCATATAATTTTTTTTATTTCTATAACCCTATTTTGATTTTTTTATTCTAATATTTTTACACTCTTTGAATATAAAACTGATCTCGTTTGAAGTATTGAGGCTATCACTCTACACAAATAATTTTTTATAATCATGGACATTTAATATATTAGAGACCCCTCTATCTTTGAGTTTAAATTTTTTTTTATCACTTAAATCACAAGCTTGTGATTAGTGTAATGTTTTAATTAGTTTATGAAATAGACACTTTAGCCAAGCAATAGTCAAACTTATATACACTTACATTTGAATTATCTATTGTTTCAAGAGCTTAATAAAAGTCCTAGAAATTAAATAGAAATTAATACTAAAATGGAGATCAATCTTAGGTGATCCTTCTATTGAGAAAATGATATTTTTAAATGTTTTAAAAAAAGTGGATATTTCTGTTCAATATTAACAAATCCCAATTTGATAGTAGCAGCCAACTTATTGCACTTGGAAATATTATTATGCTAGTTGATGTGGATTTTCTACGATCACTAAGGAATTGAAGAGAACATTAGCCCCTAAAGAAATGCAATAAGGGAGAGAGATCAATATGCTTTGTGGGTAATGGCAGTGATTTAAGGCAAGGAGCCAATTTTGACAAATTTCACAGATAGTACGTGAGAAAAAGAATGAGAAATCTACAAACTTGTAGTTCAAATGATAAGTAAATTCGAGTTTAATAATTGAAAAACTTCTATAATATCATGAGTTCGAGTTTGCGAAAAAATACTTATGAGAATGAACAATATCAATATTTCGAACAAGATTAGTTCTATACCTAATTAAGAATATGAGAATACTTGTATCAGGACAAAAAAAGAAAGAGAGATCGTTCAAATAGATGAGCTAGGAGAATTAATTAGTCAGTCATGTGGTTGGAACCGTCCATGAAAGGGACAAGCTTCATCTGGGCCTCAGGTTTGAATATTGAATGCTCCCCAACAGAAAAGCAGGTGACAGGATTTATATATGAATGCTGATAATGAATACCCCACTCTGTGCTCTACCAAAGGAAGATTTTTCTCATGAATTTTCATACAATAGTTATTACTATCATATTCATATTCGTTGTTTTAAAATTTCGCTCAATTGACAAATTGAGTAGCATCAACACAACAGATCCTTGATTTGATTCGAGTTAGTGATTAGTAAGTATATATCTACTAATTGAGTGCACCTAAATATTTCAGAGCTAGAACAACCAATTTAACTTTTAGGTTGGTGTAAGAAATATCCGAATTTTTTGTGTACTTGAAAATTTATATGTATAAATTTGAGCATGACATGCATAAAAAATTCGATTTGAGTAAATTATATTTATCTCTTTTGAGGATTGTGAAAATTACATTCACTCTCCCTCTGATTTTAAATTGAGACAAAAACATCATCTAAAGTTTATAAAACTTACACTTTCATTCTTTTAAGTTTTAAAAAAATTACACTAATATCCTTTATTTTAAATTTTTATAAGCATTATTTTAACATTTTAATAATTTGTACTGTATTAAATTAGATTATTTATAATTTTTTAATCGAGAACAAGTTATAAAATATAAGTTTCTTTATAATAATTTTACAATTAGATGGAGGTTTCTATAAATTAAAAAGTACATGAGATGTAAGTATAACTTTGTAAATGACAAAAAAGTGAATTTAATTTAATCAATCGATTTTTTTATATATAAAATAAGTTATCTGTATAAATGACTCAAAGTTGAAACCATTAATGTAACATCCTTAATTTTATTTTATTTTAGTAATAAAGGTACATAAATATTTAATTAAGAAAATAAAATTTATTAAACAATTTTCAGATATCTAAGAAAATATAAGCCTTAAAATTTTTTCACTTTATGTGTATGCATAGAAAATATTTTTAACATTAAGAGAATAAGTAAAGAGAGAAAATCTAATAGAAAAAAATTAGAAATAACAGAATAAAGAGAGGCAAAATTCTTGGGTAAGAAAGATAAATTTTTAGGAAGTAAGTAAAAATCTTAAAATTTCAAGAAAATTACATTAGGGTAATTTTTCCTAATTCAAGAGTTAGAGTTACTAAATTTAACATCTCTACCCATACATTGGGCCTTCACTTATGGACACTTCATAGAGTTTGTTTTTCCACTTTATATGAGTTTCTAGCAAACTAATTTGATAGTTCAAATAAGAGATATAATATAGATTTGGACTAGAATATAAAAGTTGGATCGATAGCTCAAAAATTATGAAAATGTGACCAAACCCTCTATGAAAGGTAGAATTTTAGCCAAAGTAAAGGAAATGAGTAAGAATGAGCCCAAATCTAAGAGAAAAAAATAAGAACCATGTGAGAAAATAGTAGTGTAATAATAATCAAGATTAGAACACAAGGCATTAAGACAAAACATCTATATCCTACATTCATAATTTCAGCAAGTAGGTAATAATACATGACGTTAGGACAGAATATTTATCTCCTACATTCATAATTTCAGCAAGTAAGTAATAATACATGAAATTATGACAAAACATCCTTATCCTACACAAATAATTTCAGCCAAGTAAGGGAGACTTAAGGGCTAAACATTTTCCACATAGAAAGGAAAAACTATCATACTTGAGTGAGACAAAAAAGAAAAGAAATGAATCCCTAAATCAAATGGACCTTGTCTCTTGTCTTAAGAACATTTTATCATGATTTTCAAATATAAATCTCCTTTTGCTATGCATATTTTGACTAAGGGAGAGGAAGACAAGAACATGAATTGTCTTTCCCCAAAAAGCAACCAAGTGCATCCTAATTATGATAAGGTAGACCCATGATTATGAGAGATGAACCACTTGATAGTTTATTTAAGAAAAATCTACCCTTATAATATTATAATTTCGTTTAAGTGAGGGAGAGAAAAAAATAGAAGTAAGGTAGAGTGAGGAAATGAGAGAAAGAGAGGAAAAGAGAGGAAGGAAGAAGAAGGAGAAGTCTGGAGGACTAAGTACTTAAGGTAAGTTAATTTAATCTTTACTTGAATCCATCTTTTCTCTTCATCCTTGAGGTTCAAAACTCACCCTCCCTCTTTTTCAAGCTACTAGAAAAGATAAAGGAAGGGAGAAATCTTGCCACTTCCTTCAAGGGGAAACAAGAAAAAAAATTAACTAAGTGAGTTAGGGAGATCTTTAGGTAGGTTTAACAATATCTCCTTTTGAAGAATTTTTTTAAAATTTATAACATTTATATGAGATTTTGTTCCTAAAACTTTGATGAAATTTAAAATATTTGTTACTTTGATGATTGGCCATGGATGTTCCTATATTATGTTACATGTTGATCTTGCATGTGATGTATGTTTGAATACTTATGTTGGTGTGGAATGTTCTGCATAAGTATGGCTATGTGTGGCAAAATTTTAGGGTTTTGTGCTGTTGTTATGTATATTTAAATGTAGTGAAAAATTGATGGGATATGGTTAGATTGATAAAATGAATATGGCCTTAAAAACTTAGAAAAAAACCATGAGAAATTTTTGTTGAGAAACACCCTTCGTGATGCATAATTTGATTATGTTTTTCTTTTGAAGTGGATGATAGAATATGTTAAATTAGGTAAGAAATATAATTAAATGTTGAGATGAGTAATTCTATGGTTAGGTGAAAATTTGGAAGAAAAATAGAAGAGGACTTAATAAAAGGATGTACTATAATTTTAGGAAAGGCTAGGCTAAGAAACTTAGATTTCGCAGTAATCAGGGAAGCTTCTATTTTTTAAATTATGGGAAGAATCATTTAGGAATTAAAAGAAATAGTTAACATAAAAAATGTAGATATATGTATAATGGATTTTTATTCACTGGAATCACTTAAGTTGGATTCCAGATGAGGGAGATATTGTCCGATTAGTAAGCAGTGGTAAGAAAATGGTTAACTAGGGAAGAATATGTTAGGTAAGTTTCTGTGTTTGAATTTCTAGGCAAAATATGTAGGAAATTAAAAGAAATTGTTAACATAAAAAATATAGATATATGTATCACGAAGTTTTGGTGACTTATTAATTTAGAATCCATATAAGGGATATATGGTCAGATTAGTAAGTAGAGGTCAAAACCAACCCGAAAAGAAATAATATTGAATTTGAGGGAGTAATAACACTATGATTACTTAAGATTTCACTAAAATGTTCAACATAAGAATTTTAGAGAATTTTCTTATCTTTAAATTGACACCAACATCACCTCAATCAAATTTAAAATGAGGGTGTTATGCTCTACTTAGTGAGAGAGTAAAATAATATTAAAAAAGAAGAAAAATCTTATAAATGAAAATAATAAATAACTAGTGTATGCCTTAGCCATTTCAATTGCATGAATTTCTTACCATCTTAAGTGTGTAATTTTGACATGTAAATATTTTATAAAGTGGTAATTGAAAATGATTATGTTCATGGCAACATTGTGTTTTACTAATGATTTTTGGTAATGATTATGCTTTAATGATAAATTATGGCATGTGAGTATAATGAACATACTTATTATTGAAATCATGTTTTTGGTTATTAATGTAAAAAGAAAAGAAAAGAAAAGAGACGAGCACAGTCATATGGCAGTTCGTGTGGTGCACCAGTAGGGGACGCCCTACTCACGATTATGATTATGCTAATGAGAAAAGAAAGAGAAAGTGTGACATGTTAGACGGAGCGAGAAAAGCTCGTTTTAGAGAGTAGAAAGTACTCACCTTGACTGGGGTAGCTTGTTATGAAAATAAGTTGATAGCCATCATATGATATTCTGAAAATCGTATTCATGTCATACATATCATTACTGCACGATTTTTATGTGTTTAGATAAAGTGTATTCATATGACCTAAGATATTTGCTGTAACTTATACAGATGAATATGACGTGACGAGCATTATTGATGATGGTTATAATTTATTGTTGAACCTATTGGGATTTAATTCTTACTATATTTCCATATTATGTTCAGAAAACTAGTTATGCAAATTTTTCTATGGCTCTAACTTTTAGTGTACGTTAGATCAAGTTACTCTATGTTGGGTAAATATCAGAAATTAATAAAGTGTTTGTGGTCGAGTTGGCTAAAATTCCAGTGAAAGTGCAACCATCCGCACCTGTATCTCCGAAATTGGTCAACATGGATGAATAAAATGTAGATATTTATGTGTTTGATTTTTGTACGGACGTTTTGATTAATGATGTGTATGTAAACTCAGAATTGTATCAGTGTTAATGGTAGACCTTAAACCTTGATTATGCTTGGTTAAATTAATTGAATGTTATTATGAGTTAAGTAATTAGAAATAAAAAAGTAATGACTTTATGGTACTTTACAAATATATATATTTTTTAAAAAATAGAGTTGTTACATAATTGGTATCAGAGCAGGTCGATCCTAGATGGTCAGTGGGTGGATGGTTATCTGAATCGATCTTATAGTGTCTTTATATAGTGTTTGTGGTTAATAAAGTGTTTGTGGTTATGTTGTGTGGGGGATCAGTGATTTTATATAGATAAAAAATTCCTAGTGTTTCCTATCTATATGTCAATGTGGTGTTATGACTACTGTAAATATTTTTGAACTAACTATTGGGTTTGATGACCTTAATAGTAGCATAACTCTATTTTTGCCATAGTAGAATATGGCACCACCAAGGAGGAACCCTACAAACAATGCGGAATATCGTTTCTAATAAAGATCACAGGTTCACGTTGAGTTTTTGGAAGGTGTTGCAGGAAGCTTTTGAAATCTAGTTGCGATTCAGTACTGCCTACCATCCTCAGACTATGGGCAGACAGAACATACCATTCAACCCTAGAAGATATGTTGAGGGTATGTGTGATAAAGCAAGGTAAAGTATGGAATAAGTATATACCTTTAGTAAAGTTTGCTTATAATAATAACTATCACTCTAGTATTAAGATGCCCCCATGAAACTTTATATGGTAAGAAGTGCCGACCTCCACTTTGTTGGTTTGAGGTAGGAGAAAAGAATTTGCTTGGCCTTGACCTAGTTCAACAAACCACAGAGCAAATTAAGATGATACGAGACAAAATAATTTTAGCTCATAGTCGGAAAAAGAATTATTATGATAAGAGACATAGACCTCTGGTGTTTAAAGAAGGAGACCATGTAATTGTGAAAGTTTCTCAAGATTAGAAAGTTAAGTTCACGATTTTTGGGACCCTACCAAATTCAGAGGAAGTAATCCAAATAAAGGAGAACATGACATACCAGCTAGTACATGCATCCATATTAGACACCGATGTGAAGTAATTGAGGAATAAGACTGTAATAGCCGTAAATTTAAAGAAAATTATAATTAAAGAAAATTTTGAATAAAAGATAGGATTTTGAAAATAGAGATAAGAATGGTTAAAAATATGTTTATTTATTACAAGGGTTAAAGAATTATAAAGAAAATATGAGAATTTACGTTTCGGGGCCAAAATGTAATTTCTTACAAATTTTAGGGTCAAAATGTAAATAAGAAAAATTTGCAAGGACCTCCTTCTAAAATTAAATTTTTGTAGAAAGGTTCCCCGGGATATTTTAAGGGCCTTAGCCATTCAAGGAGTAGAAAAAATCTGAAATTCTCTCTCAAAATTTTCTCTTCTGAAACCCTAAAAACTTCTCTATAAGATTTTACCATTTTCGGACCTCAGTTTTGACACCACCACCACCAACAGACTCAGGACGAAGAGTTTTAGAAATTTATTCGATTGGTTTCTGGAAAATTGGTCAGAGATTGGCCAAAAAATAGAGGAAAAAATCACCTAAAGAGGTAATGTCTAAAACTCCTATTTGTAGTTTTCAAACGCAAAAACTAACATCGTAAATCGATCCAGAAGGTACTGAAAACTTAAGATGTTGAATTTCAGAACCATCCACCCTTGCACGCGCCCCCATGCGTCGCATCTTCCTCGGTGAGTGAAGCCCACATGCAGCCTTCCTTGTGGCACGTGAATCTGGACCTTGTTGCATTGACCGAACTCCTGAAGGTCAAATTTCACAAATCCAGAGTCATTTTTAAGGTTTTTGGATCTTTCGGACTCAATTTTGGGGTCTATTTTGCTACATTTAGACCGGAAATGTGGATTTTGGGGCTATCCAACTTGGTACCCTAACTTTGTGAGTAGATAATTCTTTCTATGACTTGCCTTATACTCTTCTTAATCTTTAAGCATGTAATTGATTATGTTTATGAGATATTTACACTTTTATATGTTCCTGAAATGCATTAAAATTATCTGAATTGTTTACAATTTGAAATTTAGTTCAAGAAGAGTATAGATTTGAAAATAGATTTTTGTACTCATGGTATATTTGATATTACATGTATTTCTCATTAAATATATATTTATGCACGTGGAATTGATTTATAAAGCTATATGATTGCCTCGAGAAAGAGCATGTATATGTGATAAACCCTGATTGGATAAATTATGGTAGATGAGCTGTATTGAGACTGAGATTCTGTATTATACTGAAAGCTCTATTTTGAATGATATGGAATATGTGCATATGATAATCTTTGTGGAGAGATCCTTTTAAAAACACTGTTTACTAATAGCAGGTGATGTTAGCCCTGGTGCACCTTGACATCTCAGCTAGCAAGGGTGGTGCTAGCTTCGTGTGATGGCCAATACACGAGATATAATATGTGATGGAGAGTAGGATGCCTCCTATCTGGGCGAGATGCTAGTTATATGAGATGTAATTTGCCTTCCCTTGCTTTGTGCTTGAAAGATTGCCCATATTAGAGTCTCTTCGCGTGTCCTCTTGAATGGTGGTAGGGCAAATCTTGACCGAGATGCTAAGTATAGGCAAATCCTACACCAACAAAGTAAGGAAAGGATTGAACTCTGATATGGTGGTTTTGATATGGGATCCTCCCAGTATTTTTATAAGAAATGTTTTTAATTCATATCAATGATTGATTAATGATCATATTGTATCATATATGGTTATAGATATCTGATATGATTTGAACTGAGAATATTTGAAAATACAGGTCCCATATAGATATACTTTTGAATTGTAATTTCTAATGTGATAAATTTTAATATATGAGTACATCCATATGTTGATCTGAGAGGTCATAGGAGGTATTATCTGCTCACTGAGTTGTCAAACTCACTACATGATATTTCCATATTTTTCAAATAAAGATACAGAGATTGACCCTGCAGCTACATGATCCGCTAGGTGTTCTATACTCTGGGTGAGCCTACATTGTTTCCAAGGCTCGAAATGTATCAAAATATTATGTCATTGTAATTTAGAGTATGCTTTGAACGCCATAGGCAGGATCTCTGCTTCTGTTGTAATAATGTTTAAGGGTAGTTTTGGCATGTATAATTAGTTATACTGGAAACTTGTAAACATATAATGTTTTCCGAATATGTGATATTTTGAAGCTGTGTGCAAATAAATAAGGGTTAAGTTATATGTTAGTGGTGTTATTCACGTTTCATTAAGTTGGGGCGTGACAAGTTGGTATCAGAGTAATAGGTTTCCCTGTGGCTATCAGAGCAAAGGATTCTTTAGTAGGACTTTTAGTATAGATATGAGCCGGATATATTTATACTTCAGGTGCTACTGAGAGATTCTATAGGATATTAACTTCTTTTCCATTCTAATTTTACTAAAGTTCTTAGTATAAGGTTTGATTGAATATTATGGTATCTTAAAGAAGTGTTTTATTCTGCATAGTCGATGATGCCGCCAAGAACTAGAGCGGTTACTAGAGAAGTTGTAGATCGTGCACCTTTTACAGAAGAGTCTACACAATCTACAATTTCAGTACAAAGAAGTCGTGGTAGAGGTCGACCTAGAGAAAGAGGCAAAGGCTGGGGGCATGCACGGGGTATGAAAACCCTGAGACAAGATGAACAGACCCATATGTCTGATAGAGTTCTTAAGGAAAGAGTAGAACCCCTTCAGGAGCCACATGATAGAACCGTTTATATGATTGCTGGTATACATAAGAGTTTAGAGACATTGACTGGATTTATAGTAGAACAAGGTAGAAAGGAAGGCCAGCCACCAGAAAATGATCCTGAAGAGTAAGAACTGGGAAGAACAGCTAAGCAATAGGAAAAGCTTACAAGGATTGAGGTGTCATTACTGCAATTCCTTAAGTTGAAACCCCAGAATTTTTTTGGGTCAGATGTTTAAGAAGATTCACAGATATTCAATGATGTTGTGGAACAAGTTCTCAGAGCTTTGGGGTGTTCTAGTAAAAGATCTGTTGAACTGGTGTCTTTTCAACTATCAGATGTTGCCTAAGTTTGGTTTGAGACACTTGTACAAGGAAGGGAATTTATTTTACCACCAATAGAGTGGGACGAATTTAAGGAAGCATTTAAGAATCATTTTTTGCCAATGAGTGAAAAGGACAAGAAGGCCAGAGAATTTGAAGAATTAAGACAAACACTGAACATGATAATATCCGAATATGACATCTGTTTTACCTGGTTGTCCAGATATGCACTATATCTGGTTCTTACTAGAAAAGATAGAATTATGAGGTTTGTTTCGGGATTGATACGCCTATTATTTAAATCGGTGAGTCCTTAAATGAATTATTTTTCAACTTATTCAGCAGCTATGGACTGTACTAGAATGATGGAAACACGAGAGCAAGCAGATATTGAAGGTCTAAGGAGAAGAAAAAGAGAGCGAGATAGTAATGCTCAGACAAATTACAATCTTAATGTCAGAGGATCAAGATTTTAAAATCCACAGCGTTTTACTCAAATAGGATCTGGTAGCTCTAATCAGACATCAGTTAATGTCAATAAGTAAAGAATGAATCAAAGGGATATAAGACTTGTTAATCAATAGGATTCAAGATCAATTCCACCATGTCCCATTTGTGGCAAGCCTCATACTAGATAGTATCGTAGAGAAACTAGTACATGTTTTAAGTGTGGATAAATAGGCCATTTGATGAAGAATTTTCCTCAATTAAAATTTTTTTGTCAAATATCAGTACAATCAGCTTCACCCCTTGCATCTGTACCAGCACGACCAAATAGAGCAGCTTCAGTTCAAGCAAGTAGTGGTGGTACTGGTAGAGGATCAGGAAGTCAAGGATGAGAATAAGCTTGAGTTTTTGCCTTGACACGACAGGATGCTCAAGCCTCAAATGTAGTTATGACAGGTACATTATCAGTATGTTCCAATAAAGCATATGTCCTATTCGATCCTGATTTTACTCATTCTTATATATCACCTTGCTTTACTAAGAAATTGGATAGAGATCCTACTAGTTTACATTGTTCGTTCATGGTTGCTACTCCAATGGAAAAATTCTTATTAGTCAATGATGTGTATAAATCATGTGAGATTTCGATAGAAGATAAGGAGACTTGTAGATTTGATAGTTCTAAATATGGTAGACTTTGATGTGATATTGGGAATGGATTGGTTGTCATAATGCCATGCCATTCTAGATTGTCACCTTAAAGTGATTAAGTTTAATATCTCTAAAGAATCTTCCTTCTTGATACAAGGAGATCGTAGTGAGATGCCTAGTAACTTAATCTCTACTCTAACAACTCATAAGCTATTACAAAAAGGATGCCAAGGGTATTTAGCAGTAGTTAAAGATGTTGATTTTAAGTACACCAAGGTAGAGCAAGTTTCAGTGGTTAGGGAATTTCTTGATGTGTTTCCTGATGAGTTGCCAGGGTTACCCTTAGAACGAGAAATTGAGTTCAGTATTGATTTACTTCCTGGAACTCAACCAGTGTCTATACCCCTGTATAGAATGGCACCAACTGAACTCAAGGAATTGAAAATCCAGTTACAAGATTTATTAGACAAGGGATTTATATGCCTTAGTACTTCTCCTTGGGGTGCTCCTGTCCTATTTGTGAAAAAGAAAGATGGATTGTTAGGTTGTGTATTGATTACAGACAGTTGAATAAGGTGATAGTACGTAATAAGTATCTGTTACCTCGTATATATGATCTATTTGACTAGCTACAAGATGCCCAATGTTTTTTAAAAATTGATTTGGGATCTGGGTATCATCAATTGAGGATAAAGAAGGAGGATATTCTGAAAACTGCTTTTAAGACTCGGTACGGGTACTATGAGTTCTTAGTAATGCCATTTGGTTTAACAAATGCTCCAACTGCATTCATAGATTTGATGAATAGAGTATTTAAATTTTTCTTGGATCAATTTGTATTTATAGATGATATCCTGGTATATTCAAAGAGTTCAGAGGAGCATGAGCAGTATTTAAGAATAACATTACAAACCTTAAGGGAACACCAGCTGTATGCCAAGTTTTCAAAATGTGAATTTTGGCTTAGTCGTGTTACCTTCATAGGGCATGTGGTTACTAAAGATGGTATTCAAGTTGATCTTGAAAAGGTAGAAGCGGTGTAGTGATGGCCACGCCCTACGAAAATTATAGAGATTCGTAGTTTTCTTGTTTTAGCTGGCTATTACTGCAGATTCATTAAAGATTTTTCAAAAATAGATGCTCCTTTGACGAGGTTGATAAGAAAGAGAATAAAGTTTGATTGGTCAGATGAATATGAAAGGAGTTTCTAGAAACTCAAAGAATATTTGACTACGACACCAGTATTAGCTATTCCTTTAGGCACCGGAGGATACATGGTATATTGTGAAGCATCGAGAATTGGATTAGAGTGTGTGTTGATGCAACATGGTCGAGTTATTGCATATGCATCTAGGCAGCTTAAACCACATGAGCAAAACTATCCGACTCATGACTTGGAAATGACAGCAGTAGTTTTTGCTCTCAAAATTCGGAGGCATTATTTGTATGGTGAGACATACGAAATTTATACAAATAATAGAAGTCTCAAATATATTTTTCGAAAAAAGATCTTAATTTGAGACAAAGACGATGGATGAAATTACTTAAAGATTATGACTACACAATACTATACCATCCAGGTAAGGCCAATGTTGTGGTTGATGCATTAAGTAGGAAGTCTATGAGTAGTTTGGCTCATATCATAGTGGTAAGAAGGCTGTTGGTTAAAAAAATGCATAAGTTGGAAAGCAATGGAGTAGTAATGGAAGTAAAGGAGCCTGAAATATTATTAGCCCATATACAATTTCAATCATCTTTGATCGATAAGGTGAGAAAGGCACAAAAAGAGGATGCCTATTTATGCAAGAAAATTAAAGATGTGAAAAATGACGATGAAGTTGAATTTACTGTAGACCCTGAAGGAATTTTGAGATTGGGTAAGCAATTATGTGTACATGATAAAGAAGAACTTAAGAAATAAATTTTAGAGGAAGCCCATAGATTTATGTATACCATTCATCCTGAAATAACTAAAATGTATAAGGATCTAAAAGAAATTTATTGGTGGGAAGGTATGAAGAAAGACATAGTGGATTATGTGTCTCGATGCTTAACTTGCTAGCAGGTAAAAGCAGAACATCAAAGGCCTACAGGACTACATCAGCAGATAGAGATACCTGAATGGAAATGGGAAAGAATAACTTTGAATTTTGTTACGGGTCTACCAAGAACACCCAAAAGGGTTTGATTCAATATGGGTGATCATTGATAGGTTGACTAAGTCAGCACATTTCTTACCAGTGAAAATCACATACAATGTAGTTCAGCATGCAAATTTATATTTGAATGAAATAGTGAGACTTTATGGAGTGACAATATCAATTATTTCTGACCAAGGACGACAATTCACAACTCGTTTTTGGAGAGCTTTCCAAGAAGCTTTGGGCACGAAGTTAAATTTCAGTATTGCATTCCATCATCAAACAGATGGAAAATCTGAGCGAACCATTCAAATATTGGAAGACATGCTTTGGGCTTGTGTTTTAGATTTTCAAGGTAGTTGGGAAAGATTTCTGCCTTTAGCAGAATTTGCTTATAACAATTGTTATCAAGTCAGTATACAAATGGCTCCTTTTGAGACATTATATGGTAGACGTTGTCATTCTCCTATTGGATGGTTTAAGATGGGCGAAGCTAAGATTTTAGGGCCTAATATGGTACATGATGCATTGATCAAGGTAAAATTAATTAAGAAAAGGTTATTAACAGCTCAGAATAAACAGAAAGCCTATGTTGATAATAGACGTTGACCATTAGAATTTGCCATAGGTGAACATGCTTTTTTGAAAATATCTCCTATGAAAGGAGTAGTGAGATTTGGGAAGAAAAGGAAGTTAAACCCCCGGTACATAGGACCATTTGAAATTCTTGAAAGGATCGGCCCAGTAGCTTATCGTTTGGCCTTACCCCCTGAATTGGGTAATGTCCATCTAGTTTTTCATATGTCTATAGTACGAAAGTAGTTACCGGATCCTACACATGTTATACAAAATCTGTAGATTCAATTACATAAATATTTAACTTATGAGGAACAACCAGTAGTGATAGTGAACAGACAAGTAAATAAGTTGCATTCAAAAGAAATACCTACAGTGAAAGTGATATGGAAAAATCAGTCTTTTAAGGAAGCTACTTGGGAAAGAGAGAATGACATACATGTCAGATATCTGCATTTGTTTGAACAATGAGGTTAGTATTTATTTCCAACTATGGTGCCGAAATTTGGGGACCAAATTTCTTTAAGGGGAAAGAATGTAATAGCCATAAATTTAAAGAAAATTCTAATTAAAGAAATTTTTGAATAAAATAAAGGATTTTGAAAACGAAGATAAGAACCGTTG
Source organism: Gleditsia sinensis (assembly GCA_037074535.1). Classification (NCBI taxonomy): domain Eukaryota; kingdom Viridiplantae; phylum Streptophyta; class Magnoliopsida; order Fabales; family Fabaceae; genus Gleditsia; species Gleditsia sinensis. Next base: position 43,795,378 of record CM073472.1, on the reverse strand, counting down.
AAAATATATTTATTTATTACAAGGGTTAAATAATTACAAAGAAAATATGAGAATTTATGTTTTGGGGCCAAAATGCAATTTTTTAAAAGTTTCGGGGTCAAAATGTATATAAGAAAAATTTGCAAAGACCTTCCTCTAAAATTGAATTTTTGTAGAAATGTCCCTTGGGATATTTTAAGGGCCTCAGCCACTTAAGAAGCAGAAAAAATCTGGAGTTCTTTTTCTCCTCAAAATTTTCTCTCCCAAAACCCTAAAACTTCTATCTAAGATTTCACCACTTGCGAATCTCGGATTTCGACACCACCACCACCAACGAACTCAAGACAAAGAGTTCTACAAATCCATCTGATTGGTTTTTGGAAAATTAGGCAGAGATTGGCCAGAAAATGGAGGGAAAAATCACCTAAAGAGGTAATCTCCGAAACACCTATCTATAGTTCTCAAATGCAAAAACTAACACCATAGATTGATCCAAAATGTACCGAAACCTTAGGATATCAAATTTTAGGACCATCCTCCCTTGCATGCACCCCCATGCGTCGCATCTTCCTCGGTAAGTAAAGCCCACGTGTAGCCTCCTTGGTGGCGCATGTAGCGCGTGAATCCGGACCCTGTTGCATTGACTTGCATTGACCGAGCTCTCGAAGGTCAAATTTCGCAAATCTAGAGTTATTTTCAAGGTTGTTGGACTTTTCGGACTCAATTTTGGGGTGTATTTTGCCACATTCGGATAAAAAACGTGGATTTTGGAGTTGTCCAACTTGGTACCCTAACTTTGTGAGTAGATGATTCTTTCTATGACTTGCCCTATACTCTTCTTGATCTTTAAGTGTGTAATTGATTATGTTTATGAAATATTTACACTTTAATATGTTCCTGAAATGCATTAAAATTATTTGAATTGTTTACAATTTGAAATTTAGTTGAAGAAAAGTATAGATTTGAAAATAGATTTTTGAACTCATGGTATATTTGATATTACATGTATTTCTCATTAAATATATATTTATGCACATGGCATTGATTTATAAAGCTATATGATTGCCTCGACAAAGAGCATGCATATTTGATAAACCCTGATTGGGTAAATTATGGCAGATGAGCTAGCTATATTAAGATTGAGATTCTGTATTATATGAAAGCTTTGTTTTGAATGATATGGAATATGTGCATATGACAATTTTTGTGGAAGAATCCTATTAGAAACACTGTTTGCTAACAATAGGTGATGTTAGCCCTGGTACACCTTGACAACTCAGCTAGTAGGGGTGGTGTTAGCCTCGTGTGATAGCCAACACATGAGATATGATATGTAATGGAGAACATGATGCCTTTTATCTGGGCGAGATGCTAGTTATATGAGATGTGATTTGCCTTCCCTTGCATTGTGCTTGGGAGATTGCCCATATTAGAGTCCCTTTACGTGTCCTTTTGAATGGTGGTAGGGTAAACCTTGGCTGAAATGCTAAGTATAGGCAAATCTTACACCAACAAAGTACGAAAAATATTGAACTCTGATATATGGGATCCTCCTAGTATTTTTATAAGAAATGTTTTTAATGGATATCAATGATTGATTAATGATCATATTGTATCATATATGGTTATAGATATCTGATATGATTTGAATTGAGAATATTTGAAAATGCGGGTCCCATATGGATGTATTTTTGAACTGTAATTTCTAATGTGATAAAGTTTAATATTTGAGTACATCCATATGTTGATCTGAGAGGTCATATGAGGTATTATCTGTTCACTGAATTTTCAAACTCACTACATGATATTTACATATTTTTGAAATAAAGATACAGAGATTGACCCTGCAGCTACGTGATCCGCTAGGTGTTCTATTCTCTGGGTGAGCCTACATTTTTTCCAAGGCTCGAAATGTATTAAAATATTATGTCATTGTAATCTAGAGTATGCTCTGAACGCCACAAGTAAGATCTCTGCTTCTGCTATAATAAAGTTTAAGGATAGTTTTGGCGTGTATAATTAGCTATACTGAAAACTTGTAAACGTATAATTTTTTTTCAGATATGTGATATTGTGAAGTTGTGTGCAAATAAGTAAGGGTTAAGTTATATGTTAGTGGTGTTATTCACGTTTCATTAAGTTGGGGCGTGACAAAGACCATTTCCCTAGTTAAGGTGTTATGGGAAGGTTTGACTCCAGAAGAAATAACTTGGGAGTTGGAAGATATCATAAGGAAGAAATATCCGCAATTGTTCTTATTAGGTAATTTTTGAAATTTTGAGGACAAAATTTCTTTTAGGGGAAGAGAAATGTAACATCCTTAATTTCGTTTCTTTTATTAATAAAGGTACATAAATGTTTAATTAAGGAAATAAAATTTATTAAACAATTTTTAGAAATCTAAGGAAATATGAGCCTTATAAATTCTTCACCTTATGTGTATGTATAGAAAATATTTCTAACATTAAGGGAATAAGAAAAGAGAGAAAGTCTAATAGGAAAAATTAGAAATAACATACTAAAGAGAGGCGAAATTCTTGGGTAAGGAAGATAAAGTTTTGAGAAATAAGTAAAGGTCTTAAAATTTCAAAAAGATTGGATTATGGTAATTTTTTCTAATTCAAGAGCTAGAGTTACTAAGTTTAACATCTCTATCCATACATTGGACCTTCACCTATGGACACTTCATAGAGTTTGTTTTTCAATTCACATGAGTTTCTAGCAAGCTAAGTTGATAGCATAAGTAAGAGATATAACATAAATTTGGTATAGGATATAGAAGTTGGATTGATAGCCCAAAAATCATGAAAATGTGACTAAACTCTCTAAGAAAGGTAAAATTTTAGCCAAAACAAAGGAAATGAGCAAGAAAGATCCCAAATCCAAGAGAGAAAAATAAGAACCATGTGAGAAAATAGTAGTGTAATAATAATCAAGATTAAGTCACAAGGCATTAAGACAAAACATCTATATCCTACATTCATAATTTTAGCAAGTAGGTAATAATACATGGCATTAGGATAAAACATCTATATCCTACATTTATAATTTCAGCAAATAAGTAATAATAGATGGAATTATGACAAAACATCCCTATCTTACAAAAATAATTTCAGCCAAGCAAGTGAGACTTAAGGGCTAAAAAGTTGCCACACAGAAAGGCAAACCTATCATACTTGGGTAAGCCAATAGAAAAAGAAAAAGAATCTCTAAATCAAAGGGACCTTGTCCCTTGTCTTAAGAATATTTTATCTTGATTTTCAAATACAAATCTCCTTTGTCTATGCATGTCTTGACTAAGGGATATGAAGACAAGAACATGAGTTGTCTTTCCCCAAAAAGTAACCAAGTGCATCCTAAATGTGATAAGGTAGACCTATGATTATGAGAGGTGAACTATTTGATAGTTTATTTAAGCAAGACCCACCTTTATAATATTATAATTTCATCCAAATGAGGAAGAAGAAAATAAAATAAAAGCAAGGTAGAGTGAGAAAAGGAGAGAAAGAGAGGAGAAGAGAGGAAGGAAGAAGAAGGACTCTAAAGGACTAAGTACTCAAGGTAAGTTAGCTTAATCTTCACTTGAATCTATCTTTTCTCTTCATCCTTGGGGTTCAAAACTCTCCCTCCCTATCTCATTCAAGCTGCTGGAAAAGATAAGGGAAGGGAGGAATCTTGCCACTTCCTTCAAGGGAAAAAAAGAAAAAGAAATCACTAAGTGAGCTAGGGAGAACTTTAGGTAGGTTTAACAATATCTCTTTTTGAAGAAAAGTTTTAAAATTTATAACATTTATATGAGATTTTGTTCCTAAAACTTTATTAAAATTTACAATATTTGCTACTTTGATGATTGACCATGGATGTTGCTATATCATGTTACATGTTGATTTTACATGTGATGTATGTTTGAATACTTAGGTTGGTGTGGAAGGTATTGCATAGGTCCCTATGGGTGGCAACATTTTAGGATTTTCTGATGCTGTTATGTATATTTAAATGTAGTAAAAAATTGATGGGATATAGTTAGATTGATAAAATGAATATGGCCTTAAATATCTTGAAGAAGACCAAGAGAAATTTTTGTTGAGAAACATCCTTAGTGATGCATGATTTGATTCTGTTTTTCTTTTGAAGTAAATGATGGAATATGTTAAATTAGGTAAGAAATATAATTAAATATTGATATGAGTAATTCTATGGTTAGGTAAAAATTTGGAAGAAAAATGGAAGAGGACTTAATAAAAGGATGTACTAGAATTTTAGGAAAGGCTAGGCTAAGAAACATGGATTTTGCAGTAACCAGGAAAACTTATATTTTTGAAATTATGGGAATAATCGGTTAGAAATTTGATGTGTTTCCCTAAACCAAGAAACAAAGTGTTTGGTGAAAGCAAGGATCGTCTTGAAAATTCAATGGATGTTTGATTGCTACAAGTTGCCTCGATAAGATCGAATTCAGTTCTTTGCCTAAGAACTAAGGGAAGCTCTCACTTTAGTAGAAAATTCAATCTTTATTAATCATCATAAATCTGAATTACATGAACTTAAAGAACCCTTATATAGGCAATCAATCCTAACCCTAGTAGGAAAGCCAGAAGGCCTTAAACTTCTAATTGGACTTCTAATAGAATTTGGCTAAAATAACACTAGTTATCTGGCCCAACTAAACTAACAAAAACAAACCTATAATTAAACTACTAATTGGCCAACATAAAAAATGGGCCCAAAAACTAAAAATATCCAAAACAAAACCTATAACATAAAACCCATAATACATCTTAAGTCAATGCAAATTTGAGCTAGTTGTCTTCAAGATCCAACAAGCTTTATTGGGCCTTCGAACTGCCCTCTTTAATGCTATCCTCAAGGTTGCAAAGTGTGGCCCACTTGATGTCTTGACTTGGCCCAACAACTTCCTCTTTACCTTGCACATCCAAGATCAAGTCTAGTAAAGCTTCTTTGGCTCGCTTCGCCCTAATCCTAGTCATTGGACCGCTTATCCCTTGCAAAGAATCTTGGGAACGGTTTAGAGTAGTTTTGACATTACCTTGATCTCCATCAAAATTTTAAAAAATAGTTAACATGAAATATATGGATATATTTCTCACAGATTTTTAGCCACTAGAATCACTTAATTTGGAGTCCATATGAGGGAAATATTGTTCGATTAGTCAGTAATGGTCAAAAAATGGTTAACCAGGGAAGAACCTATTAGGTATGTTTCTGTGTTTGAATTTTTGCGCAAAATATGCAGGAAATTAAAAGAAATGGTTAACATAAAAAATATAGATATATGTATCACAAAATTTTAGTCACTGCAATCATTCAATTTGGAATCCATATCAAGGAGATATGGTCAGATTAGTAAGTAGATGTTAGAACCTACCCAAGAAGAAATAACATTGAATTTGAGGGAGTATTAACACCATGATTACTTAAAATTTCTCTAAAATGTTCAATATAAGAATTTTAGAGGATTGTCTTATCTTTAAATTGACATCAATATCACCTCAATTGGATTTAAAATGAGGGTGTTATGCTCTAATTAGTGAGAGAGAAAAATAATATTGAACAAAGAAGAAGAATCTTATAAATGAAAATAATAAATGACTATTGTATGCCTTAGCCATTGTCATTGCATGAATTCCTTACCATCTTAAGTGCGTAATTTTGACATGAAAATATTTTATAAAGTGGTAATTGAAAATAATTATATTCATGGCAAGATTGTATTTTACCAATATTTTTGGTAATGATTATGCTTTGATGATAAATTATGGCATGTGAGTATAATGAACATACTTGTTCTTGAAATCATATTTTTGGTTATTAATGTGAAAAGAAAAGAAAAGAAAAGAGACGAGTATGGTCACATGGCGGTCCGTGTGGTGTACTAGTAGGGTATGCCTTACTCACGGTTAAGATTATGTTAATGAGAAAAGAAAGAGAAATTGTGCTATGTCAGACGGAGCGAGAAAATCTCGTTCTGGAGAGTAGAAAGTACTTACTCTGACCAATGTAGCTTGGTATGAAAATAAGTTGATAGTCATCACATGATATTCTAAAAATAGTATTCATATCATTACTGCATGATTTTTATGTGTATAGATAAAGTGCATTCATGTGACCTAAGATATTTACTATAACTTATACAGATGAACATGACATGACGAGCATCATTGATGATGATTATGATTTATTGTTGAACTTACTGGAATTTAATTTTCATTATATTTTGATATCATATTTAGAAAACTAGTTATGTAGATTTTTCTATGGTTTTGGCTTTTAATGTACATTGGATCGAGTTACTCTATGTTGGGCAGATCCCCAAAATTAATAAGATGTTTGTGGTCGAGTTGACTAAAATCCCGATGAAGGTGCAACCATCCACACCTGTATCTCCATAATTGGTCAACATAGATGAATAAGATGTAAATATTTATGTGTTTGATTTTTGTACAGATGTTTTGATTAATGATAGGTGTGTGAACTTAGAATTGTATCAGTGTTAATGATAGACCTTAAACCTTGATTGTACTTGGTTAAATTAATTGAATGTTATTATGAGTTAAGTACTTAGAAGTAAAGAAGTAATGAATTTATGAGACTTTAAATAAATATATATATATATATATATATATATATATATATATATATATATATATATATATATATATATATATATATATTTAAAAAAATAGTTGTTACAATTAATTAGTTGAACTAGTCAATTTCATTAAACAAAATAAATTAGTTATGAGCAATTATTCATATTAATTGTTAAACGAGTTGAAATTAGCTAAGTGTTTTAAGTCTGACTAATTCTAAGCTAGGTTGATCACTTGTATACAAAATATTCTTTAAACTAATTTAATCATACAATGAAGGTATAAATATTATATTTATGAAATTCAAATTAGTCAATACCCTGATTATTTAATTAGATTATTCAAGTAAAACATTATAACTTTAACTTTCGAATCTCCTTTTATAACATGAATGTTTATAAATGATTAGTTATTGCTAATGAGTTAAACAAGTTAATCTAACTTAAGAATTTGTGATTCAATTAGTAAGTAAATTTAAACTCAATAATTAAGAAGTCTTTGTAATATAAAAAATTGAAATATACAAAAAAATACTTATAAGAAGAAATAATCTCAATACCCTAAGTTAAATTAAATGTGATGATACTCATGCAAAAAAAAAAAAAAAGTTAATAATGTAGATAGAAGCACATGGTCAAGATTGGTGCTAGAATAGGGTGCGTGAAGCCTAATTCAATATCTAACATAGAAAATAAAATTGTTCTTCCAATTTTTGAATTTGTTTTAAAAATAAAAATTTGTAGAAAATTTTTTCTATAAATTTTTTTAAAAATTGATCCATCATAAAATTAATTATTGTATGTTTCCTTAACTTCAAATTGAATTGCATGAAAAAAATATATATTGTGAACTTTGGGCGATAATGAAATGGTGATTAATGCTGCTGCAACACTGATCAATAATAAAAAGGTGAGTACTAGCGGTGATAACGATGGTTGGTAGACTTGATCACGGGACATGAGTTGAGCAAGAAAAGCAAAATAAATTCAGGATTAAGCTCAGATTTAGCTCATTTTTACAATTTTATTTAAGGCTGTGCTTGGCTCGAATATTCGAGTCCATGCAGTGTATATTTTCGAACTTCATATTTGACTTTAAGCTTAGCCTTGGTAGAAATATCTATATTTGAGTTTGGACCTGAGCAAGTTTAAAATATTTGATATTGTATAAAATTAAAACCATCTCATTTTCTAGAATTTTATTTAGGTTTCAACGAAGACATTGTTAAATTAAAAAACTTAATTCTAAAGATTAAAAACAATACACTTGATGTTGTCACCAAAAAGTCCAATTTTGCAATGACTTTTAAATAATTATAAGTGAAAATTAAAAAAAATTTAATTTCAAAAATTATAAAAAAAAAACACCTTTAGTTATTATTAAAACTCTTATTTTTTGTAGTGCGGTCACCATTATTTTAGCGATGTTGAGCTAAAAGTCCCGTAAACAAGAAAAAGTAATTTGGTTGAGTATAACTTCTCAACAGTACTAATTTGATCTCATTGGACCAAAAGCATGAAAGTCAACTAAGATGGGCAAAATGTTACTTTTGAGCGGTTAAGATCCAAAGAGAACATCAGAAAAGATGACCTTCTTGAAGAATAATAGCCAAAATGTTTCCAACTATATATCAATTTAACCTCGTTCGAGCAAACAAGGCAGAAGTTGGCGCACCGGGACCAAAGTTGTGATTTGAAATATGTTTCAAAATTTATATTGATAATTACAAAATGGGGAAAAATTAATTAAATCTTAATTAAAATGCACGTGTCCAAAGTTTTCCTATAATATAAAGTTTATTCTAAAAAAATATATGAATCAAAAATTTTTTTTATAACATAGCCAAATTTCATTGAAAAGTAAAACTTAGCTATACTCACAATATTTATAGAAATCTCAAAATTTAATAATAAATAAATGTTTATAACTTTTTTGTTGAATAAGATGAATAAAAGTTTTACTTATTCTTTAAATTTTAGAACGAAAAATTATCATTATCATAATCGATGTTGCAACGAGATAATAACTTTTAATTATTTGTTTATAACTATATTAAAAAATTTTAAAATATCATAAGATACTTAAATTAAAATAAAATAATTTTACTTACAACTTGATCAAACATAAACACCATTTTAATATATTAAAATATAGATCAAAACACTACAAACTCTCAAATCTACCTAAAATAAAACAAATTGAAAGACTAAAAACTTTCAAAATACTTTTAAAAAATAATAGATTGAAACACTTAGTTTTCTAAAAAGATAAGAAACAAAAGAGAGGAGTTGCTACTGTTTGTAGCTAATGGCAGCAACTCCAAATCACAAAATCACTGATGACAAAAGCTAACTCTGTTGTACTAAAACCCTCCTTTCTTTCACTCTTGTGGGGTGCGCTCATGAATCAAAGTTTGAATACTTAACATAATCGTTAATTAATGCATTAAAATTTAATTAAAAATCAAATTTAGCTGTAGAATTTTAAAACTAAGAGAGAAATAATTAACTTGAATAATAGAATGATGAAAACTAACTAAAAATACGGTTCTTAGTAAAAAAGAAAAAAGATATTTGAAACCAACTATATCGATCATTTAATTTGTTCCTGAAATAGTTTATATTTTTCACTAAAAATATATGAAAGAGGAAGCATTTTTATTTTTTCTATCATAATCTGATGAGGTTCTCAAAACGCTACTTAATATCTGGCGCACGTTTCCATAATTAATAAAACCTTTTGCCTATTTGTGCTGAACCTCCACTTGATCTCGTACATCAGCATTATCTGGACTCTCAGGTAGAATATCAAGGGCCCTTCCCATCTCTTTCAACAGCACATAGAATTGGTTGACATTGTGTATGAGACCCCACAAAGTGTCATAACCCTAAAATTTTAATACTTAATGTAAAAATCTTAAAATTCAATACTCAATTAAGCATAATTTAATTAACCATTAAGGAAGGTTATAAAGAATTAAAATTGTTGAATAAAAAAGGAATTAAAATTGCTAAGAGTTGTTATGGGACTTAGATACAATTTTGAAATTACCTTGATAGAGCGTACAAAATAAAAATTTGTAAGGAAGTCCCTAGAAAAATTGAAAATTAATAAAATTCCCCTAAGAGGTTGAAAAATTACATTTTCGCCCTTTACTTGCTTACCACTCCAAAAAGTTGCTCCCCACATTTTTTACTGCTACATAACCAGTTTTTGCAGCCAAACCTCCTTCCTCCCACCCCAAAAAAACCTCGCTATCTCATACTTTCTTTCTCTACCAATTTTGCATGTAGACTAAAACTTTTCCAGATTTCAATCGTATCAATGATCGGACCCAATAATCATTTTCAAAGAGTGCCAAGTGTAACACCCGAAATTTTGTTAATAATATTCACAAAATAAAATAGTAGGAAAGGGTTTAAAAGAGTGAAGTGAGAGAGTTATAGGGAAATAAACATGAATGTTTAATAAGGACTTTCTCATTTTTGAAAAGAATTATTAAGGAAGAAATGGTGTTTTCCTGGACTACAGGGCCACAAATAGACAACAAGGATAGAAATGTGGAGCCATGAAGAGAGTTGCACAAAAACTCATTGAAGTAAGGCTTAAGAAGGGATTAAACACTTGGTGAGTTTTCTCTCAACCAAACAAAGCCTTAGCCAACCCCTTAGTCATACTTTAATGGAATGTCATTCTTGAAATTGTTAAGCAAAGCAAGGGTAATAGTTAGAAGGGCAAGTGGCTTATTGGAGAAGACACATTATTTTATAATTTCCCCTTGACTTGGGGGCCGAGTCGCCACCTTCCATCCCAAAGGAGAGGAACCCACAGCAAGGGGAGAAGGAGAAAAGAGAGAAAGGGAAGAAAAGAAGAAGAAGAAAGAAGAGATAAGGAAGAAGACAACTAGAGTGAGATTCAAGGGGAAGAGGTAAGGTCTTTGGTTTTCAATCTTCTCCATTTTCTTGCTCAACCCTAAAGTTTCCATGGAACTAATGGATGAAGGTAACTTGTTGTTTTGATGATGCTTTCTAGAGAGAGAAGGTAGTAGAGCAAGAGAAGAGGAAGACTAAGTTGAAGGAAGAAGGTAAGATCAACATCCTCCTTCACGACTTATTGGTTGGTGATGGGTGTTATGTTTTATGTAGAATCTAGAAATATGTTGAACATATGAATTTTACCCCTATTTCTTAGCTTTTATATGCCTCTAGAATCACCTTAATTGGATTGGAAATGAGAGAGATATGCCTTGATGAGTCATGGTAGGTCAGATCTAAGGCGTTGAGTTCTGACACCATAGACACCAAAATTATCTTAATCGGAGTTGAAATGAGAAAGTTGTGGTTTTTTTTTGTAAAGGAAGGTCAGACTGGACCAAAAATCTGGAACGCAGAGAGAAAGGAAAAACCCGAAGCATGGCCGTGCTTTGGGCTATTTTTGACGTTTTAGCAAATTTTGCGCATCTTGAAGCACAGCCGTGCTTGGAGACACGGCCAGGCCGTGTTTCAGGCTGTGTTGCCCTTTTTCCTTGTTTTTTATTTCCTTTTTGAATCCTCTTTAATTGCCAACATTTTTAGGATGCTAGTAAAGGTCTTGGGATGCATGAATGTTACAATCACATGTATTATAATTATTTCATCATGAATGATTGGTAAATCATGTGGGCATGACATAAGAAATGGTGCATGATTGTTATATTTGCATATTATAGATTGCTTGTGTGCATGGCTACAAGTGAGTTATTGATGCATGTGCTTTTGGGAGGTTATAAAAGCACGCATGTTATCTATGAGGAATAGATGTAACATGCTTAGGGATGAATATGATTTATGTTCTGGATATTTATTGATATGCATAATCTTGTTGTGATAAGCGGTTGGAGAGAGGTAAAAGACTTAATCTGGTCAGGAGGACCCTCTCTGAAGCAGGGTGGCCTAAAAATGAGTGTCTCCCTTGCTGTATTGAGGCGACTGACGGTCAGAATGATCCTCTCTGAAGAAGGATGGCCTGACAACGAGTGTCTTCCTTGCTGTATTGAGGAGACTGACAATTCTAGGTTGACCCTTACCCACTAAAGTGACCCGGCGATATACGGCATCTTTTGAGGTAAGGCGACTGAAGGGTCGTGGCTTGTGATACAGTATCGGGATAGGGGACACCCTATAGCCTAGAGTGGTCAATACAGGAAGGACCCTCCGACCAATGGCCCTCAAAGGGTGGGTGAGTAGCTGGAGGGGTAAGGCTCACACCACATTGAGGATTGCAATTGAGAGAGATTATCGGCTTGTGAGCCACTGTGAGTGACAACAAGCCACTGAGTGTGGTACAGACTCTAAACAATGGCACAGGTATTGTATAAATGCATATTTTGTTAACATGCCTGATATTGATGCATAACCTACAAAAAGACTGGTATGTAATTTGTTGTATCTTTATTGCATAAAAGAGAAAATGTTTTCTATAGCTTATACAACTGGACATAGCATGTTAGTTTTCACATACTTATATGTTTTGGAATGTTGATCTTGCTGGAATTTTATATCTCACTATGTTTTAATGCTATGTTCAGATCAGTAGAGATGGCATTTATGATGCTGACACTACTTTTGGAGTTGCAGACTATTGTTGTTCCTTACTTGGGACAGTTCACCATCATTGTGAACCTGATGGTGATTAGTATGATAGAAGTCCCTGCTCCTGGCCTGCCTCCTTCACCAGTAGTACCCTAGGGGTGACAGCCAGGGGTGAGGTGTAGGATAGCTTGCTATGTATAGCTAACTCTATTTATGTAAATGGGCTAACCCCATTGTTTTGATATAACCCTACGGTACTCTGTCTTTTTGTGTTGTAAGCTTAGTACCTCGGGTTACATATGGATGTATATAAGTCGTTAGACTCTGATGTATATAGTGTTGAATATATGAATGTATGGGTTGCTTAGCTTATGGTATATCTGATCTCTTGCATTTACAAAAAAAAACTGGGTATTACAAGTTAGTATCAGGGCAGGTCGATCCTAAGTGGCCATGGGGGTGGATGGTTACCTGGATCGATCTAAAGCGTCTTAAATAAGATGTGGATAGATGGAGTAGAGTGGCAAATGGAAATTGTTAAGGAAAAATTGCTAGTGTTTTTCCTAATATGTATGCTTGATGATGTTATCACTACTGTATTATAAAGTCTTTTTTAAATACTATTGAGCTTGATCACCTCAATAGGAACTAATTATTTTGTTTCATACAGTGGAAAATGGCATCATCAAGGAGAAATTCGGCACCAAGTACAGAAGCTACTCTATAAGATCTAGCCACTGCTATTCTAGATCAAGTTTCCGCCACAAATCAGATTCTGCGGCATGTGCAAAATAATAATGACGCTAATGGTGAAACGGGTGAGAACCTGAAGAATGTAGGGAATGGATGGGCGGATTTTATGAGAACTCGATCGTCGTCTTTCGTTGGAGGGTATGATCCGATGGTGGCAGATAGATGGTTGACCGAAATAGAGAAAGTCTTCGGGGTTCTGAAATGTTCAGATGAATAGAAAGTAGATTTTGCGGTATACATGCTAAAAGAAGAAGCAGAGTTTTGGTGGAGAGGAGCCAGTGAACTGTTGGCTCATCAAGAGCGACAGGTTACTTGGTCGATTTTTTGAGAAACCTTCTTGGATAAGTACTTTCTGAGAAGTGTCAAAGCTAAAAAAGAGATAGAATTCCTCCAACTTAGACAAGGGATTCGATCAATCGACCAGTACATTGCCAGATTCGAAGAGTTAGCTAAGTTCTCGTCTTATCTGAGATATAATCCGGACAAATCTTGGAAGGCGATTAAGTTCGAGGCTAGTTTGAATCCTGATATCCGCAATGTAGTGGTGGCCTTGAAAATCCATGAATTCGTTCCTTTGATTAATAAGTGCCGGTTGTTAGAAAAAAGTTCGAAAGCAGTAGAAGAAGAGAAAGACCGAAGGGCGCCATGGAAGAGAAAGCGAGAATTTTTAGCACCCGATCGTTTTTTCAAGGGAAGGAACTCTGTTGTAGGCAAAAAGCCCTTGGCCATGGGAGTTAGGTCTCCAGTGCAAAATTTTGCTGGGAGCGAGTGCAGAAAATGTGGGCGACATCATGGGAATGGACCTTGCTTCCGAAATCCAGTTACTTGTTTCCGGTGTGGGCAAAAAGGCCATATAGCTCGTCGCTGTCCCTTGGAAGATGGGAAGAAGATTGAGCCAACTCAGCCAGTTAAAGGGAGAGTTTTCACTTTAAACGGAATGGAAACAAAACAATCTCCTGATCTAATCCAAGGTACGTGCTATCTTCACGGCTATCCTTTGGTCGTGCTTGTCGATTCGGGTGCCAGCCATTCTTTCATATAATTTGCTTGTGTGAGAAAGTTGTGGCACTCGGTGTCTGCATTGTCATACGAGCTGACGGTGTTGACTCCTACGGGAGGGAAGGTGAGCACCTTTTTAGTCTGTAAAGACTGTTTAGTCGAGGTATATGGTAGATCCTTTAACGTGGATCTTATTTGTTTGCCCCTAAAAGATATAGATGTGATTCTGAAAATTGATTGGCTCAGTAATAACCAGATTCTCTTGGATTGTTCCCGAAAAACTCTGGTTTTTCGCTCGAAATCTAACGAGAAGTTTAAAAGTGGGAGTGAACTGATCAACAAATTGCAGAGGGAATCAGTTGAAGGAGCTTTAGATAGTGTTTTTCTATGTAGCCTCAACTGGGAGGTTGAGTAAGAACTAGTCAAGTTTCTGGTAGTTCAGGACTTTCCGAAAGTCTTTCCTTCAGAAATTACTGAACAACCACCCAAGAGGGAAGTGGAGTTTTCCATTGATTTGGTACTAGGAGTGACTCCTATTTCTATGACCCCGTATCGGATGGCTCTTGTGGAGTTGAAAGAGCTAAAGAAGCAAATTGAAGATCTTTTGGGGAAGAATTTTATTCAACCCAGTGTTTCGCCTTGGGGAGCCCTAGTGCTCTTCGTAAAGAAGAAGGATGGAAGCTTGCGGTTATGCATTGACTACCGGCAGCTTAACAAGGTGACCATCAAGAATAAGTATCAATTACCAAGAATTGATGATTTGTTGGATCAGCTCAAGGGGGCAACTGTTTTCTCTAAAATCGATTTGAGATCGGGTTATCATCAGATTCGAGTAAAGGAGGAAGACGTCCCTAAAACGACCTTCAGATCTCGTTGCGGGCATTATGACTTCCTAGTTATGTCGTTTGGAGTTACCAACGCTTCTGCTATCTTCATGGATTACATGAATCAGATCTTCTGACTCTATTTGGATAAGTTTGTAGTGGTTTTTATTGATGATATCCTTATTTACTCAAGAAGCATGGAGGAACATGAACATCATCTTCTGTTAGTGCTTCAAGTTTTGAAGGAGAAGAAACTCTTTGCTAAATTGGAGAAATGTGAATTCTGGATGCAAGAAGTTAAATTTCTAGGGCATGTAGTGTCAAAGGAGGGAGTATCCGTAGATCCTATTAAAATAGAAGCCATTCTCAAGTGGGAATGACCAAAGTCAGTGACCGAAATTAGAAGTTTTCTGGGTCTCGCAGGATATTACAAAAGGTTCATATAGGATTTTTCACAAATAGCACTACCCTTGACTAGATTGACTCGGAAAGGATGTGTGATCAAGTGGATGGTGGAGTGTGAGAACAGTTTTCTAGAGTTGAAAACTCGGCTTACTACACCTCCTGTCTTGATTCTCTCGTATCCCTCCGGATGTTTTGAGGTTTATACTGATGCTTCGAATAAGGGACTGGGGTGTGTTTTGATGCAAGAAGGTAGGGTAGTAGCCTATGCCTCTAGACAGCTAATGCCACATGAAGAAAATTACCCTACTCATGATCTGGAATTGGCTGCTATAGTATTCGCCTTGAAGATTTGGTGGCACTATCTATATGGTGCGGTGTTCGAAGTGTATAGTGATCATAAAAGTTTGAAATATCTTTTTGATCAGAAGGAATTGAATATGAGACAAAGGAGATGGATGGAATTCATTGATGATTATAAATTTGAGCTGAAATACCACCCAGGAAAAGCAAACGTAGTAGCGGATGCTTTAAGCCGAAAGTCGCTACATTTGAGTTATATGCTGGTGAAAGAGATGAACTTAATTGAAGAATTCGGGAATTTGAGATTATCAGTGATAGCTACTCTTAGTAGTTTGTTTGTTGGTGAGCTAAGGGTGGAGTGCGATTTGAAAATCCAGAGTAAGGAAGCACAAGTACAAGATCTTTTCTTGCAAAATAAACAAAATGCACCAAGCTTCACAGAATCGGAAGAAGGAGTCATCCTCTATTGAGGAAGAATGTGTGTACCTCACGAGAGAGACCTAAAGACAAAATTTTTGAAGGAAGGACATCAGAGCAAGTATGCTATCCATCCGGGAACCACAAAGATGTACCAAGATCTAAAGAAATTGTTTTGGTGGCCGGGAATGAAGAAAGATGTAGCAGAATATGTAGCAAAATGCTTGACTTGTCAGAAAGTCAAAATCAAACATCAAAGGCCTTCCGAGACATTACAATCCTTAGAAATCCCTGAATGGAAATGGGATGGTATTGTTATGGATTTTATGACTGGATTGTCCAAGACTTAAGTGGGTCATGACTCCATATGGGTAATAGTGGATAGATTGACAAAGTCTGCACACTTTTTGCCCATAAAGATTAATTACTCACTGGATAAGCTAGCACATTTGTATGTGAAGGAGGTAGTCCGATTACATGGGATTTCAAGCAACATTATTTCTGACCGAGATCCTAGATTCACTTCTCGATTCTGGAAAGCATTGCAAGAAGCTTTCGGTACAAAATTACAATTTAGTACCGCATATCATCCGCAAATAGATGGTTAGATTGAAAGGACGATACAAACAATGGAAGATATGTTGAGAGCATGCACCTTAGATCAGGGAAAAGATTGGGATAAGTATCTTCCGCTGGTGGAGTTTGCTTATAACAACAGCTATCATGCGAGTATTGGGATGGAACCATATGAAGCTCTGTATGGAAGAAAATGTAAATCACCTCTGTGCTAGTATGAAGTAGGTGAGAGAAATTTGTTGGGTCCCGAGTTAGTTCAGTATACTACGGAGCAAATACGAATGATACAAGATAGAATGCGAACTACCCAGAGTCGTCAGAAAAGTTATTATGATCGGAGAAGAAAGCCCTTGTGTTTTCAAGAGGGAGAACATGTGTTTTTGAAGATTTCTCCAACCACCGGGATTGGTCGAGCCATGAAAATCAAGAAGTTAAGCCCTCTCTACATAGGATCTTATCAGATACTTAAGAAAGTTGGCCCCTCGGCATATCAAATATCTCTACCTCCGAGACTATCTAATTTACACAATGTGTTTCATGTCTCCCAACTGCGCAAATATTTGCCAGATTCAACACATGTGATTCAAGAAGAAGAAGTAGCAGTGAAAGAGAACTGACTTATCAATTAGAACCTGTCACGATCCTAGACCGAAGTACGAAACAACTACGTAGTAAATCCGTTCCATTGGTAAAAGTGTTATGGAAGGGGCTATCTAAAGAGGAAGCTACTTGGGCAAGAGAGGAAGACATGAGGCACTCTTACCCACAGTTGTTTGAGGATAGGTGAAATTCTTGGATTTTGGGGACAAAATTCTTCTTAAGGGGGGAGAAATGTAACACCCGAAATTTTGTTAATAATATTCACAAAATGAAATAGTAGGAAAGGGTTTAAAAGAGTGAAGTGAGGGAGTTATAGGGAAATAAACATGAATGTTTAATAAGTACTTTCTCATTTTTGGAAAGAATTATTAAGGAATAACTGGTGTTTTCCTGGACTATAGGGCCACAAATAAACAACACGGATAGAAATGTGGAGCCATGAAGAGAGTTGCACAAAAACCCATTGAAGTAAGGCTTAAGAAGGGATCAAACACTTGGTGAGTTTTCTCTCAACCAAATAAAGCTTTAGCTAACCCCTTAGTCATACTTTAATGGAATGGCATTCTTGAAATTGTTAGGCAAAGCAAGGGTAATAGTTAGAAGGGCAAGTGGCTTATTGGAGAAGACACATTATTTTATAACTTTCCCTTGACTTGGTGGTCGAGTCTCCACCTTCCAGCCCAAAGGAGAGGAACCCACGGCAAAGGGAGAAGGAGAAAAGAGAGAAAGGGAAGAAAAGAAGAAGAAGAAAGAAGAGAGAAGGAAGAAGACAACTAGAGTGAGACTTAAGGGGAAGAGGTAAAGTCTTTGGTTTTCAATCTTCTCCATTTTCTTGCTCAACCCTAAAGTTTCCATGGAACTAATGGATGAAGGTAACTTGTTGTTTTGATGATGCTTTCTAGAAAGAGAAGGTAGTAGAGCAAGAGAAGAGGAAGATCAAGTTGAAGGAAGAAGGTAAGATCAACATCCTCCTTCATGACTTATTGGTTGGTGCTGGGTGTTTTGTTTTACATATAATTTAGAAATATGTTGAACATATGAATTGTAGCCCTATTTCTTAGCTTTTATATGCCTTTGGAATCACCTTAATTGGATTGGGAATGAGAGAGATATGCCTTGATGAGTGATGGTAGGTCAGATTTAAGCCCCTGAGTTCTGACTCTGTTTTCAAACACCTATTTCGCCTATTTCTGTTTCTTATTTGTTAAAGTGATAGGAAAAACAGTTGTGGGTAATTGTTTTAGCTTTCCATGGACACCAAAATCATCTTAATCGGAGTT
Organism: Gleditsia sinensis; assembly: GCA_037074535.1. Taxonomy (NCBI): domain Eukaryota; kingdom Viridiplantae; phylum Streptophyta; class Magnoliopsida; order Fabales; family Fabaceae; genus Gleditsia; species Gleditsia sinensis. Next base: position 43,777,064 of record CM073472.1, on the reverse strand, counting down.
GAAATGAGAAAGTTGTGGTCTTTTTTGTAAAGGAAGGTCAAATTGGACCAGAAATCTGAAACGCAGAGAGAAGGGAAAAACCCGAAGCACGGCTGTGCTTCGGGCTATTTTTAACGTTTTAGCACATCCTGAAGCATAGCCGTGCTTGGAGACACGGTCAGGCCGTGTTTCAGGCTATGTTGCCCTTTTTCCTTGTTTTTCATTTCCTTTTTGAATCCTTTTTAATTACGAACATTTTTAGGATGTTAGTAAAGGTCTTTGGATGCATGAATGTTACAATCACATGTATTATAATTATTTCATCATGAATGATTGGTAAATCATGTGGGCATGACATGAGAAATGGTGCATGATTGTTATATTTTCATATTATAGACTGCTTGTGTGCATGGCTACAAGTGCGTTATTGATGCATGTGCTTTTGGGAGGCTATAGAAGCACGCATGTTATCTATGAGGAATAGATGTAACATACTTAGGGATGAATATGATTTATGTTCTGGATATTTATTGATATGCATAATCTTGTTGTGATAAGTGGTTGGAGAGAGGTAAAAGACTTAATCTGGTCAGGAGGACCCTCTCTGAAGCAGGGTGGCCTAAAAATGAGTGTCTCCCTTGCTGTATTGAGGCGACTAACGGTTAGAATGATCCTCTTTGAAGCAGGATGGCCTGGCAATGGGTGTATTCCTTGCTGTATTGAGGAGACTAACAATTCCAGGTTGACCCTTACCTACTAAGGTGACCTGGCGACATGCGGCACCTTCTGAGGTAAGGCGACTGAAGGGTCGTGGCTTGTGATATGGTACCGGGATTGGGGATGCCCTATAGCCTAGAGTGGTCAATACAGGAAGGACCCTCCGACCAATGGCCCTCAAAGGGTGGGTGAGTAGCTGGAGGTGTAAGGCTCACGCCACATTGAGGATTGCAATTGAGAGAGATTATCGACCTGTGAGCCACTGTGAGTGACAACAAGCCACTGAGTGTGGTATGGACTTTAGACAATGGCACAGGTATTGTATAAATGCATATTTTGTTAACATGCGTGATATTGATGCATAACCTACAAAAAGGCTGGTATGTACTTTGTTGTATCTTTATTGCATAAAAGAGAAAATGTTTTCTGTAGCTTATACAGCTGGACATAGCATGTGAGTTTTCGCATACTTATATGTTTTGGAATGTTGATCTTGCTAGGATTTTATATCTCACTATGTTTTAATGCTATTTTAAAATCAGTAGAGATGGCATTTGTGGTGCTGACACTGCTTTTGGAGTTGCAGACTGTTGATGTTCCTTACTTGGGACAGTTCACCATCATTGTGAACCTGATGATGATTAGTATGATAGAGGTCCCTACTCCTGGCCCGCCTCCTCCACCAGCAGTACCCCAGGGGTGACGGACAGAGGTGAGGTGTAGGATAGCTTGCTATGTATAGCTAACTTTATTTATGTAAATGGGCTAACCCCATTGTTTTGATGTAACCCTATGGTACTATGCCTTTTTGTGTTGTAAGTGTAACATTCCGTAAGAAAATAAAATTTATTAGACAATTTTTAGATATTTAAGGAAATATAATCCTTATAAATTCTTTACCTTACGTATATGCATAGAAATATTCTAACATTAATGGAATAGGTAAAGAGAAAAAACTTAAGGGGAAATATTAAAAATAAATATACTAAAGAAAGGTGAAATTCTTAGGTAAGAAAGATAAATTTTTGTGAAGTCAGTAAATGTATTAAAATTTCAAGAAGATTGAATTAGGGTAATTTTTCCTAATTTAAGAGTTAAAGTTACTAAATTTAGTATCTCCACCCATAAATTGGACTTTTACCTATGGACACTTCATATAGAGTTTTTCTACTTCACAAGAATTTTTAGCAAGTCAATAGGATAGCCCAAAGAAGAAATAAAACATAGACTTGGACTAGGATATAAAAATTGGACCGGTAGCCCAAAAAATCATGAAAATGTGACAAGCTCATTATGAAAGGTAGAATTTTAATTAAAGTAAAGAAAATGGGCAAGAATGATCCCAAACCCAAGAGGAAAAATAAAAATAAAAATAAAAATAAAAATAAAGTGATGGAATAATGGTGTAATCAAGATTAGGTGACTTGACATTAAGACAAAAATTTAGCAAGTGGTATGATAATACATGAATTTAGGACAAAACATCAATATCCTACACTCATAATGTTAGCAAGTGGGTAATAATACATAGCATTATGACAAAACATCTTTATCCCACATAAATAATTTCAACCAAATAATGGAGATTCAAGGGCTAGAAATTTGCCATTTAAAAAGACAAATCTATCATACTTGATTAAGACAAAAGAAAAAGGAAATGAATCCCTAAATTAAAGGGATCTTGTCCCATATCTTAAGAACATATTATCATAAATTTCAAAATACAAATCTCCTTTTCCTATGCATATCTTGACTAAGGAAGAGAAAGACAAGAACATAAGTTATTTGTTTTCCAAAAATTCAACCAAGTGTAATCTAATTGTAATAAGGTAGACCCATGATCATGAAAGGTAAATTATTTGAGGGTCTATTTAAGTAAAACCCACCCTTACAACATGAGAATGTTCGTCCAAGTGAGGGAGAGAAAAAATAGAAGCAAGGTAGAGTGAGGAAAGGAGAGGAAGAAAGGAAGAAAGAGGAAGGAGAAGTCTAGAGGACTAAGTGCTCCAAGTAAGTTTAACAATATTTCTTTTTGAAGAAAAATTTTGAAACTTAAAATATTTATATGAGATTTTGATCTTAGAACTTTGATGATTGGTCATGGATGTTGCTATATCATGTTACATATTGATCTTGCATGTGATGTATGTTTGAATACTTAGGCTGGTATAGAAAGTTCTGCATAGGTATGGCTATGGGTGGCAAAATTTTTTGCTTATATTTTTTAATTTCTGAGAATTATCTATAGGGAATTAAAATAAATAGTTAACATAAGAATTAAAGATATATGTATCACAGATTTTTAACCACTGGAATCATTCAATTTGGAGTCCATATGAGGTAGATATGGTCTGATTAGTAATCAAAGGTCAGAATATGGTTCATTAGGGAAGAATATGTTAGGATAGCTTCTGTGTTTTAATTTCTGAAAATTATCTGTAGGGAATTAAAATAAATAGTTAACAAAAGAATTAAAGATATATGTGTCACGGATTTTTAACCATGAGAATCATTCAATTTGGAGTCTATATGAGGTAGATATGGTCTGATTAGTAATCAAAGGTCAGAAAATGGTTCATCAGGGAAGAATATGTTAGGATAGCTTCTGTGTTTTAATTTTTGGGAATTATATGTAGGGAATTAAAAAAAACGGTTAACATAAAAATTAAATATATATGTGTCACGGATTTTTAACCACTGGAATCATTCAATTTGAAGTCCATATGAGGTAGATATGGTCTGATTTGTAAGCAAAGGTCAGAAAATGGTTCATCAGGGAAGAATATGTTAGGATAGCTTTTGTGTTTTAATTTCTGGGAATTATCTATAGGGAATTAAAATAAATGGTTAACATAAGAATTACATATATATGTGTCACGGATTTTTTTCCACTGGCATCATTCAATTTGGAGTCCATATGAGGTAGATATGAACCGAATAGTAAGCAAAGGTCAGAAAATGATTAATCAGGGAAGAATATGTTAGGATAGCTTCAGTGTTTTAATTTCTAGGAATTATTTGTAGGAAATTAAAATAAATGGTTAACATAAGAAATAAAGCTATATGTGTCATGGATTTTTAACCACTGGAAGTATTCAATTTGGAGTCCATATGAGGTAGATATGGTCTGATTAGTAGTCAAAGGTCAGAAAATGGGTCATCAGGGAAGAATATGTTAGGATAGCTTCTGTATTTTAATTTTTTGGGAATTATATGTATGGAATTAAAATAAATGGTTAACATAAGAATTATATCTATGTGTGTCATGGATTTTTAGCCACTGGAATCATTCAATTTGGAGTCCATATGAGGAAGATATGAGCTGATTAGTAGTCAAAGGTCAGAAAATGGTTCATCAGGGAAGAATATGTTAGGATAGCTTCTGTATTTTAATTTATGGGAATTATTTGTATGGAATTAAAATAAATGGTTAACATAAGAATTATATCTATGTGTGTCACGGATTTTTAGCCACTGGAATCATTCAATTTGAAGTCCATATGAGGAAGATATGAGTTGATTAGTAGTCAAAGGTCAGAAAATGGTTCATCAGGGAAGAATATGTTAGGATAGCTTCTGTATTTTAATTTCTGGGAATTATCTGTATGTAATTAAAATAAATGGTTAACATAAGAATTATAGATATGTGTATCATGGATTTTTATCCACTGGAATCACTCAAGTTGGAGTCCATATGAGGTAGATATGGTCCGATTAGTAGGTAGAGGTCAGAACCTATCCGAGAAGAAATAACCTGTACATTTAGGGAGTAATATCACCTTGATTTCTTAATATTTCACTATACTATTCAACATAATAGTTTTAGATACTTGTTTTATCTTGAAATTGACATTAAGATTACCTACATCGGAGTTCAATTGAGGGATTTATGCTCTGATTAGTAAGAGAAGGTTAGATATGATGAAAACTTGCATCAAGAAAATAAAGAAATAAAATTAATATTTAAAAAAGAAGACGAATTTTATAAATGACTAGTATATGTCATAGCCATTGCCATTGTATTAACTTCTTACCATCTTAAGTGTAAAATTTTGACATAGAAATATTTTAAAAATTGATATTTGAAATGGTTATGTTCATGGCATGATTACCAATGATTTATGGTAATAGTTATATTTTGATAAACATATTTGTTATTGAAAGCATATTTTTGGCTATCATTGTGAAAAGAAAAGAAATGAGCACGGTCACATGGCAATCCGTGTGGTGCATCAGTATGGGATGCCCTACCAACAGTTATGATTATGATTATGAGAAAAGAAAGAGAAAGTGTGCCATGTCGGATGGAGCGAGAAAAACCGATACCGGAGAGTAGAGGATACTCACCCTGACTGGGGTAGCTTGAAATGAGAATAAGTTGATGGCCATCATATGATATTCTGAAAATAGTTAATCCTGTCATACATATCATTACTGTATGATTCTTATGTGTATAGATATAATGCATTCATGTGAACTCAATATTGTATAATAAATAAATAAATAAAAATTTTTGTTACAGTAAGCTTAGTACCTCGGGTTACATATGGATGTATATAAGTCGATAGACTCTGATGTATATAGTTTTCAATATATGGATGTATGGGTTGCATTTACAAAAAAAAAACCGGGGGTTACACCAAGACCTCTGAATGTCCAAGTCATCAGAGCCAAATTAGACTGTAAACCTAAATCGATGGCTCGTAGTGATCAAAATAAGCAAATTCTAATTTGTAAACTTATGGACCTCCAATTTTTACACCATCAGTACCGTTGGACTTGTACCAATAAGAAATATTCATTTTTGTATTCACTATAATCCAAATAGGTTGAAAATTGGTATGACACGATGGAAAGAGAGAGGCATTTTGATGTGATCACAGCTAGCGAATAGAAATAGAATGTAGACCTGCTTGAAGTCCCAAGTGGACTTGTCATAAGAACTTGGACTAAAAGATTTAAAGAAGCATTTAATAGTCTAATTCTAGAGACCTAATAAGGAGATACTTGCATTACTACAAAAGAAGAGCTAAAACTGGTCTATGTCATTAAAATCCACTTAAATATGGGTCAAGAGGAACCAATCTAAATATGGACCTAAAGTACAGGAAGATTTAAGGCTGAAAATGGAATATAGACCCAAAATCAATGAGTTATTTTATGGTCCAATTTAAACTACGTTTTTCTTATTTATTTAATTTTACCTTTAGTTTGTTTAACTAGGAAATTTTTCTATTTTGTGGTTTCCTTGTTTGACTAGAAAAGTTTCCTATTTTTAGTTTTTCTTGCCTTGTAGGAGTTTCCTATTTAATAGTTTCTAAAAGAGTTTCCTATTTTTAACTTTCCTTTCCCTAAAGGAGTTTTCTATGTAGTTTAGGTTATTGGCCTATAAATAGGCATGTATGCTCTAGACAAATATAGATTATCATTAATAATATTGAGAGTGTCTTCTCTTTGGTTCTTCAAAGAACTTTTTTGAACTTATTAATATTTTCTTGTGACGTTCAAGTAAGACTTATCACTCACAACCTTTTTCGTCTTTCTTGAGTGTGGCGTCTGCAATATATCTTATACCTTTAGTTCTTATCTCTTTATAGATAATGAGTCAAGTTCATTTTCTTTAATTTATTTTGTCAAAAATCTAATTAGAACAAGATCCTTCCAATTGGATCCCATATTGATTACAGGTCTCACTACTCTTGGTGAGGTTCATATCAGGGGTTCATGTCATTAATGATATGAGCACAGCTAGCGAATAGAAATAGAATGTAGACCTGCTTGAAGTCCCAAGTGGACCTGTCATAAGAGCTCAGGCTAAAATATTTAAAGAAGCATTTAATGGTCTAATTCTAGAGGCCTAACAAAGAGATACTTGCATTACTACAAAAGAAGAGTTAAAACTGGTCCATGTCATTAAAACCCATTTAAATATGGGTCAAGAGCAACCAATCTAAATGTGGACCTAAAGTACAAGAAGATTTAAGGCTGAAGATTCAATATAGACCCAAAATCAATGAGTTATTTTATGGCCCAATTTAAGCTACGTTTTTCTTATTTATTTAATTTTACCTTTAGTTTGTTTGACTAAGAAAGTTGCTTATTTTTTGGTTTCTTTGTCTGACTAGAAGAGTTTCCTATTTTTAATTTTCCTTGCATGTAGGAGTTTCCTATTTGATATTTTTAAAAGAGTTTCCTATTTTTAACTTTCCTTGCCCTATAGGAGTTTCCTATGTAGTTTTCCTTGTTAGTTTAGGTTATTGACCTATAACTAGGCATGTATGCTCTAGACAAATACATATTATTATTAATAATATTGAGAGTGTCTTCTCTTTGATTCTTCAAAGAACTTTTCTGAACTTATCAAGATTTTTTTGTGGCGTTCAAGCAAGACTTATCACTCACAACCTTCTTCCCCTTTCTTAAGTGTGGCGTATGCAATATTTCTTATACATTTAGTTCTTATCTCTTTATAGATAACGAGTCAAGGTCATTTTTCTTTTTATTTTATTTTTTTATAAATTTGAATTAGAACACGATCCTTCCTATTGGATCCCATATTGATTTTGGGTCTCACTACTCTTGGTGAGGTTCATATCAGGAGTTCACATCACATTTTGTCTAGTCTTAGAAGTTGTACTTAGAGTGCTCAAAACAAGAAATTGATCTCACCAATTAGAGCATTCAAGGCTATTTTGGACATTTCTTGGGTTTTATTTTTTCATTTCTTGACTTGTTGTCTAGGTTTTTAGACCATTTGAGGCTAAATATAACGCTATTTTGGGCCAATGTAGCTTGAAAAGTGTCCTAGAGTGGATGATAACTTGAGAATGGTTACTGTGAGTGGATAATGTCTACTATAACCTATTTTATTGCTTCTTAATCTCTTAAAATATAGATGCATGCTATAATTTGGTTATATCATTTGTTAGTTAAAATAAAAATATTCATTGTTATAATTGTCCAGCCTAACAATTAAAATGCTTGAATTAATTGGTAAGTTACTTCACTTAAATTCCCATTTTGTATTAGTTTAATTATTTTAATTCCATAGAGCCTTTGCTATAGGACAAGCATTCTAAATAAAACCTTTATAGTTTGGAAAACAATATTGATAGAATTATGGAAACTAAATGTGGAAGTTGACTATAGAGCATGTTTCTTTCAGGTATTAAATTGAAGTATTAAATATGGTAGGATGGAAAGAAGGGATTTTTTCAGATATTGACATTGAATATAAATTGTCCTTCATGGAGCTAGGAATTCATATAATTATGTTGTAATATTTTTTATGACATTGAAAGTTTATAATTATATTGATTGATGAAAGATTGATCAATATTGACGGAGTGAGGACAAGGAAATCGTAACTAAAATAAATGATGTGACCAAAAATGAAATTTGTCATAGATAGGGATATGAGAAAGTCCTATGCTTGATTAAATCGATAGTAATATAGAAATGACTGATGTATATGATATGAATTACAAATTAAGATTCGTTGAGCCATTAAGTAAATATATTGTGAAATGAAATACGGATTGAAGCTCGTTGAGCCATTCGATTAGTGTAACGTCTGGTTTTTTTCTTTATCTCATTGTTATTATTATTATTTTATTTATTTATTTATTTATTTATTTTCACATTTCGCATGTTAAATACGCCATATGTTTAAACACTATATATATATATATATATATATATATATATATATATATATATATATATATATATATATATATATATATATTACAAACCTCACACATGTAATAATTATAGAACACATTATTTCAATATACAAATAAGAGTTTCTATATAGCACTCCACTCTTGAAACACAAAGGGTGAGGAGGTGGTGCTGACATTGAGATCTCCATTAGTAACACCATTTCCTATTGCATCTTATTTTTTTTTATTTGAACATAATACCACAATAATAGTGAGAATAAAGGTTCCCAGTAGACTTAACCTAAGTAAAATATAATGAGAATAATAGGAGTTATGTTCAGCTGTATAAGCTATAGAAAATATTAAGATTTGGAGATAAAATCATCACTTCGATTGATGCATAATTAACATACTATATATGCATTGAAAATTCACTCTTTTCTTAAAATACACAAACATATCACAGTTCTCAATTCACTCATTTGCTATACGCATAGTGACCGATAGACAACAATCACAATAAGTGATCAGGAAATATGAGTTCATCACCTATTTGCCTCCTCACATTACCTTTGTCACCCGGTTAGAGTGGCCCTTCCTTGACTCACTTAGACTTATAGATTGTCCCCTACTCGGTACTGTCTCAAGCCATAGAACCTGTCGATATTCATCCATACATATAAATGTGTATATATATATATATATATATATATATATATATATATATATATATATATATAAATGCATATTCATCAAATGCAATATATAATTATTAAGCAACTCACCATGAGCTTTATGCTTGCCATTTAACTACATTCATAATATGACTTGCATCATTTTTTATACTCAATAATTAATAATCATTCATCACATACCAATATTCAATATTATTCATTTTGAATCAAATAAAGAAAAAGGTAATTTGTGATACTAAAATCATCATTATAAAAGTATATATGTTTTTTAAAAAGCTTTCAACAGACAAAACTATTTAGAGGTAGAAAACGGTGAAAAATATAATAATCCAGCACCCAACATGGCCATGCTTGAAAAATACTTCAAACATGCTCAAAAACAGCTCCGAACACGGCCTACCCATGTTGGCGCAACCCAAAACAGGGCCTGACCGTGTTTTGTGACATTTCCTCACTTATTTAACCATATCTCTGTCATACGAACTCCAATTGCAGTGATTTCAAATTCTATAAAAAGTTAAGACAACTATGTAGAATATTTATTTTATCATTTCTTCAGATTCCTTACGAATTATTCTCAAACAATTAAAAACAAAAATGCTTATTTTACTATTCTAGATTCTATACTGATTTTGACCTCTGCTCAATTAATCAGCCATATCTCCTTCATATAGACTTCAATTTAGGTGATGTCAAAACTTATAAAAAAATAAGACAATTATCTATAACTTTCGTGTTTATTATTTTTCCAGATTCCTTATAGATTATATCCAAACAATTTAAAACCAAAACAATTATTTTACTATCCTGAATTCTGACCTCTGCTCAATTAATCAGCCATATTTCCCTCATATGGACTCCAAATTAAGTGATTTCAGAGCCTATAGATCCGTGAGATATCTACAATTATTATGTTGATAAGTTCTTTAAATCCTTTCTGAATTGTTCCAGAATTCTAAAAACATAGTCTTCCCAAATTATTCCAAAATTCAGCTTAGTCTAACTTCTCTTTTGTTTTTCTTTTATGTAATCCCATGCACCCATATGCATGTCCAAACAACCAAAACAGAATTTCATATAAATATCCAGACCACATGTTAACCAAAATCACATTTAAACAAATTTAAAAGTTTATAAATAATTTTGTACAAAATTCATGAGTAAATGTTAAGCCTACTTCAAACAAATCCTTCAACTTGGTGCTTGATTACTACCACACAAAAATCATTGATTTCCTTTCCTCTTCCTTTTCCTTCTTCTTCCTCTTTATCTTCTTCTTCTTCCTCTTTCTTTTCCTCTTCATTTTCTTCCTTTTTTTCTTTTCTTTCTCTTTCTTACCGACACTCCCCCTCCCTCATGATTATTAAAATTTTCCTTACCTACTTCCCTCATAATTATTAAAAAATTTCCTTACCTACCACCCCATATTTACAACTTTGCCATCTTCCATTATTTACAAAAATGTCATCTTAAGAAATTTACATAAATGCCATCTCAAGAAATTTACATAAATGCCATTTCAATTAAATTACATAAATGCCATTTAAACCATCCTAAGATCTTGTTTGACTTGAGTAAAATTGTAAAATAATTTAATCCTCCTTTGAGATCCAAAATGCTTTCTCCTCTCTAAAAGAAATAAATTTCAATTAGTAATATAAGGAAAAATTGAGGATGTTACAATTAGTATATTGTGATATGGATCACAAGCAGAAGCTTGTTGAGTAGAAAATTGATATGCCAAATGATTGTTTAAAAATAATTCATTGTACATTAAATTTCTAATTTTTTATAAACACTAAATTACAAATTATTAATTAAATTTGCATCAAGGAAAGAAACCCTCTGTGAAGGATTTTTGGGTTTGGTTTTGAATTTGATATGGACATGGATTGAGGCTTCCTGAGCTGTTTGATGGGCATGGTATATGGTTATTTGTTGAAGGAATTTGTTCGTATTTAAAATTTTTAGTTCTCATAAATCATTATTTTTATTAAAACTTTTATAAAGTTTCTTATTGGGAGAAATCTTTATCAGAATACTATTAGCTAGCAGTAGTAAATGTTAGTCTTGGTACATCATGAACTCCAACTAGTAAGGGAGATACTAGCCTCGTGCATCAGTTGACACACATAGATCAACTTACTAGAATGAGCGGAATGCTCAATATTAATTTTCTTGAGCATAATGCTTATGGTTTGTATGGTTATTTACCTTTTCCAAGTCGAGTTCTTGTGGGTTATTTGGTTTTGTTATAGAATCTTCCTAGTTGAATTATATTTTAATAATGAAATCGAAGAATTACATAATACTAAGGAGTAGTAAAGCATTAAACCTGTATTTGTTAAATTGCCTTAGAATTAACTTTTTGGTATAATATGTAGAATGCTTATTATTTGCATACTTAAATAATGTATGGATCATTCCATGAAAGGTTGTATAATATTTATAATTATTTCACTTCTTTGATTTTTCTAAAGTTATTTGGGGTAATCTTGTTTATAAATAAAGTAAATTTTTACTAGATATATATTAGTTAAGAGTCTAATAATATAAAAACTTGAAATTGCAAATTTGCTTAACTAATAGGATTAATACTAATCTAAAATAGAATGGAAGACTCTATTGGTAAGGAATGAATAGAACATCTATTAAGTTAATTTTTATAAATTCTCTAACGACTTATTAATTCAAGTGCATACATATTTATTGATTATTTAACTAAAATGATCTATAAAGTTATGTATAATTGAAATGTATAGAATATTAACAAGAAAATAATTGCATATCATTTTATAAAGATCTTTAAGCATAATTGATGAATAATGTATACGATAAGTTACTAAAATTCAATTGTGATTCTAGAATTTATGTATCACTATCTGTTTAAAATATTATAGGAAATTTATAAATGATTAATGTGTATAAATGCCAATTTAATTGATTTTGATATATTGAGATGGATATATGCATTAGTTGAGGTCTTGAATTTTCTTTTGCTTTCAAAAAACTCATGCCTCTAGCTTGTTGCATTCCATTATAATATTTATTATCTACTTACTAAGTTGAAAAACTCATTCCATTTAGTTAAATGGTTTTTTCAGGTAGAACAATTCGTGAGACATTACTATTTGGTGAGCCCCACACTTGGTTCTAGTGAGCCATACTTTGACTTATTTGTTTTGTTAGTATAATATAATAGTCTAGAGTTGCTCTATAATCCACAGACAGAATCCATATTTCTACATGGATGGTTGTTATGATGATTTATTGTGTTGTTATATGAATGTGACATTTATGCTTATACAAACACATATACACATAATGAGTAGCTCTCATGTAAATAATGGTAAAATTTTTATTAGTATTCCTACGGAATATCTGGAATGGTTTATGTTAAATCATTTGTCTTAAAATATCTATTTGGAAAGACTTAAAATGAATGTTTTTTATAAACATTAGGATGGAATGGTTGGAATAGGTTGAATTAAACTATTTGTATTTAAATCTTTTGATTGAAATCAAGGCATGGATTTAGTTTAATGTCAATTGTTTAGTTATAGAAATAGAGGCTTATAAGGTTAGGATTATTCTTGATTCTCATGATGGTCACATAGTCGTATTTTGGGGTTGTGACACAAAGAGCTTCTATCCTTGTGCTATTGGATCAAAAGGTTCACTCTTCTAATCACAAAGAAGAGCTCTATTAAAAAAGATTAAAGAAGGAAGAAGTGGACTATTTGACACGAATCCAACTAAGAACTGATAAAACTATGATCTATGAAGGGTTCAATATCATTTTTACAATTAGGTTTGTATGGAATTGTAACCCTTTGTTTATATAAAAGCAAGAACTTTAGTATAATGAAGGCACCAAAATCAGTGATAGAAAGGGAAAGAGAGTAAAATTGAGTGCAAACACGTGACGTTTGTGAGACAAACATGAGTAGTGAAATAGATCAACCTAAAATTGATCTTAAATTCTACATGAAGGCAGTTCATGAGCAATTTAAGTTGATACATATGAAGTTGGATAATCTTGAGTCACTATCCAAACCTAAGCCTTCCAAATAGTTTGGCTTTAGTGAGAAAGAAAGGGGACGTATGGAGAGTAAGTATTCTAGTGATAATGAGATGCCACCATTGGAGGATTATAGTAATAGGGAGATTAAAGCTCTTAAACAAGAACCTGATCAACAAGCTTGTCAAAGAAAAACAAGTGAATTAAGAATGATAATAAAAAAAATTCAAACAGTGACAACCTTAAGAACTGAATTTAAAAACAAGAGGGATAATATAGTATGTTGTTTATTTTTCGGCTTCCTTCTTTTTTTTTGAAAGAACTTTTTTTTTTTTGAATGAACTTTTGCTCCCTTTTTTTACGCGAATTTCTACTCTCTTTTTTACGGTTTTTTTTAACAAGAAACCAAATTGCACTATAACTTCCTACTTTGTTTTCTTACGAAATTTTAATTTTTGAAAGAAGAAACTAAATTGCACTAGGACTAGGACTCTTTTTTTTTTTATAAAAAATTTTAAATTTTTGGAAGAAGAAATTAAATTGCACTAGGGCAAAAACTCTTTTTTTGTGTGTGAAGGAATTAGAATATAAGTAGAAAAAGGAAATTGACTAGAACTAGGACACACTCTCTCTCTCTTTTTTTAGAAGGAATTAGAAGAACATTAACTAGAGCTAAGACTCTAATTTGACCTAAAGAAAGGTAGAAGAAAAAGGAAGAGTCTAGAAAACAAATAGAAAAAGAAAAGATAGGACACCAACTAAATTTCAAGGAGGCAAAACTCTAATACCAAATGATGTGTTTCCTTAAGCCAAGAAACGGAGTGTTTGACGGAAGTAAGGATCGTTTTGAAAATTCAATGGATGTTTGATCGCCACGAGTTGCCTCGATAAGATCGGAATCAGTTCTTTACCCAAGAACCAAGAGAAGCTCTCACTTTAGGAGAAAACTCAATCTTTATTAATCTTCAAAATCTCTGAATTACATAAACATAAAGAACCCTTATATAGTTAAGCAATCCTAAATTTAGTAGAATATCCTAAAACTCTTAATTGGACTTTAATAGAATATGGCTCAAACAACACTAGTTATTTGGCCCAACTAAACTAACAAAAAACTAAACACATAATTAAACTAATATTTGGCCAGTATAAACAATGGGCCCAAATATTAATAATATCCAAAAGAAAGCATATAACATAAAGCCCATAATATATCTTTAGTCTATGCAGATTTAGACTAGTTGTCTTCAAGATCCAACAAACTTTATTTGGCCTCCGAACTGCCCTCTTTAATGCCATCCTCAAGGCTACAAAGTGTAACCCACTTGATGTCTTAACTTGACCCAATAACTTCCTCTTTAGCCTGCACATCCAAGATCAAGCCCAATAAAACTTCTTTGGCCCACTTTGCTTTGCTCCTAGTCATTGGACCACTTATCCCTTACAAAGGATCTTGGGAACAGTTTGGAATAGGTTTGACCACACCTTGATCTCCATCAAGAAGGCTGAAAGGTTGAATGTGGACCTTTTTTTTTTAATTTACTTATTTATAGTTTTTACTTATTTTAATTAGGATTGAATAGATTAGTTTATTAATGATTAAATTATCTAGTATGATAAGGATTAGATTATTTAGTTTCCTAATTATTAAATTATCTAGTTTGATAAGGATTAAGTTATTTAGTTTGTGCAGGATTTTTTTATGTATATTGGCATATAAATAGGTATGAATGATTGATAAAAAACATTATATTATTATTCATAAAAGTGTGTTTCCTCTTTAGTTTTTTGAAGAACTATTCAAACTTATTGAAATTTTTTGTGGCATTCATCCTTGACTTATCAGTCATATATAACCTAATAATGATGTTGATGATGAACAACGTGAGCACATCTTTCAAACCAGGTGCCACATTAATAATAAGGTATGTAGCTTGATTATTGATAGTGAGAGTTGCACTAATGTAGCTAGTATCTTGATGGTTGATAAATTATGTCTACCCACATTGAAACATCCTAAGCCATATAGGCTAAGAGGGTTAAATGATAGGGGAGATATATGGGTGACAAATCAGGTTCAAGTATCTTTCTCTATTGGTAACTGTAAAGATGAGGTGCTTTATGATATAGTACCAATGCATGCGGGGCACTTGCTGTTGGGACATCCATGGTAATTTGATAGAAGGGTCAATTATGATGGCTACAAGAATCGATATACATTGACCATGCATAATCAAACTTTTATGTTAACACCTCTAAAGCCAATTGAGGCTTTTGCTGATCAAGTGAGGATTACAAAAGAGTGTAAATAGAGAAACAAAATAAAAAGAGAAAAAAAAAGAGTATGACCAAAATTGAGAGTGAAAGAAAAGAAAGAGAGGATGAGAGATGTGAGTAAGAAAAAGAGAAGAACGATACAACAACAACAACAACTAAGCCTTTTCCCACTAGGTGGGGTCGGCTACATGGATCAAACGGCGCCATAGTGGCCTATCATAGATGAGATCAATAGATAAGTTATTAACTATTAAATCATTTTTAATAGTTTCACTTATTTTTTTTTTTGGCCTCCCTCTACCTCTAATTATTGGACTATTCTCCATTCGATCAACTCTTCTCACTAGGGCTTCTACAGGTCTTCTCCACACATGACCAAACCACCTTAAGCGAGTTTCAACCATCTTCTCCATAATAGGTGCTATCCCAACTTTCTCTCTAATGCAGTCATTTCTAATCATATCTCTTCTGGTGTGTCCACACATCCAACGCAACATTCTCATCTCTGCAACGTTGAGTTTATCTTCATGTTGTCTTTTAATCGCCCAACATTCCGTACCATACAATATAGCAGGTCTTATAGCCGTACGGTAGAATTTTCCTTTAACTTTGAGCGGCACTTTTTTATCACAAATGACACTCGAAACTTTCCTCCATTTCATCCATCCAGCTTGAATCCTGTGGTTTACGTCCTCCTTTACTTCACTGTCATTTTGTATAATGGACCCAAGATATTTAAAACTTGCAACTTGTTTTAATATATAGTCTCCAAGTTTCACGTCTACATTTGTATTTGTTCGTCTCTTACTAAAAATACATTCCATATATTCTATTTTATTTCTACTTATCCGGAAACCATGTGTTTCTAAAACTTGTCTCCAAGACTCTAACTTTGTATTTATTTCCTCTTTCGATTCACCAACTAAGACTATATCATTTGCAAAAATCATGCATTGAGGCCCCAACTCTTGTATATGTTCAGTAACTGCGTCCAAAATCAAGTTAAAAAGATACGGACTCAGAGAAGACCCTTGATGTAGTCCAATAGTTGTAGGAAAATCCTTTGTATCCCCATTTTGTGTTCTCACGCAAGTCGTTATCCCGTCGTACATGTCTTTGATTGCTCGAATGTACACAATACGTACTCCTTTCTTTTCTAAAGCCTTCCATAGGATCTCTCTTAACACTCTGTCATATGCCTTTTCCAGATCAATAAAAACCATGTGCAAATCTTTCCGTCTGCTTTGATACCTTTCCATCAATCTCTGTAGTAAATAAATTGCTTCCATAGTTAACCTTCTTGGCATAAATCCAAACTAGTTCTCTGTAACTTGAGTCTCTTGTCTTAATCTTTGCTCAATGATCTTCTCCCATAACTTCATAGTGTGGCTCATGAGTTTAATCCCTCGATAGTTGGAACAATTCTGTATGTCTCCTTTATTTTTATATATATGGATTAAAGTACTTCTCCTCCATTCATCCGACATTTTCTTAGATTTCATTATCACATTAAACAATTTAGTGAGCCAACTTATACCCTTCCTTCCTAAAATTTTTCACACCTCAATAGGTATATTATCAGGTCCTACTGCTTTGCCATTATCCATTCTCTTCAGAGCTTTCTCTACTTCAAACTCTTGGATTCTACGATAAAAAGTATAATTACGGTCGTCTTTTGCAGTATTAAGTCTGTCAGAGTTGTAGGTCAACTCATGCCCTTCGTTAAAAAGTCCTTGAAAGTAACTCCTCCATCGTGCTTGGATATCATGCTCCCTTACCAAAACATTACCCTCTTCATCTTTAATACATTTCACTTGATCTAGGTCCCTTGTCTTTCTTTCTCTACCCTTCGCAAGCTTGTAAATTTTTCTTTCTCCCTCCTTAGTTCATAAAGATTGATATAATCCCTCAAAAGCTCTAGTTCTTGCTTTTCTCACAGCCTTCTTAGCGTCTTTCTTAGCCTCTTTATATTTATCCCAAAATTGAGAGTGAGAGAAAAAAGAGAGGTTGAGATATGTGAGCAAAAGAAGAAAGAGTAAGGCCAAAATTGAGAGTGAGAGAAAAGAGAGAGAGAGGTTGAGATATGTGAGTAGAAAAAGAAAGAGAATTGTGAGCCAGAGAAAGGGAAAGATAAAAGAATGAGTGCTTTTGCAGTAAAAAGTGAGGTGAAAAGTGTTTTGGTATGCAAGCCGAACCTCCTTGTGCTTATGTACAGGGATACTTATTTTACTAACACTCATAACCTTTCTTTGCCTAGTATGGTTGTATCTTTGATATAGGAATTCACAACATTGAAATATCCTACTTATGATAAGGAGTTATATGTATTGATGAGGAATTTGTAAACTTGGCAGCATTATCTATGGCCGAGAGAATTCATTATCTATTCAGATCATGAGAGTTTGAAATTCTTGAAGTCCCAAGTTAAGTTGCATAAAAGACATGCTAAGTGGTTAAAATTTATTGATACATTTCTTTATGTGATTAAGTATAAAACTAGGAAGAAAAATGCCGTAGTTTATGCTTTGTCTAGAAGGTATGTGTTATTGACATCCTTATATGCTAATTTGCTTGGTTTTGAATATATTAGAGACTTATATGCTAAGGATGTTGATTTTGGATCTACTTGGAATTCTTGTGATAAGCGTGCTATTGATGGTTTTTATAGATATGAAGGTTACTTGTTTAAAAAGAATAAACTTTGTGTGCCTAAGTGTTCTATGCGTGACTTATTAATTAAGGAGAGTCATGATGGAGGTTTAATGAGACATTTTGGAGTGACTAAAACTTTAGAAATTCTGCATGAACTTTTTTATTGGCCTCGCATGAAACATGATGTCATTTCATTTTGTGCTAAGTGTGTGGCATGTAAACAAGCTAAGACTAAGGTTATGCCACATGGTCCTTATACTCCATTACCTATACCTACACCGCCTTGGCATGATATTTCTATAGATTTTGTGATAGGGTTACCGAGATCTCAAAGTGGTAAAGATAGTGTTTGTGGTTGTTGATAGGTTTACCAAAATAATTCATTTCATTGCATGTACTAAAACTAATTATGCACCACACATAGCTAATTTGTTCTTTAAAGAAGTATTGTGTTTGCATGGGTTTCCTAGAACAATAGTAAGTGATAGAGATGTTAAGTTCTTAAGTCATTTTTGGCATACTTTATGGGGTAGATTATGGACTAAATTTCTATTTTCTACTGTTGCATACCCTCAAACAGATGGGCAAACTAAGGTAGTTAGTAGGGCACTTACTACACTTTTATGTGCTATTATATCTAAAAACTTGAAACAGTGGGAAATAATTTTACCACATGTTGACTTTGCTTACAATAGATCTGTACATTCTACTATTGCTTATAGTCTTTTTGAGATTTTCTATGGCTTTAATCCTCTAACACCTTTAGATATTTTACCTTTGTCTACTAATGAGTTTGTTAACTTGGATGGTAAGAAAAAGGTTGAATATATAAAGGATTTGCATGCTAAGGTTTGAGCTAATATTGAGAGAAAGAATAAGCAATATGCAACACAAGACAACAAGAGCTGAACTAAAATTGTATTTGAACCTGGTGATTGGGTTTGGGTACATATGTGCAAAGAGTGGTTCCCAGTAAGGGATAGACGATCTAATGACTAAGAGCAAAGAAAAGTGGACCAAAGAAACTTTATTGGGCTTGATCTTGGATGTGCTGGCTAAAAAGGAAGTTATTAAGCCAAGTTAAAATATTAAGTGGGTCACACTTTGCAGCCTTGAGGATGGCATTAAAGAGGGCAGTTCAGAGGCCAAATAGAGTTTGTTGGATCTTGACGACAACTAGCCCAAATTTGTGTAGACTAAAGATGTATTATGAGCTTTATGTTATATGCTTTTTTTTGTATATTATTAGTATTTGGTCCCATTGTTTATGCTGGCCAAATATTAGTTTAATTATGTGTTTAGTTTTTTGTTAGTTTAATTGGGTTAAATAACTAGTGTTGTTTGGGCCATATTCTATTGAAAGTCCAATTAAGAGTTTTAGGGTTTTCTATTAGTTTTAGGATTGCTTAACTATATAAGGGTTCTTTATGTTTATGTAATTTAGAGATTTTGATGATTAATAAAGATTGAGTTTTTTTTCTAAAGTGAGAGCTTCTCTTGGTTCTTAGGCAAAGAACTAAATTTGATCTTATCGAGGCAACTCATGGCGATCAAACATCTATTGAATTTTTAAGACGATTATTGCTTCCGCCAAACACTTCATTTCTTGGATTAAGGAAACACATCACTTCTTGTCTTTAGTCAACATTGCTCTTAGTCTTAGCCCATATTTAGATTAACTTTAATGATATGGACTAATCTTGGCTCACCTTCAGTAGTGACACATTTCTCTCATTTTTGGGCCTCTAAAATTAAGCTATTAAGTGCTTTTTTGGAATTTTTTAGCTTGAGCTATTGTAATAGTTTCAGTTGGAATTTGAAGTTGGTATGCATTCCATTTATTAGCCTTAGCCACATCCTTATCATTACGCTTCTCTTCAAAAATGATTTGTTCTCAAATCATCACTTACATCAAAAGGGCTTAAATAAGTAACATTGAAGGTTAAAATGACATTATACTCACCAAATAAATCCAGCTTGTAACCATTATCATTAATGCATTTAAGAACTTGAAAAAGACCATCTCCTCTCGAAAGGAACTTAGAATTCCTTTGTGATGGAAACCTTTCTTTCCTCATATGCAATCAAACACAATCGTCAGGCTCAAAAACAAACTTTTGATGCCTACAGATTTTCTCTTTGTCGACTTGTACTCTTCGTGTACTCACAACAAAACCAAGAAACACAAACTTATCAGTGTGGTGGTTGCATTTCTTTAAGTTAGCAAATATCTTCTCTTTTCTAGGTACATCTAAAACTGAATTTAAGTTCACAACATGATTATCCAAGTTTTTCTTATCAATGAGAATATTATCAAAATAAATAACAAATTTTCCTATGAATGCATTCAAAACATGATTCATTAATCACATGAAAGTACTCAGTGCACTAGTTAATATAAATGGCCTAACTAACAACTTATATAAACTATATTTTGTTTTAAAAATAATTTTCTATTCATCGTCCTTTTTCATTCTTATTTAAATATACCCACTCTTTAAATCAATCTTAGAAAATATACAAGCATTATGCAGCTCATCTAACACATTATCTAAGCGACGAATAGAATGAAAATCCTTTATCGTTATACTTTGGATTGCTCAAAAACCAATACATATTCTCCACATCCCATCCTTAAAAGGAATAAGAAACACTAGAATTGTACATGGACTTATGCTTTCCCACATATACCCCATCTCCATTAATTTAATGACCTGCCTTTGTAGGATTTTTGTCTCTTCTGGATTGCTCCAATAGGCTGATTAACTTATAATAAAGGCACTAGGCACAAAATCAATTTGGTTTTCAATCCCCCCAAATAGGTAGTAATCCATATGGAATCTCCATGGGAAATATATTATCAAACTCCTACAAAAGAGAAATAAACAAACTAGGTAAAGATCCATCAAGTTGGTTGGTGTTTAAAAATGCCTCTTAGTACAAAAGTACAATCATTGGTTGATTTAAAAACATTGCTCTTATTGTTTCACTCATTTTGGCATATATATTTTTTTCTCCCTTCTTTTCTTTGAATGGCCGAATCTATTTTCTTTTCTTCTCTCTCAATTTTCTTGGCTTCTCTCTGATTTTCACTCATCGTTTTTTCACTCTCTTTCTTTTGATCACTTTATTTTTGTAATCTCACTTGATCTTTATGAACCTGTGTTGGTGTTAAATGAACTAAGGTTATTTTCCTTTGATTAAGTACAAATCAGTATTTGTTAGTAAAGTCATCATGTTTAACACACCAATCGAATTGCCATGGTTGGCCTAATAGTAAGTGTTCAACTTGCATGAAAGCTACATCGCATGAAACTTCATCCTTATATTTTTTATGCGAAAGGAAACTAGCACCTACTTATTCACCCTTAACTCACCATTTATCATTGAGCCATTGTAACTTATAAGGTTGGGGATGCTTAATTGTTGGAAAATCTAATTTTTCCACCATTATATTACTAGAATGTTAGTACAACTATCTACATTAATAATCACACTATATACCTTGTTTCGCACTTGTCACCTAGTATGAAAGATGTTTTCTCATTTTACTTTGTCATCTTTTTTAAATTACACACTTAGAGCTTTCCTTGTAACCAACAATTCACCTTGGACAGCAATCATTTGCATCCACCAACGGTGGCATAAAATCGATGTCATCTTTATCATTAGTTTCAATCTCACTATTTGTTCACAACACCATAACTCTTTTGTATGGACATTGACTTGCTATGTGATCCCTGCCTAAGCATTTAAAACACTTAATATCACGATTTTAGGTAGTGAAAGAATCAAATTCACCTTGATTCCCTTGGTTAGTCATTTCTTATTTCTATTCTGCTTTGGGCTTAGCTATGGTTTGTTGCTATTCTTTCTTCCATTGATTTGGTTTCCAAGGGAATGTACTCAAACATTGGCTTGGATGTGTGTTACCCCTTCTCTTGAGTTGACGCTCAATTTTGATGACTATGTGCACCATATCCTCCAATACCACATAATGTTGTATTTTCACAACATTAACAATTTCCAAGTTCAAACCATATAAAAATCTAGCCATAGTAGTCTCTTGGTCCTCCTATACATTTGTTCATATTAGATCAATGTCCATCTCCTTATAATAATCCTCTGCACTCTGGTTACCTAGTATAATACTTTGAAATTTTTGGTATAACTCCTTGTAGTAGTAACATGGAACAAACCATCTCCTCATTGCAGTTTCTATCTCCTACCATGTCCCTATTGGATGCTCTCCATTTCTCTTTCTATTTAACATTAACTGATCACACCAAACAATTACAGACTAAGAAATTCAATGGCAACAAATTTTATAGCTTTTTATTATTGCTCCACACGTGCATTCTCTATCCAGTCTATCTGTTTTTGAAAGTGCTCCATCTCTGCTCTTAATATTCTTCTCATCTCACTCACTAAGGCTTCCATCATCAAAAGTAATTTTGTCCTTATTGTGCGACATGTTTGCTATAAAATAAAGTTAGAAACAAACCTCACAACAATCCCTTTTGTGTTTTACTTAAAAATTTTAGTTCACTCAATTCTTGTTTTCACGAAATACATTTGTCTTATTTTTAACCCTCTAATGTGATCACCACTCTTTCCTTTTCCACTCAATTTTATTTTTTGGTTCTTTTGAAACTAAATAAGAAAATAATCAAAATTTCCAGCAACAATTCACCTATCTTTTTTTTTTTGGAATTTGAATTTGAATTTCCTCTTGCTCTTTTTTGTTTGTAATTTGAATTTCCCCTCTGTTTCTTTCTTTTCTTTTCTTTTTTGAAATTCTCTTCTTGTTCTTTCATATTAGTACTAAAAGTTAGATAAAGATGATAAGAAGAATGAAGCAAACAATAACAAGAATTCCAAGCAGACTCAACCAAGAACACATATTGGAGAAAATATTTTGGATCAGAAATTGATAAGAAAAAAAAATTAAAAGTCTAAGACTAAAACTAAGCTCTGATACCAAGTGATACAAACCCCACTAAGAATTGATGAAACTCATTATATAAGAAAGGTCCAAGATAGTTTCTACGATTGGATTTGTATGGAACCGCAACTCATTGCTTATATAGAAACAAGAACCTTGGTATAATGAAGATAATACAATTAGTGATGGAAGATCTGATTGATAAATCAAAGATGAGTGTGACGAAATTTTTTGTTAAGTTTGAATAGTTCTCCAAAGAACCAAAGAGAAAACACTCACTTTTATGAATAATAATATGATGCTTTTTACTGATCATTCATGATTATTTATAGTCCAATGTACATCAAAAGTCTTAAACAAACTAAATAACTTAATCTTTATCAAACTAGATAATTTAATATATAATAAACTAAGTAATCTAATCCTAATCAAATTAACTTAATCCTTATCAAACTAGATAATTTAATCATTAATAAACTAAGTAATTTAATCCTAATCAAACTAAGTAAAAATTATAAATAAATAAATATAAAAAACGTGGCCCATATTCAGTCTTTAGATTAGCTTTAATGACATGGACCAATCTTAACTCACCTTTAGTAGTGACACATTTCTCTCCTTTTTGGGATTCCAAAATTATGCTATTAATTGTTTCTTTGAATCTTTTAGCTTGAGCTCTTGTAATAGGTTCAATTGGAATTTGAAGCTGGTTTACATTTCATTTGTCAGCCTTAGCAATGCCCACATCACTATCTATTTATGGAATATTCTCAATCAGAGAAACAAGAAACTCCGTAATCATGTAAAGGCATGTAAGGGCAGCCTTCGTATGTATAGACATATATTACCTTTTTATCTCCTCATACCAAAACTCTTGGTGATTGTGATTAATTCGTATAGTTCATGCATTATGTTAGTTCAACATTCTTCATTAGAGAAGGAGATGAAAGAATTATGCTTGGATGTCAAAGACATGTTTGGGCTGCATCAATATATATTGATGAACATTACCTTTTCAACTCCTCATACCAAAACTCTTGGTGATTGTGATTAATTAATGCAGTTCATGGATTATATTAGTTTAGCTTTCTTCATTAGAGAGGGAGATGAAATAACTATGCAAGTAAGCTGTTAAAAAGGGGCAAACGTTAGCAAATTCTTTAGGTGGATCAAACTTAGTATTTTGATATATACTTCATCTCAATCTTTTAAACATACACAAGTAATTTTTAAAGTCATTTATATGTAATAACTTAAAAGTGTTTAGGCATTTCACCAATAAATCTAATTGTTGACCATGTTCTAATTAATGTAATAGTTAATATTTATTAAATACTATTTTTAAAAAGATTAAATGGTAGTATATTCTTAAAATATAAATGAGTCCCTTGTGCATTGTATCTATGTATTTTATAATAAATCTAAGAGAAATGAAAATATTTTATAGTGAGTTCTACAATATCTCTTTCACCAACTCCTAAAATAGAATTAGTAAGATAAATCTTGACTAGAAATAAAAAAGGAAAAATAAAAAAAGAAAAAGGGAAAAAAGGAAATATGAGGGTTTTTGTTACATTTTTAAAATATTTTTTTATTTTTTATTTTAAAAAAAAACATGTTTATAGGTGTTTTAAAAGCAACTTTTTAAATTGTTGTTTTTTTAAAAAGAAATATAAAAACAATCTCTGGAGCCAATAGATGATCTTCAATTGGGTGCATTTCTTTCTTCTCGAAAGCTCTCTAAAATCAATATTTCTCCTCCCCTGCAGAATCCCTAGGTCCTTTATTTATAATTTTTCATAATTGTAGTCAAAATTGACAAAATACATTTAAATCTATGCAAATAATTGCTCCTTCCAATTCTTCAACTATTCACTACTTCTTGAATTGATTCTACTCCTAGCCTTTCTAAGGATTGTATACCTGAATAAAGTAGTAAATTTGGATCAATTCTCTTAAAAACTAAATATATATAAGAAAAACTCTTGTTTTACTAAAAAAACCATGAAATTAAGGTTAGATAAAGGTAAAATAACTCACTTATAGGAAGTTATCATTTAAAATTTCTATTTTTGAAATATGTAAGAAAGTATATATAAAAAAGAAAAAAACTGCTTAATAAAAAAATAGAATAAGATAAACCAATTAATCAACATGCATGGAATATAAAAATAGTAGCCAAACATTTTTTTTATAGAAAAACCATATTTTTATCTCTGACAGATTGGTAAATTTTATATTTACTCTCTTATAGATTAATTTTTTTCAACTATGAAAGTACTTGCAATATCAACCCTCAGGTAAGTCACCACCCTTGCATTTTTTACCTCATTTATCTGATTTGATATATAAATTAGCACTTGCATAACACTAAGTTGGCACTTCCATGGCACTTATAGTCAAAATTCCTAATTTTACAATTAAATTAACCTTGTTTAAGAATTCCACCTATGAGTGTCAAGTTAGTATTAAGAAAGTGCCAATTCATATGCCAAGTTAGATAAATGTGGCTAAAAACTTCAATTTCATCAATAAATTAAGTTTCATGTCAATTTTGGATGGTATTTTAATTGAGGGTGACATTGTAGACAATTTTATCTTTGAGGGACTAAATTCAAAAACTTAATTTGATAACCAAATACATGGTAGGTAATGAAGCCAGAACTAAGAGTCATGAGGTAGTTCTTTGATATCCATAGATTCAATTTGGGTAATTGGTTGAATTTCTCAAAACTCATGCTCAAGGCCAATTACCCAATGATATTGCAAAGAACTCTAAGGATGCACTAGCCATCATGGCAACCACATTAAGGTGTTTTCATATACCTTGCTCTATTTTTAATATCAAATTCCTTAGTGCTTTATGTCATATAGGGTTTAGTGTGAATTTAGTACCTTTTTGTGTTTCAAAGTAGGTGATTTAAGACCTATAACTGCCAATCTATAGCTAGCAGATAGATCTTTTAAGAAACCATGAAGAGTCATTGAGAATATACTTGTGCATGTTGATAATTTTATTCTTTATACTAACTTCATTGTGTAGGACATGGAAGGTGATGATGATGAGATCCTTGTAATTTTAAGAATGCCATTCCTAGCTACATGAAAGACTATAATAAAAGTGCAACAAAAGAACGCTTACTTTTAATATTAGGAATTCTACACTAATTATTCTTATGTATACACCTATAACTCATGCTATGCGGTAAGTTTAGACAGTAGAGGAAGAAGTCCCTGACATCTATAAAGAGCCAATAAAAGAGGAAGAATCTGTTGCAGAATATGAGACTTTAGATGAAGAATTGAAATAGGAGATAAAAAGAACCAAGACTATTGATAGTAAATCATCTAAGGAAGATAATATTTATCTTAATATGTATGCTATTACTTCCTTGCACTATTTTTGGTATAATGATTTAGCTAACTCTCTTGTAAGTTATGGAGTACACAAGGAAATGACCTATTAATAGAGAAAGAAATTCTTATTTGACATCAAATACTACCTTTTGGATAACCCTTGCTGGTATAAATGGTACACAGATGGAGTAATTAAGGAGTGCATCCCAGAAAACGAGGTAAGAGATATTTTCACCATTGTTATAACCAAGAAGCTAGATGTCATTATGGTGCTAGTAGGATTACTATAAAAGTCATACAATTAGGTTTCTACTGGCCAACTATATTTAAAGATGCCCATGCTTATGTGATAGTTTGTGTAAAATACTATAGAAATGGAAATATTTCTAGGAAACATAAAATGCCCTTGAATAATATTGTAGAATGTGAATGTTTAATATTTAGGGAATAGATTTCATGGATACATTCTCATCTTATAATTATAACCAATATATTTTGGTTGTAGTGCAAACATGTTCAAGTGGGTTGAAGTTATAGCAATATCTACTAATGATGCCAAAGTGGTCACAATTTTTAAAGAAAAATATCTTCACCAAATTTAGGACCTTGATGTGAGCATAAAATTTTGCAATAACCAATTTGAATTTTTTTTAAAAAAATAGGGTGTCACCCATAAAATTACTACTCCCTATCACCCATGAGCTAGTGGGAAAGTGGAAGTTTTTAATAGAGTAGAAAAGAAAATTTTGGAAAAAAGTGTTGGCACCTCTAGGGAAGACTGGTCCCAAAAGCTTGATAATACTTTATAGGTATACAGAATGACCTTTAAAACTCCCTTAAGAATGTCTCCTTATAGAATAATATTTGAAAAGGCCTATTTCTCCATGTTGAATTGGAACATATAGCCTTTTGGTCTACTAAAGTACTAAATTTTGGTATAAAAGTTGCACGTGAGAAAAGACTCCTCTAGAAAAATGAATCAGATGAGTTCTGGAATGAGGCATATGCCAATGTCAAAATTTATAAAGACCATGCAAAGAAATGGCATGATAAATGAATTATGAGGAGGGAACTTGAGCTAATATAGAATATGTTGCTATATAACTCTAGGCTTAAATTATTCTTAAGAAAATTAAGGACACATTGGTCAAACCCATTCATAATTACTTAGATGTTTCCCTATAGAGCTATAGAAATAATGAAGGATGAGGATGACAAACCCTTCAATGTCAATGAAGTTAATCGTCATAATACCTATGTAATCCTCTCAAACCCAACATAGGACAATTACTAAGGCATCTTTTAGGAGGCAACCTAAGTTCTATTTCTAATTTTTACATTTAATTTCATTTTTAATTTTTGTTCAATTTTTTATTTTTATTATTTCTAGGATTTAATGCCATTATCCTTTTATTTTATTGTATGAATACGAAGAAATCCAAGAAAAAATAAATAAAAGCAAGAAAATGATGCTAGTAGTATATACAATATTATGAGTACATAATGTTTCAATGTTGGAGCAATTAAGATCACAGTGTAATTTTCATAACATGCACTGTTGGTTACCAACATCATGACATTTAGCTTCAACAATTGAATTAGTAATGCCACATATATGTAATGTTGCAACATTGGAATCCAAGTCATGATGATCATACTCGGCCATTAACTTGCCCAAGACTCCATAGTTGTTTCCAAATTGAGACCTTAACTTCCATTTTCACAACCCACATCCCCCAAAGAAAGTTTCTAGCTAATTTTTAGCATTAGAACCAAATTAAAGCAAACATTCACCGAGTAATTCACTCTAAATTATGTTTTAAGAAAAAAAGCATAAACATTCCACCTAAATCCATACAACCTATCAGGACCCCAAATTAGGAGTAAATAACTGGTATAGGAATTAAGAATAATCCTATACTATAAACCTTTGGCTTGATATAAACATAATTTAAATATCTTATGTAACATAATCACATAACATAAATCAAAATCAAAATACATATACATATATAAATTTGAGAGTTCCATTCTTTATATTGTACAAATGTCACGCCCCAATTTAATGAAACATGAATACACCATTAACAGATAACTTTACCCTTATATATTTGAATACAGTTTCACATTACCATATATTCAAAAAATATCATACGATACAAGTTTCTAGTATAGTTAATTATACATGCCAAAGCTACACTTAACAATATTACAATAGAAGCAGAGATCCTACATGTGGCGTTTAGAGCATACTCTAGATTACAAAGACATAACATTTAAACATTTGGAGCCTTGGAAACAACGAAGGCTCACCCAAATAATATAACACCTAGCTGTTCATGTAGCTGTACGGCCAACCTCTGTATCTTTATCTGAAAAATGTGAAAATATCGTGTAGTGAGTTTGACAACTCAGTGAGCAAATAATACCTCCTATGACCTCTCAGGTCAACATATGGATGTACTCATTAGTTAAAATTTATCATATCAAAATTTACAGTTCACAAGTACATCCATACGGGACTTGCATTTTAAAATATTCTCAGTTTAAATCAATTCAAATATCTGTATCAAAATACGATACAATATGATCATGAATCAAATGGTGATATGCATTTAAAACAATTCTTATAAAAATGTTAGGAGGACCCCATATCAGAACCATCATATCAGTGTTCAACCCCTTCCGTACTTTGTTGGTGTAGGATTTGCCTATACTTAGCATCTCAGCCAAGGTTTGCCCTACCACCATTTAAGAGGACACGCAAAGGGACTCTAATATGAGCTATTCCCCCCTACTTGGTTGTGTTGGCAATTCCTCATCAAATGACCCATTTGTCCACACTTAAAACATGTACCAGTTTCTCTACGACACTGTCCAGTATGAGGCCTGCCACAAATAGGACATGGTGGAATTGATCTTGAATCTTGTTGGCTAATGTTGGTTGCAAAGTATTTATGCAACGTCCGAATGCAAGTGCACGTATCGTGACCAAGTAATATAATGATGAATGAGTATCATCCCATAAGGAAGTGTGCTAGAAATTACTATAAAACTTCTTGACTCGTGAAATGCTGTAGCAAAATTTTGTTGGTTCACAGGGTTTAAGATTCAAGTGCAAATAAGACTAAACAAAACTAAACAAGAGTTAAAACAAGTTTAGATACACTAGGTTACGGAAAAATAGATGTTAGGTGAACTAGGGTTGCTTAGGGTTGCGATGAACTCCTGCACTCATTTTGCTTTACAAATTGC
Source organism: Gleditsia sinensis (assembly GCA_037074535.1). Lineage (NCBI taxonomy): Eukaryota > Viridiplantae > Streptophyta > Magnoliopsida > Fabales > Fabaceae > Gleditsia > Gleditsia sinensis. The sequence goes on along the minus strand of CM073472.1, from coordinate 43,747,502 downwards.
TATAGCAATTGCTCAAGTGCCCAGTCTTCTCTTGAATGGGTTCCTTCCAGACTACCATTCCATGCACTCCAGAGGTTCAGACATACATTCCTGCATAAATCCTAGCCCCAAAGTTATGCTTGAAGTCCCAACTATTAGGTCATATGAGACAACCATATATTCCTATACTAGTTGTGCCTTGATCTTTCGACCAACCCATACATCCAACCTTCTTCTAGCCTCCACTACCCTTCCAGGGCAGTGTTAGCCTTAGCCTTCAACTATTCAGTTTCAGTTAATAGAAAAAGTTAAAGAAATGCAAAAGTAGTTGAATGACAAAAGCAATGTTGTAGCAAAATCGTCTATGTATTAAAACATGCATGAGTTCACTGCAACCTGTCTACACCCCTAGCTGGAGGCTTAGCTTAGCTTCATATCCAAATTATTTACAAGTTTCAGGACAACCATCAGGCCATGAAGAGTAATACAACCCGAAAAAGAAAAAAACACAGTTAAGCCTAAACAATAAAGCATAAGAAGAGAAGAAGAAAATTCTCAGAGGGAGTCCCCTTCATCGAATCCAGCAGCTCCTCTTACAGGGTTGGTTCCTAATAGACAGTGCCTCTTACAACCCACTCCCGTCAGAGATTTCTGGGCTTTTTCTCTCTCTATTTTTTGGTCCCTCTGCGTATCTCTTTGTTTTCTCCTTTCTGCTTTTTATAGGCAAGCCTTGTGGTCCCAGTGAAGTGGCTTGAACTGCAACATTCTTTTCCCTTTTTCTTGGCCTTACCTCTGCCAGTGCCTTTTTCTCCCTTTTCAATAGTAGAGACTACTTCTGTGCCTCTGCATCTCAGCTTTCTGCTGTGTCAGATGCGCGCTACTTCCTCCTTGATGGTCAGCCATGGCTACACCTGTTGTAGTAGCCATGAGTCACTCCTACCTACAACGTATCACAAGGGATCAGCTTCTAATCATATTCACCATATTAGCAGGACCACAATCTCTTGGTTTGCTTCCTCAATTGCCATGTATGCATATTGAATTTCACAGCAACCATAATGGGTGGTCAAATACTCATGAGAGGCACACACAATATTAAATCAGGGGAGCATTAATGCTAATAAAACAATATGCAGAGTAAACAGCCCAAGAAAAGAATAGAGAAACTCTAATAAATTAAAGTTATTAGCTAATAGGTCTCATATCTCTTTGATTCATTCTTTGCTTGTTGATATTCACTGATGCCTAGTTAGAGCTATCCATTCCTATTTGAGTGAAGCGTTGTGAATTTTGAAATCTTGATCCTCTGACATTAGGATTATAACTTATTTGAACATTACTATCTCACTCTCTTTTTCTTCTCTTTAGACCTTCTATGTATGATTGCTCTCAAGTGTCTATCATTCTAGCACAGTCTACAGCTGCTGAATAAGTTGGAAAATGATACATCTGAGGACCCACAGATTTAAACAATGGGCATATCAATCTTAAAACAAACTTCTTAATCCTATCCTTTTTAGTAGGAACTAGATATGGTGCATATCTAGATAATTGGATAAAACGGATGTCATATTCAGAAACTGTCATGTTCGGTGTCTGTCTTAACTCTTTAAATTCTCTGGCCCTCTTGTCTTTTTCACTCATTGGTAGGGAGTGATTTATAAATGGTTCCTTAAATTCTTCCCACTCCATTGGTGGTAAAATAATCGACCATCCTTGTACAAGTGTCTCAAACCAAACTTGGGCCACATTAGATAGTTGAAAAGATACCAGTTTAACAGATCTTCTACTAGAGCACCCTAAAGCTCTTAGGACTCATTCCACAGCATCAATAAATATCTGTGGATCTTCCTGAACATCTGACCTAGAAAAAGTCAGAGGTTTGAACTTAAGGAATTGCGGTAATGACACCTCAATCCCTGTAAGCTTGTCCTCTTACTCAACTGTTCTTCCCAATTCTTGCGCTTTATAAACATTTTTTGGTGGCTGGCCTTCCCTTCTACCCTGTTCCACTATAAATTCAGCCAATATTTCTAAACTCCTATGTATACCAGCGATCATATCAACCGTTCTATCATGTGGCTCCTGAGGAGGTCCTACTCTTTCCTCAGGAACTCTATTAGATACATGGGCTTGTTCATCTTGTCTTGGGGTTCTTATACCCCGTGCACGTCTTCGACCTCTACCTCTTCCTCTAGGTCAGCTTTTTTCACGGCCTCTTTGTACTGGAATTATAGATTGTGCAGACTCTTCTATAGAGGGTGCACGATCTACAGCTTTTCTAGTAACCGCTCTAGTTCTTGGCGGCATCATCGACTATACCAAACAAAACACCTTTTTAAGGTACCATACTATTTAATCAAATCTTACACTAGGAACTTAAGAAAACATGGAATAGAAAGGAAGTTAATATCCTATAGAATCTCTCAGCAGCACCTAAAGTATAAATATGTCCGGCTCATATCCATACTAAAGGTTCTACTAAAGAATCCTTTACTTTGATAGCTACAGGGAAACCTAATGCTCTGATACCAGCTTGTCACTTCCCAATTTAATGAAATGTGAATACACCATTAATAGATAACTTTACCTTTATATATTTGAATACGGCTTCACATTACCACGTATTCAGAAAATATCATATGATACAAGTTTCTAGTATATCTAATTATACATGCCAAAGCTACACTAAAGAATATTACAACGGAAGTAAAGGTCCTGCCTGTGGTGTTCAGAGCATACTCTAGATTACAAAGACATAACATTTAAACATTTCGAGCCTTGGAAACAACGAAGGCTCGCTCAGATAATATAACGCCTAGCTGATCATATAGCTGAAGGGCCAACCTCTATATATAAAAAAAAATGTAGAAATATTGTGTAGTGAGTTTGACAACTCAGTGAGTAGATAATACCTCATATGACCTCTCAGGTCAACATATGGATGTACTCATTAGTTAAAATTTATCATATCAAAATTTATAGTTCAAAAGTACATCCATACGGGACTCGTATTTTAAAATATTCTTAGTTTAAATCAATTCAAATATCTGTATCCAAATATGATACAATATGATCATGAATCAAATGGTGATATGCATTTTAAACAATTCTTATAAAATCTTAGGAGGAACCCATATCAGAACCACCATATCAGAGTTCAACCTCTTCCATACTTTGTTGGTGTAGGATTTTCCTATTCTTAGCATCTCAGCCAAGGTTTTCCCTAGCACCTTCAAGAGGACAAGCGAAGGGACTCTAATACAGGCTATTCCCCAAGCACAAAGTAAGGGAAGGCAAATCACATCTCATATGGCATCTTGCCCAAATAGAAGACATCCCGCTCTCCATCACATATCATATCTCGTGTGTTGGCCCTCACACGAGGCTAGCACCACTCCTGCTAGCTGAGGTATCAAGGTTCACCAGGGCTAACGTCACTTGCTGTTAGTAGACAGTGTTTCTAATATGATTTCTCCACAAAGTTATCATATGCACAAATTCTATAATATTGAAAACAGAGCTTTCAGAATAATCCAGAAATCTCAATTTCAATACATCTCATCTGTCATAAATTACCTATTTAGGGTTTATCACATATGCAAGTTCTTTCTCAAGGTAATCACATAGCTTTATAAATTAATTTCATATGCATAAGTATTCATATCCCCATTCAATGAAAATACATGTGAAATCAACTATACCATGGGTTCAGAAATCCAGTTTCAAAACTATACTCTTCTTGAACTATATTTCATATTGTAGGCAATTTCAGATAATTCCAATGCATTTTAAAAACATATAAAAGTATAAATATCTCATAAACATAATCATATACATGCTCAAAGATCAAGAAGAGTATAGGGCAACCCATAGGAAGAATCATCTACTCACAAAATTAGGGTACCAAGTTGGACAACCACAAAATCCATATTTCTGAACTGAATTTAGAAAAATAAACCCCAAAATTGAGTTCGGAAGGTCCAAAAACCTTAAAAATAACTCTGGATTTGCGAAATTTGGCATCTTGGAGCTTGGTCAACGCAAACAGGTCCAACTTCACGCGTTGTATGCGCCGGTAGTGGAGTTGCAAGTGGGCGTCACTCGCCGGGAGAGTTTTGGCGCGTGAGGGCATGTACTGTGGTGGATGATCCTGAAATTTGAGATCCTAAGGTTTCGACAAGTTCTGGATTGATCTACAGTGTTAATTTTTGCATTTGAGAACTATAAATAGAGGTTTCAGATATTACCTTTTTAGGCAATTTTTCTTTAATTTTTTAGCCAATTTTCTAGAAACCAATCAGATGGATTTATAGAACTCTTTGTCCTAAGTCTGTTGGCGGTGGTGGTGTTGAAATTCGAGATTTGGAAGCAGAGAAATCTTAGAGAGAAGTTTGAGGGTTTCGGGAGAGAAAATTCTGAGGAGAGAGAGAGAGGAAATTCTAGATTTTTTCTCTTTTGAGTGGCTGAGGCCCTTAAAATATCCGGGGAGACCTGTCTGCAAAAATTTAATTTTAAAGGGAGGTCCTTGTTAATTTTCCTTATTTACATTTTAACCCCGAAACTTTTAAGAAATTGCATTTTGGCCCCGAAACGTAAATTCTCATATTTTCTTTGTAATTCTTTAACCTATAATGTAAATAAACATATTTTCAATGGTTCTTATCTCCATTTCCAAAATCCTCTATTTTATTCAAAATTTTTCTTCATTAAATTTATGGTTATTACAACAAATCCATTGATCATAATTTAAACACATCCATTATACAAACAAAAGCAGATATCCTTTTTATGGTATATAGAGCACTTCTAGAGTACAAATTTACAATATTAACATAAAATAAACTGAAGTCTATTGGAACAAGGTTCGGCTCACTAAGTGATGTGAACCCTTAATATGAACCTCACATAGAGTAGTGAGACTCGGAATCAATATAGGATTCAATAGGAAGGATCATGTTCTAATTCAGATTTATAACAAATTAAATAAAAAGAAAAATGACCTTGACCCATTATCTATAAAGAGATAAGAACCAAAGATATAAGAAAATATTGAAGATGCCACACTTAAGAAAAGAGAAGAAGATTGTGAGTGATAAGTCTTGCTTGAACACCACAAGAAAAGATCTTGATAAGTTCAGAAAAATTCTCTGAAGAATCAAAGAGAAAACACTCTCAATATTATTAATGATAATCTATATTGTTCACGAGCATACATGCCTATTTATAGGCCAATAACCTAAACTAACTAGGAAAACTACATAGGAAACTCCTATAAGGCAAGGAAAGTTAAAAATAGGAAACTCTTTTAGAAACTATCAAATAGGAAACTCCTACAGGGTAAGAAAAATTAAAAATAGGAAACTCTTCTAAAAACTATCAAATAGGAAACTTTCCTAGTCAAATAAATAAAAAACTACTAATAAATAAATCAGAAAAAAAACGTAGGCTAAATTGGGCCATTAAATAAATCCATTATTTTGGGCCTATATTCAGTTTTTAGCCTTCAATCTTCTTATACTTTAAGTCCATATTTAGATTGGTTGGTCTTAATCCATATTTAAGTGAATTTTAATGACATGGACTAGTTTTAGCTCTTCTTTTGTAGTAATGTGGGTATTTCCTTGTTGGGCCTCTAAAATTAGATCATTAAATGCTACTTTAAATCATTTAGCATGAGCTCTTATGACAGGTCCACTTAGGACTTCAAGTAGATCTGTATTCTATTTCCATTTGCTAGTCATGCTCTCATAACTAAGGAACAGTCTAATCACTTGCTTTGCTATCAAAGATGAACCAGATTCTATACCCTTATTTTAAAAATATAAATAGCAAAGGAGTGAGTTTTACAACTCAGTGAGTAGATAACACACACTATAATAGAATAAGACAAGCCAAGGGTATGAGTTTTTCATACTAAAGTATGAATCAAGAAAAATAATTACAGGAAAACATATAAAGTTAAAAATAAAAATTTACTAAAATTTAAATGAATTAATAATTTAAAGAAATTTGTAAATGAAATAACTAAATAATTGTCATAGAAACTTGAACAAGTTTCCAAGAAAATTTTATCACGTGTAGAAACAAATAGATTAATTTAAATCAAAAATACTTATAAGGAGTCTACTTCATATCCATAATCTAATTCCTAAGTGCACAACAAGAGAGGGTAATAAACAAATTAACAAGCATCAAGCCTAAATATCTGACAAGCATTTCATACAAATAACTAATAGGCATTCTGCCCTAATAACTAACATGCATTTCTCTCAAATGTCCATATGTGTTGGCTAACACATAGGGCTAGCATCACACCTACTAGCTTTGGTACTAAGGTGTACCTAGGCTAGCATTTATTGATGCTAGCTAACAGTGTTTCTAAATAAGACTCATCCAAAAAGAAAACACTACATAAAAAGTGAATTTTCAATTCAATAAAATAATAAAAAAATTATCATTTAACAGTCTCTTCATCAATTAGACTTATACTAAATCCATAACACAGTTCACAAAACATCAACCCAAAAGCCGTACCATATGTAAAACCTATTGAACAAAATAATATTTCTTGCTAACAGGCACAAAATTTTCCATTTTAGTCAAATCACATTTTCAATGAAATTTCTCACTTTACATTAAAATTTCAAAATAACCAAATATATTTCTTCAAAAATATAAACTTATACAATGTCAATAATATTTTCAATCAAATTCGGATCTCAGACAGCCAATAATAGAAAATTACTTACATGTGTGTATGCAAAATCTAAACCTAACTTTTAGTAGTTAACACCAAAATGCCAATTTCGAACATATTCAAAATCTCAATACTAATTCCATTTATACCTTTGACAATGTGACAGAGAGTATAAATAATTAGGGTTGTCTCAAAATACCCAAGGATTGTAAAATAAGAATATTTAAACAATGTAATGCTATCTAACAAAAGCTGTACTTTTTTTTGAAAAATACAACAATTTCAATAATTAGTCAAATTTCAAAAGTTTTAAAATAGTCATAATAACGTATGATATGTCAAATGTAACGCCCCCAATTTACGTTACGTAAAATAAACATTTTTTTTCACAATCAAATATTTTTCATAAAGATACATAATTCAATTCTTTATTATGGGAAAAGATACATATAGGATCTCTCATGTATACACAATATACAGACCAAGTCTATAAACATCAAAGTACAACAGAAACGGGGATCCTGCCTGTAGTGTTCAGAACACTCTAGAATACAAATACAGTATAATTCAAAGACTATGAGTCTTGGAAGCAACGTGGACTCACCCAGAAAAAATATCACCTATCTGCCGAATCAAATTCTGATATTCTTATCTGAAAAATATGAAAATATCGTGTAGTGAGTTTGACAACTCAATGAGCAAATAATTCCTCCTATGACTTCTTAGGTCAGCATATGGATGTACTTATATTTAAAAATATGTCACATAGAAAATACAGTTCAGAAGTACATTCATATGGGACCCGTATTTCAAATATTCTTAAATCAAAGGATATTCAGATATCCAAAACCATATGCACCATGGTATGATCATTAAACAAATGTTGTTATGCTCAGCTGTATAAGCTATAGTAAAATATTAAGATTTGGAGATAAAATCATCACTTTTAAAATGACCTGCCTCACTCGGCGATCTGGTCAATGCAATTTGATTTGAAAATGACCTACCTCACTCGGTGATCTGGCCAATGCAATTTGAAAATGACCTGCCTCACTCAGCGATCTGGTCAATGCAATTTGAAAATGACCTACCTCAGTCGGCGATCTGGTCAATGCAATTTGTTATACGCATAGTGACCTCGACCCTAGTCACCATAAGTGATCAGAAAATGTGAGTACATTACCCTCCTGCCTCCCCACATTACGACTGTCACCCGGTTGGAGCGGCCCTCCCCCGGCTCACTCAGGCTAATAGGGCGTCCCCTATTCGGCACCGTCATAAGCCATACAACCAGCTGATATGCATCAATACATATATATACATGTAAAATATCAAGCAACTCGCCATGAGCTTTACACTTGCCGTTCAATTTCATTTATAATATGACATGCATCATTTTCACAAGTATATAGCTTTACAAATCAATGCATCGTGCATATAATATTCACTTTATCAAATAATGATAAATACATTTAAAACCACATACTTAATGAGTTTCAAAATCCATTTCTAAAACCATACTCTTCTTGAACTATGTGCCAGTTCGTAAGTATAACAGATATTTGAACACATTTCAGAAACTTCTAATCGTAAATAATTTATAATCAGAAACAATAATAAATTTATAATTCAAGAAGAGTATGGGGCAAGTCATAGAAAGAAGTATCTACTCACAAGGTAAGGTTCTTGGTTGGACAGCCCTAAAATATACTTTTCCAAGCTAAATTTGACCAATTAGACCTTAAAAACGTGTTCGCATGGTCCAAAGACTTAGAAAATGACTTCGAGAGTTTGGTCACTTTTCACCGTCGAAAAATACTATTCACCCGCTGGAAAATACTATTCACGACGAACAAAAAGTTGTCAGATAGTTAAAAAATTTCATATCCTAAAGTTTAACTAACTCTTGAATCCATCTACAGTGTCAGAATTTCAATTAGAGGTCTCTAAGTAAGAGTTTTAGAATTTACCTTTTTATGAGATTTTCTATTTTAGATCTACGGCGATTCAACGGTTGATTTTAAAAATTGATCAGTCAAAATTGTAGTATTGTTCGTCCTAAATCCAGTAACACCTTCAGTTTTGAGATTGGAAACCAATAGACACTCCAGATCTAGAGAAAAATTCAAAATTACTATTTACTCACTATTTCACTATTCCCTATGCATTCGGTTTTCTGCCGCGTTCCTTTTCTCCGTTCATCTCCCATTCCTATTTCCTCTTTTATTTTATTTTTATAATAATTATAATAATAATAATAATTTAATAATTGAATAATAGAATTTTCTTTTATATATATTCATAAAAATTCCGTTTTTCATCCTAAAAATCCCAAAAATTTCTAAAAATTTATATTCTCATAAACTTTTAGTTAAACTCTTAAATCATGATTTGTCTTGATAAAAATCATAATAAAACAAATATCAAAATAAATATCTTTAGACATATTAAAAGAAAGAATATTTCTAAAAATACAACAAAAATTCATTAAAGACCAATATAATTATTTCAAGCAAAACAATAATTATTTTAAGTAAAATTAGACTTACTTTTAACAAAACATAATCATTTTTAAACAAATAAAAATATATTTGTTTATAACAAAACATTGTTATTTAAAAATAAAAATTATGAGATGTTACATCAAATATAATAAAGAAATAAAGAAGCCAATAAAAAAAAGTTATAATAAGCATTATCTACTCATAGAACAATCAGTCCAAAGTTTTTTATCTCTTTGGGGCATTTTCCATGCAAATTTTGCCAAAAACGACCCAAAAAATGAGTTTAAAAGGTCTAAAAGCTTTGGAAATTACTTTAAAATTGTAAAAATTAGAGTATGAGAGGTTGTTCAATGCTAATCAATGGGACATAGTACTATTTTATGCATTGCATGTGCCGGTAGGGTTACTGTGAGTAGGCTTCTTGCATTACAAAGGGGAGAGATGAATGACACAGGTATTGTGGTTGTAGAGAGTTTTTTACTGTGAAATTTTATCTTCCAAGGTTTTTTTCACCTGAATCTATCAGTGTTGTTAGTTTTCATTTTAAGAACTCTAATAAGAGATTTGAAACACACATTTTTAGGGTTTTTCTCCTCTAATTTTGACAAATTTTCAGCCAAACTTGGAGTTCTTATCTTTCAAAATCCAACTATGCTGGTGGTGGCAAATAGAGGTCCAAAAGTTCTTAAATCAAGATTTTCCTAATGCCTAGAGAGTGAAAAGGAGTTTGAGGATTTTTCTAGGGTTTTCTACTGCTTTTTGTAGAAGGGGTTTAAAATGATAAAGGACCAATTAGTGAAATTTGAATTGTTGAAAGATACCCTCAAAAATTTAGCCATTCACACTATGGCCTACAATTCTTAAAAAGTTTTAATTTACACACTTAAAAATTTTTAGTTAGACTCCTAATCCTTTAATTCTCCTAATATACTATGTAAATGTTCATAATAATTATAGAATAAATAAAATAAAATCATTTAAATTTAGGTTATTACACAAACACTCTTAAAATCGATTGAAGGTGTTTTTCATGTTAGGGATTTGGATTCCTCCATCTTATTGCTATATTTACATGAATTTGAGTTTATTGACTTGTTAGGGTTAGAATTCTTGTTTACTCAGTATAATTAGTAGTAATGTTTACATTATACTATAACCACCATGATAGCTAACTTAGAGAGGAAATTTCATTTGTCAAATGTTATTAGGAATTTTAGTGCCTAGCTTAGTTGCATGTGTAATTAGCATTGTTGCTATGCCAATTCATTGGTTTGCTCTATTGATGGGTCCAATAGGTAAGTTTAGGGAAACCACTAATTTTGGGGTAAGGCTTATATGCCAATTCATTTATTTGTCTTAATTATGTTATTTGAATATTCTTATGGCACCTATTTGAATATTGATGGGTCCAATAGGTAAGTTTAGGGAAGGGAATTTTGTTCTTGTTGTAGGTTATGATAGATCTAAGTTTGATATCATGGATTATTTTGTTCCGTTTCCCTTAGCTTTTGAAAAACTAATGACAATGTTTACTTTAAGGTTAGGGGGTGGTTAATTTCAGCCTTTAAAGTTTTTTTCTTGGGGTGCTTTAGTTTTATTGCTGCTATTGGTTTATTTGTATGGATTTTCATTAAATTTTACTATAGGTTATTATTTGTTGCATTGCACAATGCTTATTAAAGTGAAATTGTTCTTTTCTTCTCTTTGTTTCAAAAGAGAGAGAGAGAGTTTCTTGGTAAGCTATAATTTTATTTGTTGGTAAACTAATTCCTTTATCCATGATGATTTTGATTGTGGAATATCTAGGCTTTAGTCACTTTTTGATATCTTACTATGATAGTAGAATGATAATCTGAATGCTATTGTATGATAGGAAATAATTTTGCACTTCAACTCTTTTATTAGACAATTCATATTTAGAGAATATTTATGTTCAATGCATGCATTCATCTAATTATGAAATTATTCTAATGATTCTTGAAGCAAAAAGTAGATCGCATTAGTTAGAGACATAATTCAGGCACATTTTTACTTAGTTTGAGAAAATATGAAATCTCTTTTATTAAATTGGCTAAAGTTATCCTTAGCTTAAATGTTTATCTATGCAAATTTTTTAACTGCTAAGCAAGAGTTAAATGGGTATGTGTTGAGAAATGATAGTGAGAAGAGAAAGAAAAAAGAAAAGAAAAGGCAATGCCTAGAAATTGAAAAAGAAAAAAAATTAAAAGGGGTAAGAAAAGATTAGAAAGCAAAGGTTGGTATTTAAAAGTAAGGCAAAATTTTCAAAAAGTTAAAATGCCTAAGGTTGGTATTTGATTCAAACTTTTCTTGTATCATACCTTTACCTTAACCCCATTATAGCAAGAAAAAGACTTAATAATTCTTGATTAGTGTAGTTTACAGTAGTAGAGAGGATGGTAAAAAACAATTTGTAGCATCTTTTTTTCATTTTTCCTCTGAATTTTTTCTTGGTGTATGGTTCAGAGATTTAAAACACAAAACGGCTATTTGAGAATAGTGTGGCATTGGTATTTAGAAATTAAGGTTTATACCTATTTGCTACTTTGATAAGGATATAGCTATAATTTTTGAAATTTATGGGATGGAGTTTACTTGCACTATTTTATTTTGTTTCAATCTAGCTTGTTTTCTTTCCTAGCCATGAGTTAGTTTATTTAACATGTATACTGACTTTGCACTACACTGTTTCATTGGGTCCATTTTCATTTTCTCGAGGACAAGTAAAAACTTAAGTTTAGGGGTGTGATAACTCACAATAAGTGAGTTATTTTACCTTTATTTTTGCTTCATTTAAGGGATTGTACTTGAGTAAAATGAGAGGTTTTTTATATATTGTATAAATAATATATTTGATGAGAATTAGCCCAAATTTACTATTTTATACAAGTATATGATCCTTAGGAAGGCTAGGATTGGAATCTGACTAAGAACTAGTGAAAAGTTAGAGAATTCGAAGCAACAGTTGAATGTTACGACATTGAATTGCAAATTTACAATGATGGGAAAAAGCCTAAATTATTTAGAACATCATTTGACATTAGCATTTTTTGCATATTCAAATGTATTTTATCAATTTTGACCAAATTATGAAAAAAGTATAAATAGAGGATGTAGGGCTTCAACTAGAGAGGATAAATATTGATTTTAGAGAGTATTAAAGAGGTAAGAAGTGTCAACTAAGTTAAAGATCATATATTCATTCAAGAGATTGGTTTAAGGAGTGGAATTCAGTAAAATTTCTCTATTCTCCTTCTTCTCTTGTATTTTGATTTCATTGTTTTCTTTTTTCAACTTTATTATGTTTTTAGGATTAGCTATAGTGTATTCCTTTCTAGGTAGTTTATGGATCCTAGTATGTAACTAGGCATAAGACTGTCAAAGACACCCTTTAGTAAAATGGTTTGTTTAAGAGGATGAATAGAGCCATCCTTGAGAAGTTAGGATGTATGCTAGCAACTACCAACCTCCCAAGGCAGTTTTAAGTAGAAGCAATAATGATAGCTTGTTATTTGATTAATAGGAGTCCATCTACTGTAATTGGATTAAAGACTCTACAAGAGATGTGGTATGGCATGCCATTTGAGTATTTTGACTTGAAGATTTTTAGCTACTCATCATATGCATATGTGAAGCAAGACAAGCTGTAGCTTAAAGCACTCGAGTGCCTATTCTGATGCGTTTCCTTAAGCCAAGAAATGGATTGTTTAGCGGAAGCAAAGATCATCTTGAAAATTCAATGGATGTTTGATCGCCACGAGTTGCCTCGATAAAATCGAATTTAGTTCTTTGCCCAAGAACTAAGGAAAACTCTCACTTTAGGAGAAAACTCAATCTTTATTAATCATCAAAATCTCTTCATTACATAAACATAAAAGACCCTTATATAGTCAAACAATCCTAAACCTAGTAGAAAACTCTAAAACTCCTAATTGGACTTTGAAAAGAATATAGCCCAAACAACGCTAGTTATTTGGTCCAACTAAACTAACAAAAATAAACGCATAATTAAACTAATATTTGGACATAAAGAATGGGCCCAAAATACTAATAATATCTCAAAGAAACCAGATAACATAAAGCCCATAATACATCTTTAGACATGCAGATTTGGGCTAGTTGTCTTCAAGATCCAACAAGCTCTATTTAATGCCATCCTCAAGGCTACAAATTGTGACCCATTTAATGTCTTGACTTGGCCCAATAACTTCCTCTTTAGCCTGCACATCTAAGATCAATCCCAATAAAGCTTCTTTGGCCCACTTTGTTTTGCTCCTAGTCATTGGACCACCTATCCCTTTCAAAGGATCTCGGGAACGGTTTGGAATAGGTTTGACAGAACCTTGATCTTTATCATTCCCTCCCTCCTCAAAAGGATTCATCCTTAAATAAAGGTATCACCTACATAAAATAAAGACAAGACAGTAACATTGAATGTAGCACTAATATTGCCATATTCACTAGGTAAATCAATCTTGTAGGCATTGTCATTGATTCGCTCTAAGACTTGAAAAGGTCCATCTCCCCTAGGATGCAACTTAGACTTCCTGTGAGTTGGGCACTGCTCTTTACGCATATGTACCCAAACCCAATCACCAGGTTCAAATATAATTTTAGTTCGACTCTTGTTGTCTTGCGTTGCATATTGCTTATTCTTCCTCTCAATGTTAGTTGGAACCTTAGCAGCAAATTCATAGTAACTTGTGGTTATTTCTCTGCTTTTGGTTATACTTTGTTCTAGATACTGTTGTGGTTTGCTTTGTATTTGTAAGAGAGTAAAAGAGGCAAAGAAGCAAGAGGAAACAATCATGGGAAGAGTCAAAAGGACTTGGGATATGCTAAGGAGGAAACAAGGAAGCAACACACCAAAAATTGGCAAGAAAGCAGCTTGGCAGCCAATAACACGGCCAGGCCGTGCTTGGTGGTATGGAGTATGGCCAGGCCATGCTCTGGGTAGATGATGTAGTGAACCTCCAAAAACAAGCTTGAAGCACGACTAGGCCGGCCGTGCTTCAGGTCCATACTGCACGTGATTTTTAGGGTTTTTGGCTACTGACTTGATACATATTGAGGGGAAAAACGCAAAGGCACAGGGGGAGACCAAGAGAGACACTTTAGACTCAATTTTTAGGCTTAGAAAACACTCCTAGGTTAGATTTTTACTTGAATCATTGTGGATTTTGATGTTAGTTTGATAAAGGGAAATTTTGAGTGCTTAATGGCTATATTTTATCCCCTAATTCATAGTAACTTGTGGTTATTTCTCTGCTTTTCATTATACTTTGTTCTGGATATTACTGTGGTTTGTTTTGTGTTTGTTGGAGAGCAAAAGAGGAAAAGAAGCAAGAGGAAACAATCATGGGAAGAGCCAAAAGGACTTGGGATATGCTAAGGAGGAAACAAGGAAGCAACACACCAAAAATTGGCAAGAAAGCAATTCAGCAGCCCCCAACACAGCCAGGTCGTGCTTGGTGGCATGGAGCATAGCCAGGCCGTGCTTTGGGCAGATAATGCAGTGAACCTCCAGAAACCAGCCCGAGGCACGGCCAGGCCATGTCCTTGAACACGGTTGTGCTTCGTGTCCGTACTGCACGTGATTTTTAGGGATTTCGGCTACTGACTTGATACATATTGGGGGGAAAATGCAAAGGCACAGGGGGAGACCAAGAGAGACACTTTAGACTCATTTTTTAGGCTTAGAAAACACTCATAGGTTAGATTTTTACTTGAATCATTGTGGATTTTGATGTTCTAGAGTATAATTTACTGCATTCAAAGGTTATATTTCATCTGACTTTTCTGAAGACCAGGTTTTATCTTTCTATTTGAATTCTTCTCTTCTACTTCTACTTATTTTCCTTAAATTGTACTGAACTATCATGATTTACTTAATGAATATGAATTTGGTTTCTATTTTTATGATGTGTGAGTATATTTAATCTAGGGTTTCTGTAACAACTCCATTTAAGTATCAATTTTTTTTTAAATACCATGAAATTATTACCTCGTTACAACTTAACTCAATATAACATTTATTTAATTTATACAATACAGAGTTTACATACATGTAATTAATCAAAACATATGTACAACATATCAAACACATAAAAATATACATCTTATTTATTCTAGTTGACCAATTCTGGAGATACAGGTGTGGGTGGTTGCACCTTCACCGGGATCTAAGCCAACTCGACCACAAACATTTTATTTGCTTCTGGGATCTGCCCAACATAAAGTACTCGATCCAACGTGCACTAAAAGCCAGAGCTATAGAAACATCTGCATAACTAATTTTCTGAACATGATATGGAAATATAGTGAGAATTAAATCCCAGTAAGTTTAACAATAAATTATCATCAATATAGCTCATCACGTCATGTTCAGTTGTATAAACTACAAAAAATAACTTTGGTCACATGAATGCACTATATCTATGCACATGAGAATTGTATAATAATAACATGTATGACAGAGTTAACTATTTTAAGAATATCATATGATGACTATCAATTTATTCTCATATCAAGCTACCCCAGTCAAGGTGAGTTTTTTCTACTCTCCGGTACGGGCTTTTCTCGCTCCGTCCGACATGGCCCACTTTTTCTTTCTTTTCTTATTAACATGATCATAACTGTTGGAAAGGGGTCCCCTACTGGTGCACCACACGGATTGCCATGTGACCGTGCTCATTTCTTTTCTTTTCACAATGATAGCCAAAAATATGCTTTCAATAACAAGTATGTTCATCAAAATATAACTATTACCATAAATCATTGGTAATCATGCCATGAACATAACCATTTCAAAAATCACTTTATTAAATATTTCCATGTCAGAATTTCACACTTAAGATGGTAAGAAGTTCATACAATGGCGATGGCAATGGCATATACTAGTCATTTATTATTTTCATTTATAAGATTCGTCTTCTTTTTTAAATATTAATTTCATCTCTTCATTTTCTTTATGCTTGGCCTTTATTCAATTTCTTCTTATTTATATCATTTCTAACACATGTTCTTACAAATTTATAGAGCATTTTTCTCCAATTTGATTTCTACTATTACCCTATAGTTAAATAGGTTCATCTAGGGTAGAAAAATGTTAAAAATAGGCTTCACCAGCTTCCAACACGGTCTGGCCATGTTCTAGGACACGGTCATACTTTAAACATACTTCAAATGTACTCAAAAATAGCCCCGAACACGGCTAACCCATGCTTGAAGCACCCAGAACACGGCCTGGCCGTGTTCTGTGACCTTTGCTCACTAATCAGAGCATAACTCCCTCATTTTAACTCCAATTGAGGTGATCTTGGTGTCTATGGAAAGCTAAGACAATTATATAAAACTATTATGTTAATATTATTAGCAAAATAGTAATAAATCTTGGTGTTATTACTCCCTTAAATTCAATATTATTTCTTCTCGGGTAGGTTCTAACCTTTACTTACTAATCTGACTATATCTCCCACATAGGAATTCCAAATTAAGTGATTCTAGTGGCTACAAATCCATGAAACATAAATATATAATTCATATGTTAACCATTTATTTTAATTCCTTATATAATTTTTCCAGAAATTAAAACACCGAAGCTATCCTAACATATTCTTCCCTGATTAACTATTTTCTGACATTTGTTTACTAATCCAAATATATCTACCTCATATGAACTCTAAATTGAATGATTCCAGTGGATAAAAATCCGTGACATACATTGATATAATTCTTATGTTAACCATTTATTTTAATTCAATACAGATAACTCCTAGAAATTAAAATACAGAAGCTATCCTAACATATTTTTCCCTGATGAACCATTTTCTGACCTTTGACTACTAATCAGCTCATATCTTCCTCATATGGACTTCAATTTGAATGATTCCAGTGGCTAAAAATCCATGACATACATAGCTATAATTCTTATGTTAACCATTTATTTTAATGCCATATAGATAATTCCTAGAAATTAAAATACAGAAGCTTAAAATTTTGCCACCCATAGCCATACCTATGCAGAACTTTCTATACCAGCCTAAGTATTCAAACATACATCACATGCAAGATCAATATGTAACATGACATAGCAACATCCATGACCAATCATCAAAGTTCTAAGATCAAAATCTCATATAAGTATTATAAATTTCAAAATTTTTCTTCAAAAAGAAATATTGTTAAACTTACCTAGAGCACTTAGTCCCCTAGACTTCTCCTTCCTCTTTCTTCCTTTTTTCCTCTCCTTTCCTCACTCTACCTTGCTTCTATTTTTCCTCTCCCTCACTTGGACGAAATTCTAATGTTGTAAGGGTGGGTTTTTCTTATATAGACCACCAAATAATTCACCTTTCATGATCATGGGTCTACCTTATCACAATTAGGATACACTTTGTTGAATTTTTGGAAAACAAACAACTTATGTTCTTGTCTTCCTCTTCCTTAGTCAAGATATGCATAGGAAAAGGAGATTTGTATTTTGAAAATTATGATGATATGTTCTTAAGATAAGGGACAAGGTCCCTTTGATTTAGGGATTTATTTCCATTTTCTTTTGTCTTAAACAAGTATGATAGGTTTTCCTTTTTAGTTGGCAAATTTCTAGCCCTTGAATCTCCATTATTTGGTTGATATTATTTGTGTGGGATAGGAATGTTTTGTCCTAATGCCATGTATTATCATACCACTTGCTAGAATTATGAGTGTAGGATATATATGTTTTTATCCTAAAGCCTTGTATTATCATGCCACTTGCCAAAATTATGAATGTAGAATCACACCACTTGCTAAATTTTTGTCTTAATGCCATGTAACCTAATCTTTATTATTATTACATTATTATATCATCACCTAATTTATTTTATTTTGTTTTTCCTCTTGGATTTAGGCTTATTCCTACCCATTTTCTTTGCTTTGGATAAAATTCTACCTTTCTTGGAGGGCTTGGTCACATTTTCAAAAAATTTGGGCTATTGGTCCAATTACTATATCCTAGTCGAAGTCTATGTTTTATTTCTTGCTTAGGTTATCCAATGGGCTTGCTAGAAACTTATGTGAAGTGGAAAAACTCTATATGAAGTGTCCATAGGTAAAAGCTCAATGTATGGGTAAAGATTTTAAACTTAGTAACTCTAGTTCTTGAATTAGGAAAAATTACCCTAATCCAATATTCTTGAAATTTTAAGACCTCTACTTGTTTCTAAAAATTTATCTTCCTTATCCAAGAATTTTGCATCTATTTAATATGTTATTTCTAATTTTTTTCCTATTAGGTTTTTCCCTCTTTATCTGTTCTCTTAATGTTAGAAACATTTTCTATGCATATACATAAGGTGAAAAATTTCTAAGGATTATATTTCCTTAGATATCTAAAATATTGTCTAATAAATTTTATTTTCTTAATTAAATATTTATGTACTTTTATCAATAAAAGAAATGAAATTAGGGATGTTACAGTTTCGGGGAACCCTCTTGTGATATGATGATATTGTGCTGATGATTTGAATGTTGAAACCCTAATTGTGATTACTTGTAGATTGATTAGGATTGACTATTATATGCATGAATGAGTTGGTAGAGTGCCTGATCAACAATCTATCACGTCTTAGGTTTTTAATCGATGAACTGAAAGGTGAAGATTAAAACTGGAATTTAATAGTTAATTAGGGATTTCTTAATCACAAAAGTAGTTTAAGATACTCTAGGACTGAATCAATTATTGGGCATGAGAAAAACCGATTAATTGTATTCTATGGTTGTCATAAAGCTTAATGGACCTAGGTTAAACTAAGAACCACGAAAGTAGGCAATTGGATCAACCTAGGTACGATTGGTAATGCTTGAAAGAGATTTCTAATTAATTAAGGCTAAACCATCCCCTATAATCTAGATAATTGTAATTAGAGGTAAGTATTAGTTGTTGAGTATCACAAGTGTGGTGAACCCCAACCCTAGGCTTTGCTTAATTGGTTATTTCCATTTATTTAATTGCAACACTTTCTCATCAAATTGCATTGATTTAGATAGCATCTTTTGTGAAATTCTAGTAATTGGCATTTTTCTCTGACTCGTATTTGCCGAACTAGCTATAGTTACACCGTGTGCTTGCGGTAATTGGTAAAACTCACACAACAAATTTTTGGCGCCGTTGTTGGGGAACAAAGTCAATATTAGATATTTTACAAAATAGCTAGACTAGATCACTTTCTTTTTATTTTTTTTGCATAATTTTCTTTTGCTAATTTTTGTTCATTTTTCTTCCTTCATAGGTGTGTAGCTATTTTATACGAAGAGGCCACAAATTCATTGTTGAATTTGACCCAGAGATTGAGCGCACCCTGCGGAGGAGAAGAAGAATACAACAGTAAGAAAATTCTACAGCTACTATGGGGGAGAGAGATAACCGATCTCTAAAGGACTTTACAGCCCCGGACACTCATGGCCTGAATCCTAGCATAGTCAGGCCAGTTGTTGAAGCTAACAACTTTGAGCTGAAGCCTTCTCTCTTGCAGATGGTTCAGCAGAATCAATTTGGAGGGTCACCTATTGAAGACCCAAATCTACACCTGTTAGTCTTTTTGGAGTACAGTGACACCCTAAAGCTGAATGGGGTATCTTCAGATACCATCAGATTGAGACTCTTCCCTTTCTCTTTGAGGGACAAGGCCCGTGCATGGTTGCATTCTCTTCCATCAGGGTCTATCACCACTTGGCAACAACTTTCTCAAGCTTTCCTGGCCAAGAACTTCCCACCAAGCAAGACGGCCCATCTTATGAATCATATCATTACTTTTGCTCAGAAGGATGGGAAGTCATTATATGAGGCTTGGGAAAGATTCAAAGAGCTCCTCAGAATATGCCCACACCATAGGTTGGAGAAGTGGCTGATAGTCCATACATTTTATAATGGACTGATTTACAACACCCGTATATCTGTGGATACTGCAGTTGGAGGAGCAATTATGAACAAAACAATTGATGAGGCTTATGAATTGATTGAAGACATGACTCAAAATCATTACTCATGGTCTAGTGAGAGGCAGCCAAGAAAACTAGTAGGGATGTATGAAATAGATGCATTCAATCATCTAACTTCTAAAGTTGATGCCTTTTTTCAAAAATTAGACAATTTAAGCATCAATGCTGTTAGTTATCCATCTTCATCTTCATCTTGTGAGATTTGTGGAGGTGTTGGTCATACGGCCAACAAATGTCAGCTTGGAAATTCTACACTTCTAGATTGTGAGCAAGCACATTTTGTGAACAATCAAAGAAACAATCCCTACAGTAATACCTACAATCCAGGCTGGAGAAATCACCCGAATCTTTCTTACAAGCCAAATGCTAATCAACAGCCTCGAAATAATTTTAGGCAACCTCCAGTCTTTCAGAATTCGAGGCCGTTCAATCCTCCTCCTCCTCAACCAAAGTCAAATCTGGAGGCTCTAATGGAGAATTTTATCTCCACACAAAGTAAACAAAATGAAGAATTTAGAGCCCAGAATCATTCAATGAATGAAGCCACAAAGGACTTGGCTTCTAAAGTTGACTCACTTGCTACACATAACAAGATGCTAGAGACTCAAATAGCGTAGTAAGCGAGTTCTTCAAATAGAAATTTTCGTAAATTCCCTGGCCAGCCTGAGAATCCAAGATAACACTGTAAAGCTATCACTTTAAGAAGTGGTAAGCAATTGGGTGAGTCAGTGGAAAAGGAGGAAGATAAGGAAGAAGAGAAAAGAGATATGCCTGAAAGAGCAACTGAAGAAGAAGAGTAAGTTAGTGGAAGGAAGAAAGAAGAAGAGCGTAAATATGTGGCTCTTGAACCATACAAGCCATCAGTTTCTTTCCTTCAGAGACTAACTAAGGCCAAGTTAGAAAAGCAGTATGGAAATTTTTTGAATGTGCTGAAAAAGCTGCACATTAATATTCCATCCCTGGAAGCTGTCTTTCATATGCCTTCATATGCTAAATTTCTGAAGGAAATCCTCTCTAATAAGAGGAAGATTGAGGAGTTTGCCACTGTGGCATTAACTGAAGAATGTAGTGCTTTGATCCAGAACAAATTGCCTCCTAAACTCAAGGACCTTGGAAGCTTCTCTATACCTTGTTCTATTGGAGATGTACAAATTACTAAAGCTGTATGTGATCTCGGAGCAAGTGTGAGTCTTATGCCATTGTCCATATGCAAGAAGCTCCAGATGGGTGATTTGAAGCCTACCACTATTTCACTCCAGTTAGCGGACCGATCCATCACTGATCCAGTAAGTATATTAGAGGATGTTCCTCTAAAGGAAGGTAAGTTTTTCGTACCTATTGATTTTGTTGTTTTAGAAATGGAGGAAGATAGTCAAATCCCCATCATTCTAGGAAGGCCTTTCCTAGCCACTGCAGGTACCATTATAAATGTTAAAGATGGAAAGCTTTCCTTGAATGTAGGGAATGAAAAGATTGAGTTCAATATAAATGATGCATTGAAATGCCCATCTTTAGGTGATACTTGTTGCATGGTAGATATTATTGAGCAAAACATTGTTGATAATGTAGTAAGCTTTTGTTCTACTGACCCACTTGAACTTTGCCTTGTGGATAGTTCTATTTCTTGTGCTGAACAAGTGGAAGCTTATGCATATGCTAAATTGCTTGATGAGTGTCCCATGCTCACCTCAAAAGTAAAAGTTGAAAAGCTGGAGTTGGACCACAATCAGAAATCAGTAACTAATGAGGAAAGCAAAGCACCTAAGGTAGAACTCAAACCTCTTCCCTCCAATCTAAGGTATGAAATTCTGGACCCTAAATCTTCATATCTAGTCATTGTGAATGCTAATTTGAATGCTGAAGAAACTGGTAAGTTGTTGGATGTACTTAAAAAGTTTAAGAAAGTGATTGGATATAGTATTGATGATATAAAAGGGATTAGCCCATTTGTTTGCATGCATCATATTATAGTTGATAATGATCATAAACCTTCCAGGGAGCACCAAAGGAGACTCAATCCGAACATGAAAGAGGTAGTAAAAAAGGAAGTACTTAAATTACTTGACGCAGGTATTATCTATCCTATTTCATGTGGTTCCTAAAAAGGGAGGTATGATTGTTGTTAGAAATGATAATGATGAATTAATCCCTACTAGAGCTGTTACGGGTTGGCGCATGTGTATTGATTATAGAAAATTGAATAAGGCCACCCGTAAGGATCATTTCCCTTTTCCATTTATTAATCAATTGTTGGAAAGGTTGGCTAAACATTCACACTTTTGTTATCTGGATGGATACTCAAGATTCTTTCAGATCCCTATCCATCCAGACGACCAAGAAAAGACAACGTTCATATGTCCATATGACACCTTTGCATATAGAAGCATGCCATTCGGATTGTGTAATGCACCAGCCACTTTCCAAAGATGTATAATGGCTATTTTCTCTGACTTTATTGAGGATATAATGGAAGTATTTATGGATGATTTTTCTGTCTATGGTACCTCATTTGATAACTGTTTAAATAATTTGACACAGGTACTTAAGAGATGTGAGGAAGTCAACCTAGTACTAAACTGGGAAAAATGCTATTTTATGGTAAGGGAAGGAATAGTACTCGGACACTTGGTGTCTGAAAGAGGGATAGAGGTGGATAAAGCAAAAATAGAGGTAATCCAGACAATGCCACCACCATCAAATGTTAAGAAAGTGAGGACTTTTCTTGGGCATACAGGCTTCTACAAAAAATTCATCCAAGACTTCTCTAAAATTTCTAAACCTTTAACTAACTTGCTTATTAAAGATATCCCATTCTTATTTGATAATGACTGCTTACGTGCTTTTTGCAGGTTGAAGGAGGCACTAATATCTGCACCGATCATCCAACCTCCTGATTGGAGCCTTCCCTTGGAGATCATGTGTGATGCAAGTGACTATGCTGTGTGAGTTATACTTGGGCAAAGGAGAGATAAAAAGCCTTATGTCATCTATTATGATAGTAAGACCCTGGATGAAGCCCAAGTCAACTATTCCACCATTGAAAAGGAACTCCTGGTAGTAGTGTTTGCGATTGATAAATTTTGACAATATTTGCTGGGATCCGAAGTCATAGTATTCACGGATCATGCTGCAATCAAGTACTTGCTAAGTAAGAAGGATGCCAAGCCAAGACTGATTAGATGGATCCTCTTATTGCAGGAGTTTGACCTTGTGATCCGGGATAAGAAAGGAACAGAGAATGTGGTTGCAGACCATATTTCAAGACTTAGGCACGAGTTAATGAAAAATGATAAAGATGAGTTGCCTATAGATGATTCTTTTCCTGATGACCAACTTCTTGCAGTCACTTATGCTTATGCTCCTTGGTATGCAAACTTTGTGAATTATCTTGCATGCAGAATATTACCTGAAGGGTTAAGCTACCATCAAAGAAAGAAAATTTTCTCTGATATCAAGTCTTACTATTGAGATGATCCATGCTTATACAAATGGTGTGCAGATGGCATCTTCCGAACGTGTATTCTGGAGGAGGAAGTATACAGCATCATATTCTATTGCCATAATTCACCTTGTGGAGGCCATACTAGAACTTCTAAGACTACAACTAAAATTCTCCAAGCTGGTTTTTATTGGCCTTCGCTTTTCAAAGATGTGCACACCTTTGTAAAAGCATGTGATCGGTGTCAACAAGTTGGCAATATATTAAGAAGGAATGAGATACCCCTTAACAGTATTTTAGAAGTAGAAATATTTAACATTTGGGGTATTGACTTTATGGGTCCCTTTCCGTCCTCATATGGGAACAAGTATATCCTAGTAGTTGTGGACTATGTATCTAAGTGGGTAAAAGCAGTGGCATCTCCCACTAATGATGCTAGAGTGGTTGCCTAGCTCTTCAAGAGGGTGATTTTTCCATGATTTGGAGTACCCCGAGCTGTGATAAGTGATGGAGGTTTCCACTTCACTGAGCAACAATTTTAGAATCTCTTAAAGAAATATGGAGTCACTCATAAAATGGCTCTAGCTTATCATCCTCAAACATGTGGGCAAGTGAAAATATCAAATAGGGAAATCAAAGCAATATTGGAGAAGACTGTATCAAAGGCAAGAAAATATTGGTCTCTCAAGCTTGATGATGCATTATGGGCTTACAGGACTACATATAAAACACCGATAGGCACCACACCTTTGCGGTTAATATATGGAAAACCTTGTCACTTGCCGGTAGAGCTTAAACACAATGCATATTGGGCAGTCAAAACAATTAATTTTAACTTGATAGCTGCTGGAAAAAGGAGATGCCTACAATTGAATGAGTTAGATGAGCTGAGGCTTGATGCTTATGACAGTGCTAAGTTATATAAAGAGAGAACAAAAAGATGGCATGATAAGCACATCCTTAGGTGCCAATTTCAAGTAGGAGATTGGGTCTTGCTATTTAATTCAAGGCTGAAGCTTTTTCCTGGAAAGCTCCATTCTCGTTGGTCCGGCCCATTCCATGTAAGTCGAGTTTTTCCATATGAAGCAGTGGAAGTTTGGAGTGAAGCTACCAGATCCTTCAAGGTTAATGGTCAACGCCTTAAGCATTTTATGACGGGACAACCGGTTGAAAAGAGAGCCACCCAAGCTCTCCTAGAGCCCCCATCAATCCAATAATGTGCAAGGGAGTTGAGCTAATGACTTTAAACAAGTGCTTTGTGGGAGGCAACCCACATTTAATTTTTAAGTTCCCTTTTTGTTTGATTTCTTACTTTGAGATTTAGTTTTCATCTTTAATTTAGTTACTTTCTTAGGTTAAAGTTTAATGAGTGTTTTCATTTAATTTTTAGGGCCATTCCCATGTCTCCAAGGCAATATAAAGGATTAGAATCAAGAGAGCTCAAAGAGAATCAAAAACCAAGGCAAAATTCAAAGAATATGGGGATTCCAACCCACAACACGGGTCACTCGTGTTCCACACCACGCCCGTTCTGCAAGCATGGGCCAAATTATGGAAAATCAGTGCACACCCGCCAGGAACACGGGCAGGCCGTGTCCCAAGACACAACCGTGCTATAGGTTTCCAAAAAAAGAAGAAAAGGGAGAAGAAGCAAACCCGCAAGAAGCACGGGCACCCCGCATCCCCAAACATGGGCGTGCCCAAGGCTTCCATAAAAAAAAGTGCACTGAAGGCTGCAGCTACCCGCCCGAAGCACGGGCATGCCGTGCTTCGGGCAAGGGAACTTCAAATACCCTAATTCTTTCCCTCCCTTCTACCCGTGTTTCAGCCTCTCTTTTCTCATGTTCTTCCTCCCTTGTGTCCCGTGCTGAAGACTCCCTTTTCCCCTTCATCTCCTTCCCCATACCCATCACCATTCTCCCTCACTGAGACCTCCACCCCTAATCTCCCTCCTTTCTTGGCCTTTCACCTTCCCTAATTCATGCCCTAACCCATTCCCTCTTTCTCCTATTCGCCCATCTTCCCTAACCTGTGCCCACACCCAGAAATTCCCTCTTCCCCTTCCTTCATCTTTCCTATCTCAATCTGCTGGGAACACATTCATCATAGCATTCTTCCTCTTATTGCGCCTCCACCCAGGTATTTTCTATCGTTGCTTTTGTTTTAAATTATCTTTTTTACACTCCCTAATATTGCTGGTTGTTAGTGTGGTTGCTGTTCATTGTTTGGATATCTCTCAATATAATGCTGGTTGTTTCACTGGTTTTTGAATCTGAATTAGGAATGGTTTTAGCTTTCTGAAATTAGTCTCACAGCTGGTTTATGTTTGTTGCTTTCTACAATTGCTAGTTATCATACATTGCTCTGTTTTGCTAACTGGTTTTTGATCCTCACATTGCTGAGTTACTACCTTGAATCTCTGGCCTTGATTGACATGCTGCATTAGACTTCTCCTTCTCACTATATAGACTTGCTGGTTGGTTTAACTGACTTATGGTATATGTTTCTCTAGTTTCTGTTTTTCAGAGAATGGTTTATTTGACTAGGTTTACGATTGCATGTGTACTTCATTTGCTTGTGATGGTTTGATCTTGTCTTTAATACATAAACTTGAGTTGTAATTTACCAGTTAAATACTCCTAGTTGTCTCTACATAATTCTCCAGTAGTTGTATCCATTGGTTTGAATAGAATTTGTCTAAATTGTTTTGGATTGGGATTTGCACTTATGGACTTGATATTCCCTGCTTCCTGTTCTGATAGTTCCTCATAGTTATTGCAACATTTGCCAACCTTGAAGTGCATTTGGTTCCCCTCTGTTTTACATTGCATCTCATTATAAATGGGTCCCAAAAGAGCCCAGACTGGCCAATCATCCAACCAATCCCACCAATCTCGTAGAGGATGAAATCAACAACTGCCACAACTTCCTCATCAGATTAATGAGTATGGTATTGTGTTCGTTGATGATAGTCAACGGACCCGATACGATACTCTAATTAGATGGGGAATGCTGAGTACCCGGTATATGGATGAGGAATGTTTGGAACGGTTAGGTCTTTTAAATGACGTCCAATACTTGGTTGATCAGATTGGGTGGAACACATTCATCTCACTACGATACCCGGCCTACCCTAGCTCCACCTTAGAGTTTCTCAGCTCCATTAGTGTAGTCTTGTTTAGGGGTCTCGACGTCAGTCAGGGTAGCATTAAATTCAAACTATTTAACCGTACCTTTAGCCTCACTTTAGCTGAATTTAATGCACTGTTTAGCCTACTTCCAGGGGGAACTAGATCAGTACCCTCCAGTTTTCTTGCCAACATTTTTTGGAACTCAATTGCTATTGAGGGGCAATATAGTGCATCAACCTTCAGATATTTACAGAGTCTTATGACCCATACTGTTTTTGGTAGGGCTGCGAGTGATGGGGTTGCAAATCAGAGAGAGCTTTACTTTCTTTATGCTATGGTACATGGTACCAAGGTGGATACAGGAGCCTTCATGGCTCACCAGATGGCTAGGGTAGATGGTGCAATGAATGGGAAAGTAGTCATAGGGGGCTTAGTTACTGCTATCGCTAGAGGGCTAGGATTTAAGGCTCATTTGCAGGGGTTGCAACCAGTAGGTGGCAGCAACAAGATTGATTTAGAATCCTGCTTGCATATGAAACTCGTTGTCAAGCAAAATGCTGAATACTGGTTGTATCTCCGAGGTCATACACTCTTCTACCTCCCTAACCTTACTAGGACTACGGTTACCAATAGGCAAAACTGGATATATCTATTAGATGAAAATAGAGCAGATGCTGAGATTCCTCCTGAGGAGGAAGATGTCCCCCTTGAGCCACTTATGGCTCTTCCACCCCCACCCCATTCCTAATTCACTAACCGTGCAGGTACCTCATCTGCTCCACCGGAGGATCAGGCCTCCATCTCTTCCAGGCTAAGCCGCATTGAGGCAGAGCAACTTTCACAGAGAGCAACCCTGCATGCCATGCAAGACTCCATCCAAAGCATGTAGGGTATAATGCAGGCTTAGTATACCTGGCACTTGGGTCAACACCCCCCTCCACCACCACTGAACGACCAGTAACTACGTAAGTTCCTTCTCCCCTTTGCATGTATTTTCTATTATTCCTGACATTAGGGGAGTAGACTTTTGTATTTGATTTTTACTGGCTGAGTTTATGATTTGCACTGGCTACTTTTATTTGCTGATTTAATTATTCTTTGCATGTATATATTGTACATATCACTTTCCTTTTGTCTTGTTACATAATCACATAGTTGCTGTTTCCGTGATAGATTGGTGTAGTATAGGCTAATTTTAGCTCATGAACATGTGATGCACAATAAGATATGAAATAGGTAGTTATTATTTTTAGTCTCTTTCTTCTAGCATTAACCCTCTAATATTTTGAAAAATATCTCTCTATTGTTCTGTGAATTATATGATATGGCTGATTTTAACACTATGAGAGTGTGAAGGTAGGGAGAGGTGAAAAATGAGGGTATGTGAAATCCAAATTTTTTTCACTCTGAGTACCCCTTCAAGGCACCATGATGCTTTTACCCTAGTGAGATGGTGCATGAGTACCTAGATGCTTTTACCCTAGTGAGATGGAGCATAAAATGCACTCATGGCATATTTATATAAAACTATATAAAAATAATAATAAAAAAACAATGATGATGAGAAATAAAAGAAATGGAGTGTGAAAAATAGAAATAAGGGTAAGGCAAAATAAAGAGATCTAAAGAATGAGATGGCCTACTAAAGTGTCTGAAAATCAGTCTGGTGCATATAACCAATGGTAACAGTAGAAGCAGATACATAATAGAAGAATTTTTGGTTTGATTTTAGAAGAATAGAGACTATTTGATAAATGTTTATTCATATATCTATTGTGTGCACACTGATTGAGTGAAAAATTACCTGTATTGCATTTTTCTACCTTCTAAAATTTGTGAGAACATGTGTTGGGAATGATATAAGTAGAAGGAAAGTGACTAGAGGCCAAGCATAAAGAAAATGAAGAGATAAAAATATAATTTTTTTTAAAAAAGAAGAATCTTATAAATGAAAATAATAAATAACTAGTGTATGCCATAACCATTGCCATTACATGAACTCCTTACCATCTTAAGTATGTAATTTTGATATGGAAATATTTTATAAAGTGATATTTGAAATGATTATGTTCATGTCTTGATTACCAATAATTTTTGATAATAATTTTATTTTGATGAAAAATTATGGCATGTGAGTATAATGAACATACTTGTTATTGAAATAATATTTTTGGCTATTAATGTGAAAAGAAAAAAAGAAATGAAATGAGTACGATCACATAGCGGTCTGTGTGGTGCACCAGTAAGAGACGCCTTATCGACGGATATGATTATGTTAATGAGACAAGAAAGTGTGACATGTCGAACGGAGCAAGAAAAGCTCGTACTGGAGAATAGAAAGTACTCACCCTGACCAGGGTAGCTCGATATGAAAATAAGTTAATAGCTATCATATGAAATTCTGAAAATAGTTATTCATGCCATACATGTCATAACTACACGATTTTCATGTGCATAGATAAAGTGCATTCATGTGATCTAAAGATATTTGATGTAGTTTATATAGATGAACATGACATGATAAACTATATTAATGATAATTTTGATTTATTGTTGAACCTATTAGGATTTAATTCTCACTATATTTCCATATTATATTCAGAAAACTAGTTGGGCATATTTTTCTATGGCTCTGGCTTTTAGTTCACGTTGGAACGAGTTACTCTATGTTGGACAGATCCCAAAAAATAATAATATGTTTGTAATCGAGTTGGCTAATATCCCAGTGAAGGTGCAACCACCTGCACCTGTATCTCCAGAATTGGTCAACATGAATGAATAAGATGTAAATATTTATGTGTTTGATTTTTGTACGTATGTTTTAACTAATGATGTGTATGTAAACTCAGTAGTGTAGACCTTAAACTTTGATTATGCTTGGTTAAATTAATTGAATGTTATTTTAAGTTAAGTAATTATAAGTAAAGAGGTAATGACTTTATGGGATTTTAAAAATTTATATATATGTTTGTATGTAAAAAAAATGGAGTTGTTACACACATCATTTAACAAAGGGTCCAAGATGACACTCATGCAAGTCCTTAATTGCTTACATTGTCAACAAATATCATTCCAAGTCATTCTCTATGTTTTAAATTTATAAAATAAATTAATCAATTTACATTCCTCATACTAAATAAAACACCTCAAGGAATTACTTAACCATACTCATAGAAATCTCAATTCCAAAAACCACATATAGCTAAAGTTATTGCTTTAATATACATATATATAATCTAGCTTCCAAATTACTATCACAAAATTTACCGCATGTGCTTTGAAAGTCAACAAATGCTTATAAATGTTATAATCTATATCATTTACTCTCCAAAACAAGAGGTTCTAAGTTGGACAAATTCAAAACACTCATTTCCAATCTGATTTTGATAAAATAGACTTTTAAATTTAAGTTTGGAAGGTCCAAAAACTTTGCAAATGACTTTGAAATTGCAAAATTTATCCATAGAGAGCTCTGTCAACAAAACATAATATTGTTTACACGTGGAGTTATTGTTCACTTGTGAAACAAAATGTGTTTTTTGGCCACAAAATTTGTCTCCTAATGATGTGTGTAGCATCTCTAATTTCGTTTCTTTTATTAATAAAGGTACATAAATATTTAATGTAGCATCCCTAATTTTGTTTATTTTATTAATAAAAGTACATAAATATTTAATTAAGGAAATAAAATTTATTAGACAATTTTTAGATATCTAAGGAAATACAATCTTTAGAAATTCTTCACCTTATGTGTATGCATAGAAAATGTTTCTAACATTAAGGGAATGAGTAAAGAGAGAAAACATAATAGAAAAAAAATTAGAAATAACATACTTAAGAGAGGCAAAATTATTTAGTAAGGAAGATAAATTTTTTTGTGAAGTAAGTAAAGGTCTTAAAATTTTAAGAAGATTGGATTAGGATAATTTTCCTAATTCAAGAGTTAGAAATTTCTAAGTTTAACATCTCCAACCATAAATTGGGCTTTCATCTATGGACAATTCATATAGAGTTTTCCCACTTCACATAAGTTTCTAGCAAGCCCATTGGATAGCTCAAGTAAGAAATAAAACATAGACTTGGACTAGGATATAGAAGTTGGACCGATAGCCCAAAAATTATGAAAATGTGATCAAGCCTTCCAAGAAAGGTAAAATTTTATCCAAAGCAAAGGAAATGGGTAAGAATGAGCCCAAATCCAAGAGGAAAAATAAAATAAAATAAATCATGTGATGAAATAATAGTGTAATAATAATAATAATTAAGTCACATGGCATTAAGAAAAAAATTCAGCAAGTGGTGTGATAATATCTATATCCTACATTCATAAATTTAACAAGTGGTATGATAATACATTGCATTAGGACAAAACATCTATATCCTACACTCATAATTTTAGCAAGTGGTATAATAATATATGGCATTAGGACAAAACATTCCTATCCTACACAAATAATTTCAGCCAAACAAGGGAGATTCAAGAGCTAAAAACTTGCCACTTAGAAAGGCAAACTTATCACACTTGTGTGAGACAAAAGAAAAAGAAAATGAATCCCTAAATCAAAGGGACCTTGTCCCTTATCTTAAGAAAATTTTATCATGATTTTCAAAATACAAATCTTCTTTTGCTATGCATATCTTGAATAAGGGAGAGGAAGATAAGAACATGAGTTGTCTTTCCTCAAAAAGCAATTAAGTGTATCCTAATTATGATAAGGTAGACCCATAATTATAAAAGAAGGACCACTTGACAGTTTATTTAAGCAAGAACCATCCCTATAACATTAGAATTTCGTCCAAGTAAGGGAGAGGAAAAATAGATGCAAGATAGAGTGAGGAAAAGAGAGAAAGAGAGGAGAAGAGATGAAGGAAGAAAAAAGAGAAGCCTAGAAGACTAAGTATTCAAGGTAAGTTAACTTAATCTCCACTTGAATCCATCTTTTATCTTCATCTTTGGGGTTCAAAAACTCACCCTCCTTCTCTTATTTAAGCTACTAGAAAAGCTAGAGGAATGGAGGAATCTTGCTACTTCCTTCAAGAGGAAACAAGAAAAAGAATTCACTAAGTGAGCTAGGGAGATCTTTAGGTAGGTTTAACAATATTTTTTTAAAAAAAGCTTTGAAATTAGAAACATTTATATGGGATTTTGATCTTAGAACTTTGATGAAATTTACTATATTTGTCACCTTAATGATTGGCCATGGATGTTGCTTTATCATGTTACATGTTGATCTTACATGTGATGTATGTTTGAAGACTTAGGTTGGTATGGAAAGTTCTGCATAGGTATGGCTATGGGTGGCAAAATTTTAAGATTTTTATGCTTCTATTTTGTATATTTAAATGTGGTTAAAAATTGACAGAATATGATTAGATGTAAATTAGGAAGAAAATGGAAGAGGACATAATAAAATGACGAACTAAAACCTTAGAAAAAGTTTGGTTAAGAAACTGGATTTCGGAGTAACCAGGAAAGCTTTATTGTTCAAATTTGGGGAAGCATTGGTTAGGAATTAAAAGATATGATTAACATGAAAAATATAGATATATGTCTCACGGAGTTTTATCCACTAGAATCACTCAATTTGGAGTCTATATGAGGTAGATATGGTCCGATTAGTGAGCTGTGGTTAGAAAATTATTAACCAGGGAAGAATCTGTTAGGAAAGTTTTTGTTCTTGAATTTTTGAGAATATTCTGTAAGGAATTAAAATAACTAGTTAACATAAAAAATATAGATATATGTTGCGCGGAAATTTAGCCACTAGAATCACTCAATTATGAATTTATATGAGGGAGATATGGTCATATTAGTAAGTAGAGGTTAGAAGCTACCTGAGAAGAAATAACGTTTAACTTTATGGAGTAATATCACCAAGATTCATTAATCGTTTGCTAAAATGTTCAACATAATTGTTTTATCTTTAAATTGACACCAATATCACCTAATTCGGAGTTAAAATGAAAGATTTATGCTCTGATTAGTGATAGAAGGTCAGGCAAGACAAAAACCTGCATCAGGAAATAACACAACATAGAGCATGGCCGTGTTCAGTGCTGGACATGAAATTTTGAAGCCTAAAGCATGGTTGTTTTATAGGAAATGGCCAAGCCGTGTTACATGATACGTTTAGGTCGTGTTGGAAGCTAATATAGTTAATTTTCAACATTTTTCTACCTTAAATGAACCTCATTAACTATAGGATAATAATAGAAATCAAATTGAAGAATAATGTTGTTTTAAATTTATAAGAAAATGTGATGGAAAAATGATATAAGGAAAGTGACTAGAGGCCAAGCTTAAAGAAAATGAAAAGATAAAAGTAATATTTAAAAAAGAAGAAGAATCTTATAAATAAAAATAATAAATGACTAGTGTACGCCATAGCCATTGCCATTGCATGAACTCCTTACCATCTTAAGTACGTAATATTGACATAGAAATATTTTATAAAGTGATATTTGAAATGATTATATTTATGGCATGATTACCAATGATTTTTGGTAATGATTATATTTTGATAAAAATTATGGTCTATGAGTATAATGAACATACTTGTTATTAAAATCATATTTATGGCTATTAATGTGAAAAGAAAAGAAATGAACACGGTCACATGGCAGTCCATGTGGTGTATCAGTAGGGGATGACCTACCAACGGCTATGATTATGTTAATGAGAAAAGAAAGAGAAAGTGTACAATGTCAGACGGAGCGAGAAAAGTCCGTTCCGGAGAGTAGAAAGTACTCACCATGACCGAGGTAGTTTGATATGAAAATAAGTTGATAGCCATTATATGATATTTTGAAAATAGTTATTCATGACATCCATGTCAATACTATACGATTTTCATGTGCATAGATAAAGTGCATGCATGTGACCTAAGGTAATTTTTGTAGCTTATATAGATGAACATGACATGATGAGCTATATTGATGATAATTATGAATTATTTTTGAACCTACTGGGATTTAATTCTCACTATATTTTCATATCATGTTCAGAAGACTAAATATGCAGATATTTTCTATGGCCAGCTTTTAGCGTACGTTGGGTCGAGTTGGCTAAGATCTTGGTGAAGGTGCAACCACCCGCACCTGTATTCCTAGAACTAATCAATAGGGATGAATAAGATGTGTACATATATGTGTTTTATTTTTGTACGAATGTTTTTAATTAATGATGTGTATGTGAACCCAGATTTGTATCAGTATTATTGTTATACTATAAACCTTAATTATGCTTGGTTAATTTAATCGAATGTTATTATGAGTTAAATAGTTCGAAATAAAGAGGTAATGACTTCATGGGATTTTAAAAAAAATTATATATTTGTTTGTATGTAAAAAAAAACTGGAGTTGTTACAATTTGAACCCCTGATATGAACCTCACCAAGTGTAGTGAGACCCGGAATCGATATGGGATCCAATAGGAAGGATCGTGTTCTAATTCAGATTTATAAC
Source organism: Gleditsia sinensis (assembly GCA_037074535.1). Taxonomy (NCBI): domain Eukaryota; kingdom Viridiplantae; phylum Streptophyta; class Magnoliopsida; order Fabales; family Fabaceae; genus Gleditsia; species Gleditsia sinensis. The sequence goes on along the minus strand of CM073472.1, from coordinate 43,713,286 downwards.
AAAATAAATAAAAAGAAAAGTGACCTTGACCTGTTATCTATAAAGAGATAAGAACCAAAGGTATAAGAAATACTACAGACGTCGCACTCAAGATAGAGGAAGAAGATTGTGAGTGGTAAGTCTTGTTTGAACGCCACACAAAAATCTTGATAAATTTAGAAAAGTTCTTTGAAAAACCAAAGAAAAAACACTCTCAATATTATTAATGATAATTTGTCTGGTTTAAGAGCATACATGCCTATTTATAGGCCAATAACCTAAAATAACAAGGAAAACTACATACAAAACTCCTACAAGGCAAGGAAAAATACAAATAGAAAACTCTTCTAAAAACTATCAAATAGAAAAAGATTTCTAATCAAATAAACAAAATACTAAAAGTAAATAAAATTAGAAGAAAAAAAACGTAGCTTAAATTGAGCCATTAAATAACTCTTTGGTTTTAGGCCTATATTCAATCTTCAGCCTTGAGTTTTCTTGTACTTTAGGTCCATATTTAGATTGGTTGGTCTTGGCCCATATTTAAGTGGGTTTTAATGCCATGGACCAATTTTGGCTCTTCTTTTGTTGTAATGCAGATATCTCCTTGTTAGACCTCTAGAATTAGACCATTAAATGCTTCTTTAAATCTTTTAGCCCGAGCTCTTATGATAGGTCTAATTGGGACTTCAAGGAGGTCTGCATTCCATTTCCATTTGCTAGCTATGCTTATATCATTCCTCTCCTCTTGACAAAGATTTGTCCTCAAATTAGCATCTATGTAAAAAAGAGTTAAATTAATAACTTTGAAACAAGCAATATCATTATCCTTTCTTGGAAGATCTAGCTTGTAGGTCTTGATATTGATTCTTTCAATCACTTGAAACAAACCATATCCTCTTCGAAGTAGTTTCAAATGCCTTTGAGGTGGAATCTTTCCCTTCCTCGTATGCAACCAAACTCAATCTCCGAGCTCAAATACAATTCTTTTGTGTCTTGTTTTAGGTTTGTTGAGATATCGTTCAATTTTTCTCTCAATGTCTTGTCTTGCCTTCTTATAGATTTGTTTAACAAAATCAGCTTTCTTCTTTTCGTCTAAGTTAACACAATTATCCATCGATAAAGGAATTAAATCCAAAGGAGTTAATGGATTAAAACCATACACAATTTCGAAATGTAAAAACTCAGTTGCAAAATGCACACTCTTATTATATACAAAATTGACATGTTTCAAAAACAAATTAGACACAATACTCCTAGGTATGCCATGCAATCTCACAATTTTCTTGAAAAAAAAATTAGAAATATAAGATGCATCATCGATTTTATGACATGGTATGAAATGTTTCATTTTAGAAAACCTATCAACAACAACATATATAGAATTTCTACCCCTTTTTAACTGAGGTAAATCCAACTTAAAATTCATAGATATGTCAACCCAAGGTTCATTACGTATGTATAAAGAAGTATATAAACCATGAGGCCTCGTCTTAAACTTAGCTTGTCTACAAGTTAAAAACTATTCACATATTCGTTTTGCATCATGTTTCATATGCAGAACATTTAAAGTCTTAGATATGCCAAAATGCCACATTAAACCACCTCTATGAGCTTCCCTAACAAGCAAATTTTGCAATGAATATTTATGCATACACAATTTATTTTCTCTAAACATAAATTTATTATGCTCAAAGAACTTATCAAATGCCACTTTTTCACTTTCATTGAGAACATTACCCTACAAAAGAGAAATTTCAATATAGGGTAAATAAGAGTTAAGCTCATTAATACAATTATTGGCAAAATTGAAAACAAAATATTTTTTTATCACACTTTCTCTTGCATAAAAATTCATTTGTTTTCTCTCGATTTTTCTTTCAATGACCCAATTGGTACTTTTAATTTCTCCATCAATTTTCTTAGCCCCTCTCTCATTTTCTCTCTTAATTTTCTCGGCTTCTATCTCTTTTTCTTTCATAATTTTCTCAACCTCTCTATCTTTTTCTCTCATAATTCTCACGTCCTCTATCTCTTTTTCTCTCATAATTTTCTCGATCTCTCTCTATTTGACTCTCTTAATTTTCTCGGCCTCTCTCTCTTTTTCTATCATACTTTTTTTGTCCTCTATCTCTTTTTCTCTAATAATTTTCTCTGCATCTCTATCTTTTTCTATGATAATTTTCTCTACATCTCTATCTTTTTCTCTTTTAATTCTTTCACTCTCTTTCTTTTGTAACCCGACTTGATCAACATAGTAGTCTTTAACACTTTTAGACCTTTGAGTGGAGCATTGTAACTTCTTAATTAAGTCTCTATGGTAGTGACTTGGAATGAATCGCTTCCTCATAACTACTTTCATCTCCTCCCATGTCTCAATAGGCATTTCTCCATTTTGTCTCCTGTTTAAAATCAATTGATCCCACCAAATAATAGCATAGTCAGTAAATCTCATGATAGCCAACTTTACCCTTTTCAACTCAAAATAGTTGTGATAGCCAAACAACAACTCCATCTTTTTCTCCCATTGTAAATAAACTTCTAGATCACTTTTACCTTGGAAAGGTGGAATTTTTATTTTAATACTTTCTAAATTATTATCAACGGGATTTCTAACTTCTCTAAACCTCCCATCATATCTCCTATTGTTATCACTCAAATTGCTATCAACTTCATCAAAACTATCTCTATAATACTTTTCATCTTCAACACTCTTTCTTGAATGAACTCTCCCCCTCCTACGTATATTAGGAGTGTTTTGTGACTCGTCTACATGTGCATTCTCTACTCTCAAAACTCTTCTCATCTCACTTACTAAAGCCATCATCAACTTTGGATCCACTATTCCCGACACATCTTCAGAATTATTTTTGTCTTTGTTGTGTGACATGATTTTCTTATAAAAACATTGTTAGCCTACAAAAAAAATCTCACAACACTAACTCACTTATTTCTCTCGAGATTAATGGCACTCACACTCGTGTTTACTCAAATTTGTCTTTTACCCTCTTATAATCTCTCACTCTCTTGACTTTTTCCTCTTTTAGTCCCTACTTTTTAGTTCTTTATTGAACTCAAACAAACTCAAACAAAAATCTTCTTGCAACAATCCAAACTCAACTAATAGAATACAAAGAGTAAATGAAGAAAAAGAACAGAATTTTAAGAAACAAATGGAACAAAGCAATACAATTTTAGGAAATTAAAGACAAGATAAACAATTGAATAAGAAAAATCACAACAAGAAGCAACTAGAATAGAAAGAAATCAATGACTGGAGGAAAGGAAACAATTGAGATAGGAAAAATAACCAAAGTAAGAAAAGCAAATGAAATAAAAGATCAAAGCAAAAAAAAATTGATGCAATTAGAATTTATGGATCACTTTTTTTTAAAGATTAGATTGCAAAATCTAGGTGGAAAACTTAAATTTCAACAATAATGGGTTCTAATTTTTTTATTCATTTTATTTTATTTTTTATTTTATTTTTTTCATATATGCACTTGAATTAGGAACACTAGAAATAAAATGAAAATTAGAAGATAAGAAGAATGAAGAACACAGAAAAAAAAAGATACAAGATAGTAAGATGGAATAATAATAAGAAAACAAATAAGATAGATCAAACCTAATTTAGAACTTAGGCTCTGATACTAAATTATGTGGACCCCTGATATAAACCTCACCAAGAGTAGTAAGACCCGAAATCAATATGGGATCCAATAGGAAAGATTGTGTTCTAATTCAGATTTATAACAAAATAAATAAAAAGAAAAGTGACCTTGACCCGTTATCTATAAATAAATAAGAACCAAAGGTATAAGAAATATTACAGACGTCATATTCAAGAAAGAGGAAGAAGATTGTGAGTGATAAGTCTTACTTGAACGCCACAAGAAAATCTTGATAAGTTCAGAAAATTTCTTTGAAGAACCAAAGAAAAAACACTCTCAATATTATTAATGATAATCTGTCTAGTTCAAGAGCATACATGCCTATTTATAGGCCAATAACCTAAACTAACAAGGAAAACTACATAAAAAAACTCCTACAGGGTAATAAAAAATACAAATATGAAACTCTTTTAAAAACTATCAAATAGGAAACTTTTCTAATCAAATAAACAAAACACTAAAAGTAAATAAATAAATAAAAACGTAGCTTAAATTGGGCCATTAAATAACTCTTTGGTTTTGGGCCTATATTCAATCTTCAGTCTTAAATCTTTTTGTATTTTAGGTTCATATTTAGATTGGTTTGTCTTGGCCCATATTTAAGTGGGTTTTAATGACATGGACCAATTTTGGCTCTTCTTTTGTTGTAATGCAGATAACTTCTTGTTGGACCTCTAGAATTAGACCATTAAATGCTTCTTTAAATCTTTTAGCTAAAGCACTTATGATAGGTCTAATTGGGACTTCAAGTAGGTCTGCATTCCATTTCCATTCACTAGCCGTGCTTACTTAACCTAAGGTTTTGGCACTTTAAGAATCGATCTTAGGGGTTAGGTTTTCATTTTGAGCACTTTAGGTAGGGTTTTTATAGCTTTACTCTTATTTTATGGTTTTTTTCCTTCCAATTTCTGGTAGTTTTTTAGCCATTTTGGATGAAACCAATCAGATAAATTTTTAGTCCTCATTGTTCTAAATCCATTGATGGTGGTCGTGTTTCAATCAGAGGTCCAGAAGTGCTAAAATTTTTAGAGAGAGAAAAAGGGTTTGGAACCCTTTAACAACCCCCATGTCCTCTAGTAGAAAGTAACTAAAAAAAATATGAGGTTTCATGATATTTTTAGAGGGCTCTATTTTGTGATTTACCATTTTGCCCCTAAAACTTTCAAGAATTCCACTTTTACTCCTAAAACCTTTGAAAATGAGCATTTTACCCCTAACCATATATCATCCTATTTTTCCACATAATTTCCCATAAAAACCATATAAAAAATAAAATAAAATTTTCTGAATTTAATAAATAAAAAAACCATATGTAAAAATTTCAATTTCTTTTTTTCTAAAATTGTTTTAAAAATAATTTGTCCGAATGAATTTTTGTTGCTTTTCTTCTTCAAAAATATTTTTATTAATTTTTTTCAAACTAATAAAACATAAGCAAGAAGAAACAAATGAAAACTTAATAGTTTCACAAAACAAACATTTTTTTTAAATAATAAAAAGATTGACCTACTAATTTGGTTCTTGAATTTATAGACTCAACTTTAATCTTTGAATTTTTTTAGCAGACAAATGAGTCCCTAAAAATACCAAAATTAGTGTATATTAGTCCTTTTAGTTTTCTATCTTGGTTAACGGCATCTATAATAATTGGGAAGCTTTATTTTAAATCAGATGATATAGGTCCAAAATTTGTTGAATTACAAAACTTTAAATCCTTGCATTGGACAAACAAATGAAATTAAAATTGGTGCGAAAAAGTTACTAGTTTCTATAATTTCCTATCTCCAATTTCTTTTTGGTATCTGGTGGATATAGTCGCGGGTACACCAAATATAATACCTTACCTCTCAAACTAACCTATAGTAGTGGAAGTAAGGGTCGATCCCACAGAGACTGATATTACCTTTTGTTAATTAAATAAAGGAAGGTTGAATGATGAAAGAAAAATAATAAAGTAAAATAGAATGATTGCAAACAAAATAAAAGAGAGTGATTAATGATAAAAGCGTTGGTTTTGGTTGATATCCATATCAAGGAATCGCATTAATCATTGATAACATAATCAATCTTTAATTGAATATCTATCATTGAGATTATATCCCTGTTCCTCCTTAAATTTAGTAATTGATGATGATCGCCTCAATTAACCCTAATTAACATGTAATCTTTTGGTACATCGGTAAAATATAACTTATTAATCGCATGAAGAATTAGAGCAACTGGTATAGCTAAACAAACATAGACACATCGGCTATATTTAATAATTTATAATCCAAAATTATTAATCATATTTGCTCTTGAATCATAATAATGATGTCATGCCCCAATTTAATGGAACGTGAATAACACCACTAATAGATAACTTAACCCTTATTTATTTGCATACAGCTTCACAATACCACATATCTGGAAAATAGCATACGTTTACAAGTTTCCAGTATAGCTAATTATACATACCCAAACCACACTTAACATTATTACAGTAGAAGCAGGGATCCTGCCTATGGCATTCAGAGCATACTCTAGATTACAATGACATAATATTTAAATATTTCGAGCCTTGGAAGCAATGTAGGCTCACCCAGAGAATATACACCTAGCAGATCACGTAGCTGTAAGGCCAACCTCTGTATCTTTATCTGAAAAATGTGAAAATATTGTTTAATGAGTTTGACAACTCAGTGAGCAGATAACACCTCTTATGACCTCTCAGATCAACATATAGATGTACTCATTTATTAAAATTTATCACATTGGAAATTACAACTCAAAAGTACATCCATATAGGATCCGCAATTTCAAATATTCTCAGTTTAAATCATATTCAGATATCTGTAACCATATATGATACAATATAATCATTAATCAAACATTGATATGCATTAAAAATATTTTTTATAAAAATATTAGGAGGATCCCTTATCAAAACCACCATATCAGAGTTTAACCACTTTCGTACTTTGTTAGTGTAGGATTTGCTTATACTTAGCATCTCAGCCAAGGTTTGCCCTACCACCATTCAAGTGGACACACAAAGGGACTCTAATATGGGTTATTCTCTTAGCAAAAAGCAAGAAAAGGTAAATCACATCTCATATAACAAGCATCTCGCCTAGATAGGAGGCATCCCGATCTCCATCACATATCATATCCCGTGTGTTCGCCCTCACAAAAGGCTAGCACCACCCCTGCTAGCTGAGGTATCAAGGTGCACCAAGACTAACATCACATGTTGTTAGCATACAGTATTTCTAATATGATTCCTTCACAAAATTATCATATGCATATATTCCATATCATTCAAAATAGAGCTTTCAGTATAATACAGAATCTCAGTCTCAATACAGATCATCTGTCATAAATTATCCATTAAGAGTTTATCACATATACATGCCCTTTTTCGAGATAATCATATGGCTTAATAAATCAATGCCACATGCATAAATATTCAGTTTATCATTTAATGAGAAATACATGTGAAATCAGATATACCATCAGTTTAAAAATCCATTTTCAAAACAATACTCTTCTTGAACTATATTCCAAATTGTAAACAATTCAGATAATTTTAATGCATTTCAGGAACATATAAAAGTTTAAATATCTCATAAACATAATCAAATATACGTTTAAAGATCAAGAAGAGTATAGGGCAAGTCATAGAAAGAATCATCTACTTACAAAGTTAGGGTACCAAGTTGGACAACCTCAAAATCCATGTTTTCGATCTAAATTTAGCAAAATAGACCCTAAAATTAAGTCCAAAAGGTCCAAAAAACTTGAAATAGACTCCAGATTTGCAAAATTTAGCCTTCGGGAGCTCAGTCAACACAAATCAACGTAATAGGGTCTGAATTCACAAGCTACACGTGCCACTAGGGAGGTTGCACGTGGGCATTACTCGCCAAGGAAGATGGGGCATGTGGGGGCGCGTGCAAGAGAGGATGGTCTTGACATTTGAGATCCTAAGGTTTCGACACTTTCTGGATCGATCTACAGTGTTAGCTTTTGGGTTTGAGAACCACAGATAGGAGTTTCGGAGATTACCTCTTTAGGCGTTTTTCCTTCCATTTTTCAGCCAATCTCCGACCAATTTTCTAGAAACCAATCAGATGGATTTTTAGAGCTCTTCGTCCTAAGTCCGTTGGTGGTGGTGGTGTCAAAATCTGAGATTCGGAAGTGGTGGAATCTTAGAGAGAAGTTTTAGGGTTTCGAGAGAGAAAATCCGAATGTTCTGCTTCTTGAATAGCTAAGTCCCTTAAAATATTCCAGGGGACCTTTCTGCAAAAACTCAGTTTTAGGGTTTTAAGAAATTGCATTTTGGCCCCGAAATGTAAATTCTCATATTTTCTTTGTAATTCTTTAATCTATGTAATAAATAAATATATTTTCAACAGTTCTTATCTCCATTATAAAAACCCTATCTTTTATTTAAAATTTTCTTTAATTTAGAATTTTCTTTAAATTTTAAGGCTATTACATTCTTCCCCCTTTAAACAAATTCGGTCCCCGAATTTCATCACCATAGTTGCAAATAAACACTAACCTCATTGTTCAAACAAGTGTGGGTATCTGACATGTATGTCATCCTCTCTTTCCTAAGTAGCCTCCTTAGAAGAGTGGTTTTTCCATATCACTTTCACTGTAGGTATTTCTTTTGAATGCAACTTCTTTACTTGTCTGTCCACTACAGCTACTAGTTTTTCATCATAAATTAAATCTTCTTGTAACTAAATCTGTGGACACTGCATAACAAGTGTAGGATCTGTAAATACTTCCATAGCATAGACACATGAAAAACTAGATGGACATTATCCAATTCAGGGGGTAAAGCCAAACGATAAGCTACTAAGCCGATCCTATCTAAAATTTCAAATGGTCTTATGTATCAAGGGCTTAACTTCCATTTCTTCTCAAATCTTACTACTCCTTTCATAGGTGATATTTTCAAAAAGACATGTTCACCTATGGAAAATTCCAATGGTCGACGTCTATTATCAACATAGACTTTCTGTCTACTTTGAGCTGCTAATAACCTTTCCTTAATTAATTTTACCTTGACCAATGCATCTTGTACCATATCAGGCCCTAAAATCTTAGCTTTGCCCATCTCAAACCATCCAACCAGAGAACGACAACGTCTACCATATAATGCCTAAAAAAAGGCCATTTGTATAATGGCTTGATAGCTATTATTATAAGCAAATTCAGCTAGAGATAAAAATCTTTCCCAACTACCTTGAAAATCTAGCACACATGCCCGTAGCATATCCTCTAATATTTAGATGGTTCACTCAGACTGTCTATCTGTTTGAGGATGGAATGCACTATTGAGATTTAACTTCTTGCCCAAAGCTTCTTGGAGAGTTCTCTAAAAATGACCTGTAAACTGTGGTCCTCGATCAGAAATAATCGATATTGGTACTCCATGAAGCCTCACTATTTCATTCATATATAAACTTTCATACTGGGCTACGTTGTATATGGTTTTCACTGGTAGAAAATGTGCTGAATTAGTCAACCTATCAATGATCACCCATATTGAATCAAACCCTTTTGGTGTTCGCGGTAGCCTTGTAACAAAATCCATAATTATTTTTCCTATTTCCATTCAGGTATCTCTATCTGCTGATGTAGTCCTGCAAGCCTTTAATGTTCTGCTTTGACTAGCTAGCAAGTTAAACATCGAGAAACATAATCAACTATATCTTTCTCCATACCTTCCCAACAATAAATTTCTGTTAGATCCTTATACATTTTAGTTATTCTGGGATGAATGGTATACATGGATCTATGGACTTCCTCTAAAATTTTCTTCTTAAGTTCTTCTTTATTAGGTACATACAACCGCTTACCTAATCTCAGAATTCTTTCAGGGTCTATAGTAAATTCAACTTCACTGCTATTTTTCACCTCTTCAATTTTCTTGCATAAATAGGCATCCTCTTTCTGTGCCTTTTTCACCTACTCAATCAAAGACGATTGAAACTTTATATGGGCTAATAATATTCCATGCTCCTTTACTTCCATTACTACCCCATGACTTTCTAGTTTATGCATTTCTTTAACCAACGTCCTTCTTACTACTGTGATAAGAGCCAAACAACTCATAGACTTTCTACTTAATTCATTAGCCACAATATTAGCCTTTCCTGGATGGTATAGTATTGTGTAGTCATAATCTTTAAGTAATTCCATCCATCGTCTTTGTCTCAAATTAAGATCTTTTTGTTGGAAAATATATTTGAGACTTTTATGATCTGTATAAATTTTGCATGTCTCACCATACAGATAATGCCTCCAAATTTTGAGAGCAAAAACTATTGCAGCCATTTCAAGTCATGAGTTAGATAATTTTGCTCATGTGGTTTAAGCTGTCTAGATGCATATGCAATGACTCGACCATTTTCCATCAACACACATTCTAATCCAATTCTCGATGCATCACAGTATATCGTGTCTCCTCCAGTGCCTGAAGGAATAGCTAATACTAGCATCATAGTCAAACATTCTTTGAGTTTCTGGAAACTTCTTTCACATTCATCTGACTAGTTAAACTTTATTCCCTTCCTTGTCAATCTCGTCAAAGGAGCAGCTATTTTTGAAAAATCTTTAACGAATCTATAATAATAGCTTGCTAAACCAAGAAAACTACGAATCTCTATAATTGTCGTAGGGCTTGGCCATTGCTGCACCGCTTCTACCTTTTTAGGATCAACTTGAATACCATCTTAGTAACCACACGCCTTAAGAAGGTAACACTACTAAGCCAAAATTCACATTTTGAAAACTTGGCATACAGCTGGTGTTCTCTTAGGGTTTGCAAAATTATTCTTAAATGCCGCTCATGCTCCTCCAAACTCTTTGAATATACCAGGATAACATCTATGAATACAATAAAAAAATGATTCAGGAAAGGTTTAAATACTCTATTCATCAAATCCATGAATGCAGTTAGAGCATTTGTTAAACCAAATGGTATTACTAAGAACTCATAGTGCCCATATCGAGTCCTAAAAGCAGTTTTCAAAATATCCTCCTTTATTCTCAATTGATGATACCCAGATCTCAAATCAAATTTTGAAAAACATTGGGCACCCTGTAACTGGTCAAATAGATCATCTATATAGGGTAATGGATACTTATTACGTATTGTCACCTTATTCAACTATTTGTAATCAATACACAATCGTAATGATCTATCTTTCTTTTTCACAAATAAGACCAAAACACCCCAAAGAGAAGTACTAGGGCATATAAATCCCTTGTCTAACAAGTCTTGTAAATGGTTTTTCAATTCTTTGAACTCAGTCGGTGCCATTCTATATGGGGGTATAGACACTGGTTGAGTTCCAAGAAGTAAATCAATACTGAACTCAATTTCTCGTTCTGGGGGTAACCCTATCAACTCATCAAGAAACACATCAAGAAATTCTCTAACCACTAGAACCTGCTCTACCTTGGTGTACTTTATATCAACATTTTTTACTACTACCAAATACCATTGGCATCCTTTTTGTAACAGCTTCTAAGCTGTTAGAGCTGAGATTAAGTTACTAGGCACCTCACTACGATTTTCTTGTATCAAGAAGGAATACTCTCTAGGAATGTTAAACTTAATCACCTTAAGGTGACAGTCTAGAATGGCATGGCATGATGACAACCAATCTATTCTCAGTATCACATCAAAGCCTACCATATCTAGAACTATCAAATCTACAAGAGTCTCCTTATCTTCTATTGAAATCTCGCATAATTTATACACATTATTTACTAATAAGAATTCTCCTATTTGAGTAGCAACCATGAAAGAACAATATAAACTAGTAGGATCTCCATCCAATTTCTTAGCAAAGCATGGTGATATATAAGAATGAGTGGAACCAGGATCGAACAGGACATATGCTTTATGGGAACATACTAATAATCTACCTGTCATAACTGTATTGGAGGCCTGAGCATCTTGTCGTGTCAAGGCAAAAATTCGAGCTTGTTCTCTACCTCAACCAGTACCACCATTACTTGCTTAAATTGAAGTTGCTCTATTTGGTCGTGCTGGTACAGATGCAGAGGGTGAAGCTGGTTGTACTAATGCTTGACTAAAACTTTGTAATTGAGGACAATTCCTCATCAAATGACCCACTTGTCTACACTTAAAACATGCACCAATTTCTCTGCGACATTGTTCAGTATAAGGCTTGCCACAAATAGGACATAGTGAAATTGATCTTGAATCCTGTTGGCTAACATGTCTCATATCTCTTTAATTCATTCTTTACTTATTGATATTTACTGATGTCTGGTTAGAGCTACCATATCCTATTTGAATAAAACGTTGTGGATTTTAGAATCTTGATCCTCTGACATTAAGATTATAACTTGTCTGAACATTACTATCTCGCTCTCTTTTTCTTCTCCTTAGACCTTTAATATCTGCTTGCTCTCTCGTGTTTCCATCATTCTAGCACAGTCCACAACTGTTGAATAAGTTGGAAAATGATTCATCAGAGGACCCACTAATTTAAAAAATGGGCGTAGCAATCGCAAAACAAATCTCTTAATTCTATCTTTTTTAGTAGGAACCAGATATGGTGCATATCTAGACAACCAAGTAAAACGAATATCATATTTAGAAATTGTCATGTTCAGTGTTTGTCTTAATTTCTCAAATTCTCTGGCCTTCATGTCCCTTTCACTCATTGGCAGAAAACGATTCATAAATGCTTCTTTAAATTCATCACACTCCATTGGTGGTAAAGTAACTACCCTTCCTTGTACAAGTGTCTTGAACCAAACTTGGACCACATCTGATAATTGAAAGGACACCAGTTCAATAGATCTTCTATTAGGACACCCCAAAGCTCTGAGAACACGTTCCACAGCATCATTGAATATCTGTGGGTCTTCCTGAATATTTGATCCTAAAAAATTTAGGGGTTTCAACTTAAGAAATTGCGGTAAAGACACCTCAATCCCTGTAAGTTTGTCTTCTTGCTCGGCTGTTCTTCCTAATTCCTGCGCTTCAGGAGCATTTTTTGGTGGATGGCCATCCCTTCGACCCTATTCTACTATAAATTCAGCCAATGTCTCTAAACTCCTATGTATACCAGCAATCATATCAGTTGTTCTATCATGTGGCTCCTGAGGGGGTTCTACTATCTCCTCAGGAATTCTATCAGATACATGGGACCGTTCATCATGTCTCGAGGTTCTCATACTCTGTGCACACCCTCAGCCTCTGCCTCTTCCTCTGGGTCAGCCTCTACCACTACCTCTTTGTACCGAAATTGTAGATAATGCTGACTCTTCTGTAGAAGGTATACGATCTACAGCTTCTCTAGTAACCGCTCTAGTTCTTGGCGGCATCATTGACTATAGAATAAAACACCTTTTTGAGATACCATAATATTTAATCAAAACCTATACTAGGAATTTTAACAAACTTGGAATGGAAAGAAAGTTAATATCCTATAGAATCCCTCAGCAATGCCTAAAGTATAAATATGCTCAGCTCATATCCATACTAAAGGTCTTACTATAGAATCCTTTGCTCCGATAGCCATAAGGAAACCTAATGCTCTGATACCAACTTGTCACGCCCCAATTTAATGGAACGTGAATAACACCACTAACAGATAACTTAACCCTTATTTATTTGCATACGGCTTCACAATACCACATATCCAGAAAATAACATATATTTACAAGTTTTTAATATAGCTAGTTATACATGCCAAAACTACACTTAACATTATCACAACAGAAGCAGGGATCCTGCCTATAGCGTTCAGAGCATATTCTAGATTACAATGACATAATATTTAAGCATTTCGAGTCTTTGAAGCAATGTAGGCTCACCCAGAGAATATAACACCTAACGGATCACGTAGCTGTAAGGCCAACCTTTGTACCTTTATATGAAAAATGTGAAAATATCGTGTAGTGAGTTTGACAACTCAATGAGCAGATAACACCTCCTATGACCTCTCATATCAACATATGGATGTACTCATTTATTAAAATTAATCACATTGAAAATTATAGCTCAAAAGTACATCCATATGGGACTCGCATTTTCAAATATTCTCAGTTCAAATCACATTCAGATATTTGTAACCATATGTGATACAATATGATCATTAATCAAATATTGATATGCATTAAAAACATTTCTTATAAAAATATTAGGAGGATCCCTTATCAAAACTACCATATCTGAGTTCAACCATTTCCGTACTTTGTTGGTGTAGTATTTACCTATACTTAGCATCTCAGCCAAGGTTTGCCCTACTACCATTCAAGAGGACACGCGAAGGGACTCTAATATGGGCAATTCCCCAAGCACAAAGCAAGGGAAGGCAAATCATATATCATATAACAGGCATCTTGCCTAGATAGAAGGCATCCCACTCTCCATCTAATATCATATCATGTGTGTTGGCCTTCATACGAGGCTAGCACTACTCTTGCTAACAGAGGTATCAAGGTGCACTAAGGTTAACATCACCTGCTATTAGTAGACAGTGTTTCTAATAGGATTTCTCCACAAAATTATCATATGCACATATTCCATATCATTCAAAACAGAGCTTTCAATATAATACAGAATTTCAGTCTCAATATAAATCATCTGTCATAAATTACCCATTCAAGGTTTATCACATATACATCCTTTCTCAAGATAATCATATAGCTTAATAAATCAATGCCACATGCATAAATATTCACTTTATCATTTAATGAGAAATACATGTGAAATCAGATATACCATGAGTTTAGAAATCTATTTTCAAAACTATACTCTTATTGAACTATATTCCAATTTGTAAACAATTTAAATAATTTTAATGCATTTCAGTAACATATAAAAGTGTAAATATCTCATAAACATAGTCAAATACACGTTTAAAGATCAAGAAAAGTATAGGGTAAGTCATAGAAAGAATCATCTACTCACAAAGTTAGGGTACCAAGTTGGACAACCACAAAATCCATATTTTTGGTCTGAATTTGGCAAAATAGACCCCAAAATTGAGTTTAGAAGGTCCAAAAACCTTGAAAATGACTCTGGATTTATAAAATTTGGCCTCCAGGAGATCGGTCAACGTAAGTCAACGCAACGGAGTCCAAGTTCACTCGCTACAAACTCCACCAGGGAGGCTATGTGTGGGCTTCACTTGCCAAGGAAGATGCGGCGCATGGGGGCACGTGGAGGCGTATGCAAGGGAGAATGGTCCTAAAATTTGAGATCCTAAGGTTTCGGCACCTTCTAGATTGATCTATGGTGTTAGATTTTGCGTTTGAAAACCACATATAGGAGTTTTAAAGATTACCTCTTTAGGCAATTTTTTCTTCTATTTTTCGGCCAATCTCTAGACAATTTTCCAAAAACCAATCAAATGGATTTGTAAAACTCTTCGTCTTGAGTCCATTGGTTATGGTGGTGTCAAAATCTGAAGTCCGAAAGCGGTGAATTCTTAGAGAAAAGTTTTAGAGTTTTGGGAGAGAAAATTCTGAGGAGAGAGAGAGGAAATCCAAATTTTCTTCTTCTTGAGTGGCTGAGGCCCTAAAAATATCCCGGGGAACTTTTATGCAAAAACTCAATTTTAGAGGGTGGTCCTTGCAAATTTTTCTTATTTACATTTTGACCCTTAAATTCTCATATTTTCTTTGCAATTCTTTAATCTATGTAATAAATAAATATATTTTCAACGGTTCTTATCTCCATTTTAAAAATCCTCTCTTTTATTCAAAATTTTCTTTAATTTAGAATTTTCTTTAAATTTTAAGGCTATTACAAATGAAAACTTTGTTCAAAATACGATTCAGTAGTAGATTGAAACAATGAAATCACTAGTGTGCACCCTATATATCAATTGAAACAACCATGGGAATAAGAATGGATGAATAATCAATACTCAATTAAAATTGACATAATAAAGTTAAATCAACATCTTACAATGCATAAAAGATCTTTCAGATTTCAATCTTCCTCCACCAATAAAAGTAAATTAGTTGCGCAGGGCCATGAGAAAATCTATAGAAGAATAGAAGATGATTAAGAATTTGATGCCTTAATACTTGCTTTTTCCATCTTTTTATAGATTGAGATAGTCCTAAGTGAAGTAGGAATCATTTTAATTTGGTTCTTGGGTTTTTAGGCTTTATTTGGAGTCAAAATAACCTAAAAATCATGTTATTTACTTTTTGCAGTGGATGTGGGCGTCACGGCACTCAAATTTTTAGGCATTAAGGGCCGTGGCACAACATACTTGAGGAGGCACTATCGCAGCGCTCTGTATGTGGGCACGCCAGAGCTACAATGCTAACTTGTGGGCACTGTAGCGCTAGGATTGCTTTAAAATTTAGAAAAGTGGTAAATAAGAAAGTTGTAGCCCTATATCTTAAATTTTCATACCCGCTAAAATCAACTTAATCAGAACTAATATGTGGGAGATATACCCAAATTAGTGACGAAAGGTCAAGATTCATCCTATTGCAGTTTGATTCTGACTTTGAAGCTCCGTAACACTTTGAAATCTCTAGAATTTGACAAAGTGCTCAACATAAAAATTGTAGATTATTGTCTTATAGTTTTCTAGTCACTTGAATCACTTTCATTGAAGTTCATATGTGAGAGATATAGTCTAATTAGTGCCAAAAGGTATGGAATCATTGTAATTCTGTATTTTCCCATGAATTTCTTATCTTTTTCTCCTCTTTTCTTCTTCCTTTGTTCCTACAATACAAAATACAAAACTAAGCTAAGTCATAATCATATTTTACTTAAATCAAATAAAAATTAAGTTTAAAGGTATTAAAATTATGCTTAATTATGAACACATCAGTATCGATTACAAAGTGCTGTCCTCCGTTGTAACTGCTTTGTCTCCTACATTTTGGTGTAGCTATTGTACTTCATATAGTTTAATGGTTTATTGAGTATAGGAATGCTCTGTTCTATAAACTACTTCAAGCAATTCAAATTTTGTGTTCTGCTACCATATATTTCTACTTAATTTCATTTGAAGACAGACACCGGTAATAAGTGACTTGGTAATATGGCTTCTTTATATATCTTATTACTATAGTGATATAAAATAGAAAATAAAGAATATGATGGAATTGATGATAGAAAAATCATCAACAACCAATTAAAATATACTGGAAAAACTAGCACAACACAGAGGAAGTGAATGCTTCTATGTCTATTTCATCATCACAGCTGTTAAGCCTTTTATAGGCAATGATCACAAAATAAAATAATACAGCAAATGAAAGCCCAATATAGAAGGTAAGCTTCAAGTGGCACTACAGCAGCAACTTTTGACGTTTCTTGCAATTCTTGGGTAGTGATGATGCAGTAAATGGCAATGGCTCAAGTTGAATATGCAACAATAACTATTACTTGGGCGATGTAAAAACATGGGTGAGTAAGAAGCTTCATTTAATTTTTACATTGCCTCCCTTAAACCCAGCTGGTAAAATTTGTTATTCCAAGCAATCTCCTCAATTTGTAAAATAACAATGGCGTTGTAAAAGTATTTGCAATTTGTTCTTTAGTGTGACAGTAATCAATTAACATTTTTTTCTCAACCACTAATTCTTACATCTTATGAATTGAATATTCCTATTCTTGGATCTTCCGCGAAAGATTGATGATACATACACATTCAATTCCATTTAAATGCAAGCATACATTATTGTTGACAAGTGATAACATTCTATAAGAGTATAGAGTATAATTCCCATGATAATTGACATTATTGAATATTGCACTCAATTTGATTTTAATCCCAACTAAATATTTTGAAAATTAATTTTACGATAAAGTGACAAATAAAATAAAAATAACAAAGATAGCATAAAGTAGTTTGGCTCAGAAGATATTAGTTAATCAAAGTTCTAGGACTTCCGATTTCACCATAATTATTTTTCCCTTGAATTACCAATCTTTTTAACTTATAAATTATAATCTAATTGACAGTCGAGATACCTTAATTTATCTACTAGCCTTTTCCAAGGTCTACAAAAATATCTTTTGATACTAATCCAATATATTCATATGTGAATTAAAATACCTAAAAATTCATTAAAATTTATGGTTCTCAATCAAAGACTATATGGACCATGCAAGTGAATCCCTACCTTACATACAATCTATGGTTACCTACCTAATAAACTTGACACACAAATCACCTCTTGGTATCATTATGAATAAAAAATAATCTAATTAGTGACTAATTAATTAGAAATATTAAGAACAGCGTAGTAATTCAACTAAGAAAAATAACTTATCAATTAAATTAATTAAATAATTCAAAGGTTTATAGTTAGGCTATATCGTAACCCTAGAAAATAAAATTAGTTGATAACTAGAAGAGAAAACGTCTTAAAATAAAAAGAAAACATGTAGGTTCAATAGAAAGAGATGAAAAGAGAATTTGATTATGGAGTTGGAGCTTTGATCCCCAAACTAGGTCGTAAATCATCCTTCTCCAATCCAAGGGACTTTCTCCCTTTGTTCTGTCTCTTCAGGTAATAGTTTCATAACCCAAAGGTCCTTCTAAAGTTGAAAAAGCTTCTAAAGATGAAAAGAGAATTTGGCTTAGTGTCGTGATGCTAATATCCAAAAATGTGACTCCATATCTCTCAAAAAGTAAACACAAAATGATCTTTTTCTTATCTTTACAGAGCATTTTGAATAATCTCAATTGGAGTTAAGATGAGAGAGTTATATCTAAATTAGTGAAGCAACGTCGAAATTATCCAATATCTACAATTCTTGCTCTTTTGCTCTAATATTCTCCAATCTTCCACTCAATTTTCCATCTCCTTTCTAACTACAAATGAAACACACAATCACACATAAATCTAACAAAAATTACTCAAAAACTTACAAAATTATAAGCCAAAGGTATCCAAATTATGAGTATAAAACCAACTTCTGAAATACTAATGAGATCATGGCTTGGGATGACAAACGAAAATGGAATGTGGACCCGCTACAAGTCCCAGTTGGACCTATCACAAGATCTCGGGCTAAAATATTCAAAGAAGCACTTAATGGTCTAATTCTAGAGGCCCATCAAGGATAAAAATGTAAGACTACTAAAGAACAGTCAAGACTGGTCTATATCATTAAAATCCACTTGACTATGGGTCAAGACTCGCTAATTTGAATATGGACATAAAGTGCAAAAATATTGAAGGCTAAAAACTTAATATAGGCTCAAAATAATGGATTTATTTTAACTGATTTATTTATTAGTAGTGTTTTTTTATTTAACTAGAAAAGTTTCCTATTTGATACTTTTTTGAAGAGTTTCCTATTTCTAGTTTTCTTTGCCCTGTAAGAGTTTCCTATTTGATAGTTTCTAAAAGAGTTTCATATTTTTAACTTTCCTAGCCCTATAGGAGTTTCCTATGTAGTTTTCCTTGTTAGTCTAGGTTATTGGCCTATAAATAGGCATGTATACTCTTGAACAATACAAATTATCATTTATAATATTGAAAGTGTTTTTTCTCTTTGGTTCTTCAAAGAACTTTTCTGAACTTATTAAGATTTTTCTTGTGGTGTTCATGCAAGACTTATCACTCACAATCCTCTTCTCTTTTCTTGAGTGTGACGTCTTCAATAATTTCTTATACCTTTTTTTCTTACCTCTTTATAGATAACGGGTCAAGGTCATTTTCTTTTAATTTATTTTGTTATAAATCTGATTAAAATACGATCCTTCCAATCGGATCCCATATTGATTCAGGATCTCACTGCTCTTGGTGAGGTTTATATAAGGGGTTCACATTAGGATAGATATGGAAAGTGTGGACGACCACATAGAAATAAACCATGTTTTGTTAGCCAAATAACTTGTTATTCTTGTGGACAGAAGAGGCACTTAGTATAGCAATGCCCACAAGGGGATGGAAGAGGATAAGAACAATGACAAAAGGTGAAGGGGAAAGAGAAGATGATATGAGACAGAAGTATTCCTAAGTCTTCGACAACAAGTAAACCCTAAATTTTAGGGACAAAATTCCTTTCTAGAGGGAGAATTGTAACATTCCCCAATTTTTATTTAATATAAATTAAATTTTAATTGTGAAAGGAAGGAAAAAGAATGAAATAGGTCATTGAAGAAACTCTAGAAAATTATAAAGTATCTAAATGGTAAAAAGGAAAACTAGAAGAAAAGAAATTGTAATTTTCTAATCCTTTGAGGCTAGAATCGAACATCGGGAAATGAGTTAGGGATATGTTTTGGGTGTGACCCCAAAACCCTTTGGCATCTTCTTAAGAGAAAGGATTAATGCATTTTGGGAATTAACACAAGCCAAACAAGGCCTTAGTCAAGGAGCTAGTTAGGATTTTAAGGGATAGCAAACTTGTAATTTTTACATAGTTTGGGGACATAGTTGGCATGAGATTTTTGGCTTCTTGGATAAGCTTCATTATTATAATATTTTTCCAAAGACATCTTGAAGAAGTCAACTAAGCTACGGGGAGAGAGAGAAGAGGTGCACGACCAAGAAGGAAAAGAGAAAGAAGAAAAGAGAAGAGAAGGAAGAAGGAGAGAGAAAGTTAAGGGAGGAAAAACCAAGGTGAGTTTCCCATGGGTAATCTGTCCAATCTTCTTCCCTTCTCTTGTTTATTTTCCTAAAGGATGATTTGTGAGAGGAATATGCAGATTTTTTGTGGTAGAAGAAAAGGAAGAGCTCAAGCAAGTAAGAGAGAAGAAATTTAAAAGAGAGAAAATAAGTAGGTTTAACATTAATATTTCATTGGACTTTCATGTATTTTGAAAGATCTAAAAGTGTTTCAAATATCCTATTTTGATGATGCATGATGCATATTTGTGATTAGCCATGTAAAGTGAAAGTTTGGATGCATATGTAATACATGTTTATGCTAAAATTGGTTTGAAAAGGGTGAAAATCGATGCTCTGAATGGATGGTCCTGTAAGTCATAATTTATGTCAAATTTGAAAATATGTTTAACATAAACGTTGTATCTATATGTCTTAGCTTTCTAATACCTCTAGAATCACTTTAATTAGACTTAATATGAAAGAGATATGTCCTGATGAGTGAAGAGAGGTCAAATCTAATGCACTAAGTTACGATAATGTTTTTGAACCCCTTTTAAAACTGATTTTAATTCTAATTTATCAAAGTAGTAAACATGAAGGTTGTAGATAATTGTCTTATCTTTACATAGGCACTGAAATCACTTTAATTGGAGTTAAAATGAGGGAGATATGACTTGATTAGTGAGAGAAGGTCAGGTTGGATGAAAACCTATGGCAGGGGATAGCCCAAAGCATGGCCTTATTCTAAGACACGGCGAAGCCATGTTCGGTGAGGGTGAGGATTTTTTGAAGCCTAGAGCATGGCTGTGTTACAAGACATGGTCAAGCCATGTTGGGGGCTTTTATAGCTTAGTTTCAACTACTTTCTACCTCAAATGAACTTCATTAACTAGATGGTAATTATAAAAACCAAATTGAAGGAAAATGCTCTATAATCTTTGTGATACAATACTAGTTTCACCACTTTTTATAATGACAAGAATGGCATATATTGTGCATTAATACATTTTGTTAAATGACGAAGATGATGATGTGATGCCTATGCTATTGTATTAATGTAGGATGATTAGATGATATAATGTATGCATTGTTACGTGATGGTAAGTGTATTAATACATATTTTTTAAATGATATGGTGATGATAAAAAGTATGATATTAGTGATGTACTTGGTTAATGCATAATCCTATTATGATGGTGATGATGATTAAAGGGTATGATGCATACATTGTTATATGATGATAGATGGATTAATACATAATTGTTAAATGATGTAATGATGTGTTAATGAGTTGATGAGTTAACACTAAGGCTTGTGAAGTATATTGCATACATGGTTACACGATGTTAGACGTAATAATACATATTTGTTATATAATGATGACAATGGTGAATATAATACCATGAATGTAGTTGAAAATAATAACAAGACAAAATAATATTTGGAATGACCCTTACACTAGCACGGTGACCAGTCAGGTCATATGGCCACTCCAATTCTGGTGGG
Organism: Gleditsia sinensis; assembly: GCA_037074535.1. NCBI lineage: Eukaryota > Viridiplantae > Streptophyta > Magnoliopsida > Fabales > Fabaceae > Gleditsia > Gleditsia sinensis. The sequence goes on along the minus strand of CM073472.1, from coordinate 43,691,537 downwards.
TGAGCAGCCAAGGGGGGAATGGCTCACCAATATGCGATAGTAGAGTGTGAATAGTGGGGTGGAATGGATCACACCTCCCAATTGCGAAAGAGAATAGAGAAGAGACAAATATCAGTGCTATGTGAGCAACGGAAGGGAATGGCTCACATTGCTATGTTTTGGGGTAAGTGAGTAGCAGGGGGGATGGCTTACATTGGTATGTTTTTGGGGTAAGTGAGTAACGCGATGGAATGTCTCACATTACCTTGTTGTTGTGCTATGTGTAGTGGGGAGAAATGGCTCACATTACTATGTTTTGAGGTAAGTGAGTAACGGAGAGAGAATGGCTCATATATCCTTGTTGTTGTGAGAAGAGATGAATATCAGTTCTATGTGAGCAGTAGGGGGAATAACTCACATTGCTATGTTTTTAGGTAAGTGAGTAGCCGGGAGGGAATGCCTCACATTACCTTATTGTTGTGCTATGTGAGTAACGAAGGGAATGGCTCACATTGCAGTATTTTTGGATATGTGAGTAACGGGAGGGAACGACTCACATTATCCTGTTATTGAGATAGAGAAGTTGATGAGTAAGTGGCCAATATGCATGCTGATTTGTTATATTGTATATATTTGTATAATATATTTTCATCATACTGCCTGTAAGTAGCAGACACATGCTTTCAATAAACAATATCTTTTTTATAGCTTATACAACTGGACAAAACACTGTGATGATTATGTATTATATGACATGTTTAATCTTGAACCTATTGAGACTATGTTCTCATTAATGTTTGGTGTTATGTTCAGATAAAAGTAGTTAATATGTCAAAAAATCTTCTTGTTGTTGTTTTGGAGACCTTTATACAGTAAAAATTATGGAGATCCCAATGCCAGCATCACTTCCTCCACCCTCTATACCCCAGGAGTGATATGTTGTATAAGGACTTATGTTAAGTTAATGTAACTATGTGACTTAATGTTACTCCTGTATGAACGCTAATCAGTGATGTAGTCTTTGAGTATGATGGTTTCATAAATGCTGCTTATATACATGTGTATTATTTTGACATTTGAATTGGGATAATTGCTTCCATAATAATCCTAAAAGGACAAAAAAAACACTAGTCATTACAGTCAACTTATCATAATCATAGGTCTAAGGCTTACTTGTGAGATATTCCATATTTTCATCATTAGGGTGCATATGGTTGTTTCTTTGGGGAGGAAAAATCATGGTCTACTCTTCCTCTCCCTTGGCCAAAATATGCACAGCAAAATGGGGTATTTGATATTTAAAATTCATGATGAGATGGACTTAAGACAAGTGGAAAGATCTTCTTAAGTTTTGGGATTCATTTTCCTTTTTCTTTTGGCTCACTCAAGATTCATAAATTTTCATTTTTAGGTGGCAATTTTTCCGCCCTTGATTCTCCCTTGCTTGGTTGAAATTGTGTGTGTATGGTGAGGATGCTTTTGCCTCAATTCCATGTGACAATAATGCTTGCTTATGGAGCATTCAAGCAATAGTATTTCCCTAACTTGTTGGACTTGCCAAATCTTGCCTATTGCACCTCCTATGATGAGTAATTATTGCTTACTATTACACTATTATTTCATCACATGGCTCTCATTTTTTCCTCTTGGATTTGGGCTTATTCTTACCCGTTTCCTTGATGAAATTTCTACCCATAATGGAGGGATTGGCCATAATTCTATGGGTTGAGTTATTGGCCCAACCTCTCCATCCTAGTTTAACTCTATGTCATGTCTCTCACTTGGGCCATCCATGTGGCTTGCCAAATACTTATGTGAGGTGAAAAAATTTACATGAAGTGTCCATAGGTAGAGGCCCAAATATATGTGGTGAGGTGTTAAACTTAAGAACCATAGTTCTTGAATTAGAAAAAAAATTCCTAATCCAATCTTCTTGAAATTTTAAGACCTTTACTTGCTTCCAAAAATTTATTTTTCTTACCTAATAATTTCGCCCCTATCTAGGGTGTTATTTATAATTTTTTCTCTTAGGTTTTCTCCCTTTTTTCTATTCTCTTAATGTTAGAAAAATTATATATGCATACACATAAGGTGAAGAATTTCCAAGACTTATATTCTTTTAGATATCTATCAAAATTGCTTAATAAGTCTTTATCATTCTCTTATTTTCTTAATTAAATATTCATGTGCCTTTATTAATAAAAGAAAAAGAAATTAGGGATGTTACACAATCAATGTAAAAAAAACCCAACAAGATCTAGAGAGGTAGAAGCAGTGATGAGATCATGGCTAGGAATGACAAACAAAAATGGAATGCAGATTTGCTACAAGTCCCAGCTAGACCTACCACAAGAGCTCGGCTAAAATTTTTAAAGAAGCACTGAATGGTCTAATTCTAGAGACCCATCAAGGAGAAAACTACAAGACTACTAAAGAGTTAAAACTGATCCATATAATTAAAACCCACTTGACTATGGGCCAAGACCCACCAATCTGAATATGGACCTAAAGTGCAAGAAGATTAATGGCTAAAGACTAAATATAGACCCAAAATAATAGATTTATTTAATGGCCCAATTTAGCCTACGTTATTTATTTATTTATTTATAGACTTTTCTTTATTTGACTTGAAAAGTTTCCTATTTCTAATTTTTCTTGCTCTGTAGGAGTTTCCTATGTATTTTTCCTTGTTAGTATAAGTGATTGGCCTATAAATAGGCATATATACTCTTGAACAAGACATATTATCATTAATAATATTGAGAGTATTTTCTCTTTGGTTCTTCAAAGAACTTTTTTGAACTTATCAAGATTTTCTTATGGCGTTCAAGCAAGACTTATCAGTCACAATCTTCTTCCTCCTTTTTGAGTGTGGCATCTGCAATATTTCTTATACCTTTGTTTCTTATCTCTTTATAGATAATGGGTCAAGGTCATTTTCTTTAATTTATTTTGTTATAAATCTGATTAGAACATGATCCTTCCAATGGAGTCCCATATTGATTCCAGGTCTCACTACTCTTGGTGAGGTTCATATAAGGGGTTCACATCAAGGAGTATATGTGAAACCATGATACATGGTTCTAGTAAGGTACCTCAACATCCTTTTAACTACTTTCCAATGCTTAACCATAGGTTGATGCATGAACTGACACACCATTTTCACTACAAATGAAATTTCTAGATGTGCAATAGTCAAGTAATGCAGGACTCCAAATATGGATTTGTACAAAGGAGCATTATGAAATACCTTCGAACTAGTATAAGTTAGTTTAACCCCTGTAGCCATAGGAGTAGGATAGGATTTAGCGTAAGAGCCAGGTTTTTTTTATATATGCGTTCAGTTTTATCTTAGTTTATACTACAAGTGAATTTCCTTAATCTTACTGAGCCATAAGAATAAAATACCACATATTTATATAATCACTCCACAAGAGGTTACATCAGTATTAGAGTTATACAAGAGTAACACTAGATACTACTAAAACACTATGAATTATTCTTCCAAAAATATACACTGGTTACACTACATAATGTACATCCTACTGACTAGGCCCTGGCCTAGCACCACACCCCTAGGGTGCATGGGGTGATAGAGAGGGTGGTGTCGATGCCAGGATCTATACTACGTTTATTATCATTACATCTTGTAAGACGGTGAACTGGCCCAAGAAGGGCACGTCTACTACCTGTACCTTTAACATCAGTGTAGGCATCTCAATTGCTATTATCTGAACACATCACACAAATTAATGAGAATAAAATCTCAATAGGTCTAACAATAACAATTTATTATGAAAGTAAAACAAGTGACGTGTTCAGCTGTATAGGCTACAGAAAACATTATTTAAAGCTATAATTAGTGCATAATATATAAAATGATTGAAATGCATACAACATGCATACACCAAAAATTTCTCAGTTGTTAATAGGTCACTGTCACTTGGTCGGAGTGGCCATAACCCATCGCTCACTCAAGGCTAATAGGGCGTCCCCTATCCGGTACCATCTCACAGCCATTACGACCTCTCAGGTCACCTTACCACCACAAGGTACCCCATGTCGCCGGGTCACCTTGCCACCATAAGGGTCATCCCAATATTTCATTTTAAGATATAGGTGTATCACTCACACATCACACCATCACATATGCCACTTGTGCTTTTAAGCATTCACTTCATATGCATCACATACACTTTTGAGATCATGCATCTCATGAATATACAATTTACCCATATATCATACATGCCTTTCACTAGTTCATGCACTCTCATATTTTCATTAATGCAACATATATACAACACACACACATGCCTCATCTGAATATACCTCATCCATTTACCATGCAAGTATTTCACATATGCACACACTTCTCATTCATATGCATCTCATCAATGCATCTCATCAATGCATCTTGTATACATCTCACACACATCTTATCTATATGAATATCATCAATGCATCATGCATCCATCTCACATACATCTTATCTATATGATTCTCATCAATGCATTATGCATCCATCTCACATACATCTTATCTATATGCAATATGTGATTTAATTTCTCATAATAAAAGGTTATAATTCACACTACAATGCATCATTAACAAGGTATTTATTTGTATTTTAGTTTTCCTTAGCATCATCCATTCATTGGGGTTCATTTAGAGCCTTCAAAATGCAAAACAGGGCAATTTCAGCCTCAAGCACGGCTTGCCCGTGTCCCAGGGAATGGCCATGCTTAAAATCGTACAAACCATGCTGTAAAATCTCCAAAACAGCCCCCAACACGGTCGTGTTTTGGGCTGTAGTCTGGCGACCAGCCTGACCTTCCTTCACTCTTCAAGCCCTAACTCCCTCATTTCAACTCCGATTAAGGCAATTTTGGTGTCTATGGAAAGATAAGAGAATTATATACAACGTTTATGTTTAATAAGTTTACAGATTTCAACTAGAGTTAAATATAAAACTATTACAAACCCAACATCGTAATTCTGCGCTTTAAATTTGACCTTTCTTCACTCATTGAGGCATAACTCTCTCATATGAGGTCGGATTAAAGTGATTCCAGAGGGGTTTTAACCATAAGACACAGAGATACAACTTGTATGTTTAAGATATCTTCTAATTCGACATAAATCAGGAAATACAGATTTATTCATTCAGACCATCGAATTTCATCCATCCAAAGTTAATTTTTAGCACAAAACATGCAATACATATGCATCCAAACCTTTGCTCTACATGGATATTCATATGATCCATCCAATACATGCATAAGAAACCTCCATTAACAAAAACTTACAAGTATTCATACACACATATGTCATCAAGATTTCAAGCTTCATAGTCAATTAATGTTAAACCTACCTTAAGAACTCATTGGATTCCTTCTTGTTGATGCCTTTCTCTCTTCTCTCTCTCTCTCTCCTTCTTCCTTCTTCTTCTTCTCCTTCTTGGATATGTTTTTTTTCTGATTCCTCTCCCCCTTTGATCAAATTATTGAGTCTTATCCCCCTTTTGATCAAATTATTGAGTCTTATCCCCTATATATTGATAAAATAACATTCCTTCTAGAAGTTACTCCTTCTTATTCATTGCCCCTTATTTTTCTAATTATTACAAGATTGCCATACCATTAGAATATGACTTTGCCCCTCATTTCTCTAATTATTATAAGATTTCCATACCATTAGAATATGAATTTGCCCCTCATTTCTCTAATTATTACAAGATTGCCATACCATTAGCATATGACTAAAGCCTTGTTTGACTTCCTCCAATTCCCTAAATAAAACTAGTAGATCTTAGAGATACCTTTTATTCATAATTCTATCCCCTTTCTCACTACTTAATTCTATTCTAAGAGGTTAGAAAATTAGGGTTTCATCCTTCCTAGTTTTTCTAATAAAAAGAAAATTAATATTTTTCCCCCATTCTTTGAACTTAGAAAATCATGCCATAACATAGAATTAATTGAGGGATGTTACATTCTTCCCCCCTTAAGAAATTCGGTCCCCAAATTTCAACCCATCCTACCACATGTAGGGAATGTAATTAAGGCACAATTTAAAGTTACCAACTTTATTACCTAAATAATTAAGGATATCTTTTTTGTATATCATCTTTACTTTTTAATATATCTATTCACTTGAATGATTTTGTCATATAACTTAACCATAAGGATTTCTTTCATCCATAAGTTCTTCATTTTATATCCTCTAGCTCGCAAGGATATATCTATGGGTCGATATTCAAAAACACACACATAAAGGAACATATTCACCTTCATATTGGGTAACTATCTTTTCTTATTCCAAACTTTTATCAAGTCATCATCCCATGAATATCATCATATTAATCTATCATCTATTTTTATCCTAAAATCCTTTAATCAATATGTTAAACATACGTAGCAATAAATCCACCAAACTTTTTATAATGATTATGTACCATTGACACATGTCTAATAATTCCAACTTATCTCATCACAGTAATTATATACCAGCTTATTAACACTATTAAACTCATCGTCAAAAATTTCAATTATTTCTTCTATCATATCCAAAAGCACCTCATTCTAGCTTATGTCAATCCCATTTAATTCACCCAATCATTTCAAGAAGATTTTTCCTAACAATTACTCATACATGAATTCTCAATTCCAACATAATTCATATCCTAGATACTAGACTCAATTTAGCATGATATAAACCTTTAACACAAATATCTTGATCACTTACATTATTTTCGGACATGGTTCTCAGAATAGTCCCCATATTTTCAAATTAAGAGTTCAAAGATTAATTTAAATCCTACTTCCCATATTTTATTCCTCAAGAACTTCAACACCACTAATTCTCTTGATTACATTCGTCAAATCACCATAATAGTTGAGTTTCAAATATAATAATAATAATAATAAATAAATAAATAAACTTTTCTTATAATCTGGAAAAATAATCTTGTATTTAATGCCAAATATTAATGTAGGACAATGTAGTAGAACAGACGAAAAGCATAAGAGAGAACAGTGCTAAAATAGAAAGTCAAAAGTTTGGACAAAACATTAGAGAGAGTTAAAATCGGTGGCCGTAATTCTTGAAAATCTGAAAACAAAAATTTAGCTGTTATATCGGTAAAAATCAGTGGCTGCAAGGTTTGAATATATGTGCCAAAATATACTTTAAATCTATTGGTATTTGGTGGAAAGATATCACATGGAAAAAGAAACATTTCTGAGCTTATAAAAGTCTGTGAAAATCAAAGAATACGTAGTTAACTGGTAGGATGCAGTTGATTGCTTCAAAATAGATGTAATCAAATCAACTGTAAAAGAACCAGTCCAAATTAAAAAATTTCAAAATAGCTAGTCGATTTAATAATACCAATAGTCGACTGGCAAAAATATTGAGAAAACAAAATAAATCATTTGATTGTCCTTCTTAAACAACTAATTTGTTTACATTTTCACTTTCTTTTGTTTTTCAATTACGCCTATCACCTACAACTTCTCTACAAGAATCAAGATATCAAGGTTTCATCAAAGACAACAAAGACAAATTTCTGATGATATCTTAACCTTATTCTCTTTATATACCTAATATGAGCGACTATCACAACTACTATATATATACACGCTTGCCGTCATTTTAGAAAATTTTACCTTCAATTTAGTTGATATCCACCAATCACTCACATAACTGTTCTAATTATTCCCGGCCTATTCGCATAGCTATCATAAGTATGCCATTCTCCGAGTTCTATAAATGCACGCGTTAATATCTTTACTTTCATACTCCAAGTCAAGGTGTGTGCAACGATGGAGGGAATCGCATTTCGTCAATTTCGAAATATTTGTGTCTTTTGTGGTTCTAGTCCTGAAAAAGATGGAGAGTATGTGAAAGCTGCACAAAACCTGGGTATGGTATTGACCAGAAGAAAAATTCATTTAGTCTATGGTGGAGGTAACCATGGGTTAATGGGATGTGTGTATACAGCTGCCCATGTAGGAGGATGCCAAGTTCTAGGTATTATTCCTACAGCTCTAGCTGCATCTAACATCGTAGGAAAGACAATTGGGGAAGAGTTTAGGGTAGCTTCCATGCATGAACGCATGGCTAGAATGATGAGCAATACTGATGCCTTCATTGCCTTACTAGGTGGTTTTGATACTTTAGAAGAGATTTTCCAAATAATTTCTTGGGCACAACTGAATATGCATCACAAACCGATAGGTTTGTTAAATGTTAATCACTTCTTTGATGGTCTGTTGTCTTTTCTTGATCATGCTGTGGAACAAAGGTTCACTTCACACTCAGCACGACGAATTCTCATTTCAGCTTCAAATGCTGAGGAGTTGATTGATGCTTTATAAGCATATGTTCATGTACCTGATCCAACTATGGCTCAAATAGAATGGACGACAGACAAATACAGGAAGCGCAAATTGGATTTGGATCTTCATCTTTAGATGTAGTAAAACGTAGCCATTGTTGTACCACTTTTACTTTCTTAGAGTCTACTTGGATACCATCTTTACCAACCATACTCCCTTAGAGTTGGTAAAACTATCTTTGAATGTTGTTTATGATCCTCTGAACTTTTTGCAATATTCTAGTATATCATCAATATATATAATAAAAAATTGATCCAGGGATGACCTAATTACTATTCATTAACTCTATGAATGCAACTAAGATATTTGTTAATTTAAATGACATCACCAAGAACTCATAATGCCCATAATAAGTCCTAAAATTTTCGTACATCCTCTTCTCTTGTCCTTAATTAATGTTACACATATCCCAAATCAATTTTTGGAAAAATATTGAACACCTTATAACTGGTCAAACAGGTAATCTATACGAGGAAATTGGTTTTTATTCTACACTGTCACCTTATTCAACTGTCTATAATCTATGCATAGTTATAGTGATCCATCTTTCTTTTTCACATATAAAACTGGAGCACTCCAAATAAAAGTAGTAGGGCATTTAAATCCCTTGTCTAACAAGTCTTGTAACTAAATTTTGTTTTAAATTCAATCGATATCATTCTATATAGGGATATAGATACTAGTTGGGTTCTAAGGAGTAAATCAATATCAAATTCTCGAATTGCCATGGCATGGTTGTGCTGGGTTTTCTCCGCATTGTTTGTCGGATTCCTCCTTGGTGGTGCCATTTCTTACAGTGGCAAAAATAAAGTTATGCTACTATTGAGTTGATCAAGTCCAATAATAGTTTCAAAAAAATATTTAACAGCAGTCATAACTCTACCTCGACATATAGATAGGAAACACTAGTCATTTCTTACCTATATGAAATCACTGATCCCTTACACAGCACTAGCACAACATACTCAAGATACTATAAGATCGATTCAGATAACCAACCACCCACTGGCCATCTAGGATGGACCTGCTCTGATACCAATAATGTAAGAGCCAGGTTTTTCTTTTTTTATATATATATGCTTTTAGTTTTATCTTGGTTTATACTACAAGTGAATTTTCATAATCTTACTGAGCCATAAGAATAAAATGCCACATATTTATATAATCACTCCACAAAAGGTTACATCAGTATTAGAGTTATACAAGAGTAACACTAGATACTACTAAAACACTAGGAATTATTCTTCCAAAAAACTATAGCTATATGTGTTACGGATTTTTAGCCACTGGAATCACTTAATTTAGAATTATTATGAGGGAGATATGGACAGATTAGTAGGTAGAGGTCAGAACCTACCCGAGAAGAAATAACATGTTCTTTGAGGGAGTAATATTACCATGATTTCTTAATATTTCGTTCAACCTTTCAACATAAGAGTTTTAGATAATTGTTTTGTCTTTAAATTGATATCAAGATAACCTAAATCGGAGTTAAATTGAGGGAGTTATACTCTGATTAGTAAGAGAAGGTTAGATAGGATGAAAACCTGCATCAAGAAAAATAAAGAAATAAAATTAATATTTAAAAAAAAAAGAATCTTATAAATGAAAATAATAAATAACTAGCATATGACATAGCAATTTCCATTTTATGAATTTCTTACCATCTTAAGTGTGAAATTTTGACATGAAAATATTTTATAAAGTGATATTTGAAATGGTTATGTTCATGGTATGATTACCAATGATTTTTGGTAATAGTTATATTTTATTGAACATACTTGTTATTGAAAGCATATTTTTGGCTATCATTGTGAAAAGAAAAGAAATGAGCACGGTCACATGGCAATCCATGTGGTGCACCAGTAGGGGACGCCCTACCAATGGTTATGATCATGTTAATGAGAAAAGAAAAAGAAAGTGGGCCATGTCGAACGGAGCGAGAAAAGCCTGTACCGAAGAGTAGAAAATACTCACCCTGACCGGGGTAGCTTGATATGAGAATAAATTGATAGTCATCATATGATATTCTTAAAATAGTTAATCCTATCATACATGTTATTATTGTATGATTCTCATGTGCATAGATATAGTACATTCATGTGACCAAAGATATTTGTTGTAGTTTATACAACTGAACATGACGTGAAGAGCTATATTGATTATGAATTATTGTTGAACTTACTGGGATTTAATTCTCACTATATTTCTATGTCATATTCAGAAAATTAGTTATGCAGATATTTCTATGGCTCTGGCTTTTAGTGTATGTTGGATTAAGTTACTTTATGTTGGAAAGATCCCAAAATCAAATAAAATGTTTGTGGTCGAGTTGACTAAGATCCCGGTGAAGGTGTAACCACCCGCACCCGTATCTCCGAAACTGGTCAACAAGGATGAATAAGATGTAATTATATATGTGTTATACTTTTGTACGAATGTTATTGATTAATGATATGTATGTAAACTCTGTATTGTATAAATTATATCAATGTTATTTTGAATTAAGTTGTAATGAGGTAATAACTTCATGGTATATTTTTTAAAATAAAAAAAGTTGTTACTTAAATGGAGTTATTACAGATACCATGTTAGTTTTCCACAGTATACAGAATGGAAACCATAAAAGAGATAGACCAAAATGAGAGAAGAGACGAAGATAATGATTATGTATTCAATTGACGATTCAATGTGTTACAGTTGTTGCTCTTATATAGAAGAGCATTTGGTTATAGTTGTTATTGAATAACAATGCAGCTACCAGTAACTTATAATTCAACCATATACAAAGCTTACACATAATAAAGAAAATACCGAAGAACCATCTGGATACAATTGCATTTTTCCTCTACGAAGTGTTAATAGAGAAAATGAATCACGTATGAGCCTTTTAAGATAGCAACTTCCCTGGGTCTACCTTAAGGATGGTAACTATGCTTTGACATGGAACCATAATTGACAAGGTGGAAGTTGGAGAAGGAAGTAGCAGCCAAGCCACTTATGGAGATGAGATCTAGATGTTCCACATGGCCATTTTGCAAGAAATTTAAATGAAGCCTCACGTAAAGATTGGTGGAAATCGAAAGCTAAAAGCAACAACCCCATTATGGGGTCTTTCTTTAACCATGGAGTCATTTCTGGGGCACCTGGTCTTTCTTTGACCTTCAAGTAATCCAAATTGATTTTTGGGTCCACATTAGACCTTTTACTCTCTCTTTTTTCCTGAGATGTTTTTAAGCCCAAAGATCTATTTAGGATAAATAAAGGAAAAATGTTAGATTGTTGCATCTTTGTGATTTGGCTAAAATCAACATTGGGTTCTTAAAGTCTTAGTAACAGATTCAACATTATTTCTTTTGGATCACTTTTGGGTTTTAAAAGAAATGTGCTTTATGAAGATTGGTTTCTAGGGAAATACCTGAAAAGAAGGATAAAATTAAAATGGGAATTCTGTTTTCATGGATCTTAAAAACATGATGTTTTTCTGGCATTGAAATATGGATGGCATCATGCAATCATTAATAGGAAAATAAAGTTACTCCTTGAGTAAGAACAACACAAGAGACGCATAATAGATAGAGAACGCCTAGCTCATCTATATATATATATATAATAACATGGATCTCCTCTAGAACCATGAAGATTCTGAGTTGGAATTGTAGAGGATTAGGTTGACGGTTTACATTTCAGAGAATCAAGCAACTCATTATGTATTATAAACCTAACTTCTTATTTCTCTAAGAGACCCTTAGCACTTGTAATATTTTGTATTGGCTCAAGACAGCTTGGGATTTTAATGACCTTGCCTATTTGGATGTAAAATGTAGAAAAAAAAAGGGTTTATGTCTAATGCAGAAAAATAGCTATAATATAAATATCATAGATATTTTCTAAGTAATGAATTAATCATGGCACTAAAATAACTAATTCTTTTTATTCTTTATATTTTATTGAAATTTATGGACCTCCAAAATTGACCAACAAAGTTATTGTTTAGGATTTTCTACATCAAACAAAATAATTCATAAATGAGTCATGGATATGCTACGAGGATTTTAACCAAGTATTTATCAAGCTTGATAAACTAAGTTCATCCTAAGTGCTTCTTGGGGCCTTAGCATTTAGAAATTTAAATAATCAAGTTGGTTTTAAGGAAATATCATCATAAGAGAACCAATACACTTGGACAAACAATAGATAGGACTTAGAATCAGTATGGGAAAGAATAGATAGATTCTTATGCAATGACCCTTGGATGGAACATGGAAGCTTATGAACATAGTCATGTTATTATCCTACCTATTGCAGCTTAAGAGATCATGCCCCTCTAATTATGAGTACAGATAGATAAATACACTCAAACTTTTGTACCTTTTCATTTTGAAGTTGAGTGGCTATAAGATCTACAATGCTATGAAAAGGTAAACAAAGCTTTGAATGTCTCTATAGCTAGATTAAATGCATACAAATAGGAAAAGAAAGTTTTTCTGGTAAAAAAGGTGCTATCTTTATGGAAAAAGAAATTTTCGAAATATATTGTACAAAATAAAATAGCTAACTTATTAGCTCCAAGAACTGCAAAATGATATGTCGATAATAGATAATAGAAGACAAGAATTCAGTATTCGTAAAAGAACTTAAACACTTTCTAGAATGTGAACAAATTATGTGGGCAAACAAACTAGAGAAATATGGAAGCTCAGTGACAAAAATACAAAATACCAAGATATAGTAGAAAAATTAGGTCGATTGAAGGATGACTAGGTCTTATGTGTTGTGGAAGTGGATCGTATTAAGAAAATGGGTATTGAATATTTAAAAGAATTATTTAGTGATTCCACTAATGCAAATTAGGAAGATTTAGAAGATTATATCAGATAATCAGGTACATCGTCTTTAATTGATTCGTAGATTGATTTTTTTAAATCGACCTTTAACAAAAAATGAAATAGAATCAATGATCTTCCAAATGAACTCCTCAACTGTTCCAGGGCTAGACAAAATTCCCTCTTTTTTCATTAGCATTTCTAGCATATTATTGAAGAAGATATTTTTGCAACAGGTAGCTCATTCTTAAGCAAAGGATACCTACTAAAAGAATTGAATAACCTAAATATTATTCTAATTTCAAAAGGAGACTATCCTCAATCCTTTAAGGATTCCATACCAGTCAACCTATATATGTATCATATAAAGTTATTTCAAAGGTCATGGCCAATAGGTTGAAAGAATTCATGAGATAAATTATCACCCCATTCTTGAATGCTTTCATAAAAGGTTGATTGATAACTGACACCATCATTATGGCTGACAAAATTATCAACTATTTGTAAGCGCAAAAAGGGAAAAAGCTTTTAGCATAGTTATCAAAATCCACCTATATAAAGCTTGCGATAAAATATTTTAAAGCCTTTTGGAAAATGTTCTTCACATAATGAAATCCATGATAATTGGATAAAGATTCTTATATTTTATGTAATCATAATTAGATATCAGTTGGTGCTAAAAAGTATTTCAGAGAGTTTTGACCCACAATAAGGACTATGACAAGGAGACTCACTCTCTTCCTATCCTTTTATCTTATTGGAGAAAGACCCCATTTGAATAGTAGAACTTATAGTTTATTAGAAATTTATCTATCAATATAAGTGTTTTTATGTTAAAAAAATAGTGTTTGGATAAGTTTAAATAAGTAATTTATCAATCTTCAATTAGCTAATTTTAACTTATTTCATAAGTCAATTTTTAAAATTTATTGAAAAAAATTATATGAAAACTCAAATTCACATGACCAAAAAGTTATTTTATACTTTTACAAGTTAAGATTTCATTAAAACTATATCATTCACCTCTTTCCTTCCATCAAAACTATATCCAAATATTTTAAAAAAATTATAAATTTGAAAAATATTTTTTTAAGTATGTATCCAAACGTTAAATAACTTAATTTAAAAAACTTTTTTCTATAAGTATTTTTTATATAAAGTCTTATTCTATAAGTATTTAAATAAATTGTATATTCAAATTGAGCCAAAGTATAGAAAAAGGAGATTGATGGCAAAGTACTAGGTATATAAATTAATAGAGGTAACCGAGCAATAAATCATGTCCTATTGGATGATCTTTTGAAATCTCATAACAATGGTGGAAGAATTTTGGCAGCGATTCAACACTCATCATCACTTTAAAAGAATGATGAGTATTTTCTTCACGTTAGATATGTGACTCACCATCTCAAATTCCAAAGAACTTATATTGATGGAATATTTAGAGACCACAGGGTGGTAAATGAGTTATGATGGTATGGTAAATGAGTTATTGGAAAAAAGGAGATCACGATTGGCTAGCTAGAAAAGTTGACTGATATGATAAGTATGGACATTAACACTTATTGAATTAGTGTTATCATCACTTCCAACCTATCACATGTCATTTCTAAAATTCTCATCCTAAAAAATGTCGAAATATGAGAGCTTACTAACAAACTTCTTTAGGGAGACTCTAACAAAGGTGAGAAAATTTCAATTTTGTAAAAATTGAATCGAACCAGTTGGTGAATAGGTGGAAAGACCAATTTGATTTGACCTTAAAATTTTTTAAGCAAAAAATTGGTGAATTGGTAAAAATAAAAAATAAAAAACTAGTCAAACCTGCTAAAAATTGGTAAATTAGAGTAGCTTAAACCCTTTTTTTTAGCTTTTTTTTTATTAAAAAGATATCATTTTGATTTTTTTTTCTTAAAATAATTAACTCAACAATGTCATTTTGGCTACTTTTTTATATTATTGATAATTAAACACATATTTTAATTTTTTGTGTGATTACAAATGGTATTGTAATGATTGTTATTGAATATTGAGTATTATATTATGTAGAAGTATGAACTTTGTTTTCATGTACAATAGAGTTATTAACAAAATTTCAAATATATCAATATACATTATTCGATTATTTCTATCTTAAATTACTTTTTTATTTAATTTTATATATTTAAGTTTTTAAATATCGTATTTTATATTATAAAAAGTTTAAAAATATGGTATCGATCTATTTTACTACTCGTTTGACCGCAGTTCAACTATGGTTGAACCAGTGAATGGCTCTCTTCACCGGTTCAATAACCATTCTAGTTTTTAAAACATTAAAAAAATTTACTTGATAGCTTGGAACAAACTTTGCCAGTCTAATAGCAGTGGACGTATTAGTTTGCCAAATCTTAAAATTAAGAAGTAGATGAACTCCTTTTTAGATTGTGTTTGCGAAACTTCGTCTCGTATAGAGAGGTCACTTCTCTTTTAGGAAGAGTTGAGAAAACAGTCAAAGTTATGATCAGTAAGGGGAAGGGAGAGCCTAAAGGGCTGGAAATCATAGACTTGGAAGGCAATACATTCCTATTCAAATTTGAAGAAGAAAGCACAGTGAGAAGAATCATGGCACAGGCTCCTTGGAACATAATGGGACATCTACTGAATCTAAAGTACCGGATGCCAAACAACAAGATAAAATAAATTGATTTCACACATGCTCTATTTTTGGGATAGAGACACTACTTACTAGTTGAAAGTTTGAATGCTAAAAATAGAAGTATTATGGAGGGAAGAATAGGAAAAGTGATAGAAGCAAAAAATCCAGTTGTGAATGATAAAATCTTAAGACATTTCCTTTGAGTTAAAGTGATGATCAACATTAGGCAACCTCTCAATACGGGCTTTTGGATCCCAAAAGAAAAATCTCCCAAAAGCTTGGATAAATTTAAAGTATAAGACACTCCAAGGATATTGTTTCAGGTATGGAAGATTAGGACATGAACAAAAGAACTACAAGTATGAAACAGCCTTTGATGTGTTTAATGAAAAAAGGCCTCAGTTTGGACCAGGATTGGGAATTCAACTAGCAAATCCATTACAAATATGGAAGTAGAAGGCTTGTGGAAGAAGGAGAGTTGTGGAGGATGATGGTACTCTAGCAACGAAGGAAACAACCCAGAAAAGACAAAAACGATTTCTCAAAAAATGAAGATTGGGTGGGGATCTAGAAACAAAAAAGTGGGATGCAGTTCAACCATAGCGCAGTAGAGATTAGTAGTCACTTAGAGCATAAAGGAAAAGAGATGAAAGAAGAGGAAATCATGGAGATAGAAATTGATAGAGAAAAAAGATGGAAGGAAAATCTGTTAAATTAAAATAGAAGTTTTAGGAGAATTGTAGTAAGGAAAGAAAAGTCAAAAAGTAAAGGGATGTCAACACTGGACCCGAGGAAGCTGAATAACCATAATGGGTTAGGCCCAAGAAATGCAAGGGACCTGAGTTTAAGCCTAATAAAGGCTACAGAACAAAATTGATACAAAAGGAGATAAGTGGTCTAGATGGGCTAAAAAACAACTTGAACCCAATTAAATTAACTATATCCATAATTGCAGCCCAATTATAGTAGGATTCTCACTGTAACAACTCTATTTAAGTATATTCTGGTTGACCAATTCCGGAGATACAGGTGCGGGTGGTTGCACTTTCACCGAGATTTAAGCCAACTCGACCACAAATATTTTATTTGTTTCTGAGATCTGCCCAACATAAAGTACTCGATCCAATATACATTAAAATCCAAAGCCATAGAAAAATCTACATAACTAATTTTCTGAACATGATATGGAAATATAGTGAAAGTTAAATCCTAGTAAGTTCAACAACAAATCATCATCAATATAGCTCATCACGTCATGTTCAACTGTATAAACTACAATAAATAACTTTGGTCACATGAATGCACTATATCTATGCACATGAGAATCGTACAATAATAACATGTAGGACAGGATTAACTATTTTCAGAATATCATATGATTACTATCAATTTATTCTCATATCAAGCTACCCCGGTCAGGGTGAGTATTTTCTTCTCTCTGGTACAGACTTTTCTCGCTCCGTCCGACATGGCCCACTTTTTCTTTCTTTTCTCATTAGCATGATCATAACCGTTGGTAGGGTATCCCCTACTGGTGCACCACACGAATTGCCATGTGACCGTGCTCTTTTCTTTTCTTTTCACAATGATAGCCAAAAATATACTTTCAATAACAAGTATGTTCATCAAAATATAATTATTACCAAAAATCATTGGTAATCATGCTATAAACATAACCATTTCAAATATCACTTTATAAAATATTTTCATGTCAAAATTTCACACTTAAGATGGTAAGAAGTTCATACAATGACAATGGCTATGGCATATACTATTCATTTATTATTTTCATTTATAAGATTCATCTTCTTTTTTAAATATTAATTTTATTTCTTTATTTTCTTGATGCTGATTTTCATCCTATCTAACATTCTCTTACTAATCAGAGCATAATTCCTCAATTTAACTCCGATGTAGCTGATCTTGGTGTCAATTTCAAGATAAAACAATTATCTAAAACTATTATGTTGACTAGTGTAGCGAAATATTAAGAAATTAAGGTGATATTACTCCCTCAATGTACAGGTTATTTCTTCTCGGATAGGTTCTGATCTCTGCCTACTAATCGGTCCATATCTCCCTCATAAAAATTCCAAATTAAGTGATTCCTATGGGTAAAAATCCGTGACACATATAGCTATAATTCATATTTTAACCATTTATTATAATTCCCTATAGAATATTCCCAGAAATTAAAATACAGAAGCTATCCTAACATATTCCTCCCTAATTAACCATTTTTTGACTTTTGCTTACAAATTGGACCATATCTACCTCATATGAACTCTAAATTGAATGATTCCAGTAGCTAAATATCTGTGAGACATAGATATACATTTTTCATGTTAACCATTTCTTTCAATTCTTTACTGATTCTTCCAAGAAGTTTAAAAATAGTAACTTAAAATTCTGCCACCTATAGCCATACCCATGCAGAACTATCTACACCAACCTAAATATTCAAACATACATGATATGTAACATGATATAACAACATCCATGACCAATCATTAAAGTTATAAGATCAAAATCCGATATAAATAATACAAGTTTCAAAACTTTTCTTCAAAAAAAATATTATTAAACTTACCTGGAGCACTTAGTCCTCTAGACTTCTCCTTACTCTTTCTTTCTTTCTTCCTCTCCTTTCCTCACTCTACCTTGCTTCTATTTTTCCTCTCCCTCACTTGGACGAAAATTCTAATGTTGTAAGGGTGAGTTTTACTTAAATAGACCATCAAATAATTCACCTTTCATGATCATGGGTTTACCTTATCACAATTAAGATACACTTGGTTGAATTTTTGGAAAACAAACAACTTATGTTCTTGTCTTCCTCTTCCTTAGTCAAGATATGCATAGAAAAAGGAGATTTATATTTTGAAAATTATGATAATATGTTTCTAAGATAAGGGACAAGGCCCCTTTGATTTAGGGATTCATTTCCTTTTTATTTTGTCTTAATCAAGTATGATAGGTTTGTCTTTTTAGGTGGCAAATTCCTAGCCCTTGAATCTCCATTATTTAGTTGAAATTATTTGTGTGGGATAGAAAATGTTTTGTCCTAATACCATGTATTATCATACCACTTGCTAAAATTATGAGTGTAGGATATAGATGTTTTGTCCTAAATCCATGTATTATCATACCACTTGCTAAAATTATGAATGTAGGATATCACACCACTTGCTAAATTTTTGTCTTAATGCCATGTCACCTAATCTTGATTACACCATTATTTCATCACTTTAATTTTATTTTTATTTTTAATTTTCCTCTTGGGGTTGGTGTAACATCCCAAATTTTAATAATTGGAAATTAATTATCATGGTGAAGGGAATGGAAGAGAATTGAATGGAACATTGATGAGACCTTGGAAAAATGATAAAATGGAAAAAGTGTAATTCTTAAAGAAAGAAAGGATATGTGTTAAGTGAGGCAACCTTCTAGAAGCTTGGGATTAAAATGATATTTTTTCCCTTGCCTTGGAGGAGAAGTTGGCTAAACTTGTGGGAGAAGTTTGGATTAAAATATCTTGTCTTGCTTGACTCAAGGGTGAGTCGACTAACCCAAGGAAGAGAAGAGGAGAGGCTTGGCTTATTGGATAAGCTTGGTTTAAAATATCTCATTGTTGTGTATATATTTTACCAATTACCGCAAGTGCACGGCGTAGCTGTAACTAGTCCGGCAAGTACGGGTTGTGTCCACAGAGAACAATGCCAACTACCAGAATCTTACAAAAAGTACTATCTAAATCGATGAAATTCGATAGGCAAGAATCACAATTAAGCAAGTTGAAAGAATCAATTAAACTAGGCCTAGGGTTAGGGTTCACCACACTTGTGATACTCAACAACTGATATTCACCTCTAATTGCAATTGCATAGATTGTTGGGGATGGTTTAACCTTAATTAACTAGCAATCTCTTTCAAGAATTACTAATCGTACCTAGGTTAATCAAATTACCTACTTTCGTGGTTCTTAACTTAACCTAAGTCCATTAAGTTCTATGCAAACCATGGAATACAATTAATCGGTTTTCTCGTGCCCATTAATTGATTCATTCCTAGAGAATCTCAAACTACTTTCGTGATTGAGGAATCCCTAATTGACCATTAAGTTTCGGTTTTAATCTTCACCTTTAAGTTCATCGATTAAATACCTAATACGTGATAGATTGGTGATCAGGCATTCCATCAACTAATTAAAGCATACAATAGTTAATCTAATTCAATCTAATACCAATTACAATTAGGGTTTCCTAATTCAATTTAAAAGCATAGTATCATTGTACCACAATTGGGTTTACCGTAACCCTAAATGGAATCTACTCACACATTGTCAAATCAAGATCTAAAACCATACTCATTGAATAATTCATAGTAGTTCAATACAATTAAGAAGTAGGAGAAGAGGTAGAAGTAGTAGAAGAACAAGTAAAAGTAGGAATAGAAAGATAGAACCTGTTTGTAGAAGTACTTAGATCAATTACAACTTGAAAAGCAATAAATTCAATCCTAGAACATCAAAATCCTTCAAAGAATTATGTAAAAACCTAATCTAGATGTGTTTCCTAAGGCTAAAAAGTGTTTTTCTGGTCTCCCCTTCGGTTCCCCTTGTCCCAATTGCGAATGCCCAAGTCCCCCCATGTGTTTGGGCCTTAGAAACCCTAAAAACGACATCCTTTACGAGCTCTGAAGCACGGCCGTGCCTTGGAACACGGCTTGGCCGTGCTTCGGGCTGGAATTCTGAAGAGGCTGCAGGAAATACCACCAACACGGACAGGCCGTGTTGCAGGCCTCCTTAACACGGCCAGGCCGTGTTGGGTGCTATAGTGCTCCTTTCTTCATCAAATTTGACGTGCAACCTCCTTGCTTCCTCCTCAACATGATCCAAGTCTTTTAGGGTCTTTCCATGACCGTTTTTCCTTGCTTCTTGGCTTCTTTTTCTCTCCTGCAATCATAAAATTAACCACAACAGTACCCAGAACAAAGTATAACCAAAAGCATGAAAATATCCATAAGTTACTATAAATAAGTGGACAAAACATTACCAATAAGCACTCAAAATTCCTCTTTATCAAATTCCCCCATGCTTAAACCTTTGCTTGTCCTCAAGCAAATGACATGCCATAACAGAAGGTGTAACATCCTTAATTTCGTTTCTTTTATTGATAAAGGAATATAAAAAAAAATTTAATTAAGGAAATAAAATTTATTAGACAATATTTTAGATATCTAAGGAAATATAGTCCTTAGAAATTCTTCACCTTAGGTATATGCATAGAAAATGAATCATCAGGGAAGAATATGTTAGGATAGTTTCGGTAATTTAATTTCTGGGAATTATTGGTAGGGAATTAAAATAAATGGTTAACATAAGAATCAAAGATATGTATGTCATGGATTTTTAGCCACTGGAATCATTCAATTTGGAGTCCATATGAGGTAGCTATGGTCTGATTAGTAGTCAAAGGTCAGAAAATGAATCATCAGGGAAGAATATGTTAGGATAGCTTCGGTAATTTAATTTCTGGGAATTATTGGTAGGGAATTAAAATAAATGGTTAACATAAGAATTAAAGATATGTATGTCATGGATTTTTAGCCACTGGAATCATTCAATTTGGAGTCCACATGTGGTAGATATGGTCCGATTAGTAAGCCAAGGTCAGAAAATGGTTCATCAGGGAAGATTATGTTAGGACAGTTTTTGTATTTTAATTTCTGGGAATTATTTGTATGGAATTAAAATAAATGGTTAACATGAACCTTATATATCTATGTCTCATGGAAATATGCCCACTAGAATTATGCAATTTAGAGTTCATATGAGGTAGATATGATTCGATTAGTAAGCAGAGGTCAGAAAATGTTTATTCAGGGAAGAGTATGTTATTAATGTTTTAGTTTTTGAATTTCTGGGAATATTCTGTAGGGAATTAAAATAGCGCGCCAACATAACAATTATAGATATATGGCTCATGGAATTTTACCAACTGGAATAACTCAATTTGGAGTTCAAATTTGAGAGATATTGTCTAATTAGTTAGTAAAGGTCAGAACCTAAACGAGAAGAAATAATACTAAATTTAAAGGAGTAATAACACCACAATATCATACTATTTTGTTGATATGATTAACATAATAGTTTTAGATAATTGTCTTAGCTTTTCATAGACACTAATATCATCTTAATCGGAGTTAAAATGAGAGAGTTATGCTTTGATTTGTAAGCAAAGGCTGTGTTAAAAGTTAGTAAAACCTATTTTCAATATTTTTCTACCCTAGATGAATTTTTAAGGTAATAATAGAAATCAATTTGAGGAAAAATGCTCTATAAAATTTGTAAGAACATGTGTTGGAAATGATATAAGTAGAAATAAAATGACTAAATGCCTAGACATAAAGAAAATGAAAAGAATTATTCTAGTTACTGGAAAAAAATTGTGATTTGTGAAAAGTGCATGTCTAAGGAAAGCTCTGGCAAGGAAAAACTTGGTACTTAAGCGTGTCCATTAGTGACCCACCTCTCTTTTCTGGGAACTTTCCTGGTGCGCTGTTTACAGACTACAATTACTATCCAGTTATCGAGGTATTAGTGTAAAATTTTGACATGGAAATATTTTATAAAGTGAAAATTAGAAAATGATTATATTCATGGCATAATTTCAGTTTACCAATGAATTTTGAGAATGATTATGTTTTGATACATTATGGCATGAGAATATAATGAACATACTCGTTATTGGAATCATATTTTCGGCTATTAATATGGAAAGAAAAGAAATGAGCACGGTCACATGGCAATCCGTGTGGTGCACCAGTAGGGGACGCCCTACCAACGGTTATGATTATATTCATGAGAAAAGAAAGAGAAAGTGTGCCATGTCGGACGGAGCGAGATAAGCCCGTACCGAAAAGTAGAGAATACTTACCCTGACCGGGGTATCTTGAAGTAAGAATAAGTTGATAGCCATCATATGAAATTCGAAAAAAATAGTTATTCATGCCATACATGTCATAACTGTATAATTTTCATGTGCATGATAAAGTGCATTCATGTGACCTAAAGATATTTTCTGTAGTTTATACAGCTGAACATGACATGATGAACTATAATGGTAAATTATGATTTATTGTTGAACTTACTGGGATTTAATTCTCACTATATTTCCATATCATGTTCAGAAGAATCAATATGCAGATATTCTCTATGACACTTATTATCTCTGTACGTTGGATTGAGGTGCCCTACCTTGGGCAACTTCCAGTTATTTCAGATATAACTGTTGTAGATGTAACTGAGATTCCGGTGGACGTGCCACCCGAACCAGTGTCCCCGGAAATAGTCGATATAGATGATTAGAACTAATATGTATCTTTGTACAAATGTTTGTAAAATAATGGTGTGTAGTTTGTAAAATAATAGTGTGTATGGAAACTCAGTATTGTATAAATTAAATAAATGTTATATTGAGTTAAGTTGTAACGAGGTAATAACTTCATGGTATTTTAAAAAAAAAATTACATAAATGGAGTTGTTACATAATTGGTATCAGAGAAGGTCGATCCTAGATGGCCAGTGGTTGGATGGTTATCTGAATCGATCTTATAGTGTCTTGAGTATGTTGTGGTTGTGCTGTGTAGGGGATCAGTGATTCATATAGGTAAGAAATTACTAGTGTTTCCTATCTATATGCCGAGGTGGTGTTATGACTGCTATTAAATATTTTTGAACTAACTATTGGGCTCGATCACCTCAATAGCAGCATAACTTTGTTTTGTACCATAGTAGGAAATGGCACCACCAAGGAGGAATCCAGCAACCAATGCAAAGGAAACTCTGCACAACCTGGCCACGGCAATTCGAGACCAAGTTATGACCACCAACCAAATTTTACAACATCTCCAGAATGCTAATAACACAAATGTTGAGATTGGTCCTAACAACCGGACGGCTGGAAAAGATAATGGCATATCCGAGTTCCTGAGGACTAGACCACCTTGTTTCCAAGGTGGTTATGACCCAACGATAGCCGAAAGGTGGATTAGGGAATTAGAGAAAATCTTTGAAGTGATGGGCTGTACTGAAGAGCAGCAAATCATTTTTGCTGCATATATGTTAAAGGATGAAGCAGAATACTGGTGGCGTGGAACTAGAGAACTTTTAGCTCATCAGAGAAGACAGATCACCTGGCAAGTGTTCAAGGACATTTTTTTTGAAAAGTACTTTCCAAGTACTGTACGGGCAGAGAAAGAGATCGAATTTCTCCAACTCAGGCAAGGAAGCATGACTGTGGACCAGTATATCGCAAGGTTCGAGGAGCTGTCTAAGTTCTCCTCTTATCTGCGATATAACCCAGATGAAGCATGGAAGGCGGTTAAGTTTGAAGCGGGACTAAACCCGGAGTTAAAGAATGCTGTTATAGCTATGGAGATCAGGGAGTTTGTACCTCTGATAAATAAATGCAGACTCCTGGAAAAGAGTTTAAGGGCAGTGGAGGACGAGAAGCAAAGGCGAAACCTATGGAAAAGGAAGAAAAATTTTCCTAACCGTAGAAAGAACGTGAGAAGAAGTAGATATGGAGCTGGTAAGAGGCCATTGATTGCGGGTCCTAGGCCTTTTCAACAAGACCTCACCTCAGTCAAGTGCGCTAAATGCGGACGCATGCATGGTAACCGGCCATGCTACATGGGACAAGATGTCTGCTTCAATTGCGGACAGAAGGGACATTTTGCGAAAAACTGCCCACAGAATGTAGGAAAGCAGCCAGAACAGAGGCCTCAGGTGAAAGGAAGGGTTTTCACCCTGAGCGGCCAAGAGGCAGCTCAATCTTCTGAAATGATTCAAGGTACATGCTATATTTATGGATTTGCTCTTATGGTGTTATTTGACTCTGGTGCTAGTCATTCATTTATATCATAAGAATGTATTAGGAAGTTTCAGTTCCCTATTTCTGAAACTCCCTATGAGCTATCTGTAGTAACCCCTACAGGGGAACGGGTATTAACTTCCTCTGTATGTAAGGACTGTCAAGTCACCATCCAGGAGAAAACTTTTTCTGTAGACCTCGTCAGTTTACCTTTAAGAGGTATTGAGGTCATTCTAGGGTTAGACTGGATGTCTAGAAATCGAGTCTTGTTAAATTGTTGTAACAAGACCGTTGAATTTCTACCTTCTACTCCGAAAGAGGAGGTCCAGTTATTGATGTTAAATGCCAATCAAGTTAATAGGGAGTTGAAGAATGGAGTACTTGGATACATTCTCTTGTATTTATCAAACCTAGAAGTCGAATCAAAGCTTGATGAAATTCCAATAGCCAACGAGTTTCCTGAAGTGTTTCCATCAGATATTCCAGGCTTACCTCCCAAGAGAGAGATAGAGTTCTCTATTGATCTCCTACCTGGGACAGGGCCTATCTCTATTGTACCATATCGAATGGCCTCGAAGGAACTACAAGAACTAAAGAAGCAGTTGGAGGAACTATTAGACAAGCAATTCATTAGACCGAGTGTATCACCTTGGGGAGCTCCTGTATTGTTTGTTAAGAAGAAAGACGGGAGTTTGAGACTATGCATAGATTACAGACAGCTGAATAAGGTGACTATCAAAAATAAGTACCCTCTCCCTAGGATAGATGACTTATTGGATCAATTAAAGGGTGCCTCCATCTTTTCTAAAATTGACTTACGGTCAGGATATCATCAGATTAGGATTAAGGAGGAGGATGTACCAAAAACTGCCTTCAGGACTAGGTATGGGCACTATGAGTTTCTCGTAATGCCCTTCGGGTTGACTAATGCACCTGCAATTTTCATGGATTACATGAATCGCATTTTTCGACCCTACCTAGATCAATTTTTTGTAGTGTTCATTGATGACATCTTGATATATTCTAAGAGTGAGAAAGAACATGAACAACATCTCCGAATCGTGCTACAAGTGCTAAAAGAGAAAAAGTTATATGCTAAATTGGAGAAGTGTGAATTTTGGCTGTCAGAGGTGAAGTTTCTCGGACATGTCATCTCTAATAGAGGGGTAGCCGTAGATCCTAGCAAGACAGAAGCAGTGATTAAGTGGGAGACACCAAAGACGGTTACGGAAATCAGAAGTTTCCTTGGTTTGGCAGGATACTACAGGAGATTTATACAAAACTTCTCTCGTATAGCCTTGCCATTGACTAAATTGACCAGGAAGGGAAGTCCTTTCAAATGGACTGATCAATGTGATGCTAGTTTTCAGGAGCTGAAGACAAGACTGACCACTCCTCCTGTTTTAATTATTCCAGACCCCACAGGATATTTTGAAGTGTATAGTGACGCTTCAAAGAAAGGGCTAGGATGTGTGCTGATGCAAGATAAGAGAGTAGTTGCTTACGCCTCTAGGCAACTGAGACCTCACGAAGGAAACTATCCAACCCATGATCTTGAATTAGCGGCAGTAGTGTTTGCCTTAAAGATTTGGCGACACTATTTGTACGGGGCAACCTTTGAAGTATATTGTGATCATAAGAGTCTTAAATACCTCTTTGATCATAAGGATTTAAATATGAGGCAACGAAGATAGGTAGAATTCCTCAATGACTACAAGTTTGAGATAAAGTATCATCCCGGAAAGGCGAATGTTGTAGCAGATGCCTTGAGTCAAAAATCTCTGCATATGGGTCAGATGATGGTGTATGAGATGCAGATGCTAGAGGAGTTTCGAAATTTGAAGCTAGCCCCTACTCTTACTCCAAAGAATCTAGTCATTAATGGTTTAAGTATAGGGTCTGACCTTAGAGCCCAGATCAAAGAAGCTCAAGCTCACGATCAATACTTACAAGATCATAAAGACCAAGGTAATTTTTCTGTAATGGAAGATGGAGCAATCATGTATCAGGGAAGGATTTGTGTCCCTCAAGAACAAGAGTTGAGGACTAAGATACTGCAGGAAGCACATCAAAGTAAATACACAATCCATCCTGGATGCACTAAAATGTACCAGGATTTAAAAAGGATGTATTGGTGGCCAGGGATGAAAAATGACATTGCTGAGTTTGTGGCGAAATGTCTCATTTGTCAAAAGGTGAAGGTGGAGCATCAAAAGCCAGCGGGATTTCTACAACCTCTTGAGATCCCTAAATGGAAATGGGATAGTATTTCGATGGACTTTGTTGTAGGTTTACCTAAGACCTCAGTGGGACATGACTCTATCTGGGTAATAGTTGACAGATTAACCAAATCTGCTCACTTTTTGCCCATAAAAATTAACTTTTCACTAGATAAATTGGCCCAATTGTACGTTCAGGAAATAGTTAGACTCCATGGGATTCCCTTAAATATTGTTTCTGATAGAGATCCGAGGTTCACGTCGAGGTTTTGGAAGGCGTTGCAAGAAGCTTTTGGTACTCAGTTGCGGTTCAGTACTGCCTACCATCCTCAAACTGAAGGGCAGACAGAACGAACCATTCAAACCCTAGAAGATATGTTGAGGGCCTGTGTGATAGAGCAAGGTAAAGGATGGGATAAGTACCTACCTTTAGTAGAGTTTGCTTATAATAATAGCTATCACTCTAGCATTAAGATGGCCCCCTATGAAGCTTTATACGGTAGAAAGTGCCGATCTCCACTATGTTGGTTCGAGGTAGGAGAAAAGAACTTGTTGGGTCCTGATCTAGTTCAACAAACCACTGAACAAATCAGGATGATACGAAATAAAATACTTACAGCTCAGAGTCGGCAAAAGAGTTACTACGATAAGATACATAGACCTCTAGAGTTTGAGGAAGGAGACCATGTATTTCTGAAACTTTCCCCGACTACTGGAGTTGGTAGGTCTCTCAAAACAAGAAAGCTAAGTCCGCAATTTTTAGGACCCTACCAAATTCTAAAGAAAGTTGGGACATCAGCATATCAAGTTGCTCTCCCACCTAATTTGTCCAACCTGCATAATGTTTTCCACGTATCACAGCTGCGGAAGTATCTTTCAGATTCATCACATATAATACTGGATGAACCAATCCAAATAAAGGAGAACATGACATACCAGCTAGTACCTGCATCCATATTGGACACTGACGTGAAGAAACTGAGAAATAAAACCATTCCCCTAGTTAAGGTGTTATGGGAAGGTTTGACTTCGGAAGAAGCAACTTGGGAGCTGGAAGAAGTCATGAGGAAGAAATATCCGCAATTGTTCTTATAAGGTAATTTCTGAAATTTTGAGGACAAAATTTCTTTTAAGGGGAGAGAAATGTAACATCCTTAATTTCGTTTCTTTTATTGATAAAGGAACATAAAAAAAAATTTAATTAAGGAAATAAAATTTATTAGACAATATTTTAGATATCTAAGGAAATATAGTCCTTAGAAATTCTTCACCTTAGGTATATGCATAGAAAATGAATCATCAGGGAAGAATATGTTAGGATAGCTTCGGTAATTTAATTTATGGGAATTATTGGTAGGGAATTAAAATAAATGGTTAACATAAGAATTAAAGATATGTATGTCATGGATTTTTAGCCACTGGAATCATTCAATTTGGAGTCCATATGAGGTAGCTATGGTCTGATTAGTAGTCAAAGGTCAGAAAATGAATCACCAGGGAAGAATATGTTAGGCTAGCTTCGGTAATTTAATTTCTGGGAATTATTGGTAGGGAATTAAAATAAATGGTTAACATAAGAATTAAAGATATGTATGTCATGGATTTTTAGCCACTGGAATCATTCAATTTGGAGTCCACATGTGGTAGATATGGTCCGATTAGTAAGCCAAGGTCAGAAAATGGTTCATCAGGGAAGATTATGTTAGGACAGTTTTTGTATTTTAATTTCTGGGAATTATTTGTATGGAATTAAAATAAATGGTTAACATGATCCTTATATATCTATGTCTCATGGAAATATGCCCACTGGAATTATGCAATTTAGAGTTCATATGAGGTAGATATGATTCGATTAGTAAGCAGAGGTCAGAAAATGTTTATTCAGGGAAGAGTATGTTATTAATGTTTTAGTTTTTGAATTTCTGGGAATATTTTGAAGGGAATTAAAATAGCGCGCCAACATAACAATTATAGATATATGGCTCATGGAATTTTACCAACTGGAATAACTCAATTTGGAGTTCAAATTTGAGAGATATTGTCTAATTAGTTAGTAAAGGTCAGAACCTAAACGAGAAGAAATAATATTAAATTTAAAGGAGTAATAACACCACAATATCATACTATTATGTTGATATGATTAACATAATAGTTTTAGATAATTGTCTTAGCTTTTCATAGACACTAATATCATCTTAATCGGAGTTAAAATGAGAGAGTTATGCTTTGATTTGTAAGCAAAGGCTGTGTTAAAAGTTAGTAAAACCTATTTTCAATATTTTTCTACCCTAGATGAATTTTTAAGGTAATAATAGAAATCAATTTGAGGAAAAATGCTCTATAAAATTTGTAAGAACATGTGTTGGAAATGATATAAGTAGAAATAAAATGACTAAATGCCTAGACATAAAGAAAATGAAAAGAATTATTCTAGTTACTGGAAAAAAATTGTGATTTGTGAAAAGTGCATGTCTAAGGAAAGCTCTGGCAAGGAAAAACTTGGTACTTAAGCGTGTCCATTAGTGACCCACCTCTCTTTTCTGGGAACTTTCCTGGTGCGCTGTTTACAGACTACAATTACTATCCAGTTATCGAGGTATTAGTGTAAAATTTTGACATGGAAATATTTTATAAAGTGAAAATTAGAAAATGATTATATTCATGGCATAATTTCAGTTTACCAATGAATTTTGAGAATGATTATGTTTTGATACATTATGGCATGAGAATATAATGAACATACTCGTTATTGGAATCATATTTTCGGCTATTAATATGGAAAGAAAAGAAATGAGCACGGTCACATGGCAATCCGTGTGGTGCACCAGTAGGGGACGCCCTACCAACGGTTATGATTATATTCATGAGAAAAGAAAGAGAAAGTGTGCCATGTCGGACGGAGCGAGATAAGCCCGTACCGAAAAGTAGAGAATACTTACCCTGACCGGGGTATCTTGAAGTAAGAATAAGTTGATAGCCATCATATGAAATTCGAAAAAAATAGTTATTCATGCCATACATGTCATAACTGTATAATTTTCATGTGTATGATAAAGTGCATTCATGTGACCTTAAGATATTTTCTGTAGTTTATACAGCTGAACATGACATGATGAACTATAATGGTAAATTATGATTTATTGTTGAACTTACTGGGATTTAATTCTCACTATATTTCCATATCATGTTCAGAAGAATCAATATGCAGATATTCTCTATGACACTTATTATCTCTGTACGTTGGATCGAGGTGCCCTACCTTGAGCAACTTCCAGTTATTTCAGATATAACTGTCGTAGATGTAACTGAAATTCCGGTGGACGTGCCACCCGAACCAGTGTCCCCGGAAATAGTCGATATAGATGATTAGAACTAATATGTATCTTTGTACAAATGTTTGTAAAATAATGGTGTGTAGTTTGTAAAATAATAGTGTGTATGGAAACTCAGTATTGTATAAATTAAATAAATGTTATATTGAGTTAAGTTGTAACGAGGTAATAACTTCATGGTATTTAAAAAAAAAAAATTACATAAATGGAGTTGTTACAGAAGGAAGGGGGACAAATGCTATCAAAGTCCATAAGATAGATGAATGCAGCATAGATAACTTTTCACTCAATCCAAGTGCACACAATAGATATATGAATAGACAGTAATCAAAATAGTCTCTATTCTTCTAAAACCAAACCAAAAATTTCCTCTACTAAATATCTTCTCCTATTGTGACCAGAGGTTGTATGCTTTAGAGTGATTTTCAAACACTCAAGTAGGCCACCTTATCCCTTAGATCTCCCTATGTTGCCTTACCCTTATTTCTATTTAAACTCAAACTCTTTTACTTTTCATCATATATTTTCTTTTTCTTTTTCATCCATTCATCATCATTTTTTTTATTAGAAATATGCAATGAGTGCATTTTATGCTCCATCTCACTAGGGTAAAGGCATCTAGGTACTCATACTAAGGCCTTTTTAGTGCCTTGAAGGAGGTACTCAGAGTGAAAACTTTTTGGGTTTTACATACCCTCATTTTTCACCTCTCCCTACCTTCGCACTCTCATAGTGTAAAAATAAAAAATAACATACAATTCATGGCTCAATAGAGAGATATTTTTCAAAAAATTAAAGTTTTAGTGCTAGAAGAGAGAGACTAAAATAATAGCTACATATTTCATATCCTATTGTGCATCACATGTTCATGAGCTAGAATTAGCATATACTACATTAGTTTATCCTGAGAATAGTAACTATGTGGTATTGCAGCAGGACAGAAGAAATGCAGAATGTACAATATATACACACAAAGAAAATGACCGGTGCAGATAAACTCAAGCAATGACAGATATGTAAGTACACTCCCCCATGCTTAAACCAGACAGTGGCCTCAGTGTCATAAGTATGATAGAGAGGATGCAGAGGGAAAAGGGTACTTACAAAGCACTAGTCGTCTTGTGGTGGTGGAGGTTGTAACAACTCCATTTATGTAAAAAAAAATTTTTTTAAAAATACCATGAAGTTATTACCTCGTTACAACTTAACTCAATATAACATTTATTTAATTTATACAATACTGAGTTTCCATACACACTATTATTTTACAAACTACACACCATTATTTTACAAACATTTGTACAAAGATACATATTAGTTCTAATCATCTATATTGACTACTTCCGGGGACACTGGTTCGGGTGGCACGTCCACCGGAATCTCAGTTACATCTACAACAGTTATATCTGAAATAACTGGAAGTTGCCTAAGGTAGGGCACCTCGATCCAACGTACAGAGATAATAAGTGTCATAGAGAATATCTGCATATTTATTCTTCTGAACATGATATGGAAATATAGTGAGAATTAAATCCCAGTAAGTTCAATAATAAATCATAATTTACCATTATAGTTCATCATGTCATGTTCAGCTGTATAAACTACAGAAAATATCTTAAGGTCACATGAATGCACTTTATCATGCACATGAAAATTATACAGTTATGACATGTATGGCATGAATAACTATTTTTTTCGAATTTCATATGATGGCTATCAACTTATTCTTACTTCAAGATACCCCGGTCAGGGTAAGTATTCTCTACTTTTCAGTACGGGCTTATCTCGCTCCGTCCGACATGGCACACTTTCTCTTTCTTTTCTCATGAATATAATCATAACCGTTGGTAGGGCGTCCCCTACTGGTGCACCACACGGATTGCCATGTGACCGTGCTCATTTCTTTTCTTTTCACAATGATAGCCAAAAATATGCTTTCAATAACAAGTATGTTCATCAAAATATAACTATTACCATAAATCATTGGTATCATGCCATGAACATAACCATTTCAAATATCACTTTATAAAACATTTCCATGTCAAAATTCCATACTAATACCTTGGTAACTGTATAGTAATTGTAGTCTGTAAACAGCGCACCAGAAAAGTTCCCAGGAAAGAGAGGTGGGTCACTAATGGACACGCTTAAGTACCATGTCTTTCCTTGCCAGAGCTTTCCTTAGACATGCACTTTTCACAAATCACAATTTTGTTTTCCAGTAACTAGAATAATTCTTTTCTGATGTAAAAATACTGCAACCACGGAGCATACTAAGATTTTTCAAATAAAACCGGCACTTACAAAACTTCTTGTAAATTTTATATGAGTACTAGGGTAAATTCCATGTTAAAAATTACACACTTAAAATGGTAGTAAGTTCGTGCAATGGCAATGGCTATGGCTATACTAGTCATTTATTAAGATTCATCTTCTTTTTAAAATACTAATTTTATTTCTTTATTTTCTTGATGCAGGTTTTCATCCTATCTAACCTTCTCTTACTAATCAGAGCATAACTCCCTCAATTTAACTCTGATGTAGGTGATCTTAGTGTCAATTTCAAGATAAAACAATTATCTAAAACTATTATGTTGAACATTATAGCGAAATATTAAGAAATCAAGGTGATATTACTCCCTAAATGTACAGATTATTTCTTCTCGTGTAGGTTCTGACCTTTACTGACTAATTAGACCATATCTCCCAAATTTGAACTCCAAATTGAGTTATTCCAGTTGGTAAAAATACATGAGCCCTATATCTATAATTTTTATCTTGGCGTACGATTTTAACTCCCTACAGAATATTTCCCATAAATTCAAAAACTAAAGCTTTAATAACATACTCTGAATAAACATTTTCTGACCTCTGCTTACTAATCGGCTTATATCTACCTCAAATGGACTTCCAATTGAATGATTCCAGTGCCTAAAAATCCATGACACATTTATCTTCAATTCTTATGTTAATAATTTATTTTAATTCCTTACAGATACTTCTCAGAAATTAAAGTACCGAAGCTATCCTAACATATTTTTCCCCGATGACCCATTTTCTGACCTTTGTCTACTAATCGGCTCATATCTCCCTCATATGGACTCCAAATGGAATGATTCTAGTGCCAAAATATCCATGACACATATATCTTAAATTCTTATGTTAACCATATATTTTAATTCCTTATAGATTGTTCCCAGAAATCAAAATACCGAAGCTATCCTAACATATTTTTCCCTGATGATTCATTTTCTGACCTTTGACTACTAATCAGACCATAGCTACCTCATATGGACTCCAAATGAAATGATTCCAGTGGCTAAAAATCTGGGACACATATATCTTTAATTCTTATGTTAACCATTTATTTTAATTCCTTATAGATTGTTCCCAGAAATTAAAATACCGAAACTTAAAATTCTGCCACCCATAGCCATAACCATGCAGAACTATCTACACCAACCTAAGTATTCAAACATACATCACATGCAAGATCAATATGTAACATGATATAGCAACATCATGACCAATCATAAAAGTTCTAAGATCAAAATCTCATATAAATATTATAAGTTTCAAAAGTTTTCTTCAAAAAGAAATATTGTTAAACTTACCTAAGAATCTCCCTAGCTTACGTAGTGAATTGGTTTTTCTTGTTTCCTCTTGAAAGAAGTAGCAAGATTCCTCCCTTCCCTTAGCTTTTCTAGCAGCTTAGATAAGAGAAGGAGGGTGAATTTTTGAACCTCAAGGATGAAGAAAAATGGACTCAAGTAGAGATTAAGGTAACTTACCTTGAGTACTTAGCTTTCTAAACTTCTCCTTCTTCTTCCTTCCTTTCTTCTCCTCTCTTTCTCTCCTTTCCTCACTCTACCTTGCTTCTATTTCTCTCTCTTCCTCACTTGGACAAAATTAAGATGTTATGGGATGGGTTTTGCTTATATAGACCACCAAATAATGCACCTTTCATGATCATGGGTCTACCTTATCACTATTAAGATACACTTTGTTGAATTTTTGGAAAACAAACAACTTATGTTCTTGTCTTCCTCTTCCTTAGTCAAGATATGCATAGGAAAAGTAGATTTGTATTTTGAAATTTATGATGATATGTTCTTAAGATAAGGGACAATGTCCCTTTGATTTAGGGATTTTTTTCCATTTTCTTTTGTCTTAAACAAGTATGATAGGTTTGCCTTTTTAGGTGGCAAATTTCTAGCCCTTGAATCTCCATTATTTGGTTGATATTATTTGTGTGGGCTAGAAATGTTTTGTCCTAATACCATGTATTATCATACCACTTGCTAAAATTATGAGTGTAGGATATAGATGTTTTTGTCCTAAAGCCTTGTATTATCATGCCACTTGCCTAAATGATGAATGTGGAATCACACCACTTGCTAAATTTTTGTCTTAATGCCATGTAACCTAATCTTTATTATTATTATTATATCATCATCTAAGTTATTTTATTTTATTTTTCCTCTTGGACTTGGGCTTATTTCTACCCATTATGGGCTTGTCCTACCCATTTTCTTTGCTTTGGATAAAATTCTTCCTTTCTTGGTGGGCTTGGTCACATTTTCATAATTTTTGGGCTATTTGTGAAATTACTATATCCTAGTCCAAGTCTATGTTTAATTTCTTGTTTAGGTTATCCAATGGGCTTGCTAGAAACTTATGTGAAGTGGAAAAACTCTATATGAAGTGTCCATAGGTAAAAGCCCAATGTATGGGTAAAGATTTTAAACTTAGTAACTATAGTTCTTGAATTAGGAAAAATTACCCTAATTCAATGTTCTTTGAAATTTTAAGACCTTTACTTGTTTCTAAAAATTTATCTTCCTTATCCAAGAATTTTGCATCTCTTTAGTATGTTATTTCTAATTTCTTTCCTATTAGATTTTCCTTCTTTATTTGTTCTCTTAATGTTAGAAACATTTTCTATGCATATACCTAAGGTGAAGAATTTCTAAGGATTATATTTCCTTAGATATCTAAAATATTGTCTAATAAATTTTATTTCCTTAATTAAATTTTTTATGTACCTTTATCAATAAAAGAAACGAAATTAAGGATGTTACAGAGGTGGGTGCTGGCTCAGGTGCCAGGTGTACCATGCCTGCATCATACCCTGCATGCTTTGAATTGAGTCTTGCATGGCATGCAGGGTAGCTCTCTGAGACAGTTGCTCAGCCTCAATGTGGCTAAGCCGTGATGAGATGGAATTCATATCCTCTGAGGGAGCAGAAGATGGACCTGCAGTGTCAGCAAAATGGGAGGGGTGTGGTGGAAGAGCTAACAGTGGTTCCATGGGGAACTCGTTATCAATTGAATAGATCCAATTATTTTTGTTGGTTACTGTAGTTTTAGTAGGATTGGGGAGGGGGAATAGTGGATGACCGCAGAGATACAACCAGTACTGGTCATCTTTTTTAACAACTAATTTCATATGGTAACAGGTTTCTATATCAATCCGGGTATTACCAAGTACTGGTGGCATACCCTGCAAATTAGCCTCAAATCCTAATCCTCTAGCAACAGTAGTAACCAAACCACCCATGACAATTTTCCCAGTCATTGCCCCACCTATCCTGGTCATCTGATGAGCCATGAAGGCTCCAGTATCCACCTTTGTACCATTAATCATCGAATGTAGAAAATAAAGCTCTCTTTGACTGGCTACCCCATCACTTTCAGTCCTACCAAAAATAGTATGGGCCATAAGCCTTTGTAAATACCTGAAATTGGGGTTGCAAATGAAAGTGGCTTTTGAACTCGATGCACTGTATTGCCCATCAATTGCAATGGAAGTCCAAAATGGGTTAGAGAGAAAGCTGGAGGGGACTTGTCTAGTACCTCCTGAAGGTAGGCTAAACAGTGCATTGAATTCAGCCAATGTAAGATTAAAAGTACGATCAAAAAGTCTAAATTTTACTTGGCCCTGATGGACATTAGGGCCTCGATATAAGATCGTGGTAATGGAGCTGAAAAACTCCAAGGTGGGTCGAGGATAGGCGGGGTATCTTAGGGATATAAATTGGTTCCACCCAATCCTGTCAATCAAGTATTGGACGTCGTTTAAAAGACCCAGCCGCTCCAAACAGTCCTCATCTATATACCGGGTACTCAGCATTCCTCGTTTAACAAGAGTATCGTATCGTGCTCGTTGATTGTCGTCAACGAACTCAATACCATACTCATTTATTTGATTAAGGAGTTGGGTTGGTGCAAGGTTGCGTCCTCTACGTGGTTGAGAGGATTAGGATGAAGATGACCCTTTCTGGGCTCTTTTGGGACCCATGAATGTAAAATTAAAGATAATGAGAACAGATGGCACCAAAACAGAGAACCTAATCAAAGATGCAGAATTTAAATCACCAGTAATGCAACTCAGGGAAAAATAGAGCCAGATGTGTCACAGTTGAAATATAGCAGTTATGTACCAAGCAACCAATAATTTAACAATATTCAGGACCAGAGAGGAATGGTTGAATCAGAGATATAGCAATCCAAGAACTCAAAGTAGTCAATTCAGTGGATGATTGTCAGAGTAGAACCAGTAAGTGGGAACCAAAACCAGAATGGTATATCATTAATGGCAAAGTCAGGGAATTAGGACCAATTCAGAATTCAATCAGTAATCCATGAGTAATTTCAATAAAAGTAGGAGCAATGGCAAATTATGCACGTAAACATCCGTAGTCAAAATTGTGATCGAATGTAAACCTTAAAGGAATTCAAAGCATACATCCATATTTGTAGCAGGAATTCCAAGAAGGTTAAATTAAATGCTAGTCAAGGCACCAATTGATCAGTACTAGTGCAAGTGAGGTCCAATGCAAGAGGGTAAAGTGCAGATAAAAATTCAAAACTAGTCCAATGCTCAAATTAGTCAAAACAGGGCACTCTAGTACAATCACGAATTAGCAGTATTCACATTACAAAGTAAAAACCCAATGCAGATGATGTACCAAGAGAAACAGTCATTAGTTGTTTGAGTGCTAACTAAACCATGAGCAGAAATATTTCCAGCAAACAGCAATATTCATATTCAGATAATTGAAGCAATTGTAAGGATGAGAAATACCTAGATGAAAGCGTCGCACGATGAATATTGCTAGTAATGGGCAAATGAGAACCGAGTGGGTGTGTGTGGGGAATGGGTGTTAGGTAGCGATTTGGGTGTGGAAAGGTTGGGTTACGGTGGAGAAGGGAAGGGGGAAGTGGGGTGGGTGTGGAAAGAATGGAGGTGAAGAAATGATGAGGGGGGGAAGTTTGAGGGGAGTGTGGCCGATTAAGATGAGGGGGATGGAGAAGAGAGGCACATGGATGGAGGGTTGGTGGTGGGTATTCGGCGAAGGAGGGGGAAGGGAGAAGAGAAGGCGGAGCACGGGAGAAAGGGGGGAATACGGTCTAGGGCACGAGTGGAGAAAGGGAGGGCTTGGCAATTATATGCCAGCCCGCGCACGCAGCACGGCCGTGCTGCGAAGCACGGCCAGCCCGTGCTTCTTGCTGTCTGGCTGCACACTTTTTTTTTCACACGGGCACGCCCGTGTTTTGGAACACGGGGTGCCCGTGTTCCTGGCGGGTTTTAGTATGGGAACCCCCCTTTTTTTTCACACGGACACGGCCTGCCTGTGTTGCCTGCGGGAATGCTCAATTTTCTCCATTTTCTTGTGTTTTTCTTCATAAACGCATTGTGGAACATGTATAGCCCAAGTGATTGACTGAAATCCCTCAATTCTCCACATTTAGCTTCTTCTTTAGACCTTCTTTAAGGATCCTTGCTTCTAACCCTTTCAAACTACTTTGGAAACATCGAAACGAACCTAGAAATCAAAGGAAAATAGTTAATAAACTTAACCTAAAAAGATAGCTAATGAAAACTAAAACTCAAAGTAAGGAAAAGAAAAGTTCTAAATAATTCAAAAATGTGGGTTGCCTCCCACAAAGCGCTTGTTTAAAGTCATTAGCTCAACTCCCTTGCTTCTTAATGGATCGAGGAAGGCTCTAAAAGAGCTTAGGTGGCTCCCTTTTCAACTGTATGTCCCGTCACAAAATGTTTGAGGCGTTGCCCGTTGACCTTAAAAAATTCGGTGGACTCACTCCACACCTTCACTGCTCCATATGGGAAAACTTTAGTCACTTGGAATGGTCCAGACCATCTAGACCGAAGTTTCCCTGGAAAGAGTCTCAACCTTGAATTAAACAGCAAAACCCAATTCCCCACTTGAAATTGGCGCCTAAGGATGTGCTTATCATGCCATATTTTTGTTCTTTCCTTGTATAATTTGGCATTGTCATAAGCATCAAGCCTTAGCTCATCTAGCTCATTTAGTTGTAGGCATCTCCTCTTTCCAGCAGCTGATAGGTCAAAATTGATTGTTTTGACCGCCCAGTATGCCTTATGTTCAAGCTCCACCGGCAAATGACAGGGTTTCCCATATATTAACCGAAAGGGTGTGGTTCCAATTGGTGTTTTATATGCAGTCCTGTAGGCCCATAGTGCATCATCTAGTTTGAGAGACCAATCTTTTCTGGTTTTCGAGACAGTCTTTTCCAATAGGGCTTTGATCTCTCTATTTGATATCTCAACTTACCCACTAGTCTGGGGATGGTAGTCTAGGGCCATTTTATGAGTGACTCCATATTTCTCCAAAAGGTTTTGGAACTGTTGCTCAGTGAAGTGAGAACCTCCATCGCTTATCACAGCTCGGGGCACTCCAAATCTGGGGAAGATTATCTTCTTAAAGAGTTTAACAACCACTCTAGCATCATTGGTGGGGGATGCTACTGCTTCAACCCATTTAGAAACGTAGTCCACAGCTACTAGAATGTATTTGTTTCCACATGAAGATGGAAAAGGACCCATAAAGTCAATGCCCCAAACGTCAAATATTTCAACTTCTAAAATGTTGTTTAGGGGCATTTCATTCCTTCGGGTTATGTTGCCAACTCTTTGGCACCGATCACATGCCTTTACAAAAGTGTGCACATCTTTGAAAAGCGTGGGCCAATAGAAACCAGCTTGAAGAACTTTAGCTGCAGTCTTAGAGGCACTGGTGTGGCCTCCACAAGGTGAACTATGGCATTGGTATATCACACTATAAACTTCTTCTTCCGGAATACACCTTCGGAATATGTCATCCGCACACCACTTGTATAAGCATGGATCATCCCAATAGTATGCCTTTACGTTAGAGAAGAATTTCTTTTTCTGATGATAACTCAACCCCTCAGGGAGTATTCTACATGCAAGAAAATTCACGAAGTCCGCATACCAAGGAGCATCAGCATTAGTGACCATTAGGAGTTGGTCATCTGGAAAGGAATCATCAATGGGCAAATTATCTTTATCATCTTTCATCAGATCTTGCATAAGTCTGGAAAGATGGTCTGCAACCACATTCTCCGTCCCTTTCTTGTCTCTGATTATAAGATCAAACTCCTGAAGTAAGAGGATCCATCTTATCAGTCTTGGTTTGGCATCCTTCTTACTTAATAAGTATCTGATGGTAGTATGATCTGTGAAAACTATGACTTCTGATCCTAGTAGGTATTGTCTGATTTTATCAATTGCGAACACTACTGCTAAGAGCTCCTTCTCAGTGGTGGAGTAGTTGACTTGAGCTTCATCTAATGTCTTGCTAGCATAATAGATGACATAGGGCTTTTTGTCTCTCCGTTGCCCAAGTACAGCTCCCACGGCATAGTCACTTGCATCGCACATAATTTCAAAAGGAAGGCTCCAATCAGGAGGTTGGATGATGGGTGCAGATATGAGCGCC
Organism: Gleditsia sinensis; assembly: GCA_037074535.1. Classification (NCBI taxonomy): domain Eukaryota; kingdom Viridiplantae; phylum Streptophyta; class Magnoliopsida; order Fabales; family Fabaceae; genus Gleditsia; species Gleditsia sinensis. The sequence goes on along the minus strand of CM073472.1, from coordinate 43,651,480 downwards.
TCCTTTAACCTGCAAAAAGAACGCAAGCAGTCATTATCAAATTCAAACGGGACATCTTTAACAAGTTAGTTAAAGGTTTAGAGATTTTTAAGAAGTCTTGGATGAATCTTCTGTAGAATCCTGCATGCCCAAGAAAACTTCTCACTTCCTTAACATTCGAAGGTGGTGGCATAGTCTGAATCGCCTCTATCTTTGCCTTATCCACCTCTATCCCCCTTTCTAACACTAAGTGTCCCAGAACTATTTCTTCTCTCACCATAAAGTGGCATTTCTCCCAATTCAAAACTAGATTGACTTCCTCACATCTCTTAAGTACCTGTGTCAAATTTTTCAAACAGTCATCAAATGAGGTACCATAAACTGAAAAGTCATCCATAAACACTTCCATTATTTCCTCTATAAAATCAGGGAAAATAGCCATCATGCATCTCTGGAAAGTGGCTAGTGCGTTACACAATCCGAATGGCATCCTTCTATATGCAAAGGTGCCATAGGGACATGTGAACGTAGTCTTCGCTTGGTCGTCTGGATGGATAGGGATCTGAAAGAATCCTGAGTATCCATCCAGATAACAGAAGTCTGAGTGTTTTGCTAACCTTTCCAATAACTGATCAATAAAAGGTAAAGGGAAGTGATCCTTACGGGTGGCTTTATTTAGTTTTCTATAATCAATACACATGCGCCAACCCGTAACAGCTCTAGTAGGGATTAATTCATTATCATTCTTAATAATAGTCATACCTCCCTTTTTAGGAACCACATGGACAGGACTTACCCATTCACTATCCGAGATAGGATAGATAATACCTGCATCAAGCAATTTAAGCACCTCCTTCTTAACTACCTCTTTTATATTTAGATTGAGTCTCCTCTGGTGTTCCCTGGAAGGTTTATGATCATTATCAACAATTATACGATGCATACAAACAGATGGACTAATCCCTTTAATATCATCTATGGTATACCCAATAACCTTTTTGAATTCCCTGAGTACATCAAGCAACTTACCAGTTTCTTCAGTATTCAGATTAGCATTCACTATGACTGGATTTGAAGAGTTAGGGTCCAGAAATTCATACCTGAGGTTGGAAGGAAGAGGTTTTAATTCTACCTTAGGTGCTTTGCCTTCCTCTACGTCTGCTGATTTTTGATGGTGATCCTGGTCCAGCTTTTTCAGTTTTCACTTCTGAGTTGACTTTAGGACTCTCATCAAGCAATCTAGTGTAGGCATCAGCTTCTACCTGTTCAGCACAAGAAACAGAACTATCCAAAAGGCAAAGCTCAAGTGGATCAGTAGGGCACAAGCTCATTGCATTATCAATAATATTTTGTTCAACTATATCAATCATGCAACAAGTATCTCCTAAGGATGGACATTTCATAGCTTCATTAAGATTAAATTCTATCTTTTCATCCCCTACATTCAGGGAAAGTTTCCCATCCTTAACATTTATAATGGCACCTACAGTGGCTAGAAAAGGTCTTCCCAAAATGATGGGGATTTGGCTATCTTCCTCCATCTCTAATACCACAAAGTCAATAGGTATGAAAAACTTACCTACCTTTAGAGGAACATCCTCTAATATACCTACCGGGTGAGTAATGGATCGGTCCGCTAACTGTAAGGAAATAGTGGTAGGCTTCAGATCTCCCATCTGGAGCTTTTTGCAAATGGATAGTGGCATGAGGCTCACGCTTGCTCCTAAATCACATAAGGCTTTAGTGATCTGCACATCTCCAATTGAACAAGGTATTGAAAAGCTCCCAGGATCCTTGAGTTTAGGAGGTAGTTTGTTCTGAATCAGGGCACTACACTCTTCAGTCAATGCCACAGTGGCATATTCTTCAATCTTCCTCTTATTAGAGAGGATATCCTTTAGAAATTTGGCATATGAGGGCATCTGAGATACTGCTTCCAAGAATGGAATGTTGGTGTGCAACTTTTTAAGCACATCCAGAAACTTTCCATACTGTTTCTCTAGCTTAGCTTTGGCTAGTCTCTGCGGGAAGAGAACTGGTGGCTTATACGGTTCAGGAGCCACATATTCAGGCTCATCTAGTTCCTTCCTTCCACTAACTGGCTTTTTTTCTTCATTCATTGGCTCAGGCACATCCTTATTTTCAACTTCTTTATCATCCTCCCTTTCCACCGGTTCCCCCATCCGTTTCCCACTCCTCAAAGTAATGGCTTTACAGTGTTCTCTAGGGTTTTCAGGTTGACCAGGGAACTTACCAAAATTGCTGGTTGAGGAGCTCGCTTGCTGCGCTATCTGTGTCTCTAGCATCTTATTATGGGTAGCAAGTGAATCCACTTTAGAAGCTAGGTCTTTAATTGCTTCATTCATGTTGAGATTCTGAGCTCTAAACTCCTCATTCTGCTTACTCTGTGTGGAGATGAAATTCTCCATTAGAGTCTCCAGATTTGACTTCGGTTAGGGAGGATTGTATGGCCTTGGATTCTGGAACCCTGGAGGTTGTCTAAAATTATTTTGGGGCTGTTGACCAACATTAGGCTTGTATGATAGGTTAGGATGGTTTCTCCAGCCAGGATTGTAAGTATTACTGTAGGGATTACCCCTCTAATTGTTCACAAAATTGACTTGCTCACAATCCTGAATTGTAGAACTCCCAAGCTGTCATTCATTAGCTGCATGGCCTATACCTCCACAGATCTCACAAGATGTAGAAGATGAAGATGATGCAATGGCATTGATGCTCAGTTTATCCAATTTCTGAAACAAAGCATCAACTTTAGAAGTCAGATGATTAAAAGCATCAACTTCATACATACCTGCCGGCTTCCTGGTCTGCCTCTCACTAGACCATGAGTAGTGGTTCTGAGCCATGTCTTCAATCAACTCATAAGCTTCATCAACAGTTTTGTTCATTAGGGCTCCTCCAGCTGCAGCATCCACAAACATCCGGGTGCTGTATACTAGTCCATTGTAGAACGTATGGACTATTAACCATTTTTCTAGCCCGTGGTGTGGGCATACCCTGAGGAGCTACTTGAATCTCTCTCATGCCTCATATAAAGATTCTCCATCCTTTTGAGCAAATGTAGTAATCTGGTTCCTCAGATGGGCCATCTTACTCGGTGGGAAATACTTGGCCAAGAAAGCTTGAGAAAGCTGCTGCCAAGTGGTGATAGAGCCTGATGGTAGAGAGTGCAGCCATGCACGTGCTTTATCCCTCAATGAGAAAGGGAATAACCTCAATCTAATTGCATCTGATGAGACACCGTTCAGCTTCAAGGTGTCACAATACTCCAGGAATATGGAGAGGTGGAGGTTTGCGTCTTCAGTAGGCGACCCTCTAAACTGGTTCTGTTGAACCATCTGCAAAAGAGATGGCTTCAGCTCAAAATTATTGGCTTCAACCACGGGCCTGACTATGCTGGGGTTCAGGCCATGTGTGTCTGGGGCTGTGAAGTCCTTTAGTGACCGGTTATCTCTTTCCACCATTGTAACTGGTAAACTTCCTTCCTGTTGTCTTCTTCTTAACCTTCGCAAAGTGCGTTCAATTTCAGGGCCAAATTCAGCAACACTTTCACGCGCTCTTCGTATAAAAGAGATACACACCTAGGAAGGAAGAAAAGAAGCAAAATCAGCAAAAGAAAATTATGCAGAAAAATTAAAAAGAAAAATAAACAAAATTTGATCTAGTCTAGCTATTTTATAAGATATCTAATATTGGCTTTGTTCCCCGGCAACGGCGCCAAAAACTTGTCGTGTATATATTTTACCAATTACCGCAAGTGCACGGCGTAGCTGTAACTAGTCCGGCAAGTACGGGTCGTGTCCACAGAGAACAATGCCAACTACCAGAATCTTACAAAAAGTACTATCTAAATCGATGAAATTCGATAGGCAAGAATCACAATTAAGCAAGTTGAAAGAATCAATTAAACTAGGCCTAGGGTTAGGGTTCACCACACTTGTGATACTCAACAACTGATATTCACCTCTAATTGCAATTGCATAGATTGTTGGGGATGGTTTAGCCTTAATTAACTAGCAATCTCTTTCAAGAATTACTAATCGTACCTAGGTTAATCAAATTACCTACTTTCGTGGTTCTTAGCTTAACCTAGGTCCATTAAGTTCTATGCCAACCATGGAATACAATTGATCGGTTTTCTTGTGCCCATTAATTGATTCATTCCTAGAGAATCTCAAACTACTTTCGTGATTGAGAAATCCTTAATTGACCATTAGGTTCCGGTTTTAATCTTCACCTTTCAGTTCATCGATTAAATACCTAATACGTGATAGATTGGTGATCAGGCATTCCATCAACTAATTAAAGCATACAATAGTTAATCCAATTCAATCTAATCCCAATTACAATTAGGGTTTCTTAATTCAATTTAAAAGCATAGTATCATTGTACCACAATTGGGTTTACCGTAACCCTAGATGGAATCTACTCACACATTGTCAAATCAAGATCTAAAACCATACTCATTGAATAATTCATAGTAGTTCAATACAATTAAGAAGTAGGAGAAGAGGTAGAAGTAGTAGAAGAATAAGTAAAAGTAGGAATAGAAAGATAGAACATGTTTGTATAAGTACTTAGATCAATTACAACTTGAAAAACAATAAATTCAATCCTAGAACATCAAAATCCTTCAAAGAATTATGTAAAAACATAATCTAGATGTGTTTCCTAAGGCTAAAAAGTGTTTTTCTGGTCTCCCCTTCGAATCCCCTTGTCCCAATTGCGAATGCCCAAGTCCCCCCATGTGTTTGGGCCTTAGAAACCATAAAAACGACGTCCTTTACGAGCCCTGAAGCACGGCCGTGCCCTGGAACACGGCCTGGTCGTGCTTCGGGCTGGAATTTTGAAGAGGCTGCAGGAAATACCACCAACACGGCCAGGCCGTGTTGCAGGCCTCCTTAACACGGCTAGGCCATGTTGGGTGCTATGGTGCTCCTTTCTTCATCAAATTTGACGTGCAACCTCCTTGCTTCCTCCTTAACATGATCCAAGTCTTTTAGGGTCTTTCCATGACCGTTTTTCCTTGCTTCTTGGCTTCTTTTGCTCTCCTGCAATCACAAAATGAACCACAACAGTACCCAGAACAAAGTATAACCAAAAGCATGAAAATATCCATAAGTTACTATGAATAAGGGGACAAAACATGACCAATAAGCACTCAAAATTCCCCTTTATCACTCATCCTTGGCTTAGAGAACAAGAAGTTGACTTGACCAAGTGGCTTGGAGGAGAAGTTGGCCAAAAAGATCAAGGGGAAGAAAGAGGTGGCGCCAAGGAAAAAGTGGAGAAGGGAGAGAAACGAGAGAAGGAGAGGAAGGAAAAGAAGAGAGATAGAGAGAGGAGAGAGAAAGTCAAAAGGTGAAATCTAAGAGAAAGAAAGAAGGAGGAGTGATCAAGAGGAGGAAAGCTTGAGAAGAGAAAGAATCTCTGGTTTGGTAGGTTTAACATTATTCATGTTTTTATGGAATTTCATGCGCTTAGAATGATTTATAAGTGTTTCATATATCTTCTTTTGATGATTCATGATGTATATTTATGGTTGGTCATGAAAGGTGAGAGTTGCATGCATAGATCATACATGTGTTTGCTGATTTTCGGCTTGAAACCGGTGAAAATCGATGCTCTGAATGTTTGGTTCTGGGTGTTATGTTTTAGGTCGAATCTGGAAATATGTCTAACATATGAGTTGTAGCTATGCTTCTTAGCTTTCTAATGCCTTTGCAATCACCTTGATCGGTTTTAAAATGAGAGAGATATCCCCTGATGAGTGAAGAAATGTCAGATTTAATGCACAGAATCGCAACACTGATTTCAGACATATGTTTGATCTATTTATGTTTCTAATCTGTTAAAGTAGTAAACATCAAAGTTGTAGATAATTGTCTTAACTTTCTATAGACATGGGAATCCCTTAATCGGAGTTAAATTGAGAGAGTTATGATCTTTTTAGTGGAGGAAGGTGTGGCTGGACGGAAATCTGGATTGCAGGGAAAACCCGAAGCACGACTGTGCTTGGTGACACGGCAAGGCCGTGCTTCGAGGTGTTTTGTGGGTTTTCAGCATGGTTTGCACAGCTGGAAGCACGGCCGTGCTTGGTGACACGGCCGGGCCGTGCTTTAGGCTATTTTTGCTCTGTTTTGCATTTTGAAGGCTCTAAATGTACTCCAATGAATGGATGATGTTAAAGGGAACTAAAGTACAAATAAATACTTTTTTAATGATGCATTCTAGTGTGAATTCTATCCTTTTTATTATGAGAAATTAAGTCACATATTGCATATGAGCTAGATGTACAATGTATGGATGGAATGCATGTTGATTGGATGCCTATGCTAGTAGATCAATGCATGAGGATTACATGATATAAGGTATGCATTGTTGGTAAGTGTATTAATACATATTTGTTAAACGATGTGGTGATGATATTATGCATAATATTAGTGATGTGTTAGTTAATGCATAATCCTATTGTGATGATGGTCATGATGATTAAAGAGTATGACGTATACATTATTATATGACGATAAATGGGTTATTACATAGTGATTGTATGAAGAGACGAAGTTGATTGTGGATGGCAAGCATGATGTTAAAGGTGATTTGTTGATGTATACATGGTCATATCATGTTGATGTACATGGTTGAGATGTGGCTATAGATGATTAGTCACTGAGTGTGGAGATGTGGCTACAGACGATTAGTCACCGAGTGTTGTGATGTGGCTGCAGACGATCAGTCACCCTACATGAAAGTACTGCAAAGATAAATACATAAGCAAATTATTAAAGTATAACCTGGTTATTATTCATGCTTGATATTGATGCATAACCTGTCTGTTGAATATGAAAGCATGTTGTACATTCTTGTTATTTTATCATATACAAAGAGAAAATGTTTTCTGTAGTTTATACAGCTGGACATAACACTGTGTTTTCCTTATTTACCATATAATGCTTTTAATGTTAAACCTATTGGGAACCTTCGTTCTCATTATTGTTGTTGTTATGTTCAGATAAGAGCAAACGATACGCTAGCTGCTTCCGTGCACTTGATCATGGAAGATCCGGTGGATGGCGACGCTTTGTACAGATCCCGATGCTAGCACTACCTCCTCCACCCTTTACACCTAGGGGAGATGTGCGGTATAGGGTTCATTGTTTAGTTTATGTAGTTATGTGACTCAGTGTCACTGGTGTATAAATAATAATCTCTGATGTAGTTCAAATATTATGATAATGAAATATTAGTGGTTTTTATAAATGTGTATGGTTCGTTGCTTGGAATCCGTTATCAGTCGCTATATATATATATATATATATATATATATATAACCCAGTCGTTACAAGTTGGTATCAGAGCAGGTCGATCCTAAGTGACCGTGGGTGTGGACGGTTACCTATATCGATCTAAGGATGTCTTGAGTTAGCATGTGGCTATGTAGTGTAAGGTAGCATATAGTGTCAATAAGGAAATCACTAGTATTTCCTATTTGTGTCCTGGAGTGGTGTAATGACTACTATACAAACATTTAATTCGCTGTTGAGCCTGATCACCTCAATAGTGACCAATTTCTTTTAATTGATACAGTAAGTGATGGCACCACCAAGGAGAGATTCAATGAAAAGTGTGGAAGCTACCCTGCATGATTTAGCCACAGCGATTCGAGACCAAGTGTCTGCCACAAATCAAATCTTGTGGCATATGCAAAATAATACCAATGACGATGAGGTTCAAGGAAATCAGATAAACACAAGGAATAAAAATGGCTGGGCAGAATTTATGAGGACACATCCTCCTTCTTTTGTGGGCAAGTATGAGCCATTAGTAGCTGAAAGGTGGCTGACCGAGTTAGAAAAGATTTTTGAAGTTTTGAACTACTCTAATGAGCAGAAGGTTCACCTTGCTGTGTATATGTTAAAAGAGGAAGCTGAATATTGGTAGAGGGGAGCTAAGGAGTTGTTCATTCATCAAGGCAGGCAGATTACATGGCAAGTGTTCCGAGAAACTTTTCTGGATAAGTACTTCCCTAGCAGCGTGAGGGTCGAAAAGGAGGTTGAATCTCTCCAACTCAAACAAGGCAGCAGGACTATGGACCAATACATCTCTAAATTTGAGGAGTTGGCCAAATTTTCAACCTATCTGAGATATAATCCGGATGAAGCCTGGAAAGCTGTGAAGTTCGAAGCAAGTTTGAATCCTGAGATTAGAAGTGCTATAGTTGCCTTGGAGATCTGAGAATTTGCTTCCTTAGTCAATAAATGCCGATTGTTGGAGAAAAACTTAAAAGTAGTCGAAGAAGAAAAAGAGAAGCGGATTTTACAAAAAAGAAAGAGGGAGTCTTCGACCAGCGATAAAAGCACGAGATGGAGGAATGATAATAGCGATGGAAGACCCGTTGCGATGGAATCTAGATCTTATCCGTCAAATGTTGCGATGGATAGATGTGGAAAGTGTGGACGACCACATGGAAATAAACCATGTCTTATCAGCCAAATGACTTGTTATCGCTGCGGAAAAAAGGGGCACTTAGCACGACAATGCTCACAAGGGGATGAAAGAGGACAAGGACAAGAACAACGACAACAAATGAAAGGGAAGATGACATGATGTAATGATGTAATGATAAGTTGACATTAAGGCTTGTAATGTATAATGCATATATGGTTGCAAGATATCAGAAATATTAATAAATGTTTGTTATATGATGATGACAATGGTGAACAAGATGTTATGAATGTGGTTGTATATAATATATTGCTGTGTTTGTAGGTATGTGAGTAACAGAGGGGGAAAGTCTCACAATACCTTATCGTTTGTTGTTTGGCTATGTGGGCAGCGGGGGGGAATGGCTCGCATGGCTATGTGTTTGGAGGTATGTGAGCAGCGGGGGGGAAAGGCTCACATTACCTTATTGTTTGTTGTTTGGCTATGTGAGCAGTAGGGGGGATGGCTCACATGATCCTGTGATGATGTTGGGCGATATGAGCAGCGGGGAGGAATGGCTCACATGATCCTGTGATTATGTTGGGCGATATGAGCAGTGTAACAACCTTTTTTTTTCTTTATTATTATACAATATTGAGTTCACATACACGTCATTAATCAAAAAGTACATGTACCATATCAAACACATAGATATTTACATCTTGTTTATTTTGGTTTACCAATTCCGGAGATACAAGTGCGGGTGGTTGCACCTTCACTGGGATCTGAGCCAACTCGACCCCAAACATCTTATTTGATTCTGAGATCTGCCCAACATAAAGTAACTCGATCCAATGTGCACTAAAAGCCAGAGCCATAGAAAAAAAACTGCATAACTAATTTTCTGAACATGATATGGAAATATAGTGAGAATTAAATCCCAGTAAGTTCAACAATAAATCATCATCAATATAGCTCATCACGTCATGTTCAGCTGTATAAACTACAGAAAATATCTTTGGTCACATGAATGCATTATATCTACGCACATAAGAATCATACTGTAATGATATGTATGACAGGATTAACTATTTTCAAAATATCATATGATGGCCAACAACTTATTCTCATTTCAAGCTACCCCGGTTAGGGTGAGTATCATCTACTCTCCGGTACGGGTTTTTCTCGCTCCGTCCGACATGGCTCACTTTCTCTTTCTTTTCTCATTATCATGATCATAACCGTTGGTAGGGCATCCCCTACTGGTGCACCACACGGATTGCCATGTGACCGTGCTCATTTCTTTTCTTTTCACAATGATAGCCAAAAATATGCTTTCAATAACAAGTATGTTCATCAAAATATAATTATTACCAAAAATCATTGGTAATCATGCCATGAACATAACCATTTCAAACTTTATAAAATATTTCCATGTCAAAATTTCACACTTAAGATGGTAAGAAGTTCATACAATGGCAATGGCTATGGCTATACTAGTCATTTATTAAGATTTATCTTCTTTTTTAAATACTAATTTTATTTCTTTATTTTCTTGATGCAGGTTTTCATCCTATCTAACATTCTCTTACTAATCAGAGCATAACTTCCTAAATTTAACTCTGATGTAGGTGCTCTTGGTGTCAATTTCAAGATAAAACAATTATCAAAAACTATTATGTTGAACATTGTAGCAAACTATTAAGAAATCAAGGTGATATTAGTCCCTAAATATATAGGTTATTTCTTCTCGGATAGGTTCTGACCTCTACCAACTAATTGGACCATATCTACCTCATATGGACTCCAACTTGAGTGATTCTAGTGGCTAAAAATCCGTGACACACATATCTATAATTCTTATGTTAACCATTTATATTAATTCCATACAGATAAGTCCCAAAAATTAAAATACAGAAGCTGTCCTAACATATTCTTCCCTGATGAACCATTTTCTAACCTTTGACTACTAACAAGCTCATATCTTCCTCATATGGACTTCAAATTGAATGATTCCAGTGGCTACAAATCCATGACACACATAGCTATAATTCTTTTGTTAACCATTTGTTTTAATTCCATACAGATAATTCCTAGAAATTAAAATACAGAAGCTGTCCTAACATATTCTTCCCTGATGAACCATTTTCTGACATTTGACTACTAATAAGCTCATATATTCCTCATATGGACTCCAAATTGAATGTTTCCAGTGGCTTAAAATCCATGACACACATAGCTATAATGCTTTTGTTAACCATTTATTTTAATTCCATACAGATAATTCCCAGAAATTAAAATACAGAAGCTATTCTAACATAATCTTCCCTAATGAACCATTTTCTGACGTTTGACTACTAATCAGCTCATATCTTCCTCATATGGACCCCAAATTGAATGATTCTAATGGCTTAAAATCCATGACACACATAGCTATAATTCTTATGTTAACCATTTATTTTAATTCCATACAGATAATTCCCAGAATTTAAAACACCGAAACTAAAAATTCTGCCACCCATAGCCATAACCATGCAAAACTATTTACACCAACCTAAGTATTCAAACATACATCACATGCAAGATCAATATGTAACATGATATAGCAACATCCATGACCAATCATCAAAGTTCTAAGATCAAAATCTCATATAAATATTATAAGTTTCAAAACTTTTCTTCAAAAAGAAATATTGTTAAACTTACCTGGAGCACTTAGTCTCCTAGACTTCTCCTTCCTCTTTCTTCCTTTCTTCCTCTCCTTTCCTCACTCTACCTTGCTTCTATTTTTCCTCTCCCTCACTTGGACGAAATTCTAATGTTGTAAGGGTGGGTTTTCTTATATAGACCACCAAATAATTCACCTTTCATGATCATGGGACTACCTTATCACAATTAGGATACACTTTGTTGAATTTTTGGAAAACAAACAACTTATGTTCTTGTCTTTCTCTTCCTTAGTCAAGATATGCATAGGAAAAGGAGATTTATATTTTGAAAATTATGATAATATGTTCTTAAGATATGGGACAAGGTCCCTTTGATTTAGGGATTCATTTACTTTTTCTTTTGTCTTAATCAATTATGATATGTTGCCTTTTTAAGTGACAAATTTTTAGCCCTTCAATCTCCATTATTTGGTTGAAATTATTTATGTGGGATAGAGATGTTTTGTCCTAATGCTATGTCTTATCATACCACTTGCTAAAATTATGAGTGTAGGATATAGATGTTTTTGTCCTAAAGCCTTGTATTATTATGCCACTTGCCAAAATGATGAATGTAAAATCACACCACTTGCTAAATTTTTGTCTTAATGCCATGTCACCTAATCTTGATTACACCATTATTTCATCACTTTAATTTTATTTTTATTTTTATTTTTCCTCTTGGGTTTGGGCTCATTCTTGCCCATTTTCTTTACTTTGGTTAAAATTCTACCTTTCATAATGGGCTTGGTCACATTTTCATGATTTTTGGGTTACCGGTCCAATTTCTATATCCTAATCCAAGTCTATGTTTTATTTCTTCTTTGGGCTATCCTATTGGCTTGCTAAAAATTCATGTGAAGTAGAAAAACTCTATATGAAGTGTCCATAGGTTAAAGCCCAATTACGAGTGGAGATACTAAACTTAGTAATTAAGAAAAATTACCTTAATCCGATCTTCTTGAAATTTTAAGACCTTTACTTACTTCACAAAAATTTATCTTTCTTTACCTAAGAATTTCACCTTTCTTTAGCATGTTTATTTCTAATATTTCCTCTTAGATTTTCTTTCTTTACCTATTCCATTAATATTAGAACATTTCTATGCATATATGTAAGGTGAATAATTTCTAAGAAAAATATCTAAAAATTATGGGATGTTACATTCTTCCCCCCTTAAGAAATTCGGTCCCCGAATTTCAATCCATCCTACCACATGTTGGGAATGAAATTAAGGCATTATTCAGAGTTACCAACCTTATTACCTAAATAATTAGGGATATCTTTTTTGTATAACATCTTTACTTTTTAATATGTCTATTCACTTGATTGATTTTGCCATATAACTTAACCATAAGGATTTCTTTCACTCATAAGTTCTTCAATTGATATCCTCTAACTCGCATGGATATATCTATGGGTCGATATTATAAAACACACATATAAAGGAACATATACACCTTCATATTGGGTAACTATCTTTTCTTATTCCAAACTTCTATTAAGTCATTTTTTTTTCATATATCAACATTATCCCCTGAATATCATCATCTTAATCTATCATCTATTTTTATCCTCAAATCCTTTAATCAATATGTTAAACATACGTAGCAATAAATCCTTCAAACCTTTAATAACGTGTGCCATTGACATATGTCTAATAATTTCAACTTAACACATCACGATAATTCTATACAAGCTTATTAACATCATTAAACTCATTGTCAAAAATTTCAATTATTTCTTCTATCATATCCAAAAGTACCTCATTCTAGCTTATGTCAATCCCATTTAATTCACCCAATCATTTCAAGAAGATTTTTCCTAACAATTACTCATACATGAATTCTCAATTCCAACATAATTCACATCATAGATACTAGACTCAATTTAGCATGATATAATCCTTTAACACAATTATCTTGATCACTTACATTTTTTTTGAACATGGTTCTCAGAATATTCTCTATATTTCCAAACTAAGAGCTCAAAGACTAAGTTAAATCCTACTTCCTATATTTTATTCCTCAAGAACTTCAACACCAGTAATTCTTTTGATTACATTCGTCAAAACACCATAAGACCATCATCCGTCCATTCTTTTCAAACATTTCATTACTTTAACCTACTAACAACTTAGACACCATTAGAACCGAGTTTTAAAGAAAAGAAATTATCTTTCATTGCAATGAGGGAAAATAACCTTGCATTTAATGCCAACCGTTAATGAGGGAGAATGCAGTGAAACAGACGAAAAGCATAATAGAGAATGATGCCAAAAGCGAAAGTCAAAAATTTGGACAAAGCATTGAAAAATATTAAAATCGGTGGCCGTAATTCTTGAAAATCTGTAAACAAAATCTATCTACGATTTCAGCAAAAATCGGTGGCCGCAAATTTTGAATATATGTGTCAAAATCTACTTTAAATATGTTGGTATTCGGTGGAAAGATATCACATGGAAAAAGAAACATTTATGAGCTTATAAAAGTCTGTGAAAATCAAAAAATACGTAGTTAACTGGTAGGATGCAGTTGATTGCTTCTAAATAGATGTCATCAATCAACTGTAAGATAACCAGTCCAAATTAAAATTTCTCAGAATAGTTAGTCTATTTCATAATACCGATAGTCTACTGGCAAAAACTTTGAGAAAACAAGAAAAATGTCCCTCTTCACTAATTATTTGGTTTGCATCTTCATTTTTTTTTGACAATGACGCCTATCATCTACAACTTCCCTACATGCCTCAAGACATCACTGCTTCATCAAGGACAACAAGAAAAAGAAAATTTCCTGGTGATATCCTGACCTTATTCTCTTTATGTGCTAAATATAGGTCATAGTCATAACTACTGTACATATACATGCTTGCCGTCATTTTTGAAATTTTTTTTTACCTTTAATTTAGCTGATATCCACCAATCACTCACATAGTTGTTCTAATAATACCCGGACTATTCGCATAGCTATTATAAATATGCCCTTCTCTGAGTTCTATAAATACTTGCATTAGTATCTTTGTCTATACTCAAAGTTAAGGTGATAGAAATTATGGAGGGAACCGCATTCCGTCAGTTTTGAAATATCTGTGTCTTTTGTGGTTCCAGTCCTGGAAAAGATGAGGAGTATGTTAAAGCAGCACAAAATCTGGGTATGGTGCTGGCTAGGAGAAAAATTCATTTAGTGTATGGTGGAGGTAACTGTGGGTTAATGGGGTGTGTGGCTACAGCTACACATGTAGGGGGATGCCAAGTTCTAGGTATTATTCCTACTGCTCTAGCTACATCCAACAACATAGGGAAAACAATTGGGAAAGAATATAGGGTAGCCTCCATGCATGAATACACGGCTAGAATGATGAGCAATGCTGACGCCTTCATTGCCTTACCAGGTGGTTTTGGTTCTTTAGAGGAGATTTTCCAAATAGTCTCTTGGGCACAACTGAATATGCATCACCACGAACTCATAATGCCCATAATAAGTTCTACATCCTCTTCTCTTATCCTTAATTAATGTTACTCATATCCCAAATCTATTTGTGGAAAAATATTGAACACCTTATAACTGGTCAAACAGGTAATCTATACGAGTTAATGGGTTTCTATTCTACATTGTCACCTTATTCAACTATCTATAATCTATGCATAGTCATAGTGATCCATCTTTCTTTTTCACAGATAGAACTGAAGCACTCAGAATAAAAGTACTGGAGTATTTAAATACCTTGTCTAACAAGTCTTGTAACTATTTTTTTTTTTAAATTCGATCGATATCATTCTATATAGGGATATAGATACTAGTTGGGTTCTAAGGAGTAAATCAATACCAAATTCTCGAATTGTTGTGGCAAGGTTGTGCAAGATTTCCTCCGCATTATTTGCCGGATTCCGCCTTGGTGGTGCCATTTCCTACTGTGGGAAAAAATAAATTTATGCTGCTATTGAGGTGATCAAGCCCAATAATTAGTTTCAAAAAATATTTAATAGCAGTCATAACACCACCTCGGCATATAGATAAGAAACACTAGTAATTTCATACCTATATGAGTCACTGATCCCCTACACAGCACAACCAGAACATACTCAAGACACTATAAGATCGATTTAGATAACCATCCACCCACTGGCCATCTAGGATCGACCTGCTTTGATACTAAGTATGTAACAACCTTTTTTTTTCTTTATTGTTATACAATATTGACTTCAAATACACGTCATTAATCAAAAAGTACATGCAACATATCAAACACATAGATATTTACATCTTGTTTATTTTGGTTTATCAATTCCGGAGATACAAGTAAGGGTGGTTGCACCTTCACCGGGATCTGAGCCAACTCGACCCTAAACATCTTATTTGATTCTGAGATCTGCCTAACATAAAGTAATTCGATCCAATGTGCACTAAAAGCCAGAGCCATAGAAAAAAACTGCATAACTAATTTTCTGAACATGATATGAAAATATAGTGAGAATTAAATCCCAGTAAGTTCAACAATAAATCATCATCAATATAGCTCATCACGTCATGTTCAGCTGTATAAACTACAGAAAATATCTTTGGTCACATGAATGCATTATATCTACGCACATAAGAATCATACTGTAATGATATGTATGACAGGATTAACTATTTTCAAAATATCATATGATGGCCATCAACTTATTCTCATTTCAAGCTACCCCGGTTAGGGTGAGTATCATCTACTCTCCGGTACGGGCTTTTCTCGCTCCGTCCAACATGGCCCACTTTCTCTTTCTTTTCTCAATATCATGATCATAACCATTGGTAGGGCGTCCCCTACTGGTGCACCACACGGATTGCCATGTGACCGTGCTCATTTCTTTTCTTTTCACAATGATAGCCAAAAATATGCATTCAATAACAAGTATGTTCATCAAAATATAATTATTACCAAAAATCATTGGTAATCATGCCATGAACATAACCATTTCAAATATCACTTTATAAAATATTTCCATGTCAAAATTTCACACTTAAGATGGTAAGAAGTTCATACAATGGCAATGGCTATGGCTATACTAGTCATTTATTAAGATTCATCTTCTTTTTTAAATACTAATTTTATTTCTTTATTTTCTTGATACAAGTTTTCATCCTATCTAACATTCTCTTACTAATCAAAGCATAACTTCCTAAATTTAACTCTGATGTAGGTGCTCTTGGTGTCAATTTCAAGATAAAACAATTATCTAAAACTATTATGTTGAACATTGTAGCAAACTATTAAGAAATCAAGGTGATATTAGTCCCTAAATATATAGGTTATTTCTTCTCGGATAGATTCTGACCTCTACCTATTAAGTGGACCATATCTACCTCATATGGACTCCAACTTGAGTGATTCCAGTGGCTACAAATCCGTGACACATATATCTATAATGCTTATGTTAACCATTTATTTTAATTCCATACAGATAATTCCCAGAAATTAAAATACAGAAGCTGTCCTAACATATTCTTCCCTGATGAACCATTTTCTGACCTTTGACTACTAATAAGCTCATATCTTCCTCATATGGACTCCAGAATTGAATGATTCCAGTGGCTAAAAATCTATGACACACATAGCTATAATTCTTTTGTTAACCATTTATTTTAATTCCATACAGATAATTCCCAGAAATTAAAATACAGAAGCTGTCCTAACATATTCTTCCCTGATGAACCATTTTCTGACCTTTGACTACTAATAAGCCCATATCATCCTCATATGGACTCCAAATTGAATGATTCCAGTGGTTTAAAATCCATGACACACATAGCTATAATGCTTTTGTTAACAATTTATTTTAATTCCATACAAATAATTCCCAGAAATTAAAATACAGAAGCTGTCCTAACATAATCTTCCCTGATAAACCATTTTCTGACCTTTGACTACTAATCAGCTCATATCTTCCTCATATGGACTCCAAATTGAATGATTCCAGTGGCTTAAAATCCATGACACACATAGCTATAATTCTTATGTTAACCATTTATTTTAATTCCATACAGATAATTCCCAGAATTTAAAACACCGAAACTAAAAATTCTGTCACCCATAGCCATAACCATGCAGAACTATCTACACCAACCTAAGTATTCAAACATACATCACATGCAAGATCAATATGTAACATGATATAGCAACATCCATGACAAATCATCAAAGTTCTAAAATCAAAATCTCATATAAATATTATAAGTTTCAAAAGTTTTCTTCAAAAAGAAATATTGTTAAACTTACCTGGAGCACTTAGTCTCCTAGACTTCTCCTTCCTCTTTCTTCCTTTCTTCCTCTCCTTTCCTCACTCTACCTTGCTTCTATTTTTTCTCTCCCTCACTTGGACGAAATTCTAATGTTGTAAGGTTGGGTTTTCTTATATAGACCACCAAATAATCCACCTTTCATGATCAAGGGTCTACCTTATCACAATTAGGATACACTTTGTTGAATTTTTGGAAAACAAACAACTTATGTTCTTGTCTTCCTCTTCCTTAGTCAAGATATGCATAGTAAAAGGAGATTTGTATTTTGAAAATTATGATAATATGTTCTTAAGATATGGGACAAGGTCCCTTTGATTTAGGGATTCATTTACTTTTTCTTTTGTCTTAATCAATTATGATAGGTTGCCTTTTTAAGTGGCAAATTTCTAGCCCTTCAATCTCCATTATTTGGTTGAAATTATTTATGTGGGATAGAGATGTTTTGTCCTAATGCTATGTCTTATCATACCACTTGCTAAAATTATGAGTGTAGGATATAGATGTTTTTGTCCTAAAGCCTTGTATTATTATGCCACGTGCCAAAATGATGAATGTAGAATCACACCACTTGCTAAATTTTTGTCTTAATGCCATGTCACCTAATCTTGATTACACCATTATTTTATCACTTTAATTTTATTTTATTTTTATTTTTCCTCTTGGGTTTGGGCTCATTCTTGCCCATTTTCTTTACTTTGGTTAAAATTCTACCTTTCATAATGGGCTTGGTCACATTTTCATGATTTTTGGGCTACCGGTCCAATTTCTATATCCTAGTCCAAGTCTATGTTTTATTTCTTCCTTGGGCTATCCTATTGGCTTGCTAAAAATTCATGTGAAGTAGAAAAACTCTATATGAAGTGTCCATAGGTTAACGCTCAATTACGGGTGGAGATACTAAATTTAGTAATTAAGAAAAATTAACCTAATCCGATCTTCTTGAAATTTTAAGACCATTACTTACTTCACAAAAATTTATCTTTCTTTACCTAAAAATTTCACCTTTCTTTAGCATGTTTATTTCTAATATTTCCTCTTAGGTTTTCTTTCTTTACCTATTCCATTAATATTAGAACATTTCTATGCATATATGTAAGGTGAAGAATTTCTAAGAAAAATATCTAAAAATTACGGGATGTTACAAGCAGTGGGGGGAATAGTTCATATTGCTGTGTTGTGGGGATATGTGAGCAGCGGGGGGCGAATGGCTCACATGATCCTATGATGATGTTGGGCGATATGAGCAGCGAGGGGGAATGGCTCATTTTGCTGTGATGTAGGGATATGTGAGCAGCAGGGGGGAATGGCTCATATTGCTGTGATGTGGGGATATGTGAATAGCGAGGGGGGAATGGTTCACATGATCCTATGATGTTGTTGGGCGATATGAGTAGCGGGGGGGAATGGCTCATATTGTTGTGATGTGGCGATATGTCAGCAGCTGGGGGAATAGCTCACATGATCCTGTGATGTTGTTGGGCGATATGAGCAGCGGGGGGGAATGGCTCACATGATCCTGTGATGTTGTTAGGAGATATGAGTAGCGGGGGGGAATGGTTCATATTGCTGTGATGTGGAGATATGTGAACTGTAACAACTTTTTTTTTTACTATTATTATACAATATTGAGTTCACATACACGTCATTAATCAAAGCGTACATACAACATATCAAAGACATAGATATTTACATCTTGTTTATTTTGGTTGACCAATTCCAGAGATACAGGTGCGGGTGGTTGCACCTTCACCGGGATCTGAGCCAACTCAACCCCAAACATCTTATTTGATTCTGAGATCTGCTCAACATAAAGTAACTCGATCCAATGTGCACTAAAAGCCAGAGCCATAGAAAAAGCTGCATAACTAATTTTCTGAACATGATATGGAAATATAGTGAGAATTAAATCCCAGTAAGTTCAACAATAAATCATCATCAATATAGCTCATCACATCATGTTCAGCTGTATAAACTACAGAAAATATCTTTGGTCACATGAATGCATTATATCTATGCACATAAGAATCATACTGTAATAATATGTCTGACAGGATTAACTATTTTCAAAATATCATATGATGGCTATCAACTTATTCTCATTTCAAGCTACTCCGGTCATGGTGAGTATCCTCTACTCTCCGGTACGGGCTTTTCTCGCTCCGTCCGACATGGCCCACTTTCTCTTTCTTTTCTCATTAACATGATCATAACCGTTGGTAGGGCGTCCCCTACTGGTGCACCACACGGATTGCCATGTGACCATGCTCATTTCTTTTCTTTTCACAATGATAGCCAAAAATATGCTTTTAATAACAAGTATGTTCATCAAAATATAACTATTACCATAAATCATTGGTAATCATGCCATGAACATAACCATTTCAAATATGACTTTATAAAATATTTCCATGTCAAAATTTCACACTTAAGATGGTAAGAAGTTCATACAATGGCAATGGCTATGGCTATACTAGTCATTTATTAAGATTCATCTTCTTTTTTAAATATTAATTTTATTTCTTTATTTTCTTGATGCAGGTTTTCATCCTATCTAACCTTCTCTTACTAATCAGAGCATAACTCCTTCAATTTAACTTTGATGTAGGTGATCTTAGTGTCAATTTCAAGATAAAACAATTATCTAAAACTATTATGTTGAACATTGTAGAGAAATATTAAGAAATCAAGGTGATATTACTCCTTAAATGTATAGGTTATTTCTTCTCGGATAGGTTCTGACCTCTACCTAATAATCAGACCATATCTACCCCATATGGACTCCAAATTGAGTGATTCCAGTGGCTAAAAATCCGTGACACACATATCTATAATTCTTATGTTAACCATTCATTTTAATTCCATACAGATAAGTCCCAAACATTAAAATACAGAAGTTGTTCTAACATATTCTTCCCTGATGAAGCATTTTCTGACCTTTGACTACTAATCAACTCATATCTTCCTCATATGGACTCCAAATTGAATGATTCCAGTGGCTAAAAATCCATGACAGACATAGATATAATTATTATGTTAACCATTTAGTTTAATTTCATACAGATAATTCCCAAAAATTAAAATACATAAGCTGTCTTAACATATTCTTCCCTGATGAACCATTTTCTGACCTTTGACTACTAATGAGCTCATATCTTCCTCATATGGACTCCAAATTGAATGATTCCAGTTTCTAAAAATCCATGACACACATAGTAATAATTCTTATGTTAACCATTTATTTTAATTCTTTATAGATAATTCTCATAAATTAAAATACAGAAACTTAAAATTCTGCCAACCATAGCCATACCCATGAAGAACTATCTACACCAACCTAAGTATTCAAACATACATCACATGCAAGATCAATATGTAACATGATATAGCAACATCCATGACCAATCATCAAAGTTCTAAGATCAAAATCTCATATAAATATTATAAGTTTCAAAACTTTTCTTCAAAAAGAAATATTGTTAAACTTACCTGGAGCACTTAGTCTCCTAGACTTCTCCTTCCTCTTTCTTCCTTTCTTCCTCTCCTTTCCTCACTCTACCTTGCTTTTATTTTTCCTCTCCCTCACTTGGACGAAATTCTAATGTTGTAAGGGTGGGTTTTCTTATATAGACCACCAAATAATTCACCTTTCATGATCATGGGTCTACCTTATCACAATTAGGATACACTTTGTTAAATTTTTGGAAAACAAACAACTTATGTTCTTGTCTTCCTCTTCCTTAGTCAAGATATGCATAGCAAAAGGAGATTTGTATTTTGAAAATTATGATGATATGTTCTTAAGATAAGGGACAAGATCCCTTTGATTTAGGGATTCATTTCTATTTTCTTTTGTCTTAAACAATTATGAAAGGTTTGCCTTTTTAGGTGGCAAATTTCTAGCCATTGAATCTCCATTATTTGGTTGATATTATTTGTATGGGATAGGAATGTTTTGTCCTAATACCATGTATTATCATACCACTTGCTAAAATTATGAGTGTAGGATATAGATGTTTTTGTCCTAAAGCCTTGTATTATTATGCCACTTGCCAAAATGATGAATGTAGAATCACACCACTTGCTAAATTTTTGTCTTAATGCCATGTAACCTAATCTTTATTATTATTACATTATTATATCATCACCTAATTTATTTTATTTTATTTTTTCCTCTTGGATTTGGGCTTATTCCTACCCATTATGGGCTATTGGTCCAATTACTATATCCTAGTCCAAGTCTAGGTTTTATTTCTTGCTTAAGTTATCCAATGGGCTTGCTAAAAACTTATTTGAAGTGGAAAAAATTCTACATGATGTGTCCATAGGTAAAAGCCCAATTTATGGGTGGAGATACTAAACTTAGTAACTTTTGCTCTTAAATTAAGAAAAATTACCCTAATCCGATCTTCTTGAAATTTTAAGACCTTTACTTACTTCACAAAAATTTATCTTTCTTTAACTAAGAATTTCACCTTTCTTTAGCATGTTTATTTCTAATATTTCCTCTTAGGTTTTCTTTCTTTACCTATTCCATTAATATTAGACAATTTCTATGCATATATGTAAGTTGAAGAATTTCTAAGGAAAATATCTAAAAATTACGGGATGTTACATGAACAGCGGGGGGGAATGGCTCATATTGCTGTGATGTAGGGATATGTGAGCAGCGGGGGGAATGGCTCACAAGATCCTGTGATGTTGTTGGGCGATATGAGCAGCGGGGGGGAATGGCTCACATGATCCTGTGATGTTGTGCTATGTGAGTAGCAGAGGGGGAATGACTCACATCATCTTGTTTTTGAGGCAGAGAAGATATCAGAAAAATAAAGTATCCTCAAATTTTCGAGAAGCGGGTAAGTTCCGAATTTTGCGGACAAAATTCCTTTTAAGGGGGGGAGAAATGTAACATCCCAAATTTTAATAATTGGAAATTAATTCTCTTGGTGAAGGGAATGGAAGAGAATTGAATAGAACATTGATGAGACCTTGGAAAAATGATAAAATGGAAAAAGTGTAATTCTTAAAGAAAGAAAGGATATGTGTTAAGGGAGGCAACCTTCTAGAAGCTTGGGATTAAAATGATATTTTTTTCCCTTGCCTTGGAGGAGAAGTTGGCTAAACTTGTGGGAGAAGCTTGGATTAAAATATCTTGTCTTGCTTGACTCAAGGGTGAGTCGACTAACCCAAGGAAGAGAAGGGGAGAGGCTTGGCTTATTGGATAAGCTTGGTTTAAAATATCTCATCCTTGGCTTGGAGAACAAGAAGTTGACTTGACCAAGTGGCTTGGAGGAGAAGTTGGCCAAAAAGATCAAGGGGAAGAAAGAGGTGGCGCCAAGGAAAAAGGGGAGAAGGGAGAGAAACGAGAGAAGGAGAGGAAGGAAAAGAAGAGAGAGAGAGAGAGGAGAGAGAAAGGCAAAAGGTGAAATCCAAGAGAAAGAAAGAAGGAGGAGTGATCAAGAGGAGGAAAGCTTGAGAAGAGAAAGAATCTCTGGTTTGGTAGGTTTAACATTATTCATGTTTTTTTGGAATTTCATGCGCTTTGAATGATTTATAAGTGTTTCATATATATCCTCTTTTGATGATTCATAATGTATATTTATGGTTGGTCATGAAAGGTGAGAGTTGGATGCATAGATCATACGTGTGTTTGCTGATTTTGGGCTTGAAACGGGTGGAAATCGATGCTCTGAATGGTTGGTTCTGGGTGTTATGTTTTAGGTCGAATCTGGAAATATGTCTAACATATGAGTTGTAACTCTGCTTCTTAGCTTTCTAATGCCTTTGCAATCACCTTGATCGGTTTTGAAATGAGAGAGATATCCCCTGATGAGTGAAGAAAGGTCAGATTTAACGCACAGAATCGCGACTCTGTTGTCGGACACATTTTTGACCCGTTTATGTTTCTAATCTGTTAAAGTAGTAAACATCAAAGTTGTATCTAATTGTCTTAGCTTTCTATAGACATGAGAATCCCTTAATCGGAGTTAAATTGAGAGAGTTATGGTCTTTTTAGTGGAGGAAGGTGTGGCTGGACGAAAATATGGATTGCAGGGAAAACCCGAAGCACGACCGTGCTTGGTGACACGGCAAGGCCGTGCTTCGGGATGTTTTGTGGGTTTTCAGCATGATTTGCACAGCTTGAAGCACGGACGTGCTTGGTGACACGGCCGGGCCGTGCTTTAGGCTATTTTTGCTCTGTTTTGCATTTTGAAGGCTCTAAATAAACTCCAATGAATGGATGATGTTAAAGGGAACTAAAGTACAAATAAATACTTTTTTAATGATGCATTCTAGTGTGAATTCTATCCTTTTTATTATGAAGAATTAAGTCACATATTGCATATGAGCTAGATGTACAATGTATGGATGGAATGCATGTTGATTGGATGCCTATGCTAGTAGATCAATGCATGAGGATTACATGATATAAAGTATGCATTGTTGGTAAGTGTATTAATACATATTTGTTAAATGATGTGGTGATGATATTATGCATAATATTAGTGATGTGTTAGTTAATGCATAATCCTATTATGATGATGGTCATGATGATTAAAGAGTATGATGTATACATTATTATATGACGATAAAGGGGTTATTACATAGTGATTGTATGAAGAGACGAAGTTGATTATGGATGGCAAGCATGATGTTAAAGGTGAGTTGTTGATGTATACATGGTCATATCATGTTGATGTACATGGTTGAGATATGGCTATAGATGATTAGTCACTGAGTGTGGAGATGTGGCTACAGACGATTAGTCACCGAGTGTTGTGATGTGGCTGCAGACGATCAGTCACCCTGCATGAAAGTACTGCAAAGATAAATACATAAGCAAATTATTAAAGTATAACCTGGTTATTATTCATGCTTGATATTGATGCATAACCTGTCTGTTGAATATGAAAGCATACTGTACATTCTTGTTATTTTATCATATACAAAGAGAAAATGTTTTCTGTAGTTTATACACCTGGACATAACACTGTGTTTTCCTTATTTACCGTATAATGATTTTAATGTTAAATCTATTGGGAACCTTCGTTCTCATTATTGTTGGTGTTATGTTTAGATAAGAGCAAACGATACGCTAGCTGCTTCCGTGCACTTGATCATGGAAGATCCGGTGGATGGCGACGCTTTGTACAGATCCCAATGCTAGCACTACCTCCTCCACCCTTTACACCTAGGGGAGATGTGCGGTATAGGGTTCATTTTTTAGTTGATATAGTTATGTGACTCAGTGTCACTAATGTATAAATAATAATCTCTGATGTAGTTCGAATATTATGATAATGAAATATTAGCAGTTTATATAAATGTGTATGGTTCATTGCTTGGAATCCGTTATCAATCGCTATATATATATATAAACCCGGTCGTTACATTTGGGCTCATTCTTGCCCATTTTCTTTACTTTGATTAAAATTCTACCTTTATAATGGGCTTGGTCACATTTTCATAATTTTTAGGCTACCGGTCCAATTTCTATATCCTAGTCCAAGTCTATGTTTTATCTCTTCATTAGGCTATCCTATTGGTTTGCTAAAAATTTATGTGAAGTAGAAAAAATCTATATGAAGTGTCCATAAGTGAAAGCCCAATTTATGGTTGGAGATACTAAATTTAGTAGCTTTTGCTCTTAAATTAAGAAAAATTACCCTAATCCGATTTTCTTGAAATTTTAAGACCTTTACTTACTTCTCAGAAATTTATCTTCCTTACCTAACAATTTCATCTTTCTTTACCATGTTTATTTCTAATATTTCCTCTTAGATTTTCTTTCTTTTCCAATTCCATTTATATTAGAACATTTCTATACATACACGTAAGGTAAAGAATTTCTAAGGATTATATTTCCTTAGATATTTAAAAATTGTCTAATAAATTTTATTTCCTTAATTAAATATTTATGTGCCTTTATCAATAAAAGAAATGAAATTATGGATGTTACTTTGAATACTTTTGTACTTTCATTAATACATGAAACGAAATTAGGGATGTTACATTTCTCTCCCCCTAAAAGAAATTTTATCCTCAAAATTTCAGAAATTACCTAATAAGAACAATTTCGGATATTTCTTCCTCATGACTTCTTCTAGCTCCCAAGTTGCTTCTTCCGGAGTCAAACCTTTCCATAACACCTTAACTAGGGGAATAGTTTTGTTCCGCAATTACTTCACGTCAGTGTCCAATATAGATGTTGGTACTAGCTGGTATGTCATGTTCTCCTTTATTTGGATTGGTTCATCTCGTATCACATGTGAGGAGTCTGGAAGATACTTTCGGAGCTGTGATACATGAAAAACATTATGCAAGTTGGACAAATTAGGTAGGAGAGTAACTTGATATGCTGATGTCCTTACGTTCTTCAGAATTTGGTAGGGTACCAAAAATCGCGGACTTAACTTTCTTGTTTTGAGAGACCTACCAACTCCAGTAGTCGGGGAAAATTTCAGAAATACATGGTCTCCTTCCTCAAACTCTAGAGGTCTATGTCTCTTATCGTAGTAACTCTTTTGCCGACTCTGAGCTGTAAGTATTTTGTCTCGTATCATCCTGATTTGTTCAGTGGTTTGTTGAACTAGATCAGGACCCAACAAGTTCTTTTCTCCTACCTCAAACCAACATAGTGGAGATCGGCACTTTCTACCGTATAAATCTTCATAGGGGGCCATCTTAATACTAGAGTGATAGCTATTATTATAAGCAAACTCTATGAAAGGTATGTACTTATCCCATCATTTACCTTGCTCTATCACACAGGCCCTCAACATATCTTCTAGGGTTTGAATGGTTCGTTCTGTCTGCCCGTCAGTCTGAGGATGGTAGGTAGTACTGAACCGCAACTGAGTACCAAAAACTTCCTGCAATGCCTTCCAAAACCTCGATGTGAACCTCAGATCTCTATCAAAAACGATATTTAAGGGAATTCCATCCAGTCTAACTATTTCCTGGACATACAATTGGGCTAATTTATCCAATGAATAGTTAATTTTCATGGGCAAAAAGTGAGCAAATTTGGTTAATCTGTCAACTATTACCCAGATAGAGTCATGTCCCACTGAAGTCTTAGGTAATCCCACAACAAAATCCATTGAGATAATGTCCCATTTCCATTTAGGGATCTCAGGAGGTTGTAGAAATCCCACTGGCTTTTGATGCTCTACCTTCACCTTTTGACAAATGAGACATTTCGCCACAAATTCGGCAATGTCCTTTTTCATCCCTGGCCACCAATACATCCTCTTTAAATCCTAGTACATTTTAGTGCATCCAAGATGAACTATGTATTTACTCTGATGCACTTCCTGTAGGATCTTAGTCCTCAACTCTCATTCTTAAGGGACACAAATCCTTCCCTGATACATGATTGCTCCATCTTCCATGACAGAAAAATTACCTTGGTCTTTATGATCTTGTAAGTATTGGTCGTGAGCTTGAGCCTCTTTGATCTGGGCTCTAAGGTCACACCTTATACTTAAACCATTAATGACTAGCTTCTTTGGAGTAAGAGTAGTGGCTAGCTTCAAATTTCGAAACTCCTCTAGCATCTGCATCTTATACACCATCATATAACCCATGTGCAGAGATTTTCGACTCAGGGCATCTGCTACAACATTTGCCTTTCTGGGATGATACTTTATCTCAAACTTGTAGTCATTGAAGAATTCTACCCATCTTTATTGCCTCATATTTAACTCCTTCTGATCAAAGAGGTATTTAAGATTCTTATAATCACAATATACTTCAAAGGTTTCCCCGTACAAATAGTGTTGCCAAATTTTTAAGGCAAACACCACTGCCGCCAATTCAAGATCATGGGTTGGATAGTTTCCTTCATAGGGTCTCAGTTGCCTAGAGGCGTAAGCAACTACTCTCTTATCTTGTATCAGCACACATTCTAGCCCTTTCTTTGAAGCGTCACTATACACTTCAAAATGTCCTGCGTGATCTTGAATAATTAAAACAAGAGGAGTGGTCAGTCTTGTCTTAAACTCTTGGAAACTAGCTTCACATTGATCAGTCCATGTGAAAGGACTTCCCTTCCTGGTAAATTTAGTCAATGGCAAGGCTATACGAGAGAAGTTTTGTATAAACCTCCTATAGTATCCTGCCAAACCCAAAAAACTTCTGACTTCCGTAACCGTCTTTGGTCTCTCCCACTGAATCACTGCTCCATCTTGCTAGGATCTACGGCTACCCCACTATTAGAGATGACATGTCTGAGAAATTTCACCTCTGACAGCCAAAATTCACACTTCTCTAATTTGACATATAAATTTTTCTCTTTCAACACTTGCAGCACGATTTGGAGATGTTGTTCATGTTCTTTCTCACTCTTAGAATATATCAAGATGTCATCAATGAACACTACAACAAATTGACCTAGGTAGGGTCAAAAAATGCGATTCATGTAATCCATGAAAATTGCAGGTGCATTTGTCAACCCGAAGGGCATTACGAGAAACTCATAGTGCCCATACCTAGTCCTGAAGGCAGTTTTTGGTACATCCTCCTCCTTCATCCTAATTTGATGATATCCTGACCTCAAGTCAATTTTAGAAAAGATGGAGGCTCCCTTCAGTTGATCCAATAAGTCATCTATCCTAGGGAGAGGGCACTTGTTTTTTATAGTCACCTTATTCAGCTGTTTGTAATCTATGCATAGTCTCAAACTCCTGTCTTTCTTCTTAACAAACAATACAGGAGCTCCCCAAGGTGATACACTCGGTCTAATGAATTGCTTGTCTAATAGTTCCTCCAACTGCTTCTTGAGTTCATGTAGTTCCTTTGAGGCCATTCGATATAGTGCAATAGAGATAGGCCCTGTCCTTGGTAAGAGATCAATAGAGAACTCTATCTCTCTCTTGGGAGGTAAGTCTGGAATATCTGATGGAAATACTTCAGGAAACGCGTTGGCTATTGGGAGTTCATCAAGTTTCGATTCAACTTCTAGGTTTGATAAATATAAGAGAATGTATCCAAGTACTCCATTCTTCAACTCCCTATTAACTTGATTGGCATTAAACATCAATAAATGGACCTCCTCTTTCAGAGTAAGAGGTAGAAATTCAACGGTCTTGTTACAACAATTCAGCAAGACTCGATTTCTAGACATCCAGTCTAACCCTAGAATGACCTCAATACCTCCTAAAGGTAAACAAATGAGGTCTACAGAAAAAGTTTTCTCCTGGATGGTGACTTGACAGTCCTTACATATAGAGAAAGTTAATATCCTTTCCCCTGTAGGGGTTACTACAGATAGCTCATAGAGAGTTTCAGAAATAGGAAACTGAAACTTCCTAATACATTCTTCCGATATAAATGAATGACTAGCACCAGAGTCAAATAACACCATAAGAGCAAATCCATATATATAGCATGTACCTTGAATCATTTCAAAAGATTGAGCTGCCTCTTGGCCACTCAGGGTGAAAACCCTTCCTTTCACTTGAGGCCTCTGTTCTGGCTGCTTCCCCACATTCTGTGGGCAATTTCTCGTAAAATGACCCTTCTGTCCGCAGTTGAAGCAGACATCTTATCCCATGTAGCATAGCCGATTACCATGCATGCGTCCGCACTTAGCTCACTTGACTAGGGTGAGGTCTTGTTGGAAAGGTCTGGGACCTGCAGTCAATGACCTCTTACCAGCTTTATATCCACTTCTTCTCACGTTCTTGCTAGGGTTGGAAAAAATTTTCTTCCTTTTCCATAGGTTTCACCTTTACTTTTCGTCCTCCACTGCCTTTAAAATTTTCTCCAAGAGTCTGCATTTATTGATAAGAGGTACAAGCTCCCTAATCTTCATAGCTACAACAGCATTCTTTATGTCCGGGTTCAGTCCCGCTTCGAACTTAACAGCCTTCTATGCTTCATCAGGGTTAAATCGCAGATAAGGGGAGAACTTAGACAATTCCTCGAACCTCGCGATGTATTGGTCTATAGTCATGCTACCCTGCCGGAGTTGGAGAAATTCGATCTCTTTCTCCGCCCGCACAGTACTTGGAAAGTACTTTTCCAAAATGGTGTCTTTGAACACCTGCCAAGTGATCTGCCTTCCCTGGTGAGCTAAAAGTTCTCTAGCTCCACACCACCAGTAGTCTGCTTCATCTTTTAGCATATATGCAGCAAAGATTACTTGTTGCTCCTCAGTACAACCAATCACTTCAAAGATTTTCTCTAACTCCCTTATCCATCTTTCAACTACAATCGGGTCAAAGCCGCCTTGGAAACAAGGTGGCCTAGTCCTCAGGAACTCAGATATGCCGTTATCATTTTCAACCATCCGATTGTTAGCACTATTCACACCATTCGAGTTATTAGCATTCTGGAGGTATTGTAGAATTTGATTAGTGATCAAGACTTGGTCTCGAATTGCCGTGGCCAAGTTGTGTAGGGTTTCCTCCGCATTGTTTGCCAGAATCCTCCTTGGTGGTGCCATTTCCTACTGTGGCAAAAACAAAGTTATGCTGCTATTGAGGTGATCAAGCCCAATAGTTAATTTAAAAATATTTAACAGCAGTCATAACACCACCTCGGCTTGTAGGTAAGAAACACTAGTAATTTCTTACCTATATGAATTCACTGATCCCAACACAGCACAACCACAAACATATTCAAGACACTATAAGATCGATTCAGATAACCATCCACCCACTGGCCATCTAGGATCGACCTGCTCTAATACCAATTATGTAACAACTCCATTTAAGTATATTCTGGTTGACCAATTCTGGAGATACAGGTGCAGGTGGTTGCACCTTCACCAGGATCTAAGCTAACTCGACCACAAACTTTTTATTTGCTTCTGGGATCTGACCAACATAAAGTACTCGATCCAACGTGCACTAAAAGCCAGAGCCATAGAAAAATCTGCATAACTAATTTTCTGAACATGATATGAAAATATAGTGAGAGTTAAATCCCAGTAAGTTCAACAATAAATCATCATCAATATAGCTCATCACGTCATGTTCAGCTGTATAAACTACAGCGAATAGCTTTGGTCACATAAATGCACTATATCTATGCACATGAAAATCGTATAATAATAACATGTAGGACAGGGTTAACTATTTTCAGAATATCATATGATGACTATCAATTTATTCTCATATCAAGCTACCCCGGTCAGGGTGAGTATTTTCTACTCTCCGATACGGGCTTTTCTCGCTCCGTCCGACATAGCCCACTTTCTCTTTCTTTTCTCATTAACATGATCATAACCGTTGGTAGGGCGTCCCCTACTGGTGCACCACACGGATTGCCATGTGATCGTGCTCATTTCTTTTCTTTTCACAATTATAGCAAAAAATATGCTTTCAATAACAAGTATGTTCATCAAAATATAATTATTACCAAAAATCATTGGTAATCATGTTATGAACATAACCATTTCAAATATCACTTTATAAAATATTTTCATGTCAAAATTTCACACTTAAGATGGTAAGAAGTTCATATAATGGCAATGGCTATGGCATATACTATTCATTTATTATTTTCATCTATAAGATTCATCTTCTTTTTTAAATATTAATTTTATTTTTTTATTTTCTTGATGCAAGTTTTCATCCTATCTAACCTTCTCTTACTAATCAGAGCATAATTCCCTTAATTTAACTCCAATGTAGGTGATCTTGGTGTCAATTTAAAGATAAAACAATTATCTAAAACTATTATGTTGACTAGTGTAGCGAAATATTAAGAAATCAAGGTGATATTAATCCCTCAATGTACAGGTTATTTCTTCTCGGATAGGTTCTAATCTCTGCCCATGAATCGGTCCATATCTCCCTCATAAAAATTCCAAATTAAGTTATTCCAGTGGTTAAAAATCCGTGACACATATAGCTATAATTCATATGCTAACCATTTATTTTAATTCCCTACAGAATATTTCCAAAAATTAAAATACAGAAGCTATCCTAACATATTCCTCCCTAATTAACCATTTTCTGACATTTGCTTACAAATCAGACCATATCTACCTCATATGAACTCTAAATTGAATGATTATAGTGGCTAAAAATCCGTGAGACATAGATATACATTTTTCATATTAATCATTTCTTTCAATTCATTACTGATTCTTCCAAGAAGTTTAAAAATAGTAGCTTAAAATTCTGCCACCTATAGCCATACCCATACAGAACTATCTACACCAACCTAAGTATTCAAACATACATGTTATGTAACATGATATAGCAATATCCATGACCAATCATTAAAGCTCTAAGATCAAAATCCCATATAAATAATACAAGTTTCAAAATTTTTCTTCAAAAAGAAATATTATTAAACTTACTTGGAGCACTTAGTCCTCTAGACTTCTCCTTCCTCTTTCTTTCTTTCTTCCTCTCCTTTCCTCACTCTACCTTGCTTCTATTTTTCCTCTCCCTCACTTGGACAAAAATTATAATGTTGTAAGGGTGGGTTTTGCTTAAATAGATCATCAAATAATTCATCTTTCATGATCATGGGTCTACCTTATCACAATTAGGATACACTTGGTTGAATTTTTAGAAAACAAACAACTTATATTCTTGTCTTCCTCTTCCTTAGTCAAGATATGCATAGCAAAAGGAGATTTGTATTTTGAAAATTATGATAATATATTTCTAACATAAGGGACAAGGCCCTTTTGATTTAGGGATTCATTTCCTTTTTATTTTGTCTTAATCAAGTATGATAGGTTTGTCTTTTTAGGTGGCAAATTCCTAACCCTTGAATCTCCATTATTTAGTTGAAATTATTTGTGTGGGATAAGAAATGTTTTGTCCTAATGCCATGTATTATCATACCACTTGCTAAAATTATGAGTATAGGATATAGATGTTTTGTCATAAAACCTTGTATTATCATACCACTTGCTAAAATTATGAATGTAGGATATCACACCACTTGCTAAATTTTTGTCTTAATGCCATGTCACCTAATCTTGATTACACCATTATTTCATCACTTTACTTTCTTTCTTTTTCTCTTGGGTTTGGGCTCATTTTTGCCCATTTTTTTTACTTTGATTAAAATTCTACCTTTCATAATGGACTTGATGTAACAACTCCATTTAAGTATCAAATTTTTTTTTAAATACCATGAAGTTATTACCTCGTTACAACTTAACTCAATATAAGATTTATTTAATTTAAACAATACAGAGTTTACATACATGTCATTAATCAAAACATACATACAACATATCAAACACATAAAAATCTACATCCTATTTATTCTGGTTGACCAATTCCGGAGATACAGG
Source organism: Gleditsia sinensis (assembly GCA_037074535.1). Taxonomy (NCBI): domain Eukaryota; kingdom Viridiplantae; phylum Streptophyta; class Magnoliopsida; order Fabales; family Fabaceae; genus Gleditsia; species Gleditsia sinensis. The sequence continues at coordinate 43,618,799 of CM073472.1, read as the reverse complement.
TGCAGGTGGTTGCACCTTCACCGGGATCTAAGCCAACTCAACCATAAACATTTTATTTGCTTCTGGAATCTGCCCAACATAAAATACTCGATCCAACGTGCACTAAAAACCAGAGCTATAGAAAAATCTGCATAACTAATTTTCTGAACATGATATGGAAATATAGTGAGAATTAAATCCCAGTAAATTCAACAATAAATCATCATCAATATAGCTCATCACGTCATGTTCAGCTGTATAAACTATAGAAAATATCTTTGGTCACATGAATGCATTATATCTATGCACATAAGAATCATACAGTAATGATATGTATAACAGGATTAACTATTTTCAGAATATCATATGATGGTCATCAACTTATTCTCATTTCAAGCTACTCCGGTCAGGGTGAGTATTTTCTACTCTCCGGTATGGGATTTTCTCGCTCCATCCGACATGGCCCACTTTCTCTTTCTTTTCTCATTAACATGATCATAACCATTGGTAGAGCGTCCCCTACTGGTGCACCACACGGATTGCCATGTGACCATGCTCATTTCTTTTCTTTTCACAATGATAGCCAAAAATATGCTTTCAATAACAAGTATGTTCATCAAAATATAACTATTACCATAAATCATTGGTAATCATGCCATGAACATAACCATTTCAAATATCACTTTATAAAATATTTTCATGTCAGAATTTTACACTTAAGATGGTAAGAAGTTCATACAATGGCAATGGCTATGGCATATACTAGTCATTTATAAGATTCGTCATCTTTTTTAAATATTAATTTTATTTCTTTATTTTCTTGATGCAGGTTTTCATCATATCTAACCTTCTCTTACTAATCAGAGCATAAGTCCCTCAATTGAACTCCTATGTAGGTGATCTTGATGTCAATTTCAAGATAAAACAATTATCTAAAACTATTATATTGAAAATTGTAGAGAAATATTAAGAAATCAAGGTGATATTACTCCTTCAATGTACATGTTATTTCTTCTCGGAAAGGTTCTTACCTCTACCTACTAATCGGACCATATCTACCTCATATGGACTCTAACTTGTGATTCCAGTGGCTAAACATCAGTGACACACATATCTATAATTCTTATATTAACCATTTATTTTAATTCCATATAGATAATTCCCGAAAATTAAAATAAAGAAGCTATCCTAACATATTCTTCCCTGATGAACCATTTTCTGACCTTTGACTACTAATCAGCTCATATCTTCCTCATATAGACTCCAAATTGAATGTTTCCAGTGGCTAAATATCCATGACATACATAGCTATAATTCTTATGTTAACCATTTATTTTAATTCCATACAGATAATTCCCAAAAATTAAAAAACAGAAACTATCCTAACATATTCTTCCCTGATGAACCATTTTCTGACCTTTGCTTACTAATCGGACCATATCTACCTCATATGAAGTCCAAATTGATTCCAGTGGCTGCAAATCCGTGACACATATATCTTTAATTCGTATGTTAACTATTTATTTCAATTCCATACAGATAATTCTCAGAAATTAAAATACAAAAGCTATCCTAACATATTCTTCCCTGGTTAACTATTTTCTGACCTTTGTTTACTAATCGAAACATATTTACCTCATTTGAACTCTAAATTGAATGATTTCAGTGGCTAAAAATCTGTGACACATATATCTTTAATTTTTATGTTAACCATTTATTTTAATTCCCTACAAATAATTTCCAGAAATTAAAACACAAAAGTTATCCTAACATATTCTTCCCTGATGAACCATTTTCTAACCTTTGATTACTAATCGGACCATATTTACCTCATATGAACTCCAAATTGAACCAGTGGCTGCAAATCCGTGACACATATATCTTTAATTCGTATGTTAACCATTTATTTCAATTCCATACAGATAATTCCCAGAAATTAAAATACAGAAGCTATCCTAACATATTCTTCCCTGGTTAACCATTTTCTGACCTTTGTTTACTAATCGGAACATATTTACCTCATATGAACTCTAAATTGAATGATTTCAGTGGCTTAAAATCCGTGACACATATATCTTTAATTCTTATGTTAACCATTTATTTTAATTCCCTACAGATAATTTTCAGAAATTAAAGCACAGAAGCTATCCTAACATATTCTTCCTTGATGAACCATTTTCTGACCTTTGATTACTAATCGGAGCATATGTACCTCATATGGACTCCAAATTGAATGATTCCAGTGGCTAAAAATCCGTGACACATATATCTTTAATTTTTATGTTAACAATTTATTTTATTTCCTTATAGATTATTCCCAAAAAGTAAAACACCAAAACTTAAAATTCTGTCACGCATAGCCATACCCATGCAGAACTATCTACACCAACCTAAGTATTCAAACATACATCACATGCAAGATCAATATGTAACATGATATAGCAACATCCATGACCAATCATCAAAGTTCTAAGATCAAAATCTCATATAAATATTATAAGTTTCAAAAATTTTCTTCAAAAAGAAATATTGTTAAACTTACTTGGAGCACTTAATCCCCTAGACTTCTTGTTCCTCTTTCTTCCTTTCTTCCTCTCCTTTCTTCACTCTACCTTGCTTCTATTTTTTCTCTCTCTCACTTGGACGAAATTAAAATATTGTAGGGGTGGGTTTTGCTTAAATAGACCACCAAATAATACACCTTTTATAATCATGGGTCTACCTTATCACAATTAGGATACACTTTGTTGAATTTTTGGAAAAAAAATAACTTATGTTCTTGTCTTCCTCTTCCTTAGTCAAGATATGTATAGGAAAAGGAGATTTGTATTTTAAAAATTATGATGATATGTTCTTAAAATAAGGGACAAGGTCCCTTTGATTTAGAGATTCATTTCCATTTTCTTTTGTCTTAAACAAGTATGATAGGTTTATCTTTTTAGGTGGCAAATTTCTAGCCCTTGAATCTCCATTATTTTGTAGATATTATTTGTGTGAGATATGAATGTTTTGTCCTAATGCCATGTATTATCATACCACTTGCTAAAATTATAAGTGTAGGATATAGATGTTTTTGTCCTAAAACCTTGTATTATCATGCCACTTGCCAAAATGATGAATGTAGAATCATACCACTTGCTAAATTTTTGTCTTAATACCATGTAACCTAATATTTATTATTATTACATTATTATATCAGCACCTAATTTATTTTATTTTATTTTTCCTCTTGGATTTTGGCTTATTCCTACCCATTATTGGCTTAGTCCTACCCATTTTCTTTGCTTTGGATATAATTCTACCTTTCTTGGAGGGCTTGATTACATTTTCATAATTTTTGGGCTATTCGTCCAATTACTATATCTTAGTCCAAGTCTATGTTTTATTTCTTACTTAGGTTATCCAATGGGCTTGCTAGAAACTTATGTGAAGTGGAAAAACTCTATATGAAGTGTCCATAGGTAAAAGCCCAATTTATGAGTAAAGATTTTAAACTTAGTAATTATAGTTCTTGAATTAGGACAAATTACCCTAATCCATTGTTCTTGAAATTTTAAGACCTTTACTTGTTTAAAAAATTATCTTTCTTATCCAAGAATTTTGCATCTCTTTAGTATGTTATTTCTAATTTCTTTCCTATTAGGTTTTTAACATTTTCTATGCATATACATAAGGTGAAGAATTTCTAAGGATTATATTTCCTTAGATATCTAAAATATTATCTAATAAATTTTATTTACTTAATTAAATATTTATGTACTTTTTATCAATAAAAGAAATGAAATTAGGGATGTTACACGTGGTCACATTTTCATGATTTTTGAACTACCGGTCTAATTTCTATATCCTAATTCAAGTCTATGTTTTATTTCTTCATTGGGCTATCCTATTAGTTTGCTAAAAATTTATGTGAAGTAGAAAAAATCTATATGAAGTATCCATAGGTGAAAGCTCAATTTATGGGTGGAGATACTAAATTTAGTAGCTTTTACTTTTAAATTAAGAAAAATTACCCTAATCCGATCTTCTTGAAATTTTAAGACCTTTACTTACTTCATAAAAATTTATTTTCCTTACTTAAAAATTTCACCTTTCTTTACCATATTTATTTCTAATATTTCCTTTTAGGTTTTCTTTTTTTACCTATTCCATTAATATTAGAACATTTCTATACATACATGTAAAGTGAAAAATTTCTAAGGATTATATTTCCTTAGATATCTAAAAATTATCTAATAAATTTTATTTTCTTAATTAAATATTGATATTCCTTTATCAATAAAAGAAATGAAATTATGGATGTTACTTTGAATATTTTTGTACTTTCATTAATACATGAAATGAAATTAAGGATGTTACACACACAAAGGGAAACAGTAGCAACTAAAAAAGTAAGATACCGTTTGGTTTATGGTAAAAGAAAAATGAAAAAGAGAATTAAGAATGAAATAAAATATTATAAAAAAAATTACGTTTGGGACACTATGAAAAGAAATAAAATTTCTATTACTTTTTTACGATTGGTATACTTTAAATAATATTGAAATAAAATGAAAAACTGACAAAAAGACAAAAATACCTTTGACGCATAAAAATAATAAAATAATATTATTTAGCTTTAAAAAATTATTTAAAAGTAATATAAATATAAAAATAATTAATAATATTTTATTTTTATTAAAAATATTAATAAAATTAAAAAATATTTTAAATATTATTTTTTATTTTATTTATCAATAATAAGCAGTTTGTAATTTGTAAAAAAATAATATACATTTTTTTTATTCTTTTTTAAAATTTTTAAATACTTTGAAGATTGTGTTTTTGATTGTTTATTATTTGTGAATTTTCGTGCAGACAACACTTGGACGAGTCACAAAAAATTATCTACAAATTTTTGTAATTTATTTATTACTTTTTGAAAAAAATACTTTTGTTGCCTATCTAATAAAAAATATTTTTATTTTTTTAAAATAAATAAATTTTTATTATATATGATAACTTATATAAAATTATTATAATTTAATTTATCTATATATATATATATATATATATATATATATATATAGTGAGAGATAGAACCGTAAAAATAAAAAATAAAAAATAAAAACCTTTGACCAGTGACCACAATGCATTGGTTCTTCTTGCAGTCTAGCTACGTCCTCTTATTCTTGCTTCCATACAGCAAACTCAAATAAAACAGAAATCTAAAGAAAAATCCCCAAGCGATAGTAACCCACAGGCAATCCCATTTGCTGAGCTCCGTAATTCCCTGCTGCTTCAGTATATCCACTCTTGTGGTCACACAGGTTGAGCTTGTGATGTTCATGCCCAACGTACTCATACTCTTCAGCAACTCCAGCTTCAACGACATCGGCACCGTTCCTAGCAGCGTCTCATCGAACATCTGGACCCCTCTCACGAAGCACTTCGGAGGATGAATGTCGAACTCATTCTGCAATACTCCCTCGTATGGGTACTTCACCAGCGACAGGTAGTGAAACCATAACCAGTACTTTGGGATTCTGTCTCTGCTTATGAAGAACCCACTGAATAGAAGGAAGTAAGCTAAAATGGCGATGACTACGTACTGTGAATCCTAACAACACGTGCGAAACGATTCTTGAGAGGAACGTCATGAAGGAATTTCTGGCCCAAAAAGATGCCACGATGGCGAAGAAGTAGAAGAAGAATCTGGACGAGCCACCGGCAAAACCCACCGTTCATAATGTTGTGGCGACGAATGCAAAAGAGAGGAAAACCAATGCAGGAATCGAGATGATTGAATGGACATGATGACAATGCTCCCACTCTGGACGATTTGCTGCAATACCTTGACGACCATGAAGGCACTGGTGGAGTCGAGTCCAGAAGTGGGTTCGTCGAGGAACAAGACGATGGGGTCGTGGATGATGTCAGTTCCAATGGAAACACGACGCTGTTCTCCATCGAAAACGCCCCGAGAGAGGGTTTGAAGTAGGAGGAACGAAGCCGGAGAGAAGTTGAGAAGCCGAGAGAGGGAGAGAGGAAGAGAGGGAAGCAAGAGGCAAAGAGAGCTAAGAGAGGGAGACAGGGAAGTAGGAGGCCGAGAGAGAAGCAGCGATGGTGAGAGGGAAGCAGAGATGGCGAGAGAGAAGCAGAGGCCGAGAGGAAAATGTAGGGAGAGATAACGAAGAAAAAGTAAACCCAAGACAGTAAAGCAGAGGCAGTATTTTTATGTGTGATTCCCTGCCTAATTGCTTCCCTTGCTTTTAAGAGGTAATAAGCATTACTTAGCCTCAAGCCATTACATTCCGTCAGTTTTCAGACACTGACAACTAAATGTGATAGCTGATGGTCAGTTTATTTCCACGTACCAAACACAACGTAAGAGAATTCAGAAAAAATAGAGGTCCAAGCCCATGGGATATGCTGGATCAGAAAGGAAAAAAAGAAATGCAAATAAGGACAAATTTATTTTGTCGAATTCCCTAGTGATAATGATGAGTTGAAGGAATCCAAAGAAGGCAAAGATTGGGAAATTATAGTGAGTGAGCTTGCCATAGCTATTAAAAATAGATTAAGCCTAAAATGAGGGAGGGGGAAGACGAAAATAGAACTACTATGGAAAGAAAAGAGAAAAGGGCTAACTAAAAGGAGTTTAAAGAAGTTATTAATTAGAACTAAAGATGAAATTATAAGGTTTGTAATCTAGAAAATTGTTCAAACAAAATTCGAAAGGTTGCCAAAAGCCTAAAATAATGAAAGAAAAAGAAGATTAGGAGAGCTGATATGCAAATAGACAATCTAAAGAAGAAACTCCAAATTGTACAGAATGGAAGAAGAAAATCCAAACAACGATTATGGAAACAAAAAGAAATATTTGGCACAAGAGGCCAGGATTAAATGGCTCAGACAAAAATACTGTTTTTTAATCAAACTACCATAAATAAAGGGAGGCAGAACAATATAGTAAGGATAAAAAATAAAGATGGCAACTGGAGAGAATGACAAGAATGTATACAACAAATCTTTCAAAATTTTTACATGGAGCTATTTAGGAAATCTAATCCATGCCCCTACCCATACCTAGAATAGGTGATCCCAAAATGTATTTCTCAAGAATGCAATGAAAGGCTACTAAGGGGAGTCTTAGATAAAGAAATAGAGAAAACTATGTTTAACTTAAGGGCAATGAAAGTACTAAGACCAGATGGCATGAATGGGGTGTTTTTTCAAAAATCTTGGGTAGCCGTGAAGCATAATGCTAGTGAGGCTATTAAAAATTTCTTTGAAGAAGGGTAACTTCCTTAAGAAATTAACGGGATCCGTATCACTCTTATAAGGCTCAAATCCAGAGAGTGTGGGATAATTCGAGCCCATTAGTTCCATCAACTTTATCTACAAGATTATTGTAAACGTAATTGTTAATAGAATGAATGAGTTTATGAATAAGTTGATTACCCAAAACCAAATTACATTTGTGAATGGCAGAATGATTCAAGACAATATTATTCTTGTTTAGGAAGTTCTTCATTTTATGAATCATAATAGAAACAAAAGGAAGCATTTCATGGTAATTAAACTGGAGATGAATAAAGCATATGATAGGCTAAATTGAGGTTTTTGGCAAACAGTCTTAGAAGCTATGGGGTTTGATGATAAATGGATAAAGCTAATCATGTTGAGATACATCAGTGACTTATAGAATCAAGGTTAATGGGTTTTGGGGGCTTATCATTACACCTTAGAGAGGGCTTAGACAGGGAGAGCATTTATCCTTATATCTCTTTATTATGGCTGCAAAGGTCCTTTCTAGGGGAATTACTAAAGCAAATATGGAAGGAGAGTTATATGGCATCAAGATGGGAAGGAATACTCCTAAGCTAATACACTTATTTTTTGCAGATGACTCTATCTTTTTTGCTAATGCTAATGTCCAACAAACCTCTAATTTGATGGCACTTCTTAAGATGTACTCTAAGGCATCGAGGCAAGAACCAAATATAGATGAGTTAGGGATAATTTTCAATAAATCCACCCCTAATGATTTAAAAGAAGTTGTTCATAGAGAGATGAATATGCTTATATGGGAAAACCTAAGAAAGTATCTAGGCATACTAGCAATTTAGGGAAGATCCAAAAAATAAGCACTAAACTAGATTTTGGAGAGAGTTGTCCAGAAGCTATCTAACTAGAATATGAAGTATCTCTCTTAAGGGAGAAAGGAAGTCTTAATTAAAACAGTTACTAGGCTATCCCAACTTATGATATGTCAATCTTTTTGTTCCCAAAAAAATTTTGTGCTAAGTTGTGCTTAAAAGTGCCTAAATTTTGGTAGAAGAGCTCAGGTAAGGAAACTGGCATACACTGGGAGAAATTGAATTTGAACAAAAGTGCAAGGGATATGGGGTTTAAGGAATTTAGAAGTATGAATGTAGCTTTGCTAGCTAAGAAAACTTAAAGGTTGCTTAAGGAACCCAATGCCCTATGGGTGCATGTGCTTAAAATGAAGTATTTTTACAATTCTAACTTCCTTAAAGTGAAAAGGGGAAGGTGTTGTTCTTAAGAATGGCTTAGTATTCTAGAAGGCTGAGACTTATAGGTCAAACATGGAAAGTGGAGGATGAGGAATGGAGAAAACATCAGTAGTTGGAAGGATATATGACTTCAAGAGGGGCTGTTGTTAAAAGATAGATCTAGAAGCAACTTGAAAAGAGTGGAATTCTTGATTGATCAGGGTATAAATTAGTGGAAGGTTGAGCCCCTTAGAGAGATGCTGCCGCCACATATTGTGAAAATTGTGCTGGCTACCCCTATCCCACAGGTTAAAGTTGAGAACAATTTTATTTGGCTATGGTCTAATGATGGGGTGTACACAATAAAGAAGGGGTATGTGTTAATCAAGAAGTAAGAGGATAGTAGAGGCAATGACAAGGCTTCCCACGTTGTAGTAGTAAGCTCAAAGTTGTGGAATTGGATATAGTGGTCCCTAGCCCCTTCTAAGATAAAAGTTTTCATTCGGAGGATAATTAAAAATGCTATCCCATGTAAAGTAAATTTTCATAGAAAAAGATAATCCAAGACCCCCTATGTCAGATATGCAATAAAACAGATGGGTCACTAAAGCTTCTGTTTTTGGGATATAGTTGGACTAGGCCAACTAGTTTTGGAGCGAGTGTTCAGATTGTGTTAATCAAGAAGTAAGAGGATAGTAGAGGCAATGACAAGGCTTCCCACTTTGTAGTAGTAAGCTCAAAGTTGTGGAATTGGATATAGTGGTCCTTAGCCCCTTCTAAGATAAAAGTTTTCATTCGGAGGATAATTAAAAATGTTATCCCATGTAAAGTAAATTTGCATAGAAAAAAGATAATTTAAGACCCCCTATGTTAGATATGCAATAAAACAGGTGAGTCATTAGAACATCTGTTTTTGGGATATAGTTGGACCAGGCCAACTAGTTTTGGAGCGAGTGTTCAGATCCCAGAAGACCTACAGGGGAAATGCTAATTTGGGAGTTTGGATTGGGGAAAGAATTGAGTAGCTAATGTAGTATCGTGAGGATGAAAACAAGGCCAATGCAAAAAAATTTGTTATGTTGTGGTATATATGGAAAGTGAGGAATATAATTTTGTTCAAAGCAAGAGATTGAACCAATAAGGGTCATCCAAAAAGCTCATCTACTAATAAATAATGTGTTAATCATGCAAGATGAGAACCGAAACACAACCAACAATCTGAATAGAGGAAGCAATATTCAAATCAGACCTAATCAATAGAGTCCATCACCAGAGGGTTGGATAAATATTAATATAGATGTAACATTTTCAAAATAAAGTTTAGAATGTTACCTAGCTATAATCATGAGGCATGTTAATGGAAAAGTGCTTACAAGCTCGACGAAGGAAGGCTTAGCTTTGACAGCTAGAAGGGAAAACAATGGAGGAGGCACTTTTGCTTGTGTATAATCTACAACTAGATCAAAAAGTACTTGAATTAGATTGTAAAAATGTTATAGATGCTTGTAATAGAAAAAATCAATTATGGAATCTCAATCACCTTACTAACCTTGTCTAGAAGATGTCCATGGAGGGTCTTCGGCTCAAGTTCAACTAGATCGCGAGAGCTGTTAACCTTACTGCTCTCTCAGTTGCAACACTAGCTTTGGAAATGAGGTTGCATAGAAACTGGCCACTTCAACGTCATACGGTTTTGAGGGAGATATTAGTAAAGGATGCTCAACACTCGGATAGAGGAGAAAGGCACCAGTGAGGGAGGTTTTGGTTGTTTTGGTAATGATCTATCTTTTTCCAAGGGGTGCTGCCCCATTATGGTATCCTTTTGTTTTCTATACAAAAGCTAGTCTGGGCTGTGTCCCTTGGACCCTTTGTCTCTTTGGTTTTTAGGTTTTAGCACCATGTTTTTGTTTGAGGTTCAGCCTGTTAAAAAATAATAGTTTTTGCTGGCCAAATCACACTAGCATACTAATAAAAAACCAAGTCCTCTCAATGAAACTCTTATACAAAAAAAGTACAACTCCCAAAATTTGGAGGAGCAACTAAAATTCCTTTGTACATTTACTTCATTTTGGAGACAAATAAGCTCTTCGCCAAATAATGGTTTCAACTAGAGAAGTTCCTTATGCCAAATGAGATTACTAAAGTATCGAACCTTATGTGCAATCAACAAAGGCCGTGAGACAAAAGTGAGCTTGAATCCTTCTAATTCAAGGATAAAATCCAATAAATAAATAAATAAGGCATGCCACATATTGGAGTATAATGAGTCAAATAAATTAACATGGAGCGAAAGTAATTCAGGTAAGTACTCTACCAAGGCAGGTTTCCGTTACCTGCTTTCACAAAATCATCCCTTCTTTTTATCACAGTTGGTAAACAGATTGGTCAAGTTTTATGAAAAATTTGCCTACCTATAAAATTTTCAATTTTTATGTGGAAGTTAGGGCTTAATAACTTACCACCTGCAAACATATTAAAGCATAGGAATTTTAATATATTGTGCACCTGTCCATTTGAGTGCAGCGTTGTGGAGGAAGCTAATCATCTGTTTCTTTCTTGTCAATTGAGTTATGCTGTTTAGTTTGGATGTGAATGGACTCTAAGAACATATCACTTAAATCCTCTTTCAGTCTTTAAGTGGGTGGAAACGCTATCAACATGGAGTAGTAAAGCAAAAGAGGGAAAAGTTATGGAGATGCTAAAAAATTTCACTATCAGATGTTGTTGCATATATCATCATCATAATGATCTCATATTTAATAGAGAGAAAACCTTAGCAGAGACTGTTCGTAGCAAAATAGAAAAGATCTAAATTGAAACAACTTTGTTGAAGCTGAAGAACACACACAAAAAATACAATATTTACAATTCAAACAGTCAACACCAATTAGTCCCACAGTATATGATCATGTCTAACCTGATTATTTGTAAGTGGTGGAAATAGAGAAAAAAAAAAGTGTTTGGAGCATCGCTGATTAACAACAGGATCTGACAATACCTTTTTACTAATCCAGTTTTAGCTAGTGTTTCTCCAAGCTCTCATTTTAGATGGAATTTGCGAGGCATTATTGTACATAAACCAAATTCTACACATAAGATTCATTTTACCGAGCATACACAACTTCAAAATGATAGATGAAGGAAGCAATAGCAAGCTCTCTACCTTTATGGATAGAGATCAAAACTCTACGTTTAGTCTTAACATATAGAGTCTTAGATAGATCTAATTTATGTGGTCGTTTAGATGGATGGTATGTAATTTAACTCGGATGGTATGTAGTTTAACCCTACCTATATGCACTAATGCAACCAAAAATAAAATAAAAACAAAACCTGAATAATTAGACTAGCCTCATAGTGCTTCTCTATTTCTAACAATCTTAATCTCTATTTCCAACAATCTTAATCACTAAACAAACACATACACACACATATAAGGAGAGGCATTTCAATATTAAAATAAATGGAACTATTCTAATAATATATTAGTATTGCTAATTATGTCCGAGCTCAATATTAGCAAAATGATCAATGTAATGGTTATGGCTCTCAATTTTTACTTTATCCAACAGTTCTAGATTTTAGAGAAAGAGATTTAAAAAATATATATATTTACTCACGTATATCTCTATATTTATTATTTGTATTTGTATAGGGTTAAAAAATTTTAAAATATATATTCAAAATTGAATTTTTTTGGGTTACTAAAATGAATATTTTTATTTGCAATAAAGATGATAGGTCACCATCAAGTTATGCAGCCCCAAGGTTATAAAGTTTTATTTTGGTACTTTATAGATTCAATATATTTTACATAGATGTGGTTAATATTTTGAATGGGATTAATTTTATATTTAAATAATATAAATATTTTAATATTATTATTTTTTAAAGTAAAAAATAAAAGAGAATATTTGTGCAAGGTAATAATTTGATACCTTAAATATAAATCTGATTAAAATTATTATAAATTATTAAATAAATATCACTACTAAAGCAGTATATACAAACACATAAATTTTTTGCATTAGAAAATTTAAATATATATTCTCGATTTCCATATTTTGTCCTATCATTAGAGAGGAAAACCCCAAGCCGAAAGTTGAAAGCAAAATTTTATAAAGGATATCATCTCTAAATTGAAATTTTATAGAATCGTATTTCAGTCTCTTTTTTTGTCCCCAAGGTTATGCCATCAATAATCCAATCTTAATTATTCACTTAATAGCACTCAAAGACCTAAATAAAATCATGAACCTTTCCCTCCATAACGTTATAATTTTATTTATCTAAATGGGCAGAAAAATTTAAATTACCATAAAAAGAAGAAGAAGAAAGAAAAACCACAAATTTTAAACCACGTACAATCTCAGGTCTCCCCCTATTTTTCCGTCTGGTTTTCCTTATTCTAAGCGTTAATGCCCCCTAAAATCGGTGTTTTATTTTTGTCTGTGTTCTTTGTCTTCTCTCTCTTAATAATCCTTTCTTTTCTCAGAGCATTCTGATTCGTTAATTAGAAAGTGTTTCAGGACTTCATTTTTCTCATCATTTTCTCTCTGTTTTGTGGTTTTTGTATTCTTTTTCTTTAGGGATATGTTTTATTTTTAATTTTTAATTTTTTCACTTCCGTCTTCGAGAGTCTTTTGTGTGCCTTTGAATATACAAAAAATCCACTTTTTCTTTTCATATTTATGCAAGAGCCTTGAATACATAGATGAGCTCACTCGTAGGAAAGATCAAAGCTCAATTTGTCAAAGTTTCGAGCTTTCTCTAATGGTGCAAAAAGGTCTTTGATGGCTTCCCAATAAGTAAGGTTATCATTTTTGTTCCTAATAAATTCTGAGTCCCACCCTTCTTTTATCCAATATTGTTAGACCCATGTTTGAGAGGAAATCCTGGAGTCCCTCGCCACCTAATTTCAAGCTTTCAGGTCCCAAAATAGACCATTTCATGGTTGCAGACTGCTTTGATTTTCTTATTTGACAAGGTCGCTTCCAATTCAAGACTCAATTCTCTCTCTCTCCCCCTGCCTTAGTCCCTCTCTGCTGATCTTTCTTGATCTGTCACTATAGCCCCAAGAAAAATGTATGGAATTCAGAGCAAAATAGACCTTGCCTTTGAATACCAATCCCAAATACCAGTTTTGAGGCCAAGCATCTATACCAGAAGAGCAAATCTCACTGTAAAATTCCAAGACCTATATGGGTTCACGGTAGAAGGGAATGTAGATGATGTAAATGTGTTAAATGAGGTAAGAGAGAAGGTGAGGCAACAGGGTCGGGTATGGTGGGCGTTGGAAGCTAGCAAAGGTGCAAATTGGTACTTGCATACTACCATAGGCGAAGGCAGCGGCCTTAAGACTTCCTTGAAATTCTCTGCGCTCGTTAATGCTATCACTTTGAAGAAGTTGATTAGGAAGGGAATCCCGCCAGTTCTTCGGCCTAAGGTCTGGTTTTCATTATCAGGGGCGGCCAAGAAAAAGTCCACGGTGCCTGAGAGTTATTACAATGATCTGACAAAAGCAGTGGAGGGGAAGGTCACCGCTGCTACCCGACAGATCGATCATGTGAGTACATCAGCCCCTGCGTGCATTGTGATGACGATCATTGTGATAATCAATGAATTGGGCTTTATTTTACTTTCTAAGGACGATTTTGTTAGTCCGAATGAATTGTTCATTCGGTTTGCTGAATTACTCACATTGCCCAAATTTTAGATTACAACTATCATGGGTGTGTCCTTTTATTCAAAAAAAAAAATTTCTTCTCAATGAACAACTTTGTTATTTATGGATGATAATGAGTTAGAAAGATCCATCGAAAAATGAAGCAGATGTCCTAAATTTATATAACCTTTCAAACTACGGGATGTATAAGACTTAGCTCATGGTCTCATCATGTAAATAGATTTACATGTTCTTGAGTCAGTGTGAATAACATTTGAGGTAAGATGTAGCTCGAAATACATGCTAAACACTAAAACTCGATAATAGAAAGAAATGAGAATTTGTGTGGCCATCTGTTCTACTTGAAGTTTGGTGAATCAACTTCGTTTAGGCCTTTTATGTATTGCTTTTTATGTGTTTGGAACACTACTTCTTCTTATTCAACATTGTGAGATGGGTTTGCTAAAAGGATTACCATCAAGCTTTCAAATGTGACTGCCCATATTTTAAATTATTATAGCTTATTGATTTAATTTTGGAGAATAATATGCACTTGTATACCCATATTTGTCGTTTAAATATATTTCTTCAGTTTCTTAGAATAATTCTTCATGCCTATGTACAGGACCTACCACGGACCTTCCCTGGTCACCCATGGTTGGACACTACAGACGGACATGCTGCTCTTAGGCGTGTTCTGGTTGGCTATTCTTTCCGTGATTCTGATGTTGGGTACTGTCAGGTTGATTTACTACTTTGCTCCATTGTCTTTCATTTTTTGTAGAATTGTTTTTTTCCTATGTCTTTAGTATGAATGACAAAAATGTTTTAATTAGTTGTTATTTGGCACCACTGAGTAGAGGAAAATTTTTCTTTCTTATGGTGTCTTCCTTCACTAGATAATTCCTTCTCCACATTTTCTGTGGTATTAGAGGTTAAATCTTTTCATGAATCAGCAACATGTTTATTGCTTATTCTCCTATTGCTTTGCAACCATCAAAACACTTTTCACCAATTAACCAAACAAGTTCTGTGACATTTATTTCTGTGTTCTAAAAGATTTGATTAAACAATATATTTGTCACAAGATAAATTATGTGTCCACATTTGCTTTTTTCAATTGTTTCTACAACTATATCTTATAATTTTAAATTAATTATTTAACATTAGCTATGAATAATGCCTATTTTGCTTTGATCATGTATAATAGATGCATACCTGAAAACATTGTTTCTTAGTTATTGACTCTCATTATTTCTCCAGGGGTTAAATTATGTTGCAGCATTATTATTGCTTGTCATGAAGACAGAAGAAGATGCATTTTGGATGCTAGCGGTTCTATTGGAAAATGTGCTAGTTAATGACTGCTACACAAACAACTTATCGGGATGTCATGTTGAACAAAGAGTGTTTAAAGATTTACTTGCTAAAAAGTGCCCAAGGTATTTTCTTTTGATGGCATAATACTCTTGTTTTTATGCTTTTTTTAGTTTCTTCTGAAAAGCAGAAAAAGGAAAAATGCAGGATAGCAGCTCATTTGGAAGTTATGGAGTTTGATGTCTCCCTAGTGGCCACCGAGTGGTTCCTTTGCCTCTTTTCAAAGAGTTTACCTTCTGAGGTTAGATTGATACTGCAATAAATTATCCATTGAATTTTTCAATGGTTTCCCCTTATTAATACTTCTTCCACGGGGTTTCTTAGACGACTTTGCGAGTGTGGGATGTCCTTTTCTATGAGGGGGCAAAGGTTATATTTAATGTGGCTTTGGCTATGTTTAAGGTACCTAGAGTTTGTAGCCTTTCTGTTCTTTGCATTCTGCTTGGTTTTTGATTTTGGTACAAAAACATATTGCTGAGTATGCTGTGAAACGGGATGTTTAACAGTTGAAACCTCTAATTGCAGATGAAAGAGGATGAATTGCTTCTTACTCATCATGTTGGTGAGGTAATCAATGTTCTGCAGAGGACAACTCATCACCTATTTGATCCTGATGATTTACTGACAGTAAGAATATGCTTTTTACTTCCTCTTGTATATACAGTTCTCCTTCTAATCTGCTAGATATCTTTATTTGTGGAGGAGATATTTTTGTTTTATCAAATTAGATAAAAAAAATGAGTCAAATGCAAGAAAGTATTTATATGGATAATAAGTTTTGTCATTTCTGTCGGAAAATTCCTATTCTCAGTTCTCGTGATGAAATAATGCTGATTCATATAGATATAGAAGAAAGGGTTTTCTATTGATTCAAACACTATACCTCTGGAATAGGGATAGAGAAACAGGAGAACCGAGAATTTCACATGTTACTTTTGATCTAAAAATCAATATGATTTATTTGGTACCTTTGGCCCAATGAGAAAATCGGTCCAATTCTACATAATCAAACTTGTGGGACTTGGGGAATGATGAAAGGAAATAAAAATTCAAAAAATAAAAATAATAATATAATAATAAAAAATAAATAAGTAAAAATGAAGTAGAACAGTTCGGATTCCAAACAAACAAATTCAAATTTAATTGAAAATGATCTTTTTGATTCGTGAGGATTGAGGGGCAAAAGGATTGATCTACAAAGATTTCTTATTCTTGTTAAAAGATAGTGATTGGATCCGAATATGTTTGGTAGAAGGAATAATCTTCTCTTTTGAGAATAATTAAAATGGAGCTTCTTTCAATTCCCTGGTCGCTAACTGCCTTTACACCATTCTTTGTGTTGGCTAGCGTGCTTATTTTATTCTTGTACTTGCAGGTGGCATTTGATAAGATAGGCTCCATGACAACCAACACCATATCAAAGGAAAGGAAGAAACAGGAACCTGAAGTCATGAAGGAACTTGATGAGAGATTGAGACGGCTAAACTCCTTTCAAATGGACGACAAATAGCATTTGTTTTGTTGTCTGAATTAATCTGAAATGTAAACTGTCCTAGTAGTGTCTGCTGTCTCTGGAGCTGAATGTTGAATTGATGCCTTCTTTGGATTCCTATGAAGGGAATGACCAACTGAAGTGCACAAGACCTGCTCCTTTTGGAGATATTTGTAGGTGAAATTGTAAATGAACTATGAATACGTCATTGACTATAAATTTATGATGCAAATCAGATTAGGGAAGTGTGGGACTTCACTTCCCTGCTAGTTTTGCTTTATTGAGCACGTGGGACTTAAATTTTAGAATAGAATAACAATTATACCTTTTATCGTAAAATTTAAGAGTTTATAAAGTAAATTTTTTTTTGAAGAGAATAAAAAATAGCAAAGCAATAAGATATGATAATATATTTATTGAGGTGTGAAAAGGTCCAGACAAAAAAAGTATAAGTTGATTCACTAAATTGTTTGATGTAATAATGAGATATAAGAAAATATCAGATGAATAGAAAAGTATTTTAATTCTTATTTATAAAAATAAGAGAAATGTATAAAATTATGTCAATTATAGTGTGATTAAATTCATGAGTCATAATATAAAATTATGAGAGAAGATCATTGAATAGAGATTAAGACAAAAGACTAAAGTAACAGAGAATCAATTTAATTTCATATCGAAAAGATCAACTATAGAAGCAATTTATTTACTATGGAGAATGATAGAAAGATATCAAAAAAAGTAAAAAGATCTACATATGATTTTTATTGATTTAGAAAAGGTATATGATAAGGTGTTGAGAGAGATTTTATGAAAGGTTTTAGAGAAAAAAGGAGTACGTATTGTATATATTCAAGCAATCAAAGATATGTACGATAGTATCACAATTTGCGTGAGAACACAAAATGGGGACACACAGAATTTTCTCACATAGGACTACATTAAGGGTCATATCTGAATTCATGTCTTTTTAACTTTATTTTGAACGCAGTCACTGAACATATACAAAATTTGGAGCCTCAACATATGACTTTTACAGATGATATAGTCTTAGTTGGTGAATCGAAAGAGGAAATAAATATAAAGTTAGAGTCATAGAGAAAAACTTTGAAAACACATGGCTTTCGTATAAGTAAAAATAAAACAAAATATATGAAATGTAATTTTAGTAAAAGGCAAATAAATACAAATTTAGAAGTAAAACTTCAAGATCATCTATTAAAACAAATCACAAATTTTAAACATTTTGGATCTATTATACAAAACGACGGCGAAGTAAATGAGGACGTAAACCATAGGATTTAAGGGAAATGGATGAAATAAAAAAAAAATCGAGTGTTATTTGTGATAGAAAAGTGTCATTCAAAGTTAAAATAAAATTCTACCGTACAACTATAAGACCTGTTCAATGTCGTAAAGATGAGAATGTTGCGTTAGATGGATAGACACACTAAAAGAAATATAATTAGAAATGAGTGCATTAAAGAGAAAGTTCGAGTAGCACTTATTGTGAAGAAGATGGTGGAATTTTATTTATGGTGGTTTGACCATGTATAGAGAAGACATGTAAAATCTTTATTGAAAATAGTAGATCAGATGAAGAGTAATCTGATAGTTAGAGTTAGAAGGAGGTCAAAAAAAAAATAAGTAAAACTATTAAGAAATATTTAATAATTAATAATCTATCTGTTGATCTCATTTATAGTAGGTTGTTATGGCGTCGTTTAATCTATATAACCGACTGCACCTAATGAGAAAATATTTCGTTGTTGTTGTATATATAGCACGTACTTATGAGGCATTTCATGCCTATGAACTTTAAACCTTGGGAGAAATACATAAAATATGAAAATTAATAATGGATGGAGACCTAAAGTACGAGGACTCAGTTTTAATTTAGATGAAAATTTATTTTTTATTCACAAAATTGTTAATAAAATTTATATTTTATGATTTTTTCTCTTAAAATTTGAAATAGTTGAATCAATATAGTATAAATTTTTAAAAATTTAAATTAATACTTATAAAATTTTAAAATAATAAAAGTTAGTTTAACATTTTAAAAACTTAAGGAAATATGAACGTATGTATTATAAACTTTATAAAAAAATTTGTGTTTCAATTATAAATTAGAGAATGTAAATATAATTTTAACAAATTTCACAAAAACCAATATAATGTATTATTTATTTATTTGTTTCATCTCTGCTGTTAGTAAAAGTGAAATATAGGAAATAATACAACCAAACAAAAATAGTTGTGAAGAGTGATGGTAAACAATGGATAACAATCTAAAGTATATGTTGAAAGTCATAAAATTTTGCATAAATTGCAATAATATAAAGGCATAAATTTAAATATT
This sequence comes from Gleditsia sinensis, assembly GCA_037074535.1. Classification (NCBI taxonomy): domain Eukaryota; kingdom Viridiplantae; phylum Streptophyta; class Magnoliopsida; order Fabales; family Fabaceae; genus Gleditsia; species Gleditsia sinensis. The sequence goes on along the minus strand of CM073472.1, from coordinate 43,599,426 downwards.
CATGCCTTCAAACATATTAATCAGATTTCTGATAACCACCAAATATAACCATGAAAATCATAAGTTTTCTTAAACGAAAGAATTTAATATATAAAATATATATTTTTTGTATCTATTATTTCTGTAGCCTTCTTTTCATAAAATGAGTGGTGTTTATAATTGAATGGTTGTTACCATAACCTTTTTGTATCCACATCTTTTCACACAGGTATTTTTTTTTTCACATTGGGTCACATTTTTACATTGGGAGATAATCACCGTATATTTATATAAAAATGTGCCATATATATATATATATATATATATATATATATATATATATATATATATACTTTACATTCTCCCACTTGACACATTTAACACTTATTATGTACGCATTTATTATTGATACAAACTTAAAATTTGCTATAGGCACAATATCCCTATAATTAAATAAGAGTTTAAATTGCATGAATCATAACCATAAGTTATTTAGAACAATATTACTTTTCATGTATTACAATGCAACCAAACTCTCTTGAATTAGAACCATATGTTCTTTGTGAAAGAACTTTCAAATACTTATTTAGAGTCACCAAAACATACATTGTCATTCTATTACACTTTATGTATACAACTAATTAAGAGAAGATAAATATAAATTAATGGAGTCTTTCAAATTGACAAAATGTGATACAAAAATATGAGAGTATTTCAATTACATAAGTGTAATAACCGTAAAATTTAACGAAAATTCTAATTAACGAAAATTGAGAATTAAAAAGAGAATTTCGAAAAGGGGGATAAGAACCGTAGAAAATATGTATATTTACTACATGGATTAAAGAAGTACAAAGAAAATATGAGAATTTACGTTTTGGCGCGTAATTTTTATTTTAAAATGATAGTATTTTTCTATAAGTAAATATATTTTTATTTGTTTAAAAATGATTATGTCTTGCTAAAAGTAAGTAGACTTTTAATTAAAATAATTATTGTTTTGCTTAAAATAATTATAGTGTCGCCTAACAAATTTTTGTTTTATTTTTTTTGAAATATTCTTATTTATTTTGAGATTTGTTTTATTACAACTTTTATAAAAAAAAATCATGATTTAAGAGTTTAATTAAAAGTTTATGAGAATATAAATTTTTAGAAATTTTTGAAATATTTTAGGATGAAAAACAGAATTTATATGAATATATATGAAATAAAATTCTATTATTCAATTATTAAATAATAATAATTATTATTATAAAAAAGAAGAAGAAGAAAATAAAAGGGGAAGGGGAGACAACACAAAGGAGATGGAGAACTTTCTGAAAATCGAGAAAGAGGAATAGTGAGTGAATTACCTTCAACTTTCTCTTTAAATCTGGAGTGCCTATTGGCTTCTAATTTCAAAACTGAAGGTGTTACTGGATTCAGGACGAAGAATACTACAGTTTTGACTGATCAATTTTTCAAATCAGCCGTTGAATCTCCATAGATCTGAAGTAGAAAATCTCAAAAAAAGGTAAATTCTGAAACTCTTACTTAGAGACCTCTAATTGAAATTCTGACACCGTAGATAGATTTAGGAGTTAGATAAACCTTAGGATATGAATATTTTCAACCATCTGATAGCTTTTTGTTCGAGGTCTATTTGATTTAACTGAAATTGAAAAAGTACATTTTAGGGCTATCCAATCTGGAGCTCTTACTTGTGAGTAGATGATTCTTTCTATGACTTGTCTTTACTCTTCTTGAACTTTAAATTGATAAATGAGTGTGTTTACAAGATATTTATACGTAGATATGTTCCTGAAATGGTTTCGAATATCTGAAACGGTTGTAATATTATGTCTAGTTCAAGAAGAGTATGAATTTTGAAATGAAATTTTGAAATACATTGAACATGTGATTTTTACATGTATTTTTCATTATATGGCAAATGAAATATGTTATGCACATGATATTGATTTATACAGTGATATGTTTGCCTCTGATATGGGCATGTATACGTGATTCCCTTGATTGAGAAGTTTTGATAGAGAAATATACTGAGACTAAAAGTTTGTATTATATTGAGAATTTTATACTTGATTATATGACATATGTGCATATGATATTTTCTGTGGAGGAATTCTATTGAAAACACTGTCTGCTAATAGCAGATGATGTTAGCCCTGGTGTGCACCTTGATTGCCTCAGCTAGTAGGGGGTGGTGCTAACCTCGTGTGAGGGCCAACACACGGGAGATGATATGTGATAGAGAGCGGAAAACCTCCTATATGGGCGAGATGTTAGTTATATGAGATGTGATTTGCCTTCCCTTACTATGTGCTTAGAAAATATCCATATAGAGTCCCTTCGCGTGTCCTCTTGAATCGTAGTAGGGCAAACCTCAGTGGGATGTTGAGTCTAGACAAATCTTATACCACCAAAATACGGAATGGGTTAAACTCTGATATGGTAGTTCTAATATGGGATTCTCCAAATGTTTTCATAAGATTTATGTTGATGCATAACATGATTTTATTACTGTTCTTACAACATTACTTATGGACTGAATATGCATATGAATTTGAACAGAGTTTATTTGAAATGCGGGTCCCATATGAATGTACTTCTAAATTGTGATTTTCAATATGACAACATTCATATGTTGACCTAAGAGGTCATAGGAGGTGTTATCTGCTCACTGAGTTGTAAAACTCACTACACGTGGTTAACATATTTTTCAGATATAAAGACTCAAAGTTTGGTCCTGCAGCTTCTTGATCGACTAGGTGTCGTACTTCCGTGGTGAGCCTAAATTGTTTCTGGGCTCTCAGTGTTTAAAATTGTAATATAAATGTACTCTAGAGTTGCTCTGAACGTCACAAGTAGGATCTTTGTTTCCGCTGTAAAATTGATAAATGTAGACTTGGCATGTATAATTAGTTATGTTGAATTTGTGAACGTGTGATATTATCTTGATATTCAAAAATATGAAGTTGATTTCAAATAGATAAAGATAAAGATATCGGACAGAAGTGTTATTCGCGTTCCTAAAATTAGGGGCGTGACAAGTTGGTATCAGAGCATTAGGTTTCCCTGTGGCTATCAGAGCAAAGGATTCTTTAGTAGGACCTTTAGTATTGATATGAGCTAGACATATTTATACTTCAGGTGCTGCTGAGGGATTCTATAGGATATTAACTTCCTTCCTATTTCAAGTGTGCTTAAATTTCTAGTGTAAGGTTTGAATACATATTATAGTTTCTTAAAGAGGTGTTCTATTCTGTATAATAAATGATGCCACCAAGAACTAGAGCGGTCACTAGAGAAGAAGCTGTAGATCGCGCACCCTCTACTGAAGAGTCTGCACAATCTACAATTCTAGTACAAATAGGTCGTCGTAAAGGCCGACCTAGAGGAAGAGGTAGAGGTCGAGGGTGTGCACGGGGTCTGAGAACCTCAAGACAAGATGAACAAGCCCATGTATCTGATAGAGTTCCTGAGGAAAGAGTAAAACTCCCTCAGGAGACACCTGATAGAACCACTGATATGATTGCTGGTATACATAGGAGTTTAGAGACATTGGCTGGGTTTATAGTGGAACAAGGTAGAAGGGAAGGCCAGCCACCAGAAAATGCTCCTGAAGTGCAAGAACTGGGAAGAACAACTGTACACGTGGAAAAGCTTACAGGGATTGAGGTGTCATTACCGCAATTCCTTAAGTTGAAACCTCTGATTTTTCTGGGTCAGATGTTCAAGAAGATCCATAGATATTTATTGACGCTGTGGAATGAGTATTAAGAGCTTTGGGGTGCTCTAGTAGAAGATCTGTTGAACCGGTATCTTTTCAACTATCTGATGTGGTCTAAGTTTGGTTTGAGATACATGTACAAGGACAGACAGTTGTTTTACCACCAATGGAGTGGGAAGAATTTAAGGAAGCATTTATGAATTGCTTCCTGCCAATGAGTGAAAGAGACAAGAGGGCCAGAGAATTTGAAGAATTAAGACAGACACCAAACATGACAGTTTCTGAATATGACATCTGTTTTACCCGATTGTCCAGGTATGCAACATATCTGGTCCCTACTGAAAAAGATAGAATTAAGAGGTTTGTCTCAAGATTAATATGCCTGTTGTTTACATCGGTGGGCCCTTAGATGTATCATTTTTTAACTTATTCATTAGCTGTAGACTGCACTGGAAAGATGGAAGCATGGGAGCAAGCAGATATTGAAGGTTTAAAGAGAAGAAAAAGAGAGCGAGATAGTAATGCTCAAACAAGTTATAATCCTAATGTTAGAGGATTAAGATTTCAAAATCTACAGCGCTTCACTCAAACAAGAACTGGTAGCTCTAATTAGACATCAGTGAATATCAACAAGCAAAGAATGAATCAAAGAGATATGAGACCTGTTAGCCAACAAGATTCAAGATTAATTCCACCATGTCCTATTTGTGGCAGGCCTCATACTGGACAGTGTCGTAGAGAAACTAGTGCATGTTTTAAGTGTGGACAAATGAGTCATTTAATGAGGAATTGCTCACATCTACGAAGTTTTAGTCAAGCATCGGTACAACTAGCTTCACCTCCTGCATTTGTGCCAACACGACTAAATAGAGCAGTTTCAGTTCAAGCAAGTAGTGGTAGTACTGGTAGAGGATCAGGAAGTCGAGGTCAAGAACCAACTCGAGTTTTTGCTTTGACACGACAGGATGCTCAGACTTCAAATGCAGTCATAACAGGTACATTAGCCGTATATTCCCGTAAAGTATATGTCCTGTTTGATCCTGGTTCTACTCATTCTTATATATCACCATATTTTGCTAAGAAATTGGATAGAGATCCTGCTAGCTTACATTGTTCTGTCATGGTTGCTACTCCAATGGGAGAATTACTATTAGTAAATGATGTGCATAAAGCATGTGAAATTTTGATAGAAGGTAAGGAGACTTTTGTAAATTTGATAGTTTTAGATATGGTAGATTTTGATGTGATTCTAGGAATGGATTGATTGTCATCATGTCATGCCATTCTAGACTGTCACCATAAGGTGATTAAATTTAATGTCCCTGAAGAATCTTCCTTCATGATACAAGGAGATCGTAGTAAGGAGTCTAGTAATTTAATTTCAACTTTAACAGCTCATAAATTGTTACAAAAAGGATGCCAGGGGTATTTAGCAGTAGTCAAAGATGTTGATATGAAGTATACCAGTGTAGAGCAGATTCCAGTGGTTAGAGAATTCCCTTATGTGTTTCCTGAGGAATTGCCAGGATTACCACCAAACTGAGAGATTGAATTTGGTATTGACCTCCTCCCTGAAACACAACCAATATCCATACCTCCTTATAGGATGGCACCTGAAAAACTTAAAGAATTAAAGGAGCAACTGCAAGATTTACTAGATAAAGGTTTTATTCGACCCAGTACATCTCCTTGAGGTGCTCCTGTTCTCTTTGTGAATAAAAATGATGGATCCCTACGCCTATGTATTGACTATAGGCAGTTGAACAAAGTGACTATATGAAACAAATATCATTTACTCAGAATAAATGATTTTTTTGACCAGTTACAAGGTGCTCAATGTTTTTCAAAAATTGATCTAAGATCTGGGTATCATCAATTGAGGATAAAGAAGGAGGATATTCCAAAAATCGCCTTTAGGACTCAGTATGGGTACTACGAGTCCTTAGTAATGCCATTTGGTTTAACAAATGCTCCAGCTGTATTTATGGATTTAATGAATAGAGTGTTCAAACTTTTCTTGGATCAATTCGTCATTGTATTCATAGATGATACCTTGATATATTCAAGAAGTTCAGAAGAGCATGAGCGGCATTTAAGAGTAGCATTACAAACCTTAAGAGAACACCAGTTGTATGCTAAGTTTTCAGAATGTGAATTTTGGCTAAGTAGTGTTACTTTCCAAGGGCATGTGGTTACTAAGGATGGTATTCAAGTTGATCCTAAAAAAATAGAAACGATGCATAAATGGCCACGCTCTACAACAGTTAAAGAGATTCGTAGTTTCCTTGGTTTAGCAGGCTATTACCGCAGATTTGTTAAAGATTTTTCAAAGATAGCTGCTCCTTTGACAAGGTTGACAAGAAAGGGAATAAGGTTTAACTGGTCAGATGAATGTGAAAGAAGCTTTCAGAAACTCAAAGAATGTTTGACTACGGCGCCAGTATTGGCAATTCCTTTAGGTACTAGAGGATACACGGTATGTAACAACTCCATTTAAGTATCAATTTTTTTTAAATACCATAAAGTTATTACCTCGTTACAACTTAACTCAAAATAACATTTATTTAATTTATACAATACAGAGTTTACATACATGTCATTAATCAAAACATACGTACAACATATCAAACATATAAAAATCTACATCTTATTTATTCTAGTTGACCAATTCCAGAGATATAGGTGCGGGTGATTGCACCTTCAACGGAATCTAAACCAACTCGACCACAAACATTTTATTTGCTTCTGGGATCTGCCCAACATAAAGTACTCGATCCAACGTGCACTAAAAGCCAAAGCCATAGAAAAATCCGCATAACTAATTTTCTGAACATGATATGGAAATATAGTGAGAATTAAATCCTAGTAAGTTCAACAATAAATCATCATCAATATAACTCATCACGTCATATTCAATTGTATAAACTACATCAAATATCTTTGATCACATGAATGCCTTATATCTATGCATAAGAGAATCGTACAATAATGACATGTATGACGGGATTAACTATTTTTAGAATATCATATGATGACTATCAATTTATTCTCATATCAAGCTACCCCGGTCAGGGTGAGTATTTTCTACTCTCCGGTACGGGCTTTTCTCACTCCGTCCAACATGGTCCACTTTCTCTTTCTTTTCTCATTAACATGATCATAACCGTTGGTAGGGCATCCCCTACTGGTGCACCACACGGATTGCCATGTGACCGTGCTCATTTCTTTTCTTTTCACAATGATAGCCAAAAATATGCTTTCAATAACAAGTATGTTCATCAAAATATAACTATTACAAAAAATTATTGGCAATCATGCCATGAACATAACCATTTCAAATATCATTTTATAAAATATTTCCATGTCAAAATTTCACACTTAAGATGGTAAGAAGTTCAAACAATGGCAATGGCTATGGCTATACTAGTAATTTATTATTTTTATTTATAAGATTCATCTTCTTTTTTAAATATTAATTTTATTTATTTATTTTCTTGATGCAGGTTTTCATCCTATCTAACCTTCTCTAACTAATCAGAGCATAACTCCCTCAATTTAACTCCGATGTAGGTGATCTTGGTGTCAATTTTGAGATAAAACAATTATCTAAAACTATTATGTTGAACATTGTAGAGCAATATTAAGAACTCAAGGTGATATTACTCCCTCAATGTACATGTTATTTCTTCTCGGATAGGTTCTGACCTCTGCCTACTAATCAGTCCATATCTCCCTTATACAAATTCCAAATTAAGTGATTCCAGTTGCTAAAATTCCGTGACAAATATAGCTAGAATTCTTATGTTAATGATTCATTTTAATTCTCTACAGAATGTTCCCAGAAATAAAAATACAGAAGCTATCCTAACATATTCCTCCCTGATTAACCATTTTCTGACCTTTGCTTACAAATCGGACCATATATACCTCATATGAATTCTAAATTGAATGATTCCAGTGGCTAAAATTCGTTTAGACATAGATATACATTTGTTATGTTAACCATGTATTTAGATTCCCTATATAATGTTCCCAGAAATTAAAACACAGAAGCTATCCTAATATATTTTTCCCTGATTAACAAGTTTCTGACCTTTTCTTATAAATCAGACCATATCTATCTCATATAGACTCCAAATTGAGTGCTTTCAGTGGCTTAAAATTTGTGACACATATAGCTATAATTCTTATGTTAACCATTGATTTTAATTCCCTACAGAATGTTCCCATAAATTAAAATATAGAAGCTATCCTAACATATTCCTCCCTAATTAACCAGTATCTGACCTTTTCTTATTAATCAGACCATATCTATCTCATATAGGCTCCAAATTGAGTGATTTCAGTGGCTAAAAATCCGTGAGACATAGATATACATTTTTCATGTTAACCATTTCTTTCAATTATTTACTAATTTTTCCCAGAATTTTAAAAACAGTAGCTTCAAATTCTACCACCTATAGCCATACCTATGCAGAACTATCTACACCAACCTAAGTATTCAAACATACATGATATGTAACATGATATAGCAAAATCCATGACCAATCATTAAAATTCTAAGATCAAAATCCCATATAAATATTACAAGTTTCAAAACTTTTCTTCAAAAAGAAATATTGTTAAACTTACATAGAGCACTTAGTCCTTTAGACTTCTCCTTCCTCTTTCTTCCTTTCTTCCTCTCCTCCTCTCCTTTCCTCACTCTACCTTGCTTCTATTTTTTATTCTCTCCCTCACTTGGACGAAATTCCCATGCTATAAGGGTGGGTTTTGCTTATATAGACTATCAATAATTCACCTTTCATGATCATGGGTCTACCTTATCACAATTAGGTTACACTTGGTTGAATTTTTGGAAAACAAACAACTTATGTTCTTGTCTTCCTCTTCCTTAGTCAAGATATGCATAGGAAAAGGAGATTTGTATTTTGAAAATTATGATAATATGTTCTTAAGATATGGGACAAGATCCCTTTGATTTAGGAATTCATTTCCTTTTTCTTTTGTCTTAATCAAGTATGATAGGTTTGCCTTTTTAGGTGGCAAATTTCTAACCTTTGAATCTCCATTATTTGGTTGAAATTATTTGTGTGGGATATGAATGTTTTGTCCTAATGTCATGTATTATCATACCACTTGCTAAAATTATGAGTGTAGGATATAGATGTTTTGTCCTAAAGCCTTGTATTATCATACCTCTTGCTAAAATTATGAATGTAGGATAACACACCACATGCTAAATTTTTGTCTTAATGCCATGTCACGTAATCTTGATTACACCATTATTTTATCACTTTAATTTTATTTTTATTTTTATTTTTATTTTTTCTCTTGGGTTTGGGCTCATTCTTACCCATTTTCTTTACTTTGGTTAAAATTCTACCTTTCATAATGGGCTTGGTCATATTTTCATGATTTTTGGGCTACCATTTCAATTTCTAAATCCTAGTCCAAGTCTATATTTTATTTCTTCATTGGGCTATCCTGTTGGCTTGCTAAAAATTTATGTGAAGTAGAAAAACTCTATATGAAGTGTCCATAGGTGAAAGCCCAATTTATGGGTGGAGATACTAAATTTAGTAACTTTTGCTCTTAAATTAAGAAAAATTACTCTAATCCGATCTTCTTGAAATTTTAAGACCTTTACTTACTTCACAAAAATTTATCTTCCTTACCTAAGAATTTCACCTTTCTTTAGCATGTTTATTTCTAATATTTCCTCTTAGGTTTTCTTTCTTTACCTATGCCATTAATATTAGAACATTTCTATACATACACGTAAGGTGAAGAATTTCTAAGAATTATATTTTCTTAGATATCTAAAAATTGTCTAATAAATTTTATTTGCTTAATTAAATATTTATGTACCTTTATCAATAAAAGTAATGAAATTATGGATGTTACTTTGAATACTTTTGCACTTTTATTAATACATGAAACGAAATTAAGGATGTTACATTTCTCTCCCCCTAAGGGTGCGTTTGGTTCAACGGAGGGGAGGGGAGGAGAGGAATTTTAATGGAGGGGAGGGGAGGGGAGGGGAAAGAAGGGGAAATAAAATTTCTATGTTTGGTTTAGTTTAAGAGGAGGGGAGGGGAGGGATAATAAATTTTACTTTGTTTAGTTTGTAAGTGGAGAGGAGGGAAAATAAAATAATATGACCATTATACCCCTATTATTTTATTTTTATTAAAAATAATTTTTTTTATATTAAATTTTTTTATGAGAAAATTTTGATTTATTATTATTTTATTTAATTTTTTTTTATATTTTTATATTATTTTATTTTTTATTAAAAAAAAATCAAAAAGGGCCAAATTGGAAAACCCATCAGCGCTGCGCCCCTCACCTCCAAAACCCCCCACTTTTGGAGGGGAGGGTTTTTTAAGGAGGGGAAGGATTTTGCCTCCCCAAATTCCCTCCCCCCTCCAACAAAGTGAACCAAAGGAGGGGTTTTTTAAAAATCCCCTCCCCTCCCCTCCCCTTTCCCCCTCTTCCCTCCATCCAAACGCACCCTAAAAGAAATTTTGTCCTCAAAATTTCAGAAATTACCTAATAAGAACAATTTCAGATATTTCTTCCTCATGACTTCTTCTAGCTCCCAAGTTGCTTCTTCCGGAGTCAAATCTTCCCATAACACCTTAACTAAGGGAATAGTTTTGTTCCGCAATTGCTTCACGTCAGTGTCCAATATAGACGCTGGTACTAGCTGGTATGTCATGTTCTCCTTTATTTGGATTGGTTCATTTTGTATCAAATGTGAGGAGTCTGGAAGATACTTCCGGAGTTGTGATACATGGAAAACATTATGCAAGTTGGAAAAATTAGGTGGGAGAGCAACTTGATATGCTGATGTCCCTACTTTCTTCAGAATTTGGTAGGGTCCCAAAAAGCGCAGACTTAACTTTCTTGTTTTGAGAGACCTACCAACTCCAGTAGTCGAAAAAAGTTTCAGAAATACATGGTCTCCTTCCTCAAACTCTCGAGGTCTATGTCTCTTATCGTAGTAGCTCTTTTACCGACTCTGAGCTGTAAGTATTTTGTCTCGTATCATCCTGATTTGTTCAGTGGTTTGTTGAATTAGATCAGGCCCAACAAGTTCTTTTCTCCTACCTCAAACCAACATAGTGGAGATCGGCACTTTCTACCGTATAAAGCTTCAAAGGGGGCCCATCTTAATAGTAGAGTGATAGCTATTATTATAAGAAAACTCTACTAAAGGTAGGTACTTATCCCATCCTCCACTTTACTCTATCACACAGGCCCTCAACATATCTTCTAGGGTTTGAATGGTTCGTTCTGTTTGCCCATCAGTCTGAGGATGGTAGGCAGTATTGAACCGCAACTGAGTACCAAATGCTTCCTGCAATGCCTTTCAAAACCTCGATGTGAACCTCAGATCTCTATCAGAAACGATATTTAAGGGAATTCCATACAGTCTAACTATTTCCTAGACGTACAATTGGGCTAATTTATCTAGTGAATAGTTAATTTTTATAGGCAAAAAGTGAGCAGATTTGGTTAATCTGTCAACTATTACCCAGATAGAGTCATGTCCCATTGAACTCTTAGGTAATCCCACAAAAAAGTCCATTGAGATACTGTCCCATTTCCATTTAGGGATCTCAAGAGGTTGTAGAAATCCCGCTGGCTTTTGATACTCCACCTTCACCTTTTGACAAATGAGACATTTCGCCACAAACTCAGCAATGTCCTTTTTCATCCTTGGCCACCAATACATCCTCTTTAAATCCTGGTACATTTTAGTACATCCAGGATGGATTGTGTATTTACTCTGATGCACTTCCTACAGGATCTTAGTCCTCAACTCTCGTTCTTGAGGGACACAAATCCTTTCTAGATACATGATTGCTCCATCTTCCATGACAGAAAAATTACCTTGGTCTTTATGATCTTGTAAGTATTGGTCGTGAGTTTCAGCCTTTTTGATCTGAGCTCTAAGGTCACACCCTATACTTAAACCATTAACGACTAACTTCTTTGGAGTAAGAGTTGTGGCCAGCTTCAAATTTCGACACTGCTCTAGCATCTGCATCTCATACACCATTATCTGACCCATGTGCAGAGATTTTCGACTCAAGGAACGTGCTACAACATTCGCCTTTCCGGGATGATACTTTATCTCAAACTTGTATTCATTGAGGAATTCTACCCATCTTCATTGCCTCATATTGAACTCCTTCTGATCAAAGAGGTATTTAAGACTCTTATGATCATAATATACTTCAAAGGTTGCCCTGTACAAATAGTGTCGTCAAATATTTAAGGCAAACACCATTGTCGCCAATTCAAGATCATAGGTTAGATAGTTTCCTTCGTGGGGTCTCAGTTGCCTAGAGGCGTAAGCAACTACTCTCTTATCTTGCATCATCACACATCCTAGCCCTTTCTTTGAAGCGTCACTATACACTTCAAAATGTCCTGTGGGGTTTAGAATAATTAAAATAGGAGGAGTGGTCAGTCTTGTCTTAAGCTCCTGGAAACTAGCTTCACATTGATCAGTCCATTTGAAAGGACTTCCCTTCCTGGTCAATTTAGTCAATGGCAAGGTTATACGAGAAAAGTTTTGTATAAACCTCCTGTAGTATCCTGCCAAACCTAGGAAACTTCTGACTTCCGTAACCGTCTTTGGTCTCTCCCACTGAATCACTGATTCCGTCTTGCTAGGATCTACAGCTACCCCTCTATTAGAGATGACATCTCTGAGAAACTTCACCTCTGACAGCGAAAATTCACACTTCTCCAATTTGACATATAACTTTTTCTCTTTCAGCACTTGCAGCACGATTCAGAGATGTTGTTCATGTTCTTTCTCACTCTTAGAATATATCAAGATGTCATCAATGAACACTACAAAAAATTGATCTAGGTAAGGTTGAAAAATGTGATTCATGGAATCCATGAAAATTGCAGGTGCATTCGTTAACCCGAAGGGCATTACGAGAAACTCATAGTGCCCATACCTAGTCCTGAAGGCAGTTTTTGGTACGTCCTCCTCCTTGATCCTAATCTGATGATATCCTGACCTCAAGTCAATTTTAGAAAAGATCGAGGCTCCCTTCAGTTGATCCAATAAGTCATCTATCCTAGGGAGAGGGTACTTGTTTTTGATAGTCACCTTATTCAGCTGTCTGTAATCTATGCATAGTCTCAAACTCCTGTCTTTCTTTTTAACAAATAATACAGGAGCTCCCCAAGGTGATACACTCGGTCTAATGAATTGCTTGTCTAATAGTTCCTCCAACTGTTTCTTGAGTTCCTGTAGTTCCTTCAAGGCCATTCTATATGGTGTAATAGAGATAGGCCCTGTTCCAGGTAAGAGATCAATAGAGAACTTTATCTCTCTCTTGGGAGGTAAGCCTAGAATATCTGATGGAAATACTTCAGGAAACTCATTGACTATTGGGATTTCATCAAGCTTCGATTCGACTTCTAAGTTTGATAAATACAAGAGAATATATCCAAGTACTCCATTCTTCAACTCCCTATTAACTTGATTGGCATTAAGCATCAATAACTGGACCTCCTCTTTCGGAGTAGGAGGTAGAAATTTAACGGTCTTGTTACAACAATTTAGTAAGACTCGATTTCTAGACATTCAGTCTAACCCTAGAAAGACCTCAATATCTCTTATAGGTAAACAGACGAGGTCTACAGAAAAAGTTTTCTCCTGGATGGTGACTTGACAGTCCTTACATACAGAGGAAGTTAATACATTTTCCCCTGTAGGGGTTACTATGGATAGCTTATAGGGAGTTTCAGAAATAGAAAACTGAAACTTCCTAATACATTCTTCCGATATAAATGAATGATTAGCACCAGAGTCAAATAACACCACAAGAGCAAATCCATAGATATAGCATGTACCTTGAATCATTTCAGAAGATTGAGCTGCCTCTTGGCCGCTCAGGGTGAAAACCCTTCCTTTTACTTGAGACCTCTGTTCTGGCTGCTTCCCTACATTTTGTGGGCAGTTTCTCGCAAAATGACCCTTCTGTCCGTAGTTGAAGCAGACATCTTGTCCTATGTAGCATGGCTGATTACCATGCATGTGTCTGCACTTAGCGCACTTGACTAGGGCGAGGTCTTGTTGGAAAGGTCTGGGACCCACAGTCAATGGCCTCTTACCAGCTCCATATCCACTTTTTCTCACGTTCTTGCTAGGGTTGGGAAAATTTTTCTTCCTTTTCCATAGGTTTCGCCTTTGCTTTTCGTCCTCTACTGCCTTTAAACTTTTCTCCAAGAGTCTGCATTTATTGATGAGAGGCACAAACTCTATAATCTCCATAGCTACAACAGCATTCTTTATGTCCGGGTTCAGTCCCGCTTCGAACTTAATAGCCTTCCATGCTTCATCAGGGTTAAATCGCAGATAAGAGGAGAACTTAGACAATTCCTCGAATCTCGTGATGTATTGGTCTATAGTCATGTTACCCTGCCGGAGTTGGAGAAATTCGATCTCTTTCTCTGCCCTCACAGTACTAGGAAAGTACTTTTTTAAAAAGGTATCTTTGAACAACTTCCAAGTGATTTGCCTTCCCTAGTGAGCTAAAAGTTCTCTAGCTCCACGCCACCAGTATTTTGCTTCATCTTTTAGCATATATGCAGCAAAGATTACTTGCTGCTCCTCAGTACAGCCCATCACTTCAAAGATTTTCTCTAACCTATCACTTTAAAGATTTTCTCTAACTCCCTTATCCATCTTTCAGCTACAATTGGGTCAAAGCTGCCTTGAAAACAAGGTGGCCTAGTTCTCAGGAACTCGAATATGCCGTTATCATTTCCAGCCATTCGATTGTTAACATCATTCACACCATTTGAGTTATTAGCAATCTGGAGGTATTGTAGAATTTGATTAGTGGTCATGACTTGGTCTCGAATTGCCGTGGCCAGGTTGTGAGGGGTTTCCTCCACATTATTTGCTGGATTCCTCCTTGGTGGTGCCATTTCCTACTGTGGCAAAAACAAAGTTATGCTGCTATTGAGGTGATCAATCCCAATAGTTAGTTCAAAAATATTTAACGGCAGTCATAATAACACCTCAGCATGTAGGTAGGAAACACTAGTAATTTCTTACCTATATGAATTCACTGATCCCTACACAGCACAACCACAAACATACTCAAGACACTATAAGATCGATTCAGATAACCATCCACCCACTGGCCATCTAAGATCGACCCGCTCTAATACCAATTATGTAACAACTTCATTTAAGTATCAATTTTTTTTTAAATACCATGAAGTTATTACCTCGTTACAACTTAACTCAAAATAACATTTATTTAATTTATACAATACAGAGTTTACATACATGTAATTAATCAAAACATACGTACAACATATCAAACATATAAAAATCTACATGTTATTTATTCTGGTTGACCAATTCTGAAGATATAGGTGTGGGTGGTTGCACCTTTACCGGGATCTAAGCCAACTCAACCACAAACATTTTATTTGCTTCTGGGATCTACCCAACATAAAGTACTCGATCCAACATGCACTAAAATCCAGAACCATAGAAAAATCTGCATAACTAATTTTCTGAACATGATATGGAAATATAGTGAGAATTAAATCCCAGTAAGTTCAACAATAAATCATCATCAATATAGCTCATCACGTCATGTTCAGCTGTATAAACTATAGCAAATATCTTTGGTCACATGAATGCCTTCTATGCACAAGAGAATCGTACAATAATGACATGTATGACAGGATTAACTATTTTCATAATATCATATGATGACTATCAATTTATTCTCATATTAAGCTACCCCGGTAATGGTGAGTATTTTCTACTCTTCGGTACGAGATTTTCTCGCTCCGTCCAATATGGCCCACTTTCTCTTTCTTTTCTCATTAACATGATCATAACCGTTGGTAGGGCGTCCCCTACTAGTGAACCACATGGATTGCCATGTGACCGTGCTCATTTCTTTTCTTTTCACAATGATAGCCAAAAATATGCTTTCAATAACAAGTATGTTCATTGAAATATAACTATTACAAAAAATCATTAGTAATCATGCCATGAACATAACCATTTCAAATATCACTTTATAAAATATTTCCATGTCAAAATTTTATACTTAAGATGGTAAGAAGTTCATACAATGGCAATGGCTATGGCTATACTAGTCATTTATTTTTATTTATTTATAAGATTCATCTTCTTTTTTAAATATTAATTTTATTTCTTTATTTTCTTGATGCAGGTTTTCATCCTATCTAACCTTCTCTTACTAATCAGAACATAACTCCCTCAATTTAACTCCGATGTAGGTGATCTTGGTGTCAATTTCAAGATAACACAATTATCTAAAACTATTATATTGAACATTGTAATGAAATATTAAGAAAGCAAGGTGATATTACTAACTCAATGTACAGGTTATTTCTTCTCGGATAGGTTCTGACCTCTGCCTACTAATCGGTCCATATCTCCCTTATAAAAATTCCAAATTAAGTGATTCCAGTGGATAAAATTCCATGACACATATAGTTATAATACTTATGTTAACCATTCATTTTAATTCCCTACAGAATGTTCCCCGAAATTAAAATATAAAAGCTATCCTAACATATTCCTCCCTGATTAACCATTTTCTGACCTTTGCTTACAAATCGGACCATATATATCTCATATGAATTCTAAATTGAATGTTTCCAGTGGCTACAAATCCGTTAGACATAGATATACATTTGTTATGTTAACCATGTATTTAGATTCCCTATATAATGTTCCCATAAATTAAAACATAGAAGCTATCGTAATATATTTTTCCCTGATTAACAAGTTTCTGACCTTTCCTTATAAATCAGACCATATCTATCTCATATAGAATCCAAACTGAGTGATTTCAGTGGCTAAAAATCCGTGACAAATATACCTATAATTCTTATGTTAACCATTGATTTTAATTCCCTACAGAATGTTCTCAGAAATTAAAATACAGAAGCTATCCTAACATATTCCTCCCTGATTAACCAGTATATGACCTTTTCTTATTAATCAGACCATATCTATCTCATATAGACTCCAAATTGAGTGATTTCAGTGGCTACAATTCTGTGAGACATAGATATACATTTTTCATGTTAACCATTTCTTTCAATTCTTTACTGATTCTTCCCAAAATTTTAAAAACAGTAGCTTAAAATTCTGCCACCTATAGCCATACCCATGCAGAACTATCTACACAAACTTAAGTATTCAAACATACATGATATGTAACATGATATAACAACATCCATGACCAATTATTAAAGTTCTAAGATCAAAATCCCATATAAATATTACAAGTTTCAAAACTTTTCTTTAAAAAGAAATATTGTTAAACTTACATGGAGCACTTAGTCCTTTAAACTTCTCCTTCCTCTTTCTTCCTTTCTTCCTCTCCTCCTCTTCTTTCCTCACTCTACCTTGCTTCTATTTTTTATTCTCTCCCTCACTTGGACGAAATTTCCATGCTATAAGGGTGGGTTTTGCTTATATAGACTATCAAATAATTCACCTTTCATGATCATGGGTCTACCTTATCACAATTAGGTTACACTTGGTTCAATTTTTGGAAAACAAACAACTTATGTTCTTGTCTTCCTCTTCCTTAGTCAAGATATGCATAGGAAGAGGAGATTTATATTTTGAAAATTATGATAATATGTTCTTAAGATATGGGACAAGTTCCTTTTGATTTAGGGATTTATTTCCTTTTTCTTTTGTCTTAATCAAGTATGATAGGTTTGCCTTTTTAGGTGGAAAATTTCTAACCCTTGAATCTCCATTATTTTGTTGAAATTATTTGTGTGGGATAGGAATGTTTTGTCCTAATGCCATGTATTATCATACCACTTGCTAAAATTATGAGTGTAGGATATAGATGTTTTGTCCTAAAGCCTTGTATTATCATACCACTTGCTAAAATTATGAATGTAGGATATCACACCACTTGCTAAATTTTTGTCTTAATGCCATGTCACCTAATCTTGATTACTCCATTATTTCATCACTTTAATTTTTTTTTATTTTTATTTTTCCTCTTGGGTTTGGGCTCATTCTTGCCCATTTTCTTTACTTTGGTTAAAATTCTACCTTTCATAATGGGCTTAGTCACATTTTCATGATTTTTGGGCTACCGGTCCAATTTTTGTATCCTAGTCCAAGTCTATGTTTTATTTCTTCATTGGGCTATCCTATTGGCTTGCTAAAAATTTATGTGAAGTTGAAAAACTCTATATGAAGTGTCCATAGGTGAAAGCCCAATTTATGGGTGGAGATACTAAACTTAGTAATTTTTGCTCTTAAATTAAGAAAAATTACCCTAATCCGATCTTCTTGAAATTTTAAGACCTTTACTTACTTCACAAAAATTTATCGTCCTTACCTAAGAATTTCACCTTTGTTTAGCATGTTTATTTCTAATATTTCCTCTTAAGTTTTCTTTCTTTACCTATTCCATTAATATTAGAACATTTCTATAGATGCACGTAAGGTGAAGAATTTCTAAGGATTATATTTCCTTAGATATCTAAAAATTGTCTAATAAATTTTATTTCCTTAATTAAATATTTATGTACCTTTATCAATAAAAGAAATGAAATTATGGATGTTACTTTGAATACTTTTGTACTTTTATTAATACATGAAACGAAATTAGGGATGTGACACGGTATATTGTGATGCATCGAGAATTGGATTGGGATGTGTGTTAATGCAAAATGATCGAGTCATTGTATATACATCTAGACAGCTTAAATCACATGACCAAAACTATCCGACTCAAGATTTGGAAATGGTAGCAGTAGTTCTTACTCTTAAAATTTGGAGGCATTATTTGTATGGTGAGACATGCGAAATTTATACAGATCATAAAAGTCTCAAATATATTTTTCAACAAAAAGATCTTAACGTGAGACAAAGAAAATGGATGGAATTACTTAAAGATTATGATTGCACAATACTATACCATCCAGGTATGGCCAATGTTGTGGCTGATGCATTAAGTAGGAAGTCTATGAGTAATTTAGCTCATATCACAACGGTAAGAAGGCCGTTAGTTAAAGAGATGCATAAGCTGGAAAGTGATGGGGTAGTGATGGAAGTAAAGAAGCCTGGAATATTGTTATCTCATATGCAATTTCAATTATCTTTGATCGAGCAGGTGAAAGAGGCACAGAGAGAGTATGCCTATTTGTGCAAGAAAATGGAAGAAGTGAAGAATGGTGGTGAAGTTGAATTCACTGTAGACTCTGAAGGAATTTTGATATTTGGAAAGCGGATATGTGTACCTAATAAAGAAGAGCTTAAGAAAGAAATTTTAGAAGAAGCCCATAGATCCATGTATACGATTCATCCTGGAATAACTAAAATGTATACGGATCTAAAAAAAATTTATTGGTGGGAAGGTATGAAGAAAGAAATAGTGGATTACGTGTCTCGATGTTTAACTTGTTAGCAAGTGAAAGCGAAACATCAAAGGCCTGCAAGACTACATCAGTAGATAGAGATACCTGAATGGAAATGGGAACGAATAACTATGGATTTTGTTACGGGGTTACCGAGAACACCAAAAGGGTTTGATTCAATATGGGTGATCATTAATAGGTTGACTAAGTCAGCACATTTCCTTCCAGTGAAAACCACATACAATGTAGCTCAGTATGCAAGATTATATTTGAATGAAATAGTGAGGCTTCATGGAGTGCCAATATCAATTATTTTTGATCGAGGACCACAATTTATATCTCGTTTCTGGAGAACTTTTCAAGAAGCTTTGGGCACTAAGTTGAATCTCAGTACTGCATTCCATCCTCAAATAGATGGGTAGTCTGAGCGAACCATTCAAATATTGGAAGACATGCTTCGGGCTTGTGCTTTAGATTTTTAGGGTAGTTGAGAAAGATTTCTGCCTTTAGCTGAATTTGCTTATAACAATAGTTATCAAGGCAGTATACAAATGGCTCATTTTGAAGCATTATATGGTAGACGTTTTCGTTCCCCAATTGGATGGTTTGAGATGGGCGAAGCAAAGGTTTTAGAGCCTGATATGGTACAAGATGCACTGGTCAAGGTAAAACTAATTAAGGTAAGGTTATTAGCAGCTCAGAGTAGACAAAAGTCCTATGTTGATAATAGACGTTGTCCATTGGAATTTGCCAAAGGTGAACATGTTTTTCTAAAAATGTCTCCTATGAAGGGAGTAGTGAGATTTGGGAAGAAGGAGAAATTAAGTCTACGGTATTTAGGACCATTTGAAATTCTTGATAGAATCGGTCCAGTAGCTTATCGTTTGGCTTTACCTCCTGAATTGGGTAATGTCCATCCAGTTTTTCATGTGTCTGTGCTACGGAAATATTTACCGGATCCTACACATGTTATACAGTGTCCACATATTCAGTTACAGAAAGATTTAACCTATGAGGAACAACCAGTAGCAATAGTCGACAGACAAATAAAGAAGTTGTGGTCAAAAGAAATACCTACAGTGAAGGTGATATGGAAAAATCACTCTTTTGAGGAAGCTACTTGGGAAAGAGAGGAAGATATACGCACTAGATATCCGCATTTGTTTGAAAAATAAGGTTAGTATTTATCTGCAACTATGGTGATGAAATTCGGGGACCGAATTTCTTTAAGTGGGAGGAATGTAACAACCATAAAATTTAACGAATATTCCAATTAAAAAAAATTTGGAATTAAAAGGAGAATTTTGAAAATGGGGATAAGAACTGTAGAAAATATGTATATTTATTACATGGGTTAAAGAAGTACAAAGAAAATATGAAAATTTACGTTTTGGTGCGTAATTTTTATTTTTAAATGATAGTATTTTGCTATAAGAAAATATATTTTTATTTATTTAAAAATGATTATTTCTTGCTAAAAGTAAGTAGACTTTTAATTAAAATAATTATTGTTCTGCTTAAAATAATTATAGTGGCCTCTAACAAATTTTTGTTTTATTTTTTTGAAATATTCTTATTTATTTTGAGATTTGTTTTATTACGTTTTTTATCAAGAAAAAAAATCATGATTTAAGAGTTTAATTAAATGTTTATGAAAATGTAAATTTTTAGAAATTTTTGGAATATTTTAGGATGAAAAATGGAATTTATATGAATATATATGAAATAAAATCCTATTATTAAATTATTAAATAATAATAATAATAATTATAAAAAAAATAAAAGAAGAAAATAAAAGGGGAAGGGGAGACAACACAACGAAGACGGAGAACTTTCTGAAAACCGAGAAAGAGGAATAGTGAGTAAATAGTAACCTTCAACTTTCTCTCTAGATCTAGTGTGCCTATTGGCTTCCGATCTAAAACTGAAGGTGCTACTGGATTCAGGACGAAGAATACTACGGTTTTGATCGATTAATTTTTCAAATCAGCCGTTGAATCGCCGTAGATCTGAAGTAAAAAATCTCAGAAAAAAGGTAAATTTTGAAACTCTTACTTAGAGACCTCTAATTGAAATTCTGACACTGTAGATAGAATGAGGAGCTAGATAAACCTTAGGATATGAATATTTCAACCGTATGATAGCTTTTTGTTCGTCGTGAATAGTTCTTTCTGACAGGTGAATAGTGTTTTCCCGCGAGTAAATAGTTTTTTCTGGCGGTGAATAATGACTAAGTTTTGGACCCTCCGGATACGTTTTTGAGGTCAATAGAGATTGAAAAAGTACATTTTAGGGCTATCCAATCTGGGGCTCTTACTTATGAGTAGATGATTCTTCCTATGACTTGCCTTTACTCTTCTTGAACTTTAAATTGATAAATGAGTGTGTTTACAAGATATTTATACATAGATATGTTCTTGAAATGGTTTAGAATATCAGAAACGGTTGCAATATTATGTCTAGTTCAAGAAGAGTATGAATTTTGAAATGAAATTTTGAAATACATTGAACATGTGATTTTTACATGTATTTTTCATAATATGGCAAATGAAATAAGTTATGTACATGATATTGATTTATATAGTGATATGTTTGCCTCTGATACGGGCATGTATACGTGATTCCCCTGATTGGGGAGTTTTGATAGAAAAATATACTAAGACTGAAAGTTTGTATTATATTGAGAATTTTATACTGGATTATATGACATATGTGCATATGATATTTTCTGTGGAGGAATCCAATTGGAAACACTGTCTGCTAACATCAGGGATGTTAGCCTTGGTGCAAACCTTGATTATCTCAGTTAGCAAAGGGGTGGTGCTAGCCTCGTGTGAGGGCTAACACACGGGAGATGATATGTGATGGAGAGCGGAATGCCTCTTATATGGGCGAGATGCTAGTTATATGCGATGTGATTTGCCTTCCCTTGCTGTGTGCTTGGGAAATACCCATATAGAGTCTCTTCGCGTGTCCTCTTGAATGGTAGTAGGGCAAACCTCAGCGGGATGCTGAGTTTAGGCAAATCCTATACCACCAAAGTACAGGAGGGGTTAAACTTTGATATGGTAGTTCTGATATGGGATCCTCCAAATGTTTTCATAAGATTTATGTTGATGCATAACATGATTTTATTACCGTTCTTATAGCATTACTTATGAACTGAATATGCATATGAATTTGAACAGAGTTTATTTGAAATGCAGGTCCTATATGAATGTACTTCTGAATTGTGATTTTCAATGTGACAAGTTTTAAAATAAAGAGTACATTCATATGTTGACCTAAGAGTTCGTAGGAGATGTTATCTGTTCACTGAGTTGTAAAACACACTACACGTGGTTGACATATTTTTCAGATAAAGACCAAGAGTTTGGTCCTGCAGCTTCTTGATCGACTAGGTGTCGTACTTCCGTGGTGAGCCTAAATTGTTTCTAGGCTCTCAGTGTTTAAAATTGTAATATAAATGTACTCTAGAGTTGCTCTGAACGTCACAGGCAGGATTTTTGTTTCCGCTATAAAACTGATAAATGTAGACCTGGCATGTATAATTAGTTATGTTGAATTTGTAAACGTTCGTTATCTTGATATTCAAAAATATGAAGTTGATTTCAAATAGATAAAGATAAAGCTATCGGACAAAAGTGTTATTCGCGTTCCTAAAATTAGGGGCGTGACAATAAGATTATTTAATAGAAATGAATCACATAAGCTTAAAATGTTCCTCATAAGCAACAAGTTGTAAACCTTTTATCAAGAGTTTAGTGTTGATATGTTATATAACCACATTATTTGTTTTGACGTATTCTCTAATAGCTAGATACTTAATGTTGATGTACTTACTAAAAAATTCGCTCTTATTGTTCTTGCCCAAAAAAACTACTACAAAATTATTGTAGTAAATCTTTAATGGGTTAACAATTGCGTCAACAATTGCAAGCCTAAAAATAAAACTTCTTAACTATATAGCATGTGATGTCGTTTAAAAGCATGATATAAATTTGTTTTAGTGGTAGAAGTAGCAAGCAAATATTTCTTTGCACTTATGCAAGAAATGACTCCTCTAACTAATAAGAAAACATATGCTAATGTTGACTTTCTTAAGTCAAGGCAATGAGCAAAGTCAGAGTCTGAATATTCAACCACTTCTCAATGATCAGGTCATCTATATGTAAGTTTATAATCCCTAGTTCCTTGAAGGAATCGTGTAACTTTCTTTGTAGCTCTCCAATAATCCAAACTAGGGTTACTTTGTCCAACATTCCAACTGCATATGCAATGTCAAGTCCAATGTAAACTTGAGTATACATCAAACTCTCAACTACAAAGCATAAAGAATATTTTTCATCTTTTCATCTCTAAAATATTTCTTAGGCTTTATTCTAAATTGAATTTGTTATATTTAACAATGGGTACAACACTTGATGAAATATCCTTTATATGAAATCTCTCTAAAACTTTTTGACATAGGCTTGTTGAGATAATTCTAATGTCCCTCAGGTTTTATATATCTCAATCTTTATTCCTATAACATAAAGTCTTTATCCATATATTTTATGTCAAATTGCTATGAGAGACATGGCTTAATCTTATGAAATAAGTTCAAATCACTTGAAGCAAGTAAAATATCATCTATATATAAGGCCAATAAATTTTTTTTATTCCTATTGACTTTTTGTTATATACATTGATCCATAATATTCTTTGTAAAACCAATTGAAGAAATAACATTATAGAAGTTTAAATACCATTGACAGGAAGGCCTATTTTAACCCATATATAGATTTCTCAACCTTGCAAACTAAGTGATCATTGCCCTCTAAAATGAAACCTTTTGGTTGTTTCATGTAAACTTTATCCTCTCAATTTTCATTGAGGAATTTCATTTTCACATCCATTTGAAGTAGCTCCATATCAAAATGAGCTACTAATACCATAATTATACAAAATAATCATTCTTTAAAATAAGAGAGAATGTATCATGATAATCAATTTCTTCTTGTTGAGTGAATCCTTTGACTACAAGTCTTGCCTTATGTCTTTCAATATTGCCTTAATGTCTCTTTTGGTTTTAAAAACCTACTTACAGCTAATTGACTTTCCTTCTTTAAGCAATTCAACAAGATACTATACTTGACTGTTATTCATTGAATTCATCTTATCCTTTATGCCATTATACCACAATGTGGATTTATTTCAACTCATAGCTTGTGAAAACATAATAAGGCCATCTTCAACACCAATGTCTATGTCAAATTCTTGTAAATACACAACATAATATGAAATTTTTTTAGGTTTATTGACTCTTGAAGATCTTTTTTGTCATGCCCCTAATTTTAGGGCACATGAAACACATATTTTACGAATATATATTTTTCATAACATGTATAATACACTCATTTATAGATAGGTATTCTCATGTTTATATTATATACATACCAAGTCTATAAACATCAAAGTACAACAGAAGCAGGGATCCTGCCTGTGGCATTCAGAGCATACTCTAGAGTATAAGTACAATATAACCAAAAATCTACGAGCCTTAGAAACAAAATAGGCTCACCAGTGATTAGGTTGCCTAACTGATCATCTATCCAAAGAGAAAAGATCAAACTCTGTACTTTTATTTGAAAAATGTAGAAATATCGTGTAGTGAGTTAGACAGTTCAGTGAGCAAATAATACCTCCTATGACCTTTTAGGTCAATATATGGATATACTCATATTTTAAAATTTGTCACATAGAAAAATACAGTTCGGAAGTACATTCATATAGGACCCGCATTTCAAATATTCTCAAAACAAAGGATATTCAGATATCCAAAACCATATACTGTACTGTATGATCATTAAACAAATGTTGTTATGCATCAAAATATTTCACATGAAAACATTAGGAGGATCCCATATCAGAACCACCATATCAGAGTTCAAACCCTTCTGTACTTTGGTGGTGTAGAATTTGCCTATACTTAGCATTCCAGTTAAGGTTTGCTCTACTACCATTCAAGAGGACACGCGAATGGACTCTAATATGGGTAATTTTTCAAGCACACAGTAAGGGAGGGTAAATCACATATCATATAGTCAGCATCTTGTCCAGATAGGAGACATCCCACTCTCCTTCACGTATCATATCCCGTGTATTGGCCGTTATACAAGGTTAGCACCACCCCTGCTAGCTTAGGTATCAAGGTGCACCAGGGCTAACATCACCCGCTGTTAGCAAACAGTATTTCCAAAAGGATTCCTCCATAAAAATTAGAATTTTATATATGCCATATTGTTCAAAACAGAGGTTATAGTATAATACAAAATTTTCAATCTCAATATAATTCCCCTGTCAGAAACTTCCCAATCAGGGTAATCACATATACATGCCCGTTTTCAAGGCAATCTTATAGCTTTACATATCAATGTCACATGCATAATATATTTTCTTTGCCATATAATGAGAAATACAATTTAAAATCGCATATTCAATGAGTTCAAAAATTTTATTTTCAAAACCATACTCTTTTTGAACTATATACCATATTGCAACAATTTAGATAATTTAATCCATTTTAGAGACATATAAAAGTATAAATAACTTGTAAATATAATCAATTATCTATTTAAAGTTCAAGAAGAGTATATGGTAAGTCATAGAAAGAATTATCTACTCACAGGGTAAAGCTCTAAGTTGGATAGCATTAAAACGTACTTTTTCAATCAAAATTTAATCAAATAGATCTAAAAAATGAGACCAAAAGATTCAAAAATTTAGGAAATGACTCCAGAAGCTTAGTCAATTGATGGGGGTACTGTTCGTGGCCAAAAAATACTATTCACATCAGGCAAAATCACTATTTACGCGGTAAAACACTGTTCACAGTTACTGTTTAGTTCACTGTTCATGCAGGGGCAGAAATATTATTCACAGTTACTATTCATCCTAAATTTTTTTTATGATTTAATGCTTCAAATCAGGCTATCCAGCCAGAAAATTTTGCGTACAAGGATTATTCTATCTTTAAACATGATTCTAGGGTCAAAATCACTAGAAAACACCAAAAAATTTTAAAATCTTAAACTTTACCTCGTGGTTACTGTTCATCATTTTCGGAAAACTTTCGATGAGTTTATGGTGAAATTGATCGATGGGTTTTGAAGCTCTCATCGCCACGAGTCTAACGGTACTTCCAGTATCTCAATTGGATACATATATTGAAAGAAATCTTAAAGAGAAGTTGAGAAATCTAGAGAGAGAAACAGAAACTTCATGAAATTCTCGCATGCTTCTGCTCCTTCGTTCCCATTATGCTTCTGCATTTTTTAAACTTATTATTATTACTTAATTAAATATTTGATATTTATTATTATTATTTTTATTATATACATATAATTATTGTTTTTCATCCTAAAGCATCCCAAAAATTTCTAAAAATTTATATTATTGCAAAACTTTAGTTGCACTCTTAAATCATGACTTTTCTTGATAGAAATTTTAATAAAAAAAATCACAAAATAAAATATCTTTATGCATAATAAAAGAAAGAATATTTCTAAAAATAATAAAAAATTTATTAAAAGCAAATATAATTATTTTAAGCAAAACAAAAATTATTTTAATTAAAAGTATATTTGCTTTCAGCAAAACATAATCATTTGAAAATAATAATATATTTGTTTATAGTAAAAAATTATTATTTAAAAATTATTTGGTATTACATTTTTCGTGTTACTTCAACATCCTGAACTTAAGAATACTGAGTAACTACATAAGTATCCTTATGATGAAGTGGTTATTCAAGTATTGGTTTTTCCTAAGTAATTGAATCCTAATTATTATCATAAAAAAATCTATGTGAAGATGTGGGAATGAACTCAAGTTTATTATTCTCCTAAAAAACTAAGTTCTGAGATTGGCTACTAGTAATCTCATCATTTTCAAGGAACCATACATTCTTAAATTCTATAATTCTCGTTATATGAGATGGACAGTAAAATCTATATCCTTTAGACATTTTTTGTATAGCCAAAAAATATATATTGATTATTCTTGAGTCTAACTTTGTCTCATGTGGATGTACATAATAACTTCAACTATGCATCCCCAAACATGTATATGCCTTAAATAGGTTTCTAAACTTTCCATGACTCAAATGCCATTTTCTGAACCACCTTGGTTAGAACCCTTTTTTGTACACATGCTATATTTTTTATCATTTACTCCACAAAGACAATGGGACATTTGAGTTATTGATCATACTTGTCACCATATCCATCAGTGTTTGATTCCTTCTTTCAACTACACCATTTTGAGATGTTGAGTTAGGCATTGTATATTGTGCCACAATACCTTGTTCCTTATGGAACCTTGCAAATGAACTTAACAGCTATCATTTTTTAGTGTACCTAATATAATATTCACATTTATCTAACATCACGATCTTAATTGATATGCCTAATTGTTTCTTTACTTGTACTTTATAGAACTTAAAATCATATATTGCTTCACTTTTATCATAAAACAAATAGAGATACATATATCATGTATACTCATCAATAAAGGTAATGAAATATTTCTGACTATTAACACATAAATCATAAGGTCTTAAAATATCAGTGTGTATGACCTCTAATACATTAGAACTCCTCCAAGAACTTTTCTTGGACTTTTTAGTTTGCTTTTCCTTTGATGCAATCTATACAAGTATCAAAATTAGTAAAGTCAAGAGCCTCAAGGACTTCATCATTTATCAATCTTTTAAATCTAACAATGGAGATATAACCTAATTTCTTATGTCATAAGATGGAGAATTTCTTATTTATAACACCACGCTTAATGCCAACAATATTACCATACATACTTTAAGCCTACAATCAAAGATAGAAATTAAATAAAGTTTAAACAATCTATCATCCATAATACCATTACCCATAAGAACATTGTTTTTATACAAACGTAAGGTAGTATTAATGAAATTAAAACTAAAACCACATGGTAAAAATCTTAAAACTTGAATAAGGTTTTTGTGGTTTAAGAAGCCCTACATGGTATTGGAAACTTTGATTGTAGAACCAAAATCAATCTACTAAGTGTTATATGAAACATGAACCATATTAGATTCAAAACACATTAAGGAGATTATTTACTTTTTTTTTTCCAAGCCAATGCTTGAATTTGGGATAGGTATTCTTTATATGTCCATTTTTCTTACAAAAAAAGCTTTTGACGTCGACATTATTAATTTGATTAAGAGGCACTTTACCCCTCCTCTTTCTTAGATGATTTCTTGGCATGATTCGTTAAATGTTCAATTTTAATACTTTCTTGATTAGGTCTTCATCCCTCTTGTATATAGTTAAAATTTTATTAATTGACAATTTCTCCTTATGTGTGTTATAAGAGATCTCAAAGGGTCCAAATTGAGAAAGGTGTGAATTAAGGATGAAGTGAACTAGAAATGAATAAGATATCTCAATCTCTAAAGATTTCAATTGAGATGCTATGTACCGTATCTTCATAATGTGCAAATGCACACCACTGGTGCCATTTAATCTCATAGAACATAATTTTGTAATCAGGATGCTTGCTAATGCCTTGTCAAGAGTCTCAAACTGATCCTAAATAGTTTTGAGATATTTCTTTGCTTTAGTATAATTAGGGATAGATCCATGGCTATTTTTCCTAGTATGAGACTTAACAAACATCAAACTCAAGCTATTGAATCACTTCCAAAGACCATATGATGTTTTCTCTACTTATATGCTTGATTTCTTGGGTTTTGGTGGTTTATCCACTCAAAGTTCCAAATCAAGGTCCATACACCCTAATGCAAGGATAATTTTCTCTTTCCAATTAGAATAGTTATCACCACTCTGAGGAACAATATTTGAAAAATTGAAAGTTAGGATAGATAAAATTTGAACTGTTGCAAAAACAAAGCTTACTAAACTTGCTATGAAACCAAATACATAATATTTATCCATGTGAATTAATATAAATAAATCAATCAACATATCAGTATAATCTTTCTTATGGGTGTAGATTATAGCATGCAAGTGATTTAATTACTTTATGGTGGGACCAGCATGGGATCTATAAGTAATTATCAAGGCATGTAGGCAACTAGAATTTAAATATATCAAATATTACTATCCCATCTTAATTAATCAATTAATTGTAATAATTATCCTGTGGGGTTGAATTATTATATACCTACGATTAATTACAATTATTGATGCCATTTACTTTATGCGACTAAACTTAATGTCATTTGACATTTTGTAATTAAAAATGATGTGGCTATTACTTAACTACTTAAATGTTAGCTTAAATGTGACATTAAAACTATTGACTTGAACTTTATACAAATTGTTAATTCCTTATAATTAGAAAAAACAAATATATGCATGGAAACATTAAGTGTGCATAAAAATCCTAAATAAAGGATAGCCATATATAAAACTTAAGCCACTCATCATAATATGCATTCTCCAAAATTAGAGAAGGAAGAATGAAGAAATCTTATGAATTTACACATGTCATGGATAATTCATTCAATGAAATCTTATATTGAAACTTCTATGTAATAAAAAACTAGACCAGAAGCATGGCCTTGATACCAAATGTAAGCAATATAATTTTGCATAAAGTGCAACAATATAAAAGCAGAAATATAAAGATATATACCTTTAGCCATATTAATCAAATTTCTAAGAAACACAATCACCAAATATGATCAGAATAGAGAATATTTTATTTATTCTATCCAAGATCTTGATCGATGTACTTGATGAGAATCATAAGCTTTCTTGTAAACTAGAGTCCTTTGTGTTAGTAAAATACTATGTGTGTATTTCTTTTTGTAACCTTCTTTTCCTCAAAGAAGGAGAGGTATTTATAATTTATGGGTAGTTACCATAACCTCTTTGTATTGCACTTTTCATATAGAGACATCTTTTCATATAGAGAGGTAACCAATGTATATTTAAATAATAGTAGGCCACAATGTATATTTAAATAAAAATAAGCCACACACACATCATAACTTTTTTACATTTTTACTTCCATAGATTTTTACCATGTTTTATGCTCAAGTTGGAAAGATATAATTTTTGTGAATTTTTTTTTTTAAATATAGCATAATTATTAAACAATAGCGAAGCATGATGATAAAGAATGGATAACGGATTGAGCTATACATATCATCCCAAAGTTTACTTTTAACTTTCAAGTATTTTTTACCTTGTTTTTATTTTCATCATTCAACAATATAATTATGTGAGTTTTAATTTTTTTTGAGAAATTCAATAATTGTAAATCTAATTATTACATTTTAATAAGATTAGTAATATGTGTTATGATTATAAAAAATGTGTATTTTTGTAAGGATGTCACAATATATATGTTTCGTATTTAGATTTCAATTTTGAAAAATGGTAGGAGATTAGCACATTAAAACCTTTTGTTCCACGAAAATCCCTTAACAATCCAAATGTCATGATATTGGATCTTATTACAAACTCTGTCAATGCTCGCTCCAGTTACACTGACATGTCACTCCACTTGTCAAACAATTTATCTAATAATTGGCCAAAGACACTCTTTATGTAGACTAAATCAGATGCCAAACTTTTTCATTCAAGTTTGAAGATTGAAAAAGTAGATTTTCCCTTAAAATTCACCTCGCACTAACTCCCTCCAACCTTTCACATTCTTTGAGACAACTTCAAGCATTTTTTGAAAAATATTTGCATAGAGTTTTCATTTTAGGTTTTCTATTCAAGTTATTAGAGAATTTGTGTGCTAGGGCTTGAAATATGGTGGAGATTTTGTGATGACTGGGGTGAAATTTTTTGTTGGAGTCATTTTTGCATCAAATAAATATGTTCTTCACTTGAATCCTTTTGAAACCCTTAGTAAACCTTGCATTATTTAGGTTTTTGGTGCAATCAAATTCCACTAAGCAAACTAAGAGGTTAAAAGAATGAATTTTCTCTTATTGCTTAAGGGAAAACCCTTAAGGTTCCCAAGAATTAAAAGTACAAGAATAGGTTTCTGAATGAATGACCAGTATATACATCTTCCCCTATTTACATTTGTATCCTAGCATAGCCTCTCCTAATCGAAACCCACTATGGCTACTAATAGACTAACAACCCCCTTAGCTATGTATACAAAAGAGGCAATGATAAAGCTGTTGTTACTATCTAACCAAAACAATGTGTTTGGTTTCTTTTCACTTAAAGGAAATGGTTTGCTTCCCTTTTTCTAGTTTTCAAGGGTAACAGAGCTTTCCCCCTATGAAGTTCTTGTCCTTAAGGAATTACAGAAATGAGTGAATCCATAAGGGAAGGAATTTGGTGCTTAAATTCGTGATAGCAAATCCATATGGCATCTTCCTCATTGGTATGAGCTCACTGTATTAGGAGTTTTGTGGTAACCTTTCCTTGTCAGTTGATTATTCCTCTATGTAAAACTTTAATTAGAAATAAGTGGCATATTCCCTTACTCATCCAAAGGAGAAAAATGTAGAAAAGACAAGTTTATCACCTTGATGTTATTTAAGAAAGGATAGATGGAACACATCATGAATCATCGTTCACTCTGGTAGCCTTAATTTGTAAGCTATAAACCCAATTTACTATAATACTTCAAATAGGCCATATTAAAAGGCAGCTTATTTGTGAAATCTTCTGTTAGGAATAGAAGACTTTATATGGTTGTAAGTTTCAATATATCATATCCCCTACTTGAAATTTCCTCTTTGTTCTATGCTTGTTTACTTGTGTCTTCTTCCTTTCTTAAGATTTCTTCAAGTTATTATAGAGAAGTGTAGAAATGGCTTCCCTAAACCTTTTTAAAGTATCTACTACTCTAACCAAAGGCTGCCCAGTTGTGTATGGGTTGCAAAGGGAAGGGACATAGCAATAAAGTACCCCAAATAGAGTCATCCTGGTGGTAGACTGGTATGTAGTGTTATACTAGAATTCTGCTAAAGGTAAGTACTCTAACCATCAATAAGGCTTTTATCCCATAATGCATTTCAGTAGTATTTGAGGTTCTATTTAAGACTTTTGTCTAACCATTAGATTGAGGATGGTACGTATAGACATATGATGTTGGATCCCTTGCACTCTAAAGAATTCTCTCCAAAAGTGGCTGAAGAAGATTGGATCCCTATCTGATATGACCATCAAGGGCCATACATGTAGCTTAATAATATTAGCAAAAAAGGTCTTAACCATAATTATAGCATTGTAGGGAATGGTCAGTGGTTGCAGTAAGCCTGTAGTGGCTCACCTTATTCTATTAGCAAATAAAACACTGCTTTACAAACTACTGTACCTACCTTAGCAAGCCATTTTAGTAAAAAATGGCCTTCCCCCTTCTGTATGTGTTATCTATACCAGAGTGGCAACCTATGATGCAGCATGAGATAAGTTTATTATCTTTTTTCTTAGCTGCAAGTCCTTTCTTACCACCATTTTGCCTTTCCTCTTAAGCACTTCCTCTTACCACTCATACTTGCCATCAAGCCTCATATTAGATTGTAACAATTGAATTTTTTAACTTTATTATCTGTGTAAGAAGCCTTAATCTTTTCTATGAGGTCAGAATTTACCATTGATATGACTGTCAAAATGCTGTCATCCCTTCTTCTAAAGAGTGCATTAGCTCATATATTATCCCTTCCCTTATTTTATTCAATCTTAAAATCTATCCACAACAATTTCTCCAAACCCTAATTTTGCATGGAGGTGTTTAGATGTTGGCTCAAAAGGTGCTTAATTTTTTTTCATAGGCAGACATGGATTAGTATTTTGGGCCCATCGCTTTACTAATGTAAGCTATAAGCTTTCCTTATTGCATCAAGATTTCCTAATGCCAATCTTAGAGGCATTTGTCTTTATCGTGAAAGAATGCTCAAAATTAGGCATGGCCAATAAAAAGGCTTTGTTCAGTAGTTGCTTAAGTTGGTTGAAAACTTTTTAAGCTTCTTCATTCCATTCAAAACTTTGTTTCTTCAATAATTAAGTGAAGGGTTTGGCTATGAGATTGTGGCCTTTAATAAACCTCTTATAATATCCAGATAATCCCAAAAACTCAAGAAGTTCCTTCACTAATTGTGGACTAGACCAATCCTTTACTGCTTGAATCTTCTTGAGATCTATAACTACTCTTTCATTTGAGATAATATATCCCTGATACTTCATTTTTGTAATACCAAAATTTTTTTCACTCCTTTTGGTAAATAATGTTTGTTCTTGCAAAGTATTTAGTATAATTCTCAAGTGCTATAAATGTTGATGCCACTCCTTGCTATAAACTAGTATATCGTAAAAAAACTAAAAAAAATATCCTTAAGAAAGGTATAAAAATATGGTTCATTAGTGCTTAGAAGGTTGCAGGGTAATTGGTTATTCCCTTTGGGCATAACCAACCACTTATAATGCCCATTATGAGTACAAAAAGTAGTCTTTGGAATATTAGCTTCATGCATTCTAATCTAATGGTATCCAACCCTTAAGTTTAATTTGCAAAAAAATTTCGCTCCTTGTAGATCATCCAACAACTCTTATATCAAAAGAATAAGGAACTTGTCCTTGATTGTGAGGTCATTCAAGATCAGTAATCCAAATAGAATCTCCAAGAGTTGTCTTTCTTTTTAACAAGACAATGGCAGAGGCATATGGGCTAGTACTTTGTTGTATTACCCCTGATTCCAACATCTTACCTGTCATTTTATAAATAAAATCTTTCTAAATCTAAGGATATTGGTAAAGCTTTTGGCTGATTGGATTGCTACCTTCTGGAAACATTATTTTATGATTATACATTCTATGGGGAGGTAAACTAAAGGGCTTTTCAAAGATCCTTTGAAATTATAATATTAGTGCTTCTAGATTAGACCATTGCTTGAGATGGCCTTGATGCTCTTTTATTTCTTCTACCCTTATTTGGTCATTCTAATAAGGAAAACTTGAGGAATTGTAGATAACTTGCAAGACTTACCCTCTGCCTTCTAAATTTCCTCTGCCTTCTAAATTTTAAGATTAGGCCTAATTCCCTCTAGGTATACCTCTTGACCTTGGTAAGAAAAAGATATAGTGAAGTTGTTACAATCCCACCATATTACCTTGAAGGACATTAGCCATTGCATTAACAAGATTTCCTCATAATTGGAAGTAGGCATAATAAAACAAATAAGCTTTAAACTCGTGCTCCCCTACTTTCCAAGGTAGTGATTCAAATTTGGAAGTCACCACTATTGCTTCTTCATTAACCTCATTTACCTTATACCCCTTAATTCGTTGAGTTTTCAACCCAAGATGATTCACCTACTAATTACAAAGAAAGTTGTGAGTGCTCCATGTGTCTACTAAGAATGTCAGTTGTTGCCTCTTAATGTTTCCCATAAATTGTATTGTATCAACTCCTACGCATCCTTGTAATGCATGTAACAAAATCTAGATATCATCTTTATTTACTGACTTCCTCACAACCCTCAACTCATTTACTTCATCTTCTATTATGGCTTATTATGCATCTTGTTCCAACCATATACCATTCAAACTCCCTTATAACCTTACATACATTCATATGGTTGAAGTCATATCTCTCCTCTCAAAATTTATAAAGGCCCTTTGCAATTCTAGTTGAAATAGGAAAATTTTGCCCTTCTAATTTTTATTGTAGGGTTTAGATGGTTTGGGATGAATTTTTGCTAGTGGTGTTAAATGATTGAACAGGTTAATTGTTGTTAAAAAATTATGCTTATGGTAGTTCTGATATGTTATTGAAAATGACTTGTTCATAGAGTTTCTTAAATAATTTGTTAAAAAAGTGCTAGTGAATGTTTTTGCTAAACATGTTTTCGGGATGAGCTGTAAAGTTAGTTTTTATAGAAGGTTTGTTCGTGTTTGCGTTTGAGGTAAGGTTAAAATGGCCTAGAATTAGATGATAGGGTTGCAAACTCAGTTCAAGTAACAACTTTTCTTGGATTCTTGCCATCTCCATTGTTTCATTTATGGTATTTGGTCTTTGTAAACTTAGAACCTTTATTAATGGTACTTTCAATCCACCCAAGACATAGCTTAAAGCAATGTGCTTTATCTATCAACACCCTAGAAATTAACTCATTGAATGTATCTATGTATTTAACTAAACTTCTCACTTGCTTCAAATTAACTAACTTAGCCATAGGGTCATCAAAACTACTAATATCAAAATGCGTACCCATATCATTAAGGAATTCCTTCCATTCAAAATTTTTTGTACCTTTGGATCTCAAATAATCCTTTGACCACATGAAAGCCTTTCCCTCGATGGCCTTGAAAAGTAGGTTCTTCTAAAACCTTATCTAGGATGAAAAATTGCTTGTACTTATCCCTCCAACATTGATACTTGTTGCCATCAAACTTGAGAATGACATTCTCACCTTATATTGACAATTACTTATTCTAGATTTGTCTCTTTCTTCTTTCGCAGCCTTATCCTCCATCCTAGGAAGGTTTTCATTAATGATGTTGTTTATTAGTGATAAAAACTTTTGAATATTCTCTTACAGGTTTCGTAAGACTACTCCCATGTTATCGACCTTCTCCTCTATTGAACCTACCTATTGTTATGAGTGTTTTACTAAATATCGCAAGTGCACGGCGTAGCTGTAGCTAGTCCGGCAAGTACGGGTCGTGTCCCATAGAGAACAATGCCAATTACTAGAATCTCACAAAAAGTACTATCTAAATCGGTATAAGTCGATGGGCAAATATCGCAATTAGACAAGTTAAAGTAACCAATTAAGCTAAGCCTAGGGTTAGGATTCACCATACTTGTGATACTCAACAACTGATATTTATCCCTAATTGCAATTGTCTAGATTATTTGGGGATGGTTTAGCCTAAATTAATTAGCAATCTCTTTCAAGCATTCCCAATTGTACCTAAGTTAATCAAATTACCTACTTTCGTGGTTCTTAGCTTAACCTAGGTCCATTAAGCTTCATGCCAACCATAGAATGCAACTAATCGGTTTTCTCGTTCCCATTAATTGATTCAAGCCTAGAATATCTTAAACTACTTTCGTGATTAAGACAACCCTAATTAACTATTGGATTCCGATTTTTAATCTTCACCTTTCAGTTCATCGATTAAATACCTATTACGTGATAGATTGGTGATCAGGCATTCCATCAACTAATTCAAGCATACAATAGTCAATCCAAAACAATCTTGTCCCAATTACAAATAGGGTTCCATAATTCAAATCATAGGCATAGTATCATTGTATCACAATTGGGTTTACCGAAACCTTAGATAGAAACTACTCACATATCATAGAATCAGAAACCAAGTTCATAATCATTAAATTAACCATGATAGTTCGATACAATCTCAAGGGAATGAATGGAGGTAGAAATAGAGATAAAGAACTAAAGTAGAAGGATATAACCTGATATGCAGAAAAGTTCAAATGAATTACAACCTTCAATGTAGGAAAATCTACTCTAGAACATCAAAATCCTCAATGATATATGTAAAAACCTAGTCTAAAATGTGTTTCCTAAGCCTAAAAACTAATTTCCAAGTGTCTCCTTCGGTTCCCCCCTCTCAACCGTGCATCCCCCAGCTTATCTTTCAATTTGGGCGGCCAAAACCCTAAAAAACACGAAGCTCGCAGACCCACAGCACGGCTGTGTCCCAGGACACTGCCTGGCCGTGCTTTGGGTTGGAATTTGGGGAAGTGCAGCATCGTCTACACAGAACACAGCCTAGCCGTGTTGCAGGCCACCAAGCACGGCCAGGCCATGCTGGATGCTGTGGTGCTCCTTTCTTCATGATTTTTGATGTGCAGCCTCCTTGCTTCCTCCTCAGCATATCCCAGGTCTTTTAGGGTCTTTCCATGACTGCTTTTCCTTGGTTCTTGGCTTCTTTTGCTCTCTTGAAATCACAAAATGAACTATAGCAATATCCAAAACAAAGTATAGCCAAAAGCATAAAAATACCCACAAGTTACTATGAATTAGGGGACAAAATATGACTTATAAGCACTCAAAATTCCCCTTTATCACCTATTTCTCTAACTCCACGGTCTTTTACTACACATATCTGAGAGTGACTTTTTCACCCATTTTCTATTGCCAACTAGCTTTAATGCCACTGATGAAATCAAATTCCACTAAGCAAACTAAGAGATTCAAAGAATGAAGTTCCTCTTATTACTAAAAGGAAAAATGTTAGGATTTTCAAGAATTACAACTACAAGGATAGGTTTCTGAATGAATGGTTGTACACACATCCTCCCTTATTTACATTCACATCCCAATGTAGCCTCTCCTAACGAAAACCCAGTACGGCTACTAAAAACCTAATAACCCCCTCAACCACGTATACAAAAGAGGCAGCAATAAAGCCATTGCTACTATCTAACCAAAACGGTGTGTTTGGTTTATTTTCACTATAAAGAAATAGTGCGTTCCATTTTCTAGTTTTCGAATGTAACACTTTTGGTGGTTCATTATTGACAATGTAAATATTTATGCCTGTAGTCCTTCCATGTACTGACCCTATCTTTTTCCTATTGAAATGGTAAAAAATTATCTTTTAGTAGGGATGCACACTTGACATTGACTATGTCAGCTGTGCAGGAGCCTCTTATCAATAAAGTGGGAAATTTTTTATAAGAAAAATATTCCACATTTCCAATAAAGTCCCACTCACATGGCTAATGAAATATGCACTGACACGGTTTGTATGTTTTCTTAGATGAAAATCTATTTCTTACTTTGATCTATTAGTGCACCATAGAGGGCATTTTGAAATTGATAGGGAGATGACTTACAAAGAGGGTAAATCATATGTTTTAACAGGTGTTATTTGGATAGGCAGGGTTATTTTAAATGTATGGACATTTTGGAAGAATGAGGCTACATCATTCATATGGATATGCAGTACTGGGACATTAAATATTCCCTAAAGCATGGGTTGCAGCCTATTATTGAATATAAGGGTGCCATAGGGATGAAAGTTTTAGGGCTAAAGAATGGATTAGAGGACATGTATTTGGTCCATCAAAATTTTCAATTTGATGAAATACTTATACTGCCATCAACCTAAAAGGTTAAAGAACCATATGTGGATGATCAAAAAGGGAAGGATGAAGGTGGGCTAGGTACATCAGTATCACAAGAACGTTTTGCTGAGAAACAGGGGTGATGAAGATAGGCTTAGGACAATTAATAGGGTGGTGTTAAACTTGAAGACCAAATGGATGAACAAGGAGAATGGGTGATTTTAATGGCCTAAAACTAGTATATGAGGGCAATACTATGCTTAAAGACGTGGAATTGTAGTTGCATAAATAGGTAAAGGATGAGGATATTTAGGAGGAAAAAGCTAGGTATGACAACAATAAGGAGGATAATGATAATTAGTATGGAGATTATATAAGAAAAGTAATCTTTAGTGATTCAAAAGAGGAAATAGGAGATGAAAATTCTTTTTTTTCTTACCTTAAGCTGGATAGTAAGACCAAGTCTAGCCTAACAATCCTAGAGAAGTTGTAACACTAAAGGAATCAGTTGAGCACACTCAACCAGATGAAGAACTAGTCCTTCATGAAATTGAGTCAAATAAGGGTAAGAAGAAGAGAATAAGACCCAGGAAGTTAGCACCACCCACTAATATAAGACAATATGATGGAGAAACTCTTTGATGAAGTTAAGTCAAAAGTATAGTGATTGTTTGTAAGTAAGCAACTAGAGCAATGGCATAAGAAAAGGCTAGGGGTCTCTTAGATGAAGAGTATGAATCAATGTCAACAGATAGCTTCTCGAATAATTTAGGAATTGATGATGCAGGGTTAAGAACTAAGTACTAGAGCCATAAACAGTTGAAGGATATATCATAGTACAAAATAGAGGTTGGCACTATTTTCAACATAAAGAATGAGTTCAAGGATGCCATCAAGACTTATTTAGACCATACTAAAAGGGTTGTGAAGTTTTTTTAAAATAATAACATGAGGTGTAGGGTGATGTGTAGGAAAGGATGTGATTGGCTTGCTTATGCAGTAAATTTTGGGATAAGGACAGTTGACAACTAAGGAAATGTAATAGTAAGCATACTTGTAGATGGCAATACAATATCACGATGATGTCCTTAAATTGGCCTTCTAAAAGGCTATAAAAAACGATTAAGGATAATTCAAAAGTGAGGCTCTTTTCCATTATAGAGAAGGCATAAAGCAAGAGAAGTTGCAAGGTTATTAAAACCAAAGCTTATAGAGCCAAGAAACTAGCTATTGAATTGGTTAATGAATAACTTATTAAATAGTATATAAAGTTGTATCTAGTGGTGGAGGTAGAACTCTAAATTCAAGAAGGTAATTTCTTTAAGTAGTATTATCGTATTTTATCTTGATTATTGAGATGATAGTAAGAAATTTTAACTAACTCAATCTCATACAAAATGCCAAGCATAATTTTAAATATTAAGAACTAGCCTTCATACCAAAGTCTCCAACTTAAACTTTCACTTGATGGTTCACCATTTCACCATCTCTTCTCCCTCAAAATGCTTCTCTCACAAAATAAGTCAAATAAAAATTTAAAATTGAACTAAATAGTAAAAAATGGATTTTATAGTAAATCAATATAAATTTAAGAGTGAGTTAAATATCAATCTAAAATAAATCAAACAATAAAAATTATTTTGAAATAGGTCAAATATAAATTTAAAAGTGAATCAATATATACATACACAAATACACTCATATAACGAAATAAAATTTTAAATTTAGAGGGGACATGCATGTGCCCCTTTCACTACTTTGTGGCTTTGCCACTAGCAGTATGACTATTGCCAAGAGATATTGAGGAAAAACCCACATTCCATTATAAAGCTAGAAGTTACCAAGCTACCAAATGTTGACTAAGAGACAACATGTACAACCCCTCCTATGTCATTTTTGGCAAAATTCCAGAGAATGTACATATGCTATGATGGTTGCAAGAAAAGCTTTTTGACTTGTGGATTATAATAGGGTTGGATAAGTACTTCCTTAAGGGCTATTATGGAGGTCAAAAGAAGGGACTTAAATAACCAAATGTTATCCATTACATTGACCATTGTGGAGTCAAAGAACAAGGAAACCTAGCCCCTACCTCTGTTGATTGAACACGTCAGGGATCTAGCTTGGAAGTCATTCATTTATAGAGATGCAAATTTGTTTATATAAATCTAATCAACAAACAAACATAAATATTTTTAAAACATTTTTTTGTTTATAAATATATAATTTAGAACCTAAGTAATAAAATTTACATATAAAAAAGCTTATAACTTATTATTAAAATTTCTATGAACATTTATTATTTTCATGTATTATCTAATTATTGTATATCACACACACACACACACATATGTTGTTATAATATATAATATAAAAAAATAAATATTTTTCTTTATTGGTTTGACTAAAATTAGACTAGTAAGTCACAATTTACTTTCTTAACTAATTCATTAACTGATCAAAATTTTCAAATATTATCAAATATCATACTTTTTTAAGGATAAAGATAAGAAAAAGCATGGATAGACATATCTAAACCACCTAGATTGGATCATTTTAAAATGGGCCAAGCATGTAGCAGCTTAGCCTACTTAGGTAAATTTAAAATATACAAAGAAAACCAACCCAAAAAATAAATAAAATGATGGATATAAGGAAATGAATTACTCTCCGTTTGACCTATTTCACTACAATAAAAAGAGTTTTCAATTGTGACTTTTCGATGGTAACCCATGGAAAGCTCCTTTCAGTGACAACCTCTTTGGAGTCACTAACTAAAAGGCTATGAGATAGATATTATCAAGTACTTTTAATGACTCTATTGAGTCTCAGTCACCACTGAAAGTTTTGGTGAAAACTTTTTATGGTCACCACGAAGGGTCAAAAAAGAAAAAAGGAAAAAAGGTGGCAATTTTTATTGAATAGCCAATGAAAATAGACATTCGGTGATGACCTTATTAAGTCACCACATAAAGTTAAAAAAACACCTGAGGGGCAAAACAATTTATCCTTATGAACTTTTCCTTTCTTTTTTTTATCACCCTCCCACTCTTTTTTGACAAACAGGAACATTTCCTTCTCTTTCGGTAAACAAGTACACATTTTCAACTCTATGGGCCACCACAATCAACCAACAACACCTCCAATAGCCACCACTAGAAACACTATCGACATGACCTAGGTTTGTATTTCCTTTTTCTATTTCTTAGCCTTATTCTTTTACCCTACTTGATTTTTGTGATTATATTTGTAAAATAAATATCTTTCTTGCCTTAGGTTTATGTTTCCCTTGTCTACCGTTTGCCTTAAATAATCTCTAATTATGAACTATCTTGCCATGGTTGTGTTTATTGAAATAATTGATTATGGGTTCAGAAACTAACCCATAATTGAAAGTTCTCCATACCTGACTCAGGTGAGATATTTTCTTTGAAAGTCTTTATTAAATATGCTTAAAAGGATGTTTCTTACTATTTATTGTGAATAGGATTATCTGGTATGTTATCCTATATTCATGATACAGAACATGGTTACAAATAATTACATTAGAAGACATAGATTGTAGTAGTGAAAGCCTTAAAAGGTAAGCCTATGAAGTTGAGTTTTGAGAAAGAGAGAGAGAGAGAGAGAAAGATCCTAAATTGGGGTCTTAAAGCTTTGTCATTTAAATTGTCAAATTTTTGAGGGTACCACTTATATTAAGTAAATTAGAGAGAGAGAGGGAGAGAGAGAAACCCTAAATTAGAGTCTTAAAACTTTTGTCATTTAGATTGTGAAATTCTTGAGGGTAACCACTTATATTAGAGAGAGAGAGAGTGAGATAGACCTTAAATTGGAGTCTTAAAGCTTTGTCATTTAGATTGTGAGATTCTTGAGGGTAATCACTTATATTAAGTAAATTATAAAGAAAGAAAGAGACCCCAAATTGGAGTTTTTTAAAGCTTTTTCATTTAGATTGTGAAATTCTTGAGGGTAACCACTTATACTAAGTAAATTAGAAAATATTTTTACTTTATATAAGAATATTTTATATGAAAGATGCTTTTTCCTTATTCGAGCAAATAATCCTTAGGCGAGGAAGTGTGCAAAACTTTAAATTGACTTCAATTTTTTAGTGAATTTACCTTTCTTGTTAGGCAAGAGTATGTTTCAAAGTTATTGATAGTTTTTAATTTTTTGGCCCAATTGAGTTATTGGTGGTTATATGTGTATGTGTGTATGTGTGTATGTGTGTGTATGTATGTATTTCCCCCTTGTACTCTATTGACATGAATATACATTCCTGTTTTCATAATTTTCATGGTAATAGAGGCAATTCTCTAAAATTAACTTAACCATGGCCACCGTAAATTGTATCACATCTTCAGAGGTAACCTCTAATCTAAAACGTGTTCCCATAATAAGTAATCAAGGAGGAGGAATTGATAATTTTTCTCTAGTCATTACATGCCATAAACTCATTGGACATAATTAACTCTAATAGTCCCAATTCGTCATGATGTATGTTTGTGGGAAAGGAAAAGATGAATATCTCACCAAGGACATTGCATTCCTTAGAAGATAGAAACTAAATACTGAGTATGAATAATGTCTTGGCTAATCAACTCTATGAACAATGACATATGAGAGAACTTTCTACTCTATGAGACAACCAAGGAAATATGATATGTAATAAATGAGACTTATTCTAGTTCTAAAAATACCTAAAAAAAATTTCATATCGAAGCCACCTTTCATGACCTTAGATAAGAAGATCTGAATGTGACTCATTATTTTAATACGCTCTCCTGTTGTTGACATAAAGTTCACACTTGGAAGTGTCCCAAGGATAATACTCTGAACAAGAAAATTTTGGAGCAAAAGCAAACATTTAAAATTTTCTTAGTCTTAACAAGGACCTAGATGAGGTTAAAGAAAGGGTAATGGGGACTAAATCCCTTCCCAATATGCGTGAAGCTTTCTTAGATGTATGCCATGAGGAAACCAGGAAAAAAGGTGATGATGGAGGTATGAAATTCTATCCCATCCAAAGGTGCATCCTTTACTACGAAAGGATTTCATCCTAATCATGAAAATTACTAGGAAAAAGAGGAGATCATGGTGTGATCACTACATAAAACAAAGACATAAAGGAAACTTGTTGGAAAATCATGGAAAGCCAGTTGATTATAAGCCATCCAAATCACGAGAAAGTTGTCCATAATGTTGCTATCATAGAAGAAAAGTGCTTTACTCCTAAATTCAACCCATTCACCAAAGAACAAATTAATATGCTACAAAATTTTTTGAACCAAAATTCCCTATCACAAAGATAGTAATTGAAGAATAGGCATAGTGGCACAAAAGGTAATTTTTTGAATGTTCTTACGGTTAACAAACAATACTTGAGTTTATGGATTGTTGATTTAGGAGTTTGATCAGGAGATAGTGTAACAACTCCATTATTTTTAATATATATATATATATATATATATATATATATATATACATATATATTTTTTAAAGTCGCATAAAGTCATTATTTCTTTACTTCTAATTACTTAACTCATAATAACATTCAATTAATTTAACCAAGCATAATCAAGGTTTAAGGTCTACCATTAACACTAATACAATTCTGAGTTCACATACACATCATTAATCAAAACATCCGTACAAAAAAAATCAAAAAAATAAATATCTATATCTTATTCATCCATGTTGACCAATTTCGAAGATACGGGTGCAGGTGGTTGTACATTCACTGAGATCTT
This sequence comes from Gleditsia sinensis, assembly GCA_037074535.1. Lineage (NCBI taxonomy): Eukaryota > Viridiplantae > Streptophyta > Magnoliopsida > Fabales > Fabaceae > Gleditsia > Gleditsia sinensis. The sequence goes on along the minus strand of CM073472.1, from coordinate 43,555,461 downwards.
AGCCAACTCGACTACAAACACGTTATTAATTTTTGGGATCTGCCCAACATAGAGTAACTTGATTCAACGTGCACTAAAAGCCAGAGCCATAGAAAAAAAATCTGCATAACTAGTTTTCTGAACATGATATGGAAATATAGTGAGAATTAAATCCTAATAGGTTCAACAATAAATCATAATAATGTTCAATAATGCTCGTCACGTCATGTTCATCTGTATAAGTTACAGCAAATATCTTAGGTCACATGAATGCACATGAAAATTGTGCAGTAATGACATGTATGACATGAATAACTATTTTTAGAATATCATATAATGGCTATCAACTTATTTTCATAACATTCTATCCCAGTCAGGGTAAGTACTTTTTACTCTCTAGAACAGACTTTTCTCGCTCTGCCTGACATGGCGCATTTTCTTTCTTTTCTCATTAGCATAATCATAGCTGTGAGTAGGGCATCCCTTACTGGTGCACCAAACGGACTGCCATGTGACTGTGCTTGTCTCTTTTCTTTTCTTTTCACATTAATAGCCAAAAATATCATTTCAATAACAAGTATGTTCATTATACTTACATGCCATAATTTGTCATCAAAGCATAATCATTACCAAAAATCATTGGTAAAATACAATCTTGCCATGAATGTAATCATTTTCAATTACCACTCTATAAAATATTTTCATGTCAAAATTACACACTTAAGATAGTAAGGAGTTCATGCAATGGTAATGACTAAGGCATACACTAGTCATTTATTATTTTCATTTATAAGATTATTCTTCTTTCTTAAATATTATTTTCCTCTCTCACTAATTAGAGCATAACACCCTCATTTTAAATTCGATTGAGGTGATTTTGGTGTCAATTTAAAGATAAGACAATCCTCTAAAACCCTTTTTTTGAATAGTTTAGTGAAATTTTAAGTAATCGTGGTGTTAGTACTCCCTTAGATTCAATGTTATTTCTTCTCAGATAGGTTCTAACCTCTACTTACTAATATGACCATATCTCCCTCATAAAGATTCCAAATGGAATGATTTCAGTGGCTAAAAATTTGTGATACATATATCTATATTTTTTATGTTAACCATTTCTTTTAATTCCTTACATATGTTTTTCAAAAATTCAAACGCAAAAGCTTACCTAACAGATTCTTCCCTAGTTAACTAGTTTCTAGCCACTGCTTACTAATTTGACCATATCTCCCTTATATGAATTCTAATTTGATTTATTCTAGTGTTTAAAATTTTGTGAGACATATATCTATATTTTTCATGTTAATTATTTCTTTTAATTCCCTACATATTTTTTCCAAAAATTTAAACACAGAAGAATACCTAACAGATTCTTTCCTGGTTAACTATTTTCTGACCACTGTTCACTAATTGAACAATATCTCCTTCATCTAGACTCCGAATTAAATTATTTTAGTGGCTATAAATCCGTGAGACATATACCTACATTTTTTATGTTAACCATTTCTTTTAATTCCTAACCCATTCTACCTAAAATTGTAAAATAATAAGCATATTTGGATACTGCGAAATCTAGGTTTCTTAGCCTAGCCTTTCCTAAAATTCTAGTTCATCTTTTTATTAAGTCCTCTTTCATTTTTCTTCCAAATTTCCACCTAACCATAGAATTACTCATCTCAACATTTAATTATATTTCTTACTTAATTTAACATATTCTATCATTCACTTCAAAAGAAAAACATAATCAAATCATGCATCACTAAGGGTGTTTCTCAACAAAAATTTCTGATGGTCTTCTTCTAGGTGTTTAATGCCATATTCATTTTATCAATCTAACCTTATCCCATCAATTTTTCACTACATTTAAATATACATAACAGCAGCACAAAACCCTAAAATTTTGCCACCTATAGCCATACTTATGCAGAACCTTCCACACCAACTTAAGTATTCAAACATACATCACATGCAAGATCAACATGTAACATGATATAGCAACATCCATGGCCAATCATCAAGGTAGAAAATATTGTAAATTTCATCAAAGTTTTAGGAACAAAATCTCATATAAATGTTATAAATTTCAATTTTTTTTTTCAAAAAGAGATATTGTTAAACCTACTTAAAGATCTCCATAGTTCACTTAGTGAATTCTTTTTTTTGTTTCCCCTTGAAGGAAGTGACAAGATTTCTTCCTTCCCTTATCTTTGCCAACAGATCAAATAAGAGAGGGAGGTTGAGTTTTGAACCCCAAGGATGAAGAGAAAATATAGATTCAAGTGGAGATTAAGCTAACTTACCTTGAGTACTTAGTCCTTTAGACTTCTCTTTCTTCTTCCTTCCTCTTTTTTCCTCTCTTTCTCTCCTTTCCTCACTCTACCTTGCTTCTATTTTTTCCTCTCCCTTACTTGGACGAAATTATAATGTTATAAGGGTAGATTTTGCTTAAATAAACTATCAAGTGGTTTACCTCTCATAATCATGGGTCTACCTTATCACAATTAGGATGCACTTAGTTGCTTTTTGGGGGAAGACAACTCATATTCTTGTCTTCGTCTCCCTTAGTCAAGATATGCATAGCAAAAGGAGATTTGTATTTGAAAATCATGATAAAATGTTCTTAAGACAAGGGACAAGTTGCCTTTGATTTAAGAATTTTTTTTTCTTTTGTCTCACTTAAGTATGATAGGTTTGCCTTTCTATGTGGCAAATTTTTAGTCATTGAGTCTCTCTTGCTTGGCTGAAATTATTTATGTAGGATAGGGATGTTTTGTCATAATGCCATGTATTATTACCTAATTTCTAAAATTATGAATGTAGGATATAGATGTTTTTTCCTAATGCCATGTATTATTACATATTTACTGAAATTATGAATGTAGGATATAAATGTTTTGTCTTAATACTTGTGACCTAATCTTCATTATTATTACACTACTATTTCCTCACATGGTTCTTATTTTTTCCTTATAGATTTGAGCTCATTATTGCCCATTTTCTTTGCTTTGGCTGAAATTCTACCTTTCATGGAGGGTTTGGTCATATTTTCATGATTTTTGGGCTATCGGTCCAACTTCTATATCGTAGTCCAAGTCTATGTTATATCTCTTGCTTGCGCTATCAAATTGGCTTGCTAGAAACTCATGTGAAGTGGAAAAAAAACTCTATGAGGTGTCTATAGGTGAAGGCCAATGTATTGGTGGAGATGTTAAACTTAGTAACTCTAGCTCTTCAATTAGGAAAAATTACCCTAATCCAATCTTTTTGAAATTTTAAAACCTTTACTTACTTCTCAAAAATTTATCTTCCTTACTCAAGAATTTTGTCTATCTTTAGTATGTTATTTCTAATTTTTCCTATTAGGTTTTCTCTGTTTATTTATTCCCTTAATGTTAGAAACATTTTCTATGTATACACATAAGGTGAAGAATTTTTAAGGCTTATATTTCCTTAGATATCTAAAAATTATTTAATAAATTTTATTTTCTTAATTAAATATTTATGTACCTTTATTAATAAAAGAAACAAAATCAGGGATGTTATAGATAGTACCTTATTTTATAAATAAAAACTCTGCATTGAAAGTTGTATAGTTCAGATTATTAATGGGTCTTTATCTAAAGTTGCTGGAATTGGTTCAATCAGGTTTACAAATAACCTATGCATTAACTCTATGCTACATGTTCCTAATTTGGATTACAATTTACACTCTATCAATAAATTAACTTATGATTTTTAGTGTAAAGATAAATTTTCCTCAAACTTGTCAATTTCAAGAGCTAGGTCAAAAAAGATTATTGATAGTGCTGAGATGAGTTTTGGACTGTCTCTTCTCAAAGGTGATAATCCTTTAGTTAGACAAGCTCTAAATTTTAGTTATGAGTTTTTTAAATATCATTTTAATTTAAATTCTAATATAAATAAATAAGGAAATCATGTTATTGCATTACCAACTTGGCCATTCAACTTTCAGGTACATTGAAAAGATGTTTCCATATTTGTTTATCAATAACAGCTAAAAATCTAGTAATGTGAAATATGAGTTGTAAAGCATACTCATTGGTTGGATGCTATTGCAAGCACACCAAAAATAATTATTTACCTCACCCTTATTAACATAAATTAATGCAATAACGAGAGTAAGGTCAATCTTACATAAAGTGGAATTCACTACCTTTGTTGTAAATCAGGGGTTGTCATAATTAAATAAAGTTTGCAATAAAATAAGCAATAGAAAACAAGAGAATTAAACCTTATAAGAATGCATCGGTTAAGCTTTACTTATGCTTTTATATAAACTACTAATCATCCATTATAAGTTATTCAATTGAATTGATATATTCGTTGTTGGAACTTAACCCAATCTTTCCTTAAGTTTAGTTAACCTTCATTCGAATGAACTTAATTAACCCTAATTATCAAATAACCCTATCCAAGGCGGCAAGATTTAACCCAAATAATTGCATTATGAACCAGAAAGAGCAATGAAGCTAAATAGCCTAAACAACGACAATTGAATTTAACCTAATTGATTACTCTCTCCCAAAATTAATAATCCATGTAATGTAGTAAGCATACTAACCCTAGTTTGCCTTTTAAACTAGAGTGACCAAAGAATTACCCTAATGGATAGGGTTTACTCTATTCACATTTCATCTCACTAGCATTTCAATTTAGGGCAAACTCTTTTTTTTAATGCTTTTTTATTTTTTTTTCTTTATTGACACACATCGTAGTAATGCTATGAGATCACCACCACGGTGCTTAAAAATCAAGCACCACAGCACTGGTTCTTCTTTTTGCCTTTTTTTTTACTTCTTAATTTTTTCTTATTCTCTTCAATTGTACATCTATTTTCTTCATCTTTCACTCCCATAACACAAAACATTAGTTTAAACTAATTCCTAACTTATTTTACTTAAAAGCTAACAAAAATAAAACTTAAAGGTACTTGAAATATGTATAATTTAATACAAATCAAATAGTCTCAAACTCAATCATTTGCTTATCCTCAAGCAAAACAAAGACTCCAAAAATATAACTAAAGTAAAAATCAAAATATGCAATGAGTGTTAAACTTTCTAAACTCTGCCTCAGAGAATTTAATAGGGGTAAAACATCAAGAAAATTTTCAAAAATATCAAAATCATATAAAATATTAGCTCAAATGTAATTCAATATTCCTTCCTTGAATCCTTTGGATTAATTAAATTCTACACCTAGATAAATTTATACATTCCAAAAATTTTAAGTTGTAGATCACTAATTAATTTGTGTTTAAAAACTCGTAAGCTTAGTTTTCATGCTACTCTCCACTAATGTAGGCGAGACATTACACTTAAGATCAATAAGGCTTCATTAAGTTTGTAATGTGGTTGTGGTATAGGGTAGCATAAAGGATAATATTTAAGTTCAATCACTTAATATCTTATGACTATTCTGAATTTTTCCTTGAGCTTTTTCTAAGTTTCAAGGGATTCTCCTCCAAACTCATGTTTTGCTTTATTCTCCCTTTTTTGAGGTTTTCCTATACTTGTTCTCTTTTTATATTTTCTTTTCTTTTACTAATTCTATTCTTCATTCATTGATGCTATTTTACTTTTTCTAAATTTCCTTTTATTTTTCTATTTTTTCTTAACTCCAACCTTTCTCCCTTTTGATTAATAAAGTTTTAAATAATTTGCAGTAAAAACAATCATACATTGAATGAGTAAGGTATGAATAAATGCAGCTCAACAAACAATTTTTATGGAAAAAAGAAATAAAAGGTTTAAATAAGCTTAATCATATAAGAACTAGGGATCATAATATTAAGGTAGACTTAGATAGGCTCAAACTATTAAATAATGCTTAAATCATCTCTTAAGTAATAGTCTTAAACTAGGATTTTGTCTCAAGTGATAATCAAGTAAATTTTAAAGTTTTATTGAGATCATAATCTAATTTTGAGTTATATAAACCTTCTTTAAGCAATAGATGTATTAATAGTCCAAGGGTTACATACATAAAATATTTCAGAAATTCAAGTAAGAATAAAAATTTTAAAAAGTAAAACATTACATAAAATTATGAATTTTCTAGATTTTTCAAGATTTTAAAATTTAAACTCATTCAAATCATTGGCTTGTTAGTTAAGCCTACAACTAAAAACATAAATTGAAAACACATGCATACAATCACACAACTTACTAACGCAATAAAGGTGCAAATATGGTGAAAATTAGATAATGTATTAGATAAGGTCTCAATCATTCATCAGGCAATCATTCAATTTAATACAATCCTCATACTCAAACTTTACATTTTCATTTATGTAAATAAAATAAACCAAAATAAAATAAGTGGAAAATATAAAATAAATAAATAAAATGATAATCTTGTAGACTTCCTAGCTACATATAAGCATCCTCATCTATATGGTCTTCTAACTGGGGGAACTCTAGAGGAGGTGGGAACTAGACTGGTGTACATGTAAATGCTTGGTCTAGCCCTATAGCTCTTTGAAATAAGTTCAACTATTGCACTTCCCTTTAAAAGGCCTCTGTCTTCCCCCATAAGTTATTAATATTCCTAGATGCTTGGGGAAGTATTGAGCTTCCTTCAGCTTCTTCATCTACTAGCTCCATAAGGTCTTAGGCTCATACAACTATAGGAACTGTCTTTGGCCCCTTATACTTCAAGATATTAGTGGAGGATATAGGTTTCATAAGGTGAATGAGAGCCTAAGTGGTGTCTTAAATTACCCCGACCTTACCACATTAGGTTATGGTCAATCTAGGCATAAATAGGCCTCCATCCTTATTATTAATGCACCCAAATATGTTTATGTGCACTAGCTTGCCCACATCAATAGATAAACCCTTCATTAGGACATAAATAAGTAGTGCCATGTCCTTCCAAACCTTCCTCTTATTTAGCATTAGCATAAGTCTAGTGGAAGCAAAATAGTACTAGGTTTTGGCATTCTTATTTCTAACAGCTTTATCAAAGTATAGGGGCTCACTATAATTATTCATTTTCCAACTGGTCCCTTGCCCATAGAGTTTAGTGATTACCTCAATCATGTTTAACTCACCTTAAATAAATGTCATAAACTAATTGTCCTTAATATTGGGTAGAGAATAGTATTCATTCATGCTTTGAGGGGGTAAATAAAATTGGCCTCCCTTTAGACTTGGCAATGTGGTGCTCATGTAAAGTAGCATTAGAGTAAAGCTCCTATACCCCAAGCACTACATCTACTTATAGGTGGTTACAGAATAACTGCCAACTCCTTTGCCTTATATTAGCTTTCATATATAGCTAGACATTGTCCATGTAAAAACCTTATTCCTGGATAATCATTTTGTTGACCACCACCTTGATGTGGTGGTTATACACTACCTCATTCATAAATACCAAATGAGCATAGGTGGTTTGCTACTCAGTTCTCTTTTTCTTTTTAGATGGTTTACCTTGGGAGGTCTTGGGTGCCATAGGTGGTTGGTTTAGGTTAGGATTTGGTAAGTTGGAGCTAGAGATACAATGTTTTGGTTAAGGGTTAGTGTTTGGGATAGGTGTATAGGTTGTGTCAATGGGTGTCAAGATGTGCCTTAAGTGTGTGTCAGTAGGCTAGGATGAGTGTCAATCTAGTTTGTGACTTTCCATAAGTAGGTAGTGTGTAACTTAAACTCAACCTTCCAAAATCTCCAATTTTTGTGCTTGGATTTTGGCCAAAAATGATACAATCATATGATAAGGAAGTTAATAATATTAAAGATACTTTAATTCTGGCAAAAACCTTGCTTTTGGGGCTCCAATTTATGAATTTTGGCTAGGATTGGGTTAGGGCTTGGTTTTTGGAACTTTTCAAATTTTTGGTGGATTTCTGGTGGTTTTTGGTATGGCTTTGGTAAGGATTAAGTGTTTTAGGACTAGTTTGGATGTGATTTTAAGCTAAAATTGCAGTTGTTGGTCACTTGGCATCGATTTGGGTGCTTTGGGGCTCTTTGTCTTAGGGTTCTCAAGTGAAAATGCTTGAGAACCTATGGTACATCTATTTTATTTTTCAAATTTTCTGAACTAGTGCTACAGAGCTAGGATATAGGCGTTGTGGCACTAATACTCTCATGAAACTAGGAATGGGCTATAGCAGATAGGTGCCACAACATTAGGACATGACTGCCACGACATTAGAGCTCTTGAGTTTTTAGAATTTCTATTACAACCACTAGTGTTGTGGCACTATGATTTGATCGCTGCAATGGTGATGGCCTCTGGAATATGGAAATTGGCATATAGTAAATGGCACCATGGCATTTAAAAGTAACTAGCACTGGACCATTTTTCAAACTTTTTAATTTTTTTTCATTTTTCTTTATTTTTTTTACCAATTTTTATCTTAATATAAGAAAATAAACCATGTTGGGTTTCTTCCTAACCAATACCTTTGTTTAAAGTTGTTGGCTCGACCTAAAATATCCTATCTCGGATCTTTAACATTCATCTTGACCTTAAATTTCTAAGAATAGGTCCATCCTTAAATTTTCACTAATTCATAAGCAAATACATTAGAAATAACAAGGGGTCCAAACCAAGGAGAATTTTCTAGGGTTTAGGCCCTTCATCGTGTAGCTCTATATTTGGGCCCATGCCTTTAAGATGTTCCACTATTTTTGCTAGGGTTATTCCTTACTTCTTGAGAATTTTCATTAATTCCATTTTTTTAAAACCAAAATTTTTGGAAATTAAAATAATGGGTGTCTCTCCAATTTTTAGAAATTTTAAATGATGTGGGAGGAGTTTCAGATTTTGTTTAGGGACTAGCAAAATAGAAGAAAGAATTTTCTTAGACTTTGAAGCTTTTATTTTTTTATTTCTTACCTTAATTATGCAGTTTTGGGGCTACAAACTTTTCTTCAAAGAGTACTTTTAGGCCCAACTCCTTATCCTTCTCCTTAGTAGGATGACTGATTGACCTTTTCCTGTGCTAAATAATCATAAATATTAATAGCATAAACATAATTAATTTTATTTGAAGAATGTTTTGTGGCATTATAAATATTAAATTTTAATGTTATCATCATCTTCCATCGTCATTGTATCATTATGAACATCAATTTTTGTCTTAAATGTTTTCCAAAATAGTCTTCCCAAGAGTGTGGGAGTTTTCTAATCCTCTCTTTCCATGTCAAGTATGTAAAAATTAGTTGAAAAAATTAAGGCATTAACCTTAACTAAAACATTATCAATCATACCTTTAGGGTAGGTGTTTAATTTATTAGCTAGTTGGAGTCCAATTTTTAAATCTTTGTAAATAGAATATGGCATAATATTTATGGATGCACCTAAATCCAACATAGCTCTGTCAAATTTAACCTCTTCTATAATGCATGTGATATAAAACATACCTGGTTTCTTGTATTTTTTAGGGTGTTTCCTTAGGATTATAGTAAACACAATATCCCCTACTTCTATTTTCTTGCATCCTCTTGCTTTATGTTTCCTCTTAATTTTACATAATTCTTTTTTAAAACTAGCATATCAAGGAACAATTTTAATTGCATCTAGCAGAGGAATATTCAACTCACATTTTCTATCTAATGCCTCGTAGTTTTCAAACAATTATGTTTTGCTATAAACAAGTGTACCTCTATTTTAAATTATTATGTTTTACTTAAAGTACTTATGTTTGACTATAAATAAATTATGTTTTGATTTAATGAGTGTTCTTTATTTTAATATGCAAATACATGTTTTAATATGATTCATTTTATTGATAGTTTTGTTAAGAAAATTCATGGTTTAAGTGCAATAACTTTGAGTTTAATCACATATGCTTGTTTTCTAGTGTGGGTATAAGATGTTATGGCTTTATATTCTTATTTTTTAGTCAGTTATAAGTTATTGTTATGTTAGAATAATTTTCATAATATTATATTTTGGTTAAGAATGGAAATTAGGGCCATGGAGACAAAATGAAAACAAAATGAAGCGGCGAAGTTGAAAAATATAGAGGTTCAACATAATTTTGATATTTCTTCACTATTTTGAGTATAACTCCTTCATATGAATTCCAATTAAGGTGATTCTAGTGGCTATAAAAGTTTAAAACAAAAAGCAACAACTTTCATATTGGAGGTTTTGGCAGATTTTGTAAAAATACCTATATCTTGATGTGAAAACAGTAGCATCGCGATGGCTAGACGTTGCAGCAACCTACGAACAACGTGTCATGATGCAATCTTCTCCAGGGGCTTCTACATCATGATACAACACAATTGTTTCATGATGCAGACTAATTTTTAAGAAGCTTAAACCTTAATTTTTCATATGTGCTCTCTCTCTCCTTTTCTATTTTTCTTCGTTAAACTTCAATCCTCCATAAATTTTGCTATAGAACTCTGATTTGGGCACTGTAAGTTTAGTTGGATGATAACTCTAATTCATTAGAGTTTTTGTATGCTTTTCTTGGGTTTATTATTCTACATTTTGGTTTATTAGCAATAATGCCCCTTAATTTAATAATGTGTCTGTAACCCCTGAATATAAGAGCACCTATTATGCTTACTGTGAAATTTAGTGTGCATGCATGAAAAAGGAGGTGGTAAATCGAGGATGCTAAGTGATTTTGATCTTGTTGATATGGTGCATATGATTGGAAACTGATTTTTATGTGATACGGTGTAGGTGGAATTGATTTATGGCTGCTTTACCAGGTGCAACCTCCATTACCCAGCATGGAAGAGGGAGCACTCAGCTAACACAGCAGAGTTGCAAAGATGCAGAGGCACAGAGATTGTCTCCACTACTAGAAATGGAGAAAAAAGGCGTTGCCAAAGGTGCAGGCCAAAAGGGACAAAAAGAAAGCAAAAGGAGCCACCTTACCGGGACTACAATGCTTGCACATAAAAAGGCTGGGAGGAGAGAAGAAACATATACACAGAGGGTGCAGAAAGCAGAAAAGGAGCTTGAAAATCTCTGACGGGAGTGTGCTATAACGTGACACTGTTCTATTGGGAATCAACGCAGCAAAAATAGTTGCTGGATGTTGAAGAAGAGGATCCTTCCCTAGAACTCGCTTCTTCCCTTCTGTGCTTTGTTATTTTTGTGCTGCCTATGTTTTACTTTATTATTCTTCGCTGCATTATGGTTGTCCCGATGCATACAGTTGAAACTAAATTGGATGTGATGCTGGGCTAAACCTCTAGCTATGGTTGTAGTGAACTCTTAGCATATTTTTAGTAAATGGATGATTTTGTTATAGAATTTCTCTTAACATTCAAACTGTTATTACACTTCTCAACTTCTTCTGTTAACTGAACCTTAATAGTAGAAGGTTGAAGCTGACATTACTTGAAAAGGTAGTGAAGGCTGGAATAAGTTTGAATGTTATGGGTTGGTAAAGAAACCAATGCACAACCAATATAGGAATATATAGTTGTCCCATATAACCCAATAGTTCAGGGCTTAAAGTGTAGTCCTTGGGGTTGGATTTATATAGGAATGTATGAGATTGAGCCCAAGAAGAACATGGAATGGTAGTCTGGAAAGAACCCATTCAAAAGTTAAAACTGGGTACTTAAGCAATTGCTATAGCAAACGCTAGAGCAAAATGAGTGTAGGAGTTCATGGCAACCTTGAAGCAACCCTAGTTCACTTAATTACTTGATCTTTTGTAACCTAGTGTGCCTCAAATTATCATTCAAAGTTTTTAATTTTGTTTTACTCTTATTTGTACTTAAACCCATCTATCTTGTATTAACCAACAAAATTTTGCTACAGAAATTCTCGGGTCAAAGCTTCTATAGTAATTTTGAGTTGCACTTCCTCATAGGACGATACTTGTTGTTTTAATTAAAACTCGCAAGTGCACGAATCTATTGGAGTATAGATTTAGTGGTATGCAAGGTCGATCCCATAGAGATTGCCAATTAAGAGAAAATTCTAATATAGATCCGAAATAAATACTTCTAACATAGTTCCCGATGTCTTGTTTTGTGAGAGGAATATTGAACAAAATACACAAAGAACTAATATACTGAAATGAAATGAAGATGTATTCAAAGTAAAGAAGCATGCCAAGGTTAGGGGAACCACTCTTGGTATATCGAATAAAAATAAATTTAACTCTTTTGTTACTCAATTAGAATCTTTACACGAATAAAGTTCTAATCGGATGATATGCTAATTTAAGCTCAACTTTGTTTATAAATGAATTATATTTACCTCTTTACTAATAATTAAAACATTCTTGTAAAATGGGTTCAAGTATATATTGTGCCAATTGTCATGTTGTCTACAATATATCAAGATTCACACTTCGCAAGATTAAAAATACAAGGATACAAAAGATAACTTGTAACTAAATTCAAGCGTACATTGTGCCAATCATTATATTGTCTACAATAAATCAAGATTGATTCAAGCATTTATTGTGCCAAATATTGTTTACAATGTATCAAGATTCAAAGTTTACAAGATTAGAATAAAAAAAGGTACGAAGAAGAAACATAAGAAGAGGTAGGTGGCAAAGCCAACCATAAAAATAATAAGAAATCGGCGGTAAGATAAAACCAGCCATTAAGAAATAATCACGAGAAAAGAAATAAGAAGGTAAATACAATATCAAAGATAAACATTAAGATTAAGAGTTAGATAAATTATTATTCTCATACCAAGAGTTTCACCCTTTCACCTTAGCATTAGGAGATTAGTTCTCCATAATTAAAGCGAGAAAGTAAAATGATAGATGAAGGAACATGATAATATTACGGAAGAAAATGAAAAATACAAAATGTCTAAAGAGAGAATAACATTACAAGTACGTAGAATTCCAACAAAGCTTTCCCAAGCTCTCTCCAAAGCTCCTCCCAAAAGCCTTCCAAAAAACTCCTTCCCTCACCCCTCAAGCCCTCCATTTATAGATACAATTAGGTGTGGTAGTTGTGATAATTGTCAAAATTGTTAAGTAGGCAGTTGTACAAAGTTGACAATTTGGATTCCATCATGTGCACTGAAATTGATCTTTGAATATCATCTTGAAATCCGCCCGAATTTGCTAACTTCATCAACATAAAAGTTGTAGAAAATTTCATTAGCTTTCTGTCAAGACAAATTGTGGACAAATTGGATACGTAATGTGTGAGTTATGGTCAAAATACTAGAGCAAAGTCGGGCTGGACTGCAGCAGTAGTCAGATTCTATTCTAGCCCACTTTTGGCCCTTTTAGTGTCCGAATTTTCTGACCACTTGAACATGAAAGTTGTACCCAATTGTGTCAGCTACACACCTACCAAATTGCATACATATTGGATATGTATTTGCGGAGATATGGCCCAAATACTACAGCAAGGTTGGACTAGACTACAAACAACAAACATATTCTCAACATTGGGTGCTTTGCCATGAATCTTTATGTTTTAGTTCTTTTGAAAATTTGATCATAAATCAAGAATAAATTTGTGCATATCTCCATTAGGATGCGTCTCAAGAGTCAATATGATAATGCTCCTTACTCAGCCATCCTTAATGAATTTGTTTTATCTGCTTGATTTATAGACATCATTCCAAAAGAACCACAATTTAGCTCTGATTCCTCCAATTAAGTCCATTTTTTACTCTTCTCTCCATCTGTAAGAAATACACAAACTAAAGACAAGTAAGGGAGATTTATGCTTAATTATGGCAAAAAGATAAGATGAAAATATTTAATTTATGAGTATAAAACTCACTCATCAAATACCCCCAACTTAATCTTTTGCTTGTCCTCAAGCAAAACACATAAATTTCAAAATTCAAATGATGAGTGAGTGATGAATTTTTTTTGACTTACTAAGCATTCTTCAAGGATCTAAAATGTGCAACCAAGAAAAATATCAGAATCCCAAGGTTATGTAGAACTTTTATTCAAATGCAACATATGGTTTACTCTTGAATCCCAAGTGTGTGTGTGTAGTAATCTTATGACATTAGACTTTTCGCATTCAAATAAATTTATGTAATCAAATATTTAAAATAGATCTCTAGATATATACATTTGAGACTCCATAAGCTTATTTTTCATGTCACTCTCCACTAATGTAGACTAATCATAACATTTAAGATCATTAGGACTTTCATTAGGCTTGTAATGTATGGCATAGGGTAAATGTGGATAAAATGATATGAATGAAAGCTCAATTCACTCTTCAACATGCATGATCATTTAAAACCTCCCAAATACTTTTGATATGATACTGTGAGTTCTATCTCCAACCATTTCATCATCCTTACATTTATTTGCTTATACGATTTTTTTTAAAGATAAACACCCCCAAACTTATTTATTTAGGGAGTATTAACTTTCTTTTTTTCTTTTTTTTTTTCTTTTTTTTAAACTTCTACCATCCACCCCTGAACCATAACTTGTCAAATGATCATTCCTGTGAGTGAAAGGTAAAAGTTAAAAATATTTTTATTTAAAGGCTAGATAATAATATAGGTGTTCAAGAAAGGATGAATACAGGCTCAAAATAGGTAACTAGGGATAGCATCATGTATAGGTTGGTTTGAAAGGCTCAAATGATTCCAACAATGCCTAATTCATTTCTTAAATGGAGAGTAGTCTAGGATTTCGTCTCAAGTGACAATTAAATAAGTTCTAGAGTCTTATGAGATCAATTAACATATCTGAATCACATAAATCTTTTCTAAATAAACAATCAGTCAAATGTAAAAGATTAAGTGCACAAGATATTAGGATTCTCAAATAAAACACAAGTTACATTAGAGTTAAAGTTCACACATAACACTTAGAACTCATCAATTTTTCAAAGGTTACAAGCATTTTAAATCATTTTCATCATTGGTGCTAGCTTTGCCTAATCCCAAAACATCACTCAATTTTTTTTTGTTTTTTTGTTTAGATGAAGAAACACAAAATAAACAGTAAAGATTAAAAGAGATATTACCTGGAAGGAGATCTAAGAAAAGATGAACCTGCAGCAAACTAAACAGAAAATAAAAATTTATTCAAACAAATAAAAGGTGTTACAAATAAAGATCCAAGTCCAGTTTGCGCTTTCTGCGGTGTTCTGTTGTCCAATCTATTTGAGCTATAACTGGATCAGGTACATGAACAAATGCTTGTAATGCATCAATCAGCTCGTCAGCATTTGAGGCCGAGATGAGAATCTGACGTGCTGAGTGCGAGATAAACCTTTGTTCTATAGCATGATCAAGAAAAGACAACAAACTATCAAAGAAATTGTTAACATTCAACAAACCTATGGGTTTATGGTGCATGTTCAGTTGTGCCCAAGAGATGACTTGGAAAATTTCCTCTAGAGTACTAAAACCACCAGGTAAGGCAATGAAGGCGTCAGCGTTGCACATCATTTTAGCAATTTGTTCATGCATGGAGGATACCCTAAATTCTTCCCCAATTGTTTTTCCTACGATGTTTGATGCAGCTAGAGCAGTAGGAATAATACATAAAACATGACATCCTCCTAGATATGCAGATCCAAACACACTCCCCATTAACCCTCGATAACCTCCACCATAAACTAAATGAATCTTTCTCTTGGCTAGTACCATACCCAAAGTTTGTGCTGCTTTTACATACTCTCCATTTTTTTCAGGACTGGAACCATAAAAGACACAAATATTTTGAAAGTGATACATTGCAGTTCCTTCCATATCTGTACTCACCTTAACTTTGAGTATGAAGATGAAGATAATGAGGTGTGCATTTATAAGACTCAAATAAGGGCATACTTGTAATAGCAATGTGAATATGCCGGTGGCATAATTTCAATAGTTATATGAGTAGGCCGGCAAATGTCAGCTAAATTAAAGGTGAAAAATTCAAAAATGACGGCACGCATGCATATGTACAGTAGTTGTGATTGTGGCTCACATCTTCCTCTGGTTTTACGTCCAGTAACGGCTTAAACGCCCTCTATGAGTCGAGGATATGCTTCCCATCCAATTTTCTTATAAATTGGCAAACAAGGTCTTTTAACGTCAGATTCCCAAGACTGTACCATTTATGTTCTTTTTTGAAATGGGGCCATAAACCGACAATACCGATATGCACAGATCCACTAGGATGTGTCTCAAGAGACGTTGGATGAAAGTCATCATCCAATGACTCCTTACTCAATCCATCCTTAATGAACTTAATTTTGTCTTCCCGATTTACAGACACCCAACCCAAAGAACGACAACGTTTGTTACAAGTTTCACGTCCACATTTGTAATAAACACCCATTCGTTTAGCTCTGCGCTTTTTAGCAAAACTACTTTTTCCTAAACTAGGCATGTAAGAGATGAAATCATTTGCAGACTCACCTGATAACCGTACCTTAGCTTCAATTAGCCAACGAATATCAGCAGGTATTCCCATAATCATCATTAACCTCAATCTTTCAGCCCGTGCTTTGTAAATTTTTGTCAATGCATTGGGTGGAAGAGAAGGAAAATGTTTTTTCATTTGTGCGAGAATGTCTTCCATTATCGACTCAAAAAAATTTTTTTTTTTTGAAAGATGAAAAAACAAGAAAAATAAGAAAACAATATAAATTCAAAAGAAAATAACACTGAGGAAACCAATTAATGCAAGTTAAATAAAGAAAGTTCTTACCTAGATAGCGTGCACACCAACCTTTAACAACAGAAGCAAATCAATCCTGGTAAACAAGATCACGTAAAGGTGTCTCTTCTAACTCTAGGTTATGTAATTCCAAAAATGCTTTCAATCTTTGAACATTCACTTTAAACACATCACCGTTCTTGGGGTTTTCGATCTTTACTGCACCATGTGGATAAACAGTACGAACAATGAATGGGCCTGTCCACCGAGAACGTAGTTTTCCTGGAAATAAGTGCAAACGAGAGTTATATAGAAGGACCTTTTGACCTACATTAAATGATTTTCTTAAAATATGTTTGTCATGAAAAACTTTCATTCGATCCTTATACAACTTTGCATTTTCATATGCATCATTCCATATTTCTTCCAATTCATTGAGTTGAAGCTTCCTGTGAGAACCTACTTTGTCAAGAGCAAAGTTAAACTGTTTGATGGCCCAATAAGCTTTATGCTTTATTTCAATAGGTAAATGACAGGCCTTGCCATACACAAGCCGGTAAGGAGACATTCCAATAGGGGTTTTAAAAGCAGTACGATAAGCCCATAAAGCATTAGAAAATTTCAAAGACCAATCTTTCCTATTTGGGTTAATCATTTTTTCCAAATTTTTTTTACTTCCCTATTTGAAATCTCAACTTGACCACTAGTCTGTGGGTGGTATGGCGTTGCCACTTTGTGCGTGATGCCATATTTCTTCATCAAATGCTCAAAATGCCTATTACAAAAATGTTTCCCCCCATCACTAATGATCGCTCGTGGTGTGCCAAACCTTGAAAAAATGTTTTCTTTCAAGAATTTCACCA
The DNA here is from genome assembly GCA_037074535.1 of Gleditsia sinensis. NCBI lineage: Eukaryota > Viridiplantae > Streptophyta > Magnoliopsida > Fabales > Fabaceae > Gleditsia > Gleditsia sinensis. The sequence goes on along the minus strand of CM073472.1, from coordinate 43,538,067 downwards.
CAATCTTATGATTATTTGTTTTACATACGACAGCCTCTACCCATTTTGACACATAATCCACAGCAACAAGAATGTATAAATTGCCAAAAGAATTAGGAAAAGGAACCATAAAATCAACTCCCCAAACATCGAATATCTCAACAATAAGAATCGGAGTCAGAGGCATCATATTCCTGCGTGAGATACTTCCTAATTTTTGGCAACGCTCACAAGAACTACAGTACAAATGGGCATATTTGAATAATGATGGCCAATAAAAACCACATTGCAAAACCTTTGCAGCAGTTTTTTTAGCACTAAAATGACCTCCACAAGCATGATCATGACAAAAGTGAATAACACTAGATTGCTCACTCTCAAGAACACATCTCCTAATGATTTGATCAAGGCAGTACTTAAACAAGTATGGATCTTCCCAAAAGAATTTTTTTACTTCAGCTAAAAATTTTGTCCGATCTTGCTGACTCCAATGTGTAGGTATTTGACTTGTGACAAGATAATTAGCAATATCAGCAAACCAAGGTAACTGAGAAATTGACATGAGTTGCTCATCTGGAAATGAGTCTTTGATAGGCAAGTTATTTTCACCCAATTCAACTATCAGCCTAGACAAGTGATCAGCCACAACATTTTCAGATCCTTTCTTATCCTGAATTTCTAAATCAAATTCTTGCAACAGAAGTATCCATCTTATCAATCGTGCTTTAGTATCTTTCTTAGAAAGAAGATACTTAAGTGCAGCATGATCTGTAAAAATTACAACCTTAGATCCTAATAAATAAGATCTAAACTTGTCTAAAGCAAATACCACAGCTAGTAACTCTTTTTCTGTTGTAGAATAATTCAATTGAACATCATTAAGAGTTTTACTAGCATAGTATATCACATATGGAAACTTATCAAGACGCTGACCCAAAACAGCTCCAATTGCATAATCAGAAGCATCACACATGATTTCAAAGGGAAGATTCCAATCAGGCGGTCTAATGATAGGTGCAGAGGTGAGTAAGAATTTGAGCTTCTCAAAAGATTGACAGCAATCTTCATCAAAGATAAAAGATGCATCTTTGGTAAGTAAACTACACAAAGGTCTGGAGATTTTGCTAAAATCTTTGATGAATCTGCGATAAAACCCTGCATGGCCTAAAAAAGAACGTACCTCTTTTACTATCCGAGGAGGTGGAAGACTGGAAATTAATTCAATTTTGGCTCTATCCACTTCAATACCTTGATGTGACACAACATGCCCCAAAACAATCCCCTTTTTAACCATAAAATGACATTTTTCCCAATTCAAAACAAGGTTCTTTTCTTTACACCTAATTAAGACTAATCTTAAATGGTGTAGGCATTCCTCAAAATTAGACCCATGCATAAAAAAATCATCCATAAATACTTCCAGAAATCGCTCTACCATGTCAGAAAATATGCTTATCATGCAATGTTGAAATGTAGCAGGTGCATTGCACAATCCAAATGGTATTCGACGATAGGCAAAGGTTCCGAAAGGACAAGTGAATGTAGTTTTCTCTTGATCCTCAGGTGCAATAGGAATTTGGTTATAACTAGAATATCCATCAAGAAAGCAGTAATATGCATGTCCAGCTAACCTTTCTAGCATTTGATCTATAAAGGGAAGTGGAAAATGGTCTTTCCTTGTAACAGCATTCAACTTACGGTAGTCAATGCAAACATGCCACCCAGTTTGTACCCTAGTGGGAATCAATTCATTATTCTCATTCTTGACTACAGTAATGCCAGATTTCTTAGGAACTACCTGAACAAGACTAACCCATGCACTATCAGAAATTGGGTAAATAACACCCACATCAAGAAGTTTAATCACTTCAACTCTCACAACTTCTTTCATGTTTGGATTCAGACGTCTTTGTGGATCCCTTGAGGTTTTGGCATTATCCTCCAAATGTATCATGTGCATGCAAATTGATGGACTAATACCTTTAATGTTTGCTATTGTCCAACCTATGGCTTCACTATGTTCACTGAGGAATTTTATGAGTTCAGCTTCCTGTTCTTTATCTAAGTCAGATGCTATAATAACAGGCAAGGTCTCAGATTGTCCTAGAAACACATATTTCAACGAATCTGGCAAAGGTTTTAACTCTACCTGGGGAGGTTTCTCTATGGATGGTAATAGAATAGACTCAGAAAGTGTAAGTATCTCTGTTTTACCTTTCCATTTATTGGTATCCATCAATGGAGTGGTCTCTAACAAGGAATTTACTCCACTGATCAAATAGTCCTCATCTAAGTCCATGTTAAAGTGAGCCAAACATTTTTTCAAAGGGTCATCATCAAAAGAACTTACAAATGAGTCATCAATCATGTTGACCTCACATACATCATCCATGTCCACAAGTTGATGAGAGACATTAAAAACATTTAGTTCCACAGTCATATTTCCAAAAGATAAATTCAAAATTCCATTTCGACAATTAATAATTGCATTGGATGTTGCCAGAAATGGTCTACCCAAAATGACTGGAATTTGTGTCTCTGTATTCTCAACAGGTTCAGTGTCAAGAACAATAAAATCTACTGGAAAGTAGAATTTATCAACCTTAATGAGCACATCTTCTATGACACCTCTAGGAATTTTTGTGGACCTATCAGCTAACTGAAGGGTCACTGATGTAGGTTTCAGCTTTCCTAACCCAAGTTTCTTATACACAGAGTAAGGCAGTAGATTCACACTTGCTCCTAAATCAAGTAAGGCTCAGTTAATCACATGGTCACCTATAATACAAGAAATTGTAGGACAACCTGGATCTTTGTACTTGACAGGAGATTTTTTGCTGAATTATAGAACTTGTTTAGTCAAAAATGCCTTTTTTAGAACATTATTTTTCCTTTTCACCATACAAAGATCTTTCAAAAGTTTTGAGTAAGCAGGTACTTGTTTGATAGCGTCCAAAAAAGGGATCTTAATGCTTACGTGCTTAAACACCTCTAAAATGTCACTATACTGAGTACCTTTCTTGACTGATGTAAGTCTTTGTGGGAAAGGAGCTTTAGGGGCACAAGAAATCTGTTCACTTGAGTCATTAGTTTGGGATTCATGTTGACTCTGTTCCTCATTTTCTGGCATGTGAACATGATTATCAATGACCTTTCCAGATCTAAGGGTTATCACAGACTTTACTTCTTCCTTAGGATTTGCTGATGATCCTACTTCATATTGACCCTTAGGATTAGGAATAGGTTGACTAGGGAATTTTTCTTTTTCTCTCTCTCCTACAACACTGGCTAATTGACCCAATTATGTTTCAATCTTTGAAATGGACTGAGCGTGAGATTGTAAAACTTGTTGGGTTGATTGCATGAATTGATGTAGAGTATCTTCCAAAGAAGGTTTTCTTTGTTGAGATACCCCGAAAGGAGGAGCATGTTGAGGAACTTGAGGGTATGAATTGGAAGGGGCAAATTGTTGCCCATTTTGATTCATTGCAGGTTGATTTTGCCTCCATGAAAAATTTGGATGATTCCTCCAATTTGGATTATATGTGGGTGCAAATAGACTTTCTGATGATTTTCCATAAGACTGAAGAGAATTACCTTGCTCAGAAAATGCTTCTTGGTAAGCTGGTATGGATGGAAAAAATTGTGCAATGTGAGATGTACTAGAACATAAGGCACATGCCTCTATCCTAGTATTGGTAGAAGGGTTCAGAGTGTGGCTTAAAGTTAAAGCTTCTACCTTTCTAGTCAGGCTAGCTAAGGAAATTCTTACATTTGTGTCATCGCTCACTTAATAAATTCCTCCCTTTTTTTGTATTTGAGACTTCTTATCCCTGGGATCTATGCAGTTCCAATGCTGAGAATTTTCAGATAAAGATACTAAGGATTCCCAAGCTTCCCCCTCATTCAATTGTAAAAATCTCCCACCATGCATGCTTTGGATCATTTGACAGTTTGATGAAGTTAACCCATCATAGAAATATTTCACCAATCTCCAAGTTTCAAAACCATGATGAGGACATTTCAAAAGAAGATCATTAAATCTTTCCCAACATTCAAAAAATTGTTCACCCTCTTTTTGACAAAAATCAGAAATTTCACTCCGAAGGGCATCAATTTTAGACATAGGGAAATTTTTTTGCCAGAAACGTATTTACTAATTGGTTCCAACTAGTTATAGTTCCTATAGGAAGGGAGTTCAACCAGGCTTTAGCTTTAACTTTTAATGAAAATGGAAACATTCTAAGCCTGATTGATTCATCATTGAAATTCTGGAAGCGAAAAGTCGAGCAGATTTCAAGAAACTCTTTAATGTGCATGTATGGATCTTCTCTTTCCATACCATAAAATGATGGTAAAAGTCGGAGTATGGCTGGTTTGAGTTCAAAATGAGTTGCAGTAGTTTGTGGTAAAACTATGCAAGATGGAGTATTGGCTATGGCAGGTGAGAAGTACTCCATAAGAGTTTTATTATGCACAACTTGTTCTTTCATTTTTAATGGTGATCTAGTAGAATCTAATGTCTCTATTGTACACTCAATGGTTGACCCTAAACTTTTCCTAACCAACCGCTTATCTTTATCATGTTTCCAAGCACACATAAACTAAAAGAAATTGCTTCCTAATTATGAAAAAGAATCTAACTACACAACAGCAACAAAATGCAAATACCACAAAAAAATTACAAAATTATACAAACTCCTTTTTTTTTCAAAGTGTTAGTAATAATGGGTAGTATTTAATCTGTAGACTTCCCAGGAAAATATGGAAGAATCACAATGGTTTCTCTTAAAACCCATACTCCTTAGGCTCTTTTAGCCTTGTTGTCAGAATCAGCCAATTTTATACACCCAAATTACTACACCAATTTTCAAGAAACAATTCTAAAGAAAAATTTCTATACACAGAATAAACAAATGTTCTAACTATAACTAGTGGAAGAAAAGTACTTACCTAGATCCAAATAGCTTTTCCGTCCCAATCCCCGGCAACAACGCCAAAAACTTGTTGTTTTAATTAAAACTCGCAAGTGCACGAATCTATTGGAGTATAGATTTAGTGGTATACAAGGTCGATCCCACAGAGATTGCCAATTGAGAGAAAATTCTAATATAGATCCGAAATAAATACTTCTAACCTAGTTCCCGATGTCTTGTTTTGTGAGAGGAATATTGAACAAAATACACAAAAACTAATATACTGAAATGAAATGAAGATGTATTCAAAATAAAGAAGCATGCTAAGGTTAGGGGATCCACTCTTGGTATATCGAATAAAAATAAATTTAACTCTTTTGTTACTCAATTAGAATCTTTACACGAATAAAGTTCTAATCAGATGATATGTTAACTTAAGCTCAACTTTGTTTATAAATGAATTATATTTACCTCCTTACTAATAATTAAAACATTCTTGTAAAATGGGTTCAAGTATATATTGTGCCAATTGTCATGTTGTCTACAATATATCAAGATTCACACTTCGCAAGATTAAAAATACAAGGATACAAAAGATAACTTGTAACTAAATTCAAGCGTACATTGTGCTAATCATTATATTGTCTACAATAAATCAAGATTGATTCAAGCATTTATTGTGCCAAAGATTGTTTACAATGTATCAAGATTCAAAGTTTACAAGATTAGAATGAAAAGAGGTACGAAGAAGAAACATAACAAGGGGTAGGTGGCGAAGCCAACCATAAAAATAATAAGAAATCGGCGGTAAGATAAAACCAGCCATTAAGAAATAATCACGAGAAAAGAAATAAGAAGGTAAATACAATATCAAAGATAAACATTAAGATTAAGAGTTAGATAAATTATTATTCTCATACCAAGAGTTTCACCCTTTCACCTTAGCATTAGGAGATTAGTTCTCCATCATTAAAGCGAGAAAGTAAAATGATAGATGAAGGAACATGATAATATTACGGAAGAAAATGAAAAATACAAAATGTCTAAAGAGAGAATAACATTACAAGTACGTAGAATTCCAACAAAGCTTTCCCAAGCTCTCTCCAAAGCTCCTCCCAAAAGCCTTCCAAAAAACTCCTTCCCTCACCCCTCAAGCCCTCCATTTATAGATACAATTAGGTGTGGTAGTTGTGATAATTGTCAAAATTGTTAAGTAGGCAGTTGTACAAAGTTGACAATTTGGATTCCATCATGTGCACTGAAATTGATCTTTGAATATCATCTTGAAATCCGCCCGAATTTGCTAACTTCATCAACACAAAAGTTGTAGAAAATTTCATTAGCTTTCTGTCAAGACAAATTGTGGACAAATTGGATACGTAATGTGTGAGTTATGGTCAAAATACTAGAGCAAAGTCGGGCTGGACTGCAGCAGTAGTCAGATTCTATTCTAGCCCACTTTTGGCCCTTTTAGTGTCCGAATTTTCTGACCACTTGAACATGAAAGTTGTACCCAATTGTGTCAGCTACACACCTACCAAATTGCATACATATTGGATATGTATTTACGGAGATATGGCCCAAGTACTACAGCAAGGTTGGACTAGACTGCAAACAACAAACATATTCTCAACATTGGGTGCTTTGCCATGAATCTTTATGTTTTAGTTCTTTTGAAAATGTGATCATAAATCAAGAATAAATTTGTGCGTATCTCCATTAGGATGCGTCTCAAGAGTCAATATGATAATGCTCCTTACTCAGCCATCCTTAATGAATTTGTTTTATCTGCTTGATTTATAGACATCATTCCCAAAGAACCACAATTTAGCTCTGATTCCTCCAATTAAGTCCATTTTCTACTCTTCTCTCCATTTGTAAGAAATACACAAACTAAAGACGAGTAAGGGAGATTTATGCTTAATTATGGCAAAACGATAAGATGAAAATATTTAATTTATGAGTATAAAACTCACTCATCAATACTCACTTATCACTTTATTACTTGGTCACGATACGTGCACTTGCGTACGGAGATTGCATATATACTTTGCAACCAACAAGTTTTTGGCGTCATTGCAGGGGAAGCATTAACTAGAAAATTATTAGTAGATATTTGATTGTGTGGAGAACTTTTATTCTTAAGTCATCTTGGTGTTGTTTTGAGCAAGTGAACTCAGTGCATGAGCAAGTCCGATAGGGAGTTACTGCCACTAGATCCTGAAATAGAGAGGACCTTTATAAGAAGAAGGAAAGAACTGCAGGGACTTCATCAAGTAGTAGAGATGGCCAACCAAAGAGGAGCAGATAAGATGGATGATCGAGATAGAGTCCTGAATGCTTATGTTCAACTAAACCTAAATGGGTTGAACCCAAGCATAGTAAGCCCAAAAATCGAAGCTTTTCATTTTAAGCTCAAGCCAGTGATGTTTTAGATGTTACAGACTATTGGGCAATTCAGTGGAATGCCCATAGAGGACCCTCAACTTCACTTGAGGGTGTTTATAGAAGTCACTGATGTATTCAAGATGAATGGGGTGACAGATAAACTTTTAAAGCTGAAACTATTCCCCTATTCCTTAAGAGATCGAGCAAGAGTGTGGCTGAATTCTCTGCCACCTGATTCTATTGCCAATTTGAATGATTTAGTAGAGAAGTTCTTGCTAAAATACTTCCCACCTACCAAGAATGCAAGGTTGAGAAATGACATCACATCCTTCCAGCAACTAGACAAAGAGTCACTATATGACACTTGGGAGAGGTTCAAAGAACTGTTACGGAGATGCCCTCATCACAGGATCCCGTACTGCATCTAGATGTAGACCTTCTATAATGGTCTCAACGCACAAACCAAAAACATAGTGGTGCAGCAACTAATAGGCACTTTTGTCCAAGACATACAATAAAGCTTATGAGTTGCTTGAAAAGATGGCAAGTAACAATTATCAATGACCTATAGACAAACTCTCAACTGGAAAAAAGCCTACAGGTATGCATGAAGTGAGTGAAGTCACTTCTCTCACAGCCCAAATAGCTTCATTAGTAAATGTTTTAAAAACCCAGTTGCTGAATTGCCCTCAAGGGGCTAACGCAGCTCAAGAAACTGGAGTATCTTGTGTTATGTGTAATGGGTCTCATTTGTTTGAAAGCTGTCATTCAAATCTAGAGTCAATGTGCTACATTGAAAACATGAATCGCAGCACCAATCCTTATTCAAATACATATAACCTGGGTTAGAGACAACATCCTAATTTTTCTTGGAGTAACTATGATGCTAGCCAGGGAAGTAATTCTGCTCCACCAAGACCACAAATTCCCCTAGGATCCCAGTAGCAAAAGCATCAATCTAATAAGATTCCAAATTCTTCAGAGTCCTTGCTTAAGGAATACATGGCAAGAAATGATGCTGTGATCTAAAGTCAAGCTGCATCATTAAGGAATCTGGAGAACCAAGTTGGGCAGCTGACCAATGAATTAAAAAATAGACCTCTAGGGACACTCCCCAACAATACTAAAGTCCCTAGGAGAGATGGGAAGGAGCCCTATAAAGCCATAGCTCTCAGAAGTGGAAAAGTAGTGGAAGCACCCCAAGCCAAGAAATAGGAGCAAACTGATCCTACTGCAACCTTAGAGGAAAAAGATAAACAAGGGTAAGTTGAGGAGACAAGTAAAGAAGAGGGGAACTCTGAATCAAATGCTTCAACTTTGCCACAGCAAAAAGTGCAGCAACCAAATGCTTCAGCTTTCCCACAGCAAAAAGTGCAGCAACCAAAGCCAACCCCACCATTCTCGCAAAGATTCCAAAAACAACAGCAAAACCACCAGTTTAGAAGGTTTTTGGATGTCCTCAAGTAGCTGCACATTAACATTCCCTTGATGGAAGCATTGGAGCAAATGCCTAACTATGTCAAATTCATGAAGGACATTTTAACCAAAAAAAGAATATTTGGGGAATTTAAAACTATGGCTCTAACGAGAGCATGCAATGTTGTGCTGCAAAATAAACTGCCACCCAAGCTCAAGGATCTAGACAGTTTCACTATTCCATGCTCCATTGGAAACCGATACTTTGGCAAGGCTCTCTGTGATTTGGGTGCAAGCATTAACCTCATGCCCATGTCAATCTTTAAGAAACTAGGGATTGGAGAAGCCAAGCCTACCACAGTTTCATTACAACCGGCAAACAGATCTATAACATATCCAGAAGGAAAAATTGAGGATGTCTTGGTCAAAGTGGATAAATTCATTTTTCCAGTGGATTTCATAGTGCTGGATTATGAAGCAGATGCAGAAGTGCTGATCATCCTGAGCAGGCCATTCCTAGCAACTAGTCGAACTTTAATTGATGTGAAAAAGGGGGAGTTGACAATGAGAGTACAGGATAAGCAGATTATATTTAATGTGTTTTAGTCTATGAAGTTCCCAAGCGAGGTGGAAGAATGCTCAGTTATCTCTGTAATAGATACCTTAATATCTGAGTAACTTGAAAATTATTGTAAGGGCCTATCACCAATTGTGTGGCAGGATAGCTCAAATTTAGAAAGAGAAGATGAGGAAGAATGGGCCTAGATAGAAGAAAAATAGGGTGCTGGGAAGCAGAGAGTGATGGTTGAGCCATTGGATATGTCCTCACGGGAATTGAAGCTACCAAAGGCATCAATAGACGAACCACCAACCTTGGAATTGAAGCCATTACCTGTACATCTGAAATATGCATACTTGGGTGAAGTAGCCACTCTTCCTTTGATCATTTCAGCACTTTTAATAGAGGAGCAAGAGTGGAATTAGTCATGGTATTTAAAAAATTCAAAAGAGCTATTGGATGGACTCTTACTGATATTAGTATCAGTCCCTTGTTCTGTATGCATCAGATCCTATTAGAGAATAATGAAAAAGGGTCCATTGAAGCTCAAAGAAGGGTCAATCCGATAACAAAGGAGGTGGTAAAGAAGGAAATCATAAAATGGTTAGACGCTAGCATCATTTGCCCTATATCAGATAGCTCTTGGGTTAGTCTAGTCCAATGTGTTCCTAAAAATGGGGCATGACGGTGGTTGAGAATGAAAATAATGAGCTCATCCCAACCAAGGTTGTGGCAAGTTGGAGAATTTGCATGGACTACAGAAAGCTGAATAAGAACACCAGAAAAGACCATTTCCACTTGCCATTCATTGACCAAATGTTAGACAAACTTGTTAGAAGAGAGTACTACTGTTTCCTAGATGGGTATTCAGGCTACAATCAGATTACTATAGCACCTAAGGACCAGCACAAGACCACATTCACATACCCTTATAGGACCTTTACATTTTGAAGAATTCCATTTGGGTTATGCAATGCTCTAGCAACTTTTCAACGATGTATGATGGCAATTTTCACAAAAATAGTGGAGCAATTTGTGGAGATTTTCATGGATGACTTCTCAATTTTTGGAAATTCATTTGACTTATGCTTGGGGAATCTAGCTAAAGTTCTTCAAAGGTGTGAGGAGACAAACTTGGTATTGAATTGGGAGAAGTGTTACTTTATGGTAAAGGAAGGGATTGTGCTGGGACACAAAGTTTCTCAAGATGGGCTAAAGGTTGACAAGGCCAAAGTGGAGATCATCGAGAAGCTACCTCCTCCCACTTTAGTCAAAGGCATTAGAAGTTTTATTGGCCATGCCAGATTTTACAAAATGTTTATCAAGGACTTTTTCAAGATTGCTAAACCCCTATGCAATCTACTCGAGAAGGATAAAGTCTTCTGCTTCGACGAAGACTCTATGCAAGCATTTTGTGATCTTAAGGAGAAGCTAAGTACAACGCCTGTTATTGTGGCACTTGATTGGGCTTCACCATTTGAGCTCATGTGTGATGCAAGTGATGTAGCTTTGGGAGCTGTGCTTGGGCAGTGCAGGAACAATGTGTTTCACTCCATATACTACGCTAGCAAGACATTACAAGGAGCCCAACTCAACTATATTGTGACAGAAAAGGAGCTGCTGGCTGTGGTGTTTGCTTTTGAAAATTTTAGATCCTACTTGGTGGGCACAAAAGTAATTGTGTATACAGACCACTCTACCATTAAGCACCAAGTCAAGAAGAAGGATTTTAACCCTAGACTCATTTGATGGGTACTTCTGCTACAAGAATTTGATCTGGAAATCAGGGATAGAAAGGAAATTGAGAATCAGATAGCTGACCATCTCTCCAGACTAGAACAGAGTAGAGAAAATACAGAGGGAATTAATGAGAACTTTTTGGATGAGAAACTTTTCCTCATGACCCAAGCTAGTATGCCATGGTATGCGGATTACATGAATTACCTGGTGAGTGGATTGCTTTCACCAGATTTGACTTCACAGCAGAAGCAAAAATTCCTGCATGACGTAAACTCTTACCACTGGGATGAACTATACCTCTTCAAGCAGTGTGCTGATCAGATGATTAGGAAATGCATTCCAAAGGAAGAAAGGAAGCCTATCCTGCAGCAATACCATGCCTCTCCCTATGGAGGCCATTTTGGAAGGGTTAGAATTGTAAACAAAGTACTACAGGCAGGGTTCTACTGGCCTTCTTTATTCAAGGACTCCCACTCTTTAGTGTTGCATTGCGACAACTGCCAGAGAGTAGGAAATATCTCTAGAAGACATGAAATGCCTCTAAACAACATTCTGGAAGTGGAATTGTTTGATGTATGGGGAATTAATTTCATGGGCCCATTCCTTTCAAGTTTTGGGAACCAATATATCCTGGTAGCTGCTGATTATGTTTCAAAATGGGTAGAAGCAAGTGCTTTTCCAACTAATGATGCAAAGGTGGTGACCAAGTTCCTTGAAAAGAACATTTTCACAAGATTTGGAACTCCTAGAGCCATCATCAGTGATTGAGAATCCCACTTCTACAACAGGCAATTTGGGGAATTACTAGCCAAATATGGAGTAAAACACAAAGTGGTAACACCATACCGTCCCTAAACCAGTTGGCAGGCTGAAATCTGCAATAGAGAAATCTAGAAGATCCTCGAAAAAAATGTTGGCCCAACTAGGAAAGACTAGTCCTTAAGATTGGATGATGCATTGTGGACCTATTGAACAACCTATAAAACACCTTTGGGGATGTATCCATACAAGTTGGTATTTGGCAAGGCTTGTCATTTGACAGTGGAGCTAGAGCATCGGGCATACTAGGCAGTCAAGAATTTAAATATGAATTTAGAAGTTGCTCGTGAAAAAAGTATGCTACAGCTAAGTGAGTTTGATGAATTTCACAGCTAGGCTTATGAGAATGCTAAACTATACAAGGAGAAAACAAAGCAATGGCATGACAAGAAGATACAGTCACGAAACTTTGAAGTAGGACAAAAATTATTGCTGTTCAATTCCAAGCTGACTTTGTTCCCTGAAAAATTGAAATCTCGCTGGTCTGGACCCTTCCGCATTAACAAGGTCTTTTGGAACCATCAAATTGGAGGAAGAAAAATCAGGGAGAACATTTAAGGTTAATGGACAGAGGATTAAACATTATCTGGGAGGTGATATGGAACACCAACACACCTCACTCCTATTACAGGAAGGATAAAAAGAGAAGTAGTCAGGCTGTTGACTATAAAACAAGCGCTTATGGGAGGCAACCCATGTTTTAATACATTCTTATTTTATTTTACAGTTGTTAGGTAGCTTGAATGATGTCTCTAATATCTTTTATGTTAACTTCGTAGGCCTATGGAAGCATCAGAGTGAAATTCAGGGTTTTTTACAATTTGCCACAGCAAATGCTACAGCAAAAGTGCCTACCCTTGAAGCAAAGAGTCTTCCCTTGGTATACAAATGGCGCTGGGATGCAGGGCTCAGATTCAGAAAGAAAAGAAGGAAGAAGCTGGGCTGAAGAAACAAAAGAGAGGGCACCCAGATGCCTAAAAAGGAAAAGGAGGAGCCCAACACTTAAGGCCTGGTCCAAAGAACAGAAAAAAAAAGGCGAGAAAACTTAAAGGATCCTATAAGTCATGAGCCCCCATTCTCCCCCAACCCACTTTTGTGTAACCATCAGCCTTTTGCAAGCTCTGAAAACCCCTGCCTTTTGCATTCTCGTGCACCTTCACATTCTGAGAACTTCATTGCATGAGATTAGACCGTCTTCTCAAGGAACTTCCACCGTCAAACAATGTCAAAGATCAAAACTGTAGCAAGCAAGGCGAGTAAGATGAAGAAGTTCACCTCTGAAGAGAACCAGATGAGGCATGACGGGGAAACAGTCCACAGGACATTCTGCGCAAAAAATGCTTCACATTTACTACAGCTGAGGATTTGGGTATGCCAATGTATCTGTCTGTAGTGGTGAAGCAGACGGGATGGCAGGACTTCGCCAAACACCCCCAATCTGCCATTATTCCACTGGTAAGGAAGTTTTATGCCAACTTCTCGAAGGATGCCAAGGATTGGGTCAAAGTCAAGGAGAACCGGATACTAATCAACCCAGTCACTATCAACGAAGCCTACATGTAACAACTCCATTTATGTAAATGTAAATTTTTTTTTTTATTTGTAAAAGTCCATGAAGTTATTACTACTTTAATTCTAACCACTTAACTCATAATAATAATCACTTTAACCATGCATAATTGTTATTAACAGTGATACAATACTGAGTTTCCATACACACTATTATTTTACAAACTACACACCATTATTTTACAAACATTTGTACAAAGATACATATTAGTTCTAATCATCTATGTCGACTACTTCCAGGGACACTGGTGCGGGTGGCACGTCCACCGGAATCTCAGTCACATTTACGACAGATACATATGAAATAATTGGAAGTTGCCCAAGGTAGGGCACCTCGATCCAACGTACAGAAATAATAAGTGTCATAGAGAAAATCTGCATATTTATTCTTCTGAACATGATATGGAAATATAGTGAGAATTAAATCCCAGTAAGTTCAACAATAAATCATAATTTACCATCAATATAGTTCATCATGTCATGTTCAGCTGTATAAACTACAGAAAATATCTTTGGTCACATGAATGCATTATATCTATGCACATAAGAATCATAATGATATGTATGACAGGATTAACTATTTTCAGAATATCATATGATGGCCATTAACTTATTTTCATTTCAAGCTACCCCGGTCAGAGTGAGTATCTTCTACTCTCCGTTACGAGCTTTTCTCGCTCCGTCTGACATGGCACACTTTCTCTTTCTTTTCTCATAATCATAATCATAACCGTTAGTAGGGCGTCCCCTACTGGTGCACCACACGGATTGCCATGTGATCGTGCTCATTTCTTTTCTTTTCACAATGATAGCCAAAAATATGCTTTCAATAACAAGTATGTTCATCAAAATATAACTATTATCATAAATCATTGGTAATCATGCCATGAACATAACTATTTCAAATATCACTTTATAAAATATTTCCATGTCAGAATTTCCACTTAAGATGGTAAGAAGTTCATACAATGGCAATGGCTGTGGCTATACTAGTAATTTATTATTTTCACTTATAAGATTCATCTTCTTTTTTAAATATTAATTCTATTTCTTTATTTTCTTGATGCAGGTTTTCATCCTATCTAACCTTCTCTTACTAATCAGAGCATAACTCCCTCAATTTAACTCCGATGTAGGTGATCTTGATGTTAATTTAAAGATAAAAAAATTATCTAAAACTATTATGTTGAACAGTTGAATGAAATATTAAGATATTATGGTGATATTACTCCCTCAAAGTACATGTTATTTCTTCTAGGATAAGTTCTAACCTCTAACTACTAATCAGACCATATTTACCTCATATGGACTCTAACTTGAGTGATTCCAGTGGCTAAAACTCCGTGACACACAAATCTATAATTCTTATGTTAACCATGTATTTTAATTCTATACAGATAAGTCCTAAAAATTAAAATACAGAAGCTATCCTAACATATTCTTCCCTGATGAACCATTTTCTGACCTTTTCTTACTAATCAGACGATATCTACCTCATATGGACTCCAAATTGAATGATTCCAATGGCTAAACATCTGTGAAACATATATATTTAATTCTTATGTTAACCATTTATTTTAATTCCCTACAGATAAGTCCCAGAAAGTAAAATACTAAAGCAATCCTAACATATTCTTCCCTGATGAACCATTTTCTGACCTTTGCTTACTAATCAAACCATATCTACCTCATATGGACTCCAAATTGAATGATTCTAGTGGCTAAAAATCCATGGAACACATAGATATAATTCTTATGTTAACCATGTATTTTAATTCCATACAGATAATTCCCAAAAATGAAAATACAGAAGCTATCCTAACATATTGTTCCCTGATGAACCATTTTCTGACCTTTTCCTACTAATCGGACCATATCTACCTCATATGGACTCCAAATTGAATGATTCCAGTGGCTAAAAATCCGTGACACACATCGCTATAATTCTTATGTTAACCATTGATTTTAATTCCATACAGATAATTCCCAGAAATGAAAATACAGAAGCTATCCTAACATATTGTTCCCTGATGAACCATTTTCTGATCTTGTCCTACTAATCGGACCATATCTACCTCATATGGACTCCAAATTGAATGATTCTAGTGGCTAAAAATTTGCGACACACATATCTATAATTCTTATGTTAATCATTTATTTTAATTCCATACAGATAATTCCCAAAAATTAAAATACAGAAGCTATCCTAACATATTGTTCTCTGATGAACCATTTTCTGACCTTTGCCTACTAATCGGACCATATCTACCTCATATAGACTCCAAATAGAATAAATGCAGTGGCTAAAAATCTGTGCGACATATATCTATAATTCATATGTTAACCATTTATTTTAATTCCTTATAGGTTGTTCCCAAAAATTAAAACACCGAAGCTAAAATTTCTGCCACCCATAGCCATAACCATGCAGAACTATCTACACCAACCTAAGTATTCAAACATACATCACTTGCAAGATCAATATGTAACATGATATAGCAATATCCATGACCAATCATCAAAGTTCTAAGATCAAAATCTCATATAAATATTATAAGTTTCAAAAGTTTTCTTCAAAAAGAAATATTGTTAAACTTACCTAGGAATCTCCCTAGCTTACTTAGTGAATTGGTTTTCTTGTTTCCTCTTGAAAGAAGTAGCAAGATTCCTCCCTTCCCTTAGCTTTTGTAGCAGCTTAGGTAAGAGAAGGAGGGTGAATTTTTGAACCTCAAGGATGAAGAAGAAAAATGGACTCAAGTGGAGATTAAGGTAACTTACCTTGAGTACTTAGCCTTCTAAACTTCTCCTTTCCTCACTCTACCTTGCTTTTATTTCTCTCTCTTCCTCACTTGGACGAAATTAAAATGTTGTAGGGGTGGGTTTTGCTTATATAGACCACCAAATAATACACCTTTCATGATCATGGGTCTACCTTATCACAATTAGGATACACTTTGTTGAATTTTTGGAAAACAAACAACTTATGTTCTTGTATTCCTCTTCCTTAGTCAAGATATGCATAGGCAAAGGAGATTTGTATTTTGAAAATTATGATGATATATTCTTAAGATAAGGGACAAGGTCCCTTTGATTTAGGGATTCATTTCCATTTTCTTTTGTCTTAAACAAGTATGATAGGTTTTCCTTTTTAGGTGGCAAATTTCTAGCCCTTGAATCTCCATTATTTGGTTGATATTATTTGTGTGGGATAGGAATGTTTTGTCCTAATACCATGTATTATCATACCACTTGCTAAAATTATGAGTGTAGGATATAGATGTTTTTGTCCTAAAGCCTTGTATTATCATGCCACTTGCCAAAATGATGGATGTAGAATCACACCACTTGCTAAATTTTTGTCTTAATGCCATGTAACTTAATCTTTATTATTATTACATTATTATATCATCACCTAATTTATTTTATTTTATTTTTTCTCTTGGATTTGGGCTTATTCCTACCCATTATGGGCTTGTTCCTACCCATTTTCTTTGCTTTGGATAAAATTCTTCCTTTCTTGGAGGGCTTGGTCACATTTTCATAATTTTTGGGCTATTGGTCCAATTACTATATCGTAGTCCAAGTCTATGTTTTATTTCTTATTTAGGTTATCCAATGGGCTTGCTAGAAACTTATGTGAAGTGGAAAAACTCTATATGAAGTGTCCATAGGTAAAAGCCCAATGTATGGGTAAAGATTTTAAACTTAGTAACTCTAGTTCTTGAATTAGGAAAAATTACCCTAATCCAATGTTCTTGAAATTTTAAGACCTTTACTTGTTTTTAAAAATTTATCTTCCTTATCCAAGAATTTTGCATCTCTTTAGTATGTTATTTCTAATTTTTTTCTATTAGGTTTTCCTTCTTTATTTGTTCTCTTAATGTTAGAAACATTTTCTATGCATATACATAAGGTGAAGAATTTCTAAGGATTATATTTCCTTAGATATCTAAAATATTGTCTAATAAATTTTATTTCGTTAATTAAATATTTATGTACTTTTATCAATAAAAGAAACGAAATTAGGGATGTTATGCTACATGCTAAACGATGAGGATGATGACTATGAGAAGCATTTGGAGGCTCTAGAAGAAAAATATTGGGAGGCAATGCTGGCACGGGTGTGCATACGAAGCATCACCTGGGACAAATCTTCTCATAGTGCTGCAACTGTAAACAGAGTTTCACTACTGCCCGCGGCTAAGGTATGGTATCACTTCTTGAAGACCCGCCTTTTGCCCTCTACTCATGGGCAAACTGTGAGCAGAGGCCAAGTAGCTATAGTGGATTCCATAATTTTTGGGAGGCCTATCAATGTAAGGAGAGTAATTACTAACCAGATTAGAGTCTGCACAAGCCGTAAGAAGGGCAGTCTGCTTTTTCCCTCCTTGATCACCATGTTGTGCTGGGCAAGCAACGTCCCTATCTTGATGGACGAAAAGACACTCAAGATGGGAGGAGCCATAACGACTATCGCCATAGCACACATTGTGCAAGACAAGGGAGAGCCACAACCATCAGCCCCCACACAAGAACCTCCACACCCTAAAAGCCAAGTACCTTTAACCTCAACCCACCAGCCAGGAGACAAGACATTGCTCCTACTCCTGCAGTAGCAGGCATACATCTTGCAACAACAAGCATAATTCATGAAGTAACAACAAAAATTCTAGCAATACCAACATATGAAGGATCTTGCCTTACAGCAAACACTCCAGCAGAATTTTAATAAGTTCTTCCCATTCCCTAAATTCCCAACGGATATATTGAACACCACATCTGGGGAAGAAAGGTGGCGCCTGATTCCTAGATGGAGGACTAGGAATCCCAAGACTTCTCCCACAATAGAAAGAAGGGGAAGGACCCACAAAGGGCCCAAGTGAAAGTGGAGTCCTCAGAGGATGAAGAGCCAATTGCAAAAAGAAGAGCAGCCATGCATCAAGGAAAGAGCAGATTCTCGAGCCCACAAAAGTCAGCTCAAAGGAGAAGTGGGCTCCGCAATAGATCAAAATCTTGAGGGGGTCAATGCCACAAGAATGCTGCAGCAATCCTGTAAGTATTTCAGGGAAGCCTCTTTAACTTCTATTTTCATTTTTTGCTATTTTAATATATACTGCATGTTGTTTTGTCTATTTTACATCTTTTTTTCCCTTTTGTTGTTTCTAAAGTTTAAAAAAGTAGCGAGGACACTGCTAATATTTAAGTTTGGGGGAGGATTAGTGATTAATGCTTTGGTGTTTGCTCTGGTGTTGCTGGTTCTGTTTAAATGATTTTGTTCAATTTGTGCTAGGTATCATGTGTTTGTGTCCTGTTTGATTGTGTGTAAATACGGGCTCAGGTCTATTAAGTAGGTAGCAATTAGGAAGCTTTCATAGTCACTTCTTTTTCACATCTAAAAAAATGAAAAAAAAATGTGTTTGTCATGTTTTGTTTCATGGCCTGCTATTAGTTCTAAGAAGCTCCTTGAGGAAGGGCTAGAAATTGACTGATGAAAAATAAGAATTTTGCATGTTAACCCTATACAACCAGAACCTTCCCTTATGAGCACAAAGCTTTGGTAAGTCTTAGCAAGAGAAACTTGGTAATTTTTCAAGAAGTGGGCCTAGGATTTTAGAGTTAATATTGAGAGTCTCTTAAAACAAATTATTGAATGACCACAAGAGGCATAAGCATAAGGCTCAAGTTTGGGAGAAGAAGAAGAAGAAGAAGAAGAAGAAGAAAAGAGAAATAAGTTGCCACTCCATTGCCTCTGTTATCCCTTAGTAATCAAGGGTATGCATGAACCCCATGTATACTTTTGCATAAAACAGTGACACAGAAGTATGAGTAGGATATTGCTTAAAGGTGATAGTGTTGAGTAACTGGGTGCCTTCATCTCAAATGTTGGCATTTGCGTCAAAAGGCACCAATGACCTATACAAAAAAAAAGAGAAGCAAAAACAAAAACAACAAAGAAATAAGTTGATTAGCCCTCTTAATTGCCTTAGTTATTGTAGTTTGTGCCTCTAATGTATTGCTATCTTGCTTTAGTTAGAGAGACTTGATATATTAGCATGTAAAATCATAGAACTTTGACTTATCTTTATTGAAGTGGCTCTTGGAAGACTAACCATAAGACACACACAATTACAAAGGAGGTTTCGATTAAGGTTAAAGAAAAAAAATAACATGTGGTATTTTTTATTTGGAAGCAATTCTGAGAGCTAAGAGCTAGTAGCAATACTACATGGAGCTAAACTGGTAAAGGGGGACTGGGGCTTAAAAAGAACCTTTTTAGTGGGTAGAGTAATTTGCTTGAGGATAAGCAAGACTCTAAGTTTGGGGGGAATTGATAACTCTAATTCATTAGAGTTTTTGTATGCTTTTCTTGGGTTTATTACTTAACATTTTGGTTTATTGGCATTAATGCCCCTTGATTTAATAGTGTGTCTGTACCCCTTGAATATAAGAGCACTCATTACGCTTACTGTGAAATTTAGTGTGCATGCATGAAAAAAGAGTTGGTAAACTGAGGATGCTAAGTGATTTTGATCCTATTGATATGGTGCACATGATTGGAAACTGATTTTTATGTGATACGGTGCAGGTAGAATTGATTCATGGCTGCTTTAGCAAGTGCAACCTCCACTACCCAGCGTGGAAGAGGGAGCACTCAATTGAAATAGCAGAGTTACAGAGATGCAAAGGCACAGAGATTGTCTCCATTACTAGAAATGGAGGAAAAAGGCGCTGCCAGAGGTGCAGGCCGAAAGGGACAAAAAGAAAGCAAAAGGAACCATCTCATTGGGACCACAATGCTTGCATATAAAAAGGATGGGAGGAGAGAAGAGGTATATACACGGAGGGAGTAGAAAGCAGAAAAGGAGCCCGAAAACCTCTGACGGGAGTGTACTGAAAGGGTAACACTATTCCATTGGGAATCAATGTAGCAAGAAGAGCTGTTGGATGTGGAAGAAGAGGATCCTTCCTTAGAACTCCCTTCCTCCCTTCTGTGCTTTGTTATTTTTGCACTGCCTGTGTTCTTCATTGCATTATGGTTGTCCCGATGAATGTAGTTGTAACTAAATTGGATGTGATGCTGAGCTAAACCTCCAGCTAGGGTTAGAGATGGGTTGTAGTGAACTCCTAGCATATTTTTAGTAAATGGATGATTTTTTTATAGCATTGCTCTTGACATTCAAACTGTTATTACACTTATCAACTTCTTCTGTTAACTGAACCTTAATAGTAGAAGGCTAAAGCTAACATTACTTGGAAAGGTAGTGAAGGATGGAATAAGTTTGAATGTTATGGGTTGGTAAAAAAATCAATGCATAACCAATATAGGAATATGTAGTTGTCCCATATAACCCAATAGTTCAGGGCTTAAAGTGTAGTCCTTGGGGTTGGATTTATATAGGAATGTATGAGATTGAGCCCAAGAAGAACATGGAATGGTAGTATGGAAAGAACCCATTCAAAAGGTAAAATTGGGTACTTAAGCAATTGCTACAGAAAATACTAGAGCAAAATTAGTGCAGAAGTTCATGGCAACCCTGAGGCAACCCTAGTTCACTTAATTACTTGATCTTCTGTAACCCAGTGTACCTCAAATTATTATTCAAATTTTTTAATTTTATTTTAGTCTTATTTGCACTTAAACCTATATATCTTGTATTAAACCAACAAAATTTTGCTACAGAAATTCTCAGGTCAAAACTTCTATAGTAATTTCGAGTTACTCTTCCTCGCGGGACGATACTCACTTATCACTTTATTACTTGGTCATGATACATGCATTTGTGTATGAACATTGCATATATACTTTGCAACCAACATTGGACTCATGGTGATGAGAGCTTCAAAATCCATTGACCATCTTTGCCAAAAATTTGCCGACAACTTGCCAAAATTTATGAATAGTAAACTCCCAAGAGGTAAGCTTTGAATAAACATGTTTAGGAACTTTTTATCACAACAATAACACCGTAGATGGTTTTAGAAGTAGCTAAAACATTAGAGTTAGAAGTTTTATGGTGTTTGAATGACTTTTTGTTCGGCATAAATAGTTTTTGGGCCACTATGAATAGTGTTTTTAGCAAAACGAATAGTACTCATGACCTAGACTAGTTTTCTAGTTGTTCAAGTGTTTTAGAATTATTTCTTAGGATTTTTTGTCTGTTTTGGCTTCGAAAGTGATCTTAAGAATTGCTCAAGATCCAAGCTCAAGTTTTGTAAGTAGATAATATATATTGTGGCATGATTTCTAATATTGTTTCAATTTCTAAATAATTTTTTATATGGATGTACATAGTGGATTGAATTCTATATGGTTAATACTTATTTTATCGTATGTAGTTTTAAGACCAAATAGATATGATTTTCGTTATGCAATTTTTAGGATATAGGACAAGCGTGATTTAAATTTACATTGAATTGGTATAGGCTTTGATTTAAAAGAGTGTTGGATTATTGAAATGGTTTAAAGACTAAGTTGTATCATTAATTTTGGTTTATGAACCCTTGAATTAATTTTATCTTTAAGGTTTAAAATGTTGATAGGAAATGGATCACAGTAGTAGTTGCTTGAGAGATGTATGTACATAATGCTACTTGGGAGATATATGCATATAATGGTAATTGGGATATGTTTGTGTATGGTATGGGTTACAATTCCTTCTATTGGAAACTTGAAGTGTTCAAATGATTCTTGAAAATGGAATTCCATGAAATCATGTTTTGATTATATTGTTCTATGTTATTGATAAACTTTGAGATATGGTTTTATTGATACAAACTTAGGTTTTCTAAAATGAGGAACATAAAGTGGTCTATTGAAAACATTTAAAAAGCTATGTTCAAATTTGACTTGTCTATTCATGGAAAGAATGGTTTAAATAAAATTTCTCGAGCTTTTTCTGTATCTAAAATATTTTTTCGTAAATCATTTTCTAGGAAGGAATTTTTTCAAAAACACTATCTACTAGTAGCAACAGATGCTAGCCCCAGTGTTCCTTGAAACCTTAACTTGTAGGGGTTATGTTAGCCATATGTGATGGCTAACACACACTATTTGTTTATATAGAAAGGAGTGGCTGGAGTGCTTCATGTTATTAGATGAGAAATGTGGACGTGATGCCTAATTAAATGGTGATTTGCCCTCATGAACTATTTGTCTATACGGCCTTGGTGATTTACCCTTACAAATTGTATGTCTCATTGAAATGGTTATTTACCCTCACAAATTGTGTGTTCATATGGCCTTAGTGGTTTTCCTTGATGGACTATGTGTCCGATTATTTTGGTTATGATTGAAAATCCTCCTAAATGACATAATTTTAAAAGTTAAATTGTTGCTCTATCAGTTTACAAATTATGTTTTGATTATCCTGTTTACTTTTGTATTCTAGTTAAACTATTTACTTAACTATAAACCATTTAATATACTTTCCATACTTTCATGAACCTAATTCTTTTGTTAAGACTTTAGCTATTTGATTTTTCAATGTTGTTATGTTGTCTATGATAATAATTCAAATTTCATGTTGATGACCTTAGAACACGAGATGTTTGGAGCTCTAGTTTTGATACAAAAAATATGCCTTAGTGTTGGTCACAGATATGGTTATGTATGAGCAGGGGTCATATGTTTTTCTAAGCTTACTAATGTTGAATATGTGGTTTAATGACTTATTTATTGGCTTTGTAGCTTGGTTTAAGGGTCTGTGTTATTCATTTTAGGGCCGTAAGAAATTGAGTATATAATTGCTGAGTTATTTGTGGAGGTCTATAGAAACCAATAGTAAGGTAAATTAATAGGAGTAGTTAATTTTAGTGTGTATATATATATATATATAATGATTTTCTTTCTTGAATTTAAACTCATATTTATATAGATTTTAATAACTTATTATTGTTAACCTAAATATTTAGAGGCTACACATATATGCTTTCGGATATGATAAAGTTTTGTGATTTTCATTTATGTCTCTCAAAACAATATTTTAAATGAATCGTAGGAATCAAATTATATGTTATGGAGAGGTATTTATAGTAAATAGTTTTGTTTATTAAATTTTAAGCTTATATATGACCTACATTTTGATATTGTTCTTGGAAATTTCAAATGTCTATTTAAAAGCTTTATGTATTCTCTTTCCAAACTTCTCCTTCTTCTCCCTTCTTAATTTAAAACCCCAGTTCTACCGAATTTTTTTTCCATATTAACAAGTTGATTTCTATTTTATTCTATTTACCCTATCTTCTTTTCCACTAACAATCCCTCTTAAGCTTATTAATTAGTTTTCTAAAATTATGAAATTATCTTTCTTTTCTTGAAAATTTTTGTATTTTTGGATTTTACAAACATTTGCTTTGTCATTGACTAATACTAACGATGGAATAATCTTGAAATTTTTTCTATTTGCTCCATATAAGCAATGTTGAAGCTCTAGTTGGATTTTATAAAGGACATTGAAAAAAGCAAATTGTGGGATGTTGCTAGATAAGATAGGACTAACAGCAAGATGTAACTTTAATGCAAATAATGGGGATGTTGTTAGTTAGGCGCAAAAAAAGAAAAAGAAAAAAATTAATGGACCAAACTAAAATGAACCAATTTCTATTTGGTTCGGTTTCATAAAATTGAACCAAAACAACAAGTCCACATTTTTCAAAATTTTTTGTAATATGTTCAGTTTGGTTTAGCCTCTAAAAATGACTAAACCAAACCGATGTACACCCCTAGCATCAAATGATTAAAATTGCATCAAATTATATTTACCAGTAAAAACAAAAAAGGTGAATTATTGAGAGGTGCTTTATGAACAGCTAGGAAGTTACTGTAATTATCACTTTGCTTTTCTCCAATTGCTACAATTATCAATATTTCCTAACACTTATAGCTTTAGAGCAAGAAAACTGATATATATTCAACTCAATACAATAACAAACTGAAAATTCAGTAATAAGTCACGTAATATACACCAGCAAGCATAGCATATGTCAACTCTGAATGGACAGAACCATCAGGTTGCTTTCCAGATATCATACATGAAGAATATTTGTACAAGAAAAGATTTAAGACACACATATTTATAACTTCATTCAATAAAATACATGTAGTTCATTATACTTTTTTCCCACAATATTGATAACTAAAAAATAAAAGAGAAGATAGAAACATGACCTCTTTTAAGATTAAATTCCTTCTACATTAATACCAATGGAACTTATCATTTTTTGTAATTTTTCACTTGATGCAATTTCAATTTTTCTCCAAGCAACTTGTCATGTTTTGTCATTTTCTACAATTCCTTCTACACTAGAATCTAGCTTACTGTTATCCTTTTGAAATCACATTTTGCAATGCATGAGGAACTTGTCATGTTCTGCAATTTATTTTTCCATTTTCAAGTTAAGGGTAGAGGTATATTTGGATTAGTATGGATTGGTTTTTGGGGGTGCAGGGCTGCCTAGTTATTGGTGTTAGTTGCTTTTTGTGAATTGGATTGGTTTTTAAGGATTGGATTGGTTTTTTGAGATACCATTGACATGTTAAAGTCTTATTAGTCATGTCTTCCTTATATTTAATTCTTAGACTGTTATATATTTGCTACTATTTTGGAACTTTATGCCTTGGTTGCTTATATTTTGTCTTCAACAATATTAGTAAAAAAGGTTGGTATGCATTGGTTTGACACAACCACTATCCATTGGATTGGTTGTTTGTGAACAAATCTATTGATTTAGAATTTGTCTTTTTAATTGGAGTTAAATGGAGGAAAGTAAAAGTTTTTCAAAACATAGATTGATCAGGCATCAGTCTCTTTCTTGTATCTTAGAGCAACAAAATAAGTTCTCTATAATGAAATGTTAACAATAGTGTAAACATTAGCATGGAGATGCTGCATGAACAGTAGCAATTCAAAAGGAAGAAAATAATTTATTTTATTGATTAATCAATATGTACAGGGGATACTAGGGGTGTACATCGGTTCAGTTCGGTCGGTTTTGGAGACACAACTCAACCAAACCGATTAATTTTTTTTTTCAAATAGATGGACCTACTCGGTTTGTTTAAAATCTATGAAACCGAACCAAACCGAACCTGTATAAAATCGGTTCGGTTTGGTTTGGTTTATCGATTTTTCTTTTTTCTTTTTTTTTTTGGTTTTGGGAGATTGACTCTTCTCAGCGGGCATCCAAAGTCATGATAGAAATCAAAACTTGGGTACATCATACTGCAATGCCATTCATTTTCGCAACCCTTCCCTAAGCTGGATGTGACGGTGAGTGCGCGCCCTTAAGCCCATTTGTAAAGGAGGTTGCGTAGATTCTTGGGGAAGCTCGAGAAGATGAGACGACATTTCAAGAAGATTGTAGCGTAGGTAATATTCCCAGTACGTCGCCATTCTTAATGTGTTCTTTCTCCCTCCTTTAGTCAAAATGCTAAATTCATGCATAACGTCTTTTGCACTATTTCGGAGTGCTAGTTCGGCGGAACCAAGAACACTCATCACTTAGCATAGGTGGAGAAGAAGCAAAGTACAAGCAGAGGCCTAAGGTCATGCAGAGAGAAAAATATCAAGTTATGGTGGGCAAAGAAGACTTAGAGACACGAAGGCTCACAACACTGCCGGCGACTGCTTGGGCACTTGGGTAGGACAGAGCTTGAAGCCTTAAAGGGTGGAGAAAAAGCTAAGTTTGAAAGAAATTTCAACTTTCAAGTGCCAAAAGATTATAACAATTCAAGGCACTTCTCTCAGGCATGCACAGTTCTCTAGAATAATAAAAAATTTAATTATGTCTTTAAAAATTTTAAAAATTAAGCATGAATTTAAAAATAAATTAAAATAAATGAAGTCTAACTCATGAAATAAAAAAACCAAATATTAAATGAAAAGTAAAGGCATGAAAAAACCTATGGAGAAAAGATTTGACAACTAACGTGACAAAATGAAAAAAGTAATAGGATGTAGAGCTTAGGCGACCAAGGGGTGTGATTATTTGCAGCTTTTGAAAAATTAATTTCATCAGCATACTTGGGCAGCGCTGTGAATGACACATTTTGTGTCTCGAGAAATGAGTAATACGACAGTATTCATAAATAATTAAATATATATTATAATATATTATATAAAATCGGTTTATTTGGTTCGGTTCAGTTCAAAAAAATTTTGAACAGAAAATTAAACCGAACAAATCGGTTTTTTAAAATAAAAAACCAATCTTAATTATTTTTTATTGGTTTTCTTCGGTTTTATCTAGGTTCGGTCTGGTTCGGTCGGTTTAGTTTGGTCCAGATTGGTTTTGTACACCCCTAGGGATACACACACACACACACTCACACACACACACACACACACACATGTCTAACCCTTATTTATAATATATCAAGATTAATCTCCATGATTTTAGGGATACTTATCGCCTTGATATTAAGAAAAATAATAACTCCTACTCCTGATTAGTTTTTACCTCCTAATCCTAATTAGTTAGGATAAGAAATAATCCAAATCAAATCAAAATAAACCTTCAAATATTCATATATTCAACACCCTCCTCAAGTTGATGCATCGATATTAATCATCCCCAACTTGCAAATAAACTTTTCAAACTTCAATATGAAATTACCTTTAGTTAGCACGTCAGCTGTTTGTTGTTCTGAGGTAATCAAAAGCATACAAATAGCGACCACTTTTTAATTCAAGAACTTCAATAATTGGCACTTCTTCTAACAATGTCCTCCATAGACAAAATAAATTTTAGAATTCTTTGGCCTACTTCCCATAAGTGGCCTCTTCAATATTCTTTCAACTGTTCTCCTTCGCTACATCGTCTAACATATGACAGAAGTCTAAAAAATATTCAACTTACTTCTCCAGAGTAGTCCCTTCAATATTTTAACATTTGGTCTCTATAACTTGAGTTCCTCACTTAACACCTATTCACATAACTCTAGTGTGCTAAAGTCTTCCGTAGCATTAGGTTTTAACCGCTTACCAAATATGTCTAACAATGTTGGTTTTATTTTATTTACCAACAACAATATAAATTTTTTTTCACTCACTGACCAACAATGATACAAATGTTAGTTTTTTTTGCTAATCAACAACAATATAAAATATGGTTTTTTTTTCATTTGCTAACCAACAATGATATAAATGATGGTTTTTTCACTTATTGACCAACAACAATACAAAAAGTTGGTTTTTAGTTCACTGAGCAACAATGATACAAATGATGGTTTTTTCACTAACCAACAATTATACACATGATGATTTTTTGCTCGCTAACTAACAACAATACAAACATATGCTTTTCATTCACTAATTAACAATACAAATTCTACTATAATGTAGGATAACACATGTCTTTGGCAATCGTTGTGTGATTCTCAACCTTTACATTTTTTTCATAAAAAAAGCCATAAAATGCTTTACTAATACTTAACCTTCACTATTTTTCTAATGACAACATAAGGCTATAATCAATGCAAAACAAGGACAACGATTATGGCTTACAAACAAAACAAGGAAGCCATTAAACAATTGATTCTTTTTTTCACTAGTTGGAGGGGTCTAAATCCCTTAAACAGAGCACAACACAAAAGCCCATAAATAATGATTGGAAATCTAGAGAAAGGAGGGCGAGAGCTCCTTCAAAGAAGTGTCAAAGCTATGACCTTAAGGGACTATGGGATTTTGGTTGTCTCAGGGCTCTAATACTATGTGAATAGTTTTGTGAATAGTACCAAATGAATAGTATTATGTGAACAATATCAAGTCAAAAGTGGGAAACCAATTTATTTTATTGATTAATTAATGTGTATAGGGGTTAGATATATATTTACCCCTATTCACAATAGATTAAGATTAATCTCCATGATTTTAGGGATACTTATCTCCTTTCTATTAGGAAAAATAATAACTCATACTCTTAATTAGTTTATAACTCCTAATCTTAATTGGTTAGGGTAAGAAATAATTTAAATCAAAACAAAACAAAAAATATATTCAAATATTCAAATATTTAAATATTCAATAGGTAGTTTATGATTTTTTTTATGTCAACAACCCTGTAATTTTTATATGGCCAAGTATTTTTGTTATTGTTGAACTTGGACAATATTTTATAATTGGGTCTTCTTTTGATACAAATGTGGCATATTCATAATATTTAATTTAATTTGTACTTAGAATTGATTTAATTTGTAGTGTTAACATTTTCTGCTTGAATTATTGTTATTCTTGTCTTCTTATAATGTTATATATAATTTATTTATTCATTCTTATTATATATGAACAAGGACAAATTTTGACAGGCCTTACAAATAGTGCTGCACCAAGCTCTATAGCTAATAATATGAGTAATGCAACACCATTTTTCATGAATATTCTATTATGTATATTATTTTTTGTGAAATGACATAATATTTGTTTATCTATGAACATTTGTTTTATTTAAAATTATGTTCATAAATAACATTATATTAATTTATGTATTTCTTTTGATCTTTTATCATGATGCAAAGTTTTAACTATCATAATATCAGATATATTTATAAAAAAAACAAAATAGAGGATTCAATGGTGACCCAAAGTTTCCACTGAATGTCTACATTTTAAGGGATTCAATGGCAACCTTTATGATGGATGTTTGCATTCACTTATATCAAGGGATTTATTGGTAGGTCACCAATGAATCCATTTTTAGCAGTGATCTTCTATCGCCACTAAATGTCCACATTTAAGGATTCAGTGGTGACTAATTAAAGTCCTCATTGAAAGGGATTTAGTGGCAACCTTTGTCACCACCAAATGTTCACATTCAGTGGTGACATATTAAAGTCTTCATTAAAAGTGGACATTCAGTGGCCACTGTTATGATTTCAATGGAGACTTTGATTGCCATGAAAAGTAGAATTTTGATGTTGGCCCCAACAATTGCCACTGAAAATGACATTTGTCATCATCAAAACTTTGTTTTCTTGTAATGTTCCTTCTCTAGATATTATTGGATTGCAATGTTGAGAAAACTTATAAACCAATTGTAAGGATAAGAATTATTTGTGGTGGGGCTTTGACAACACAATGGGGGATGGCAACAATTGGGCTGTGAGTTGTCATTTGAAAGTAGAGGTTTCACTTTGTCTTATTTATTTATCTATTGCATACTTGGCCCCAAAAATTCAAAGTCTTAAATGTTTTTTAAGGAAATTCACTCATGTAGACATGAATAAGTAGGTTACATTAGATTAGGGACATTAGTCAGCACATGGAACGTGTTGTCATAGGAACTCCAAACATAATAAATACCCTACCTTAAAACTAACCTGTAGTAGTGGGAGTAAGGATCAAACGCACAGAGAGTGCAGATACCTTTTTTCAATATGAAAAGGTAGATTTTTTTAATGTAATAAATAAAACAGTAAGAGTGTAAGAGAAATCAAATATAAATTAGAGAATGTAAAGATAATTTAGCAAAAAGAATTCTAGTTAGGTCAATATCTACCATAAAAAATTTACCTGATCATCAATCACGTAATAAACTCTTTATTGAATATTTACCATTGGAAAGAATTCCTATCCCTCTTTAGGTTTAGTTAATTGACTATGATCGCCTCAATTAACCCTAATTGCTAAGCAACCTTAACTGATTGATAAAATTTAACTTAACAACTGTTGATGTGTCCTGTATCAGTTAGTGAAGGAGGACTTGGTTGTTATATATATTAGTTCACAACCCTCTTCTTACAAGTTAACTTTTGAAGAAGAATTAGGTGGGTTTAAATTATTTGGTATCAGAGCCTAAGTCTGGTTTGTTTTATCCTATTTATTTGTTTTCTTGTTATTATTCCATATTGCTATCTTGTAATTTTTTTTGTGTTCTTTATTTTTCTTATCTTGTTTTGATTTCTTGTGTTCTTAGCTCAAGTACATATTTTTTTTTAAAAAAGAGAAATTCAAAAAAAAGAAGAAGTTATAATTCAAATGATTGAAATTCATGTTTTTCGCCTAAAGTTTGCAACGTGTCCATAAAAAAAAGAGAACCAACAATTCTAATTGCATCAATTATTTTTCTTACTTTGATCTTTTATTTCGTTTGCTTTTCTTACTTTGATTATTTTCCTTTCTCAATTTTTCTCTTTCCTCTAGTCTTTGATTTCTTTCTACTCTATTTGCTTTCTTGCGTGATTTTATTATTCAATTGTTTATGTTATCTTTAGTTTTTTTCCTAAAGTTCCATTGCTTTGTTCCCTTTGCTTCTTAAAATTCCTTTTTTCCTTACTCTTTGCATTCTATTAGTTAAGTTTGGATTGCTGCAAGAAAATTTTTATTTGAGTTGTTTGAGTTCAATAAAGAACTAAAAAATGGTACTAAGAGAGAAAAAAAAGGCAAGAAGTGTAAGCTCATAAGAGGGTAAAAGCAAAATTTAAGTAAATATGAGTGTGAGTTCCATTAATCTTGAGAAAAACACATGAGCTAGTGTTGTGAGGTTTTTTTAAGTCTAGCATTGTTTTGCAAGAAAATCATGTCACACAAAAAAGACAAAAATACTTCCAAAGGTGTGTTGGGAATGGAAAATCCAAAGTTGATGATGGAAGCTTTAGTAAGTGAGATGTGGAGATTTTTAAGAGTAGAGATGGAGCAAATTCATGAACGGATAAATTGAGTGGAGAATGCATGTGTGGAGGAGTCATAAAACACTCTTAATATACATATAAGTGGGAGAGTTGAATCGAGGAAGAGTGTTGAATATGAAGATTAAGAGATGGTTTTGATGAAGATAATAGGGATTTGATTGCTAATAATTGGGGACATGAAAGAAGCTAGAAATTAAGAAAATGATAACTTGGGTAGTAATAAGATGAGAATTCTATCGTTTCAATGTAGAAATGACCCCAAAGCTTATCTTGAGTGGGAAAAAAAAGGTGGAATTAGCATTTGATGGTGACAACTATTTTGAGTTGAAATAGATAAAATTAGCTGTCATTAAATTTACTGACTATACTATTATTTGGTGGAATCAATTGGTTTTAAGTTGGAGACGAAAGAGAGAAAGGCTCATTAAGAAGTAGGAGGAGATGAAAACAGTTATAAGGAGGTAGTTTGATATGCAATTAATTAATCATGTTTTAAGTTATTTTTTGTTTAATTTAAGTAAAATAAAAATAGGAATTAAATTTGTTGTGTTTTGTGTTTTTGGAATAAAGAAGAAGAAAAGAGAAGAAAAATCACGAAAAATGTTGAATTCCGACCCTTCATCACTAATTATGGTATATCTCTCTCATATGAACTTCATTTGAGGTGATTATAGCGGCTATGGAAAGATAAGAAAAAAGCTACAATGTTTATATTAAGCACTTTGACAAAATCTAAAACAATCAGGGTGCAACGATGCTGACACTCCCTGATAGGGAGTGCTGCAACACCTGCATATAGCGTCACGACACCCCATCCTAGCAAACCAAAGTGTCGCGATGCCACGATCCCCAAGTACCGAAGTGATGCGGCGGCTACATAGAGTGCCGCAGTGTCCTATCCCTCAATTTCCAAAGCACTACAACATTAAAGTAGGGCTTCGTGGCACCTACTGTTGTACTAAAGAGAAATTTCAGTGATTTTTAGGCTATTTTAACTCCAATTACAGCCCAATGGGCCAGGAATTAACTTAGAAGAAATTTTACTTCATTTAGGACTCTCAAATCTATAAATAAAGAAGGAAAGCAAGCATCAAAGGCATCAAATTATTAAGCATTATCTTTTCTTCTCTTAGATTTTCTTATGGCCCTGTATGGCTAATTTCTTTTTTATTGGTTTAGGGATATTAAAATCTCAAGGATTTTTTATGCATTGTAAAATTTGGATTTGAGTTTATTAGTTCAATTTTAATGGGTATCTATTATTCATCTATTTTTTCTCTATTATTATTCATATGATTGCTAGGATGTCTACTAGTATATTGTGTGTTTTTTAATCTATTGATGAATCATATGTTTAATAAAGTTTTCACCATTGTAATTTAAGAGGCAAATAAGGTTAATAATTGTATGATTATAAATTATTAAATCTATGGTAAATGATTAACTAAATTAAATACAACCGATATATCTGTGTTATTTTAACTCTATCAATTTAATAAGTTAAACTTTACTGATGTGCTAGAGATTGCATGTTAATTATGGTAAGTTGAGATGATTGTCATCAATTAACTAAACCTAAGGAGAAACAAGGATAATATCTCAATGGCAGATACTCAATTTAAGATCAATTTAAAATTGATTATATTGTCAATGATCAATGCGATTCCTTAATGATGTATATCAACTGAAACCAACTATTTCATCATTAATCACTTTCTCTTATTTTGTTATTTGCAATCATTCTCTTTTTACTTTACTAATTTATTTACATTATTCAAACTCCCTTTCTATTTTACAAAAGGTAATATTAGTCCCTGTGAGATCGACCCTTACTCCCACTACTATAGGTTTATTTTGAGATAAGGTATTAATTATATTCAGTGTACCCGCAACATTGCCCACCAAATTTTGACGCCATTGCTGGGGAGTGCATCCATTATCTTTTTTGATTTTTACTTTGATTTATACATGTGACTCATTCTGTTAACTCTCAAAATTTACAATACAATCCAAATATTGGAAAATTTGTATACAGGCACAGAAGAGAATTTCATGAGGATATTAGTTATGAAAAGGGGGAAGTAATCATGGTTGGGCACCACACTCTAAAGGAGCTTGCAGCTCTAGATTTGCACCAACAACCCTTATGCATTACTTTTCCTTATCTTAATGATAATGTCAATTTTGAATTAAAATATGGATTGATTCATCTCTTTCCTAATTTTTATGGTCTTCTAGGTAAAGACCCACATAAGCATATGAAGGAATTCCATAGAGTATGTACCAGTAAAAAGACCCCTGGAGTAACTAAAGAACAAATTAAACTCAGGGTTTTTCCTTTTTCTTTAAGAGATTTAGCCAAATATTGGCTATATTATTTACCATCTGCCACCGTCACTACTTAGAATGAGATGAATACGTTATTTTTAGAAACGTATTTCCTTGCATCTAGAGTTGCAAATATAAGAAAATAAATATGTAGCATTAGATAATTACATGGAGAGACTTTACGAATATTAGGAGATGTTTAAAAAGTTTAGTGCAAACTATCCACATCATCAAATTAGTACGTAGCTACTAATCTAATATTTTTATGAAGATATTTT
The DNA here is from genome assembly GCA_037074535.1 of Gleditsia sinensis. Classification (NCBI taxonomy): domain Eukaryota; kingdom Viridiplantae; phylum Streptophyta; class Magnoliopsida; order Fabales; family Fabaceae; genus Gleditsia; species Gleditsia sinensis. The sequence goes on along the minus strand of CM073472.1, from coordinate 43,504,449 downwards.
GCAGGGTGATATGAGCATAATAAATGTAGCTAGTAAAGGTACACTAGTAGATAGGACTCCTGAAATAGCCAAAATCTTGATATCAAACATGGCAACTAATTCCTAATAGTTTGACATTAGATATGGCCTTTATGTGCTCATAATTAAGCACTATTTTAATACCTTTAAACTTAATTTTTATTTGATTTAAGTAAAATATGATTAGGAATTAATTTAGTTTTGTATTTTTTGTTGTAGAAACAAAGGAAGAAGAAAATAGGAGAAAAAGATAAGAATTCATGGAAAAATGCTGAATTATAATGATTCCAGACCTTTCAGCACTAACTAGACCATATATCCCACATATGAACTCAAATCAAAGTGATTCAAGTGGCTAAAAAATATAAGACAATAATCTACAACTTTTATGTTGAGAACTTTGTCAAATTTAGCAACTCCATTTATGTAAATGTAACAAATTTTTTTTTTATATTTGTAAAATTCCATGAAGTTATTATTGCTTTAATTCTAACCACTTAACTCATAATAATTAATTTAACCACACATAATTTTTATTAACAGTGATACAATACTGAGTTTCCATACACACCATTATTTTACAAACATTTATACAAAGGTCTAAAATATACATATTAGCCCTAATCATCTACGTAGAGTATTTTCGGGGACACTGGTGCGGTTGGCGGCACCTCCATTGGAATCTTAGTCACATCTAGTACAGATATATCCGATATAACTGGTAGTTTCCCAAGGTAGGGCACCTCGATCCAACGTACGACAATAATAAGTGTCATGGAGAAAATCTGCATAATTATTCTTCTGAACTTGATATGGAAATACAGTGAGAATTAAATCCCAGTAGGTTCAATAATAAATCATAATTTACCATCAATACAGATCATAATGTCATGTCCATCTGTATAAACTACAGAAAATATCTTTAGGTCACATGAATGCACTTTATCCATGAACATGAAAATTGTACAATTATGACATGTATGGCATAAATACTATTTTTCAGGATATCATATGATGACTATCAATTTATTCTCAAATCAAGCTATCCCGGCCAGGGTGAGTATTTTCTACTCTTCGGTATGGGCTTTTCTCGCTCCGTCCGACATGGTTTACTTTCTCTTTCTTTTCTCATTAACATGATCATAACCGTTGGTAGGGCATCCTCTACTGGTGCACCACACGGATTGCCATATGACCGTGCTCATTTCTTTTCTTTTCACAATGATAGCCAAAAATATGCTTTCAATAACAAGTATATAACTATTACCAAAAATCATTGGTAATCATGCCATAAACATAACCATTTCAAATATCACTTTATAAAATATTTCCATGTCAAAATTTCACACTTAAGATGGTAAGAAGTTCATTCCATAAATATGCTTTCAATAACAAGTATATAACTATTACTAGTCATTTATTATTTTCATTTATAAGATTCTTCTTCTTTTTTAAATATTAATTTTATTTCTTTATTTTCTTGATGCAGGTTTTCATCCTATCTAACATTCTCTTACTAATTAGAGCATACATCCCACAATTTAACTCCGATGTAGGTGATCTTGGTATCAATTTAAAGATAAAACTATTATCTAAAACTATTATGTTCAACAATTTAGCGAAATATTAAGAAATCAAGATGATATTAGTCCCTCAAATTACAGGTTATTTCTTCTTGGGTAGTTTCTGACCTCTACCTACTAATCTGTCCATATCTCTCTCATAAAAATTCTAAATTAAGTGATTCTAGTGGCTAAAAATTTGTGACACATATATATATAATTCTTATGTTAACTATGTATTTTAATTCCCTACATAATGTTCCCATAAATTAAAATACAGAAGCTATCCTAACATGTTCTTCCCTGATTAACTATTTTCTGAACATTGCTTACTAATCAGACCATATTTACGTCATATGGACTCTAAATGGAGTGATTCCAATGGCTAAAATTCCGTGAGATATATATCTATAATTTTTATGTTAACAAGTTATTTTAATTCCCTACATAATGTTCTCAGAAATTTAAAAACAGAAGCTTTCCTAACAGATTCTTACCTAATTAACCATTTTCTGACCGCTGCTTACTAATCGGACCATATCTACTTCATATGGACTCTAAATTGAGTGATTCTAGTGGCTAAAAATCCATAAGACATATATCTATAATTCTTATGTTAACAAGTTATTTTAACTCCTTACCAATTCTTCCCAAAATTTTAAAAACAGAAGCTTAAAGTTTTACCACCCATAGCCATACCTATGCAGAACTATCTACATCAGCCTAAGTATTCAAACATACATCACATGCAAGAATAATATGTAACATGATAAAGCAACATCCATGATCAATCATCAAAGTTCTTAAGATCAAAATCCCATATAAATGTTTCAAATTTCAAAACTTTTCTTCAAAAAGAAATATTGTTAAACCTACCTAAGAATTTCCCTAGCTCACTTAGTGAATTTGTTTTCTTGTTTCCCCTTGAAAGAAGTATCAAGATTCCTCCCTTCCCTTAGCTTTTCTAGCAGCTTAAATAAGAGAAGGAGGGTGAGTTTTCAAACCTCAAGGATGAAGAAGAAAAATGGATTCAAGTGGAGATTAAGTTAACTTACCTTGAGTACTTAGCCCTCTAGACTTCTCCTTCTTCTTCCTTCTTTTCTTCTGCTCTCTTTCTCTCCTTTCCTTTCTGTACCTTGCTTCTATTTCTCTCTCTTCCTCATTTAGACGAAATTAAAATGTTATAGGGGTGGGTTTTGCTTAAATAGATCATCAAATAATTCATCTTTCATGATTATGGGTCTACCTTATCACAATTAGGATACACTTGGTTGAATTTTTGGAAAGCAAACAATTTATGTTCTTGTCTTCCTCTTCCTTAGTCAAGATATGCATAGCAAAATGAGATTTGTATTTTAAAAATTATAATGATATGTTCTTAAGATAAGGGACAAGGTCCCTTTGATTTAGGGATTCATTTCTATTTTCTATTATCTTAATCAAGTATGATAGGTTTGCTTTTTTGGGTGGCAAATTTCTAGCCCTTGAATCTCCATTTGGCTGAAATTATTTGTGTGGGATTGAAATGTTTTGTCCTTATGTAACAACTCCATTTATGTAAATGTAACATTTTTTTTATATTTGTAAAATTCCATGAAGTTATTACTGTTTTAATTCTAACCACTTAACTCATAATAATTAATTTAACCAAGCATAATTGTTATTAACAGTGATACAATACTGAGTTTCCATACACACCATTATTTTACAAACATTTGTACAAATGTCTAAAATATACATATTAGTCCTAATCATCTACGTAGACTACTTTCGGGGACACTGGTGAGGGTGGCGGCACCTCCATCGGAATCTCAGTCACATCTAGTACAGATATATCCAATATAACTGGTAGTTGCCCAAGGTAGGGCACCTCGATCCAACGTATGGCAATAATAAGTGTCACGGAGAAAATCTGCATAATTATTCTTCTGAACATGATATGGAAATATAGTGAGAATTAAATCCCAGTAGGTTCAACAATAAATCATAATTTACCATCAATATAGTTCATCATGTCATGTCCATCTGTATAAACTACAAAAAATATCTTTAGGTCACATGAATGCACTTTATCCATGCACATTGATGAGTGAGTTTTATACTCATAAATTAAATATTTTCATCTTATCTTTTTGCCATAATTAAGCATAAATCTCCCTTACTTGTCTTTAGTTTGTGTATTTCTTACAAATGGAGAGAAGAGTAGAAAATGGACTTAATTGGAGGAATCAGAGCTAAATTGTGGTTCTTTGGGAATGATATCTATAAATCAAGTAGATAAAATAAATTCATTAAGGATGGCTGAGTAAGGAGCATTATCATATTGACTCTTGAGACGCATCCTAATGGAGATACGCACAAATTTATTCTTGATTTATGATCACATTTCCAAAAGAACTAAAACATAAAGATTCATGGCAAAGCACCCAATGTTGAGAATATGTTTGCTGTTTAAAGTCTAGCCCAACCTTGCTGTAGTACTTGGGCCATATCTCCGAAAATACATATCCAATATGTATGCAATTTGGTAGGTGTGTAGCTGACACAATTGGGTACAACTTTCATGTTCAAGTGGTCAGAAAATACAGAAATTAAAATGGCCAAAAGTGGGCTAGAAGAGAATCTGACTACTGCTGCAGTCCAGCCCGAGTTTGCTCTAGTATTTTGACCATAACTCACACATTACGTATCCAATTTGTCCACAATTTGTCTTGACGGAAAGCTAATGAAATTGTTTACAACTTTTGGGTTGATGAAGTCAAAAAATTTGGTGGATTTCAAGACGATATTCAAGGATCAATTTTGGTACACATGATGGAATCCAAATTGTCAACTTTGTACCTAACAATTTTGATAATTACCACACCTACCACACCTAATTGTATCTATAAATGGAGGGATTGAGGGGTGAGTGAGGAAGTCTTTTGGGAGGAGTTTTTGGAGAGAGCTTGGGAAAGCTTTGTTGGAATTCTACATACTTGTAATGTTATTCTCTCTTTAGACATTCTGTATTTTTCATTTTCTTTCGTGATATTATCATGTTCCTTCCTCTATCATTTTACTTTCTTGCTTTAATTATGGAGAACTAATCTTCTAATGCTAAGGTGAAAGGGTGAAACTCTTGGTATGAGAATAATAATTTATCTAACTCTTAATTTTAATGTTTATCTTTGATATTGTATTTACCTTCTTATTTCTTTTTTCATGATTATTTCTTAATGGCTGGTTTTATCATACCGCCGATTTCTTGTTATTTTATTGGCTGGTTTTATCATACCGCCTATCTCTTATTATTTTTATGGTTGGCTTCGCCACCTATCTCTTGTTATGTTTCTTCTTCGTACCTCTTTTCATTTTAATCTTGTAAACTTTGAATCTTGATACATTGTAGACAATCTTTGGCACAATAAATGCTTGAATCAATCTTGATTTATTGTAGACAATATAATGATTGGCACAATGTACGCTTGAATTTAGTTACAAGTTATCTTTTGTATCTTTGTATTTTTAATCTTGTGAAATGTGAATTTTGATATATTGTAGACAATCTTTGGCACAATAAATGCTTGAATCAATCTTGATTTATTGTAGACAATATAATGATTGGCACAATTTATGCTTGAATCCATCTTACAAGAATTCTTTAATTATTAGAAAGGAGATAAATATAATTCATGTATAAACAAAGTTGAGATTAAATTAACATATCATCCGATTAGAACTTTATTCATGTAAAGATTCTAATTGAGTAATAAAAGAGTTAAATTTATTTTTATTCAATATACCAAGAGTGGATCCCCTAACCTTAGCATGCTTATTTACTTTGAATACATCTTCATTTAATTTCAGTATATTACTTCTTTGTGTAATTTGTTCAATACTCCTCTCACAAAACAAGACATCGGGAACTAGGTTAGAAGTATTTATTTCGGATCTATATTAGAATTTTCTCTCAATTGGCAATCTCTGTGGGATCGACCTTGCATACCACTAAATCTATACTCTAATAGATTCGTGCACTTGCGAGTTTTAATTAAAACGACAGCAAGTTTTTGGCGCCGTTGCCGGGGATTGCGACGGAAAAGCTATTTGGATCCAGGTAAGTACTTTTCTTCCCCTAGTTATAATTAGAACATTTGTTTATTTTGTGTATAGAAATTTTTCTTTAGAATTGTTTCTTAAAAATTGGTGTAGTAATTTGGGTGTATAAAATTGGTGGATTCTGTCAACAAGGCTAAAAGTGCCTAAGGAGTATGGGTTTTAAGTGAAACCATTGGGATTCCTCCATATTTTCCTGGGAAGTCTACCAATTAAATACTACCCATTATTACTAACATTTTGAGAAAAGAAAAGAATTTGTATAATTTTGTGATTTTTTTTGTCGTATTTGCATTTTGTTGCCATTGTGTAGTTAGATTCTTTTTCATAATTAGGAAGCAATTTTTTTTAGTTTATGCGTGCTTGGAAACGTGATAAAGATAAGCAGTTGGTTAGGAAAAGTTTAGGGTCAACCATTGAGTGTACAATAGAGATATTAGATTCTGCTGGATCACTATTAAAAATGGAAGAACAAGTTGTGCATAATAAAACTCTTATGGAGTACTTCTCACCTGTCGTAGCCAATACTCCATCTTGCATTGTTTTGCCACAAACTAATGCAACTCATTTTGAAATCAAACCATCCATACTCCAACTTTTACCATCATTTTATGGTTTGGAAAGAGAAGATCCATACATGCGCATTAAAGAGTTTCTTGAAATCTGTTCGACATTTCGCTTCCAAAATTTTAATGATGAGTCAATCAGGCTTAGAATGTTTCCATTTTCATTGAAAGATAAAGCTAAATCCTGGTTGAACTGCCTTCCTACAGGAACTATTACTAGTTGGAATCAATTGGTAAATAAGTTTCTGGCAAAAAATTTTCTTATGTCTAAAACTGATGCCCTTAGGAGAGAAATTTTTTATTTTTGTCAAAAAGAGGTTGAACAATTTTTTGAATGCTGGGAAAGATTTAATGATCTTCTTCTGAAATGTCCTCATCATGGTTTTGAAACTTGGAGATTGGTGAAATATTTCTATGATGGTTTAACTTCATCGAACCGTCAAATGATCCAAAGCATGCATGGTGGGAGATTTTTACAATTGAATGAGGGGGAAGCTTGGGAATCCTTAGGATCTTTATCTGAAAATTCTCAGCATTGGAACTGCATAGATCCCAAGGATATAAAGTCTCAAATACAAAAAAGGGGAGGAATTTATGAAGTGAGTAATGACACAGATGTGAGAATTGCCTTAGCTAGCCTAACTAGAAAGGTAGAAGCTTTAACTTTAAGCCACACTTTGAACCCTTCTACCAATACTAGGATAGAGGCATGTGCCTTATGTTCTAGTACATCTCACATTGCACAAATTTGTCCATCCATACCAGCTTACCAAGAAGCATTTTCTGAGCAAGCTAATTCTCTTCAGTCTTATGGAAAACCATCAAATAGTCCATTTGCACCCACATATAATCCAAATTGGAGGAATCATCCAAAATTTTCATGGAGGCAAAATCAACCTGCAATGAATCAAAATGGGCAACAATTTGCCCCTTCCAATTCATACCCTCAAGTTCCTCAATATGCTCATCCTTTCGGGGTACCTCAACAAAGAAAACCTTCTTTGGAGGATACCTTGTAACAGTTCATGCAATCGACCCAACAAGTCTTGCAATCTCACACTCAAGCTATTTCAAAGCTTGAAACACAATTGGGTCAATTAGCCAATGCTGTAGGAGAGAGAGAAAAAGAAAAATTCCCCAGTCAACCTATTCCTAATCCTAAGGGTCAATTTGAAGTAGGATCATCAACAAATCCTAAGGAAGAAGTAAAGGCTGTAACAACCCTTAGATCTGGAAAGGTTATTGATAATCATGTTCATATGCTAGAAAATGAGGAACAGAGTCAACATGAATCTCAAACCAATGACTCAAGTGAAAAGAAAAGTGAACAGATTTCTTATGCCCCCAAAGCTCCTTTCCCTCAAAGACTTGCATCAAATAAGAAAGGTACTCAATATAGTGACATTTTAGAGGTGTTTAAGCAAGTAAGCATTAACATCCCTTTTCTTGACGCTATCAAACAAGTACCTGCTTACTCAAAATTCCTGAAAGATCTTTGTACGGTGAAAAGAAAAACTAATGTTCCAAAAAAGGCATTCTTGATTGAACAAGTAAGCTCTATAATTCAACAAAAAACTCCTATCAAGTACAAAGATCCTGGTTGTCCTACAATTTCTTGTGTGATAGGTGACCATGTGATTAACCGAGCCTTACTTGATTTAGGAGCAAGTGTGAATCTGCTGCCTTACTCTGTGTATAAGAAACTTGGGTTAGGAAAACTGAAACCTACACCAGTGACCCTTCAGTTAGCTGATAGGTCCACAAAAATTCCTAGAGGTGTCTTAGACGATGTGCTCATAAAGGTTGATAAGTTCTACTTTCAGTAGATTTCATTGTTCTTGACACTGAACCTGTTGAGAATACAGAGACATAAATTCCAGTCATTTTGGGTAGACCATTTCTGGCAACATCCAATGCAATCATTAATTGTCAAAATGGAATTTTGAATTTATCTTTTAGAAATATGACTGTGGAACTAAATGTTTTTAATGTTTCTCATCAACCTATGGACATGGATGATTTATGTGAGGTCAACCTGATTGAAAGTGCCATTTATGATTCATTTTTAGACTCCTTTAGTAATGATCATTTAGAAAAATATTTGATTCACTTCGATAAGGATAAAAATGAGGATTATCTAGTTCGTGAAGTAGACTCTTTGTTAGAGACAACTCCACTAATGGATACTGATAAATGGAAAGCCAAAAAAGAAAAAGTCTCACCTTTTGAGTCAGTTCCACTGCCATCTGTTGTTCATACTGTTTATCCACATGGTGCAATAAAGATTGAAAATCCCAAGAATGGTGATGTGTTTAAAGTAAATGGACAAAGATTGGAAGCATTTTTGGAATTACCAAATCTGGAGATAGAGGAAACACCTTTGCGTGATCCTGTCTACAAGGATTGATTTGCTTCTGTTGTTAAAAGTTACCATGCACGTTATCTAGGTAAGATCTTTCTTTATTTAACTTGCATTAATTTTTCCCTTTAGTGTTATCTTCTTTTGAATTTCTATTTTTTTCCCTACCTTTGTTGATTTTGCTTTTTCAAAAAAAAAGAGAGTAAAGAACAATTGAATCAAAAATGGAGGACATTCTCACAAAATTGAAAAATCATTTTCCTTCTCTTCCACCCAATGCATTGAGAAAAATTTACAAAGCACGGGTTGCAAGATTAAGGGTGTTGATGAACATGAGAATACCTGCTGATATTCGTTGACTAATTGAAGCTAAGGTACGATTATCAGGTGAGTCTGCAAATGATTTCATCTCTTACATGCCTGGTTTAGGAAAAACCAGTTTTACTAAAAAGCGCAGAGCTAAACGAATGGGTGTTTGTTACAAATGTGGACGTGAAACTTGTAACAAACGTTGTCGTTCTTTGGGTTGGGTGTCTGTAAATCGGGAAGACAAAATTAAGTTCATTAAGGATGGCTTGAGTAAGGAGTCATTGGATGATGAATTTCATCCAACGTCTCTTGAGACACATCCTAGTGGATCTGTGCATATCGGTATTGTCAGTTTATGGCCCCATTTCAAAAAAGAACATAAACGGTACAGTCTTGGGAATCTGACGTTAAAAGACCTTGTTTGCCAATTTATAAGAAAATTGGATGGGAAGCATATCCTCAACCCATAGAGAGCATTTAAGCCGTTACTGGACATAAAACCAAAGGAAGATGTGAGCCACAATCACAACTACTGTACATATACATGCGTGCTGTCATTTTTGAATTTTTTACCTTTAATTTACCTGACATTCGCCAACCTACTCTTATAGCTATTGAAATTATGCCCCCGGCTTATTCACATAGCTATTACAAGTATGCCCTTATTTGAGTCTTATAAATGCGCACCTCAGTATCTTCATCTGTATAATCAAAGTTAAGGTAAGTTCAGATATGGAAGGAACCGCAGTTCATCACTTTCGAAATATTTGTGTCTTTTGTGGTTCCAGTTCTGGGAAAAATGGAGAGTATGTAAAAGCAGCACAAACTTTAGGTATGGTACTAGCCAGGAGAAAGATTCATTTAGTTTATGGTGGAGGTTGTCGAGGGTTAATAGGGAGTGTGACTGGATCTGCATATCTAGGAGGATGCTAAGTTTTTGGTATTATTCCTACAGCTCTAGCTGCATCAAACATAGTAGAAAAAACAATTGGGGAAGAATGTAGGGTATCCTCCATGCATGAACGAATTGCTAAAATGATGTGCAATGCTAACGCCTTCATTGCCTTACCTGGAGGTTTTGGTACTCTAGATGAAATTTTTCAAGTCGTCTCTTAGGCACAACTGAACATGCACCATAAACCCATAGGTTTGTTGAATGTTAACAATTTCTTTGATGGTTTGTTGTCTTTTCTTGATCATGCTGTAGAACAAAGATTTATCTCGCACTCAGCACGTCGGATTCTCATCTCGGCCTCAAATGCTGACGAGCTGATTGATGCGTTACAAGCAGTTGTTCGTCTACCTGATCCAGTTATAGCTCAAATAGATTGGACAACAGAACATCGCAGAAAGAGCAAACTGGACTTAAATCTTCATTTGTAATACCTTTTATTTGCTTGAATAAATTTTTATTTTTTGTTTAGTTTGTTGCAGGTTCATCTTTTCTTAGATCTCCTTCCAGATAATATCTCTTTTAATCTTTATTGTTTATTTTGTGTTTCTTCATCTTTCAAAAAAAAAATTTGAGTGATGTTTTGGGATTAGGCAAAGCTAGCACCAATGATGAAAATGGTTTAAAATGCTTGTAACCTTTGAAAAATTGATGAGTTCTGAGTATTATGTGTGAACTTGAACTCTAATGTAACTTGTGTTTTATTTGAGAATCCTAATATCTTGTGCACTTAATCTTTTACATTTAACTGATTGTTTATTCAAAAAAGATTTATGTGATTCAGATATGTTAATTGATCTCATAAGACTCTAGAACTTATTTAATTGTCACTTGAGGCGAAATCCTAGACTACTCTCCATTTAAGAAATGAATTAGGCATTGTTGGAATTGTTTGAGCCTTTCAAACCAACCTATACATGATGCTATCCCTAGCAACCTATTTTGAGCCTATATTCATCCTTTCTTGAACACCTATATTATTATCTAGCCTTTAAATAAAAATATTTCTAACTCTTACCTTTCACTCACAGGAATGATCATTTGACAAGCTATGGTTCAAGGGTGGATGGTAGAAGTTTAAAAAAAAAAGAAAAAAAAGGAAAAAAGGAGAGAAAAAAAAGAAAAAAAGAAAGTTAATACTCCCTAAATAAATAAGTTTGGGGGTGTTTATCTTTAAAAAAAATATAGTATGAGCAAATAAATGTAAGGATGATGAAAAGGTTGGAGATAGAATTCACAGTATAATATCAAAAGTATTTGGGAGGCTTTAAAATGATCATGCATGTTGAAGAGTGAATTGAGCTTTCATTCATATCATTTTAACCACCTTTAACCTATGCCATACATTACAAGCCTAATGATCTTGAATGTTATGATTAGTCTACATTAGTGGAGAGTGACATGAAAAATAAGCTTATGGAGTCTCAAATGCATATATCTAGAGATCTGTTTTAAATATTTGATTACATAAATTTATTTGAATGCGAAAAGTCTAATGTCATAAGATTACTACACACACACACTTGGGATTCAAGAGTAAACCATATGTTGCATTTGAATAAAAGTTCTACATAACCTTGGGATTCTGATATTTTTCTTGGTTGCACATTTTAGATCCTTGTGGAATGCTTAGTAAGTCAAAAACAATTGATCACTCACTCATCATTTGAATTTTGAAGTTTATGTGTTTTGCTTGAGGACAAGCAAAAGATTAAGTTGGGGGGTATTTGATGAGTGAGTTTTATACTTATAAATTAAATATTTTCATCTTATCTTTTTGCCATAATTAAGCATAAATCTCCCTTACTTGTCTTTAGTTTATGTATTTCTTACAGATGGAGAGAAGAGTAGAAAATGGACTTAATTAAAGGAATCAGAGCTAAATTGTGGTTCTTTGGGAATGATGTCTATAAATCAAGCAGATAAAACAAATTCGTTAAGGATGGCTGAGTAAGGAGCATTATCATATTCACTCTTGAGACGCATCCTAATGGAGATAAGCACACATTTATTCCTGATTTATGAACAAATTTCCAAAAGAACTAAAACATAAAGATTCATGGCAAAGCACCCAATGTTGAGAATATGTTTGTTGTTTGAAGTCTAGCCCAACCTTGCTGTAGTACTTGGGCCATATCTCCGAAAATACATATCCAATATGTATGCAATTTGGTAGGTGTGTAGCTGACATAATTGGGTACAACTTTCATGTTCAAGTGGTCAGAAAATACGGACATTAAAAGGGCCAAACGTGGGCAAGAAAAGAATCTGACTACTGCTGCAGTCCAACCCAACTTTGCTCTAGTATTTTGACCATAACGCACACATTACGTATCCAATTTGTCCATAATTTGTCTTGACGGAAATCTAATGAAATTGTCTACAACTTTCGTGTTGATGAAGTCAACAAATTCGGCTGATGGCAAGATGATATTCAAGGATAAATTTCGGTGCACATGATGGAATCCAAATTGTCAACTTTGTACAACTTCCTACCTAACAATTTTGACAATTACCACACCTAATTGTATCTATAAATGGAGGGCTTGAGGGGTGAGTGAGGGAGTCTTTTGGGAGGAGCTTTTGGAGAGAGCTTGGGAAAGCTTTGTTGGAATTCTACATACTTGTAATGTTATTCTCTCTTTAGACATTCTGTATTTTTCATTTTCTTTCGTGATATTATCATGTTCCTTCCTCTATCATTTTACTTTCTCGCTTTAATTATAGAGAACTAATCTTCTAATGCTAAGGTGAAAGGGTGAAACTCTTGGTATGAGAATAATAATTTATCTAACTCTTAATTTTAATGTTTATCTTTGATATTGTATTTACCTTCTTATTTCTTTTCTCATGATTATTTCTTAATGGCTGGTTTTATCATACCGCCGATTTCTTGTTATTGTATTGGCTGATTTTATCAGACCGCCTATCTCTTATTATTTTTATGGTTGGCTTCGCCACCTATCTCTTGTTATGTTTCTTCTTCGTACCTCTTTTCATTTTAATCTTGTAAAATTTGAATCTTGATACATTGTAGACAATCTTTGGCACAATAAATGCTTGAATCAATCTTGATTTATTGTAGACAATATAATGATTGGCACAATGTACGCTTGAATTTAGTTACAAGTTATCTTTTGCATCTTTGTATTTTTAATCTTGTGAAATGTGAATTTTGATATATTGTAGACAATCTTTGGCACAATAAATGCTTAAATCAATCTTGATTTATTGTAGACAATATAATGATTGTTACAATTTATGCTTGAATCCATCTTACAAGAATTCTTTAATTATTAGAAAGGAGGTAAATATAATTCATGTATAAACAAAGTTGAGATTAAATTAACATATGATCCGATTAGAACTTTATTCATGTAAAGATTCTAATTGAGTAATAAAAGAGTTAAATTTATTTTTATTCGATATACCAAGAGTGGATCCCCTAACCTTAGCATGCTTCTTTACTTTGAATACATCTTCATTTAATTTTAGTATATTACTTCTTTGTGTAATTTGTTTAGTACTCCTCTCACAAAATAAGACATCGGGAACTAGGTTAGAAGTATTTATTTCGGATCTATATTAGAATTTTCTCTCAATTGGCAATCTCTGTGGGATCGACCTTGCATACCACTAAATCTATACTCCAATAGATTCGTCCACTTGCGAGTTTTAATTAAAACAACACCACACATGAAAATTGTACAATTATGACATGTATGGCATAAATACTATTTTTCAAGATATCATATGATGACTATCAATTTATTCTCAAATCAAGCTACCCTGGTCAGGTTGAGTATTTTCTACTCTTTGGTATGGGCTTTTCTCGCTTCGTCTGACATGGCTCACTTTCTCTTTCTTTTCTCATTAACATGATCATAACTGTTGGTAGGGCGTCCCCTACTAGTGAACCACACGGATTGCCATGTGACCGTGCTCATTTCTTTTCTTTTCACAATGATAGCCGAAAATATGCTTTCAATAACAAGTATATAACTATTACCAAAATCATTGGTAATCATGCCATGAACATAACCATTTCAAATATCACTTTATAAAATATTTCCATGTCAAAATTTCACACTTAAGATGGTAAGAAGTTCATACAATGGCAATGGCTATGGCATATACTAGTTATTTTTTATTTTCATTTATAAGATTCTTCTTCTTTTTTAAATATTAATTTTATTTCTTTATTTTCTTGATGCAGGTTGTCATCCTATCTAATCTTCTCTTACTAATCAGAGTATAACTCCCTCAATTTAACTCTGATGTAGGTGATCTTGGTGTCAATTTAAAGCTAAAACAATTATCTAAAACCAAAGCATTACAATGCTTAAAAATTAGAATCACAGTACAGTAGGATGAATCCTAACCTTTGATCATTAATTTAAGTATATCTCCCTCATATTAGCTTTGATTAAGGTGATTCTAACGGCTATGGAAATAAAAAAGATAGGGCTACAACTTCCATGTTGACCACTTTTCCAAATGATGAATAAATCCTTGCACTATAGTGCCTATAACTTAGCATCATGGTGCTAGCGCGCCCATATCAAAAGCGTCGTGGTGCTGGGCTTGGCCGCCACGGAAGTGCGTCCTCAAGCACGTAGCGCTATGAAACTAGGCCAGAGTTCTGTGGCACTTGATGGCAAAAAATATGAGCTTCATGGTGCCTGCCGCCACTGCAAAATGTAAAAGTGCAATTTTTAAGTTATTTTTACTCCAAATGAAGCCCAAAATCCTAAGAACCAACTTAGAATCAATCATACTTCATTTAGGACTTTTGATAACTGCAACTTACTCCAGTTTTTATGAGCTTTCGGAGTATGTTTACTGCACTTTATTGATACATTGAGCACTCTTATTCCTGGACTTAATTAAATAGAATGACTCCCTTGGATATAATATCACCCATCTCGTTTGTTATAGCAATTTCGTAAACATTTGTGGCAATTATGGCAGCAACACAAGTGATATTGAGTGAGCTGCCCCTTCTTGTCTTACATGTGAAACTGATTCTGGTGCTATGGCGCAGGTAGCAGAGGAGTAGAGCTGCGCAGCAGGTGCAACACCTACCTAGCAGGAGAAAGCAGCAACCAACTGACATTGCAAGCTACTGGTTGGGCTGATGCAGAAAGGCACCCACTACTGAAAGTGGAGGGAAAAAGCTGACACAAGGACGCTGACTACAGAGCAGGGGGAATGTCAACAAAAGCCAGGTAGCTGCCTGGGACCACAAGGCTGAACCATAAAGAGAGACAGAGGGGGAGACGAAGAGAAAAAAAGGAGGGAGGGGGTGTAAAGGAGAGAACAATGACACACTGCTGAGAAGCATTAGAGCACGAGATAGTCCGTGATCCCTGAATTCCATTGATTTGCTGTTGTGTTTTCCTTTTTCTTATGTTTTTATCAAATACTGCACTTGTATTCCTTTTATCATTTTGAGATGTATACCAGTGATTCTAGGATATTTGTAACCAGTGTAACCATGAGGCTTGGCTAAGTTCTGACTAGGGTTGCATAAGGGTTGTAATGAACTTGAGCACACTTTTAGTATAACACATTTCGCTGCAGCACTGTTTTTACATTCAATTGTGTTTATATTTTAAATTCCTCTGATAACGGAAGTTAGTGGAGGTAGACTGAGGCCAATATTCACTCGGGAGGGGGATGGAGGCTGGAAAAATAGTTTGAATATATGGGGACAGCCAATATAGGAATATATGGTCTCTCATCTCCCCACCAGTGGAGCTTCATGCACAACTCGGGGGTGAAGACTGCTGCAGGAATGCAGGTCTGAACCTCAGAATTGCAAAGAATGGAAGTCTGAGAAGACTCCATTCAAGACTAAACTGGGCACCTAGGACAATTTCTGTAGCAATTCCTGGAGCGAATATGAGTGCAATAGTTCATGGCAACCCTGAGCAACCCTAGAGCTCCCTATTCCATTTTCTTTACACCCTAGTACCCCTCATCCTAGTTATAGCTGCATTTAATTGATCCACCTTTATTTTATCTTATAAACCATCCTATCTTTGCTACAACATTTCACACAGCAAAAGTCTCCTTAACAGTTTTAGTTCACTCCTCGTGGGACGATACTCACTCATCACTTTATTACTTGGTCACGACACGTGCACTTACGTTCGGAAATTGCATTCATCTTCGCATGATAACCAACAAGTTTTTGGTGCCATTTCCGGGGAGTGTCAACTTAAAAATTGTTCTTAGTTACTTGACTGTGTGAAGTGTTTTTAGTTATATCCATCATTCGCTCTGGCGTTTTGTTGAACAAGTAACGCAGTGCATGAGTCGAGCTGATAGAGAACTTCTACCTCTAGATCCAGAGATAGAAAGAACACTTTTGAGAAGAAAAAAAGGACAGTTAGGACCTCAGCAGCAGGCAGGAATGGCTAATCAGAATGGTGCAAACAACATGGATGATAGAGATAGGGTCTTAAATGCTTATGTTCAACCAAACCTGAATGGGTTGAACCCAAGTATTGTGAGACCAGAGATCGAAGCTCTACACTTTGAGCTCAAGCCAGTAATGTTCCAGATGCTGCAAACTACAGACCAGTTCAGTGGAATGCCTACAGAAGACCTTCATCTTCACTTAAGAGTATTTATGGAAGTCACGGATGCTTTCAAAATGAATGAGGTAACAGAAGAAGTGCTCAGGCTAAAGTTGTTCCCTTACTCATTAAGAGATCGAGCAAGAGCATGGCTGAACTCTCTGCCACCAGACTCTATTGCTAACTGGAGCGATTTGGCTGAGAAGTTTTTGCTGAAATATTTCCCGCCCACCAAAAATGCCAGATTGAGAAATGACATCACCTCTTTCCAGTAGTTGGAAGGTGAATCATTGTATGAGACCTGGGAGAGGTATAAAAAGCTATTACGGAGATGCCCTCATCATGGAATCCCTTACTGCATTCAGATAGAGACCTTTTACAATGGCCTTAATGCTCAAACACGCACTATAGTGGATGCAGCAGGTAATGGGGCACTTTTGTCCAAAACGTATAATAAGGCATATGAGCTGCTCGAAAGAATGGCTAGTAACAACTATCAGTGGCCTATGGACAGAGTTTCCACGGGCAGAAAAATGGCAGGTATGCATGAAGTGAGTGAAGTTACCTCTCTCACAGCCCAGCTAGCCTCGCTGGTTAATGTCTTGAAAAACCAGCAACCGAGCTGCCCTCAAACAGCCAATGCAATTCAGGAAATTGGACCATCTTGTGTATTGTGCAATGGCCACATCTATTTGAAACTTGTCCCTCGAACCCAGAATCAGTGTGCTACGTGGAAAATATGAATTGAAATAACAATCCCTACTCCAACACGTATAACCCAGGATGGAGGCAACACCCCAATTTTTTCTGGAGCAACTATGGTACGGGACAAGGGAACAACTATGCTCCACAAAGACCACAGGCTCCCCCTAGCTTCCATCAGCAAAGACAGTAGCCTCACGAAACCACCACTTCACTGGAATCCTTGATGAAACAATACATGGCAAGGAATGATGCTCTAATCCAGAGTCAAGCAGCCTCATTACGGAATCTGGAAACTCAAGTGGGACAGCTTGCCAATGAACTAAAAAGCAAACCTTCAGGGACACTTCCAAGCAATACTAAAGTCCCTAGGAGAGAAGGGAAAGAGCACTGCAAGGTTATAGCTCTGAGAAGTGGAAAGATGGTGGAGGCACCAAAAGCAAAAGGATAGCACCAGAAAGACTCCACTGTACCCCCGGAGAAAAAGAAAGACAAGCAAAAGCAATAGGAGGAGGTAAGCGAGGAAGCAACCATCACTGAAGAAAAAGTTGCAGCTATGCCACAGCAAAACTTGGGAACTATGTCGCAGCAAGGCATGTAGCAAACTAAGCTACCCCCTGTCCCTCAGAGATTCCAGAAAAAGCAGAATGACCAGCAGTTTAGAAGATTCTTGGATGTCCTGAAATAGCTGCACATTAACATTCCTCTGGTGGAAGCACTAGAGCAGATGCCTAACTATGTAAAGTTCATGAAGGACATTCTGACCAAGAAGCAAAGATTTGGCGAGTTTGAGACAGTTGCTCTCACAAGGGAATGCAGTGCTGTGCTGCAGAATAAGCTGCCACCCAAACTTAAGGATCCAGGCAGTTTCACCATACCTTGTTCCATCGGGAACCAGTATTTTGGCAAGCCACTTTGTGACTTAGGAGCAAGCATTAACCTCATGCCAATGGCCATCTTTAAAAAGCTAGGAATTGGAGAAGCAAGGCCTACCACAGTCACACTGCAATTGGCAGACATATCCATTGCCCATCCAGAGGGAAAAATAGAGGATGTCCTGGTTAAGGTGGACAGGTTCATCTTCCCAATAGACTTCATAATACTGGACTATGAAACTAATGCAGAGGTTTCAATTATTCTGGGTAGACCATTCCTAGCAACTGGTCGGACATTAATTGATGTCTAGAAAGGGGAATTAACCATGAGAGTCCAAGATGAGCAGGTTACATTCAATGTACTCCAAATCATAAGGTTTCCCCGTGAAGAAGACGAGTGTGCAGTTGTGTCTGTGATAGACACATTGGCATCAGAGCAGTTAAGAGAATGCTACAAGGACCCACCATCAGTAGCATGGACAGAAGACTCAGATTCAGAAGAGGAGAACAAGAAAGAATGAGCCTGGATTAATGTCAGACATGGCATTAGGAAGTAGGAGCCAGTGAAGGAGCCATTATATATGACCCCACCAGAATCAAGGTTGCTAAGGACATCAGTGGAAGACCCACTAGTCTTGGAACTGAAGTCGTTGCCAGCACACCTCAAGTATGTGTATTTAGGAGAATCAACCACTATTCCCATGGTTATCTCAGCACTTTTGACAGGAGAACAAGAGGAGAAATTGGTCCTGACACTGAAAAAATTTAGGAGGGCTATTGGTTGGACACTAGCTGATATTAAGGGAATCAGCCCTTCATTCTGCATGCATAAGATCCTTTTGGAGAGTAATGAAATAGGGTCCATAGAACCCTAACGGAGGCTCAACCCAATAATGAAGGAGGTGGTAAAGAAAGAGATCATCAAATGGCTAGATGCTGGAATCATTTACCCCATATCAGATAGCTCCTGGGTGAGTCCAGTCCAATGTGTTCCTAAAAAAGGGGGCATGACTGTGGTGAAAAACAAAAATAATGAGCTCATCCCCACCAAGGTGGTGACTAGCTGGAGGATTTGTATGGATTACAGGAAGCTAAACAAAAGCACCATGAAAGATCACTTTCCCTTGCCATTCATTGATCAAATGTTAGATAGACTTGCAGGAAGGGAATACTATTGTTTCCTAGATGGCTATTCAGGGTACAACCAGATTGTTATAGCACCTGAAGATCAGCATAAGACCACCTTCACCTGTCCTTATGGTACCTTTGCATTTCGAAGAATGCCATTTGGACTCTGCAATGCTCCAGCAACGTTTCAGCAATGCATGCTGGCAATTTTTACAAAGATGGCTGAGCAGTTTGTGGAAATTTTCATGGATGACTTCGTAGTCTTCGGGGATTCCTTTGACCTATGTTTGGAAAACCTTGCTAAAATCTTGCAATGGTGTGAAGAAACAAACTTGGTGCTGAACTGGGAAAAGTGCCAATTTATGGTAAAAGAGGGAATTGTGCTGGGGCATAAAGTTTCTCAAGAAGGACTTGAAGTTGATAAGGCCAAGGTGGAAATCATTGAGAAACTGCCTCCGCCCCCACCTCTGTTAAAGGCATCCAAAGCTTCTTGGGTCATGCAGGATTTTATAGGAGGTTCATTAAATACTTCTTTAAGGTTGCCAAACCTTTATGCAGTTTGCTCGAGAAGAACAAAACATTCTATTTTGATGAAGGTTGTATGACAGCATTTTGTGACCTCAAGAAGAAATTGAGTACAGCCCCAGTCATTGTGGCACCAGAATGGACCTCTCCATTCGAGCTAATGTGTGATGCGAGTGAAGTAGCATTAGGAGCTGTTCTCGGACAGCATAGGAACAAGCTTTTCACTCTATATATTATGCCAGCAAAACACTGTAGGGGGCCCAACTAAACTACACAGTGACAGAGAAAGAACTACTCGCGGTAGTTTTCACCTTTGAAAAATTCAAAGCGTATCTGGTAGGAGCAAAAGTGATAGTGCACACAGACCATTCTGCCATCAAACACCTGGTTAGGAAAAACGATTCCAAGCCCAGGCTCATTCGGTGGGTGCTTTTGCTTCAGGAATTTGACCTAGAGATCAGGGATAGAAAAGGAACTGAAAATCAAGTGGCAGATCATCTCTCCATACTGGAAGGGGACAGCTTAGGAGAAAATGAAATTAACGAGAGGTTCCCAGATGAACAACTCTACCTATTGTCCCAACATGGTGTGCCATGGTATGCTGATTATGTAAATTACCTAGTGAGTGGACTGCTCCCACCAGACTTGACACTTCAGCAGAAGAAGAAATTTCTGCATGAAGTGAACTCATATTATTGGGATGAACCATATCTGTTCAAACACAGTGCACTGATCAGATGATAAGAAGATGCATCCCTAGAGAAGAGGTGGAGCAAATTCTACAACAATGCCATGCTTCCCCCTATGGAGGCCACTTTGGAGGAGTAAGAACTGCAAACAAGGTACTGCAGGCCGGGTTCTACTGGCCTTCTCTATTCAAGGACTCCCATTCCTTCGTGATGCAATGTGACCGATGCCAGAGGATAGGGAATATATCTAGAAGACACGAAATGCCACTGAACAATATCCTAGAGGTGGAATTATTTGATGTATGGGGAATAGATTTCATGGGACCATTTCCCTCGAGTTTCGGCAACCAATACATCCTAGTAGCCATCGACTATGTTTCAAAATGGGTGAAAGCCAGTGCATCTCAGACTAATAAAGCCAGAGTGGTGACCAAGTTTTTGAAGAGAAACATCTTTACAAGGTTTAGAACCCCCAAAGCCATCATCAGCGATGGAGGGACCCATTTCTGCAATAGGCAGCTCAAAGCACTCCTAATTAAATATGAAGTAAGGCACAAGGTGGCAACACCCTATCACCCACAAACTAGTGGACAGGCTGAAGTCTCCAACAGAGAGATCAAGAGAATTCTGGAGAAAACAGTAGGCCCCACGAGGAAGGATTGGTCCTCAAGGTTGGATGATGCATTATGGGCATATAGAACAGCCTACAAGACACCACTGGGCATGTCACCATACAAGTTGGTGTTTGGGAAGGCTTGTCATCTGCCAGTAGAGCTAGAGCATCGAGCATATTAGGCAGTGAAGAATTTAAACCTGAATCTGGAAGCTGCTGGTGAGAAAAGGATGCTGCAGCTAAATGAGCTGGATGAATTCCGAGGGCAGGTTTATGAGAATTCCAAACTATATAAGGAGAAAGCAAAGCAATGGCATGACAAGAAGATACAACCAAGGAACTTTAAAGTAGGACAAAAAGTGCTACTGTATAATTCCAGGCTGACCTTATTTCCTGGGAAATTAAAATCTCGTTGGTCTGGTCCTTTTCGCATTAGCAAGGTTTTCCCTTTCGGAACTGTAGAATTGGAAGAAGAAAAGGAAGGAAGGACATTCAGGGTTAATGGACAAAGGGTTAAGCACTATCTGGGAGGTGATGTGGATAGACAGCACATCTCAACCCATCTGCAAGAGGAATGAGCAAGGAGAAAGTCAGGCTGTTGAATCTAAAACAAGCGCTCATGGGAGGCAACCCATGTTTAAATTTGTTGTGATTAATTTAACAGTTGTTAGATAGTTTAAATCATGAATCTAATAGCATTTGTGTTTGTTACGCAAGACGGGAAGCATAGAAGTTTGCAGAACCAGTTTTTGTTTTGCTACAGCAAAACTGCATGAAAGATAGTCCCTGCTTTGCTATAGTAGGATTAAGAACAAGCCACCTCTGCTGCAGCAAAATCTTAGGCAAGCCAGTTTTTGCTGCAACGTTACTGTAGCAAATGCAGTCAGCCCTAAATCAAGGGGTTCCCCTCTACTATGCTTCTTAAAAAAAATTATTTCAAAAAAATTGTTGTCAGAAGCAAAATGGGGGCGGGAAAAAGGCAGAAGCCCATAAGTCACGAAAACACGTTCTTCCACCCTCATTAAACCTCTACAACTCCCCCACCCCCTTCACCCTCGAGTACCTCTCCCGAGTTCCCAAAACCCCTACAGCTCCTTCACCTCCTTCGTACTAGAGAACCTCCACTTCCAAACCCTCGTAACCAACCATGCTGAGAATCAAGACAGTGGCCTGGAAGGCGAGCAAGGTAAAGAAGTCACCTTCGAGGAAAGCAAATAGAGACACGATGAGGAGATTTTGCTACGAAATTTCTGCACAGAGAAGGGTTTCACTTTCATGGCCACGGAGGATTTGGGACTGCCAATGTACGTTGGCACTGTGGTCAAACAAAGGGGATGGGAAAAATTTGCCAGTCACCTGCAAACTGCCCTTATCACTTTGGTTCGGGAATTTTATGCAAACTTCTCACCAAACAATGAGAAGTGGGTGACAGTCTGGGAGACTAGGGTTCGGTTTGACCAAGCCTCCATAAACAAGGAGTACAATCTGCCAGACGAGGAAGACCAGTACGAGGACTATCTACAATGTCTGTAGGACCAAGACTGGAACGCAATGCTCAACCGGGTGTGCCTTCCAGGCACCACTTAGGACAAATCCCCACAAGGCTCCACCACCATCAATTGAGTCTCTCTGGTACTTGCAGCAAAGGTGTGGTACCACTTCCTGAAGACACGCTTGCTACCTTCCACCCATGGGCAGACAGTGAGCTGCGACAGAGTAGCCATGGTTGACGCACTCATATCTGGCAGACCACTCAATGTTGGCCAAATCATTAGTGGCCAAATTGAAGTATGCGCCAACTGGAAAAAGGGAAGCTTACTTTTCCCTTCCCTCATCACAACTCTGTGCAAGAATCGTGGAATTCTAGTCTCTATTGATGAAGAATTATTGAAGGACACCAGCCCCATCACCGCCATCACCATTACACGAATTGTTCAGGAAAAAGCTGCCCCACACCCACCAGATGCTTCCCGAGATCCTCCACACACTACCAGACCCTTTGCTTCTTCCTCTTCCCCCCAACCAACTAACAAGACCTTACAGTTCATCCTCCATCAACAAGCTACCATTCTCAGGCAGCAAGCTATGCTTTTACAACATCAGCAAAAGTTTTGGCGTTATGAGCAGAAAAGGGATTTTTCCCTTCACACCACCCTTGAGCAGAACTATAAACAATTTTTCCCATTTTCAGAGTTTCCCACTGACTTGCTCCATACCACCTTTGAGGAGTCAGGCCTAGTACCTAAGCCACAGACAGAACAGCATAAGGATTTTGAAGGATCCTCCTCCAGCAAGGAGCCCCACCCAGAACCCCAACAGACACCAGTGGGAGTTGAGTCCTCTGATGATGATGAGCCCATTGCAAAACGGGCAGCAATGATGCACAAAGGGAAGGCCCCACAACAATCAACACAACACAGAAGTGGGCTCAGAAGCTCTTCAAGGTCTTCTGGGGGTCAATGCCCCTAGGGTACTGTAGCATCCCTGCTAGCACCCCCAAGAAGTTCCCTTATCTCTCACTCATTCTCTGTTGCATTTGGAATTCCTTTGCCTCTGCTTTTGTTTTTGGGTGTCTTTTGTGTTTTTAGCCATTTCATCAGCAGTGAGGACACTGCTCATCCTTAAGTTTGGGGGGGTGTCATATAATGTTTGTTGTGGCATTTCTGTGGCTTAGTGTTGCTTTAGTTATTGTCGTAGAGTTTGCTGAAGCATGGACTTGTTTATTTGTGTTTTGCTTATCTATGTTGCTATTTATCCATGCTGCTATTTACTTATGTTTCTGCCTAACTGTGTTGGATGAGTATGCATTAGTACTTACTTGTTTTGATGTATATAGCTATATATTTATGTTAAAAAAAAGAGAAACACAGGGAGATAAGCCTTATCCTGCTATAGTTCTGGGATACTCTATAAGGAGGGTTGGAAATTGCACAAAAAACCAGAATAGGAGACCTACACCCTTGCCCAATCACACACAAAACCTTCTTCTAATGAGCACAGAAGATGGGCAGTTTTTGCAAGAGAAAATTGGTAATTTCAGAAATTGGACGTAAAATTTTTAGCGCCAATATTGAGAGTCTTATGTGAAGTTAGGAAAGAGGCATAAGTTATTTGTGAGAAAGGCTCAAGTTTGGGGGGGAAGTAGAAAATAAAGAGAGAAATGTGGACACTCCAATGCCTTTGTAGTTCCTTAGTAAACAGGGGTATGCATGAGCCCCATGTGTGCCTTTGCATAAAACAGGGACATAGAGTATGAATGGGATGCTACTAAAGGGTGATAAGGCTGAGTAACCGGGTGTCCTCATCAACACATGTTGGCATTCGCGTCAAAAGGCACTAATGACCTCGGCTAAACAATATATGTCTTTTTTTAAAAAAAAATATCTGTAACTACCCACTATATGAGTGCCCTGACCGTGCCTATGTTGAAATATGCCAACTCATCCTAAGAAAGGAAGCTTGATATATTAGCATAAAAATCTTAGGAACTCTGGCTGATATTGACCCAAGAGACTCTTGGGGAAACTGTCCATATCACACACACACAACTTTAAGTAGGGTTTTGGTTGAGATTGGGAAGAAGGCTTGTGGTGTTTCTTATAGGGAACAATCTTGAAAGTTGAGAGCTATCAGCAGGACTATATGGAATTAGGTAGGAGAGAAAAGATCTGAAATTAATTGAAAAGAAAGGTGTGGTGAACAGAACAAATTGCTTGGGGACAAGCAATCCTTTAAGTTTGAGGGGATTTGATAACTGCAACTTACTGCAATTTTTATGACCTTTCGGAGTATGTTTACTGTACTATATTGATACATTGAGCACTCTTATTCCTGGACTTAATTAAATAGAATGACTCCCTTGGATATAATATCACCCATCTCGTTTGTTGTAGCAATTTCGTAAACATTTGTGGCAATTATGGCAGTAACACAAGTGATATTGAGTGAGCTGCCCTTTCTTGTCTTACATGTGAAACTGATTCTGGTGGTATGGCGCAGGTATCAGAGGAGCAGAGCTGCGCAGTAGGTGCAGCACCTACCTAGCAGGAGAAAGCAGCAACCAACTGACATTCCAAGCTGCTGGTTGGGCTGATGTAGAAAGGCACCCACTACTGAAAGTGGAGGGAAAAAGCTGACACAAGGACGCTGACTGTAGAGCAGGGGGAATGTCAGCAAAAGCTAGGTAGCAAAAGCCAGGTAGCTGAGAAGCATTAGAGCACGGGATAGTCTGCGATCCTTGAATTCCATTGATTTGCTGTTGTGTTTTCCTTTTTCTTCTATTTTTATCAAAGACTGCACTTGTATTCCTTTTATCATTTTGAGATGTATACCAGTGATTCTGGGATATTTGTAACCAGTGTAACCATGAGGCTTGGCTAAGTTCCGGCTAGGGTTGCATAAGGGTTGTAATGAACTCGAGCACACTTTTAGTATAAAACATTTTGCTGCAACACTATTTTTACATTCAACTGTATTTATATTTTAAATTCCTCTGATAATGGAAGTTAGTGGAGGAAGAGTGAGGCCAATATTCACCCAGGAGGGGGATGGAGGCTGGAAAAATAATTTGAATATATAGGGACAGCCAATATAGGAATATGTGGTCCCCCATCTCCCCAGCAGTAGAGCTTCATGCACAACTCGGGGGTGAAGACTGCTACAGGAATGCAAGTCTGAACCTCAGAATTGCAAGGAATGGAAGTTTGGGAAGACTCCATTCAAGACTGAACTGGGCACCTAGGACAATTGTTGTAGCAATTCCTGGAGCGAATTTGAGTGCAATAGTTCATGGCAACCCTGAGCAACCCTAGACCTCCCTATTCCATTTTCTTTACACCCTAGTACCCCTCATCCTAGTTATTGCTGCATTTAATTGATCCACCTTTATTTTATCTTATAAACCATCCTATCTTTGCTACAGCATTTCACACAGCAAAAGTCTCCTTCACAGTTTTAGTTCACTCCTCATGGGACGATACTCACTCATCACTTTATTACTTGGTCACGACACGTGCACTTGCGTTCGGACACTGCATTCATTTTCGCATGATAACCAACAACTTTCCCAACCTATAAATGAGAGGAAAAGCAAGCATAAAAGGCATTAAATTTCTTAATCATCTTCTCTTCTTCTCTTGATTTTCTTAAGGCCCTACGCAGCTAATTTACTTTTATTGGTGGAAGAAGATTGAAACCTCAAGGATATTTATGCATTGTGAGATTTGAATTTTATTTTATTAGTTCAACCTTAATTGAGTATTGATTATTCACCTGCTCTTCTTTTTCATGATTATTCATATAATTACTAGGAAGGCCTACTACTATATTATTTGTCTTAATCTACTATTGAATTATATTTTGAACAACATTTTCATTATTATGATTCAAGAGGCAAATAGGATTAATAATTTTGGATTATAAATTATTAAACCTATGGTGGATGATTGAATAAATTAAATATAGCTGATGTGTCTATGTTAATTTAGCTCTACCAATTTCTCTAATTCTTCATGTGGTTAAAAGTTATACTTTACTGATGTGTTAAAGAATTACTTGTTAATTAGGGTTAATTAAGGCGTTTGTCATTAATTACTAAACTTAAGGAGGAATAGAGATAGAATCACAATGATAGATATTTAATAAAAGATTGATTATGTTGCCAATGATCAATGCAATTCCTTGATGGTGGATATCAACTGAAACCAGTGCTTTCATTATTAATCACTTTCTTTTATTTGCAGTCATTCTCTTTTACTTTATTATTTTACTTTTATTAAACAAAACCCCATTGTTTAATTCATAAAAGGTAATACCAGTCTCTGTGAGAGTGACCCTTACTCTCACTACTATAAGTTAGTTTGGAGGTAAGAAATTATATTTGGTGTAGCCACGAAAATATCCATCAACCTCTTAGTTAGGCATGCCCATGAGATAAGTATTCTTTCCTTTGAGTAACAGATTGTGAACTTACCTCTCTTGTTCGCCAATTTGTTACAAGTCAAATCCAACCAGTTAAAGTTTGTGACATCTATCCAATAGTAGGGCATCTAACTAACATATGCCTAACACTTCAGGAAGAGCTCACAAAACAAGCCAATATTGTAGGTGGTTTTCCAGTATAGCTAAAGAGGCATGATCCTTACTCTAATACATATAGTCTTGAATGGAAGGATTATCCCAACTTTAGGTATGGGAATGCACTAAATAGGCATACGAGACAAAATCTTACAAATTTTGAGCATAACTAATAGACTTATTATCCTAGACAGACTATATCTCAAGATGCCCAAGTAGATAGTTCTTTATAAGAAATAGTAAAATTTCTTGTTGAATCTACTATTCAAATGAAACAGGAATCAAAGTAATTTTAGCATAAGACATGAGCCAGTATTTATAACCTAATAAATCAAATGAGCCAACTAGTAACTGTAGTTCATCGGTTAAAGGCTCAAAATTCAAGTAAATTTTCCTCTCAAACTATGGTAAATCTAAGAGAATGTAAGTGACATCATGCTAAACGGTGATAAAGAGGTTAAGCTCCTAGTATAAAAAGTACATGCACCAAATGAGCAAAAGGAAGAAAAAATTAATACAACCATGGAAAATGAGCATCCAAAAGGTAAGTTCCCACATTTCTCTAAATATGAACCAATACCTCCCTTTTTTAAAGTTCATAAAGAAAATAGAATGACTGAGAAAACCTCTTACATATATGAGACCTTTAGAAAGTGTGAGATAAATCTTTCTCTTTTAGATGCTATCAAAATAGGTGCCCTGCTATGCCAAGTTCTTAAAGGAATTATGGACCCAAAAGAGGAAGAAAAAATTGAAAAGAGGTGAGAAGGTAAAAGTAAGGGAGCATGTTTCTGCAATTATTTAAAGAAAACTCCCTACAAAGTGCAAAGACCCAGGTATGTTTTCTATTCTCTGCAATATATGTAACACTAAATATGATAAGGCTATACTAAACCTAGGAGCATTTATTAATGTCATGCCATACTCTGTTTATGCATCTTTAACACCAGGACTTTTGAAAGAAACTATTGTTATAATTAAATTGGCTGACAAATTTAATACCCTTCCTGAGGCTGTGGTTGAGGATGTTCTAGTGCAAGTTAATGATCTAATTTTCCCTACTAATTATATGTGCTTAATATGGAGAATATTGATAAAACCACTCTAATTCTGCTAAGGATACCATTTTTAAAGACATCCAAAGCCATAATATATGTTCATAGTGGCACACTAAGAATGGAATTTAAAGAAAAAATTATAAAATTTAGTGATTATAATGCCTTGAAAGATCTTACTGTCTCTGTTATTAATATGATAGACTCTGTAGTACAAGATGTTGAGCCTTCAGAGAAAAAGGCTGAGGAACTAGCCTTGAGTGTTGACTTGCAAGAGAATATTAGAGCATTACAAGTAACTCTATTTTGTAGGATTTTGGATCAAGTCTGACATATCTTCCAAATCACCTAAAATACTTGAAAATTATAGAGACATTACCTATCATAGTTGCCAAAAATCTAGGTGTTCAAAAGAGGAAGCATTAATTAATATTTTTCAAGAATAAGGAACTATCATTGTAAGAACTATTGTAAATCTTAAAGGCATAGATCCAGCTGTAGAATTGCATCAAGTTTTATTAGTCAAAGGGACTAAACCCCGCAAAGGTAAGAAATATCCTCCTTGGTTTGGACCTCTTGTTATTACTAATGTGTTTTCTTTTAGTGTAGTAGAACTTCAAGGCTTAAATCATTCCTAAAAATACATAATCAAGTTAGATATCAATGATCCTTTATAAATGAAAAGGGGAGATTTGATTCGAGCCAATGAATTTAAACAAAGGCGCTTATTGAGAGGCAACCTAACATAACATTTTCTTGTAAAAAAAGGGGGTAAAAATTAGACAAATTTAGGGTCTAGTAATGTAGCACTCTTATCCAACCCAAAACAATAAAAATGAATTCAAGGAAGTTCACTTAACTCATATCTTTTTCTCCCTTCTTATTTTCATCTTTACTTTACATTAAAAAAAATGTAAAGTTTTAGTGTGGGGATGAAATTATATTTTCCTGGACAATTGTGACCCTATTTTGAGCATTAATTTTTTCAATTTTCACTATCAATGCACTTTTATTGCATTAAGCAAGTTCAATGATTGTGTAAGTGAGTGTTTCAATTTATGTTTTATGTTTTTAGGCATAGTCAATGGCCAATGATATAACTACCCAAAATTTTTCAACTCTTGAAAAATGTAGAAAATTCATGGTTGTGTGCAATTTTAACCCTTTTGCGATTTTATTTTTACATTAGAATCCTAAAGCCTTTTTGCACAATAACTTTGGGCATTTAATTTGTCTTTTACTTAGGGAAGGTTTATATAATTTAAAAATATTTTATGACCTCAATAGGATTCTAGAACTTATTTGAATGCTACTTAAGGTGAAATCCTAAGTTAATACTATTAATTAGGAGATAATGTAGCCATTAGTTGATAGATTGAGCCTTTTAAGGCTAACTTAAGGCAATTATATATCCTTAGTTCTTCTATTTTGAGTTTAATTGACTTTTTATTCTATATTCACAAAAAGGCTAAAAGCCAAATTTTGTGACTAATATCCTTATTTTTTATCCTATTCACTCACTCCATGATTATTTTTTGAATATTTGTCTTGTAGAGCTTTATTGACTAAAAGGTGGAAAGGTAGAGCAAAGGAAAGAAAAGAAAAATTCAAAAGAAATGACGAAAGCCTTGCAATAGGTAAAAATAGAAATAGAGAACAAAAAAAAAAAGAATGAATAGAATTCAGTTGAAGTAAGAAAATGAATGTCAGAAAAAATTTCCCAAGCTTGAAAAAGCTCATATTTAATCATGTGATGTTGGGTGATTGAGCCTAAAATTATATCCTCTATCTTACCTTGTACCCTAGCCACATTACAAGTTGAACAAAGCCTTATTCATCCTAGAAGTAGTTTTTAGCCTATATCAGTAGAGAGTAGCATGAAAAATAAGCCTATGAAAATTCTAAAATAAATAGAAATTCACACATCAATTTTTGAGATATATAAATTCATATGGGTAAAGAAAGATTAAACTGGCCTAAGGATACTCACACTCAGGGCTCTATAAAATATATTATGAATTGCATTTGAGTTGGATTTTATACGTGGTTATGACTTTTTGAAATTTTTCTTGTTCATATCTTCCTTTGATTAGCAGAAGCTTGGTAATCCTAACACTCATAACATATATTGATTTTTTTTCTTTTTGGGGATTAGTTTGCTTGAGGACAAGTAAAAGATTAAGTGTGGGGATATTTGATATGCAATTAATTAAGCATTTTTTTAGAATATTTAAAATTACTTTTTGTTTAATTTAAGTAAAATACAAATAGGAATTAATTTATTTTTGTGTTGTGTTAAAGGAATAAAGAAGAAGGAAAGAAAAGGAAAAAAATCAGGGAAAATGTTGAATTTCAACCCTTTGTCCCTAATTAGGGCATATCTCTCTCATATGAACTCACTTTGAGGTGATTCTAGTAGCTATGGAAAGATAAGACAAAGAGTTACAACTTTCATGTTAAGCACATTGGTAAAATTTGGAAAAATAAGGGCATCATGATAATGGCATTCCCAGATAACAAGTGTCGCAATACCTCATCCTAAGAAACTGAAGCACTGTAGCACTCTCCCCAAGCATCGTGGTGCTACAATCCCCATGTGTCGAAGCTCTACGGTGCCTTGTCTCTCAATTTTTGAATTGCCACAGTGCTTACCGCTGTACGAAAGAGAAATTTTTGTGAATTTTAGGTTATTTTTGCTCCAATTGCTGCCCAATGGGCTAGAAACCGACCTAGAAGGAATCTTACTTCATTTAAGACTCTCCAATATATAAATAAATAAATAAATAAGGAAAGCAAGCATCAAAGGCATTAAATTATCAAGCATTATCTTATCTTCTTCTCTTAGATTTTCTTATGACCCTACGCAGCTAATTTCCTTATTGTTGGTTGAAAGAGATTGAAACCTCAAGGATCTTTTATGCATTGTGAGAGTTAGATTTGAGTTTATTAGTTCTATTTTAATTGGGTATTTATTATTCATCTACTATTCTTCTCTGTGATTATTCATATGATTGTTAGGAGGCTTACTAGTGTATTCTTTATTTTAATCTATGGCTGAATCATATATTGAACAAATTTTTTATCATTGTGATTTAAGAGAAAAATAGGATTGATAATTGTATGATTATAAATTATTAAACCTATGGTGAATGATTAACTAGATAAAATACAACCGATGTGTCTGTGTTGTTTTAACTCTATCAGTTTCTCTAATTCTTCATGCGGTTAATAAGTTAAACATTTCTAGTGTATTAAAGGTTACTTGTTAATTAGAGTTAGTTGAGACGATTGTCATCAATTAACTAAACCTAAGGAGAAACAGGGATAATATCCTAATGGTAGATACTCAATTTAAGATTAATTATATTTTCAATTATCAATATAAGATATGAATTGAAACCAACTCTTTCATCATTAATCATTTTCTCTTTTTTTTTTTATTTACGATCATTCTCTTTTTACTTTACTAATTTTTTTATAGTATTCAAACCATTTTCTATTTTACAAAAGGTAATACCAATCTCTGTGGGATCGACTCTTACTTCCAATGCTACAAGTTAATTTTGAAGTAATATATTAAATATTTGGTGTACACACGACAGTACCCACCTTAGTTCATTCCAAGTCACTATCGTAAATACTTATTTGACAAATTGCAAAGCCTTACTCAAGGGTCTGAAAGTGTTAAAGACTATTATGATTATCAAGTGAGGTTACAAAAGAAAGAGAGTGAAGAAAAGAAAATGAGTGAAAATTATGAGAGAAAAAGAAAGAATGGTTGAGAAAATTATAAGAGAAAAAGAGATAAAGGTTGAAAAACTTAAGAGAGAAAAAGAGAAAGATGCTGAAAAAAGTAAGATAGAAAAAGAGAGAGAGACCGAGAAAATTAAGAAAAAGAAAGAAAGAAAAACTGAGAAAGTTATGAAAGAAAAAGAGATAGACGCTAAGAAAATTAAGAGAGAGAGGTCAAGAAAGTTAATAGGAAAAATAAGAGAGTAAATTCAGTCAATGCAAGAAAAATTGAGAGAAAACCAATGAATTTTTATTCAAAAGAAAATGAGATCAAAAAAAGTTTTGTTTTCAAATCTACCAATGATTTTACTAATGAGTTTAACTCTTCTTTACCCAATATTGGAGTTTCTCTTTTGCAGGGTAATGTTTTCAATGTATGTGGGAAAGTGGCATCTGATAATTTCCTTAGACATAATGAATTTCTATTTGGAGAAAATAAATTGTGTATGTCTAAATGTTTATTACATGACTTGCTCGTTAGAGAAGCTCATGAAGGTGGTTTGATAAGGTATTATTGCATATATAAGACTCTAGATATTTTGCATATAAAACATGATGTAGAATGAATATTTGAGCAGTTTATCACTTGTAGACAAGCTGGGTCTAGGATGAAGCCTTATGGTTTATATACTCCTTTGTATATGCCTAATGAACCTTGGATTGATATATCTAGGGATTTTGTGTTGGGTTTATCTAGGTCAAAAGGGGTATAGGTTGTACATATGTAGGTGTTGATAGATTTTCTAAAATGGCACATATCATACCATGTCATAAGACTGATGATGCATCACATATTTCTAATTTGTTTTTTAAGAAAATTGTGAGATTGCATGGTATACCTAGAAGTATTTTGTTTGATTTATTTTTGAAAGACTGTTTGCCACATGTCAAGTTTGCATATAATAAAAGTGTACATTCTGCAACTAAGTTGTCACCTTTTCAAATTGTATATAGGTTTAATCTATTAACACCTTTGGATTTAACTCATTTACCTATGGCTGAGCGTGTTAACTTATATAGAAAGAAGAAATTTAATTTGATTAAGGAAATTTATAAGACTGAAAAGACATTAAGAAAAAAATTGAACAATATGCCAATTGAGCTAAAAAAGAGCACAAAAGAAATATATTTGAGCCACGCGATTAGGTTTGGTTACATATGAGGAAGAAAAAAATTTCTAGCTTAAAGGCGTTTTAAAATACTTCAAAAAGGATATAGTATATTTCAAGTGATTGAAAGAATAAATGACAATGCTTGCAAGTAAGATCTTCAAGGTAAGTATAATGTTAGTGCATGTTTTAATGTTATTAATTTAACTCTTTTTTATGTAGGTGCTTATTTAAGGACAAATATTTTTCAAGAGGAGGAAGAATGATGTGAGCACAACTAACGAATGGAAATGGAGTGCAAATTTGCTTCAAGTTTCATTTGGACCTATTATAAGAGTTTGGACTAAAAGATTCAAAGAAACAATTAATGTTTTAATTTTGGAGGCTTATCAAGGACAAAAGTGCTTCACTATCAAAGATATGGGCTATGCCATTAAAAGTATGGGCCAAGACCAACTATGACATTAAAATATAGGCGAAGATAATCCAATCTAAATATGACCTTAAAAATTAAGAAGACTAAGGGCTAAAGATTGAATATAGGCCAAAATTAAGAAGTTATTTATTGGCCCAATGTGAGCTTCATTTTTTCTTTTTCTTTTTAATTTTTTTGACTAATTTTTTTTTCTATTTTATGGTTTCCTTATCTAACTAGAAGACTTTCCTATTTTCAATTTTCTTTGTTGTGTAG
Organism: Gleditsia sinensis; assembly: GCA_037074535.1. Taxonomy (NCBI): domain Eukaryota; kingdom Viridiplantae; phylum Streptophyta; class Magnoliopsida; order Fabales; family Fabaceae; genus Gleditsia; species Gleditsia sinensis. Next base: position 43,470,747 of record CM073472.1, on the reverse strand, counting down.
AATTTTCTTATTTAGTTTTCCTTTTTTTTAGGTAGTTGGCCTATAAATAGGCATGTATACTCTTGAACAATTTAAATTATTATTGATAATATTAAGGGTGTTTCTGCTTTGATTCTTCAAAGAACTATTATGAACTTATCAATATTTTCTTGTGGAGTTCAAGAAAGACTTATCACTTACATCCTTTTTCCCCTTTCTTGAATGTGGCGTCTGCAATATTTTCTTATACCTTTAGCTCTTGTGTCTTTATAGATAACAGGTCAAGGTTCATATCAGAGGTTCCATTGGATTGGATTCTATAATGATTTTGTTATAAATTTAAACTAGAGCACGATCCTTCAATTAGATTCCATAATGATTCCGAGTCTCACTATTATTGGTGAGGTTCATATCGGAGGTTTATACCATATGGTATTAGAGCTTACCAATAACTGGTCAGTGGGCGTATGTATAAAGGTTCCCTGCAGCTCATGCAGGTTAACAATAGAGCTAGCACAAGGACGTGCAGTCTAAAGGGGTCCAGAATTATGTGTCTCGCATTAGTGAGGGAGGTCTTGGGTGTTATATATATGAGTTCACAATCCTCCCCTTACAAGTTAGCTTTTGAGAAAGACTTAGATGGGTTTATATCCTATGGTATCATAGCCTACCCTAGACTAGTTGGTAGGCACATGTACAAAGGTTCCCTACCGCTCATGTGTTTTAATGACAAAGTTGGCACAAGGATGTGCAATCTAAAGGGGTCGAGAATAATGTGTCCTACATCGGTTAGTGAAGGAGGTCTTGGGTGTTACATATATGAGTTCACAATCCTCCCTTTACAAGATAATTTTTGAGTAGGAATTAGGTGGATTCATATAAACTGCATTAAGAATTAGGGAAACTGACAAAGCCAAACAACACAACCAATCAGCTGCATTTAACATAATTAGTTGTTCCTCATAAGATCAACAATTCATAATCATACAACTATTAATTCTATTTGCCTTTCAAACCACAGTGATCAAATTTTTGTTCGATATATGATTTAACAGTAGATTAAAATAAGCAATATATTAGTATGCACTTAGCAATTGAATGAAATAATCATAAGATGAAGAACAAAAGAATAATTAATACTCAATTAGAATTGAACAATAGAATATTAATTACAACTCACAATGTATAGAATTCTTAAGGTTTTAATTTTCCTAAACCAACTAAAGGTGTTTAGCTAGGTAGGGCCATAAGGAAGCCAACTAAATCCAAAGAGAAAAGTCAGAAAAGAAAAGATAAAACGATTTATACTTTACTACTAAAAATGACTATTTATAAATAGAAAAATTGAGTTGCCATTATCATGTTACAATAATAAGATTTTCTTATCGTGATGCCGCTATTTATGTTAACGTAATCAAGTAGTTCAAGTGCTTATGGCGACCAAAAGAAATCATTGTCACATTGGCAAAGCTTCTATAATTTTATCTTTTGTCCTGTCATTTTTTGCATCATAACAGTAAGTAATTCGCGTTGTGACATAATAGCTTTTCAAATTTTGGACTTTTCTTGTAAATCTATTGTCATGACACGAGCTAACTAATGTAGCGATGGAACAACTTTTGCCTCGATTTAAGCTCTTTTTTCCATTTTTTTCTTCTTTTTCAAATTACCTTAGTTCCTACAAGAAAAATATACAAATTAATCATATTCATTGCTTATTTGTTCTCAAATTCAATTAAGATATCACATTAAAATATCCAAATGATTTATAAATATGTGCTTATCAAATAACCCCACACTTAATACCTCAAAGAAAAATCAAACCATGCCATGAGTGCCAAACTACTAAGTTCTTGCCTCAAGAGAAATTATGGATATAAGCTTCCAAAAAATTTCAAAGAAAAATATAGTTATAGGTAGACTTAGCTCAAATGCAATTCATATTCCTCCCTTTGAATCCTGAGTGAGTGTGTATGCCTTGAGTTAAATAATTCTCCCTACTTAGGTGATGTGTGCATAATCAAGTATATTTTAATACCTTTAAACTTACTTTTTATTTGATTTAAGTAAAATATGATTAGGAATTTGCTTAATTTTGTGTTTTAGGACTAAAGAAAAAGAAAAGAAGTGGAAAAGAAGAGAAAAATTATGGAAAATTGCTCGATTCCGACCCTTCTTTGATAATTGATGTATATCTTTCACATATAAACTCTGATTAAGGTGTTTCCAATGGTAGTGGAAAGATAAGACAAAGAGCTACAACTTTTATGTTCAACACCTTAGCATATTCTGAAAAAATCTAGGTGCTATGACACTCACAAATAACACCACGATGGTGGCATCTATAGAAAGAAAGAACTGTTGTGACCAAATCTATTGTCGCAGTGTTGTGGTACTGGGAAGACGAAGCATGGATGTGTCTCATCCCCAAATATTTGAAGAGCCATGGTGCCCACTGCCAAACCAGAGTGGAATTTTCGTAACTTTTAGGTTATTTTGGCTCAAATTACAGCTCAATGGACCGGGAACTAATGTAGAAAGAATCCTACTTCATTTAGGGTTCTCTAATCTATAAATAGGGGAAGGACCCAAGGATCAAATTCTCAATTATCTCCTTCTTTTCTTCTCTAGATTTTCTTATGGCTCTACGCAACTAATTTCCTTTTTGTTGGTTGAGGGAGGTTAAAACCTTAAAGATCTTTTATGTATTATGAGATTTGGATTTGAGTTTATAAGATTAATTTTAATTGAGTATTAATTATTCATCTGCTCTTCTTTTGCATGATTATTCATAAGATTGCTAAGAAGGGTTTACTAGTATATTGTTTGTTTTAATCTACTGCTAAATCATATATGAACAAATTTTTCTTCATTATGATTTAAGAGGTAAATAGGGTTAATAATTGTATGATTGTGAATTATTAAACCAATGGCGAATGATTGACTAAATTAAATATAGCCAATGTGTCTATATTATTTTAGCTCTATTAGTTTCTCTAATTCTTTATACAGTTAATAATTATCTTTTACTGATGTGCGAAAGATTACTTGTTAATTTGGATTAATTGAGGCAATCGTCATCAATTACTAAACTCAAGGAGGAATAGGGATAAAATCCCAGTGATAAGTACTCAGTTTGAGATTGATTATGTTGTTAATGATTAATGCGATTCCTTTATGGTGGATATAAATCGAAATCAACACTTTCATCATTAATTACTCTATTTTTTTTTATTTGCAATTAATCTCTTTTTACTTTGATAATTTATTTATGGTATTCAACCCCTATTTATTTGGTTCACAAAAGATAATATTAGTTCTTGTGGAATCGACCCTTACTTCCATTACTATAGGTTAGTATTGAGATAAGTATTAATTTGGTATACCCACGACAGTATCCACCCAAAATTTTGGTGCCATTGCCAGGGACTGCATCCTTTATCTTTTGTTATTTTTATTTATGTTTGTTACTCGATCTTCTAACTCTCAAGATTTACAATACAATCCAAATATTGAAAAATCTGTATACAAGTACATAAGAGAAATTTACGAGGACATTGATCAGGAGAAGGAGGAAGTAATCATGGCTAGGCATCCCACCTTGAGAGAGCTTACAGCTCCAGATTTGTACCAACAACCCTTATGCATTACTTGTCATGATCTTAATGAAAATGTCAATTTTGAATTAAAATCTGGATTGATTCATCTCTTTCCTAATTTTTATGGTCTTGCAAGTGAAGACCCATACAAACACTTAAAGGAATTCCATATAGTATGCACTAACATGAAGTCCCCTGGAGTAACTAAAGAACAAGTTAAACTCGGGGTTTTTCCTTTCACTTTAAGAGATTTAGCCAAAGATTTGCTATATTATTTACCATTTAGCACTATCAATATTTAGAATTAGATGAATAATTTATTTGTAGATAGATATTTTCCTACATCTAAAACCATAAATATAAGAAATGAAATATGTGGCATTAGGCAATTACATGGAGAGACTCTTTATGAGTATTAAGAGAGGTTTAAAAAGTTTTGTGCTAGTTGCTCATATCATCAAATTAGTGAGTAGCTCCTAATCTAGTATTTTTATGAAAGTTTTTTGTAGGGTGAAAGGAGTATGATAGATGCAACTAATGAAGCAGCACTAGTAGATAAAATGCTTGAAGTAGCCATAATCCTAATATCAAATATGGTTACTAACTCCTAACACTTTAACATTAGACATGACCTCCTAGTTAGGCATTCTCATGAGGTAAGTACTCCTTCTTTTGAACACATATCTGGACTTACCTCTCTTATTCGTCAATTTGTTACAGGTATACCCAAACCAATAAAATTAGTGGAATCTATTCAATAGTGGGGCACCAACTGACGTGTACCCAACACTTCAAGAAAAATCCATAGAACAAGATAATATGATAGGTGGTTTTCTTGGACAACCAAAGAGGAATGATCCCTATTCGAATACTTATAATCTTTGATGTAAAGATCATCCTAACATCAAGTATGGGAATGTACAAAATAGACCTACGAGATAAAATTTTACAAATTTTTAGCATAACCAACTAGCTTATTATCCTAGACAGACTGCATCTTAAGAGTCCCAAGTAAATAGCTCCTTAGAAGAAATAGTTAAATCTCTTGCTGAATCTATTGCTCAAATGAAATGGGAATCAAAGTAATTTTAGTAAGAAACAAAAGCCAACATCCAAACTCTAGCAACTCAAATAGGCCAACTAATAACTTCAGTTAGCTAGTTAGAGGCTTAGAATTCAGGACATTTGCCCTTTGAAACTGTGGTAAATTTAAGGGAAAATGTTAATGCCATCATGCTAAGAAGTGATAAAGAGGTTGATATTCTAGTACAAGAAGTACATGCACCATTAGAACCAAAAAAAGAAAACATTGATGCAATTATGGAGGGTGACCAACCAAAAGGTAAGTTTCCACCTCTATCTGAATATGAAGAACAGGTTGAATGAAAAGACTTATGACATATATAAGACTTTTAGAAAGTGTGAGGTAAATCTTCCTCTTTTTGATGCTATCAAATTGGTACCCCGTTATCCCAAGTTCTTAAGGGAATTATGCACCCAAAAGAGGAAGTAGAAATTGAAAGGAAGTGAGAAAATAAAAGTAGGGGGAGTATGTTTCTGCAATTATTCAAAGAAAACTCCTTATAAACTGTAAGGACCTAAGTATGTTTTCTATTCCTTGCATTATAGGCAATACCCAATTTAAGAAGGTTATGATAGATCTAGAAGCATCTATTAATATCATGTCATACTCTGTTTATGCATCTTTAGCACTAGGGCCTTTGAAAGAAACTAATGTTATAATTCGGTTGACTGATAAATCTAATACCCTTCTTGAGGGTGTGGTTAAGAATGTTCTAGTGTAAGTTGGTGATTTAATTTTCACTATTGATTTTTATATGCTTAACATAGAAAATGGTGATCAAATCACTCTAATTTTTCTAGGGAGACCATTATTAAAAACATCTAATGCCATAATAGATGTTCATAGTGGCACACTAACAATGGAATTTGAAGGAAAATTTATGTAATTTAGTGATTGTAATGTCATGAAAGATCTTACTGCTTATGTTATTAATATAATAGATTCTATAGCATATGATGTTGAGCCTTCAGAGAAAAAGGCTAAGGAACCAGCCTTGAGTGTTAACTTGCAGGAGAATAATAGAGAATTAAAAGTAATCCCAAAAGTGCAACAAACAAGTAAGGATCCCCTTACTTTATTATCAAATTCTAATGAAACATGTGCGTATTCTATTTTACAGGATCCCAGATCATATCTGACATCTCTTCCCAATAACCTAAATACTTGAAAATTAGAGAGGCACCAACTATCATAGTTGCCAAAAATTTATGTGCTAAAAAAGAGAAGGCATTAATGAATATTTTTTAGGATAAAGGAAGTACCATTGCAAAAACTATTGCAAACCATAAAGGCATAGATTTAAATGTAGAATTACATAAAGCTTTATTAGTCAAAAGGACTAAACCCCGCAAAGGTAAAAAATATCCCCCTTGGTTTGGACCTCTGGTTATTACTAATGTGTTTGCTTATAATGTAGTAGAATTTCAAGGCTTGAATTATTCCCAAAAAATCAAGGTGGATATCAAGGATCCTCCTTGAATGAAAAAGAGCCAATGACTTTAATCAAAGGTGCTTATTGGGAGGCAACCCAACATAGTCTCTTCTCGTAAAAAAATGTGGAAATAAAAAAGATTTAAGGTCCAGTAATGCAGCACTTTCACTCTACCCCAGAAAACTTCAGGGAAGTTCACTTAATTCATATCTTCTTATATATGCCTACTTATTCTTATCTTTCTTTTTACATTAAGGACAATGTAAATTTTAAGTGTAGGAGTGAAAGTAAATTTTTTTCAATAATTGTGACCCTATTTTGAGCATCAATTTTTTGATTTTCACTATCAATACATTTTTAGTGCGTTTAGCAAGTTGAGTGATTGTGTAAGTGTTTCAATTTATATTTTGTGATATTAAGCACAATCAATAGCTAATAATATGACTATCCAAAATTTTTTAGCTCTTAAAAAAAGTAGAAAATTCGTGGTTGTATGCAATTTTAACCCTCTTGCAATTCATTAGACCGAGTGTATCACCTTGGGGAGCTCCTGCATTGTTTGTTAAGAAGAAAGATGGGAGCTTGATATTATGCATAGATTACAGACAGCTGAATAAGGTAACTATCAAAAACAAGTACCCTCTCCCTAGGATAGATGACTTATTAGATCAACTGAAGGGAGCCTCCATCTTTTCTAAAATTGACTTGAAGTCGGGATACCATCAGATTAGGATCAAGGAGGAGGACGTACCAAAAATTATTTTCAGGACTAGGTATGGGCATTATGAGTTTCTCATAATGCCCTTCGGTTTGACGAATGCATCTGCAATTTTTATGGATTACATGAATCGCATTTTTCGACCCTACCTAGATCAATTTGTTGTAGTGTTCGTTGATGACATCTTGATATATTCTAAGAGTGAGAAAGAACATGAACAACATCTTCGAATTGTGCTGCAAATGCTGAAAGAGAAAAAGTTATATGACAAATTAGAGAAGTGTGAATTTTGGCTGTCAGAGGTGAAGTTTCTCGGACATATCAACTCTAATAGAGGGGTAGCCGTAGATCCTAGCAAGACGGAAGTAGTGATTCAGTGGGAGAGACCAAAGACGGTTACGGAAGTCAAAAGTTTCCTGGGTTTGGCAGGATACTACAGGAGGTTTATACAAAACTTCTCTCGTATAGCTTTGCCATTGACTAAATTAACCAGGAAGGGAAGTCCTTTCAAATGGATTGATTATTGTGAAGCTAGTTTCCAGGAGCTTAAGACAAGACTGACCACTCCTCCTGTTTTAATTATTCCAGACCCTACAGGACATTTTGAAGTGTATAGTGACGCTTCAAAGAAAGGGCTAGGGTGTGTGCTGATGCAAGATAAGAGAGTAGTTGCTTATGCTTCTAGGCAACTGAGACCCCACGAAGGAAACTATCCAACCCATGATCTTGAATTAGCAGAGGTGGTGTTTGCCTTAAAGATTTGGTGACACTATTTATATGTGGCAACATTTGAAGTATACTGTGATCATAAGAGTCTTAAGTACCTTTTTTATTAGAAGGAGTTAAATATGAGGCAACGAAGGTGGGTAGAATTTCTCAATGATTACAAGTTTGAGATAAAGTATCATCCACGAAAGGCGAATGTTGTAACTGATGCCTTGAGTCGAAAATCTCTACACATGGGTCAAATGATGGTGTATGAGATGCAGATGCTAGAGGAGTTTTGAAATCTGAAGCTGGCCACTACCCTTACACCAAATAAGCTAATCATTAATGGGTTGAGTATAGAGTGTGATCTTAGAACCCAGATTAAAGAGGCCCAAGCTCACGATCAATACTTATAGGATCACAAAGATCAAGATAATTTTTCTGTCTCAAAAACTGGAGCAATCATGTATCAGAGAAGGATTTGTGTCCCTTAAGAACGAAAGTTGAGGACCAAGATCCTGCAAGAGGCACATCAGAGTAAATACTCAGTCCATCCTGTATCCATTAAAATGTACCAAGACTTAAAGAGGCTGTATTGGTGGCCAGGGATGAAAAAGGACATTGCTGAGTTCTTGGCGAAATGTTTAATTTGTCAAAAGGTGAAAGTGGAACATCAAAAGTCAGCAGGATTTCTACAACCTCTTAAGATTCCTGAATGGAAATGGGATAGTATTTCGATGGACTTTGTTGTGGGTTTACCTAAAACTTCAGTTGGACATGACTCTATCTGGGTAATAGTTGACAGATTAACCAAATCTGCCAACTTTCTGCCCATAAAGATTAACTATTCACTGGACAAATTGTCCCAGTTGTACGTTCAGGAAATAGTTAAACTACATGGGATTCCCTTAAATATCATTTCAGATAGAGATTTGAGGTTCACGTCGAGGTTTTGGAAGGCATTGTAGGAAGCGTTTGGTACTCAGTTACGGTTCAATATTGCCTACCATCCTCAGACTGACGGGCAGACAGAACGGACCCTTCAAACTCTAGAAGACATGTTGAGGGCCTATGTGATAGAGCAAGGTAAAGAATGGGATAAATACCTGCCTTTAGTAGAGTTTGCTTATAATAATAGTTATCACTATAGTATTAAGATGGCCCCATATAAAGCTTTATATGGAAGAAAGTGCCGATCTCCACTATGTTGTTTTGAGGTAGGAGAAAAGAACTTGTTGGGTCCTGATCTAGTTCAACAAACCGTTGAACAAATCAGGATTATACGAGACAAAATGCTCACAGCTCAGAGTCAGCAAAAGAGTTATTATGATAAGAGACATAGACTTCTGGAGTTTGAGGAAGGAGACTATGTATTTCTAAAACTTCCCCTGACCATTGGAGTTAGTAGGTCTCTCAAGACCAAAAAGCTAAATCCGCGATTTTTGAGACCTTACCAAATTTTGAAGAAAGTAGGGACATTAGCATATCAAGTTGCTCTCCCACCTAATTTGTCCAACTTGCATAATGTTTTCCATGTATCACAACTCCAGAAGTTTTTTCCAGACTCCTCACATGTGATACAAGATGAACCAATCCAAATAAAGGAGAACATGACATACCAGCTAGTACCAGCATCTATATTAGACACTGGCATGAAGCAATTTTGGAACAAAACTATTCCCCTAGTTAAGGTGTTATGGGAAGATTTGACTCTAGAAAAAGCAACTTGCGAGTTAGAAGAGGTCATGAGGAAGAAATATTCGAAATTGTTCTTATTAGGTAATTTCTGAAATTTTGAGGACAAAATTTCTTTTAGGGGGAGAGAAATGTAACATCCCTAATTTCATTTCTTTTTAAGGTACATAAATATTTAATTAAGGAAATAAAATTTATTAGACAATTTTTTTTAGATATATAAAGAAATATAATCCTTAGAAATTCTTCACCTTACGTGTATGCATAGAAATGTTCTAACATTAATGGAATAGGTAAAGAGAGAAAACCTAAGAGGAAAAATTAGAGATAATATACTAAAGAAAGGTGAAATTCTTAGGTAAGGAAGATAATTTTTTGGAAACAAGTAAAGGTCTTAAAATTTCAAGAAAACATTTGATTAGGGTAATTTTTCCTAATTCAAGAACTAAAGTTACTAAGTTTAACATATTCACCCATACATTGGGCTTTCACTTATGGACACTTCATATAGAGTTTTTCCATTTCACATAAGTTTCTAGCAAGCCCATTGGATAACCTAAACAAGAAATAAAACATAGACTTGGACTAGGGTATAGAAATTGGATGATAGCCCAAAAATTTTGAAAATGTGTCCAAGCCCTCCAAGAAAGGTAGAATTTTATCCAAAGAAAAGGAAATGGGTAGGAATAAGCCCAAATCCAAGAGGAAAAATACAATAAAATAAATCATGTGATAATATAATGAAGATTAGGTTACATAGCTTTAGGACAAAACATCTATATCCTACACTCATCATTTTAGCAAGTGGTATGATAATACAAGGATTTAGGATAAAACATCTATATCCTACACTCATAATTTTAGCAAGTGGTATGATAATACATGATATTAGGACAAAACATTCCTATCCCACATAAATAATTTCAACCAAATAATGGAGATTCAAGGGTTAGAAATTTTCCACCTAAGAAGGCAAACCTATCATAATTGATTAAGACAAAAGAAAAAGGAAATGAATCCCTAAATCAAAGGGACCTTGTCCCTTATCTTAGAAACATATTATCATGATTTTCAAAATACAAATCTCCTTTTGCTATGCATATCTTGACTAAGAAAGAGGAAGACAAGAACATAAGTTGTTTGTTTTCCAAAAATTCAACCAAGTATATCCTAATTGTGATAAGGTAGACCCATGATCATGAAAGATGAATTATTTGGTGGTCTATTTAAGCAAAACCCACCCCTACAACATTAGAATTTTTGTTCAAGTGAGGGAGAGGAAAAATAAAAGCAAGGTAGAGTGAGGAAAGGAGAGGAAGAAAGGAAGAAAGAGGAAGGAGAAGTCTAGAGAACTAAGTGCTCAAGGTAAATTTAACAATATTTCTTTTTGAAGAAAAGTTTTGAAACTTGTAATATTTATATGGGATTTTGATCTTAGACCTTTAATGATTGGTCATGGATGTTGCTATATCATATTACATATTATGTATGTTTGAATACTTAGGCTGGTGTAGATAGTTCTGCATAGGTATGGCTATGGGTGGCAAAATTTTAAGCTTCTATTTTAAAAATTCTGGAAAGCATTAGTGCGTAATTTAAAGAAATGGTTAACATAAGAATTATAGATATATGTGTTACAGAATTTTACCCACTAGAATCACTCAATTTGGAGTCTATATGAGGTAGATATGGTCCGATTAGTAAGCAGTGGTCAGAAATTGGTTAATGAGGGAAGAATATGTTAGGATAGCCTCTGTGTTTTAATTTATGGGAACTTTATGTAGGGAATTAAAATAAATGGTTAACATAAGAATTATAGATATATGTGTCACGGAATTGTATCCACTGGAATCACTCAATTTGGAGTCCGTATGAGGTAGATATGGTCCGATTAGTATGCTGTGGTCTGAAAGTGGTTAATCAAGAAAGTATATTTTAGGATAGTTCCTGTGTTTTAATTTCTGAGAACATTCTATAGGGAATTAAAATAAATGATTAACATAAAATGTCTATATGTGTCACGGATTTTAGCCACTGGAATAACTTAATTTGGAATTCTTATGAGGGAGATATGGACAGATTAGTGGGTACAAGTCAGAACCTATCCGAGATGAAATAACTTGTATTTTGAGGGAGTAATATCACCTTGATTTCTTAATATTTCGCAAAACCTTTCAACATAATAGTTTTAGATAATTGTTTTATCTTTAAATTGACACCAAGATCACCTACATCGTAGTTAAATTGAGGGAGTTATTCTCTGATTAGTAAGAGAAGGTTAGATAGGATGAAAACCTACATAAAGAAAATAAAGAAATAAAATTAATATTTAAAAAAGAAGAAGAATCTTATAAATGAAAATAATAAATGATTAGTCTATGCCATAGCTATTGCCATTGTATGAACTTCTTACCAGCATAAGTGTGAAATTTTGACATGGAAATATTTTATAAAGTGATATTTAAAATGGTTATGTTCATGGCATGATTACCAATGATTTTTTGTAATAGTTATATTTTGATGAACATACTTGTTATTGAAAGTATATTTTTGGCTATCATTGTGAAAAGAAAATAAATGAGCACGGTCACATGGCAATCCGTGTGGTGCACCAGTAGGGGATGCCCTACCAATGGTTATGATCATGTTAATGAGAAAAGAAAGAGAAAGTGGGCCATGTCGGACGGAGCGAGAAAAGCCTGTACCAGAGAGTAGAAAATACTCACCCTGACCGGGGTAGCTTGATATGAGAATAAATTGATAATCATCATATGATATTCTGAAAAATAGTTAATCCTGTCATACATGTCATTATTGTACGATTCTCATGTGCATAGATATAGTGCATTCATGTGACCAAAGATATTTGTTGTAGTTTATACAGCTAAACATGACGTGAAGTGCTATATTTATGATGATTTATTGTTGAACTTACTAGGATTTAATTCTCACTATATTTCCATGTCATGTTCAGAAGAATAATTATGCAGATTTTCTCTATGGTACTGGCTTTTAGCGTATGTTGGATCGGTTACTCTATTTTAAGCTGATCCTAGTAATATATATGGTGTCTATGGTCGGGTTGACTAAGATCCCGGTGAAGGTGCAATCACCCACACCCGTATCTCCGGAACTGTTCAACAGGGATGAATAAGATGTAATTATATATGTGTTAGACTTTTGTACGAATGTTATTGATTAATGATATGCACGTAAACTCTGTATTGTATAAATTAAATAAATGTTATTTTGAGTTAAGTTGTAATGAGGTAATAACTTCATGGTATTTAAAAAAAATTGTTACTTAAATGGAGTTGTTACAGTAGGTGTATAATCATTGATAACAATAGAATAAGCCTACACTTTTAAGGTAAGCAAAGAGATAAAGAAAAAGATATCAAAGGCAACACACCATTTATAAACTTAGAAACTAAAATAATATTTACACCACTTTTAACCAAAATACAAAAGGCAATTATGACATACTTAAAAGAGAAAAGGTAGATATTCAAGGACACCTTTCTAAGGATAAGTTTCCTTTGATATTTTCTCCTAGAAGAATATAGCTATGGATTAGAAGAAAAAATTGCGAACCTTGGTGTCCAAACTTTCTTATTATGAAGAAGAAAAAAATTTCATAAAAGGAAAGAAGAAAACTCCTACAATGGAGAAAAAATAACTTCGAAAAAATGAGAACTAAAAAATAAGGAAAGAAGGGGGAGGGGCAGAAACCCCTTCCTACCTAGCAGTCGAAAAGGTTTTAGGAGTTTGCCACGTTTGTGTTTCTTACCTATAATCTATATTAAGGTAATGAAGTGAACAAAGTGTTAAAATTTAGTTTTTACTTTTTTGTACTAATACCTTTTTTCTTATATTTTAATAGTGTTAACATTAGTGAGAGTTTTACTTATTATGGACTAGATCCAAGTCAGAGGATTTGACCCACTAATTTGTATATTAGACCACGAGGTCCAATAAGCAAAAGCCAATATTCTTACCTTGCATGTTATATTTTTTTTTATTTGATTTATCAAAAATTATGCTAGCCTAATTAAAAATAAGCTACTTTTAAATAAATTGACATTTTGTTTATACCAACTCATCTTTTAAATAAGTTAAATGGATAGACATGGATCTTCTGTTGAGTCTAAGGAGCAACACACTGTGTTGTGTTTAAAAAGCACCATTTTGGCTTATCAAAATATTGCATTTTGAGCACAACACATTGCAATGCATAACATCAAACTAACCAATTGACTGATCCATATGTTGATAGCTACTAAAGTGTGGCAATAAGCCAACTAGTTGATTAAGGTCTTTCAAAATGATGAAATTATTTACACAAACCAAATTGCCAAAAATTCCTTTTGTATCTCATTGGCAAGGTAAGGTAGTAGACAAATTTAAGCTCAAAGAGATGAGCTTTTATAAAAAGAAGGGAAACAAAAAAGCAAACATATTCGTGACACCAATGACAACTAATATTAGAAAAAGTATAAAAAGCAAATACGGGGGAGCAAACTAGGAAAAACCTGGGCAAATGTTAATTTCTTCAACTCGTGGTGTTTCATTAGCTCCTTATACTGCTGTTTGATCTTTCTCTGCATAGTGCTACTAGAAGAGGTAAACAGATAAAAGCAGACGGATTGTTGTCGAAGCCTAGCATTCGAATTCATATTTTCTCTTTCTCCACCCTCATGTTCAGAACTATATTTAGCCACCAAATTTATTTTCTTCTTCACCTTCCTCTTCTTCTTCTTCCCTTTTTGCTCATTCCCAAAATCTATCTCCCTCTGTTCAGACCTAAAGAGGTCGAACTCGAAAAATCGCAACTTTTATCATCAAACAAGTTGGCCCATTTAGTAGCATTAGAGGGTAACACCTTAAGTAAGAGGGAATGGGTCAAAGGGGTTGGGTTATTTTCATTAGGGTCATGGAGTTGATTTTGAAAGAGAAAGCTTCACTATTGCAGGGTCATAGTTTTTTAGATTATGGCCTATTGTTGTTATTGCTATTGTTGCTCTGTTTTTGACAACTTTTTATAAACAGAGAATGAGATGAAAATAAAAGGGAGAAGAGAAAGGGAGACAAAGAAGATGAAGGCAACAAATAAGAAAACAGGTCCGTGTATTTAAGGTTGAAAGTGCAGTGGGAATGGGTTACAATGAAGGAGATTGGACATGTAAAAAGGTAGAGCTGTCGTGGAAACTCGTCATCTACAAAAATAGAGAAGTAGTGTTACGAAAGCCAAGTGATAGAGAATTTTGTTCCCAGTGGACTAGTAACTTTAACCAGTCAACTAGTTATTTGATCAATTGACTGGTTGGCTTATTGTTAGAGAAAATAGTTAGTTTGAAAAGAATGTGTGTGTGTGACAATTTTAAAGTCCCACATTGAATTATTATAAAAGATTTTGAGCCTTTATAAGTTAATTATCACACCACATATTAAATAAATATTTGGAGGAGAGGAAATGCAAATATATATATATATATATATATATATATATATATTTAAAATGCACTTAGCACTTAGCACGTGCACGTGCGTTGGATTGAGTCAAATCCAATGGTTTTCTTTTAAATTCAAATTTTTAATTAAAAAGATATGATTTTTAGAAAATTTATAACTTACAGAAAATTTACAACTTTTCAGAAAGATCATAACTCTATAAAATAGACATGTTTGTATAGAATTTTATTATAAATAAGTGATCTGACAGAGTGAAAAATTAATCTAGAAAACACATTTATCCTCTATTGTCTTCTCTGAAACTTCAAATTATTCTTCAAGGGAGATTCCAGAAATTGTTGTTTGTCAATCTCTAGGTGCTTAAGATAACTCCTAGGGGTGATTTGCTATATACTTGCAGCGAACATAGTGGAGAAAAATATCACCTTAAGAACAGTGTGATTACACACGTTTCTAGGTACATTTTCGTCTTCAATCCACTTTAACTCCTAACAATCTTAAGGTGATATTTCTTCTTGAAGATTGAGACTACCCAGGAATCTTCATTCAAGGTGATGAATCAAGATTTCATCAAACTTGATCGGTTTGATGGAACAAATTTCAATTGATGAAGAGACAAAATGATGTTTCTCCTCACTGCCATGAAGATTTCATATCTGCTTGACCCTAGTCTAAAGCCAATCACTTATGTAACAACCTTTTTTTTTCTTTATTATTATACAATATTGAGTTCACATACACGTCATTAATCAAAATGTACATGCAACATATCAAACACATAGATATTTACATCTTGTTTATTTTGATTGACCAATTCCAGAGATACAAGTGCGGGTGGTTGCACCTTCATCGGGATCTGAGCCAACTCAACCCCAAACATCTTATTTGATTCTGAGATCTGCCCAACATAAAGTAACTCGATCCAATGTGCACTAAAAGC
This sequence comes from Gleditsia sinensis, assembly GCA_037074535.1. Lineage (NCBI taxonomy): Eukaryota > Viridiplantae > Streptophyta > Magnoliopsida > Fabales > Fabaceae > Gleditsia > Gleditsia sinensis. The sequence goes on along the minus strand of CM073472.1, from coordinate 43,455,120 downwards.
CAGAGCCATAGAAAAAAACTGCATAACTAATTTTCTGAACATGATATGGAAATATAGTGAGAATTAAATCCCAGTAAGTTCAACAATAAATCATCATCAATATAGCTCATCACGTCATGTTCAGCTGTATAAACTATAGAAAATATCTTTGGTCACATGAATGTATTATATCTACGCACATAAGAATCATACTGTAATGATATGTATGATAGGATTAACTATTTTCAAAATATCATATGATGGCCATCAACTTATTCTCATTTCAAGCTACCCCAGTCAGGGTGAGTATCCTCTACTCTCCGGTACGGGCTTTTCTCGCTCCGTCCGACATGGCCCACTTTCTCTTTCTTTTCTCATTATCATGATCATAACCGTTGGTAGGGCGTCCCCTACTGGTGCACCACACGGATTGCCATGTGACCGTGCTCATTTCTTTTCTTTTCACAATGATAGCCAAAAATATGCTTTCAATAACAATTATGTTCATCAAAATATAATTATTACCAAAAATCATTGGTAATCATGCCATGAACATAACCATTTCAAATATCACTTTATAAAATATTTCCATGTCAAAATTTCACACTTAAAATGGTAAGAAGTTCATAGAATGGCAATGGCTATGGCTATACTAGTCATTTATTAAGATTCATCTTCTTTTTTAAATACTAATTTTATTTCTTTATTTTCTTGATGCAGGTTTTCATCCTATCTAACCTTCTCTTACTAATAAGAGTATAACTCCCTCAATTTAACTATGATGTAGGTGATCTTGTTGTCCATTTCAAGATAAAACAATTATCTAAAACTATTATGTTGAATAGTTTAGCGAAATATTAAGAAATCAAGGTGATATTACTCCCTCAAAGTACAGGATAGTTCCTCTCGGATAGGTTCTGACCTTTAGCTACTAATCTGTCCATATCTCCCACATATGAATTTCAAATTAAGTTATTCCAGTGGCTACAAATCCGTGACACATCTATATATAATTCATATGTTAACCATTTATTTTAATTCCTTATAGAGTGTTCCCAAAAATTAAAATACCGAAGCTATCCTATCATATTCTTCCCTGATGAACCATTTTCTGACCTTTGTTTGCTAATGTACATCATATGGACTCTAAATTGAATGATTCCAGTGGCTACAAACCCGTGACACATATATCTTGAATTCTTATGTTAACCATTTATTTGAATTCACTACAGATAATTCCTAGAAATTAAAATATCAAAGCTATCCTAACATATTCCTCCCTGATGACCCATTTTCTGACCTTTGACTACTAATCGGCTCATATATTCCTCATATGGACTCCAAAGTGAATGATTCCAGTGGTTCAAAATCTGTGACACACATATCTTTAATTCTTATGTTAACCATTTATTTTAATTCCCTACATATAATTCCCAGAAATTAAAATACCGAAGCTATCCTAACATATTCTTCCAAGATGACCCATTTTCTGACCTTTGATTACTAATCGGCTCATATCTTCCTCATATGGACTCCAAATTGAATGATTCCAGTGGCTTAAAATCCATGACACACATAGCTAAAATTCTTATGTTAACCATTTATTTTAATTCCTTATAGATTGTTCCCAGAAATTAAAACACCGAAGCTAAAAATTGTGCCACCCATAGTCATAACCATGCAGAACTATCTACACCAACCTAAGTATTCAAACATACATCACATGAAAGATCAATATGTAACATGATATAGCAACATCCATGACCAATCATCAAAGTTCTAAGATCAAAATCTCATATAAATTTAATAAGTTTCAAAAGTTTTCTTCAAAAAGAAATATTGTTAAACTTACCTGGAGCACTTAGTCTCCTAGACTTCTCCTTCCTCTTTCTTCCTTTCTTCCTCTCCTTTCCTCACTCTTCCTTGCTTCTATTTTCCTCTCCCTCACTTGAACGAAATTCTAATGTTGTAAGGGTGGGTTTCCTTATATAGGCCACCAAATAATTCACCTTTCATGATCATGGGTCTACCTTATCACAATTAGGATACACTTTGTTGATTTTTTGGAAAACAAAAAACTTATGTTCTTGTCTTCCTCTTCCTTAGTCAAGATATGCATAGAAAAAGGAGATTTGTATTTTGAAAATTATGATGATATGTTCTTAAGATAAGGGACAAGGTCCCTTTGATTTAGGGATTCATTTCCATTTTCTTTTGTCTTAAACAATTATGAAAGGTTTTCCTTTTTAGGTGGCAAATTTCTAGCCCTTGAATCTCCATTATTTGGTTGATATTATTTGTATGGGATATGAATGTTTTGTCCTAATACCATGTATTATCATACCACTTGCTAAAATTATGAGTGTAGGATATAGATGTTTTTGTCCTAAAGCCTTGTATTATTATGCCACTTGCCAAAATGATGAATGTAGAATCACACCACTTGCTAAATTTTTGTCTTAATGCCATGTAACCTAGTCTTTATTATTATTACATTATTATATCATCACCTAATTTATTTTATTTTATTTTTCCTCTTGGATTTGGGCTTATTCCTACCCATTTTCTTTGCTTTGGATAAAATTCTACCTTTCTTGGAGGGCTTGGTCACATTTTCATAATTTTTGGGCTATTGGTCCAATTACTATATCCTAGTCAAAGTCTATGTTTTATTTCTTGCTTAGGTTATCCAATGGGCTTGCTAGAAACTTATATGAAGTTGAAAAACTCTACATTATGTGTCCATAGGTAAAAGCCCAATGTATGGGTAAATGTTTTAAACTTAGTAACTCTAGTTCTTGAATTAGGAAAAATTACCCTAATCCAATGTTCTTGAAATTTTAAGACCTTTACTTGTTTCTAAAAATTTATCTTCCTTATCCAAGAATTTTGCATCTCTTTAGTATGTTATTTCTAATTTATGTTTTTCCTATTATGTTTTCCCTCTTTATTTGTTCTCTTAATGGTAGAAAAATTTTCTATGCATATATGTAAAGTGAAAAATTTCTAAGGAAAATATCTAAAAATTACGGGATGTTACAACTTATCCATAAGATACTGACTCTAAACAGCTGAAGAAAGAACACAAAATGGGAGCCGAGGATGAAGTGTTATGTCGTGGCCATATTTTGAATACATTGTCAAATCGTCTATATGATCTGTAATCATCCTACTCATCTTAAAAAGACATTTGGGATGCTCTTAAAGCCAAGTATAATACAGAAAGGCAAGGAACATATAAGTTTCTCATCATGCAATATTTTGATTACAAATTATATGATTTTGCTCCTATGATAGAGATCAAGGTGTTGTCAAATCTCTTCCAAACCGTTCTTAAGATCCTTTACAAGGGATAGGCAGTCCAATGACTAAGAGCAAAGCAAAGCGGGCCAAAGAAACTTTATTGGGCTTGATCTTGGATGTGCAGGCTAAAGAGGAAATTATTGGACCAAGTTAATACATCAAGTGGGTCACACTTTGCAGCCTTGAGGATGGCATTAAATAGAGCTTGTTGGATCTTAAAGACAACTAGCCCAAATCTGCATGTCTAAAGATGTATTATGGGCTTTATGTTATATGTTTTCTTTTAGATATTATTAGTATTTTGGGCCCATTCTTTATGGCCAAATATTAGTTTAATTATGGGTTTATTTTTTTGTTAGTTTAGTTGGGCCAAATAACTAATGTTGTTTGGGCCATATTCTTTTCAAGTCCAATTAAGAGTTTTAGGGTTTTCTACTTGGTTTAGGATTGTTTGACTATATAAGGATCTTTTATGTTCATGTAATGGAGATATTTTGATGATTAATAAAGATTGAGTTTTCTCCTAAAGTGAGAGCTTCCCTTATTTCTTGGGCAAAGAACTGAATCCGATCTTATTGAGGCAACTTGTGGCGATCAAACATCTATTGAATTTTCAAAGCGATCCTTGCTTTCGCCAAACACTCTGGTTCTTGGCTTAAGGAAACACATCATTTGGTATCAGAGCTTTGGCTCCTTGAAATTTGGTTGGTGTCCTATCTTTTCTTTTCTATTTGTTTTCTAGTGTCTTTCTTTTTCTTCTACCTTTCTTTAGGTCAAATTAGAGTCCTAGTTCTAGTTAATTTTTTTCTAATTCCTCCCAAAAAAAGAGAGAGTTCTAGCTCTAGTCAATTTCCCTTTTTTAACTTATAGTCTAATTCCTTAAAAAAAAGAGTTCTAGTCCTAGTGTAATTTAGTTTCTTCTTCCAAAAAAAATAAAAATTTCGTAAAAAAAGAGTCCTAGTTCTAGGGTAATTTAGTTTCTTGTTCAAAAAAAAATCGTAAAAAAAGAGTGCAAAAATTCACTCAAAAAAAAGTAAGCAGAAGTTCATTAAAAAAATGAAGAAGCCAAAAAAAATAGTATACTTGATTTTTCTATCCCTCATTTTTTTCAAATTCAGTTCCTAGGGTTGTTATCGTCTGAAAATTTATTCTTATCATTTTTAATTCACTTGTTCCTTTTGATAAGCTTGTTGATCAGGTTCTTGTTTAAGAGCTTTAAGGCAAAGAGGAAAAATTGAGTGCAAACACGTGAAGTTTGTGAGACAAACATGAGTAGTGAAAGAGATCAACCTGAAATTGACCTTAAACTTTTCATGAAGGCGATTCAGGACCAGTTTAAGTTGCTGAATATGAGGTTGGATAACCTTGAGTCACCATCCAAGCCTAAGCCTACCAGACAGCTTGGGTTTGATGAGGAAGAAGGTGAAGATTCAGATGGTGAAAGATTCGGGTCAAGAAAGGAAAGGAGGACAGCTCCTAGGCATGATAGTGGCTTAGGAAGCATCAAAATGACTATTCCTATATTCCAAGGTAAGAGTGACCCTAAACTTTATTTAGAGTAGGAGAGGAAGGTGGAACATGTGTTTGATTGTCATGCTTATTCTGAGGAGAAAAAGGTAAAGCTAAATGCTGTGGAGTTTACTGACTATGTTAGTATTTGGTGGGATTAGTTAGCAATTAACAGACAGAGAAGTGGTGAGAGACTTATTCGGTTATGGGAAGAGATGAAGGTTGTGATGAGAAAACGGTTTGTTCTTAGCCATTACTATAGAGACTTGTTTAGAAAATTACAAAATCTGTATCAAGGATCTATGAATGTAGAGGATTACTACAATGAGATGGAGATTGCCATGATGAAAGCTAATATTGAGGAGGATAGGGAGGCTACAATGGCAAGGTTTATAGGCGGTTTGAGGAAAGAAATTACAAATATAATGGATATGCACCATTTTGTAGAGATGGAGGATTTACTGGATAAAGCAATTAAAGTTGAGAAGCAGTTAAAGGTTATAACATCTTTTAAATTTGGCTCCATTCCTAAAACTCCATGGAAGTCGAATTGTCAAAATAACCATAAGGCTACTACTAGGCCGAAAGAAGAGGACAAGTAGAGAAATTCAGTTATAGCCCCTAATCCCAAGGCCAAAGATGATACTTCAACTTCCTCTAAAGCACGAGAGACAAAATGTTTTAGATGTCACGGGTTAGGGCATATTGCATCACAGTGTCCTAACAAGAGAGCCATTATTCTTCTTGATGATAGAGGTATGGAGAGTGAGCATTCTAGTGAAGATGAGATGCCACCATTGGAAGATTGCAGTGATCTGGAGATTGGTGAACCAGTGCATGAAAAAGTATTGGTTACTCGACGTGCTCTTAATATGCAGCCTAATAAAGATGCTGATGATGAACAACGTGAGTACATCTTCCATACCAGGTGCCACGTGAATAACAAGGTATGTAGATTGATTGTTGATAGTGGGAATTGCACTAATGTAGCTAATACCTTGATGGTTGATAAATTGAGTTTATCAAAGTTGAAACATCCTAAGCCATATAGGCTAAGATGGTTGAATGATAAGGGAGAGATATATGGGTGACAAACCAGGTTTGAATATCTTTCTCTATTAGTAACTATAAATATGAGTTGTTTTGTGATATAGTACCAATGCATGCTGGACACTTGCTATTAGGATGACCATGGCAATTTGATATAAGGGTTAATTATAATGGCTACAAGAATCGATATACATTGACCATGCATAATTGAACTTTTATTCTAACACCCCTAAAGCCAGCTGAGGCTTTTGCTGATCAAGTGAAAATTACAAAAGAGTGTAAGTTGAGAGAAACAAAAGAAAAAGAGAAAAAAAAGAGTATGACCAAAATTGAGAGTGAGAGAAAAGAGATAGAGGTTAAGATATGTGAGCAAAAAAAGAAAGAGATTTGTGAGGCAGAGAAAGAGAAAAGTAAAAGAGTTAGTGCTTTTGCACTAAAAAGTGAGGTCAAGAGTGCTTTGGTGTGCAAACCCAACCTTCTTGTGCTCATGTACAAGGATATTTATTTCACTAACACTCTTAACCTTTTTTTCCTAGTATGGTTGTGTATTTAATACAAGAATTCACTGATATTTTTCCTAAGGAAATTCCACATGGACTACCACCTTTGAGAGGCATTGAGCACTAAATAGACTTTGTCCCTGGATTATCCATCCCTAACCACCCTGCCTACCGAGCTAATCCTGAGGAGACAAAGGAAATTCAAAGGCAAGTAGATGAGCTAGTCCAAAAGGGATTCGTGAGGGAGAGTCTTAGTCCCTATTCAGTACCTGTTATTCTTGTGCCTAAGAAGGATGGAACTTGGTGCATATGCGTAGATTGCAAAGCCATCAATAAAATCACTATAAAGTATAGGCATCCAATTCCTAGATTAGATGACATGCTTGATAAGTTGTATGGTTCTAGTACTTTTACTAAAATTGATTTAAAGAATGGCTACTATCAAATTCACATGAAAGAGGGAGATGAGTGGAAAACTACTTTTAAGACTAAGTATAGTTTATATAGTGGTTAGTGATGCCCTTTGGGTTAACCAATGCACCCTTTGGGTTAACCAATGCACCCAATACTTTTATGAGATTAATGAAGCATGTCTTACGTGCTTTCATTGGAAAATTTATGGTAGTTTACTTTGATGATATTTTAGTATATAGTCGAAATCTTGATGAAATGTATTACATTTGCGTGTTGTTTTTTATGTGCTTAGGGAGCATAAATTGTATGCTAACATGAAAAATTGCACATTTTGTTTTAATTATGTGGTGTTCCTTGGTTTTGTTGTTAATTCTCATGGAATTAGTGTGGATGAAGATAAGGTTAAGGCAATCCGAGATTTTCCTACACCTAGGAATGCTAATGATGTTAGGAGTTTCCATGGTTTAGCAAGTTTCTATAGGCAATTTGTAAAGAATTTCAGTACTCTTGTTGTACCCTTAAATGAACTTGTTAAAAAGAATATTGTCTTTAAATAGGATTATATGCATGAGAAGTCATTTAAAACTTTAAAGGATCTTTTGATTAATGCACCATTGCTGTCATTACCTAACTTTGATAAAACTTTTGAAATTGAATGTGATGCTTTTGGAGTTGGTACAAGTGCTGTTTTGATACAGAATTCTAAACCGATTACATACTTCAGTGAGAAGCTAAATGGGGCAATGCTAAACTATCCTACTTATGATAAGGAGTTATATGCATTGGTGAGAACTTTGCAAACTTGGCAATATTATCTATGACCAAGGGAATTCATTATCCATTCAGATCATGAGAGCTTGAAATTCTTGAACTCCCAAGGTATGTTGCATAAGAGGCATGCTAAGTGGTTAGAATTTATTGAGACATTTCTTTATGTGATTAAATATAAAAATGGAAAAGAAAAATATGGTAACTGATGCATTGGCTAGAAGATATGCGCTATTGACATTCTTGTAAGCTAAGTTGTTTGGTTTTGAATACATTAAAGACTTGTATGCTAATGATGTTGATTTTGGATCTACGTGGAATTCTTGTGATAAGCGTGCTATTGATGGTTTCTATAGACATGAAGATTACTTGTTTAAAAAGAATAAACTTTGCGTGCCTAAGTGTTCTATGCATGACTTGTTAATTAAGGAGAGTCATGGTGGAGGTTTAATGAGACATTTTGGAGTGATTAAAATGTTAAAAATTCTGCATGAACATTTTTATTAGCCTTGCATGAAATATGATGTTATTTAGTTTTGTGCTAAGAGCGTGACTTGTAAACAAGCTAAGTCTAAGGTTATGCCACATGATCTTTATACTCCATTACCTGTACCTACACAGCCTTGGCATGATATTTCTATGGATTTTGTGATACGGTTACCGAGGTCTCAAAGTGGTAAAGATAGTTTTTTGTGGTTGTTGATTGGTTTAGTAAAATGGCTCATTTTATTGCATGGGTTGCCTAGAACAATAGTAAGTGATAGAGATGTTAAGTTCTTAAGTCATTTTTGGCGTACTTTATAGGGAAGATTAGGGACTAAACTTCTATTTTCTACTATTGCACACCCTCAAACAAATGGGCAAACTGAGGTAGTTAATAGAATACTTACTACACTTTTACATACTATTATGTCTAAAACTTGAAACATTGGGAAAGAGTTTTGCCACATGTTGAGTTTGCTTGCAATAGATTTGTGCATTCTGCTACTACTTATAGTCATTTTGAGATTGTCTATGGCTTTAATCCTCTAACGCCTTTGGATATTATACCTTTGTCTACTAATGAGTTTGTTAACTTGGATGGTAAGAACAAGGTTGAATATGTAAAGGATTTGCATGCTAAGGTTTGAGCTAACATTGAGAAGAAGAATAAACAATATGCAACGCAAGCCAACAAGAGCCAAACTAAAATTGTATTTGAACCTAGTGATTAGGTTTGGGTACATATGTACAAGGAGCAGTTCCCGGCTCAAAGGAAGTCTAAGTTGCATCCTAAGGGAGATGGACATTTTCAAGTCTTGGAGCGAATCAATGACAATGCCAAAAAGATTGATTTACCTAGTGAGTATGGCATTATTAGTGCTACATTTAATGTTGCTGACTTGTCTTTATTTGATATAGGTGATATATTTGATTCGAGAATGAATCCTTTCGAGGAGGGAGGGAATGATGGAGATCAAGGTGTTGTCAAACCTCTTCTAAATTGTTCTTAAGATCCTTTGTAAGGGATAGGCGGTCCAATGACTAAGAGTCAAGCAAAGCGGGCCAAAGAAGCTTTATTGAGCTTGATCTTGGATATGCAAGCTAAAGAAGAAATTATTAGGCCAAGTCAAGACATTAAGTGGGTCACACTTTGCAGCCTTGAGGATGTCATTAAATAGAGCTTGTTGGATTTTGAAGATAACTAGCCTAAATCTGCATGTCTAAAGATGTATTATGGGCTTTATGTTATATGTTTTCTTTTAGATATTATTAGTATTTTGGGCCCATTCTTTATGGCCAAATATTAGTTTAATTATGGGTTTATTTGTTAGTTTAGTTGGGCCACATAACTAGTATTGTTTGGGCCATATTCTTTTCAAGTCCAATTAGATGTTTTAGGGTTTTCTACAAGGTTTAGAATTGTTTGACTATATAAGGGTCCTTTATGTTCATGTAATGGAGAGATTTTGATGATTAATAAAGATTGAATTTTCTCTTAAAGTGAGAGCTTCCCTTAGTTCTTGGGCAAAGAACTAAATTTGATCTTATCAAGGTAACTCGTGGCGATCAAACATCCATTGAATTTTTAAGATGATTCTTGCTTCTGCCAAACATTATGTTTCTTGGCTTAAGGAAACGCATCATCCTGTTATTGATCAAGTGCTTGATTTGCAAATTTTAGTTTCTAAACTCAAAGATATTAAAGTTGACATTCCTGAATCTATGCAAGTGGGGGCTATTATTGCAAAGTTACCCCCAACTTGGCATGATTATAGAAAGAAATTATTGCATACTACTAAAAGTTTCACTTTAGACTAGATTCTAAAACATTTGCGGATTGAACAAGAAACACGAAATTTGCAAAGAAGGCATACAGAATCTATGTAAAATTTTGTGGATGCAGGAAATAAAAATCAGAACTATTCTAGAAATAACAAGAGGAAGAATCCTAAGCCTACTACTACCAATTTTGGAAAACAATACAAGACAGCAAAGTCTTGTTTTCATTATGGAAAGAAAGGGCATCTGAGAAGGGATTGTAGATACAGGAAGAAATAAAGGACTGAAAGTACTAATATTGCAAACATGGTTGACTCTGAGACAAATGAGATTGTTGCCATGGTTTCTAAATTACGAATTAGTATGATTTCAGAATTGAACATGGTTGCTTCTACTAAGTCTTTTGACTGGTGGTATGATTCTGGAGCAACGATTCATAGTCTGATAAGCTTGTAATCTCCAAAAATGGAGTATTTGTGGGCAAGGGCTACTCTTGTGATGGAATGTTCAAGTTAAGTATTAATAAGAATAATTATGTTTCTGTGTATAATGCTGAGCAATCTTTTTCTTTATGGCATGGTAGATTAGGACATGTTAATAATAAAAGTTTAAATTATTTTTCAAAGCATGGTTTAATTTTATGCCAAAATGACACTAATAATAAATGTGAGATTTGTGTATAAGCTAAGATGACAAGAAAATCATTTCCTTCTGCACAAAGGCATTTTGAAATTTTAGAGTTAGTACATTCTGATATTTTTGAATTGAATGGTATATTGACTAGAGGAGGAAATAGATATTTTATTACTTTTATTGATGATTATTCAAGATATAAACATATGTACTTGATGAAATCTAAAGATCAGGCTTTTGATATGTTCTCGTATTATAAGTCAATAGTAGAAAACCAAAAGGAAAAGAAAATAAAAATACTTAGAAGTGATAGTTTAACAACTCGATCCATCGTGCACTAAAAGCCAAATCTATAGAAAAATCTGCATAACAAGTTTTTAAACATGACATGGAAATATAGTGAAAATTAAATCCTAGTAGGTTCAACAATAAATAATAATTATCATCAATATAGCTTATCATGTCATGTTCATCTGTATAAACTACAACAAATATCTTTAGGTCACATGAATGCACTTTATCCATACATATGAAAATTGTACAGTTATGACATGTATGGTATGAATAACTATTTTTAGAATAGCATATGATGACTATCAACTTATTTTCATATCAAGCTACCCCAGTCAGAGTGAGTACTTTCTACTCTCCAGTACGAGTTTTTCTCACTTCATCCGACATGGTAAACTTTCTCTTTCTTTTCTCATTAACATAACCATAGCCATTGGTAAGGCTTTCCCTATTAGTGCACCACACGGACCGCCATGTGACCGTATTTATTTCTTTTCTTTTATTTTCTTTTCTAATTAATAGCCAAAAATAAGATTGTAAATAACAAGTATGTTCATTATACTCACATGCCATAATTTTTCATCAAAATATAATCAATACAAAAAATCATTGGTAATCATGCAATGAACATAATCATTTTCAAATATCACTTTATAAAATATTTCCATGTCAAAATTACATACAAAAGATGGTAAGGAGTTCATGCAATGGCAATGGTTAGGGCATTCTCTAATTATTTATTATTTCTATTTATAAGATTCTTCTTCTCTTTTAAATATTATTTTCATCACATGTTCTTACAAATTTTATAGGGAATTTTTCTCCATTTTGGTTTCTATTATTATGCTATAGTTAATAAAGTTCTTTTAGGGTAAAAAAATATTAAAAATAAGCTTTACCAACTCCCAACACAGCCTGGTTATGTTCCAAGACACGCTATGCTTGAAAATAAATCAAACATACTCCAAAATAGCCCTGAACACGGCCTACCAATGCTGAAGTAACCCAGAACATGGTTTGGCCATGTTCTGTGACCTTTCTTCACTTATTCAATTATATCTCCCTCATAAGAACTCCAATTAAGGTGATTTCAAAGTCTATAAACTTTAAGACAATTATTGACAACTTTCATATTTATCAATTCTTTAGATTCCTTATGAATTATACCCAAAAAATAAAAAAACCAAAATGCTTACATTTACCAACCTGGATTCTAGACTAATTCTAACATCTACTAATTAATTAGCCATATCTCCCTCATAAGGACTCTAAATTAAGTTATTTTAGATCCTATAGATCCGTGACCCATATATCTATATTTATTATGTTAACAATGTTCTTTAATTCCCTACATATTTGGCCCAGAAATTCAAATACAAAAGCTTACCTAACATATTCTTCCCTGGTTAACTAGTTTCTAACCACTACGTACTAATCGGACAATATCTCCCTCATCTGGACTCCAAATGAAGTGATTCCAATGGTTAAAAATTTCTGAAACATATATCTACAATTTTCATGTTAACCATTTCTTTTAATTCTTAACTGATTCTTCCCAAAATTTCAAAAACAGAAGGTTCCCTGGTTACTCTAAAATCCAGTTCCTAACCAAACATTTCCTAAGGTTTTAGTTCATCATTTTATTATGTCCTCTTTCATTTTCTTCCTAATAATTCAAAAAGAGATATTGTTAAACCTAAAGCAAGATTCCTCCATTCCCTTAACTTTTCTAATAGCTTAAATAAGAGAAGGAGGGTGAGTTTTGAACTCCAAGGATGAGGAGAAAAGATGGATTCGAGTGGAGATTAAGCTAACTTACCTTGAGTACTTAGTCCTCTAAACTTCTCCTTCCTCTTCCTTCCTCTCTTCTCCTTTCCTCACTCTACCTTGCTTATGTTTTTCCTCTCCCTCACTTGGATGAAATTATAATGTTCTAAGGGTGGGTTTTGCTTAAATAAACTATCAAGTGGTTCGCCTTTCATAATCATGGTTCTATCTTATCACAATTAGGATGCACTTGGTTGTTTTTTGGGGAAAGACAACTCATGTTCTTTTCTTCCTCTCTCTTAATCAAGATATGCATAGAAAAAGGATATTTGTATTTTGAAAATTATGATAAAATATTCTTAAGACAAGGGACAAGGTCACTTTGATTTAGGGATTTATTTCTTTTTTCTTTTGTCTCACTCAAGTATGATAGGTTTGCCTTTCTAGGTGGCAAATTTTTAGCCCTTGAGTCTCCCTTACTTGGCTGAAATTATTTATGTAGGATAAGGATGTTTTGTCATAATGCTATGTATTATTACCCACTTGTTGAAATTATGAATGTAGGATATAGATGCTTTGTCCTAATTCCATGTATTATTACCTACTTGTTGAAATTATAAATATAGGATATAAATGTTTTGTTCTAAAACCATGTGACCTAATCTTGATTATTATTACCCTACTATTTCCTCACATGATTCTTATTATTTTTTCTTCTCTTGGATTTGTGCTTATTCTTACCCATTTCCTTTGCTTTGGTTGAAATTCTAACTTTCATGGAGGGCTTGGTCACATTTTCATAATTTTTGGGCTATCAGTCCAACTTCTATATCTTAGTCCAAGTCTATGTTTTGTTTCTTGCTTGGGCTATCCAATTGACTTACTAAAAACTCATATGAAGTGAAAAAACTCTATATGAATTATCCATAGGTGAAAGCCCAATGTATGTGTGGAGATCTTAAACTTAAGAATTTCTAGCTCTTGAATTAGGAAAAATTTCCCTAATCCAATCTTCTTAAAATTTTAAGACATTTACTTACTTCCTAAAAATTTATCCTCCTTACCCAAGAATTTTGCCTCTCTTTAGTATGTTATTTCTAATTTTTCCTATTAGGTTTTCTCTCTTTACTTGTTCCCTTAATGTTAGAAACATTTTATATGCATACACATAAGTTGAAGAATTTCTAAGGATTATATTTTCTTAAATATCTAAAAATTGTCTAATAAAATTTATTTCCTTAACTAAATATTTATGTACCTTTATTAATAAGAAAAATAAAATTAGGGATGTTATATTTTCTCTCCCCCTAAAAGAAATTTTGTTCCCAAAATTTTGGAAATTACCTAATAAGAACAATTATGAATATTTTTTCCTCATGACTTCTTCCTGCTCCTAAGTTGATTCTTCCAGAGTCAAACCTTCCCATAACACCTTAACAAGGGGAATGGTTTTATTCCTCAATTGCTTCACATCGATGTCCAATATGGATGCTGGTACTAGCTGGTATGTCATGTTCTCATTTATTTGGATTAGTTCATCTTGTATTACATGTGAGGAATCTAGAAGATACTTTCAGAGTTGTGATACATAGAAAAAATTATGTAGGTTGGAAAAATGAGGTGGAAAAGAACTTGATATGTCGATGTCCCTACTTTCCTCAAAATTTGATAGGGTCCCAAAAATTGTGGACTTAACTTTCTGGTTTTGAGAGATCTACCAACTCTAATAGTCAAGAAAAGTTTCAAAATTACATAGTCTCCTTCCTCAAACTCCAAAGGTCTATGTCTCTTATCATAGTAACTCTTTTGTCGACTCTGAGTTGTAAGTATTTTGTCTTGTATCATCTTGATTTATTTAGTGGTTTGTTGAATTACATCAATACCCAACAAGTTCTTTTCTCCTACCTCAAACTAACATAGTGGACATCGGCACTTCCTACCGTATAAAGCTTCATAGAGGGTCATCTTAATACTAGAGTGATAGCTATTATTATAAGCAAACTCCACTAAAGGTAGGTACTTATACAATCCTTTACCTTGCTCTATCACACATGCCCTTAACATATCTTCTAGGGTTTGAATGGTCTATTCTATCTGCCCATCAATCTGAGGATGGTAGGTAGTACTGAATTGTAGCTGGGTTCCAAATGCTTCCTGCAACACCTTCTAAAACTTTGATGTGAACCTCGAATCTCTATCAGAAACGATATTTAAAGAAATTCCATGTAGTCTAACTATTTTTTAGACATACAATTAGGCCAATTTGTCTAGTGAATAGTTAATTTATATTGGTAGAAAGTGAGCAAATTTAGTTAATCTATCAACTATTACTCAGATAGAGTCATGTCCAACTGAAGTCTTAGGTAAGCCCACCACAAAGTCTATCAAAATATTGTCCCATTTCCATTTAGGGATCTCAAGAGGTTGTAGAAATTCCGTTGACTTTTGATGCTCTACCTTCACCTTCTGACAAATTAAACATTTCGCCACAAACTCAGCAATGTCCTTTTTCATCCCTGACTATAACACTTGAAATTTTTTTAATTATATTCACAAAATGGAATATTAAGAAAGGGTTAAAAAGGATTAAATGGGGTAATTATAAGGAAATAATTGTAAATCTTTAATAAGAAATTTCTCATCTTTGGAAGAGATGTTTAAGAATGAGGTAGTAATTTCTTTATCTGCATGGCCATATTTGGGCAGTAAAAATAGAGATGAGGAGCTACGAAAAAAGTTGGACCAAAATCCATTGGAATATGTCTCAAAAAGGAATTAAACACTTGGTAAGTTTTCCCTACAACCAAACAATGCCTTATCTAACTATATAGTCCCATTGTAATGGAGTGGCAATTTTGAAATTCTTAGGGAATTGGAGGGTCTTTGTTAAGGGGAAAAGTGACTTCTTGGATAAGCTAACATTAAAATATTAAACTAAGGTTTCTTGTTGACTTGCTAAAGCAAGTCGCCAGCCAGCCAAGAGAAAGCAAAGGAACCCACAGCCAATGGGAGAAAAGAGGAGAAAGAAAATGGGAGAGAAGAAGAAGAGAGAGAGAAAGTTAAAATCCAAGGAGAAGAGGTAAGCTTTGGGACTCTTGATCTCCTCTAACCCATGTAGATTCATAAGTTTTCATGGAAAGCTAATGGTTGGGGGAAAATCTACAAATTGGTGGAGATTTCTAAAGTGAGAAACTAAGCTGAACTTAGTGAGAGAATCTTTTGGGAGAAAGAAAAGGTAAGATCAACATCCTCTTTTATGAATTTTGGTTGGATGACTTGATGGCTGACTTGCATGTGTGTATTAAAGTATGTTGGAAGGGGAGATAGAACTTTTGATGAGGTATTTATGACATTCATGGCTGTTGTTCACTTATATGCATGTGGTAGTGATTTAGGAAAATTTTGTGTAATTAGTTTTGAGGTTAAATCCATGTTTTGAGTCGTCATATGCTGTAGACAAATTGGGTTTTTCATGCCTAAAATGTTGGTATAATTGTTGGTTGGTTTCCTTGGATGGTTTGTGAGAAAAAGAGAGGATTTTGTGAGTTTCGTTCCCAGCGCACAGCTGTGTCCTAGGATGGAGGTGAAAAAAAATGAAGAACACAACCAAGCCGTGCTTGGTGCAGGTCTATGAGTAACACGGCCACGTTGTGAGGGAAGCACGAGGGAAACACCGGCATAAAGCACGGTCATGCTTGGTGACACGACCAGGCCGTGCTTCATGTTGTCTCAACCTTTTTCATCGATTTCTATTCTCTTTTTAAATCCTAGTTAATCATCAATGTTTATAGAATAATAATGGGACTTTTATGAGTCATGTATGTTAAAAGAAATATGTAATATCTAATTGATTATGTATGCTCATTGAATTAATTATGTAAGTATGAAGGAAAGATGTCGGAATATTATAATTGAATGTTAAAGATCACTTGTATGTGCATCCATAAGCAAGTAAATGATGTTTGAATAGTAGAAAAGAATGCAAGAGCATTGTATGATTAACACATGATGCAATTGTTATGGCATGTGTAACAACTTTATTTATTTATTTATTATTATTATACAATATAGAGTTCACATACACGTCATTAATCAAAACGTACGTACAACATATCAAACACATAAATATCTACATCTTATTTATTCTGGTTGACCAATTCTAGAGGTACAGGTGCAGGTGATTGCACCTTCACCGGAATCTGAGCCAACTCGACCACAGACATTTTATTTGTTTCTGGGATCTGCCCATCCTAGAGTAACTTGATCCAATGTGCACTAAAAGCCAGAGCCATAGAAAAAAATCTGCAAAACTAATTTTCCGAACATGACATGGAAATATATTGAGAATTAAATCTCAGTAAGTTCAATAATAAATCATCATCAATATAGCTCATCAAGTCTTGTTAAAATACAGAAGCTATCCTAACATATTCTTCCCTGATTAACCATTTTCTGATCATTGCTTACTAATCGGACCATATCTACCTCATATGGACTCCAAATTGAGTGATTCCCGTGGCTAAACATCCATGACACATATAGTTATAATTTGTATGTTAACCATTTATTTTAATACCCTACAGAATGATCCCAAAAATTAAAACACAAAAGCTATGCTAACATATTCTTCCCTGATTAACCATTTTCTGACCATTTCTTACTAATCAGACCATATCTATATCATATGGACTCCAAATAGAGTGATTCCAGTGGCTAAATATATGTGAGAAATAGATCTACATTTTTCATGTTAACCATTTGATTAAATTCCTTACCAATTCTTCCCAGAATTTTAAAAACATAAGCTTAAAATTTTGCCACCCATAGCCATACCTATGCAGAACTATCTACATCAGCCTAAGTATTCAAACATACATAATATGTAACATGATATAGCAACATCCATGACCAATCATCAAAGTGCTAAGATAAAAATCTCATATAAATATTATAAGTTTCAAATCTTTTCTTCAAAAAGAAATATTGTTAAACTTACCTTGAGCACTTAGTCCTTTAGACTTCTCCTTCCTCTCCTTTCCTCACTCTACCTTGCTTCTATTTTTCCTCTCCCTCACTTGGACGAAATTCTAATGTTATAAGGGTGGGTTTTGCTTATATAGACTATCAAATAATTTACCTTTCATAATCATGGGTCTACCTTATCACAATTAGGATGCACTTGGTTGAATTTTTGAAAAACAAACAACTCATGTTCTTATCTTCCTCTTCCTTAGTCAAGATATGCATAGAAAAAGGAGATTTGTATTTTGAAAATTATGATAATATGTTCTTAAGATGAGGGACAAGGTCCCTTTGATTTAGGGATTCATTTCCTTTTTCTTTTTTCTTAATCAATTATGATAGGTTTGCCTTTTTAGGTGGCAAATTTCCAACCCTTGAATCTTCCTTGCTTACCTAAAATTATTTGTGTAGGATAAATATGTTTTGTCATAATGCTATGTATTATTACCCACTTGCTAAAATTATGAGTGTAGGATATAGATGTTTTGTCCTAATGCCATGTATTATTATACCACTTGCTAAAATTATGAATGTAGGATATCACACAACTTGCTAAATTTTTGTCTTAATGCCATGTTACCTAATCTTGATTACACAATTATTTCATCACATTATTTTATTTTTATTTTTATTTTTCCTCTTGGGTTTGGGCTCATTCTTGCCCATTTTCTTTACTTTGGTTAAAATTCTACCTTTCATAATGGGCTTAGTCACATTTTCATGATTTTTGGGCTACCAGTCCAATTTCTATATCCTAGTCCAAGTCTATGTTTTATTTCTTCCTTGGGCTATCCTATTGGCTTGCTAAAAATTCATGTGAAGTAGAAAATCTCTATATGAAGTGTCCATAGGTGAAAGCTCAATTTATGGGTGGAGATATTAAACTTAGTAACTTTAACTCTTAAATTAGGAAAAATTACCCTAATCCAATCTTCTTGAAATTTTAATACATTTACTTACTTCACAAAAATTTATCTTCCTTACCCAAGAATTTCACCTTTCTTTAGTATATTTATTTCTAATTTTTCCTCCTAGGTTTTCTCTCTTTACCTATTCCATTAATGTTAGAACATTTCTATACATACACGTAAGGTGAAGAATTTCTAAGGATTATATTTCCTTAGATATCTAAAAATTGTCTAATAAATTTTATTTTCTTAATTAAATATTTATGTACCTTTATCAATAAAAGAAATGAAATTAAGGATGTTACTTTGAATACATGAAACGAAATTAGGGATGTTACAGCATGCATGAGAATGAATGTGATTTATGCTCATGATGTAATATATATGCTCTTTGTTGAGTTAAGTGGCTAGAAAAATATGTAAAAGACATAAGCTTGGTTAAGAGGACCCTCTCTGAAGCAGGGTGGCCTGACAACAGGCGTCACCTTGTTGTATTGAAGTGACTGACGGTCAGGATGATCCTCTCTGAAGCAGGGTGGCCTGGCAACAAGTGTCTCCCTATATGTATTGAGGAGATTGACAAGTTTAGGATGACCCTTACCCACTAAGGTAACCTAGCGACATGCGGCACCTTATGGAGGTAAGGCAACTGAAGGGTCATGGGTTGGATATGGTACCGGGATAGGGGACACCTTATAGCCTAGAGTAGTCAATGTGGGAAGGACTGCTCTGACCAACGGCACTCAATAGTGGGTGAGTAGCTGTAGGGGTAAGGCTTATACCACATTGAGGTTTGAAATTGAGAGAGATTTCCAGATGATGAGCCACTATGAGTGATGTATGAGCCATGAACGGTTGCACAGGTATCCTATTAATACATATTTCATTTATCATGCATGATATTGATGCATAACCTATAAAAGGGCTGTATGTATTTTACTGTACCTTAATTGTAAGAAAGAGAAAATGTTTTTTATAGCTTATACAGCTGGACATAACATGTAAGTATTTCATTGCGTCTGTATTTATTGGATGTTGACCTTGTTAGGATTTTTATATCTCATTATGTTATTGATGTTATGTTCAGATCAGTATAGATATCGTTCGTGGTGCTGACCATCCTTTACAGCTCCAGAGGTGGATGTCCCCAACTTAGGATAATTCACTATTAAAGTGAACCTTCTAGTTATAAACATGGTAGAGATTCCCGCTCCTGGCCTGCCTCCTTCACCAGCAATATCCCAGGGGTGACGGCCAGGGAAGGAAAAGTAGGATAATGTTATATATATAGTTCTACTATGTAAATAGGCTAACCCCATTGTTTTGATGTAACGCCACGGTACTTTGCCTTTTTAAGATGTATGCGTAGTATCTTGGGTTACATATGTATGTACGCTACTAATCTCTGATGGATGTAACTTTTGTATGTATATAAATACAAGATGCATATCTTTTGGTAAAATAGTGGTCTAATACGTAATCACCTAAAAAACAGTCGTTACAAGTTGGTATCAGAGCAGGTCGATCCTAAGTGGCCATGAGGGTGGATGGTTACCTGGATCAATCTAAGAGCATCTTGAATAAGATGTCGATAGATGGAGTAGAGTAGCGCATTGAAATTGTTAAGGAAAAATTGCTAGCATTTTTCTTAATGTGTATGCTTGATGATGTTATTACTACTATATTATAAAAATTTCTTTAATTACTATTGAGCTTGATCACCTTAATAGTGACTAATTCTTTGATTTATACATTAGGAAATGGCATCATCAAGGAGAAAATCAGTGCCAAATGTGGAAGCTACTCTGTAAGATCTAGCCACTGTTATTTGAGATCAAGTTTCTGCCACGAATCAAATCCTGCGGCATATTCAGAACAATAGTAATACTAATGGTGAGATGGGTGAGAACCTAGGGAATGCAAGCAATGGATGGGAAAATTTTATAAGAACTCGACCCCTGTCTTTTGTAGGAGGATATGATCCTATGGTGGCAGATAAATGGTTAACTGAGATAAAGAAAGTTTTTGGGGTTTTGGAGTGTTTAGATGAGTAGAAAGTAAATTTTGTTGTATACATGCTGAAAGAAGAAGCAGAGTTCTGGTGGAGAGGAGTCAGTGAATTGTTAGCCCAACAGGGTCAACAGGTTACCTGGCCTGTCTTCCGAGAAATCTTCTTGGATAAGTATTTTCCTAAAAGTGTTAGAGCTAAGAAGGAAATAGAATTCCTCCAGCTCAAACAAGGGAGCCGATCGATTGACTAGTACATTGCAAGATTCGAAGAGTTAGCCAAGTTCTCGTCTTATCTAAAATATAATCTAGTTGAATCTTGGAAGGCTATTAAGTTTGAAGTTGGTTTGAATCTGAAAATTCGTAATGCAGTAGTATCCTTGGAAGTTTGTGAATTTATTCCCTTGATTAACAAGTGTCGATTGCTGGAAAAGAGTTTGAAGGTAGTAGAGGAAGAGAAGGACAGACGGACGCCATAGAAGAGAAAGAGAGAATTCTTAGCTCCGGATCGTTTTGTTAGGGGAAGAAACACTACTGTAGGTAAGAAACCCTTGGCGATGGGTGCTAGATCTTTAGTGCAAAATGCTGCTGAAAACAAATGCAAGACTTATAGTCGACATCATGGGAATAGACCATGTCTCCATAACTCGGTTACTTGTTTTCGATGTGGGCAGAAAGGGCATATAGCTCGCTGGTGTCCCTTGGAGAATGGGAAGAAAATCGAGCAGACTCAGCCAGTTAAGGGAAGAGTTTTACTTTGAGCGAGACTGAAGCGAAACATTCTCCTAATTTAATTCAAGGTAGGTGCTATCTCCACGGCTATCCTCTGGTTGTGTTTTTCGATTATGGTGCTAGTCATTCTTTTATATCATCCACTTGTGTGGGGAGACTACTTTGCTCTATGTCTGAATTGACATTCGAGTTGATAATGTTAACCCCTACGGGAGGAAAAGTGAGCACCTCTTCAATATGTAAAGACTATTCAGTCGAAGTGTATGGCAGATCCTTTATCATGGATCTTATTTGTTTACCCCTAGAAGATATAGATGTGATTCTAGGGAAGGACTAGCTCAGCAGTAACAAGATTCTCTTGGACTGTTATGCGAAGACTCTAGTTTTTCATTCAGAACCTAACAAAGAACTTAAAAGTAAAGATGAACAAATCAACTAACTCCAGAGGGAATTATTTGATGACGATTTAGGCTGTACTCTTTATGTACCCTCAACAGGGAAGCTGAGCAAGAGCTGGTTAAGGTCTCGGTAGTTTGTGATTTTTTGGATGTCTTTCTATTGGAAATTACTGAGCAAACGCCTAAGCGAAAAGTGGAATTTTCTATTGAATTAGTACTAGGGGCAACTCCTATCTCTATTACACCATATCGGGTGGCTCCTGTGGAATTAAAAGAGTTTATGAAGAAAATTGAAGATCTTTTAGAAAAGAATTTTATCCGACCCAGTGTTTCGCTTTGGGGAGCTTTAATACTATTAGTGAAGAAGAAGGATAGAAGTTTGTAGTTATATATTGACTACAGGCAGCTCAATAAGGTGACTATCAAGAATAAGTATCAGTTGCCGAGAATAGATGATTTGTTAGATCAGCTTAAAGGGGCAATTGTTTACTCTAAAATAGATCTGAGATTAAGTTATCATCAGATTCGAGTAGAGGAAGAAGATATCCCTAAAATAGCTTTTAGATCTCGATACGGGCATTACAAGTTCCTGGTCATGCTGTTTGGAATTACCAATGCACCTGCAATCTTTATGGACTACATGAATTGAATCTTTCGATCCTATTTGGATCAGTTTGTAGTAGTCTTCATTGACTATATTCTAATCTACTCAAAGAATATAGAGGAGCACAAACGTCATCTTCGATTAGTGCTTCAAGTTTTGAAGGAAAAGAAACTCTTTGCTAAATTGGAGAAATGTGAGTTCTGGATGCAAGAAGTAAAATTTTTAGGACATGTGGTGTCAAAGGATGGTGTGTCAGTAGATCCTAGCAAAACAGAACCTATTCTCAACTGGAAAAGACTAAAGACAGTAACTGAAATCAGAAGCTTTCTGGGTCTAGCTGGGTATTACAGAAGGTTCATACAAGGTTTTTCACAAATAGCATTACCCTTGACCAGATTGACTCAGAAAGGAAGTTTGATCAAGTGGACTACAGAATCGAGAATAGTTTTTTGGAGCTTAAGACTCGGCTTACTACACCTCCTGTCTTGATTCTCCAAGATCCCTCTAGTCGCTTTGAAGTTTATACGAACGCTTCTAAGAAGGGACTAGGGTGTGTTTTGATGCAAGAAGGTAGAATAGTTGCCTATGCCTCCAGGCAGCTAAGGTCGCATGAAGAAAACTATCCTACTTATGATTTGGAATTAGCTGCTATAGTGTTCACCTTCAAGATTTGGCGGCACTATCTATACGGCACGGTGTTTGAAGTATACAGTGATCACAAAAGTTTAAAATATATTTTCGATCAGAAGGAATTGAATATGAGACAAAGGAGATGGATGGAATTCATTGATGATTACAAATTTAAACTAAAATACCACCCAGGGAAAGCGAACATGGTAGCAGATGCGTTAAGCCGAAAGTCGCTGCATTTAAGTCATATGCTCATAAAGGAGATGAATTTGATTGAAGAATTTAGAAATTTAGGGTTGTTGGTAGTAATTACTCCTAGAAGTTTGCTTATTGGTGAGCTACAGGTGGAATGTGATTTGAAGATGCAAAGTAAGGAAGCGCAAGCACGAGATCCTTTTCTTCAGAATAAACAAAATTCACCAGACTTCACAAAGTCAGAAGAAGGAATCATCCTTTATCAAGGAAGAATGTGTGTGCCTTAAGGGAAGACCTGAAGACAAAAATTTTGAATGAAGGACATCAGAGTAAACATGCTATCCATTCAAGAACCACAAAGATGTATCAAGATTTAAAGCGATCATTTTGGTGGCCAAGAATGAAGAAAGACATAGCAGAATACGTAGCAAAATGGCTAACTTGTCAAAAAGTCAAGATTGAACATCAGAAGCCTTCTGGGACACTACAATCCTTGGAGATTCTTGAATGAGAATGGGATGGCATTGCTATGGACTTTGTGGCTGCTTTTTCCAAGACTTAGGCTAGTTGTGATGCCATAAGGGTAATACTGGATAGATTGACAAAATCTACACACTTTTTACTTCCAGATTTTGAAAACTTTATAGGAGGCCTTCGGTACTAAATTACAATTTAGTACTGCGTATCATCCGTAAACAGACGGTCAGACCAAAAGGACAATACAAATGATGGAAGACATGTTGCGAGCATGCACCTTAGATAAAGGGAAAGATTGGGATAAGTATTTACCTTTAGTAGAGTTTACTTACAATAATAGTTACCATGCGAGTATTAGGATGGCACCATATGAAGCTTTGTATGGTAGAAGGTGCAAATTGCCTCTGTGTTAGTATGAAGTAAATGAAAGGAAGTTGTTAGGTCCTGAGTTAGTCTAGCATACTACAGATCAGATACAAATGATACAAGACAGAATGTAGACTGCCCAGAGTCGTCAAAAAAGTTACTATGACCAAAGGAAGAAGCCTTTGTATTTTCAGGAAGGGGAACACATATTTTTGAAGATTTCTCCGACCACTAGAATTGGTCGAGCTATGAAAGTTAAGAAATTGAGCCCACGTTATATAAAACCTTATCAGATACTCAAGAACGTTGGGACCTCGACATATCAAATAACTTTACCCTCAAGACTATCCAATATGCACAATGTGTTTCATGTCTCTCAACTTTAGAGATATCTACCAGATCAGTTACATATGATTTAGGAAGAGGAAGTAATAGTGAAGAAGAACCTGACTTATCAACCAGAGACTGTTATAATTTTGGATCGAAGTATGAAATAGCTGCGTAATAAATCCGTTTCGTTGGTTAAGGTGTTATGGAAAGGGCTGTCAAAAGAATAAGCTACATGGGAAATAGAGGAAGATATGAAGCACTCTTATCCACAATTGTTTGAGGTCAAGTAAAATTTTTGAATTTTGAGGAAAAATTTCCTTTTAAGGGAGGAGAAGTGTAACGCCCGAAAATTTGTTAATTATATTCAAAAACAGGAATATTAAGAAAGGGTTAAAAAGGATTAAATGGGGTAATTATAAGGAAATAATTGTGAATATTTAATAAGAGATTTCTCATCTTTGGAAGAGATGTTTAAGAAGGAGGTAGTAATTTCCTTATCTATAGGGTCATATTTGGGCAGTAAATATAAGGATGAGGACTTATGAAGAAAGTTGTACCAAAATCTATTGGAATATGTCTCAAAAAGGAATTAAACACTAGGTAAGTTTTCCCTACAACCAAACAATGCCATAGCTAACTACATAGTTCCATTATAATGAAGTGGCAATTTTGAAATTCTTAGAGAATTGGAGGATCTGGGTTAAGGGGAAAAGTGACTTCTTGGAGAAGCTAACAATAAAATATTAAACTAAGGTTTCTTGTTGACATGCTAAAGCAAGTCGTCAGCCAGCCAAGAGAAAGCAGAGGAACCCATGGCCAAAGGGAGAAAAGAAGAGAAAGAAAAGGGGAGAGAAGAAGAAGAGAGAGAGAGCTGAAATCCAAGGATAAGAGGTAAGCTTTGGGACTCTTGATCTCCTCTAACTCGTGTACATTCATAAGTTTCCATGGAAAGCTAATGGTTGGGGGAAAATCTACAGATTGGTGGAGATTTCTAGAGTGAGAAACTAAGCTGAACTTAGTGAGAGAATCTTTTTGGGAGAAAGAAAAGGTAAGATCAACATCCTCTTTTATGAATTTTGGTTGGATGACTTGATGGCTGACTTGTATGTGTGTATTAAAGTATGTTGGAAGGGGAGATAGAACTTTTGATGAGGCATTTATGGTATTGATAGCTGTTGTTCACTTATATGCATAAGGTAGTGATTTAAGAAAATTGTGTGTAGTTAGTTTTAAGGTTAAATCCATGTTTTGAGTAGTCATATACTGTGGACAAATTGGGTTTTTCATGCCTAAAATGTTGGTATAATTGTTTGTTGGTTTCCTTGGATGGTTTGGGAGAAAAAGAGAGGATTTTGTGAGTTTCATGCCCATAGCACAGCTGTGCTCTGGGATGGAGCTGAAAAAATGAAGAACACAGCCAAAACATGGCCGTGCTTGGTGACACAGCCACTTTGTGAGGGAAGCACGGGAGGAAACATGGGCAAGAAGCACAGCCGTACTTGGTGACACGGGCAGGCAGTGCTTCATGTTGTCTCATCCTTTTTCAGCGATTTTTGTTCCCTTTTTAAATCCTAGTTAATCATCAATGTTTACAGAATGATAATGGGAGTTTTATGAGTCATGTATGTTAAAAGAAATATGTAATATCTAATTGATTATGTATGCTCATTGAATTAATTATGTAAGCATGAAGGAATGATGCCGGAATATTATAATTGAATGATATAGATCACTTGTATGTGCAACCATAAGCAAATAAATGATGTGTGAATAGTAGGAAAGAATGCAAGAGCATTGTATGATTAGCACATAATGAAATTGTTATGGCATGCATGAGAATGAATGTGGTTTATGCCCATGATGTAATATGTATACTCTTTGTTGAATTAAGTGGCTGGAAAAATATGTAAAAGACATAAGCTTGGTCAGGAGGACCCTCTCTGAAGCAGGATGGCTTGGCAATAAGTGTCACCTTGCTATATTGAGGCGACTAACGGTCAGGATGATCCTCTCTGAAGTAGGGTGGTCTGACAATAGGTGTCTCCCTTATTGAGGAGACTGACAGGTCTAGGATAACCCTTATCCACAAAAGTGACCCGGCGGTATATGGCACCTTATGGAGGTAAGGTAACTAAAGGGTCGTGGCTTAGATACGGTACCAGGATATGGGATGCCCTATAGCCTAGAGTGGTCAATGTGAGAAGGACATCTCCGACCAAAGGCACTCAATAGTGGGTGAGTAGCTATAGGGGTAAGGCTTACACCACATTAAGGTTTGAAATTGAGAGAGATTTCCAGATGATGAGCCACTTTAATAAATTTATGAGCCATGAACGGTTGTACAGATATCCTATTAATACATATTTCATTTATCATGCGTGATATTGATGCATAACTTATAAAAGGCTTGTATATATTTTATTGTACCTTGATTGTAAGAAAGAGAAAATATTTTCTGTAGCTTATACAACTGGACATAACATGTAAGTATTTCATTGCGCTTGTATTTATTGAATGTTGACTTTGCTGGGATTTTTATTTCTCATTATGTTATTAATGTTATGTTCAGATCAGTCGAGATGTAGTTCATGGTGTTGACCATCCTTTTAGAGCTCCAGATGGTGGATATCCCATACTTGGGACAGTTCACTATTATAGTGAACCTTCTAGTTGTAAACATGGTAAAGATTCTTGCTCTTGGCCTGCCTCCTCCACCAGCAGTACCTCAAGGTTGACGGTCAGGGAAGGAAAAGTAGGATAATGTTATATATGTATATATATATATATATATATATATATATATATATATATAGTTCTATTATGTAAATAGGCTAACCCCATTGTTTTGATGTAACCCCACGGTACTTTGCCTTTTTGATATGTATGCGTAGTATCTCGAGTTACATATGTATGTATGCTACTAATCTCTGATGGATGTAACTTTTGTATGTATATAAATACAAGATACATATCTTTTGGTAAAATAATGGTCTAATGTGTAATCACCTAAAAAAATATTCGTTACACTGAACACTAGTACATCTTCTTTAAATCTTGATACGTTTTAGTGGATCAAAGATGGACTGTGTACTTACTCTGATGTGCCTCTTGCAAGATCTTAGTCCTTAACTCTCGTTCTTAAGGGATACAAATCCTACCTTGATATATGATTACTCCATCTTCTGAGATAGAAAAATCATCTTGTTCTTTATGATCCTGTAAGTATTGGTCATGAGCTTGAGCCTATTTAATCTTGGCTCTAAGATTAGACTTTATACTCAATCCATTAATGATTAGCTTCTTTAGGGTAAGAGTAGTGACTAACTTCAAAGTTCGAAACTTCTCTAGCATCTGCATCTCATACACCACCTATGTGTAAAGATTTTTGACTCAAGGCATCAGCTACAACATTCGCCTTTTTTGGATAATACTTTATCTCAAACTTATAGTCATTGAGAAATTCCACCCATGATAATTTCCTTCATGGGGTCTTAGTTTTCTAGAGACGTAAGCAACTACTCTCTTATCTTGCATTAGCACACACCCTAGTCCTTTCTTTGAAGCGTCACTATACACTTCAAACTTAAGAAACTTTTAACTTCTATAACTGTTTTTGGTCTTTCCCATGGAATCACTGCTTCAGTCTTGCTAGGGTCTACGGCTACCCCTATATTGGAGATGACATGTCCAAGAAACTTCACCTCTGTCAACCAAAATCCACACTTCTCCAATTTGGCATACAAATTTTTCTCTTTCAACACTTGCAGGACGATTCAGAGATGTTGTTCATGTTCTTTCTCATTCTTAGAATATATTAAGATGCATCAATGAATACAACCACAAATTGATCTAGGTAGGGTCAAAAAATGTGATTCATATAATCCATGAAAATTACAGGTGCATTCATCAACCCGAAGGGCATTACGAGAAACTCATAGTGCCCATACTAGTCCTGAAGGCTATTTTTGATACATACTCCTCCTTGATCCTAATCTGATAGTATCTCGATCTCAAGTCAATTTTAGAAAAAATAGAGGCTTCTTTCAGTTGATCCAATAAGTCATCTATCCTAAGGAAAGGGTACTTGTTTTTGAAAAACACCTTATTTAGCTATCTATAGTTTATGCATAGTCTAAGGCTCCCATCTTTCTTCTTAACAAACAATACAGGAGCTCCTCAAGGTGATACACTTGGTCTAATGAATTGCTTGTCTAACAATTCCTCCAACTGCTTCTTAAGTTCCTATAGTTCCTTCAAGGCCATTCTATAAGGTGCTATAGATATAGGCCCTGTCCCGGGGTAGGAGATCAATAGAGAACTTTATCTCTCTCTCGGGAGGTAAGCTTGGAATATTTGTCGGAAATACTTCAGGAAACTCATTAGCTATTGGGATTTCATTAAGTTTTGGTTTAACTTCTAGGTTTGATAAACACAAGAGAATATAATCAAGTGCTCCACTCTTCAACTCCCGATTGATTTGATTGGCATTTATCATCAATATTTGCATCTCCTCTTATGGAGTAGGAAGTAGAAATTCAATGGTCTTAGTGTAACAATTTAGCAAGACCCGATTTCTAAACATCTAGTCTAACCCTAGAATTATATCAATACCTCTTAAAGGTAGACAAACAAGATCTACAAAAAAGGTTTTCTCCTAGATAGTGACCTGACAGTCTTTACATACAGAGGAAGTTAAGACCCTTTCTCCCGTGGGGGTTACTATAGATAGTTCATAGGGAGTTTCAGAAATAGGATACTGAAACTCCCTAATACATTCTTCCAATATAAATGAATGACTAGCACCAGAGTCAAACAACATAACAAGAGTAAATCTATAGATGTAGCATGTACTTTGAATCATTTCGGAGGATTGAATTGCATCTTGGCTGCTCAGGGTGAAAACCCTTCCATTTATATAAGGCCTCTATTTCGGCTGCTTCTCTACACTCTGTGGGTAGTTCTTTGCAAAATGACCTTCTGTCCGCATTTGAAGCAAATAGTCCCATGTAGCATTGTCGGTTACCATGCATACGTCCGCACTTAGTACACTTGACTGTGGAAATATTTTGTTGGAAGGGTCGGGGACTTGCAATCATTGGCCTCTTGCCAGTACCCTGTCCTTTTACTCTGACATTTCTGCCAAAGTTTTATGGCCCATTCTTTCTTTTCCAGAAGTTTCATCTTTGTTTCTCATCCTCCACTACCCTCAAGCTCTTCTCCAGGAGTCTGCATTTATTTATCAGAGGCACAAACTCCCTGATCTCCATAGCTACAATAGCATTCCTTATCTTCGTATTCAATCCCGCTTTGAATTTAACAGCCTTCCATGCTTTATTGGGGTTAAATCACAAGTAAGAGGAGAACTTAGACAACTCCTTGACCCTCGTGATGTATTGGTATATGGTCATGCTGCCCTGTCTAGGTTGGAGAAATTCAATCTTCTTCTCCGCCCTCACAGTACTTGGGAAGTACTATTCCAAAAAGGTGTCTTTAAACACCTACTAGGTGATATGCCTTTCCTAGTGAGCTAAAAGTTCTCTAGCTCAACACCACCAATATTTTGCTTCATCTTTTAGCATATATGTAGCAAAGATAACTTATTGCTTCTCAGTACAACACATCACTTCAAAGATTTTCTCCAATTTCCTTATCCACATTTCAGCTACAATCGGATCAAAGCCACCTTGAAAAGAAGGTGGTCTAGTCCTTAGGAATTTGGATATGCCATTATCATTCCCTATCATCCAATTATTAACACCATTCTCACTATTCGAGTTATTAGCACTTTAGAGGTATTGTAGAATTTGGTTGGTGGTTGTGACTTGGTCTCAAATTGTTGTGGCATGGTTGTGCAGGGTTTCCTCTGCATTGTTTGCCGAATTCCTTCTTGGTGGTACCATTTCCTACTGTGGCAAAAACAAAGTTATGATGCTATTGAGGTGATCAAGCCCAATAGTTAATTTCAAAAATATTTAATAGCAGTCATAATACGACCTCAGAATATAGATAGAAAACACTAGTAATTTCTTACCTATATAAAATCATTGATCCCCTACACAGCACAACCACAACATACTCAAGACACTATAAGATCGATTTAGATAACCATCTACCCACTGGCCATCTAGGATCGACCTGCTCTTATACTAATTATGTAACAACTCCATTTTTTTACATATATACATATATATATATATATATATATATATATATATATTAAAAATTCCATGAAGTCATTACCTATTTACTTATAATTACTTAACTCAAAGTAATATTCAATTAATTTAACCAAGTATAATCAAGGTTTAAGGTCTACAATTAACACTGATACAATACTGAGTTCACATACACATCATTAATCAAAACATACGTACAAAAAATTAAACACATAAATATCTGTATCTTATTTACTCATGTTGACCAATTCTAGAGATACGAGTGCGGGTAGTTGCACCTTCACTGAGATCTTAGGCAACTCGACCACAAACATCTTATTAATTTTTAGGATCTGCCCAACATAGAGTAACTCAATCCATCGTGCATTAAAAGTCAAATCCATAAAAAAAATATGCATAACTAGTTTTCTGAACATGACATGAAAATATAGTGAGAATTAAATCCCAGTAAGGTTCAACAATAAATAATAATTACCATCAATATAGCTCATCATGTCATGTTCATCTATATAAACTACAGTAAATATCTTTAGGTCACATGAATACACTTTATCCATGCACATGAAAATCGAATAGTTATGATATGTATGATATGAATAAATATTTTTAGAATATCATATGATGACCATCAACTATTTTCATATCAAGCTACCCCGGTCAAGGTGAGTACTTTCTACTCTCTGGTATAGGCTTTTCTCGCTTCGTCCGACATGGCACACTTTCTCTTTCTTTTCTCATTAACATAATCATAGTTGTTGGTAGGGCGTCCCCTACTGGTACACCACAAGAACTGCCATGTGACCGTACTTATTTCCTTTATTTTCTTTTCTTTTCTAATTAATAGCCAAAAATATGACTTTAAATAACAAGTATGTTCATTATGTAACGCTTTTTTTAGGTTATTATGTATTAGACTTGCATTATATCAAAAGATATGCATTTTGTATTTACATAAATACAAAAGTTACATACATCGGTATTAGCAGCATACATACATACATATATAACCTGAAGTACTGAGCATACATCACAAAAGGCAGAGTACCGTGGGGTTACATCAAAACAATGGAGTTAGCTCATTTACATCCTTAGAACTATTTACATAACCCTACTTTACTATTCCCTTCGCTGGCCATCACCCCTGGGGTACAACTGGTGAAGGAGGTGAGCCTGGAGCAAGGATCTCTACCATATTTATCACTAGCAGGTTCATTATGATCGTGAACTATTCCAAGTAAGGGACATTTACGGTCTGTAGCTCCAGCAGAATCGTCAACACTACAAATGGCATATCTACTGATCTAAACATAATATTAAAACATAGTGAGATATAAAATCCCAGCCAGGTCAACATCCAATAAACACAAGCATATAGAAATACTTACATGTTATGTCTAGCTGTATAAGCTACAAAAAATATTTTCTCTTTTTATACAATAAAGGTACAGTAAAATTCACACATGCCTTTTATAGGTTATGCATCAATATCACGCATGAAAAATAAAATATGTATTTATAAAATAGTTTTGCAGTTGTTCATGGCTCATACATCACACATAATGGCTCATCATTTGATAATTTCTCTCAATTGCAATCCTTAATGTGGCGTGAGCCTTATCCCTCCAACAACTCACCCACCATTTGAGGGCCATTGGTAAGAGTGTCCTTCCCGTAATGACCACTCTATGCTATAAGACATCTCCTATCCCAATATTGTATCCAAGCCATGACCCTTTAGTCACCTTATCTTGTAAGCTGCTACACTCCCGAGTCACCTTAATGGGTAAAGGTCATCCTGCACTTGCCAGACTCCTTAATACAGCAAAGGAGACACCTGTTACCAGGCCACTCTGCTTCAGAGAGGATCACTCTGGCTTGTCAGTCGCCTCAATACAGCAAGGGATACACATGTTACTAGGCCACCTATTTCAGAGAGGGTTCTCTTGACAAAGCTTAAGTCTTTTAAACCTTTCCAGCCACTTAATTTAGTCAAAGAACATGCATATTAATAAGTATCAGGAGCATAAACCATACTCATTCTCAAGCATGTTATAACAATCTCATCATGGATGAACATACATGCCTTGATAGCCTTCCATAATATTCATACATTAATTACTCACCTGTACCTACACATACAAGTAGTCTATTGAATGCAAATATAGCATTCATGCATCATTCTTCATGCTTACATACAAAATTCAATGAGCATACATAATGAAATAGATATTACACATTTCTTTTAACATACATGACTCATAAAACTCTCATTAACATCCCATAAACATTGGTGATTAATTAAGATTCAAAAAGGAAATAGAAAATGCTAAAAAAGGGTGGGACAGCATGAAGCACAACCTGGCCGTGACACCAAGCACGACTGTGCTTCGTGACTGTGTTTCCCCCCGTGCTCCCCTCTCAACATGGTTGTGTTACACAAAGACTAGCACCAAGCACGACTGTGCTTCAGGTCGTGTTCTGCATTTTTATCCATTTCCAGCCTAGAGCACAGTCTGCCCGTGTCTCCAAGCATAGCCATGCTCTGGGCGCGAAACTCACCAAAAACTTTCTTTTTCTCCCAAACCAGCCAAGAAAACCCAACAATAAATATATCAACGTTTTAAGCATGAAAAACAAAATTTTTCCAGAATATATAACCACCAAAAAACATGGATTTAATCTCAAAACTAACTATACAAAATTTCTCAAAATCACCATCTCCTACATATAAATGAACTACAGCCATAACCACCATAAATTCTTCAATAACAACTCTAACTACCTTTCCATATCCTTAAATGCACACATATAAATCAACCATTGAGCCATCCAACCAGAAATTATAAAGGAGGATGTTGATCTTACCTTCTCTTCTTCAAAAGACTTGTTTCTCTTACTAGTTTCAGCCACTTCCTCTCTCTAGAAAAACTTCACCAACTTTTTCCTTCTTCTCCTTCACTTTCTCACTCCACTTATTCATCTCTCTCCTTCTCTTTCTTTCTTCCCTTTTCTTTCTTCTCCTTCTCACTTTCTTCCTTCTTGTCATGGGTGTCTCTCTCTTTCCTTAGGCTGGATTAGCGACTTGGTCACCAAGTCTTCAATAAATATTAAAATAACATTGGCTTCTTCAAGAAGCCACCTTGCCTTAACCAATACCCATGCTTTATCTAAGTATTTCCAAAATGCCACTCCATTACAATGTGACCATATGGTTGGCTAAGGCCTTGTTTGTAACAACCGGTTTATATATATATATATATATATATATATATATATATATATATATATATATAGCGACCGATACTGGATTATAAGCAGCGAACCATACACATTTATATAAACAGCTAATATTCCATTATCATAATATTCGAACTACATCAAAGATTAACATTTATACAGTAGTGACACTGAGTCACATAACTATGTCAACTTAACAATGAACCATATACTGCATATCTCCCTTGGGTGTAAAGGGTGGAGGAGGTGGTGCTGGCATCGGGATCTGTACAAAGCATCGCCATCCACTGGATCTTCCATGATCAAGTGCACGGAAGCAGCTAGCGTATCATTTGTGCTTATTTGAACATAACACCAACAATAATGAGAACGAAAGTTCCCAATAGGTTTAACATTAAAAGCATCATACAGTAAATAAGGAAAACACAGTGTTATGTCCAGCTGTATAAACTACAAAAAACATTTTCTCTTTGTATATGATAAAATAACAAGAATGTATAGCATGCTTTCATATTCAACAAACAGGTTATGCATCAATATCAGGCATGTATAATAACCAGGTTATACTTCAATAATATGCTTGTGTATCTATCTTTGCAGTACTTTCATGTAGGGTGACTGATCGTCTGCAGCCACATCAGAACACTGAATGACTAATCGTCTGTAGCCACATCTCCACACTTAGTGACTAATCACCTGTAGCCACATCTCAACCATGTACATCAACATGATATAATCATGTATACATCAAACAACTCACCTTTATCATAATGCTTGCCATCCACAATCAACTTCGCCTCTTCATACAATCACTATGTAATAACCACTTTTATCGTCATATAAAAATGTACACATCATATTCTTTAGTCATCATGACCATCACAATGGGATTATGCATTAACCAAGCACATCAATAATATCATGCATAATATCATCACCACATCATTTAACAAATATGTATCAATACACTTACCAAAAATGCTTACCTTGTATCATGTAATCTTCATGCATTGATATACTAGCATAGGCATCAAATCAACATGCATTTCATCCATACATTGAACATCTAGCTCGTATGCAATTCACTTACATATATCTCATCAATACATAACAAATTCACTTGCATAGGTCTCATTAATATGTGTTTATATCAATACATTAGACATACATCTGATCAATATGCAACATGTGATTTAATTTCTCAAAATAAAAGGATGGAATCCACACTACAATGTATTATTAAAAATGTATTTATTTGTATTTTAGTTACCCTTAACATCATCCATTCATTGGAGTTCATTTAGAGCCTTCAAAATGTAAAACAGAGCAACAACAGCCTCAACCACGGCCTGACCGTGTCACCAAGCACGACCGTTCTTCAAACTATGCAAATCATGCTGAGAAATCACAAAACAGCTCGAAGCATGACTTGGCCATGTCACCAAGCACAGCCTGGCTGTGTCACCAAGCACGGTCGTGCTTCGGGTTTTCCCTGTAGTCCATATTTCCATCCAGACAGACATTCCTTTACTAAAAAGACCATAATTCCCTCAATTGAACTCCGATTAAGGGTATTTTAGTGTATATAGAAAGTTAAGACAATAATCTAGAACTTTGATGTTTACGAATTTAACATAGTAAAAACAGAAATAGGTGAAAACTGTGTCCGAAAATAGCAACGTGATTCTGTGCGTTAAATCTGACCTTTCTTCACTCATCAAGAGATATCTCTCTCATTTCAAATCCGTTCAAGGTGATTCCAGAGGCGTTAGAAATCTAAGAAACAAGGCTACAAACCATATGTTATACATATTTCTAGATTAGATATAAATCATATCCAACAGAACCAACCATTCAGACCATCGATTTACACCATTTTCAAGTGGTGTGCACTGTCGCAGGTGCACCCAAATTAATACCTTACCTCAAAACTAACCTGTAGTAGTGGGAGTAAGGGTCGATCCCACAGAGACTGGAATTACCTTATGTGATTAAAAGGGGGGAATTGATAATCGCAAATTTAGTAAAGTAAACAATAATGAAAATAAATAAGCGAAAGTGATTAATGATAAAGACGTTGGTTTCGGTTGGTATCCACCGTCAAGGGATTACATTGATCATCGACAACATAATCAATCTGCAAATGAATATCTATCATTGGGGTTTTAACCTCGTTTCTCCTTAAGCCTAGCAAATTAATGACAATCGCACTAATTAAACCCTAATCAACAAGCCATCTTTTAGCACATCGGTAAAATATAACTTGTTAACCGCATGAAGAACTAGAGAAATTGACAGAGCTAAACAAATATAAACACATCGGCTATATCTAATTTAGTCAATCATTCATCATAGGTTCAATGATTTATAATCCAAAACCCTCAAACATATTTGCCTCACGAATCCCAGAATTAAAGACTTTGTTCAAAACACAATTCAGCGGTAGATTAAAACAGATGAAATACTAGTATGCCTCCTAGCAAACATATGCATAATCATTAAGAACAAGAACAGATGAACAATCAATATTCAAAACAAATTGAAATAATAACGTCAGATCCACATCTCACAATGTATAAAAATCCCTTGAGGTTTCAACTCACCTCAACCAACTAAAGAGAATTAGCCACGCAGGGCCATAAGATAAACAAAAGAAGTATTGAAGAATGTAGATGAAGAATTCGGTGAAAGATTGGATGCCTTCTCTGGTTGCTTTCCTCTCTTTTTATAGACTCTTTCCTCCTCCTCGAAGTCAGAATATATTTTAGGTCAAATTCCCGTCCATTCCCTTCAATTTTGAGCGAAAACGACTTAAAATTGTGAAATCAGCACATCCCCTACGACGCACAGGCGCCGCGACGCTTAAGTGGAGCGCCGCGGCGCTGCGGGGAATCAGGGACGGGGTGCCGCAGCGCTCCCTGTCAGTGCCACGGCGGGCTACGTCGAACCTAATCGGGTTCCATGGCGCGCTGTGTTGAGCGCCGCGGCGCTCCAGATTTCCTTATCGTGGCGCCGCGATGCTCTCTTGTGAGCGCCACGGTGCCTAGAATCTTCTAGATTTTGCCAAAGTACCGAACATAAAAGTTGTAGCTCTTTGTCTATTCTTTCTATAGCCACTGAAATCACTTTAATCGGAGTCCGAATGAGCAAGATATGCCTCAATTAGTGACAAAAGGTCAGGAATCAGCATTTTTCTATGATTTTCTCTTTATTTTTCTCTTCTTTTCTTCTTTATTATTCCTAAAACACAAAACACAACACTCAATCAATTCATATCTATTTTCTACTAAAATTAAATAAAAAGCAACTTAAAACATGTCAAAAACATGCTTATTTTACAGCATGTCAAATACCCCCACACTTACTCTTTTGCTTGTCCTCAAGTAAACATTGATTCATGTAAACAGAACTCAATATATGTAATGAGTGAATGGCTTACCAATATGCTGCCTCATAGTGAAAATTGTATGCTCTTGAAGAAATTTCAGAAAATTTCATGACCATGTGCAACATTTAATTCAAATGCAATTTATAATTTTATTCCCTAAAATCCATAGTGTGTGTGTGTGTCTTTGGATAATTTAATTTTCTTTTACCTAAATGAGCTTATATATCTCAGGAATTATAGCATGGCTCTCTATTTAAAATTTTCATAGTCTTATTTTTCATGCTACTCTCCACTAATGTAGGCTAAAACTACTTCTTAGGATCAAAATGACTTAACTCAGCTTGTAATGTGGCTAGGCTATGGGGTGAGATAAAAGATATAATTTTAAAGCTCAATCTCCCAACATCACATGATTAACTCTGATCTATTTGAGCTAATTCTCAAGATTGGAGAAGTTTTTCCCCTACACTTATTTCCTTGCTTCTGTGCATTCTACTTTTCTTTGATTCTCTATTTCTTCCTTTTTCAATCACTGGATAGACTTTCATTAGTCTTTTGAGAAAATATATATATATATATATATATATATATATATATATATATATATATATATATATATATATATATATATATATATATATATATATATATATATATATATATTCCTTTCTTTTGTCCTTGCTCCACCCTTCTACCCTTTCATTAATGTAGATCTATAAAACAAATATTCAAAAATTAATCATGGAGTGAGTGAATCAGGTAGAAAAAAATAAAGGTATCAATCACAAAATTTGGTCTTGACTATTTTGTGGGTATAGAATAAAATGTTAATTAAGCTCAAAATAGAGGTTCTAAGGATATTCACTTGTTTGGGTTAAGTTTGAAAGGCTCAATCTCATAAAAAAAATACCTAAATCATCTCCTACTTGTTAGTATTAGCCTAGGATTTCGCCTCAAGTAGCATTTAAATAAGTTCTAGAAATTTAAAAGAGATCATAAAATATTTTTGAGTTATATAATCTTTTTCTAAGTAAAAGACAAATTAAATATCCAAAAATACTGTGCAAAAAATGCCTTCTCTGGTTGCTTTCCTCTCTTTTTATAGACTCTTTCCTCCTCCTCGAAGTCAGAACGTATTTTAGGTCAAATTCCCGTCCATTCCCTTCAATTTTGAGCGATAACGACCTAAAATCGCGAAATCAGCACATTCCCTACGACGCACGGGCGCCGCGGCGCTACGGGGAATCAGGGACGGGGTGCCGCGGCGCTCCCTGTCAGAGCTGCAGCGGGCTACTTCGAACCTGATCGGGCGCCGCGGCGTGCTGTGTTGAGCGCCGCGGCACTCCCTCCTGGGTAGCACAGCGTCGCGGCACTCTCTTGTGAGCGCCGCGACGCCCAGAATCTTCTAGATTTTGCCAAAGTGCCGAACATGAAAGTTGTAGCTCTTTGTCTCTTCTTTCCATAGACACTGAAATCACTTTAATCGGAGTCCGAATGGACAAGATATATCTCAATTAGTTACAAAAGGTCAGGAATCAGCATTTTTCTATGATTTTCTCTTTATTTTTCTCTTCTTTTCTTCTTTATTATTCCTAAAACACAAAACACAACACTCAATCAATTCATATCTATTTTCTACTAAAATTAAATAAAAAGCAACTTAAAACATGTAAAAAACATGCTTATTTTATAGCATGTCATCAAGCCAAAAATCAACAACACATGTATGATCTATGCATCCAACTCTCACCTTTCATGGCCAACCATAAATATTCATCATGAATCATCAAAAAAGGATATATGAAACACTTATAAATCATTCAATATACATTAAATTCCATGAAAACATGAATAATATTAAACCTACCAAACCAGAGATTCTTTCTCTTCTTAAGGTTTCCTTGGATTTCCTCTGCCTGATCACTCTCCTTCTTCCTTTCTCTTGGATTTCACCTTGTTCCTCTCTCTCTCTCTCTCTCTCTCTCTCTCTCTCTCTTCTTTTTCTCCCTCTCCTTCTCTCAGTTTCTCTCCCTTCTCATCCTTTTCCTTGGCCGCCCCTTTCTTCCCCTTGATCTTTTTGGCCAACTTCTCCTACAAGCTACTTGGTCAAGTCAACTACTTCTTCTCCAAGCCAAGGGTGAGATATTTAATCCAAGCTTCTCCAACAAGCTTAGTCGACCCCTTCTCCAAGGCATGGGAAAATATTACTTTAATCCCAACCTTCTAGAAGGTTGGCTCCCCTTAACACATGCCTCTCTTTCTTTAAGAATTACACTTTTGCCCTTTAGCCACTTTATCATTATTCTAAGATTTCATCGATGTTCCATTTTATTCTCTTCCATTCCCTTCACCATGAGAATTAATTTTCACTTATTAAAATTCGGGATGTTACATTTCTCCCCCCTTAAAAGGAAATTTTTCCCCAAAATTCAGAGCTCTCGAAAATTTGAGGATACTCTTTTTTCCTTATATCTTCTTTGCCTCAAAACAAGATAATGTGAGTCACCCCCCCTCGGCAACTCACATAGCACAACATCAAAGGATCATGTGAGCCATTCCCCCCCCCCCCGCTACTCACACATCCTCACAACACAGCAATATGAGCCATCCCCCCCCCACTGCTCATATCGCCCAACAACATCACATGATCATGTGAGCCATTCCCCCCTGCTGCTCACAAATCCACACAACACAGCAATATGAGCCATTCCCCCCCGCTGCTCATATCGTCCAACAACATCACAAGATCATGTGAGCCATTTCCCCCTGTTGCTCACATATCCACACAACACAACAATATGAGTCATTCCCCCCGCTACTTATATCGCCCAACAACATCACAGGATTATGTGAGCCATTCCCCCCACTGCTCACACATCCCCACAACACAACAATATGAGCCATTCCCCCCCCCCCCGGCTGCTCATATCGCCCAATAACATCACATGATCATGTGAGTCTTCCCCCCGGCTGCTCACACATCCCCACAACACAGCAATATGAGCCATTCCCCCCCCCCTCGCTACTTATATCGCCCAACAACATCACAGGATCATGTGAGCCATTCCCCCCCGCTGCTCACACATCCCCACAACACAGCAATATGAGTCATTCCCCCCACTGCTGATATCTCCCAACAACATCACAGGATCATGTGAGCCATTCCCCCCCACTGCTCACACATCCCCACAACACAGCAATATGAGCCATTCCCCCCCCCGCTGCTCATATCGCCCAACAACATCACAGGATCATGTGAGCCATTCCCCCCTGCTGCTCACATATCCCCACAACACAGCAATATGAGCCATTCCCCCCCCCCGCTGTTCATATCGCCCAACAACAAACAATAAGGTAATGTGAGCCATTCCCCCCACCCCGCTACTCACATAGCCAAACAACAAACATTAAGGTAATGTGAGTCATTCCCCCCCCCGCTACTCACATACCTCCAAACACATAGCCATGTGAGCCATTCCCCCCCACTGCTCACATAGCCAAACAACAAACATTAAGGTAATGTGAGTTATTCCCTCCCGCTACTCACATACCTCCAAACACATAGCCATGTGAGCCATTCCCCCCCGCTACTCACATAGCCAAACAACAAACATTAAGGTAATATGAGTCATTCCCCCCCACTACTCACATACCTCCCAACACATAGCCATGTGAGACATTCCCCCCCACTACTCACATAGCCAAACAACAAACATTAAGGTAATGTGAGCCATTCCCCCCCAGCTGCTCGCATACCTCCAAAACATAGCAATATATTATATTCAACTACATTCATAATATCATGTTCACCATTGTCATCATCATATAACAAACATTTATTAATATTTCTAATATCTTGTAACCATGTATGCATTATACATTACAAGCCTTAATGCCAACTCATCATTACATCATATCATCTTCCCTTTCCCTTTCATCTATTGTCGTTGTTCTTGTCCTCTTTCATCCCCTTGTGGGCATTGACGTGCTAAGTGCCCCTTCTGTCCGCAGTGAAAACAAGTCATTTGGCTGATAAGACATGGTTTATTTCCATGTGGCCGTCCACACTTTCCACATCTATCGACCGCAATATCGGACAAATAAGATCTAGATTCCATCGCAATGGGCCTCCCATCGCGGGTATCATTCCTTCCTCTCATGCTTTTGTCAAAGGTTGAAGACTCCTTCTTTCTCTTTTGTAGAATCCGCTTCTCTTTTTCTTCTTCGACTGCTTTTAAGTTTTTCTCCAACAATTGGCATTTGTTGACTAAGGGGGCAAATTCTCGAATCTCCAAGGCAACTATAGCACTTCTAATCTCGGGATTCAAACCTACTTCAAACTTCACGGCTTTCCAGGCTTCATCCGGATTATATCTCAGATAGGTTGAAAATTTGGCCAATTCCTCAAATTTAGAGATGTACTGGTCCACAGTCCTGCCGCCTTGTTTAAGTTGAAGAAATTCAAGCTCCTTTTCAACTCTCACACTACTGGGGAAATACTTATCCAGAAAAGTTTCCCGGAACACTTGCCATGTAATCTGTTTGCCTTGATAAATCAACAATTCCCTAGCTCCCCTCCACCAATATTCAGCTTCCTCTTTCAACATGTACACAACCAAGTTAACCTTCTGCTCATTAGAGCAGTTCAAAACTTCAAAAATCTTTTCTAACTCGGTCAGCCACTTTTTAGCTACTATCGGCTCATACTTGCCCACAAAAGAAGAAGGTTGTGTCCTCATAAATTCTTCCCAGCCATTTCCATTCCCTGCATTTCTCTTATTTCCTTCAGCGTCACCGTCATTGTTATTATTCTGCATATGTTGCAAGATTTGATTTATGGCAGACACTTGGTCTCGAATCGCTGTGGCTAAATCATGCAGGGTAGTTTCCACACTTTTCATCGAATCTCTCCTTGGTGGTGCCATCACTTACTATATCAATTAAATGAAATCGGTCACTATTGAGGTGATCAGGCTCAACAGTGAATTAAATATTTTTACAGTAGTCATTACACCACTCAATTACGCAAATAGGAAACACTAGTGATTTCTTTACTGACACTATATGCTACCTTACACTACATAGCCACATGCTTACTCAAGACATCCTTAGATCGATATAGGTAACCGTCTAACCCCACGGTCACCTAGGATCGACCTGCTCTGATACTAACTTGTAATGACCGGTTATATATATATATATATAGCGACCAATAACAGATTCTAAGCAGCGAACTATACACATTTACATAAACAGCTAATATTCCATTATCATAATATTCGAACTACATCAGAGATTAACATTTATACAGCAGTGACACTGAGTCACATAACTACGTCAACTTAACAATGAACCCTATACCGCACATCTCCCCTAGGTGTAATGTAACAACTTTTTTATTATTATTATTATACAATATAGAGTTTACATACATGTCATTAATCAAAACATACGTACAACATATAAAACACATAAAAATCTACATCTTATTTATTCTGGTTGACCAATTTCAGAGATACAAGTGCGGGTGGTTGCACCTTCACCGGGATCTAAGCCAACTCGACCACAAACATTTTATTTGCTTCTGGCATCTACCCAACATAAAGTACTCGATCCAACGTGCACTAAAAGCCATAGCCATAAAAAAATCTGTATAACTAATTTTCTGAACATGATATGAAAATATAGTGAGAATTAAATCCCAGTAAGTTCACCAATAAATCATCATCAATATAGCTCATCACGTCATGTTCAGCTATATAAACTACAGCAAATATCTTTGGTCACATCAATACACTATATCTATGCACATGAGAATCCTACAATAATGACATGTATGACTGGATTAACTATTTTCAAAATATCATATGATGACTATCAATTTATTCTCATATCAAGCTA
Source organism: Gleditsia sinensis (assembly GCA_037074535.1). NCBI lineage: Eukaryota > Viridiplantae > Streptophyta > Magnoliopsida > Fabales > Fabaceae > Gleditsia > Gleditsia sinensis. The sequence continues at coordinate 43,412,273 of CM073472.1, read as the reverse complement.
CCTCGGTCAGGGTGAGTATTTTCTACTCTCCGGTACGGGCTTTTCTCGCTCCCTCTGACATGGCCCATTTTCTCTTTCTTTTCTCATTAACATGATCAAAACCGTTGGTAGGGCGTCTCCTACTGGTGCACCACACGGATTTCTATGTGACCATGCTCATTTCTTTTCTTTTCATAATGATAGCCAAAAATATGATTTCAATAACAAGTATGTTCATCAAAATATAAATATTACCAAAAATCATTGGTAATCATGCCATGAACATAACCATTTCAAATACCATTTTATAAAATATTTTCATGTCAAAATTTCACACTTAAGATGGTAAGAAGTTCATACAATGGCAATGGCTATGGCATATACTAGTCATTTATTATCTTCATTTATAAGATTCTTCTTTTTTTTTAAATAATAATTTTATTTCTTTATTTTCTTGATGCAGGTTTTCATCCTATCTAATCTTCTCTTACTAATCAGAGTATAACTCCCTCAATTTAACTCCGATGTAGGTGATCTTGGTGTCAATTTCAAGATAAAACAATTATCTAAAACTATTATATTGAACAGTTGAGCGAAATATTAAAAAATAAAGGTGATATTACTCCCTCAATGTACAGGTTATTTTTTCTCAAATACGTTCTGAACTCTACCTACTAATCTATCCATATCTCCCTCATAAGAATTCCAAATTAAGTTATTCCAATGGATACAAAATTGTGACACATATAGAAATAATTTTTATGTTAATCATTTATATTAATTCCCTACACAATGTTCCGAGAAATTAAAACACAGAAGCTATCCTAACATATTCTTCCCTGATTAACCATTTTCTGACCACTGCTTACTAATCAGACCATATCTACCTCATATGGACTCCAAATTGCGTGATTGCAGTGGCTAAAAATCCATGACACATATATCTATAATTCTTGTTAACAATTTATTTTAATTCCTTACATAATATTCCCAAAAACTAAAACACATAAGCTATCCTGACATATTCTTCCCTGATTAACCATTTTCTGACCACTATTTACTTAACAGACCATATCTACCTCATATGGACTCCAAATTAAGTGATTCCAGTGGCTCAAAATCCGTGACACATATATTTATAATTCATATGTTAACCATTTATTTAAATTCCTTATAGAATTTTCCCAAAAATTAAAACACAGAAGCTATCATGACATATTCTTCCCTGATTAACCATCTTATGACCACTATTTACTTAACAGACCATATCTACCTCATATGGACTCCAAATTAAGTGATTCTAGTGGCTAAAAATCTGTGACACAAATATCTATAATTCTTATGTTGACTAATTATTTTAATTCCCTACAAAATTGTCCCAAAAATTAAAACACAGAAGGTTAAAATTATTCCACCCATAGCCATACCTATGCAGAACTATCTACACCAGCCTAAGTATTCAAACATACATAATATGTAACATGATATAGCAACATCCATGACCAATCATCAAAGTTCTAAAAGAGTGCCTCAAACAATTGTGGAAAAGAGTGCCTCATATCTTCCTCTCTTTCCCATGTAGCTTGTAACATCCCTAATTTCGTTTCTTTTATTGATAAAAGTACATAAATATTTAATTAAGGAAATAAAATTTATTAGACAATATTTTAGATATCTAAGGAAATATAATCCTTAGAAATTCTTCACCTTATGTATATGCATAGAAAATGTTTCTAACATTAAGAGAACAAATAAAGAGGGAAAACCTAATAGGAAAAACAATTAGAAATAACATATTAAAGAGATGCAAAAATCTTGGATAAGGAAGATAAATTTTTAGAAACAAGTAAAGGTCATAAAATTTCAAGAACATTGAATTAGGGTAATTTTTCCTAATTCAAGAACTAGAGTTACTAAGTTTAAAATCTTTACCTATACATTGGGCTTTTACCTATGGACACTTCATATAGAGTTTTTCCACTTCACATAAGTTTCTAGCAAGCCTATTGGATAACCTAAGCAAGAAATAAAACATAGACTTGGACTAGGATATAGTAATTGGACCAATAGCCCAAAAATTATGAAAATGTGACCAAGCCCTCCAAGAAAGGTAGAATTTTATCCAAAGCAAAGAAAATGGGTAGGAATAAGCCCAAATCCAAGAGAAAAAATAAAATAAAATAAAATAGGTGATGATATAATAATGTAATAATAATAAAGATTAGGTTACATGGCATTAAGACAAAAATTTAGCAAGTGGTGTGATTCTACATTTATAATTTTGGCAAGTGGCATGATAATACAAGGCTTTAGGACAAAAACATCTATATCCTACACTCATAATTTTAGCAAATGGTATGATAATGCATGGCATTAGGACAAAACATTCCTATCCCACACAAATAATATCAACCAAATAATGGAGATTCAAGGGCTAGAAATTTGCCACCTAAAAAGGCAAACCTATCATACTTGTTTAAGACAAAAGGAAATGGAAATGAATCCCTAAATCAAAGGGACCTTGTCCCATATCTTAAGAACATATTATCATAATTTTCAAAATACAAATCTCATTTTCCTATGCATATCTTGACTAAGGAAGAGGAAGACAAGAACATAAGTTGTTTGTTTTCCAAAAATTCAACCAAGTGTAATCTAATTGTGATAAGGTAGACCCATGATCATGAAAGGTGAATTATTTGGTGGTCTATATAAGAAAACCCGCCCTTACAACATTATAATTTCGTCTAAGTAAGGGAGAGGAAAAAGTAGAAGCAAGGTAGAGTGAGGAAAGGAGAGGAAGAAAGGAAGAAAGAGGAAGGAGAAGTCTAGGGGACTAAGTGCTCCAGGTAAGTTTAACAATATTTCTTTTTGATGAAAACTTTTGAAACTTATAATATTTATATGAGATTTTGATCTTAAAACTTTGATGATTGGTCATGGATGTTGCTATGTCATGTTACATATTGATCTTGCATGTGATGTATGTTTGAATACTTAGGCTAGTATAGAAAGTTCTGCATAGGTATGGCTATGGGTTGCAAAATTTTAAGCTTCTGTATTTTAATTTCTGGGAATTATATGTAGAGAATTAAAATAAATGGTTAACATAAGAATTAAAGATATATGTGTCGTAGATTTTTAACCACTGGAATAATTCAATTTGGAGTCCATATGAGGTAGATATGGTCCGATTAGTAGTCAAAGGTCAGAAAATGGTTCATCAGGGAAGAATATGTTAGGATAGCTTCTGTATTTTAATTTCTGGGAATTATCTGTATGCAATTAAAATAAATGGTTAACATAGAAATTATAACTATGTGTGTCACGGATTTTTAGCCACTGGAATCATTCAATTTGGAGTCCATATGAGGAAGATATGAGCTTATTAGTAGTCAAAGGTCAGAAAATGGTTCATCAGGGAAGAATATGTTAGGATAGCTTCTGTATTTTAATTTCTGGAAATTATGTGTATGGAATTAAAATAAATGGTTAACATAAGAATTATATCTATGTGTGTCACGGATGTTTAACCACTGAAATCATTCAATTTAGAGTCCATATGAGGAAGATATGAGCTAATTAGTAGTCAAAGGTCAGAAAATGGTTCATCAGGGAAGAAAATGTTAGGATTGCTTCTGTATTTTAATTTCTAGGAATTTTGTGTATGGAATTAAAATAAATGGTTAACATAAGAATTATAGATATTTGTGTCATGGATTTTTAGCCATTTGAATCACGCAATTTGGAGTCTATATGAGGTAGATATGGTCTGATTAGTAGGTAGAGGTCAGAACCTATCCGAGAAAAAATAACCTGTACATTTAGGGAGTAATATCACCTTGATTTCTTAATATTTCGCTACATTGTTCAACATAATAGTTTTAGATAATTGTTTTATCTTGAAATTGACACTAAGATCACCTATATCAGAGTTCAATTGAGGGAGTTATGTTCTGATTAGTAAGAGAAGGTTAGATACGATGAAAACCTAGATCAAGAAAATAAAGAAATAAAATTAATATTTAAAAAAGAAGACGAATCTTATAAATGACTAGTATATGCCATAGCCATTGCCATTGTATGAACTTCTTACCATATTAAGTGTAAAATTCAGACATGGAAATATTTTATAAAGTGATATTTGAAATGGTTATGTTCATGGCATGATTACCAATGATTTATGGTAATAGTTATATTTTAATGAACATACTTGTTATTGAAAGCATATTTTTGGCTATCATTGTGAAAAGAAAAGAAATGAGCACGGTCACATGGCAATCCGTGTGGTGCACCAGTAGGGGATGCCCTACCAACGGTTATAATTTTGATTATGAGAAAAGAAAGGGAAAGTGTGCCATGTCGGACAAAGCGAGAAAAGCCCGTACCGGAGAGTAGAGGATACTCACCCTGACCGGGGTAGCTTGAAATGAGAATAAGTTGATGGCCATCATATAATATTCTAAAAATAGTTAATCCTGTCATACATATCATTACTGTATGATTCTTATGTGTATAGATATAATGCATTCATGTGACCAATGATATTTTCTGTAGTTTATACAGCTGAACATGACGTGATGAGCTATATTGATGATGATTTATTGTTGAACTTACTGGGATTTAATTCTCACTATATTTCCATATCATGTTCAGAAAATTAGTTATGCAGATTTTTCTATAGCTCTGGCTTTTAGTGCACGTTGGATCGAGTACTTTATGTTGGGCAGATCCCAGAAGCAAATAAAATGTTTGTGGTCGAGTTGGCTTAGATCCCGGTGAAGGTGCAACCAACCGCACCTGTATCTCCGGAATTGGTCAACCAGAATAAATAAGATGTAGATTTTTATGTGTTTGATATGTTGTACGTATCTTTTGATTAATGACATGTATGTGAACTCTGTATTGTATAAATTAAATAAATGTTATATTGAGTTAAGTTGTAACGAGGTAATAACTTCATGGTATTTAAAAAAAAATTGATACTTAAACGGAATTGTTACATAGCTTCTTTTTCGGATAGCCCTTTCCATAACACCTTCACTAGTAGAACAAATTTATTACGTAGCTACTTCATACTTCAATCTAGGATCATGACAGGTTCCGGTTAATAAGTCAGGTTCTCTTTCACTGCTACTTCTTCTTCCTAAATCACATGTGACGAATCTGGCAAATATCTCCGTAGTTGAGAAACGTGAAACATATTGTGCAGATTGGATAGCCTGGGGGTAAATCTACATGATATGCCGAGGGACCAACTTTCTTGAGTATCCGGTACTGTCCTATATAACGTGGGCTCAATTTCTTAACTTTCATAGCTTGGCCAATTCCAGTGGTCAGGAAAATCTTCAAAAATACATGGTCTCCTTTCTGGAAATGCAAGGGCTTCCTTCTCCGGTCATAATAACTTTTTTGAAGGCTCTAGGAAATCCACATTCTATCCTGTATCATTGTATCTGCTTCGTAGTATGCTGAACTAGCTCAGGACCCAACAACTTCATCTCACTTACTTCATACCAACACAGAGGCGATTTGTATCTTTTGCCATACAGAGCTTTATACGGTGCCAACCCAATACTCGCATGGTAACTGTTGTTGTAAGAAAATTCTACTAGAGGGAGATACTTATCTCAATCATTCCCTTGATCCAAGGTGCATGCTCTCAACATGTCTTCCATCGTCTGTATTGTCCTTTTAATCTGACCATCTGTTTGTGGATTGTAACAACTCCATTTAAGTAACAATTTTTTTTAAAATACCATGAAGTTATTACCTCGTTACAATTTAACTCAAAATAACATTTATTTAATTTATACAATATAGAGTTTACGTACATATCATTAATCAATAACATTCGTACAAAAGTCTAACACATATAAATTACATCTTATTCATCTCTGTTGACCAATTTCGGAGATATAGGTACGGGTGATTGCACCTCAACCAGGATCTTAGTCAACTCGACCATAGACACCATATATATTACTAGAATCAGCTCAAAATAGAGTAACTCGATCCAACATACGCTAAAAGCTAGTGCCAAAGAGAAAATCTGCATAATTATTCTTCTGAACATAACATGGAAATATAGTGAGACTTAAATCCCAGTAAGTTCAACAATAAATCATTATCAATATAGTTCTTCACGTTATGTTCAGCTGTATAAACTACAGCAAATATCTTTGGTCACATGAATGCACTATATCTATGCACATGAGAATCGTACAATAATGACATGTATGACAGGATTAACTATTTTTCAGAATATCATATGATGACTAACAATTTATTCTCATATCAAGCTACCACAGTCAGGGTGAGTGGCTTTCCTCGCTTCATCTAACATGGCCTACTTTTTCTTTCTTTTCTCATTAACATGATCATAATCGTTGGTAGGGCGTCCATTACTGGTGCACCACACGGATTGCCATGTGACTGTGCTCATTTCTTTTCTTTTCACAATGATAGCTAAAAATATGCTTTCAATAACAAGTATGTTTATCAAAATATAACTATTACCAAAAATTATTGAAAATCATGCCATGAACATAACCATTTCAAATATCAATTTATAAAATATTTCAATGTCAAAATTTCACACTTAAGTTGGTAAGAAGTTCATACAATGGCAATAGCTATGGCATATACTAATCATTTATTATTTTTATTTATAAGATTCTTCTTCTTTTTTAAATATTAATTTTATTTCTTTATTTTCTTGATGCAGGTTTTCATCCTATCTAACCTTCTCTTACTAATCAGAGCATAACTCCCACAATTTAACTCCGATGTAGGTGATCTTGGTGTCAATTTCAAGATAAAACAATTATCTAAAACTATTATTTTGAACAGTTTAGCGAAATATTAAGAAATCAAGGTGATATTACTCCCTAAAAGTACTAGTTATTTCTTCTCGGATAGGTTCTGACTTGTACCTACTAATCTGTCCATATCTCCCTCATAAGAATTCCAAATTAACTTATTCAAATGGCTAAAAATCCGTGACACATATAGCAATAATTTTTATGTAAATCATTTATTTTAATTCCCTACAGAATGTTCTCAGAAATTAAAACCCAGAAACTATCCTAAAATATTCTTCCCTAATTAACCAATTTCTGACCACTGCATACTAATCGAACCATATCTACCTTATACAGACTCCAAATTGAGTGATTCCAATGGCTACAATTTCGTGACACATATATCTATAATTCTTATGTTAACCATTGATTTTAATTCCCTACATAAAGTTCCCAAAAATTAAAACACAGAAGCTATCCTAACATATTCTTCCCTGATTAACCATTTTCTGACCACTGCTTACTAATCAGACCATATCTACCTCATATGGACTCCACATTGAATGATTCCAGTGGCTAAACTTCCATGACACACACACACACACACACACACACACACACACACACACACACACACACACACATATATATATATATATATATATATATATATATATATATATATATATAATTCTTATGTTAACCATTTATTTTAATGCCCTACAAAAAGTTCTCAAAAATTAAAACACAGAAGCTATCCTAACATATTCTTCCTTGATTAACCATTTTCTGACCACTGCCTACTAATCAAACCATATCTACCTCATATGGACTCCACATTGAGTGATTCCAGTGGCTAAACTTCTATGACACATATATCTATAATTCTTATGTTAACCATTTATTATAATGCCTTACAAAAATTTCCCAGAAATTAAAACACAAAAGCTATCCTAACATATTCTTCCCTGATTAACCATTTTCTGACCACTGCTTATGAATCGGATCATATCTACCACATATGGACTACAAATTGAGTGATTTCAGTGGAAAAAATCCGTGAGACATAGATCTACATTTTTCATGTTAACCATTTCTTTAAATTACTTACTGATTCTTCCCTGAAGTTTAAAAACAGAAGCTTAAAATTTTGCCACCCATAGCCATACATATGCAGAACTATCTACACCAGCCTAAGTATTCAAACATACATAATATGTAATATGATATAGCAACATCCATGACCAATCATTAAAGGTCTAAGATCAAAATCCCACATAAATATTACAAGTTTCAAAACTTTTCTTCAAAAAGAAATATTGTTAAACTTACCTTGAACACTTAATCCTCTAGACTTCTCCTTCCTCTTTCTTCCTTTCTTCCTCTCCTTTCCTCACTCTACCTTACTTCTATTTTTCCTCTCCCTCACTTGAATGAAAATTATAATGTTGTAGGGGTGGGTTTTGCTTAAATAGACTACCAAATAATTCATCTTTCATGATCATGGGTCTACCTTATCACACTTAGGATATACTTGGTTGAATTTTTGGAAAACAAACAACTTATGTTCTTGTCTTCCTCTTCCTTAGTCAAGATATGCATAGCAAAAGGAGATTTGTATTTTGAAAATTATGATAATATGTTTCTAAGATAAGGGACAATGTCCCTTTGATTTAGGGATTCATTTCCTTTTTCTTTTGTCTTAATCAATTATGATAGGTTTGCCTTCTTAGGTGGTAAATTTCTAGCCCTTGAATCTCCATTATTTGGTTGAAATTATTTGTGTGGGATAGGAATGTTTTGTCCTACTGTCATGTATTATCATACCACTTGCTAAAATTATGAGTGTAGGATATAAATGTTTTGTCCTAAATTCTTGTATTATCATACTACTTGCTAAAATGATGAGTTTAGGATATAGATGTTTTTTCCTAAACCCCTGTAACTTAATCTTTATTATATTATCACATGATTTATTTTATTTTATTTTATTTTTCCTCTTGAATTTGGGCTTATTCCTACCCATTTCCTTTGCTTTGGATAAAATTCTACCTTTCTTGGAGGGCTTCACATTTTCAAAATGTTTGGGCTATCGGTCCAATTTCTATATCCTAGTCGAAGTCTATGTTTTATTTCTTGTTTAGGTTATCCAATGGGCTTGCTAGAAACTTATGTGAAGTGGAAAAACTCTATATGAAGTGTCCATAAGTGAAAGCCCAATGTATGGGTGAATATGTTAAACTTAGTAACTTTAGTTCTTGAATTAGGAAAAATTACCTTAATCTAATGTTTTCTTGAAATTTTAAGTCCTTTACTTGTTTCCAAAAATTTATCTTCCTTACCTAAGAATTTCACCTTTCTTTAGTATATTATTTCTAATTTTTCCTCTTTGGTTTTCTCTCTTTACCTATTCCATTAATTTTAGAACATTTATATGCATACACGTAAGGTGAAGAATTTCTAAGGATTATATTTCCTTAGATATCTAAAAAAAAATTGTCTAATAAATTTTATTTCCTTAATTAAATATTTATGTACCTTAAAAAGAAACAAAATTAGGGATGTTACTTTGAATACTTTTGTATTTTTATTAATTCATGAAATGAAATTAGGGATGTTACATGAATGATACGCAGTACTAAATCGTAATTTAGTACCAAAAGCCTCCTATAGTGCTTTCCAGAACCTGGAAGTGAATCTAGGATCTCGATAAAAAATGATGCTACTTGGAATCCCATGAAATCAGACTACCTCTTTCATATAAAGATGTGCCAGCTTATCCAGCGAGTATTTAATTCTTATAGGTAAAAAGTGTGCACATTTTGTCAATCTATCCACCATTACCCATATGGTGTCATAACCCACCTGAGTCTTTGACAATCCAGCCACGAAGTCCATAGCAATGCCATCCCATTTCCATTCAGGATCTCCAAGGACTGTAATATCCCAGAAGGCCTCTGATGTTCAATCTTAACTTTCTGACAAGTCAAGCATTTTGCTACGTATTCTGCTCTGTCTTTCTTCATTCCCGACCACCAAAATGATCACTTTAAATCTTGATACATCTTTGTGGCCCCTAGATGGATAGCATATTTACTCTAACGTCCTTCCTTCAAAACTTTTGTCTTTAGGTCTTCCCTCTGAGGCACACACATTCTTCCTCGATAGAGGATGATTCCTTCTTTTGACTTTGTGAAGCCCAGTGAATTTTGTCTATTCTGAAGGAAAAGATCTCGTACTTGCGCTTCCTTAATTTGCATTTCAAATCATATTCCACCCGTAGCTCACCAATAAGCAAACTTCTAGGAGTAGTTATCACCGACAGTCTCAAATTCATGAATTCTTCAATCAAGTTCATCTCATTTACTAACATGTGACTCAAATACAACGACTTTTAGCTTAATGCATCCGCCACCACGTTCGCTTTCCTGGGTGGTATTTTAGTTCAAATTTGTAATCATCAATAAACTCCATCCATCTCCTCTGTCTCATATTCAATTCCTTCTGATCAAAAAGATATTTTAGACTTTTGTGATCGTTTGTACACTTCAAACACCGCACCGTATAGATAGTGTAACCAAATCTTTAAGGTGAACACTATAGCAGCCAATTCCAAATCATGAGTAGGATAATTTTCTTCATGTGATCTTAGTTGTCTAGAGGCATAGGCAACTACCCTATCTTCTTGCATCAAAACACATCCCAGTCCCTTCTTAGAAGCATCTGTATAAACTTCAAAACGTCTAGAGGGATCTGGGAGAATCAAGACAGAAGGTGTAGTAAGTCGAGTCTTAAGCTCAAGAAAACTGTTCTCGCATTTTGCCGTCCACTTAATCAAACTTCCTTTCCGAGTCAATCTAGTCAAGGGTAATGCTATTTACGAAAAACCCTGTATGAACCTTCTGTAATACCCTGCTAGACCCAGAAAACTTCTAATTTTAGTCACTTTATTTAGTCTTTCCCACCTGAGGATAGCTTCTGTTTTGAAAGGATCTATAGACACTCCATCCTTTGACACCACATGCCCCAAGAATTTTACTTCTTGCATCCAGAACTCGCATTTCTCTAATTTAGCAAAGAGTTTCTTCTCCTTCAAAATTTGAAGCACTAAACAAAGTTGACGTCCATGCTCCTCCATACTCCTTTTGTAGATTAGAATATCGTCAATGAAGACTACCATGAACTGACCAAATAGAATTGAAAGATTTGATTCATGTAGTTCATGAAGACTGTAGGTGCATTGGTAACTCCAAACGGCGTGACCAGGAACTCATAATGCCTGTATCGATATCTGAAGGCTATTTTAGGGATATCTTCTTCTTTTACTCGAATCTAATGATAACCTGATCTCATATCTATTTTAGAGAAAACAGTTGCCTCCTTAAGTTGATCAAGTAAATCATCTATTCTCGGCAACAGATACTTATTCTTGATAGTCATCTTGTTAAGCTGCCGGTAGTTAATACATAACCGCAAGCTTCCATCCTTCTTCTTTATAAACAGCACTGGAGCTCCCCAAGGCAAAACACTGGGTCGAATAAAATTCTTCTCTAAGAGGTCTTCAATATGCTTCTTAAGCTCTTTCAACTCCACAGGAGCCATCCTATACGTGGTAATAGAAATAAGAGTTGCTCCTTGCACTAAATCAATGGAAAACTCCACTTTCCGCTTAGGTGGTTGTTCAGTAATCTCCAAAGGAAAGACTTCTAGAAAATCACGAACTATCGAAATCTTGACTAGCTCTTGCTCAACCTCCTTATTGAGGGTACATAAGGAAATACCATCTAAATCACCACCAACTGATTCCCTCTGGAGTTCTCTAATTTATTCATCTTTGCTTTTAAATTCCTTGTTGGATTCTGAACAAAAGACCAGAGTCTTTGTAGAACAATCCAAGAGAATATGGTTATTGCTAAGCCAGTCTATCTCCAGAATCACATCTATATCTTCTAGGGGTAAACAAATAAGATTCACAATAAAGGATCTGCCATACACTTCGACTGGACAGTCTTTACAGACTAAAGAGGTGCTCACATTTCCTCCCGTAGGGGTTAACACTACCAATTCGTATGTCAACTCAAACACAAAGTAAAGTAGCTTCCCTACACAAGCAGATTATATGAAGGAATGACTAGCACCAAAATCAAAAGGCACAACTAGAGGATAGCCGTGAAGATAGCATGTACCTTGAATTAAATCAGGAGATTGCTTTGCTTCAGTCCCGCTCAAAGTAAAACTCTCCCTTTAACTGGCTGAGTTGGCTCGATCTTCTTCACATCCTCTAGGGGATAGCGGCGAGCTATATGACCTTTCCACCCGTATGAGAAACAAGTAACCGGATTACAAAAACAAATTCCATTCCCATGATGTGCCCATATTTCCCATACTCGATCCCAGCAAAATTCTGCACCGAAGGTCTAGCCCCCATGGCCAAGGGTTTCTTGCCTATAACTGTGTTTCTTCCCCTGACAAAACGATCAAGAGATAAGAATTCTCTCTTTCTCTTTCATGGCACCCGTTTGTCCTTCTCTTCTTCTATTGCCTTCAAAATCTTTTCCAACAGCCGACACTAGTTAATTAAAGGAAAAAACTCGCGAATTTCCAAGGCCACTACTGCATTGCAAATTTTAGGATTCAAACCGGCTTCAAACTTGACCGCCTTCCAAGATTCATCTGGATTATATCTTTAGATAAGACGAGAACTTGGCTAACTCCTCGAATCTTACAATATACTGGTCAATCGATTGGCTCCCTCATCTGATTTGGAGGAATTATATTTCCTTCTCGGCTTTGACACTTCTTGGGAAATACTTATCCATGAAGGTCTCTCAGAAGACAGACCAAGTAACTTGTTGACCCTGGTGGACTAACAATTCGCTGACTCCTCTCCACCAAAACTCTGCTTCTTCTTTCAGCATGTATACCGTAAAATTTACCTTCTGCTCATCTGAACACTCCAAAACCCTAAAAAATTTCTCTATTTTGGTTAGCCATCTATCTGCCACCATATGGTCATATCCTCCGACGAAAGATGGAGGTTGAGTTCTCATAAAATCTGCCCATCCACTGCCTGTGTTCCTTAGGTTCTCACCCATCTCGCCATTAGAATTACTATTGTTCTGAATATGCCACAAGATCTGATTCGTGGCAAAAACTTGATCTCGAATAGTAGTGGCTAGATCTTGTAGAGTACCTTCCGCGCTTGGCACTAAATTTCTCCTTGATGATGCCATTTTTCATTTGTATGAAACAAAAGAGTTAGTCACTATTGAGGTGATCAAGCTCAACAATAATTAAAGAAAACTTTTATAATACAGTAGTGATAGCAACATCAAGTATACATATTAGGAAAAATGCTAGCAATTTTTCTTTAACAATTTTCCATGCACTACTCTACTCCATTTATCCACATCTTATTCAAGATATTTTTAGATCGATTTAGGTAACCATCCACCCCCATGGCCAATTAAGATTGACCTGCTATGATACCAACTTGTAATGCTTTTTTAGGTGATTACATATTAGACCGGCATTATATCAAAAGATATGCCTCTTGTATTTACATACATACAAAAGTTACATACATCGGGATTAGCAGCATACATATATACATATGTAACCCGAGGTACTGAGCATAAATCACAAAAGGCAGAGTACCGTGGGGATACATTAAAACAATGGGGTTAGCCCATTTACATCTTTAGAACTATTTACATAACCCTACTTTACTATTCCCTCCTCTGACCATCACCCTTGGGGTACTGCTGGTGGAGGAGGCAGGTCCAGAGCATGAATCTCTACCATGTTTATCTCTAGCAGGTTCACTATGATCATGAACTGTCCCAAGTAAGGGACATCTATGGTCTGTAGCTCAAACAGAATCGTCAGCACTATAAACGACATATCTACTGTTCTGAACATAACATTTGATATAAAATCCCAACAAGGTTAACATCCAATAAATACAAGCATACAGAAATACTTACATGTTATGTCTAGCTGTATAAGTTACAGAAAACATTTTCTCTTTTTATATAATAAATGTACAGTAAAATTCACATGCCTTTTATAGGTTATGCATCAATATCACACATGAAAAATAAAACATGTATTTATAAAATACATGTGTCATTGTTCATGGCTCATACATCACTCATAGTGGCTCATCGTCTAATAATTTCTCTCAATTGCAATCCTCAATGTGGTGTAAGCCTTACCACTCCAGCTATTCACCCACCACTTGAGGGCCATTGGTTGGAGCGGTCTTTCCCATATTAACCACTCTAGCCTATAAGGCGTCCCCTATCTTGGTACCGTATCCAAGCCACGACCCTTCAGTCCACTTAGCTCATAAGCTGCCACATTCTCAGGTCACCTTAATAGGTAAAGGTCATCCTGGACTTGTCAATCTCCTTAATACAATAAGGGAGACACTTATTACCAGGGCACCCTACTTCAAATGGGATCATTTTGACCTATCAGTCACCTTAATACAGCAAGGGAGACACCTATTATCAGGCCACCTGTAACAACCTCTTTTTTTTCTTTATTAAGTTCACATACACGTCATTAATCAAAACGTAGATGCAACATATCAAACACATAGATATTCACATCTTGTTTATTTTGGTTGATCAATTCCAGAGATAAAGATACGGGTTGTTGCACCTTCACCAGGATCTGAGCCAACTCGACCACAAACATCTTATTTGATTCTGAGATCTACCCAACATAAAGTAACTCAATCCAATGTGCACTAAAAGCCAGAGCCATAGAAAAAAACTGCATAACTAATTTTCTGAACATGATATGGAAATATAGTGAGAATTAAATCCTAATAAGTTCAACAATAAATCATCATCAATATAGCTCATCACGTCATGTTCAGCTGTATAAACTATAGAAAATATCTTTGGTCACATGAATGCATTATATATATGAATACAAGAATAATACAGTAATGATATGTCTGACAGGATTAACTAATTTCAGAATAACATATGATGGCTATCAACTTATTCTCATTTCAAGCTACCCCGGTCAGGGTGAATATCCTCTACTCTCCGATACGAGATTTTCTCGCTCCGTCCGACATGGCACACTTTCTCGCTCATAATGATAATTATAACCGTTGGTAGGGCGTCCCCTACTGGTGCACCACACAGATTGGCATGTGACCGTGCTCATTTCTTTTCTTTTCACAGTGATAGCCAAAAATATGCTTTCAATAACAAGTATGTTCAACAAAATATAACTATTACCAAAAATCATTGGTAATCATGCCATAAACATAACCATTTCAAATATCACTTTATAAAATATTTCCATGTCAACATTTCACACTTAAGATGGTAAGAAGTTCATACAATGGCAATGGCTATGGCATATACTAGTCATTTATTATTTTTATTTATAAGATTCGTCTTCTATTTTTAATATTAATTTTATTTTTTTATTTTCTTGATGCAGGTTTTCATCATATCTAACTTTCTCTTACTAATCAGAGCATAACTCCCTCAATTTAACTCCGATGTAGGTGATCTTGGTGTCAATTTCAAGATAAAACCATTATCTAAAACTATTATGTTGAAAATTGTAGTGAAATATTAATAAATCAAGGTGATATTACTCCCTCAATGTACAGGTTATTTCTTCTCGGATAGGTTCTGATCTCTACCTACTAATCTGTCCATATCTCCCTCATAAGAATTCTAAATTACGTGATTCTAGTGGCTAAAAATCTGTGACACCTATATCTATAATTCATATGTTAACCATTTATTTTAATTCCTTATAGAATGTTCCCAGAAATTAAAACCCCAAAGCTATCCTAACATATTCTTCCCTGATTAACCATTTTTTGACCTTTGTTTACTAATTGGAACATATATACCTCATATGAACTCTAAATTGAATGATTCCAGTGGCTAAAAATCCATGACACATATATCTTTAATTATTATGTTATCCATTTATTTTAATTCCCTACATATAATTCTCAGAAATTAAAACACAGAAGCTATCCTAACATATTCTTCCCAGATGAACCATTTTCTAACCTTTGACTATTAATCGGCTCATATCTTCCTCATATGGACTCCAAATTGAGTGATTCCAGTGGCTAAAAATCCGTTACACATATATCTTTAATTCTTATGTTAACCATTTATTTTAATTCCCTACAGATAATTCTCATAAATTAAAACACAGAAGCTTAAACTTTTGCCACCCATAGCCATACCTATGCAGAACTTTCTATACCAGCCTAAGTATTCAAACATACATCACATGCAAGATCAATATATAACATGATATAGCAACATCCATGACCAATCATCAAAGTTCTAAGATCAAAATCTCATATAAATATTATAAGTTTCAAAACTTTTCTTCAAAAAGAAATATTGTTAAACTTACGTGGAGCACTTAGTCTTCTAGACTTCTCCTTCCTCTTTCTTCCTTTCTTCCTCTCCATTCCTCACTCTACCTTGCTTCTATTTTTCCTCTCCCTCACTTGAACGAAAATTCTAATGTTGTATGGATGGATTTTGCTTAAATAGACCCTTAAATAATTTACCTTTCATGATCATGGGTCTACCTTATCACAATTAGATTACACTTGGTTGAATTTTTGGAAAACAAACAACTTATGTTCTTGTCTTTCTCTTCCTTAGTCAAGATATAAATAGGAAAAGGAGATTTGTATTTTGAAAAATATGATAATATGTTCTTAAGATATGGGACAAGATTCCTTTGATTTAGGGATTCATTTCCTTTTTCTTTTGTCTTAATCAAGTATGATAGATTTGTCTTTTTAAGTGGCAAATTTCTAGCCCTTGAATTTCCATTATTTGTTTGAAATTATTTGTGTGTGATAAAGATATTTTGTCATAATGCTATGTATTATTACCTACTTTCTAAAATTATGAGTGTAGGATATTGATGTTTTGTCCTAAATTCTTGTATTATCATACCACTTGCTAAATTTTTGTCTTAATGTCAAATCACCTAATCTTGATTACACCATTATTCCATCACTTTATTTTTATTTTATTTTCATTTTTACTCTTGGGTTTGGGCTCATTCTTTCCCATTTTCTTTACTTTGGTTAACATTCTACCTTTCATAATGGGCTTGGTCACATTTTCATGATTTTTGGGCTATCGGTCCAATTCTATATCCCAGTCTAAGTCTATGTTTTATTTCTTCATTAGGCTATCCTATTGGCTTGCTAAAAATTTATGTGAAGAAGAAAAACTCTATATGAAGTGTCCATAGGTGAAAACCCAATTTATGGGTGGAGATACTAAACTTAGTAACTTTTACTCTTAAATTAGGAAAAAAATTACCCTAATCCAATCTTCTTGAAATTTTAAGGCCTTTACTTCACAAAAATTTATCTTCCTTACCTAAGAATTTCACCTTTCTTTAGCATGTTTATTTCTAATATTTCCTCTTAGGTTTTCTTTCTTTACCTATTCCATTAATATTAGAACATTTTTATGCATATATGTAAGGTGAAGAATTTATAAGGAAAATATCTAAAAATTATTGGATGTTACATTGTTCCCCCCTTAAGAAATTCGGTCCCCGAATTTCAATCCATCCTACCATATGTAGGAAATGAAATTAAGGCATTATTCAGAGTTACCAACCTTATTACCTAAATAATTAGGGATATCTTTTCTGTATAACATCTTTACTTTTTAATATGTCTATTCACTTGATTGATTTTGCCATATAACTTAACCATAAGGATTTCTTTCACTCATAAGTTCTTCAATTTATATCCTCTAGCTCGCATGGATATATCTATGGGTCGATATTAGAAAACACACATATAAAGGAACATATTCACCTTCATATTGGGTAACTATCTTTTCTTATTCCAAACTTCTATCAAGTCATTTTTTTTTGTTTTCATATATCAACATCATCCCCTGAATATCATCATCTTAATCTATCATCTATTTTTATCCTCAAATCCTTTAATCAATATGTTAAACATACGTAGCAATAAATCCTTCAAACCTTTAATAACGTGTACCATTGACACATGTCTAATAATTCCAACTTACCTCATCACAGTAATTCTATACAAGCTTATTAACACCATTAAACTCATTGTCAAAAATTTCAATTATTTCTTCTCATATCCAAAAGCACCTCATTCTAGCTTATGTCAATCCCATTTAATTCACCCAATCATTTCAAGAATATTTTTCCTAACAAGTACTCATACATGAATTCTCAATTCCAACATAATTCACATCCTAGATACTAGACTCAATTTAGCATGTTATAATCCTTTAACACAAATATCTTGATCACTTACATTATTTTCGGACATGGTTCTCAGAATATTCTCTATATTTCCAAATTAAGAGTTCAAAAACTAACTTAAATCCTACGTCATATATTTTATTCCTCAAGAACTTCAACACCACTAATTCTCTTGATTACATTCGTTAAAACACCATAAGACCATCATATGTCCATTCTTTTCAAACTTTTCATTACTTTAACCTACTAACAACTTAGTCACCATAATAATTGAGTTTCAAAGAAAATAAATTAACTTTTCTTTTAATGTAAGAAAAGAATATTGCATTTAATGCCAAATATTAATGTAGGACAATGCAGTAGAACAGACGAAAAGTATAATAAAGAACGGTGCTAAAATAGAAAGTTAAAAGTTTGGACAAAACATTAGAGAGAGTTAAAATCGGTAGCCATAATTCTTGAAAATTTGAAAACAAAAATTTAGCTGTTATATCAGCAAAAATCGGTGGCTGCAAGGTTTGAATATATGTGTCAAAATCTACTCTAAATTTGTTGGTATTCGGTGGAAAGATATCACATGGAAAAAGAAACATTTCTGAGCTTATAAAAGTCTGCGAAAATCAAAGAATACGTAGTTAACTGGTAAGTTGATTGCTTCAAAATAGATGTAATCAATCAACTGTAAAATAACCAGTCCAAATTAAAATTTCTCAAAATAGCTGGTCGACTTAATAATACCAATAGTCGACTGAAAAAAATATTGGGAAAACAAAATAAATTATTTGATTGTCCTTCTTCAACAACTAACTTGTTTACATTTTCACTTTCTTTTGTTTTTCAATTACGCCTATCACCTACAACTTCTCTATAAGAATCAAGATATCAAGGTTTCATCAAAGACAACAAAGATAAATTTATGATGATATCTTAACCTTATTCTCTTTATATTCCTAATATAAGCGACTATTACAACTACTATACATATACATGCTTGCCGTCATTTTAGAAAATTTCAACTTCAATTTAGCTTATATCCACCAATCACTCACATAACTGTTCTAATTATTCCCGGCTTATTCACATAGCTATCATAAGTATGCCATTCTCTGAGTTCTATAAATGCACACATTAATATCTTTACTTTCATACTCCAAGTCAAGGTGTGTGCAACTATGGAGGGAATCATATTTCGTCAATTTCGAAATATTTGTGTCTTCTGTGGTTCTAGTCCTGGAAAAGATGGAGAGTATGTGAAAGCTGCACAAAACCTGGGTATAGTACTAGCCAGAAGAAAAATTCATTTAGTCTATGGTGGAGGTAACCGTGGGTTAATGGGGTGTGTGTCTACAGCTGCCCATGTAGGAGGATGTCAAGTTTTAAGTATTATTCCTGCAGCTCTAGCTGTATCTAACATCGTAGGAAAGACAATTGGGGAAGAGTTTAGGGTAGCTTCCATGCATGAACGCATGGCTAGAATAATGAGCAATGCTGATGCCTTCATTGCCTTACCAGGGGGTTTTGGTACTTTAGAAGAAATTTTCCAAATAGTCTCTTAGGTACAACTAAATCTGCATCACAAACCGATAGGTTTGTTAAATGTTAACCAGTTCTTTGATGGTTTGTTGTCTTTCCTTGATCATGCTGTGGAACAAAGGTTCATATCACACTCAGCATGACGAATTCTCATCTCAGCTTCAAATGCTGAGGAGTTGATTGATGCTTTACAAGCATATGTTCATGTACCTGATCCAACTATGACTCAAATAGAATGGACGGCAGATAACTGCAAGAAGCGTAAATTGGATTTGGATCTTCATCTTTAAATGTAGTAAAACGTAGCTATTATTGTACTACTTTTACTTTCTTAGAGTCTACTTGGATACCATATTTACCAACCATACTCCTTTAGATTGGTAAAACTATCTTTGAATGTTGCTTATGATCCTCTGAACTTTTGAAATATTCTAGTATATCATCAATAAAAACAAACTGATCCAGGGATGACCTAATTACTATTCATTAAATCTATTAATGCAGCTAAAATATTTATCAATTTAAATGACATCACCAAGAACTCATAATGCCTATAATAAGTCCTAAAATAAAATTTTCGTACATCCTCTTCTCTTATCCTTAATTAATGTTACTTATATCCCAAATCAATTTGTGAAAAAATATTGAACACCTTATAACTAGTCAAACAAGTAATCTATACGAGGTAATGGGTTTTTATTCTACATTGTCACCTTATTCAACTGTCTATAATCTATGCATAGTCATAGTGATCCATCTTTCTTTTTCACAGATAGAACTGGAGCACTCTGAATAAAAGTACTGGGGCATTTAAATACCTTGTCTAACAAGTCTTGTAACTATTTTTTTTAAAATTCAATCGATATCATTCTATATAGGGATATAGATACTAGTTGGGTTCTAAGGAGTAAATCAATATAAAATTCTCGAATTGCTGTGGCAAGGTTGTGCAAGATTTCCTCCGCATTGTTTGTTAGATTCCTCCTTGGTGGTGCCATTTCCTACTGTGGAAAAAATAAAGTTATGCTGCTATTGAGGTGATCAAGCCCAATAGTTACTTTCAAAAAAAACATATTTAACAGCAGTCATAATACCACCTCGGTATATAGATAAGAAACACTAGTAATTTCTTACCTATATAAAATCACTGATTCCCTACACAGCACTACCACAACAAACTCAAGATAATATAAGATCGATTCAGATAACCAACCACCCACTGGCCATCTAGGATTGACCTGCTCTGATACCAATTATGTAACAACCTTTTTTTTTATTAAGTTCACATACACGTCATTAATCAAAACGTACATGCAACATATCAAACACATAGATATTCACATCTTGTTTATTTTGGTTGATCAATTCCAGAGATACAGGTGCGGGTGGTTGCACCTTCACCGGGATCTGAGCCAACTCGACCACAAACATCTTATTTGATTCTGAGATCTGCCCAACATAAAGTAACTCGATCCAATGTACACTAAAAGTCAGAGCCATAGAAAAAAACTGCATAACTAATTTTCTGAACATGATATGGAAATATAGTGAGAATTAAATCCTAGTAAGTTTAACAATAAATCATCATCAATATAGCTCATCACGTCATGTTCAGCTGTATAAACTACAGAAAATATCTTTGGTCACATGAATGCATTATATCTATGCATATAAGAATAATATAGTAATGATATGTATGACAGGATTAATTAATTTCAGAATATCATATGATGGCTATCAACTTATTCTCATTTCAAGCTACCCTAGTCAGGGTGAATATCCTCTACTCTCCGGTACAGGCTTTTCTCGCTCCGTCCGACATGGCACACTTTCTCTCTCATAATGATAATCATAACTGTTGGTAGGGCGTCCCCTACTGGTGCACCACACGGATTGCCATGTGACCGTGCTCATTTCTTTTCATTTCACAGTGATAGCCAAAAATATACTTTCAATAACAAGTATGTTCAATAAAATATAACTATTACCAAAAATCATTGGTAATCATCCCATAAACATAACCATTTCAAATATCACTTTATAAAATATTTTTATGTCAACATTTCACACTTAAGATGGTAAGAAGTTCATACAATGGCAATGGCTATGGCATATACTAGTCATTTATTATTTTCATTTATAAGATTCGTCTTCTATTTTTAATATTAATTTTATTTCTTTATTTTCTTGATGCAGGTTTTCATCATATCTAACTTTCTCTTAATAATCAGAGCATAACTCCCTCAATTTAACTCCGATGTAGGTGATCTTGGTGTCAATATCAAGATAAAACAATTATTTAAAACTATTATGTTGAAAATTGTAGCAAAATATTTATAAATCAAGGTGATATTACTCCCTTAATGTACAGGTTATTTCTTCTCGGATAGGTTCTGATCTCTTCCTACTAATCTGTCCATATCTCCCTCATAAGAATTCTAAATTACGTGATTCTAGTGGCTAAAAATCTGTGACACCTATATCTATAATTCATATGTTAACCATTTATTTTAATTCCTTATAGAATGTTATCAGAAATTAAAACACCGAAGCTATCCTAACATATTCTTCCCTGATTAATCATTTTCTGACCTTTGTTTACTAATCGGAACATATCTACCTCATATGAACTCTAAATTGAATGATTCCAGTGGCTAAAAATCCATGACACATATATCTTTAATTATTATACATATAATTCTTAAAAATTAAAACACAAAAGCAATCCTAACATATTCTTCCCAGATGAACCATTTTCTAACCTTTGACTATCAATCGGCTCATATCTTCCTCATATAGACTCCAAATTGAATGATTCCAGTGGCTAAAACTCCGAGACACATATATCTTTAATTCTTATGTTAACCATTTATTTTAATTCCCTACAGATAATTCTCAAAAATTAAAACACAGAAACTATCCTAACATATTCTTCCCTGATGAACCATTTTCTGACCTTTGACTAGTAATTGACTCATATCTTCCTCATATGGACTCCAAATTGAGTGATTCCAGTGGCTAAAAATCTGATACACATATATCTTTAATTCTTATGTTAACCATTTATTTTAATTCCCTACAGATAATTCCCATAAATTAAAACACAGAAGCTTAAAATTTTGCCACCCATAGCCATACCTATGCAAAACTTTCTATACCAGCCTAAGTATTCAAAAATACATCACATGCAAGATCAATATGTAACATGATATAGCAACATCCATGACCAATCATCAAAGTTTTAAGATCAAAATCTCATATAAATATTATAAGTTTCAAAACTTTTCTTCAAAAAGAAATATTGTTAAACTTACGTGGAGCACTTAGTCTTCTAGACTTCTCCTTCCTCTTTCTTCCTTTCTTCCTCTCCATTCCTCACTCTACCTTGCTTCTATTTTTCCTCTCCCTCACTTGAACGAAAATTCTAATGTTGTATGGGTGGGTTTTTCTTAAATAGACCCTCAAATAATTTACCTTTTATGATCATGGGTCTACCTTATCACAATTATATTACACTTGGTTGAATTTTTGGAAGACAAACAACTTATGTTCTTGTCTTTCTCTTCCTTAGTCAAGATATAAATAGGAAAAGGAGATTTGTATTTTGAAAATTATGATAATATGTTCTTAAGATATGGGACAAGATTCCTTTGATTTAGGGATTCATTTCCTTTTTCGTTTGTCTTAATCAAGTATGATAGATTTGTCTTTTTAAGTGGCAAATTTCTAGCCCTTGAATTTCCATTATTTGGTTGAAATTATTTGTGTGTGATAAAGATCTTTTGTCATAATGCTATGTATTATTACCCACTTGCTAAAATTATGATTGTAGGATATTGATGTTTTGTCCTAAATTCTTGTATTATCATACCACTTGCTAAATTTTTGTCTTAATGTCAAATCACCTAATCTTGATTACACCATTATTCCATCACTTTATTTTTATTTTATTTTCATTTTTCCTCTTGGGTTTGGGCTCATTCTTTCCCATTTTCTTTACTTTGGTTAAAATTCTACCTTTCATAATGGGCTTGGTCACATTTTCATGATTTTTGGGCTATCGGTCTAATTTCTATATCCTAGTCTGAGTCTATGTGTTTATTTCTTCATTGAGATATCCTATTGGCTTGCTAAAAATTTATGTGAAGAAGAAAAACTCTATATGAAGTGTCCATAGGTGAAAGCCCAATTTATGGGTGGAGATACTAAACTTAGTAACTTTTACTCTTAAATTAGGAAAAAAATTACCCTAATCCAATCTTCTTGAAATTTTAAGACCTTTACTTCACAAAAATTTATCTTCCTTACCTAAGAATTTCACCTTTCTTTAACATGTTTATTTCTAATATTTCCTCTTAGGTTTTCTTTCTTTACCTATTCCATTAATATTAGAACATTTCTATCCATATATGTAAGTTGAAGAATTTATAAGGAAAATATCTAAAAATTACGGGATGTTGTACCACCCTGCTTCAGAAAGGTACTCCTGACAAAGTTTAAGTCTTTTCCACCTTTCCAGCCACTTAATTCAGTCAAAGAACATGCATATTAATAAGTATCAAGAGCATAAGCCATACTCATTCTCAAGCATGTTATAACAATCTCATCATGGATGAACATACATGCCTTGATAGCCTTCCATAATATTCATACATTAATTACTCACTTGTAGCTACACCTACAAGTAGTGTATTGAATGCAAATATAGCATTCATGCATCATTCTTCATGCTTACATACATAATTCAATAAGCATACACAATGAAATAGATATTACACATTTTTTTAACATACATGACTCATAAAACTCTCATTAACATCCCACAAACATTGGTGATTAATTAAGATTCAGAAAGGAAATAGAAAATGCTGAAAAAGGGTGGGACAACATGAAGCACAGCTTAGCTGTGTCACCAAGCATGGTCGTGTCCCCCCCCCTCGTGCTTCCCTCTCAACATGGCCATGTTACACACAGACTCGTACTAAGCACAGCCTAGCTGTGTCATCAAGCACGGCCTGGCCGTGTCACCAAGTACGATCGTGCTTCAGGCCGTGTTCTGTATTTTTTCCCATTTCCAGATTTTCAGCCCAGAGCACGGCTTGGCCCTATCTCCAAGAACGGCCGTGCTCTGGGCATGAAACTCACCAAAAACTCTCTTTTTCTCCCAAACCAACCAAGAAAACCCAACAATAAATATATTAACATTTTGAGCATGAAAAACACAACTTTTCCAGAGCATATAACCACCAAAAATATGGATTTAATCTTAAAACTAACTACACAAAATTTCTCAAAATCACCATCTCCTACATATAAATGAACTACAGCCATAACCACCATAAATGCTTCAATAACAGCTCTAACTACCTTTCCATATCCTTAAATGCACACATATAAATCAACCATTGAGCCATCCAACCAGAAATTATAAAGGAGGATGTTGATCTTACCTTCTCTTCTTCAAAAAACTTGTTTCTCTTACTAGTTTTAGCCACTTCCTCTCTCTAGAAAAACTTCACCAACTTTTTCCTTCTTCTCCTTCACTTTCTCACTCCACTTCTTCTTCTCTGTCCTTCTTTTTCTTTCTTCCCTTTTCTTTCTTCTCCTTCTCTCTTTCTCCCTTCTTGCTGTGGGTGTCTTTCTCTTTCCTTGGGCTGGATTGGCGACTTAGTCACCAAGTCTTCAAGAAATATTAAAATAACATTGGCTTTATCAAGAAGCCACCTTGCCTTAACCAATACCTATGCTTTACCTAAGTATTTCCAAAATTCCACTCCATTACAATGTGACCATGTGGTTGGCTAAGGCCTTGTTTGGGTGAAGGGAAAGCTTACTATGTGTTTAATTCCTTCTTGAGCCCTACTTCAATGGATTTTTGTACAACTTTCTTCATGGCTCCCCATCTCTATTCTTATTATCCATTTGTGGCCCTATAAACAAAGAATTTACTATCTCATCCTTAAACATTTCTTTCAAAAATAAGAAAACCCTTATTAAATATTCACAATTATTTCCTTATAACTACCCCATTTAACCCTTTTTATTCATTCCTTAATATTCCATTTTGTGAATATAAATAATAGAATTTCGAGTGTTACACATTATACTCACATGCCATAATTTTTCATCAAAATATAATCAATGCCAAAAAGCATTGGTAATCATGCAATGAACATAATCATTTTCAAATATCACTTTATAAAATATTTTTATGTCAAAATTACACACTTAAAATGGTAAGGAGTTCATGCAATGGCAATAGTTAGGGCATACTCTAATTATTTATTATTTCCATTTATAATATTCTTCTTCTTTTTTAAATATTATTTTTATCACATGTTCTCACAAATTTTATAGGCCATTTTTCTCCCTTTTGATTTTTATTATTACCCTATAGTTAATTACGTTCTTTTAGAGTAGAAAAATGTTAAAAATAAGCTTTACCAACTCCTAACACGGCCTGGTCATGTTCCAAGACACGGATATGCTTGAAAATACTTCAAACATACTCAAAAATAGCCCTGAACACGGCCTACCAGTGCTGGAGTAACCCAGAACATGGCCTGGCCGTGTTTTGTGACCTTTTCTCACTTATTCAACTATATCTCCCTCATAAAAACTTAAATTGAGGTGATTTCAAAGCCTATAAAAATCTAAGACAATTATCTACAACTTTCATATTTATCATTTCTTTCGATTCCTTATGAATTATTCCCAAAAAATTGAAAATAAAAATGCTTATATTTACCACCCTGGATTCTAGACTGATTCTGACATAGACTCATTAATCAACTATATCTCCCTTATGTAGACTCCAAATTAAGTGATTTCAGAGCCTATAGATCCGTGAGACATATATCTATATTTATTATGTTAACAATTTCCTTTAAAGAAGTTTACTTAATAGATTCTTCCCTGGTTAACTAGTTTCTGATCACTACTTACTAATCAGACAATATCTCCCTCATCTAGACTCCAAATTAAGTGATTTTAATGGCTAAAAATCTGTGAGACATATATCTATAATTTTCATGTTAACCATTTCTTATAATTTCTAACCAATCCTTCTTATAATTTCAAAAATAAAAGGTTCTCTGGTTACTCTGAAATCCAATTCCTAACCAAACATTTCCTAAGGTTTTAGTTCATCATTTTATTACGTCCTCTTCCATTTTCTTCTTAATTTACATCTAATCATCTTCCATCAATTTTTCACCACATTCAAATATACAAAATAGCAACATAAAAATCTTAAAATTTTGCCACCCATAGCCATACCTATGCAGAACTTTCCACACCAACTGAAATGTTCAAGACATTCATCATATGCAAGATAACATGTAACATGATATAGAAACATCCATGACCAATCATCAAAGTAGCAAATATTGTAAATTTTATCAAAGTTCTAAGATCAAAATCCCATATAAATGTTACAAATTTTAAAGCTTTTCTTCAAAAACAGATATTGTTAAACCTACCTAAAGATCTCCCTAACTCACTTAGTGAATTCTTTTTCTTGTTTACTCTTGAAGGAAGTAGCAAGATTCCTTCATTTCCTTAGCTTTTCAAGCAGCTTAAATAAGAGAAGGAGGGTGAGTTTTGAACCCCAAGGATGAAGAGAAAAGATAGATTCAAGTAGAGATTAAGCTAACTTACTTTAAATATTTAGTCTTCTAAACTTTTCCTTCCTATTCCTTCCTCTCTTCTCTTCTCTTTCTCTCCTTTCCTCACTCTACCTTGCTTATGTTTTTCCTCTCTCTTACTTAGACGAAATTATAATGTTATAAGGGTAGTTTTTGCTTAAATAAACTATTAAGTGGTTCATGTAACATCCCTAATTTCGTTTCTTTTATTGATAAGTTAATTAAGGAAATAAAGTTTATTAGACAATATTTTATATATCTAAGGAAATATAATCCTTAGAAATTCTTCACCTTATGTATATGCATAGAAAATGTTTCTAACATTTTCCTCTTCACATAAGTTTCTAGCAAGCCCATTGGATAACCTAAGCAAGAAATAAAACATAGATTTGGACTAGAATAAAGTAATTGGACTGATAGCCCAAAAATTATGAAAATGTGACCAAACCCTCCAAGAAAGGTAGAATTTTATCCAAAGCAAAGAAAATGGGTAGGAATAAGCCCATAATGGGTAGGAATAAGCCCAAATCCAAGAAGAAAAATAAAATAAAATAAATTAGGTGATGATATAATAATGTAATAATAATAAAGATTAGGTTACATGGCATTAAGACAAAAAAATTAGCAAGTGGTGTGATTCTATATTCATAATTTTGGCAAGTGGCATGATAATACAAGGCTTTAGGACAAAAACATATATCCTACACTCATAATTTTAGCAAGTGGTATGATAATACATGACATTAGGACAAAACATTCCTATCCCACACAAATAATATCAACCAAATAATGGAGATTCAAGGGCTAGAAATTTACCACCTAAAAAGGCAAACCTATCATACTTGTTTAAGACAAAAGAAAATGGAAATGAATCCCTAAATCAAAGGGACCTTGTCCCTTATCTTAAGAACATATCATCATAATTTTCAAAATACAAATCTTCTTTTCCTATGCATATCTTGACTAAGGAAGAGGAAGACAAGAACATAAGTTGTTTGTTTTCCAAAAATTCAACAAAGTGTATCCTAATTGTGATAAGGTAGACCCATAATCATAAAAGGTGTATTATTTGGTGGTCTATTTAAGCAAAACCCACCCCTACAACATTTTAATTTCGTCCAAGTGAGGAAAAGAGAGAAATAGAAGCAAGGTAGAGTAAGGAAATGAGAGAAAGAGTGGAGAAGAAAGGAAGGAAGAAGAAGAAGTTTAGAAGGCTAAGTACTCAAGGTAAGTTACCTTAATCTCCACTTGAACTCATTTTTCTTCTTCATCATTGAGGTTCAAAAACTCACCCTCTTTCTCTTACCTAAGCTGCTAGAAAAGCTAAGGGAAGGGAGCAATGTTGCTACTTCTTTCAAGAGGAAACAAGAAAACCAATTCACTAAGTGAGCTAGGAAGATTCTTAGTTAAGTTTAACAATATTTCTTTTCGAAGAAAAGTTTTGAAATTTGTAACATCTATATGGGAATTTGATCTTAGAACTTTGATGATTGGTCATGGATGTTGATTTATCATGTTACATATTGATCTTGCATGTGATGTATGTTTGAATACTTAGGATAGTTCTACATAGGTATGGCTATGGGTGGTAAAACTTTAAGCTTCGGTTTTTAAAATTCTGGGAAGAAGTGGTAAGGAATTAAAATACATGGTTAACATGAAAAATGTAGATATATGTCTCACGGATATTTAGCCACTGGAATTACTCAATTTGGAGTTCACATGAGGCATATATGAGCCGCTTAGTAAGCAAAGGTCAGAAAATGGTTAATCAGGGAAGAATCTGTTTGGAAATCTTCAATTTTTGAATTTTTAGGAATACTCTGTAGGGAATTAAAATAACTTGTCAACATAACAATTATAGATATATGGATCACGGATATTTAGCAACTGAAATCACTCAATGTAGATTTCAAATGTGGGAGATATAGTCAGATTAGTAAGTAAAGGTTAGAATCTACCCGAGAAGAAATAATATTGAATTTAAGGGAGTAATAACACTAAGATTTATTACTATTTGGCTGACATGATTAACATAATAGTTTTAGATAATTGTCTTAGATTTCCATAGACACCAAGATCACCTCAATTGGAGTTAAAATGAGGGATTTATTCTCTCATTAGTGATCAAAGGTCAAAGAACATGGCCAGGCCGTGTTCTGGGTGCTTCAAGCACGGGTTAGCCGTGTTTGGGGTTATTTTTAAGTACATTTGAAGTATTTTTAAAGTATCGCCGTGTCCTGGAACATGGCCAGACCGTGTTGGAAGCTGGTGAAACCTATTTTCAACATTTTTCTACCCTAGATGAACCTCTTTAACTATAGGGTCATAGTAGAAATCAAATTGGAGAACAATACTCTATAAATTTTTAAGAACATGTGTTGGAAATGATATAAATAAGTAGAAAATGACTAAAGGCCAAGCATAAAGAGAAGGTTAGATATGATGAAAATCTGCATCAAGAAAATAAAGAAATAAAATTAATATTTAAAAAAGAAGACGAATCTTATAAATAAAAATAATAAATGACTAGTATATGCCATAGTCATTGCCATTGTATGAACTTCTTACCATCTTAAGTGTGAAATGTTGACATGGAAATATTTTATAAATTGATATTTGAAATGGTTATGTTTATGGCATGATTACCAATGATTTTTGGTAATAGTTATATTTTGTTAAACATACTTGTTATTGAAAGCATATTTTTGGCTAACATTTTGAAAAGAAAAGAAATAAGCACGGTCACATGGCAATCCGTGTGGTGCACCAGTAGGGGACGCCCTACCAACGGTTATGAATATGTTAATGAGAAAAGAAAGAGAAAGTGTGCCATGTCGGACGGAGCGAGATAACCCATACCGGAGAGTAGAAAATACTCACCCTCATCGGGGTAGCTTGATATGAGAATAAATTGATAGTCATTATATGATATTCTGAAAATACTCAATCCTGTCATACATGTCATTACTGTACGATTCTCATGTGCATAGATATAGTGCATTCATGTGCCAAAGTTATTTACTGTAGTTTATACAGCTCAACATGACGTGATGACTATATTGATAATGATTTATTGTTGAACCTACTGGGATTTAATTCTCACTATATTTTCATATCATGTTCAGAAGAATAATTATGTAGATTTTCTCAATGACACTTATTATTTCTGTACGTTGGATCGAGGTGCCCTACCTTGGGCAACTACCAGTTATATCAGATGTATCTGTAGTAGATGTGACTGAGATTCCGGTGGAGGTTCCACCCGCACCAGTGTCCCCGGAAGTAGTCAACATAGATGATTAGAGCTAATATGTATCTTTGTACAAATGTTTGTAAAATAATGGTGTGTAGTTTGTAAAATAATGGTGTGTATGGAAACTCAGTATTGTATCACTGTTAATAACAATTATGCTTGGTTAAAGTGATTATTATTACGAGTTAAGTGGTTAGAATTAAAGTAGTAATAACTTCATGTAATTTTACAAATATAAAAAAAAATTGTTTTATTTACATAAATGGAGTTGTTACATAATTGGTATCAGAGCAGGTCAATCCTAGATGGCCAGTGGGTGGATGGTTATCTGAATCGATCTTATAATGTCTTGAGTAAGTTGTGGTTGTGCTATGTAGGGGATCAGTGATTCATATAGGTAAGAAATTACTAGTGTTTCCTATCTATATCCCGAGGTGGTGTTATGACTGCTATTAAATATTTTTGAACTAACTATTGAGCTTGATCACCTCAATAGCAGCATAACTTTGTTTTTGCCACAGTAGGAAATGGCACCACCATGGAGGAATCCAGCAACCAATGCAGAGGAAATCATGCACAACCTTACCACGGCAATTCGAGACCAAATCATGACCACCAACCAAATTTTACAATATCTCCAGAATGCTAATAACCCAATTGGTGAGAATAGTGCTAACAACCGGATGGCTGGAAAAGATAATGGCATATCTGAGTTCCTGAGGACTAGACCACCTTGTTTCCAAGGTGGATATGACCCAACGGTAGCCGAAAGGTGGATAAGGAAATTAGAGAAAATCTTTGAAGTGATGGGCTATACTGAAGAGCAGCAAGTTATTTTTGCTGCATATATGTTAAAGGATGAAGAAAAATACTGGTGGCGTGGAGCTAGAGAACTTTTAGCTCATCAGGGAAGATAGATCACCTGGCAAGTGTTCAAGGACATTTTTTTTTAAAAGTACTTTCCATGTACTGTACGGGCAGAGAAAGAGATCAAATTTTTCCAACTCAGGCAAGGCAACATGACCGTGGACCAGTATATTGCAAGGTTCGAGGAGCTGTCTAAGTTCTCCTCTTATCTGTGATATAACCCAGATGAAGCATGGAAAGCGGTTAAGTTCGAAGCGGGACTAAATTCGGAGATAAAAGAATGCTGTTATAGCTATGGAGATCAGGGAGTTTGTACCTCTGATGAATAAATGCAGACTCCTGGAAAAGAGTTTAAGGGCAGTGGAGGACGAGAAGCAAAGGCGAAACCTATGGAAGAGGAAGAAAAATTTTCCCAACCCTGGAAAGAACGTGAGAAGAAGTGGATATGGAGCTAGTAAGAGGCCATTGACTGTGCGTCCTAGACCTTTTCAATAAGACCTCACCCCAGTCAAATGCGCTAAGTGCAGACGCATGCATGGTAACCGGCCATGCTACATGGGACAATATGTCTGCTTCAATTGCGGACAGAAGGGACTTTTTGCGAGAAACTACCCACAGAATGTGGGGAAGCAGCCAGAACAGAGGCCTCAGGTGAAAGGAAGGGTTTTCACCCTGAGCGGCCAAGAGGTAGCTCAATCTTCTGATATGATTCAAGGTACATGCTATATCTATGGATTTGCTCTTATGGTGTTATTTGACTCTGGTGCTAGTCATTCATTTATATCAGAAGAATGTATTAGGATGTTTCAGTTTCCTATTTCTGAAACTCCCTATAAGCTATCCGTAGTAACCCCTACAGGGGAAAGGGTATTAACTTCCTCTGTATGTAAAGACTGTAAAGTCACCATTTAGGAGAAAACTTTTTCTGTAGACCTCATCTGTTTACCTTTAAGAGGTATTGAGGTCATTCTAGGGTTATACTGGATGTCTAGAAATTGAGTCTTGCTGAATTGTTGTAACAAGACCGTTGAATTTCTATCTCTTACTCCGAAAGAGGAGGTCCAATTATTGATGCTTAATGCCAATCAAGTTAATAGGGAGTTGAAGAATTGAGTACTTGGATACATTCTCTTGTATTTATCAAACCTAGAAGTCGAATCGAAGCTTGATGAAATCCTAATAGCCAACGAGTTTCCTGAAGTATTTCCATCAGATATTCCAGGCTTACCTCCTAAGAGAGAGATAGAGTTCTCTATTGATCTCCTACCTGGGACAGGGCCTATCTTTATTGCACCATATAGAATGGCCTCGAAGGAACTACAGGAACTCAAGAAGCAGTTGGAGGAACTATTAGACAAACAATTCATTAGACCGAGTGTATCACCTTGGGGAGCTCCTATATTGTTTGTTAAGAAGAAAGATGGGATCTTGAGACTATGCATAGATTACAGAGAGCTGAATAAGGTGACTATAAAAAATAAGTACCCTCTCCCTAGGATAGATGACTTATTGGATCAATTGAAAGGAGCCTCCATCTTTTCTAAAATTGACTTGAGGTCAGGATATCATCAGATTAGGATCAAGGAGGAGGACGTACCAAAAACTGCCTTCAGGACTAGGTATGGGCACTATAAGTTTCTTGTAATGCCCTTCGGGTTGACGAATGCACCTGCAATTTTCATGGATTACATGAATCGCATTTTTCGACCCTACCTAGATCAATTTTTTATAGTGTTCATTGATGACATCTTGATATATTCTAAGAGTGAGAAAGAACATGAACAACATCTCCGAATCGTGCTGCAAGTGCTGAAAAAGAAAAAGTTATATGCCAAATTGGAGAAGTGTGAATTTTGGCTGTCAGAGGTGAAGTTTCTCGGACATGTCATCTCTAATAGAGGGGTAGCTGTAGATCCTAGCAAGATAGAAGCAGTGATTCAGTAGAAGAAACCAAAGACGGTTACGGAAGTCAAAAGTTTCTTGGGTTTGGCAAGATACTACAGGAGGTTTATACAAAATTTCTCTCGTATAGCCTTGCCATTGACTAAATTGACCAGGAAGGGAAGTCCTTTCAAATGGACTAATCAATGTGAAGCTAGTTTTCAGGAGCTGAAGACAAGACTGACCACTCCTCCTGTTTTAATTATTCCAGACCCCACAGGACATTTTGAAGTGTATAGTGACGCTTTCAAAGAAAGGGATAGGATGTGTGTTGATGCAAGATAAAAGAGTAGTTGCTTACACCTCTAGGCAACTAAGACCCCACGAAGGAAACTATCCAACCCATGATCTTGAATTGGCGGCAGTGGTGTTTGCCTTAAAGATTTGGCGACACTATTTGTACGGGGCAACCTTTGAAGTATATTGTGATCATAAGAGTCTTAAATACCTCTTTGACCGGAAGGGGTTAAATATGAGGCAATGAAGATAGGTAGAATTCTTCAATGACTACAAGTTTGAGATAAAGTATCATCCCAGAATGGTGAATGTTGTAGCAGATGCCTTGAGTCGAAAATCTCAAATGATGGTGTATGAGATGCAGATGCTAGAGGAGTTTCAAAATTTGAAGCTAGCCACTACTCTTACTCCAAAGAATCTAGTCATTAATGGTTTAAGTATAGGGTGTGACCTTAGAGCCCAGATCAACGAGGCTCAAGCTCACAACCAATACTTACAGGATCATAAAGACCAAGGTAATTTTTCTGTCATGGAAGATGGAGCAATCATGTATCAGGGAAGGATTTGTGTCCCTCAAGAACGAGAGTTGAGGACTAAGATCCTGCAGGAAGCGCATCAGAGTAAATACACAGTTCATCCTAGATGCACTAAAATGTACCAGGATTTAAAGAAGATGTATTGGTGGCCAGAGATGAAAAAGGATATTGCGGAGTTCGTGAAGGTAATTTTTCTGTCATGGAAGATGGAGCAATCATGTATCAGGGAAGGATTTGTGTCCCTCAAGAACGAGAGTGGAGGACTAAGATCCTGCAGGAAGCGCATCAGAGTAAATACACAGTTCATCCTGGATGCACTAAAATGTACCATGATTTAAAGAAGATGTATTGGTGGCCAGGGATGAAAAAGGATATTGCGGAGTTCGTGGCAAAATGTCTAATTTGTCAAAAGTTGAAGGTGGAGCATCAAAAGCAGTGGGATTTCTACAACCTCTTGAGATCCCTAAATGGAAATGGGACAGTATCTCAATGGACTTTGTTGTGGGTTTACCTAAGACTTCAGTAGGACATGACTCTATCTGGGTAATAGTTGACAGATTAACCAAATCTGCTCACTTTTTGCCCATAAAAATTAACTATTCACTAGATAAATTAGCCCAATTGTACATTCAGGAAATAGTTAGACTGCATGGAATTCCCTTAAATATCGTTTCTGATAGAGATCTGAGGTTCACATCGAGGTTTTGGAAGGCATTGCAAGAAGCATTTGGTACTCAGTTGCGGTTCAGTATTGCCTACCATCCTCAGACTGACGGGCAGACAGAACGAACCATTCAAACCCTATAAGATATGTTAAGGGCCTGTGTGATAGAGTAAGGTAAAGGATGGGATAAGTACCTACCTTTAGTAGAGTTTACTTATAATAATAGTTATCACTCCAGTATTAAGATGGCCCCTTACGAAGCTTTATACGGTAGAAAGTGCCGATCTCCACTATGTTGGTTTGAGGTAGGAGAAAAGAACTTGCTGGGTCCTGATCTAGTTCAACAAACCACTAAACAAATCAGGATGATACGAGATAAAATACTCACAGCTCAAAGTCAGCAAAAGAGTTACTATGATAAGAGACATAGACTTCTGGA
The DNA here is from genome assembly GCA_037074535.1 of Gleditsia sinensis. Lineage (NCBI taxonomy): Eukaryota > Viridiplantae > Streptophyta > Magnoliopsida > Fabales > Fabaceae > Gleditsia > Gleditsia sinensis. The sequence continues at coordinate 43,377,089 of CM073472.1, read as the reverse complement.
GTTTGAGGAAGGGGACCATGTAATTCTAAAGCTTTCTCCGACCACTGGAGTTGGTAGGTCTCTCAAGACCAAAAAGCTAAATCCGCGATTTTTAGGACCCTACCAAATTCTGAAGAAAGTAGGGACATCAGCATATCAAATTGCTCTCCTACCTAATTTTTCCAACCTACATAATGTTTTCCACATATCACAACTGCGGAAGTATCTTCCAGATTCATCACACGTAATACAGGATGAACCAATCCAAATAAACGAGAACATGACATACCAGTTAGTACCTGCATCCATATTGGACACTGACGTGAAGCAACTGAGAAATAAAACCATTCCCCTTGTTAAGGTGTTCTGGGAAGGTTTGACTCCGGAAGAAGCAACTTGGGAGCTGGAAGAAGTCATGAGGAAGAAATATCCGCAATTATTCTTATTAGGTAATTTCTGAAATTTTGAGGACAAACTTTCTTTTAGGAGGAGAGAAATGTAACATCCCTAATTTCGTTTCTTTTATTGATAATTTAATTAAGGAAATAAAGTTTATTAGACAATATTTTAGATATCTAAGGAAATATAATCCTTAGAAATTCTTCACCTTATGTATATGCATAGAAAATGTTTCTAACATTAAGAGAACAAATAAAGAGGGAAAACCTAATAGAAAAAACATAAATTAGAAATAACATACTAAAGAGATGCAAAATTCTTGGATAAGGAAGATAAATTTTTAGAAACAAGTAAAGGTATTAAAATTTCAAGAACATTGGATTAGGGTAATTTTTCCTAATTCGAGAACTAGAGTTACTAAGTTTAAAATCTTTACCCATATATTGGGCTTTTACCTATGGACACTTTAGATAGAGTTTTTCCACTTCACGTAAGTTTCTAACAAGCCCATTGGATAACCTAAGCAAGAAATAAAACATAGACTTGGACTAGGATAAAGTAATTGGACCGATAGCCCAAAAATTATGAAAATGTGACCAAGCCCTCCAAGAAAGGTAGAATTTTATCCAAAGCAAAGAAAATAGGTAGGAATAAGCCCAAATCCAAGAAGAAAAATAAAATAAAATAAATTAGGTGATGATATAATAATGTAATAATAATAAAGATTAGGTTACATGGCATTAAGACAAAAATTTAGCGAGTGGTGTGATTCTACATTCATAATTTTGGCAAGTGGCATGATAATACAAGGTTTTAGGACAAAAACATATATCCTACACTCATAATTTTAGCAAGTGGTATGATAATACATGACATTAGGACAAAACATTCCTATCCCACACAAATAATATCAACCAAATAATGGAGATTCAAGGGCTAAAAATTTACCACCTAAAAAGGCAAACCTATCATACTTGTTTAAGACAAAAGAAAATGGAAATGAATCCCTAAATCAAAGGGACCTTGTCCCTTATCTTAAGAATATATCATCATAATTTTCAAAATACAAATCTCATTTTCCTATGCATATCTTGACTAAGGAAGAGGAAGACAAGAATATAAGTTGTTTGTTTTCCAAAAATTCAACAAAGTGTATCCTAATTGTGATAAGGTAGACCCATGATCATAAAAGGTGTATTATTTGGTGGTCTATTTAAGAAAAACCCACCCCTACAACATTTTAATTTCGTCCAAGTGAGGAAAAGAGAGAAATAGAAGCAAGGTAGAGTAAGGAAAGGAGAGAAAGAGTGGAGAAGAAAGGAAGGAAGAAGAAGGAGAAGTTTAGAAGGCTAAGTACTCAAGGTAAGTTACCTTAATCTCCACTTGAACTCATTTTTCTTCTTCATCCTTGAGGTTCAAAAACTCACCCTCCTTCTCTTACCTAAGCTGCTAGAAAAGCTAAGGGAAGGGAGGAATCTTGCTACTTCTTTCAAGAGGAAACAAGAAAACCAATTCACTAAGTGAGCTAGGGAGATTCTTAGGTAAGTTTAACAATATTTCTTTTCGAAGAAAAATTTTGAAATTTGTAACATCTATATGGGAATTTGATCTTAGAACTTTGATGATTGGTGATGGATATTGCTTTATCATGTTACATATTGATCTTGCATGTGATGTATGTTTGAATACTTAAGCTGGTTTAGATAGTTCTGCATAGGTATGGCTATGGGTGGTAAAACTTTAAGTTTCGGTTTTTAAAATTCTGGGAAGAAGTGGTAAGAAATTAAAATAACTTGTCAACATAACAATTATAGATATATGGCTCACGAATATTTAGCAACTGCAATCACTTAATTTGGATTTCAAAGGTGGGAGATATAGTCAGATTAGTAAGTAAAGGTTAGAACCTACCCAAGAAGAAATAATATTGAATTGAAGGGAGTAATAACACCAAGATTTATTACTATTTGGCTGATATGATTAACAAAATAGTTTTATATAATTGTCTTAACTTTCCATAGACACCAAGATCACCGCAATCGGAGTTAAAATGAGGGATTTATGTGCTGATTAGTTAACAAAGGTCACAGAACACGGTCAGGCCGTGTTCTGGGTGCTTCAAGCACGGGTTAGCCATGTTCGGGGCTATTTTTGAGTACATTTGAAGTATTTTGAAAGCATGTCCATGTCCTGGAACATGGCGAGACCGTGTTGGAAGCTGGTGAAGCTTATTTTCAACATTTTTCTACTTTAGATGAACCTCTTTAACTATAGGGTAATAGTAGAAATCAAATTGGAGAACAATGCTCTATAAATTTGTAAGAACATGTGTTGGAAATGATTTAAATAAGAAGAAAATGAATAAAGGCCAAGCATAAAGAGAAGGTTAGATATGATGAAAACCTGCATCAAGAAAATAAAGAAATAAAATTAATATTTAAAAAAGAAGACGAATCTTATAAATGAAAATAATAAATGACTAGTATATGCCATAGCCATTGCCATTGTATGAACTTCTTACCATCTTAAGTGTGAAATGTTGACATGGAAATATTTTATAAATTGATATTTGAAATGGTTATGTTTATGGCATGATTACCAATGATTTTTGGTAACAGTTATATTTTGTTAAACATACTTGTTATTGAAAGCATATTTTTGGCTATCATTGTGAAAAGAAAAGAAATGAGCACAGTCACATGGCAATCCGTGTGGTGCACCAGTAGGGGACGCCCTACCAACGGTTATGAATATGTTAATGAGAAAAGAAAGATAAAGTGTGCCATGTCAGACGGAGCGAGATAAGCCTGTACCGGAGAGTAGAAAATACTCACCCTGACCGGGGTAGATTGATATGAGAATAAATTGATAGTCATTATATAATATTCTGAAAATAATCAATCATGTCATACATGTCATTACTATACGATTCTCATGTGCATAGATATAGTGCATTCATGTGATCAAAGTTATTTACTGTAGTTTATACAGCTGAACATGACGTGATGACTATATTGATAATGATTTATTGTTGAACCTACTGGGATTTAATTCTTACTATATTTCCATATCATGTTCAGAAGAATAATTATGCAAATTTTCTCAATGACACTTATTATTTCTGTACGTTGGATCGAGGTGCCCTACCTTGGGCAACTACCAGTTATATCAGATGTATCTGTAGTAGATGTGACTGAGATTCCGGTGGAGGTACCACCCGCACCAGTGTCCCCGGAAGTAGTCGACATAGATGATTAGAGCTAATATGTATCTTTGTACAAATGTTTGTAAAATAATGGTGTGTAGTTTGTAAAATAATGGTGTGCATGGAAACTCAGTATTGTATCACTGTTAATAACAATTATGCTTGGTTAAAGTGATTATTATTACGAGTTAAGTGGTTAGAATTAAAGTAGTAATAACTTCATATAATTTTACAAATATAAAAAAAATGTTACATTTACATAAAATGGAGTTGTTACAGTTCACCTTCTATAATCATGAGTCTACCTTATCACAATAACGATGCACTTAGTTGTATTTTGGGGAAAGACAACTCATATTCTTGTCTTCCTCTCCCTTAGTCAAGAAATGCATAGAAAAATGAGATTTGTATTTTGAAAATTATGATAAAATGTTCTTAAAACAAAGGACAAGATCTCTTTAATTTAGGGATTCATTTCCTTTTTCTTTTATCTCACTCAAGTATGATAAGTTTACCTTTCTAGGTAGCAAATTTTTAATTCTTGAGTCTCCCTTGCTTGGCTAAAATTATTTATGTAGGATAAAGATGTTTTATCATAATGCTATGTATTATTACCCACTTGTTAAAATTATGAATGTAGAATATAGAATTTTTTCTTAATTCTATGTATTATTACCTACTTGTTGAAATTATGAATGTAGGATATATATGTTTTGTCCTAAAGCCATGTGACCTAATCTTGATTATTATTATCCTACTATTTCCTCACATGATTCTTATTATTTTTTTTCTCTTGGATTTGGGCTTATGCTTATCCATTTCCTTTACTTTGGCTGAAATTCTAACTTTCATAGAGGGCTTGGTCACATTTTTATAATTTTTGGGCTATTGGTCCAACTTCTATATCCTAGTCCAAGTCTATGTTTTTTTTTTTTGGGCTATCCAATTAGCTTGCTAGAAACTCATGTGAAGTGGAAAAATTTTACATGAAGTGTCCATAGGTGAAAACCCAATGTATGGGTAGAGATGTTACACTTAAGAAATTCTAACTCTTGAATTAGGGAAAATTACCCTAATCCAATCTTCTTGAAATTTTAAGACCTTTATTTACTTTTCAAAATGTTATCTTCCTTACCCAAGAATTTTGCCTCTATTTAGTATGTTACTTCTAATTTTTTCTATTAGGTTTTCTCTCTTTACATATTCAAACATTTTCTATGCATACACATAAGGTGAAGAATTTCTAAGGATTATATTTTCTTAAATATCTAAAAAAATTTAATAAATTTTATTTCCTTAACTAAATATTTATGTACCTTCATTAATAAAAAAAATGAAATTAGGGATGTTACAGATAGAGATGGAGAATATTTCTCTAATGAATTTATAGAATTTTGTAAGAATGGTGGAATAATACATCAAACAAGTGCTCCTTATACACCTCAACAAAATGGTGTGGCAAAAAGAAAAAATAGGACATTAATAAAAATGACAAATGCCATGATTTTGAGTGCTAAATTTCCAACCAATCTGTGGGGGGAAGCATTGTTGACTGCTAATCATATACTAAATAGGATACCTTCAAGGAAAAGAAAATCATCTCCGTATGAATTATGGAAAGGAAGAAAACCAAATTTAACTTACTTGGGAGTTTGGGGTTGTATTGTATTTTATAGAATCCCATAACCAAAAAGAACTAAATTAGGACCTAGAGACTTAAAGAGTATTTTTGTAGGATATGCAGAAAATTCCGAGGCATATATACTACTAAATATTGACTCTAATATAATCATAAAATCGAGAGATATAGAATTTTTTGAAAAAAAAATTCATTAATGATTTTGTGGAGACAGATGATGAATAAGTACCTAGTGAAAGAAACAATGATATTATATCTTTTGAAAATGCTATGATAGAACCTCAAGTTGAGATTGAACCTAGAAGGAGTCAAAGATGTAGAAAAGAAAAACATCTAGACCTTGAGTAAGATCCAAAAACTTATAGTGAGGCGATGAAATCAAGAGATGCTAGTTTTTGGAAGGAAGCTATTAATGATGAAATGGAATCCTTATTATCTGACAATACTTGGGTTTTGGTGGATTTACCTTTAGGTTCAAGACCTATAGGTTGTAAGTGGGTATTTAGACAAAAATTTAATACTGATGGTTCAATACAAGCATTTAAAGTAAGGCTGGTGGCTAAAGGTTTTAGACAAAAGAAAGGAATAGATTATTTTGACACATATGCACCTGTTGCTAGATTAACCTTCATTAGAGTGTTATTGGCTTTAGCTTCAATCAACAATCTGTTTGTGCATCAAATGGATGTCAAAACAGCATTTTAAAATGGTGAATTAGAAAAAGGAATTTACATGGAACAACCTAAAGGCTTTATACTGCTTAGAAATGAAATGAAAGTTTGCAAATAGGTTAGGTCGTTGTATGGCTTGAAATAAGCACCAAAACAATGGCATGAAAAGTTTGATTCTGTTATTTTATCTCATGGTTTTAGGCATAACAATGTTAATAAATGTGTTTAGTCAAAATTTACAAATGATTATGGAATCATTATTTGCTTATATATGGACGACATGCTTATTTTTGGGACAAGTATGATTGTTGTGAATGAAATTAAGAAGTATTTGTCTTCAAACTTTAAAATGAAAGATCTGGGAGAAGTGGATACGATCTTAGGAATCAAAGTTAAAAAGCTTAGTAAGAGTTTTGTCTTGAGTCAATCTCATTATATTGAGAAGGTTTTAAACAAGTTTAAATACTTAAACATTAAGGAGACAAATACACCTTATGATCGTTCACAAAATTTGAAAAAAAAACAGATCAATTGTTCAAGTTGAATATGCTAGTGCCATTGGTAGTTTAATGTATGCTATGCATTGTACAAAACCAGATATTTCTTTTGTTGTTTGTAAACTGTCAAGATTCACAAGTAATCCAAGTCTTGAACATTGGAAAGGAATTGCAAGAGTGATGGGATATTTGAAGAAGACAATAAATTTAGGATTATTTTATAATAATTATTTGACAGTATTAGAAAGTTATACAGATGCAAGTTGGGTCACTAGTGCAAGTGATAATAAATCAACTTCATGTTGGGTTTTTACTCTTGCAGGAGGAACAATTTCTTGGGCTTTTAAGAAACAAACTTGTATAACTAATTCCACAATGGAATCAAAGTTTGTTGCCTTAGCTGTAGCTTATAGAGAGGGAGAATGGTTGAGAAATTTGTTATTAAAAATAAAGCTATAGCCACAACCGATGCCAACCATTTTTTTTTCACTGTGATAGTGAAGCAACTATGTCTAGAGCATTTAATAAAGTTTATAATGGTAAATTTAGACATATAAGTCTAAGGCATGATTATGTCAAAAGTTTAATTTGTGACGGAATAATCACAATTCAATATGTAAAAACAAGCAATAACTTAGCAGATCCTTTCACGAAAGGGCTCATCAGAGATTTGGTAATCAAAACATCTGAAGGAATGTGATTAAAACCCCTTAAATAGAGTCACCAGTAATAGGAACCCAATCTTTGGCTGGACTAAATCTAGTTTAAAGGTTCAATGGGTAAAAATAAGTTATTGATAAGTGGTTGTGAGTACTATAGAAGATTTAGCCATTCCATGTTTAGTGCTTATATATATATTAAGGATTTTAGGGTGAGTAAAATTCTTAATAGATTCGGGAAAGTCTCGATTAAGGTTTAAAGAAAATCCACCTATGTGAACATAAGGAGTGGTGCTGCTCCTAGCAAGAATTTGGGGTTGATTCTTAGATATGTTTATTATATTTTGTGAACTTTTTTGAAGTTATTTAAGACTGTGTGTGTGATATTTTCGATTTTAACATAAGAATTGTGGTTCAATGCTTTGTGTAACCATCAATTTGTTAATACTTTGAGATATTTACACTAAAGGTAGGTTCAAGTCGAAAGACACCTATCTTTATGCATAGTCTTATGAATTAGAGAAAATACTCAGTTTTCAAATTAAGTGGGGGATTGTTAGAGAAAATAATTAGTTTGAAAAGAGTGTGTGTGTGTGTGAAAATTTTAAAGTCTCACATTGAATTATTATAAAGGATTTTAATCATACCACATATTAAATAGATATTTAGAAGAGAGAAAATACAAATAAAGAATATAAATATATATCTATATATATATATATATAATGCACTTAGTACTTGGCACGTGCGTTGAATTGAGTCAGATTCAATGGTTTTCTTTTAAAACGAATTTTTAAATAAATTCAATGGTTTTCTTTTAAATTTAAATTTTTAATTAAAAATATATGATTTTCAAAAAAATCATAACTTATAGAAAAGTTATAACTTTTTAAAAAGAGTATAACTCTATAGAATAGATATGTCAGCACAAAATTTTATTATAAATAAGTGATCTGACAGAGCGAAAAATTAATTCAAAAAATAAATTTATCCTCCTCTAGTATTTTCTTTAAAATTTCAAATTATCTTTCAAAAAAATTTTAAAAAATGACTGTCTATCAATTTTTAGGTATTTATGTAACTTTTACAAGTAATTTGCTATATATCATATAACAAATATATTAGGAGTAAATATTATTTTAAAAATAGTGTAATTACACATATTTTTAAATACATTTTTATTTTTAATCTACTTTAATTTCTAACAATTGTCACACTCTAATAGTTATTTACAATTAAATTAGTCGACTGATTATATTTTAATTGACTTGTGAACCTGACGTTATGTGTTGCAATGTGCTGCGATTAAAATATAACACTTCAACAAAAGTTGAAGCAACGCCTTTTAAAGACAGTACAGTATAGTGTACTTTTAAGCACAACAAAGTCCGTATCCTCTGTCCTTGAATAAACCTTCTTAATAAATTATGTACCCCTATAAAAAGCAAGCCTCCCCAAGTCATTTCATATGGCCATATAAAATATGAAAGAGAAAAGGAAAAATCATGCTTAAACAAATGGCAATACTCGTCCCATTTTCAAAGCTCTTCTTCAAAGCTCAAAGCCAAAATCCATGCACCCAAATCCACCATCATTCGCTCTGAACGCCATTTCCACCCAATGTCTTCGAAGCGCTGGACCATCGACCCTGACTTCGACGGCATCGACCTCGACCCTTCCGATTTCGGCTCCTCCATCCCCCTCAAGAAGGTCCCAAACGGCGACGTTTTTGCAGCCTCTCGAGCCGGCGACGTTGACCGCCTCCGCTACCTCCTTGAGTCTGGAGTGAACGTCAATGCAAGGGACCAGTGGGATTCAGTGGCTTTGTACTATGCTTGCCTTGCCGGTCACCTCGATGCTGCGCGGATGTTGCTAGAGAGTGGTGCTATCTGCTCCGAGCACACCTTTGACGGTGACCGCTGCCATTACGCCGCCCTCAATTTGAAGGTCAGGAAGTTGTTGAAGGCGTTCGAGGCGAGACCGCCGCCGTTGGGTCCCTTGCAGGCGGCATTGAGGGACACTTTCTTGGGATGTGCAGCTAATAGGGCCTACTTGGAGTTGGCTGACCCGCAGTTTCAAATTCCTGGTTAGTTTGTTTCTTGCAAAATTTATAGTCGAAAAATTTCCAGTAACCATTTCCTGTTCTTTCTGCTGAATCGGTGTAGTACTCATTCTAATGGGTTTAATTTCTCGTTGAAATATTGGGTTATTTTTAAAATGTACTATTCGTTCTGAGGTAATTTAGCCACGACAAAAAAAGCTAACTTTACTTGTTTGTTCTCTGATTAAGATTGGCTTTTAGTACTGGGTTGGCTTCAAAAGAGAGGTAGAGATTGTGATGAAACGCAAAATTGAACCAAGTAACTATTACTCATTAACCAATAATGATTCTGAATGTAGGACTGAAGACTAAAATCACACAATTAATTCCAATTATACTAGAATAAGAAATTTAAACTTATTAGTTATTACTCAAGAAATTATTCAAATTGTAAACTTCTAATCCAACAATTACAGGCAACTGAACTTTAGTTTCCAAATTATTTAGACCTCTAGTTATTGCAATGACTATAGAAATTTTTATTTATTTGTCATATTCTTCCTTGATTAGCTAACACTTATCCTTTAGTTTTGAATTGTGCAAACATAAAAAAACTCAAACATAAAGCTCATAAGTTGCAGCATGTGTTAGTGAAAAGAACAAGACATCATCAATTTTTGGTAGTAGAATAAGCCAAAGATCAAGAAAATGCTAAAAATGCATTAGTTTGCACTAAAGAAATTTAGTTGATCTCTTTATTGGGGCAAAATATGATCTTGATTGTTGCTCCCTTGACTACCCATAATCTTTCAATCAGCTTTAACTTGTGTTTGCTTGGTCTCTGGATCAATGCTGTCTTGCATAGGTTCTAACATTTCTTTCATGATGGGCTTTAATGTTATTCATGTTATTACATGATCTGGATCTATGTTGGCCCAGAAACTTATACATACACCATTATGCAGAATAGGAACACCCTAAAGCCACTAAACATGGACATGGGAACGGAAAACAACAAATAATATGACAACACAAAATCAATACATGCACAGATGCTCCTGCACAAACTTCATGGATATGATCCCCAATTCAACTAGGTTTTACTCAATATTCAACTAAGATACTAAAACAAATGTCATGTTGACAAAATTTTATTACCATATAACCTTTCAATGTTTGCTCTTCTTGTTATATATTAGAGAAACAGTTGCAAACAAGAATTACCACTTTGGTTGCTTAAACTAGTTGATTTTTTTCAATAATCATATTATAAGTAGACATTGCCTGAGACTCAATATTTATTTTGATTGAGTAGGTATCTCATCAACTCAGGGATCTAATTGCAACCAGTTTCCTCCGGATGTGGTTTTTTTTGTACAAGGAAGACCTATTTCAGCTCATAGAGTCATATTAAGTGCAAGGTCACCATTTTTGAAGAAAAAGTTTGAGAGTGATTGGAAAGAGCGCAGGGAAGTAAGACTCTCCAGGGAGAAGTTGTCATATCCTGCTCTCTATAGCCTTTTACACTTCTTTTATTCTGACAGATTAGAGATTGCAGTAGATGACATGGAAGATCTTTTGAGAATATGTAAAGTATGCAAATGTGAATCACTACAGAGAATTCTTGAGAAAGAACTAATTCATCAAAAATATGCAGAGTATAAAGCACTGAGAGATTTGGACAATTCTCAGAAACGGTTTATTTTACAGGGTTTATCCCTTTCTGAAGAAGACAGGCTTCCGGCGGCCTTGCATCAAATCCTTCTGATTACCCTTTCAAATTCCACCCGAGAAAATGATCAAGATGATGAAATTGAAAATTTGATATTTGGGGTGGGTGCAATGCAAATTCGTAATTTTACGGATGATCTTGCGGATGTTTATGTAAGAGTTGATAGAAAAATTTTCCGCTGCCATCAAGTTATTTTAGCATCAAGGTCAGAATATTTCAAAGCAAGATTGTCGCATATAAAGGAGTTCCATGAAGGAAAAGATGAGTTATCTGTTAGTTCCCATCCTTGTCTTGAAGAACATGATTTGAGCAAGAAAGCATTTGAGAAAATGATTGAGTATATGTAAGTTACTTCCCTTGGCTGAGAAATCCTTAAATTAGAATTATTGAAGGGAAATTGGTCTCGACTTTTTCAATACTTCTTTATTTTATTTTGGTTTGTTATTCATTGTCTGTGGCATTAATTGATTTTCCACAGTAACCTGAGCCCTTTTAACTAATTAGCATATCTTACTATCCTGTAAATTAGGATTTGCATGATTCATTGTCAAGTGCTGCACAATGAGGACAATTTTTCCTTACATTTCATATGTGTTTATGTATATTTGAGGAGTAGAAGCTTCCACTATATATTTTGGATTCAGTTGGAATATGTAACAAGAGAAAATGTTCAATGGTTATATGGTAATAAAATTTTGTCAACATGACATTTGTTTTATTATCTTAGTTGAATAATTCTAATCTTTTCAAATTGAGTAAAGCCTATTTAAATTGGGGATCAAATGCATGAAGTTTGTGCAGGAGCATCTGTGCATGTATTGATTTTGTGTTGTCACATTATTTGTTGTTTTCTGTTCCCATGTCCATGTTTAGTGTTTTTGGACCTCAGTTTTCTGCATAATGGTGTATGTTAAAGTTCTTGGACCTCAGTTTTCTGCTGCAAAACTGATTTTTATGCATCTTATTTTATCGTCTTTTTTGGTTTAGGTACACTGATGGTTTGAAGGATATAGATCCAGATCAGGTAATAACATTAATGCATATTTAAATAGAAGTGTTTTCGATGTTTCTCATCTAATGCTTACTATCTGTTTTGAACAGGCCGAGGAAATGTTTGATGCTGCTTCTAGATACTTATTGTTTCCTCTTAAGCGTGTGGTGGCTGATGCACTACTGCCACACCTGGAAATGGTTTCACCTGCAGAACTTTGCCATTGGTTGATACTGGCAGACATGTACGTTTCTTCACTTCCAGTCTCCCTCATTTTCATATATTGATTTCTACAATAACTCTGACTCCTTAGATATGTACATTTATAGAAGGAAGTGACCACTCATTTACAAGTTAATTTTGTTTTATTATTTTACTTATATACTTGTTTCAATACTTATTTAGCTCTCCTCATTCTTACTAAGTTGAAGTTCCTACAGTGAGATGTCATCAGTCATCTGGTGTAGTGGTTAATGGTGAGAACTATGAACTCTGAAGCAGCCTTTATTAGTATATCCTGCCTGTTCAGTAACAGAAGTTATGAACCTTTCATCAGATTTGAAGTAGTTCGAAAGTAAATTGTCAGCAACCAAGTGATACTGGCCATTTGTGGGGAATGTATTTAGATCAGCAATTTTCACTTGGCCATTTGTGGGCAATGTATTTAGATCAGCAATTTTCGTGTCATATGTTTCTGGTGTAAAATGTTTGGCTATAGAGAAGTGTCACTGTCATATAAAAAACTGAGCAGTTAAAATAATAGTATCTAGAGTAGGATGTGTACTGACGTGGACAACTCTGTATATAAGGAAGCATGCCCAAAATTAGTAGTACCTTCAAATGAAGTGGAGTGAGATAGTCTAATAAATCCTGGATCTGTAGAATCTAGAGATTCAGATACATAAAGCAGGAGAGTCTAAACAAATTCAAAAGGAAGGATCAAAGAGATTAATAGGAAGATCAGCAATCCCATGAGAAATTTGTGGCTGCATTAAGCTGTGGACAAAAAATAAATTGTAGAAAGAACTGATCAGCTGTAGAGACTCTTTTTTAAAGACTGGTTATTTCATCCCTCGCACAGTTTGACATTGTGTTAGAAGAGAATAAATTTTCTTTTTCTTACATAATTTTTAACTGCACGGTATTGTAGATCCTGCTGAGGTGACTTAAATATGTTTCTTATTTTGCCACATAATAATTCCTTCATGTTATCTGAATCAGAGAGCTGGATATCATATTTTGGTTGTGGCTGAAACGGTGAATATGTATGCTTGTCCAGGTATGGTGTTTTGAAGATACGGGAATATTGTCTAGATACCATAGCTTGTAATTTTGAAACATTTGCTGACACTAAAGAATTCCGAGCAATACTATTGACGCTGCCACCGCCATCTGGAGACTTCTCACTTCGTACCACTGTTCCAAGTGTCCCTGGAGCTGTACTAAATACTGATCATGGCAATCTTCTTGATGATTTACGAGAGAAATGGCTTGAAGTTGAAGCTGCTGAGCTTGATGAAAGAGATGACAGTGCATTACAGTTTGACAAGCGCCTAGAGATGCTTATGATCGTTGCGGAGCAAGAAAAATTGGAGAATGCTGTTTCAGATGATATCACCACATACTCTGGAGCCTCTACTTTGATTTCAGCAGAACGAGAGGAGCCCTAGATTTTATAGATTTCTGAAGATTTTAAGATATTAAAATAAATTGTGTAGATTGTGTCAAAGCAGTCATCCAAGCAAGAAATTAAGTCTGGTCGCTCAGAGTGCTTAAGTTGGGTTTTTGAAACTTTGGATGCTCGAGCAACCATTGATAAAAGTTATTTTAAGTAAGTACTAAGTAATCTAGCAGTTCTGAATGTTTACACGATGATGTGAATGCGTTTATGGAAGGTTGACTCTTTTTTTCGCTTTATGGGACACAAATTAGTACAAGGTAGAATTCTTAAATAAATGCAGAGATTGGAGTATATTGTTAAGTTTGAATTGTGGTTTCGTAATAGATGTGATAGAGAAAAAAGACAGGAGGAAATGCACTTTACTTTCTTCAATTATGACCTAATTTTAATTTTAATACATCAATTTTGAAATGTATTTGGAGACATTTTTCAAATTTTTCATAAAAAGTGAAAATGTTATATTCACAGTACATTTATTGTTCTCATTACATGTGATGAGCATGTGGCCTACTTTTTTTTTTTTAACTCCTGGGAGCGTATCTAGCTCCATATATTAGAAATCAAATTTAAAGTGGATCTATGAAATTGCAACAAAAATGTTGAAGTTTGAGGTCTAAGAGTAGTTGGTGTTGCATTTTTGTTGCTCGTGTTGAAATTTGGTTGTCGAAGCAAATTGAATGGAGGAAGCCCCGAAGCAAAATGCGATGGCCTTCGTATATGATAGTCACTTTACTTCTCTTTTTGGCAATGTGGGACTTCAAAGGATAATCTACCTTTCTAATTGGTCACCAACTGAACTTTTATTTGAATAAGTTTAGTTTATTCTATTTTTATTTTTATTTTATTACTGTAAATTATATATTAGAAAATAAGAATTTTGTACCAATTAAAAAAATAGTAACATTAATTTGTTTCCTTTTATAACAAATATTAAATTTTAAAAAATAATGTTTTATTAAATTATATCAAAAATATTTTTTAAATAAAAATTTATTTCTGCAAAAAATTATTTATTTTATTTTCATATATTTAACTTATTTATGCAAAAATAATTTTATTTTTATGTATAAGATTTATTTTTTATATTATTTAAGTAAATTTAATTGAACTGATTTAATTAATAATTCGATGGTTAAGCAAGTGATTTGGTGACCCATTAGTTCAATGACTTTTTCAATTTCAAAGAACTACAAGACTCATTTTCCAAATAATGACTATGGTAGCTTTGGCATCCCAAATAAGAAGGATGCACCAAATGGTGGAACTTACAATCCTTTTTAAGAATACAGATTTATCTTAGTTTAAGTATTCATGCCTTCTAGAAAACAATCAGAATCAAGTTGACATTTTTAGAATTTTAATAGTTTATAAAAGAATCATAAAGTATCGAAGGAAAAAGGATGAACCTTCTTGTTGCAACCTAAATTGTGTTTTTTTTTTTAGGATTAGTTTTGATAACTAGGATATGGCATAATTTTATACAATATGCTCAGGCTCAGGATTTACTAGGCTGTTGGTATTATAATGTTGTAACCAATGTAATACCAAGCATTCAATCTTCTATATATTAATTAACTACGTTTGGTTTGTTCTACCATACCCTATTTTTCCTTCATTAACAATGTTTGGTGCACAATGTTGTTGATTTTCAGCCTCTGATTTCTTCGCTTCATCCCTCCACCCCCACGGGACTAAGCCAAACCCTTGTTTTCAAATTATTAGGTTTCTTGTCAGCAAGTTGATCATCCCTTAATTTTTCACCCCTTGTTTCTTCTTCCCTTTTAGATGGACCAATTCCCCCTTTTTTTTCCAAACCTTAAAGCATTCGTGGTTTAGGATTAGCCAATATCTCTGCTACTATCACTATAATCACCAACATTTTTGTTATTAAATCCCTAATCATTAGGCATCATTTATGTTTGTTCATTCTGATGTGAATTGTAACAACTCCATTTAAGTAACAATTTTTTTTTTAAATACCATGAAGTTATTACCTCATTACAACTTAACTCAAAATAACATTTATTTAATTTATATAATACAGAGTTTACATATATATCATTAATCAATAACATTCGTACAAGAGTCTAACACATATATAATTACATCTTATTCATCCATGTTGACCAGTTCTGGATATACGAGTGCGGGTGGTTGCACCTTCACCGAGATTTTAGTCAACTCGACCATAGACACCATATATATTACTGGAATCAACTCAACATAGAGTAACTCAATCTAACATACGCTAAAAGCCAATGCCATAGAGAAAATCTGCATAATTATTCTTTTGAACATGACATGGAAATATAGTGAGAATTAAATCCCAGTAAGTTCAACAATAAATCATCATCAACATAGCTCTTCACGTCATGTTCAGTTATATAAACTACAGCAAATATCTTTGGTCACATGAATGCACTATACCTATGTACATGAGAATCGTACAATAATGACATGTATGACAGGATTAACTATTTTCAGAATATCATATGATGACTATCAATTTATTCTCATATCAAGCTACCTCGGTCAGGGTGAGTATTTTCTACTCTCCGGTACGGGCTTTTTTTACTCCGTCCGACATGGCCCACTTTCTCTTTCTTTTCTCATTAATATGATCATAACCGTTGGTAGGGCGTCCCTTACTGGTGCATCACACGGATTGCTATGTGACCGTGCTCATTTCTTTTCTTTTCACAATGATAGCCAAAAATATGCTTTCAATAACAAGTATGTTCATCAAAATATAACCATTTCAAATATCACTTTATAAAATATTTCCATGTCAAAATTTTATACTTAAGATGGTAAGAAGTTCATACAATGGCAATGGCTATGGCATATACTAGTCATTTATTATTTTCATTGATAAGATTCTTTTTTTTTTTTAAATATTAATTTTATTTCTTTATTTTCTTGATGCAGGTTTTCATCTTATCTGACATTCTTTTACTAACCAGAGCATCACTCCCTCAATTTAACTCCGATATAGGTGATCTTAGTGTCAATTTAAAGATAAAACAATTATCTAAAACTATTATGTTAAACAGTTTAGCGAAATATTAAGAAATCAATGTGATATTAGTCCCTCAAAGTGCAGGTTATTTCTTCTCGAGTAGGTTCTGACCTCTACCTACTAATCTATTCATATATCCCTCATAAAAATTCCAAATTAAGTGATTCCAGTGGCTAACAATCCGTGACACATATAGCAATAATTTTTTTATTAGTTATTTATTTTAATTCCCTATAGAATATTCCCAGAAATTAAAACACAGAAGCTAACCTAACATATTTTTCCCTGATTAACCATTTTCTGAACATGGCTTACTAATCGGACTATATCTACCTCATATGGACTCCAAATTGAGTTATTTCTGTGGCTAAAAATCCGTGAGACATAGATCTATATTTTTCATGTTAACTTTTTGTTTTAATTCCTTACCTATTCTTACTAGAATTTTAAAAACTGAAGCTTAACATTTTTCCACCCATAGCCATACCTATGCAAAACTATCTACACCAACCTAAGTATTCAAACATACATAGTATGTAGCATGATATAGCAACATCCATGACCAAACATCAAAGCTCTAAGATCAAAATCTCATATAAATATTACAAGTTTCAAATCTTTTCTTCAAAAAGAAATATTGTTAAACTTACCTTGAACACTTAGTCCTCTAGACTTCTCTTTCCTCTTTCTTCCTCTCCCTCACTTGGACGAAAATTCTAATGTTATAAGGGTGGGTTTTGCTTAAATAGACCACTAAATAATTCATCTTTCATGATCATGGGTCTACATTATCACAATTAGGATACACTTGGTTGAATTTTTAGAAAACAAATAACTTATGTTCTTGTCTTCCTCTTCCTTAGTCAAGATATGCATAACAAAAGGATATTTTTATTTTGAAAATTATGATAATATGTTTCTAAGATAAGGGACAAGGTCCCTTTGATTTAGGGATTCATTTTTTTTTCTTTTGTCTTAATCAAGTATGATAGGTTTGCCTTTTTAGGTGGCAAATTTCTAGCCCTTGAATCTCCATTGTTTGGTTGAAATTATTTGTGTGGGATATGAATGTTTTGTCCTAATGCCATGTATTATCATACCACTTGCTAAAATTATGAGTGTAGGATATAGATGTTTTGTCCTAAAACCTTGTATTATCATACCACTTGTTAAAATTATGAATGTAGGATACCACACCACTTGCTAAATTTTTGTCTTAATACCATGTCACCTAATTTTGATTACACCATTATTTCATCACTTTATTTTATTTTTATTTTTATTTTTTCTCTTGGGTTTGGGCTCATTCTTGCCCATTTTCTTTACTTTGGTTGGAATTCTACCTTTCATAATGGGTTTAGTCACATTTTCATGATTTTTGATTTACCGGTCGAATTTCTATATCCTAGTCCAAGTCTATGTTTTATTTCTTCCTTGGGCTATCCTATTGGCTTGCTAAAAATTCATGTGAAGTAGAAAAACTCTATATGAAGTGTCCATATGTGAAAGCCCAATTTATGGGTGGAGATACTAAACTTAATAACTTTACCTCTTAAATTAAGAAAAATTACCCTAATACAATCTTCTTGAAATTTTAATACCTTTACTTACTTCATAAAAAAAATTATTTTCCTTACCTAAGAATTTTACCTTTCTTTAGTATATTTATTTCTAATTTTTCCTCTTAGGTTTTCTATCTTTACCTATTCCATTAATGTTAGAACATTTCTATGCATACATGTAGAACATTTCTATGCATACATGTAAGGTGAAGAATTTCTAAGGATTATATTTCCTTAAATATCTAAAAATTGTCTAATAAATTTTATTTCCTTAATTAAATATTTATGTACTTTTATCAATAAAGAAACTAACTTAGGGATGTTACTTTGAATACATGAAACAAAATGAGGGATGTTACATGAACCGTGCAATGGTGAGAGTGATTATCGAGTAAATATTAGCAAAATCTCACATCAGTTAGCAAGGAAAGTCTTGTGTGTTATATATATGGGTTTGCAATCCACCTTTACAAGATAGCTTTTGAGGTGTGTCACGCCCCTAATTTTAGGGCACGTGAAACACGTATATTATGAACATATATTTTCCATAAACATGAATATCCCAATCCTTTATCAAGGAAATAGATACAAATAGGTTTTTCCATATAGATACCATATACAAATCAAGTACATATACATTAGAGTACAGCAGAAGCAAGGATCCTGCCTGTGACGTTCAGAGCAACTCTAGAGTACATTTATATTACATTTGTAAATACTGAGAGCCAATAAACAATTTAAGCTCACCACAGAAGTACGACACCTAGTCGATCAAGAAGTTGCAGGACCAAACTCTGGGTCTTTATCTGAAAATATGTTAACCACGTGTAGTCAGTTTTACAACTCAGTGAGCAGACAATACCTCATATAACCTCTCAGGTCAACATATGAATGTACTCTTTATTTTTTTAACTTATCACATTGAAAATAACAATTCAGAGATACATCCATATGGGACCCGCATTTTCAAATTTTCTCAGTTTAAATCACATTCGAATATCTGTAACCACATATACTACAATATGGTCTTAAATCAAACTTAATATGCATTGAAAATTCATTCTTTTTATATAATGCTCAAGTATGTCACAACTTTCAATATACTCAATAGATAAACATGGAATGTGAGTTCATCACCCATCTGCCTCCTCACATTTCCATAGTCACAATCACAATAGGTAATCAGGGAATGTGAGTTCATCACCCTTCTGCCTCCTCACATTACTACTGACTACAACTTTAATAGGTCAACAGAGAATGTGAGTTCATCACCCTTCTACCTCCTCACATTACCACTGTCATCATCACAATAGGTAATCAGGGAATGTGAGTTCATCACCCTTCTACCTCCTCACATTACCACTAATACCTCCTTCATAATACCGTCTCAAGCCATATAACCCGTCAATATTAATCAATACATATATATATATATAAATGTATAAAAGTGCACATCCATCAAATGCAATGCATAATTATCAAACAACTCGCCATGAGCTTTATGCTTGCCATTCAATTATATTCGGCAACTTATAACTTTACATATCATTCAAAATAGAGCTTTCAATCTCAGTACATTCCTCTGTCAAAACTTCCCAATCAGGGAATCACATATACATGCCCAAATCCGAGGCAAACATATCAATATCATGTGCATAACATTTTTCATTTGCCATATAAAGGAAAATATATGTAAAAATCGCATGTTCAATGTATTTCAAAATTCATCTATTATAAATTACCCATTCAGGGTTTATCACATATATATATATGCCGTTTCTCCAAGGCAATCAAATAACGTTATAAAACAATGCGTCGTATACAATATCACATATTTAATGAGTTCAACAATCTCATTTGCAAAACCATACTCTTCTTGAACTATATTTCCGATAGTAATCAATTCCAGATACCTTAATCCATTTCAGATACATATAAAAGCATAATTCACTTGTAAACATAATCAATTATACAATTAAAGTTCAAGAAGAGTATAGGGCAAGTTATAGAAGGAGTTATCTACTCACCGGGTAGGGCTTCAGATTGGATAGCCCTTAAATGTTCTTTTCCAAGTCTGAATTTGACCAAATAAGCTTCAAAAATGTGTCTGGAGGGTCTAAAAACCTTGAAAATGACTCTGGGAGTTTGGTCACTATTCACCACCACTATTTACGCCAAAAAATACTATTCACAGCCACATAAAAAAGTTACCAAATGATCAAAAAAAAAATCCTATCCTACGGTTTATCTAGCTTCTGAATTCATCTACGGTGTCAGATTTTCAATTGGAAGTCTCTAAGTAAGAATTTCAGGATTTACCTTTTACGGAGATTTTCTATTTCAGATCTACGGCAACTCAACGGTGAATTTGAAAAACTGATCGGTCAAAACTGAAATATTTTTTGCCCTGAATCCAGTAGCACTCTCAGTTTTGAGATCGGAAGCTCATAGACACTCCAGATCGAGAGATAAAGTTGGATGTTACTATTCACTCACTATTCACTACTATTCCTTCTCTTAGTTTTTTTCTCCCGAACATTTTGCCTTCCGTCCTCGTTTCCCCTTCCCCTTTCATTTTTTTTATAATAATAATAATTATTATTTAATAATTAAATAATAGGATTTTCTTTTATATAAATTCATATAAATTCTGTTTTTCATCCTAAAATATCCCAAAAATTTCTAAAAATTTACATTCTCATAAACCTTTAGTCGAACTCTTAAATCGTGATTTTTCTTGATAAAAATCGCAATAAAAAAAATCTCAAAATAAATATCTTTATTCATATTAAAAGAAAGAATATTTCTAAAAATACAATAAAAATTTATTAGAGGCCGGTATAATTATTTTAAGCAACACAATACTTCTTTTAATTAAAAGTCTACTTACTTTTAGCATAACCTAATCATTTTTAAACAAATAAAAATATATTTGCTTATAGCACGCCAAAACATAAATTATCATATTTCCTTTGTAATTCTTTAATCCATGTAAATAATAAACTTATTTTCACCGATTCTTACTCCATTTTAAAAAATCCTCTCTTTAATTCAAAATTTCTTTAATTTGAACTTTTCGTTAAATTTTACGGTTATTACAAGGTGGAGTTAGGCGGGTTTATATCATATGGTATCAGAGCCTACCCTCGACTGGTCAGGTGTATTGACCAGATCGTCGACCAAGGCAGGTAGTCAAAAACTGTGCCATAGTGGTAGCTCATAGTGTAGCCCTCGTACACCTTGCACGAGGACGTGCAAGCTAAAGAGTGGGCGAATGATGTAAACCATGCAATGGTGAGGGTGATTATCAAGTGAATATTAGCAAAGTCTCACATCGGTTAGCGAGAAAGATCTTAGGTGTTATATATATGGGCTCGCAATCCCTCCTTACAAGCTATCTTTTGAGATGGAGTTATGTGAGTTCATATCACATTCACCAACTCTGGTGGATCATTTCTTGGACCAACTCTAGCTTTAACATTGTCCAATCCACCATACAAGTTAATCATATCCATTGCATGTCTACTCTCTATAATAGGCACTGATCCTCTAGAATCACAAAGTACAGAGGGTAACCATGGTCAACAATAATGTCAACTAATTCAAAATAACTCACAAAATTAGGGTCTATGCTAATCAAATCAACCAAAACTCCTTCATAAACAAGATATATCTGTGGACATTTTTTCAATCATGCCTATTCATACAAAAAGAAAGAAGTGAGTCTATAAATAATTCGACCTTTGAAAAGGTTGAACTCTTTATTGTTGGATCATGTTGAGATTTATACATATTTATAAATATATGCAAATTTCAATAAAAATAATTCGATTTAATAATAGAATAGTTCAACCACTTGAGAGGATGACCTCTCCATAAATTTATATAAAAAAATTCACACTAAATAAATACTATAAAGAAACAGTGGACACAAAACACACACAAAAATTGCATAAGTTGGTTAGTACCAAAAAAACCCAACAAAAATTGTACACAGTGCATGTTCAAGAGGAACATAGTCACGGTAATCAAACTTGCAATCACAACAAAAATAGATAATACAATGGTGGAGTAAGGAAGATTCTTCCATATTCTTAGGGACAACGCCGGGAAAAATCAAAAGAAAACTTCAAATATAACACACATGGCGTTATTACAAGCCATCTAAATTCCTCAATTTGAAGCAAAAGCCTCCACCAGTTGCAAAATTTTGACACCAACGAAGCTCAAACACCTTACAACTTCAAGATTGAAGCTGCAATTTCATGGATCCTCTTTGGATTTGGATTTTGGAAGGTGATTAGGGAAAAAATGAAGGCAAATCCATAGACATGGGTTAAAGAAAGGCCATGTTCTCCTTATGTATAATTGGGACATTAAAAGTAACAAAAATTTAATATTTTCATTTTTTTAAAAAGATTGGGGCAGCCATTCTATTACATTTTTAAAGTTGATGCACTGAAATTAGCGATTTGTATTTTCCTAAGAAGGCAATTGGTCAGCTACATATATAAATGTTTACAACCATTTGATTGTAGATGTGGTATTTAGTTTATTGCTGGTGGAAAATTTTTTGTCTATGTCTAGATCGTGTTACATGATAAAAATAATTTAAAAAAAATACTATTTTTGTTACGTGTTACGATTTTAACATCATTAGTGGACAAAAAAATTGTACACTAACTATGAACCAAATAATTTTTCTTGATTATAACACACACATACACATATCAATTGCCAGTTGTATTAGACTTGATAATAAAGTATGCAAGCAAAAAGTACTTGTTTCTTATATTTAAAATGCATATTGTTAGTTAATTCTAAGATGTATTGATGGGGCATAAACCAACTTTGGATTAATGTCTTATGATAAGAATGTTTAACCTCATGGTATATTTTGTAAAAAAAAAGTTCTATAAAAATGTATTCAAAAGTATATATATTTTTTAATTTTCAAATTTATTATAAAAAATTTATATAATCTTTGGACCTAGGCTCTAAATACAAAGTTTTAATTTGGGGGTGGCCTAAATTTAGTAAAGCCTTGATTCTAATTTGACCAAATTTTAATTTATAATTAATAAAAAATAATACACTGACATAAAATTCATGAATTTATTACAAAATTATAAAACACAATAATAAAATTCCTAACTTTAAGTTGTAATTTAAGTGACCTATATTAAGGAATAAAGATTAGTTTCTAGTATATCAGTTAGTCTTGTTATAACAAAGTGTATAGGTTTCGTGATATTATTGGTTATAGTTCCATAGCTACGATAGAATGTATCAGATTCATTATCTTGCAATATACAAAACAATTCTTTATCTCTGTTTTCCTGTGGTTCTTTGTCATGGTATCAGAGCTACTAGTTCAATCCTTCGGAATCTCTCGCTCACCGACAATGGTGCAGATATATCAACCAGTTGCCTAGATTTATCACTTAATTGGCCAAATCATGGATTCCTCATTGTCTTGTTCAGTGAATAGCAAGTTCACTCCGATCGCTTTTTCAATGCTGATATCGATAAAGCTTGACGAGTTGAACTACCTTCCATGGAAACATCAAGTTCTTTCTACAATCTGAGGATACAAACTGCAACACCATATCCAAGGCATAACTCTAGAAAAGTTCACTACATATGAAGATTAGGAACTAGAAAAAGTTACAGAACAGTACTTACACTGGGAGTAGTAGGATCAACTGTTGATTTCTTTGCTCCTAGCATCCATGTCAGAAAGTATGACAATGCGAATAGTTGGCTGTGATACTTCCCACCAAATCTGGAAAAAACTAGAATTGTTCTTCGCCTCTCAAACGCGTGCCAAAATCAAGCAAATACATCAGTAGCTTTGTAATACAAAGAAGGTATTCTTTCAATTACTGATTACCTACTTAAAATCAAGAAACTGGTTGATACCTTGGCTTCAGTTGGTGCACCAGTAGAGGCCTCTGTACACACTGATTTTATTTTTGATGGCCTAGGAAAAGATTATCATGGATTTATTATATTCGTAACATCAAGACTGGATCCATACACTGTGAATGATATGGAAGCATTACTCATGGCATAAGAAGAACGAATAGAAAAGCTCCAGTAGAATTTAGACTCAGCCATAGTTCAAGCTAATTTGGCTCAATAACAACAACAACCGTATACGTAAAAGAAAAATGAACCTTATTCTTATCCTCAATCATATGCCAACAAGCTTACTGGAGAAAATTCAACATTCAATAGAGGTGATAATTTTGGTCCTTGAAATAGTAGAGGTTATCAAGGTACTGGATTTTTTGAAGGTGGTAATTTTAGAAAAACTAACTTATCTTTCAGAGGAAGACAAGGCAATAAGTTCTCTTGGGGTGACAAACCTCAGTGTCAAGTGTGTGGAAAATTTAGCCACATGGCCAGTCATTGTTACCATCATTACAATCAAGATTATAACATTAATCTGTAGTAAACCTTTGAATCACATGATTTCTACAATCCTAATCACATGAGAGCCATGCTAGCTATTCCTGAAGTGGTCCTATGATCCAGAATGGTATCCTGATTCTAGTGCTACCAACCATGTCATGGTAAATTCAAAACATTTGACACATAAAATTCCCTATACCGGTAGTGAGCAACTTCACATGAGGAATGGAGCAAGTTTGTAAATTCTCAATGTTAGCCACTCTAAATTCATTTCTCACACTTCACCTTCAACTGTGTTTTCCTTAAATAAATTCCTACATGTGCCTAACATCACAAAAAATTTAATCAGTGTGTCTAAGTTTGCTCTAGATAACAATGTCCACTTTGAATTTCATGCTAATACCTGTTTTGTTAAATCTCAGGAAACACATCAAATCCTTCTTCAAGGTTTTGTTAAAAATAGACTCTATGTCTTTGATAGGCTTAGCTTACTCAAGCTTCCAGATTCTACTCAAACATTCTCTAGTACCCCTGATTTTCATCTCCAATGTAATATGTCATCTACATATATTGATTTTACTATTTGTCTTTGGCATTGTAGATTAGGACATCCATTAACAAATGTTGTCAACAAAATACTTACTACTTGTAATATTTCTAATTCAAATAAAAAAACCACCATTGTTTGCTCTACTTGCTGTTTGGAAAAATCACATAAGTTTCCTTATTTGTCCTCCAATACCACTTATTTAGAACCATTAGCTCTTATTTATTCTGATGTCTGGGGCCCTGCCTCCATAAGCTCTTTGAATTTTTTCTGTTACTATGTATATTTTATTGATGCATATTCAAAATATACTTGAATTTATCCTTTAAGACAAAAATATGAGGTCATGCCTATTTTTGCTCAATTTAAGACCATGGTTGAGCTTTAGACTTGTTTTTGCATTAAATCCTTTCAAAGTGATGGGGGAGGTGAATTTACTTCTCATTCTTTTTAATCCATTTTGGCCACCCATGGTATTATTCATAGACTTAGTTGTCCCTACTTACATGAACAAAATGGAGCTGCCAAAAGAAAGCATAGACATATAGTAGACATGGGCTAAACATTACTTGCCCATTCAGCTCTACCTTTCCATTTTTGGGACTATGCATATCAAACTTTTGTCTTTCTCATAAATCAACTCCCTACTCTACTACTTAACAATAAAACACCCATTGAGGTTTTGTTTAACACCAAACCTAACTATAACATTTTAAAGATCTTTAGGTGTTATTACCCCCACACGAGGCCCTACAACAAGCAAAAGCTTTCATTTCGGTCCACTAAATGCATCTTTCTTGGTTATAGTCCAACTCATAAAGGTTATATATGTCTTGACCCTTTGACATCTTGGCTTTATGTTACTAGAGATGTAGTTTTTAATGAATCCTTATTTCCTTATGCTGAGCTTATTACTTCTTCAAAATCCAAATCTTCCCAGATTCCATGTGTCTCCTCTGTTTCTTCTCTTCCTTTGCTACCTTACTCCTCCACTACTTCACCATGTATGCATCCTGCTTCTCCATCTCCCACTACTCCTACTAGTAATGCTACTCTTGTATGTTTTATTGATACTAACAATTTTGCTGCTCAACCTGTCCTAGATACTTTGCATGCAACTGATTATGCTTCTGCTAATAACTTTACTCCTTCACCTTATGTGCCTGATTTGGTGAATACTCATCCTATGGTTACAAGAGCTAAGGCTGAAATACACAAGCCCAAAATCTTTATTGCTGAACTTGATCAAAATGGGCTTGGTGACCTTGATAAAACTGAGCCTATCACAGTTAAATTTGCCATTGCACATCCTAAATGGCAGCTTGCTATGAAAGAGGAATTCACTGCTCTTCAATCAAACTATACTTGGAGTTTAGTTCCACTTCCTCCAGGACAGGTTGCAATTGGCTATAAATGGGTATTCAAAATTAAAAGGCATCCTAATAGTTCCATTCAAAAATACAAAGCAAGGTTGGTGGCTAAGGGTTTTCATCAACAAGCAGGTTTTGACTTTTCTGAAACCTTTAGTCTTGTTATTAAATAGTTTACTATTAGGATTGTTCTTACACTTGCCATTTCCAGAGGTTGGACATTAAGACAATTAGATATCAATAATGCTTTCCTTAATGGCATTCTCAATGAGGAAGTTTACATGGTTCAGCCCTGTAGTTTTGAGGTTTCAAACAAACAGCTAGTATGTAAACGTCATAAATCGATTTATGGACTCGAACAAGCTCCTCTAGCTTGGTTTGAGAAACTTGCTCATACATTGGGTATTCTTAGGTTTATCTCTGCTAAGTGTGATAAGTCTCTGTTCATTAAGTCTTCATCTCACTCTATTATTTTTCTCCTTGTATACGTTGGCGACATTATTGTGATTGGCAACTCTGTTTATGAAATTCAGACCATAATTTATGCCCTACATTGATCTTTTGCTTTAAAAGACTTTGGTTATCTTACTTATTTTTTGGGCATCCAAGTTACACCCACTACAGAAGATGGGTTGCATTTATGTCAGAAAAAGTACATTACAGATTTATTATCTAAACTGCATATGCTGGAGTGTAAACCCATGGATACACCGATGGTCACTAGCTCCAAACTGTCATATGTTGGCCATGATGTTATGATCGATCCCTCATTGTATAGATCCATTGTTAGAGGCATGCAATATGTCACTATAACTTGGCCAGAAATTGTGTTTGCTATCAATAGAGTTTCACAGTTTATGCATAAGCCTCTTGATAGTCATTAGCAAGCAGTCAAATGAATTCTAAGATATCTTTAAGGCACTTTGGATTATGGACTGCATCTAAGAAAAACTTCCCATTTTGGACGTTATTCATTCAATAATGTTAATTGGGCTACTGATTTAGATGATACGGGGGCCTGTGTTTAATTTGGCTCCAATCTAGTTGTTTGGGTGTCAAATTAGATAGTCTACCATTTTTCGATCATCTGCTGAAGTTGAATACCGAAACTTGCCTCATATTTCTGCTGAGTTACTTTGGATTAAATCTTTTTTATCTGAACTGCAAGTTCCACTTATGACTGCTCATCAGGTATACTGTGGCAACTTAAGCACTGTTATGTTGGTTACCAATCCTTTTCTTCATCACCGCACTAAGCATCTTGAATTAAATTTGTATTTTGTCAGAGAAAATGTGAACTAGAAGGAGCTTGAAGTATTTCATGTCCCTTCCTTAGAGCAGACTGTAGACATCTTCACCAAGCCATTTCCCTAGTGCTCCTTTTACTATCTTCGATACAAACTCAGAGTAGAAAACCTTCCTACCCGAGTTTGAGAGGGAATATTAGGGAATAAAGATTAGTTTCTAGTATATCAGTTAGTCTTGTTATAACAAAGTGTATAGGTGTCATGATATTATTGGTTGTAGTTTCATAGTTGACTTCCTATATAGCTATGGTAGAATGTATCTAGTTCATTATCTTGCAATATACAAAACAATTCTTGTTTCCTGTGGTTCTCTGTCAACCTATTCATAGTAATCATAAAGTTCACAGAGTTTCTAAAGGTTAAAAATAATCATGCATATACCATATTTCAAATATATCCTTAAAGCTTAAACAAATTTAAGTCTTAATTATGAAATTCCACATTCAAATCAAATATACCCAAATTTCGATTCTAAAACTTTAAACAAGCATTCAGGTTTTATCGTTATGAAATCAACAATAAATGAGGCTGAACAACATAAATATGCCATTATTTATTAACTCATAATTAAATTTATCAAGAAAAAAAGAAACAAGTACTCTTTCAACTTAGGATCATTTACAAACACTCCTTCAACTTTGAAAGCTAAAAATTAGCATACTCAATTTTCATTTGTAAGCATTTAACAACTTATATGTATTTTCCATTAAAAAAACTAATGGCATCTCATCATTGAAGTTATATATAATGGTAGAGTTACATGTTCAAGTATTTTAAGACAATTGATGACATAGCCGTTAGTTTTTTTAACAAGAAATAGACAAAAAGTGTCATAAGATAACTAGTGAAAGTTGAAAGGTGTAATTTGAAACTTTCAATATTGAAGGGGATATTTACAAATGTTAGTCCAAGTTGAGGAACATCCAATGGGTGTTGAATTGAGTGTTTGTGCCTTTAAAACTTTTTCATTAAGTTTCAAAACTTTTAGGAAATAATGAAGTAGAAATATTTTTCTAGTCAAGTAAAAATTATAATACAAAACATTTTAAATAGATTGGTCATTTTAAGATTGAGAAGAAAATTATAAAACAAAGTTTAAAATATGATTTTAATTACTTTAGCTTTGTTAATCAAACCAGATATAGAAAATTGGAGTTGCAAACAAATCAAGTAAAAAATTTCAAAGATTTAAGTAGGAAAATAATTCTATCTTGAAACACTAGATAAATTTGAATTAAAACATAATTCTTTTTAATAAGATTTTGAAACAAAGTATTTCCAAGTTGATTTTCAAATGATAAACCTATATTTTAAAGCTATCAACAAATGAAAAAGTAAAAGAGTGAGGAGAAAAGCAAGACACCAACAATTTAGAGGTTTAGATAAAAAAGATGATCCTAAATCCTCTCCTCAAATACACTGCAAGAGAATTTTACAAAATTTAGGCAAACACCAAAAATTAAAGGTTTAGCAAGCAAGTTTTAAAATCCAAACTCAAGTGACTTAAGCACATACAAGCTCATTGGTTTTTTCCACTAAAAAATCTAGCCAAACTTAACTTGAAGGGAGACTTTACAAATTTTTTAACACCCCTCAATAGGTAACCTTCAAGCTCCCTAGGTTTGTACAAAATCCTAGAATTTAATGTAGATAGATTTTGATGTAACAAGCTTCTAGAAAGCAAATAAAGCAATAAATCTCACAACACTTCTAAGAAAGCAAATGAAGAAAGTTGATATTCTTATTCTAGCACATAACTATTGAAGGATGATGTTTCTTCAGATATTTTCTTTTCAATTCATCCAGATGTCTCTCCCTTGAAGTTACAAAGGTGCAAAAATATATTGAATTTAATAATATGGTTGTTGGTGTGTCTTAGCTTGGTTTCTACATAGATTGCAATGTTTAGGCTGGAAGCTTATAATGATTTTAAATTTTGAATCCAATCTTTGCTTGATAGTTTTCCTCCAAAAATTCACTGCATTATGCATGGAAACCATTAAGTATGAATCTTAGGCAAACTTTTTTGGCATGTCCATCTTGTCCTTCTTGAATCTTGTTGCTTAAGATTTAGGCAGCTCTTAGTTGTATCTTTTAGAAGCTCTTGTTCCACGAACCCAGCTGACCTAACATTGAGATTAAGCACTTATTTTAAGTTCTTTTTGTCACATTAGCCTTGAAACAACTTTTCATAGGTTGGTTGCCAAGAGATTAAAAATTAATGACAAGTCCTAAACATAAAATTATATCCCTCCTTTTGTTCGTTGTAAGGCCAAGTTCTCTTAGTCTTTTTGCACCTTTTAGTTTCAATTTATCAAGAGCTTTAATACATGCAAGTTCATTTTCATTTCAATTTTCAACAATATTCATACATATAAGTTGCTTTCATCAAAAGTAATTAAGGAAATTATTAAAATGAGTTTAAGGAGACTTAATTAAAAGTTATAAACCTTGTCTAGTTCTAAAAATCTCTCCCTTTTTTATGATGGAAACTTATATGTTTGATGTTCTTTAAAGAATGTCTTTTTGAAAGTAAATGATTTTGAGAAGTAAGGAAGTTAAGAGTTTTAGAAGGCTTCCCCTCAATACTTGCCATTCTTCTTTTAAGAAATATCCCGCTCAATTTGTACATCTTAGCTTTGAAATGAACTCTTCATTATGATTCTCTTTCTACCTTTCTAGTTCATTGTTTGCCTGTCTCTGCTTTTTTATTTTTCTTAAGATAATTTTAAAAAGAACAGAGAAGCAAACCTTTGCCAAACATGATGCGAATATGTGCATTTTTAAAATAAGCCATAATAAAGAAATAGGGAGGAGGTATCCCTACAACATATTAGGTTAAATCTAGCTAAAATAATAGAAAATACCAAAATATATAGAAACATATAAGAATATCAAAGGACTCATAATAGATTCAATATTTAACAAAACATCAACCATGTATCAAAAATCCATAAAGTAGCAAAAAACATAACTTAAGATATCATTCGAATAAAGGTCAACACATGACCATCAAGATAAAAACTTCTTGATCAAAGTTCTTCTTAGTGGGTAAGGGATATGTGGATATCTTAAAAAAAAATAAAACAAAAAAGGAAGATAGAAGAGAATTCATGGTAATGTAGGGTCAAGGTTCTAGGTATTAAGGTTTTTGTGGAAGGTTTCATCCAATTTATGATTGCCAAGCTGCTCACGAGGAAGGTGAGAAGGAGGTTGAGTTGAGGTAGAGGCAGCCTGTTTAGTGATAGCAGGAAAAGAGGACTTCACCAAATCTTTGACCTAAGACTTTTTATTCTCAAACCACTATCTCATCTCTTTAATATCAGACCCCAGCTTCTTGTTTATGGCCTACATGTCTAGCTTCAAGGAGTTGTTGTTCATGATCAATGTGTCCATCTTCTACATAAGTTGATCAATAAAGCTCTAAGGAAACTAAGAGGTAGGTTTTTCTACATTTTTTTCCATTTCACCTTGTTCCTTCTTAGAATTTTAGCTGTCCTCACTAGAATTCTCTTGGATGTCCTTCCTAGGGGTTTCCTTAAAGTCATTCTCTTTTGATTTTTTTGTGGATTCTCTTCCTAAGTGGAGATTTTCTCTTTACCTCACTTGTTTCTTTAACACTTCCAGTTGCATAATCCTTCTTAGATTCATTTCTATTGGAATATTCAAAGACATCAATAGGTTCTATTTTTGCCACAAACTTAACCACTTTATTCATCATCAAGTTCAATTTACAAGATTTCTCAAAGGTATCTTTTTGAGTAAATATACAATTTAATCCCTGAATTTATTAAGTACTTACAATTTAGTCCCTAAATTTAAGTCATTGCACAATTTAGTTTTCGAATTTACCAAACGTCAAACAATTTAGTTATTCCATTATCTCCACACTAACTACTTATTGACGTGGCCTGTTAAGTGTTTATGTGGCACATTAAATGTCAACTAATCATGCCACATTAGTGCTGATTTAGCTTAGAAAAAAGTAAACACATAATTTAATCCCTGAATTTACTAAGTTCCTACAATTTAGTCATTGAATTTAAGTCATTACACAATTTAGTTCTTGAATTCACCAAAAGTTAAACAACTTAATCATTCTATTATCTTTACACTAATTGCATTTGATGTAGTCTGTTAAGTGTCTACATAGCACATTAAATGCCAACTAATCATGTTACATTAGAGTTGACTAAAAAAAAAACTTCAAAATACTTCATTTTTCACTCTATTTTCTCCCTTCTCCTTTGAAAAATCTCCCTTTCTGGCTTCAACTAACAATGCTGCAAAACACTCCCTTACTACAAATTTATTCCAATAAGTTTTTGAAGACAAAAAAATAAGAAAATTATTTTGGAATCTGTGATATTAATAACCATGGACAATCTTAAGGCCATTTGATATTTTAGAAAGTTATAAGGAGAGGCCATGATTTCAACATTTTCAATCCTTTCTTGTTTAGTGTTATGCTAATTCTTATCATTTTTACTCTAATTTAGGTATTTTAACGTTGAAAGATTTATAGTTTATATGTATTTGAATGCTGTTATGTATTCTAATAAAATATTTATTTCCTTGTAGATCCTTTTGCTTGAGATATATCCTTTTTTTCCTTTAGGGATAAGAAAAAATGTGCTTTTAACTTGTGGAATATATTATCACCCTGCTGCTAAATAGTTGATTGAATGAAGACATTTTGCATTGAATTGTAAATACATTTATGATGGTCACCCTTTTCTTTGAATACTTCCATAGTTTCTATTGCTCGCAAAATGAATGAAATAGTTAATTCAACAACTTAAAGCAAACAACATTATATGAGGTTGAGAGAACAATTTTATTTCAAAAGTTTATGGATGAGTCAATGTAGATATGGCATGATTAGTTAGCATTTAACGTGCCACACAAGGACTTAACATGTCATATTAGTAAACGATTATGATAAAAATAACATAAGGACTAAATTATTTTATGTTTGATAAATTCAAAGAATAAATTGTATAATGACCTTAATTCAAAGATTAAATTGTAGGGATATAGTAAATTTATAGACTAAATTATAAGGGACTAATAAATTCAAGAGCTAGATTTTTTGTTTACTCTTTCATTAAGCTGAGCCAGCATTAATATGACATGATTGGTTGGCATTTAACGTGCCACGTAGACACTTAACAAGCTACGTCAGTGAGCAGTTAGTGCAGAGATAACGAAAGGACTAAATTATTTAACGTTTGATAAATTCGAAGACTAAATTGTACAATGACATAAATTGAGGGACTAAATTATAAGGACCTAATAAATTCAAGGATTAAATTATATATTTACTCTAACTTTTTTTCTACTTCCCCTTGTTAAACAGAAGGGTTTTAGACTCCTCCTTTACAACTTTCTTACCCTTCTTTTCATCCCCAAGCTCTCAGCCTTTTCTCCTTCTTCGTTCTAGCTTTATGCTACTTGTTGTATTCTTTCTTTTTCTTCTTTTCTTTCTTCTCTTTCTCCTTATCAATTTTTAGTCTCATACTTACCACAGTTTTAACTCTTCCTTTGCTAGTAGTCACTTCATCCTTCTGCTTTTCTTTTTCAACTTCAACCTTTTCTTTATAGCTTTCTTCCTCAATGATATTTCCTTTTGTCACCCTAATCCATTTTCCATTATACATTTTACTCCCTATGCTAGTTAGAAGTCGCTTATCATAGTTTAAGTGGGACCTACCTTTTTAATATTTTCTAGCTTCACATTAGCCTTATTCGCCAGCATGGTGATAAGCACACTATAAGGAAACTCCGTCTGAGGTATGTTTTGTTGGTGGGTCCCTCCTACAAATGAGCCACTAGCCACAAAAAAAGAAGGAACAAAGCTTCTTTTACTGCACCACTTTTCGGTGCACATTTATACAACTCACAACCACCACCAAAATTTGGCACCCTTTTTCAATGTTTTTGGCACATTCTTGCCAATAAATAGACAATGAAAGAAGGCTTACAAAACCAAGAAGCATAGGAAAAGCCATATGCAGAGAAACCAAAAAGGAAAAATAACATTTTTGAGGAGAGAAAAAAATAGGGGAGAGTTGTATATATTTTAGGGAATAGTTCCTTAAGAATGAGTGACAAAATAGTGAGAAAATACTATTAAAGTATTTTTGGGAAATACTTGAGTGCCACTATTTTGATTAGATCTTAATTATACCTCTAGAATTAATCTAGAAAAGACTCTTTCAGTGTACCTATTATTGTGATAGTGGAAGAATTATTCAAAATTTATCTTGTGGACGTAGCCCAAAAATTAAGGGTTAACCACGTTAAATTTTTTGGTGTCATTTCTGTTGATTTTTCTGCATTTATTTTTGCTGATAGTAGCCACTGCACCCAACATGTGGTATCAGAATTTTGGTGGTTATTCCTTTAAAATTCTTAGTATACTCTGTGGTTATAGTATTTACTTATCTTCCACATCAGGAAAGATTTTATTGAAATTATTGTTGTCTGAAAGGAGACTTGCAATGAAGGCAAAAACCAATAAGATGATCAATCTAAATGGCACAAAATACCACATCAGGAGAAACAAAATGAAAGATCTTATATTTGTAATGAAGCTTTTTTGCCAATGTTTACTACAACTATACTTAAAGATAAATCAAATGAAGAATGGGCATTTGAGCATAAACAAGTGTGTAGATTCGTCTGAAAATTCATTGAAGATAATGTGTATAATCACATTTGCAATGAGACTCATGCACGAACACTATGGCATATGCTAGATGAGCTGTACACTTCGAAGACCAACAATAACAAATTATTTTATTTGACAAAATTGATACATGTGAAATATCGAGAAAGTACTTCTGTAGCATATCACTTAAATTAAATGTAAGGGATAGTAGACTAGTTGTCAAGAATGAGAATAAAGTTGAACAACTAAATATTTTCTCTTATCGTGCTTGCCTCCCTGCTAGAGTCGTGAGAGATTTTAAAGATTTTAATTACTAACTTAGCACTTAACAGTATCGTGAGTATGGAATAAGTTAAAAGCAGTATTCTGAATGAAGAGATGAAAACATCTCGAGGACCATCTCTTCATCACAATTAGATATTCTTGTTATAGAATCCAAAGGGAGGAACTAGTCCAAAGATTCAAATCCTAGAGGCAAGAGCATAGAAAATTCAAACAAATATGCCAATATTGAGTGTCATTTCTGCAAGAAGAAGAGACACATCAAAAGGTTAGAAGTTCAAACAAGAAAAGAAAAAAGGGAAGGAAGTGAAGAAAGATGACAATAGTTAGAAAAATTCTATAGATGAATTCAATATCGTTTATGATTATAATATTATCAATCTTACATCCCAGTAGACCATTTAAGTGATTGACAGTGGTACTACTATTCATGCTACACCTCAAAGAGAATTCTTCTCATATTACACAAAAGGAGATTTTGGTGTTGTTAAGATGGAAAATAACAACTTACTAAAAGTTGTTGATAGAGGAGATGTTTGCTTGGAGATAAAAAAAAATGGCACGAGATTTTTGCTAAGAGAAGTTAGGCCTATTCTAAATATTTGCATGAATCTGATTTCTACAAGCAAACGTAATGATGCTGCAACACCTTTCTAAATGGCCAATGGAAACTCACTAAAGGTGCCTTAGTGGTGGCTATAGGTAGAAAGGACTCAATGTTGTATGTTATGCATGAAAAGCTCTCCAACGACATTATGAATGTCATGGAGAAAGAAAATGCAGTTGAGTTGTGCCACAAGAGACTCAACCACATAAGTGAAAAAAGTATGATATGTCTAGCAAAAAAGAATGTAACATGCCCTGATTTTATTTTCAATAAATAGCATAACAATTTTAATATTGAAGGGAAGGAGAAAAAATGATATAAGGCATTGGGTGAAAACCCTATAAAATGATAAAAGCCCTAAAATAATAAAGTGACTTAAATAGCCTAAAGAAAAACTATTACTAGGTTGATCCCTATAAGGTCAAAAAATTTAGTCTCATTATTCTCCAAGTAGATAACCATAAGAGATAAATAGAAGAATTTTATTCTTGAAAAATTTGAAGGTTAAAATTAGAATTTCCTAACTTCTTCGAGTTAAAATCGGGCATAAGAAAGTGAACTAAGGATGTACTTTAATATCTTTACAAGAGAAATTTAAATCATTTGGAGCAATTAAGAAAGCTAAACAAAGGCTAAAACTAATGGATAGTTAGAATGTAATGGAGTGGCAAACTAATAAATAAGAGGTAGTTAGAGGATATAGTTGGAAGGAAGGGTGGCTTCTTGACCAAGTCATTATTTTTTTAATAATTTTTGGGTGATAGGCAAGGAGGAAAGTCAGCCAAAAGGAGAAAGGAGGGAAAAATTGAGAAAAGAAAGAAAAGAGAGAGAAAATCCAAAGAAGGGAGCCAAGGTGATCTTCCGTGCATCTAAGCCCCTTAATCTTCTCTCATCTTCATGTTAAGCCTCTCAAAATTGATTTTGATAGTGAAAAATGTAGGAATTTGTGAAAGAAGAAGAAGAAAGCATAACCAAGAAGAGGAAAATCAAGATAGTGGATAGGATAAGTTAAATATCTTGGTAGGTTTACCATTAATTTTTTCTTGAAATCTTATGATTCTTATAGGCGTAACGATGTCTTAGATTCTATATATATATTGATGATAAGTGATGTGGCTTTTGTGTGTTTTGTAATTGATCGTGCAAGAAAAAAGTATAGATGACTATGTAATACATACTTGTGTGGAATGTTTGACTTGAAATGGATGGAGATAAGTGTTTGGAATGAATAATTGGATGGTTATATTGATAAATAAAAGTGAGGCTTTGTTGATTCAACAATGGAATAAGATGACAAAAACATGAAAAAAAACCATATAAATAGTAAATGATCATGTGAATGGGAAATTAAAACAATAATTGATGAAATATTAAGTCTAAATAGTCATATACACATATGCATATGTGTAATTAGAGAACTTGCATACATGTATGTAACACCTTCTTGGCTAATTGGACACATAAAAGGGTGGATGGAATTGAATATAAATAATAGAGAATTTTAGCACCTAAAGCACTGCTGTGTCCCACAACAGGGCTATGCCGTGCTTTGTGCGAGTTCAAGGACTTGGCTATGTAGCTTCAAGCACGGTCATGTCATAAGACACAACAAGGCAATGGTCAAAGCTGTTCTGACCATTTTCAAGTAATATGTTGTACCTAATAAATGTCATCACTTGAGGGGTAATTAGTAAAACTAAATTAAAGAATAAGGCAGTATATCTTCATTCCATAATACTAGTCTCACCATTTCTTGTCATGGCAAACATGATATATGTATTGTTGCATCAAGGCAAGATCACTAGATGATGTGGTAATAGATGATGATAAAATGTATGTGATGAGTTTGCTTGATGCATATCCATATTGTGGTGATGATAAAGGGAATGATGTTCTGCCTGTGACTAAATATAAGAAAGAGAATTATATATATATATATATATATATATATATATATATATATATATATATATATATTATCAGGATGAATCTTGTAGTGGTGGTAAGGTGACCAGGGCAGGTCATATGGCTTTCAAATGATATCAAATAGGGGACGCTCTATTAGCCTTGAGTGAATTGAGGGGGAGTATAGCCACTCCAACCGTGTAACAGTGGTATGTGAGTAGCAGGTGGGACAATATATCACATTACCTTATTATTGAGACATAGATGAATAATGAATAGACAACCACTATGTATGGTGATTTGTTATACTACAAATATGATTATCAAATATCTATGCATAACATGTTTTATTCTACTATCTGGGTATATTATGCATCTGTTACAAATGGTTAACATTTTCTATAGCATATACAACTGGACATAACACTATGATAATTATTTGTTATGTGATGTATTTAATGTTAAACCTATTTGGACTTATGTTCTTCTTATTTGATTTTGTGTTATGTTCAGATAAAGATAACTAAGATGCCAGTAGTTTCTTATCTCTGATTCTAGAAGTACAGTGTATAGACATACCCTATTTGGCTCAATTCACTATTATACAGGATATAATAGTGGTGATTGTCATGCCCCTAATTTTAAGGCACGTGAAACACGTATACCATGAACATATATTTTCCATAAACATGAATATTCCAATCCTTTATCATGGAAATAGATACATATAGGTTCTCCCATACATATACTATAAACAGACCAAGTCCATAAACATCAGAGTAACAACAGAAGCAATGATCCTGCCTGTGACAGCAATCAAAGCATACTTTAGAGTACAAGTACAATATAATCAAAATCTACAAGCCTTAGAAACAAAGTAGGCTCACCTAGAAATCATATCGTCTAGCTAGTTAACTATTTGAAGGAGAAGGACTAAACTCTATATTTTCATCTGAAAAAAATGTAGAAATATCATATAGTGAGTTTTACAACTCAGTGAGCAGATAATACCTCCTATGACCTCTTAGGTCAACATATAGATGTACTCATATTTTAAAATTTGTCACATTCAGATATATGTAATCATATATGATACAATATGATCATTAATCAAACATTGATATGCATTAAAAACATTTCTTATAAAAATATTAGGAGGATCCCATATCAGAACCACCATATCAGAGTTCAATCCCTTCCGTACTTTGTGGGTGAAGGATTTGCCTATACTTAGCATTCCAGCTAAATTTTTCCCTACCATCATTCAAGAGGACACGCGAAGGGACTCTAATATGGGCAATTTCCCTTAGCACAAAGAAAGGGAAGGCAAATCACATATCATATAACTGGCATCTCGCCCAGATATGAGACATTTCACTCTCCATCACATATCATATCCCGTGTGTTGGCTTTCACACGAGGCTAGCACCATCCCTGCTAGCTGAGGTATTAAGGTGCACCAGGGCTAACATCACCTGCTGTTAGCAAACAATGTTTCTAATAAGATTCCTCCACAAAAATTATCATATGCACATATTCTATATCATTCAAAACAGAGCTTTTAGTATAATACAAAATTTCAATCTCAATACAACTCATCTATCATAAATTTTCCAATAAGGGTTTATCAGGTATACATGCCCTTTCTCGAGGCAATCATATAGCTTTATAAATCAATGGCACATGCATAAATATTCACTTTACCATTTAATAAAAAAATAAATATATTATCAGATATACCATGAGTTCATAAATTCATTTTCAAAACTATACTATTCTTGAATTATATTCCATATTGTAAACAATTCAGATAATTTAATCCATTCCAAAAACATATAAAGTGTAAATAACTTATAAACATAATCAATTACACATTTAAAGATCAAGAAGAGTATAGGGCAAGCCATAGAAAGAATCATCTACTCACTGATAGAGATAACTCTCATGCAACTAATTCCTAGATTCTTGTATATATTCAAATATTTAAATACTTAGGGTTAGAGTAGGATAACTCTTGTATATATACACTCATGTACTCAGTTACTACAATATACAATTGCATTACATTTTTACATGGTATCAGAGCATAATCACTTCACAGCACTTCAAATGGCCTCCTCAACCTCCTCATCGTCCAATCCCAATGTGCACTCCCTTAATTCTTCTCTTCTACCTCATCATCCTAGCTTTACACTGATCTCCTTCACTGCTCAACACATTCCCATAAAACTCAATCAATCAAACTATCACTCCTAGCGTTCTTTAGTCGATGCACTACTCAAAGGGCACGATCTCATGTCCTTTGTTGATGGAACTAAACCATGTCCAACCCCAACCATCCTTTCCAATGATCTTACCTTTCCTAATCCAGACTTTGCCTTTTGGATTCGACAAGATCAGCTCATTTTGCATGCCATCATGTCATCCCTAGAATCAGACATTTTCACTCTCCTTGGTCACCCCACTACGTCCAAACAAGCGTGTGATCATCTTTAAACACCTTTTGCAAATCAATCTCAATCACATCTCATGGCTCTTAAACACAAACTTGCAACCGAAACTCGTGGCAATCTTTATATGACAACCTATCTTCAATCCCTGAAACACCTAGCTGATGAAATCTCTCTTATCTCTCAACAAAAAGTTGATGATCTAGATTTAGTCATCTATGCTTTAAATGGTTTGGGTCCTGAGTTTAAAGATATTTCTGGTCCTTTACGTGCTCGTGACACACCCATCTCCTTTCTTGAACTCAGAGACAAGCTAGTTGATTTTGAAAATTATACAAAAAAGGATGAACCTTTAAGTTTCACAATGCCCATTACAACCAACGTTACCAATCGTTTTAATCCTCACAAATACAGATCATCATCAACTCCATTCTCTCACTCTCGAGTCTTTCTTCTCCCTACTCCTTCCACCCATTCCACCCTCCCACCCATCGTGTGTTAATTATGTTCTAAACCTGGTCACTCAACTTCTCGTTGTTTTAAATTTTTTCCTCACCTTTGACACTCCAAACCTCAGGCTCACTGCACTACACCTCTTTCTCTTTACACTTCAGAAACTTCTTCCCTTCCCCTTAAATCTTCTCCTCGGCTTCTTGACTCTGGCGCCTCTCATCATGTCACCAATGACCCCAACAATCTCTCTCCTAAAACACCCTATCTTGATCATGATCAAATGCTTGTAGGTAATGGTGCAGGTTTATCTATTTCGCATCTCAGATCTTCTCAACTCTCCTCTTACTCTTCCCTTTTTCATCTTCACAATGTTTTCTGTGTTCCTTCCATGACTTATAATTAAATTTTAGTAAATCAATTCTACAAAAAAAATAACATTTCCATTGAATTCTCACCCTCTTCTTTTACTGTGAAGGATTTGATCACGGGGGCGTGCCTTCTTCAAGGCCCGAGTAATGGCAACACTTACCCTTTCCCAACCGTTTTGCCATATGTTCCTTCTCCTCGCGCTCTTGCTATTCAACCTACCTCCTCCACTGTTCTTTGGCATCACAAATTTGGTCATCCTCATGCTCGCATACTTCATCATCTGGCAGACAAGTTTCAAGTTCATATGGATCCATCATTTAATTGTGTTTCTTGCTCATGTAATAAAAGCCATTGTAACAACTTTATTTATTTATTATTATTATACAATATAGAGTTTACATACATGTCATTAACAAAAACATACGTACAACATATCAAACACATAAAAATCTACATCTTATTTATTCTGGTTGACCAATTCCGAAGATATAGGTGCGGGTGGTTACACCTTCACCGAGATCTAAGCCAACTCGACCATAAACATTTTATTTCCTTTTGGGATCTGCCCAACATAAAATACTCGATCCAACGTGCAATAAAAGCCAGAGCCATAGAAAAATCTGCATAACTAATTTTCTGAACATGATATGGAAATATAGTAAGAATTAAATCCCAGTAAGTTCAACAATAAATCATCATCAATATAGCTCATCACGTCATGTTCAGCTGTATAAACTACAGCAAATATCTTTGGTCACATGAATGCACTATATCTATGTACATGAGAATCGTACAATAATGATATGTATGACATGATTAACTATTTTCAGAATATCATATAATGACTATCAATTTATTCTCATATCAAACTACCCCAGTTAGGGTGAGTATTTTCTAATCTCAGGTACGGGCTTTTTTCGCTCCGTCTAACATGGCCCACTTTCTCTTTCTTTTCTCATTAACATGATCATACCGTTGGTAGGGCGTCCCCTATTGGTGCACCACAAAGAATAGCCATGTGACCGTGCTCATTTCTTTTCATTTCATAATGATAGCCAAAAATATGCTTTCAATAACAAGTATGTTCATCAAAATATAACTATTACCAAAAATCATTGATAATCATGCCATGAACATAACCATTTCAAATATCACTTTATAAAATATTTTCATGTCAAAATTTCACACTTAGATGATAAGAAGTTCATACAATGGAAATGGCTATGGCATATACTAGTCATTTATTATTTTCATTTATAAGATTCTTCTTCTTTTTTAAATATTAATTTTATTTCTTTATTTTCTTGATGCAGGTTTTCATCCCATCTAACCATTTCTTACTAATCAAAGCATAACTCCCTCAATTTAACTCTGATGTAGGTGATCGTGGTGTCAATTTCAAGATAAAAAAATTATCTAAAACTATTATGTTAAACTATTTAGTGACATATTAAGAAATCAAGGTGATATTACTCCCTCAATGTATAGGTTATTTCTTCTCGGATAAGTTTTGACCTCTGCCTACTAATCGGTCCATATCGACCTCATAAAAATTCCAAATTAAGTTATTCCAGTGGCTACAAATCCGTGACACATATATCTAAAATTCATATGTTAACTATGTAATTTAATTCCCTAAAAATGGTTCCCAGAAATTAAAACACATAAGCTATCCTAACATATTCTTCCCTGATTAACCATTTTCTAACCACTGCTTAATAATCAGACCATATCTAGCTCATACGGAATTCAAATTGTGTAATTCTAGTGGCTAAAATTCCGTGACACATATATCTATAATTCTTATGTTAATCATTTATTTTAATTCACTACAGAAAGTTACCAGAAATTAAAACACAGAAGCTATCCTAAAATATTCTTCCCTGATTAACCAATTTCTGACCACTGTATACTAATTGGACCATAGATACCTAATACAGACTCCAAATTGAGTGATTCCAGTGGCTAAACATCTGGGAGACATAGATCTAAATATTAATAAATCAAGGTTATATGACTCCCTCAATGTATAGGTTATTCCTTCTCGGATAGGTTCTGACCTCTGCCTACTAATCGATTCATATCTCCCTCATAAAAATTCTAAATTAAGTGATTCCAGTGGCTACAAATCCGTGACATATATATATCTATAATTCATATGTTAACTATGTATTTTAATTTCCTACAAAATATTCCCAGAAATTAAAACACAGAAGCTATCCTAACATATTCTTCCCTGATTGACCATTTTCTGACCACTGCTTACTAATCAGACCATATCTACCTCATATGGACTCCAAATTGCGTAATTCTAGTGGCTACAATTTCGTGACACATATATATATATAATTATTATGTTAACCATTTATTTGAATTTCCTACATAATGTTCCCAGAAATTAAAACACAGAAGATATCCTAACATGTTCTTCCCTGATTAACCATTTTCTAAACACTGCTTAATAATCAGACCATATCTACCTCATATGGACTCCAAATTGAGTGATTCCAGTGGCTAAAAATTCGTGAGACATAGATCTACATTTTTCATGTTAACCATTTCTTTAAATCCTTACTTATTCTTCCCAAAAATTTAAAAATAAAAGCTAAAAATTTTGCCATCCATAGCCATACATATGCAAAACTATCTACACCAGCCTAAGTATTCAAACATACATAATATGTAACATGATATAGCAACATCCATGACCAATCATCAAATTTCTAAGATCAAAATCTCATATAAATATTATAAGTTTCAAAAGTTTTCTTCAAAAAGAAATATTGTTAACCTTATCTTGAGCACTTAGTCCTCTAGATTTGTCCTTCCCCTTTCTTCCTTTCTTCCTCTCCTTTCCTCACTCTACCTTGCTTCTATTTTTCCTCTCCCTCACTTGGACGAAATTCCAATGTTATAAGGGTGGGTTTTGCTTATATAGACTATCAAATAATTTACTTTTCATAATCATGGGTCTACCTTATCACAATTAGGATGCACTTGGTTGAATTTTTGGAAAACAAACAACTTATGTTCTTGTCTTCCTCTTCCTTAGTCAAGATATGCATAGGAAAAGGAGATTTGTATTTTGAAAATTATGATGATATGTTCTTAAGATAAGGGACAAGGTCCCTTTGATTTAGGGATTCATTTCCTTTTTCTTTTGTCTTAATCAAGTATGATATGTTTGCCTTTTTAGGTGGCAAATTTCCAACCCTTGAATCTTCCTTGCTTAGCTAAAATTATTTGTGTAGGATAATGATGTTTTGTCATAATGCTATGTATTATTACCCACTTGCTAAAATTATGAGTGTAGGATATAGATGTTTTGTCCTAATGCCATGTATTATCATACCACTTGCTAAAATTATGAATGTAGGATATCACACCACTTGCTAAATTTTTGTCTTAATGCCATGTCACCTAATCTTGATTACACCATTATTTCATCACTTTATTTTATTTTTGTTTTTATTTTTCCTCTTGGGTTTGTGATCATTATTGCCCATTTTCTTTACTTTGGATAAAATTCTACCTTTCATAATGGGTTTAGTCGCATGTTCATGATTTTTGGGCTATCGGTCCAATTTCTATATCTTAGTCCAAGTCTATGTTTTATTTCTTCCTTGGGCTATCCTGTTGGCTTGCTAAAAATTCATGTGAAGTAGAAAAACTCTATATGAAGTGTCCATAGGTGAAATCCAATTTATGGGTGGAGATACTAAACTTAGTAACTTTAACTCTTAAATTAGGAAAAATTACCCTAATCCAATCTTCTTGAAATTTTACTACCTCTAGTTACTTCACAAAAATTTATTTTCCTTACCCAAGAATTTCACCTTTCTTTGGTATATTTATTTTTAATTTTTCTTCTTAGGTTTTCTCTCTTTACCCATTTCATTAATGTTAGAATATTTCTATGCATACACGTAAGGTGAAGAATTTTTAAGGATTATATTTCCTTAGATATCTAAAAATTGTCTAAAAAA
The DNA here is from genome assembly GCA_037074535.1 of Gleditsia sinensis. Taxonomy (NCBI): domain Eukaryota; kingdom Viridiplantae; phylum Streptophyta; class Magnoliopsida; order Fabales; family Fabaceae; genus Gleditsia; species Gleditsia sinensis. Next base: position 43,332,648 of record CM073472.1, on the reverse strand, counting down.
TTTTATTTTCTTACGGGATGTTACATTCTTCCCCCATTAAAAAATTTGGTCCCTGAATTTCAACCCATCTACCACATGTAGGGAATGAAATTAAAGCACAATTCAGAGTTACCAACTTTATTATCCAAATAATTAGGGATATCGTTTCTGTATATCATCTTCACTTTTTAATATTTCTATCACTTGAGTGATTTTGCCATATAACTTAACCATAAGGATTTCTTTCATCCATAAATTCTTCACTTTATATCCTCTAACTCGCATGGATATATCTATGGGTCGATATTAGAAAACACACACATAAAGGAATATATTCACCTTCATATTGGGTAACTATCTTTTCTTATTTCAAACTTCTATCAAGTCATTTTTTTTGTTTTCATATATCAACATCATCCCATGAATATCATCATCTTAATTTATCATTTATTTTTATCCTAAAATCCTTTAATCAATATGTTAAACATACATAGCAATAAATCCCCCAAACCTTTTATAACATTTATGTACCATTGACACATGTCTAATAATTCCAACTTACCTCATCACAGTAATTCTATACCAGCTTATTAACACCATTAAACTCATTGTCAAAAATTCCAATTATTTCTTTTATCATATCCAAAAGCACCTCATTCTAGCTTATGTCAATCCCATTTAATTCACCCAATCATTTCAAGAAGATTTTTCTTAACAATTACTCATACATGAATTCTCAATTCCAACATAATTTACATCCTAGATACTAAACTCAATTTAGCATGATATAAACCTTTAACACAAATATCTTGATCACTTACATTATTTTCAAACATGGTTCTCAGAATATTCTCCATATTTCTAAATTAAGAGTTCAAAGATTAATTTAAATCCTACTTCCCATATTTTATTCCTCAAGAACTTCAACACCACTAATTCTCTTGATTACATTCGTTAAAACACCATAATAGTTGAGTTTCAAATATAATAATAATAATAAATAAATAAATTAAATTTTCTTGTAATATGGGAAAATAATCTTGCATTTAATGCCAAATATTAATATAGGACAATGCAGTAGAACAGACGAAAAGCATAATAAAGAACGGTGCTAAAATAGAAAGTCAAAAGTTTGGACAAAACATTAGAGAGAGTTAAAATCGGTGGCCGTAATTCTTGAAAATCGGAAAACAAAAATTTAGCTGTTATATGAGCAAAAATTGGTGGCTGCAAGGTTTGAATATATGTGCCAAAATCTACTTTAAATCTGTTGGGATTCGGTGGAAAGATATCATATGGAAAAAGAAACATTTCTGAGCTTATAAAAGTCTGTGAAAATCAAAGAATACGTAGTTAACTGGTAGGATGCAGTTGATTGCTTTAAAATAGATGTAATCAATCAACTGTAAAATAACCAGTCCAAATTAAAATTTCTCAAAATAGCTAGTCAACTTAATAATACCAATAGTCGACTGGAAAAAATATTGGGAAAACAAATAAATCATTTGATTGTCCTTCTTCAACAGCTAACTTGTTTACATTTTTACTTTCTTTTGTTTTTCAATTATGCCTATCACCTACAACTTCTCTACAAGAATCAAGATATCAAGGTTTCATCAAAGACAACAAAGACAAATTTCTGATGATATCTTAACCTTATTCTCTTTATATGCCTAATATGAGCGACTATCACAACTATTATACATATACATGCATGCCGTCATTTTAGAAAATTTCACCTTCAATTTAGCTGATATCCACCAATCACTCACATAACTGTTCTAATTATTCCCGGCCTATTCACATAGCTATCATAAGTATGCCATTCTCCGAGTTCTATAAATGCACACGTTAATATCTTTACTTTCATTCTCCAAGTCAAGGTGTGTGCAACTATGGAGGGAATCACATTTCGTCAATTTCGAAATATTTGTGTCTTTTGTGGTTCTAGTCCTGGAAAAGATGGAGAGTATGTGAAAGCTACACAAAACCTGGGTATGGTACTGGCCAGAAGAAAATTGCATTTAGTCTATAGTGGAGGTAACCGTGGGTTAATGAGGTGTATGTCTATAGCTGCCCATGTAGGAGGATGCCAAGTTCTAGGTATTATTCCTACAGCTCTAGCTGCATCTAACATCGTAGGAAAGACAATTGGGGAAGAGTTTAGGGTAGCTTCGATGCATGAACGCATGGCTAGAATGATAAGCAATGCTGATGCCTTCATTGCCTTACCAGGTGGTTTTGGTACTTTAGAAGAGATTTTCCAAATAATTTCTTGGGCACAACTAAATATACATTACAAACCGATAGGTTTGTTAAATTTTAATAACTTCTTTGATAGTCTGTTGTCTTTTCTTGATCATGCTGTGGAACAAAGGTTCATCTCACACTCAGCACGACGAATTCTCATCTTGGCTTCAAATGCTGAGGAGTTGATTGATGCTTTACAAGCATATGTTCATGTACCTGATCGAACTATGGCTCAAATAGAATGACGGCCGACAAATGTAGGAAGCGCAAATTGGATTTGGATCTTCATCTTTAGATGTATTAAAACGTAGTCATTGTTGTACAACTTTTACTTTCTTAGAGTCTACTTGGATACCATCATTACCAACCATACTCCCTTAGAGTTGGTAAAACTACCTTTGAATGTTGCTTATGATCCTCTGAACTTTTGAAATATTCTAGTATATCATCAATATATATAATAACAAATTGATCCAGGAATGACCTAATTACTATTCATTAAATCTATGAATGTAGCTAAGATATTTGTCAATTTAAATGACATCACCAAGAACTCATAATGCACATAATAAGTCTTAAAATAAAATTTTTGTACATCCTCTTCTCTTATCATTAATTAATATTACTCATATCCCAAATCAATTTTTGGAAAAAGATTGAACACATTATAACTGGCCAAAAAAGTAATCTATACGACGTAATGGGTCACCTTATTCAACTGTCTATAATCTATGCATAGTCATAGTGATTCATCTTTCTTTTTCACAGATAGAACTGGAGGACTCCGAATAAAAGTACTAGGGAATTTAAATCCCTTGTCTAACAAGTCTTGTAACTAAATTTTTATTTTATTTTTTAAATTCAATCGATATCATTCTATATAAGGATATAGATACTAGTTGGGTTCTAAGGAGTAAATCAATATCAAATTCTCGAATTGCTATGGCAAGGTTGTGCAAGGTTTCCTCTGCATTGTTTGCCGGATTCCTCCTTGGTGGTGCCATTTCCTACTGTGGCAAAAATAAAGTTATGCTGCTATTGAGGTGATCAAGCCCAATAGTTAGTTTCAAAAAATATTTAACAGCATTCATAACACCACCTCAGCATATAGATAGGAAACACTAGTAATTTCTTACCTATATGAAATCACTGATCCCCTACACAGCACTACTACAACATACTCAAAATACTATAAGATCGATTCAGATAACCATCCACCCACTGGCCATCTAGGATCGACCTGCTCTGATACCAATTATGTAACAACCTTTTTTTAATTATTTATTATACAATATAGAGTTCACATTAATCAAAACATACGTACAACAAAATCAAACACATAAATAACTACATCTTATTTATTTTGGTTGACCAATTCTAGAGATATAGGTGCGAGTGGTTGCACCTTCACCGGAATCTGAACCAACTCGACCACAAACATATTATTCAATTCTGAGATCTGCCTAACATAAAGTAACTTGATCCAATGTACACTAAAAGCCAGAGCCATAGAAAAATCAGTATAACTAATTTTCTGAACATGATATGGAAATATAGTGAGAATTAAATCCCAGTAAGTTCAACAATAAATCATCATCAATATAACTCATCACGTCATGTTCAACTGTATAAACTACAGTAAATATCTTTGGTCACATGAATGCACTATATCTATGCACATGAGAATCGTACAGTAATGACATGTATGACAGGATTAATTATTTTCAGAAAATCATATGATGTCTATCAATTTATTCTCATATCAAACTACCCCGGTCAGGGTGAGTATTTTCTACTCTCCGGTACAAGTTTTTCTCGCTCCGTCCGACATGGCCCACTTTCTCTTTCTTTTCTCATTAACATGATCATAACCATTGGTAGGGCGTCCCCTACTAGTGCACCACACGGATTGCCATGTGACCGTGCTCATTTCTTTTTTTTCACAATGATAGCCAAAAATATGCTTTCAATAACAAGTATGTTCATCAAAATATAACTATTACAAAAAAACATTGGTAATCATGCCAATAACATAACCATTTCAAATATCCCTTTATAAAATATTTTAATGTCAAACTTTCACACTTAAGATGGCAAGAAGTTCATACAATGGCAATGGCTATGGCATATACTAGTCATTTATTATTTTCATTTATAAGATTCTTCTTCTTTTTTTAAATATTAATTTTATTTCTTCATTTTCTTGATGCAGGTTTTCATCCCATCTAACCTTCTCTTACTAATCAGTGCATAAATCCATCAATTTAACTCCGATGTCAGTGATCTTTATGTCAATTTCAAGATAAAACAATTCTCTAAAACTATTATGTTAAACAGTTTAGCGAAATATTAATAAATCAAGGGGATATGACTCCCTCAATGTATAGGTTATTCCTTCTCGGATAGGTTCTGACCTCTGCCTACTAATTGGTCCATATCTCCCTCATAAAAATTTCAAATTAAGTAATTCCAGTGGCTACAAATCTGTGACATATATATATCTATAATTCATATGTTAACTAGGTGTTTTAATTTCCTACAGAATGTTCCCAGAAATTAAAACACAAAAGCTATCCTAACATATTCTTCCCTGATTAACCATTTTCTGACCACTGCTTACTAATCAGACCATATCTACCTCATATGAACTCTAAATTGTGTAATTCCAGTGGCTACAATTCCGTGATAAATATATATATAATTCTTATGTTAACCATTTATTAGAATTCCCTACATAATGTTTCCAGAAATTAAAACACAGAAGCTATCCTAACATGTTCTTCCCTGATTAACCATTTTCTGAACACTGTTTACTAATCAGACAATATCTACCACATATGGACTTCAAATTGAGTGATTCTAGTAGCTAAAAATCAGTGAGACATGGATCTACATTTTTCATGTTAGCCATTTCTTTACATTCCTTACTTATTCTTACCAAAAATTTAAAAACAAAAGCTAAAACTTTTGCCATCCATAGCCATACCTATGCAAAACTATCTACACCAGCCTAAGTATTCAAACATACATAATATGTAACATGATATAGCAACATCCATGACCAATCATCAAAATTCTAAGATCAAAATCGCATATAAATATTATAAGTTTCAAAAGTTTTCTTCAAAAAGAAATATTGTTAAACTTACCTTGAGCATTTAGTCCTCTAGATTTGTCCTTCCCCTTTCTTCCTCTCCTTTCCTCACTCTACCTTGCTTCTATTTTTCCTCTCCCTCACTTGGACAAAATTCTAATGTTATAAGGGTGGTTTTTGCTTATATAGACTATCAAATAATTTTCCTTTCATAATCATGGGTCTACCTTATCACAATTAGGATACACTTGGTTGAATTTTTGGAAAACAAACAACTTATGTTCTTGTCTTCCTCTTCCTTAGTCAAGATATGCATAGGAAAATGAGATTTGTATTTTGAAAATTATGATAATTTGTTTCTAAGATAAGGGACAAGATCCATTTGATTTAGGGATTCATTTCCTTTTTCTTTTGTCTTAATCAAGTATGATATATTTGCCTTTTTAGGTGGCAAATTTCCAACCCTTGAATCTTCCTTGCTTAACTAAAATTATTTGTGTAGGATAATGATGTTTTGTCACAATGCTATGTATTATTACCCACTTGCTAAAATTATGAGTGTAGGATATAGATGTTTTGTTCTAATGCCATGTATTATCATACCACTTGCTAAAATTATGAATGTAGGATATCACACCACTTGCTAAATTTTTGTCTTAATGCCATGTCACCTAATCTTGATTACACCATTATTTCATCACTTTATTTTATTTTTGTTTTTATTTCTCCTCTTGGGTTTGGGCTCATTCTTGCCCATTTTCTTTACTTTGGATAAAATTCTACCTTTCATAATGGGCTTAGTCACATGTTCATGATTTTTGGGCTACCGGTCCAATTTCTATATCCTAGTCCAAGTCTATATTTTATTTCTTCCTTGGCCTATCCTATTGGCTTGCTAAAAATTCATGTGAAGTAGACAAACTCTATATGAAGTGTCCATAGGTGAAAGCCCAATTTATAGGTAGAGATACTAAACTTAGTAACTTTAACTCTTAAATTAGGAAAAATTACTGTAATCCAATCTTTTTGAAATTTAATACCTCTAGTTACTTCCTAAAAATTTATCTTCCTTACCCAAGAATTTCAACTTTCTTTAGTATATTTATTTTTAATTTTTCCTCTTAGGTTTTCTCTCTTTACCTATTTCATTAATGTTATAATATTTCTATGCATACACGTAAGGTGAAGAATTTTTAAGGATTATATTTCCTTAAATATCTAAAAATTGTTTAATAAATTTTATTTTCTTACGGGATGTTACATTTTCTACTTCTAATTTGTGGCTATTCTGCAGCTGATTTGAAAAACTGTTTAGTCAAAATCATAGTATTCTCCGTCATGAATCCAGCAGTACCCTTAGTTTTGAGATCGAAAGCCAATAGACACTTCAGATCTAGAGAGAAAATGAAGGTTACTATTCACATTATTCATACTATTCACTGGTTACGAAAATCGGGTTTTCGCATTCCTCGCTTCCTCCTCCCTCTCCCCCTTTTTCTTTCCTCTTTTTATTATTATTATTTAATAATTAAATATTTAAAATTTATAATTTTTATTTTTATTATAGATATATATATATATATATATATATATAATTATTGTTTTTCATCCTAAAATATCCCAATGATAGCCAAAAATATGCTTTCAATATCAAGTATGTTCATCAAATTATAACTATTACCATAAATCATTGGTAATCATGCCATGAACATAACCATTTCAAATATCACTTTATAAAATATTTCCATGTCAGAATTTTACACTTAAGATGGTAAGAAGTTCATACAATGGCAATGGTTATGGCATATACTAGTCATTTATAAGATTCGTCTTCTTTTTTAAATATTAATTTTATTTCTTTATTTTCTTGATGCAGGTTTTGATCACATCTAACCGTCATTTACTAATCAGAGCATAACTCCCTCAATTGAACTCCGATGTCGGTGATCTTGGTGTCAATTTCAAGATAAAACAATTATATAAAACTAATATGTTGAACATTGTAGTGAAAGTTTAAGAAATCAAGGTGATATTACTCCCTCAATGTACATGTTATTTCTTCTCGGATAGGTTCTGACCTCTACCTACTAATCGGACCATATCTGCCTCATATAGACTCCAACTTGAGTTATTCCAGTGGCGAAAAATCTGAGACACACATATCTATAATTCTTAAGTTAACCATATATTTTAATTACATACAGATAATTCCCAGAAATTAAAATACAGAAGCTATCCTAACATATTCTTCCCTGATGAACCATTTTCTGACCTTTGACTACTAATCAGCTCATATCTTTCTCATATGGACTCCAAATTGAATGATTCCAGTGGCTAAAAATCCGTGACACACATAGTTATAATTCTTATGTTAACCATTTATTTTAATTCCATAAAGATAATTCCCAGAAATTAAAATACAGAAGCTATCCTAACATATTCTTCCCTGATGAACCATTTTCTGACCTTTGACTACTAATCGGCTCATATCTTCCTCATATGGACTCCAAATTGAATGATTCCAGTGGCTAAAAATCCATGCCACACCTAGCTATAATTCTTCTGTTAACCATTTATTTTAATTCAATACAGATAATTCCCAGAAATTAAAATACAGAAGCTATCCTAACATATTCTTTCCTGATGAACCATTTTCTGACCTTTGGTTAATAATCGGACCATATCTACCTCATATGGACTCCAAATTGAATCATTCTAGTGGCTAAAAATCCATGACACATATATCTTTAATTCTTATGTTAACCATTTATTTTAATTCCCTATAGATAATTCCCAGAAATTAAAACACAAAAGCTAAAAATTTTGCCACCCACAGCCATTCCTATGCAGAACTTACTATACCAGTCTAAGTATTCAAACATACATCACATGCAAGATCAATAGGTAACATGATATAGCAACATCATGACCAATCATCAAAGTTCTAAGATCAAAATCTCATATAAATATTATAAGTTTCAAAAGTTTTCTTCAAAAAGAAATATTGTTAAACTTACCTAAGAATCTCCCTAGCTTACTTTGTGAATTGTGTTTTGAAAATTATGATAATATGTTCTTAAGATATGGGACAAGGTCCCTTTGATTTAGGGATTCATTTCCATTTTCGTTTGTCTTAAACAAGTATGATAGGTTTGCCTTTTTAGGTGGCAAATTTCTAGCCCTTGAATCTCCATTATTTGGTTGATATTATTTGTGTGGGATAGGAATGTTTTGTCCTAATGCCATGTATTATCATACCACTTGCTAAAATTATGAGTGTAGGACATAGATGTTTTTGTCCTAAAGCCTTGTATTATCATGCCACTTGCCAAAATTATGAATCTAGAATCACACCACTTGCTAAATTTTTGTCTTAATGCCATGTAACCTAATCTTTATTATTATTACATTATTTTATCACACCTAATTTATTTTATTTTATTTTTTCTCTTGGATTTGGGCTTATTCCTACCCATTATGGGCTTATTCCTACCCATTTTCTTTGTTTTGGATAAAATTCTACCTCTCTTGGAGGGCTTGGTCACATTTTCATAATTTTTGGGCTATTGGTCCAATTACTATATCCTAGTCCAAATCTTATGTTTTATTTCTTGCTTAGGTTATCCAATGGGCTTGCTAGAAACTTATGTGAAGTGGAAAAACTCTATATGAAGTGTCCATAGGTAAAAGCCCAATGTATGGGTAAAGATTTTAAACTTAGTAACTCTAGTTTTTGAATTAGGAAAAATTACCCTAATCCAATGTTCTTGAAATTTTATGACCTTTACATGTTTTTAAAAATTTATCTTCCTTATCCAAGAATTTTGCTTCTCTTTAGTATGTTATTTCTAATTGTTTTTCCTATTTGGTTTTCCCTCTTTATTTGTTCTCTTAATGTTAGAAACATTTTCTATGCATATACATAAGGTGAAGAATTTCTAAGGATTATATTTCCTTAGATATCTAAAATATTGTCTAATAAATTGTATTTCCTTAATTAAATATTTATGTACTTTTATCAATAAAAGAAACGAAATTAGGGATGTTACATTTCTCTCCCCCTAAAAGAAAATTTGTCCTCAAAATTTCAGAAATTCCCTAATAAGAACAATTGCGGATATTTCTTCCTCGTGACTTCTTCCAGCTCCCAAGTTGCTTCTTCCGGAGTCAAACCTTCCCATAACACCTTAACAAGGGGAATGGTTTTATTTCTCAGTTGCTTCACGTCAGTGTCCAATATGGATGCAGGTACTAGCTGGTATGTCATGTTCTCCTTTATTTGGATTGGTTCATCCTGTATTACATGTGATGAATCTGGAAGATACTTCCGCAGCTGTGATATGTGGAAAACATTATGTAGGTTGGACAAATTAGGTGGGAGAGCAACTTGATATGCTAATGTCCCTACTTTCTTCAGAATTTGGTAGGGTCCCAAAAATCGCGGACTTAACTTTCTTGTTTTGAGAGACCTACCAACTCCAGTAGTCGGGAAAAGTTTCAGAAATACATGGTCTCCTTCCTCAAACTCTAGAGGTCTATGTCTCTTATCGTAGTAACTCTTTTGCCGACTCTGAGCTGTAAGTATTTTGTCTCGTATCATCCTGATTTGTTCAGTGGTTTATTGAACAAGATCAGGACCCAACAAGTTCTTTTCTCCTACCTCAAACCAATATAGTGGAGATCGGCACTTCCTACCATATAAAGCTTCGTAGGGGCCATCTTAATACTGGAGTGATAACTATTATTATAAGCAAACTCTACTAAAGGTAGGTACTTATCCCATCCTTTACCTTGCTCTATCACACAGGCCCTTAAGATGTCTTCTAGAGTTTGAATGGTCCGTTCAGTCTGCCCGTCAGTCTGAGGATGGTAGGCAGTACTGAACCGCAACTGAATACCAAAAGCTTTCGGCAACGCTTTCCAAAACCTCGACGTGAACCTCGGATCTCTATCAAAAACAATAGTTAATGGAATCTCATGTAGTCTAACTATTTCCTGGACGTACAGTTGGGCCAATTTCTCTGTTGAAAAGTTAATTTTTATGGGCAGAAAGTGAGCAGATTTGGTTAATCTGTCAACTATTACCCAAATAGAGTCATGTCTCACAGAAGTCTTAAGTAAACCCACAACAAAGTCCATGGAGATACTGTCCCATTTCCATTTAGGGATCTCAAGAGGTTGTAGAAATCCCGCTGGATTTTGATGCTCCACCTTTACCTTTTGACAAATTAGACATTTCGCCATGAACTCTGCAATATCTTTTTTCATCCCTGGCCACCAATACATCATCTTTAAGTCCTTGTACATTTTAGTGCATCCAGGATGGACAGTATATTTTCTCTGATGTGCTTCTTGTAGGATTTTAGTCCTCAACTCTCGTTCTTGAGGGACACAAATCCTTCCTTGATACATGATTGCTCCATCTTCCTTGATAGAAAAATTTCCTTGATCTTTATGATCCTGTAAGTATTGGTTGTGAACTTGAGCCTCTTTAATTTGGGCTCTAAGATCACACCCTATACTTAAACCATTAATGGTTAGCTTCTTTGAGGAAAAAGTAGTGTCCAGCTTCAAATTCCGAAACTCCTCTAGCATTTGCATCTCATACAACATCATCTATCCCATGTGTAGAGATTTTCGACTTAAGGCATCAGCTACAACATTCGTCTTTCCTGGATGATACTTTATCTCAAACTTGTAGTCATTTAGAAATTCCACCCATCTTCGTTGCCTCATATATAACTCTTTTTGATCAAAGAGATATTTAAGACTCTTGTGATCGCAATATACTTCAAAGGTTGCTCCGTATAAGTAATGTCGCCAAATCTATAAAGCAAACATCGCCGCCGCCAATTCAAGATCATGGGTTAGATAGTTTCCTTCGTGGGGTCTTAGTTGTCTAGAGATGTAAGCAACTACTCTCTTGTCTTGCATTAACACACTCCCTAGTCCTTTCTTTGAAGCATCACTATACACTTCAAAATGTCCAGTGGGGTCTGGAATAATTAAAACTGGAGGAGTGTTCAGTCTTGTCTTAAGCTCCTGAAAACAAGCTTCACATTGATCAGTCCATTTGAAAGGACTTCCCTTCCTGGTCAATTTAGTCAATGGCAAGGCTATACGAGAGAAGTTTTGTATAAACCTCCTGTAGTATCCTGCCAAACCCAGGAAATCTCTAACTTCTGTAACCATCTTTGGTCTCTCTCACTGAATCACTACTTCCGTCTTGCTAGGATCTACGGCTACTATTAGAGATGACATGTCCGAGAAACTTCACCTCTGACAGCCAAAATTCACACTTCTTCAATTTGGCATATAACTTTTTCTCTTTCAGCACTTGCAGCATGATTCGGAGATGTTGTTCATGTTCTTTCTCACTCTTAGAGTATATCAAGATGTCATCAATGAACACTACAATAAATTGATCTAGGTAGGGTCAAAAAATGCGATTCATGTAATCCATGAAAGTTGCAGGTGCATTCGTCAACCCGAAGGGCATTACGACAAACTCATAGTGCCTATACCTAGTCCTGAAGACAGTTTTTGGTACGTCCTCCTCCTTGATCCTAATCTGATGATATCCTGACCTCAAGTCAATTTTAAAAAAGATGGAGGCTCCCTTTAATTGATCCAATAAGTCATCTATCTTAGGGAGAGGGTACTTGTTTTTTATAGTCACCTTATTCAACTGTCTGTAATCTATGCATAGTCTCAAGCTCCCCTCTTTCTTCTTAACAAACAATACAAGCGCTCCCCAAGGTGATACACTCGGTCTAATGAATTTCTTGTCTAATAGTTCTTCCAACTGCTTCTTGAGTTCCTGTAGTTCCTTCGAGGCCATTCGATATGGTCAATAGAGATAGGCCCTGTCCCAGGCAGGAGATCAATAGAGAACTCTATCTCTCTCTTGGGAGGTAAGCCTGGAATATCTGATGAAAATACTTCAGGAAACTCGTTGGCTATTGGGATTTCATCAGCTTCGATTCGACTTCTAGGTTTGATAAATACAAGAGAATGTATCCAAGTACTCTATTCTTTAACTCCCTATTAACTTGATTGGCATTTAGCATCAATAACTGGACCTCCTCTTTCAGAGTAGGAGGTAGAAATTCAACGGTCTTGTTACAACAATTCAACAAGACTCGATTTCTAAACATCCAGTCTAACCCTAAAATGACCTCAATACCTTTTAAAGGTAAATAGACGAGGTCTACAGAAAAAGTTTTCTCTTGGATGGTGACTTAACAGTCTTTACATACAGAGAAAGTTAATACCCTTTCCACTGTAGGGGTTACTACAGATAGCTCATAGGGAGTTTCAGAAATAGGAAACTGAAACTTCCAAATACATTCTTCTGATATAAATGAATGACTAGCACCAGAGTCAAATAACACCATAAGAGAAAATCCATAGATATAGCATGTACCTTGAATCATTTCAGAAGATTGAGCAGCCTCTTGGCTGCTTAGGGTGAAAACCCTTCCTTTCACTTGAGGCCTCTGTTCTGGCTGCTTCCCCACATTCTGTGGGCAGTTTCTCGCAAAATGTCCCTTCTGTCCGCAATTGAAGCAGACATCCTGTCCTACGTAGCATGGCCGGTTACCATGCATGCGTCTGCACTTAGCGCACTTGACTGGGGCGAGGTCTTGTTGAAAAGGTCTAGGACCTGCAATCAATAGCCTCTTACCAGCTCCATATCCACTTCTTCTCCAATTCTTTCCAGGGTTGGGAAAATTTTTCTTCCTCTTCCATAGGTTTCGTCTTTACTTCTCGTCCTCCACTGCCCTTAAACTCTTTTCTAGGAGTCTGCCTTTATTTATCAGAGGTACAAACTCCCTGATCTCCATAGCTACAATAGCATTCTTTATCTCTGGGTTTAGTCCCGCTTCGAACTTAACCGCCTTCCATGCTTCATCTGGGTTATATCGCAAATAAGAGGAGAACTTAGACAGCTCCTCGAACCTTGCAATATACTGGTCCACGATCATGCTGCCATGCCTGAGTTGGAGAATTTTGATCTCTTTCTCTGTTCGTACAGTACTTTTAAAAAAAATGTCATTGAACACTTGCCAGGAGATCTGTCTTCCCTGATGAGTTAAAAGTTCTCTAGCTCCACGCCACCAGTATTCTGCTTCATCCTTTAACATATATGCAGCAAAAATAACTTGCTGCTCTTCAGTACAGCCCATCACTTCAAAGATTTTCTCTAATTCCCTTATCCACCTTTCGGCTACCGTTGGGTCATAGCCACCTTGGAAACAAGGTGGTCCAGTCCTCAAAAACTCGAATATGCCATTATCTTTTCCAACCATCCGGTTGTTAGCACTATTCTCACCATTTGGGTTATTAGCATTCTGGAGATATTGTAAAATTTGGTTGGTCGTCATGACTTGGTCTCGAATTGCTGTGACCAGATTGTGCAGGGTTTCCTCAGCATTCGTTGCCGGATTCCTCCTTGGTGGTGCCATTTCCTACTGTGGCAAAACAAAGTTATGCTGCTATTGAGGTGATCAAGCCCAATAGTTAGTTCAAAAATATTTAATAGTAGTCATAACACCACCTCAGCATATAGATAGGAAACACTAGTAATTTCTTACCTATATGAATCACTTATCCCCTACACAGCACAACCACAACATACTCAAGACACTATAAGATCTATTCAGATAACCATCCACCCGCTGGCCATCTAGGATGGACCTTCTCTGATACCAATTATGTAACAACTCCATTTAAGTATCAAATTTTCTTTAAAAAAGTACCATGAAGTTATTACCTCGTTACAACTTAACTCAATATAACATTTAGTTAATTTATACAATACAGAGTTCACATACATGTCATTAATCAAAACATACGTACAACATATCAAACACATAAAAATCTACATCTTATTTATTCTGGTTGACCAATTCCGGAGATACAGGTGCGGGTGGTTGCACCTTCACCGGGATCTAAGCCAACTCGACCACAAACATTTTATTTGCTTCTGGGATCTGCCCAACATAAAGTACTCGATCCAACATGCACTAAAAGCTAGAGCTATAGAAAAATCTGCATAACTAATTTTCTGAACATGATATGGAAATATAGTGAGAATTAAATCTCAGTAAGTTCAACAATAAATCATCATCAATATAGCTCATCACGTTATGTTCAGCTGTATAGACTACAGAAAATATCTTTGGTCACATGAATGCATTATATCTATGCACATAAGAATCATACAGTAATGATATGTATGACAAGATTAACTATTTTTAGAATATCATATGATGGCCATCAATTTATTCTCATTTCAAGCTATCCCGGTCAGGGTGAGTATCCTCTACTCTCCGGTACGGGCTTTTCTTGCTCCGTCTGACATGGCACACTTTCTCTTTCTTTTCTCATAATCATAATCATAACTGTTGGTAGGGCGTCCCTTACTGGTGCACCACACGGATTACTATGTGAACGTGCTTATTTCTTTTCTTTTCACAATGATAGCCAAAAATATACTTTCAATAACAAGTATGTTCATCAAAATATAACTATTACCATAAATCATTGGTAATCATGCCATGAACATAACAATTTCAAATATCACTTTATAAAATATTTCCATGTCAGAATTTTACACTTAAGATGGTAAGAAGTTAATACAATGGCAATGGCTATGAAATATACTAGTAATTTATAAGATTCGTCTTCTTTTTTAAATATTAATTTTATTTCTTTATTTTCTTGATGTAGGTTTTCATCATATCTAACCGTCTCCTACTAATTAGAGCATAACTCCCTCAATTGAACTCCGATGTAGGTGATATTGGTGTCAATTTCAAGATAAAACAATTATCTAAAACTATTATGTTGAACATTGTAGTGAAATTTTAAGAAATCAAGGTGATATTACTCCCTCAATGTATAGGTTATTTCTTCTCGGATAGGTTCTGACCTCTACCTACTAATTGGAACATATCTACCTCATATAGACTCTAACTTGAGTGATTCCAGTGGCTAAAAATCTGTGACACACATATCTATAATTCTTATGTTAACCATTTATTTTAGTTCCATAAAGATAATTCTCAGAAAGTAAAATACAGAAGCTATCCTAACATATTCTTCCCTGATGAACCATTTTCTGACCTTTGACTACTAATTGGCTCATATCTTCCTTATATGGACTCAAAATTGAATGATTCTAGTGGGTAAAAGTCCGTGGCACACATAGCTATAATTCTTATGTTAATCATTTATTTTAATTCCATACAGATAATTCCCAGCAATTGAAATACAGAAGCTATCCTAACATATTCTTCTCTGATGAACCATTTTCTGACCTTTGCTTACTATTCAGAAAATATCTACCTCATATGGACTCCAAATTGAATAATTCTAGTGGCTAAAAATCCGTGACACATATATCTTTAATTCTTATGTTAACCATTTATTTTAAATCCTAATAGATAATTCCCAAAAATTAAAACACAGAAGCTAAAAATTTTGCCACCCATACCCATATCTATGCAGAACTTTCTATACCAGTCTAAGTATTCAAACATACATCACATGCAAGATCAATATGTAACATGATATAGCAACATCATGACCAATCATCAAAGTTCTAAGATCAAAATCTCATATAAATATTATAAGTTTCAAAAAATTTCTTCAAAAAGAAATATTGTTAAACTTACCTGGAGCACTTAGTCCCCTAGACTTCTCCTTCCTCTTTCTTCCTTTCTTCCTCTCCTTTCCTCACTCTACCTTGCTTCTATTTTTTCCTCTCCCTTACTTGGACGAAATTATAATGTTGTAAGGGTGGGTTTTCTTATATAGACCACCAAATAATTCTCCTTTCATGATCATGGGTCTACCTTATCACAATTAGATTACACTTGGTTGAATTTTTGGAAAACAAACAACTTATGTTCTTGTCTTCCTCTTCCTTAGTCAAGATATGCATCTGAAAAGGAGATTTGTATTTTGAAAATTATGATAGTATGTTCTTAAGATATGGGACAAGGTCCCTTTGATTTAGGGATTCATTTCCATTTTCTTTTGTCTTAAACAAGTATGATAGGTTTGCCTTTTTAGGTGGCAAATTTCTAGCCCTTGAATCTCCATTATTTGGTTGATATTATTTGTGTGGGATAGGAATGTTTTGTCCTAATGCCATGTATTATCATACCACTTGCTAAAATTATGAGTGTAGGATATAGATGTTTTTGTCCTAAAACCTTGTATTATCTTGCCACTTGCCAAAATCATGAATGTAGAATCACACCACTTACTAAATTTTTGTCTTAATGCCATGTAACCTAATCTTTATTATTATTACATTATTTTATCATCACCTAATTTATTTTATTTTATTTTTCCTCTTGGATTTGGGCTTATTCCTACCCATTTTCTTTGCTTTGGATAAAATTCTACCTCTCTTGGAGGGCTTGGTCACATTTTCATAATTTTTGGGCTATTGGTCCAATTACTATATCCTAGTCCAAGTCTATGTTTTATTTCTTGCTTAGGTTATCCAATGGGCTTGCTAGAAACTTATGTGAAGTGGAAAAACTCTATATGAAGTGTCCATAGGTAAAAGCCCAATGTATGGGTAAAGATTTTAAACTTAGTAACTCTAGTTCTTGAATTAGGAAAAATTACCCTAATCCAATGTTCTTGAAATTTTATGACCTTTACTTGTTTCTAAAAATTTATCTTCCTTATCCAAGAATTTTGCATCTCTTTAGTATGTTATTTCTAATTGTTTTTCCTATTAGGTTTTCCCTCTTTATTTGTTCTCTTAATGTTAGAAACATTTTCTATGCATATACATAAGGTGAAGAATTTCTAAGGATTATATTTCTTTAGATGACTAAAATATTGTCTAATAAATTTTATTTCCTTAATTAAATATTTATGTACTTTTATCAATAAAAGAAACGAAATTAGGGATGTTACATCTTCCACCCTGTGCACCCGAGGGGTGATGTGTGGCATAGAGTTTAATTTTGTATATATTGTAATTATTTGACTTGATGTATCTTTTTTGAAGGAGTAACCGGGTACTTTTCTACTTTTTGTATCATAAGTAGTACCTAAGGTCACACTTGTATATGCACTAACCTCTGATGTGAAACATTAGTTTAATAGTAATGAAATATGTTTTGTCTTTTATGCATGTGTGCAATTTGATGCTTGTTGCATTTTATCATCCCACTATTAACCCCAAAAAAATTAATTAATTAAAGGGGGTTCTGACAAAGAAAGTGTTATCTGGAATGAATCAATTATATTTAAAGAAATGTGATAATTGCCTGGGAAGAAAACATAGCAGAGTTGCTTTTAAGAGTTTCCTTCATTCCATATCGAAGAATATGTTGGATCTAATACACTCATATCTATGTGGACCAATGTCAAAGTCACTTAGTGGTACTCAATACTTTTTTACCTTCATTTATGATCATTCCAAAAAGACATAGGCATACACTTTAAAGATAAAAGATTAGGTGCTAGATATCTTCAAACAATTCTATACCTCAATTGAGACACAAATTGGGAAGAATTCAAAATGCATATAGACAGATAATATTGGACTATTTGGTGTTTATTGTAAAGAGTATGGTATTTGGCATTAGAAAACGCCTCTAAAAACACCACAGTTAAATGGATTAATTGAAAGGATGAATAGAACTTTGATGGAGAGACAAATTGAAGATTAAGTTCAGGATTATCAACTTGAAGATACTCTCATAGAAGCTGAATCAGAGGATGATGATGATGAAGGTGCTCACCATCAACCACTAACACGTGTATCTTCCCTAGTTCCATTGAGAAGAAGTAGAAGAATAAGACAATCTTCTACTAGATATTCTAATGATGAGTACGTCACATTCACTAATGGGGGAGATCCATATAGCTTTGAAGAAGCTATAGATGATGAGCACAAGCAAAAGTAGATTGAAGCCATGAAAGATAAAAAGAAATCCTTACATGCGAACAAAACTGTTGAACTGGTGAAGTTGTCGAAAGGCAAGAAAGCTTTGAAGAATAAATGGGTGTTAAGAATCAAATATGAACAACCATCCAAACCATCCAAGATTCAAAGTTAGACTGGTTGTTAAAGGGTTCAACCAAAGAAAAGGTATTAATTTTGATAAAATATTTTCATCAGTTGTGAAAATGACATTCATTCGTACAATGCTAGGTTTAATAACAAGTTTAAGTTAGAAATTGAACAAATGGATGTGAAATTTCCTTACTTCATGGTGATTTGGAGGAAGAGATATACATGGAGCAGCCAGAGGGTTTCAAGTAGAAAAGAAAAGAGGATTATGTTTGTAGATCGAAGAAAAGTCTTTACAACTTGAAACAAGTAGTAAGACAATGGTATAAGAAGTTTCAGTTTGTTATGAGGGAACAAGATTACAAGAAGATTACTTCAGACTATTGTGTTTTTATGAAAAAAATTCTTTGATGATGATGGAGATCAAGGTGCTGTCAAACCTATTTCAAACCGTTTCTAAGGTCCTTTGTAAAGGATAGGCAGTCCAATGACTAAGAGCAAAGCGGGCCAAAGAAGCTTTATTGGGCTTGATCTTGGATGTGAAGTCTAAAGAGAAAGTTATTGGATCAAGTCAAGACACCAAGTAGGTCACACTTTGCAGCCTTAAGGATGGCATTAAATAGAGCTTATTAGGTCTTGAAGACAATTAACCCAAATCTACATGGACTAAAGATGTATTATGGGCTTTATGTTATATGTTTTCTTTTGGATATTATTAGTATTTGGGCCCATTCTTTATACTGGCCAAATATTAATTTAATTATGGGTTTATTTTTGTTAATTTAGTTGGGCCAAATAATTAGTGTTGTTTGGGCCATATTCTATTGAGAGTCCAATTAGGAGTTTTAGGGTTTTCTACTAGGTTTTGGATTGTTTGAGTATCTATAAGGGTTCTTTATGTCCATGTAATAGAAGAGTTTATGATGATTAATAAAGATTGAGTTTTCTCCTAAAGTGAGAGCTTCCCTTGGTTTTTGGGCAAAGAACTGAATCCGATCTTATCGAGACAACTCGTGGCAATTAAACATCCATTGCATTTTCAAGACGATCCTTGCTTCCGCCAAACACTCCGTTTCTTGGCTTAAGAAAACACATCATTTGCCTTAGGGAGTAATCAATCCCAAAAGCCAAGCTGTTAGGGAGAGGGTGCCTAAGGTCTTATAAACCCTCCCCCCCCCCACCTAGTGGTATTCTAGCCAATGTGGGACTTTGCCAATAATCACTCGATCATCACCCTCACCATTGTACAATTTACATCATTCGCCCACGCTTTTTGGCTTGCATGTCCTCGTGCAAGGTGTACGGGCCACACCACGAGCTACCCAATGATGCAGTTTTTTTATAACTTGCCTCAGCTGGTGATCTAGCCAAACCACACCAACTAGACAAACTAGGATCAGATACCAAATGATGTGTTTCCTTTAAGCCAAGAAACAGAGTGTTTGGTAGAAGCAAGAATTGTCTTGAAAATTCAATAGACGTTTGATCGTCACAAGTTGCCTCGATAAGATCTAATTCAGGTCTTTGCCCAAGAACCAAGGGAAGCTCTCACTTTAGGAGAAAACTCATTCTTTATTAATCATCATAAACTCTTCCATT
The DNA here is from genome assembly GCA_037074535.1 of Gleditsia sinensis. Taxonomy (NCBI): domain Eukaryota; kingdom Viridiplantae; phylum Streptophyta; class Magnoliopsida; order Fabales; family Fabaceae; genus Gleditsia; species Gleditsia sinensis. The sequence continues at coordinate 43,312,675 of CM073472.1, read as the reverse complement.
ACATGAACATAAAGAACCCTTATATACTCAACCAATCCTAAACTTGGTAGAAAACCCTAAAACTCCTAATTGGACTCTCAATAGAATATGACCTAAATAACACTAATTATTTGGCCCAACTAAACTAACAAAAATAAATCCAAAATTAAACTAACATTTGGCCAGCATAAAGAATAGGCCTAAATACTAATAATATCCAAAAGAAAGCATATAACATAATGCCCATAATACATCTTTAGTCCATTCAGATTTGGGCTAGTTGTCTTCAAGATCCAATAAGCTCTATTTAATGCCATCCTCATGGTTGCAAAGTGTGACTCACTTGATGTCTTGACTTGGTCCAATAACTTCCTCTTTATCCTGCACATCCAAGATCAAGCCCAAAAAAGATTCTTTGGCCCGCTTTGCTTTACTCCTAGTCATTGGACCGCTTATCCCTTGCAAAGGATCTTGGGAACAGTTTGGAATAAGTTTGACAGCACCTTGATTTTCATCAGATAATGATTTCATTATTCTTTTTCTCTATGTAGATGATATGTTAATTCTTGGTCGAAATGTTTCATAAATCAATTGTTTAAAAATACAATTGAATAAGTTCTTTGCAATGAAGGATTTGAGGTCAACAAAGTAAATTCTTAGCATGAAGATTATCAAAGATAGAGGCACCAAGAAATTATGATTGTCATAAGAGAAGTATATTAAGAAAGCACTTTAGATATTTAATATGGATAAAGTTAAAGCGGCTAGTTGTCCTATTGCTAATCACTTTAAACTAAGTTATAAACAAAGTCCATCTAAAACGAGTAGAAGGAATAAATGGACAAGGTTCCATATACTTTAGCAATTAAGAGTTTGATGTATGCCATGGCATGTATACAGTCAAATATTGCTCACTTGATTAGAGTAGTAAGTCAATTCCTTTTGAATCCTAGTAAAAAACATTAAGCTGTAGTGAAATGGATTTTCAAAAATCTTCATAGTACTTGCAAAATATGCTTATGTTTTGGATATATCAAACCTATTTAAGTTACCTACATAGAAGCATATATGACGGGTGATGTAGACTCAAGAAAGTCTACTTTAAGATATTTGATTACATTGGCAAGAGGAGTGTGTCGTGGCAGTCAAAGTTACAAAAATGTATCGCTCTTTCAACTACCGAAACAGAATTTATTACAACAACAGAATCGTGCAATAAGTTGTTGCAAATGAAGAAGTTCTTCAATGAACTTGATGTTCAGCAAGACATATATTAATTGTTTTGTGTAATGCCCCAATTTATAGACACGTGAAACTAACATTTTTTTTCCTGCAATTAGATATTTTTCATAACATGCATAACACTATTCTTTGACATGGAAATAGATACATATAGGTTTTCTTATGTATATACATTATACATACTAGGTTATAAATGTTAAAGTAACAACAGAAGCAGGGATCCTGCCTGTGGCTTTCAAAGCACACTCTAAAATACAAACACAGTATAATTTAAAAACTGTGAGTCTTAAAAACAACGTAAACTCACCCAGAGAATATGTCACCTAACTGATCATTTATCTGCAGAATTAGACTTTGTATTCTTATCTGAAAAATGTGAAAATATCGTATAGCGAGTTTAACAACTCAGTGAGCAAATAATACCTCCTATGACCTCTTAGGTCAGCATATGGATGTACTTATGTTTTAAAATTCGTCACATAGAAAATACAGTTCAGAAGTACATCCATATGGGATCTATATTTCAAATATTCTCAAATAAAAGGATATTTCGATATAAAAAATCATATTCAGCACGGTATAATCATTAAACAAATATTGTTATACTCAGACTCTCTATTCAATCATAATTAGCAACTTTATAGTTTTACAAATCAATGCCTCATGCACATAATATTCACTTTATCAAATAATGATAAATACATTTAGAACCACATATTCAATGAGTTTCAAAATCTATTTGTAAAACCATATTCTTCTTGAACTATGTACCAATTCGTAAGCAAAATAGATATTTTAACACATTTTAGAAACATATAAAAGTGTAAATATCTTATAAACATATTCAAATACACATTTAAAGATAAAGAAAAGTATAGGGCAAGTCATAGAAAAATTATCTACTCACAAGTCAGGGCTCCAGGTTGGACAGCCTCAAATGTAATTTTTCAAGTCAAATATGATCAAATCAATTTCAAAAATGAGTTTGGAGGGTCTAAAAACCTAAGAAATGACTCCGGGAGCTTGGTCACTATTCACGGCCGAAAAATACTATTCATATCGACCGAAATCACTATTCATCGCTGGAAAATATTATTCGCGAAGAACAAAAGGTTGTTAAATGACTGAAAAATTTCATATCCTAAAGTTTATCTAACTCTTGAATCCATCTACGGTGTCAGATTTTCAATTTGAGATTTCTAAATAGAAGTTTCAGAACTTACTTTTTTCTAAGATTTTCTAGTTCCGATCTGCGGCATTTCTATGACTGATTTCAAAAATTGTTCGGTCAAAATCGTAGTATACTATGTTCTAAATCCAATGGTACCCCTAGTTTTGAAATTGGAGGCCTGTAGACACTCCAGATCTAGAGCAAAAACTTGGAGGTTTCTATTTATACTATTCACACTATTCATGAAAATTTCGCAGAAAAGTCACGCTGCCTCTTGGTTCGTCTCCCCTTCCCTGTTTTCTTTTATTATTATTATTATTATTATTTAATAATTAAATATTTAAGATTATTTTTATTTTATATTATATATATTCATATAAATACTATTTTTCATCCTAAAACATCTCAAAATTTTTAAAAATTTACATTATTGCAAAACTTTAGTTGAACTCCTAAATCATGACTTTTCATGATAAAAATTTGAATAAAAAAATCACAAAATAAATATCTTTATACATAATAAAAGAAAGAATATCTCTAAAAATAGAACAAAAATTTATTAGAGGTCAATATAATTTATTTTAGCCACAACAGGAATCGTTTTATTTAAAAATATATTTGTTTATAGCAAAAAATTATTATTTAAAAAAAATTACGGGATATTACATTCTTTCCCCCTTAAGAAATTCAGTCCCCGAATTTCAAACCATCATATCATATGTAAGGAATGAAGTCAAGACATAATTCGGAGTTACCAACCATATTACTTAAATAATTGGGGATATATTTTTTTGTATATCAATTTACTTTCTAGGAAATCTCTTCACTTGTGTGATTTTGTCATATAACCTTAACTATAGGGATTTCCTTTAACTTTAACTATAGGGATTTCCTTTAACCATACGTTTTTCACTTTTAGATCAATAATAAACATCAGGTTTTCTTCTTGATTAAGCCAAATTCTTGTCCAATTGAATTTCTTAGAATTAGATAACATGAGAAGAATCTGATAAGTACTTCCTTAGCATTGATGCAAGAAAGATTGTACCAACATCACTTAATCCTGATGGTAAAGTTAGGCAATATATACTATGCATACTTGTCCAAGATTTCAAAAAAGCCTATATATTAAAGCTTAACATTTTTCTTCTTTCCAAATCTCATTACCTCTTTCATAGAAGAATCCTTCAAGAATATTTAGTTACCAACTGATAATTTTTAGTGCTCAACATTTATGGTTCTTATAGATTTTTGGCCTGTATTTAGTTTCTTGTATATTTTTTTTCTAATCAATTTTACTTTATTAATGACATCTTACCATAAGATTGACTCTACTGAGTCATTTAACAGAAAGTTTGTAACACCTCTTACATAAGGATTTAAGTCATCCAATAACATTTTATTATAAGACAAATTTTGTTAAGGGATCTCCCTCCAAACTCGAAGACATACGCTTGAAGCATACTCTCTAAATTAATATCATCAATTTAAGTTAGTCATATTCTATCTATTTCATGATATTCCAAATTAGATTCCAAAAACTTAACCTTATTCAACTCATCCACCTATTAGGAGTCCTACGATGTTTAATGTAAAACCTCAAATAGTGCCATTTGTTTGTTAGCCTGATAATTACTGATATGGGCAAGCTCAACTAAGGATAAATGATTTTCTCCAAAATTTACCAAAATTATATAAAGATACCTAAAGCATAACTTCTAATGTATAAACACATCATTTACATTTATTATCAGCTATACTATAATTTAACTAAGATCCTAAACTTTCTAATTAGCTCTTTTGAAACAATATATTCAATTCTTACTTGCTATCATACCAAACAACGAAAAATATTTCACTTGTATTTTCTTTTTACCATTATACTAGTGCAATTCTTTTATATCTTAGTATATCCTTATTGCCTCGGGTTATCCATATTCACAATCTATGACTTCCTCTGAAATCTCCTTTTTCAACAATTGTTCACACGTGAATTTCCAATCTCAATATAATTCATATCCTAGGTACTAGACTCAACTTAGCATGGTATAAACCCTTAACACAAATACCTTGATCGCTTTACATTATTTTCGAACATGGTTCTCAAATTATTCTCCTTTCCCTTCTCAACCACATTAGGTAAACTTAAGTGTTCTTCATACCTTAATACTCAATCAGTATATACTGTAAACTCATTATTTTTTCTAATTTGCACATAATTTGCTAACTTACACAATTATACATACTTGATATAATTTTTTTTAAATATGTTTTTTGTTTGATAAATTCTTTCAAAATCTCTATACCTTAACCTACTAACCACTTGGACACCATAATAGCTGAGTTTCAAAGAAAAGAAATTAACTTTTCTTGTAATGAGGGAAAAGAACTTTACATTTAATGCGAAATATTAATAAGGGAGAATGCAGTAGAACAGACGTAAAGCATAATAAAGAACGGTGTCAAAATAGAAAGTCAAAAATGTGGACAAAACATTGAAAGAAAGAAAATTTTTGTGGCCGTAATTCTTGAAAATCTATAAACAAAATCCAGCTATTATTTCAGAAAAAATCGGTGGCCACAAGTTTTAAATATATGTGTCAAAATCTACTTTAAAGTTATTGATATTCGGTGGAAAATAAACATTTCTAAGCTTATAAAAGTCTATGAAAAATAAATAATACATAGTTAATTGGTAGAATGCAGTTGATTACTTCAAAATAGATGTAATCAATCAACTATAAAATAAATCAGTCCAAATTAAAAATTCTCAAAATAGCTAGTCGACTTAATAATACCGATAGTCGACTGGCAAGAATAGTGGAAAAACAAAATAAATTATTTCATTGTCCCTCTTTAACAATTAACTTGTTTGTATTTTCACTCTTTTTTTTTTACAATTACGCCTATCACCTACAACTTTCCTACAATAATCAAGACATCAATGCTTCATCAAGGACAACAAGGAAAAGACAAATTTATGGTAATATCTTAAACTTATTCTCTTTATGTGCTTAATATGAACCACGATCACAACTACTGTACATATACATGTTTGCTGTCATTTTTGAAAATGTTCATCTTCAATTTAGCTAATATCCACCAATCACTCACATAGTTGTTCTAATTATGTACGGCCTATTCGCATAGCTATTGTAAGTATGTCCTTCTCTGAGTTCTATAAATGCTCACGTTAGTATCTTTATCTTCATACTCAAAGTTAAGGTGTGTGCAGCTATGGAGGTAATCACATTCCGTCAGTTTCAAAATATTTGTGTCTTTGTGGTTCCAGTCCTGGAAAATATGGAGAGTATATGAAAACTGCACATAACTTAGGTTTGGTGCTGGTCAAAAGAAAAATTCATTTAGTGTATAGTGGAGGTAATTATGGGTTAATGGAGTGTTTGTCTACAGCTGCACATGTAAGAGAATGTCAAGTTTGAGGTATTATTCCTACAGCTCTAACTGCATCCAACATTATTGGGAAGATAATTGGAGAAGAATTTTGGGTAGCTTCCATGCATGAGCGCATGGTTAGAATGATGAGCAATGATGATGCCCTCATTGCCTTACCAGGTGATTTTGGTACTTTAAAGGAGATTTTTCAAATATTCTTTTGGGCATAACTGAATATGCATCACAAACCGATAGGTTTGTTAAATGTTAATCACTTCTTTGATGGTCTGTTGTCTTTTCTAGATCAAGCTATGGAACAAAGGTTTATCCCACATTCAGCACGACGAATTCTCATCTCAGCTTCAAATGTTGAGGAGTTGATTGATGCTTTATAGGAACTTGTTCATATACTTGATCTAACTGTGGCTTAAATAGAATGGACTGCAGACAACTGCAAGAAGCACAAATTGAATTTGGATCTTCATCTTTAAATGTAGTAAAACGTAGCCATTTCTGTACCACGTTTACTTTCTTAGGGTCTACTTGAATACCGTATTTACCAACCATACTCTCCTAAAGTTGGTAAAATTATCTTTAAATGTTGCTTATGATCATTTGTGCTCTCGAAACATATTAGTATTTCGTTAATAAAGATAATAATAAATTTATCCAAAAGTAATTTAAATACTCTATTCATTAAGTCCATGAATGCAGCTGGAGCATTTGTCAAACTAAATGACATCACCAAGAACTCATAATGCCCATAATGAGTCCTAAAAGAAATTTTTCGAGTATCCTCTTCCCTTATCCTCAATTAATGATACTCATGTCTCAAATCAATTTTTGAAAAAATATTGAGCACCTTGTAACTGGTCAAACAGATCATCTATACCAAGTCATGGATTTTTATTCCACACTGTCACCTTATTCAACTGTCTATAATCTATGCATAGTCATAATGATCTATCTTTTTTTTCACAAATAGGTCTAGAGCACCTCAAGGAGAGTACTAAGATGTAAAATTCCTTCGTCTAACAACTCTTGTAACTAATTCTTCGATTCTTTGAGTTCAGTCGTTACCATTTTATATGGGGGTATAGACACTGGTTGGGTTTCAAGAAGTAAATCAATATCAAATTCTATTTTACGTTTCGAGGTAATCCTAGCAATTCCTCAGGAATTACATCAGAAAATTCTCTAACCATTGGAACTTGATTTACACTAGTATATTTCATATCAACATATCCCACCACTACCAAATATTCGTGGCACCTTTTTGTAATAACTTATAGGCTACTGAAACAGAGATTAGATTTTTGGGTACCTCACTACGGTCTCCTTGTATCAAGAAAAAAGATTCTCTAGGAATATTGAATTTAATCATCTTCGAATGACATTCTAAAATGGCCTGACATGTTGTCAACCAATCCATTTCTAATATCACATCAAAGTCTATCATATCTAGACATTCTGGTAAAACGGATATTATATTCAAAAATGATCATATTTGGCATTTGTCTCAATTCTTTAAATTCTCTAGTACGCCTATCCCTTTCACTTTCATGCAGTAATTGACCTATATATACTTCTTAAGATGTCACAATATTCAATCAATCTTATACTAGAAAATTTAACAAACTTGAAATAGAAAGGAAATTGAAACCCTATAGAATCCCTCAACAGTACCTGAAGTATAAATATGTCTGGCTCATATTCATACTAAAGGTCTTACTAATGAATTCTTTGCTCTGATAGCCACAGGAAAACTTAATGTTTTGATACAAACTTGTAACGCCCAAATTTACAGACACGTGAAACTAACATTTTTTTCTCACAATCAAATATTTTTCATAACATGCATAACACTATTCTTTGTCATAGAAATAGATACATATAGGTTCTCTTATGTATATACATTATACATACTAGGTTATAAATGTCAAAGTAACAACAGAAGTAGGGATCCTGCCTGTGGCATTCAGAGCACACTCTAAAATACAAACATAGTATAATTCAAGAACTATGAGTCTTGAAAGCAACGTAGACTAACCCAAAGAATATGTCACCTAACTGATCACTTATTTGCAGAATCAGACTCTATACTCTTATCTGAAAAATGTGGAAATATCGTGTAGTGAGTTTGACAACTCAGTGAGCAGATAATACCTCTTATGACCTCTTAGGTCAGCATATGAATCTACTCATATTTTAAAATTTATCACATAGAAAATACAGTTCATAAGTACATCCATATGGGACCCGTATTTTAAATATTTTCAAATAAAATATTCAAATATACAAAATCATATTCAGCATAGTATAATCATTAAACAAATATTGTTATGCTCAGTTGTATAACTATAGTAAAATAATAAGCTTTTGAGATAAAGTTATAACTTTTAATACACCTGCCTCACTCGGTGACTTGGCATACTCAATTTAAAATGACCTGCCTCACTCGGCAATCTGGTCAACCCACACACTCAATTCACTCATTTGCTATACGCATAGTGACCGATCGACTACAGTCACAATAGTGATCAGAGAATGTGAGTTTATACCCATTTGCCTTCTCACATTACCACTGTCACTAGGTTAGAGCGGCCCTCCCTTGGCTCACTCAAGCTAATAGGGCGTCCCCTATTTGGTACCGTCACAAGCTATACAACCTGTCGATATTCATCCATACATATAAATACATATATATATAAATGCATATTCATCAAATCAATGTAAAATTATCAAACAATTCGCCATGAGCATTACACTTGCCATTCAATCATAATCAGCAACTATATAGTTTTACAAATCAATGCCTCATGCACATAATATTCACTTTATCAAATAATGATAAATACATTTAGAACCACATATTCAATGAGTTTCAAAATCTATTTGTAAAATCATACTCTTCTTGAACTATGTACCAATTTGTAAACAAAACAGATATTTTAACACATTTCAAAAACATATAAAAGTGTAAATATCTTATAAACATAATCAAATACACATTTAAAGATCAAGAAGAGTATAGGACAATTTATAGAAAGAATTATCCACTCACAGGTCAGTGCTCCAGGTTGGACAGCTCCAAATATAATTTTTCAAGTCAAATATGATCAAATGGATCTCAAAAATGAGTCTGGAGGGTTTAAAAACCTAAGAAATGACTCCGGGAGCTTAGTTACTATTTATGACCGAAAAATATTGTTCACGCCAGCCAAAATTACTATTTACCACCGAAAAATACTATTCACAAATAACAAAAGGTTGTCAGATGACTAAAAAATTTTATATCCTAAAATTTATCTAGTTTCTGAATCCATCTACGGTGTTAGATTTTCAATTTGAGGTCTTTAAATAGAAGTTTCAAAACTTACATTTTTCTAAAATTTTTTACTTCCGATCTACGGCTGATTTGAAAAATTATTTGGTCAAAATCATAGTATACTCCGTTCTGAATCCAGTGGTACCCCTAGTTTTGAGATTAGAAGCCTATAGACACTTCAGATCTAGAGAAAACACTTAGAGGTTACTATTTATAATATTCACACTATTCATGAGAATTTCGCAAAACACTCACGCTACCTCTCGGTTCGTCTCCCCCTCGCCATTTTTTTATTATTATTGTTATTTAATAGTTAAATATTTAAGATTGTTTTTATTTTATTTTATATATATTCATATAAATACCGTTTTTCATCTTAAAACATTCCAAAAATTTCTAAAAATTTACATTATTGCAAAACTTTAGTTGAACTCCTAAATCATGACTTTTCATGGTACAAATTTTAATAAAACAAATCACAAAATAAATATTTTTATACATAATAAAAGAAAGAATATCTCTAAAAATAGAATAAAAATTTATTATAGGCCAATATATTTTAGACACAACAGGAATCATTTTATTTAAAAATATATTTATTTATAGCAAAATATTATTATTTAAAAAATTTACTAGATATTACATTTTGTGATAACCAAAATGCTATTTACTTTGGAAAGAATTTCTCCTTTTATTCAAGATCCAAGCACATTGATGTGAGATATAACTGGATTAAGGATGTATTGGAAAAGAAGCTACTATGGCCTCGCAAGATCCATATTGATGAAAATGAATAAGACATGTTGACATATTCTACAAAGGAAGAAGTTTGAATTTTATTAATTAGCCACAGGAATAGTAAAGCTTTTTATGTAGTTGGGAATGAGAGATTTGTTGGTGGTTCCCTTATACATAGGGACTACTAACCACACACAAAAAAGGAACAAAGCTTCTGCTGCACCACTTTTTAGTGTACATTTATGTAACTCCCAACCACCACCAAAATTTGGCACCCATTTGTTAATTTTTTGGCACATTCTTGCCTATAAATAGACAAGGGAAAAAGGTTTACAACACCAAGAAGCAAAGGCAAAGTCATTTGTAGAGAAGGGAAAGAGGAAAAATAACCTCTTTGAAGAGAGAAAAAAAATAAGGGAGAGTATTGTATATTTTAGAAAATAATTCCTAAAGAGTGAGTAAAAAAATAGTGATAAAATACTATTAAGGTATTTTTGAGAAATATTTGAATGCCATTATTTTGATTAGATTTCAATTGTAGTCTCTAGAATTGATCTGGAGAGAGTTTGTCTCGTAGACGTAACCCAAAAATTAAAGATAAATCGTGTTAAATTTTTTAGTATCATTTTTGTTAATTATTTTATATTTATTTTTCTTGATAGTACCTATTGCACCCAATATGTTTAGGTATGTTTAAAAGTTGGGAGGAAAAGAGAAGATAAGGTTAATTATTAATTTCTCTTTATGTTTAATATAAACAAGAAAAAAATAGAAAGTTAAATTATTAGTTGCAATACATTTTTACAAATTTACCCTTAATAAATTTTTCTATTATCATTCTAATTTCAACCATAAGCTTGGTAAGTATTTATCAAATTGTTATGGGTATAATGATAATTGTGACAGGTATCTCTTCTAAAATCCTTCAATTTGGGGGAATTAAAAAATAATAGAAAAGAGAATGTTAAGGAGAGCTAATCCAAAATCTCTTCTTTTTTTCTCCACTTAAAATTGATCTCCCAAACAAAGAAGAATTTCATATAACCTCACTTTCCCTTTCCTTGTCCATTTTCATCCATCCAAACGTACCCTTTAAAAAATACATTCTTACATAAAGAAACATGCATGTCCCGCATATGCTTCTTACCCACGTAGTGGACTTAGTGGTATATTAAGACTACTTGTTCCCCCTAAATTCACTACATGGTGACTTCTTTTCTTCCGTTATGTTCAAAAATTAACTATAACTTGATCTTGATGTTATCCAACTTCTCCTGCAAATTAATGGGTTTAACTCTTGTTTAACAAAGTCCCAACAAATCAAATTTTGTCATTTGTGGAACAAGAACAACCCGAAGTGGAAGCATATTACAATCACTTTAATACTTCTCAAACTTTATTTTCATTATATTAACCATGTCTATAATTATTAGATCATCACTCTCCACTTTGTTCTTCAACAAACGTTCAACTTTCTATACTTTCAAGAACTACACCTGTGAGTAGGTTGAGATGAAACATAAATCGAGCTGATACACAAAATAGACGCAAGTTACAGGTTTTGTCACATCTTTTCCACTTTTCATTAAATGGAATGGATAGTACTTGATATTACTATAGACCAGTAAAATCAGTTCACAAATTTCCTTTCATTCCATAATCACATTCACACATGTTAAACGGAGGACATAATATAAATTGACTTCCATCTAATAGACACATCTCAGGTCAAACTCACTTTAATATCAACTTCAACTTGATTAACAAATTCTTTAAAACCAATTTGCATTTGAATCCCAGACCTGAAATAGTAGTCACCTGTGGATCCAAGTTTTACTTTTATCCTTGTCCCCATGCATGAAGTGTAATCTTTATTATTTGCCAAAAATTAAAATAATGATTATTGTCCTTACATTTCATTATTGGGGGAAAATTGCATGTAATTTCTTCAAAGATTATACCTAGGAACCAAAAACTCTAAATCAAAGGAATTTTTACAAATAAATAAATAAATAAAACCCTTCCTTCTTCTGTGATTTTCCAAAACATAAAAAAAAATTAAGCATTTCTCTTGCGCTGGAGGCGACAAGACAATTAGTTGTCACCTTTTGTTCTACCAAGAAAATATTGTATTTTTTTCTCATAATCTATTGGGTGCCTTTTTCTTCAACAATTAAGAGGATGCCTCTTTTTCCATGTCTGCCTGTGAAGAGCTCTCATTCTCTGTAGCATCAATGGCTAAATTGGATACTTCATTAGCCAAATCTGTTTCGCTATCACCATCTACCAGAGATGCTTCTGGAATGAAATTTTCTTCTGGTTGCTGCAGGCTCCAGTACATGATGCTGGCAGTCAAAATAAGCATCATCTTCGAGTTGACCTGCAAAGGTAGCAAAATAAGCTAGGGCCAGCTAGATACAATTTCTTTTAGTCCAACGAGATTGTCTATCAAAGTCTGATTGAATCTAATTCGGAGGGAAAGCATTAATAAGGCATTAATGTAACATCAATAGATGGTATGCTTTCACCTTAATTTTTGGTAGAGTTGAGTATACACCTTGAGAATTAAACAATTTTCAACTATCAAGGCAACAATCTCAGTGGATAGTTATATTTAGAAGCCAGAAACAAAAATAGTTCTTACCATACACTATAAACTATAAATGCAACTTGTATTACTTGAAAATAGACATAAGGTCACTATTATATCCACAAGATGAATTATTGAAAGTTGAGCATAATGTTCCAAATAATAGATTTCATGAACTTTATCTATTTCTATTCCCATAAGTATATCTTGGAGACAAACGACTACCAAATCAGTCACAAAACTGGACCAAAACATGAAAATTGATTTGTCATAGTACCACAGCCAAAGTGACAATTACTCAAGTTGAAAATTGCTTGATTTACCTCTATTATGTCCTCAGGCAGCAAGAAGATGGAACACCCAAGTTTTCGGGCAACACTGATTATATATGTTGCATTCAACTTCTTATCTTCCTCTGCAATTCAAACAACCAAAAAATAATAAACTTCTCAATTGTTGCTAGTCAGCATATGCACAAATATTCTCCCATATATTGCTCAATAGTGGATCAAAGAGCTGCAAGCTGAAGTTTAGCTAGCCTACAACTAACATACCGGTCTCCCCATTTGTAACAAGACTCCAATTGACCACCCTTGGCTCCACTGCACTCAGAAGCTCAAGAAAAAAAACCCCAGTGGAAAGATTCTTATCCTGATGCAGAAAAGAGAAATTAAAACCAATATTATCAGTTTCAAATATAATTAAAATCACTTTTGCAGTCCCACAATAAAGCAACCACTGTTTATCAATAGTCAGTCCAGCAACAATATGCATTGACCAGCAGATCTCAATAAGTTAAAAGCTCAAAATTAAGCAAGTCATACAATCCACCGCCTGTCTGGCTGTACATTTAGTTTCTGCTTCTTTTTGAACTGTTAATTTTCTAAATAGAATTTTAGAAAGAAGTTAAAAGATGCAAATAATGTGTGGCTTTTTATCAATATCATTAGCATTTGACCAATCTTTTAAAGCAGCACTTTTTTACTGTCAAAATACTAAAAAGACGCTTAAAAGTAATGCAATCAATACTTTTTGAATAGAAAAATATTTTTAAATACTAATCTTAATTAATTTAATTATTTTTTATTTTTTATGTAATTAAAATAAATAATAAAATAAAATGACAATACATACATAATATAAAATCATATTAAAATATATAATCAAAATTTTAATTATAAAATTTTTTTTATAATAAAATATTTTCGAATTTAAAAAAATTAAGGGCCTTAGCGAGTAAAATTTTATGCATTTAGGTAAGAGTACTTAAAAAGATAAGGTTGGATAATTTTGTAATTTTTAATTTTAGGTGAGGGTACTTTTGTCCATAACAAAATTAATTTTCTGCTTCTGCCTTTTCCTTCTACTTCAAAGGAGAAGCTCCAAATTCTTGCTTCTCCATTTCAATATAAAAATAGATTTTGCTGGCATTTAAAAAAAAAAAATTCAGTCTAGGACAAACAGGATGAAAACATTAAAAAAAAATGCTTTCTAACAACTAAACAGCTTTTTGTTCAAAATCAAAAGAATGTAGGCCAAACAATCTCTCAGTCAGATTCAGCCAGTACATAGTGTCTCCTAAAGTAAACACTGAACAGTTTTTTCTTTCTTCTTTAGTTAAAATTACTTCTAGGATCGTAAACACATTTCTTCTAGGAAGCTATTGTAATCATCAGTAACATGAGATGTTCATGATAAGGACTGATAATATGATAACATTCTTGTCATTTCTCTCTTACCATACTTTTAAAATTATAATTATAGATGTCTTAAAACTTATGAATTATTAGATCAATGTAAACTTGAGAATAGAAAAGGAGGTGCAATGGAGTTATACTTAAACATTCATACATGTATAAAACCTTATAGTCAGTCCATTAAAGCCACCCAATAATCACAGTCATAGACATGAATATAAAAATTTCATGTTAATACACGTCAGAAGCTGTATGCTAAGAGCCTTTGTTTCCTTACATTTAAAATGACAAAACAATCAACATTGAGATTACATAGTTACCAACCTCCACAAATCTAAAATTGGCCAGCATGTTAAACAGAACTCTTTGATTAAAAAAAATCAATTTTTCAAAATCAAATAATATGGCAGGATACTGAATATATGGACTTAGATCAGCTTTACTGCATCATTTAAAAATAAATCTATAATGATTACTTTGTACTACAAAAAAAATCTATATATTTTAAAATTGTATGTTGCTTTTAATGGCTGGTTGTGACAGACCTAATTGGTAAACATGGGACTGGGGCTTTTATAATTTCTACCAGGGAAAACAATAAAACACCTGATGCTTAAAGATTGATAACTTAACAACATATGATGAATTACCTTAAAACTCTCCATTTGAGAAGTTCTTCCTGCTCTCTTCACTTTATTGTTTGCCCAGTTTAGAATATCAGCGTCTGTAATCTCTTTACCTTGTTGTTTACCTTGGGAGTGTGATCTCAAGTTTTTCAGAAGTTGAATCATAGTAAACCTCATCAACTGCCACAAATATGCTGCGAGTGGATGAACTTATAGAGATGAGTTTTCCTGGCATATTACACAAAATAATGGAAACGTAATAGTATACTCTCCCACCCCCAACCCCCCAACAAGATAAATAAATAAAAGTTTCACTTCTTCTACCTAAAAATAAAGACAATTTAAGCCAATAGGTGTGGTCTAATGGTGAGAAATCAAGACAGTGCTTGCTAATGGTGAGAAATCATGATAGTGTTTGCTAATTAATCAAGAGTTAATTACAATTTACTATCTTGTGGTTCAAAAGTTGGCATTCTACTACCCGGTGGTTTTCTCCATTAGCACAATACTACTCAATTCTTTGATTTCATTAAATATCAAACAGAAATCCCCAAATCCCAACTAATTTCTCCCAATTCTATCTTAAAAAATATCTTGACCTAAGAATTTGGAGATAGGGTAGGAATTAAAGGATGTTAGATTGAAAGATTTAAGAAAAAAATTTGGGGAGTGAGGGGCTTGAAGGGATTTTGAGATAGGATAGGTTAGGGAATTTGAGATAGAATTGGCAGAAATTTTAAGAAATTGGGGATATTAGATTGAACACATTCAGGAAGAACTTAGGGATGGGGTAAGAATCAGGGGATGTGAGGTTTGGTTGGGAAGAAAGAGGTTAGGGATTTTGAGATAGAATTGGAAGAAAATTTGAGAAATTGGAGATGTTAGATTGAATGGTTAGGCAAGAATCTAGATGATGGGACAAAAAAAATGTGGGAAACTGGTGTTGAATCATAGAGAAATCGTCCCAAGTGCTATCACAATCAGGAAGGTTCTTCCCTTTGATTAAAACTTCCAACTGACCATTCATTAAGCACCTAGCCTGCTTGAGTGATTCTAGTTCCCCCTCTAATTCCAAGTCAGCACTGAGGAAAGGTGGGATATATTGTGTTGGGACAGCAGGGTGTAGAGCTTCTTAAAGTTGGGACACATGAAAAACCGGGTGAATGCATGTAGTAACCAGCAGCTCTAACCAGTAAGTAACCTGCCCAATTTTCTCTAAAATCTTGTAAGGCCCGTAAAACTGCAGGCTAAGTTTCTCATTGACTTTGTTCGAGATAGCCTGCAACTTAGAAGCACGCACATCCATACTTACATCCTCCCACACCTTGTCCAAAATAGGCAAAGGTTGAAGTAAGATGGCTGGACTCAGCAAGATATTTATTATTTTGACAAATGTCACATGAAGCTACAAATTCCTGAATGTCTCTCTTCATGCCTTCTCAATAAACTATTGCTGCCATTCTTTTATAAGTTCTGAGGGATCTAGAATGTCCACCCATGGGAGTGGAGTGGAATTAATGGAGTAAAGCTGGTATTCTCGTGAAAATCTTTAGTAAGACCAAATGGCCCTTGCAAAGTAGAAACCCCCTGTTCACCGAAAACAAGGTGTTGGTTGACTAGCCAATGATTGGTGCAAAATTCCAGCCAAATGTGAATCTTTCTGAACTTCACCCAATCCACTGATGCTCCACTTTGTCAAATAGAAAAACTGCGCAATTCTACTGTTTACTCCTTGTGAGAGACGCCCTATTTTGCTATCCCAGTTTATAATATACCTCAAAATTAAATTCCAATAATTTTGAGACCCAGTGCTGCTACTCTAAACTCATAACCTGCTGTTCAAACAAGTATTTGAGGCTTTTTTTATCTGTTTTGATGATAAAACAGGGTCCATAAATAATGACGCCACTTGGGAATGGAAAACACAATTACCATTAATTCCCTCCCATAAACTGAACACCGTCTTGCCCTGCTAGACAATACTTGGCTATAACAAGCAATAGGCCTGCCCAGCTACATAAGTACTGCCCCAACTCCACCACCTGAAGCATTATTTTCAATTTCAAATGTAGAAGAGAAATATGGCATTGCCAACAACAGAATCATAGTCATAGCCAATTTAAGTTTTTCAAAAGCTCCTTGAGCTTTCTGTCCCCAACAAAAAAACATCTTTTTGCAGCAAATCTGTTAATGGTGTTGTAATTTTGCCATAATCTTTGGTGAATTTACGGTAATACCCCATTAGACCCAAAAATCCATGAAGGCCTTCAAATCCTTGGGTACCAGCCACTTGAGCATGTTGTCCACTTTGGTTGGATCAGCTTGCACACCCCCTAATGATATGATACGCCCAAGATGCTCAAGCTTTTGTTGACCAAACAAGCATTTTTTTTTCCTGTTAGTAACCAATTTGTGCTACTGCAATATTTCTAAAGCAACTCTCAAATGGGTTAAATGACGATTGGAATCTGAACTGTAAACTAATATATCATAAAAAAAAAAACAAGAAAAAATTTGTGGAGGTACCCTCGAAATATTTCATTCATCAGTGCTTGAAAAATTGAGGGGTATTGATTAGCTCAAAAGACATAACTAAGAACTCATAGGGGCCTTATGAGTATAAAAAGTTGTCTTATGCTCATCACCTACTCTAATTATGATTTGATAATATTCATATTTCAAGTCCAGCTAAGAGAAAATGAAGCCCCACCCAATTCATCCAATAACCCATCGATCACCAGAATGGGAAATTTTTCTAAAGATGGTAGCTTGTTTAAAGCTCATTAATCCACACAAAATCTCCAACTCTCATCTCTCTCTCCAGAAGCACCAAACTAGTAAAAGGGTTGTTACTTGGTCATGATTCTAGCCACAAGCATTTCTCACCAATTTTTCAATCTCATTCTTTTGAAAATGACGGTATAGCCTTATATTTGGTGGTTGCTCCCCTTTTTTAATTACAATTCCTTGATCATTCGATCTAGAAGGTGGTGATCCTTCAGGTTGCTCAAAAAGATCCTAAAATTCATCCAGAAAACCCTACTATTCTTTTGGGTATAACTGTTCTTATAGGGAGTGCACTTCCAATTCTCCAAATTCCACCAACAATCCAGGTTCTTCCATCTTTATGGATCTGATCATGGCTTTAAGTGACAATTTTCTTTCGAAGTGACGAGTCTTCCTTTAAACACACTGTTTGTTGGCCCACATTAAATTTCATCAATATTTTTTTCCAATTAGCTCTGACTTCGCCTAAAGACCCTAACCACTTGATTCCCAATACCACATCTACCCCTTCAAGCTCAACAACAATTAAATCTTTTTCCACTAAGTGGAGTTGGTTACATAGATCAAACAATGCCACAATAGTCTATTATAAATGAGATCAATAGATAGATTATTAAATATTAAATCTTTCTTAATAATTTCATCTATTATTTTCTTTGACTTCCTTCTACCTCTAACTATCAGGCTGCTCTTCATCTTATCTACTCTTCTCAATAGAGTTTCTGCAGGTCTTCTCTACACGTGATCAAACCACCTTAAACAAGATTCCATCATCTTCTCCACAATAGATGCTACCCCAACTTTTTTTCTAATACACTCATTTCTAATCATATTTTTTCTAGTGAGTCCACACATCCAACGCAATATTCTCATCTCTGTGACATTGAGTTTATTTTTTTATTGTTTTTTTACAGCCCAACATTCAATACTATACAATATAGTAGGTCTTATTACAAATGACACTCAAAACCTCTCTCTAATTCATTCATCCCGCTTGAATCTTATGGTTTACGTTCTCCTTTACTTTACCGTTATTTCATATAATGGACCCAAGATAGTGACTTGTTTTAATAGATAGTTTTAAGTTTTATTTCTAAAATCGTATTTGTTCACCTTTTACTAAAATTGCATTCTATATATTTTATTTTATTTCTATTTATACAAAAGCTATGTGTTTCCAAAACTCATCTCCATGACTCTAACTTCATATTTATTTTCTTTTATGATTCACCAACTAAGATTATATCATCTGCAAAAATCATACATCAAGACCCAAAATTTTATATATGTTCAGTAACTACGTCCAAAATCAAATTAAAAAAATATGGATTCCAAGATGACCCTTGATGTAGTCCTATAATTGTAAGAAAATCCTGTGTCCACATGTTGTATTCTCACACAAGTTATGATCTTATCGTACATATATTTGATTGCTCAAATATATGCAATACGTACTCCTCTCTTCTCTAAAACTTTCCATAAAACTTCTCTTAGCACTCTATCATATGTCTTTTTCAAATCAATAAAAACTATATGTAGATCTTTTTGTTTCTTTAAATAACTTTTCATCAATCTTTGCAGTAAATAGATTGCTTCCATTGTTTAACTTTCTGACATAAAACTAAATTGATTCTATATGACTTGAATCTCTTGTCTTAATGCTCCATAACCTTCTCCCATAACTTCTTAGTATGGCTCATGAGCTTAATTTCTCTATAATTGATACAGTTCTATATGTCTCCCTTATTTTTATAAATAGGAATTAAAGTACTTCTACACCATTCATCCAACATTTTCTTAGATCTCATTATCACATTAAACAATTTAGTGAACCAATTTATGCCTTTCTTACCTAGACCTTTCCACACCTCAATAGGTATATTATTAGGTCCTATTGTTTTGTCATTTTTCATTCTTTTCAAAATTTTTTCTACTTCAAATTCTTAAATTCTACGATAAAATATATAATTGCGGTCCTCCTCTGCAATATTTAAACTATCAGAGTAACAAGTCAACTCATATCTTTCGTTTAAAAAGCCCTTGAAAATAACTCTTCCATCGTGCTTGAATATCTTATTGCCTTACCAAGATATTACCTTCTTCATCTTTAATATATTTCACTTGATCTAGGTCTCTTGTCTTTCTTCCCCTACCCTTTACAATCTTGAAAATTTTTCTTTCCTTATCTTTAGTTTCTAAATATTGATATAATCCTTTAAAAACTCTAAATCTTGCTTCACTCACAGTCTTCTTAACGTCTTTCTTAACAACTTTATATTTTTTTCAATTTTTATTATTTTTACATAAGTGTCACACTTTATAACACTATCTTTCAATCTTAATCTATCTTGCACATCTGCATCCCACCACCAAGATTCTTTACCCTTCGGTCTAAAGCCTCTTGATTCTCCAAATATCTCTCTTGCTATTTTTCTAATTCCTTTAGTCACTTCGTCCCACGTATCGTTATCATTTTCCTAACCTCTCAAAACCCCTCTTCCTTCACCCGTTTTTAAAAGCTCCTTTGTTGTTTATTCTTCAAATACCACCACTTAATTTTCGAAACTGTTTTCTTACTCTTTCTTTCAACTCTTCTCTTAACCTGTACGCCTAAAACTAAAACTCTGTGTTAGATAACTAGGCTCTCTCCAAGTATAACTTCGCAATCTATACAAAACTTTCTATCTGATTTCCTTACCAAAAAGAAATCTATTTGAGAGTTTACTCTTCCACTCTTGAACATGATAATATATTCAACTTGCTTTCTAAAGCAAGTGTTTACTTTTGTAAAATTAAAAGTTAAAGAAAAATTCAAGATATTTTTACTCTATTAATTTGCTTCTCCTAACCCAAAACCTCCATATATACCCTTATATCCTTTAAATTCACTCCTTACATATTCATTTAGATCCCCTCCTAGAATTTTTTTTTTTCTACCAGAGATATTTCCTGAACCAAACCTTCTAGATCCTCCCAAAAAATTCTCTTGTGATACTCCTATAATTCAACTTGTGGCATATATACATTAATCACATTAAAAATGTCCTGTTCCACTACAAGTTTTAAAATTGTAATTCTATCTCCTAATCTTTTTACATCTACCACATTGTTCTTTCACTCCCTATCGACTATTATGCCTACACCATTGCTAGTTCTTGTCTTGCCAGTATACCAAAACTTAAAACCCAAAATATCTAATGCCTTTACCTTTTCTTCTACCCACTTAATTTCTTGTAGGCACATGATGTTGATCCTTCTCCTAATAAGTGAGGGAACCCTTACATATTTTTCACTGCACCCAAGTATCGATACAGCGACTCTTGCACTTTTGACACTATACTCAAGTTATACAGCGTGTTGCTTCTGGACAACAACCTAGCCATAACACTTTCGTTTTGTTGATCTATGTTCATGTAGATACGACAAATTTTTTGTTAGCTCAAAAGGATAAGAAGATTGTATGATGAGTACTCCTTGAATCTCTAACTTGACGGCTCTACACACAGCATCTCTCTGTATTTAATATCTGTTACCCACACTCACACTAAAACTTTTGAGTTTTTGCAACTAGTAAATCTAGCTTCTAAACCACCTCCCAAGATACAAAGTTGTGGGACGCCCCCCTAAAATCAGGATCAGTACATCCTCTCCTTTCATAGTGCCCATCAACTTCATATTATTGCATTTAGTAATACCCACTATAGAGTTCATGGATAACTCTATGGGTGGGTGTTTAGTATCCTCCAATAACTCTTTGTTACAAGTTCTATGGCCTTTTCTCCCTCCTCCTCTACATCTTCAACCGTGAGTGGCACTTGGAGTTGCCTATTTTGACAGCAATGGGTGGGCTAAATTCTCATTGCATCTATAGCACAACCCAAGTTCCCATTTTCCAAAAGCTTCAGCATTAGTTAGCCTTGGATACATCTCCCTAGGTGTGGAAGAGGAAGACGTGATATTGGCTGTGTAAAAAGGAGCGACGTTGGTGGCGTTTTTTGTGTCTCCTGCACCACATGATTCTAGCATACTATTTGGACTAGGAAGTGTGGTGATTCAACCAGTTCCACTAGACCCACGACTCACGAATACCCCATCCCATATCGCAGTCCACCAAACACCATAGTCCCTCTATCCAATTTTCCTTCTTCGGCTTTGTCCACTATGACATTCCTCTCTTCTATTTTATGGGTCAAATCCATCCAATTCTTAAGGCTTTTACCCCTAGTCATATGTATTTCAGCCTTGATCTCTACTCTGAGGCCATTCTTGAATGCCCCCATCAAAGCACCATCACTTGCAACCTTCAACGGAGCATAAAGGAGTTCAAATTTTTTGCAGTATTCCATCACTATGGAATCTTGCTTCAATGCCATCAATATTCATATTCATCCCCTTCTAGTAATAGTTTAAAACAATCCAGCAATACTATTGTGAATTCACCCCAAGATGTGATAGAATGCGCTTCCAACCATTGATACCAATTCAGGGCCTTACCCTCCAAACACATTGTAGAGACATCTACGTTCTCTTCATCTAATACTCCCTTCACTTGAAAGTATCGTTCCACTCGAAATAACCACCCCAATGGATCTTCCCCAATGAAGATAGAAAATTCCAAATGCCAATATTTGGTAAGTTCCTTCTCAACTTGGATACACTACCTCCAGCTTCATCATCCCCACCCCAAGAGGCCCCTTGAGATGGTTCCTGATTTTGTAATTCAACCTAGGAATCCTTCATCTCAAAAATGCAGTCCTTCAACACACCGCCTTCACCTTTCATCACAGCAAACTCCTTCAACAATTCTAATCTACTGTCCATCCTTTTGTTGATCATTACCCAGAATTGCACAGCTCTAATACCAAAATGGTGGGATCTCAAGCAGGAATGATGAATAATATACTAATTCCAGAGAATGCAATTTCATTAATACGTTCACAGTAGGATAGATATACTAATAAATGAAATTTTGGTAATTAAAATTAGGAAAGATAGAAAACAACACCTCTAGCCTTCGAGAAGCTAGAAATCTCCCACACTAACTGTTTCAAGTTTTCCCATGCCTTCTGTCTTCTTCTTTTTCTGACCAAAATATACCCCACTCTCCCTCCTTGAGTCAGTTACCTTAATTAACTTTCTCATCCCTCTCAAGTAACTTCCCCCACTTTGCCTCTTCTAGCATTTTTTGTGATGAGTCGAACTCATAAGTCCATCAAATGGAAATGTGAGAAAATTAAATAAATTAGAGAGTCAAATAGGATTTAGAGATAAGACAAGCATCGGGAGTGTGGGGCTTGGTTGGAAAGAGAGGGGTTAAGGATTTTCATATGGAATTGAAATTTAAAACAAAAAATTGAGAGAAATCAGATAGAATTTGGGGAATTCTGTTTGATAATTAACAAAATTAAAGCAAAAGGTAGTGTTGCGCTTACAGAGCAAACTTCAGGGTATCAAAATGTCAACTTTTAAACTAAATGGTGGCAAAGTGAAATTGACTCAAATCACAGGATAGTAAATTGTATTTTACCCTTAAATCAATTTTCTGTAGTAAGGAAACCAGTAAGCGTTAACCAACTTCAATTTTTTATCCATGATTTACTTATTCTTATAAGTCACTTATACCAAAGAGGCTGCATCAATCTGCACAGCACGCCAAAGCAAAATCTGAAAGTCACAAGACACCCTTCCTCATCATAAAATCCATAAAAACCTTTTACCTACTGTCCTAGACTGCAGAATACATGTCTAGCAAACAGTATTCTTTCTGAAGATACTTGTTCAGGATACCAGGACAGAAAAGGTTATCTCAGCGCATCAAACAAAGAAAGAGAAAAATAAAATGATGGGTAATATAGGTACAGGCACCTTGTGATACAAAACGCTTGAATTCTTCATTTTAAACTTTTAAGAGGATGAACCAAGAGCCAGACAGTGGAGTAGTAGAGGGGCCCTAGATGAGAATATAGGCAGCAGGCCATAGCTCCCCCCAAAGTTTATTAAACCCCATATATAGGATGAAAAAAATTATGGAACTCCCAATATTTTTGAAGACTAAATTTACTTAGTTCAGAATGTATTTATGACTTTAACAAATGTTGAGAAAATATGAAGAGCAATAGAAAGAGACACCATATGCATATAAATACACCATTTACTTTAGGTGCATTACAAGTAATTATTTCCTTAACCTACAAGAATTTCCTAAATACTTAATACGTCTTACCAAGGTAACTTTTTTTAAACCAACAAACTTTGCTAAATTATTAATACCTCTTCACAACAAAGTAAAAATAGTTTATGCTTGCACATGACATTGAAGGAAAAAGGATCATAAAATTTTAAGAAAGTATTATTTGAGTTGCTTTATCTTTTCTATTTTCATCTCACTAAAAGAGATCCTTGCAAAAACTTCAAACTCCACAGTTTACCAAAAAGTAAATTACATTTTATCATTTGTTATCCATAGTTCCATATGTTTTTCTCTTTTCATTGACATGGTATCAAATTAGAAATAATATAAGAAAACTTGAACTCAATTCCTTCTAAAAAAAATGTCCACAGGTAGTTCTTAACCTTATTTTACAACAAATTGTGTAATTAAAATTTGATAAATTAAATGACTATGTTAAATCACAAATAGTCATATGAAGCAACTAATGAAAAAAAAAGGAAATATAAATACATTCTTCTACTGAAATATATGTAATTCTTTCCATCTTTAAAATATAATATTCTCTTTATGTAATTATTATTTTATACTCTACGTTTTAAATATTAATACAATTTCTTGTTTTAGATTTATTTTGCTTCATTTACTTCTATTTTAAAGTTAATGTACTTACTCTTGGAATATATGAGAATTATTCAATTTTATTATTTTAGTCAATTTTGTACGGATAGCTCATTGAAAAGTTTAATGCTATCTGTTTGAATACAAAAGTTAAGGCGCCGTTTAATCTATGTAGCCGACTGCACTTAGTGAGAAAAGACTTAATTGTTGTGTTGTTGTTTGAATACAAAAGCCAACCTAATGTTTAATTCGTCTAATTGGATTTAATCTAAAAATGGAAGCTAAAGTTAAGGTAGAAATTTTAGTCACTGATTTTGTGAGGCACATGCCACCTGGTGATTTTGGAGGGGACACTATTTTTTAGTAGATTTTGTTCAAACATTTGTAATTTACTCAACTTTTTTATTTTTGAACAGCTAGAGTATTCAACCATTTTTTTAAAATTAATATCATTATCCTATTAGACCATATAAGTTAAGTATCTATTATGACCAACCTCTTAAAATTTTATCCCAAGCTCCGCCTCTATAACCAGTCCAAGCAGATTAACCAATCCGAAAACGCTATTTCTAAGGGCAAAGAGCAGGCTATCCAATACAAGCATCAAATATAAAATAGCAGCTCTGCCTCAGCATATATCATATCTCATTTCTTATCAAATGCAACATCTTCTTAAATGACACATATGCAGGACAGAAATTTTACATCTAAAGCAGACATGTAAGATTCTAATGCTTTTGGTATTTATCTTCAGTTGGCTGATTAATTTAGAAAAACAGAGTTGCAAGTGGCAGCATAAATCAGTGCTCCCTCAACCAAGGATCCACTTGATGATAATAGATTAGATTTCAATCAGATGTCAATAGAAGGCATTGTTCATACCAAATATATCAACTTCACTAGTCGTAATGAAGAAATAATTGCAGTGCTAAAAAGGAAGACCAAAATTCACCTATTATGAGCTTTTTATTGCCTTGTACAATATCGTTACCAGCAACATTCACTAAGGAAAAGTTTAGGTCCTTCCCAATCATTATAACTTGGTTGCAGTTCTCAACTTTTCGGAATGGCATCTTTATAGGAGGCTTTGTTGCCTGCTTCCAATTGACAGATCCAGGTGAAATCTTATCAAGAACTTCTAATAAAAACCACCTGCATATTATGAAAATCATAACCAATAGTTAAAGGGGAAAAGCCAAAAATGAAAAGAAAAGAAAAAGTGAAAAAAAATATATATGAAAAGGAAAAGAAAGAAGCAGAGGAAGACATAACAGAAGAATGGAAAGCTTACCCATTTCTGACATCCTCAAAAATATTATTGACATGAGTAGCAATTCCGAGACTGTTTATCCACAGTCTGAAGCATCTTTCTTCCCGAGATGTCTCTGCATCATCTGTCATCATCTCGGCAAAGGACATTTTATTGCTGTCAACTGTTGTAAGGCCATTCCTACAGAAGCACAAGCATCAGAAAGTTTTGAATTTGCATAATAGATTGATTAGACAGTCATGTTATATAACAAACCTGCTTTATTACTTAGTAGCATATGAAAAGATAGAAACTCAACAAATTAAAATTAATGTTTTTACTTCCTAACAAAATTAGTCATGACAGATGGTGAAATACAAACACTACTATGAAAATGTTACTTTCCATAAGATAAAAGTGCCACCCCCTTCCCTCAATGCCAAAAGGAAAAGGAAGAAAACAGCCTGGTTTCTATGGAAAGGGTACTCGGAAATATTCTTAGCATAACAAGATAGAATGAGATAACTAGCACTTCTGCAAGGTCCTAAAATTAACCATACCTATGCTGGAATATTTGAGCAACAAATGCAAGATTAAGATTTGGTGACCCCTCCACAATGTCCTTAGGAGTGAGATATCTCTTGCAATCTAATTTCTCTGCTTGCTCAAGAACCATGTTTGCTCTTTCTGCTGGATCTTTTTTAGCCAAGGAAGCTGGGCCTGAGTGTTCTGGAGCAAGAGCATTAAGCAGGTAAGCATAAGCCTCTCCATCCTGCAAACACAAGACATCATCAGACATAACAGATACATGCAACTAAAGCCATACCTAATTTGTTTATGTATATAATACCATCTACTAAGTGCACCAAAAGCTATCTATACAATGAATCAGCAAATAGTATGGTTTATAATTACATAGTGAATCTTTTCCTTGAAACTACTAGACAGTAGGCAAGGCCAATAAAAACCAATGACATGGTCGACAGTTACTTTACCATTTGAAGATAATTTACAGAAATAAAGGCTTTTTGTACATTAAAAGAAATGGTGTAAAATGTAAATAACTAATCAGCTTAATGTTTTATGCACCTTGTGTTCAGACATATCCAATATTATTTAATTCTTAAAGAATAAGTCAGTATATAAGTAATTAGGTTTCTCTTACCTTTACATCAGTCGAGAAGTTAGTAACCTGTTTCTCATATCCTGCTTTTTTCAAGTGGAAATTCATCCATTTTAATAAAACCTTTTCAGGTGGTAAGCCCATAAGCTCCTCCACTTCCTGCCAATATTTTATAATAGGATAAAATGTTTATTATAATTGTAGTTTATATATATATATATATATATATATATATATATATATATATATATATATATATATATAAAGGAACCATTACACTCCTAAATTACAAATAAGAGGAAAATAAACCAATCTATCACCGTGCTGTCTTCCACTAATTCCACAAGTTGAGGAGTTTTCTTCAGATTGAGATCAGCTAATAATTGAATCTGTTGTTGCAATCACATTCAAAGACACAAAAAAGATTGTGCAAGCATTATAAACAAGTCTTCCCACTAATAATGGTACCAATCTCTTGATCAATAGTATATTAATTAATAAAAGCATAGGTTTCAGTAATCTACCTTGATTATTTGTGAAATCAAGCCCAATAGCAGATGTGGCTACAAGATAACCAATTTCAGAAAAAGAAAGGAAAAAGAGTTAAAAGTCAAACTACAAGCACAAAATGAAAGGAAGCAGTAAAGTGGGAAAAAAAAAGATTGAACTTACTCTTGCTTCAACTAAGTCCTGTGTGCCAATATTAACCACTGTGCACCCAATTGCCTTTGCAGAGTTGAGGCAAAGAGTGTGATTCTCATTTCTCTCCCATGGATTAAGAACCTTTTTTGTATTGATAGCTCTCTCATCTATGGTCCCAGGAACAGCAATATTAATGAGCTTGCTGCAGGGAACAATAAAATTAACAACAAAATAAACATCAGCAAAGAAAAATCAACATCATCAAGTTCTGCACATCTACCACAGAAGGACTCCATCTTTGGCAAGATCAAACAAAGCATTTGTTGATGGATCAATAGGAAGAAACTGCCTCATAAATTTATCTTCCGCTAGATAGTTGTTAATATGAGAAACATAGGAAGCTTTCTCAGACTCATTGATAGCATGATGAACAGTTGTAGTGGTTGCCTTCAAAAATGAAGAAGAATTTCCACCAGTTTTTGCCATTGCTTGGGCCTGCAAATTTAAATGTTCCTGCCAGATAATACGACTTATTTTGCTGCTTGGCCCAATATAAATATAATCCATAAACAAATAAATAAACTAGATATACAAGCATACAGGACATAGACAAAAGTGCACTACTATGTTAAGTATATATAATCTCAGGCCGTTTACGCATCAAATGGCATTTTCTGTACAGCCTACTTTTCTGATTATTTCTTCAGAAAAGAAATATACAGGTCAACTTTACAAGAATGATATAAGAAAGACATGAAAATATGAAAAAATAAACCTAGGCGCCTCAGCTATACTGAAAAACTCACCCGGAGGAAGGACTCAAAATCAACTTCATCATCCATGTTCTGATATGACTTCCCTAAGATAGCCTTAATCTCGTCCTCATTAAATAATTCATCAAAAGCCTTTAATTTCTTTAAAAGGGGTGGCAAATCTCGCACAGTGACACGCCCTGATTGAGTCTTCACCGATACAAACTAAAAAGAAGATAATTCATTTCAAATATCAGCCCAAGATTGCCTGGTTGCCACATAATTGTTTTTCCTAGGAAACAAAAAACAAATACAAAGAATTATAAGACAATATTTAACTAAAAAATATAAACCTACCTTAGATTTCAAGGTTCGAAGTTCCACTTGAGTGAATTGGCTCTGAAGCCATTGATCAGAAACAAGGACACCCTCAAAACCAGACATTTTCAACTTCGTCGGTGCGGAATATCAAACGCCTCGAAGAACACTGCCCACTATACGCAATTACAAGTTTACCTGGATTCCGAACTAGTCTCAGAAAGTCACAGCGAAAATATATCACTAAAGAACACAATGAAGACAAACTACGATACATTTAAGTGTAAATGAAAACAAAACAACTGGGAAGTCAAATTTGATATTTTTGCATGCATATCTGTAACGCTTGCTTTAACCGATCCAACGGCAGAATCATGCGAAGAACAGGCAGGAAACTAAGCAAGCAAATAAAATTCAGATGGAAAATGAAGGTTTCAGGGGAAAATGAAGATAGGTTACCTTACAGACTCAGAAACTCAACCCAAGATTGTATTTTTTTCTTCATTATCGTTGCGCGTGCTTTGCTGTTTCAAGAAGTGATAGAAGAAAGAAAGCGAGAGGGAGAGAGAAAGAGAGTTTTGTCTGATAACGAAATGGGGTGGAGAGAAAAATGTGTAGGCGATAGGACCCGCGAAGAAGCAGGGAAGGCAAAACCAAAGTAGAGGAAGACTTTTCGCTACTGCTCTCATCCCCGTGTCTAATATTACACCCTTTTGGCAGTTGAAGTTCGACGCCTCTCATTCAATTTTCGTGCGGGACGTTTGTTTGGCAAGAATGCAACTTTTTCTTTGTTTTTTGTTTTTTGTTTTTTTTTTTGCATTTATTGATTCCTTTGCCCCCGTCTATCTGCTTTTCGTTGGCCATTGTATGTAATACCTGTAATTTTTAAAATACTATATTTTACTTTAAAGACTAAATTTTGTATAAAATATTTATATTTTCAATTAAAAAGTAAATATGTTTTATTTATTATAATTTATTTTATTCTATAAATATGTTTTATATATACTATGGGTGATAATCTTACGATTTTAAGTGTAAAGAAAAAAAATTTTAGAACCAAAGTATATTTTGAACCCTAATATATATATATATATATATATATATATATATATATATATATATATATAAGTTTCCGATTTTACCCTTTTTATTTCGTGGGATTTCCGAAATTGCTCTAAAAAAATCTAGTTGTGGAAATTTTAAAACATGCCCATCTAATATTAAAAAACAAAAAAAGAGAGAAAAAAACGATGAAAGAAAAGGGATAGCATCGCGGAAAACATTCTTTCGTCCGTTTCTTCTTCCTCATGCACTCTCTCCACCTTCTCAAGCATTCCCTTTTTCTCCCAAAGTTTGGCCAAGCCAAACCCAGCTAATTACACCATCATGATTCAGTTGGAAGCAGGACGTTTTCCAGCTTCAAACGGCCAGTAGTTTTGGGCGCAACTAGCCTTATGATAATCTTAAAAAATATGGGTTTTGAAGCTTTTATGGTGGCTTTGATCATATATTCATGTTTAAAAGTTAGAATAACTCATGTACCAATTTTTCAAATCAAATAACATCATTTGTGACCCTAAATCACAAATGTATTCTTAAATGAACAACCGTATGAACAGTGTTTTGTTTGTGTGAACGGTACCCTCATGAAGAGTTTTTGAATTTCGATTATCCCAAGTTGAAGAGCGTGAAATGTAACAACTTTTTTATTATTATTATACAATATAGAGTTTACATACATGTCATTAATCAAAACATACGTACAACATATCAAACACATAAAAATCTACATCTTATTTATTCTAATTGACCAATTTCAGAGATACAAATGCGGATGGTTGCACCTTCACCGAGATTTAAGTCAACTCGACCACAAACATTTTATTTGCTTCTGGGATCTGCACAACATAAAGTACTCGATCCAACATGCACTAAAAGCCAGAGTCATAAAAAAATCTGCATAACTAATTTTCTGAACATGATATGGAAATATAGTGAGAATTAAATCTCAGTAAGTTCAACAATAAATCATTATCAATATAGCTCATCACGTCATGTTCAGTTGTATAAACTATAGCAAATATCTTTGGTCATATGAATGCATTATATCTATGCACATGAGAATCGTACAATAATGACATGTATGACAGGATTAACTATTTCCAGAATATCATATGATGACTATCAATTTATTCTCATTTCAAACTACCCTGGTCAGGATAAGTATTTTCTACTCTCCGATACGGGCTTTTCTCGCTCCGTCCGACATGGCCGACTTTCTCTTTCTTTTCTCATTAACATGATCATAACCGTTGGTAGGGCGTCCCCTACTGGTGCACCACACGGATTGCCATGTGATCGTACTCATTTCTTTTCTTTTCACAATAATAGCCAAAAATATGTTTTCAATAACAAGTATGTTCATCAAAATATAACTATTACCAAAAATATTGGTAACCATGCCATGAACATAACCATTTCAAATATCACTTTATAAAATATTTCCATGTCAAAATTTCACACTTAAGATGGTAAGAAGTTCATACAAGGGCAATGGCTATGGCTATACTAGTCATTTATTATTTTCATTTATAAGATTCATCTTCTTTTTTAAATATTAATTTTATTTCTTTGTTTTCTTGATGCATGTTTTCATCCTATCTAATCTTCTCTTACTAATTAGAGCATAACTCCCTCAATTTAACTCTGATGTAGGTGATCTTGGTGTCAATTTCAAGATAAAATAATTATCTAAAACTATTATGTTGAACATTGTAGCGAAATATTAAAAAATCAAGGTGATATTACTCTCTCAATGTACAGGTTATTTCTTTTCGGATAGGTTTTGACCTCTATCTACTAATCTGTCCATATCTCCCTCATAAAAATTCCAAATTAAGTGATTCCAGTGGCTAAAACTCCGAGACACATATATCAATAATTCATATGTTAACCATTTATTTTAATTCCTTAGATAATGTTCCCAAAAATTAAAACACCGAAACTATCCTAACATATTCTTCCCTGATTAACTATTTTTTGACATTTATTTACTAATCAGAACATATCTACTTCATCTGAACTCTAAATGGAATGATTCCAGTGGCTAAAAATCCATGACACATATATCTATAATTCATATGTTAACCATTTATTTTAATTCCTTATAGAATGTTCCCATAAATTAAAACACTGAAAATATCCTAACATATTCTTCCCTAATTAACCATTTTCTGATCTTTGTTTACTAAGATTAGTTGACATGGCATTAAGACAAAAATTTAGCAAGTGGTGTGATATCCTACATTCATAATTTTAGCAATTGGTATGATAATACATGGTATTAGGACAAAACATCTATATCCTACACTCATAATTTTAGCAAGTGGGTAATAATACATAGCATTATGACAAAATATCTTTATCCTACACAAATAATTTTAGCTAAGCAAGGAAGATTCAAGGGTTAGAAATTTGTCACATAAAAAGGCAAACATATCATACTTGATTAAGACAAAAGAAAAAGGAAAAGAATCTCTAAATCAAAGGGACCTTGTCCCTTATCTTAAGAACATATCATCATAATTTTCAAAATACAAATCTCATTTTCCTATGCATATCTTGACTAAGGAAGAGGAAGATAAGAACATAAGTTGTTTGTTTTCCAAAAGTTCAACCAAATGCATCCTAATTGTGATAAGGTAGACCTATGATTATGAAAGGTAAATTATTTGATAGTCTATATAAGCAAAACCCACCCTTATAACATTAGAATTTCGTCCAAGTGAGGGAGAGAAAAAATAGAAGCAAGGTAAGGAGAGGAAGAAAGAAAGAAAGATGAAGGAGAAATCTAGAGGACTAAGTGCTCAAGGTAAGTTTAACAATATTTATTTTTGAAGAAAACTTTTGAAACTTATAATATTTATATGAGATTTTGATCTTAGAACTTTGATAATTGGTCATGGATGTTGCTATATCATGTTACATATTATGTATGTTTGAATACTTAGGCTGGTGTATGTTATTTCGAATGGCTATAGATGACAAACCCAACCTTATTATGTATGTTACATAGGTATGGCTATGGATGACAAACTTTTAAGCTTCTGCGTTTAAAATTCTAGAACGAATCAATAAGGAATTAAAACAAATGGTTAACATGAAAAATGTAGATCTATGTCTCACGAATTTTAGCCACTGGAATCATGCAATTTAGAGTCCATATGAGGTAGATATGGTCTAATTAGTAAGCAGTGTTCAGAAAATGGTTAATCAGGGAAGAACATGTTATGATAGCTTCTGTGTTTTAATTTCTGGAAACATCCTGTAGGGAATTCAAATAAATGGTTAACATAAGAATTATAGATATATGTGTCATGGAATTTTAGCCACTGGAATTACGCAATTTGGAGTTCATAAGAGGTAGATATGGTCTGATTAGTAAGAAGTGGCCAGAAAATGGTTAATCAGGGAAGAATATGTTAGGATAGCTTCTGTATTTTAATTTCTGGGAACCTTCTGTATGGAATTAAAATAAATGGTTAACATAAGAATTATAGATATATATGTTATGGATTTTTAGCCATTGGAATCACTTAATTTGGAATTCTTATGAGAACGATGTGGACAGATTAGTAGGTAGAGATCAGAACATACCCGAGAAGAAATAACATGTACTATGAGGGAGTAATATCACCATGATTTCTTAATATTTCGTTCAACTGTACAACATAATAGTTTTAGATAATTGTTGTATCTTTAAATTGACACCAAAAGCATCTACATCGGAGTTAAATTGAGAGAGTTATGCTTTGGTTAGTAAGAAAAGTTTAGATAGGATGAAAACCTGCATCAAGAAAATAATGAAATAAAATTAATATTTAAAAAAGAAGAAGAATCTTATAAATGAAAATAATAAATGACTAGTATATGCCATAGCCATTGCCATTGCATGAACTTCTTACTATTTTAAGTGTGAAATTTTGACATAAAAATATTTTATAAAGTGATATCTGAATGGTTATGTTCATGGCATGATTGCCAATGATTTTTGGCTATTATTATGAAATGAAAAGAAATGAGCACGGTCACATGGCAAATCCGTGTGGTGCACCAGTAAGGGACGCCCTACCAACGATTATGAATATGTTAATGAGAAAAGAAAGAGAAAGTGTACCATGTCAGACGGAGCGAGAAAACTCCGTACCAGAGAGTAGAACATACTCACCCTGACCGGGGTATCTTGATATGAGAATAAATTGATAGTCATCACATGATATTCTGAAAATAATTAATCCTATCATACATGTCATTACTGTACGATTCTCATGTATATAGATATAGTGCATTCATGTGACCAAAGAAATTTACTATAGTTTATACAACTGAACATGACGTGATGAATTATATTGATGATGATTTATTATTGAACTTACTGAGATTTAATTCTCACTATATTTCCATGTCATGTTCAGAAAATTAGTTATGCAGATTTTTCTATGGCTCTAGCTTTTAGTGTACGTTGGATCGAGTTACTTTATGTTGGGAAGATCTCAGAATCAAATAATATATTTGTGGTTGAGTTGGTTTAAATCCCGGTAAAGGTGCAACCACCCGCGCCTATATCTCCGGAATTGGTCAACCAGAATAAATAATATGTAGTTATTTATGTGTTTGATTTTGTTGTACGTACGTTTTGATTAATGACGTGTATGTGAACTCTATATTATATAATAAATAATAAAAAAAAAGAGGTTGTTACATAATTGGTATCAGAGGGGATCGATCCTAGATGGCCAGTGGGTGGTTGGTTATTTGAATCGATCTTATAATATCTTGAGTATGTTGTGGTAGTGCTATGTAGGGGATCAGTGATTTCATATAGGTAAGAAATTACTAGTGTTTTCTATCTATATGCCGAGGTGGTGTTATGACTGCTATTAAATAATTTTTTTTGAAACTAACTATTGGCCTTGATCACCTCAATAACAGCATAACTTTATTTTTGCCATAGTAGAAAATGGCACCACCAAGGAGGAATCTGGCAAACAATGCAGAAGAAACCCTGCACAACCTTGCCATGGCAATTTGAGAATTTGATATTGATTTACTCCTTAGAACCCAACTAGTATCTATATCTCTATATAGAATGATATCGATTGAATTTAAATTTTTTTTTATAAGACTTGTTAGACAAGGGATTTAAATGCCCTAGTACTTTTATTTGGAGTGCTC
Source organism: Gleditsia sinensis (assembly GCA_037074535.1). Lineage (NCBI taxonomy): Eukaryota > Viridiplantae > Streptophyta > Magnoliopsida > Fabales > Fabaceae > Gleditsia > Gleditsia sinensis. The sequence continues at coordinate 43,278,010 of CM073472.1, read as the reverse complement.
CAGTTCTATCTGTGAAAAAGAAAGATGAATCACTATGACTATGCATAGATTATATACAGTTGAATAAGGTGACAGTGTAGAATAAAAACTCATTACCTCGTATAGATTACCTGTTTGACCAGTTATAAGGTGTTCAATATTTTTCCAAAAATTGATTTGGGATATGAGTAACATTAATTAAGGATAAGAGAAGAGGATGTACGAAAATTTTATTTTAGGGCTTATTATGGGCATTATGAGTTCTTGGTGATGTCATTTAAATTGACAAATATCGTAGCTGCATTCATAGATTTAATGAATAGTAATTAGGTCATCCCTAGATCAATTTGTTATTATATATATTGATGATATACTAGAATATTTCAAAAGTTCAGAGGATCATAAGCAACATTCGAAGATAGTTTTACCAACTCTAAGGGAGTATGGTTGGTAAAGATAGTATTCAAGTAGACTCTAAGAAAGTAAAAGTGGTACAACAATGGCTACGTTTTACTACATCTAAAGATGAAGATCTAAATCCAATTTGCGCTTCCTGCATTTGTCTGCCGTCCATTCTATTTGAGCCATAGTTGGATCAGGTACATAAACATATGCTTGTAAAGTATCAATCAACTCCTCAGCATTTGAAGCTGAGATGAGAATTCGTCGTGCTGAGTGTGAAATGAACCTTTGTTCCACAGCATGATCAAGAAAAGACAACAGACCATCAAAGAAGTGATTAACATTTAACAAACCTATCGGTTTGTGATGCATATTCAGTTATGCCCAAGAAATTATTTGAAAAATATCTTCTAAAGTACCAAAATACCTGGTAAGGCAATGAAGGCATCAGTATTGCTCATCATTCTAGCCATGCATTCATGCATGGAAGCTACCCTAAACTCTTCCCCAATTGTCTTTCCTACGATGTTACATGTAGCTAGAGCTGTAGGAATAATACCTATAACTTGGTATCCTCCTACATGGGCAGTTGTAGACACATACCCCATTAACCCACGGTTATCTCCATCATAGACTAAATGAATTTTTATTCTGACCAGTACCATACCCAAGTTTTGTACAGGTTTCACATACTCTCCATCTTTTCCAGGACTAGAACCACAAAAGACACAAATATTTTGAAATTGACGAAATGCGATTCCCTCCATAATTGCACACACCTTGACTTGGAGTATGAAAGTAAAGATATTAACGTGTGCATTTATAGAACTCGGAGAATGGCATACTTATGATAGCTATGCGAATAGACCTGGAATAATTAGAACAGTTATGTGAGTGATTGGTGGATATCAACTAAATTAAAGTTGAAATTTTCTAAAATGACGGCAAGCATGTATATGTATAGTAGTTGTAATAGTCGCTCATATTAGGCATATAAAGAGAATAAGGTTAAGATATCATCAAAAATTTATTTTTGTTGTCTTTGATGAAACCTTGATATCTTGATTCTTGTAGAGAAGTTGTAGGTGATAGGCGTAATTGAAAAACAAAAGAAAATGAAAATGTAAACAAATTAGTTGTTGAAGAAGGACAATCAAATGATTTATTTTTTTTGTCGATATTTTTGCCAGTCGACTATTGGTATTATTAAGTCGACTCGCTATTTTGAGAAATTTTAATTTGGACTGGTTATTTTACAGTTGATTGATTACATCTATTTTGAAGCAATCAACTGCATCCTACCAGTTAACTACGTATTCTTTGATTTTCACAGACTTTTATAAGTTCAAAAATGTTTCTTTTTCCATGTGATATCTTTCTACCCAATACCAACAGATTTAAAGTAGATTTTGGCACATATATTCAAACCTTGTGGCCATCGATTTTTGCCGATATAACAGCTAAATTTTTGTTTTCAGGTTTTCAGGTTTTCAAGAATTACGGCCACCGATTTTAACTCTCTCTAATGTTTTGTCCAAACTTTTGACATTCTATTTTAGCACCGTTCTTTATTATGCTTTTTGTCTATTCTACTACATTGTCCTACATTAATATTTGGCATTAAATGCAAGATTATTTTTCCATATTACAAGAAAATGTAATTAATTAATTAATTAATTATTATATTTGAAACTCAACTATTATGGTGTTTTGATGAATGTAATCAAGAGAATTAGTGGTATTGAAGTTCTTGAGCAATAAAATATGGGAAGTAGGATTTAAATTAATCTTTGAACTCTTAATTTGGAAATATGGAGAATATTCTGAGAACCATGTCCGAAAATAATGTAAGTGATCAAGATATTTGTGTTAAAGGTTTATATCATGTTAAATTGAGTCTAGTATCTAAGATGTAAAATATGTTGGAATTGAGAATTCATATATGAGTAATTGTTAGGAAAAATCTTCTTAAAATGATTGGGTGAATTAAATGGAATTGACATAAGCTAGAATGAGGTGCTTTTGGATATGATAGAAGAAATAATTGAAATTTTTGACAATTAGTTTAATGATGTTAATAAGATGGTATAGAATTACCATGATGAGGTAAGTTGGAATTATTAGACATGTGTCAATGGTACATAATCGTTATAAAAGGTTTGGTGGATTTATTGCTACGTATGTTTAATATATTGATTAAAGGATTTTAGGATAAAAATAGATTATAGATTAAGATGATGATATTCATGGGATGATGTTGATATATAAAAACCAAAAAATCACTTGATCGAAGTTTGGAATAAGAAAAGATAGTTACCCAATATGAAGGTGAATATGCTCCTTTATGTGTGTGTTTTCGAATATCAACCCATAGATATATCCATGCGAGTAAGAGGATATAAAGTGAAGAACTTATGGATGAAAGAAATTCTTATGGTTAAGTTATATGGCAAAATCACTCAAGTGAATAGACATATTAAAAAGTAAAGATGATATACAGAAAAGATATCTTTAATTATTTGGGAAATAAAGTTGGTAACTCTGAATTGTGCCTTAATTACATTCCCTACATGTGGTAAGATAGGTTGAAATTCGGGGATCGAATTTTTTAAGGGGGGAAGAATGTAACATCCCGTAAGAAAATAAAATTTATTAAACAATTTTTAGATATCTAAGGAAATATAATCCTTATAAATTATTTACCTTACGTATATGCATATAAATATTCTAACATTAATGGAATAGGTAAAGAGAGAAAACTTAAGAGGAAATATTAAAAATAAATATACTAAAGAAAGGTGAAATTCTTGGGTAAGAAAGATAAATTTTCGTGAAGTCTGTAAATGTATTAAAATTTCAAGAAAATTGGATTAGGGTAATTTTTCCTAATTTAAGAGTTAAAGTTACTAAGTTTAGTATCTCCACCCATAAATTGAGCTTTTACCTATGGACACTTCATATAGAATTTTTCTACTTCACATGAATTTTTAACAAGCCAATAGGATAGCCCAAGGATGAAATAAAACATAGACTTGGACTAGGATATAGAAATTGGACCGGTAGCTCAAAAATTATGAAAATATGACAAGCCCATTATGAAAGGTAGAAATTTGACCAAAGTAAAGAAAATGGGTAAGAATGATCCCAAACTCAAGAGGAAAAAAAATAAAAATAAATAAAGTGATGGAATAATGGTGTAATCAAGATTAGGTGACATGGCATTAAGACAAAAATTTAGCAAGTGGTGTGATATCTTACATTCATAATTTTAGCAAGTGGTATGATAATACATGGCATTAGGACAAAACATCTATATCCTACACTCATAATTTTAGCAAGTGGGTAATAATACATAGCATTATGACGAAACATCTTTATCCTACACAAATAATTTTAGCTAAGCAAGGAAGATTCAAGGGTTGGAAATTTGCCATCTAAAAAGGCAAACCTATCATACTTGATTAAGACAAAATAAAAAGGAAAAGAATCCTTAAATCAAAGGGACCTTTTCCCTTATCTTAAGAACATATCATCATAATTTTCAAAATACAAATCTCATTTTCCTATGCATATCTTGACTAAGGAAGAGGAAGACAAGAACATAAGTTGTTTGTTTTCCAAAAGTTCAACCAAGTGCATCCTAATTGTGATAAGGTAGACCCATGATTATGAAAGGTAAATTATTTGATAGTCTATATAAGCAAAACCCACCCTTATAACATTATAATTTCGTCCAAGTGAGGGAGAGGAAAAATAGAAGCAAGGTAAGGAGAGGAAGAAAGGAAGAAAGAGGAAGGAGAAATCTGGAGGAATAAGTGCTCAAGGTAAGTTTAACAATATTTATTTTTGAAGAAATTTTTTGAAACTTATAATATTTATATGAGATTTTGATCTTAGAAATTTGATGATTGGTCATGGATGTTGCTATATCATGTTACATATTATGTATGTTTGAATACTTAGGCTGGTGTAGATAGTTCTGCACAGGTATGGCTATGGATGACAAACTTTTAAGCTTTTGTGTTTAAAATTCTAGGAAGAATCGGTAAGGAATTAAAACAAATGGTTAACAAGAAAAATGTAGATCTATGTCTCATGGAATTTTAGTCACTGTAATCACGCAATTTGGAGTCCATATGAGGTAGATATGGTCTGATTAGTAAGCAATGTTCAGAAAATGGTTCATCAGGGAAGAACATGTTAGGATAGCTTCTGTGTTTTAATTTCTGGGAACATCCTGTAGGGAATTCAAATAATTAGTTAACATAAGAATTATAGATATATGTGTCATGGAATTTTATCTACTGGAATTACACAATTTAGAGTTCATAAGATATTAGATATAGTCTGATTAGTAAGCAGTGGTCAGAAAATGGTTAATCAGGGAAGAATATGTTAGGATAGATTCTGTGTTTTAATTTCAGGGAACATTCTATATGGAATTAAAATAAATGGTTAACATAAGAATTATAGATATATATGTCATGGATTGTTAGCCATTGGAATCACTTAATTTAGAATTCTTATGTGGGAGATATGGACATATTAGTAGGTAGAGGTCAGAACCTACTTGAGAAGAAATAACCTGTACTTTGAGGGAGTAATATCACCATGATTTCTTAATTTTTCGTTCAACTGTTCAACATAATAGTTTTAAATACTTGTTTTATCTTTAAATTGACACCAAGATCACCTATATCGGAGTTAAATTGAGGGAGTTATGCTTTGATTCGTAAGAGAAGGTTAGATAGGATGAAAACCTGTATCAAGAAAATAATGAAATAAAATTAATATTTAAAAAAGAAGAAGAATCTTATAAATGAAAATAATAAATGACTAGTATATGCCATAGCCATTGCCATTGCATGAACTTCTTACTATCTTAAGTGTGAAATTTTGACATGAAAATATTTTATAAAGTGATATCTGAAATGGTTATGTTCATGGCATGATTACTAATGATTTTTGGCTATTATTGGGAAAAGAAAAGAAATGAGTATGGTTACATGGAAAATCCGTATGGTGCACCAGTAAGGGACACCCTACCAACGGTTATGAATATGTTAATGAGAAAATAAAGAGAAAGTGTGCCATGTCGGGCGAAGCGAGAAAAGCCCGTACCGGAGAGTAGAAAATACTCACCCTGACTGGGGTAGCTTGATATGAGAATAAATTGATAGTCATCATATGATATTCTGAAAATAATTAATCCTGTCATACATATCATTACTGTACGATTCTCATGTACATAGATATAGTGCATTCATGTGACCAAAGATATTTACTGTAGTTTATACAGCTGAACATGACGTGATGAGCTATATTGATGATGATTTATTGTTGAAGTTACTGGGATTTAATTCTCACTATATTTCCATGTCATGTTCAGAAAATTAGTTATGCAGATTTTTTTATGGCTCTTGCTTTTAGTGTACGTTGGATCGAGTTATTTTATGTTGGGAAGATCCCAAAATCAAATAATATATTTATGGTCGAGTTGGTTCAGATCCCGGTGAAAGTGCAACCACCCACACCTATATCTCCGGAATTGGTCAACCAGAATAAATAAGATGTAGTTATTTATGTGTTTGATTTTGTTGTACGTACGTTTTGATTAATGACGTGTATGTGAACTCTATATTTTATAATAAATAATAATAAAAAAAGAGGTTGTTACAATAGTCTCCTCAGTCAAATCTGCCCATGTGCATTAATTGCATTTGTTTCAAACTTTGAATTTTTAGGCTTAGGAGGCTCCTTAGTCAATCCACTGCATGTGCATTAGGTGCTGTCATAATTGCTGGTTTTCTTGACTAGAATTCAACATTTTCTATTTGTATTGTAACCTTTTATTGTTGTAAGATTTTTTTGGTCAATGAATTCAAATCACATTTTTTTGGAAACACCATATTGGAGAGAGTTCTTCATAGAACTAAGAGACTTACCAAGGCTTGATCAACCTTGTGGTGTCTTTGATACTGGGGGTCCTTGTTCTCTCTTGTTCAAGGGTTCTTAGTAGATCAACCAGACTTGTTTGGGCTTTCTTGGGGTGTATATATCATTGCATTGGCTGTGGGTTCTAAGGTATAGATCCTCTTGGGTTCGCATTGCCGTGTTTGGTTGCGGGTTCTACGATCTTCTCTTGTGGGTTCGCACCAAAAGCTATGTCATGAGAATGAGGGGGGAGAGTAGGAAGTTAACAAAGATGTTGTGACTTGTGGGAGAAAATAACTTGGTGTTGGATGTGATGTGATATGATGCTATTTTCATCTACTTTTAGTCAAATTTTTCATTTTTCAAATTGGTTTGATACTTTTCCATCGAAATAACTCAAAATAAAAGTATTTCCATCGAAACAACTGAAAACAAAAATATTTCTACCAAAACAAAAGTATTTCCATCAAAACATTTCGTAACATAATAATTTCTATTGAAATGGCATAATTTCTTAACAAATGGTTTGCTATTTTTCTATTAAAACAACTCGAAACAAGAGTATTTCCATTGAAATAACTCAAAATAAGAGTATTTTCATCGAAACAACTCGAAACAAAAGTATTTCTACTAAAACAAGAATATTTCCATTGAAATATTACACAACATAGTAATTTCAATCGAAATGGTATAATTTCTTAACAAATACTTTGTTTCATTTTGATAACTCCATTTCGTATCGGTGATTCCGAAAACAGAAACGTTTCGGTTGTTTCGACAAAAAAGAAAGGAAATTTAGTTCTCTGTTCATGACCACAAGGTATCTATTGATCAATTATGGAGTATAAGACTGAGCATTGAAAAACTGGGAAGATAACTAGTTTGAGTTGTGGTTGTAAGCTTAATTTAGATATTGGTGACTCTAGTTGGATCATCGTATTATGAATATTATGGATGAATAAATTATAAATTTACTTTGAGCCTTGAAGGATTGAAATCCTTAAGGATGGTATAAACTACGCATGGCTCGTATAATCAAAGCACTAATAGTTGTAAAGTGGAAACTATGGTCTACTTTATAGGTAAGGTGAGGAATGGAATCAGCATATAGTTATGGTATCAGGAAAATGGCTATAATTTGAAAGTAGAAATGAGTTATTGTTCTATATATATGGGCAGAATTGTGATAACAGTAAACTTTGACCTTGGCATAACCTTACTAGCTTATAGATGTGGTAACAATGGCAAAGTTAAATTGGGAATTTATTTAGTAAAGACCATAATTAGAGGTATAAGGCTTGTGAGTTCAAATAAAATATAAAACTATAAAAGTATAAATCAGTTTAATGAATATACATTCATATCTGAATTAAAGAGTACGAGGACATGAAATTTGATTAAATATTATACAATAGTAACCCTAACGATTGTTGTAAAGAAGAATCTATAAATGCATGATGACAAATGGAAGATGGAGCAATCATGTATCAGGGAAGGATTTGTGTCCCTCAAAAACGAGAGTTAAGGACTAAGATCCGGCAGGAAGCGCATCAGAGTAAATACACAGTCCATCCTGGATGCACTAAAATGTACCAGGATTTAAAGAGGATGTATTGGTGGCCAGGGATGAAAAAGGACATTGCCGAGTTTGTGGCGAAATGTCTCATTTGTCAAAAGGAGAAGGTGGAGCATTAAAATCTAGCGGGATTTTTACAACCTCTTGAGATCCCTAAATAGAAATGGGACAATATCTCAATGGACTTTGTTGTAGGATTACCTAAGACTTCAATGGGACATGACTCTATTTGAGTAATAGTTGACAGATTAACTAAATCTGCTCACTTTTTTGCCCATAAAAATTAACTATTCACTAGATAAATTAGCCCAATTGTACGTCTAGAAAATAGTTAGACTGCATGAAATTCCCTTAAATATCGTTTCTGATAGAGATCCGAGGTTCACATCGAGGTTTTGGAAGGCATTGCAGGAAACGTTTGGTACTCAGTTGCGATTCAGTACTGCTTACCATCCTCAGACTGACGGGCAGACAGAACGAACCATTCAAACCCTATAAGATATGTTGAGGGCCTGTGTGAAAGAGTAAGGTAAATGATGTGATAAGTACCTACCTTTAATAGAGTTTGTTTATAATAATAGCTATCACTCTAGTATTAAGATGGCCCCCTATGAAGCTTTATACAGTAGAAAGTGTCGATCTCCACTATGTTGGTTTGAGGTAGGAGAAAAGAACTTGTTGGGTCCTGATCTAGTTCAACAAACCACTGAACAAATCAGGATGATACGAGACAAAATACTTATAGCTCAGAGTCGGCAAAAGAGTTACTAGGATAAGAGACATAGACCTCTAGAGTTTGGGGAAGGAGACCATGTATTTCTGAAACTTTTCCCGACTACTGGAGTTGGTAGGTCTCTCAAAACTAGAAAGCTAAGTCCGTGATTTTTGGAACTCTATCAGATTTTGAAGAAAGTGGGGACGTCAGCATATCAAGTTGTCCTTCCACCGAATTTCTCCAACCTGCACAATGTTTTCCATGTATCACAGCTACGGAAGTATCTTCCAGATTCTTCACATATAATACGGGATGAACCAATACAAATAAAGGAGAACATGACATACCAGCTAGTACCAGCATCTATATTGGACACTGACGTGAAGCAATTGCAGAACAAAACTATTCCCCTAGTTAAGGTGTTATGGAAAGGTTTGACTCCAGAAGAAGCAACTTGGGAACTAGAAGAAGTCATGAGGAAAAAATATCCGAAATTGTTCTTATTAGGTAATTTTTGAAATTTTGAGGACAAAATTTCATTTAGGGGGAGAGAAATGTAACATCCCTAATTTTGTTTCATGTATTAATAAAAGTACAAGAGTATTCAAAGTAACATCCCTAATTTCATTTTTTTTATTGATAAAGGTACATAAATATTTAATTAAGGAAATAAAATTTATTAGAAAATTTTTAGATATCTAAAGAAATATAATCCTTAGAAATTCTTCACCTTATGTGTATGCATATAAATGTTCTAATATTAATACAATAGGTAAAGAAAGAAAACCTAGAGGAAATATTAGAAATAAGCATTCTAAAGAAAGGTGAAATTCTTAGGAAAGGAAGATAAATTTTTGTGAAGTAAGTAAAGGTATTAAAATTTCAAGAAGATTGAATTAGGGTAATTTTTCTTAATTTAAGAGCAAAAGTTACTAAGTTTAGTATCTCCACCCATAAATTGAGCTTTCACCTATGGACACTTCATATAGAGTTTTTCTACTTCACATGAATTTTTAGCAAGCCAATAGGATAGCCCAATGAAAAAAATAAAACATAAACTTGGACTAGGATATAGGAATTGGACTGGTAGCTCAAAAATTATGAAAATGTGACCAAGCCCATTATGAAAGGTAGAATTTTAACCAAAATAAAGAAAATGGGCAAGAATGAGCCCAAACCCAAGAGGAAAAATAAAAATAAAAGTAAAGTGATGAAATAATGGTATAATCAAGATTAGGTGACATGGCATTAAGACAAAAATTTAGCAAGTGGTGTGATATCCTACATTCATAATTTTAGCAAGTGGTATGATAATACAAGGCTTTAGGACAAAACATCTATATCCTACACTCATAATTTTAGCAAGTGGTATGATAATACATGGTATTAGGATAAAACATTCCTATCCCACACAAATAATTTCAACCAAATAATGGAGATTCAAGGGCTAGAAATTTGCCACCTAAAAAGGCAAACCTATCATACTTGATTAAGACAAAAGAAAAAGGAAATGAATCCCTAAATCAAAGGAACCTTGTCCCTTATCTTAGAAACATATTATCATAATTTTCAAAATACAAATCTCCTTTTTCTATACATATCTTGACTAAGGAAGAGGAAGACAAGAACATAAGTTGTTTGTTTTCCAAAAATTCAACTAAGTGTATCCTAATTGTGATAAGGTAGATTCATGATCATGAAAAGTGAATTATTTGATGGTCAATTTAAGAAAAACCCACCCTTACAACATTAGAATTTTCGTCCAAGTGAGGGAGAGGAAAAATAGAAGCAAGGTAGAGTGAGGAAAGGAGAGGAAGAAAGGAAGAAAGAGGAAGGAGAAATCTAGAGGACTAAGTACTCAAGGTAAGTTTAACAATATTTCTTTTCGAAGAAAACTTTTGAAACTTATAATATTTATATGAGATTTTGATCTTAGAACTTTGATGATTGGTCATGGATGTTGCTATATCATGTTACATATTATGTATGTTTGAATACTTAGGCTGGTGTAGATAGTTCTGCATATGTATGGCTATTGATGGAAAATTTTTAAGCTTCAACTTTTAAAATTCTGGGAAGAATAGGTTAGGAATTAAAACAATTTTTTAACATAAAAAATGTAGATCTATTTCTCACGGATTTTAAGCCACTGAAATTACTCAATTTAGAGTCCATATGAGGTAGATATGGTTCGATTAGTAAGCAGTGGTCAGAAAATGGTTAATCAGGGAAGAATATATTAGGATAGCTTCTATGTTTTAATTTCTGGGAATTTGTTGTAGGGAATTAAAATAAATAGTTAACATAATAATCATAGATATATATATCACGGATTTGTAGCCACTGGAATCACTTAATTTAGAGTCCATATAAGGTAGATATGGTCTGATTAGTAAACAGTGGTTAGAAAATGGTTAATTAGGGAAGAATATGTTAGGATAGCTTCTGTGTTTTAATTTATGGAAACATTCTGTAGGGAATTAAAATAAATGATTAACATAAAGGTTATTGCTACATGTGTCATAGATTTTTATCCACTGTAATAACTTAATTTGGAATTCTTATGAGGGAGATATGGACAGATTAGTAGGTAGAGGTCAGATCCTATTCGTGAAGAAATAACTTGTACTTTGAGGGAGTAATATCACATTGATTTCTTAATATTTCACCAAACTATTCAACATAATAGTTTTATATAATTGTTTAATCTTGAAATTGACACTAAGATCACCTACATCGGAGTTAAATTGAGGGAATTATACTCTGATTAGTAAGAGAAGGTTAGATAGGATGAAAACCTACATCAAGAAAATAAAGAAATAAAATTAATATTTAAAAAAGAAGAAGAATCTTATAAATGAAAATAATAAATGACTAGTATATGCCATAGCCATTGCCATTGTATGAACTTCTTACCATTTTAAGTGTGAAATTCTGACATGAAAATATTTTATAAGTGATATTTGAAATTGTTATGTTCATTACATGATTACCAATGAGGTTTGGTAATAGTTATATTTTAATGAACATACTTGTTATTGAAAGCATATTTTTGGCTATCATTGTGAAAAGAAAAGAAATGAGTACGGTCATATGGCAATCCGTGTGGTACACTAGTAGGGGACTCCCTACCAACGTTTATGATCATGTTAATGAAAAAAGAAAGAGAAAGTGGGTCACGTCGGACGTAGCGAGAAAAGCCTGTACCGGAGAGTAGAAAATACTCATCCTGACTGGGGTAGCTTAATATGAGAATAAATTAATAGTCATCATATGATATTCTGAAAGTAGTTAATCCTGTCATACATGTTATTAGTGTACGATTCTTATGTGCATAGATATAGTGCATTCATGTGATCAAAGATATTTGCTGTAGTTTATACAGCTGAACATGACGTGATGAGCTATATTGTTGATGATTTATTGTTGAACTTACTGGAATTTAATTCTTACTATATTTCCATATCATGTTCAAAAAATTAGTTATGCAGATTTTTCTATGGCTCTGGCTTTTAGTGCACGTTGGATCGAGTACTTTATGTTGGGCAGATCCCAGAAGCAAATAAAATGTTTATGGTCGAGTTGGCTTAGATCCCGGTGAAGGTGCAACCACCCGCACCTGTATTTCCGGAATTGGTCAACCAGAATAAATAAGATGTAGATTTTTATGTGTTTGATATGTTGTACATATGTTTTGATTAATGACATGTATGTGAACTCTGTATTGTATAAATTAAATAAATGTTATTTTGAGTTAAGTTGTAACGAGGTAATAACTTCATGGTATTTAAAAAAAATTGATACTTAAATGGAGTTGTTACATAGCCAGTATATCTATTACCCTAAAGCCTGAAATATGCATGTGTTCTAAACTGTATTTGTTATGGGAAATGAGAAATATATGATAAGTGAACTGAATAATTAATTAATTCAATAATTAATCAATTAAAATATAAAATAATTAGAAAGAGATTCCTATTAAAAACATCATTAGCTAACAATAGAAATTGCTAGCCTTGGTGCACCATATTATTCTAACTAGCAAGGATGTTGCTAGCCCAGTATATAGAAAAACACATGTGAATTGGATTTTTGAATAAGTAATGGATAAGTTTAAGGAGTTGAAGTATGTCTCTTCTTATAACTAGTTGCATTCTTTCTAGTTACCTATGATATGAATGTGGTAATTTACTCATCCTTTACTATGTGCTTGGATAAGATATGTGGCGATTTACTTGTTCCTTGCTATGTGCTTGGGACAACCATGATATGTAATAGTTAGGGAGTTAAGGAAAGCTCCTCCCAACCTCATATTGGGGATAATAAGGAATGATGATTTGTTTGTCCATTGTTGTGTGCTTATGAAAGACTTTTATGATTCTCATACGGGATCCATTTAATTTAATAATTTAAATTGTTATGACATAAATAAAAATAAAATGATTTAAAATAAGATAAAACTAAATAAAATCATATAAGATAAAATAAAATTCTAATCTTGGTTGATGTAATAAAAGCAATATAAATAAATCTTAGTCATTAAATTATGATTGAATGATTTGATGGAATATTAAAGATTGATACTGTGAGATACTAAGATAATTGTAAGAAATTTGATGAATATAATAGAACTTGATCTAGTCTAAATGCAATGTTACACACAAAGATTTATTTATAGACACTACCTAAAGTGTTTGCAGTAAATGAAAAAATGTTATTTGATGAGGTATGAAAGAGGGAAAATTGGTCTTTCAGAGACTTAGTATGATATTGATTTGTGTCACGCTCCTACTTTTAAGGGTACATGAAACACATACTTTATGGACAGATCTTTACTATAATAGGTATAATACAAGCGTTCATTATAAAAACAGATACATATAAGTTCTCTCATATAAACACAATATACAGACTAAGTTTATAAATATCAGAGTAACAACAGAAGCAATGATCTTACTTGTGGCATTTAGAACATACTCTAGAGTACAAGTACATTATAAATCAAAATCTACGAGTTCTAGAAACAAAATAAGTTCACCAGAGAATATGTCGCTTAGCTAATCACCTATCTGAAGAAAAACGATCAAACTCTGTATTCTTATATGAAAATGTGAAAATATCGTGTAGTGAGTTTGACAACTCAGTGAGTAGATAATACCTCCTATGACCTCTTAGGTCAACATATGGATGTACTCATATTTTAAAATTTATCATATAGAAAAGTTATAGTTCAAAAGTACATCCATATAGAACCCGCATTTCAAATATTTTCAAAACAAAGGATATTTAAATATCCAAAACCATATATTATAATGTATGATCATTAAACAAATGTTTTTATGTATCAAAATATTTCACATGAAAACATTAGGATGATCCTATATTAGAACCACCATATCAGAGTTCAAGCCCTTTCGTATTTTGATGGTATAGGATTTGTCTAAACTCAGCATCCCAGCTAAGGTTTGCCTTACCACCATTCAAGAGGACACACGAAGGGACTCTAATATGGGCAATTTCCTAAGCACACAGTAAGGGAGGGAAAATTATATATCATACAGTTGGAATCTCGCCCAGATAGGAGGCATCCCGCTATCCTTCACATATCATATCCTGTATGTTGGCTATCACACGAGGCTACTGCCCCTGCTAGATGAGGCGTCAAGGAGCACCAAGGCTAACATCACCTGCTGTTAGTAAACAGTGTTTCTAATAGGATTTATCCACAAAAGTCATATTTGCACATATGTCATATCGTTCAAAACAGAGGTTTTAGTATAATATAGAATTGTCAGTCTCAATAAAATTTCTCTATAAGAAATTTCCCAATTAGGTCTATTACATATACATGCATTTTTCCAAGACAATCTTATAGCTTTACATATTAATGCCATATACACAATTTATTTCCTTTACCATATGATGAGAAATACATTTAGAATCACATATTCAATGAGTTCAAAAATCTATGTTTAAAACTATACTCTTCTTGAACTATATGCCAGATTATAAACAAATTAGGTAATTTAGTCCATTTCAGAGACATATAAAAAGTATAAATAACTTATAAACAGAATTAATTATACATTTAAAGTTCAAGAAGAGCATATGGTAAGTCAAAGAAAGAATTATCTACTCATAGGATAAGGTTTCAAGTTGGACAACCTTAGAATACACTTTTTTAATCCAAATTTGACTAAACGGACCTCAAAATCGAGTTCGGAGGGTCCAAAAGCTTAGGAAATAACTCCAGAATTGTGAAATTTGGCCTTCGAGAGTTTGACCAATACTGGTCAACTGATGGATACTATTTACGGTCAGAATTACTATTCACCGTCAGAATTACTATTCATATAGACCAGATTTACTGTTTATGATGCACAAAAAATTGTTAGATGGCTGAAAAATTTCATATTCAAAGGTTTATCTATCTCTTGAATCTATCTACGGTGTCAGATTTTCAATTTGAGGTCTCTAAATAGGAGTTTCAGAATTTACCTTTCTTTAATATTTTTTACTTTCGATCTATGGCCGATTTGAAAAATTATTTGGCCAATATCGTAGTACTCTTCGTCTTGAATCTAGTGGTACCTTTAGTTCTTATATCAGAGGCTTAAAGGTACTTCAGATCTAAAGAAAGAAAATAATGAGAGAGAAAGTTACTATTTACTATTCATTTGCCCCAAAAATCTTTTCGTCTTTTTTTTAATAAATGATGGAAGACCAATTAGTAATTTGTTAATTGTTAGAAGAAGTCCTTGTAAATTTTATTATTTACATTTTGACCCCTAAACTTTTAAGAAATTAAAATTTGACCCTAAAAATATTAACAAGTTTTCATTGTCATCCTTAAAACCTTTCAGTTACATCCCTACTCCTTTATTTCTTTTAATAATCCTTACATAAATTAAATTTATTAAATTTTAGGGTTGTTACATTCTTTCCCCCTTAAGAAATTCGGTCCCTAAATTTCAAACCATTCTATAGCAAGTAGGAATGAAGTCAAAGAATAAATTATAGTTATTAACCTTACTACTCTAGCTATTGGAGATATCTCTTTTGTATATCATCTTCACTAATATCTAAACAATCCTCAAATTAGCATATTTATATCCGTAAGTCGATATAATTAGAAACCATACACATAAAAGAACATATACACATCTATATTGAGTAATCAACTTTTCTTATTCCAAACTTTTATAAAGTCATCTTTGATTCTCACATGTCAATATCCTTATATGAATTTCATACATTTTTTACTTTCATTTCTAAAAGCATATCATTCTAGTTCCAATCAATTATATTTAACTAGCCTGTTTGTTCTAAAAATAATTTTTTCAACAATTATTCACACATGAATTTCCAATCTCAAAATAATTCACATCCTAGATATTAGACTCAATTTAACACGGTATAAACCCTTAACACAAATATTTTGATCACTTTGCATTATTTTCGGACATTGGTCTCAAAATATTCACCATATTTCCAAATTAATAGTTCAAAGATTAATTTAAATCTTACTTCCTATATTTCATTCCTCAAGAACTTCAATACCACTAATTCACTTTATTACATTCCTCAAAGCACCATAAGGCCATCATCCGTCTATTCCTTTCACTTAAAATTTTTTATACATTTCGGTGTCTAAACTTACTATTTTAAATTATGAATAGTTTAATATCCAACTTTCTCCTAGATTTTCTTCATTAATCACTTCCAACAAATTGAAATCGCGAATTCTTAATTTTTTGTTACTTATCCTCAAGTAAACCCAATATGCTCAAATCTCCCTCTTATGACACTTTTCCATCAATAGTCAATTCTTAAGCAATTCTAACATATTTTACTTTCACCATTCATAACATGTCTGTTACTTACCCATTTCAATTCACTTCTCACACACTTATACATTTTAGTGACATAATATCCAAATCTCAATCATCTTCCAAGTCACAATCTCAACATACAAAAATAATCATAAATTTACATTACATAACCACATTATATAGCTTATAAATTTAGAAAAAAATATATAAAATTTTCTCCATGCTATAATTTAAGTTATTATTCACTCACCTATTAGGAAACCTACGATGTTTCATGTAAAACCTCAAATGGTGCCATTTATATACTGGCCTGATAGCTATTGTTATAAGAAAATTCAGCTAGGGGCAAGAATCTTCCCAACTACCTTGAAAATCAAGTACACATGCCCGAAGCATGTCTTTCAATATTTGGATGGTTTGCTCAGACTGTCTATCTGTTTGAGGATAGAAAGTAGTACTGAGATTTAGCTTCATATCCAAAGCTTCTTAGAAGGCTCTCCAAAAACGAGCTATGAACTGTGGTCCTCGATCAGAAATAATTGATATTAGTACCCTATGAAGTCTCACTATCTCATTTAAATACATATTTTCATATTGAGCTACGTTATATATGGTTTTCACTGGTAGAAAATGTGTTGATTCAATCAACCTATCAATAATCACCTATATTGAATCAAACCCTTTTGGTGTCCGCAGTAGCCCTATACAAAGTCCATGGTTATTCTCTCCAATTTCTATTCAATTATTTTTATTTGTTGATGTAACCCTGCAGGCCTTTGATGTTTTTCCTTTAATTGTTGACATGTTTAACACTGAGAAACATAATCAGCTATATCTTTCTTCATACCATCCCACCAATAATTTTTTTTTAAAATCTCGATACATTTTAGTTGATCTAGGATGAATGATATACATAGATTGATGGGCTTCTCCTAGAATCTCTTTCTTGAGTTTTTCTTTATTAGGTACACACAACCGCTTGTCCAATCTCAGAATTCTTTTAGAGTCTATAGTAAATTCAATATCACTGCCATTCCTCACCTCTTCAATTTTCTTGCATAAATAGGCATCCCCTTCCTGTGCCTTTTTCACCTGCTCAACCAAAGAGGATTGAAACTGTATATGGGTCAATAGTATCTCTGGTTCATTTACTTCCAATACTACCCCATGACTTTCCAACTTATTCATTTCTTTAATCAACAACCTCCTTACCATTATAATATGAGCAAAACTACTTATTGACTTCCTGCTTAATGTATCAACCACTACATTGGCCTTACCTGAATGATATAATATTGTACAGTCATAATCTTTAAGTAATTTTATCCATAATCTTTATCTCAAGTTAAGATATTTTTGTTGGAAAATGTATTTAAGACTTTTATGATCTGTATAGATTTCACATGTATCACCATACAAATAATGCCTCCAAATTTTAAGACCAAAAACCATTGCTATCATTTTCAAATCATGAGTCCGATAATTTTGCTTATGTGGTTTAAGCTGTCTAGATGCATATGCAATGACTCGACCATGTTGTATCAACACACATCCTAATTTATTTCTTAATGCATCACAATATATCGTGTATCTTTCGATAGTTGAAGGAATAGACAGTACTGGCACTGTAGTCAAACATTCCTTTAATTTCTAGAAACTTCTCTCACATTCATTTAACCAGTCAAACTTTATTCCTTTCTTTGTCAATCTCGTTAAAGGAGCAGCAATTTTTTAAAAATCTTTAACGAATCTACGGTAATAACCTGCTAAACCAAGAAAACTACGGATCTATATAATTGTGGTAGGGCGTGGCCATTGTTACACTGTTTCTACCTTTTTAAGATTTGAATATCGTCCTTGGTAACCATATGCCCTAAGAAAGTAACACTACTAAGTCAAAATTCATATTTTGAAAACTTAGTATATAGCTGGTGTTCTCTTCGGGTTTGCAAATCTATCTTTAAATGTCCTCATGCTTCTCAGAACTCCTTGAATATACCAAGATATCATCTATGAATACAATAATAAATTGATCCAAGAAAGATTTAAATACTTTATTCATCAAATCCATGAATATAACTGGAGAATTTGTTAAACCAAATAGTATTACTAAGAACTCGTAGTGCACATACCGAATCTTGAAAGTAGTTTTTGAAATATCCTCTTCCTTTATCCTCAACTAATGATACATATATCTCAAATCAATTTTTTTTTAAAAAATTGAGCACACTATAGTTGGTCAAACAAATCATCTATACAAAGTAATGGGTATTTATTACTCACTGTCACTTTATTCAATTATCTGTAATCTATGTATAACCGCAATGATCCGTATTTATTTTTCACAAATAAGACTAAAACATCTCGAAGAAAGTACTAGGCGTATAAATCCCTTGTCTAACAAGTCTTGTAACAATTTTTTTTAGTTCCTTAAGTTCAGTCGATATCATTCAATATATGGATATAAATACTAGTTGGGTTCTAGGAAGTAAATCAATATAAAATTCTATTTCTCGTTTCAGAAGTAATCCAGGCAATTTTTTTGTGTTTACATTAGGAAATTCCCTAACTACTAGAACCTGATCTACATTGGTATACTTTATATCAACATCTCTCACCACTGCCAAATATTCTTGGCACTTTTTTTTTAATAACTTATGTGTTGCTAAAGCTGAAATTAAATTACTGGGTACAAGCTCCCACTGATTGTTCACTACTTACAACTCCTTTACTAATCTTTTATGTTATTGATGACATCTTCATACTGTATCAGCTAGAACGCACTTCAAAACACTTAAACAAGGTCAACCCATTCTGACTTTATTCTTTAACATGCTTATGCAATGTCTTAACAATCAATCATGAAAAGTTTATGTCTATCCAAGAGTCATTCACATGAATTACCCATTTTACATACATCAAATTTTAAATTTCCATAGGCAAACCTTCTTTTTTCATAATGCTTGTACATAATATTATTGAAAACCAAACTGTCTTCGAATCCTTTATTTCAACAAATCTATCATTGAAAACATTATCTTCATAAATTTCCTTCTCTCAAATTTAATCCACCCCACAGCTTGTAAATTCTAATTATATGTGCAAGTTTCCACCTATACATCCAAAAAGATATTTATAACTATTACTCTGACTTTATTACAAATCGTTATCTTAGAGTTAACAGGCTCGATCACATCATAACCCACTATCAATATTGTATTAGCTATTCGTCATATTGTTTCACATAAGCAAATCAAACAACTAATTCAAACCTTCTTGACATCCAAACAAGCCATTACTTTTGTGTTCGAATGAAATCTTTTTATTTTCAGCTAATTTTTTTTCCTTGTACCCAAGAGGGTTCTTTTTTTTTTCTCTGTTCATCAAAACGAATTCAAAAGTTGAACTGGTAGTCCACACTCAAGAAGCACCATCTAGGACATATGCATCGATGCTTAAACATCGCATACCTAAGAATAAGAGTCAGAAAGAAGAAGAGGATGACACTCTATAGAATTCAACAGTAGCACCATGAGTATAAATATGTCCAAGGTTACATACCTATACTTAAAGTCCTACAACAGAATCCTTTGCTCCAATAGCTATAGGGAAACCTAATGCTCTGATACCAACTTGTCACGCCCCTACTTTTAAGGGCACATGAAACACATATTTTATGGACAGATCTTTACAATAATAGGTATAATACAAGCATTCATTATGGAAACATATACAGATAAGTTCTCTTATGTAAACACAATATATAGACCAAGTTTATAAATATCAGAGTAACAACAAAAGCAAAGATTCTGCCTGTGGCGTTCAGAGCATACTCTAGAGTAAAAGTATATTATAAATCAAAATCTACGAGCCTACGAAACAAAACAGGCTCACCAGAGAATATGTTGCTTAACTGATCACCTATCTGAAGGAAAATGATCAAACTCTGTATTCTTATCTGAAAAATGTGGAAAGATCGTGTAATGAGTTTGACAACTCAGTGAGTAAATAATACCTCCTATGACCTCTTACGTCAACATATGGACGTACTCATATTTTAAAATTTATCATATATAAAATTTATAGTTCAGAAGTACATCTATATGGGACCTGCATTTCAAATATTCTCAAAACAAAAGATATTTAGATATCCAAAACCATATACTGTAATGTATGATCATTAAAAAAATGTTGTTATGCATCAAAATATTTCACATGAAAATATTAGGAGGATCCCATATCAGAACCACCATATCAGAGTTCAAACCCTTTCATATTTTGGTGGTGTAAGATTTGTCTAAACTCAGCATCCCAGCTAAGGTTCGCCCTACCACCATTCAAGAGGACATGCGAAGGAACTCTAATATAGGGAATTTCCCAAGCACACAGCAAGGGAGGAAAAATTGCATATCATATAGTCGACATCTCACCCAAATAGGAGGCATCCTGCTCTCTTTCACATATCATATCCCGTGTGTTGGTCGTCACACGAGGCTACCACTACCCCTGTTAACTGAGGTGTTAAGGTGCACCAAGGCTAACATCACCTACTATTAGCAAATAGTGTTTTCAATAAGATTTCTCCACAAAAAATCATATTTGCACATATGTCATATCATTCAAAACAGAGGTTTCAGTATAATACAAAATTTGTAGTCTCAATAAAATTTCTCTGTCAAAAATTTCTCAATCAGGGTTATTACATATACATGCCGTTTTCTAAGATAATCTTATAGCTTTACATATTAATTCCACGTACACAATATATTTTCTTTACCATATGATGAGAAATACATTTAGAACCACATATTCAATGAATTTAAAAATTCATTTTCAAAACCATACTCTTCTTGAACTATATGCCAGATTGTAAACAAATCAGGTAATTTAATCCATTTCAGAGACATAGAAAAGTACAAATAACTTATAAAGAGAATCAATTATACATTTAAAGTTCAAGAAGAGCATAGGGTAATTCATAGGGTAAGGCTCCAAGTTAAACAGCCCTAAAATGCACTTTTTAAATTCAAATTTGACTAAACAGATCTCAAAATAAGGTCCAGAGGGTCCAAAAACTTAAGAAATGACTTTGGAATCGCAAAATTTATCCTCCGGGAGCTTGGTCAATACTAGTCAACTGATAGATACTATTCACGATCAAAATTACTATTCATCGTTAGAATCACTATTTATATCGACCGGATTTTTTGTTCACGACGTACAAAAAGTTGTCAAATGGTTAAAAAAATTTCATATCCTAAGGTTTATAAATCTTTTGAATTCATCTACAGTGTCAGATTTTGAATTTGAGGTTTTTAAATAGGAGTTTCAGAGTTTACCTTTTTCTAAAATTTTCTACTTTAGATCTACGGCAATTCTGCGACCAATTTGAAAAATTATTCGGCCAATATTGTAGAACTCTTCGTCCTGAATCTAATGGTACCTTTAATTTTGAGATCAGAGGCTCAAAGGTACTCCAGATCTAGAAAGAGAAAATAAGTAGAGAGAAAGTTACTGTTCACTATTCATTTGTCCCAAAAATCTTTTCGTCTCTCTTTTTTTTTTAATAAATAATGGAGGACCAATTAGCAATTTGCTAATTGTTAGAAGAAGTCCTTGCAAATTTTATTATTTATATTTTGACCCCTAAACTTTTAGAAAATTATAATTTGACCCCAAAAATATTAACAAGTTTTCATTTTCATCATTAAAACCTTTCAATTACATCCCTACTCCTTTATTTATTTTAATAATCCTTACATAAATGAAATTTATTAAATTTTAGGGTTGTTACAATTTGTTTATAGAGCTCTTAAGGACAAGTGGATGTTTGGACCATATCCAAAAAAAGTTTAAGGAATGATGTTGTTGTAAAGATTTTATTGAGATAAGACTTATGAAATTTGGAAAAATATAAACTATAAAATCCTAAAAATTTAATTTAATATAATTGCATAAATAGAATAAATGTGAACATTACATTGTATATAATTTGGGTCATATTTAATAAACTATAAATTTATGTCAAACTATATTTTGCATGTTATAGTTGTATTATTTACTTGCTAAGTTTCAAGACTCATTTTTTCTCTTTTATATGTTTTATAGTTAGAATCAAAGTAGTGTAGTGAAGGCGTTTAGAAGAATAAGCTATTCTTAGTGAGCCCAAATTTTTCTTGGGCCTTATTGGTTTGTTTATTTATATGTTTGTTGAAAATATAGAGTTACTCCATTATCACAAGCAGGATCCGTGTTTCCAACGTGTGACTACATGTAGTGGTTTATAAAATGCTTTATATTAATTATATAGTGAAAAATAGATTTTTGTTGTATCCAAGGTAGAAATCTATCACACCCTACTGACTAGCATCTTATTTCATACATCCACATCATAGAATATTCCACTTAAGAGAATTTCGTATGATACATTTTTTTTCATCTATAAATTTCTAGTAATGTCTACCTAGCCCATAAATTAACCTATTCACTTATATTGTTTGGTATCTTTCTTGGATAAGCATGAAAGTGTTTCAGGCTATTCCAAGCATTTTCAAATTTCAATTCCTTATAGGCAACTAACTGGGCATGGTATGCATTACTTACAGCAAAAAAGATCTTATGCCATAAAAAAAAAGGGTACAGTCCATAACTTATATTACATCACATTATAAGCTGTCTAAAAGGGAATTACTCATCTAGTCCATCCCACATATATTGCACAACCAAAGAAAATACAATCCATAATCAGATGGTTCAACCTTGAGACCCATGTTGCTCACTTCTTGCTAGAGTACCTGGAATATGATTATGTGGACATAAAAAAAAATGAGATGACAATCTCAATAGCTAGCAAAATTTTCAGAAAAACAGTATACATTCCATTCCTTAAAACATCTCAATTTATTTCATTGAAACATAAGCACTGACCATACATACATACATCATCTTGGTCACACTAGAAACCCATAACATTATGGTCTACTTATCCAATGCAGTCCCATACCTGCAACAGGGTTATGTCTCTCCTATTATTGGCCAATACGTGGGAAAAATGAGGCTTACTTGGCACACTTTAGGCATCCCCTTAATTCTCGAGAATGCATACATAACATATCTTTAGACTATCATTTATCATAGCATAAAAGTTAGGTAACCAGTGAAAATTAATAAATTTAAGTTCATAAACATAAAGAGTGTTTTAAGGAAAAGCTACCTACCTCAATTCCATCACAATCACTTCCTTTCCAAGGCTACCAAGGTTATTACTAGTGTAACATCCCGTAAGAAAATAAAATTTATTAGACAAATTTTAGATATCTAAGGAAATATAATCCTTAAAAATTCTTCACCTTATGTGTATGCATAAAATGTTCTAAAAAAAATGAAATAGGTAAAGAGAGAAAACCTAAGAGGAAAAATTAGAAATAAATATACTAAAGAAAGGTGAAATTCTTGGGTAAGGAAGATAAATTTTTGTGAAGTAAATAGAGGTATTAAAATTTCAAGAAGATTGGATTAGGGTAATTTTTCCTAATTTAAGAGTTAAAGTTACTAAATTTAGTATCTTTACCCATAAATTGGGCTTTTACCTATGGACACTTCATATAGAGTTTTTCTACTTCATATGAATTTTTAGCAAGCCAATAGGATAGCCCAAGAAAGAAATAAAACATAGACTTGGACTAGGATATAAAAATTGTACTGGTAACCCAAAAATCATGAAAATGTGACAAGCCCATTATGAAAGGTAGAATTTTAACCAAAGTAAAGAAAATGGGCAAGAATGAGCCCAAACCCAAGAGGAAAAATAAAAATAAAGTGATGGAATAATGGTGTAATCAAGATTAGGTGAGATGGTATTAAGACAAAAATTTAGCAAGTGGTGTGATATCCTACATTCATAATTTTAGCAAATGATATGATAATACATGGCATTAGGACAAAACATCTATATCCTACACTCATAATTTTAGCAAGTGGGTAATAATACATAGAATTATGACAAAACATCTTTATCCTACACAAATAATTTTAGCTAAGCAAGGAATATTCAAGGGTTAGAAATTTACCACCTAAAAAGGCAAACCTATCATACTTGATTAAGACAAAAGAAAAGGAAATGTATCCCTAAATCAAAGGGATCTTGTCCCTTATCTTAAGAACATATCATCATAATTTTTAAAATACAAATCTCCTTTTCCTATGCATATCTTGACTAAGGAAGAGGAAGACAAGAACATAAGTTGTTTGTTTTCCAAAAATTCAACCAAGTGCATCCTAATTGTGATAAGGTAGACCCATGATTATGAAAGGTAAATTATTTGATAGTCTATATAAGCAAAACCCACCCTTATAACATTGGAATTTTGGTCCAAGTGAGGGAGAGGAAAAATAGAAGCAAGGTAGAGTGAGGAAAGGAGAGGAAGAAAGGAAGAAAGGGGAAGGAGAAATCTAGAAGACTAAGTGCTCAAGGTAAGTTTAACAATATTTCTTTTTGAAGTAAATTTTTGAAACTTATAATATTTATATGAGATTTGGATCTTAGAACTTTGATGATTGGTCATGGATGTTGCTATATCATGTTATATATTATATATGTTTGAATATTTAGGTTGGTGTAGATAGTTTTGCATAGGTATGGCTATGGATGGCAAAATTGTTAGCTTATGTTTTTAAATTTCTGGCAAGAATAAGTAAGGAATTTAAAGAAATGGTTAACATGAAAAATGTAGATCTATGTCTCACGGTTTTGTAGCAACTAGAATCACTAAATTTGAAGTCCGTATGACGTGGATATGGTCTAATTAGTATGCAGTGGTCAGAAATTGGTTAATTATGGCAGAATATTTTAGGATAGCTTCTGTGTTTTAATTTCTGGTAACTTTCTGTAGGGAATTAAAATAAATGGTTAACATAATAATTATAGATATATATGTCACAGATTTTTAGCTACTAGAATCACTCAATTTGGAGTCCATATGAGGTAGATATGGTCTGATTAGTAAGCAGTGTTCAGAAAATGGTTAATCATGAAAGAACAAGTTAGGATAGCTTCTGTGTTTTAATTTCTGGGAATATTATGTAGGGAATTCAAATAAATGGTTAATATAATAATTATATATATATATATGTGTCACAGAATTGTAGCCACTGGAATTACACAATTTGGAGTCCATATGAGGTAGATATGGTCTGATTAGTAAGCAGTGGTCAGAAAATGGTTAATCAGGGAAGAATATCTTAGGATAACTTCTGTGTTTTAATTTTTGTGAAGATTCTGTAGGGAATTAAAATGCATAGTTAACATATGAATTATAGATATATATGTCATGGATTGGTAGCCACTAGAATAACTTAATTTGGAATTTTTATGAGGGAGATATGGACCAATTAGTAGGAAGAGGTCAGAACCTATCCGAGAGGAAATAACCTGTACATTGTAGGAGTAATATCACCTTAATTTATTAATATTTCGCTAAACTGTTCAACATAATAGTTTTAGATAATTGTTTCATCTTGAAATTGACACTAAGATCACCAACATCGGAGTTAAATTGGGGGAGTTATGCTCTGATTAGTAAGAGAATATTAGATGGGATGAAAACCTGTATCAAGAAAATAAAGAAATAAAATTAATATTTAAAAAAAGAAGAAGAATATTATAAATGAAAATAATAAATGACTAGCATATGCCATAGCCATTGCCATTGTATGAACTTCTTACCATCTTAAGTGTAAAATTTTGACATAAAAATATTTTATAAAGTGATATTTGAAATGGTTATGTTCATGGCATGATTACCAATGATGTTTGGTAATAGTTATATTTTGATGAACATACTTGTTATTGAAAACATATTTTTGGCTATCATTGTGAAAAGAAAAGAACTGAGCACGGTCACATGGGAATCCATGTGGTGCATCAGTAGGAGACACCGTACCAACGGTTATGATCATGTTAATGAGAAAAGAAAGAGAAATTGGGCCATGTTGGACGGAGCGAGAAAAGCCAGTACTGGAGAGTAGAAAATACTCACCCTGACCAGGGTAGCTTGATTTGAGAATAAATTGATAGTTATCTTATGATATTCTAAAAATAATTAATCCTGTCATACATGTGATTATTGTACGATTCTCATGTACATAGATATAGTGCATTCATGTGACCAAAGATATTTACTGTAGTTTATACAGCTGAACATGACGTGATGAGCTATATTGATGATGATTTATTATTGAACTTACTGAGATTTAATTCTCACTATATTTTCTTATCATGTTCAGAAAATTAGTTATGCAGATTTTTCCATGGCTCTAGCTTTTAGTGTACGTTGGATCGAGTTACTTTATGTTGGGCAGATCCCAGAATCAAATAATATGTTTGTGGTCAAGTTGGTTCAGATCCCGGTGAAGGTGCTTCCACCCGCACCTATATATCCGAAATTGGTCAGCCAGAATAAATATGATGTAGTTATTTATGTGTTTGATTTTGTTATACGTACGTTTTGATTAATGACGTGTATGTGAACTTTATATTGTATAATAAATAAATAAATAAATAAAAGGTTGTTACATAATTGGTATCAGAGGGGTCGTTCCTAGATGGCCAGTGGGTGGTTGATTATCTGAATCGATCTTATAGTATCTTGAGTATGTTGTGGTAGTGCTGTGTAGAGGATCAGTGATTTCATATAGTTAAGAAATTACTAGTGTTTCCTATCTATATGCCGAGGTGGTGTTATGACTGTTGTTAAATATTTTTTAAAACTAATTATTGGGCTTGATCACCTCAATAGCAGCATAACTTTATTTTTGCCACAGTAGGAAATGGCACCACCAAGGAGGAATCCGGCAAACAATGCGAAAGAAACCCTGCACAACCTTGCCATGGCAATTTGAGAATTTGATATTGATTTACTCCTTAGAACCCAACTAGTATTTATATTCCTATATAGAATGATATTGATTGAATTAAAAAAAATAGTTATAAGACTTGTTAGACAAGGGATTTAAATGCCCTAGGACTTTTATTTGGAGAGCTCTAGTTCTATCTTTGAAAAAGAAAGATGGATCACCATGACTATGCATAGATTATAGACAGTTGAATAAAATGACAGTGTAGAATAAAAACCCATTACCTCGTATAGATTACCTATTTAACTAGTTACAAGGTGTTCAATATTTTTTTTCCAAAAATTGATTTGGGATATGAGTAACATTAATTAAGAATAAGAGAAGAGGATGTACGAAAATTTTCTTTTAGGACTCATTATGGGCATTATGAGTTCTTGGTGATGTCATTTAATTTGACAAATGTACTAACTGCATTCATAGATTTAATGAATAATAATTAGGTCATTCCTGGATTAGTTTGTTTTTATTGATGATATACTAGAATATTTCGAAAGTTCAAAGGATCGTAAGCAACATTCAAAGATAGTTTTACCAACTCTAAGGGAGTATGGTTAGTAACGATGGTATCCAAGTGGACTCTAAGAAAGTAAAAATGGTACAACAATGGCTACGTTTTACTACATCTAAAGATGAAGATCCAAATCCAATTTGCACTTCCTACATTTGTCTGCCGTCCATTCTATTTGAGCCATAGTTGGATCAGGTACATAAACATATGCGTGTAAAGCATCAATCAACTCTTCAGCATTTGAAGCCGAGACGAGAATTCGTCGTGCTGAGTGTGAGATGAACCTTTGTTCCATAGCATGATCAAGAAAAGACAACAGACCATCAAAGAAGTGATTAACATTTAACAAACCTATCGGTTTGTGATGCATATTCAGTTGTGCCCAAGAAATTATTTGGAAAATCTCTTTTAAAGTACCAAAACCACCTGGTAAGGCAATGAAGGCATCAACATTACTCATCATTCTAGCCATGCGTTCATGCATGGAAGCTACCCTAAACTCTTCCCCAATTGTCTTTCCTACGATGTTAGATGCAGCTAGAGCTATAAGAATAATACCTAGCACTTGGCATCCTCCTATATGGGCAGCTGTAGACACACACCTCATTAACCCACGGTTACCTTCACCATAGACTAAATGAATTTTTCTTCTGGCCAGTACCATACCCAGGTTTTGTGCAGCTTTCACATACTCTCCATCCTTTCCAGGACTAGAACCATAAAAGACACAAATATTTCGAAATTGATGAAATGTGATTCCCTCCATAGCTGCACACACCTTAACTTGGAGTATGAAAGTAAAGATATTAACGTGTGCATTTGTAAAACTCAAAGAATAGCATATTTATGATAGCTATGCGAATAGGCCGGGAATAATTAAAACAGTTATGTGAGTCTTTGGTGGATATATGCTAAATTGAAGGTAAAATTTTCTAAAATGACAGCAAGTATGTATTTGTATAGTAGTTGTGATAGTCGCTCTATTAGGCATATAAAGAGAATAAGGTTAAGATATCATTAGAAATTTGTCTTTGTTGTCTTTGATGAAACCTTGATATCTTGATTCTTATAGAGAAGTTGTAGGTGATAGGCGTAATTGAAAAATAAAAGAAAGTGCAAATGTAAACAAGTTAGTTGTTGAAGAAGGACAATCAAATGATTTATTTTGTTTTCCCAATATTTTTGCCAGTCGACTATTGTTATTATTAAGTCGACTAGCTATTTTGAGAAATTTTAATTTGGACTGGTTATTTTACAGTTGATTGATTACATCTATTTTGAAGCAATCAACTGTATCCTATCAGTTAACTATGTATTCTGTGATTTTCACAGACTTTTATAAGCTCAGAATTATCTTTTTTCCATGTGATATCTTTCCACCGAATACCAACAAATTTAAAGTAGATTTTGGCACATTTATTCAAACCTTGCGGCCACCGATTTTTGCCGATATAACAGTTAAATTTTTGTTTTCAGATTTTCAAGAATTACGGCCACCGATTTTAACTCTCTCTAATGTTTTGTCCAAACTTTTGACTTTCTATTTTAGCACCGTTCTTTAGTATGCTTTTCGTTTATTCTACTGCATTGTCCTACATTAATATTTGGCATTAAATGCAAGAATATTTTCTTATATTACAAGAAAAGTTAATTTATTTATGATTATTATATTTGAAACTCAACTATTATGGTGTTTTGACGAATGTAATCAAGAGAATTAGTGGTGTTGAAGTTCTTGAGGAATAAAATATGGGAAGTAGGATTTAAATTAATCTTTGAACTCTTAATTTGGAAATATGGAGAAACTTTTAAGAACCATGTCCGAAAATAATGTAAGTGATCAAGATATTTGTGTTAAAGGTTTATATCATCCTAAATTGAGTCTAGTATCTAGGATGTGAATTACGTTGGAATTGAGAATTCATGTATGAGTAATTGTTAGGAAAAATCTTCTTGAAATGATTGGGTGAATTAAATGGGATTGACATAAGCTAGAATGAGGTGCTTTTGGATATGATAGAAGAAATAATTGAAATTTTTGACAATGAGTTTAATGGTGTTAATAAGATGGTATAGAATTACCGTGATGAGGTAAGTTGGAATTATTAGACATGTGTCAATGATACATAAATGTTATAAAAGGTTTGGTGGATTTATTGCTACGTATGTTTAACATATTGATTAAAGGATTTTAGGATAAAAATAGATGATAGATTAAGATGATGATATTCATGGGATGATATTGATATATGAAAAAAAAATGACTTGATAGAAGTCTGGAATAAGAAAATATAGTTACCCAATATGAAGGTGAATATGTTCCTTTATGTGTGTGTTTTCTAATATTGACCCATAGATATATCCATGCGAGCTGGAGGATATAAAGTGAAGAACTTATGGATGAAAGAAATCCTTATGGTTAAGTTATATGGAAAAATCACTCAAGTGAATAGATATATTAAAAAGTAAAGATGATATACAGAAAATATATCCCTAATTATTTGGGTAAGAAAGTTGGTAACTCTGAATTGTGCTTTAATTTCATTCCCTACATGTGGTAGGATGGGTTGAAATTCGGGGACCGAATTTCTTAAGGGGGAAGAATGTAACATCTCGTAAGAAAATAAAATTTATTAGACAAATTTTAGATATTTAAGGAAATATAATCCTTAAAAATTCTTCACCTTACGCGTATGCATAGAAATGTTCAAACATTAATGAAATAGGTAAAGAGAGAAAACCTAAGAGGAAAAATTAGAAATAAATATATTAAAGAAAGGTGAAATTCTTGGGTAAGGAAGATAAATTTTTGTGAAGTAAATAGAGTTATTAAAATTTCAAGAAGATTGGATTAGGGTAATTTTTCCTAATTTAAGAGTTAAAGTTACTAAATTTAGTATCTTCACCCATAAATTGAGATTTTACCTATAGACACTTCATATAGAGTTTTTCTACTTCACATGAATTTTTAGCAAGCCAATAGGATAGCCTAAGGAAGAAATAAAACATAGACTTGGACTAGGATATAAAAATTGTACCGGTAGCCCAAAAATCATGAAAATGTGACAAGCCCATTATGATAGGTAGAATTTTAACCAAAGTAAAGAAAATGGGCAAGAATGAGCCCAAACCCAAGAGGAAAAATAAAAATAAAGTGATGGAATAATGGTGTAATCAAGATTAGGTGAGATGGTATTAAGACAAAAATTTAGCAAGTGGTGTGATATCCTACATTCATAATTTTAGTAAGTGGTATGATAATACATAGCATTAGGACAAAACATCTATATCCTACACTCATAATTTTAGCAAGTGGGTAATAATACATAGAATTATGACAAAACATCTTTATCCTACACAAATAATTTTAGCTAGGCAAGGAAGATTCAAGGGTTGGAAATTTGTCCTCTAAAAAGGCAAACCTATCATACTTGATTAAGACAAAAGAAAAGGAAATGTATCCCTAAATCAAAGGGACCTTGTCCCTTATCTTAAGAACATATCATCATAATTTTTAAAATACAAATCTCCTTTTCCTATGCATATCTTGACTAAGGAAGAGGAAGACAAGAACATAAGTTGTTTGTTTTCCAAAAATTCAACCAAGTGCATCCTAATTGTGATAAGGTAGACCCATGATTATGAAAGGTAAATTATTTGATAGTCTATATAAGAAAAACCCACCCTTATAACATTGGAATTTCGTCCAAGTGAGGGAGAGAAAAAATAGAATCAAGGTAGAGTGAGGAAAGGAGAGGAAGAAATGAAGAAAGAGGAAGGAGAAATCTAGAGGACTAAGTGCTCAAGGTAACTTTAACAATATTTCTTTTTGAAGAAAACTTTTGAAACTTATAATATTTCTATGAGATTTTAATCTTAGAACTTTGATGATTGGTCATGGATGTTGCTATATCATGTTACATATTATATATGTTTGAATATTTAGGCTGGTGTAGATAGTTTTGCATAGGTATAGCTATGGATGGCAAAATTTTTAGCTTCCATTTTTAAATTTCTGGGAAGCATAAGTAAGGACTTTATAGAAATGGTTAACATGAAAAATTTAGATTTATGTCTCATAGATTTTTAACAATTGGAATCACTCAATTTGGAGTCCGTATGACGTGGATATGGTCCAATTAGTATACAGTGGTCAGAAATTGGTTAATCAGGGAAGAATATTTTAGGATAGCTTCTGTGTTTTAATTTCTGGTAACTTTTTGTAGAGAATTAAAATAAATGGTTAACATAAGAATTATAGATATATGTGTCACAAATTTTTTGCCACTGGAATCACTCAATTTGGAGTCCATATGAGGTAGATATGGTCTAATTAGTTAGCAGTGTTTAGAAAATGGTTAATCAGGAAAGAACATGTTATGATAGCTTCTGTGTTTTAATTTTGGGGAACATTATGTAGGGAATTCAAATAATTGGTTAACATAAGAATTATAGATATATGTGTCACGGAATTGTAGCCACTGGAATTACACAATTTGGAGTCATATAAGGTAGATATGGTCTGATTAGTAAGCAGTGGTCAGAAAATGCTTAATCAAGGAAGAATATGTTAGGATAGTTTCTGTGTTTTAATTTTTGGGAACATTATGTTGGGAATTAAAATACATAGTTAACATATGAATTATAGATATGTATGTCACGGATTTGTAGCCACTAGAATCACTTAATTTGGAATTTTTATGAGGGAGATATGGACCAATTAGTAGGCAGAGTTCAGAACCTATCCGAGAAGAAATAACCTGTACATTGAGGGAGTAATATCACCTTGATTTATTAATATTTCACTAAACTGTTCAACATAATAGATTTAGATAATTGTTTTATCTTGAAATTGACACCAAGATCACCTACATCGGAGGTAAATTGAGGGAGTTATGCTCTGATTAGTAAGAGAAGGTTAGATGGGATGAAAACTTGCATCAAGAAAATAAAGAAATAAAATTAATATTTAAAAAAGAAGAAGAATATTATAAATAGAAATAATAAATGACTACTATATGCCATAGTTATTGCCATTGTATGAACTTCTTACCATCTTAAGTGTAAAAGTTTGACATGGAAATATTTTATAAAGTGATATTTGAAATGGTTATGTTCATGGCATGATTACCAATGATTTTTGGTAATAGTTATATTTTGATGAACATAATTGTTATTGAAAGCATATTTTTGGTTATCATTGTGAAAAGAAAAGAAATGAGCAGGGTCACATGGCAATCCGTGTGGTGCACCAGTAGGGGATGCCCTACCAACGGTTATGATCATGTTAATGAGAAAAGAAAGAGAAAGTGGGCCATGTCGGACGGAGCGAGAAAAGCCCGTACCGGAGAGTACAAAATACTCACCTTGACCAGGGTAACTTGATATGAGAATAAATTGATAGTCATCATATGATATTTTGAAAATAATTAATCTTGTCATACATGTCATTATTGTACGATTCTCATGTGCATAGATATAGTGCATTCATGTGACCAAAGATATTTACTGTAGTTTATATAGCTGAACATGACGTGATGAGCTATATTGATGATGATTTATTGTTGAACTTACTGAGATTTAATTCTCACTATATTTCTATATCATGTTCAGAAAATTAGTTATGCAAATTTTTCTATGGCTCTGGTTTTTAGTGTACGTTGGATCGAGTTACTTTATGTTGGGCAGATCCCAGAATCAAATAATATGTTTGTGGTCGAGTTGGTTCAGATGCCAGTGAAGGTGCAACCACCCGCAACTATATCTCCGGAATTGGTCAACCAGAATAAATATGATGTAGTTATTTATGTGTTTGATTTTGTTGTTCGTACGTTTTGATTAATGACGTGTATGTGAACTCTATATTGTATAATAAATAAATAAATAAATAAAAGGTTGTTACAACTAGTGACTCAAACTAAAACATGTAAGAGCTCTTTGTTAATGCATGCATATTAACACCTAAAGTCATAAATTTCTAGTTTAAGAGCTTCTGCTCCCCAAAACCAAACTATGATTCTGTTGAGATTTGAAGTTATTATTAAATATGACAAAAGTTCTCTAAAAATTCTAAAATTTTGTATGGAGGTACCTTCACATGTGTATTTTTTTCGTGGTTCTCTCAGCCCTAAACTCTTCCATTCAACCCCAAGAACTACCTCTATAACCCATAACAGTGCAGATTGGCTTCAGTTCCATTTCTATTCTGTTTTGCCCTCCTTTGGATTGGTAAAAATTCTTCAAAATTCATGATATTTTATATGAAGCATCCTAGATATGTTATATAATCACTAATAAAATTTCAAGTAAAAAATAATTCATTTGACCCCTCGAATAACCCAAGTTTTAAAGGCTGTCCCTAGTTATGGTCTGTTCTGACTCACTTCCTATCCCACCAAATTTCTATATTTTATTATATGCCTTAACCTGCCCATAATTCTCTAAAATTTGGTGGAATACTTAAATAGGATCCCTAGAACATGTCATAAAAGTTTCATACGAAAATTCAATATCTACCCCCTTCAATGTTTAGTTTTTCCATCAATAGACTAAGCTGTCCAACATATTGTTCTTAGCACTGTTTTGATTGCAAAAAGCCTAGTTTTAGGTTCGTAAAAATCACGAAAATTTTCAAAATTAATTATTCACATTTTAATACTTTTCTCACCAAAATTTAGAGAATTTAAAGGCCATTTACTAAATTTACTGAGCCAATATTTTTAGGTACTAAAAGGTTTCTATGTTCTCACACCTAACCCTTCTGTGTTCTATGACCTTTACTCACTAATCAGACCCTAACTCACTCATATGGACTCAAAATTATGTTATTACAGTGGCTATGTAACCGTGAGAAATATATCTACAAATTTACTGTTATCCATGTCTTCATATTCCTTATAGGTTAGTCCCAAAAATTTGAAAATAAAGCTATTCTCACCAGTCTGAATTCTAGACCCGATTCTAACCTTTGATCACTCCCTGGAGTATAACTTTCTCATTTTAAGTCAGATCGATATGATTCTAAATGCTATAAAAATATAAGACATAGGGATACAACTTCTATGTTGAACATGTTTTCATATTTTAGACATATATTCGTCCATACAGAGCCTAAAATTAGCCTAATAAACTCTAAACTAGATTTTTATA
This sequence comes from Gleditsia sinensis, assembly GCA_037074535.1. NCBI lineage: Eukaryota > Viridiplantae > Streptophyta > Magnoliopsida > Fabales > Fabaceae > Gleditsia > Gleditsia sinensis. The sequence goes on along the minus strand of CM073472.1, from coordinate 43,243,001 downwards.
AGAAGCCAAACTTACCTTGTGCAAACCTACTCCTATGGCTCTCAATTTGTAGCTTTCTTCTCCTCTTGGTTTCCCTTACAACTCAGCCACGTTTTTTGCACAAAATATGGGGTGAGCAAAACTTCAAATTTCAGCACTCAATCTCACTCTCACTGCCTTATGGTGAGGGAAGAAAAAAGAAGGAACTCTCACCATTTCTGGTTGCTTTCTCTCTCTTCCTCCTCTCTCAGATTTTCTTCTTCTTCCTGGATGCTCTTTCTCTCTCTTTCTTCCTCTTACCTCTTAAGTTTTTTACTACCTTCCCTCTCCCATTTCTATTGCTAGCGTGAGGCAAAGCTAGCGTGAGCCTACTACCCCATTACTGAAATGCAAGGATGTGGCTGCCATGGTTGCAGGGATTCCCTGGGTTCTGTAGGGCAGGGAGGTAGGTTTCCTACTGGTCCTCCACGTAAGTGCATGCATATGTATATATATTATAATATGCTCAGTGGGGTTGGGTGAAAGTATATGCATAATACATAAAGGAAACATATGCTGCCTCTTAACTTGCATGCATGAATGTTTCTGCTTGTCTCATGGAGCAATGTGGCGTGATTCTGCTGCAATAGGGGCATGTTTCTACTGCAGATATGGGCATGTTTTTGCTACAAATGGGGGCGTGATCTGCTGCTTTGTGGGGCATGTTTTTACTTGCTTTATGGAGCAAGGGTGAGCGTGTTTCTGCTGAGCAAGGATGGGCATGAATTCTGCTGCAGATGGGGGCGTGCTCCTGCTTGTATTCCAACCGCTGCATATGTGTTTAAATCTACTAGTGCTTGTTTCCAATTCTTATGTGTATGCATTATGATATGCATGGTGAAGGTGGGAGAAAGTATATATATATATACGTAATACTTTTGCTTTTACATATGTAAATATATATTAGAATATGCATGGTGGAAGTGAGAGGAAATATATATATATATGGCATCACGTAATGCTTCTTCCTTCCTTATTATGTTGCTAATTCTAAATTAGTAGCATCCTAAGGAATATATTTGTATCATATTCCTCTCATTTATGCTCCAAAAAAATTTATTTATATTACTTCTAACCATGAAATGGTACCACATATTTTATAAAGACTTTATTGTCAACAACTACACAATTTAATTCTTGTTCATATATGTCTTAATTTATTACTAATCCTAGATTAGTAATGTCTAAAAAAATGTATTTGTGTCCTCTCTCCATCCATTATGATCCTAAGAATTTTATTTATATGATTCAATATTAACTATGTCACCTATTTTATACTTGCCTTATAGTCACATAACTAAGCATCTTAATTACTTGTCATATGTATTTTCTACTTATTTTTAAATTTATCTAACTTTATTAGAGGCTTAGGATGTTATAAAATCTAAGAAATTTTGTATCGAAGTTAGATCTTTATATATATATATATATATATATATGTATGTATGTATGTATATATATATTAAATGAATATAAACTCTCAATAAAGTGTTTAACTATTTTATTAAGTTTAACACTCCTATTTCTTGAAGACAATGATATGTTTCCCTTAGGTAGACTTATGAAGTGAGAAAACCCTTTCATTTCCTGTCAATTACGTGTTTATAAATTAGTGACGTGAAAAAGATGGAATTAAAGCAATAGGTGATTATGGTATAATAGAGCAAGGATTCTGTAATAGGACTTTGAGTATGAATATGTAACTGTAGACATATTTATACTTACGGTGTTGCTGTAGAATTCTATAGGATGTCATTTCCTTTTTCCTTCTAAATCTTATCACTAGGTAGGTAATGTATAAGTATCAACGTGTATGTTTTGAAAGTTGCTTCTTTGGTGTAGGCTACTGGTTCAACTTCTGAACAAATCTTGACAAGTAATGATGAAGAGAACCCTTTCGGGTGCAAAGAAAAATATTCATCTAAAAGTAAGGAAGTCCCATCCGAACATAAAGATAAGAGCCTATTTGGATATGTGGAAGGTTTAAATTGTTTATTTGATTTTGTTACATAAAGTAATGCGATGAATAGTCAGTATAAGATCGATAGCGGGATATGATATGGATAATGAGTTGTTAACTCTAAGGTGATTATTTGTGATGAAGAGTCTGTATTTTAGAGATAATTCTGAAACTCATTTTTGCATAGATAAGTTAGAACTTTATGTATACAATTAAGATTAACAAGTTGAAGTGCGAATTAAAAATGAAAGTACATAATCTATGAAGATGATGTTTTTAAATGATGAGTTTTATTGATGGTAAGGATTCGAAAACAATTTGACTTTCAATACTTTAATGTTAAATGGGAGCATTATGAGGATTAAGGAAAAATCTGTCGTCAAAAGTTAAAATTTGGAGATATGTAAGATAGAAAATTCATGTGAAGGATTTTTATATAGACATAAGTCTTCTATAGCTAATTATTAAAACATATCATGAGTAATGTTAATGAATAAAGTCATATTAAGCGAATCTCATTGGAATATTCTGAGATGCATCTTTCTTCTGCATGGTACAAAGATGTCACCAATTACACAAAGTGCTACAAAGAAAGTTGCTAACAATAATCGAGTAGCAGAAGCATTTGTTCAGCCTACATACATAGTACTAATGGATAATGATTATAGTCTTTCTGATAAATAAGTTAGAAGTTCTAATTAAGGTGTTAGTGCCTCTAGATGGAGTGTATAGGATAAAGTACACAGCAAAAAAATAATGTTTATGATGATTTCCTTGAAGAAGAAATAATACCTCTTTCTACAACACAAACGAGAACCATGACTGATATATTTGCGAACATGTGCAATTTACAAAGATTTGTAAACATGCTAATGGATATAGTAATGGAGCAAAGTAAAAGAGATTGTCCATTGTTAGGACATACTAAGAGGGAATGTCTGCGGCCTTATAGTTGGGTTAGAGAATAAAGTAAATACCCTTACCACCTATAAACATAAAGGACCCATCGTTTGGAAATAAATATCAGTATATATTTAAGCGTGCTTCATAATTTTTTTTATGTAAATGTGATTATGTGGAAAAGTTTTCTAAATAGTTTCTCCACCTATATTTTTGAGTTTTTGAAATTCAGGGATCTAATTTCTAAAGGGGGAAAGAATGTAATATCCCATAATTTTTAAAATAGCATATTTTGCTTTAACGACTATGCTTTGCATAAAACATTTATGTTTTTGATTAAAAAGTAATTATTTTTTTATTCATTATGCTTTATTTTATTATACAAATATGTTTTATATATACTATGGGTGATAATCTTATGATTTTAAAGTGTAACAGAAATTTTTATTTAGAATTAAAGTATATTTTGGACTCTAGAAATTTTATATATGAAAGTTTTTTATTTTTCCCTTTTTATTTCATGAGATTTCCAAAATTGCCCCAAAGAAAATTTGGTTGTGGGAATTTCCAAAAATACTCTTTCGGTATTAAAAAAAGAAGAAGAGAAAAACCACAAAAGAAAAGGGATAGTTTTGTAATATTGACATTCTTAATTGTTGTAAAAAAATTTTTATATATAAAAATTTTATAATTCTTTCAATAAAATAATTTCTTTTTACTAAGAGAAAGATAATTTCATTAAATAATGAAAGAGAGGAGTTCACCTTTAGTGCAAGTAAGAAACAAGTTATCTTCAACCCAAAATGCACAAACAATTGCATAAAGAACAATAAACGAAAAAGCATAGGCAAAATAGTTTTGTAAGTGATTGATGAAGCTAAAATAGAAAGTAATTTCTAAATTCATGCACCTACATCATAATGTTTTGAACAATATGAAGAGTTATCTTTAACTTAGCATTAAATACACAATTTTTATGCCTTTTGCATACATGCCATAATAGATAAATAATGTTAGCAAGGCTGTCATCTAACATTTTAAGTAGCACCATTTTATCAATCAAACTTGTTCACCAAACAACAAAAAAAGATAGCGAAAGTCCCCCTAAAGAAGACTTGAAAGCAAACAACGACCACACATATAAGCAACAAGACAAGTGAATATGACCACTGTAACAACTCCATTTAAGTATCAATTTTTTTTTCAAAATACAATGAAGTTATTACCTCGTTACAACTTAACTCAATATAACATTTATTTAATTTATACAATACAGAGTTCACATACATGTCATTAATCAAAACATACGTACAACATATCAAACACATAAAAATCTACATCTTATTTATTCTGGTTGACGAATTCCGGAGATACAAGTGCGGGTGATTGCACCTTCATCGGGATCTAAACCAACTCGACCACAAACATTTTATTTTCTTCTGGGATCTGCCCAACATAAAGTACTCGATCCAACGTGTACTAAAAGTCAGAGCTATAGAAAAATCTGCATAACTAATTTTTTGAACATGATAAGAAAATATAGTGAGAATTAAATCCCAGTAAGTTCAACAATAAATCATTATCAATATAGCTCATCACGTCATGTTCAGCTGTATAAACTACAGTAAATATCTTTGGTCACATGAATGCACTATATCTATGTACATGAGAATCGTACAATAATGACATGTATAACAAGATTAATTATTTTTAGAATATCATAAGATAACTATCAACTTATTCTCATATCAAGCTACCCCGGTCAGGGTGAGTGTGCTCATTTCTTTTCTTTTCACAATGTTAGCCAAAAATATGCTTTCAATAACAAGTATGTTCATCAAAATATAACTATTACCAAAAATCATTGGTAAGCATGCCATGAACATAACCATTTCAAATATCACTTTATAAAATATTTTCATGTCAAACTTTCACACTTAAGATGGTAAGAAGTTCATACAATGGCAATGGTTATGGCATATACTAGTCATTTATAAGATTCGTCTTCTTTTTTAAATATTAATTTTATTTCTTTATTTTCTTGATGCAAGTTTTCATCATATCTAACCTTCTCTTACTAATCAGAGCATAACTCCCTCAATTGAACTCCGATGTAGGTGATCGTGGTGTCAATTTCAAGATAAAACAATTATCTAAAACTATTATGTTGAACATTGGAGCTAAATATTAATAAATCAATGTGATATTACACCCTAAATTTACAGGTTATTTCTTCTCGGATAGGTTCTTACCTCTACCTACTAATCGGACCATATCTACCTCATATGGACTCCAACTTGAGTGATTCCAGTGGTTAAAAATTCATGACACACATATCTATAATTATTATGTTAACCATTTATTTTACGTCCATACAGATAATTCCCAGAAATTAAAATACAGAAGCTATCCTAACATATTCTTCCTTGATGAACCATTTTCTGACCTTTGACTACTAATCAGCTCATGTCTTCCTCATATGGACTCCAAATTGAATGATTCCAATGGATAAATATCCATGACACACATAGATATAATTCTTATGTTAACCATTTATTTTAATTCCATACATATAATTTCCAGAAATTAAAATACAGAAGCTATCCTAACATATTCTTCCTTGATGAACCATTTTCTGACCTTTGACTACTAATCGGACCATATCTACCTCATATGGACTCCAAATGGAATGATTCCAGTGACTAGAAATCTGTGACACATATATCTTTAATTCTTATGTTAACCATTTATTTTAATTCCCTACAGATAATTCCCAGAAATTAAAACACAGAAGATATCCTAACAAATTCTTCCCTGATGAACTATTTTCTGACCTTTGCTTACTAATCGGATCATATCTACCTCATATGGACTCCAAATGGAATGATTCTAGTGGCTAAAAATCCGTAACACATATATCTTTAATTCTTATGTTAACCGTTTATTTTAATTCCCTACAAATAATTCCCATAAATTAAAACATAGAAGCTATCCTAACATATTCTTCCTTGATGAACCATTTTCTGACCTTTGATTACTAATCGGACCATATCTACCTCATATGGACTTCAAATTGAATGATTCCAGTGGCTAAAAATCTGTGACACATATATCTTTAATTCTTATGTTAATAATTTATTTTAATTCCCTATAGATAATTCCCATAAATTAAAGCACAAAAGCTAAAAATTTTGCCACCCATAGCCATACCTTTGCAGAACTTTCTATACCAGTCTAAGTATTCAAACATACATCACATGCAAGATCAATATGTAACATGATATAGCAACATCATGACCAATCATCAAAGTTCTAAGATCAAAATCTCATATAAATATTATAAGTTTCAAAAGTTTTCTTCAAAAAGAAATATTGTTAAACTTGCCTAAGAATCTCCCTAGCTCACTTAGTGAATTGGTTTTCTTGTTTCCTCTTGAAAGAAGTAGCAAGATTCCTCCCTTCCCTTAGCTTTTCTAGCAGCTTAGGTAAGACAAGGATGGTGAGTTTTTGAACCTCAAGGATGAAGAAGAAAAATAGATTCAAGTGGAGATTATTAAGGTAACTTACCTTGAGTACTTAGCCTTCTAAACTTCTCCTTCTTCTTCCTTCCTTTCTTCTCCTCTCTTTCTCTCCTTTCCTCACTCTACCTTGCTTCGATTTTTCTCTCTTCCTCACTTGGACGAAATTAAAATGTTGTAGGGGTGGGTTTTGCTTAAATAGACCACCAAATAATACACCTTTCATGATCATGGGTCTACCTTATCACAATTAGGATACACTTTGTTGAATTTTTGGAAAACAAACAACTTATGTTCTTGTCTTCCTCTTCCTTAGTCAAGATATGCATAGGAAAAGGAGATTTGTATTTTGAAAATTATGATGATATGTTCTTAAGATAAGGGACAAGGTCCCTTTGATTTAGGGATTCATTTCCATTTTCTTTTATCTTAAACAAGTATGATAGGTTTACATTTTTAGGTGGCAAATTTCTATCCCTTGAATCTCCATTATTTGGTTGATATTATTTGTGTGGGATAGGAATGTTTTGTCCTAATGCCATGTATTATCATACCACTTGCTAAAATTATGAGTGTAGGATATATATGTTTTTGTCCTAAAGCCTAGTATTATCATGCCACTTCCCAAAATTATGAATGTAGAATCACACCACTTGCTAAATTTTTGTCTTAATGCCATGTAACCGAATCTTTATTATTATTACATTATTATATCATCACCTAATTTATTTTAGTTTATTTTTTCTCTTGGATTTGGGCTTATTCCTACCCATTTTCTTTGTTTTGGATAAAATTCTACCTTTCTTGGAGGGTTTGGTCACATTTTCATAATTTTTGGGCTATTGGTTCAATTACTATATCATAGTCCAAGTCTATGTTTTATTTCTTGCTTAGGTTATCCAATGGGCTTGCTAGAAACTTATGTGCAGTAGAAAAACTCTATATGAAGTGTCCATAGGTAAAAGCCCAATGTATGGGTAAAGATTTTAAACTTAGTAACTCTAGTTCTTGAATTAGGAAAAATTACCCTAATCCAATGTTCTTGAAATTTTATGACCTTTACTTGTTTCTAAAATTTTTTCTTCCTTATCCAAGAATTTTGCATCTCTTTAGTATGTTATTTCTAATTATTTTTCCTATTAGGTTTTCTCTCTTTATTTGTTCTCTTAATGTTAGAAATATTTTCTATGCATATACATAAGGTGAAGAATTTCTAAGGATTATATGTCCTTAGATATCTAAAATATTGTCTAATAAATTTTATTTCCTTAATTAAATATTTATGTACTTTTATCAATAAAAGAAACAAAATTAGGGATGTTACAACCACACATTATGAGCAACAAGATAAGTGAATAAAATATGCATTATACTATTCTTAGCTAACTGCATGTAGGATAAGATAAATCATTAATGGTTAGTCCTTTTTGATACAAATTAATCTTGGCAGCCAAGGAGTGCCATAAACATTTAAGGTGGTATTACTAACCACTTTCCAATGACAACTTTCCAACATAAACCTTCTTCCTTCTAAGATACTCTTCTAACCCTAAGAAGGATTAGACCCCTTTGAAGCTACAAGTATATTATTATAAGGAAAATAGTATTCCTTTAAAAATGTACATAAAAAAGAATGTTGATTGGTTGCCAAACACCATGGTTGTTTTGTCAATGTGGCCAAAAATCTCTCATCAATCTAGAAATATCACAACACAACCATATAAGCAATTTGAAACATGACATTGTATATAAAGGAAAGGCATATAGAGCAAGGTTAGCATGAAATAATAACTTTCCTTTTCACCCTTTTAATCTATTGGCGACCCTTTTTTTAGTAAAGTCAAAAGTATCATTCTTAGACCTTTTAACAAAAGAAGGGAGATCAAAGTACTTCTCTTAAAAACTAATATGTATTATATGTAATAAACCTACGAACTAGCTCCTTAACCTCTTAGGGGTGTTACAAGAGAAAAATACATAAAAATTTTGTAGATTGATTCTTCAACCACTAATGTCTTCATATTTCCAAAGAATGTCAAAGATAAGCCCCCAATCAAATTGGTCAACTCTAAAGAATAAAATAGCATTATCAGCCATCAGAATATGTGAAACCTCTAGGTTTCTTCTAGAAATCTTAATTCCCTTGAGAGAACCATGCACTTTAGCTTTTTTTATAAGAAGGTAGATGACACATTTGGCACACAAAAAATATATTTAAAAGGGATATATTTGCCTTGATAAAGCCCTTTAGCGAGGTAGAAGTATTCAAAAATTTCTCCCTCAACAACAACAAATTAAGAGACAATGCAACCACATTGCATAATTAAAAAAACTTGCATGACATGAGTAAAGATGATAATGATATTATGTACAAGAGAGACATGTTCCAAACTCAAGATTTAGAGATGTTATTCCTATATGAATAAGTAAATTTATGTTTGTCTTAGTAATAGCCTTTATAGTTTTTTTTTTATTTTTACAATAAATTTAGATATGTTATATTTGTATCAAATTTAAACTCATGTCATTTTTACTTAATTAATGTAATAACCCTCAGCTAATAAAACCTTTGAAGGTTAAGTACAAATCATTTGAAACAAGGAAGTTGAGAACAATGTAAAATTCTAGAGCGTTCTTACCTTTCTTTTAACCTTTCTTCACTCTTATAAGCATAACTCTCTCATATGAAATATAAATTAAGTGATTCCAATTTTTGATGAAAGATAAGACATATATCTACAACTTTGATGTTGGGAACTTTTGCTAATTCCGTGAATATTATAGTGATAAGAGGCAAAAATCGAAGCATAGTGTGGTCTAGACCTTTGCTCACTATTTTATTTATAAAGCTTTCATATGATCTCCAAATTAGGTGATTCAAGTGGCTACTGAAAGCTAAGAGAAAGGGCTACAATGTTCATGTTGCACGTTTTGTCAAATTCGGCCAAAAACATGGTTCACTGTGCTCCAGGACACGGCCAGGCCGTGCTTCAGGCTGTTTCTGCATTTTTCTGCAGCTTCCCCCTCCCTTCTCCTTCATTTCCTCCTGCATCTGACTCCCTCTCTCTCTCTCTCTAAAATTTTCTCTACCTTCTCTCTAAGATATCTCACCATCTAGCCAACCGATTCGAGCTACCAAGGTACCGTTGGACTCGTGGGAAGGAGAGCTACAAATCCCACCGATCCGTTTTGCCAGAAAACCGCCGGAAAGTCACCGAAAAATCACGTGAACAGTAACCTCCAAGGTAAAATTCTGTCCAATCGCGTTTTAAGCTTCGTTCTTCCGAAATTCTTTCCATAGATAGTCTTAGAATTAGTTTCTATACTAGAATATAAGGTTTTTAGGTTTAGGGTTAGTTTTTCGGTCGGCGTGAATAGTGTTTTTAGCCGGCATGAACTGTGACATTTAGGGTTTATTGAATTTTCATGTTATGTCTATGTTTTCTAGGTTATTGAACCATCACGAGGTGAAATTATCGTTGTTGGACTCCTAGTAAGGTGAGTGGATTTTTCATACTATAGCGCATGTTTTACAAATTCAGTTTATAACTCTCGTATGATTTTAACTAGTTGGAATGTATACTAAATTGTTTTACCGCTTTGAAAACCAATATGTTCCAACCATGTTAGAAAATATAAATTTCAATCCTAGTTGAACCCTAGGTATGCAGGGCAAGCATCTAGACTGATAATTCTCCATTTGAGCTAGATTTATAGAAATGCGAACTTAGTCATAGAAATGAACTAAGCTAGCCATGAAATGATTTGATGCATGCGAACATCTATGTGACGTCTACGAACGATATGTTTAAAGGGAAAGTTTATGATGATAAAGGTCTCCATGGGAATACATGGATGAAACATATTTTAGAACGGAATTTTATGCATGAAAAGAGCTAAATGGAGAATTATAGCTTTATTATAATGTTATTGAAATGTTTTACTTTAAACTCTTTGAATAGCATATTTCAAATGTTTTCTATTAGAGGGACCCTTTTAGATCACTGTTAGCTAGCCACAGGGAGTGCTAGCCCTGGTGCACCATGGTCATGGGAAGGCTTCGGCCTAAGATACTGTGACGGACATATGACTGCTTAAGACACAGGGAAATTAGGGTGGACTTATGTCTATGCCTACAGTGATTACCCTACCCTTGCTATGTGCTTGGGGAAGATGATGATCTGTCAGGAAAGAACTCCAATAAACTGATGTATTCTTCTTAAAGATTAAATATTTCTAAACAAGCTCATTCATCATTGTTATTGCATAAATAACTTCATTTATTACTTACCATGCATAATTGATTTGCTTTACGGTTACTGATTTAAATCCAGATTTATCTTTTGAATATACATTTGAACTGTTTAGCTTTTCTTTCAATAAATTATGGTTAAATGCTTAAATGTTTCTATTATTATCTTTACACTTGGATTTCAATTATTAAACCCATTGCGAAACACTCGTGCTTGGTTTTCCCTGTTTTAATTATAGTATGATTTACCCATTCACTGAGATGTGGTCTCACCCCTCTTTTGTTTCCTCCCCACAGATAGTCAAAGAGACTTTGATTCAGTTATAGCTTCGTAAGAGGCTGAATATAGCGTTGGTGAGCCCCAGTTTGGGCAAGGCTATGTTGTACTGATTGTCTAGTTTAGTTTATGTCTAGTGTATCTCCATGAACTTACAGGCAGGATCCTCGCTTCTTGCGTATTTTGATGTGTTGTTTGGAAAATGGTTTTATGTTTTACAACGATGTTTGTATTATGAGGCCATGGGCCAAGATGAATCACAAATGTTGGATTCATGAGATATATATATATATATATATATATATATATATATATATATATATACATATATACAGTATTTTCTTATATTGAATGTGGCATATGTGGCCAGTTATATTTATTATGTACTCTGGATTGTGTGCTGGATGTTTGTATGTGCTGTGCGTTAGGCTTGCGGCTAAGGGGAAACCCTTATGCCGTGCTGATCATGTGTTCCATCATTTGGGGCTGTGACAATTAATAGGAATTGTGAAGATGAAGAGGTTTACCTCATCCATTACAAGTAAAGTAGGTAAATTTAACTCCATAAGTCCTCTATCCAAACTAGTGGCCACTGAGGATGGACAACCAAGAGACATGGATTCACTTGATTCCTAAGTTGTACAATTCATGTTTCCCACTCCAAAGATTTAAGGACCCAAGCAAGAGCTTAATGTTGACGACCTTTTTGCAAAAGGGGGTGAGTCCCATCAGTTTGTGCAGCAAGAACAAGAAGAAAGAAGAAATTTTTTTTTGGTTGATGTTATTTTTGTACTAACTTTTCTTTTACAGATGTGAAGGTCTGATGAGGCCCATACAGTTAACAATACACAGTGTCTAGGCACTTCATGATGGAGATCAAGGTGCTATCAAACCTATTCCAAATCGTTCCCAAGATCCTTTGTAAGGGATAGGCGGTCCAATGACTAGGAGCAAAGCAAAGCGGGCCAAAGAAGCTTTATTGGGCTTGATATTGGATGTGCAGGCTAAAGAGGAAGTTATTGGGCCAAGTCAAGACATCAAGTGAGTCACACTTTGCAGCCTTGAGGATGGCATTAAATAGAGTTTGTTGAATCTTGAAGACAACTAGCCCAAATCTGCATGTCTAATGATGTATTATGGGTTTTATGTTATATGCTTTCTTTTGGATATTATTAGTATTTGGGCCCATTCTTTATGTTGGCCAATTATTAGTTTAATTATGGGTTTATTTTTGTTAGTTTAGTTGGGTCAAATAACTAGTGTTATTTAGGCCACATTCTATTGAAAGTCCAATTAGGGTTTTAAATATTTTCTACTAGCTTTAGGATTGATAGACTATATAAGAGATTCTTTATGCTTATGTAGAGAGATTATGATGATTAATAAAGATTGAGTTTTCTCCTAAAGTGAGAACTTCCCTGGGTTCTTGGGCAAAGAACTGAATCTGATCTTATCAAGGCAACTCGTGGCGATCAAACATCCATTGAATTTTCAAGATGATCCTTACTTCTGCCAAACACTCTGTTTCTTGGCTTAAGGAAACACATCATTTGATATCAGAGCTTTGTCTCCTTGAAATTTGGTTGGTGTCCTATATTTTTTTTTCTATTTGTTTTCTAGAGTCTTTCTTCTTCTTCTACCTTTTTAGGTTAAATTAGAGTCCTAATTTTAGTTAATCTTCTTCTAATTCCTTTTAAAAAAGAGAGAGTCCTAGTTCTAGTTAATTTCCTTTTCCTACTTATAGTCTAATTCTTCAAAAAAAAAAGAGTCCTAGTCCTAGTCAAATTTAGTTTCGTCTTCCAAAAAAAATTCTTAGAAAAAAAATAGAGTCCTAATCCTAGTCCAATTTGGTCTCTTCTTCCAAAAAAAATTTGTAAAAAAAAAAATAGAAATTCGGTAAAAAAAGAGGTGAGTAGAAGTTCAGTCAAAAAAAGGGAAAAAAGAAGAAGAGAATTTCCTTAAAAAAGAAGAAGGAAGTAAAAAAAAAAAACAGCATACTTTTTATCCCTCATTTTTTTCAAATTCAATTCCTTCGATTGTCATGGTCTGAAATTTTGTTCTTATCATTCTTAATTCACTTGTTTCCTTTGATAAGCTTGTTGATAAGGTTCTTGTTTAAGAGCTTTAAGGGAAAGAGAGTAAAATTGAGTGCAAACACGTGAGGTTTGTGCGACAAACATGAGCAGTAAAATAAATCAACCCAAAATTGATCTTAAATTTTACATGAAGGCGGTTCAAGAGCAATTTAAGTTGATACATATGAAGCTAGAAAATCTTGAGTCACTATCCAAACCTAAGCCTTCCAAACAGTTTGGCTTTGGTGAGGAAGAAAAGGGACGTATGGAGAGTGAGCATTCTATTAAGAATAAGATATCACCAATGGAGGATTATAGTAATATGGAGATTAGTAAGCTAGTGAATAGAGAAGTATTAGTTATTAGACATGCTCTTAATATGCAGCCTAATGATGATATTGATGATGAACAGTGTGAGCACATCTTCCAAACTAGGTGCCACGTGAATAACAAGGTATGTAGCTTGATTATTGATAGTGGGAGCTGCACTAATGTAGCTAGTACCTTGATGGTTGATAAATTAGGTCTACCCACATTGAAACATCTTAAGCTATATAGGCTAAGATGGTTGAATGATAAGGGAGATATATGGGTGACTAATCAGGTTTGGGTATCTTTCTCTATTGGTAACTACAAAGATGAGGTGCTTTGTGATGTAGTACCAATGTATGTTGGACACTTGCTATTGGGATGTCCATGGAAATTTGATAGAAGGGTCAATTATGATGGCTACAAGAATCAAAATACATTGACCATGCATAATCAAACTTTTATTCTAACACCCCTAAAACCAGTTAAGGCTTTTACTGATCAAGTGAGGATTACAAAAGAGTGTAAGTTGAGAGAAACAAAAGAAAAAGACAAAAAAGAGAGTATGGCCAAAAATGAGAGTGAGAGAAAAGAGAGAGAGGTTAAGACATATGAGCAAAAAAAAGAAAGGGAGTAAGGCCAAAATTGAGAGTGAGAGAAAAGAGAGAGAGGTCGAGACAGGTGAGTAGAAAAAGGAAGAGAGTTGTGAGCCAGAGAAAGAGAAAAATAAAAGAGTGAGTGATCTTGAATTAAAAAGTGAGGTGAAGAGTGCTTTGGTGTGTAAACCAAACCTCTTTGTGCTTATGTACAAGGATATTTATTTTACTAACACTCATAACCTTTCTTTGCCTAGTATGGTTATATCTTTGATATAGGAATTCATAGCATTGAAATATCCTACTTATGATAAGGAGTTATATGCATTGATGAGGACTTTACAAACTTGGCAACATTATCTATGGCCAAGAGAATTCATTATCCATTCAGATCATGAGATTTTGAAATTCTTGAAGTCCCAAGGTAAGTTGGATAAGAGACATGCTAAGTGGTTAAAATTCATTGAGACATTTCCTTATATGATTAAGTATAAAACTAGAAAAAAAATGTGGTAGCTGATGCATTGTCAAGAAGATATCCATTATTGACATCCTTCCATGCTAAGTTGCTTATTTTAAATATATTAAAGATTTGTATGCTAATGATGTTGATATTGGATTTGTGTGGAATTCTTGTGATAAACGTGCTATTGATGGTTTCTATAGACATGAAGGTTACTTGTTTAAAAAGAATAAACTTTGTGTTCCTAAGTGTTCTATGCGTGACTTGTTAATTAAGGAGAGTCATGGTGGAGGTTTAATGGGACATTTTAGAGTGAATAAAACCTTAAAAATTCTGCATGCACATTTTTATTGGCCTCGCATGAAACATGATGTCATTTCATTTTGTGCTAAGTGCGTGGCATGTAAACAAGCTAAGTCTAAGGTTAATCCACATGGTCTTTATACACCATTACCTGTACCTACACAACCTTAGCATGATATTTCTATGGATTTTGTGATAGGGTTACCGAGGTCTCAAAGTGGTAAAGATAGTATTTTTGTGATTGTTGATAGGTTTAGCAAAATGGCTTAGTTCATTGCATATGCTAAAACCAATGATGCAACACACATAGCTAATTTGTTCTTTAAAGAAATAGTGTGTTTTCATGGGTTGCCTAGAACAATAGTATGTGATAGAGATGTTAAGTTTTTAAGTCATTTTTGGCGTACTTTATAGGGAAGATTAGGCACTAAACTTCTATTTTCTACTGTTGCACACCTTCAAACAAATGGGCAAACTAAGGTAGTTAATAGGACACTTACTACACTTTTACGTGTTATTATGTCTAAAAACTTAAAACAATGAGAAAGAGCTTTGCCACATGTTGAGTTTGCTTACAATATATCAGTGCATTCTACTACTGCTTATAGTCCTTTTGAGATTGTCTATGGCTTTAATCCTCTAACACCTTTGGATATTCTACTTTCGTCTACTAATGAGTTTGTTAACTTGGATGTTGAGAACAAGGCTGAATATGCAAAGGATTTGCATGCTAAGGTTCGACCTAACATTGAGAGAAAGAATAAGCAATATGCAACGCAAGCCAACAAGAGCCGAACCAAAATTGTATTTGAACCTGGTGATTGGGTTTGGGTACATATGCGTAAAGAGCGGTTCCCGGCTCAAAGAAAGTCTAAGTTGCATCCTATGGGAGATGAACTTTTCAAGTCTTGGGGAGAATCAATAAAAATGCCTACAAGATTGATTTACCTAGTGAGTATGGCAATATTAGTGCTACATTCAATGTTGCTGACTTGTCTTTATTTGATGTAGGTGATACCTTTGATTTGAGGACGAATACTTTCGAGGAGGGAGGGAATGATGGAGATCAAGGTGTTGTCAAACCTATTCCAAACTGTTCCTAAGATCTTTTGCAAGGGATAGGCGGTCCAATGATTAGGAGCAAAGCAAAGTGGGCCAAAGAAGCTTTATTGGGTTTGATCTTGGATGTATAAGCTAAAGAGGAAGTTATTGGGTCAAGTCAAGACATCAAGTGGGTCACACTTTGCAGCCTTGAGGATGGCATTAAATAGAGCTTGTTGGATCTTAAAGATAATTAGTCCAAATCTGTATATTTAATGATATATTATGGGCTTTATGTTATATGATTTCTTTTGGATATTATTAGTATTTGAGCCTATTCTTTATGTTGGCTAATTATTAGTTTAATTATAGGTTTGTTTTTGTTAGTTTAGTTGAGTCAAATAACTAGTGTTATTTGGGCCACATTCTATTGAAAGTCCAATTAGGATTTTAAGGGTTTTCTACTAGCTTTAGGATTGATAGACTATATAAGGGATCCTTTATGCTTATGTAGAGAGATTATGATGATTAATAAAGATTGAGTTTTCTCCTAAAGTGAGAGCTTCCTTGGGTTCTTGGGCAAAGAACTGAATCTGATCTTATCAAGGTAACTCGTGGTGATCAAACATCCATTGAATTTTTAAGACAATCCTTTCTTCTGCCAAACACTCCGTTTTGTTGGCTTAAGGAAACGTATCACTTCCCTATCGACAAAGGGTTGTTGTACAATTCAATGACACATACAAATCAATTAGAGATAGGGACGGTTTATTAGATTTTTCTTTGTATAGTTGGGTACAATTTTCAAATGTTTCCAATCTATTACAAAGATTGGAGAAGTATTCTTACCAAGTATAAGAACAATTCATTCAAGGACACTATACAGGTAATAACATATGGCTTTTTTTGTTAATGCCTTAATTATATATCTTTATTAACATCTATATTTCTCTTGTAGGAAAAGTTTGTAGTGTAGGATATGCATAAGAAGGTTATTTTTCAATCAAGTAGGCATAAGTTATAACCTATACAGGTCAAAAAATTGATAAGACTCACACTAGAGATCAATTATGTAATGAAGTCCTAGCTAGCATTTTACAGGACTACTGGCAACTTTTATAGACTACCATCTCGAGGTGAAGTCTAAGAGAACTATACTTGGTTGTCAATATATAACGATTCATGGTTTATCTTATTGATATGTTTCTGTCATTTACTAGGTCATTGCTAGAAAAAAATAAACAAAAGTGAAGGAGATAAATGATGCCATACACTAGTAGTTCAAAAAGCCTTGAATGAAAGATGACTAAGATGGTAAGTTTGTATTAGTGAATAATCTATCTAAAATGTAATTTATATTGTAGATATGTTATATTTTTAGAAATTTTTTGGAAGCTTAGTTTGGGGGCCCAGTGACACCAGGAGATATATAGACTGTAGTTTATAAAAGGGCTGATAGATTATACATTAATGATGAAGTTAGAGCCGTCTGTGTAAGTGTTTGAATTCTATAAAGATAAAATGTTAGTTCTGATTTGGTTGTAATGATGCATTCTTAAAATTATATATTACTTTCTATTTGAATTTGTAGGGAAAAAATTGTCACGATTTAGTGTGAAGACTCTTCTTTCCAAGAACTTTCAAGTAAGGATTCATTGGCTAGAGTTATAGGAAGAAAAAGGCACTCGGGTTGAGTAAAGGGATCGAATTAGGTGTTTTCTTGACCCATGTGTTCGTCCATCATTTTACTAAGAGTTTACAATCTAAGTCTTCTTACATTGAGATTGCAAAATAAGATGGTTCAACTTAAATCAGTGATGGAGGAATGAGAACATGATTTAGAAATGGCTACATGATAATGATAGATGGAAACATTTATGTCTTTTCTCATTTAGAACTATCAAGGTCAACTAGCACTTGAGCTTGCAATAGTACAAGGCCATGGACCTCCATTAATTTTCTAAGCTCTTAGTTGAATTGTAGAAATGAATATTCTTGTAATTTGTTTTTTTATTGCTAATAATATATCCTTCTGGTTTTCAGACACCAAGTGATGAGGGTAGTGAACATATGCCTCCTCATAACTCCCAAAGTTGATTTTTTTTTCTTATTGCATATTATATATAATTGTAATTGAATAACAATTCAAATTTTAATTAAATATTAGTTTTGTTTGTGAAATTTAAGTTTTTTTGATTGTTAATTTGGTTCTCATTTGAATATTGGTATTATTGTGGATACAAGTATGGGGATAAAAAAAAGTTAAAAAGAAAAAGAAAAAGAAAAACACTGGTTTAACAACAATATTAAGGACACCTTAGTAAAACCTTGGTTTAGAGATGGTCAAAAGCTGTTGTTAAAACATCATTTAACGATATTTTTGTTGACCATCATTAAGAAAATAAAAAATAAAAAATTGGTTTAAGAATAGTTCTACAAAAAGCATTGTTAAACCATGGTTTAACAATGATAAAAAAACCATCACTAAATAGACATTTTATGACAGTTATGTTGATTTTTGTTAAACCACATGTGTTAATGATGATTCAAAACTGTCATTAAGCTGCGATTTAGTGACAACTTTCCCTAATTCCCTGAAACTGTTGCTAAAACTGTGATTCTTTGACGATTTACGTAACCATCATTAAGTTGCTTAGCTATAGTTAAAACTATTGCTAAAGCCCATTTTCCCTGTAGTGTTGATATCCCTAATTTAGCCAGTTTAAGGTGAGCTACAATTGTCAAAAGGAGACTTGGCCTCTGAATAAGCTTATCTCACACTTTGTTTAAGAAGAGGAATTACTTACAATATAAGGCAGAGAGTGCTCACTTGATCTTAAACTCTAAGGACAAGGGAAATAAAAGGAAGAAGGATAATGAAGTAGTAGATACAACACCTCAAATGAAATAGCAAAAGAAACTCAACAAATTAGAAGGTACTAGTTTTTTCTTTTATGGAGCTAAAAGGCATAGAAAGAAGTAATGCACCAACTATCATGCGTGGCATTCTAAGAAATGTATACTTCTTAATTTAGTTTGTTTTGAGGTTAATTTAGCTCAAAACCTAGACACAAATTGTAGTTAGATTATGGTACAAAAATTCACATCAGTGAGTCTATACAATGTTTCTTGAGTTGCCAAAAGTCAATTAATATTGAAAGATACATTTACGTGGGTGATGGCAAGATAGTTCAAGTTGAGATAATAGAAAATTTTATATTATTGTTAATGACTGTATTTTATTTAGATCCTTTTGAGACACTTATTGTACCATCCTTTATACAAAATTTGATTTGTATTTTTTACTTTGGACAAATTTGATTATTCTTGTTAATTTGCTAATGGAAAATTTAGTCTGTTTCATGATTTGAAATTGGTTGGTTCTGGATCTTTGTCAGGTTATGATAATCTTTATTTCATCGATACAATTGCTTCATTTAATTAATCCATTCATTTAAGTACACGAGGTACATTGTCCAAAAAACGTACACAAGGTATGAAGACAAAATTAACCTATGAGAATTTAGTTGTGTTATGGCATAAGAGATTAGATCATATCTCTAAATAGAGAATAGAGAGACTTGTATTTGAAAAAGTTATAGATATTTTAAATATCATAGATTTTGATGTTTGTGTTAATTATTTAAAAGGAAAAAAATAAAAAAAAAAAGGAGATTTAATGCCAAAATGTCTCTGGATGTCTCAAAACTTATACATATGGATATTTGTGGGCTATTCCCTATGGTTTCTTGGAATGATCAAAAATACTTTATAATGTTTATAGATGATTTTCCTAGATATGGTTATAGATATCTCATTTATGAAAAGTCACAATCATTGGAAGTGTTAAAAAATTATAAGGTTAAAGTTGAGTACCAACTCAACAAAATGATTAAAAGCGTTAAATTTGATTGTGATGGTGAGTACTACAACAGATATGATGGTTCAAGTTAACAATGTATAAGATTATTTGCTAAATTCCTAGAGGAATGTGGTATTGGTCACAGTACACTATGTTGAGTTCACCCACTATGAATAGTGTTGTTGAAACACAAAACAAGATATTCAAGGACATAGTGAAGAGTATTGATGGAGATCAAGGTGCTGTCAAAGCTACTATAAACCGTTCCCAAGATTCTTTACAAGGGATAGGCGGTCCAATGACTAAGAGTAGGGCGAAGCAAGTCAAAGAAGTTTTACTAGGCTTGATCTTAGATGTGCAGGCTAAAGAGGAAGTTATTGGGCCAAGTCAAGACATCAAGTGGGACATACTTTGTAGCCTTGAGGATGGCATTAAAGAGGACAGTCCAGAGGCCATGTAGAGCTTATTGTATCTTGAAGACAACTAGCCCAAATATGAATGGACTAAAGATGTATTATGGGCTTTAGTTAAAATGTTTTGTTTTGGATATTATTAGTATTTGGGCCCATTCTTTATGCAGCCCAAATAGTAGTTTAACTGTGGGTTTATTTTTGTTAGTTTAGTTGGGCCAATTAACTAATTTAAGCCATATTCTATTAGAAGTCCAATTAGGAGTTTAAGGCCTTCTGGCTTTCCTACTAGGGTTAGGTTTAATTGTCTATATAAGAGTTCTTTAAGTTCATGTATTTGACATAGATTTTGATGATTAATAAAGATTGAGTTTTCTCCTAAAGTGAGAGCTTCTCTTAGTTCTTGGGCAAAGAGTTGAATTTGATCTTATCGAGGCAACTCGTGGCGATCAAACATCCATTGAATTTTCAAGACAATCCTTGCTTTCGCCAAACATTCCGTTTCTTGGTATAGAGGAACGCATCATTTGGTATCAGAGCTTTGGCTCCTTGAAATTTGGTTGGTGTCCTATCTTTTGTTTTCTAGAGTCTTTCTTCTTCTTCTACCTTTCTTTAGGTCAAATTAGAGTTTTAGTTCTAGTTAATGTTCTTCTAGTTCCTTGAAAAAAAAGAGTCCTAGTTCTAGTTAATTTCCTTTTCCTACTCATAGTCTAATTCCTTAAAAAAAAAAGAGTCATAGTCCTAGTGCAATTTAGTTTCTTCTTTCAAAAATTTAAATTTCAAAAAAAAAAAAACAGAGTCCTAGTCCTATTTGAATTTGGTTTCTTGTTCAAAACAAAATTTCGTAAAAAAAAAAAAATCAGCTTCCTAGTCCTAGTTGAATTTGGTCTCTTCTTCCAAAAAAAAATTCAAAAAAATAGAAATTCGCTAAAAAAAAAGAGGTGAGCTGAAGTTCAATAAAAAAAAAAGAAAGAAGAGAAATTCATTCAAAAAAATAGCATACTGATATTAATATCTCTCATATTTTTCAAATTCAGTTCCTAGAGTTGTCATTGTTTGAAAATTTTATTCTTATCAATCTTATTTCACTTGTTCCTTTTGATAAGTTTGTTGATAAGGTTCTTGTTTAAGAACTTTAAGGGAAAAAGAGTAAATTGAGTGCAAACACGTGAGGTTTGTGAGACAAATATGAGCAAAAAAATAAATCAACCTAAAGTTGATCTTAAATTTTACATGAAGGCAGTTCAGGAGCAATTTAAGTTGATACATATGAAGTTAGATAATTTTGAGTCATTATCCAAACCTAAGCCTTCCAAACAGTTTGGCTTTGGTGAGGAAGAAAGGGGACGTATGGAGAGTAAGCATTCTATTGAGGATGATATGCCACTAATGGAGGATTGTAATAATATGGAAATTAGTAAGCAAGTGAATAGAGAAATATTGGTTATTAGACGTGCTCGTAATATGCAGTCCAATGATGATATTGATGATGAACCATAGGAGCACATCTTCCAGACCAGGTGTCATGTGAATAACAAGGTATGTAGCTTGATTATTGATAGTGGGAGTTGCACTAATGTAGCTAGTACCTTGATTTGCTGATCAAGTGAGGATTACAAAAGAGTGTAAGTTGAGAGAAACAAAAGAAAAAGAGAAAAAAGAGAATATGGCCAAAATTGAGAGTGAGTGAAAAGAAAGAGAGGATGAGAGATGTAAGCAAGAGAAGAAAGATAGTATGGCCAAAATTGAGAGTGAGAGAAAAGAAAGAGAGGCTGAGAGATGTGAGCAAGAAAAAGAGAAGAAAGATAATAAAGCCAAAATTGAGAGTGAGAGAAAAGAGAGAGATGTTGAGGTATGTGAGCAAAAGAAGAAAGAGAGTAAGGTCAAAATTGAGATATGTGAGCAAAAAAAGAAAGAGAATTGTGAGCCAGAGAAAAAGAAAAATAAAAGAGTGAGTACTTTTGCATTAAAAAGTGAGGTGAAGAGTGTTTTGGTATACAAGCCAAACCTCCTTGTGCTAATTTACAAGGATATTTATTTTATTAACACTCATAACCTTTCTTTGCCTAGTATGGTTGTGTCTTTGATACAGGAATTCATAGCATTGAAATATCCTACTTATGATAAGAAGTTATATGCATTGATGAGCACTTTGCAAACTTGGCAGAATTATCTATGGCTGAGAGAATTCATTATTCATTCAGATCATAATAGTTTGAAATTCTTGAAGTGCCAAGGTAAGTTGCATAAGAGACATGCTAAGTGGTTAGAATTCATTCAAACATTAAATTATGTGATTAAGTGTAAAAATGGGGAGAAAAATGTGGTAGCTTATCCATTGTCTAGAAGATATGCATTATTCACATCCTTACATGCTAAGTTGCTTAGTTTTGAATATATTAGAGACATGTATGCTAATGATGTTGATTTTGGATCTTCTTGGAATTTGTGTAATAAGCGTACTATTGATGGTTTCTATAGACATAAAGGTTACTTGTTTAAAAAGAATAAACTTTTTGTGCCTAAGTGTTCTATGCGTAACTTGTTAATTAAAGAGAGTCATAGTGGAGATTTAATGGGACATTTTGGAGTGACTAAAACCTTAGAAATTCTATATGAACATTTTTATTGGCCTCGCATGAAACATGATTTCATTTCGTTTTGTGCTAAGTGCATGGCATGTAAACAAGCTAAGTCTAAGGTTATGCCACATGGTCTTTATATTCCATTACCACATGTTGAGTTTGCTTACAATAGATCTATGCATTCTACTACTACCTGTAGTCCTTTTGAAATTGTTTATGGCTTTAATCCTTTAACACCTTTGGATATTTTACCTTTGTCTACTAATGAGTTTGTTAACTTGGATGGTAAGCAAAAGCCTGAATATGTGAAGGATTTGCATGCTAAAGTTCGAACTAACATTGAGAGAAAGAATAAGCAATATGCAACGCAAGCCAACAAGAGCCGAACAAAAATTGTATTTGAACCTGGTGATTAGGTTTGGGTACATATGCGCAAAGAGAGGTTCCTATTCAGAGAAAGTCTAAATTACATCCTAGGGGAGATGAACCTTTTCAAGTCTTGGAGCGAATCAATGACAATGCCTATAAGATTGATTTACCTAGTGAGTATGGCAATATTAGTGCTACATTCAATGTTGCTAACTTGTCTTTATTTGATGTAGGTGATGCATTTGATTCGAGGACGAATCATTTCGAGTTTGGAGGGAATGATAGAGATCAAGGTGCTGTCAAAGCTACTATAAACCGTTCCCAAGATCCTTTGCAAGGGATAAGCGGTCCAATGACTAGGAGCAGGGCGAAGCGGGTCAAAGAAGCTTTACTGGGCTTGATCTTGGATGTCCAGGCTAAAGAGGAAGTTATTGGGCCAAGTCAAGACATCAAGTGGGCCACACTTTGCAGCCTTGAGGATGACATTAAAAAGGATATTCCATAGGCCATGTAGAGCTTATTGGATCTTGAAGACAACTAGCCCAAATATGCATGGACTAAAGATGTATTGTGGGCTTTAGTTTAAATGTTTTTTTTTGGATATTATTAGTATTTGGGCCCATTCTTTATGCAGTCCTAATAGTAGTTTAATTATGGGTTTATTTTTGTTAGTTTAGTTGGGCCAATTAACTAGTGTTATTTAGGCCATATAAGAGTTCTTTAAGTTCATGTATTTGACACAGATTTTGATGATTAATAAAGATTGAGTTTTCTCCTAAGGTGAGAGCTTCCCTTAGTTCTTGGGCAAAGAACTGAATCCGATCTTATCGAGGCAACTCGTGGCGATCAAACATCCATTGAATTTTCAAGACGATCCTTGCTTTCGCCAAACACTCCGTTTCTTGGTACAGAGGAATGCATCAAGTACAATGAGTTATTCTACTTTACTAGAATTAGTCTGGAGAGAAGCATTTAAAACTGTGGAATATATCCTTAATAGAGTTTAAACTATGCAATTGCTAAAACTTCAAGAATCCTAGTCTAAAGGACTTGCATGTTTGGAAATATCTAAATGAAGGAAGGCCTTATAGGACTAATGGAAAGAAATCAGACTCAAGGAGGATGGGGGTTACTATTCATTAGATACTATAAAAAATAAGGGGGCTACATGATTTATGACCCCACGAATAAGTTTATTTTCAAGTTGATATATACTTGGTTCTTTGAGGATGTCTAGTTTACGGAGGGGTATATAGTTAGGGACTTTGTCTTTGAAGAGAAATATGTTGATATTTCCATGAGTTTTATTGGAATTCATCAAGATCTCATTCCTGAGCTTGTTCAAGATATAACAGATCAAGACAATTTTAAATAATATCTCATTTAAGAAATTGTTCTAAAAGAACAAATTCTAACACCTTATGAACCTATGCCATTAAGAAGATATACTATAGAGAGGAGAAGTGCAGTGCCAGATGATTATATTGTATTTCTTTAAGAACATGAAGTGACAAAAGATGATCCAATCAACTTTCGTTAAACCATGGAAAATTTTTAACACTCAAAAGTGGATTTATGCCATAAATGAGGAGATTAAGTCCATAAAGAATAATGATTTGTGGGATCTTTTCCTATTACTAGAAAGTAATTCACAAATGGATATTTAAGATCAAGAGGGATTCAAAAGGTCATGCATAAAGGTACAAGGCTTAATTTCTTACAAAGAGTTTTACACAGAAAGAATATATCGGCTATAAATAGGATTTCTCTCTAATTTCTTTGAAAGACTTTTTTAAGACTATAATGACATTAGTGGCGCATTTCAATCTTGAGTTACATCATATGGATGTGAAAATAACATTTATGGTGGAGATAGAAAATTTTGTGTCAGACAACCCAAAGAATATGGTTTGCAAACTTAAGAAATCCATTTATGGATGCACAAAAGCATTTCGACAAATGGTAGTTTAAGCTTCATCAAGTGATCATTTCATTTCAGTTTGAGATGAATTTGGTCTATGATTGTATATAAATAAGTTCTGTGGAAACAAACATATTTTTCTAATTGTGTATGCCAATGAAATTTTACTTGTCAATAATGATATATGCTTATTGCATGAAATCAAGAGATTTCTAACTAAGAAATTTCACAAAAAAAAATCTTAGTGATGTCTCTTTTGTATTTGGAATTCAAATATGGTGTCATCACTCTTGGGGTATTCTTAGATTGTCAAAAAAGAGCTATATCAAAAAGGTTCTCTAGAGATATGGCATGTAAAATTATAAATTAGGTGATACCCCTATGGCTAGAAAGGACAAGTTTAGTCTCAATTTGTGCCTTAAGAATGATTTTGAGGAAAAGAAAATGTAAAAGATTCCTTATGCCTCAACAATAGGGAGTCTAATGTATGCTTAGGTTTGTATACATTCAAATATTACATATTTTACTAAAATGTTGGGTAGATATTTAAGCGATCCAGAAGTAGATAATTGGAAAACAGCTAAATGGATCTTGCAATATTTACAAAGAACAAAATACTATATGCTTACATATAAAAGGTTGGATGAACTTTAGATCGCTGGGTATATTGACTCTAATTTTTTCGGATGCCAAGATAGTATAAAATCTATGTTGAGCTATATCTATATGCTAGATAGATGTGCTATCTCCTAAAAAAGTGCTAAACAATCACTCATATCATTTCCTACAATGGCAACAAAGTTCATAGCATGTTATGAGACGTTTAACCATATAGTATAATGGGGCTACGCATAGTGGATGGCGTTGAAAGACCACTCAAGTTATTTTGTGACAATAAGTCAATTGTTTTGTATTCCAACAACAACAAGAGCTCGAGGAAGTCGAAGTACATAAACATCAAGTTCCTAATTGTTAAAGAAAGAGTTTAGAGTGAATAGTTATCTATAGAGCATATTGAAACAAACTTCATGGCTACAAATCCACTTACTAAGGGATTTCCACCCTCGTATTAGTTCTTGTCAATTAATAATATTCAATTTTAGTGGAATTCTATAATTTTAAATGCTTTTATGATGTAGAAATTTTTTAGTTATTTCAATTTATTGGAATATGGAGGTTATTTTCTACATAACTAAAGTTTTGGTTTATATACACTTGATTTTTGGTATGGTTTTATCACACTAAGGTTTAAGGGTGGACTAGTTGGGAATAGGCATGTTAAGATCATATCACATGAAATTTGCATGCTACACACCACATCATGATCCATGTCATTCAATTGTATTGAAATATGTGACCATTGATGTGTTAAGTTATGAAAACTGTATTGAAGGCCACTTTGATCCTATGTTTGTATAGTTGATGGACCAAATTGGTTAATAGATATATATTTTAGTAATGATAGCAAAGTTGGACTTGTTTGGTTAATTTTTCAAATCATGATTATAAAGTTACACATATAGCCCAAGTAGGAGATTATTGGATCATTAATCCAATGTTCGACTTCTATGTGAATAATTATGTGTGTTATAGACTATCAAATAAGGTTAAGCCTAATTAAAAGTGATAATGTGGAATTTAATATATCTGATAAGATGTAAGACTTTAATGTGTTAAGACTTAAATGATAATTTCTATGTTTATGATAGGCTAAAATAAAAACACTAAAAGATAACAAGGAAGTTATCTATATAGTTGTTATGGTCTCTAGATCACACATGTTTTTTTATTCTATTTTTGATATCCCATCATTAAAAATAGGACATAGAGAAAACTAAAGGATTCTTTAGAAAATCGTGTTAATCTGGAAGGTCAACTGAATGACTCGAGAAAGCAATTGGTTATTAGGGATTCAGATACTCCTTTGAAAATACGTCTATTGTTTCTTGGTGGACCAACATGGATGATCCTATATTTTGGGTGATGGTTTTCACTAAAATAAAATTCTTTAATAAAACTATGCACCTAAGACCCAGCTACATTTCTAAAGGTCTCACCATAGGCAGCCTTACCATTCTTTTTGACTAAGTCATTAACATTCACAACAAGCACACCATTACTTAGGGAAATGCCACACTACCATATCTTCAATTTTTATAAATTATCCAAGAACTCGCTTATGGCCCAACACATCATGAAATTCCTTAAACCGATGTAGCAAAACCATCAAAAGATCATTAGAGTTGCAGTTTAGCCCACAGTGCACCATGGAGCATCTTTTAATCCAAATAATCTAACAGACAAAGGCATACATAGTGTTCTAAGAGAAGCCATCAATTTCTTCTCTTCCTAATTTCCTAAAAATTTAAACTCAAGACAATCTAAAAGGTTGACATTAAATAGGTTCCCCAAAACATCAAATGCATAATACATCTCCATATATCAGTAGGACAAAGATAGTCTCTTAAACAATGTAAGGGAGATTCAACAACGTTACCGTATAAGGGGCAAACTTTAGAACGCACAATATGTCTATTATAACGAACCCCTTTATGAGATGTCTCTCGTGGGTAAGAATCCATGAGAATGAGTGAGGTTTTTCAAGCCCATTCCACCTCCAAACCTAACTCTAAAGCTTAGAAATTCCATCACTATCTTCGTGTGCCATAATACTATCATAGGCCAATTTGATGTTGAATTCCTGTTATTTAAATATTTCCATGTCAAGAAATTGACATCATTAGAGTCTAAAGGTAGAGGATTATTCATAATAATATAAGCAATATTTATAGAATAAACCAATGAAAATAACCGCAACACATAATCCTTTACACATTCATGCAACTCAACGTAAGATATGCTAGCAAAAACATGAATAAAAAAATGAAAGCCAAGAAATTTAACATTTTTTGCCATTACCCAAGTGGAACCCTTTATTTACCTTCTTCTAAGCCATACAGACACCTCTCTATTAATTAGAGAACCTAAGCTTATGTTGCACCCTGGGAACGATATCTTAGTTACATTTATATTTGTCTCTAATAACACTTACCTACATAGTATCCCTTCTTAAAGCCAAACCCCATTCAATACAAGAACATGAAGTTTTGGTGGCGAATTTTCAATGATGACTTGCTAAATTGCCACTAAAAATTCAATTTAGTGGTGATCTTTAGAATTTGCCACCAAAAGTAAATGTTTCAGTGGTGACTTTAAAAAATTGCTACAAAAAGACAGATGTTTAGTGGCGACTTATTAGGGTCGACATAGAAAGTGGTACTAAGCAATTTTTAGTGGCAAGCACATATGTAAAGTAAGAAAAATTATACAATATGTGGGATTTTTTTCTAGAGAATTTAATATTTTTTAAATTCATAATTTTGTTGCATTTTAGATTTTTTTAGATTTTTTAGATTTTTTAAAATTTATTTTTAAATTAATTTAATAACAATGAATTTATTTCAACTTAATAAAAACACCAAAATCTTTCAAAACCCAAAAATTTAAAATAAAAGAATATATTATTATTTTGATATTTGAAAAATATAATTTTGATTGAGTTTGTTAGATTTGGTATTGCAGTAGCGTTTGAAGAGTCAATTTTTTTAAAAAAATTAAATAAAGAAAATAAAAAATTTCATAAATATATATATTAATATATAAACATATTTAAGAGTTAAATATAATATATAATTTACCATTAAAAAATGTGCGAGTAGCATGGGCCTATAATTAATGTAATTGCAGCTTTGGATTTTAAGGCTAATAGGTTAACATAGAGTTAGAAAGTGTGTGTGTGTGTGTGTGTGTGTGTGTGTGTATATATATATATATATATTCAACCACAGTAAATTAACATAAGCCAAAATATGAAAATTTGAATGAAGCAAAAATCACCAAAACCATCTAAAGGCAAAAATTGTTGAGATGTAACGCTCCCAATTTACGAACAGATGAAACAAACATTTTTTTTTTTGCAATCAGATATTTTTCATAACATGCATAACACTATTCTTTTCATAGAAATAGAGACATATAGGTTCTCTCATGTATATACATTATACAGATTAAGTTATAAATGTCAAAACTGTGAGCCTTGAAAGCAATGTAGACTCACCTAAAGAATATGTCACCTAACTGATCACCTATCTGCAGGATCATACTCTGTATTCTTATATGAAAAATGTGGAAATATCGTGTAGTAAGTTTGAAAACTCAACGAGTAGATAATACCTCATATGACTTCTTAGGTCAACATATTGATGTACTCATTTTTTAAATTTTGTCACACAGAAAATACAGTTTAGAAGTACATTCATATGAGACCCGTATTTCAAATATTCTCAAATAAAAGGATATTCAGATATCTAAAACCATATTCAGCACGGTATGATAATTAAACAAATATTGTTATGCTCAGCTGTATAAACTATAGTAAAATATTAAGCTTTTGAGATAAAGTTATAACTTTTAATATACCTGTCTCAGTCGACGATCTGGCATACTTAATTTAAAATGACTTGCCTCACTCGGCAATCTTTCAAATATTCTCAAATAAAAGGATATTCAGATATCCAAAACCATATTCAGCACGATATAATAATTAAACAAATATTGTTATGCTCAGCTGTATAAACTATAGTTAAATATTAAGCTTTTGAGATAAAGTTATAACTTTTAATACACCTGTCTTAGTCGACGATCTGGCATACTCAATTTAAAATGACTTGCCTCACTCGGCAATCTGGTCAACCCACACACTCAATTCACTCATTTTCTAAATGCATAGTGACTGATACACTACATTCACAATAGTGATAAGGGAATGTAAGTTCATCACCCATCTGCCTCCTCACATTACCACTGTTACCGGGTTGGAGAGGCCCTCTCTTGACTCACTCAGGCTAATAGGGCGTCTCCTACTCGGTACCATCACAAGCCATACAACCCGTCGATATTCATCCATACATATAAATACATATATATAAATTCATACTGATCAAATACAATGTATAATTATCAAGCAACTCGCCATGAGCTTTACGCTTGCCATTTAATCATAATCAGTAACTTTATAGTTTTTCAAATCAATGCCTCATGCACATAATATTCACTTTACCAAATAATGATAAATACATTTAGAACCACATATTCAATGAGTTTCAAAACCTATTTGCAAAACCATACTCTTCTTAAACTATGTACCAGTTCGTAAGCAAAACAGATATTTTAACACATTTCAGAATTTTATGATAGCATAAATAATTTATAAGCATAACCAATTATATATTTTAAATTCAAGAAGAACATGGAGTAAGTCATAGAAATAATTATCTACTTACAAGTCAGGACTCCAGGTTAGACAGCCCCAAATGCGTCTTTCCAACCTAAATCTGATCAAATGGATCTCAAAAACGACTTCGGAGGGTTTAAAAACCTAAAAATGACTCCGAGAGCTTGGTTAACGCTGGTCACTGTTTACTGCAGAAAAATACTATTCATACCCGTCAGATTTACTGTTCACGACGCACAAAAAGTTGTCAGATGGCTGAAAAAATTCATATCTTAAGGTTTATTTAACTTCTAAATCTATTTACGACGTCAGATTTTTAATTTGAGGTCTCTAAATAGAAGTTTCAGAACTTACATTTTTCTAAGATTTTTAACTTCCAATCTGCGGCGATTCTGCAATTGATTTAAAAAATTGTTCGGTCAAAATCGTAGTATATTCCGTTTTGAATCCAGTGGTACCTTTAGTTTTGAGATCGGAAACCAATAAATACTTTAGATTTAGAGAGAAAAATGAAGATTAATATTCATACTATTCATACTATTCATCGGTTACGAGAATTGATTTCTGAACCTCGCTTCTGTCTCTCCCTCCTCTTTTTCTTTCCTTTTATTTATTTATTTATTATTTAATAATTAAATATTTAAAATTTATTATTATTATTTTCATTATATACATATATATACTATTTTCATCCTAAAATATCTCAAAAATTTCTAAAAATTTACATCCTTATAAAACTTTATTTAAACTCTTAAATCATGACTTTTTTTGATAAAATTTTAATAAAACAAATCACAAAATAAATATCTTTATACATAATAAAAGAAAGAATATTTCTAAAAATAATATAACAATTTATTAGAGGATAATATAATTATTTTAAGTAAAACAAAAATTATTTTAATTAAAAGTATATTTGCTTTCAGCAAAACAAAATCATTTAAAATAAAAATATATTTTTTTGTTGTAAAATATTATTATTTACAAATTACGGGATATTACAAGAGATGCCAATATTAGCCGCATTCAAAAGAATTTCGTTTTGCCATTGTTTTTAAAAACCAGACATGGCGTTCTTCCTGCTTTCTCACTATATAACACTCAATTCCTCTGCCCGGAATCTATGTATAAGTATTTATCTTTCTTTCCCTACCTTGTATTCTGTTTGTTAACTTCCTATCAAGCCATACCGAGATAGAGACTCACTCTACAAGGAGGAGGGCAGTCGTTGCTACCTTAGCCCATAACTGATCTCCCAAAAGGAAAAAGGTAGTGTTAGGGGAACTTCCCAATTTATCCAACCTCATTGATCTTGTAACTTTCAATCCAGGACTGGAGTCATAGAAACTGAAATATCGAAAGAATATGAAGGCTAAGAAAGGTGTGGTGACAAAGGAGAGCCTATCTTTAAAGAATCCCAAGTTGGATTATACAGAGGTTAAGGTGAAGAAGGCAACAAAGACCGATGTGCATTGGATGATCTACAAAAAAGTGAGCCTTATGTCTCAGACATTTATAAGTACTTGCGAAATATGGAGGTATAGCTTGCCATATAGGGGATGAGTCATTTCAAATCAATAATGACTAATAAGAATGGGCCATATTTGTTAATTGGTAAGCATAAAGAGTTAATGCTTGTTTTTCAATGCTAACTGAGTTATAATTCACATACATAATATGCTTCTTCAACATTTCCATTTTGAGTGTATTGATATGGTTATCATGAAGATCAAATTATTGCACATTAATGCCTTGCTAATTTACTTTGTTGTTTTAATTTAAACTAACTCTGGTGATTGCTTGTTTCATAGATGGAGCCAAGAAGAAGACTAACATTTGACTACCTTGAGAGGATTTAGAAAGATGTTACTGCCAACATGAGAGGGATATTGGTTGATTGGTTAATAGAAGTTGCTAAAGAATACAAGCTTCTTTCTAACACTATTTACCTCCCTATTTCCCACATAGATAACTTTCTTTCTGCTAATTAAGTTAATAGGCAGAAGCTTCAATTACTGGGCATTTCATTCATGCTCATTGCATCGTAAGGCTTCAATTACTGGGCATTTCATTCTTGCTCATTGCATCGTAAGGCTTCCATTACTGGGCATTTCATTCATTCATGCTCATTGCATCCCAATGTAACTAAATTAAAACTGAAAAGTAACATTCAACTTAATAAACCCAAAAAATTCACGTGAACAGTAACTAGCATTCAGTGAAAACTTTGATTGCCACCAAAAAACGATATTTAGTAGCAACCAAACAAAGTTGCCACTGAAATCTGTATTTCAATGGCGACTTTGTTTGCCACCAAAAACTTTTATTCAATGGCAACTTTGTTTAGTCGCCACTGAATGTCAGAATTTAGTAATCGATTTTTATAATTCAATGAAGACTTCTTAGTGTTTAATGGTAACTGTAGTCATCACAAAAAAATTATTTTTAGTGGTGACTTCAAAAAGTTGCCATATAAAACTTTTAGTGACGCAGTTATAGGTGATGACTTGCTGGTGACTAAAAGTTGTCGTTGAAAGTTAATTTTCTTGTAGCGATCCAACCTTCATCAAGTATGCTAGATTGTTGTCTTTTAAATGCCTGAGAACAAGGCATTCTTTCTTTTTGGGCTTGCACACATTCTTCTAAGAAAGCAATTGAATTTTTCTCTCACTACTTGAGCTGCCCCATAGAAAATCCTTGCTTAATTTTTCCAATCCCTCACAAACACTACTTGGTATGATAGAAGTTTACAGTGTGGTTCTCCCTACAAGGTTGAGGGTTTCCATCTTCCATCCATTAAGACGTAGCTAAAATTTTTTAAGAATGTAGTGATAAGCCCTCGTAGAAAGTCTTTGGTGGTGTAACAAGATTCCCAAATAGTTGCTAAGACTAGTAGGTTGAAAACTTAACTTAAAGAAAAGTTGAGTAACGCGATTATGGTTCACGTTCCTAAAGAAGAAAACTATTTTTGTGTGTGTTCACTTTTTTCCTTGAAAAGGCACAGAAGGTATTCAAATAAGTCTTTTTCTCCTCCACTCACTCTATAGAAGATTTTGGAAAGAAAATGAGATCTTTAGCCTAAAAAAAAAAGATCAATCATAGGTCAAAAACCTAACTTAGAACGAAGCTAACTAGTGGAATTATAGTTAACATTCATAAAGAAGAAGAATCTTATTTTTTGTGCATTCACTTTCTGCCTCAAAAAGGCATAGAAGGTATCCAAACAAGTCTTTATCACCTTCACCTATTTTATAGAAGTTTTTGCAAAGAAAATGAGATCGCTAGCAAAAGAAAAAAAAAGAAAAAGAAAAGTAAGAAACAGGAGGACCTTGCCTAGTAAGTTTAATAGGCTTCCAAAACCATTCTTGGGAAGCCTATTTAACGTAATGGGACAACCTTCCAATGTAAATGACAAACAGACATAGTGAAAGTGGATCACCTTGTCTAGCACTTCTAGATGGTTGGAAAGGTTGATAGGCTTCATGTAAGGACTGTTTTTTTGTCTCTTAGAAATAACATGAGATATTAAGACACATAAAAGAACTCAATAGCATATGAGAGCAGAACGTTATATATATCATTATTTTCTTTTTCAAAACTACATTAGTGATTAGTATTATGTACACGTGTAACCTTAGGTATTAAGCATTACATCCAAAAGACAAAGTATCATTTTAGATTATACAACAAAATGGATCAGTCTATCTAGTTACATAATTTTATACTATCTACACAGTAGGTCCACACGGCCCATCACCCCTGGGGTGCGAAGGGTGGAGAAGGTGGCACCGATGTTGATATCTCGATAATATTTACCACAATAATATTAGATATTATGGTGAATTGTCCTAAGTACGTGACCTCTATTAACTGAAACTCCAATATTAGTGATAGGAACACAATCGGCATTTTACTCAATCTTATATGAACATAAAACCCGAAATAAAATAGTGAGAACAGATGTTCCAGTAAGTTCAACATTAACAATATAGGAAGATAAATAAAAACCATATAGGTTATGTCCAGCTGTAAAGACTATAGAAAACATCTTCTTTTTTATAATATAGATACAACATAAATAATGCGTGAATAAAAATATTATGCTTGTATACTTGACACTTGCAAGGGTATTGTGCATAACAACATACACAGTGACTTATCGTCTGTAATTTCATCTTTGTTCAACAACAGGGAAATGTGAGCCATTCTCCTATCCACTACTCACACACCACTACTACCTAATCGGAGTGGCCATACTCTCCCTCAGCACACTCAAGGATAATAAGGCGTCCCTTATTCGGTAACGTCTTAAGCCATAGAACCTCGCCAGGTCACCTTATTATTGTAAGGGTCATTTAAAGTCTTATATCGTCTTTTATTTAACCAACCACAAACATCATCATTAACATCAACAATGTGCATTAACATCATATAACTATGCAAGCATCATATCTCACGAGCATAAATAACATCATCCTATATGTGCAATGTATGTTTCATCAAGTTAATCACTATCCTTTGAATCATTACATAGTAATCCACAACATGAATCGTGTTTAGCATGAAAAGAATGAGGAATATAGTGTTGTATTACATCTATATTTAAGGCATTTAACTTTGATTTAGGTTCTCTAGTCATTATCCACTTGTTCTAGTTCATTTGGGAGAGAAAATAGTTAAAATCGAATTAAAACAGACCTAGACATAGCTTTTCCGTGTCTTGGAACACAACCATGCTCTGGCTGCACCCAAAACCACACCCACGTAGAGTTTTGGGACACGGCCATGTTCTGGGCACGTCCAAAATTTCTCTTGCTTTACATGCTCTCATTCAGCCAACAATGCAAACATACACAAAATTCACGTCATTAATTGGTCATATGCACATGTCTACAAAGTTTAATCAACTTAAAACCCATCAATAACTTCCTTTTCCTTCTTCCAACTTATACAATCACTATACCTATGGTCAAATTTCCAACCCATTTCTAAATTCCATTATCTAGCTTCAAGAAGCAAACACATGACCAAATATACATATATACATCATCATTATATGCACAAGTTTAAGATAAGGTCAATGCCAAACTTACATATTCTCTCTCTCTTAAATTTATTCTCCCTTACTTGCTATAAATCTTCCTTCTCTTCCATCACCAATTTCTGTCATCCCACAAATCATCCCTAAGAAAGTTAAACAAGAGGAGGAAAGAAGATTAGAGAGGTTAGTCCATATAAAATTCACCTTGATTCTTTCTCTCTCTCTCTCTCCTCCTTCTTATTCTTCCTCCTTGCTTAGTTATGGCTCTCTCTTTCTCCCTCTGCTTTGGTGGTCGACTTCTTCAAGAATTCATGGGAAAACAATATAAAAATGAAGTTTGTCCAAAAAGCCAATAATTACATGCCAACTATGTCCCTCAACCATGCAAAAATTACAAGTTTTCCATCCCTTAAAATTTTAACTAATCATTGGCTAAGGCTTTGTTTGGCTGAAGCAAATTTCAAAGTGCTTTAATCTTCTCTTGGGAGATGCACTAATGAGCTTTAGAGTTACACTCCATACTTGTCTTCAACTCACTTTTTACCGCCAGTTCATAACCCTAAAAGATGAAAAAATACCATTTTACCCGTATGACTTCTTTTCAAAAACAAGAATTCTCTTCTTCATCTTTTATAAGCATTTAATTGAGAATTAATAAAATTAACTCATTTTGACTCTTCTTGTTATGCTATTTAGTGAAAAGATAGAAAATTGAGAGATGTTACACTTCACCATTCCAAAGGACTTGCATACCACAAGAAGAAAGAAGAGAGTCTTTCAAAATGTTCTAGTTTAGGAAATCATAAGCTTTTTCAATATCTATCTAAATCGTCATCAATCATTTACTTCATTTTTCATTCTCATGGTGTGAATGAACTCCTGTGCCACTTTGACATTATCGCCACTATGTCTCCCTAGAATAAAGCTGCATTGATTAGGTGGTATCAGAGTACTTAAATGAAATTTCAAATTATTAGCAATCAGTTTAGTAATAATCTTATAAAGCACATGGCAAAACAAAATAGGGCATAAATCTTTTAGGTGTTCAGGATTTTACTTTTTTGATATAAGAAAAATGAGCATTTGATTGATCTATTTGATTCTTTGAGGATTACCAAAAGCTTCCTTCATAAGTGCACAAACCTTCAGACCCACAATAATATTCCACTAACTACAGAAGAAGATAGCCTAAAGATTATCTAGCCTAGGGGCCTCTTGAAAGCCCTAATGTTGAAAACTGCATATTTAATTTCTTCATCATTAAAAGGTTCTTGAATCTTGAAAATAGAGTCATAATCAAGATAAGGGAGGCAACCTTTAAAGGGAAAATCATATGGAGTGGAGGGGTCATTGTTAAATTTTTTTTTCTAAAAAAATGCTTTGACATTGATTTTAGGCAAGTCTCATATGTAATCCAATTGTCGCCTCCATTTGGCAACATTTCAATCTTATTTGTCCTCTTGTGAACTATTGTAGAGCTGTGAAAATATGTAGTATTCTTATCACCCCAATTGAGCCAATTACGACGAGTTTTTTAAGTACCAAATCAGCTATTTCTTTGTCAAAATGAAATTATATTCCTCCCAAATCATTTTTTTAGATAAACAAGATACTGACTATAATGAAGATCCAGACTATGACCAATTCAATTCTATTTACAACTATGAAGCACAGACACTTCATTTTGGGGTGTGTCGGCATGTCGGACACTTTTCGGACACGGGCATGCCTCGACAGGTGTCCTGTGTCCTAATCTTTAAAAAAAAATTTACAACATGTTCGACACTGTTAGGGATTGTTGGGCATAGAAGGCCCATCCCTTAACCAATCGAGCCCCACACCCCCACCCAATACCCTAGATCAACTTATTTTTAGATTTTCCTCATTTCTCTTATCTGGTTTGTCTTTACCTCTGCTCCTCTTTATCGCATCTCCTCACGACTTCATCCTTTGTTACCTGGTCTTCATTTGAGTCACCATTTGGTTCATTCTCCTTCATCGAGCTCTAGTCTCCATCACCGAGCTTTAATCTCTGTCATAACCTTTCTGTCGCAGCTCTGCCATATACTCTCGTGGGTCGCAACTCCTTTATTCTCACCCAGCCGTAGCTCTCAGGTAGGTTATTTCCTCGCATAATTATTTCTTTTCTGCTATTTGGCTATTCCCTTTGCCTAGTTTAATGGTCTCCACTCTCCATTATCTTACCTCATTTGGTTTGATGGTCTCTAGGAAATAGCCTTATTCCATTCACTTGCTGGTTTGATGGTTTTCTATTTTTTCCTGTTTGCGTTTTCTATTTTTGCTTGTTTACGTTTGGTCTGATGGAAATAGCCTTATTCCATTCACTTGTTGGCTTGATGGTTTCTGTTTTTGCCTATTTGCATTTTTTCCCTTGCCTGTTTGCGTTTGCTCTAGGATAGGATTTTTTATAGAAGAAGAAAATGTATTAACCTTATTCCATTCACTTGCTGGTTCATGACTTCATGCTTTCTTCTCCATGTTCTGTTCTACGTAGCTATCTCTGTTCATGCTTGCTTCTCCATGCATTTACTTGTGGCTTCTGTTATTACTTATTAATTGCTTCTGATTTATGTATGGATGCATGCCAATTGCTTTTATTTTAAGGGTTAGTATATAATGGATGGGTTAGTGGGAAATAGTAGAGTTTGTGATCTATGGCTTGCTTATGTTTAATGGATGCTCTAATATATGATGGATGGGTTAGTGGAGAATAGCAGAATGGGTTAGTGGGAACTGGGAAATAGTAGACTAATGGATGCCAAATTTCCAATTCTTCTATTTAATTCTCTTTTTATGTTATTTTATCTAAGTTGTCTGAAAGTTTTGATATTGCAAGAGATGGCTACAAACCTTTGTGGAAGTTTGTTACAAAAGGGGAAAATGAATTAAAGGGTGGAGGTAATGTTCCTTTTACATGTAATTATTGTGGAAATGATTACAAAAGAACTTATTCTAGAGTCAAGGCTCACTTGTTAAAGCTACAAGGGCTTGGTATAGGGCCATGTAATAAAGTCTCTAATAAGGATATTGTTGATATAAAGAAATTAGAAGATGATGCTTGTGCAAGGAAAATAACATTTATGCCAAAGAAAGTTCCAATGCCATCATCTACTCATGCATCAAGGATTGATTCATCTAGTAGTAGCTCTTCATTCAATTCATTTGGAGTAGGGAGTTTGGGACTTGGAACCAAAAAAGGAAAAGGTGTAGAGGAATGTCCTCTTGAGAAGGCATACAATAACCATGAAAGAGATGAATTAAGAGCCCATATTGCCAGGATGTTTTATTCAAGGGGCCTCACATTCCATCTTGCTAGGAACCTTTATTATGTAAGTTCCTTCACTTATGCTTGCACTTATAATTTTTTGGTTTTATACCTCTAGGCTACAATTTGTTGCGAAATTCTTTGTTACAACAAGAGAAGGCACATATTGAGAGGATGTTGCAACCTATAAAAATCACGTGGAAGGAAAAGGGTGTCACCATTGTTTGTGATGGATGATTGGATTCACAAAGACGGCCTCTTATTAATTTTATGGCGGTGACAAAAAGTGGCCTTACGTTCATAAAAGCTGTTAATTGTGAAGGTGAGTACAAAGATAAGGAGTTTATATCAAATGCCATTCTTGGTGTAATTAAAGAAGTGGGAGTGGAGAATGTGGTTCAAGTTATCACTAATAATGCTCCATTTTGTAAAGCTACAGGGATTCTTATAAAGGTTGAGTATCCTCATATCTTTTGGACTCCTTGTGTGGTCCATACATTAAATTTAGCCTTGAAAAGCATTTGCAATGTAAAGAATAAGGAGGGTAATGAAGAGCTTGGTTGTATAAGGAAATAGCCGATGATGTTATGATGATAAAGATCAATTTTATCATGAATCATAATATGAGATTGGCTATCTTTGATGAGTTTGTTCCTTTGAAGTTGCTTGCCATTGCGGATACTAGGTTTGCTTCAATTATTATTATGTTGAAAAGATTTAAACTTGTAAAGAATGGCTTGCAATCAATGGTGATTAGTGATAAATGGAATCTTTATAGGGAGGATGATGTGGGAAAAAATCAATTCGTGAAAGATAAAATTCTTAATGATGTGTGGTGGGAAAAAATTGATTTTATTCTTGCGTTCACCTCTCCAATCTATGATATGTTGAGAATGGGAGACACAGATAAGCCTAGTCTTCACAAGATATATGAAGGGTGGGATAATATGATTGAACAAGTGAAGAAGGCAATATTTTGCCATGAAGCCAAGCTTGATTATGAGGAGTCCACCTTCTTTAATGTGGTGTATGATATATTGGTGCAAAAGTGGACTAAAAGCAACACACCTCTTCATTTCCTAGCATATTCTTTGACTCATAAGTATTTTTATTCTTATTTTTTGCTAAGTTGTGTTTTTTAACTTCATTGTGTTAATGATAATAACATATTGTTTCAATTCTCTTTATAGGTATTATAGTCAATCTTGGTTGAATGAAGCTTCTAATAGTGTCCCTTCACACAAAGATGGAGAGATAAAAAGAGAGAGAATGAAGTGTTTGAAGAGAATTTTTCAAGATCCAGATAACTTGAAAAAGGTTTATGTGGAATATGTGAAATTCTCCACTTGTTATGAAGATTTTGTTGAATTAGACTCTATTGATCAAATAGGGGATATGGAGTCACATTTTTGGGAGGCAATTCATGGTCGCTCTGCTCCGCTTCTCCCAAGCCTTGCTATTAAGCTTGTTGGGTAACCATCTTCCTCCTCTTGTTGTGAGAGAAATTGGAGCACATACTCATTCATTCACTCATTTAGAAAGAACAAATTGACACAAAAACGTGCTCAAGATTTAGTGTTTGTTCATAAAAATCTTCGGCTTTTGTTAAGGAGAAGCCCACAATATATGCAAAGTGATACCAAGATGTAGGATATTGGAGGAGATATTTTTGATGATGTGTTAGAAGATGTTGGAGTTTTATCAGTTGCAAATCTATCATTAGATGAACCGGAGTTGGAAAGATTTTTTTTCACAGATGAAGGGGATGAAATTAATAGTGGTGATCTAGAAAACATTGAAGAAGAATGAATATTGATTGTGTTGTAACTTGTAAATTTATGACAATTTTTGGATATTAAGTTGTATTGTGAATTATAATTTAGTCTATGTTATTGTGTGTTGAATTATATTTTATTCTATGTTATTGTTAGTGTGTGTGTGTGTGTGTGTGTGTGTATATATATATATATATATATATATATATATATAATCTTTATTTTTTTAATTCACATGTCCTCAACGTGTCATGTCCTATATTTTTTAAAATTTCTGTGTCCTGTGTCCGTGTCCGTGTCTGTACCTCATAGATTTACAATGTTTCTTTTCCATCTAAAGAAATTTTTGGAAACCTCCTTATTCCAAGCTTTGACATCACCAAGAAGTATTACTTTTCCAGGCTTCATTGACAATATTGCTAAAAGAATCATTAGTTAACCATGTTACTAGAAACGAAAAGGGTTGACTCCCTCTCTGATCTGGTTTATCCATGGCAAGCTTGATAATAATAGTCTTGTGATCAAACTTATATTTCAAAGAGTGCAGAATAAGAGCCTCAGAACATGAGATGCTAATCTTAAGTTTCCTAAAGCAGGATCAAGATGCTCCTTATGTCTCTCTTTCTCCCAAGTGAACCTCGGACCTTGAAAACCCGAGTCCATAATCTCGCATCTATTCATATAATTAGCAAATTGGGACATGCATGAACTGCCAATTAGACGCTTCACCACAATTTTTTGCATCAGAGTTCAAGTCAGCATTAAAATAATTAGCCATGAGCCACGCTTCATTAATGCTTTTGTTAAGATCCACAAGCTCACTCCAAAGATGCACACGATAGATTGGATTAGGACTTCCATAGATTGCAATGAAAAGGAAAGGTCTTGCCATTATACTTCAAGGTAATTTCTTAGTGTTTGAACTACGGGTGAGATTTTAAAATCACATGCTTCCTAGTTGTGTTTTCTCTAGGTTGTCATTTTACAGTTGTGTTCAACTCAGTAAAGTCTATCCCTACCTCTCAATATATAAACGTCTCTTTTATTTTCCATGGTATTTTTACTATTAAAGAACTTCAAGACGAACTTGTTCCCATTTGTATTTAAGAGAAAAAGTGTGTAAAAGACGAGAAAGAATATTTATCTGCATACTTTATTCCTTGATAATGAATTAATGATATTGATATGACATTTATTCATCTATTAATACCATTTTAAAT
This sequence comes from Gleditsia sinensis, assembly GCA_037074535.1. Taxonomy (NCBI): domain Eukaryota; kingdom Viridiplantae; phylum Streptophyta; class Magnoliopsida; order Fabales; family Fabaceae; genus Gleditsia; species Gleditsia sinensis. Next base: position 43,201,527 of record CM073472.1, on the reverse strand, counting down.
CATTGCAAACTTACTGAATAGTTATTATTTGAAAAGAAGTTTGGTCAACGGCTGATTGTAACTACAACTACAGTTTAATACATAAGTTGTTAACCAACTTTCAAAATTTAAAAATTAAAAAGAGAAATAATTAAGTTAATTAACGGAATAATAAAAACTTATTAAAAATATGATTCTTAGTCTAAAATTAAAAACGATGTGAAACCAACCATAGCATTTAATTTGTCAGTGAAATAGTTTATATTTTTAATAAAAATATATGAAAAAAGAAACACTTTATTTTCTCTGTCATAATTTGATGGGTTCTCAAACCAATGCTACTTAATATCTCTTACACTTTTTCTTAATCAATAAAGGCCTTTGCTTGTTTGTTTGTGCTGAAGCTTCACTTAATTGATCTCATAAGTCAGCTCCTTTTAGGGTCTCGGGTAGAATGCCAAGGGACCTTCCCATCTCTTTCACCAGCTTATAAAATTGGTTAATGAGACCCCAATGAGAGCTTCCATCCTTGCCCTATTGGATCAAAAGCTTCACTCTTGTAATCACAAAGAAGAGCTCTGTGAAACACAGGATTGAAGAAGAAAGAAGCGAACCATGCTTAGAATGTCAAAGGCATGTTGGGGCTGTCTTAGTCTTGACAAACATTACTTTTTCAACTCCTCGTATAAAAATATTTGGTAATTGTGATTAATTAACGTAATTTATGCATTACGTCTGTTCAACCTTCTTTATTAGAGAAAAAAAATGAAAGAGCTTTGTAAATTAGCTAATTAGAGAGGGGAAAATGTCAACAAATTCATTAGTGTATCAAATTTAGTATTTTAATATATAGATATTATAAGATTCTTAATTTTCAATATTAACTGACAAAATGATTTACTTTTTTATTATATAGTTGAGACACTACGGTAACATAATATGAAAAAACAGAATGATGTGTTTAATTAAGGAACCTAAATTATTTTTTAGTCATTAAATATATCTTAGTATTTTAATCAATTCTTTAATTCTTTATGACTTGCTTCATGTAAATCATTTCATTTTTGGTGATGTTTTCCTTGCGCAAATAATATAATACTGTTTGTTGCGGAAGCTCTGACTTAATTAAGGTGGACCATTTGACCTCAATTGTTTTTTACATCATCAGTAAATTATATTATCTTAAATCAATAACATCTCGAATTACTTAAATGATTGAATTTAGAAAAAAAAAAAATTGATCTACAGTTTTGTTTTCATCAATAAAGGCTGGAATTCAAATTCGAGCTTAGCGAGCCCTTTACAATTTTGTTTAATTAAAAGACTAACGTGACCCAATTCATCAAATATAAAAACCCCAAATTAGTCCATGTTTACAATTTTAAATTTCAATTCACAATTATTAATATTTAGTTTGTTAGAGAAAATAATTTGAAAACTAATAGTGTATTTGTGAAATTATTTATTAAAGTTCTATATTAAATGATTTTAACGTCTTTTAAGCCTTTATATGTCAACTTTTACACTACATTTTAAATAGTATTTTGGAGGGAAACATTTTAAAATTTGACTTATAAAGTTTTTTAATTAAAAATTTTAAAATTATTTAGAAATTAAATTTTAAATTATACAACTTTTCAAAAAAGTTAAACTTTTTTAAAAGAATGATAAACCTACGTAAGAGTTGTGCCTAAATAAATTTTTAGTATAAATGCTAGTTTACATTTTGAAAAACTATCTAAAAAAATATATCAATCTTCATTCTCTATTATTTTTTCTAAAATTTTAAATAGAATATTTTAAAAATTTCTATTTGTCAATCTCTAAGTATTTAAAATAACTCTTAAATATAATTTGTTATATATCTTACAATAAATATTACGGTGATAAATATCACTTTAAGAATAATGTAATTATGTACGTCTTTAGACATAATTTTATTTTCAATTTTTTCATTACTTATAATATAGTCATGTACACCAATCTTACTTGTTTTTTTTTTTGGACAAAAGTTTACCAATCTTACTGAAATTCACAATTGCACTTAGGACCGAAAATATGAACCTAAGAAAAATTGAGCTATCACTTGTTCAAATCTTCCTCACACCTTTTCACCTCTTACCTCTCGCTTACTTTTTATGCATAATTTTCCACCTTTAGCTCTTTCTACCTTGTTGCCTTCGTCTATAGCAGCATAATTAAGAACCTGTCTTCTCCCTTAATCGTGGGTATCCCAGGTGGGATGTTCAGCAACTGCCGTCAAAGAAAAAAGAAGTTTCATCCTCTTAAGCATACAAAGGCATGTTAGAGCTATCTTGGTATATATGAACGTACATTACTTTTCAACTCATCATACGAAAATTCTATGTGATTATGTCAATTAATCATTAGAGAAGAATATGAAAAAAAAATTTATGTTTAGAATGCTAAAGCCATGTTGTGGCTACTTTAGTATATATTAACAAATGCTGCCTTTTCAACATTTTATACCAAATAACATTTGGAAATTGTTATTAGTTAACGCAGTTTATACATTATATCAGTTCAATCTTCAGAGAAGAATATTAAAAAAAAATGCAAATTAGTCACTTAGAGAGAAACAAATGTTAGTATTTTAATATATTTGAATTTTGTATCATGGAAGAACCTAAGAATATTACATCATGTAGCAATTTGATTTTTTTTTTTTATAATAGTTATTAGTGATGTTTCATGTATATTATAAAAAATAGTTATGGAAACCGAAATGCAACATAGATATTTTCAAGTCTTTTTTTAATTTTCACGTGGAAAATTTCTTCAAAAGAGATTCAAATAAGATAAATAAAAATTATCATAAATAAATAAATAATTTAATTAAAAGACATAGTCATAGAAGATCCAAAGAGATTAAGTTTGCTAAGAAGGAATAAAAGAAATAACTTATTTAATTATGAATAAAGGAGAAAACACACATTTTGATTCCTAAATGTACCACATACCTACAATTTAGTCCTTAGATATATATCAGTGAACATGTTAGTCCTCAAATTGTGCAATTGTCAAATAAATCACTCCCTCTGTTATCTCTACGTAGACTAGAAGCTGATGTGGCACGTTAAACGCCTATGTGTCACATTAACTGCTTATTCATTGTCCATGTAATCAATGACTCAACAAAAAAAAATTCTCCAAAAAGCACTGTCTGGAAGTAAGCATTTCTTCCCCCCCTCAAGTCTCCCTCCCTTCCCCCGAAAATGTCCCATTCTCTCCCAAAGTGATTCCAAAAAAATTTCCCTGCATTTCTTGCCCTTCATTTCTTACCCAATGTAGAGACCACCGTGCCCGTCACGTAAACCATTGGCGAATAACACCCTAACCGTCGAATCCTCGTCTGTTAGCATCTTCCTACTTCATTGCAAAAACCCTCCTGAATCAATTCAGGTACTATAGGTTTTTTGTCTTCCTTCTTAGTCTCCATTTGAAACTTTTCAGTATGCTACACACTCAAATGCCTTGATGGAAGAATTTTCCTATGGACAGTAAACTAACAATAGTGCAAAATGTAATATGCAACAACTCCATTTAAGTATCAATTTTTGTTTGTTTTAAATACCATGAAATTATTACCTCGTTACAACTTAACTCAATATAACATTTATTTAATTTAAACAATACAAAGTTTACATGCATGTCATTAATCAAAACATACGTACAACATATCAAACACATAAAAATCTACATCTTATTTATTCTGGTTAACCAATTCCGAAGATACAGGTGCGGGTGGTTGCACCTTCACCGGGATCTGCCCAACATAAAGTACTCGATCCAACGTGCACTAAAAGCTAGAGTTATAGAAAAATCTGCATAACTAATTTTCTGAACATGATATGGAAAGATAGTGAGAATTAAATCCCAGTAAGTTCAACAATAAATCATCATCAATATAGCTCATCACGTCATGTTCAGCTGTATAAACTACAGAAAATATCTTTGGTCACATGAATGCATTATATCTATGCACATAAGAATCATACAGTAATGATATGTATGACAGGATTAACTATTTTTAGAATATCATATGATGGCCATCAACTTATTCTCATTTCAAGCTACCCCGGTCAGGGTGAGTATCCTCTACTCTCTGGTACGAGCTTTTCTCGCTCCGTCCGACATGTCACACTTTCTCTTTCTTTTCTCATAATCATAATCATAATCATAACCGTTGGTAGGGCGTCCGCTACTGGTGCACCACACGGATTGCCATGTGACCGTGCTCATTTCTTTTCTTTTCACAATGATAGCCAAAAATATGCTTTCAATAACAAGTATGTTTATCAAAATATAACTATTACCATAAATCATTGGTAATCATGCCATGAATATAACTATTTCAAATATCACTTTATAAAATATTTTCATGTCAGAATTTCACACTTAAGATGGTAAGAAGTTCATACAATGGCAATAGCAATGGCTATGGCATATACTAGTCATTTATAAGATTTGTTTTCTTTTTTAAATATTAATTTTATTTCTTTATTTTCTTGATGCAGGTTTTCATCATATCTAACCTTCTCTTACTAATCAGAGCATAACTCCCTCATTTGAACTTCGATGTAGGTGATATTGGTGTCAATTTTAAGATAAAACAATTATCTAAAACTATTATGTTGAACATTATAGTGAAATATTAAGAAATCAAGGTGATATTACTCCCTCAATGTACATGTTATTTCTTCTCGGATAGGTTCTGACCTCTACCTACTAATTGGACTATATATAACTCATAGAGACTCTAACTTGCGTGATTCCAATGGTTAAAAATCTGTGACACACATATCTATAATTATTATGTTAATCATTGATTTTAATTAATTACAGATAATTCCCAGAAATTTAAAATACAGAAGCTATCCTAACATATTCTTCCTTGATGAACCATTTTCTGACAATTGACTACTAATCGGCTCATATCTTCCTCATATGGACTCCAAATTGAATGATTCTAGTGGCTAAAAATCCGTGACACACATAGCTATAATGCCTATGTTAACCATGTATTTTAATTCCATACAGATAATGCCCAGAAATTAAAATACAGAAGCTATTCTAACATATTCTTCCCTGATGAACCATTTTCTGACCTTTCACTACTAATTAGCTCATATCTTCCTCATATGGACTCCAAATTGATTGATTCCAATGGCTAAAAATCCATGACACACATAGGTATAATTCTTATGTTAACTATTTATTTTAATTCCGTACAAATATTTTCCAGAAATTAAAATACAGAAGCTATCCTAACATATTTTTCCCTGATGAACCATTTTCTGACCTTTGATTACTAATCAGCTTATATCTTCCTCATATAGACTCCAAATTGAATGATTCCAGTGGGTGAAAATCCATGACACACATAGCTATAATTCTTATGTTAACCATGTATTTTAATTCCATACAGATAATTCCCAGAAAGTAAAATACAGAAGCTATCCTAACATATTCTTCCCTGATGAACCATTTTCTGACCTTTCACTACTAATCGGCTCATATCGTCCTCATATGGACTCCAAATTGAATGATTCCAGTGGCTAAAACTCCATGACATACATAGTTATAATTCTTATGTTAACCATTTATTTTAATTCCATACATATATTTCTCAAAAATTAAAATACAGAAGCTATCCTAACATATTCTTCCCTGATGAACCATTTTCTGACCTTTGACTACTCATCGGCTCATATCTTCCTCATATAGACTACAAATTGAATGATTCCAGTGGCTAAAAATCCGTGACACACATAGCTATAATTCTTATGTTAACCATTTATTTTAATTCCATACAGATAATTTCCAGAAATTAAAATACAGAAGCTATCCTAACATATTCTTCCCTGATGAACCAGTTTCTGACCTTTGACTACTAATCGGATCATATCTACCTCATATGGACTCCAAATTGAATGATTCCAGTGGCTTAAAATTTGTGACACATATATCTTTAATTCTTATGTTAACTATTTATTTTAATTTTCTACAGATAATTCCTAGAAATTAAAATACAGAAGCTAAAAATTTTGCCACCCATAGCCATACCTATGCAGAACTTTCTATACCAGCCTAAGTATTCAAACATACATCACATGCAAGATCAATATGTAACATGATATAGCAACATCTATGACCAATCATCAAAGTTCTAAGATCAAAATCTCATATAAATATTATAAGTTTCAAAACTTTTCTTCAAAAAGAAATATTGTTAAACTTACCTGGAGCACTTAGTCCCCTATACTTCTCCTTCCTCTTTCTTCCTTTCTTTCTCTCCTTTCCTCACTCTACCTTGCTTCTATTTTTCCTCTCCCTCACTTGGACGAAATTATAATGTTGTAAGGGTGAGTTTTCTTATATAGACCACCAAATAATTTACCTTTCATGATCATGGGTCTACCTTATCCCAATTAGATTACACTTTGTTGAATTTTTGGAAAACAAACAACTTATGTTCTTGTCTTCCTCTTCCTTAGTCAAGATATGTATAGGAAAAGGAGATTTGTATTTTGAAAATTATGATAATATGTTCTTAAGATATGGGACAAGGTCCCTTTGATTTAGGGATTCATTTCCATTTTCTTTTGTCTTAAACAAGTATGATATGTTTTCCTTTTTAGGTGGCAAATTTCTAGCCCTTGAATCTCCATTATTTGGTTGATATTATTTGTGTGGGATATGAATGTTTTGTCCTAATGCCATGTATTATCATACCAATTGCTAAAATTATGAGTGTAGGATATAGATATTTTTGTCCTAAAGCCTTGTATTATCATGCCACTTGCCAAAATTATGAATGTAGAATCACACCACTTGCTAAATTTTTGTCTTAATGCCATGTAACCTAATCTTTATTATTATTACATTATTATATCCTCACCTAATTTATTTTATTTTATTTTTCCTCTTGGATTTGGGCTTATTCCTACCCATTATGGGCTTATTCCTACCCATTTTCTTTGCTTTGGATAAAATTCTATCTTTCTTGGAGGGCTTGGTGACATTTTCATAATTTTTGGGCTATTGGTCCAATTACTATATCCTAGTCCAAGTCTATGTTTTATTTCTTGTTTAGGTTATCCAATGGGCTTGCTAGAAACTTATGTGAAGTGGAAAAACTCTATATGAAGTGTCCATAGGTGAAAGCCCAATGTATGGGTAAAGATTTTAAACTTAGTAACTCTAGTTCTTGAATTAGGAAAAATTACACTAATCCAATGTTCTTGAAATTTTATGACCTTTACTTGTTTCTAAATATTTATCTTCCTTATCCAAGAATTTTGCATCTCTTTAGTATGTTATTTCTAATTGTTTTTTCTATTAGGTTTTCCCTCTTTATTTGTTCTCTTAATGTTAGAAACATTTTCTATGCATATACATAAGGTGAAGAATTTCTAAGGATTATATTTCCTTAGATATCTAAAATATTGTCTAATAAATTTTATTTCTTTAATTAAATATTCTTTTATCAGTAAAAGAAATGAAATTAGGGATGTTACATAATACAAACTGAAATGTTCTATTTTAGCCTTTTTTTTCTATTTATATCTTTCATTTGTGCAGTGTAGGTGCTTACGTCGCTTTCTCACATAAGAGAATTAAGTAATATAAGTAGTCCATGGATGAATAAATTAATGCAAGTGGTGCATGGGTGTCTTGCACTTTAGTTTTTTTTTCTTGTGTGTTATTCGAGATCACTTGGATTAAATTAACCACGACATTTTGGGACCACTATGATTCTACTGTCTATCTAGGGATAACATGCTTTACATTTTCTCTTTGTCTTCTCTTTTCTTCTTGCCTACTTTGGTTTTTGTCATAACCTGACTCATTATTTATGCACCTACTTGCATTGATTAGTAACTCTTTAGTTTTTTCCATAACCTATTTTATATTCTTTATTTTTTTCATGCCCACAGTAATTATGCCCACTTGTACATAACAACAAATATGAGAATTTTCACAAAATATGTGAATAAAGCTTAACCAAGTTATGTGTTGGTTATGTTTTTTATATTGTTATCTTTGTTGAGTAACTATATGTGGTTACATTGATATAATAAGATGGTAATAAAAAGATGTATCTTACATCAGGAATTTTATCCATTCTTTATTTTGTATACTCCCTCTAATAACTTTTTTTAGTAGTAATTAATGCTTGTTTATAATAATTGTCCGGGATGACACAACCTTTAATCCTGATACTTCAACATGGGGGTACTTTGTGAAGGAGCTAACCTTAAAAAATCTGTAGAAGTTGAAGAAGATGTCTGGGATGATTTATATGTTGATTATATTTCTATCACAGTTATAGACTAAATGTATAAAGAGCATGGATATCGCAAATACTAGCAGTGTTTTTGGCTAGTTCCAGGGTTCAAATTAGAGAATGGATTAAGGCCTTTGGTTGGTGATAGAGATATCATACAATTATATTAGGTCATCGATCAAGCAAGCAAGATACACATTTAATTTTAACATAATGTTGATGTACCATATGTTATCCCACTTGAACTACCCTTGGGGTGGCAAGAGGACCAATGTGAATAGCTAGCGGACATCACTGATGAATACCTAATACATGAATGTGATAATGACACTACAAAGGACCAATGTGAACAACCAGTAGACATAGCCGATGAATGTCTAGTAGATGAATGTGACAATGACATTGTAAAAGACAATAAAGATATGGCAGCACAAAGCACATACAACATGTTTTGTTTAACCTTGAATTTCAATTTTTTTTTTGCTTTTAACTAGTGTTTTTCTTAAAAAATAATATAGGAAGACATTACATCAAATCATGAAAGACAAAGAAAAGGAAAAGGACTAGTAAGAATGGTCAAACAACATGCTAAAAGAAAGAAGCAGCATAACTTGTTTAACTTTGGCCTTGATAGCTCACACACTTTAGACATGATAACAAGTTCAGATGATGTTGACAAGAGGTATAAGTCTAAAGATTTACGTAGTCTTGTTTGCTTTGATAAGGATGGTGCTAGCCAAGGGTCAATAAGGTATCTGACATTTATGCCAAATGTAGAGTTTAGGAAGGTGGCAATAAAGTTAGGCATAGAGTTTCCCACTCTTCAAGTGTTCAAATTAGCTTTGCAAAATTATAGCATTGCACTTGGAAAGGAGTTTAAATATGTGAAGAATGAAAATATCAGGGTGAGGGCACGATGCAACACAAATCATTGTGAGTAGAAAGCTTTTTTGCAATTGGAGCAATGAAATGAATAGTTTCCAAGTAGAGACATTCAAGGATGAGCATTCATGCTGTAGGGGCTTCAAGAATAGGAAGGAAAATAAGAAATGGCAAGCAAATGAGCTTGTCCCTATAATTAGAGCACATCTAGCAATGAAACATCTTAAAGCCCTCGATTGGTTTTAAAAAATAGACAATTTGTTATTAATATTTTCAAATATATAGAGCATTAAAAATGGCAAGGTATATGGTTGAGGGGTCAAAAAAGGAGTAATATATAGCTCTATGGGATTATTGTGAGAAGCTGAGGAGGATTAACCCTCATATCTTCGGTCTTCTTCAAAGTCAATATCCTGAATTTCAATTAATCTCCTATATTTGATAGACTTTATATATGTATGGAGGCTTACAAAAGAGGATTCAAGAGTTAGTGTAGGCCTTTGATAGATATTTTTTGAAAGGGTACTATGAAGGTCAATTGTTGGCTGCATGTTCAATGGATGGGAATAATTCCTTCTTTGTGATTGCATATGGATTTGTCAACTATGAGTCAAATGACACCTAGAAGTTGTTCTTAGAGCTACTATTAGAAGATATAGGGGACTATCGGGAGCATTGGTGGAATTTCATCACTAATCAACAGAAGGTAAGAAATCATTTCTTTTTCATTTGCATGATTAAAATCTAAATATTTTTTATTTTTAATTTGACATTTAATTTGATATATGTTGTTAGGCTTATTACCTGCGATGCATGGAGTAATGCTTGGTGTTCACCATAGATTTTGTGCGAGACATTTATGGACAAACTTCCATAAATAGTGGAAGAATGCTAACATGAGAAACCTCTTATGGTAATGTGTAAGTAGCACAACTACAAATAGTTTCACAAGGAACATGGAGAGAATGAAGGTTATGGATGAAAAAGTATGGGATTTCTTGAATAGACACTCGGCCTCTTTTTGGTCTAAGACTAGGGTATAGCCATTTTTCAAAAAATTACTCCACTTTGAACAATGCATGTGAACATTTCAATAATTATATTGAGAAGTTTAGAAGCAAACCTATAATAACAATAGCTGAATAGTTGAGATTGTATCTAGTGACAAAGATGAACAAAGAAAGGGAAAAGGAAGCGAGGTATAATAGGCCAATATGTACTAAGGATCAAGATAGATTAGAGATTGCAAAAAGAGAGTTTTAAATGGACTTCGCATTGGGTAGGGGACCCAGATGGTTATAAGTTTAAGATAGAATCTAGACTATTGAAAGTTGCCGTTGATCTAGGTAGTGGCACATGCTCTTGCAACATATGGCAATTAATAGGATACCATGTAAGCACACAATTGCTTATATGGCACACATCAACTTGAAACCTAAAGATTATGTTGATCCATACTATTCTATTGAAACATGGAGGAAGGTTTACAAGCCCTATATTCAACCTAATGCAAGTTTTGAGCACTAGAGAAAAATTGGATATCCCAGTATTTTGCCTCCTCCATTCAAAAGACAACATGGCTGTTGTTTGTGTTTTATAAATAATCGCAAGCGCAAGGCGTAGCTATATCTAGTCCAGTGAGTACGAATCGTATCCCATAGAGAACAATTATCAATTACTAGACTTTACGAAGTATGCTATCTAAAATAATGCAACACGATGAGAGAGTGTGGCACAATTAAGTAAATAAGTAATTCAATTAATAAAAGTCTAAGGTTAGGGTTTACCACACTTATGATATTCAACAATCAATATGTACCTCTAATTGTAATTATCTAGGTAATTGGGGATAATTTAGCCTTAATTAACTAGCAACCTCTTTCAAGCGTTACTAATCATACCTAGGTTAATTCAATTGTCTACTTTCGTGGTTCTTAGTTCAACCTAAGTCCATTAAGTTCTATGTCAACTATGGAATACAATTAATTGATTTTCTCATGCCCACTAATTGATTCATTTCTAGAGAAACTTAAACTACTTTCGTGATTAAGATATCCTTAATTAACTATTAAGTTCTGGCATTAACTTTCACCCTTCAGTTCATCAGTTAATATCCTAAGACGTGATAAATATTGGCTAGACATTCATCAACTCATATAATCAATGCATAATAGTCAATCTTAATTAACCATGGATAATACAATTAAGGTTCCAATAATTCAATTCAATAATTCAGTATCATTATATCATAAGTGGGTTTACCGAAACCCTAGATTAAATCTACTCAAGCATAATAGAAACAGAAACCAAAATCATATTTATTAAGTAAATCATAATAGTTCAATATAAACCAAGATAGAAGAGTAGAAGTAGAGATGGAAGTAAAGTAGAAAGATAAAACCTTGTTTGCAGAATGTAAAGATGAAATACAATGCTTGAATTGCTGTAAATTCTACTCTAAGAACATGAATTAATCACTAATCCTACTCTAAACCTAATCTAATGGTGTTTTCTGAGCCTAAAACTGAGTAAAAGTAAGTCTGAATGTGTATGGATCTTCTTGGTTATGGTTCCCCATGTATTTATATCCCTTTGGCTGCTCAAAAGCATAAAAATTACGGAGTGTACGAACATGAAGCACGGCCGTGCTTCGTGTTGGAAAACTGGGACAAATAAAATTCTTTGCACAGAGCACGGCTTGGCCATGCTTCATGCAACACCAAGCATGGCCTGGATGTGTTTGAGGCTGCTAGGATCTTTTCTTGCCAATTTCTTTAGGGTTGCCTCCTGGCTTCCTCCTCAGCATGTTCTAAGTCTATATGGCTCTTCACATGAGTGTTTTCCCTTGCTTCTTGGCCTCTTTTGCTCACCTACAAACATAAAACACACCAAAGCAGTATCCAAAGTAAAGCATAACCAAAAGCAGGAAAATAATCACAAGTTTACTATTAATTAGAGGATAAAATATAACCATTAAAGACTTAATTTTTCCCTTTATCAATGGCCATTCAAAGAAGCATCGAAGAAAAGAGAAAAAAGTGGAGGTAAACTCTTATAAATTAAGGATAAAGTATGGGAACACCAAGTGCTCAAAATGTAGTGTCACGGGCCACAACATCTAATAAGTAAGTGTAGGCCTGTTGAGAAAAATACAGAGGTACAAAATGAATATTGTTTGTTAATATTACAACATTGAGTTATTTATCTTACAATATTTATGAAACTATTTTGACAAGTACAATCAAGTCAGTATGTTATGCCAAAAACACTACCACAATCCCAATCAGGAGGACAAGGAGAGGTATGAGCTATAGTTTTAAGTTTATTTTTAATGAACATATTTAATTTGGTTTCATATGATGTGCTTGAATTTTTTAAGTTGTTAATAGACATCCTTCAAGCATTAAGCCTTCTAGGCCTACTAGAAGATTGAGAATGGTTGAACAAGTAGGAGAAAGCTCAAGTGGTGCCAATGAATGGAGTAGTAGCAGTTGTGTTGATATTTATTAGTTGATGACATTATTTTATTTTGGTTTGTGGTTTACTTACTTTTATTAGTAATGTTGAAAGATTTGTGAAAGGGTTGGATAGATGTAAAGTGTGCCTTCTTGTGTAGAAACTAGCTAGCAGTGTTTTTGATCTTGTACTGACTTCCATGGTAATAGCATAGTGATGTACTTACTACTTATAACATCATTTTAATATTATGATAATCTTGGTCATGTTGTCATTGAATATGCTTCTACTAATAGTTCTTGGTGTAATTAGTATGCTTGTATAACTTATTTACATATATGAAATGCATTGCAAAATAGGACTCCTTGGTACTCATTAACTGATGATGTAAAATGTAATCTAACATCTGATTAATCTAGATACAATTTCATTACTCTTTACAGTATACTGGTTAATCTAATGCTTGTAGTTAGTTTGGATATGAGGCTGGGCTAATTTTTCAGCTAGGGTTGTAGACGGGTTGCAATGAACACATGCACATTTTAATTTATAAATGATTTTATTGTAGAAACGCTGTGACATTCAGCTGTGTTTGTATATCTTAACTTCTCTTGCTAACTGAAATTAGATAGAGGAAGGCTGAGGCTATCATTAACTTGGAAAGGTGATGGATGCTGGAAAAGAGTTGGATGTGTAGGCATAACTCATATAGGAATGTATGGTTCTCCCATTTTACCCAAGAGTTAGGGCTTCAAGTACAACTCTGGGGTTGGAATTGATACAGGGATGCATGTCCAAACCCTAGGTGTGCAAGGAATGGTAGTATGGAAAGACTCCATTCAAGAGCAGACTTGGCACTAAAGCAATTGCTATAGCAATTTCTAGAGCAAAATGAGTGTAGAAGTTCACAGCAACCCTGAAGCAACCCTAGTTCACCTAATATCTTCTTCATAACCTAGAGTCTCCCAACTTTATTTAAGCCTTGACTAGTTTGTTTAATTGTAATTTCTCCTGAACATTAATTCGTGTGAACCAACAAAATTTTGCTACAACATTTCACGAGTCAAAGCATTTTATAGTAGTTTCTAGTATACTCCTCGTGGGACGATACTCACTCATCATTATATTACTTGGTCACGACACGTGCACTTACATTCTGACATTGCATATATAGTGGCTGCAACTTTGTGGGCAATATGACATGCTTTGGTAGGTGCAAGGTGGCTACAATTTTGTGGGCAATGTGGCATGCTATGTGGCTGCAACATTGTGGGCAATGTGGCATGCTTTGGTAGGTGCAAGGTGGCTGCAATTTTGTGGCCAATGTGACATGCTATGTGGCTACAACTTTGTAGGCAATGTGGCATACTATGTGGCTGAAATTTTGTGGTGCAAGGTAGCTCCTTAGTTGTTTTATGTTGCCTTAATTTACTACAAATCTTAGATTAGTAATGTCTTAAAAATATATTTGTATCTTCTCCCTATCCATTAAGCTCCTAAGAATTTTATTTATATGATTCATGATTAACTATATGTCCCCTATTTTATAAATGCCTTATTGTTACATAACTAAGCATTTTAATTCTTTGTCATATGTATTTTCAAATTCTTCTTAGATTTATCTAGTTTTATTAGAGACTTAGGATGTTACAGAATGTCTTACTTTACCTTGTTGATGTGCTATATGAGCAGTTCATACAATGGTAATGGCTATGTCATATACTAGTCATTTATTAATTTCATTTATAAGATTCTTCTTCTTTTTTAAATATTAATTTTATTTCTTTATTTTCTTGATGCAGGTTTTCATCCTATCTGACATTCTCTTACTAATCAAAGCATAACTCCCTCAATTTAACTCCGATATAGGTGATCTTGGGGTCAATTTAAAGACAAAACAATTATCTAAAACTATTAAGTTGAACAATTTAGCGAATCAAGGTGATATTACTTCCTCAAAGTACAGGTTATTTCCTCTCGGATAGGTTCTGACCTTTACCTACTAATATGTCCATATCTCCCTCATACAAATTCCAACTTAAGTTATTCCAGTGGCTAAAAATCCGTGACACATATAGAAATAATTTTTATGTTAACTACTTATTTTAATTTCCTACAGAATGTTCCTATAAATTAAAACACATAAGCTATCCTAACATATTCTTCCCTAATCAACTATTTTCTGACCATTGCTTACTAATTGGACCATATCTACCTCATATGGACTCCAAATTGAGTGATTCTAGTGGCTAAAAATCCGATACACATATATATTTAATTCTTATGTTAACCATTTATTTTAATTCCCTACAGATAATTTTCAGAAATTAAAACACAGAAGCTTAAAATTTTGCCACCCATAGCCATACCTATGCAGAACTTTCTATACCAGCTTAAGTATTCAAACATACATCACATGCAAGATCAATAGGTGACATGATATAGCAACATCCATGACCAATCATCAAAGTTCTAAGATCAAAATCGCATATAAATATTATAAGTCTCAAAAGTTTTCTTCAAAAAGAACTATTGTTTAACTTACTTGGAGCACTTAGTCTTCTAAACTTCTCCTTCCTCTTTCTTCCTTTCTTCCTCTCCTTTCCTCACTCTACCTTGCTTCTATTTTTCCTCTCCCTCACTTGGACAAAAATTCTAATGTTGTAAGGGTGGGTTTTGCTTAAATAGACCCTCAAATAATTTACCTTTCATGATCATAGGTCTACCTTATCACAATTAGATTACACTTGGTTGAATTTTTGGAAAACAAACAACTTATGTTCTTGTCTTTCTCTTCCTTAGTCAAGATATGCATAGGAAAAGGAGATTTCCTTAGTCTAGCCCTTGAATCTCCATTATTTGGTTGAAATTATTTGTGTGGGATAAAGATGTTTTGTCATAATGCTATGTATTATTACCCACTTGCTAACATTATGAGTGTAGGATATTGATGTTTTGTCCTAAATTCTTGTATTATCATACCACTTGCTAAACTTTTGTCTTAATGTCAAGTCACTTAATCTTGATTACACCATTATTCCATCACTTTATTTTTATTTTTCCACTTGGGTTTGGGCTCATTCTTGCCCATTTTCTTTACTTTGGTTAAAATTCTACCTTTCATAATGGGCTTGTCACATTTTCATGATTTTTGGGCTACCGGTCCAATTTTTATATCCTAGTCCAAGTCTATGTTTTCTTTCTTCCTTGGGCTATCCTATTGGCTTGCTAAAAATTCATGTGAAGTAGAAAAACTCTATATGAAGTGTCCATAGGTAAAAGCCCAATTTATGGGTGGAGGTAATAAACTTAGTAACTTTAACTCTTAAATTAGGAAAAATTACTCTAATTCAATCTTCTTGAAATTTTAATACTTTTACTGACTTCACAAAAATTTATCTTTCTTACCCAAGAATTTCACCTTTCTTTAGTATATTTATTTTTAATATTTCCTCTTAAGTTTTCTCTCTTTACCTATTCCATTAATGTTAGAATATTTCTATGCATATACGTAAGGTAAAGAATTTATAAGGATTATATTTTCTTAGATATCTAAAAATTGTCTAATAAATTTTATTTTCTTACGGGATGGTACATTTAATGTTGAACCTAATGCATTTTCTTCAGTCAAAAAATGAATGTTTAGCGAAAGCAAGCATCGTCTTGAAAATTCAATGGATATTTTGATAGTCACGGGTTGCCTCTATAAGATCAGATTCAGTTCTTTGCCCAAGAACATAAGGAAGCTCTTACTTTAAGAGAAAATTCAATCTTTATTAATCATCAAAATCTCTGAATTACATGAACATAAAGAACCCTTATATAGTTAAACAATCCTAAAATTAATAGGAAATGTAACATCCCTAATTTTGTTTCATGTATTAATAAAAGTACAAAAGTATTCAAAGTAACATCCATAATTTCATTTCTTTTATTGATAAAGGTACATAAATATTTAATTAAGGAAATAAAATTTATTAGACAATTTTTTAGATATCTAAGGAAATATAATCCTTAAAAATTCTTCACCTTACATGTATGCATATAAATGTTCTAATATTAATGGAATAGATAAAGAAAGAAAACCTAAGAGAAAATATTAGAAATAAACATGCTAAAGAAAGGTGAAATTCTTAGGTAAGGAAGATAAATTTTTGTGAAGTAAGTAAAGATCTTAAAATTTCAAGAAGATCGGATTAGGGTAATTTTTCTTAATTTAAGAGCAAAAGTTACTAAGTTTAGTATCTCCACCCATAAATTGGTCTTTCACCTATGGACACTTCATATAGAGTTTTTCTACTTCACATAAATTTTTAGCAAGCCAATAGGATAGCCCAATGAAGAAATAAAACATAGACATGGACTAGGATATAGAAATTGGACCGGTAGCCCAAAAATCATGAAAATGTGACCAAGCCCATTATGAAAGGTAGAATTTTAACCAAAGTAAAGAAAATGGGCAAGAATGAACCCAAACCCAAGAGGAAAAATAAAAATAAAAATAAAAATAAAGTGATGAAATAATGGTGTAATCAAGATTACGTGACATAGCATTAAGACAAAAATTTAGCAAGTGGTGTGATATCTTACATTCATAATTTTAGCAAGTGGTATGATAATACAAAGCTTTAGGACAAAACATCTATATCCTACGTTCATAATTTTAGCAAGTGGTACGATAATACATGGCATTAGGAACAAACATTCCTATCCCACAAAAATAATTTCAACTAAATAATGGAGATTCAAGGGTTAAAAATTTGCCACCTAAAAAGGAAAACCTATCATACTTGATTAAGACAAAAGAAAAAGGAAATAAATCCCTAAATCAAAGGGACCTTGTGCCATATCTTAAGAACATATTATCATAATTTTCATAATACAAATCTCCTCTTCCTATGCATATCTTAACTGAGGAAGAGGAAGACAAGAACATAAGTTGTTTGTTTTCCAAAAATTCAACCAAGTGTAACCTAATTGTGATAAGGTAGACCCATGATCATGAAAGTTGAATTTTCTGATAGTCTATATAAGCAAAACCCACCCTTATAGCATGGGAATTTCGTCCAAGTGAGGGAGAGAATAAAAAATAGAAGCAAGGTAGAGTGAGAAAAGGAGAGGAGGAGAGGAAGAAAGGAAGAAAGAGGAAGGAAAAGTCTAAAGGACTAAGTGCTCCAGGTAAGTTTAACAATATTTCTTTTTGAAGAAAAGTTTTGAAACTTGTAATATTTATATGGGATTTTGATCTTAGAACTTTAATGATTGGTCATGGATGTTGCTATATCATGTATGTTTGAATACTTAGGTTGGTGTAGATAGTTCTGCATGGGAATGGCTATAGGTGGCAGAATTTTAAGCTACTATTTTTAAAATTCTAAGAAGAATTAGTAAAGAATTGAAAGAAATGGTTAACATGAAAAATGTATATCTATATCTCACAGATTTTTATCCACTGAAATCACTCAATTTGGAGTCTATATGAGATAGATATGGTCTGATTAATAAGAAAAGGTCAGATACTGGTTAATCAGGGAGGAATATGTTAGGATAGATTCTGTATTTTAATTTCTGGGAATATTCTGTAGGGAATTAAAATGAATGGTTAACATAAGAATTATAGTTATATGTGTCAAGGAATTTTAACCATTGGAATCACTTAATTTGGAATTTTTATAAGGGAGATATGGACCGATTTGTAGGCAGAGATCAGAACCTATCCGAGAAGAAATAACCTGTACATTGAGGGAGTAATATTACATTGATTTCTTAATATTTCACTATAATGTTCAACATAATAGTTTTAGATAATTGTTTTAACTTGAAATTGACACCAAGATCATCTACATCGGAGTTAAATCGGGGGAGTTATGCTCTGATTAGTAAGAGAAGGTTAAATGAGATGAAAACCTGCATCAAGAAAATAAAGAAATAAAATTAATATTTTAAAAAAGAAGAAGAATCTTATAAATGAAAATAATAAATGACTAGTATATGACATAGCCATTGCCATTGTATGAACTTCTTACCATCTTAAGTGTGAAATTTTGACATGGAAATATTTTATAAAGTGATATTTGAAATGATTATGTTTAGGGCATGATTACCAATGATTATTGGTAATAGTTATATTTTGATGAACATACTTGTTATTGAAAGCATATTTTTTGCTATCATTGTGAAAAGAAAAGAAATGAGGACGGTCACATGGCAATCCATGTGGTGCACCAGTAGGGGACGTCCTACCAACGATTATGATTATGTTAATGAGAAAAGAAAGAGAAAGTGTGCCATGTCGGACGGAGCGAGAAAAGCCCATACCAGAGAGTAGAAAATACTCACCCTGACCAGGGTAGCTTGATATGAGAATAAATTGATAGTCATCATATGATATTCTGAAAATAGTTAATCCTGTCATACATGTCATTATTGTACGATTCTCTTGTGCATAGATTTAAGGCATTCATGTGACCAAAGATATTTGCTGTAGTTTATATAGCTGAACATGACGTGATGAGCTATATTGATGCTGATTTATTATTGAATTTACTGAGATTTAATTCTCACTATATTTTCATATCATGTTCAGAAAATTAGTTATGCAGATTTTTCTATGGCTCTGACTTTTAGTGCACGTTGGATAGAGTACTTTATGTTGGGCAGATCCCAGAAGCAAATAAATTGTTTGTGGTCGAGTTGACTTAGATCCCGGTGAAGGTCCAACCACCTGCACCTATATCTCCAGAATTGGTCAACCAGAATAAATAAGATGTAGATTTTTATATGTTTGATATGTTGTACGTATGTTTTGATTAATGACATGTATGTAAACTCTGTATTGTATAAATTAAATAAATGTTATTTTGAGTTAAGTTGTAACGAGGTAATAACTTCATGGTATTTAAAAAAAATTGATACTTAAATGGAGTTTTTACAGGAAACCTTTAAAACTCCTAATTGGGCTTTCAATAAAATAAGACCTAAACAACACTAGTTATTTGACCAAACTAAACTAATAAAAATAAACCCATAATTAAACTATTATTTGGCCAACATAAAGAATGGGCTCAAATATTAATAATATCCAAAAGAAAACATATAACATAAAGCCTATAATACATCTTTAGTCCATGTAGATTTGAGTTAGTTGTCTTCAACATCCAACAAGCTCTATTTGGCCTCCGGACTGCCCTCTTTAATGCCATCATCAAGTCTACAAAGTGTGATCCACTTGATGTCTTGACTTGGCCTAACAACTTCTTCTTTAACCTGCACATCCAAGATCAAGCCCAATAAAACTTCTTTGGCCCATTTTATGTTGCTTTTAGTCATTGGACTGCCTATCCCTTGCAAAGGATCTTGGTAACGGTTTGAAATAGATTAGACAACACCTTGATCTCCATCATTCTCTCCCTCCTCGAAAGGATTCATCCTCAAATCAAAGGCATCACCTTGGAATGTAGAAATAATAGTCATTTTTTTGTTTCCCAAGCCACTATCACTCCTAGGAGCTATCCTCATTTCCTTTCTTGACCTGAATCTTTCACCATGTGAATCTTCCCCTTCTTTCTCATCAAACCCAAGCTATTTGGTAGGCTTAGGCTTGAATGGTGACTCAAGGTTATCAAGCCTTGTATTCAATAACTTAATTTGTTCTTGAACTGCCTTCATGAAGAGTTTAAGGTCAATTTCAGGTAGATCTCTTTCACTACTCATGTTTGTCTCACAAACCTCACACTCAATTTTACTATCTTTCCCTTAAAGCTCTAAAACAAGAACCTGATCAACAACCTTATTAAGGAAACAAGTGAATTAAGAATGATATGAACAAAATTTCAGACGATAACAACTCTAGGAATTGAATTTGAAAAAATGAGGGATAATAAAATCAGTATTCTATTTTCATATCATGTTCTCACTATATATTGATGATGATTTATTGTTGAACTTACTAGGATTTAATTCTCACTATATTTCCATATCATGTTCAGAAAATTAGTTATGTAGATTTTTCTATGGCTCTGCCTTTTAGTGCACGTTGGATCGAGTACTTTATGTTGTGCAGATCCCAGAAGCAAATAAATTGTTTGTGGTCGAGTTGGCTTAGATCCTGGTGAAGGTGCAACCATCCGCACCTATATCTCCGAAATTGGTCAACCAGAATAAATAAAATGTAGATTTTTATATGTTTGATATGTTGTACGTATGTTTTGATTAATGACATGTATGTAAACTCTATATTGTATAAATTAAATAAATGTTATTTTGAGTTAAGTTGTAACAAGGTAATAACTTCATGGTATTTAAAAAAAATTGATACTTAAATGGAGTTGTTACATAATTGGTATAAGAGCAAGTCGATCCTAGATGGCCGGTGGGTGGATGGTTATCTGAATCGATCTTATAGTGTCTTGAGTATGTTTGTGGTTGTGTTGTGTAAGGATCAGTGAATTCATATAGGTAAGAAATTACTAGTGTTTCCTACCTACATGCCGAGGTGGTGTTATGACTGCTGTTAAATATTTTTGAACTAACTATTAGGCTTGATCACCTCAATAGTAGCATAAATTTGTTTTTGCCACAATAGGAAATGGCACCACCAAGGAGTAATCCAGCAAATAATGCGGAGGAAACCCTGCATAACCTGGCCACGGAAATTCGAGACCAAGTCATGACCACAAATCAAATTTTACAATACCTCCAGAATGCTAATAACTCGAATGGTGTGAATGGTGTTAACAATCGGATGGATAGAAATGATAATGGCATATCCAAATTCCTGAGAACTAGGCCACCTTGTTTTCAAGGCGGCTTTGACCCGATTGTAGCTGAAAGATGGATAAGGGAGTTAGAGAAAATCTTTGAAGTGATGAGCTGTACTGAGGAGCAGCAAGTAATCTTTGCTGCATATATGCTAAAAGATGAAGTAGAATACTGGTGGCGTGGAGCTAGAGACTTGGAAGGCGTTCAAAGACACCCTTTTGGAAAAGTACTTTCCTAGTACTGTGAGGGCAGAGAAAGAGATCGAATTTCTCCAACTTTGGAAGGGTAGCATGACTATAGACCAATACATTGCGAGATTCGAGGAATTGTCTAAGTTCTCCTCTTATCTGCGATTTAACCCTGATGAAGCATGGAATGCTGTTAAATTTGAAGTGGGACTGAACTCAAACATAAAGAATGTTGTTGTAGCTATGGAGATTAGGGAGTTTGTGCCTCTGATCAATAAATGCAGACTCTTGGAGAAAAGTTTAAAGGCAGTGGAGGACGAAACCTATGGAAAATGAAGAAATTTTTTCCCAACCCTAGCAAGAACGTGAGAAGAAGTCGATATGGAGCTGGTAAGAGGCCATTGACAGCGGGTCCCAGACCTTTCCAACAAGACCTCGCCCTAGTCAAGTGTGCTAAGTGCGGACGCATGCATGGTAATCGGCAATGCTACATGGGACAACATGTCTGCTTCAACTGCGGACAGAAGGGTCATTTTGTGAGAAACTGTCCACAGAATGTGGGGAAGCAGCCAGAACAGAGGCCTCAAGTAAAAGGAAGGGTTTTCACCCTGAGCGGCCAAGAGGCAGCTCAATCTTTTGAAATGATTCAAGGTACATACTATATCTATGGATTTGCTCTAATAGTATTATTTGACTCTGGTGCTAGTTATTCATTTACAACGGAAAAATGTATTAGGAAGTTTTAGTTTCCTATTTCTGAAACTCCCTATGAGCTATCCGCAGTAACCCCTATAGGGAAAAGGGTATTAACTTCCTCTGTATGTAAAGACTGTCAAGTCACCATCCAGGAGAAAACTTTTTCTGTAGACCTCGTCTGTTTACCTTTAAGAGGTATTGAGGTCATTCTAGGGTTAGACTGGATGTCTAGAAATCGAGTCTTGCTGAATTGTTGTAACAAGACCGTTGAATTTCTACCTCTTACTCCGAAAGAGGAGGTCCAGTTATTGATACTTAATGCCAATCAAGTTAATAGGGAGTTGAAGAATGGAGTACTTGGATACATTCTCTTGTATTTATCAAACCTAGAAGTCGAATTGAAGCTTGATAAAATCCCAATAGCCAACGAGTTTCCTAAAGTATTTCCATCAGATATTCCAGGCTTACCTCCCAAGAGAGAGATAGAGTTCTCTATTGATCTCTTACTTGGAACAGGGCCTATCTCTATTGCACCATATAGAATGGCCTCGAAGGAACTACAAGAACTCAAGAAACAGTTGGAGGAACTATTAGACAAGCAATTCATTAGACCGAGTGTATCACCTTGGGGAGCTCCTATATTATTTGTTAAGAAGAAAGACGGGAGCTTAAGACTATGCATAGATTACAGACAGCTGAATAAGGTGACTATCAAAAACAAGTACCCTCTCCCTAGGATAGATGACTTATTGGATCAACTGAAGGGAGCCTCCATCTTTTCTAAAATTGACTTGAGGTCAGGATATCATTAGATTAGGATCAAGGAGAAGGACGTACCAAAAACTGCCTTCAGGACTAGGTATGGGCACTATAAGTTTCTCATAATGCCCTTTGGGTTGACGAATGTACCTGCAATTTTTATGGATTACATGAATCGCATTTTTTGACCCTACCTAGATCAATTTGTTGTAGTGTTCATTGATGACATCTTGATATATTCTAAGAGTGAGAAAGAACATGAACAACATCTCTGAATCATGCTGCAAGTGCTAAAAGAGAAAAAGTTATATGCCAAATTGGAGAAGTGTGAATTTTGGCTGTCAGAGGTGAAGTTTCTCGGACATGTCATCTCTAATAGAGGGGTAGCCGTAGATCCTAGCAAGACGGAAGCAGTGATTCAGTGGGAGAGACCAAAGACGGTTACGGAAGTCAGAAGTTTCCTGGGTTTGGTAGGATACTACAGGAGGTTTATACAAAACTTCTCTTGTATAGCCTTGCCATTGACTAAATTGACCAGGAAGGAAAGTCCTTTCAAATGGACTGATCAATGTGAAGCTAGATTCCAGGAGCTTAAGACAAGACTGACCACTCCTCCTATTTTAATTATTCCAGACCCCACAGGACATTTTGAAGTGTATAATGACCCTTCAAAGAAAGGGCTAGGATGTATGTTGATGCAAGATAAAAGAGTGGTTGCTTACGCCTCTAGGCAACTGAGACCCCACGAATGAAACTATCTAATCCATGATCTTGAATTAGCGGCAGTGGTGTTTACCTTAAAGATTTGGCGACACTATTTGTACGGGGCAACCTTTGAAGTATATTGTAATCATAAGAGTCTTAAATACCTCTTTAATCAGAAGGAGTTAAATATGAGGCAACGAAGATGGGTAGAATTCCTTAATGACTACAAGTTTGAGATAAAGTATCATCCCCAAAAGGCGAATGTTGTAGCAGATGCCTTGAGTCGAAAATCTCTGCACATGGGTCAGATGATGGTGTATGAGATACAGATGCTAGAGGAGTTTCAAAATTTGAAGCTAGCCACAACTTTTACTCCAAAGAAGCTAGTCATTAATGGTTTAAGTATAGGTTGTGACCTTAGAGCTCAAATCAAAGAGCCTCAAGCTCACAACCAATACTTACAGGATCATAAAGACCATGGTAATTTTTTTGTCATGGAAGATGGAGCAATCATGTATCTGGAAAGGATTTGTGTCCCTTAAGAATGAGAGTTGAGGACTAAGATCCTACAGGAAGCGCATTAGAGTAAATACACAATCCATCCTGGATGTACTAAAATGTACCAGGATTTAAAGAGGATGTATTGGTGGCCAGGGATGAAAAAGGACATTGCTGAGTTTGTGGCGAAATGTCTCATTTGTCAAAAGTTGAAGGTGGAGCATCAAAAGCCAGCGAGATTTCTACAACCTCTTGAGATCCCTAAATGGAAATGGGACAGTATCTCAATGGACTTTGTTGTGGGATTACCTAAGACTTCAGTGGGACATGACCCTATCTGGGTAATAGTTGACAGATTAACCAAATCTTCTCACTTTTGCCCCATAAAAATTAACTATTCACTGGATAAATTAGCCCAATTGTACGTCCAGGAAATAGTTAGACTGCATGGAATTTCCTTAAATATTATTTCTGATAGAGATACGAGGTTCACATCGAGGTTTTAGAAGGCATTGCAGGAAGCATTTGGTACTCAGTTACGGTTCAGTACTGGCTATCATCCTCAGACTGACGGGCAGACAGAACGAACCATTCAAACCCTAGAAGATATGTTGAGGGCCTGTGTGATAGAGCAAGGTGGAGGATGGGATAAGTACCTACCTTTAGTAGAGTTTGCTTATAATAATAGCTATCACTCTAGTATTAAGATGGCCCCTTATGAAGCTTTATATGGTAGAAAGTGCTGATCTCCACTATATTGGTTTGAGGTAGGAGAAAAGAACTTGTTGGGTCCTGATCTAGTTCAACAAACCACTGAACAAATCAGGATGATACGAGACAAAATACTTACAGCTCAGAGTCGGAAAAAGAGTTACTACGATAAGAGACATAGACCTCTAGAGTTTGAGGAAGGAGACTATGTATTTCTGAAACTTTCCCCAACTACTGGAGTTGGTAGGTCTCTCAAAACAAGAGAGCTAAGCCCGCGTTTTTTGGGACCCTACCAAATTCTGAAGAAAGTAAGGACATCGGCATATCAAGTTGCTCTCCCACCTAATTTCTCCAACTTGCATAATGTTTTCCATGTATCACAGCTCCGGAAGTATCTTCCAGACTCCTCACATGTGATACAAAATGAACCAATCTAAATAAAGGAGAACATGACATACCAGCTAGTACCAGCATCTATATTAGACACTGACGTGAAGCAATTGCGGAACAAAACTATTCCCTTAGTTAATGTGTTATGGGAAGGTTTGACTCCGGAAGAAGCAACTTGGGAGCTAGAAGAAGTCAAGAGGAAGAAATATCCGAAATTGTTCTTATTAGGTAATTTCTGAAATTTTGAGGACAAAATTTCTTTTAGGGGGAGAGAAATGTAACATCTCTAATTTCGTTTCATGTATTAATAAAAGTACAAAAGTATTCAAAGTAACATCCATAATTTCATTTCTTTTATTGATAAAGGTACATAAATATTTAAT
Source organism: Gleditsia sinensis (assembly GCA_037074535.1). NCBI lineage: Eukaryota > Viridiplantae > Streptophyta > Magnoliopsida > Fabales > Fabaceae > Gleditsia > Gleditsia sinensis. Next base: position 43,175,809 of record CM073472.1, on the reverse strand, counting down.
TAAGGAAATAAAATTTATTAGACAATTTTTAGATATCTAAGGAAATATAATCCTTAGAAATTCTTCACCTTACGTGTATGCATAGAAATGTTCTAATATTAATGGAATAGGTAAAGAAAGAAAACCTAAGAGGAAATATTAGAAATAAACATGCTAAAAAAAGGTGAAATTCTTAGGTAAGGAAGATAAATTTTTGTGAAGTAAGTAAAGGTCTTAAAATTTCAAGAAGATCGAATTAGGGTAATTTTTCTTAATTTAAGAGCAAAAGTTACTAAGTTTAGTATCTCCACCCATAAATTGGGCTTTCACCTATGGACACTTCATATAGAGTTTTTCTACTTCACATAAATTTTTAGCAAGCCAATAGGATAGCCCAATGAAGAAATAAAACATAGACATTGACTAGGATATAGAAATTGGACCGGTAGCCCAAAAATCATGAAAATGTGACCAAGCCCATTATGAAAGGTAGAATTTTAACCAAAGTAAAGAAAATGGGCAAGAATGAGCACAAACCCAAGAGGAAAAAAAATAAAAATAAAATAAAATGATGAAATAATGGTGTAATCAAGATTAGGTGACATGGCATTAGGACAAAAATTTAGCAAGTGGTGTGATATCCTACATTCATAATTTTAGCAAGTGGTATGATAATAAAAGACTTTAGAACAAAACATCTATATCCTACACTCATAATTTTAGCAAGTGGTATGATAATACATGGCATTAGGACAAAACATTCTTATCCCACACAAATAATTTCAACCAAATAATGGAGATTTAAGGGTTAGAAATTTGCTACATAAAAAAGCAAACCTATCATACTTGATTAAGACAAAAGAAAAAGGAAATGAATCCCTAAATCAATGGGACCTTGTGTTACGTGTGTTTTACTAAATACCGCAAGTGCACAGGGTAGCTGTAGTTAGTCCGGCAATTACGGGTTGTGTCCCACAGAGAACAATGTCAATTACCAGAATCTCACAAAAAGTGCTATCTAAATCGATATAATTCGATGGGAAAATATCACAATTAAACAAGTTAAAGTAACCAATTAAGCTAAGCCTAGGGTTAGGATTCACCACGCTTGTGATACTCAACAACTGATATTTATCCCTAATTGCAATAGTCTAGATGATTGGGGATGGTTTAGCCTAAGTTAATTAGCAATCTCTTTCAAGCATTACCAATTGTACCTAAGTTAATCAAATTACCTACTTTCGTGGTTCTTAGCTTAACCTAGGTCCATTAAGCTTCATCCCAACCATAGAATGCAACTAATCAGTTTTCTCGTTCCCATCAATTGATTCAAGCTTAGAGTATCTTAAACTACTTTCGTGATTAAGACAACCCTAATTAAATATTGGATTTCAGTTTTAATCTTCACCTTTTAGTTCATCGATTAAATACCTAATACGTGATAGATTGGTGATCAGGAATTCTATCAACTAATTCATGCATACAATAGTCAATCCAAATCAATCTAGTCCCAATTACAATTAGGGTTTCATAATTTAGGTCATAGGCATAGTATCATTGTATCACAATTGGGTTTACTGAAACCCTAGATAGAATTTACTCACACATAATAAAAACGGAAATCAAATTCATATTTATTGAGTAATCCATAGTAGTTCAATACAATTGAGAAGGAATAAGAAGAAGTTAAAAGATAGAACATGGTGTGTAGATGAATGCAAATAAATTACAACTTCAAAGCAGTAAAATCTACTCTAGAACATCGAAATCCTCAAAGAACTATGTAAAAAAACTAATCTAAATATGTTTCCTAAGGCTAGAAAGTGTTTTTCCAAAGTCTCCTGCGGTTCCTCTTGTCTTAGCTGCGCACCCCTAAGCACCTATATCTGTCTGGCGGCCAGAAACCCTAAATTTAACGTTTTGTATGGGCCCAAAGCACGGGTGTGCTTCGGGCTGGAATTTGGGGAGATGCTGCATCATTTGTCCAGAACACGGCTTGGCCGTGTTGCAGGTCACCAAGCACGGCTAGACCGTGCTGGATGCTGTGGTGCTCCTTTTTTCATGATTTTTGACATGCAGCCTCCTTGCTTCCTCCTCAGCATATCCTAGGCCTTTTAGGGTCTTTTCATGACTGCTTTTCCTTGCTTCTTTCCTTCTTTTGCTCTCCTGCAATCACAAAATGAACCACAGCGGTATCCATAACAAAGTATAGCCAAAAGCATAAAAATATCCACAAGTGACTATGAATTAGGGGACAAAATATGACCAATAAGCACTCAAAATTCCCCTTTATCAACTCCCCCATGCTTAAACTTTTGCTTGTCCTTAAGCAAATGACATGCCATAAAAGAAGGAAAGGGGAGAATGATGCAATCAGATTCCACAAGATAGAAAAATGCAATATAGGTAACTTTTCACTCAATCCGTGTGCACACAATAGATATATGAATAGTCAGTAATCAAATAGTCTCTACTCTTCTAAGATAAAAGCAGAAATTCTTCTACTAAATGCCTTTTTCTATTGCGACTAGTGGTTGTATGCATCAGACTGATTTTCAAACACTCAAGTAGGCTACCTCATCCTTTAGATCTCTCTATGTTGCCTTACCCTTATCTCTATTTTCTTAATTTCTTTTATTTCACATCTTCTCTTTTCTTCTTTTCTTTTCTCTTTCTTTCTTTCTTTCTTTTCCTTTTTTCTTATAACAAAAATATGCTGTGAGTGCATTTTATGCTCCATCTCACTAGGGTAACAGCATCTAGGTACTCATACTAAGGTCTTTTTGGTGCCTTGAAGGAGGTACTCAAAGTGAAAACTTTTTAGGTTTCACATACCCTCATTTTTCACCTCTGCCTACCTTCACACTCTCATAGTGTGAAAAATCAGCCTAAGCATACAATTTACAGTACAATAGAGAGGTATTTTTCGAAAAATTAAAGGTTTAATGTTAGAAAAGAGAGACTAAAGTAATAGCTACCTATTTCATACCCTATTGTGCATCACATGTTCATGAGCTAAAATCAGCCTATACTACACCAGTCTATCTTGGGAATAGTAACTTTGTGATACTGCAATATATACAATACATACATGCAAAGAGAATCTAAATCAGCAACCAAACATGACCAGTGCAGATCATAAAGTCAGGAAAAATCAAGTACACTCCCCCATGCTTAAATCAGACAATGTCCTCAGTGTCATATGTATTAGAGAAAATAGGCAAAGGGGAGAAGGAACTTACGGAGTCACTAGTCGTCTGGTGGTGGTGTAGATGGGTTCTGGCCCAGGTGCCAGGTGTACCATGCCTGCATCATACCCTGCATGCTTTGAATGGAGTCTTGCATGGCATACAGGGTGGCTCTCTAAGAGAGTTGCTCAGCCTCTATGCGACTGAGCTGGGAGGAGATGGAATTCAGATCCTCAGAGGGAGCTGATGATGGACCTGCACTGTCAGTAAAATGGGAGTGGGGTGGGGGTGGAAGAGCTATCAGTGGCTCCATGGGGAATTCTTTCTCCTCTGGAGGAATCTCAGCATCTTCTCGGTCCTCCTCAATGGAATAGGTCCAATTTTCCTGGTTGGTCACTGCGGTTCTAATAGAGTTAGGGAGGCTAAAAAGTGTATGACCGCGGACATACAACCAGTACTCGGCGTCTTTCTTGACAACTAATTTCATATTTAAACAGGATTCCAAATCAATCCTATTACTGCAAAGTACTGGTTGCATACCCTGCAAATGAGCCTCAAACCCTAATCCTCTAGCAACAACAGTAACCAAACCTCCCATTACAACTTTCCCATTCATGGCCCCACCTACCCTAGACATCTGATGAGCCATGAAGGCTCCAGTGTCCACCTTTGTACCATGAATCATAGAGTATAGAAAATAAAGCTCTCTTTAATTAGCAACCCCATCACTCTCAGCCCTACCAAAAATAGTATGGGCCATAAGTCTCTGTATATATTTGAAGGTGGGGTTGCAAATAAAAGAGGCTTTTGAACTCAATCCACTGTATTGCCCCTCTATGGCAATTGAGTTCCAAAATATGTTAGAAAGAAAACTAGAGGGTACCACTCTAGTACCTCCTGGAGGTAAGCTAAACAGTGCATTAAATTCAGCCAATGTAAGATTAAAGGTACGGATTGAATAGTCTGAAGTTTACTTGGCCCTGACTGACGTTAGGGCCTCGAAACAAGACTATGTTAATGGAGCTAAAGAACTCCAAGGTGGGTCTAGGATAGGCTGGGTAGCGCAGGGATATAATTGTGTTCCATCCAATTATATCAATCAAATATTGGAAGTCATTTAAAAGTCCAAGCCGCTCCAAACAAGCCTCATCCATATACTGGGTACTCAGCATTCCCCGTCTAACGAGAGTATCGTATCGTGTCCATTGACTGTTGTCAACTAACAGAATACCATACTCATTTATCTGATAAGGGAGTTGGGGCGGTGGTTGGTTACGTCCTCTACATGTTTGATGGGACTGGGAGGAAGATGGCCCTGTTCGGGCTCTTTTGGGACCCATAAATATAAAAATAATGACAATGAAAAGCAGAGGGTACCAAAGCAGAAAACCCAATAAAATAATCAAATAAGTAAACCAACCAGTAAGTCCAATGCTATCAGAGCTATGAAGGCAAGCAGTTCAGTACAAAACAGAACAATGCAACAAATATGCAATAAGGTCAATAAAGTGCAGAACGGAGCATCTAACCAGTGGTTCTAGGCCATCCAAATCAGAATGGGATGCTTAGAACTTAACAAAACAGAATAATGCAAGTGAATTGGCTGTAGGTACAATGTATGAACCCAAGTCAGGTAAGAACAAATGCAGCGAATAGAGTTCAACTAATCAGTTAAATTCAGAGCATAAATGTCAGAGCATGAATGTGAGAGCCAAAAACGAAAATCAGTTCAAACCAGAGTGTAAAACTAGTCCAAAATGTAAATCAACAACTCGAAGCATGCTTCACTAGTCTCACAGATTAGGGCCAACAAAAATTAGATAAATCAAATGGAATCCAATTCACAGCCAGGGACTATAGCTAATCAGCAAGGAAGAAATTACTTATGCAGAAAAAATAAAACAAAGGCAGAGAAAGAGAGAATACCTGAAGAAGGCGCAGCAATGTGGAGAGGCAATCATTCAGCAATGGGAAAAAGGTAAAAGCATGATAATGGGGATGAGGAGAAAAGGGAAAAACGAAGAGAGAGGGGTATGGGTAGTGGGTGGCGATGGAATGGGGGAAAACAAGGGAGGGGGCGCAAAAAAAAACAAGAATGGGGGAGGGAGGTGGGTTAGGGCACGTATGGTGATGAGAGGAAGGAGAAAGAAGGAGGGATTAGAGGAATGAGGGCTTAGATGAGGGAGATGGGGGTGGGATTGGCCGAAGATGGTGAGTGGAGGAGAAAAGGTGAAGCACGGCTAGGGCAAGGGGGGGAAACACGGCCAAAAGAGGGGGGGGATTTGGGATTTTAAATGGGGGCCTCGCCCGCAGCACGGCCGTGCTTCGGGCGAGCTTGCTGCAGCTCTCCTCTTTTTTTTTATGGCTGCCACGGGCACGCCCGTGTCCTGGAACACGGGGTGCCTGTGTTCCTTGCGGGTATGGTGCACACACAATTTTTTTTGGGGGCATGACTGTGTCCTGGGACACGGCCTGCCCGCGCTCCTTGCGAGTGTGCACTAATTTTTGCATTCTGGCTCGTGCTTGCAGCATGGCCGTGTTGGGGAACACGGGTAGCCCATGTTACAGGCTGGAATCCCTCAATTCTTTACATTTAACTTCTTCTTTTGACTCTCTTTAAGCACCTTTGCTTCTAACCCTTTTAGACCACTTTGGAAATATCGTAATGGACCTGGAAATCAAAGGAAAATATTCAACAAACTTCAATCTAAGAAATTAGCTATGACTTCTTCCAGCTCCTAAGTTGCTTCTTCCAGAGTCAAACCTTCCCATAACACCTTAACAAGGGGAATGGTTTTATTTCTCAGTTGCTTCACGTCATTATCCAATATGGATGCAAGTACTAGCTGGTATGTCATGTTCTCCTTTATTTGGATTGGTTCATCTTGTATTACATGTGATGAATCTGGCAGATACTTTCGTAGCTGTGATACGTGAAAAACATTATGCAGGTTGGATAAATTAGGTGGGAGAGCAACTTGATATGCTGATGTCCCTACTTTCTTCAGAATTTCGTAGGGTCCCAAAAATCACGGACTTAGCTTTCTTGTTTTGAGAGACCTACCAACTTCAATAGTCGGGGAAAGTTTCAAAAATACATGGTCTCCTTCCTCAAACTCTAGAGGTTTATGTCTCTTATCATAGTAACTCTTTTGCCGACCCTAAGCTGTAAGTATTTTGTTTTGTATCATGCTGATTTGTTCAGTGGTTTGTTGAACTAGATCAGGACCCAACAAGTTCTTTTCTCCTACCTCGAACCAACATAGTGGAGATCGGCACTTTCTATCGTAAAAAGCTTCATAGGGGGCCATCTTAATACTAGAGTGATAACTATTATTATAAGCAAACTCTACTAAAGGTAGGTACTTATCCCATCATTTGCCTTGCTCTATCACACAGGCCCTTAACATATCTTCTAGGGTTTGAATGGTTCATTCTGTCTACCCATCAGTCTGAGGATGGTAGGCAGTACTGAACCGCAACTGAGTACCAAAAGCTTCCTGCAACGCCTTCCAAAACCTCGATGTGAACCTCGGATCTCTATCAGAAACGATATTTAAAGGAATTCCATGCAGTCTAACTATTTCCTGGACGTACAATTGGGCTAATTTATCCCGTGAATAGTTAATTTTTATGGGCAAAAAGTGAGCAGATTTGGTTAATCTATCAATTATTACCCAGATAGAGTCATGTCCCACTGAAGTCTTAGGTAATCCCACAACAAAGTCCATTGAGATACTGTCCCATTTCCATTTAGGGATCTCAAGAGGTTGTAGAAATTCCGTGGGCTTTTGATACTCCACCTTCACCTTTTGACAAATGAGATATTTTGCCACAAACTTGGCAATGTCCTTTTTCATCGCTGGCCACCAATACATCATTTTTAAATCCTGGTACATTTTAGTGCATCCAGGATGGACTGTGTATTTACTCTGATGCGCTTCCTGCAGGATCTTAGTCCTCAACTCTCGTTCTTGAGGGACACAAATCCTTCTCTGATACATGATTGCTCCATCTTCCATGACAGAAAAATTACCTTGGTCTTTATGATCCTGTAAGTATTGGTCATGAGCTTGAGCCTCTTTGATATGGACTCTAAGGTCACACCCTATACTTAAACCATTAATGACTAGATTCTTTGGAGTAAGAGTAGTGGCTAGCTTCAAATTTCGAAACTCCTCTAGCTTCTGCATCTCATACACCATCATCTGACCCATGTGTAGGGATTTTCGAATCAAGGCATCTACTACAACATTCGCCTTTCTGGGATGATACTTTATCTCAAACTTGTAGTCATTGAGGAATTCTACCCATCTTCGTTGCCTCATATTTAACTACTTCTGATCAAAGAGGTATTTAAGACTCTTATGATCACAATATACTTCAAAGGTTGCCCCGTACAAATAGTGTCGCCAAATCTTTAAGGCAAACACCACTATTGCTAATTCAAGATCATGGGTTGGATAGTTTCCTTCGTGGGGTCTCAGTTGCCTAGAGGCGTAAGCAACTACTCTCTTATCTTGCATCAGCACACATCCTAGCCCTTTCTTTGAAGCGTCACTATATACTTCAAAATGTCCTGTGGGGTTTGGAATAATTAAAACAGGAGGAGTGGTCAGTCTTGTCTTCAGCTCCTGAAAACTAACTTCACATTGATCAGTCCATTTGAAAGGACTTCCCTTCCTGGTCAATTTAGTTAATAGCAAGGCTATACGAGAGAAGTTTTGTATAAACCTGCTGTAGTATCCTGCCAAACCCAGGAAACTTCTGACTTCTGTAACCGTCTTTGGTCTCTCCCACTGAATCACTGCTATCGTCTTGCTAGGATCTACAGCTACCCCTCTATTAGAGATGACAGGTCTGAGAAACTTCACCTTTGACAGCCAAAATTCATACTTCTCCAATTTGGCATATAAATTTTTCTCTTTCAGCACTTGTAGCACGATTTGGAGATGTTGTTCATGTTCTTTCTCACTCTTAGAATATATCAAGATGTCATCAATGAACACTACAACAAATTGATCTTGGTAGGGTCGAAAAATGCGATTAATGTAATCCATGAAAATTGCAGGTGCATTCGTCAACCGGAAGGGCGTTACGAGAAACTCATAGTGCCCATACCTAGTCCTAAAGGCAGTTTTTGGTATGTCCTCCTCCTTGATCCTAATCTGATGATATCCTGACCTCAAGTCAATTTTAGAAAAGATGGAGGCTCCCTTCAATTGATCCAATAAGTCATCTATACTAGAGAGAGGGTACTTATTTTTTATAGTCACCTTATCCAGCTGTCTGTAATCTATGCATAGTCTCAAGCTCCCGTCTTTCTTCTTAACAAACAATACAGGAGCTCTCCAAGGTGATACACTCGGTCTAATGAATTGCTTGTCTAATAGTTCCTTCAACTGCTTCTTGAGTTCCTGTAGTTCCTTTGAGGCCATTCGATATGGTGCAATAGAAATAGGCCCTGTCCTAGGTAGGAGATCAATAGAGAACTCTATCTTTCTCTTGGGAGGTAAACCTGGAATATCTGATGGAAATACTTCAGAAAACTCGTTGGCTATTGAGATTTCATCAAGCTTCGATTCAACTTCTGGGTTTGATAAATACAAGAGAATGTATCCAAATACTTCCATTCTTCAACTCCCTATTAACTTGATTGGCATTTAGCATCAATAACTGGACCTCTTCTTTCGGAGTAAGAGGTATAAATTCAACGGTCTTGTTACAACAATTCAACAAGACTCGATTTCTAGACATCCAGTCTAACCCTAGAATGATCTAAATACCTCTTAAAGGTAAACAGACGAGGTCTACAGAAAAAGTTTTCTCCTGGATGGTGACTTGACAGTCTTTACATACAGAGGAAGTTAATACCTGTTCCCCTGTAGGGGTTACTACAGATAGCTCATAGGGAGTTTCAGAAAGAGGAAACTAAAACTTCCTAATACATTCTTCCGATATAAATGAATGACTAGCACCAGAGTCAAATAACACCATAAGAGCAAATCCATAGATATAGCATGTACCTTGAATCATTTGAGAAGATTGAGCTGCTTCTTGGCCGCTCAGGGTAAAAACCCTTCCTTTCAACTGAGGCCTCTGTTCTGGCTGCTTCCCCACATTCTGTGGGAAGTTTCTCGCAAAATGTCCCTTCTGTCCGCAATTAAAGCAGACATCTTGTCCTTTGTAGCATGACCGGTTACTATGCTTGCGTCCGCACTTAGCGCACTTGACTGGGGCGAGGTCTTGTTGAAAAGGCCTAGGACCCGCAATCAATGGCCTCTTACCAGCTCCATATCCACTTCTTCTCACGTTCTTTCCAGGGTTGGGAAAATTTTTCTTCCTCTTCCATAGGTTTCGCTTTTGCTTCTCGTCCTCCACTGCCCTTAAACTCTTTTCTATGAGTCTGCATTTATTTATCAGAGGTACAAACTCCCTGATCTCCATAGCTATAACAGCATTCTTTATCTCCGGGTTTAGTCCCGCTTCAAACTTAACTGCCTTCCATGTTTCATCTGGGTTATATTGCAGATAAGAGGAGAACTTAGACAGCTCCTCGAACCTTGTGATATACTGGTCCACGGTTATGCTGCCTTGCCTGAGTTGGAGAAATTTGATCTCTTTTTCTGCCCATACAGTACTTGGAAAGTACTTTTCAAAAAAAATGTCCTTGAACACGTGCCAGGTGATCTGTCTTCCCTGATGAGCTAAAAGTTCTCTAGCTCCACGCCACCAGTATTCTGCTTCATCCTTTAACATATATGCAGCAAAAATAACTTGCTGCTCTTCAGTACAGCCCATCACTTCAAGGATTTTCTCTAATTCCCTTATCCACCTTTCGGCTACCGTTGGGTCATAGCCATATTGGAAACAAGGTGGTATAGTCCTCAGGAACTCGAATATGCCATTATCTTTTCCAGCCATCCGGTTGTTAGCATCATTCTCACCATTTGGGTTATTAGCATTCTGGAGATATTGTAAAATTTTGTTGGTAGTCATGACTTGGTCTCGAATTGCCGTGGTCAGGTTGTGCAGGGTTTCCTCTGCATTGGTTGCTGGATTCCTCCTTGGTGGTGCCATTTCCTACTATGGAAAAAACAACGTTATGCTGCTATTGAGGTGATCAAGCCCAATAGTTAAGATCGATTCAGATAACCATCCACCCACTGGCCATCTAGGATCAACCTTCTCTTATACCAATTATGTAACAACTCCATTTATGTAAATGTAACAATTTTTTTTATATATTTGTAAAATTCCATAAATTTATTACTACTTTAATTCTAACCACTTAACTCGTAATAATAATCACTTTAACCAAGCATAATTGTTATTAACAGTGATACAATACTGAGTTTCCATACACACCATTATTTTACAAACATTTGTACAAAGATACATATTAGCTCTAATCATCTATGTCGACTACTTCCGGGGACACTGGTGCGGGTGGCACCTCCACCGGAATCTCAGTCACATCTACGATAGATACATATGATATAACTGGTAGTTGCCCAAGCTAGGGAACCTCGATCCAACTTACGGAAATAATAAGTGTCATAGAGAAAATCTGCATAATTATTCTTCTGAACATGATATGGAAATATAGTGAGAATTAAATACCAGTAGGTTCAACAATAAATCATAATTTACCATCAATATAGTTCATCATGTCATGTTCAGCTGTATAAACTACAGAAAATATCTTTGGTCACATGAATGCATTATATCTATGCACATAAGAATCATACAGTAATGATATGTATGACAGGATTAACTATTTTCAAAATATCATATGATGACTATCAATTTATTCTCATATCAAGCTACCCCGGTCAGGGTGAGTATTTTCTACTCTCCGGTACGGGCTTTTCTCGCTCCGTCCGACATGACCCACTTTCTCTTTTTTTTCTCATTAACATGATCATAACCGTTTGTAGGGTGTCCCCTACTGGTGCACCACACGGATTGCCATGTGACTATGCTCATTTCTTTTCTTTTCACAATGATAGCAAAAAATATGCTTTCAATAACAAGTATGTTCATCAAAATATAATTATTACCATAAATCATTGGTAATCATGTCATGAACATAACCATTTCAAATATCACTTTATAAAATATTTCCATGTCAGAATTTCACACTTAAGATGGTAAGAAGTTCATACAATGGCAATGGCTATGGCATATACTAGTCATTTATTATTTTCATTTATAAGATTCGTCTTCTTTTTTAAATATTAATTTAATCTCTTCATTTTCTTTATGATTGGCCTTTAGTCAATTTCTTCTTATTTATATCATTTATAACACATGTTCTTACAAATTTATAGAGCATTTTTCTCCAATTTGATTTCTACTATTACCCTATAGTTAAAGAGGTTCATCTAGGGTAGAAAAATGTTGAAAATAGGCTTCACCAGCTTCCAACACGGTCTGGCCATGTTTCAGGACACGGCCATGCTTTAAAAATACTTCAAATGTACTCAAAAGAAGCCCTGAACACGGCTAACCCGTGCTTAAAGCACGCAGAACACGGCTTGACCGTGTTCTGTGACCTTTGCTCACTAATTAGAGCATAACTACCTCATTTTAACTCTGATTGTGGTGATCTTGGTGTCTATAGAAGCTAAGACAATTATCTAAAACTATTATGTTAATCATATCAGCAAAATAGTAATAAATCTTGGTGTTATTACTCTCTTAAATTCAATATTATTTCTTCTCAAGTAGGTTCTAACCTTTACTTACTAATATGACTATATCTCCCACATAAGAATTCCAAATTAAGTGATTCCAGTGGCTAAACATTCGTGACACATAAATATATAATTCGTATGTTAACCATTTATTTTAATTGCTTATAGAATTTTCTCAGAAATTAAAACACCAAAGCTATCCTAACATATTCTTCCCTGATTAACCATTTTCTGCCTTTGTTTACTAATCAGAACGTATCTACCTCATATGAACTCTAAATTGAATGATTCTAGTAACTAAAAATTCATGACACATATATCTATAATTCATATGTTAACCATTTATTTTAATTCCTTATAGATTGTTCCCATAAATTAAAACACCGAAGCTATCCTAACATATTCTTCCCAAATTAACCATTTTCTGACTTTTGTTTACTAATTGGACCATATCTACCTCATATAAACTCTAAATTGAATTATTCTAGTGGCTAAAAATCCATGATACATAAATATACATTTGTTATGTTAACCATTTGTTTAGATTCCCTATAGAATGTTCCAGGAAATTAAAACACAGAAGCTTAAAATTCTGCCACCCATAGCCATACCCATGCAGAACTATCTACACCAACCTAAGTATTCAAATATACATCACATGCAAGATCAATATGTAACATGATATAGCAACATCCATGACCAATCATCAAAGTTCTAAGATCAAAATCTCATATAAATATTATAAGTTTCAAAAGTTTTCTTCAAAAAGAAATATTGTTAAACTTACCTAAGAATCTCCCTAGCTAACTTAGTGAATTGGTTTTCTTGTTTCCTCTTGAAAGAAGTAGCAAGATTCCTCCCTTCCCTTAGCTTTTCTAGCAGCTTAGGTAAGAGAAGGAGGGTGAATTTTTGAACCTCAAGGATGAAGATGAAAAATGGATTTAAGTGGAGATTAAGGTAACTTACCTTGAGTACTTAGCCTTCTAAACTTCTCCTTCTTCTTCCTTCCTTTCTTCTCCTCTCTTTCTCTCCTTTCCTCACTCTACCTTGCTTCTATTTCTCTCTCTTCCTCACTTGGACGAAATTAAAATGTTGTAAGGGTGAGTTTTGCTTAAATAGACCACCAAATAATACACCTTTTATGATCATGGGTCTACCTTATCACAATTAGGATACTCTTTGTTGAATTTTTGGAAAACAAACAACTTATGTTCTTGTCTTCTTCTTCCTTAATCAAGATATGCATAGGAAAATGAGATTTGTATTTTGAAAATTATGATGATATGTTCTTAAGATAAGGGACAAGGTCCCTTTGATTTAGGGATTCCTTTCTATTTTCTTTTGTCTTAAACAAGTATGATAGTTTTTCCTTTTTAGGTGGCAAATTTCTAGCCCTTGAATCTCCATTATTTGGTTGATATTATTTGTGTGGGATAGGAATGTTTTGTCCTAATGCCATGTATTATCATACCACTTGCTAAAATTATGAGTGTAGGGTATAGATGTTTTTGTCCTAAAGCCTTGTATTATCATGCCACTTGCCAAAATTATGAATGTAGAATCACACCACTTGCTAAATTTTTTTCTTAATGCCATGTAAACTAATCTTTATTATTATTACATTATTATATCATCACCTAATTTATTTTATTTTATTTTTTGTCTTGGATTTGGGCTTATTCCTATCCATTATGGGCTTATTCCTACCCATTTTCTTTGTTTTGGATAAAATTCTACCTTTCTTGGAGAGCTGGTCACATTTTCATAATTTTTGGGCTATTGGTCCAATTACTATATCCTAGTCCAAGTCTATGTTTTATTTCTTGCTTAGGTTATCCAATGGGCTTGCTAGAAACTTATGTGAAGTGGAAAGACTCTATATGAAGTGCCCATAGGTAAAAGCCCAATGTATGGATAAAGATTTTAAACTTAGTAACTCTAGTTCTTGAATTGGGAAAAATTACCCTAATCCAATGTTCTTGAAATTTTAAGACCTTTATTTGTTTCTAAAAATTTACCTTCCTTATCCAAGAATTTTGCATCTCTTTAGTATGTTATTTCTAATTTTTTTTCCTATTAGGTTTTTCCTCTTTATTTGTTCTCTTAATGTTAGAAACATTTTCTATGCATATACATAAGGTGAAGAAGTTCTAAGGATTATATTTCTTTAGATATCTAAAATATTGTCTAATAAATTTTATTTCCTTAATTAATTATTTATGTACTCTTATCAATAAAAGAAATGAAATTAGGGATGTTACAAGCACCGTGAGTATAAATATGTCCGTGGTTAGATACCCATACTCAAAGTCTTACTACAGAATCCTTTGCTCTGATGGCCACTGGAAAACCTATTACTTTGATACCAACTTGTAACGCCCCCAATTTACGTTACTAAAATAAACATTTTTTCCGCAATCAGATAATCTCCATAAAAATGCACAATTCAATTCTCTGTCATTTCTCTCATGTATACACAATATACAGACCAAGTTTATAAACATCAAAGATAGCAGAAACGGGGATCCTACCTGTAGCGTTCAGAGTACTCTAGAATACAAACACAGTATAATTCAAAAACCGTGAGCCTTTGAAGTAACGTAGACTCACCCGTAGAATATGTCACCTAATTGATCACCTATCTGCAGGATCAGACTCTGTATTCTCATATGAAAAATGTGAAAATATCATGTAGTGAGTTTGACAACTCAGTGAGTAAATAATTTCTCCTATAACCTCTTAGGTCAGCATATGAATGTACTTATATTTTAAAATTTGTCACATAGAAAATATAGTTTAGAAGCACATTTATTTGAGACTCGTATTTCAAATATTCTCAAATCAAAGGATATTCAAATATCCAAAACCATATGCACTATGGTATGATCATTAAACAAATGTTGTTATGCTCAACTGTATAAGCTATAGTGAAATATTATGATTTGGAGATAAAATTATCACTTTTAATGCACCTGCCTCTTTCGGCAGTCTGGCACACTTAATTTAAAAATGACCTGCCTCACTCGACGATCTGGTCAACCCACACACTCAATGTAAAATGACCTGCCTCATTCGACATCTGGTCAATGTAATTTGCTATATGCATAGTGACCGATCGATTGCAATCACAATAAGTGATCAGGGAATGTGAGTTCATCACCCTCTTGCCTCCCCACATTACCACTGTCACCCGATTGGAGCGGCCCTCCCTTGGCCCACTCAGGCTAATAGGGCATCCCTTATTCGATACTGTCAAAAGTCATACAACCCCGTCGATATTCATCCATACATATAAATACATATATATTAATGCATATTCATCAAATACAATGTAAAATTATCAAGCAACTCGCCATGAGCTTTACGCTTGCCATTCAATCTCATTTATAATATGACATGCATCATTTTCACAAGTATATAGCTTTACAAATCAATGCATCGTGCACATAATATTCACTTTATCAAATAATGATATATACATTTAGAACCACATATTCAATGAGTTCCAAAATACATTTATTAAACTATACTCTTCTTGAACTATGTGCCAGTTTGTAAGTATAACAGATATTTTAACACATTTAATAAACTTATAATAGTATAAATAATTTATAAACAAAAACAATAATACATTTATAGTTCAAAAAGAGCATGGGGCAAGTCATAGAAAGAAGTATCTACTCACAAGGTAGGGCTCCTGGTTAGACAGCCCTAAAATGTACTTTTTCAATTCAAAATTTGATCAATTAGACCTCAAAAATGTGTTCGGAGGGTCTAAAGACTTAGAAAATTACTCCGAGAGCTTGGTCACTATTCACTGCTGAAAAATACTATTCATCGTCGAAAAAATACTACTTACCGCTGGAAAATACTATTCACCAAGAACAAAAAGTTGTCAGATAGTTAAAAAAATTTATATCCTAAGATTTATCTAGCTCTTGAATCTATCTACGGTGTCAGATTTTCAATTGGAGGTCTCTAAGTAAGAGTTTCAGAGTTTACCTTTTTCTGAAATTTTTTACTTCATATCTACAGCGATTCAACGGCTGATTTGAAAAATTGATTGATCAAAACCATAGCATTTTTCGTCCTGAATCCAGTAGCACCTTTAGTTTTGAGATCAGAAGCCAATAGACACTCCATATTGAGAGAGAAAATTGAAAGTTACTATTCACTCACTATTCATCAAATTTGCAACCTCGGTTTCGCATTCTGCGTTCGTCTACTCTGTTCTCCTTTTATTTTTTATTTTATTATAATAATAATAATAATAATTTAATAATTAAATATTTAGATTTATTTTATTTTATTTCATATATATTCATATAAATACCGTTTTTCATCTTAAAACATCTCAAAAATTTCTAAAAATTTTACATTCTCATAAAACTTTAGTCGAACTCTTAAATTATGATTTTTCTTGATAAAAATCGTAATAAAACAAATATCAAAATAAATATCTTTATACATATTAAAAGAAATAATATTTCTAAAAATACAACAAAAATTTATTAAAGGAAAATATAATTATTTCAAGCACAACAATAATTATTTTAATTAAAAATATACTTGCTTTTAGCATAATATAATCATTTTTAAACAAATAAAAAAATATTTGTTTATAACAAAATTATTATTTAAAAACCAAAATTACGGGATGTTACATTAATGCTAGAAGAGAGAGACTAAAATGATAACTACTATTTCATATTCTATTGTGCATCACATGTTCATAAGTTAAAATCAACCTATATTATATCAATCTAACTCTAAAACAGAAAACTATGTGATTTTACAATGAAACAAGAGATATTCAACCAATAATAACTAAAAATTCAATCAGTGAAAACCACAAGCCTAAAGTCTACTCCCTTATACTTAAACTTCACATTGTCCTCAATGTCAGTAATAATGAAAGTATAGGCAAAGGGAGAAGTAACTTACTTTCTTTCTGGTCTTTTGAAGGAGGTGGAGAATTCTAGCTCAGGTGCCAATTGTACCATGCTTTCATCAGCAACAGGTAGTTCAAATTTAAGCAATGCAGCAATTTTGAATTAGAGCTCAAAGCACGGTCATCAAGTCCCAAAATTAAGGAGCATGGAATTTTCAATTCAGTTCAAGACAAATGGCATATATAGGGTAAGATGATCTAGGTTAACAACTAAGCCATAAATTGCATCAAGTAGAGTAATGACCAGAATTATCATTCATCAGATAAAGGGACGGCAATATTTAATGACTACCAAGTCAGTTTTCAGCATGCAAAGTGTCTACTCTTAATGAGATTTACCCAGCTAATCATAAATTGAAGCAGATAAATTACAACAAAATTTAATGCCAATTTATATCTCAGCCAGCAGAGTGTAAGTTAGAATCAAAGCAATCTAGGAGTATTACACTAAAGAGAGAGAGAATCAACTTAGGCAATACAAAAATCAGAAACCAATAGAAACTATTCAGCAACCCATAAACTTAAAGGCCAATTTCAAATTCCAAATTCAATAAAGATGGATTGATCAATTCAAAATTCAGTTCAAATTTCAATTGCAAGAAAACTACAAATTCATAAGTAGATAAAATCAATGCAATGTGTAGGATAAACTTCAAGCAGAGGATTGCCAACAAAACCAGTAAACTCAGTAGGTTAATTTCAATTTTAGCTATACTAGAATTTTAGCTTAACTAGGAAACTTAATATTAGATAATCAAATTCCAGACAAATCAGGTATCTCAAAAGCTGAAAATTCAACAAACATATAATCTAAGGTGCAAGACAAACAACAACTTGCAGATGTAAACATATACCTTATGCAGTGCAAAGCTAGGCAAAACAATCCAATCAAATAGATGTTAAAGTCTAGGTAAATTTTAGTTACCAGCAGCAAATTATAGCAAGCACCCAACTTTAACCAGCAGAATTCAGTATCTATGCATCCTAAAACTAGGCCAATTAAGCCTCTAGTGCAGAACATATATTCCTAAATGAATGAATTCAGTTAAATTAAGATCAAAGAATTGATGGCAGGCAATTTAGTGTAATGAGGAAGTCAGGCAATAACCAGCAAGAGTGACAGCCAACAATAACCAGGTAGATAAAACCAACTCATAAGATTTAACAAATATGAACCCAAAGTGTAGGATTTCTAAGCATTCCAAATGCTACAAAATTTTGTCAAAACCAGTCTAACCAAACCAATTCAGATAAACCATTTAACATGTCTAACAATGGGTAGCGAGTTCTAGATCAAAAACGTGAAGTTCAAGTGCAGATAATTAAATCAGAACACTAAGTCCAACAAAAATTTAAGCATACATAATTCCAAATGCAGCTTTTAATGCCCATGTAAATTAGTGAAGAAAAGGCCAGCAATTATCAGCATGTAACCTATCTAATCAGGCAGAACTATTCAACATTACATGGCTAATTAAGGGCAAAAATTTGGCAACAAATATTCTCAATTCAAGATAAGCGAAAACCAAAAAATTTTAATGTAGCAAATCTAGCAGATTGAAGCTCAATTGCAGAAAGCAAAACTAGACCAATCTAGAAAATTAAACCAGTGCAATCATGAAGTCTAGAATTTTCAATCAAGAAATTTAATCAACAAGTGCAATGAATCAGAAATTACCTGGAGGGAACAATGAATACCAGCAGTAGGGAATGTAGCTACGAACAGGGAGTAGAGAGAACTAGCTGGACATGGGTAACAGAGGGGAGGGGATTTTTGGGTTCAAGGAGAGTTCTAGTTTATGGGAATATGAGTGTGGGTGCAGAGGAATTTCTGGGTGTGTGTATGTGGGGGGGCTTTGGGTTGTTGGGAGAGGGAGTGGAATGTTGGGATGGGGATTTCGAGAATGTGGAAGTAGGGGAGTGGCAAAGAGGAAAGGGAGGGCTTCGGGTTACAGAGAGGAGAGGGATGGAGATTGAGACGATCACGAGGACTGGTGCATTTCTTTGGTTATGGATCTGATTGGGGTAGAGGTTGGAGTGAAAGGGAAGGAGTAGCACGAGAAATTGGGTGTAGGGTAGGTACTGGAATGGTTGTAGAGGGAATAGGCTAAGAATGTTTAGGGAAGGAATTTTTGGGTTTGGGAAAGCTGGGATTTGGGATGGAGATGAGGTCACGGGAGAGGGAGGTTAGGGCCCAGGGATGGGATTGGGGGTGGAGAAGGAGATAGGAAATGAGGAGAAGAGGCTGGGAAGGGGCACGGGGAAATAGAGGAAGACACGAGCAAGGGCATGGGAGAAGGAAGAATGAACACGAGGAAGAAAAAGGAAGAAAAATAGGAATAAAAACTCAACTAAGCCCGAAGCACGATCGTGCTTCTTAGAACGACACACCCGTGCTTTGGGTTGGAAATCTAATTTTTTTTTGGAAAAGGCCCTGTGTTCAAAAACATAGGAAGGGTGTGCTTGCTGGAACACAAAGCACGACCATGGTGGGAGACACGACTTGGCCGTGCTTCGTGCTGAAAACCCAAAATTTTTAGATTTAGCCCATGTTAAGCAACACGGGCAACATGTGTTTGCACTAGGGCCTGGGGCACGGCCTACCCATGCTTGGCCTTGGAAGGGCCAAAATCTCCAAAATTTGGCCCGTGCTTGAAGCACGGGCATGCGCTATGACACAGGTTACCTGTGTTTAGTGATGGAATCCATTTTTCTTCGAATTTTGCTTTGTTTTTTTTATTCCCTTTAATTTTCCTTGATTATCATCCTTTCTCCAACCTTGGAGACATGGAAATTTACCTAAAAAGCATATATAAACACTCATTAATCCTAAAACCTAAGAAATCAACTAAAATTAAAGATAAAAACAAAACCAAAAGCAATGGAACTAAAAAAAAAGAAACTCAAAAATTAAAATATGGGTTGCCTCCCACAAAGCGCTTGTTTAAAGTCATTAGCTCGACTCTTTTTCATACTTTCCACTCAAGGAGGCTTGAAGAGAGTTTGAATAACTCTATTTTTAATCCATTGCCCCTTAGTATGATGCTTGAGGTCCAATGGCCTTCAAAGTTGCTTTTGGCTCAATCCTTTCTTCTTTTGCTCCATTCAAGTTGAGAGAATGTGGCTTAGGTTCTAACTTTGGAGCTTTGATTGCCTCCTCAATTGTTTGCTTTTCTACGCCCTGTTTAACATAAACACAAGAACTTTCCACAGAGCATAACTCAAGTGGGTTAGAAGGAGAAAAATTCATAACATTTTGATTCTTTTTCAATTCAAGTAAGTCAATCATATAGCAATATTCATTTAGAGATGGGGATTTCACTATATTTTCTAAGTCAAACTTTACCTTTTCATCCCCTACATTCAAAGAAAGCTTTCCATCTTTTATATTGATATTGTCACCAACCGTAGCTAGAAAAAGGCATTCCAAGAATGATAGAGATTTTGTCATCTTCCTCCATATCTAAAATAACAAAATCAATTAGTATGAAAAATTTACCTACTTTTAAAGGAACATCCTCTAATATACCTATAGGATGCTTGATGGATCGGTTAGCCAAATGAAGAGAAAAGATGATAGGTTTCAAGTCACCCATCTGAAGCTTCTTGCAAACTGAAAGAGGCATGAGACTTACACTTACTCCAAGATCCCATAGGGCTTTATCAATTTTCATATCTCCAATAGAGCAAGGAATTGAGAAGCTTCTGGTATCCTTAAGATTTTGTGGCAGCTTATTTTGGATTAATGCACTTGATTCATCTGTTAATGCCACAACAACATGCTCTTCAATTTTCCTCTTATTTGAAAGGATTTCCTTCAAAAACTTCGCATAGGAAGGCATTTAGGAGATGGCTTTTAATAATGGAATGTTAATGTTCAACTTCTTAAAAATATCTAGAAACCTCCTAAATTGTTTTTTTTTAACTTAACTTTAACCAATCTTTGAGGAAAAGGGATTTGTGGCTTGTAAGGTGCAGGAGCCATATATTTGGTCTCTTATTCCTTCTTTTCCTCTTCTTCTGGTTCCTCTTCTCTTGTCTTTTTAGATGAAACTTGAGGTTCATCTTCTTTTATCTCTCCTTTTCTCTCTGATTCAGCTAATTGTTTATCACTTCTTAGGGTAATGGCATTACAATGCTCTCTAGGGTTCTCAGTTTGGCCTGGAAGTCTGTCAAAGTTCCTATTAGATAGGCTCGCTTGCCGTGCAATATGAGTTTCTAGAATCTTACTATGTGTAGTAAGCAAGTCAACTTTAGAGGTTAAGTCTTTTATAGCCTCATTCATTGAGTGGTTCTGGGCTTTAAATTCATCATTTTGTTTACTTTGTATAGTGATGAAATTTTTCATCAGAGCCTCTAAATTTGACTTTGGCTGTGGAGGAAGATTGAATGGCCTTTGATTTTGAAACCCAAGAGGTTGACTAAAATTATTCTGAGGCTGATTCGTATTCGGCTTGCATGAGAAATTAGGGTGATTTCTACAGCTTGGATTGTAGGTGTTCCTGTAGGGATTATTTCTTTGGGTATTGTTCACAAAACTTACCTGCTCACAATCTTGAGGTGCAGAGTTTCCAATCTGGCATTCATTGGCCATGTGACCAATGCATCCACAGATCTCATAAGCAGAAGATGGAGAGGAACCAACGACATTGATGCTTAATTTATCTAATTTATGAAACAGAGCATCAACTTTAGAAGTTAGATGATTAAATTCATCTACTTCATACATGCCTAATGGTTTTCTTAGCCGCCTCTCACTAGACCATGAGTAATGATTTTGAACCATATCTTCAATCAGCTCATTTGCCTTATCTATTGTTTTATTCATCAAAGCTCCTCTAACTGTAGCATCTACAGACATATGGGTGCTGTAGATTAGTCAATTATAGAATGTATGGACTATGAGCCACTTCTCTAACTCATGGTATAGACATATCCTGAGGAGCTCTTTAAATCTCTCCCAAACTTTATACAAAGATTCACCATCTTTTTGAGCAAACGTAGTGATTTGGTTCCTAAGATGGCCTATCTTACTTAGTGGGAAATACTTGGTTAAGAATGCTTGAAAAAGTTACTGCCAAGTAGTGATGGACCCTGATGGAAGAGAGTGCAACCATGCACGGGCCTTATCCCTCAGAGAGAATGGGAACAATCTAAGTTTAATGGCATCAGAAGATACTCCATTCAACTTCAATGTGTCACAGTATTCCAAGAATACTGATAGATGGAGATTTGGGTATTCAATAGGCGACCCTCCAAACTGATTTTGTTGAACCATTAAAACGCCCTCAATTTACATTATGTAAAATAAATATTTTTTTAAATTATTATTTCTGCAATAAGAAATTTTCCATAAAGATACATAATTCAATTCTTTATCATGGGAACAGATATATATAGGATCTCTCATGTATACACAATATACAGACCAAGTCTATAAACATCAAAGTATAGCAGAAACGGGGATCCTGCCTGTAGCGTTCAGAGCACTATAGAATACAAACACAGTATAATTCAAAGATCGTGAGTCTTGAAAGCAACGTTGATTCACCCAAAGAATATATCACCTATTTGTCGAATCAGACTCTGATATTCTTATTTGAAAAATGTGGAAATATCGTGTAGTGAGTTTGACAACTCAGTGAGCAAATAATTCCTCCTATAACCTCTTAGGTCAGCATATGGATGTACTTATATTTTAAAATGTGTCACATAGAAAATACACTTCAGAAGTACATTCATATGGGACTCGTATTTCAAATATTCTCAAATCAAAGGATATTCAGATATCCAAAACCATTTGCACCATGTTATGATCATTAAACAAATGTTGTTATGCTCAGCTGTATAAGCTATAGTAAAATATTATGATTTGAAGGTAAAATCATTACTTTTAATGCACCTGCCTCACTCGGCAATCTGGTCAATGCAATGAAAATATAACTCATTTGCTATACACGTATAGTGACCTCGACCCCAGTTACAATAAGTGATAAGGGAATGTGAGTACATCACCCTCTTGCCCCCTCACATTACCACTGTCACCCGGTTGGAGCGGCCCTCCCCCAGCTCACTCAAGCTAATAGGGCGTCCCCTATTCGGTACCGTCACAAACCATACATCCAGCCGATATTCATCAATACATATAAATACATGTAAAATTGTCAAGCAACTCGCCATGAGCTTTATGCTATCCATTCAATATGATTTATAATATGACATGCATCATTTTCACAAGTATATAGTTTTACAAATCAATGCATCGTGCACATAATATTCACTTTATCAAATAAATACATTTAGAACCACATATTCAATGAGTTCTAAAATTCATTTCTAAAACCATACTCTTCTTGAACTATGTGCCAATTCGTAAGTATAACAGATATTTTAATACATTTCAAAAACTTATAATAGTATAAATAATTTATAAACATAAACAATAATACATTTATAGTTCAAGAAGAGTATGGGGCAAGTCATAGAAAGAATTATCTACTCACAGGGTAGGGCTCCTGGTTGGACAGCCCTAAAATGTACTTTTACAATCTCTATTTGATCAAAGAGACTTCGAAAACATATCTGGAGGGTCCAAAATTTAAGAAAACAACTCCAGGAGCTTGGTCACTATTCACCACCGAAAAACACTATTTACCAAGAACAAAAAGTTGTCAAATAGTTGAAAATTTTCATATCTTAAAGTTTATCTAACTCTTGAATCCATCTACGGTATCAGAATTTCAATTAGAGATATCTAAGTAAGATATTTAGAATTTACCTTTTTTCTGAGATTTTCTACTTCAAATCTACGACGATTCAACGGCTGATTTGAAAAATTAATCGGTCAAAACCGTAGTATTATTCGTCCTAAATCTAGTAGCACCTTCAGTTTTGATATCGAAAACCAATAGGCACTCCAGATCTAGAGAGAAAGTTGAAAGTTACTATTCACTCACTATTGCTTTCAATTTTTTTCCGAAATCTTCGAATAGCCGTGTTGTCTCCCCTTCCCCTTTTATTATTTAATAATTGAATAATAGGATTTTCTTTTATATAAATTCATATAAATTCCATTTTTCATCCTAAAATATCCTAAAAATTTCTAAAAATTTCTATTCCCATAAACCTTTAGTTAAACTCTTAAATCATGATTTTTCTTGATAAAAATCGTAATAAAACAAATATATTTATACATAATAAAAGAAATAATATTTCTAAAAATACAACAAAATTTATTAAAGGTCAATATAATTATTTTAAGTAAAACAATAATTATTTTAATTAAAAATTTACTTTCTTTTAGTAGAACATAATTTTTTTAAACAAATAAAAATATATTTGTTTATAACAAAACATTATTATTGAAAAATAAAAATTACGGGATGTTACATTCTTCCCCTCTTAAGAAATTCGGTCCCCAAATTTCAGCCCATCCTACTATATGTAAGGAATAAAATCAAGGCATAATTTGGAGTTACCAACCTTATTACTCAAATAATTGGGGATATCTTTTATGTATAACATCTTTACTTTTTAAAATGTCACTTCACTTGAGTGATTTTGCCATATAACTTAATCATAGGAATTTCTTTCATCTATAAGTTCTTCATTTATCGATCAACAATAAACATCAATTGTACCCAT
Organism: Gleditsia sinensis; assembly: GCA_037074535.1. Lineage (NCBI taxonomy): Eukaryota > Viridiplantae > Streptophyta > Magnoliopsida > Fabales > Fabaceae > Gleditsia > Gleditsia sinensis. Next base: position 43,151,348 of record CM073472.1, on the reverse strand, counting down.
AGTTAAGCCAAATTTTTGTCTAATTGAATTTTTTGGAATTAGGTAACATAAGAAGAATCTAATATGTACTTCTTTCCAAACCTCATTACCTCTTTCATTGGTGATTCCTTCAAAAATATGTGGTCACCCATTGATAATTTTTAGTGCTCAACATGCATGGTTCCTTTAGACTTTTGGCCTGTATTGAATTATTTGTATTTATTTTTCTAATCAATTTCACTTTATATCCTCAAGCTCACACGGATATATCTATGGATCGATATTAGAAAACACACTCATAAAAGAACATATTTACATCCATTTTGGGGTAACTATCTTTTTTTGTTTCATACTTCTATCAAGTCATCTTTGATTCTCACATGTCAACATCATCCCATGAATATCATCATCTTAATCTATTGTTGTTATTTTAATTAAAACTCGCAAGTGCACGAATCTATTGGAGTATAGATTTAGTGGTATGCAAGGTCGATCCCACAGAGATTGCCAATTGAGAGAAAATTCTAATATAGATCCGAAATAAATACTTCTAACCTAGTTCCCGATGTCTTGTTTTGTGAGAGGAATATTGAACAAAATATGCAAAGAACTAATATACTGAAATTAAATGAAGATGTATTCAAGGTAAAGAAGCATGCTAAGGTTAGGGGATCCACTCTTGGTATATCGAATAAAAATAAATTTAACTCTTTTATTACTCAATTAGAATCTTTACACGAATAAAGTTCTAATCGGATGATATGTTAATTTAAGCTCAACTTTGTTTATACATGAATTATATTTACCTCCTTTCTAATAAGTAAAACATTCTTGTAAAATGGATTCAAGTGTACATTGTGCCAATCACTATATTGTCTACAATAAATCAAGAGTGATTCAAGTATTTATTGTGCCAAAAATTGTCTACAATGTATCAAGGTTCACACTTTACAAGATAAAAAATACAAAGATGCAAAAGATAACTTGTAAATGGATTCAAGCATAAATTGTGCCAATCATTATATTGTCTACAATAAATCAAGATTGATTCAAGCATTTATTGTGCCAAAGATTGTCTACAATATATCAAAATTCACATTTTACAAAATTAACTTATGCAAAAAATTGAAAGGTAGAAAATTAATTAACATAACAAAATAAAATGAAATAGAATCGGTGGCAAAGCCAACCAATAGTAAAATAAAATAAAGTAGGTGGCAAAGCCAACCATGAAAATAATAAGAGATAGGCGGTCTAATAAAACCAGCCAATAACATGACAAGAAATCGGCGGTATGATAAAACCAGCCATTAAGAAATAATTATGAGAAAAGAAATAGGAAGGTAAATACAATATCAAAGATAAACATTAAGATTAAAAGTTAGATAAATTATTATTCTCATACCAAGAGTTTCACCCTTTCACCTTAGCATTAGGAGATTAGTTCTCCATAATCAAGGCAAGAAAGTGAAATGAAAGATGAAGAAACATGATAATATTACGAAAGAAAATGAAAAATACAAGATGTCTAAAGAGAGAATAACATTACAAGTTCGTAGAATTCCAACAAAGCTTTCCCAAGCTCTCTCCAAAGCTCTCCAAAAACTCTCTAACTCACCCCTCAAGCCCTCTATTTATAGATACAATTAAGTGTGGTTGGTGTGGTAATTGTCAAAATTGTTAGGTAGGAAGTTGTACAAAGTTGACAATTTGAATTCCATATGTGCACCAAAATTGATCCTTGAATATTGTCTTGAAAACCGCCAAATTTTCTGACTTCATCAACACAAAAGTTGTAGACAATTTCATTAGCTTTCCGTCAAGACAAATTGTGGACAAATTGGATATGTAATGTGTGAGTTATGGTCAAAATACTAGAGCAAAGTCAGGCTGGACTGCAGCAGTAGTCAGATTCTCTTCTAGCCCACTTTTGGCCCTTTTAATGTCCGTATTTTCTGACCACTTGAACATGAAAGTTGTACCCAATTGTGTCAGCTACACACCTACCAAATTTCATACATATGGGATATGTAGTTTCAGAGATATGGCCCAAGTACTACAGCAAGGTTGGGCTGGATTGCAACCAGCAAACATATTCTCAACATTGGGTGCTTTGCCTTGAATCTTTATGTTTTAGTTCTTTTGGAAATGTGATCATAAATCAAGAATAAATTTGTGCATATATCCATTAGGATGCGTCTCAAGAGACAATATGATAATGCTCCTTACTCAGCCATCCTTAATGAATTTGTTTTATCTGCTTGATTTATAGACATCATTTCCAAAGAACTACAATTTAACTCTGATTCCTCCAATTAAGTCCATTTTCTACTCTTCTCTCCATCTGTAAGAAAGAAAAAAAACTAAAGACAAGTAAGGGAGATTTATGCTTAATTATGGCAAAAGATAAGATGAAAATATTTAATTTATGAGTATAAAACTCACTCATCAAATACCCCCAGACTTAATCTTTTGCTTGTCCTCAAGCAAAACACACAAACTTCAAAATTCAAATGATGAGTCAGTGATGAATTGTTTTTGACTTACTAAGCATTCCTCAAGGATCTAAAATGTGCAACCAAGAAAAATATCAGAATTCTAAGGTTATGTAGAATTTTTATTCAAATACAACATATGGTTTACTCTTGAATCCCAAGTGTGTGTGTGTAGTAGTCTTATGACATTGGACTTTTTGCATTCAAATAAATTTATGTAATCAAGTATTTAAAACAGATCTCTAGATAGATGCATTTGAGACTCCATAAGCTTATTTTTCATGTCACTCTCCACTAATGTAGACTAATCATAACATTTAAGATCATTAGGACTTTCATTAGGCTTGTAATGTATAGCACAGGTTAAAGGTGGATAAAATGATATGAATGAAAGCTCAACTCACTCTTTGACGTACATAATCATTTAAAGCCTCCCAAATACTTTTGATATTATACTGTAAATTCTATCTCCAACCTTTTCATCATCCTTACATTTATTTGCTCATACTATTTTTTTTTTTGAATATAAACTCCCCCAAACTTATTTATTTAGGGAGTATTAACTTTCTTTCTTCTTCTTTTTTTCTTCTTTTTTTTTTTAAAAACTTCTACCATCCACCCTTGAATCATAACTTTTTCAAATGATCATGCCTGTGAGTGAAAGGTAAGAGTTAGACATATTTTTATTTAAAGGCTAGATAGAAATATAGGTGTTCAAGAAAGGATAAATATAAGCTCAAAAGAGGTTGCTAGGAATATCATCATGTATAGGTTGGTTTGAAAGGCTCAAATGATTCCAAAAATGCCTAATTCATTTCTTAAATGGAGAGTAGTCTAGGATTTCGCCTCAAGTGACAATTGAATAAGTTCTAGAGTCTTATGAGATCAATTAACATATCTAAATCACATAAATCTTTTCTGAATAAACAATTAGTCAAATGTAAAAGATTAAGTGCACCAGATATTAGGATTCTCAAATAAAACATAAGTTACATTAGAGTTCAAGTTCACACATAACACCCAAAATTCATCAATTTTTCAAAGGTTACAAGCATTTTAAACCATTTTCATCATTGGTGCTAGCTTTGCCTAATCACAAAACATCACTCAAATTTTTTTTTTGAAAGATGAAGAAACACAAAATAAACAATAAAGATTAAAAGAGATATTACCTGGAAGGAGATCTAAGAAAAGATGAACCTGCAACAAACTAAACAGAAAATACAAATTTACTCAAGCAAATAAAAGGTATTACAAATGAAAATTTAAGTCTAGTTTGCGCTTTCTGCGGTGTTCTGTTGTCCAATCTATTTGAGCTATAACTGGATCAGGTACATGAACAAATGCTTGTAACGCATCAATCAGCTCGTCAGCATTCGAGGCCGAGATGAGAATCCGACGTGCTGAGTGCGAGATAAACCTTTGTTCTACAACATGATCAAGAAAAGACAACAAACCATCAAAGAAATTGTTAACATTTAACAAACCTATGGGTTTATGGTGCATGTTCAGTTGTGCCCAAGAGACGATTTGATAAATTTCTTCTAGAGTACCAAAACCTCCAGGTAAGGCAATGAAGGCGTCAGCGTTGCACATCATTTTAACAATTCGTTCATGCATGGAGGATACCCTACATTCTTCCCCAATTGTTTTTCCTACTATGTTTGATGCAGCTAGAGCTGTAGGAATAATACCAAGAACTTGGCATCCTCCTAGATATGTAGATCCAGACACACTCCCCATTAACCCTCGACAACCTCCACCATACACTAAATGAATCTTTCTCTTGGCTAGTACCATACCCAAAGTTTGTGCTGCTTTTACATATTCTCCATTTTTCCCAAGACTAGAACCACAAAAGACACAAATATTTCGAAAGTGACGAACTGCGGTTCCTTCCATATCTGCACTCACCTTGACTTTGATTATGAGGATGAAGATAATGAGGTGCGCATTTATAAGACTCAAATAAGGGCATACTTGTAATAGCTATGTGCATAGGCCGGGGGCATAATTTCCATAGCTATAAGAGTAGGCCGAAAAATGTCAGCTAAATTAAAGGTGAAAAATTCAAAAATGACGGCACGCATGTTTATGTACAGTAGTTGTGATTGTGGCTCACATCTTCCTCTGGTTTTACATCCAGTAACGGCTTAAATGCCCTCTATGGGTCGAGGATATGCTTCCTATCCAATTTTCTTATAATTTGGCAAACAGGGTCTTTTAACGTCAGATTCCCAAGACTGTACCGTTTATGTTCTTTTTTGAAATGGGGCCATAGACCGACAATACCGATATGCACAGATCCACTAGGATGTGTCTCAAGAGACGTTGGATGAAAGTCATCATCCAATGACTCCTTACTCAAGCCATCCTTAATGAACTTAATTTTGTCTTCCCGATTTACAGACACCCAACCCAAAGAACGACAACGTTTGTTACAAGTTTCACGTCCACATTTGTGACAAACACCCATTCGTTTAGCTCTGCGCTTTTTAGCAAAACTACTTTTTCCTAAACCAGGCATGTAAGAGATGAAATCATTTGCAGACTCACCTGATAACTGTACCTTAGCTTCAATTAGCCAACGAATATCAGCAGGTATTCCCATGATCATCATTAACCTCAATCTTTCAACCCGTGCTTTGTAAATTTTTGTCAATGCATTGGGTGGAAGTGAAGGAAAATGATTTTTCAATTGTGCGAGAATGTCCTCCATTATCAACTCGATTGTTCTTTTCTCTTTTTTTTTCGAAAAAGCCAAAGCAACAAAGGGAGGGAAAACAATAGAAATTCAAAAGAAGATAACACTGAAAGGAAAAATTAATTCAAGTTAAATAAAGAAAGATCTTACCTAGATAACGTGCACGGTAACGTTTAACAATAGAAGCAGATCAATCCTTGTAGACAGGATTACGCAAAGGTGTCTCCTCTATCTCTGGATTTGGTAAGTCCAAAAATGCTTCCAATCTTTGACCATTTACTTTAAACACATCACCGTTCTTGGGATTTTCAATCTTTATTGCACCATGTGTGTAAACAGTATGAACAACAGATGGCAGTGGAACTGACTCAAAAGGTGAGACTTTTTCTTTTTTGGCTTTCCATTTATCAGTATCCATTAGTGGAGTTGTCTCTAACAAAGAGCCTACTTCACGAGCCAGATAATCCTCATCTTTGTCCTTATTGAAATGAGTCAAATATTTTTCTAGATGATCATTACTAAAGGAGTCTAAAAATGAATCATAAATGGCACTTTCAATCAGGTTAACCTCACATAAATCATCCATGTCCACAGGTTGATGAGAGACATTAAAAACATTTAGTTCCACAGTCATATTTCCAAAAGATAAATTCAAAATTCCATTTCGACAATTAATGATTGCATTGGATGTTGCCAGAAATGGTCTACCCAAAATGACTGGAATTTGTGTCTCTGTATTCTCAACAGGTTCAGTGTCAAGAACAATGAAATCTACTAGAAAGTAGAATTTATCAACCTTAATGAGCACATCTTCTATGACACCTCTAGGAATTTTTGTGGACCTATCAGCTAACTGAAGGGTCACTGGTGTAGGTTTCAGTTTTCCTAACCCAAGTTTCTCATACACAGAGTAAGGCAACAGATTCACACTTGCTCCTAGATCAAGTAAGGCTCGATTAATCACATGGTCACCTATCACACAAGAAATTGTAGGACAACCAGGATCTTTGTATTTGATAGGAGTTTTTTGTTGAATTATAGAGCTTACTTGTTCAGTCAAGAATGCCTTTTTTGGAACATTAGTTTTCCTTTTCACCGTACACAGATCTTTCAGGAATTTTGAGTAAGCAGGTACTTGTTTGATAGCGTCAAGAAAAGGGATGTTAATGCTTACTTGCTTAAACACCTCAAAAATGTCACTATATTGAGTACCTTTCTTATTTGATGCAAGTTTTTGAGGGAAAGGAGCTTTGGGGGCACAAGAAATCTGTTCACTTTTCTTTTCACTTGAGTCATTAGTTTGGGATTCATGTTGACTCTGTTCCTCATTTTCTGGCATGTGAACATGATTATTAATGACCTTTCCAGATCTAAGGGTTGTCATAGATTTTACTTCTTCCTTAGGATTTGCTGATGATCCTACTTCAAATTGACCTTTAGGATTAGGAATAGGTTGACTGGGGCATTTTCCTTTTTCTCTCTCTCCTACAGCATTGGCTAATTGACCCAATTGTGTTTCAAGCTTTGAAATAGCTTGAGTGTGAGATTGCAGGACTTGTTGGGTCGATTGCATGAATTGTTGCAAGGTATCCTCCAAAGAAGGTTTTCTTTGTTGAGATACCCCGAAAGGAGGAGTATGTTGAGAAACTTGATGGTATGAATTTGAAGTGGTAAATTGTTGCCCATTTTGGTTCATTGCAGGTTGATTTTGCCTCCATTAAAAATTTGGATGATTCCTTCAATTTGGATTATATGTGGGTGCAAATGGACTATATGATGATTTTCCATAAGACTGAAGATAATTAGCTTGCTTAGAAAATGCTTCTTGGTAAGCTGGTATGGATGGACAAAATTGTGCAATGTGAGATGTACTAGAACATAAGGCACATGCCTCTATCCTAGTATTGGTAGAAGGGTTCAGAGTATGACTTAAATTTAAAGCTTCTACCTTTCTAGTCAAGCTAGCTAAGGCAATTCTCACATCTGTGTCATCACTCACTTCGTAAATTCCTCCCCTTTTTTGTATTTGAGACTTCTTATCCCTGGGATCTATGCAGTTCCAATGCTGAGAATTTTCAGATAAAGATCCTAAGGATTCCCAAGCTTCCCCCTCATTCAATTGTAAAAATCTCCCACCATGCATGCTTTGGATCATTTGACGGTTTGATGAAGTTAAGCCATCATAGAAATATTTCACTAATCTCCAAGTTTCAAAACCATGATGAGGACATTTCAGAAGACGATCATTAAATCTTTCCCAACATTCAAAAAATTGTTCACCCTCTTTTTGACAAAAATCAGAAATTTCTCTCCGAAGGGCATCAGTTTTAGACATAGGGAAAAATTTTGCCAGAAACTTATTTACTAATTGGTTCCAACTAGTGATAGTTCCTGTAGGAAGGCAGTTCAACCAGGATTTAGCTTTATCTTTGAATGAAAATGGAAACATTCTGAGCCGGATTGACTCATCATTAAAATTTTGGAAGCGAAATGTCGAGCAGATTTCAAGAAACTCTTTAATGTGCATGTATGGATCTTCTCTTTCCAAACCATAAAATGATGGTAAAAGTTGGAGTATGGATGGTTTGATTTCAAAATGAGTTGCATTAGTTTGTGGTAAAACTATGCAAGATGAAGTATTGGCTATGACAAGTGAGAAGTACTCCATAAGAGTTTTATTATGCACAACTTGTTCTTCCATTTTTAATGGTGATCCAACAGAATCTAATGTCTCTATTGTACACTCAATGGTTGACCCTAAACTTTTCCTAACCAACCGCTTATCTTTATCATGTTTCCAAGCACGCATAAACTAAAAAAAATTGCTTTCTAATTATGAAAAAGTATCTAACTACACAACGGCTACAAAATGCAAATACCACAAAATAAAAATCACAATATACAGACCAAGTCTATAAATATCAAAGTATAGCAGAAATGGGGATCCTGCCTGTAGCGTTCAGAGCACTCTAGAATACAAACACAGTATAATTCAAAGACCGTGAGTCTTGGAAGCAACATTGACTCAACCAGAGAATATATCACCTATCTACCGAATTAGACTCTAATATTCTTATCTGAAAAATGTGGAAATATTATATAGTGAGTTTGACAACTCAGTAAGCAAATAATTTCTCCTATAACCTCTTAGGTCAGCATATGGATGTACTTATATTTTAAAATGTGTCACATAGAAAATACACTTCAGAAGTACATTCATATGGGACTTGTATTTCAAATATTCTCAAATCAAAAGATATTTAGATATCCAAAACCATTTGCACCATGTTATGATCATTAAACAAATGTTGTTATGCTCAGCTGTATAAGCTATAATAAAATATTATGATTTGAAGGTAAAATCATTACTTTTAATACACCTGTCTCACTCGGCAATCTGGTCAATGCAATGAAAATATAACTCATTTGCTATACGCATAGTGACCTTGACCCGAGTCACAATAAGTGATCAGGGAATGTGAGTACATCATCATCTTGCCCCCTCACATTACCACTGTCACCCAGTTGGAGCGCCCTTCCCCCGGCTCACTCAGGCTAATAGGGCGTCCCCTATTCGGTACCGTCACAAGCCATACAACCAGCCAATATTCATCAATACATATAAATATATGTAAAATTATCAAGCAACTCGCCATGAGCATTACACTTACCATTCAATCTCATTTATAATATGACATGCATCATTTTCACAAGTATATAGCTTTACAAATTAATGCATCGTGCACATAATATTCACTTTATCAAATAAATACATTTAGAACCACATATTCAATGAGTTCTAAAATTCATTTCTAAAATCATACTCTTCTTGAACTATGTGCCAGTTCGTAAGTATAACAGATATTTTAACACATTTCAGAAACTTATAATAGTATAAATAATTTATAAACAGAAACAATAATACATTTATAGTTCAAGAAGAGCATGGGGCAAGTCATAGAAAGAATTATCTACTCACAGGGTAGGGCTCCTGATTGGACAGCCATAAAATGTAATTTTCTAATCTCTATTTGATCAAATAGATTTCGAAAACATATCTGGAGGGTCCAAAAGTCAAGAAAACAACTCCGGGAGCTTTATTCACCGCCCGAAAATACTATTCACCAAGAACAAAAAGTTGTCAGATAGTTCAAAATTTTCAACTCCTAAGGTTTATCTAACTCTTGAATCCATCTACGGTGTCATAATTTCAATTGGAGGTCTCTAAGTAAGAGTTTCAGAATTTACCTTTTTCTGAGATTTTCTACATCAGATCTACGGCGATTCAACGGCTGATTTGAAAACTTAATCAGTCAAAACTGTAGTATTCTTCATCCTGAATCCAGTAGCACCTTCAGTTTTGAGATCGGAAACCAATAGGTACTCCAGATCTAAAGAGAAAGTTAAAAGTTACTATTTACTCACTATTCCTTCTTTCAATTTTTTTTCGAAATCTTCGAATAGCCGTGTTGTCTCCCCTTCCCCTTTTTATTTTTTAAATAATAATAATAATTATTTAATAATTGAATAATAGAATTTTCTTTTATATAAATTCCGTTTTTCATCCTAAAATATCCCAAAAATTCCTAAAAATTTCTATTCCCATAAACCTTTAGTTAAACTCTTAAATCATGATTTTTCTTGATAAAAATCGTAATAAAACAAATCTCAAAATAAATATCTTTATACATAATAAAAGAAAGAATATTTCTAAAAATACAACAAAATTTATTAAAGGCCAATATAATTATTTTAAGTAAAACAATAATTATCTTAATTAAAAATTTACTTTCTTTTAGCAGAACATAATTCTTTTTAAACAAATAAAAATATATTTGTTTATAACAAAACATTATTATTGAAAAACAAAAATTACGGGATGTTACAAACATCTACAGAAGAGAAGGCTTCAACTCAAAGTTGTTGTCCTCAACAACTGGTATGACAATATTGGGATTCAGGCCATGAGTATCCGTGGCGGTGAAATCCTTAAAAGATCAGTTATCTTTGTCTGCCATGGTAGGTGCAGCGGGATGATCTTGTTGCTGTCTTCTTTTCCTTCGTAGTGTGTGTTTAATTTCTAGATCAAAATCAGTAAAGTGTTCACAATCTCTTCGCATAAAATAGCTACACACCTACAAAAGTAGAAAAGAGGCAAAAATCAGTAAGATAAAATATGCAGAAAAAGGATCTAGTCTAGTTATTTCACAAAGTATCTAGTATTGACTATTGTTCCCCGACAACGGTGTCAAAAACTTGTTGTGTGTGTTTTATAAATAACCGCAAGCGCACGGCGTAGCTGTAGCTAGTCCAGCGAGTACGGGTCATATCTTACAAAGAACAATGGTCAATTACTAGAATTATACGAAATATGCTATCTAAATCGATGTAATTCTATGAGAGTTTGTCACAATTAAACTAATAAGTAATCCAATTAATAGAAGCCTAGGGTTAAGGTTTACCACACTTATGATATTCAACAACCAATATGTACCTCTAATTGCAATTATCTAGGTTATTGGGGATAGTTTAGCCTTAATTAACTAGCAACCTCTTTCAAGCTTTACTAATCGTGCTTAGGTTAATCCAATTGCCTATTTTCATGGTTCTTATTTCAACCTAGGTCCATTAAGTTCTATGCCAACCATGGAATACAATTAATCAGTTTTCTCGTGTCCACTAGTTGATTCAATTCCTAGATAACCTTAAACTAATTTCGTGATTAAGATATCCCTAATTAACTATTAAGTTTTGGCATTAACTTTCACATTTCATTTCATCTATTAATATCCTAAGACGTGATAAATATTGGCTAGACATTCATCGACTCATATAATCAATGCATAATAGTCAATCCTAATTAACCATGGATAAGACAATTAGGGTTCCAATAATTCAGTATCATCATACCATAATTGGGTTTACCGAAACCCTAGATTAAATCTACTCAAGCATAATAGAAACAGAAACCAAAATTATATTTATTAAGTAAATCATAATAGTTGAATATAAACCAAGATAAAAGAGTAGAAGTAGAGATGGAAGTAAAGTAGAAAGATAAAACCTGGTTTGCAGAATGTATTAGAGATACAATGCTGAATCAATCTCAAATCTAAATTAAGAACATGAAAGTAAACATTAATCCTACTCTAAACCTAATCCTAAGGTGTTTCCTAAGCCTAAAACTGCGTAAAAGTAAGTCTAAATGTGTTTGGATGAGTCTCCTCCTCCTTCTCTATGTTGCCTAATGTATATATATCAACTTGGCTGCTCAAAACTTTAAAAATCATGTGGTCTACAGACATGAAGCATGACTGTGTTCTAGGACACTGCTTGACCGTGCTTCATGCACACCAAGCACGGCTTGGCTGTGTTGGGGGCTGCAAGTCTCAAATCTTGCTAATTTCTTCTGTGTTACCTCCTTGCATCCTCTTTAGCTTTTTCCAAGTCCATATGGTACTTCTCATGAGTGTTTTTCTTTACTTCGTAGCCTCTTTTGCTCACCTACAAGCATAAAACCAACCAAAGCAGTATCCAAAGAAAAGCATAACCAAAAGCAGGGGAATAATCACAAGTTTACTATTAATTAGGGGATAAAATATAACCATTAAACACTTAATTTTCTCCTTTATCAGTGAACAACATTGTGAAGAAATAGAATAATTAGGGACTGGGAGATTATGCCATGCCCTTAATCAATGGAGTAAATTATTCTATTCAACGCTCATTGTAGAAGCCCATAATTTTGAAATTAAGCTCGCAATTATACAAATGGTGTAAGCCAATCAATTAGTGGCTTGCGAAGTGATGATCTGAATGCCTATATAGCAAATGTTTTGGAGATATGTGAAACTTTCAAATATAATAATGTCTTTATAGATGCTATTAGATTGAGGTTATTTCCATTCTTACTAAGGGACAAAGCCAAATGCTAGTTAAATTCCTTATCAGCTGGTTCTATTACTACATGGAATAACTTTGCTGAAAAGTTTTTGGCCAAATTTTTTCCACTAGCAAAGACTAAAAAAATGAGGAATTAAATTATTAAATTTGGCCAGTTTGAGAATGAGTCATTATATGAGGCCTGAGAGAAGTTTAAGGAGATGATGAGGAGATGCCCATACCATGGACTCCTTGAGTGGCTATAAGTAAAAATATTTTATAACAATTTGAGTAACTCTACCATAACTTTAGTTGACATAGCTGTTAGAGGTGCCCTAATGAGTAAAACATAAGAAAAGGAATATGCACTACTAAAAGTGATGGTAGATAATACCTACTAGTGGCCAACTGAGAAAAATGCACCCAAAATAGCCTATGGAATTCATGAGGTAGTGCCTTCACTGCTATTATAGATTAAATAGCTACTATAACAAAAGAATTGGGATCTTTAAGTGGAAATGCTAGTGTTATCCATGTCATATTAGAGGCAAGTGATTTACGCAATAGAGCTCACTCCAGTTTTGAGTGTCAAACTATTACCCTTTTTGCTCTATCTCAACATGAGCAAGCTTAATTTGTTGGAAATTTTAATAGACAAAATAATCCATACTCTATCACCTATAATCAAGGATGATGAAATCACCCTAATTTTTCATGAAAAAAATAATCTGAATATGAATTATCCATGTCTAGAAGATTTTTTTTGGACATAGCTTCTTTAGAATATACTTGCACAATTTATGATAAGAATAGATGCTTCCATTAAAAATTTAGAGCTTTACATGGGCGAGCTTGCTAGAACTATAAACAAGAGACTACAAGGGTCCTTGCATAGTAATACAGATAAATATCTAAGAGAGTAAGTGAATATTATTACACTTTGTATTGGTAAAGAACTACCATAGCCTAAAGTATCATTAGGTGCCACCCAGTTAATAAAAGCTCAACAAATGGTGTAAAAAATATACCTCAAGAGAGTCAAGAGAAAGTGGTGGAGAAGGCTAAATCAAGGTTGTTTCTTGATGATCCTTCACCCACCACTTTTATATCCTCAAAGATTTCAAAGGCATAAATTAGATAACCATTCTCTAAATTTCTTGATGTTCTTAAGAAATTACATATAAATATTCCTTTTGAAGATGCTTTAGAAAAAATACCTAGTTACGTAAATTTCATGAAGGAGATCCTATCTTATAAAAAAACCGATGGACTATTAGACAATTACACTTATTGAGGAATGCAGTGCCATTTTGCAGAAAAATTGCCCCCCAAGTTGAGGGATCCTGGGAGTTTTTCTATTCATTGCACTATTGGAAATTTTTATTTTAATAAAGCTTTATCTAACCTTGGTGTAAGTTAATTTAATGCATTTATCTATTTTCAGGAAACTGGGAATTGGTGAAGTAAAGCCAACCATAATCTCCCTACAGATGGTGGATAGGATGATTAAACACCCATTTGGAATTGTTGAAGATATTCTAATAAAGGTTGATAAATGCATATTCTTTGCAGAGTTTACTATTCCTGATATTGAGGAAAATCAAGCCATTCCTATTATTATTGGACAACCAATGTTAATTATGCGAAGAGCAATATTTGATGTGCAAAAAAATAGCCCAGTTTAAGACTGCAAGAAGAGAAAGTAACATTTAAGGTTTTTTAAGCTATAAATAATCCTACTAATGTGAAAAATTATCTGCTAATAAACAGTGCAAAGAAGCGGATAGATAAAGAAAGTCAATAAAAATCCATACCACCTACAATTACAAAAAGGCCTCATTAAAAAATATAAGAAAAAAAAGCCTAAACTTGTTCCAAACAAGGACGAATCTTTTCTAGATTTGAAAGAGTATGAAGCAACCCTTAAACAGTTGAATTATGAGAAACATAAGAGAAGATAACTATAAATCATCCAAAAAAAAAGCAAAGCTTCCTTATCTCCAATACAAAGGAGAAAGAAAGGTTATAAATAAAGAAGCCTCTTAAGGTAAGTATAAATTATCCTAACTTTATTCAAATATCTCCTTATATTAATGAGAATACCTAAAGTAAGAACAAGCATATTAAGGCTAACTGGCAGCAGCTAAATAATGCATTAAATTTGGCCAATGATAAATTAAAAGTACAGTCAAATAATCTGAAGTTAATGCAGCCCTGATTGATGTCGAGACCTCGAAACAAGATCACATTAACTGAACTAAAGCACTCTAAGGTGGTCCTGGCATAGGCCGGGTAATGTAATCCAATGAATGTGGTGCACCCAATCTGATCAACTAAGTAGCAGACGTCGGTTAAAAGTCCTAATTGTTCCAAACACTCTTTATCCATATACCGAGTACTCAGCATTCTCCATTTAACTAGAGTATCATATTTTGTCGGTTGAGTATCATCAACGAACACTATACCATACTCATTTATTTGATAAAGTGGTTGGGATGGTCTTTGAATCCGTCCTCTATGTGGTCATTGGGATTGGGAAGAGTTTTGGCTAGTTCTAGATCTTTTAGAGGCCATGGATAATGATATTAGATAAAATGTAATGGGAAGAGGGATATTCAGACACCAAAACCAATAATGGACTATTTATAAATGACACTAATTAAAACAAGACACCGGAAAATAATCAAGTACAAATCAGAGAAAAATTCAGGCAAACCAATGTTAAGATAGTCAAAACAATGTACCAGCAATTCAATGTGTACAACTAGCAACAATAATAGTCGAAACCAAATGCAGATGAATAAATAGCAGCAACCAAGTGGAACAATCCAGCAACCCAGCAAACTCAAGGCTAATTTAGTAATATAACTAACAGTTTCCAAATAAATAAAGTCTCAAAAGGTTTTCAACTCCAGGTTCAAATGCAAGATGTGGTGTTCATACAATTGAATTCCCAAGGGAAGTTTCTAGCCTAAATTAAAGCAACCAATTTTAGATGAACCCAACATAATGCAAATGTCAAATTTAGGCAGAAATTTCTCTAGGGGAGAAACAATGTAATAAGGAAGAGAAGAATTCAACTAGTCAATTCAAAAGTTAGTTTCTTTATCCATTGTAGGTTCAACAAATATGTTGCAAAACAAACACCAAGTAGTAACAGCAAACAAATTCAGAGATAGACAAAACCAACTCAGAAAATTCAACAAAAATGTATCCAAAAGTGCTGGAACAACAACCAAAGAATTCAATATTTATACATCCTAAATGCTGTAGAAAGTTCCCACTACCAATGTAATAGGAAAAATAAACAAAGACCAGTGAATTCAATCTAGAAATTTGAAGCTTAAATGCAGAATACTAAACCAGAACAATCTAGTGAAGTTCAACTACCAGGGAATTTCATTCAGATAAACAAACCACAATGCATAAAATTTAGAAGTACTTACCTCATGGGCATGCCAAACTAAGGGATCATGCCTAATGCCAAATTGTTGGGAGTTAACAGTCAGATTTGATATTAAATTTTAGCTGGTTCATGAGTCTTGTCTACTAATTCACCTCTACTAGCTACATTTATCATACAACTATCACCTTGCAAAAAACACTCATAAAAATATTAGATTAGTAGCTACTTACTAATTTGATGATATGGGTAGTTGGCACAAAGTTTTTTAAAATCTTTCTCAATACTTATAAAGGGTTTCTCAATGTAATTGCCTAATGTTGCATATTTTCTTTCTTATACTTGCAGCTCTACATGCGGGGAAATATTTTTGTAAAAATAATTTATTTTATCTCATTCCAAGTAATGATAATACCAAATGGTAAATAATACAGCCAATCTTTAACTTAATCTCTTAAAGAGAACGTAAAACCCTTAGTTTAATTTGTTCCTTAGTTACTCCAGAGGTTCATGCTGGTACACACCACATGGAACTCCTTCAAGTGCTTGTATGAGTCTTTACCTGCAAGACCATGAAAATTGGGTAAGAGATGTGTCATGCCCCAATTTAATGAAACGTGAATTACACCATAAATAGATAACTATACTCTGATATATATTTGAATACGGCTTCACATTGTCACATGTTCAGAAAATATCATACGTTACAAGTTTTCAGTATAGCTAATTATATATGCCAATGCTACTCTTAACAATATTATAACAGAAGCAAAAATCCTGCCTGTGGCGTTCATAGTATACTCTAGATTACAATAGCATAACATTTAAACATTTCAAGCCTTGGAAACATTGAAGGCTCACCCAGATAATATAACACCTAGCTGTTCACGTAGCTGCAGGGCCAACCTTTGTATCTTTATCTGAAAAATGTGAAAATATCCTGTAGTGAATTTGATAACTTAATGAACAAATAAAACCCCCTATGACCTCTCTCAAATCAACATATGGATGTACTCATTAGTTAAAATTTATCATATCAGAAAATTACTGTTCAGAAGTGCATCTATATAGGACCCGCATTTTTAAATATTCTCAGTTCAAATTAGTTAAAATATATGTATCCATATATGATACCATATGATCATTAATCAAACAGTGTTATGCTTTAAAACATTTCTTATAAAAATGTTAGGAGGACCCCATATCAGAACTACCATATCAGAGTTCACCCCTTCCGTACTCTGTTAGTGTAGGATTTTCCTATACTTAGCATCTCAGTCAAGATTTGCCCTACCACCATTCAAGAGGACACACGAAGGGATTCTAATATGGGCTATTCCCCAAGCAAAAAGCAAGGGAAGGCAAATCATATCTCATATGGCATCTTTCCCAAATAGGAGGCATCTCGCTCTCCATCACATATCATATCCCGTGTGTTGCCCCTCACACGAGGATAGCACCACCCCCTACTAGCTGGGTTATCAAGGTGCACCAGGGCTAACATCACTTGTTGTTAGCAAACAATGTTTCTAATAGTATTCCTCCACAAAGTTATCATATGCACATATTCTATATTATTCAAAACAGAGCTTTCAGAATAATTCAGAATCTCAATTTCAAAACAATTCATCGGTCATAAATTACCCATTCAGGGTTTGTCACATATGTAAGCTCTTTTTCAAGGCAATCATATAACTTTATAGATCAATGCCATATGCATAAGTATTTATTTCACCATTCATTGAAAAATATATGAGAAATTAGCTACACCATGGTTTCAGAAAACTAGTTTCAAAGCTATACTCTTCTTGAACTATATTTCAAATTGTAGACAATCTCAGATAAATTCAATGCATTTCAGAAACATATAAAAGTATAAATATCTCATAAACATAATTATATACATGCTCAAAGATCAAGAAGAGGATAGGGCAAGTCATAGGAAGAATTATCTACTCACAACATTAGGGTACCAATTTGAACAACCCCAAAATTCATGTTTTTGGTCCGAATTTGGCAAAATAAACCCTAAAATTGAGTTCGAAAGGTCCAAAATCTTTAAAAAGGACTCCGAATTTGCGAAATTTGGCCTCTGGGGGCTTGGTCAACGCAAACAGGTGCTGGATCACGCGCTGCACGCGCCACCAGGGGGATCTGCGAGTAGGCTTCACTCGCTGAGGAAAAATCGGTGCGTGGGGGCGCGTGCAGTGGTGGACGGTCCTAAAATTTAAGATCCTAAGGTTTCGACACCTTCCAAATCAATCTATGGTGTTAGTTTTTGCGTTTGAAAACGACAAATAGGAGTTTCGGATATTATCTTTTTAGATGATTTTTTCTTCAATTTTTTGACTAATCTCCAGCCAATTCTTCAGAAACCAATTGGATGGATTTGTAGAACTCTTCATCCTGAGTCCGTTGGCGGTGGTGGTGTCGAAATCTGAGGTCTGGAAGCGAAGAAATCTTAGAGAGAAGTTTGAGAGTTTCGGAAGAGAAAAATCTGAAGAGAGAGAGAGAGAGAGAGAGAGAGAGAGAGAGAGAGAGAAAATTCTAGATTTTTCCTCCTTTGAATGGCTGAGGCCCTTAAAATATCCTGGGAAACCTTTCTGTAAAAATTTAATTTTAGAGGGAGGTCCTTGCTAATTTTTCTTATTTATATTTTGACCCTAAAACTTTTAAAAAATTACATTTTGACCCCTAAATGTAAATTCTCATATTTTCTTTGTAATTCTTTAACCCATGTAGTAAATAAACATATTTTCAACGATTCTCATCTCCATTTCCAATATCCTCTATTTAATTTCAAAATTTTTCTTAATTATAATTTTCCTTAAATTTACGGTTATTACAAGATGAATCAGTCCATATTTTAATTTAAAATTAATATTTTCATCAAGATTAGAAAAAATAATGCATAAGGGCAGCTGGTGCAAATCTAGAGCTGTAAGCTCCTTCAAAGTGGGGTTCTTAGCCATGACTACTTCCTTATTTTCTTGATCAATCTCCTTTTGGATTTCTTTTATGTGCTTATATATACATTTTCCAATATCTTGATTAAACTGCAAATCTTGCGAGTTAGAAAATCAAGTAGCATGCATAAATGAAAGTAAAAGTCACAAAAGATAATGGACACAGTCATCGGCAACGACGCCAAAATTTTCGTGGGTACTATCGCTAGTACACTAAATATAATAAATTTCTTAACTTAAAACTAACATATTGTAGAGGGAGTAAGGGTCGATCCTACAGATACTGGTATTACTTTTTGTGAATAGAATAATGGGGGTTTGAGTGCAGTAAATAATATAGCAAAATAAAAAGAAAATGATCGTAATAAATTAAATGTAAGATTGTTCAATGATAAGAATGTTAGTTTTGGTTGATTTCCACCATCAAGGATTGCATTGATCATTGACAACATAATCCAATCTATATTGGATATCTACCATTAGGATGTTTTCCTTAGGTTCAGTTAATTAATAACAATTGTTTCAACTAACCCTAATTAATAAGAAACCTTAACTAATTGGTAAAATTCAATTCATTAA
The DNA here is from genome assembly GCA_037074535.1 of Gleditsia sinensis. NCBI lineage: Eukaryota > Viridiplantae > Streptophyta > Magnoliopsida > Fabales > Fabaceae > Gleditsia > Gleditsia sinensis. The sequence continues at coordinate 43,132,340 of CM073472.1, read as the reverse complement.
TCGTATGAAGAAATAGAGAAACTGATAAAGCTAAACAACATAGATACATCAATTGTATTTAATCTAGTTAATTATTTATCATAGGTTAACAATTCATAATCATATAATTATTAATCCTATTTGCCTCTTAAATAAAAGGAATCATAACTTTTTTGATTTATGATTCAGCAGTAAATTGAAATAATTAAACCACTAGTGTGTTCCCTAAATATTAATTGGAACAATCATGGAAAGAAGAATAAATGAATAATCATTACTCAAATAAAATTGAACAATAAAACCTTAATTCAATCTCACAATGCCTAAAACCTTGAGGTTTCAATTTTCCTCAACCAATAAAGGAGAACTAGCCACGCAGGCTATAAGAAATTCTAAGAGAAGATGAGAGAATGGAGAGAATTCTTGAGGATTAGATGATATGATGATTTTTCTGCTTGTTTTCCCCCCTTATTTATAGATTGGAGAGTTCTAAATAAAGTATGATTATTTCTAGGTCAGTTTCTAGCCCATTGGGCTTCATTCTAGGACAAAATAAAACTTTTTCACGACCAAATTTACCTTCTTCATTGGTGAACGATGCAGTGGTACGGACATCTCACTCAACAATTTATGCTGTGCCACAATGCTCTACGTTTGCCAAAGTTTGTAAAAATGGTCAACATCAAAGATGTAGATATATCACTTAACTTGCAAACGCCGTTGAAATTACCTTAATCGGAGCTCCTATGAAATAGATATTCCCTAATTAGTTGTAAAAAGTTAGGATTCACCTTGTTACACCATGATTCTAAATTTTGAGCATTGTGGAGCTTTGATTTCTCCAGAATTTGCCACCAAAGTGTTAAACATAAAAGCTTTACATTATTATCTTAACGTTCCATAGACCCTTGAATCACTTAAATTAAGTTCATATAAGGGTGTTATGATTTGATTAGTGCTGAAAGGTATGGAATCACTGTAATTTAACTTTTTTAAAGCAAGGAAAATTGAAGATACAAAACTCTTCTAGAAATCATCAAATAGGAAAAATTTCCTAGTCAAATAAATAAAACAAAAAAATAAAAGTACATAAATCAGAAAAAAAAAATGTAGCTTAGATCTGGAAATATTTTCTTCCTCGTATGTAACCAAACCCAATTGCCCGGGTTAAATACAATTTTTATTTGTCCCTTTTTAGCTTGATTGGTGTAATAGCCTTAAAATAAAGAAAAACCCTAAATAAATGAAAATCCTGAATTAAAGAAAAATTATAAATGTAAGCGAGGATTATGATAAATGTAGATAAGTATCATTGAAAATATATTTATTTATTATGTTGTTTGAAGAATTATGAAGGTAATACGAGGACTTAAGTTTTGGGGCCAAAATATAATTTATTAAAAGTTTAGGGGTCAAAATATAATCTTAAAACTTTAGGGTTAAAATATAATTGTCTAAAAGTTGAGGGGTCAAAATGTAAATAACCAAATTTGCAAGGACATCCTCCAACAATTAGTAAATTACTAATTAGTCCATCCATTATTATTTGAAAAAGAAAAAGAAAGAAGAGACGGAAAGATTTCAGGCGAATGAATAGTAAAGAGTGAATAGTACATTTTTCTCATTTTTTTTCTCTCTAGACTGGAGTACTTTTAAGCATCCGATCTCAAAACTAAAGGTACCATTGGATTCAGGATGAAGAGTACTATGATATTGACCAAATAATTTTTCAAATCAACCACAGAATCGCGCAGATCAGAAGTAAAAAATATTAAAAAATGGTAAGTTTTGAAACTTTTATTTAGAGACCTCAAATTAAATGGATTCAGGAGATAGATAAACCTTAAGATATAAAATTTTTTGGCCATCTGCCAACTTTTTGTGCATCGTAAACAGTAAATTCGACCGATATGAATAGTGATTTCGGCGGTGAATAGTTTTATCGACAGTGAATAATACCCCCATCAGTTGACCATGTTGACTAAGCTCCCGGAGGTTAAATTTTGCATATATGGAGTCATTTCCTAAGTTTTTGGACCCTTCAGACTCGTTTTTGAGGTCTATTTGATCAAATTTGAATTGAAAAAGTATATTTTAGGGCTGTCTAACATGGAGTCTTACCTTGTGAGGAGATAATTCTTTATATGACTTATTATATGCTCTTGTTGAACTTTAAATGTATAATTGATTCTGTTTACAAGTTATTTATACTTTTATATGTCTATGAAATGAATTAAATTACTTGATTTGTTTACAATCTGGCATATAGTTCAAGAAGAGTATGCTTTTGAAAATGGATTTTGGAACTCATTGAATATGTGATTTTAAATGTATTTCTCATCATATGGTAAAGAAAATATATTATGCACATGGCATTGATATGCAAAGCTATAAGATTGCCTTGGAAAAAGGTATGTATATGTGATAACCTTGATTGTGAAATTTCTTACAGAAGAATTTTATTGAGACTAAAAAATTTTGTAGTATACTGAAACCTCTATTTTGAATGATATGGCATATGTGCAAATATCATTTATGTGGTGGAATCCTATTGGAAACATTGTTTATTAACAGTAGGTGATATTAACCCTGGTGCACCTTAGTACCTCAGTTAGCAGGGGTGCTGCTAGCCTCGTGTGATGGCCAACACATGAGATATGATATGTGAAGGAGAGCAAGATGCCTCCTATCTATGTGAGATGCCGACTATACGATATGTGGTTTGCCCTTCCTTGCTGTGTACTTGGAAAATTACCCATATTAGAGTCCTTTCGCGTGTCCTCTTGAATGGTGGTAGGGCATACCCTAGGTAGGATGTTGAGTTTAGGCAAATCCTACCTCACCAAAGTGCAGAAGGATTTGAACTCTGATATGATGGTTCTGATATGAGATCCTCCTAATGTTTTTTATGAGAAATATTTTGATGCATAACAATATTTAAATAATGATCATTCCGTATTGCATATGATTTTGGGTATCTAAATGTGATTTGAACTGAAAATATTTGAAATGTAGGTCTCATATGGATATACTTCTAAACTATAATTTTCTATGTGATAAATTTTAATATATGAGTACATCCGTATGTTGACTTAAGAGGTCATAGGGAGTATTATCTACTCACTAAGTTGTCAAACTTACTACACGATACTTACATTTTTTTTTCAGATAAGGATATAGAGTTTCATCCTACTACATGATCAACTGGATGCCATACTCTCTGGGTGAGCCTATGTTGCTTCCAAGGCTCATAGTGTTTAAATTATTTTGTACTTGTATTCTAGAGTATGTGTTGTTGTTTTAATTAAAACTCGCAAACGCACGAATCTATTGGAGTATAGATTTAGTGGTATGCAAGGTCGATCCCATGAGGATTGCCAATTGAGAGAAAATCTAATGTATATCCAAAACAAATAGTTCTAACCTAATTGCCAGAATATTTGTTTTGTGATAAAAGTACTGAACAGAGTATGCAAAGAACTAAAATACTAAAATTAAATATGAATGTATTCAAAGGAAAAAAACATGCTAAGGTTAGGGATCCACTCTTGGTATATAAAATAATAATAAATTTTGACTCTTTTATTACTCAAATGGAATCCTCACATAAATGAGGTTCTATTTGGATGATGTTACATTAAATGTGCTTTGGTTTACAGATGAAGTGTATTTTTGTTCTTTTTATTGTATTACTAATAATAAATAACTTTTGTAAAATGGATTCAAGTATACATCGTGCCAATAATTATATTGTCTCCAATAAATCAAGAATGATTCAAGCATTTATTGTGCCAAAAACTGTCTATAATGTATCAAGATTAGCACTTTACAAAATTTAAAATAAAAACATGTGAAAGGAAGAAAAACATAACAACAAAGTCAATAATAATAATATAAAGTAGGAAGTAAAACCAGCCATTACGAAAGAAAATAACAAGAACATAAATAATAGAAGAGCAAAAAATAAATAACAAAGAGGCAACAAAGCCATCCTCTAAAAAAAATAACAAGAAAATATATAATAGAAGGGAAGAAAATAAATAACAGAGGGGCAACAAAGCCATCCTCTAAGAAAGTAAATAACAAAAAAAGAAATAACAGAGTGACAAAAAATAAATAAGAAGATAAATATAACATCAAGTATAAACATTGAAATTAAGAGTTAGATAAATTATTATTTTCATACCAAGAGTTTCATCATTTCACCTTAACATTAGGAGATTCCATAATCAAGGTAAGAAAGCAAAATAAAAGATGAAGAAGCATGATAAAATTTATGAAAGAAAGTAACGATACAAAATGTATAAAAAGAGAAAAATATTAAACACTTAGAACTCCAATAAAAAATTTTCAAACTCACTCTTTAGCCTTTCCTCCCCTCCTTCTAGCTCACAAGATATCTATATTTATAGACAAAACAAGGGGAGTAGGTGACAAAAATGGTGGGTAGAAAATTGCACTAAAGTTGACAAGTTGTGTTGCATTATGTGCCCTGAAAGTCATTGTGATATATCTCCTAGAGAACCATCAAATCTACTGACTCCATCAACATAAAAGTTGTAGATATTTTCATTATCTTTCCAGCCATATAATGGGTAGAAAAATTGGCTACGTATGTTGTGATTTATGTCCAAAACACTGGAGCAAGGTCAAGCTGGACTGCAACAGTAAACATGATCTCTTCTAACCCAATTTTGGCCCTTTTAATGTCTGAATTTGTTGACCACTTGAACATTAAAGTTGTAAAAAATTATATCTACTATTCCCCTACCAAATTATCCATTGAATATGTATTTTCTAAAATATGGCCCAAATATTACAAAAAGGTTGGGCTAGACTGCAACAGTAAACATGTTCTGATCTAACACAATTTTGGCCCTTTGGATGTCTGAATTTGCTGATCACATAAACATGAAAGTTGTATGAAATTATGTCAACTATTCATCTACCAAATTATGATATATGGCCAAAATACTGTAGTAAGATTAAGTTGAAAAGTAAACAATAAACAAATTTTTAACATTGGATGTTCTACCTTGAATCTTTATGTTTCAATTCTTTTAGAGATGTGGTCATAAATCAAGATTGAATTGATGAATATATCTATTAGGATATGTCTCAAGAGTAAAAAAGATAATGCTTCTTACTCAGCCGTCCTTAATGAATTTATTTTGTCTGCTTTATTTATAGACATCATTTCTAAAGAACCATAATTTAGCTTTGATTTGTCTAGTTGAGTCCATTTTCTATTTTTCTCTCCATCTATAAAAAGTACACAAAACTAAACACAAATAAGGGAGATAAATTCTTAATTAAGGCAAAAAGATAAGATAAAAATATTTAATTTATGAGTATAAAACTCACTCATCAGTATGCTCTGAAAGCTATAAGCAGGATCCCTGCTTCTACTGTAATATGTGTATAAAGACTTAGCCTGTATATTTGGTTATATTGGAGAACTTGTAAACATATGTTATTAATCCTGATATATGATATATTTGGAGCAAGTATGCAATAGAATAAGGTTAAAGTTATCTATACTCGCGACAATCGCGTTTCCCTAAATTGGGGACTTGACAATTGGCATATTGTTCAATTTTTCTCTCAATGTTTTGTTTTGCCTTCTTATAGATCTGCTTAACAAAATCAGCTTTCTTCTTGTCATCTAAGTTAACACAATCAACCATAGGTAAAGTAGTTAAATCCAAAGGAGTTAATGGATCAAAACCATGCCCAAGTTCAAAATGTGAAAAATTAGTTGCAAAATGCACACTCCTATTATATACAAACTAGACATGTTTCAAAAATAAATTAGAAACAATACTCCTAGACGTTCCATGCAATCTCACAATTTTCTTGAAAAACAAATTATTAATATGTGATGCATCATCGGTTTTATGACATGGTATGGTATGTGTCATTTTAGAAAACCTATCAACAACCGTATATATAGAATCTCTACCCCATTTTGACCTAGGTAAACTCAATACAAAATTTGTAAATATGTCAATCCAAGGTTTATTAGGTATATGAAAAGAAGTATATAATCCATTAGGCTTCATCTTAGACTTAACTTGTCTACAAGTGATAAACTTCTCATATATTCGTTCCACATCATGTTTCATATGCAAAACATCTAAAGTATTTGATATGTAAAAATGCCTCATCAAACCACCTCCTTGAGCTTCCTTAACAAGCAAGTCATGCAATGAATATTTAGACATACACAATTTATTTTCTCTAAACAGGAATTCATTATGCCCAAAAAACTTATCAAATGCCACTTTTTCACATACATTGAGAACATTACCTTGCAAAAGAGAAACTTCAATATTGGGTAAAGAAGAGTTAAACGCATTAGTATAATCATTGGAAAATTTAAAACAAAACCTTTTTTAGCCTCTCTTTCTCTTACATAAAAATTTATTTATTTTCTTTCAATTTTTCTTTTAATGACTGAATTTGTTTTCTTAATTTCTCTATCAATTTTCTCAATCTCTTTCTCATTTTCTCGGCCTATATCTCATTTTCTTTCATAATTTTCTCAATCTCTCTTTCTTTTTCTTGGCCTCTCTCTCTCTTTTTCCATCTTAGTTTTTTTAGTCTCTATATGTTTTTCTCTCATAATTTTCTTGGTATCTTTCTCTTTTTCCCTCTTATTGTTTTTTGCCTCTATTTCTTTCTCTATTTTATTTTTGATCATTTATTTTTGTTCACTCTCTTTCCTTTGTAACGTCACTTGATCATCATAGTAGTCTTTAACACCTTTACACCATTGAGTAGGACTTTGAAACTTCTTAAATAAGTCTCTACAGTAGTGACTTGGAATGAATCTTCTCCTTATAACTTCTTTCACCTTCTCCCACGTCTTAATAGGCCTTTCTCCATTTTGTCTCTTACTTAAAACCAATTGATCCCACCAAACAATAGCATAGTCAATAAATTTCTTAGAAGCCAACATTACCTTTTTCAACTCAGAATAATTGTAACAATCAAACAACAACTCCATCCTTCTCTCCCATTTTAGATAAGCTTCAGGGTCTTTTTTTTCCTTGAAACGATATAACCTTCATCTTAATACTACCTAAGTTATTATTTTTTCAATTCCTAACTTCTCTAAACCACCCACCATATTTTCTATTGTTAATAATTAAATCTTCGTCATCTTCATCAAAACCATCTCCATAATACTCTCTACCTTCAAAACTCACTTTCCTTGGTTGAACTCTCTCCTTCCTACACATATTTGGAGTATTTTGTGACTACTCTATATGTTCATTCTCTATCCAATCTAAACGTTCATGAACATGTTCTATCTCCTCTTTCAAAAATCGCCTCATCTCAATCACTAAAGCTTCCATCATTAACTTTGGATCCACCATTCTTGACACACCTTCGGAAGTATTTTTGTCTTTGTTGTGTGACATGATTTTCCTGCAAAACAATGTTAGAGTAAAAAAGAAATCCCACAACACTAGCTCACGTGTTTCTCTTAAGCACTCACACTCGTGTTTACTCAAATTTTGGCTTTACCCTTTTATAAACTCGCACTCTCTTGCCTTTTTGCTCTCTTAGTCCTCTCTTCCAGTTCTTTATTAAATTCAAACGAACTAAAACAAAAATCTTCTTACAACAATCCAAACTCAACTAATGGAATGCAAAGGAAGCAAAATAGAATTTTAAGAAGCAAATGGACCAAAGCAATTGAACTTTAGGGAAGAAAAAGAAATTAAAGACAAGATAAGCAATTAACTAAGAAAATCACAACAAGAAGCAACTAGAATATAAAGAAATCGATGACTAGAGGAAAGGAAACAATTGAGATAGAAAAAAATTAGCCAAAGTAAGAAAAGAAAACGAAATAAAAGATCAAAGCAAGAAAATAATTTATGCAATTAGAATTATTAGATTTTTTTTAAAGACCAGATTGCAAAATCTAGGTGAAAAACTTGAAATTCAACAATAATGAATTCTATTTTTTTTTAATTTCCTTTTTTTTCAAAATTTTGCACTCTTTTTTTTTGAATTTTTTTTCATTTTTTTTTCAAATATGTTCTTGAATAACTAAGAACACAAGAAATTAGAAGAAGATAGCAAGATGGAATAATAATAAGAAAAAAAATAAATAGGATAGATTAAACCTGATTTAGAACTTAGGCTTTGATACCAAATAATGTGAATCCCTAATATGAACCTCATCAAGAGTAGTGAGACCTTGAATTAATATAGGATCTAATTGTAAGGTTAGTGTTTTAATTCTGATTTATAACAAAATAAATTAAAGAAAATGACATTGACCCGTTATCTAAAAAGAGATAAGAACCAAAGGTATAAGAAAATATTGTAGATACCATACTCAAGAAAGAGAAAAAATATTGTGAGTAATAAGTCTTGTTTGAATACCACAAGAAAAATCTTGATAAGTTGAAGAAAAGTTCTTTGAAGAACTAAAGGGAAAACACTTTCAATATTATTGATGATAATCTATATTAATCTTCCTTTGTTCAAGAGTATACATGCCTATTTATAGGCCAATTACCTAAACAAATAAAAAAAAAACTAAATAAGAAACTCCTATAGAGCAAGAAAAATTTAAAATAGGAAACTCTTCTAGAAATCATCAAATAGGAAACTTTTCCTAGTCAAATAAAAAAAGTAAAAAATAAAAGTAAATAAATTAAAAAAAAAATGTAGCCTAGATTGAGCCATTAAATAACTCCTTGATTTTAAGCCTATATTCAGTCTTTAACCTTCATTCTTCTTGTACTTTAGGTCCACATTAAGATTGGCTGGTCTTGGGCCATATCTAATTGGGTTCTTAAATCTTTTAGCCTAAAATCTTGTGATAGGTCTAGTTGGGACTTGAAGTAGGTCTACATTCCATTTCTGTTTGTCAATCCTAGTTGTGCTTACATCACACTTGGCAATGGTAGTGTACACTTGTACTAAAACGACATTTAATTCGTGCTTATCAGTTATGAATTTGGATTATATGGCTCCTAAATGCCTAAATACCAAGAGATTTGCTAACCACTTGATCACTTTTATTGATGATGATTTTGACGAAATAAACCTTGATCATGATGATCCCATGGTGAACGCAATAGTTATAGCTAATTATGTTGTGAAATGAATTAGGGGAGCTTATCTAATTGACACTATTTTGAAACTTTTCAAAAACCCAATCTATTAATGAAATACTAACCATTTGGAGGGTCCTTGATTGGCTTATTAGGAGCACAAATTCATATTGAAGAAGTTATAAGGTTCAAAGTGACTTTGGGTACCATATCATGTATCAGAGATGTTGAGGTCAACTTTGTTATTATATAAGCTCTATAAGCTTATAATGCAATCATTATAATAAGTAATTATCTCTACTCCACATTTGTTGATGTAATTCCCTATGAAGGCTAGAGTAGCAGAGGAAGAAAATCAAAACTAAGAGCCAAACATTTGAGACATAATGGCAATGAACTCTTAGAGGTAATTTGTGAAATTATTAAAGCTTTTATAGTATAGCATGTATTGTTACAATGTGATGTCATTTGAACTAAAAACTTACTAGGTGTTTAAGAAGTAGCTCAGTTGAACCTTGAGTTTCATGACAATAATATGATATTGAAATTAAAAGATCTCTAAGTCATTTAACAAATCTTTTTCAGATATTTGGGGAGCTGAGAAAGATCAAGATAAAGTTGAATCCCACAAAGCGTCCTTTTAGAGTCATAATTGGTAAATTCCTTGAGTTTATGATCACACAACGAGGAATTGAAGTAAACCCAGAGAAATGACAAGCTATTTTGGAAATGTAGAGCCTTTAGTCATTGAAAGACATTTAGAGACCGAACAAGTGAATTGTAGCACTTGGTTTCTTTTTATCCTGGTCTACAAACTAATATCTTCCTGTTTTGGTATTTTGAAAAATATTAAAAACTTTGAGTAGACAAAGGAATGTGAAAAGGTTTTCCAGAGCCTAATAAAGTATTTTTCAACCCTATTGGTATTATCTAATTTAGCCCAAGTTAAGCAAAACATGATGCTTGTATTTGGCCACAATAAAATGAGCTATTATCTCAGCTTTAGTTAGACAATAAGAAGGGGTATAACTCCCAGATTATTTCATTAGTAAGGCTATATAGGTTACCAAATTTAGATATAAAAATATTGAAAAGTTGGCATATGCATAATCATATCTTCAAAAAGGTAAGGCTATATTATCAAAATTCTGATATTATGGTATACATGAATCAACCCTTAAGACAATTTTTACAAAAGCTAGATGTAGTAGGAAGAATGGTTTCATGGTCAATAGATTTATTAGAAAATGTATCAAGATATATGCTAAGGAAGGCGATAAAATCTCACGTGTTGGCAAGCTTTGTGGCTAATGACAAGTACACCATCACTAGGTCCCTAGAGATTGAAAGAAGAACTAAGATAGCCAAGCTCTTCGTAGCGATTACAAAGTGACCATTCTATAGTCACAAGAGGAAATATTGATTACACTTAGCAAAATTAAGCTAACCCAGCTAATCCATGTAGATAGATCTTCAAGGAAGAAGAGCAATGAAGTATAGGTTATATTGATGGAATAATTGTGGAGTAGGCTTCGTAACTTCATTTCAAAGCTTTAAATAACCAAGCATATTATGAAATCCTTAATATCTAAAATGAACCTAGCGTAAGAACTAAGAGCCAAAAAAATTTGAGTCTATAGTGACTCTCAATTGTTGGTTAGCAAAATAAATGGCACTTCGGAGGCTAAATGGCCCACAATAATTAAACAAACAAAGAAAATAAAGAGTTTTCTCATTTTGAAGAATTTTTAGTAGAAAGGATTCCTTAAATACATAATAAACGAGCAATTGCATTATTAATCTAGCCAGCACCATAGCTTAATATGGGAACAAATCCATAATAAAGGTATCTTTAAGTAGATTGATCATAAAAGAAACTGAAGCTATGTGTATAAATGAACAAAATATGTTAGATGACAGTAATAATTTGATGCCTAAAGAGGGTGCATTATCTACAAACTAAAGTGAAGCAAAAATGATTCTAAGAAGGTTAACTCAATATCATCTTTGTGGGGATATCATATTTTAAAGGAGATTTCAAAATCAAATGTAAGATGCTTGCCATCAACAGATGTGGATTATGTTCTTAGAAAGTTATATGAAGGGGTTTGTGGGAGCCCCACAATTGCTTAAGCATTAAGAAGAAAGAAATTTAGGGGTATTATTTTATTGGCTAACCATAGTTAAGGAAGATAAGCAATTGGTAAAGAGATGTGATTAGGCCAAAGATACAGCTATTGGATGCACTTAGCCTTGATCGAGCTTCTAATTTCAACTTCACCTTGACCTTTTGATATTTGGAGGTTTGACATAAGTGGTTCATTTTCAGTAGTCACTAGACAAAGAAGTTTTAAATTGTTACGATTGATCATTTCACTAAATGGTTAATGGTTAAACTTTTATTACTACAGCTAATAATACTAAGAAGTTAGTATGGAACAATATCATCTACAGGTTTTGTATTTCATGTCCAATCATTACAAATAATGGGACTTAATTCATCAGGAAGGTGTTCAAACATTTTTGTGATTTAAAGATTAAACTGAGAAAAACTCAATACACCATCTAGCTACAAATGGGTAGATTGAGTTGCCAATGGAATGATTATAAAGAGGTTAAAGAATAGGCTAGGAGTTGTAAAAAGGAAGTGTGTGGATGATCTTTCTTCTATTTTATGGTCTTATTTAACTATACCTTAGACACCAATAGGAGAAAATCCTTTTACTTTGGCTTACAATCCTTAAGCGATGATACTAATAAAGATTTTATGCCTAATTGATTGATTTATCTTATATGATGAGTAGAAGAACATAAAAATAGCATAGGAGCTATATACAACTAAATAACTAATGGAAAATGGTCTTATTATAATGGCTGCTTATAAATCAAAGATAGAAAAGTACAATTATTAGAAGGTTAAAAGAAGGAGTTTGTAAAATAAGACCTCGTTATAAGAACTACCCTCTATAACAAAGCTATCCTAACCAAGGAAAAGTTGGGTAAGAGCTATGAAACCCCATATAAAATTTTAGAAGTAATATTATGTAGAGCTTTGTTTAAAGAAAATAAACATACGAGAGATTCCAAGGTCATGGAATTTAGCAAGCCTTTGACTTTACTTTGTATAGAAGATGAAAATTGTAAAATGAACTCTTGCCTTGTATACCAAGTTGAGAATGATCAATAAAAATTTGAAGAATTGATTCAAGAATTTTCTTTTAGTGTGCAAGGTGTTTACTGTTTGATTCCTTTTATCATTTGTAGACGAATTGAACAAACCAAAGTGATTACATAATCCCTTAAAAAAAGGAAAGACATTGGGGTTTAAGGTTGATTTTTATAATCCCTTATTAAGGCCATAAAGGTTAATCAAATTTTTAAGGGTTTGAAGTTAGATGGAGGTTTTGGAAATTTAAGAAGTTGAATTATAGCATTTTTCTTAATTCAAAGCTAAATTCCCTAAATTTGACACCTCATCCTATACTATTTGACTTCCACCTAAGATGCCACCTCATGGACACTTCCTCCAATAAAGAGACACATCATGAATGAGGACAAGGTCAAAGGGAATGGATCAAAAACCTAAATCACATGCATATAAAGGCAACCCCTCCATTCTTAGGTGGAATTTCGACCAAGCATGAAGGGGGAAGGGGAGAATTAAAAATCCAAGGAGGGAAATAGAACCTCACATGGGGAAATAGTATACTCGAATGATGAGTAATCATGACCTTTTTTTAGGGTAAAACAAGTAAGCTTATAAAGTGTGCTATAAGTAAAACTAATGAGTAACAAACAAGGAAAATAATCGCACAAATTTGAGGAAAAATCTCCCACCCATGGCATATGTATTTCGGCCAAGCTAGAGAGGGGAGAAGAGCTAAAAATTCTGCCAAGAAATGATGCCACTTATGGTGAATTAATGAGCCCTAATAAAGCCTCATTGAGTGAGCTATAAGCAAAGAAATAAATAACATACTTTAAGGGGGTTTAGCCACTTTTCTCAAGCCTACCTCATCACAAAATTTCAAACATTTTATTTCCTATTTTTGTGTGCATATATTGGCCAAGGGAGAGCAAGAGAAGACCAAAACTTTACATCTTACAAGAAGCAATCATAATGAGCCCTAATGATGTACCCTTGGAATGTCCAATAAGAAAGACAATTGACCTCATAATTAGAAGTCATTGACCACCTAAATTTTTAAAGTCCTTGGCTATTCTAATAAGGGAAATTTTTTGATCAAATAGAGAGGAAAGAAGGTAGAAACAAGAAAGGTAAAAATGAGGAGAAGAAAAAAAAAGATGTGTAAGGAAAATCAAGAGTATAAGGTAAGAAAGTGAATCACCATTCTACTCTCTTCTTTCTCTTCATCTCTAGGGCTTAGAACTCACTATTTTTCTCTCACATATGCTACTAGAACAGTAAGGGGAAAGGGGAAAATCTTGCCACTTTAAGGAGAAAGTAAGAGGAAAACACTAGTTAAGTAAGTTTAAGAAGAATTGTAGGTAGGTTTAACAATATTTCCTTTGAAGAGAACTTTGAAATTTTGTAACATTTATATGGGACTTTAATCCTAGGACTTTGATAAAATTTGTAATATTTTCTACTCTTAATGTTTGGCCATTGATGTTTTTATATCTTGCTACATGTAAATCTTGAATGTGATAGTTGTATATTTGCTTGGATTGGGTTAAACTTCTACATAGCTTGGCTATGGGAGGAAAAATTTCAAGGCTGATATATTGTATTCTTTAAATGTTTTGGTTATGGTAAATTTGATGAAATACGGATATGATGGTTAAATAAGTGAAGATTTAAGATCTAGGAAAACTTAGTGATTTTGGTTCTTGAAACATGCTTGATGGTAAACTAAAGATTTTGATTTTTGGAAGAAGTGGATGATGGAATATGTTATAATAAATACAAAGAATTTAGTTAAAATGATTGGAATGACAAACCATAGGCTAGGAAAGATTTTAAGGAAATAAAAATGTAAGGAAAGCTCAATAAGTGATGGAAACTAGAACCCTAAGAATTAGCTAAGGAAGTTTTCAGTTTTGGAGGTTTATATTTGCTTGTTAGAAAAACTAGAAAATGGAGATTAAGGGATGACTGTGTGCCACATAATGAATGAAAAAAATTAATTAAATACATTAATATTTGAAACATTAAGACTTAGCTTAGGGAAAAATTTAATGTGATGACCATAATAGTTGTTAATAAGGCAACATTGACTAGTCTAGTAGGGACAGTGAGGAGGAGCTTCTATTTTCAAATATTTGGGAAATTTTTTTTCCAAATCTAAAGAAAATATTAACATAAAAAGTGTATATTTCTGTCTCACGGTTTTATGGTCACTGGAATCACTCAATTTTGAGCTCAAATGAGAGAGATATAGCTTAATTAGTAAGTAAAAGTCAGAACCCACCCAAGGAGTAATAATAGTAACCTTGAGGATGTTATAACACCTACATTTCATAGGGATTTGCCAAACTATTTAACATAAGATTTTTCAACTTTTGTTTAACTTTTCATAGGCTTTGGAATTACTTAAATTGGAGCCCAAATGAGAGAGATATGGCCTAAACAATGATAAAAAGTCTAGACCCCTAAAATCAAAAATGTCTTTTGGGCCTTAATACTTGAATAAGTGGAAATTTCTAGTGAAAAGGAATATTAAGATTTTTGAAGAGTTGATAAAGAGCATATGGAGTATAATTATAAGTAAAAAGGGTGTCAAGGAAATTGTAAAAATAAAATAATATAAATAACATTAAGAAAGAAGAAGAATCGCAGAAAAAAAAAATAAGATAACTTCTCTATGAGCTAAATAAAGGATGGTTGAGTAAATATTAAAATTATGCCCTAGCCATTACCATTGCATGAATTCTTTACCATCCCATGCATGTTATTTTATTTGGCAAAATTATGTTTTATAAATGAAGATGATTTGATAATTGTAGCATGTGAGCATATAGGGCATACTTTTTGTTGAAAGCATATCTTTGCTATTAATGTGAAAAGAAAAGAAAAGGGCTCGATCACATGGCTTTTGTTTATAATGCACCAAATAGGGGACTCCCCAATCATGGTTATGATGATGAGAAAAGAAAGAGAATTGTGCTATGTCGAAGTAATTAAGAGAAGCCTATACAAAATGAGTAGAGAATATTTGCCTTGATCGAGGTAGCCAATCTGAATATGAATATTTAATAGCCATTATATGATAAAGTTGTGATTTATACATGCCATGATATTTTGAAAAAAGTTGATCATGACCATGACATTTTGAACAAGTTATACATGCCCATGATAAATATTTTTGAAATGATTATTCATGCTGATGAAATCATGGTTACGACTGACAAACAAAAATGGAATACGGACCTGCTTTAAGTCCCAGTTGAACCTATCATAAGAGCTCGGGCTAAAATATTCAAAGAAGAACTTAATGGGCTAATTTTAGAGTCCCTTCAAGGAGAAAACTGCATTACTACTAAATATGAGTCAAGACTTGTCCATATCATTAAAATTCACTTAAATATGGGTCAAGACCAACTAATTTGAATATAGACCTAAACTACAAGAATATTAAATGTCAAAGACTAAATATAGGCCCAAAATAAAAGATTTATTTAATGGCCCAATTAGGCTACGTTTTTTTTATTTACTTTTAATTTTTATTTATTTGATTAAGAAAGTTTCCTATTTGATAGTTTCTAGAAGAGTTTCCTGTAACAACTCCATTTAAGTATCAATTTTTTTTTTTAAATACCATGAAGTTATTACCTCGTTACAACTTAACTCAATATAACATTTATTTAATTTATACAATACAGAGTTCACATACATGTCATTAATCAAAACATACGTACAACATATCAAACACATAAAAATCTACATCTTATTTATTTTGGTTGACCAATTCCAGAGATACAGGTGCAGGTGGTTGCACCTTCACCTGGATCTAAGCCAACTCGACCACAAACATTTTATTTGCTTCTAGGATCTGCCCAACATAAAGTACTCGATCCAACGTGAACTAAAAGCCAGAGCTATAGAAAAATCTGCATAACTAATTTTCTGAACATGATATGAAAATATAGTGAGAATTAAATCCCAGTAAGTTCAACAATAAATCATCATCAATATAGCTCATCACATCATGTTCAGCTGTATAAACTACAGAAAATATCTTTGGTCACATGAATACATTATATCTATGCACATAAGAATCATACTGTAATGATATGTATGACAGGATTAACTATTTTCAAAATATCATATGATGGCCAATAACTTATTCTCATTTCAAGCTACCCCGGTCAAGGTGAGTATCCTCTACTCTCCGGTACGGACTTTTCTCGCTCCGTCCGACATGGCACACTTTTTTTTTCATAATCATAATCATAACCATTGGTAGGGCATCCCCTATTGGTGCACCACACGGATTGCCATGTGACCGTGCTCATTTCTTTTCTTTTCACAATGATAGCCAAAAATATGCTTTCAATAACAAGTATGTTCATCAAAATATAATTATTACAAAAAATCATTGGTAATCATGCCATGAACATAACTATTTCAAATATCACTTTATAAAATATTTCCATGTCAAACTTTCACACTTAAAATGGTAAGAAGTTCATACAATGGCAATGGCTATGGCTATACTAGTCATTTATTAAGATTCATCTTCTTTTTTAAATACTAATTTTATTTCTTTATTTTCTTGATGCAGATTTTCATCCTATCTAACCTTCTCTTACTAATCAGCGCATAACTCCCTCAATTTAACTCTGATGTAGGTGATCTTGGTGTCCATTTCAAGATAAAATAATTATCTAAAACTATTATGTTGAACATTGTAGCGAAATATTAAGAAATCAAGGTGATATTACTCCCTAAATGTATATGTTATTTCTTCTCGGATAGGTTCTGACCTCTACCTACAAATCGGACCATATCTACCTCATATGGAATCCAACTTGAGTGATTCCAGTGGTTAAAAATCCATGACACACATATCTATAATTCTTATGTTAACCATTTATTTTAATTCCATACAGATAATTACCAGAAATTAAAATACAGAAGCTGTCCTAACATATTCTTCCCTGATGAACCATTTTCTGACCTTTGACTACTAATAAGCTCATATCTTCCTCATATGGACTCCAAATTGAAGGATTCCAGTGGCTAAAAATCCATGACACACATAGCTATAATGCTTATGTTAACAATTTATTTTCATTCCATACAGATAATTCTTAGAAATTAAAATATAGAAGCTGTCCTAACATAATCTTCCCTGATGAACCATTTTCTGACCATTGACTACTAATCAGCTCATATCTTCCTCATATGGACTCCAAATTGAATGATTCCAGTGGCTAAATATCCATGACACACATAGCTATGATTATTATGTTAACCATTTATTTTAATTCTATACAGATAATTTCCAGAAATTAAAATACAGAAGCTGTCTTAACATAATCTTCCCTGATGAACCATTTTCTGACCTTTGACTACTAATCAGATCATATGTTCCTCATATGGACTCTACATTGAATGATTCCAATGGCTAAAAATCCAAGACACACATATCTATAATTCATATGTTAACCATTTATTTTAATTCCTTATAGATTGTTCCCAGAAATTAAAACACCGAAACTAAAAATTCAGCCACTCATAGCCATAACCATGCAGAACTATCTACACCAACCTAAGTATTCGAACATACATCACATGCAAGATCAATATGTAACATGATATAGCAACATCCATGACCAATCATCAAAGTTCTAAGATCAAAATCTCATATAAATATTATAAGTTTCAAAAGTTTTCTTCAAAAAGAAATATTGTTAAACTTACCTGGAGCACTTAGTCCCCTAGACTTCTCCTTCATCTTTCTTCCTTTCTTCCTTTCTTCCTCTCCTTTCCTCACTCTACCTTGCTTCTATTTTTTCCTCTCCCTCACTTGGACGAAATTATAATGTTGTAAGGGTGGGTTTTCTTTTATAGACCACCAAATAATTCACCTTTCATGATCATGGGTCTACCTTATCACAATTAGGATACACTTTGTTGAATTTTTGGAAAACAAACAACTTATGTTCTTGTCTTCCTCTTCCTTAGTCAAGATAAGTATAGGAAAAGGAGATTTGTATTTTGAAAATTATGATGATATGTTCTTAAGATAAGGGACAAGGTCCCTTTGATTTAGGGATTCTTTTCCATTTTCTTTTGTCTTAAACAAGTATTATAGGTTTGCCTTTTTAGGTGGAAAATTTATAGCCCTTGAATCTCCATTATTTGGTTGATATTATTTGTGTGGGATAGGAATGTTTTGTCCTAATGCCATGTATTATCATACCACTTGCTAGAATTATGAGTGTAGGATATAGATGTTTTTGTCCTAAAGCCTTGTATTATCATGCCACTTGCCAAAATGATGAATGTAGAATCACACCACTTGCTAAATTTTTGTCTTAATGCCATGTAACCTAATCTTTATTATTACAATATTATATCATCACCTAATTTATTTTATTTTATTTTTACTCTTGGATTTGGGCTTATTGTAGCATTATGGGCTTATTTCTACCCATTTTCTTTGCTTTGGATAAAAGTCTACCTTTTTTGGAGGGCTTGGTGACATTTTCATAATTTTTGGGCTATTGGTCCAATTACTATATCCTAGTCCAAGTCTATGTTTTATTTCTTGCTTAGGTTATCCAATGGCTTGCTAGAAACTTATGTGAAGTGGAAAAAATTTATATGAAGTGTCCATAGGTAAAAGCCCAATGTATGGGTAAAGATTTTAAACTTAGTAACTCTAGTTCTTGAATTAGGAAAAATTACCCTAATTCAATGTTCTTGAAATTTTAAGACATTTACTTGTTTCTAAAAATTTATCTTCCTTATCCAAGAATTTTGCATCTCTTTAGTATGTTATTTCTAATTTCTTTCCTATTAGGTTTTCCCTCTTTATTTGTTCTCTTAATGTTAGAAACATTTTCTATGCATATACATAAGGTGAAGAATTTCTAAGGATTATATTTCCTTAGATATTTAAAATATTGTCTAATAAATTTTATTTCCTTAATTAAATTTTTATGTACTTTTATTAATAAAAGAAACGAAATTAGGGATGTTACATTTCCTATTTTTTATTTTTTTTCCTTCCTTTATAGGAATTTCCTATTTAGTTTTTCTTATTTGTTTAGGTAATTGGTCAATAAATAGGTATGTATGCTCTTGAACAAAGACAGATTATCATTAATAATATTGAGAGTGTTTTCTCTTTAGTTCTTCAAAGAGCTTTTTGTGAACTTATCAAGATTTTCTTATGGCATTCAAGAAAGACTTATCACTCACAACTTCTTATCATTTCTTGAGTGTGGTCTCGATAATATTTTTTTGTACCTTTGGTTATTATCTCTTTATAGATAATGGATCAAGGTTATTTTTCTTTAATTTATTTTGTTATAAATCTAAATTAGAATACGATCCTTCCAATTGGATATTATATTGATTCCATATCTCACTACTTTTGGTGAGGTTCATATAAGGGGTTCACATCATTTGGTATCAAAGCCTAAATTCTAAGTTTGGTTTAATCTATCTTATTTATTTGTTTTCTTGTTATTATTCCATCTTGCTATATTGTGTTTTTTCTTGTGTTCTTCATTCTTCTTATCTTCTCTTGATTTCTTATATTATTAGTTCAAAAACATATTTGAAAAAAAAACCCAAAAAAAAATTCAAGAAAAAAAAAGAGAGTGCATAATTTTGAAAAAAAAGGAAATTTGAAAAAAGAAGTTAGAATTCATTATTGTTGAAATTCAAGTTTTCCACTTACATTTTTCAATTGGTTCTTTTTTAAAAAAGTGATCCAATAATTCTAATTGCATCAATTTGTTTTCCTTGTTTTGATCTTTTATTTCATTTTCTTTTTTACTTTGATTATTTTTCCTATCTCAATTGTTTTCATTCTATTCTAGTTACTTCTTGTTCTGATTTTCTTATTCAATTGCTTAACTTGTTTTTAATTTTTCCTAAAGTTCTTTGCACTCTATTAGTTAAGTTTGGATTGTTGTAAGAAGATTTTTGTTTGAGTTCGTTTGAGTTCAATACAGAATTGAAAGAGGGGACTAAGAGAGAAAAAAGACAAGAGAGTAAGTTTATAAGAGGGTAAAAGTTAAATTTTGATTAAACACGAATGTGAGTGCCATTAATCTTGAGAGAAGCACGTGAGCTAGTGTTATGAATTTTTTTAAGTCAAACATTGTTTTGTAGGAAAATCATGTCACACAACATAAACAAAAAAACTTCCGAATGAGTGTCAGGAATGATGGATCCAAAGTTGATAATGAAAGTTTTAGTAAGTGAAATGAGAAAATCTTTAAGAAATGTACCTTTTGCACATAAACTTGTATTCATTGGATTTGTTATTAGTGCTAAAGGAATTAAGGTGGATGAAGAAAAGGTAAAGGAAAAGATTGGCCTAGTCCCACAAGTGTACGTAATGTTAGAAGTCTCCATGGGTTGGCTAGCTTTTATAAAAGGTTTGTAAAAGATTTTAGTAGTCTAGCTGTACTTTTGATTGAAGTTATAAAAACTAATGTGGGTTTTAAGTAGGGTGATGAACAAGAAAAGACATCTAATTTGATTAAAGAAAAATTGACTAATGCGCCCTTATTTGTTTTACCTAACTTCACAATAACTTTTAAAATTGAGTGTGATACCTCAGGAATAGGTATTGAAGCTGTTCTAATGCAAGAAAGGCATCACATTGCTTACTTTAGTAAGAAACTAAGTAGAGTAGCCCTAAACTATCCAACATATGACAAAGAGATGTATGCATTGGTTAGGGCATTGAAAACTTGGCAACACAATCTTTGGCTAAAAGAGTTTATGATTCACACTAATCATGAATCTTTGAAGCATCTGAAGGGTCAACACAAGCCAAACAAGCAACATGCCAAGTAGGTGGAGTTTATTGAAACATTTCCTTATGTGATTAAGTACAAAAAGGCAAGGGAAACATCATGGTTGATGCATTGTCTCGAAGGAATGTTTTACTTTCTACTTTAAATGCAAAATTGTTTGGTTTTGAACATATAAAAGGCTTGTATGTTGATTATTCTGATTTTAGTAATGTATTCAATGCATGTGAGAAAGTGGCATTTGGTAAGTTCTTTAGGTATAATGGATTTTGGTTTAGAGAAAATAAATTGTGACTTCCTAAATTTTATTACGGAACTTGCTTGTTGGAGAAGCTAATGGAGGTGCTTTGATGGGGCATTTTGGCATATCCAAGACTTTGAGTGTTTTGCATGAACATTTCTTTTGGCCTCATATGAAACGTGATGTTGAGTAGATATGTGAAAAGTGTATCATTTATAGACAAACTAAGTCTACAACTGAGCCTCATAGGTTATATACTCCTGTGCCTATACCTAGTGAACTTTGAATGGACATATTTATGGATTTTGTGTTAGGTATACCTAGGTCAAAAAAGAGTATGGATTCTATATATGTGATTTTTGATAGATTTTCTAAAATGGCACATTTCATACCATGTCATAAAATTGATGATGCATCACATATTACTGATTTGTTTTTCAAAGAAATTGTGAGATTGCATGGCATGCCTAGGAGTATCGTGTCTGATAGAGATGCAAAATTCTTAAGTTATTTTTGTAAGACTTTGTGGGGGTAAGTTTGGGACTAAACTTTTATTTTCTACTTCTTGTCACCCACAAACTAACGGTCAAAGTGAAGTAGTTAATATGACTTTATCTAGTTTGTTGTGTGCCATAATACAAAAGAATCTGAAATCAAGGGAAGAATGTTTGCCACATGTTGAGTTTGCATATAATAGGAGCTTACATTCTGCAACTAAGTTTTCTCCTTTTGAAATTGTGTTTGGATTTAATCCATTAACTTCTTTGAATTTAACTCCTTTACCTATGGCTGAGCGTGTTAACTTAGATGGAAAGAAGAAAGCTAACTTTGTTAGGCAGATTCATGAAAAAGCTCAACAAAAAATTGAGAGAAAAACTGAACAATATGTTAAACAAGCTAATAAGGGAAGCAAGAAAGTTGTATTTAAACTCGGTGATTTGGATTGGTTCCATATAAGGAAGAAAATGTTTTTAGCTCAAAGGCATTCTAAATTATTTTCAAGAGGAGATGGTCTATTTCAAGTGATAGAAATGATTAATGATAATGCCTACAAACTAGATCTTCTAAGTGAGTATAATGTTAGTATAACTTTTAATGTTTCTGATTTGTCTCCTTTTGATGTAGGCGATGATTTGAGGACAAATCATTTTCAAGAGAAGGGGAATGATGAGATCATGGCTAGGGCTGACAAATGAAAATGGAATGTGGACCCGCTTTAAGTTCCAGTTTGACCTATCATAAGAACTCAGGTTAAAATATTTAAAGAAGTACTTTATGGTCTAATTCTAGAGGCCAATCAAGGAGAAAATTGCATTACTACTAAAAAAGAGCCAAGACTTATCCATATCATTAAAATCTACTTAAATATGTGATGGAGATCAAGGTGCTGTCAAAGCTACTCTAAACCATTCCCAAGATCTTTTGCAAGGGATGGGTGGTCCAATGACTAGGAGCAGGGCAAAGTGGGCCAAAGAAGCTTTACTGGGCTTGATCTTGGATGTGCAGGCTAAAGAGGAAGTTATTGGGCCAAATCAAGACATCAAGTGGGCCACATTTTGCAGCCTTGAAGATGGCATTAAAGAGGGCAGTTCAGAGGCTCAATAAAGTTTATTGGATCTTGAAGACAACTAGCCCAAATCTGCATAGACTAAAGATGTATTATGGGCTTTAGATTAAATGTTTTGTTTTGGATATTATTACTATTTGGGCCCATTCCTTATGTAGCCCAAATAGTAGTTTAATTATGGGTTTATTTTTTGTTAGTTTAGTTGGGCCAGCTAACTAGTGTTATTTGGACCATATTGTATTAGAAGTCCAATTAGGAGTTTAAGGAATTCTGGCTTTCCTACTAGGGTTAGAATTGATTGTCTATTTAAGAGTTCTTTAAGTTCATGTATTATACTGATTTTGATGATTAATAAAGATTGAGTTTTCTCCTAAAGTGAGAGCTTCCCTTAGTTTTTGGGCAAAGAACTGTATCCGATCTTATCGAGGCAACTCGTGGCGATCAAACATCTATTGAATTTTCAAGACGATCCTTGTTTTTGCCAAACACTCCGTTTCTTGGTTTAAAGGAATGCATCATTTGATATTAGAGCTTTGGCTCCTTGAAAGTTGGTTGGTGTCCTATCTTTTTTGTTTTCTAGAGTCTTTTTTCTTCTTCTTCTACCTTTCTTTAGGTCAAATTAGAGTTTTAGTTCTAGTTAATGTTCTTCTAGTTCCTTGAAAAAAAGAGAGAGTCATATTTCTAATTAATTTCCTTTTCCTAATCCTAGTGCAATTTAGTTTCTGCTTTTAAAAATTTAAATTTCAAAAAAAAAAAAAAATCAGATTCCTAGTCCTAGTTGAATTTGGTCTCTTCTTCCAAAAAAATCGTAAAAAAAATAGAAATTCGCTAAAAAAAAGGAGGTGAGCTGAAGTTCATTCAAAAAGAAGAAGAGAAATTCGTTTAAAAAACAGCATACTGATATTAGTATCCCTCATATTTTTCAAATTCAGTTCCTATGGTTGTCATTGTCTGAAAATTTATTCTTATCATTCTTAAGTCACTTGTTTTCTTTGATAAGTTTGTTGATCAGGTTCTTGTTTAAGAGCTTTAAGGGAAACAGAGTAAAATTGAGTGCAAAACATGTGAGGTTTGTGAGACAAACATGAGTAGTGAAAGAGATCAACCTGAAATTGACCTTAAACTCTTTATGAAAGCAGTTCAAGATCAGTTTAAGTTGCTAAATATGAGGCTGGATAACCTTGATTCACCATCCCAGACTAAGCTTACCAAACAGTTTGGGTTTGATGAGGGAGAAGGGGAATATTCAGATAGTGAAGCATTCGGGTCAAGAAAGGAAAGGAGGATAGCTCCTAGGCATGATAGTGGCTTGGAAAACATAAAAATGACTATTCCTACATCCCAAGGTAAGGGTGACCCTGAACTTTACTTAGAGTGGGAGAGGAAGATGGAACATATGTTTGAGTGTCATGATTATACTGAGGAGAAAAAGGTGAAGCTGCTGTGGAGTTTACTAACTATGCTAGTATTTGGTGGGATCAATTAGCAATTAATAGGCGGAGAAGTGGTGAGAGACCTATTCGGTCATGGGAAGAGATGAAGGTTGTGATGAGAAAACGGTTTGTTCCTAGCCATTACTATAGAAACTTGTTCAGAAAATTACAAAATCTGCATCAAGGATCTATGAGTGTAGAGGATTACTACAATGAGATGGAGATGGCCATGATGAAAGCTAATATTGAAGAGGATAGAGAGGCTACAATGGTAAGGTTTATAGGTGGTTTGAGGAAAGAAATTGCAGATGTAGTAGAGTAGATTTTACATAGTTCTTTGAGAAACACGTATTAGGCTTAGGAAACACATTTAGGTTAGGTTTTTACATAGTTCTTTGAGGAGTTTGATGCTTTAGAGTAGATTTTACTGCTTTGAAAGTTGTAATTTATCTGAATTCATCTGTATATTAGGTTTTATCTTTCTATCTTCAGTTTTCTTCTTCTACTTCTGCTTATTCACTCTCAATTGTACTGAACTATTATGAATTACTCAATGAATATGATTTTGATTCTTGTTTTGATAATGTGTGAGTAAATTCAATCTAGGGTTTCGGTAAACCCAATTGTGATACAATGATACTGTGATTATGACCTGAATTATGAAACCTTAATTGTAATTGGTTTTAGATTAATTAGAATTGACTATTGTATGCATGAATGAGTTGATAGAATGCCTGATCATCAGCCTATCATGTCTTAGGTATTTAATCGATGAACTGAAAGGTGAAGATTAAAACTGGAGCCCAATAGTTAATTAAGGATATCTTAATCACGAAAGTAGTTTAAGATACTCTAGGATTGAATCAATTAATGGGAATGAGAAAACCGATTAGTTGCATTCTGTAACATCCAGTAATTTTTAAATATTTTCCTTATAAATTCCTCACCTTACATATATGCATAGAAATGTTCTAATATTAATGGAATAGGTAAAGAAAGAAAACCTAAGAGGAAATATTAGAAATAAACAAGCTAAAGAAATGTGAAATTCTTAGGTAAGGAAGATAAATTTTTCTGAATTAAAGGTCTTAAAATTTGAAGAAGATTGGATTAGGGTAATTTTTCCCAATTTAAGAGTAAAAGTTACTAAGTTTAGTATCTCCAACCATAAATTGGGCTTTTATCTATGGACACTTCATATAGAGTTTTTTCCACTTCAAATAAGTTTCTCGCAAGCCCATTGGATAACCTAAGCAAGAAATAAAACATAGACTTGGACTAGGATATAGTAATTGGACCAATAGTCCAAAAATTATGAAAATGTGACTAAGCCCTCCAAGAAAGGTATAATTTTATCCAAAGCAAAAAAAATGGGTAGGAATAAGCCCATAATGGGTAGGAATCAGCCCAAATCCAAGAGGAAAAATAAAATAAAATAAATTAGGTGATGATATAATAATCTAATAGTAATAAAGATTAGGTTACATGGCATTAAGACAAAAATTTAGCAAATGGTGTGATTCTACATTCATAATTTTGGCAAGTGGCATGATAATACAAGGCTTTAGGACAAAAACATCTATATCCTACACTCATAATTCTAACAAGTGGTATGATAATACATGGAATTAGGACAAAACATTCCTATCCCACACAAATAATATCAACCAAATAATGGAGATTCAAGGGCTAAAAATTTGCCACCTAAAAAGGAAAACCTATCATACTTGTTTAAGAAAAAAGAAAATGGAAATGAATCCCTAAATCAAAGGGACCTTGTCCCTTATCTTAAGAACATATCATCATAATTTTCAAAATACAAATCTCCTTTTTCCTATGCATATCTTGACTAAGGAAGAGGAAGACAAGAACATAAGTTGTTTATTTTCCAAAAATTCAACAAAGTGTATCCTAATTGTGATAAGGTAGACCCATGATCATGAAAGGTGAATTATTTGGTAGTCTATATAAGAAAACCCACCCTTACAACATTAGAATTTAGTCCAAGTGAGGGAGAGGAAAAATAGAAGCAAGGTAGAGTGAGGAAATGAGAGGAAGAAAGGAAGAAAGAGGAAGGAGAAGTCTAGGGAACTAAGTGCTCCAGGTAAGTTTAACAATATTTCTTTTTGAAGAAAACTTTTGAAACTTATAATATTTATATGAGATTTTGATCTTAGAACTTTGATGATTGGTCATGGATGTTGCTATATCATGTTACATATTGATCTTGCATGTGATGTATGTTTGAACACTTAGGTTGGTGTAGATAGTTCTGCATGGGTATGGCTATGGTTGACATAATTTTAAGCTTCGGTTTTTTAATTTCTGGGAACAATCTATAAGGAATTAAAATAAATGGTTAACATAAGAATTAAATATATATGTGGCACGGAGTTTTAGCCACTAGAATCATTCAATTTGCAGTCCATATGAGGTAGATATGGTCCGATTAGTAATCAAATGTCAGAAAATGGTTCATCAGGGAAGAATATGTTAGGATAGCTTCTGTGTTTTAATTTATGGGAATTATCTGTAGGGAATTAAAATAAATGGTTAACATACGAATTAAAGATATATGTGTCACGAATTTTTAGCCTCTAGAATCATTCCATTTGGAGTCCATATGAGGTAGATATGTTCAGATTAGTAAGCAAATGTCAGAAAATGGATCATCAGGGAAGAATATGTTAGGATAGCTTTTGTATTTTAATTTATGGAAATTATCTGTAGGGAATTAAAATAAATGGTTAACATACGAATTAAAGATATATGTGTCATGGATTTTAAGCCACTATAATCATTCATTTTGGAGTCCATATGAGGTAGATATGGTCCGATTAGTAGTCAAAGGTCAGAAAATGGATCATCAAGGAAGAATATGTTAGGATAGCTTTAGTATTTTAATTTCTGGAAATTATCTGTATAGAATTAAAATAAATAGTTAACATAAGAATTATAGCTATGTGTGTCGCGGATTTTTAACCACTAAAATCATTCAAGTTGGAATCAATATGAGGTAGATATGGTCCGATTAGTAGGTAGAGGTCAGAACCTATCCAAGAAGAAATAACCTGTACATTTAGGGAGTGATATCACCTTGATTTCTTAATATTTCGCTACAATGTTCAACAAAATAGTTTTAGATAATTGTTTTATCTTGAAAGTGACACCAAGATCACCTACATCGGAGTTCAATTGAGGGAGTTATGCACTGATTAGTAAGAGAAGGTTAGATTTGATGAAAACCTACATCAAGAAAATAAAGAAATAAAATTAATATTTAAAAAAGAAGACGAATCTTATAAATGACTGGTATATGCCATAGCTATTTCCATTGTATGAACTTCTTACCATCTTAAGTGTGAAATTCTGACATGGAAATATTTTATAAAGTGATATTTGAAATGGTTATGTTCATGGCATGATTACCAATGATTTTTGGTAATAATTATATTTTGATGAACATATTTGTTATTTAAAGAATATTTTTTGCTATCATTGTGAAAAGAAAAGAAATGAGCACGGTCACATGAAAATCCGTGTGGTGCACCAGTAGGGGACACCCTACCAACGGTTATGATTATGATTATGAGAAAAGAATGATAAAGTGTGCCATGTCGGACGAAGCGAGAAAAGCCCGTACCGGAGAGTAGAGGATACTCACCTTGACCAGGGTAACTTGAAATGAGAATAAGTTGATAGCCATCATATGATATTATGAAAATAGTTAATCCTGTCATACATATCATTACTGTATGATTCTTATGTCCATAGATATAATGCATTCATGTGACTAAAGATATTTTCTGTAGTTTATACAGTTGAACATGACGTGATGAGCTATATTGATGATGATTTATTGTTGAACTTACTGGGATTTAATTCTCACTATATTTCCATATCATGTTCAGAAAATTAGTTATGCAGCTTTTTCTATGGCTCTAGCTTTTAGTGCACATTGGATCGAGTTACTTTATGTTGGGCAGATCTCAGAATCAAATAAGATGTTTGTGGTCGAGTTGGCTCAGATCCCGGTGAAGGTGCAACCACCCGCACCTGTATCTCTAGAATTGGTCAATCAAAATAAATAAGATGTAAATATCTATATGTTTGATATGTTGCATGTATATTTTAATTAATGACGTGTATGTGAACTCAATATTGTATAATAATAAAGAGAAAAAAAAGGTTGTTACATAATTGGTATCAAAGCAGGTCGATCCTAGATGGCCAGTGGGTGGATGGTTATCTAAATCGATCTTATAGTGTCTGGAGTATGTTGTGATTGTGCTGTGTAGGGGATCAGTGATTCATATAGGTAAGAAATTACTAGAGTTTCTTATCTATATGCCGAGGTGGTGTTATGACTGCTGTTAAATATATTTTTTGAAACTAACTATTGGGCTTGATCATCTCAATAGCAGCATAAATTTATTTTTTCCCACAGTACGAAATGACACTACCATGGCAGAATCTGGCAAACAATGCGGAGGAAATCTTGCACAACCTTGCCACAGCAATTCGAGAATTTGGTATTGATTTACTCCTTAGAACCCAACTGGTATCTATATCCCTATATAGAATGATATCGATCGAATTTAAAAAAAAATAGTTACAAGACTTGTTAGACAAGGTATTTAAATACCCCAATACTTTTATTCGGAGTGCTTCAGTTCTATCTGTGAAAAAGAAAGATGGATCACTAAGACTATGCATAGATTATAGACAGTTGAATAAGGTGACAATGTAGAATAGAAACCCATTAGCTCGTATAGATTACCTGTTTGACCAGTTATAAGGTGTTCAATATTTTTCCACAAATAGATTTGGGATATGAGTAACATTAATTAAGGATAAGAGAAGAGGATGTAGGACTTATTATGGGCATTATGAGTTCTTGGTGATGCATTTAAATTGACAAATATTTTAGCTGCATTCAAAGATTTAGTGAATAGTAATTAGGTCATCCCTGGATCAATTTGTTATTATATATATTGATGATATACTAGAATATTTCAAATATTTAGAGGATCATAAGCAACATTCAAAGATAGTTTTACCAACTCTAAAGGAGTATGGTTGGTAAATATGGTATCCAAGTAGACTAAGAAAGTAAAAGTAGTACAATAATAGCTACGTTTTACTACATTTAAAGATGAAGATCCAAATCCAATTTACGCTTCCTGTGGTTATCTGCCGTCCATTCTATTTGAGTCATAGTTGGATCAGGTACATGAACATAGGCTTGTAAAGCATCAATCAACTCTTCAGCATTTGAAGCCGAGATGAGAATTCGTTGTGCTGAGTGTGGAATAAACCTCTGTTCCACAGCTTGATTTAAAAAAGATAACAGACCATCAAAGAAGTGATTAACACTTAAGAAACCTATCGGTTTGTGATGCATATTCAGTTGTGCCCAAGAGACTATTTGGAAAATCTCCTCTAAAGTACCAAAACCACCTGGTAAGGCAATGAAGGCGTTAGCATTGCTCATCATTCTAGCCATGCGTTCATGCATGGAAGCTACTCTATATTCTTCCCCAATTGTTTTCCCTATGATGCTGGATGCAGCTAGAGCTGTAGGAATAATACCTAGAACTTGGCATCCTCCTACATGTGCAGCTGTAGCCACACACCCCATTAACCCACGGTTACCTCCACCATACAGTAAATGAATTCTTCTCCTAGCCAGCACCATACCTAGATTTTGTGCTGCTTTAACATACTCCCCATCTTTTCCAGGACTGGAACCACAAAAAACACAAATATTTTGAAACTGACGGAATGCGGTTCCCTTCATAATTTCTATCACCTTAACTTTGAGTATATACAAAGATACTAATGTAAGTATTTATAGAACTCAAAGAAGGGCATATTTATAATAGCTATGCGAATAGGCCGGATATTATTAGAACAACTATGTGAGTGATTGGTGGATATCAGCTAAATTAAAGGTAAAAAAAATTTCAAAAATGACGGCAAGCATGTATATGTACAGTAGTTATGACTGTGACCCATATTAAGCACATAAAGAGAATAAGGTTAGGATATCACCAGGAAATTTTCTTTTTCTTGTTGTCCTTGATGAAGGAGTGATGTCTTGAGGCATGTAGGGAAGTTGTAGATGATAGGCATCATTGTAAAAAATAAATGAAGATGCAAACCAAATAATTAGTGAAGAGGGACATTTTTCTTGTTTTCTCAATGTTTTTTCCAGTAGACTATCGATATTATGAAATCGAATAGCTATTCTAAGAAATTTTAATTTGGATTGGTTATCTTACAGTTGATTGATGACATCTATTTAGAAGCAATCAACTGCATCCTACCAGTTAACTATGTATTCTTTGATTTTCACAGACTTTTATAAGCTCAAAAATATTTCTTTTTCCATGTGCTATCTTTCCACCGAATACCAACAGATTTAAAGTAGTTTTTTACACATATATTCAAAATTTGCGGCCACCGATTTTTGCTGAAATAACGGCTAGATTTTGTTTAGAGATTTTCAAGAATTACGGCCACCGATTTTAATTTTATTTCAATGCTTCGTCCAAATTTTTGACTTCCTATTTTGGCACTATGCTCTATTATGAATTACACATTTTCTGCTGCATTGTCCTACATAAATGTTTGACATTAAATGCAAAGTTCTTTTCCCTCATTACAAGAAAAGTTAATTTATTTTCTCTGAAACTCAGTTATTTTGGTGTCCAAGAGGTTAGTAGGTTAAAGAAATAAAAAGTTTGTAAGGAATGGATGGATGATGGTCTTATGGTGTTTTGACGAATGTAATCAAGAGAATTAGTGGTGTTGATGTTCTTGAGGAATAAAATATAGGAAGTAGGATTTAAGTTAGTCTTTGAACTCTTAATTTGGAAATATAGAGAATATTCTGAGAACCATGTCCGAAAATAATGTAAGTGATCAAGATATTTGTGTTAAAAGATTATATCATGCTAAATTGAGTCTAGTATCTAGGATGTGAATTATGTTGGAATTGAGAATTCATGTATGAGTAATTGTTAGGAAAAATCTTCTTGAAATGATTGGGTGAATTAAATGGGATTGACATAAGCTAGAATGATGTGCTTTTGGATATGATAGAAGAAATAATTGAAATTTTTGACAATGAGTTTAATGGTGTTAATAAGCTTGTATAGAATTACTATGATGAGGTAAGTTGGAATTATTAGACATGTGTCAATGGTACATAAATGTTATTAAAGGTTTGAAGGATTTATTGCTATGTATGTTTAACATATTGATTAAAGGATTTGAGGATAAAAAATAGATGATAGAATAAGATGATGATATTTAGGGGATGATGTTGATATATGAAAACAAAAAAAATGACTTGATAGAAGTTTGGAATAAGAAAAGATAGTTACCCAATATGAAGGTGAATATGTTCCTTTATATGTGTGTTTTCTAATATCGACCCATAGATATATCCATGCGAGCTAGAAGATATAAATTGAAGAACTTATGAGTGAAAGAAATCGTTATGGTTAAGTTATATGGCAAAATCACTCAAGTGAATAGACATACTAAAAAGTAATGATGTTATACAAAAAAGATATCCCTAATTATTTAGGTAATAAGGTTGGTAACTCTGAATAATGGCTTAATTTCAATACCTACATGTGGTAGGATGGACTGAAATTCGGGGACCGAATTTCTTAAGGGGGGAAGAATGTAACATCCCGTAATTTTTAAATATTTCCTTATAAATTCTTCACCTTATATATATGCATAGAAATGTTCTAATATTAATGGAATAGGTAAAGAAAGAAAATCTAAGAGGAAATATTAAAAATAAACATGCTAAAGAAAGCTGAAATTCTTAGGTAAGGAAGATAAATTTTTGTGAATTAAAGGTCTTAAAATTTCAAGAAGATTGGATTACGGTAATTTTTCCTAATTTAAGAGTAAAAGTTACTAAGTTTAGTATCTCCAACCATAAATTGGGCTTTTACCTATGGACACTTCATATAGAATTTTTCCATTTCAAATAAGTTTCTGGCCCATTGGATAACCTAAGCAAGAAATAAAACATAGACTTGGACTAGGATAAAGTAATTGGACCAATAGTCCAAAAATTATGAAAATGTGACTAAGCCCTCCAAGAAAGGTAGAATTTTATCCAAAGCAAAGAAAATGGGTAGGAATAAGCCCATAATGGGTAGGAATCAGCCCAAATCCAAGAGGAAAAATAAAATAAAATAAATTAGGTGATGATATAATAATGTAATAATAATAAAGATTAGGTTACATGGCATTAAGACAAAAATTTAGCAAGTGGTGTGATTCTACATTCATAATTTTGGCAAGTGGCATGATAATACAAGGCTTTAGGACAAAAACATCTATATCCTACACTCATAATTCTAGCAAGTCGTATGATAATACATGGCATTAGGACAAAACATTCCTATCCCACACAAATAATATCAACCAAATAATGGAGATTCAAGGGCTAAAAATTTTCCACCTAAAAAGGAAAACCTATCATACTTGTTTAAGACAAAAATAAATGGAAATGAATCCCTAAATCAAAGGGACCTTGTCCCTTATCTTAAGAACATATCATCATAATTTTCAAAATACAAATCTCCTTTTTCCTATGCATATCTTGACTAAGGAAGAGGAAGACAAGAACATAAGTTGTTTGTTTTCCAAAAATTCAACAAAGTGTATCCTAATTGTGATAAGGTAGACCCATGATCATGAAAGGTGAATTATTTGGTAGTCTATATAAGAAAACCCACCCTTACAACATTAGAATTTCGTCCAAGTGAGGGAGAGGAAAAATAGAAGCAAGGTAGAGTGAGAAAATGAGAGGAAGAAAGGAAGAAAAAGGAAGGAGAAGTCTAGGGGACTAAGTGCTCCAGGTAAGTTTAACAATATTTCTTTCTGAAGAAAACTTTTGAAACTTATAATATTTATGAGATTTTGATCTTAGAACTTTGATGATTGGTCATGGATGTTGCTATATCATGTTACATATTGATCTTGCATGTGATGTATGTTTGAACACTTAGGTTGGTGTAGATAGTTCTGCATGGGTATGGCTATGGTTGACAGAATTTTGAGCTTCGGTTTTTTAATTTCTGGGAACAATCTATAAGGAATTAAAATAAATGGTTAACATAAGAATTAAATATATATGTGTCACGGAGTTTTAGCCACTAGAATCATTCAATTTGGAGTCCATATGAGGTAGATATGGTCCGATTAGTAATCAAATGTCAGAAAATGGTTCATCAGGGAAGAATATGTTAGGATAGCTTCTGTGTTTTAATTTATGGGAATTATCTGTAGGGAATTAAAATAAATGGTTAACATACGAATTAAAGATATATGTGTCACGAATTTTTAGCCTCTAGAATCATTCCATTTGGAGTCCATATGAGGTAGATATGTTCTGATTAGTAAGCAAAGTTCAGAAAATGGATCATCAGGGAAGAATATGTTAGGATAGCTTCTGTATTTTAATTTATGGGAATTATCTGTAGGGAATTAAAATAAATGGTTAACATACGAATTAAAGATATATGTGTCACGGATTTTAAGCCACTAGAAGCATTCATTTTGGAGTCCATATGAGGTAGATATGGTCCGATTAGTAGTCAAAGGTCAGAAAATGGATCATCAGGGAAGAATATGTTAGGATAGCTTCAGTATTTTAATTTCTGAGAATTATCTGTATGGAATTAAAATAAATAGTTAACATAAGAATTATAGCTATGTGTGTCGCGGATTGTTAACCACTAGTATCATTCAAGTTGGAGTCCATATGAGGTAGATATGGTCTGATTAGTAGGTAGAGGTCAGAACCTATCCGAGAAGAAATAACATGTACATTTAGGGAGTGATATCACCTTGATTTCTTAATATTTCGCTACAATGTTCAACCAAATAGTTTTAGATAATTGTTTTATCTTGAAAGTGACACCAAGATCACCTACATTGGAGTTCAATTGAGGGAGTTATGCACTGATTAGTAAGAGAAGGTTAGATCTGATGAAAACCTGCATCAAGAAAATAAAGAAATAAAATTAATATTTAAAAAAGAAGACGAATCTTATAAATGACTGGTATATGCCATAGCTATTGCCATTGTATGAACTTCTTACCATCTTAAGTGTGAAATTCTGACATGGATATATTTTATAAAGTGATATTTGAAATGGTTATGTTCATGGCATGATTACCAATGATTTATGGTAATAGTTATATTTTGATGAACATACTTGTTATTGAAAGCATATTTTTGGCTATCATTGTGAAAAGAAAAGAAATGAGCACGGTCACATGGCAATCCGTGTGGTGCACCAGTAGGGGACACCCTACCAACGGTTATGATTATGATTATGAGAAAAGAATGATAAAGTGTGCCATGTCGGACGGAGCGAGAAAAGCCCGTACCGGAGAGTAGAGGATACTCACCTTGACCAGGATAGCTTGAAATGAGAATAAGTTGATAGCCATCATATGATATTATGAAAATAGTTAATCCTGTCATACATATCATTACTGTATGATTCTTATGTGCATAGATATAATGCATTCATGTGACCAAAGATATTTTCTGTAGTTTATACAGTTGAACATGACGTGATGAGCTATATTGATGATGATTTATTGTTGAACTTACTGGGATTTAATTCTCACTATATTTCCATATCATGTTCAGAAAATTAGTTATGCAGCTTTTTCTATGGCTCTGGCTTTTAGTACACATTGGATCGAGTTACTTTATGTTGGGCAGATCTCAGAATCAAATAAGATGTTTTGTGGTTGAGTTGGCTCAGATCCCGGTGAAGGTGCAGCCACCCGCACCTGTATCTCCGGAATTGGTCAACCAAAATAAACAAGATGTAAATATCTATGTGTTTGATATGTTGCATGTACATTTTGATTAATGACGTGTATGTGAACTCAATATTGTATAATAATAAAGAGAAAAAAAAAGTTTGTTACACATTCTATGGTTGGCATGAAGCTTAATGGACCTAGGTTAAGCTAAGAAGCACGAAAGTAGGTAATTTGATTAACCTAGGTACGATTGGTAATGCTTGAAAGAGATTGCTAATTAATCCAGGCTAAACCATCCCCAGTGATCTAGACAATTGCAATTAGAGGTAAATATCAGTTGTTGAGTATCACAAGTGTGGTGAACCCTAACCCTAGGCTTAACTTAATTGGTTAATTTCACTTATTTAATTGCGACATTTTTCCGTCAAATTATATCGATTTAGATAGCACATTTGGTGAAATTCTGGTAATTGGTATTGTTCTCTGTGGGACACGACCCGTACTTGCCGGACTAGCTACAGCTACGCCGTGCACTTACGGTATTTAGTAAAACACACACGAACAAATTTTTGGTGCCGTTACTGGGGAACAAAGCCAATATTAGATATTTTACAAGATAGCTAGACTAGATCAATTTCTATTTTTTATTCTTTTCTATTTTTTTGCATAATTTTCCCTTGCTGATTCTTACCTATTTTCTCCCCTTATAGGAGTGTTTCTCTTTTATGCGAAGAAACCGCGGGTTCATTGCTGAATTTGACCCAGAAATTGAACGCACACTTCGAAGGATAAGAAAAAGACAGCAGCAAGAAAATTCTGCACCTACCATGGGGGAAAGAGATAACCGATCTCTGAAGGACTTTAATGCCCCGAACACTCATGGCCTGAACCCCAGCATAGTCAGGCCAGTGGTTGAAGCAAATAATTTTGAGCTGAAGCCATCTCTCTTGCAGATGGTTCAGCAGAACCAATTTGGAGGGTCGCTTACTAAAGACCCTAATCTCCATCTCTCTGTGTTTTTGGAGTACTGCGACACCCTGAAGTTGAATAGGGTCTCCTCAGATGCTATCAGGTTGAGACTATTCCCTTTCTCACTGAGGGATAAGGCCCGTGCATGGTTGCACTCTATTCGATCGAGGTCCATTACTACTTGGCAACAGCTTTCTCAAGCTTTCTTGGCCAAGTATTTCCCACCGAGCAAGACGGTCCATCTGAGGAACCAGATCATCACTTTTGCTCAGAAGGATGGAGAATCTCTATATGAGGCTTGGGAGAGATTCAAGGAGCTCCTCAGGGTATGTCCACATCATGGTCTAGAAAAATGGTTAATAGTCCATACATTCTACAATGGACTAATTTATAGCACCCGGATGTCTGTGGATGCTGCAGCTGGAGGAGCACTGATGAACAATACGGTTGATGAAGCCTATGAATTGATTGAAGACATGGCCCAGAACCACTACTCCTGGTCTAGTGAGAGACAGCCCAGAAAGTCGGCAGGTATGTATGAAGTGGATGCTTTCAATCATCTAACTTCTAAAGTTGATGCTTTATTTCAGAAGTCGAATAAGCTAAGTATCAATGCTGTTAGTACCCCTTCTTCATCTGCATCCTGTGAGCTTTGCGGAGGTGTTGGCCATGCAACCAACGAGTGTTAGCTTGGAAGTTCTACAGTTCAGAATTGTGAGCAGGTGCATTTTGTGAACAATCAAAGGAATAACCCATACAACAATACTTACAATCCAGGCTGGAGAAACCATCCAAACCTCTCATATAAGCCGAATGTTGGTCAGCAGCCCCAGACTGACTTTAGGCAACCTCTAGGATTTTATAATTCAAGGCCATTCAACCCTCTTCCTCCTCAACCAAAATCAAATTTGGAGGCTCTAATGGAGAATTTCATCTCCACACAAAGCAAGCAGAACGAGGAGTTTAGAGCTCAGAATCACAATATGAATGAGGCCATTAAGGACATGGTTTTGAAAGTTGATTCACTTGCTACACATAACAAGATGCTAGAGACCCAAATACCACAGCAAGCGAGCTCATCAACCAAAAATTTTGGTAAGTTTCCTAGTCAGCCTGAGAATCCTAGAGAACACTGTAAAGCTATCACTTTGAGAAGTGGTAAGTAATTGGATGAACCAGTGAGAAAGGAGGAAGAAAAAGAAGACGAGAAAAGGGATGTGCCTGAGCTAGTAAATGAAGAAGAAGAGACAATTAGTGGAAGGAAGGAAGTAAATGAGCCTAATTATGTGGCTCCTGAACCATATAAGCCACCAGTTCCCTTCCCTCAGAGACTAGCTAAGGCTAAGTTAGAGAAACAGTATGGAAAGTTTTTGGATGTGCTGAAAAAGCTGCACATCAATATTCCATTCTTGGAAGCTGTCTCTCAGATGCCTTCATATGCCAAATTTCTGAAGGAGATCCTTTCTAATAAGAGAAAAATTGAGGAGTATGCCACTGTGGCATTAACTGAAGAATGCAGTGCCTTGATTCAGAAGAAACTGCCTCCCAAACTCAAGGACTCTGGGAGCTTCTCTATACCTTGTTCTATTGGATATGTGCAGATCACTAAAGCTTTATGTGATCTCGAAGCAAGTGTAAGTCTTATGCCATTGTCCATTTACAAGAAGCTCTAGATGGGTGACCTGGAGCCTACCACTATTTCTCTCCAGTTAGCGGACCGATCCGTCACTCACCCGGTAGGTATATTAGAGGATGTTCCTCTAAAGGTAGGTAATTTTTTTATACCCATTGATTTTGTTGTATTAGAGATGGAGGAAGATAGCCAAATCCCCATCATTCTGGGAAGGCCTTTCCTAACCACTGCAGGTGCTATTATAAACGTTAAAGATGGAAAGCTTTCCTTGAATGTAGGGGATGAAAAGATTGAGTTCAATCTTCATGAGGCAATGAAGTGCCCATCTTTAGGTGATACTTGTTACATGGTCGATATTATTGAGCAAAATATTGTTGAAAATGCAATAAGCTTTTGTTCTACTGACCCACTTGAACTTTGCCTTGTGGAAAGTTCTGTTTCTTGTGCTGAACAGGTAGAAGCTGATGCATATGCCCAGATGCTTGATGAACGTCTCATGCTATCCTCAAAAATAAAAGCTGAAAAGCTGGAATCGGACAATGAAAAATCAGCAACCATCGAGGAAACCAAGACACCTAAGGTAGAACTGAAACCTCTCCCATCCAATCTGAGGTATGAATTTCTAAACTCTAACTCTTTATATCCAGTCATAGTAAATGCTGATCTGAATGCTGAGGAAACTGGTAAGTTGTTGGATATACTTAGGAAATTTAAGAAAGTGATTAGATACAGTATTGATAATATAAAAGGGATTAGTCCATCTATTTGTATGCATCGTATTATAGTTGACAATGATCATAAACCTTCCAGGGAACACCAGAGGAGACTCAACCCCAACATGAAAGAGGTAGTCAAGAAGGAAATACTTAAATTTCTTGATGCAGGTATTATCTATCCTATCTCAGATAGTGAATGGGTAAGTCCTGTCCATGTGGTTCCTAAAAAGGGAGGTATGACTGTTGTTAGAACTGATAATGATGAATTGATCCCTACTAGAGCTGTTACGGGTTGGCGCATGTGTATTGACT
Source organism: Gleditsia sinensis (assembly GCA_037074535.1). Classification (NCBI taxonomy): domain Eukaryota; kingdom Viridiplantae; phylum Streptophyta; class Magnoliopsida; order Fabales; family Fabaceae; genus Gleditsia; species Gleditsia sinensis. The sequence continues at coordinate 43,093,625 of CM073472.1, read as the reverse complement.
ATAGAAAATTGAATAAGGCCACCCGTAAGGATCACTTCCCTTTGCCTTTTATTGATCAGTTATTGGAAAGATTGGCTAAACATTCGCACTTCTGTTATCTAGATGGATACTCAGGATTCTTTCAGATCCCTATCTATTCAGATGACCAAGAGAAGACCACGTTCACATGTCCCTATGGCACCTTTGCATATAGAAAGATGCCATTCGGATTGTGTAATGCACCAGCCACTTTCCAGAGATGTATGATGGCTATTTTCTCTGATTTTATTGAGGAAATAATGGAAGTGTTTATGGATGACTTTTCTGTATATGGTACCTCATTTGATGATTGTTGGAAAATTTTGACACAGGTACTTAAGAGATGTGAGGAAGTCAATCTGGTACTGAATTGAGAGAAATGCCATTTTATGGTAAGAGAGGGAATAGTTTTGGGACACTTGGTGTCCAAAAGGGGAATAGAGATGGATAAGGCAAAGATAGAAGCAATTCAGACTATGCCACCACCATCGAACGTTAAAGAAGTGAGGAGTTTTCTTGGGCATGCGGTCTTCTACAGAAGATTCATCCAAGACTTTTCAAAAATTTCTAAACCCTTAACCAATTTACTTGTTAAAGATGTACCATTTATATTTGATAATGACTGCTTGCGTTCTTTTTGTAGGTTGAAGGAGGCACTTATATCTGCACCCATCATCCAACCTCCTGATTGGAGCCTTCCTTTCGAAATCATGTGCGATGCAAGTGACTATACCGTAGGAGCTATACTTGGGCAAAGGAAGGACAAAAAGCCTTATATCATTTACTATGTTAGTAAGACCCTGGATGAAGCTCAAGCCAACTATTCCACCATTGAAAAGGAGCTTTTGACAGTAGTATTCGCTATCGATAAATTTTGACAATATCTGCTGGGATCCGAAGTCATAGTGTTCACAAATCATGCTGCCATCAAGTACCTGTTAAGTAAGAAGGATGCAAAACCAAGACTGATTAGATGGATCCTCTTACTACATGAGTTTGACCTTGTAATCAAGGATAAGAAAGGAACAGAGAATGTGGTTGCAGACCACCTTTCAAGACTTAGGCAAGATCTGATGAGAGATGACAAAGATGATTTGCCTATAAACGATTCCTTTCCTGATGATCAACTCCTGATGGTTACTTATGCTGATGCTCCTTGGTATGCAGACTTCGTGAACTATTTGGCATGCAGAATACTACCTGAAGGGTTGATCTTCTATCAGAGAAAGAAATGTTTCTATGATATCAAGTTTTACTATTGGGATGATCCATGCTTATACAAGTGGTGTGCAGATGGCATCTTCCGAATGTGTATTCCGGAGGAAGAAGTATATAGTGTTATATTCCATTGCCACAATTCACCTTGTGGAGGCCATACCAGTACTTCTAAAACTGCAGCTAAAATTCTTCAAACTGGTTTTTATTGGCCTACGTTCTTCAAAGATGTGCACACTCTTGTAAAAGCATGTGACCAGTGTCAAAGAGTTGGCAACATATCCAGAAGGAATGAGATGCCCCTGAACAGTATTTTAGAAGTGGAGATATTTGACGTTTGGGGTATTGACTTTATGGGTCCCTTCCCTTCTTCTTGTTGGAACAAGTACATTCTAGTTGCTGTAGACTATGTTTCTAAGTGGGTTGAGGCAATAGCATCCCCCACCAATGATGCTAGAGTGGTTGCTAAGTTTCAAGAGGATAATTTTCCCAAGATTTAGAGTGCCCCGAGCTCTGATAAGTGATGGAGGTTCCCACTTCACCGAGCAACAGTTCTAAAATCTCTTGAAGAAATATGGAGTCACCCATAAAATGGCTCTAGCCTACCGTCCTCAGACAAGTGGGCAAGTGGAAATATCAAATAGGGAAATCAAGGCAATATTGGAGAAGACCATTTTGAAGGCTAGAAAAGATTGGTCTTTCAAACTTGATGATGTACTATGGGCTTATAGGATTGCCTATAAAACACCGATAGGGACCACACCTTTTCGGTTGATATATGGGAAACCCTGTCATTTGCCAGTAGAGCTTGAGCATAAGGCGTATTGGGTAGTCAAAGCAATCAATTTTGACTTGTCAGCTGCTGGAAAGAGGAGATGCCTACAACTGAATGAGTTAGATGAGCTGAGGCTTGATGCTTATGACAATGCTAAGTTATACAAGGAAAGAACTAAAAGATGGCATGATAAGCACATCCTTAGGCGCCAATTTCAAGTAGGAGATTGGGTCTTGCTATTCAATTTAAGGCTGAGACTCTTTCCTGGGAAGTTCCGTTCTTGTTGGTCCGGACCATTCCAGTTGACTCAAGTTTTTCCATACGGAGCAGTGGAGTTGTGGAGTGAATCCACTGGATCCTTCAAGGTCAATGGGCAACGCCTTAAGCACTTCGTGACGGGACAACCGGTTGAAAAGAGAGCCACCCAAGCTCTCTTAGAGGCCCCTTCAATCCATTAATAAGCAAAGGAGTCAAGCTAATGACTTTAAACAAGCGCTTTGTGGGAGACAACCCACATTTTGATTTTTATAAATTTCCTTTTGTTTGAATTCTTACTTTAAGTTTTGGTTTCCATTTTTAGATTCTTAGGTTGAAGTTTATTGAATAATTTCCTTTGATTTCTAGGTCCATTATTATGTTTCCAAAGAGGTCTAAAAGGGTTAGAAGCAAAGGTGCTTAAAGAGAGTCAAAAGAAGAAGTTAATTGTGAAGAATTGAAGGATTCCAGCCAGTAACACAGGCTACCCATGTTCCCCAACACGGCCATGCTGCATGCACGGGCCAGAATGTGAAAACTGCACCAAACCCGCTACGAACATGGGCAGGCCATGTCCCAGGACACGGCCGTGCCCCAGGTAAGTTAAAAAAAAATGTTGCAGCGAAAACCTACCCGAAGCACGGCCGTGCTTCGGGCGAGGGAGTTTAAATCCCCCATGTTTTCTTCCCCCTTTCCACTCGTGCTCTCCCTCCCTCTCTCCCGTGTTCGTGCGCCTCATTCTCGTGCCCTAGATCGAGCCTCCTCTTCTCTTCTCCCTTCATCATCTTCGGCCAAACCCAAGCTCAATCTCTCACTCCCCTTTGATTTCTTCCTACGTCTTCTTCCCTCTCCCTCTTCGATTCATCTTTCCACTCCACTTTGATTCGATTCATCCCCCCCTTTTTCACTACTTCAGTTTTCTTTCACCCATCCCCTTTTGCTTCACCATTCTTCCACCACAATTGGTTCTCTTGCCTACCCACTTGGTTCCCCATCCCTCATAATTCCGAAATATTCAAGTCCCACCACCATTAATACTCTCCCATTTTCCCTATGGTTCCGTTTTTTTCCCATACCCATAGCTGCGTTCTACCTTCCCATTGCAGCGTGTGAATCAGGTAATCCTCTATCTCTCACTCTTTCTGCATAAGTAAAATGCTGGATGCTGTTTGGACTCGTTTTTAGCTCTGATTCGGAATAGTTAGGTCTGATGATTAGTTACCCAGCAGCTTGAACATACTAGATGCATGATGATTATCCGTACCACTTGCAAGTATTTCAATAGTTTGATTCTAATTTGGACTGGTAATTTGCATTGAATTTTCTCTACTCTGCTGTGTATCTATTGAGCCATCGATTGCTTTGTTTTACCTTGAACTTCTGGCATTGACTGTTCTGATGCATTAGTTTACTGTGTCCTACTTGGGATGGTCTGAATTTACAAGTTGTCTCTGCATAATTCATATTTGCATCCATTGAATTGCACAGCCTTTGACTAACTTACATTCACTAAGATTTGCACTTTTGGCATTAATATCACCTGCTTTCTATTTCCTGCCACATTTGAAAATTTGAAGTGCATTTAGTACCACTCTGTTTTTCATTCTCCATGGGGCCCAAAAGAGCCAAAACAGGGCAACCCTCCAACCAGTCCCCTCAAACACGTAGAGGACATAATCAACCATGGCCCCAACTTCCTCATCAGATTAACGAGTATGGTATTGTGTTCGTTGACGATAGTCAACGGACCCGATATGATACCCTAGTTAGACGGGGAATGTTGAGTACCCGGTATCTAGATGAGTAATGTCTGGAACGCTTAGGCCTTTTACCTGACATCCAATACCTAGTTGACCGGATTTGGTGGAACACCTTTCTCACCCACCGATATCCAGCCTACCCTAGACCAACATTAGAGTTTCTCAGTTCTATTTGTAACAACTCCATTTAAGTATCAAATTTTTTTAAAAAATACCATGAAGTTATTACCTCGTTATAACTTAACTCAATATAACATTTATTTAATTTATACAATATAGAGTTTACATACATGTCATTAATCAAAACATACGTACAACATATCAAACACATAAAAATCTACATCTTATTTATTCTGGTTGACCAATTCCAGAGATACAGGTGTGGGTGGTTGCACCTTCACCGGGATCTAAGCCAACTCGACCACAAACATTTATTTGCTTCTGGGATCTGCCCAACATAAAGTACTCGATCCAACATGCACTAAAAGCCAGAGCTATAGAAAAATCTGCAAAACTAATTTTTTGAACATGATATGGAAATATAGTGAGAATTAAAAGCCAGTAAGTTCAACAATAAATCATCATCAATATAGCTCATCACGTCATGTTCAGCTGTATAAACTACAGAAAATAATTTTGGTCACATGAATGCACTATATCTATGCACATGAGAATCGTACAATAATAACATATATGACAGGGTTAACTGTTTTCAGAATATCATATGATGACTATCAATTTATTCTCATATCAAGCTACCCCGGTCAGGGTAAGTATTTTCTACTCTCCAATACGGGCTTTTCTCGCTCCGTCTGACATGGCCCACTTTCTCTTTCTTTTCTCATTAACATGATCATAACCGTTGGTAGGGCGTCCCCTACTGGTGCACCACATGGATTGCCACGTGACTGTGCTCATTTCTTTTCTTTTCATAATGATAGCAAAAAATATGCTTTCAATAACAAGTATGTTCATCAAAATATAACTATTACCAAAAATCATTGGTAATCATGCCATGAACATAACCATTTCAAATATTACTTTATAAAATATTTCCATGTCAAAATTTCACACTTAAGATGGTAAGAAGTTCATACAATGGCAATGGCTATGGCTATACTAGTCATTTATTAAGATTCATCTTCTTTTTTAAATACTAATTTTATTTTTTTATTTTCTTGATGCCAGTTTTCATCCTATCTAACCTTCTCTTACTAATCAGAGCATAACTCCCTCAATTTAACTCTGATATAGGTGATCTTGGTGTCAATTTCAAGATAAAACAATTATCTAAAACTATTTTGTTGAACATTGTTGCAAAATATTAAGAAATCAAGGTGATATTACTCCCTAAATGTACAGGTTATTTCTTCTCGGATAGGTTCTGACCTCTACCTACTAATTTGTCCATATCTCCCTTATAAGAATTCCAAATTAAGTGATTCCAGTGGCTAAAAGTCCGTGACACATATATCTATAATTCATAGGTTAACTATTTATTTTAATTCCTTATATAAAGGCCCCAGAAATTAAAAAACCAAAGCTATCCTAACATATTCTTCCCAGATTAACCATTTTCTGATCATTGCTTACAAATCAGACGATATCTACCTCTTATGGACTCCAACTTGAGTGATTCTAGTGGCTCAAAATCCATGACACATATATCTATAATTCTTATGTTAACCATTTATTTTAATTCCAAATAGATAATGCTCAGAAATTAAAATACAGAAGCTATCCTAGCATATTCTTCCCTGATGAACCATTTTCTGACCTTTGACTACTAATTGGCTCATATCTCTCTCATATGGACTCCAAATTGAATGATTGCAATGGATAAAAATCCGTGACACACATAGATATAATTCTTATGTTAACTATTTATTTTAATTCCATACAGATAATTTCCAGAAATTAAAATACAAAACCTATCCTAACATATTCTTCCCTGATGAACCATTTTCTGACTTTTGACTACTAATTGGCTCATATCTCTCTCATATGGACTCCAAATTGAATGATTTCAGTGGCTAAAAATCCGTGACACACATAGATATAATTCTTAAGTTAACAATTCATTTTAATTCCATACAGATAATTCCCAAAAATTAAAATACAGAAGCTATCCTAACATATTCTTCCCTGATGAACCATTTTCTGACCTTTGACTACTAATCGGCTCATATCATCCTCATATGGACTCCAAATTGAATGATTCCAATGGTTAAAAGTCCGTGACACAAATAGGTATAATTCTTATGTTAACCATTTATCTTAATTCCATACAGATAATTCCTAGAAATTAAAATACAGAAACTATCCTAACATATTCTTCCCTAATGAACCGTTTTCTGACCATTGCTTACTAATTGGCTCATATCTTCCTCAAATGGACTCCAAATTGAATGATTCTAGTGGCTAAAAATCCGTGACACACATAACTATAGTTCTTATGTGAATCATTTATTTTAATTCCCTACATATAATTCCTAGAAATTAAAACACAGAAACTTAAATTTTTGCCACCCATAGCCATACCTATGCAGAACTTTCTATACCTACCTAAGTATTCAAACATACATCACATGCAAGATCAATATGTAACATGACATAGCAACATCCATGACTAATCATCAAAGTTCAAAGATAAAAATCTCATATAAATATTATAAGTTTCAAAAGTTTTCTTCAAAAAGAAATATTGTTAAACTTACCTGGAGCACTTAGTCCCCTAGACTTCTCCTTCCTCTTTCTTCCTTTCTTCCTCTCCTTTCCTCACTCTACCTTGCTTCTATTTTTCCTCTCCCTCACTTAGACGAAATTCGAATGTTGTAAGGGTTGGTTTTCTTATATAGACCACCAAATAATTCACCTTTCATGATCATGGCTCTACCTTATCACAATTAGATTACACTTGGTTGAATTTGTGGAAAAAAAACAACTTATGTTCTTGTCTTCCTCTTCCTTAGTCAAGATATGCATAGGAAAAGGAGATTTGTATTTTGAAAATTATGATAATATGTTCTTAAGATATGGGACAAGGTCCCTTTGATTTAGGGATTCATTTCCATTTTCTTTTGTCTTAAACAAGTATGATAGGATTGCCTTTTTAGGTGGCAAATTTCTAGCCCTTGAATCTCCTTTATTTGGTTGATATTATTTGTGTGGGATAGGAATGTTTTGTCCTAATTCCATGTATTATCATACCACTTGCTAAAATTATAAGTGTAAGATATAGATGTTTTTGTCCTAAAGCCTTGTATTATCATGCCACTTGCCAAAATTGTAAATGTAGAATCACACCACTTGCTAAATTTTTGTCTTAATGCCATGTAATCTAATCTTTATTATTATTACATTATTATATCATCACCTAATTTATTTTATTTTATTTTTTCTCTTGGATTTGGGTTTATTCCTACCCATTATGGGCTTATTCCTACCCATTTTCTTTGCTTTGGATAAAATTCTACCTTTCTTGGAGGGCTTGATCACATTTTCATAATTTTTGGGCTATCGGTTCAATTACTATATCCTAGTCCAAGTCTATGTTTTATTTCTTGCTTAGGTTATCCAATGGGCTTGCTAGAAACTTATGTGAAGTGGAAAAATTCTATATGAAGTGTCCATAGGTAAAAGCCCAATGTATGGGTAAAGATTTTAAACTTAGTAACTCTAATTCTTGAATTAGGAAAAATTACCCTAATCCAATGTTCTTGAAATTTTAAGACCTTTACTTGTTTCTAAAAATTTATCTTCCTTATCCAAGAATTTTGCATCTCTTTAGTATGTTATTTCTAATTTTTTTTCCTATTAGGTTTTCCCTCTTTATTTGTTCTCTTAACGTTAGAAACATTTTCTATGCATATACATAAGATGAAGAATTTCTAAGGATTATATTTCCTTAGATATCTAAAATATTGTCTAATAAGTTTTATTTCATTATTAAATATTTATGTACTTTTATCAATAAAAGAAATGAAATTAGGGATGTTACACTATTCATATAGTACTATTTAGGGGTCCAAATGTCCATGAGGGCCAGGTCAACTTTAGACTGTTTAACCATAGCTTTAACTTAAATTTAGCAGAATTTAATGCACTATTTGGCCTTCCAGAGGGAACTAGATCAGTACCCTCAGATTTCCTTACTAACATTTTTTATAACTCCATTGCAATTGAGGGGCAATACAGTGCATCAACTTCCAAAGCATCTTTTATTTGCAACCCTAATTTCAGATATTTACAACGTCTTATGGCCCATACTATTTTCGATAGGGCTGAGAGTGATGAGGTTGTAAATCTTAGAGAGCTTTATTTTTTATATACTATGGTTAACGGTACCAAAGTGGATACCAGAGCCTTCATGGCTCATCAAATGGCCAGGGTAGGTGGGGTAATGAATGGGAAGGTAGTCATAGGAGGCCTGATTACTGCCATTGCTAGAGGGTTAGGCTTTGAGGCCAATCTCCAAGGCATACAACCAGTAGGGGGTAGCAACAGGATTGACTTATAATCCTATTTGCATATGAAACTAGTTGTTAAGCAAAATACTCAATACTGGTTGTACCTCCGAGGCCAAAAATTATTCAGCCTCCCTAACCCTTCTAGGACAGCAGTAAAAAATAGGACAAATTGGATCTACCTTTTAGAGAAGGATAGGGATGATGAGGACATACCTCCTAAAGGGGATGACTTTCCCCTTGAGCCACTTTTGACTCTTCCACCCCCACCCCTTCCCATTATACTGACCGTGCAAGACCATCATTTGCTCCACCAGAGGATCAGGCCTCTCTCTCTTCCAGGCTCACACGCATTGAAGTCGAGCAACTTTCACAGAGAGCCGTCCTGCATGCCATGCAGGCAGAGCAACATTCTCAAAGATCAACCCTGCATGCAATGCAAAATTCCATCCAAAGCATGCAGGGTATGATGCAGGCTTGGTATACCTGGCACCTGGGTCAACATCCCCCTCCACCACCACCGGATGACTAGTGAATACGTAAGTTCTCTCTTCCCTTTTACCGGTCTTTTCTGATATTTTCGACATTGAGGACACTGTTTGATTTAAGCATGGGGGAGTGTAATTTCGTATTTGTTTTCATCTTTATTTGTTGATTTAGCTTCTCGTTGCATGTATATATTGTACATATTGCATTCCTTTTGACTTGCTGCATCATCACATAGTTTTTAATTCCAAGATAGACTGGTATAATATAGGCTAATTTTAGCTCATGAACATGTGATGCACAATAGGATATGAAATAGGTAGTTATAATTCTAGTCTCCCTCTTCTAGCATTAAACCTTTAATTTTTTTGAAAAATATCTCTCTATTGTGCTGTGAACTATATGCTATGGTTGATTTTAACACTATGAGAGTGTGAAGGAAGGGAGAGGTGGAAAATGAGGGTATGTGAAACCCACAAAAAGTTTTCACTCTGAGTACCTCCTCGAAGGCACCAAAAAGGCCTTAGTATGAGTACCTAGATGTTTTTACCCTAGTGAGATGGAGCATAAAATGCACTTCAGCATATTTCTAAAAAAAAGAGAAAAGAGACAAGAGAAGAAGAAAAGAGAAGATGAGAAATAAAAGAAATGGGTTTAAAATATATATATATATATATATATAAGGGTAAGGCAACATAGGGAGATTTAAAGGATGATGTGGCTTACTTGAGTGTCTGAAAATCAGTCTAGTGCATACAACCAATGGTAACAGTAGAAGTAGATATAGAATAGAAAAAATTTTGGTTTGGTTTTAGAAGAATAAAGACTATTTGATAACTGTTTATTCATATATCTATTGTGTGCACACTGATTGAGTGAAACGTCACCTGTATTGCATCCTTCTATCTTTTGGAATTTTGATTGCATCTTACCCCCCTTCCTTTTTATATGACATGTTATTTGCTTAGGGACAAGCAAAAATTTAAGCATGGGGGAGTTGATAAAGGGGAATTTTGAGTGCTTATTGATCATATTTTATCCCTTAATTCATAGTAACTTGTGATTATTTCTGTGCTTTTGGTCATACTTTGTTCTGGGTACTGCTGTAGTTTGTTTTATGGTTGCAGGAGAGCAAAAGAAGCCGAGAAGCAAGGAAAAGCAATCTTGGAAAGAGTCAAAAAGACTTGGGACATGCTAAGGAAGAAGCAAGGAGGCTACACATCAAAAATCATGAAGAAAAGAGCACGGCAGCATGCAGCACGGCCTAGCCGTGTTTGGTGGCCTGCAACACGGCCTGGCCATGCTCTGAGCAAGAGATGCAGGATTTCCCCAGATTCTAGCCCAAAGCACGGCCAGGCTGTGTCCTGGAACACGGCCATGCTTCGGGTCTTGACAGAACGTTAAAATTAGGGTTTTTGGCCGCCAGAAATAGAGGAAGCTTGGGGGATGCGCAGCTGAGGCAAGAAGGACCGTAGGAGACATTGGAGAAACACCTATTAGGCTTAGGAAACACATTTAGGTTAGGTTTTTACATAGTTCTTTGAGGAGTTTGATGTTCTAGAGTAGATTTTACTGCTTTGAAGGTTGTAATTTATCTGAATTCATCTACACATCAGGTTTTATCTTTCTATCTTCAGTTTTCTTCTTTTACTTCTGCTTATTCACTCTCAATTGTACTGAACTATTATGAATTACTCAACGAATATGATTTTGATTCTTGTTTTGATAATGTGTGAGTAAATTCAATCTAGGGTTTCAGTAAACCCAATTGTGATACAATGATACTGTGATTATGACCTGAATTATGAAACCTTAATTGTAATTGGTTTTAGATTTATTAGGATTGACTATTGTATACATGAATGAGTTGATAGAATGCCTGATCATCAGCCTATCACGTCTTAGGTATTTAATCGATGAACTGAAAGGTGAAGATTAAAACTGGAGCCCAATAGTTAATTAGGGATATCTTAATCACGAAAGTAGTTTAAGATACTCTAGGATTGAATCAATTAATGGGAATGAGAAAACCGATTAGTTGTATTCTATGGTTGGCATGAAGCTTAATGGACCTAGGTTAAGCTAAGAACCACGAAAGTAGGTAATTTGATTAACCTAGGTACGATTGGTAATGCTTGAAAGAGATTGCTAATTAATGCTTGAAAGAGATTGCTAGTTAATAGGACACTTACTACACTTTTACGTGCTATTATGTCAAAAAATTTGAAACATTGGGAAAGAGCTTTACCACATGTTGAGTTTGCTTACAATAGATATGTGCATTCTACTACTGCTTATAGTCCTTTTGAAATTGTTTATGGCTTTAATCCTCTAACACCTTTGGATATTTTACCTTTGTCTACTAATGAATTTGTTAACTTGGATGGTAAGCAAAAGGCTGAATATGTAAAGGATTTGCATGCTAAAGTTCGAGCTAACATTGAGAGGAAGAATAAGCAATATGCAACGCAAGCCAACAAGAGCCGAACAAAAATTGTATTTGAACCTGGTGATTGGGTTTGGGTACATATGCGCAAAGAGAGGTTCCCGGTTCAGAGAAAGTCTAAGTTACATCCTAGAAGAAATGGACCTTTTCAAGTCTTGGAGCGAATCAATGGCAATGCCTATAAGATTGATTTACCTAGTGAGTATGGCAATATTAGTGCTACATTCAATGTTGCTGACTTGTCTTTATTTGATATAGGTGATGGTTTTGATCCGAGGACGAATCATTTCAAGGAGGGAGGGAATGATGGAGATCAAGGTGCTATCAAAGCTACTCTAAACCGTTCCCAAGATCATTTGCAAGGGATAAGCGGTCCAATGACTAGGAGCAAGGCGAAGTGGGCCAAAGAAGCTTTACTGGGCTTGATCTTGGATGTGCAGGCTAAAGAGGAAGTTATTGAGTCAAATCAAGACATCAAGTGGGCCACACTTTGCAGCCTTGAAGATGGCATTAAAATGGACAGTTCGGAGGCCCAATAAAGTTTATTGGATCTTGAAGACAACTAGCCCAAATTTACATAGACTAAAGAAGTATTGTGGGCTTTAGATTAAATGTTTTGTTTTGGATATTATTACTATTTGGGCCCATTCCTTATGCAGCCCAAATAGTAGTTTAATTATGGGTTTATTTTTTGTTAGTTTAGTTGGGCCAGATAACTAGTGTTATTTGGACCATATTCTATTAGAAGTCCAATTAGGAGTTTAAGGCCTTCTGACTTTCCTACTAGGGTTAGAATTGATTGTCTATTTAAGAGTTCTTTAAGTTCATATATTATACAGATTTTGATGATTAATAAAGATTGAGTTTTCTCCTAAAGTGAGAGCTTCCCTTAGTTCTTGGGCAAAGAACTGAATCCGATCTTATCGAGGTAACTCGTGGCGATCAAACATCTATTGAATTTTCAAGACGATCCTTGTTTTCGCCAAACACTCCATTTCTTGGTTTAAAGGAACGCATCAATATGGGCCAAGACAAACCAATCTAAATATAGACCTAAAGTACAAGAAAATTAAATAATAAAAACTAAATATAAGTCCAAAATAAAGGATTTATTTAATGCCTCAATTCAGGCTACGTTTTTTTCTGATCTATTTACTTTTAAATTTTTTTATTTGACTAGAAAAGTTTCCTATTTGATAGTTTCTAGAAGAGTTTCCTATTTTAAATTTTTTTTCTTACTTTATAGGAGTTTCCTATTTAGTTTTCCTTGTTTGTTTAGGTAATTGACCTATAAATAGGCATGTATGCTCTTGAACAAAGACATATTATTGTTAATAATATTGAGAGTGTTTTCTCTTTAGTTTCTCAAAGAACTTTTTCTAAACTTATCAAGATTTTTTTGTACAGTTCAAACAAGACTTATCACTCACAATCTTCTTCTCCTTTCTTGAGTGTGGAGTCTACAATATTTTCTTATATCTTTGGATCTTATCTCTTTATAGATAACATGTCAATGTCATTTTTTTTTAATTTTTTTGTTATAAATCTGAATTAGAACATGATCCTTCTAAATGGATCCTTTATTGATTTCAAGTCTTACTACTCTTGGTGAGGTTCATATAAGAAGTTCACATCATTTGGTAAATGATGTGAACCGTGCAATGGTGAAGGTGATTATCAAGTGAATATCGACAAAGTCTCACATCGGTTAGCGATGAAGGTCTTGGTTGTTATATATATGGGTTTATAATCCTCCCCTTACAAACTAACTTTTGAGGTGGAGTTAAGCAAGTTCATATCACATACCCTATATATCAATGTTACATGATTCGCATATGCATAGATATAGTGTATTGCGGTGGCTTGAGAAATTGCTATAGTTTATATAGTTGAACATGACATGATGATTTACATTAATGATGGTTATGATTTATTGTTGAACCTATTGAGATATACTTCTCACTATATTTCAATCTTATGTTCAGATAAGTAAATATGAAGATTTTCTCTATGACTCTGGTTTTTAGCGTACGTTAAATCAAGTTACTCTATTTTGGGCATATCCCAATAATAAATGATGAGTCAGTAGTAGATTTGACCGAGATCCTAGTGGAGGTGTCGCCACCTGTATCAGTGTCCTCAGACAAGGTCGTTGTGGTTGAGTAGGGTGTAGACATGTGTATGCTTAACTTTTATAAAAGGGTATTCTTTTGACTAACTATACTCAAATGCTGACTATGTTCTTTTGGACATAGTGTTTAGTGCTCTCTTGCTTTTGGATATATATGTTTTAGGTAACACCCTAGACACTATGATGTATGTATGTAGACTCTTGGTAGCATTGATGTTTAATGATAGATTATGCCCTAATCTTAATTTTATTGCTTAAAAGAAAGTAACTATTATAAGGTAAGTGATTTAGTATTAAGATGTGGTGACTCCATAAGTGAAAAAAATGGAGTCATTACACATGGTAGACCAAAGCCCAAAGTCATCTATGAAAGGTGATCCACTCACATGAAAGACCAAGTGAAGATGTTTGTTCAAATAGATCCTAGAAAAATCCAATATAAGTTTTCTTAGTGCAAGACATAAAATAGATTTCAGAAACTATAAATAATATCATACCTGGATTGGCCAATCTAATAGCATGCATGCCACAATTTAAACTATCTTGCCATGTTATCCTAACTAACCCTGAAAGTTGTCTAATGATTCTCAAAAACTAGTCTTAGTCAAATGTCACATGGCGATCCACTTGTTTAGAAAACTTACCAAAATATCCCCTGAATAACTACCCAAGCAATTCTATAAATAGAACCTCTTTGGTTCTTGAGTACACTTTAACTAGTCAATTTATTTTCTTACACACTTGTTCAAATGGCTCTTTCTAACTTTAACGTCAAAGTCCTTATCAAAATTAACATTTGATTTGCTACACATATGCTTACAGTATACAGTTCAACTATTTAAGATGCCAACTATTCACCAATCTAAATCTTATATTTAAATTTTAAAAAGACTTAACCCTAAAATCTAATAAAGTATTGTATAAAATAAAATTTAATATATAGTCTATAATCATATCTAATAAATACTAAGAGTCAATAATATAAAAAATAGAAGCCGATAGTACAATATATCATTAATTTTTACTTTTATATGATTGACTTTGATCTTATAGATGAGTTTTTTTTTTAACCTTCGCTACTTGTGAAAGAAAAATTATGGGTCAACATCACCTAAATCGAATGACTCCTAGAAAACAAAATAAAAAGTTTTTGTTCAAGTTGGCGAGGCCAGGTTAGTTGGCAAACTGGCATCGTCTTACCTCCCATATTAGCTATTATTTTTGGTTGTATAATTATTAGGCAAAATCTTAGCTATAGTATTTGTGTTTATTATCATATTTCATATATAGATATTTTAAAAAAATTCAGTTATATAATACTAAATTATAAAAAGAATCCTCTTCCCCAAATTATTAACGAGCTTTTTTGCTATTTAAGAAGTATTTGGTATACGATAAAATTTTTTATTTTTAAAAATTATTTTTTCTTAAAAAATAAGATTAATGAAAATAATAATTTCTAAAAATATATAAAATGAGTTTGGTTCACTTTGAAAATTGTTTAAAACTTTAACTAATATACTTTTAGAATCTTCTATTTCTATTTGGTTATACTTAATTTGTTAGAAATCTTCATATATTTTAAAAAAATATCTTTTATTCTTTTGAAAGAGAAAGTGAGAGTAAAAAAAGAAAATGAGAGATAAAGTGAGAGAGTGAAAAGAGAAAAAGATGAAAATGAGAGTGAGGAGAAAGAGTAATTTTTTTTGTTATCATTACAATTATACTATTAATAAAGAGTATATTTATCTATTAATATTATAGAAAATTTCTCAAACCCATAGAAAATTAAAATTCTCACCACTCCCCATATGAATCATTTTGTAGAAAAGTTGTTAAAATATTATTTTTTTAAATCTTAATTTTTCGAGAATAAAATTTTCAAAACTTATACGATAATTATATTTTTTCATATTGAGATTAAAAAGAAAATCAGTGTATTAATCGTGCCCGACTCAATAAATGAACATATAACCACTACCATATGGCATAGCATAACAAGTGGAGACTAGGGGTGAGCATAACCCGCTCAACCCATTACAATCCACTTGAACCCGAGTAAAAGTAAGTATATCAGATAGAGTGAATCGGGTTGGTGGGTCTAATCGAGTCAACTTCTTAAAAAAATCAGGTTTAACGGTTTGGATCGGGTTTGGGATGTTTGAATCGATTGTAACCGATTCGACCGATCATGTATATTAAACTTAGGTCAAGTATGAGCATTATGGTGGCTGTGGCTGAGTGGTGAGAAGGGAACGTTGCATGTTGGGGGTCTCGTGTTTGAGCCAGACTTTATGTTGCTCTGGAAGGTTTTTGTTATTGTTTTAACAAAAGAAAAACATTAAACGACATCGTTTTACCACTTATATATAAACAAACTAAACCCTAATTCCTCTCATTCCTTTCCAACAGCTCGAGTTTCTTCGACTTCTCACAACAGTAGCACCCAGTCACCCACTCTCATCACTCCTTCTCTCTCCTTCGCACAGCCTCCGATCATTCTCTCCACTTCATGGCAAGGCAATAACCATTATCCTTCATTCCCTTGGCCCTTGTTTCTCTTGCTGCAACCCTCACGCAAACCCTCATCTCTCCCGTGGTAGCTCTTATCTCTCACTCCCGATGTTCTTGTTTTGTTTTCTTCTCCTGCGAGTAGCGACAATGTTCTTTTCCATTACCTTTATTGGCGTTCTTGTTTTGCTGCTCGATTTACAATCCATGGCCGCATGGCTTTCTTCCTGGTTGATTCTTCATCTCCTGCAACAGAGCACAGGAATTTTTGCTTTGCTTTTTCAAATTAGTTGGTATGTTCACTTTCCTTTTCCAAATCTGTTGATACGTTTGGTTTTAACTTTCTCTTTATCCTTTTTTTTATATATAGTTTCTTTGCTCTCTAGCCATGAACCACCCCAAATAATCCGATCAAATCCAAAATTTTCGAATTACTTGAGGTTACGGGCGGATTCGAATAGGATTTTTACCACCCGACCATTATACGGTCGGATGAGATTTATGCCTAAATCCGACCCTAGTGGAGACTATTTATTGATAACAAACAGTATAATAATAGAAATTATATCCTCATGCATCAAACAAAAAATATGTTCAAAACAAAATAAAAAATGGATTCAAATTAAAGCAAATAAATTGCCGCAAATGCAGACACAATCAAAATTAAACGTTCAACAAATTCCCCATCACAAGAACAACACCAACACACCAAAAATTGCCAAAACAAAGTTGCCCCAAATTCCAAAGCTGATGATCCTGAAGGAAGAAGACCTATCTGGAGAAGACGATGGAGAAGAAGACTTGCTACTCTCTGCGCTTTCTGCAGTTGGAGTGGGGCTATTTGAGGAGCAGGTGTTGGAGGTATGTCAGTTCCAAAAATTGCCTCAGGAAGCAGCACCTTGTCAACTTGGTATATAGCAACAGGGTCTTTGGCATGCACAGCACTGCTAACCTTGGTTTTTGACCACCCTGAACTGATATGCACAGTCCCAGAAACATCAGTGAAATTCAAAGTGTAATCTCCACCAGCAAATGTTGGGGTGGAGCTGGTTTGGCTGAGGTTCCTGAAGTCAGAGAGAATAGAAATGTGGCAAGGCATGGAAGAGGATGACTTGCTTCATCTGGTCTTGGGTGATCTTGGATAGAGAAGGCTTCTTCAGAGATGAGAAGGCAGTGTTTTTTGGTACAAAGATGGTGATTCCTTCTTCAGTGTTATTGGCTTGGTTCTGGAAAATGTCAATCACTTTGGTGGACTCAAGGTAGCCAATGAAGGTGTGGAAGGGACCAGCCACACTGAGCAAGTCAGTGAGATTTGTAACAACCTCTTTTTTTTTCCTTTATTATTATACAATATTGAGTTCACATACATATCATTAATCAAAACAGACGTATAACATATCAAACACATAGATATTTACATCTTGTTTATTTTGGTTGACCAATTCCGGAGATACAGGTGCGGGTGGTTGCACCTTCACCGGGATCTGAGCCAACTCGACCACAAACATCTTATTTGATTCTGAAATCTGCCCAACATAAAGTAACTCGATCCAATGTGCACTAAAAGCCAGAGCCTTAGAAACAAAAGCTGCATAAATAATTTTCTGAACATGATATGGAAATATAGTGAGAATTAAATCCCAGTAAGTTCAACAATAAATTATCATCAGTAAAGCTCATCATGTCATGTTCAGCTGTATAAACTACAGAACATATCTTTGGTCACATGAATGCATTATATCTATGCACATAAGAATCATACTATAATGATATGTATGATATGATTAACTATTTTCAAAATATCATATGATGGCCATCAACTTATTCTCATTTCAAGCTACCCCGGTCAGGGTGAGTATCCTCTACTCTCCGGTACGGGCTTTTCTCGCTCCGTCCGACATGGCCCACTTTCTCTTTCTTTTCTCATTATCATGATCATAACCGTTGGTAGGGCGTCCCCTACTGGTGCACCACACGGATTGCCATGTGACCGTGCTTATTTCTTTTCTTTTCACAATGATAGCCAAAAATATGCTTTCAATAACAAGTATGTTCATCAAAATATAAGTATTACCATAAATCATTGGTAATCATGGCATGAACATAACCATTTCAAATATCACTTTATAAAATATTTCCATGTCAAAATTTCATACTTAAGATGGTAAGAAGTTCATACAATGGCAATGGCTATGGCTATACTAGTCATTTATTAAGATTCATCTTCTTTTTTAAATACTAATTTTATTTCTTTATTTTCTTGATGCAGGTTTTCATCCTATCTAACCTTCTCTTACTAATCAGAGCATAACTCCCTCAATTTAACTCTGATGTAGGTGATCTTGGTGTCCATTTCAAGATAAAACAATTATCTAAAACTATTATGTTGAACATTGTAGTGAAAAATTAAGAAACAAAGGTGATATTACTCCCTCAAAGTACAGGATAGTTCCTCTCGGATAGGTTCTGACCTTTACTGACTAATTAGACCATATCTCCCAAATTGGAACTCCAAATTGCGTTATTCCAGTTGGTAAAAATCCATGAGCCATATATCTATAATTGTTATGTTGGCGCGCTATTTTAATTCCCTACATAATATTCCCAGAAATTCAAAAATTAAAGCATTAATAACATACTCTTCCCTGAATAAACATTTTCTGACCTCTGCTTACTAATCGAATAATATCTACCTCATATGAACTCCAAATTGCATAATTCCAGTGGGTATATTTCCATGAGACATAGATATATAACTTTCATGTTAACCATTTATTTTAATTCCATACAGATAATTCCCAGAAATTAAAATACAAAAGCTGTCCTAACATAATCTTCCCTGATGAACCATTTTCTGACCTTGGATTACTAATCGGACCATATCTACCACATGTGAACTCCACATTGAATGATTCCAGTGGCTAAAAGTCCATGACACACATATCTTTAATTCTTATGTTAACCATTTATTTTAATTCCCTACCAATAATTCCCAGAAATTAAATTACCGAAGCTATCCTAACATATTCTTCCCTGATGATTCATTTTCTGACCTTTGACTACTAATCAGACCATAGCTACCTCATATGGACTCCAAATGGAATGATTCCAGTGGGTGAAAATCCGTGACACATATATCTTTAATTCTTATGTTAAACATTTATTTTAATTCCTTATAGATTGTTCCCAGAAATTAAAATACCGAAGCTTAAAATTCTGTCAACCATAGCCATATCCATCCAGAACTATCTACACCAACCTAAGTATTCAAACATACATCACATACAAGATCAATATGCAACATGATATAGCAACATCCATGACCAATCATCAAAGTTCTAAGATCAAAATCTCATAAATATTATGAGTTTCAAAGGTTTTCTTCAAAAAGAAATATTGTTAAACTTACCTGGAGCACTTAGTCTCCTAGACTTCTCCTTCCTCTTTCTTCATTTCTTCCTCTCCTTTCCTCACACTACCTTGCTTCTATTTTTGCTCTCCCTCACTTGGACGAAATTTTAATGTTGTAAGGGTGGGTTTTCTTATATAGACCACCAAATAATTCACCTTTCATGATCATGGGTCTACCTTATCACAATTAGGATACACTTTGTTGAATTTTTGGAAAACAAACAACTTATGTTCTTGTCTTCCTCTTCCTTAGTCAAGATATGCATAGAAAAAGGAGATTTGTATTTTGAAAATTATGATGATATGTTCTTAAGATATGGGGCAAGATCCCTTTGATTTAGGGATTCATTTCCTTTTTCTTTTGTCTTAATCAAGTATGATAGATTTGCCTTTTTAAGTGGCAAATTTCTAGCCCTTGAATTTTCCTTACTTAACTAAAATTATTTGTGTAGGATAATGATGTTTTGTCATAATGCTATGTATTATTACCCACTTGCTAAAGTTATGAATGTAGGATATAGATGTTTTTGTCCTAAAGCCTTGTATTATTATGCCACTTGCCAAAATGATGAATGTAGAATCACACCACTTGTCAAATTTTTGTCTTAATGCCATGTCACTTAATCTTGATTACACTAATATTTCATCACTTTACTTTTATTTTTTTTTTATTTTTCCTCTTGGGTTTGGGCTCATTCTTGCCCATTTTCCTTACTTTGGTTAAAATTCTTCCTTTCATAATGGGCTTGGTCACATTTTCATGATTTTTGGGCTATCGGTTCAATTTCTATATCCTAGTCCAAGTCTATGTTTTATTTCTTCCTTGGCCTATCCTATTGGCTTGCTAAAAATTCATGTGAAGTAGAAAAACTCAATATGAAGTGTCTATAGGTTAAAGCCCAATTACGGGTGGAGATACTAAACTTAGTAACTTTTGCTCTTAAATTAAGAAAGATTACCCTAATCCGATCTTCTTGAAATTTTAAGACCTTTACTTACTTCACAAAAATTTATCTTTCTTTACCTAAGAATTTCACCTTTCTTTAACATGTTTATTTCTAATATTTCCTCTTAGGTTTTCTTTCTTTACCTATTCCATTAATATTAGAACATTTCTATGCATATATGTAAGGTGAAGAATTTCTAAGGAAAATATCTAAAAATTACGGGATGTTACATTCTTCCCCCCTTTAAGAAATTCGGTCCCCGAATTTCAATCCATCCTACCACATGTAGGGAATGAAATTAAGGCATTATTCAGAGTTACCAAGCTTATTACCTAAATAATTAGAGATATCTTTTCTGTATGACATCTTTACTTTTTAATATGTCTATTCACTTGAGTGATTTTGCCATATAACTTAACCATAAGGATTTCTTTCAATCATAAGTTCTTCCATTGATATCCTCTAGCCCGTATGAATATATCTATGGGTCGATATTGGAAAACACACATATAAAGGAACATATGCACCTTGATATTGTGTAACTATCTTTTCTTATTCCAAACTTCTATCAAGTCAAAATTTTTTTTTTTTTTTTCATATATCAACATCATCCCCTGAATATCATCATCTTAATCTATCATCTATTTTTATCCTCAAATCCTTTAATCAATATGTTAAACATACATAGCAATAAATCCTTCAAACCTTTAATAACGTTTATGTACCATTGACACATGTCTAATAATTCCAACTTACCTCATCACAGTAATTCTATACAAGCTTATTAACACCATTAAACTCATTGTCAAAAATTTCAATTATTTCTTCTATCATATCCAAAAGCACCTCATTCTAGCTTATGCCAATCCCATTTAATTCACCCAATCATTTGAAGAAGATTTGTGTTTTTTTTTCCTAACAATTACTCATACATGAATTCTCAATTCCAACATAATTCACATCCTAGATACTAGACTCAATTTAGCATGATATAATCCTTTAACAGAAATATCTTGATAACCTACATTATTTCCGGACATGGTTCTCAGAATATTCTCTATATTTCCAAATTAAGAGTTCAAAGACTAACTTAAATCCTACTTCCTATATTTTATTCCTCGAGAACTTCAACACCACTAATTCTCTTGATTACATTCGTCAAAACACCATAAGACCATCATCCGTCCATTATTTTCAAACCTTTCATTATTTTAACCTATTAACAACTTAGACACCATAACAACCAAGTTTCAAAGGAAGAAATTATCTTTAATTGTAATGAGGGAAAATAACCTTGCATTTAATGCCAACCGTTAATGAGTGAAACAGACGAAAAGCATAATAGAGAATGGTTCCAAAAGCGAAAGTCAAAAGTTTTGACAAAGCATTGAAAAATATTAAAATCGGTGGCCGCAATTCTTGAAAATCTGTAAACAAAATCTATCTATGATTTCAACAAAAATCGGTGGCCGCAAATTTTGAATATATGTGTCAGAATCAACTTTAAATCCATTGGTATTCGGTGGAAAGATATCACATGGAAAAAGAAACATTTTTGAGCTTATAAAAGTCTGTGAAAATCAAAGAATATGTAGTTAACTGGTAGGATGCAGTTGATTGCTTCAAAATAGATGTAATTAATCAACTGTAAATTAACCAGTCCAAATTAAAATTTCTCAAAATAGCTAGTCGACTTAATAATACTGATAGTCGACTGGCGAAAACATTGAGAATACAAAATAAATCATTTGATTGCATTTTTTTTTTACTTTTTTTTTTTTCAATGACGGCTATCACCTAGAACTTTTCTACAAGAATCAAAACATCAATGCTTCATCAAAGACAACAAGATAAAGACAGATTTCTGGTGATATCTTATCTTATACTCTTTATGTGCTTAATATGGGTCACAGTCATACTACTGTACATATACATGCTTGCCGT
This sequence comes from Gleditsia sinensis, assembly GCA_037074535.1. Classification (NCBI taxonomy): domain Eukaryota; kingdom Viridiplantae; phylum Streptophyta; class Magnoliopsida; order Fabales; family Fabaceae; genus Gleditsia; species Gleditsia sinensis. Next base: position 43,071,260 of record CM073472.1, on the reverse strand, counting down.
CATTTTTGAATTTTTTTTTTATTTACCTTTAATTTAGTTGATATTCATAGTTGTTCTAATAATACCCGGCCTATTCACATAGCTATTATAAATATGTCTTTCTCTGATTTCTATAAATACTTACATTAGTATCTTTGTATATTCTCAAAGTTAAGGTGATAGAAATTATGGAGGGAACAACATTCCGTCAGTTTCGAAATATCTGTGTCTTTTGTGGTTCCAGTCCTGGAAAAGATGAGGAGTATGTTAAAGCAGCACAAAATCTGGGTATGGTGCTGGCTAGGAGAAAAATTCATTTAGTGTATGGTGGAGGTAACTGTGGGTTAATGGGGTGTGTGGCTACAGCTGCACATGCAGGGGGATGCCAAGTTCTAGGTATTATTCCTACAGCTCTAGCTACATCCAGTAATATAGGGAAGACAATTGGGGAAGAATATAGGGTAGTTTCCATGCATGAACGCATGGCTAGAATGATGAGCAATGCTGAAGCCTTCATTGCCTTACCAGGTGGTTTTGGTACTTTAGAGGAGATTTTCCAAATAGTCTCTTGGGCACAACTAAATATGCATCACAAACCGATAGGTTTGTTAAATGTTAATCACTTCTTTGATGGTTTGTTATCTTTTTTAGATCAAGCTGTGGAACAGAGGTTTATCTCACACTCAGCACGACAAATTCTCATCTCAGCTTCAAATGTTGAGGAGTTGATTGATGCTTTACAAGCCTATGTTCATGTACCTGATCTAACTATTACTCCAGTAGAATGGACGGCAGATAACCGCAGGAAGCGTAAATTGGATTTGGATCTTCATCTTTAAATGTAGTAAAACGTAGCTATTATTGTACTACTTTTACTTTCTTAGACTCTACTTGTATACCATATTTATCAACCATACTCCTTTAGAGTTGGTAAAACTATCTTTGAATGTTGCTTATGATCCTCTGAACTTTTGAAATATTCTAGTATATCATCCATATATATAATAACAAATTGTTCCAAGGATGACCTAATTACTATTCATTAAATTTATGAATGCAGCTAAAGGTTTGTCAATTTAAATGCATCACCAAGAACTCATAATGCCCATAATAAGTCCTACATCCTCTTCTCTTATCCTTAATTAATGTTACTCATATCCCAAATCTATTTGTGGAAAAATATTGAACACCTTATAACTGGTCAAACAGGTAATCTATACGAGCTAATGAGTTTCTATTCTACATTGTTACCTTATTCAACTGTCTACAATTTATGCATAGTCATAGTAATCCATCTTTCTTTTTCACAAATAGAACTAGAGCACTCCAAATAAAAGTACTAGGGCATTTAAATCCCTTGTCTAACAAGTCTTGTAAATTTTTTTTTTCCAGTAACTAGAATAATTCTTTTCTGATGTGGAAATACTGCAACCACGGAGCATACTAAGATTTTTCAAATAAAACCGGCACTTTCAAAACTTCTTGGAAATTTTATATGAGTACTAGGGTAAATTCCATGTTAAAATTCCACACTAATATCTCGGTAACTGGATAGTAATTGTAGTCTGTAAACAGCGCACCAGAAAAGTTTCCAGGAAAGAGAGGTGGGTCACTAATGGACACGCTTAAGTACCAAGTCTTTCCTTGCCAGAGCTTTCCTTAGACATGCACTTTTCACAAATCACAATTTTTTTTTTTAAATTCAATCGATATCATTCTATATAGGGACCTAGATACTAGTTGGGTTCTAAGGAGTAAATCAATACCAAATTCTCGAATTGCTGTGGCAAGGTTGTGTAAGATTTTCTCCGCATTGTTTGCCTGATTCCGCCTTGGTGGTGCCATTTCCTACTGTGGGAAAAATAAATTTATGCTACTATTGAGGTGATCAAGCCCAATAGTTAGTTTCAAAACAATATTTAACAGCAGTCATAACACCACCTCGGCATATAGATAAGAAACACTAGTAATTTCTTACCTATATGAGTCACTGATCCCCTACACAGCACAACCACAACATACTCAAGACACTATAAGATCGATTCAGATAACCATCCACCCACTGGCCATCTAGGATCGACCTGCTCTGATACCAATTATGTAACAACCTCTTTTTTTTTTCCTTTATTATTATACAATATTGAGTTCACATACATATCATTAATCAAAACAGACGTATAACATATCAAACACATAGATATTTACATCTTGTTTATTTTGGTTGACCAATTCCGGAGATACAGGTGCGGGTGGTTGCACCTTCACCGGGATCTGAGCCAACTCGACCACAAACATCTTATTTGATTCTGAAATCTGCCCAACATAAAGTAACTCGATCCAATGTGCACTAAAAGCCAGAGCCTTAGAAACAAAAGCTGCATAAATAATTTTCTGAACATGATATGGAAATATAGTGAGAATTAAATCCCAGTAAGTTCAACAATAAATTATCATCAGTAAAGCTCATCATGTCATGTTCAGCTGTATAAACTACAGAACATATCTTTGGTCACATGAATGCATTATATCTATGCACATAAGAATCATACTATAATGATATGTATGATATGATTAACTATTTTCAAAATATCATATGATGGCCATCAACTTATTCTCATTTCAAGCTACCCCGGTCAGGGTGAGTATCCTCTACTCTCCGGTACGGGCTTTTCTCGCTCCGTCCGACATGGCCCACTTTCTCTTTCTTTTCTCATTATCATGATCATAACCGTTGGTAGGGCGTCCCCTACTGGTGCACCACACGGATTGCCATGTGACCGTGCTTATTTCTTTTCTTTTCACAATGATAGCCAAAAATATGCTTTCAATAACAAGTATGTTCATCAAAATATAAGTATTACCATAAATCATTGGTAATCATGGCATGAACATAACCATTTCAAATATCACTTTATAAAATATTTCCATGTCAAAATTTCATACTTAAGATGGTAAGAAGTTCATACAATGGCAATGGCTATGGCTATACTAGTCATTTATTAAGATTCATCTTCTTTTTTAAATACTAATTTTATTTCTTTATTTTCTTGATGCAGGTTTTCATCCTATCTAACCTTCTCTTACTAATCAGAGCATAACTCCCTCAATTTAACTCTGATGTAGGTGATCTTGGTGTCCATTTCAAGATAAAACAATTATCTAAAACTATTATGTTGAACATTGTAGTGAAAAATTAAGAAACAAAGGTGATATTACTCCCTCAAAGTACAGGATAGTTCCTCTCGGATAGGTTCTGACCTTTACTGACTAATTAGACCATATCTCCCAAATTGGAACTCCAAATTGCGTTATTCCAGTTGGTAAAAATCCATGAGCCATATATCTATAATTGTTATGTTGGCGCGCTATTTTAATTCCCTACATAATATTCCCAGAAATTCAAAAATTAAAGCATTAATAACATACTCTTCCCTGAATAAACATTTTCTGACCTCTGCTTACTAATCGAATAATATCTACCTCATATGAACTCCAAATTGCATAATTCCAGTGGGTATATTTCCATGAGACATAGATATATAACTTTCATGTTAACCATTTATTTTAATTCCATACAGATAATTCCCAGAAATTAAAATACAAAAGCTGTCCTAACATAATCTTCCCTGATGAACCATTTTCTGACCTTGGATTACTAATCGGACCATATCTACCACATGTGAACTCCACATTGAATGATTCCAGTGGCTAAAAGTCCATGACACACATATCTTTAATTCTTATGTTAACCATTTATTTTAATTCCCTACCAATAATTCCCAGAAATTAAATTACCGAAGCTATCCTAACATATTCTTCCCTGATGATTCATTTTCTGACCTTTGACTACTAATCAGACCATAGCTACCTCATATGGACTCCAAATGGAATGATTCCAGTGGGTGAAAATCCGTGACACATATATCTTTAATTCTTATGTTAAACATTTATTTTAATTCCTTATAGATTGTTCCCAGAAATTAAAATACCGAAGCTTAAAATTCTGTCAACCATAGCCATATCCATCCAGAACTATCTACACCAACCTAAGTATTCAAACATACATCACATACAAGATCAATATGCAACATGATATAGCAACATCCATGACCAATCATCAAAGTTCTAAGATCAAAATCTCATAAATATTATGAGTTTCAAAGGTTTTCTTCAAAAAGAAATATTGTTAAACTTACCTGGAGCACTTAGTCTCCTAGACTTCTCCTTCCTCTTTCTTCATTTCTTCCTCTCCTTTCCTCACACTACCTTGCTTCTATTTTTGCTCTCCCTCACTTGGACGAAATTTTAATGTTGTAAGGGTGGGTTTTCTTATATAGACCACCAAATAATTCACCTTTCATGATCATGGGTCTACCTTATCACAATTAGGATACACTTTGTTGAATTTTTGGAAAACAAACAACTTATGTTCTTGTCTTCCTCTTCCTTAGTCAAGATATGCATAGAAAAAGGAGATTTGTATTTTGAAAATTATGATGATATGTTCTTAAGATATGGGGCAAGATCCCTTTGATTTAGGGATTCATTTCCTTTTTCTTTTGTCTTAATCAAGTATGATAGATTTGCCTTTTTAAGTGGCAAATTTCTAGCCCTTGAATTTTCCTTACTTAACTAAAATTATTTGTGTAGGATAATGATGTTTTGTCATAATGCTATGTATTATTACCCACTTGCTAAAGTTATGAATGTAGGATATAGATGTTTTTGTCCTAAAGCCTTGTATTATTATGCCACTTGCCAAAATGATGAATGTAGAATCACACCACTTGTCAAATTTTTGTCTTAATGCCATGTCACTTAATCTTGATTACACTAATATTTCATCACTTTACTTTTATTTTTTTTTTATTTTTCCTCTTGGGTTTGGGCTCATTCTTGCCCATTTTCCTTACTTTGGTTAAAATTCTTCCTTTCATAATGGGCTTGGTCACATTTTCATGATTTTTGGGCTATCGGTTCAATTTCTATATCCTAGTCCAAGTCTATGTTTTATTTCTTCCTTGGCCTATCCTATTGGCTTGCTAAAAATTCATGTGAAGTAGAAAAACTCAATATGAAGTGTCTATAGGTTAAAGCCCAATTACGGGTGGAGATACTAAACTTAGTAACTTTTGCTCTTAAATTAAGAAAGATTACCCTAATCCGATCTTCTTGAAATTTTAAGACCTTTACTTACTTCACAAAAATTTATCTTTCTTTACCTAAGAATTTCACCTTTCTTTAACATGTTTATTTCTAATATTTCCTCTTAGGTTTTCTTTCTTTACCTATTCCATTAATATTAGAACATTTCTATGCATATATGTAAGGTGAAGAATTTCTAAGGAAAATATCTAAAAATTACGGGATGTTACAAGATTTACATAATCTGGTGCCGGGGCTGGAGCTGGAGTAGGGCTCAGTGAGGGAGGATGAGCAGTTTTAGCAAATGCTGATGAGCAGAGAAGCAGCAGAGCAAGAAAATCATAGTAAACTCCATTTCTTTTTCTTCTTTACAAGCTTGTTCCAACTTTCAGTATGACCAGTCTCACCAAATTCCTGTTAAAAAAAATATAAAAAAAGGAGCTCCAGAATATTAGATATCAACAACAAACCAGAAATACCCAGTTCTGAAAAAGTTCAAAAATGTCAAAATTGGGCAAAATCAACTCCCTAAAAGCTTACAAATCCATATAAATTTTCCACCTCCCCCATCCCCTCCGATCAATAACACTGAGCAATGACTGAAACAGATCTTAAAAAAGCTAACAAAGACCAAGAAAAGGAGTAAAGAACAGAGAAGGGATTGCATGAAGGAAGATCTGAGAATGTCGATTGAACCAGAAAGAGGAGATGCAATTGCAGATCAGAGAAAGATGTGACTACTATGAAAATTCGATGCAAGCGAAGAGCACTTCCCCCATTTGCTTCCAAAAAAGAAGAGCTAGAGAAGTGCAGAACTGAAAACAGCTTGTGGAACCCCCGAAGACCAAGCTCCCAATAGAAAAATTCAGATAAGAAATCCTATGAAGTTAATGCTTATGCTTATTTAATTCCCCATTGCCCTGTGAATGGAATCCGTTACTGGTTCATTTTCCCAGAAAGTTTCTTGGAAAGCTCAAGTCGAAGCTCCAACAGTAAGTACACAGTAACACAATACACATCATTTCCAGAAAAGAGACAGATCTAGAAAGATGAGCTGATCCAAAAGCTCAAACCCCCATGCAAGCAAAAATAATATTGACATTAAGAAAACACAAAAATGGCACTAAACCATTAAAATTCATGAATGGCAAGGCACTCCGCACAAACATTGTCACCTAGCAATGGAGATTAAGACCACTAACCTGAACAAAAGGAATTCAGAGAGAAATGGTGAATTTGGTGTGTATTCAGATTGACTGAAGGGAAAGAGGTGGAGAAATATAAAGTGGTCGTGAATGCCTGTTATTGCAGTATACTGGGATGCTTGTAACCAGTGGGCGCTTATTCCTTTGAGACAAAACGTACTTTAATATTGCATACTTTTCTCTAGAAAAGGGGCTGTCTGTGTAGGTTGGGCTTTCAATATCATATTCAACTAATTACTTCTTTTATCCTTGAGAGACCAACCTTGCACTCTACCCCACCATTACCATTTTCGTATCTCATGCCTTTTCTCTGCAATTTTTCATCTCGGCAAGTTATCTATAATAATGTTTGTTAAGATCAAAATTAAAACAAATTTGTATTTTATACTAGATTTGACATTGCAACAATCAATAAGACGAATCGATTCAAACTTACCAGTACATTTTTTTAAAAAAAATATTTTATTTATTTATTATATGTTAGTTAAGTGCTTTCGAATTAATTTGGACTCTTCACGATTAATTTAGCTTCTATCTATTAAAGACAAATTATCTATGTCCAAACTAATAGGTTTATTAAAAAATTTGTTATCGTTTTTTGTCAAAAAAAAATTTTTTTTACGATTTAACTCTAAAAAATGGATAATATTAAAATTTTGATACGTGACACTTGATTAATCCTTTAAGTTTATGTTATAAATTAAAGATTTAGAAAGTTAGACAATTGTACGGAACATTTAGTTGCTCTCAAGACTCAACGTCATCTTTTTCTTTAGAAAAAAAGTGGTTATTACAGTTTCCTTCCCCCAAGAAGAAAATCTAAGATTATTGACTTATTTGAGAGTTTTCTTTTGTATAGAGAATACTAATTTAATAATCCAATTATGTATTAATGCGAAAAAAAAGAACAAAGATGTAATTTTGATAATAAAAAAATGAGATAACGTATTTCCATAAATTTTTGACATCGTTGCTCGTAATGATCAACTCTTGGATTAAATCTAAAATTTAATAAGTTCATCAATTCTTCAAAGCAAATATTACATTAACTTCTGCAACAAACTCAAACATCATTTACATAGTCCAAATAGTTGAAAAATTATTCTTAAAAAGGTGTAAAGTTAAGCCTTGGCATATTTTAATATTAGGATATAAGAAACGTTTTATTTAAAATACAAGAAGTTAGTCGTATATGACTAGTAAGAGGAGGAATGAGCAAAAAATTGAACCTTTTTTTCCCTAAATTTTTTTTTTGTATTGATATTTTCCCTTATTTCATTGTTGATGTGGTCCGCTCTAGCGTACTTTTTCTTCATTTCCTTTCCGCGAATAAAGTTTAATCATACTCTTTAGCCTACCTTGCTTGATTCATAAAATTAATTACATCATTGATAAAGTGAAAAGTATTAGCATTAATTAATAAATTATTAAAATTAAATCTTATAGCTGGTGATTAATTGAATATATGATAGCAAAATAAAAAGTAATTACAACATATGTGTATATGTGTATGTGCCTATATATATATATATATATATATATATATATATATATATATATATATATATATATATATATATATATATATATATATAAATTGGCACACATTATTATGATAGTAATAAGAAGAAAAGATAAGTGATTTTGTTCTTCAATGGGGTTAATACATATGTAGGGGAGTTGATATTAATAGTGTAAGTGTTGCTAGCTACATTAGAACTAATATCCTAACTAACTAACATCTCATATAACATACTGACTCATACTTTAACACCCCCTTTTGTACTTAGAGAGGGTAGCTTTGTCACCCTAAGTTTGTCTTTGAGAATTTCAATTCGAGAATGCAATACATCCTTTGTCAAACCATCTATTTTTTCTCAAAGGATGTAATATGACTAACAATGATATCTTCTCCAAGGCTTTCTCCCTCACAAAGTGGAGATCAAGTTCAATGTATTTAGTTCTTTGGTGAATTATAGAATTTGCTAGCATCATTATCATTAACAAGTTATCATAGTAAATTATTGGAGTTCTTGGTAACTTGACTTCAAGTTCTTGTAGGACAAACTAAATCCATGTCATCTTAGAAATTAAGTTTGTAAGCCTTTTGTAATCGGCTTCTCTACTAGAGTGTGAAACTACATGTTGTTTCTTATATGAACGAGATATTAAATTTGAACTAGGGTAAATTCAGAATACTATCATGGACCATCTATAATCTAGGTCATTATCCTAATCAACATCAAGAAGCCCATTAAACCCATAGAAAATGATTTCTACAAGTGAAAACCAAAGTTCAAAGTCCCTTTGAGATATCGAAGAACCCTTTTCACTATTCTTCAATTCATTTCTAAGAGATTATGTATGTACTGAAATACTTTGCTTACACTATATGAAAGCTCTGGACTTATGAGAATAACATGATGAAGGGCTCCTACCATAATTCTATATAAGTTAGATTACTAACAAGATCGCTCATATGGCCAGTCAATTTCAATCCTATTTGCATAAGTGTACTATTGGGCTTTGCATCCTACATTATGAGAATATCTCCAACATAAACAAGTAGATAAGTGGTTTCTTGTGATGTGACTCTAATAAACAAGGATTGATCACATTTGTTAGAGCTAAACCCAAGACCAAAAAGTGTGGTTGCAAGTTTCTTAAACCATACACATGGTTCTTGTTTTAAACCATATAGTGACTCATATAATTTGTAAATTAGGGTTTTTTATAAACTTTGAAACCTAGGAGGACTTTTTCTTGAAGAATGCCATTTAGAAAGGCATTATTGATGTTTACTTGGTGTACAATCTAATTCTGTGCTATGGTCACGGTAAAAAAAAATCATGATTGTGATTTGCTTCACAATAAGACTAAAAGCTTCATTGTAATCAAAGCCATATTGGAACCTCTTGGCCACTCATCCTGCCCTATATTTATGTATAGTTTCATCTGGGTTTTGTTTATTTTGGAAAACCCACTTGCAACCTCTTACACTTCTACCAATAAGTAAATGAACTAAGGACCATGTTTTGTTCTTCAATAATGCCTCATAGTCCTCATTCATTACAACCCTCCAATCTGGAATGTTTAGAGCTTCATCCACAAACTTAGGCTCACTTTGTGTAAGAAAGACTATATGTTTAAAGATGCTAGCTTTGGCTCTTGTCACCAAATTGTGACTCCTTGTAGTAACTTTCACAAAAATCCTTCCCTTAGCTATATTACTTACTGCATTAACCTTATATTCTCCAAAATTATGTTTTTATCACTTACTACATAAGTAGTATCAATCATATTAAAATCATTCACTATACATCTTGCACCTATACTAGGAGTTTGAGAACCAAAATTACCTTGTTCATAAGGTGTTGCATGGTTAGTTTGAACAAGCAAAAATCTACTTGATAGGAATGGTTCACACCCCAAAGGGGTGAATTGGGTATTTCAAAAAATTTGCATTAAAGTAAAAAGAGAGAATGAGTTTGAAAAACTTTTGCAAACTTAAAAAAAGAACTTTTATGAAAAACCATAAGCTATATATAAACCAATAAAACAAGTTTTCTTATGCAAGATATATTTTTTTAAAAAAATTTAGATGAAAGGTAAATAAAACAAAAGACTTGAACATCCAAGAGATGAAAATTAAAGCACAAGTGTAGCAAAGCTGTGAGATGAAATAGAGATTAGAAAAATTGAAAAGCTAAAAGCAAGGGAGTAGGGAAGCCATAATGATATTTATACTAATTCAGCTCAACTATCGAGCCTATGTCTAATCCTTGAGCTCCAACTTGAGAATTTCACTATACTACAAGTTTAATTGGGCACTTGTGAGCCTCTTTACAATAATACAATACAATTCAACCGAGTTGGAAGCACTAGGTTCACTCCTTGTACAACCAAATTACAACATTAATACTGGGTTCCCTCACCTACTAGTCAAGGTTACCTTTCCTTCACTTAAACCTTTCAAAAGAAACAATGTAGGTGGTTCAAACACTCTCTTAAAGAGTGTATGATATACAAATATAAGCTTATATGAGAAAATAGAGGAAAACAAGAGCTCAAGAGAGAATTTATATGTTATGCACGATTTTTCTTATCTTCCAACATTCAAGACATCTAGCATTAATAAGAAATAAAGTTTATAGCTACTAGAGATAATTTAAGATTTAAATCAATAAAACTTGACCATTGTAAAGCTGTCATTTCAATCCCAAATTACATTTTAGGTGCCCACTCTAAGCTTTAGATGCTTGTTGGTCATGAAACTATTTGATTTTCAACTTTTTAGAAAGGCATTGGGCCTCCACTGGTAGCTATAAGTGCTTGTTGCTCATTGAAAATGAATTCTAGAAACACATAGGCATCCAATGGATGCTTAGGCCATTTCTTAGTCCTCCTGACTGTTAATTTTAAAAATTCCAAAACCCTATAGGTTTGCAAATTTTACTCTTTTTTAAACTATTAGGCGCCTATCAACCTTAACAAGCTTCCAAGGCATTTTGAAAAACATGCTTTGGAGCAAATTTTACAAACTAAATCACTAACAAACTTAGAAAGAGCATAACTAAAAATTTTGAAAATATCTAAGAGCTCAAGGTTTCCTAAGTTCTATATTTTACACAAAAATAAGGCTAAGAAAACCTAAAGATATAAATAACCTTTAAAGCTTGGTTCCTTGGCCTCAGTTCCATGCAAACTTTTGATGCATACTGTAAAATCTTTATGTAAGCTCTTGAAGTAACTTCTCTAAACTTGTTCATTTCCTAAAAAACTCTTTTTACTTTATTTGTTATCATCAAAACCATTGAGTGGCACACCAAGTGGTCAACGCTACTACAATTACACTAATCAAAACATACATACAACATATCAAACACATAAATATCCACATCTTATTTATTCTGGTTGACCAATTCCGGAGATACAGGTACGGGTGATTGCACCTTCACTGGGATCTGAGCCAACTCGACCACAAACATTTTATTTGATTCTGGGATCTGCCCAACATAAAGTAACTCGATCCAACGTGCACTAAAAGCCAGAGCCATAGAAAAATTTGCATAACTAATTTTCTGAACATGACATGGAAATATAGTGAGAATTAAATCTCAGTAAGTTCAACAATAAATCATTATCAGTATAGCTCATCACGTCATGATCAGCTGTATAAACTACAGTAAATATCTTTGGTCACATGAATGCACTATATCTATGCACATGAGAATCGTACAATAATGACATGTATGACCGGATTAACTATTTTCAGAATATCATAGGATGACTATCAATTTATTCTCATATCAAGCTACCTCGGTCAAGGTGAGTATTTTCTACTCTCCGGTACGGACTTTTCTCGCTCCGTCCGACATGGTACACTTTCTCCTTCTTTTCTCATTAGCATAATCATAACTGTTGGTAGGACGTCCCCTAATGGTGCACCCCATGGATTGCCATGTGACCGTGCTCATTTCTTTTCTTTTCACAATAATAGCCAAAAGTATGTTTTCAATAACAAGTATGTTCATCAAAATATAATTATTACCAAAAATCATTGGTAATCATGCCATGAACATAACCATTTCAAATATCACTTTATAAAATATTTCCATATCAAAATTTCACACTTAAGATGGTAAGAAGATCATACAATGGCAATGGCTATGGCATATACTAGTCATTTATTATTTTCATTTATAAGATTTTTCTTCTTTTTTAAATATTAATTTTATTTCTTTATTTTCTTGATGCAGGTTTTCATCCTATCTGACCTTCTCTTACTAATCAGAGCATAACTCCCTCAATTTAACTCCGATGTAGGTGATCTTGGTGTCAATTTAAAGATAAAACAATTATCTAAAACTATTATGTTAAACAGTGTAGCGAAATATTAAGAAATCAAGGTGATATTAGTCCCTCCAAGTATAGGTTATTTCTTCTCGGGTAGGTTATGACCTCTACCTACTAATATGTCCTTATCTCCCTCATAAGAATTCCAAATTATGTGATTCCAGTGGCTCAAAATCCGTGACACATATAGCAATAATTTTTATGTTAATCATTTATTTAATTTCCTACAGAATATTTCTAGAAATTAAAACATAGAAGTTATCCGAAAATATTCTTCCCTGATTAACTAATTTCTGACCACTGCATACTAATCAAACCATATCTATGGACTCCAAATTGAGTGATTTCAGTGGCTAAAATTCGGTGACACATATATCTATAATTCTTATGTTAATTATTTATTTTAATTCCCTTTAGAATGTTCCCAGAAATTAAAACACAGAAGCTAACTTAACATATTCTTCCCTGATTAACCATTTTCTGACCACTGCTTACTAATCAGACTATATCTACCTCATATGGACTACAAATTGAGTGATTTCAGTGGCTAAAAATCCGTGAGACATAGATCTACATTTTTCATGTTAAACATTTGTTTTAATTCCTTACCAATTCTTCCTAGAATTTTAAAAACAAAAGCTTAAAATTTTGCCACCCATAGCCATACCTATGCAAAAATTATCTACACCAGCCTAAATATTCAAACATACATAATATGTAACATGATATAGCAACATCCATGACCAATCATCAAAGTTCTAAGATCAAAATCTCATATAAATATTATAAGTTTCAAATATTTTCTTCAAAAAGAAATATTGTTAAACTTACCTTGAGCACTTAGTCCTCTAGACTTCTCCTTCCTTTTTCTTCCTTTCTTCCTCTCCTTTCCTCACTCTATCTTGGTTCTACTTTTCCTCTCCCTCCCTTAGACAAAAATTCTAATGTTATAAGGGTGGATTTTGCTTATATAGACTATCAAATAATTCACCTTTCATAATCATGGGTCTACTTTATCACAATTAGGATGCACTTGGTTGAATTTTTGGAAAACAAACAACTCATGTTCTTGTCTTCCTCTTCCTTAGTCAAGATATGCATAGGAAAAGGAGATTTGTATTTTAAAAATTATGATAATATGTTCTTAAGATAAGGGACAAGGTTCCTTTTATTTAGGGATTCATTTCCTTTTTCTTTTATCTTAATCAATTATAATAGGTTTGCCTTTTTAGGTGGCAAATTTCCAACCCTTGAATCTTCCTTACTTAACTAAAATTATTTGTGCAGGATAAGGATATTTTGTCATAATGCTATGTATTATTATCCACTTGCTAAAATTATGAGTGTAGGATATAGATGTTTTGTCCTAATGCCATGTATTATCATACCACTTGCTAAAATTACGAATGTAGGATATCACACCACTTGCTAAATTTTTGTCTTAATGCCATGTCACCTAATCTTGATTACACCATTATTTCATCACTTTATTTTATTTTTATTTTTATTTTTCCTCTTGGGTTTGGGCTCATTCTTGCCCATTTTCTTTATTTTGGTTATAATTCTACTTTTCATAATGGGCTTAGTCACATTTTTATGATTTTTGGGCTATTGGTCCAATTTCTATATCCTAGTCCAAGTCTATGTGTTTATTTCTTCCTTGGGCTATCCTATTAGCTTGCTAAAAATTCATGTGAAGTAGAAAAACTTTATATGAAGTGTCCATAGGTGAAAGCCCAATTTATATGTAGAGATACTAAACTTAGTAACTTTAACTCTTAAATTAGGAAAAATTACCCTAATCCAATCTTCTTGAAATTTTAATACCTTTACTTTACAAAAATTTATCTTCCTTACCCAAGAATTTTATCTTTCTTTAGTATATTTATTTCTAATTTTTCCTCTTAGGGTTTCTCTCTTTAACTATTCCATTAATTTTAGAACATTTCTGTGCATACACGTAAGGTGAAGAATTTCTAAAGATTATATTTCCTTAAATATCTAAAAATTGTCTAATAAATTTTATTTCTTTAATTAAATATTTATGTACCTTTATCAATAAAAAAAATGAAGTTAAGGATGTTTCTTTGAATACATGAAACGAAATTAGGGATGTTACAGACACTGTTTTAGTAGTTGACATAAAAGAATTCTAAAACTAAAAGTAAGACTCATCAAATTGTACATCTTGAGAAATGTATGCTTTGCCTTTTTTATCCAAGCACTTATATCCCTTGTGCTTTGGACTATAACCTAGAAAGATACATTAAGAACACTTGAAATCAAACTTATGCTTATTGTAGGGCTTAATTTAACGATAGTAGGCACATCCAAGTACTCTATTACAAGTATAAGTAGGTTTGATAAAAAATTTAGAAGGGAGTCAAACAACTTAAAGAAGTATATATAATATGTTTATGAGGTAAGTTGTAGTGAAAAATACTTCATCCCAGTACTTTAAGGGCATCAAAGAGTTGGCTAACGAGGTGAGACTAGTGTTAGTCAAGTGCCTATATTTTCTCTCAATAAATTCATTTTTTTATGTGTGTGAAGATAACTCTTCCTATGAATAATTCCATCATTAATCAAAAAGTCACTAAAGGATCTATGCTTTCCCCTATAATCTAATTGAATGGCCTTTATTTTGGGATCAAATTACAGCTCCAACATTTTCTTAAACTAAACAAAAGAACTTAATGCATCAAAATTCTATTTTAGAAAATATTCCAATATACCTTGAAAAAGCACCAATAAAGTGAATATAATAAGTATAACCATTAGAAGACATAACAAGGCCAGGCCGCTATAAATTAGTGTGAATCAACTGCAAGGGTTTTGTATACTGAATCAAATAAGCTTTTATTAATATTAGAAATGTTACAAGACTATAATACACTTTGAAAGACCTAGATGATGGATGTCTTAGCCGATAATGCCAAAGTTTGAAACACAAAGAACAGTTTGAATTAAAAGCGTCTATAGAATCAATATATATATATATATATATATATATGTGTGTGTGTGTGTGTGTGTGTGTGTGTGTGTGTGTGTGTGTGTGTGTGTGTGTGTGTGTGTATGTATGTGTGTATGTATGTATGTATGTAATGGGTTTAAGAAGGACTTCTTGTGCTTCTTGCTTGTGAGGATGACCCTTGTTGAAAGTTACATTGATCAAATGAGTATAATCCAATTTTAAGGCTCCCTTGCAAAAAAATTTCCTTGGACACTTAAGCCTTTACAAAAAAAAAAAGGAATAAGGATGAAATTCAAGGAATACAAAACTGTCCTTTGAAAATTGAGAGACACTTAGTAGATTCCTTGTAATTAAAGGTACAAGAAAAATATTTTTAAGAAGAAGCATAGCAGAAGGTTTAAAAAGTGAAGAAAATGAATTATTTCTAATATGATGAATAGATAAACCTAAACCATTGCCAATGGCACATGATATTGGCCTCTATAATTTTCGTTGTTCAACATGTTGTTGCTACTAGAGAAACATGATTTGAGGTGCTATAGTCTGGATACTAGAAGAGTCATTTAGTGTTTTTAGTGTTGCTGCCATAATACCATACACTTGACCTTTGGATATGAAATCTTATGAGTATTATTAAAGTTGCTAATTGAAATTTAAAGTGTGTGAATACTATGATTGCTATTGATAGATTTGATCAAACCTATGATAATGATTCTAAGCAATATGCCCAAATTTGACACACACTTAGTGATAAGTGAGTTTTATAACCATGAATTAGATACTTTCATATTAACTTTTTGTCATATTTAAGCACTTATTTTTTGTACTTATCTTTAGTTCTGTGGATCTTTTACAGATGGAGAGAAGAATAAAAAATGGACTCAATTGGAGGAATCAAAATTAAATTGTGGTTCTTTGATAATGATGTTTATAAATCAAGTAGATAAAATAAAATCATTGAGGATGACTGAATAAGGAGCATTATCTTTTTTACTCCTAAGACATATCCTAATGGATATATGCATCAATTTAATCTTAATTTATGACTATATTTTCAAAAGAACTTAAACATAAAGATTCAAGGAACATCCAATGTTGAAAATATGTTTGCTGTTTGCTTTTCAACCCAACTTTACTCCAGTATTTTAGTTATAATTTATAAATTACATATTCAAGATGTATGAAATTTGGAAGGTGAATAGATGATACAATTTTCTACAACTTTCATGTTCACATAATCAACAACTTCTGACACTAAAGGGGCCAAAATTGGGTTAGGAAAAATATGATTGTTGTTGTATTCTAGCCTAACCTTGCTGTAGTATTTGTGTCGTATGTCATAAAATACATAGTTATTATGTAAGAAATTTGGCAGGTGAATAGTTGACACAATTTTCTAAAACTTTTCTTTTCACATGAGCAGCAATTTAGGTGGTTACCAAGAACGAATGTCATGATTACTTTTGGTGTATATAATGTAATACAACCTGTCAACTTTAGTGCAACTTGCTTTATCACATACCCCCTAGTTGCATCTATAAATAGAGAGATCTTGTGAGCTAAAAGGGAGGCTGGAGGAAGGCTTGAAAGAGATAAATTTTGAGAGCATGGTTTTGGGTTCTTAGTATTGTAATGTTCTTATTTCTCTAGATACTTTGTTATCATTTCATAATATCATTATGCTTGTTCATCTTCAATTTTTCTTTCTTACTTTGAATATGGAGAACTAATTTCCTTATGCTAAGTTAAAGGATGAAACTCTTAGTATGAGAATAATTTGTCTAACCCTTAATTTCAATGTTTATATTTGATGTTGTATTTACTTTCTTATTTCTTTTTTCATTTCTTAATGACTGGTTTTGCCGCCTATCTCTTGTTATTTTCTTTCTTAGATGATGCCTTTGCCACCTCTCTCTTTTATTATTTTCTTTCTTAGAGGATGGCTCTATCGCTTCTCTCTTTTGTTATTTTCATAGAGGCCGGTTTTTCCATCTACTTTGTGTTATTATTATGGTTGGCTTTGCCACCTATTTTATTTTGTTAAGTTAATTAGTTTTCTATCTTTCTCATTTTTTTGCATACTTTAATCTTGTGAAGTGTGAATCTTAATATATTGTAGAGAATCTTTGGCACAATAAATGCTTGAACAAATCTTGATTTATTGTAGACAATGTGATGATTGGCATAATGTATGCTTCAATCTATTTTATAAGAATGTATTAATTGTGTATAAAGGAAGTAAATATAATTCATGTATAACAAAAGTGAGCTTAAATTAACACATTTTACTATTGGAACCTTATTCATGTGAGGATTCTAATTGAGTAATAAAAGAGTTAAATTTATTTTTACTCATACCAAAAGTGGATCCCCGAACCTTAGCATTCATTTTTACCTTGAATACATTTCGATTTAATTTGAGTACATCAATTTCTTGCATACTTAGTTTAATTTTCTTCTCACAAAATAAATATTTTGACAACTAGGTTAGAGTTATCTATTTTGGGTCCAAATTAGAGTTTCCTTTCAATTGACAACTTTGTGGAATCGACCTTGCATACCATTAAATTTGTACTCCAATAGATTCCTGCACTTGCAAGTTTTAATTAAAACAACAAGAAGTTTTTGGTGCCATTGCCATGGATTGTGATGGAAAAATCTAGGTAAGTATAATTTTTCCACTAGTTATAATTTAGAATATTTATTTATTCTTTGTATAGTAAATTTTCTTTGTGAAAAATTATTTATTAAAAATTGGTTTGGTAATTTGGATGTATAAAATTAGTTGATTATGACAACAAGGCTAAAAAGGCCTAAGGAGTATGAATTTTAAGTGAGACTATTGTGACTCCTCCACACTTTCTTGAGAATCCACTAGTTGAATACTACCCATTATTACTAGTATCCAAAACAAAATGATTTTTTTTTAAAATTTTAGCTGTATAATTGTGTGCTTTTTTTCTATTGTAGTTTCATTTTGTTAGTAATTATGTTGTGTGCTATTAGAAACACTTGTTTATAATTTTTTAAGTTTTGGAAACGGAATAAAGATAAGCATTTGATTAGAAAAAGTTTAGGGTCGCCCATTAATTTCACAATTGAGACATTAGATTTTGTTGGATCACCATTAAAAATCGAAGAACAAGTTATGCATGAGAAAACTCTTATGAAGTACTTCTCACATGATGTATCCAATACTCCATCTTGCATAGTGTTACCACAAACTGTTGTAGCCCATTTTGAACTCAAACCAGCCATACTCCAACTTTTACCATCATTTTATGATTTGGAAATAGAAGATCCATACTTGCATGCTCAAGAATTCCTTGAACTTTGTTCAACATTTCAATTTCAAAATTTCAATGATGAGTTAGTTAGGCTTAGGATGGTTTCATTCTCATGAAAAGATAAAGCTAAAGCCTAGTTAAACTCCCTCCCTATAAGAATTATTACTAGCTGAAACCAATTGGTAAATAAGTTTCTGTCAAAAATTTTCCCTATGTCTAAAACTAATGCCCTTAAGAGAGAAATATTTGATTTTTCTCAAAAAGAGGGTGAACAATTTTGTGAATGTTAGGAAAGATTTAACGATCTTCTTTTGAAATATCCTCATCATGATTTTGAAACTTGGAAACAGATGAAATAACATGTACCTTATGTTCTAGTATATCTCACATTACACAATTTTGTCTATCCATACTAGCTTACCAAAAAACATTCTCTAAGTAAGCTAATTCTCTTTAGTCTTATGAAAAGTCATCAGATAGTCCATTTTTACTAACATATAATCCAAATTGGAGAAATCATCAAAAAATTTCGTGGAGACAAAATTAGCCTTCAATGAATCAAGGTAGGTAACAATTTGCCCCTCCCAATTTATACCATCAAGTTTCTCAATATGCTCTTCCTTTTAGGGTACCACAACAAAGAAAACCTTCTTTGGAGAATACCTTGCAATAGTTCATGTAGTCAACCTAACAACTTTTACAATCTCACACTCAAGCTATTTCAAAGCTTAAAACACAATTGGGTAAATTAGCCAATGTTGTATGAGAGAGAGAGAGAAAGGAAAATTTCTCAATCAACCTATTCTTAATCCTAAAGGTCAATTTGAAGTAGGATCATCAACAAATCCCAATGAGGAAGTAAAGTATGTAACAACCCTTAAATCTAGAAAAGTCATTGATAATTATGTTCACATACCAGAAAGTGAAGAGTAAAGTCAGCATGAACCACAAATTAATCACTTAAGTGAGAATAAAAGTGAATATATTCCTTGCATCCCTAAAGATTCATTCCCACAAAGACTTGCGACAATTAAGAAATGTACTCAATATGGCAACATTTTAAAGGTGTTTAAGCAAGTTAGCATTAATATTCATTTTCTCAAGGCTATTAAGTAAGTACCTACTTAATCAAAAATTTTGAAAGATTTTTGCACCATGAAAAGAAAAACCAATGTTCTTAAAAACATTTTTGACTAAATAAGTAAGCTCCATAATTCAATAGAAAACTCTTGTTAAATACAAAATCCTAGTTATCCTACAATTTTTGTATTATAGGTGATCATGTGATCAATCGAGCCTTACTTGATCTGGGAGCAAGTGTGAATCTACTGTCGTACTCTGTGTATGCAAAACTTGGTCTAGGAAAGTTAAAATCTACACCAGTGACTCTCCAGTTAGCTAATAGGTACACTAAAGTTCCTAGAGGTATCATAAAAGATGTTCTCATAAAGGTTGATAAATTTTACTTTCCAGTAGATTTTATTATTCTTGACACTGAGCCTGTTAAGAATGTAGAGACACAAATACTTGTTATTCTAGGTAGAATATTTTTGGCAACATCCAATGCAATCATTAATTGTCATAATGGTGTCTTAAATTTGTCTTTTGAAAATATGACAGTTGAACTGAATGTCTTTAATGTCTCCCGTTAACCTGTGGACACTGGTGATTTATATGAGGTCAACATGATTGAGAGTATAGTTTGACTCATTTTTTAGTTCTTTTGGTGATAACCCTTTGGAGAAATGTTTTACCCTCCTCAACATGGACATAGATAAGGACTGCTTAATCGGTGAAGTAAATTTGATGTTAGAGACCATTCCATTGATGGATACCAATAAATGAAAAGCCAAAACAGAGACACTTACACCTTCTGAGTCTGTCATATTTCCATCTATAAAGAAACCTCCCTAATTAGAATTAAAACCTTTACTCAGTTCTATGAAATATGTGTTTTTAAGACCTTTTGAAACCTTGCCTGTTATCATAGCATTTGACTTGGATAGTAAATAGGAAGTTGAATTGATGAAAGTCCTCAATGAGCATAGTGAAGCAATAGGGTGGACAATAACAGATATTAAAGGTATCAATCCATCAATTTGCGTACACAGAATACATTTGGAGGACAATGCCAAAACCTTAAGAGAGCCACAAAGACGTTTGAATCCAAACATGAAAGAGGTTGTGAAAATTGAAGTGATTAAACTTCTTGATGTAGGTGTCATTTACCCAATTTCAAATAGTGCATGGGTTAGTCCGTTCAGGTAGTCCCTAAAAAGTCTGGCATTATTGTAGTAAAAAATAAGGATATGAATTAATATCCAATAGAATACAAACCGGGTGGCGTATTTGTATTAACTACCATAAGTTGAATGTTGTTACAAGGAAAGACCATTTTTCACTTCCCTTTATAGACCAAATGCTAGAGAGGTTGGCTGAACATGCGTATTATTACTTTCTTGATGGATATTCTAGTTACAATCAAATTCCCATTGCACCTAAAAATCAAGAGAGAACTACCTTTACTTGTCCTTTTGGAACCTTTGCCTATCGTCGAATGCCATTTGGATTGTGCAATGCACTTGTCATATTTTAGTGTTGCATGATAAGCATATTTTTTGACATGGTAGAACAATTTCTAGAAGTGTTCATGGATGATTTTTCTATACATGGGTCTAGTTTTGAGAAATGTTTACACCATTTAAGATTAGTCTTAATTAGGTGTAAAGAAAACAAGGAAAAATGTCATTTTATGGTTAAAAAAGGAATTGTTCTGGGGCATGTTGTGTCACATCAGGGTATTGAGGTAGATAAATCTAAAATTGAATTGATTTTTAGTCTTCCTCCTCCTTGAACAGTGAAAGAGGTACATTCTTTTTTAGGCCATACAGGGTTTTATCATAGATTCATTAAAGATTTTAGCAAAATCTCTAGACCTTTGTGTAATTTACTTACCAAAGATGCACCTTTTATCTTTGATGAAGAGTGCTTTTAAGCTTTTAATAAGCCCAAATTCTTACTCACCTTTGCACCCATCATTAGACCACCCTATTGGAATCTTCCATTTGAAATCATGTGTGATGCTTCTAATTATGCAATTGGAGCCATTTTGGGTCAACGTCTTGATAAGTTTCATTATGTGATATACTATGCTAGTAAAACTCTTAATGGTTCTCAATTGAATTATTCTACAATAGAAAAAGAGTTACTAGCTGTAGTATTTGCTCTAGACAAGTTCAAATCTTATTTATTAAGATCTAAAATTGTAGTCTTTACATATCATGTTGTACTTAAGTATCTTCTTTCTAAGAAAGTTTCTAATGCGCGTTTGATAAGATGGATATTGTTGTTGCAAGAATTTGATTTAGAAATTCGAGATAAGAAATGATCTGAAAATGTTGTAGTTGATCACTTGTCTAGGCTAGTAGGTGAATCGGGTGACAATAACTTTCCTATCGAAGACATCTTCCCAGATGAGAAACTTATGTCTATTTGTCAATTGCCTTGGTTTATTGACATTGCTAATTATCTCGCCATAGGTCAAATTTCAACACATTGGAGTAAGAAAGATCGGGTAAAATTTTTAGTTGAAGTAAAAAAATTCTTTTGGGAAGATCCATACTTCTTTAAGTATTGTCCTGCTCAAACCATTCAGAGATGTATTCTTGAGAGTGAGCAATATAGTGTTATTTATTTTTGTCATGATCATGCTTGTGGAGGTCAATTTAGCGCTAAGAAAACTACTGCAAATTTTTTGTAATGTGGCTTCTATTGGCCATCACTGTTCAAAGATGCCCATTTGTATTGTAGTTCTTATGAGCATTGTCAAAAATTGGGCAATATCTCACGCAGGAATATGATATCTTTGACTCCCATTCTTATTGTTGAGATATTTGATGTTTAGAGAGTTAATTTCATGGGTCATTTTCCTAATTCCTTTGGAAATTTATACATCCTTGTTGTTGTGGATTATATGTCAAAATAGGTAGAGGCTCTTCCATGTAAAACAAATGATCACATGATTGTGGTGAAATTCTTAAAAGAAAACATTTTTTCAAGGTTTGGCACACCACGGGCTATCATTAAAGATGGGGGGAATATTTTCTGTAATAGGAATTTTGAGCATTTAATGAAGAAATATGGCATCATACACAAAGTTGCGACCCCATATCACCTACAGACTAGTGGTCAATTTGAGATTTCAAATAGAAAAGTTAAAAACATTTCGAAAAAAATGATCAACCCAAGTAGGAAAGGTTGATCTTTGAAACTTTCTTACGCTTTATGGGCCTATCGTACTGCTTTTAAAACCCATATTGGAATGTTTTCTTACCAACTTGTATATGGCAAGGCCTGTCATTTACCTGTTGAATTAGAGCATAAAGCTTATTGGGCCATCAAAAAATTTAACTTTGCTCTTGATAAAGTAAGTTCCTACAAGAAACTTCAACTCAATGAACTGGAAGAGATAAGGAATGATGCATATGAAAGTGAAAAATTGTATAAGGATCGAATGAAAGCTTTTCATGAAAAAAATATTTTATGAAAATCATTTAATGTAGGTCAAAAGGTCATTCTATATAACTCTTGTTTGCACTTATTCCCAGGAAAGCAACATTCTCAATGGTCAGGCCTATTCATTATTCGTACTGTTTATCCATATGGTGCAGTGGAGATTGAAAATTCCAAAAATGGTGATGTGTTTATAGTTAATGGTCAAAGATTGAAATCATTTTTGGAATTATGCAACCCAAAGATAGATGAGACATAGTTGTGTGATCCTGTCTACCAGGATTGATTTGCTTCTATTGTCAAAAGTTGTTATGCACACTATCTAGGTAAGATCTTTCTTTATTTACTTGCATTAATTTGTTCCCTTAGTGTTATCTTCTTTTGAATTGCTATTGTTTTCTTGCCTTTGCTTTTGATCTTTCTAAAAAAATTATTGAGTTAAGAATGGAAGATATACTCGTAAAATTGAAAAATCATTTTCCTTCTCTTCCACCCAATGCATTGATAAAAATTTACAAAGCACGGGTTGAAAGATTAAGGCTATTGATGAACATAGGGATACCTGCTGATGTCTGTTGGCTAATTGAAGCTAATGTACGATTATCAGGTGAGTATGCAAATGGTTTCATCTCTTACATGCCTAGTTTAGTAAAAAGAAGTTTTGCTAAAAAGCACAAAGCTAAATGAATGGGTGTTTATTACAAATGTGGACATGAAACTTGCAACAAGCATTGTCGTTCTTTGGGTTGGGTGTCTGTAAATCGGGAAGATAAAATAAAGTTCATCAAGGATGGCTTAAGTAAGGAGTCACTAGATGATGACTTTCATCTAACGTCTCTTGAGACACATCCTAGTGGATCTGTGCATATCGGCATTGTCAGTTTATGACCCTCTTTTAAAAAAGAACATAAATGGTACAGTCTTGGAAATCTAACATTAAAATACCCTGTTTGCCAGTTTATAAGAAAATTGGATGGAATCCATATCCTCGACCCATAGAGGGCATTTAAGCCATTACTAGACGTAAAACCAGAGGAAGATGTAAGCCACAATCACAACTACTCTACATATGCATGCATGCTATCATTTTTTAATTTTTCACCTTTACTTTAGCTGACATCCATCGACCTACTCACATAGCTATTGTAAGTATGCCCTTGTCTGAGTTCTATAAATGCACAATTTATTATCTTCACCTTTATACCCAAAATTAGGGAGAGTACAGTTATGGAGGGGACCACAGTTCACTAGTTTTGAAATATATGTGTCTTTTATGATTCTAGTCCTGAAAAAAATAGAGTATGTGAAAGCAGCACAATTTTTGGGTATAGTACTAGCTAATAGAAAATTTCATTTAATCTATGGTGGAGTTAGTCATGGGTTAATAGGGTGTGTTTGTACTGCTGCATATGTAGGAGGAAGCCAAGTTCTAGGTATTATTCCTACTACTCTAGCTGTATCAAACCTCATAGGAAAAATAGTTGGGCAATAATTTAGGGTATCCTCCATGCACGAGTGCATTACTATAATGATGAGCAACGCTGATGCCTTCATTACCTTATTAAGTGGTTTTGGTACTCTAAAAGAAATTTTCCAAATTGTCTCCTAGGCACAACTGAATATCAATCATAAATCGATAGGTTTGTTAAATGTTAACCATTTCTTTGATGTTTATTTGCTTTTCTTGATTAAGCTATGGAACAAAGGTTTATCTCAGACTCAGTATGACAGATTCTTATCTCGGCTTTAAATGTCGATAAGTTGATTGATGCATTACAAATGTTTGTTCATATACATGAACCAACTATGGCTCAAATATATTGGACATTAGACAACCGCTTAAAGTGAAAATTGGACTTGACTCTCCATCTGTAACTCGTTTTATTTGATTGCATAAATTTTTATTTCTCTGTTAGTTTGATGCAGGTTCATCTTTTCCTAAATCTCCTTTCAGGTAATATCTCATTCAATCTTTGTTGTTTGTTTTGTGTTTATTCATCTTCAAACAAAATATTCTAAGTGATGTTTTGGAATTAGGCAAAACTAACACCAATAATGAAAATGGTTTAAAGTGCTTGTAACCTTTGAAAAATAGATGAGTTTTGAGTGCTATGTGTAAACCAAAACTCTATTGTAATGTTTATTTTACCCAAGAATATCAATATCTTGAGCACTTAATCTTTTACATTTAACTGATCATTTTTTCAAAAAAGATTTATGTGATTCAAATATAACAAGTGATCTCATAAGACTTTAGAACTTATTTGATTATCACTTAAGGCAAAATCTTAGACTACTCTCCATTTAAGAAATGAATTAGGCATTTTTGGAATCATTTGAGCCTTTCAAACCAACATATACATTATCCCATCCCTAGTAATCCATTTTGAGCCTATATTTATCCTTTCTTGTGTAACTATATTATTATCTAGTCTTTAAATAAAAATATTTCTAACTCTTACCTTTCACTCACAAAAATGATAATTTGAAAAGTTATGATTCAGGGGTGGATGGAAGAAGTTTAAAAAAAATATAGAACTTCCCAAATAAATAAGTTTAGGGATTTATATTAAAAAGAAAAAAGAAAATGTAGTATGAATAAATAATGTAAGGATGAGAAGAAGGTTGGAGATAGAATTTACATGCAAAAGTATTTGGAAGGACTTAAATGATCATATATGTTGTAAAGTGAATTGAGCTTTTATTAATATATTTTTGTCTATCTTTAACCTATGCCATACATTACAAGCCTAATGAAAGTCCTAATGATCTTAAATGTTATGATTAGTCTACATTAGTGGAGAGTAAGATGAAAAATAAGCTTATATAGTCTCAAATGTGTAACATCCCTAATTTCATTTCTTTTATTGATAAAAGTACAAAAATATTTAATTAAGGAAATAAAATTTATTAGACAATATTTTAGATATCTAAGGAAATATAATCCTTAGAAATTCTTCACCTTATGTATATGCATAGAAGATGTTTCTAACATTAAGAGAACAAATAAAAAGGGAAAACCTAATAGGAAAAAAAAATTAGACATAGCATACTAAAGAGATGCAAAATTCTTGGATAAGGAAGGTAAATTTTTAGAAACAAGTAAAGGTCTTAAAATTTCAAGAACATTGGATTAGGGTAATTTTTTCTAATTCAAGAACTAGAGTTACTAAGTTTAAAATCTTTACCCATACATTGGGCTTTTTACCTATGGACACTTCATATAGAGTTTTTCCACTTCACATAAGTTTCTAGCAAGCCCATTGGATAACCTAAGCAAGAAATAAAACATAGACTTGGACTAGGATATAGTAATTGGACCAATAGCCCAAAAATTATGAAAATGTGACCAAGCCCTCCAAGAAATGTAGAATTTCATCCAAAGCAAAGAAAATGGGTAGGAATAAGCCCAAATCCAAGAGGAAAAATAAAATAAAATAAATTAGGTGATGATATAATAATGTAATAATAATAAAGATTAGGTTACATGGCATTAAGACAAAAATTTAGCAAGTGGTGTGATTCTACATTCATAATTTTGGCAAGTGGCATGATAATACAAGGCTTTAGGACAAAAACATCTATATCCTACACTCATAATTTTAGCAAGTGGTATGATAATACATGGCATTAAGATAAAACATTCCTATCGCACACAAATAATATCAACCAAATAATGGAGATTCAAGGGTTAGAAATTTACCACCTAAAAAGGCAAACCTATCATACTTGTTTAAGACAAAAGAAAATAGAAATGAATCCCTAAATCAAAGGGACCTTGTCCCTTATCTTAAGAACAAATCATCATAATTTTCACAATACAAATCTCCTTTTCCTATGCATATCTTGACTAAGGAAGAGGAAGACAAGAACATAAGTTGTTTGTTTTCCAAAAATTCAACAAAGTGTATCCTAATTGTGATAAGGTAGACCCATGATCATGAAAGGTGTATTATTTGGTGGTCTATTTAAGCAAAAACTACCCCTACAACATTTTAATTTCGTCCAAATGAGGAAGAGAGAGAAATAGAAGCAAGGTAGAGTGAGGAAAGGAGAGAAAGAGGAGAAGAAAGGAAGGAAGAAAAAGGAGAAGTTTAGAAGGCTAAGTACTCAAGGTAAGTTACCTTAATCTCCACTTGAATCCATTTTTCCTTGAGGTTCAAATACTCACCCTCCTTCTCTTACCTAAGCTGCTAGAAAAGCAAAGGGAAGGGAGGAATCTTGCTACTTCTTTCAAGAGGAAACAAGAAAACCAATTCACTAAGTAAGCTACGGAGATTCTTAGGTAAGTTTAACAATATTTCTTTTTGAAGAAAACTTTTGAAACTTGTAATATTTATATGAGATTTTGATCTTAGAACTTTGATGATTGGTCATGGATGTTCCTATATCATGTTACATATTGATCTTGCATGTGATGTATGTTTGAATATTTAGACTGGTATAGAAAGTTCTGCATAGGTATGGCTATGGGTGGAAAAAATTTTAGCTTCTATGTTTTAATTTCTGGGAATTATCTGTAGGGAATTAAAATACATGGTTAACATACAAATTAAAGATATATGTGTCATGGATTTTTACCCACTAGAATCATTCAATTTGGAGTCCATATGAGGTAGATATGGTCTGATTAGTAGTTAAAGGTCAGGAAATGGTTCAACAGGGAAGAATATGTTAGGATAGCTTCCCTATTTTAATTTCTGGGAATTATATGTATGGAACTAAAATAAATTGTTAACATTCGAATTATAGCTATATGTGTCACGGATTTTTAGCCACTTGAATCATTCAATTTGGAGTCCATATGAGGAAGATATGAGCCGATTAGTAGTCAAAGGTCAGAAAATGGTTCATCAGGGAAGAATATGTTAGGATAGCTTCGGTATTTTAATTTCTGGAAATTATATGTATGGAATTAAAATAAATAGTTAACATAAGAATTATAGATATGTGTGTCACGGATTTTTAACCACTGGAATCATTCAATTTAGAGTCCATATGAGGAAGATATGAGCTGATTCGTAGTCAAAGGTCAGAAAATGGTTCATCAGGGAAGAATATGTTAGGATAGCTTATGTATTTTAATTTCTGGGAATTATTTGTATGGAATTAAAATAAATTGTTAACATAAGAATTATAGATATGTGTGTCACGGATTTTTAACCACTGGAATCACTCAATTTGGAGTCCATATGAGGTAGATATGGTCCGATTAGTAGGTAGAGGTCAGAACCTATCCAAGAAGAAATAACATGTACATTGAGGGAGTAATATCACCTTGATTTATTAATATTTAGCTATAATGTTCAACATAATAGTTTTAGATAATTGTTTTATCTTGAAATTGACACCAAGATCACCTACATCGGAGTTCAATTGAGGGAGTTATGCTCTGATTAGTAAGAGAATGTTAGATATAATGAAAACCTGCATCAAGAAAATAAAAAAATAAAAATAATATTTAAAAAAGAAGACGAATCTTATAAATGACTAGTATATGCCATAGCCATTACCATTGTATGAACTTCTTACCATCTTAAGTGTAAAATTCTGACATGGAAATATTTTATAAAATGATATTTGAAATAGTTATGTTCATGGCATGATTACCAATTATTTATGGTAATAGTTATATTTTGATGAACATACTTGTTATTGAAAGCATATTTTTGGCTATTATTGTGAAAAGAAAAGAAATGAGCACGGTCACATGGCAATCCGTGTGGTGCACCAGTAGGGGACACCCTACCAACGGTTATGATTATGATTATGATTATGAGAAAAGAAAGAGAAAGAGAAAGTGTGCCATGTCGGATGGAGCGAGAAAATCCCGTACCAGAGATTAGAGGATACTCACCCTGACCGGGGTAGCTTGAAATGAGAACAAGTTGATGGCCATCATATGATATTCTAAAAATAGTTAATCCTGTCATACATATCATTACTGTATGATTCTTATGTGCATAGATATAATGCATTCATGTGACCAAAGATATTTTCTGTAGTTTATACAGCTGAACATGACATGATGAACTATATTGATGGTAAATTATGATTTATTGTTGAACCTACTGGGGTTTAATTCTCACTATATTTCCATATCATGTTCAGAAGAATAATTATGCAGATTTTCTCAATGACACTTATTATTTTCGTACGTTGGATTGAGGTGCCCTACCTTGGGCAACTACCAATTATATCAGATGTATCTATAGTAAATGTGACTGAGATTCCGGTGGAGGTGCCACCCGCACCAGTGTCCCCGGAAGTAGTCGACATAGATGATTAGAGCTAATATGTATCTTTGTACAAATGTTTGTAAAATAATGGTGTGTAGTTTGTAAACTAATGGTGTGTATGGAAACTCAGTATTGTATCACTGTTAATAACCATTATGCTTGGTTAAAGTGATTATTATTACAAGTTAAGTGGTTAGAATTAAAGTAGTAATAACTTCATGAAATTTTACAAATATAAACAAAACAAAAAAGTTGTTACATTTACATAAATGGAGTTGTTACAAAATGCATCTATACGGAGATTTATTTTAAATATTTAATTACATAAATTTATTTAAATACAAAATGTCCAATATCAAAGGACTACCACACACACACACTTGGGATTCAAGAGTAAACTATACGTTACATTTGAATTAAAGTTCTACATAAACTTGGGATCCCGATATTTTCCTTGGTTGCATGTAACAACTCTATT
This sequence comes from Gleditsia sinensis, assembly GCA_037074535.1. Taxonomy (NCBI): domain Eukaryota; kingdom Viridiplantae; phylum Streptophyta; class Magnoliopsida; order Fabales; family Fabaceae; genus Gleditsia; species Gleditsia sinensis. Next base: position 43,041,585 of record CM073472.1, on the reverse strand, counting down.
TTTTTTACATATATATATATATATATATATATATATATATATATATATATATATATATATATATTTTTTTTAAAATCCCATGAAGTCATTACCTCTTTACTTCTAACTATTTAACTCATAATAACATTCAATTAAACTAACCAAGCATAATTAAGGTTTATGATATACACATAACACTAATACAATTCTAGGTTCACATATACATCATTAATTAAAAACGTCCATACAAAAATAAAACACATATATATCTACATCTTATTCATCCATATTGACCAGTTCCGGGGATATGGGTGCGGGTGGTTGCACCTTCACCAAAATCTTAGCCAACTCAACCCAACGTACGCTAAAAGCCGGTTATAAAGAATATATGTATATTTATTCTTCTGAACATGATATGGAAATATAGTGATAATTAAATCACAGTAAGTTAAACAATAAATCATAATTATCATCAATATAGCTCATTATGTTATGTTCATCTATATAAACTACAGTAAATATCGTAGGTCACATGAATGCACTTTATCTATGCATATGAAAATCGTATAGTAATGATATATATGGCATGAATAACTATTTTCAGAATATCATATGAAGGCTATCAACTTATTTTCATATAAAATTATCTTGGTTAGGGTGAGTACTTTCTACTCTCTGGTACGGGGCTTTCTCACTTCATCCGACATGGCACACTTTTTCTTTCTTTTCTCAATTTCATAGACATAGCTGTGAGTAGGGGTGAAAGCAGGTTGGGTTGATAACAAAACCCAACCCGACCCGTACAGCTTTGGGTTGCCCTGAACCCATCCGAAACCGACCGTGCAAACTAGTAACCCGATCATATCGGGTTACTTCGGGTTGGAGAAGGCTTGGTTCGGTTCACCCGAGCTACTCGGGTTGGGCGGGTTTGGCGGGTTGGGCGGGTTAGGCATAACAAACAAAAACAAAGGGTTAACTGGTTGAGCAGGGGAATGTACAGAAAAATAAAAACGTAAAATAACAGAAAAAAAAACTTGAACTCTGAAAAACCACCTAAACATTTTATTTTCATTTTCACAAAATTCCACATAAGTATAGCATAGCCTTAATATTTTAAACAGTAATCAGAGTAGCAATTAATACATGCAATTGCAAATCTCACATCCTATATATCAAAGCAATTTATACATTCATTCTTGCAAATCCCACATCAAACATCACATTGAACACTTGTATTTGACATAATTAGAGACTCTTTGAAATTTTGTCGGTGCAAGATGCAACAGAAAGAGCTCAGAAGAAAATTCACCTAGTAATTTACCCAAGAACTCAGGATACTAAATGCCGATGGGTCCACCAGTGCCAGCGAACATTTCAATGGTTCCATGACTAGAAGAGAACCTGGATATTGAAACCAAGTTTTGAAGTTTAAAAATTTTTGTATCACTAAACTTGAATATGATGCCAGAAGATAATGGTACCAAACCTTGGCATTTGGCAGTTGAAGGACTTGAAAGACCCCATGTCCAGAGCAGATGCCGCTGGAAGAAATGCATTGGTACCAAACTCCGAGTTAGCAGATGCAGCTGAGGCATCTGAATCGATGGCCTCTTTGGGTCCCTTATTGAAGGCAGCCATGTAGTCTCCACAAGCAGCTTTTGTGGGAGAAGCAAAAGGGCTGTCAAGGAGATTATGCTCCAAACTATATTTAAGTCAAACCCTCATTATAGATAAATTCAAAAATTTGACAATAAAAATTTGGAAAATTTTAAAACTGAAATAAATGCTGAAAAACAATTAGCATGGACTAAAAGAGGAACTCAATGGACCAGGAAAAAAGGTGTTTACTATTCCAGTAGCCTTTTATTTATTCTAACTCAGAAAATTTTCATTCCATTCTTGCAAATTGCAGTCTTCATGACTAGAGCTTTGCTTGGTATTGTTGCCTCCATTTTTGCCATTTACTATCCCTTTGCTAGCAGAAATGTTAACCTTTGGCTGCGATGATGGCTGAACAATGGGAACTGGTGCAGCGCTAGCAGGAGCAGAGCTCAAAACACTCTCTGGAATCAAACAGTATAAATCTCAACCAGTTCATTCCAATTCCCCTCCAAACATAAACTGCACATAAAAAATTCATATAACATGCAAAGAATATAAATATACCTTCCTTCCCTCCAAACATAAACTGCACATAAGCAATAAAGTAAAAACCATTTATCAATAAATCAAATACTCCAAATTGAATGTCAGAAATTTAGATATCTAAGCAAATTACTTGCAAAGATTGGAGGCACACAAATGCCAAATGAACAAGAATATGTGCAACAGAAAAGGTGAGAAGAAGGCAATTCACCTAGTCATTTTCATTTTACGTGGTATCTTCTCGGTTTGTGAGAAAACATCAAGGTAAGCAGAATACTCAACTAACTCTCCAAATTTGGAATTGATGTACTGATTTTTACAATTCATGCATGTCTAAGTATCGCCCTAAAGCTTCCTGAAATCAATATCTCAAATAAATCAATAACCAGAAAAGCTGCAGGATCAAACATCTCAGTCTGAAAATTGCAACTCTATCTCTACTAACATTAGAATATATTACTTTTCATCTTGCACTACTCATTAAAACCACTGTCAAGTGTCAACAGAAAGAAGCACCTCACAGAAGAATCTCATCTTTGGCTTTCCTGATGCAACAAGACCACTATTATATGCTCAATTGTACATCACAAGTTTGAGGTCAACAGAAACAGAATTAATAACCTGTGCTTTCTTATCCTGCAGTCCACATAAACAGAATTAAAACCCCTAATGTCATATTCACATACTAGGAAAAAAATACCTGTGCTTTCTTATATTTTGCTGCAATATGAACACCACAGGTATATATATTTAGTCACCTTATCGAGCCAGACAAACACTAAATGGAAGTAGAATAAAAGAAAAGCAAGTCTTAGCACCATATGCAAGTTTCATAGCTCATGGAACCAAATCCAACCACTTCATAACCTGCCCTGCACCATAAGCAAGTTTCAGCAAAATATAATAAACTTGCTAACAACTAAATGAACAAAGATAAAGTAAAATATAAGAAAGAATAAATTATACTGACCTTTCTTAAAAAGCCACATCCTCTACTAGGCTAGGAACATAGAATTCAAATAAATTGTTTATATGATTACATGATATTATCATGACATTTCTAAAAAAAGTGATAAAAAAAGAAGAATGGAAGGAATTCATTGGAGTACCTTAAGCTGAATTCATCTTATCATATTTAAAGTTCATAATAGGCTAATAGTTGAAAATGATAGATATTATATCCCAAAAAAGAAAGATATGAAATGCAACAAAGTACAAGTCCAACATAATGAAATAAAGCATCTAGGATATATAAATACAAAGCAACATAAAACCCAACAAGCTAACAAACATCATAATTTTGTCGAGCATTTCTATTTGGAAGCAGATCCTACAAGCTCTGCAAAACATTGAAAATGTAAATAATAAGTACATACTTGAGTAGAATATAATAATGAAAATGAGTTATAATATATAGACATAATATTTAGTATTTTACCCGTCTCAATCTTCTCACATTGCTCCAATTCTTCAACAAAATCCACATTATTAATATCAAATTGGAACAAATTTGGTTTGAACCAATTTTGTGTGCAAATTAGTGCCTCAGCCATTCTTGGAGAGAGAGATGATCTAAATACATATAGTACACGGCCACCAGTACTAAATGCTAATTCAGAAGCCACCGTTGACATAGGAACAACCAACACATCTCGAGCAACAATAGAAAGAATATGGAACCTCGAGATGTTTGATTTCCACCATTCTAGAGCTTCAAAACTATCATCTGCATCCACACAAGGTTCAGCTAGATATCTTTCCACTTCATTTTTTGCTTCAATAGAATCTCTAGCTCTTAAATGGGATTTGAAAGCATCTTCTCTGGCTTTTTGAGCATATTTTCTCTTTACAGCATCTTGGACTACATTCTCAATGATCACTTAAGAATTGTCCTCTACATTTGAAGTACCTTTAGGATCATATAATTGACGATAGCACTCATACAATCTTTACAAATCAGACTTGACCTTGCAAACCATATTATAAGATACAGCAGCATCATAAATATCATCAAATGACCATATCAAATAAGCAAGTTTGTACCTTGGGTCAAGTACATTAGCAATGAACAATAAGGGGTTTATGTTTTCCACTTTTCCTCAATACTTGTCAAATTTTTTCTTCATTTCAATTGCCATACAATTCAACAAAGAGTCATCACTTGAACTCCAATGCAACAATTCACTCTGAATTAAAGCAAGCTGAGGGAAACCTTATTTGAAGTAACATATAAAGATCCAGACAACTCTAATGTAACATCATAGAAATTTTTTAAGAATTGTATAAAGATTCTAGCATTTTTCCAATCATCAGAAGAAGGAGGACCAGCTGTCTTATAATTAAAATAATCAACATAGGTAGATTCATCATCCTCTAGCCTATTAAATGCTTGTTCAAATTTCTCAGCAACTTCTAACATCAAAAAAGTTGAGTTCCACCTTGTTGGAACATCAAGACATACAAAAATTTTAGATGCAATCTTTAATTGTTCAACACACTATTTAAACTTTGCTAGTCTGGAGGGAGAAGACTTAGCATATCTCACAACATTACGAATAGATGCAATAGATGAATGCATCTCCTTCAAACCCTCATTAACAACCAAATTGAAGATGTGAGCACAACATCTAATATGCATGAAATCACCATCTAAAACCAAACCATTCATTGTCTTCATTCTTTTCTTTAAATATGATATTGCCACATCATTTGCACTAGCATTATCCACAGTCACCGTAAATACTTTTTCAATGCCCCACTCATTCAAACAAAGTTCTATATGCCTTCCAATTGTTTCTCCTTTGTGATTAGGAATAGGGCAAAAGTTCAAAATTCTTTTTTGGAGTTTCCAGTCATTATCAACAAAATGTGCAGTGACTACCATATAACTTAAATTTTGAATTAAAGTCCAACAATCAGTGGTGAGACATATCCTAGCACAATTTGACTGTAAGAAATTTTTAAGCTTTAATTTCTCATCCAAATACAGCTGATAACAATCTTTTGCCACAATGATACGAGAAGGAATATGAAGCTGTGGCTATAATCTACTACAAAGATACTTAAATCCATACCCTTCAACTATTTTAAATGGCAATTCATCAGTAATAACATAAACAACTATAGCTTTTCTACACTCCTCAAGATCATACATTTGTGGTGCTTTTATCATGTTACTTCTTGCACCATCTTTTTTGGGCTCAAAACCAAGCACTTGTTGTTTAGGATCATTCACTAAAGCAAAAGGATATCTAGGACATTTCGATAAATGACTTACCAAATTTGAAGTACCATGTGTCTTAGGATTACACATGTACTTCTTTCCACAATAGTTGCATTGAGCTGTAGGTTCTGCTGTATCCGGTAATTTGGTGAAGTGATCCCATGCTGCTGAAGATTTTCGAGATCCACTAACAGGGGGTTTTCTTTTCTGTCGCTTAGGGGGAGCGACATTAGAATTTTCAGTCTCAAGTGACAATGAAGCACCTACTTTTTCTTATCCTTTTGGATTAACTTCTGGTAATTTAAGTGTATATGCTACTATCTCTTGTTCCTTTGAATTTGAGGAATCCATCTTAAATCTTAACCTACGCTACGAAGTACATTCACAAAACAAATAAGAAATGGTCACGGATAATATATTAGCCCAGAACAAAAATTTCAAGAGGCAAGAGCCATCACAAAACAAATAAGAAATGGTCACGGATAATATATCAGCCTAGAACAAAAATTTCTCAGATTCAATCAGAATCATGAAAATTGTTTGGATTTTCCAAGATATGAAGTTCAACTCAAAAACACAATATCAAATAATCATAGCTCAATCAAAGTCTTAAAGAATCAGCCAAGGCAGCTAAGACATAAGCTCAATAATCGATTAGGGCGAATGTTAGAAACTTACCTGTATGGTTGTATTAGGGCTATCGAAGAATAGGATACGCTGCTGCCTGCTAGTGCTACCGTGACGTTGGAGCCTTGGAGGTTGTGGGTGTGAGTTGTGTGACTGTATGAGCAGATTACGGATGCCAGATAGCCTTCGAGGTTGAGACGTCAATGATCATGTTCATGTGAGAACTTGAAGAAGAATAGAAGAATCGATTAATCGAAGAAGAACAGAGGAGAACTGAGAAATGAGGACTGAGGAGATATGAGAAATGAGATGAGGCCGAGGGAGAGGGACTCGGGTTAAGGGTTAGGGCTGCGAATTGGGATTGCAGAAAGGGGAAAATCAAAATGCAACAAAACGCAATTGCAGAGAAGGGCTGAAGAAGGGGACTCACTCACGGGCAACAAAACACAGTGTTCCCTATTAATGCACTTTTCGGGTCGGGTCGGGTTGTGCGGGTTTATTTTTGTTCAACCCGACCCGATCCGTAACAACCCGAAAATTTATATTTTTAACCCTTTTCAACCCATTAATCTGATTTTCTTCATCCGAATAGCAATCTTTGGGTCGGATTAATTCGGTTTTCTTCGGATTGATCGGGTTACTTACACCCCTAGCTGTGAGTAAGGCATCCCCTACTGGTGTACCACAAGAACCGCCATGTGACCGTGCTCATCTCTTTTCTTTTCACATTAATAGCTAAAAATATGATTTTAATAATAAGTATGTTCATTATATTCACGTGCCATAATTTATCATCAAAGTATAACCATTACCAAAAATCATTGGTAATCATGTCATGAACATAATAATTTTCAAATATCACTTTATAAAATATTTTCATGTCAAAATTACACACTTAAGATGGTAAGGATTTCTAATAAAGGGAAAATTTGAGTGTTTAGTGGTTATATTTTATTTCCTAATTCATGGTAAACTTATGGTTATTTCTATACTTTTGGTTATACTTTGCTTTGGATACTGCTTTGGTTTGTTTTATGTTTGTAAGAGAGCAAAAGAGGCCAAGAAGCAAGGGAAAACACCCATGAGAAGTTCCATATGGATTTGGAACATGCTAAGGAGGAAGCAAGAAGGAAACACACCAAAAATTGGCAAGAAATTAGCATGGCAGCCCCTAACACGACCAGGCTGTGCTTGGTGTGCTTGAAGCATGGCCAGGCCGTGCTCTGTGCGAAAGATTCTGAAAAACCCCAGATTCTAGCCTAAAGCACGGCCAGGCCGTGTCCTGGAACACAGCCGTGCTTCAGGTCCCTACAGCACGTGATTTTTAGGGTTTTGAGTAGCCAAGTTGACACATATTGATGGGGAAACGCATCCAAAGAGATTGAGACGCATTCAGACCTTCTTTTACTTAGTTTTAGGCTTAGGAAACACCATTAGATTAGGTTTAGAGTAGGATTAATGTTTAATTCATGTTCTTAGATATAATTTACATCAATTCAAGTGTGTATCTCTTATTCTTTACATTCAGCAATTCAAGTTCTATCTTTCTATCTCTACACTCATCTCTACTTCTACTCTTTCTCTTGGTTTGTATTGAACATTGATGATTACTTTAATGAATTTGATTATGATTTATCTTTCTATCATGCTTGAGTAGATTTGATCTAGGGTTTCTGTAAACCCACTTATGATGTGATGATACATTGTGCTAATTGAATTGTTGGAACCTTAATTGTGTTATCCATGGTTAATTAGGATTAGCTATTATGCATTGATTATATGAGTTGATGAATGTCTGGCCAACGTTTTATCACGTCTTAGGATATTAATTGATGAACTGAAAGGTGAAGATTAATACTAGAACCTAATATTTAATTAGAGATATCTTAATCACGAAATTAGTTTAAGATTCTCTAGGAATGAATCAATTAATGGGTACGAGAAAACTGATTAATTGTATTCCATGGTTGGCATAGAACTTAATGGACCTAGGTTAAACTAAGAACCACAAAAGTATGCAATTGGATCAACCTAGGTACAATTATTAATGCTTGAAAGAGGTTGCTAATTAATTAAGGCTAAACCATCCTCAACTACCTAGATAATTGCAATTAGAGGTACAAGTTGAATGTTGAATATCATAAGTGTGGTGAACCCTAACCCTAGGCTTTTATTAATTGAATTACTTGTTAGTTTATTTGTGACAAACTTTCTATTGTATTACATCAATTTAGATAGCATATTTCGTATTATTCTATTAATTAACATTGTTCTCTGTGGGATACGACCCGTACTCGCCGACCTAGCTATAGCTACGCCGTGTGCTTACGGTTAATTATAAAATACACACAACAAGTTTTTCATGTCAAAATTACACACTTAAGATGGTAAGGAGTTCATGTAATGGCAATTGGCTAGGGCATACACTAGTCATTTATTATTTTCAATTATAAGATTCTTCTTCTTTCTTAAATAATATTTTTTCCTTTCACTAATCAGAGTTTAACTCTCTTATTTTAACTCCGATTGAAGTGATCTTGGTAACTATTTAAAGTTAAGACAAACTTCTAAAACTCTTATGTTGAACATTTTAAAGAAATCATAAAGAATCTTGGAGTTATTACTACCTTAAATTCAAAGTTATTTCCTTCCGGGTAAGTTCTGACCTCTACTTACTAATCTAATCATATCTCCCTCCTATAGACTCTAAATTAAGTAATTCTAGTGGCTAAAAATTCATGAGTTATATATCTATATTTGTCATGTTAACCATTTCTTTTAATTTCTTACAAATTCTTCTCAGAAATTCAAACACAGAATCATACCTAATAGATTCTTCCCTGGTTAACCAATTTTCGACCACTGCTTACTAATCTAACCAGATTTTCCTAATATGGATTCCAAATTGAATGATTCCAGTGGCTAAAAATTTGTGAGATGTATATACATATTTTTCATGTTAACTATTTCTTTTAGCTCCCTATAAATTTTTTCCATAAATTTAAACTTATAAGCTTACCTAACAGATTCTTCCCTCGCTAACCATTTTCTAACCACTACTTATTAATCTGAACATATCTCCCTCTTTTGAACTCCAAATTGGATGATTTTAGTGGCTAAAACTCTGTGAGACATATATCTACATTTTTTATGTTTACCATTTCTTTTATTTCCTAACCGATTCTTTCTAAAATTTCAAAAATAGAAACTTCCCTAGTTACTTTGAAATTCAATTTTCTTAACCTGGCCTTTCTTAAAGTTCTAGTTCATCCTTTTATTAAGTCATCTTCCATTTTTCTTCCAAATTTGCTCCAAACCATAGAATTATTCATCTCAACATTTAATTATATTTCTTTCTTAATTTAACATATTCCATCATCCATTTTAAAAGAAAAACTAATCAAATCATGCATCATTAAAGGTGTTTCTCAACAGAAATTTCTCATGGTCTTCTCTGATGTGAGCATGGCTAGCAAATGGAAATGGAATGCAAACCTGCTGGAAGTCCTAAGTGGACCTGTCACAAGAGCTTGGGTTAAAATATTCAAAGAAGCACTTAATAGTCTAATCCTAAAGGCCCATCAAGGAGATACCTGCATAACTACAAAAGAAAAGTCAAAACTGGTCCATGTCATTAAAACCTATTTAAATATGGGCCAAGACCAGCAAATTTAAATATGGACCTAAAGTATAAGAAGATTCAAGCCTAAAGATTGAATATAGGCCTAAAACCAATGAGTTATTTTATGGCCCAATTTAGGCTACATTTTTTTTTTCTGATTTATTTACTTTATTTGACTAAGAAAGTTTAATAATTGATGATTTCCTTGTCTGACTAGAAGAGGTTTTCCTAGTTCTGTAAGAGTTTCCTATTTCTAAGTTTCCTGACTCTATAGGAGTTTTCTATTACTTTTCCTTGTTTGTTTAGGTAATTGGCCTATAAATAGGCATGTATGCTCATGAACAATTCATATTATCATTTATATTATTGAGAGTGTTTTCTCTTTGGTTCTTTAAAGAACTTTTCTGAACTTATCAAGATTTATCTTGTGGCGTTCAAGCAAGACTTATCACTCACAATCTTCTTCCTCTTTCTTGAGTGTGGCGTCTGTAATATTTTCTTTTACCTTTGTTTCTTATCTCTTTATAGATAACGGGTCAAGGTCTTCTTTTAATTTTTTTTCTTATATAAGTCTAAATTAGAACACGGTCCTTGAACTTGGATCCTATATTGATTCTGGGTCTCACGACTCTTGGTGAGGTTCATATCAGGTGTTCACATCATTCCCCTAAGTGTTTAAGGCTATACTTAATTTATCAGCCTAACTATTTTCCATACATTTTTACCACATCCCAATATGCATCACAACAGTACAAAAATTGCTAAAACTTTGCCACCCATAGCCATGCGTAAGCAAAAAATTTCCATACCAATATATGCATTCAAACATCCATCATATGCAAGATCAACATGTAACATGATATAGCAACATCCATGGCCAATCATCAAAGTAGCAAATTTTATGAAAGTTCTAAGATCAAAATCTCATATAAATGTTACAAATTTCAAATATTTTCTTCAAAAAGAAATATTGTTAAACCTACCTAAACATCTCCTTAACTCACTTAGTGAATTCTTTTTCTTGTTTCCTCTTGAAGGAAGTGGTAAGGTTCCTCCCTTCCCTTAGCTTTTCCAGCAGCTTAAATAAGAGAAGGAGGGTTAGCTTTGAACTCCAAGGATGAAAAGAAAATATAGATTCAAGTGGATATTAAACTAACTTACCTTGTGTACTTAGTTCGCTAGACTTTTCTTTCTTCTTCCTTCCTTTCTTCTCCTCTCTTTCTCTCCTTTCCTCACTCTACGTTGCTTCTATTTTCCCTCTCCCTCACTTGGATGAAATTATAATGTTATAAAGCTGGGTTTTTCTTAAATAAACTATCAAGTCGCTCACCTCTCATAATCATGGGTCTACCTTATCACAATTAGGATGCATTTGATAGTTTTTTTTCGAAAGACAACTCATGTTCTTGTCTTCCTCTCCCTTAGTCAAGATATGCATAGCAAAAGGGGATTTGTATTTGAAAATCATGATAAAATATTCTTAAGACAAGGGACAAGGTTCCTTTGATTTAGGGATTCATTTCCTTTTTCTTTTGTTTCACTCAAGTATGATAGGTTTGCCTTTCTAGGTGGAAAATTTCCATCCCTTGAGTTTCCCTTACTTTGCTGAAATTATTTGTGTAGGATAGGAATGTTTTGTCATAATGCCGTGTATAATAACCTACTTGCTAAAATTATAAATGTACTTTCCAATTGGAACCTTATTCATGTGAGAATTTCAATTGAGTAATAAAAAATTTAAATTTATTTTTACTTATACTAGGAGTGGATCCCTAAAGCCTTAGCATTCATTTTTACCTTGAATACATTTCAATTTAATTTGAGTACATCAATTTTTCGCATACTTAGTTTAATGTTCTTCTCACAAAATAAATATTTCGACAATTAGGTTAGAGTTATCTATTTTGGGTTCAAATTAGAGTTTCCTTTCAATTGGCAATCATCGTGGGATCAACCTTGCATACTATTAAATTTGTATTCCAACAGATTTGTGCGTTGCGAATTTTAACTGAAACAACAACACTTAGCAATTAACCTAAGGCCTCTTGTTATTCATTCTTCCTCTTCCTCTACCTCTATTGAAACTCCTACCATTATGGCTTAGGCCTGGTTGTGGGTCGAATTTATTTTTTATATTTAGGTCAAATATTGGGTTGAAGCTCAACAAAATATTATTTTTATTTAAAATAAATTATAAAAATTAAAAATAGGGAAAAATTAAGACTTGTTTATAAGTAATTTTATAAAATAATACATACTTTTAAACACCAAAACTTCTTAAAATTTACTGAATTGTGTATCTTTTATAATAACATTTAGATCAAATTGATATATATAAATTTTTTTAAAAATCATGTTATTCAGATTGAACTTGTTTTCAAATAAAAGCCTGAGCTTGGCTTGAATGTTATGTGTTGACATGCAAGTGTACGTATCATTTTCAAGTAATAAAAGTGAGTATAGAGTATTGTCCCATGAGAATTGTGTACCAAGTACCAAAATTAAATCACAATATAATTATCTAGATAATAAAAATGGGATAATGATTACTAAAAATAAATTGAAATTAGTTTAAAAATCACAAATAAGTAAATTGTAGACACTCAAATGAAGCAAGCTCTAGGGATTCAATTTCACTGTCATCACTTTAAATTGGTTTCATTATAATTAAATAAATGAAGTTCATTTAATTTGTTTGCTAATAAAGAACCCTAAATCATTCAGTAGTCTCTCCTGAGCACTAATAAAAATTTTCTCTACTTAATAACTCGCTATATTTCTATGTGAAATAATTAATTAGGAATTCATTAAGATTTATGGTTCTCTTTAATGGCCACAAAAATTCATGAGGTATATTCTTATCCACATGCACTCTATGGTTTTCATCTCCTAGCTCTCAATACATAATTCACCTACCGGTCTCATTATGATTAGCAAATTATCTAATTAGTGGCCAATCAATTAAAAGTATGAAGAATTGAGAAGAAAATGCAAAAGAGAAGAAGAAATAAAAAATTCATTACATAATCTACCAAACTATTGTGACTAAGCTACATCATATCCCTAGAATTAGGTATTTAGTTCATAATGAAAATATAAGAATCAAAACTCAAAATAAAATCCATAAGTGAGGCTAAAGAAGAAAGAAGAAGAACAATGTTGGATAGAAATCTTTGGTTGAATCCTTGCCAACGGATGATCTTTTCCATTCCTTTGCCTTTGTTGCCAAAAAGTGCTTCCAAAGGCATAAATTATTCCTATTTATAACACCCAAGTTGTCTCCACTCCTAGTTGAAAGGAAATTGATCTACATTGGCTACTATCACTTAATCGTGTCACAACACATTGTAGATTAAAGTGGGTCACGACAAGGTGTCTTATGGGTCCCAACCTAGCTATATCGCCCTGTTCCATTGTGACATAAATTTCCTGGGTCATAACATGTTGCTTTTTGCCACACTAGGTTATGACTTAGCCTTCATAAGCCGCAACTTATGCTTCTCTATTGTCAAAATTTCTCCTTTTTTACCTATTTTCTTCTAGAATTTTCTAAAAGCATACTTTTCTCTATTCTCTTGTATAAAAACACATTATATCTCATTAATCACCTAAAAAACCAAGAATCAATAAAATATAAGTATAAAGTAGCCTTAAATAAGCGGTATAAATCTCACTTATCAAAGTTGATGAGATCATAACTAAGGTTGACAAACAGAAATAGAATATGGACCCGCTTCAAGTTCCAGTTGGACCTATCACAAGATTTTAGGCTAAAATATTCAAAGAAGCACTTAATAGTCTAATTCTAGAGGCCCATCAAAGAGAAACATGTATTACTACTAAAGAACAGTCAAGAATGATCTATGTTAGTAAAATCCACTTAAATATGGGCCAAGACCAACTAATTTGAATATGGACATAAAGTAGAAGGAGATTAAAGGCTGAAGACTAAATATAGGTCCAAAATAAATGACTTATTTAATTGTCCAATTTAGGCTACATTTTTTAATTTACTTTATTTAACTAGGAAAGTTTCCTATATGATAGTTTCTAGAAGAATTTTCTATTTTTAATTTTCCTTGCCCTGTAGGAGTTTCCTATGTAGTTTCCTTGTTTGTTTAGGTAATTGGCCTATAAATAGGAATGTATACTTTTGAACAATACATATTATCATTAATAATATTGAGTGATGTGAGCATGGCTAGTGAATGAAAATGGAATGCAGATATGTTTGAAGTCCCAAGTGGACCTGTCATAAAAGCTCGGGCTAAAAGATTTAAAAAAGCATTTAATGGTCTAATTCTATAGGCCTAAAAAGGAGATACTTGCATTACTACAAAAGAAAAGCCAAAACGGGTACATGTCATTAAAACCCACTTAAATATGGAACAAGATTATTCAATCTAAATATGGACCTAAAGTAATAAGAAGATTTAAGGATGAAGATTGAATATAGGCCCAAAATTAATGAGTTATTTTCTGGCTTAATTTAAGCTACGTTTTTCTTATTTATTTAATTTCACTTTTAGTTTGTTTGACTAGGAATGTTTCCTATTTTGTGGTTTCCTTGTCAGACTAGAAGAGTTTCCTATTTTTAATTTTTCTTACTTTGTAGGAGTTTCCTATTTCTAATTTTCCTTGCCCTGTAGAAGTTTCCTATGTAGTTTTTCTTGTTTATTTGGGTAATTGGCCTATAAATAGGCATGTATTCTCTTGAGAATATACAAATTATCATTAATAATATTGAGAGTGTTTTCTCTTTGATTCTTCAAAGAACTTTTTCTGAACTTATCAAGATTTTCTTGTGGAATTCAAGTAAGACTTATCACTCACAATCTTCTTCCTCTTTCTTGAGTGTGGCGTCTACAACATTTCTTATACCTTTGGTTCTTATCTCTTTATAGATAACCGGTCAATGCCACTTTTCTTTTTATTTATTTTGTTATAAATCTGAATTACAACATGATCCTTCCAATTGGATCTCATATTGATTCCATGTCTCACTACTCTTAGTGAGGTTTATATCAAGGGTTCACATCATTTGGTATCAGAGCCTAAGTTCTAAATCAGGTTTGATCTATCCTATTTATTTGTTTTCTTATTATTATTCCATCTTGCTATCTTGTATTTTTTTTCTTGTGTTGTTCTTTCTTCTTTTCTTCTTTTGATTTCTTGTGTTCTTGGTTCACATGCATATCTAAAAAGAAAATTCGAAAAAAAGAAAAAAGAAGATAAATTCAAAAAAATAAAATTAGAACCCATTATTGTTGAAATTCAAGTTTTCCACCTAGATTTTGCAATCTGGTCTTTAAAAAAAGTGATCTAGTAATTCTAATTGCATCAATTATTTTTCTTGCTTTGATCTTTCATTTCATTTGTTTTTCTTACTTTGATTATTTTTCCTATCTCAATTGTTTTCTTTCCTCCCGTCTTCGATTTCTTTCTATTCTAGTTGCTTTTTGTTGTGCTTTTTCTTATTCAATTGCTTATCTTGTCTTTAATTTCGTTTTTTCCCTTAAAGTTCTATTGCTTTGTTCCCTTTGTTTCTTAAAATTCTGTTCTTTTTCTTCTTCCTTTATTCTTTGCATACTATTAGTTGAGTTTGGATTGTTGCAAGAAGATTTTTTTTTTTAGTTCAATAAAGAACTGAAAAAGGAGACTTAGAAAGTAAAAAGACAAGAGTGTGAGCTTATAAGAGGGTAAAAGACAAAATTTGAGTAAACATGAGTGTGAGTGTCATTAATTTTGAGAGAAACATGTGAGTTAGTGTTGTGAGTATATTTTTTTTACTCTAACATTGTTTTGCAGGAAAATCATGTTACAAAACAAAGACAAATACTTTCAAAGGTGTGTCAGGAATGGTGGATCCAAAGTTAATGATGGAAGCTTTAGTAAGTCAAATGAGAAGAGTTTTGAGAGTGGAGATGGAGCAGATTCATGAACGGTTAGATCGAGTAGAGAATACACATGTGGAAGAGTAACAAAACACTCCTAATATACATAGGAGGGGGAGAATTCAATCAAGGGAGAGTGTTGAATATGAAGAGTATTATAGAGATGGTTTTGATGAAGATGACAAGGACTTGAATATTAACAATAGAAGATATGGTGGGAGGTTTAGAGAAGTTACGAATTGGAAAAATAATAACTTGGGTAGTACTAAGATGAAGGTTCCATCATTTCAAGGAAAAAATGACCCCGAAACTTATCTAAAATGGGAGAGAAGGATGGAGTTGTTATTTAATTGTTATAATTATTCTGAGTTGAAAAAGGTAACGTTGGCTTCCAAGGAAGTTATTGACTATGCTATTATTTGGTGGGATCAATTGGTTTTAAATATGAGACGAAATGGAGAAAGGATTATTGAGACGTGGGAGGAGATGAAAGCAGTTATGAGGAAGCGATTCATTCCAAGTCACTACTATAGAGAATTAATTAAGAAGTTGCAATGCTCCACTCAAAGGTCCAAAAGTGTTAAAGACTACTATGTTGATCAAGTGGGGTTACAAAAGAAAGAGAGTGAAGAAAAGAAAATAAGTGAAAGAATTAAGAGAGAGAAAGAGAGAGATGCTAAGAAAATTATGAGAGAAAAATAGATAGAAGACAGAAAAAGTATGATAGAAAAAGAAAGAGAGGCTGAGAGAATTATGAGAGAAAAAGAGATAGAGGACAAGAGAATTAAGAGAGAAAAAGAGAGAGAGGTTGAGAAAATTATGAAAGAAAAAGAGATAGAGGCTGAGAAAATTAAGAGAGAAAATGAGAGAGAGGTTGAAAAAATTGATGGAAAAATTAAAAGAACCAATTGGGTCATTGAAAGAAAAATCGAGAGAAAACAAATGAATTTTTGTGCAAAAGAAAGTGTGATAAAAAAATGTTTTGTTTTCAATTTTGCCCATGATTGTATTAATGAGCTTAACTTTTATTTACCCAATATTGAAATTTCTCTTTTACAGGATAATGTTTTCAATGCATGTGAGAAAGTGGCATTTTGTAACATCCATAAATATTTAATCTAACATCCATAATTTTGTTTCTTTTATTAATAAAGGTACATAAATATTTAATTAAGGAAATAAAATTTATTAGACAATTTTTAGATATATAAGGAAATATAATCCTTAGAAATTCTTCACCTTATGTGTATGAATAGAAAATGTTTCTAACATTAAGAGAGCAAGTAAAGAGAGAAAACCTAATAGGAAAAATTTGAAATAACATACTAAAGAGAGGTAAAATTCTTTGGTAAGGAAGATATTTTTTTTTGTGAAGTAAGTAAAGGTCTTAAAGTTTTAAGAAGATTGGATTAAGGTAATTGTTCCTAATTCAAGAGTTAGAAATTTCTAAATTTAACATCTCCACCCATAAATTGGGATTTCACCTATGGATACTTCATATAGAGTTTTTCCACTTCACATAAGTTTCTAGTAAGCCTATTGGATAACCTAAGCAAGAAATAAAACATAGACTTGGACTAGGATATAGAAGTTGGATCGATAGCCCAAAAATTATGAAAATGTGACCAAGCCCTCCATGAAAGGTAGAATTTTAGCCAAAGCAAAGGAAATGGATATGAATGAGCCCAAATCTAAGAGGAAAAAAAATAAGAATCATGTAAGGAAATAGTAGTGCAATAATAATCAAGATTAGGTCACATGGCATTAAGACAAAACATCTATATCCTACATTCATAATTTCAACAAGTAGGTAATAATATATGGCATTAGGAAAAAACATCTATATCCTACATTCATAATTTCAACAAGTGGATAATAATACATAGCATTATGACAAACATCCTTATCCTACACAAATAATTTCAGCCAAGCAAGGGAGATCCAATAATTGAAAATTTGCCACTTAGAAAGGCAAACCTATCATACTTGATTAAGACAAAAGAAAAAGGAAATAAATCCCTAAATCAAAGAGACCTTGTCCCTTGTCTTAAGAACATATTATCATAATTTTCAAAATACAAATCTCCTTTTGCTATGCATATCTTGACTAAGGAAGAGGAAGACAAGAACATGAGTTGTTTTTTTCCAAAAAACAACCAAGTGCATACTAATTGAGATAAGGTAGACCCATGATCATGAAAGGTGAACCATTTTATAATTTATTTAAGCAAAACCCACCCCTATAACATTATAATTTCATTTAAGTGACGGGGAGAGGAAAAATAGAAGCAAGGTAAAGTGAGAAAATGAGAGAAAGAGAGGAGAAGAAAGGAAGGAAGAAGAAAGAGAAGTCTAAAGGACTAAGTACTCAAGGTAAGTTAGCTTAATCTTCACTTGAATCCATCTTTCTTCTTCATCATTAGGGTTCAAAAACTCACATTCCTTCTCTTATTTAAGCTGCTAGAAAAGCTAAGGGAAGGGATGAATCTTGCTACTTTCTTCAAGAGAAAACAAGAAAAAGAATTCACTAAGTGAGCTAGGGAGATCTTTAGGTAGGTTTAACAAGATCTTTTTTTAAAGAAAAGTTTTGAAATTTGTAACATTTATGTGGGATTTTTATCTTAGAACGTTGATGAAATTTATAATATTTTCTACTTTGATGATTGGTCATGGATGTTGCTATATCATGTTACATGTTATTTTGCATATGATGGATGTTATGGACATTAAGGTTGGTGTGGAAAGTTTTGCATAGGTATGGCTATGGGTGGTAAAAATTTTATGATTTTTATGCTACTATTTTGTATATTTGAATGTGGTGAAAATTTCATGGAATATGATTAGATGTAAATAAAATTGAAGAGGATGTAATAAAATGATGAACTAAAACCTTAGGAAAGGATTGGTTAGGAAACTGGATTTCGGGGTAACTAGGGAAGCTTCTATTTTTGAAATTTTGGGAAGAATCAGTTAGGAATTAAAAGAAATAGTTAACATAAAAAATGTATATCTATGTATTAAAGATTTTTAGCCACTAGAATCACTTAATTTGGAGTCTAGATGTGGGAGATATTGCTTGATATGTTAGCAGTGGTCAGAAAATGGTTAACTAGGGAAGAATTTGTTAGGTATGTTTCTGTGTTTAAATGTTTGGGATAAATCTGTAGGAAATTAAAATAAATGCTTAATATGAAAAATGTAGATCTATGTTTCATGAATTTTTAGCCACTAGAATCATTCAAATTGGAATAAATATAAGGAAGATATGGTCATATTAGTAAACAAAGGGCATAAACTAGCTAACCAGGGAAGAATCTATTAAGTATGCTTTTGTGTTTGAATTTCTGGGTCAATTATATAGAGAAATAAAGGAAATTGTTAACATAATAAATATAGATATATGTATCACGGATCTGTAGGCTGTGAAATCACTTAATTTGGAGTCCATAAGAGAGATATGATTGATTAATGAGTAAAGATTAGAATCAGTCTAGAATCCAGGGTGGTAAATGTAAGTGTTTTTGTTTCGATTTTTTGGGAAAAATTAGTAAGGAATCTAAAGACATGATAAACATAAAAGTTGTATATAAATGTCTTAAAGTCTTATAGGTTTTCGAATCACCTCCATTGGAGTTTGTATGAGGAAGATATGGTCTGATTAGTAAGTAGAGGTCTGAACTTACCTGAGAAGAAATAACATTGAATTTGATGGAGTAGTAACACCACTATTACTTACAATTTCACTAAAATGTTCAACATAAGGGTTTTAGAGGATTGTCTTATCTTTCAATTGACACCAAGAGTACCTCAATCGGATTTAAAATAAGAATGTTATGCTCTGTTTAGTGAAGAGAGGATAATAATATTTAAAAAAGAAGAATCTTATAAATGAAAATAATAAATGACTAGTGTATGCCATAGCCATTGCCATTGCATGAACTCCTTACCATCTTATGTGCATAATTTTTACATAGAAATATTTTATAAAGTGATATTTGAAAAGATTATGTTTATGGCATGATTACCAATGATTTTTGGTAATGATTATATTTTGATAAAAATTATGGCATGTGAGTATAATGAACATACTTGTTATTGAAATCATATTTATGGCTATTAATGTGAAAAGAAAAGAAAGGAAAAGAAATTAGCACAGTCACATGGCGGTCTGTGTGTTGCACCAGTAGGGGACGCCTGTCACGGCCCCAAATGATGGAACATATGATCGGCACGGCATAAGGGTTTTCCCCTAGTCGCAAGCCTAACACATAGCACATACAAACATCCAGCACACAATCCAAAGTACATAATAAATATAATTGGACACAACGTCCAACATAAAAGTTGTAGCCCTTTCTATTAGCTTTCATTAGCCACTTGAATCACCTAATTTTGAGTTCATATCAAGGAGTTATGCATAAAATAGTGAGCAAATGTCCAGACCACACTATGCTTCCATTTTTTCCTCTTATCACTATAATATTCACGGAATTAGAAAACGTTCCCAACATCAAAGTTGTAGATATATGTCTTATATTTCAATAGATATTAGAATTACTTAATTTAGATTTCATATGAGAGAGTTATGGTTATAAGAGTGAAAAAAGGTGAGAAGAAAGGTCAGAAATGCTCTAAAATTTTACATTGTTCTCAACTTTCTTTATTTCAAATGATTTGTACTTAACCTTCAAAGGTTTTATTAGTTGAGGGTTATTACATTCTCCCCTCCTTATAAAAAATTTGATCCCTGAATTTTACAAAAACCAACAACATGAAAACATAAGACTACTCTTGGAACAGTTGTGGATACTTCTCTCTCATGACGTTCTCTACTTCCCACGTAGCTTCCTCTTTGGAATGATTCTGCCAGATCACCTTCACTATAGGGATATCCTTAGACCTCAACTTTTTCACTTGTCTATCAACAATGGCCACGGGTTTCTCTTCATAGGCCAACTTGTCATCCAAAAGGATTTCTTGCAGTTGAATCACATGAGATGGGTCAGGTAGATACTTCCTCAACATCAAGACATGGAAGACTGGATGCACTTCACTCAATCCAAGTGGTAGGGCTAGGCGGTATGCCACTGCTCCTACCCTATCCAGAACTTCAAAGGGTCCAATATACTTCGGGCTTAACTTCCCTTTCTTACCAAACCGCATGATTCCCTTCATGGGTGATACTTTGAGGAACACGTGATCGCCTAGAGAAAACTCCAACTCCCGTCGCCTATGGTCCACATAAGCCTTCTGACGACTTTGTACAGTTAAAAGCCGTTCCCTTATCAGCTTGACCTTCTCTATGGCATCTTGCACCAAGTTTGGCCCTAGCAGCTTGGCTTCTCTAACTTCAAACCATCCAACGGGAGATCGGCATCTTCTCCCATAAAGAGCTTCAAAAGGTGCCATCTGAATACTGGCTTGATAACTATTGTTGTATGCAAACTCAGCTAATGGTAGGTATCCTTCCCAACTGCCACCAAAATCCAATATACATGCTCTAAGCATATTCTCCATAATTTGAATCGTGCGTTCGTACTGGCCATCTGTTTGGGGATGAACAGCGGTGCTTAGATCCAACCTCGTCCCCAAAGTTTCTTGAAAAGCTTTCCAAAACCTTGCCGTAAACTGTGGACCTCGATCAGATATGATGGATATAGGGACTCTATGCAATCTGACGATCTCACTCAGATACAGGCTTGCATACTGAGCCGCATTAAAGGTAGTCTTCACTGGTAAGAAGTGGGATGTCACGGCCCCAAATGATGGAACATATGATCGGCACGGCATAAGGGTTTTCCCCTAGTCGCAAGCCTAACACATAGCACATACAAACATCCAGCACACAATCCAAAGTACATAATAAATATAATTGGACACAACGTCCAACATAAAAGTTGTAGCCCTTTCTATTAGCTTTCATTAGCCACTTGAATCACCTAATTTTGAGTTCATATCAAGGAGTTATGCATAAAATAGTGAGCAAATGTCCAGACCACACTATGCTTCCATTTTTTCCTCTTATCACTATAATATTCACGGAATTAGAAAACGTTCCCAACATCAAAGTTGTAGATATATGTCTTATATTTCAATAGATATTAGAATTACTTAATTTAGATTTCATATGAGAGAGTTATGGTTATAAGAGTGAAAAAAGGTGAGAAGAAAGGTCAGAAATGCTCTAAAATTTTACATTGTTCTCAACTTTCTTTATTTCAAATGATTTGTACTTAACCTTCAAAGGTTTTATTAGTTGAGGGTTATTACATTCTCCCCTCCTTATAAAAAATTTGATCCCTGAATTTTACAAAAACCAACAACATGAAAACATAAGACTACTCTTGGAACAGTTGTGGATACTTCTCTCTCATGACGTTCTCTACTTCCCACGTAGCTTCCTCTTTGGAATGATTCTGCCAGATCACCTTCACTATAGGGATATCCTTAGACCTCAACTTTTTCACTTGTCTATCAACAATGGCCACGGGTTTCTCTTCATAGGCCAACTTGTCATCCAAAAGGATTTCTTGCAGTTGAATCACATGAGATGGGTCAGGTAGATACTTCCTCAACATCAAGACATGGAAGACTGGATGCACTTCACTCAATCCAAGTGGTAGGGCTAGGCGGTATGCCACTGCTCCTACCCTATCCAGAACTTCAAAGGGTCCAATATACTTCGGGCTTAACTTCCCTTTCTTACCAAACCGCATGATTCCCTTCATGGGTGATACTTTGAGGAACACGTGATCGCCTAGAGAAAACTCCAACTCCCGTCGCCTATGGTCCACATAAGCCTTCTGACGACTTTGTACAGTTAAAAGCCGTTCCCTTATCAGCTTGACCTTCTCTATGGCATCTTGCACCAAGTTTGGCCCTAGCAGCTTGGCTTCTCTAACTTCAAACCATCCAACGGGAGATCGGCATCTTCTCCCATAAAGAGCTTCAAAAGGTGCCATCTGAATACTGGCTTGATAACTATTGTTGTATGCAAACTCAGCTAATGGTAGGTATCCTTCCCAACTGCCACCAAAATCCAATATACATGCTCTAAGCATATTCTCCATAATTTGAATCGTGCGTTCGTACTGGCCATCTGTTTGGGGATGAACAGCGGTGCTTAGATCCAACCTCGTCCCCAAAGTTTCTTGAAAAGCTTTCCAAAACCTTGCCGTAAACTGTGGACCTCGATCAGATATGATGGATACAGGGACTCTATGCAATCTGACGATCTCACTCAGATACAGGCTTGCATACTGAGCCGCATTAAAGGTAGTCTTCACTGGTAAGAAGTGGGATGACTTGGTCATTCGATCCACTATCACCCATACTGAGTCATAACCCTTAGGGGTCCTTGGTAACCCTGTAACGAAGTCCATAGTAATCATTTCCCACTTCCACTCCGGTATCTCAATCTGTTGGTGCAAACCGGTAGGCTTATGGTGTTCAGCTTTCACCTGCTGACAAACCAAGCACTGAGCCACAAAGTCTGCTACATCCTTCTTCATCCCATTCCACCAATACAAGTCCTTGAGGTCACTGTACATCTTATTTGTTCCTGGATGGATAGTATAGGCTGATTGATGTGCCTCTTCCAAAATCTGCTTCCTCAAGCTATCCACATCAGGTACACATAAGCACTTCCCACATCTTAACACTCCTTCAGCATCCACGCTGAATTCAGAAGTCTGATTATTCCTAGCTTCATCCTTGAGCTTACACAGCTTAGCATCCTTGTCCTGATCTGCCTTAATCTGCTCAACCAGCGGAGAGTGTAGTTGCATGTGGGCTAACAACACCCCTGGCTCCTTCACTTCAAAGCGCATCCCCTCACCTTCTAGCCGATGAATATCCCTTATCAACGGCCTCCGGAGTAGGGTGATATGGGCTAGACTCCCCATTGACTTTCTGCTCAAAGCATTGGCCTTGCCTGGGTGGTACAAGATGGTGTAGTCATAGTCCTTTACCAACTCCATCCACCTCCTCTGTCTCAAGTTAAGATCCTTTTGTTGAAAGATGTACTTGAGGCTCTTGTGGTCCGTGTAAATCTCACAGGGTTCACCATAGAGATAGTGCCTCCAAATCTTCAAGGCAAAGACCACTGCCGCCATCTCCAAATCATGTGTAGGATAGTTCTGTTCGTGCTTCCTGAGCTGTCTAGATGCATAGGCTACAACATGACCATTCTGCATTAACACACAACCCAAGTCCACCTTTGAGGCGTCACAGTACACTGAGTATCCTCCAGTGCCCGTTGGGATAGTTAGAACTAGGGTTGTGGTTAGACACTTCTTCAAGGTCTGGAAACTTTCTTCGCATGCATCCGACCACTCAAACTTAACTCCCTTCCTGGTTAATCTGGTCAAAGGAGTAGCAATCCTGGAGAAATCCTTGATGAACCTCCGATAATACCCTGCTAGACCCAAGAAACTTTGGATCTCCGTCACACTAGCTGGGCGAGGCCACTGCTGTACTACCTCTACCTTCTCAGGGTCTACTTGAATGCCGTCCTTCGTGACTACATGCCCTAGAAACATAACGCTATCCAACCAGAACTCACACTTAGAGAGTTTGGCATACAACTGCTGATCCCTCAAGATCTGCAAAATGACCCATAGG
Organism: Gleditsia sinensis; assembly: GCA_037074535.1. Lineage (NCBI taxonomy): Eukaryota > Viridiplantae > Streptophyta > Magnoliopsida > Fabales > Fabaceae > Gleditsia > Gleditsia sinensis. The sequence continues at coordinate 43,017,473 of CM073472.1, read as the reverse complement.
TGCTGTTCATGCTCCTCATGGTCTTTAGAATAAACCAAGATGTCATCAATGAACACAATGACAAACTGATCCAAGAATGGCTTGAACACCCTGTTCATCAAGTCCATAAAAGCAGCTGGTGCGTTAGTTAGTCCAAAAGACATAACCAAAAACTCATAATGACCATAACGGGTCCTAAAAGCTATCTTGGAAATATCCTCCTTCCTGATCTTCAACTGATGGTACCCTGACCTCAGATCAATCTTGGAGAAACATTTCGCTCCTTGAAGTTGATCGAACAGATCATCAATCCTGGGTAAAGGGTAGTTGTTGCGCATCGTTAGCTTATTCAGTTGCCGATAGTCAATGCAAAGATGCAAAGACCCATCTTTCTTCTTCACAAAAAGGACCGGAGCACCCTATGGAGAAGTGCTCGGCCTGATGAAACCCTTATCCAACAAATCCTGCAACTGACTCTTTAGCTCCTTAAGCTCTGTGGGTGCCATCCTGTAAGGCGGTATAGAAATTGGTCGAGCTTCTGGAATAAAGTCGATACCAAACTTTATCTCCCGTTCAGGAGGTAATCCTGGCAACTCCTCTGGAAAGACATCCAGGAATTCTCTTACCACTGCCATCTTGTCTACATCAGGTATCTTCCCATCCACATCAGGTATCTTCCCATCCACATCTCTAACGTACACCAAATATCCCTGGCATCCCTTCTTCAACATCCTTTGAGCAACCAAGACTGAAATTAGGTTACTTGGAGCTTTACTTCGGTCACACTGGAACCGGAAAGGAACTTCACTTGGAAAGTTAAACTTGATTGCCTTCCCATAGCAATCCAAAGTAGCATAGCATAATGCCAACCAATCCATTCCTAGGATTACGTCAAAGTCGATCATGTCCAGGATGATCAAATCAGCAAATGTCTCCCTATTACCCACTGACACTTTACATAACTTGCATACATGCTCTACTGGCAAACAATCACCGACCGGGGTGGTTACAAAGAAAGGGGCATCCGTCCTAATAGGATCTTTACCCAAACTCTTAGCAAAACTAGGGGAAACATAGGAATATGTAAACCTAGGGTCAAACAAAACATATGCTTCATGTAGGCAAACCGAAAGAGTACCTGTCATGACCGCATTTGAAGCCTGTGCATCTTCTGGTAAGAGCAAAAATCCTCGGTTGACCTCGGCCTGCTTGGCTTTGACCTCGGCCCATCATCCCTCTACCAGTACCTCTGCTACTTGCTTGGCTCGGTATAGTCCTTATAGGCTGAGCTGCCACTGGGGTTAGTAGCAAAGCCGGTCGAGTTGGCCCTTGGTTTGAGCAATACAACTGGGGACACTCCCTCTTCATGTGTCCAGGTTGGTTGCAATGATAGCAAACAACCATCTCCCTGCGGCATTGACCAAAGTGATGGTTGCCACAAATAGGGCATTGTGGCCTATTCTGCTGAATGGCTCTTGGTCCTGGTTGACCTGGATGCCTGGTGTTTCCTTGGCTAAGACCTAGCCTACCACTCGCATCTGGTCTCTAGTTGGGGTTCCCAACATTCTGTGGTGCTGGACGCTGCTGGCCCTGAAATCGTGGTCCTTGGGAATGAGAACTTTGCCCTCCTTTGGAGCTCCCATCCCTATCCCTCTTTCTCAGATTGGCATTCTCGACATTGGCCAAATGCCTAATCTCCATCATTCTTGCACAGTCCACAGCCTCTGCATAGTTGGGGAATTGCTTCATCTGGGGTGCCACTGATTTAAACAATGCTAGCATCAATCCCTGGATAAACTTCTTGATCATGGCCCTTTCAGTAAGGACCATGTGCGGTGCATACGGCAATAGCTGTGTGAAGCAGTAATCATACTCTGTGACCGACATACCGGAAGTCTGCTTTAACTCCACAAATTCCTGACACTTGGCATCTCGGATACTCTGAGGCACAAACCTCTCCATGAAGACTTCCTTAAACTCTGGCCATCCCAAAGGTGGCGCTGTAGCTCCCCTTCTGCGCATCATGGTCTTAAACCATACCTGCGCTACACCAGACAACTGGAAGGATGCCAACTCTATTGATCGGATCTCTGGACACTTAAGCACCTCACAAATCTTCTCAGTGTCCTCTATAAACTCCTAGGGATCTTTACTAGCCAACAACCCCTTGAAGGTTGGCGGTTTCAGTTTCAGGAACTCAGATAGTTCCACTTCCCTCTTGGCGGGTCTCACATGCCGTTCCATGGACCTAACTGGTTCTCGAATGGAGGTAGCTGTTTCGGGCCGTTGTGGATCCCTTCCACCTTGCCCATCCCTTCTTTCGGCTAGATTTTCTATTGCCTGCTGCATACCCTGCATGGTTGCCAGCATCTGGGCTATCACATCATCCCGGGGGTGAGAATACATTTCCCCTGCCCTAGGAGTCTCAGCTTGCTCACTGCTCAACTCAGTTTGTTCGGCTACTTCAGCAACCCTTACACCCCTGCCACTGCCTCTTGCACTGGCTCTAGGTCGGCCTCTGCCACGACCTCTACCTCGGCCTCTAGGCATAGGTACTGCGGACTGAGCAGACTCTTCAGCCATCTGCTCTTGAGCCGCGGGTTGCCTAACCTTTGATCTCGTTCTTAGTGGCATCTCGCTTTAAAACAGAGATAGCCCAACCATCACTTAACCATGCCAACATAGCATACTATAAACTGACTTACTTGAACAAAAAGACAACATCCTATTGAACCCCTTTAGCAGCACCGTGAGTATAAGCATGTCCGGATTCATACCCATACTCAAAGTCCTACCTAAAGGTCCGTTACTCCATGAACACAGGAAAACCTAAAGCTCTGATACCACTCTGTCACGGCCCTAAATGATGGAACACATGATCGGCACGGCATAAGGGTTTCCCCCTAGTCGCAAGCCTAACGCATAGCACATACAAACATCCAGCACACAATCCAGAGTACATAATAAATATAACTGGCCACATATGCCACATCCAATATAAGAAAATATTGTATATATGTATATATATATATATATATATATATATATATATATATATATATATATATATATATATATATATATATATATATATCTCATGAATCCATATTGTGATTCAACTTGGCCCATGGCCTTATACTACAAACATGGTTATAAAACATAAAACCATTTTTCAAACAACACAAGAAGCAAGAATCCTGCCTGTAAATTCATGGAGATACACTAGACATAAACTAAGCTAGATAAACAGTACAACGGAGCCTTGCCCAAATTGGGGCTCACCAATGCTATATTCAGCCTCCTACGGAGCCGTAGCTGGATCAAAGTTTCTTTGACTATCTGTGGGGAGGAAACAGAAAAGGGGTGAGACCACATCTCAGTGAATGGGTAAATCATACTATAACTGAAACAGGGCAAACCAAGCACGAGTGTTTTACAATGAGTTTAATAATTGAAACCTTAAGCATTTAACCATAATTTATTGAAAGAAAAGCTAAACAATTCAAATATATGTTCAAAAGATAAAACATGATTAAATCAATAACCGTAAAGCAAATCAATTATGCATGGTAAGTAATAAATGAAGTTATTTATGCAATAACAATGATGAATGAGATAGTTTAGAAATATTTAATCTTTAAGAAAAATGCACTAGTTTATTGGAGTTCTTTCCTGACAGATCATCATCTTCCCCAAGCACATAGCAAGGGAGGGGTAATCACTGTAGGCGTAGACATAAGTCTACCCTAAATCCCTGTGTTTTAGGCAGTCATATGCACGTCACAGTATCCTAGGCCGAAGCCTTCACATGAAATCCTGTGTCTTAGGCAGTCATATGCCCGTTACAGTATCCTAGGCCGAAGCCTTCACATGACCATGGTGCACCAGGGCTAGCACTCCCTGCGGCTAGCTAACAGTGATATAAAAGGGTCCCTCCAATAGAAAACATTTAAAATATGCTATTCAAAGGGTTTAAAGTAAAACATTTCAATAACATTACAATAAAGTTATAATTCTCCATCTAGCTCTTTTCATGCATAAAATTCCGTTCTAAAATATGTTTCATCCATGTATTCCCATGGAGACCTTTATCATCATAAACTTTCCCTTTAAACATATCGTCTGTAGACGTCGCATAGATGTTCGCATGCATCAAATCATTTCATGGCTAACTTAGTTCATTTCTATGACTAAGTTTGCATTTCTATAAATCTAGCTCAAATGGAGAATTATCAGTCTAGATGCTTGTCCTGCATACCTAGGGTTCAACTAGAATTGAAATTTATAATTTCTAACATGGTTGGAACATATTGGTTTTCAAAGCGGTAAAACATTTTAGCATACATTCCAACTAGTTAAAATCATATGAAAGAGTTATAAACCGAATTCGTAAAACATGCGCTATAGTATGAAAAACCCACTCACCTTACTAGGAGTCAAAAAACGAGAATTTCACCTCGTGATGGCTCAACAACCTAGAAAACATAGACATAACATAAAAATTAGATAAATCCTAAACGTCACTATTCATGCTGAAAAACATTATTCACTCGTCGAAAAACACTATTCACGCCGAAACCTAAAAACCCTATATTCTAGCATAGAAACTAATTCTAAGACTATCTATGGAAAGAATTTCGGTAAAACGAAGCCTAAAACACGATTAGCCAGAGTTTTACCTTGGAGGTTACTGTTCACGCGATTTTTCGGCGACTTTCTGGCAATTTTCCGGCGAAACTGATAGGTGGGGTTTGTAGCTCTCCTTCCCACGAATCCAAAGGTACCTTGGTAGCTCGAATCGGTTGGCTGGATGGTGAGATATCTTAGAGAGAAGGTAGAGAAAATTTTAGAGAGAGAGAGAGAGAGGGAGTCAGATGCAGGAGGAAATGATGGAGAAGGGAGGGGGAAGCTACAGAAAAACGCAGAAACAGCCCGAAGCACGGCCTGGCCGTGTCCTGGAGCACGGCCGTGCTTTGGGGCTACAGTGCACCAAGTTTTTTGCCGAATTGGACAAAACGTCCAACATGAAAGTTGTAGCCCTTTCTATTAGCTTTCATTATCCACTTGAATCATCTAATTTGGAGTTCATATGAAGGAGTTATGCATAAAATAGTGAGCAAAGGTCCAAACCACACTATGCTTCGGTTTTTGCCTCTTATCACTATAATATTCACGGAACTAGCAAAAGTTCCTGACATCAAAGTTGTAGATATATGTCTTATCTTTCAACATAAATTAGAATAACTTAATTTAGATTTCATATGAGAGAGTTATGCTTATAAGAGTGCAGAAAGGTCAGAAGAAATATCAGAAAAGCTCTAAAATTTTACATTGTTCTCAACTTTCTTTGTTTCAAATGATTTGTACTTAACCTTCAAAGGTTTTATTAGTTGAGGGTTATTACAACGCCCTACCAAAGATTATGATTATGTTAATGAGAAAAGAAAGAGAAAGTATGTCATGTTGAACGAAGCGAGAAAAGCTCATTTCGGAGAGTAGAAAATACTCAGCCTGAGTAGGGAAGATTGATGTAAAAATAAGTTGATAGCCATCATATGGTATTCTAAAAATAGTTATTCATTCCATACATGTCATAATTGTACAATTTTCATGTGCATAGATAAAGTGCATTCATGTGACCTAAAGATAATTGTTGTAGCTTATACAGATGAACAAGATGTGACAAGCATTATTGATAATGATTTATTGTTGAACCTACTGAGATTTATTTCTCACTATATTTCCATATCATGTTCAAAAAACTAAGTTATGCAGATATTCTCTATGACTTGCTTTTAGCATACGTTGGGTCGAGTTGACTAAGATCTCGGTGAAGGTACAACCACCCACACTCATATCTCCAGAACTGGTCAATATGGATGAATAAAATGTAGACTTATATGTGTTTTATTTTTGTACATGTGTTTTGATTAATAATATGTACATGAACCTAGAATTGTATAAGTGTTAATGGTATTTCTTAAACCTTATTTATGTTTGGTTAATTTAATTGAATGTTATTATGAGTTAAATAGTTATAAGTAAGAAGGTAATGACTTCATGGAATTTTAGAAATATACATATAAGTATATATGTAAAAAAATGGAGTTGTTACACATTTGATAAGTTCTTTGGACATAATAAATTTCTATTTAGAGAAAATAAATTGTATATGCCTAAATATTCATTGCAAGATTTGATTGTTAGGGAAGCTTATAGAGGTGATTTAATGTGGCATTTTGGCATATCTAAGACTTTAGATGTTCTGCATATGAAACATGATGCAAAACAAATATGTGAACATTTTTTAACTTATAGACAAGCTAAGTTTAAGATGAAGACTCATGGTTTATATGCTCCTTTATACATACATAATGAACCTTGGGTTGACATATCTATGAATTTTAAGTTGGATTTACCTTAGTCAAAAAGGGGTAGCAATTCTATATATGTAGTTGTTGATAGGTTTTCTAAAATGAAACATTTAATACCATATCATAAAACCGATGATGTATCTTATATTGCTAATTTGTTTTTCAAGAAAATTGTGAGATTGCATTATATTCCTAGGAGTATTGAGCGTGTTAACTTACATGGTTGGAATAAAGCCGATTTTGTTAAGCAAATTTATAAGAAGGCAAGGCAAGGCAAGACATTGAGAAAAAAATTGAATGATATGTCAACAAATCTAAAAGGGGACACAAAAGAATTGTATTTGAGCCTAGAGATTGGGTTTGGTTGCATACGAAGAAGGGAAGGATTCCACCTCAAAGGAATTTGAAACTACTTCGAAGAGGATATAGTCTGTTTCAAGTGATTGAAAGAATCAATATCAAGGCCTACAAGCTAGATCTTCCAAGTAAGGATAATGATATTGTGTGTTTCAAAGTTATTGATTTAACTCTCTTTTTTATGTAGGTTCTAATTTAAGGACAAATCCTTTTCAAGAGAAGGGGAATGATAAGAGCATCCTAGTGAATAAAAATGGAATGTATACATGCTTGAAGTTCCAAGTGGACCTGTCATAAGAGCTGGAGATAAAAGATTTAAAGAAGCATTTAATGGTCTAATTCTAGAGGCCTAACAAGGAGATACTTGCATTACTACAAAAGAATAGTCAAAATGAGTCTATGTCATTAAAACCCACTTAAATATGGACCAAGATTAGTCAATTTAAATATGGACCTAAAGTAACAAGAAGATTTAAGGCTGAAGATTGAATATAGGCAAAAAATCAATAAGTTATTTTATGGCCCAATTTAAGCTACGTTTTTCTTATTTATTTAATTTTACTTTTAATTTGTTTGACTAGGAAATTTTCTTATTTTGTGGTTTCCTTGTCATACTAAAAAAGTTTCCTATTTTAATTTTTTATGCTTTACAGGAGTTTTCTATTTCTAATTTTCCTTGCCCTATAGGAGTTTCCTATGTAGTTTTCCTTATTTGTTTAGGTAATTAGCCTATAAATAGGCATGTATGCTCTTGAGAATATACATATTATCAATAATAATATTGAGAGTGTTTTCTCTTTGGTTCTTCAAAGAACGTTTTTGAACATATTAAGATTTTCTTGTGGCGTTCAAGCAAGACTTGTCACTTACAATCTTCTTCTTCTTTCTTAAGTGTGGGGTCTACAATATTTCTTATACCTTTGGTTATTATCTCTGATACCAAATGATGTTAACCCCTGATATGAATATCACCAAGAGTAGTGAGACCTAGAATCAATATGGGATCCAATTGGAAAGATCGTGTTCTAATTTAGGTTTATAACAAAATAAATAAAAAGAAAAGTGACATTGACCTATTTTCTATAAAGAGATAAGAACCAAAGGTATAAGAAATATTGTATACACCACACTCAAGAAAGGGGAAGAAGATTGTGAGTGATAAGTCTTGCTTGAACGCTACAAGAAAATCTTAATAAGTTCAAAAAAGTTTTTTGAAGAACCAAAGAGAAAACATTCTCAATATTGTTAATGATAATCTATATATTCTCAAGAGCATACATGTAACATCCCCGATTTTAATAAATGGAAAATAATTCTCAATGGTGAAGGGAATGAAAGAGAATGAAATGAAACATCAATGAAACCTTAAAAAAAATGATAAAGTGACTAAATGGCAAAAAGGAAAACTAGAAAGGGAGAAAGTGTAATATTCTAATTCTTTGGGGCTAGAATTGAACATCAAGAATTGAGCTAAATGTATATTTTGGATGTGATCTAAAGCCTATTAGTATATTCCTAAAAGAGGAATTAAAGAATTTGGAGAATTTGAGAAAGTCAAACAAGGCCTTAGTCAAGGGTTTTGTTGGAATGTAATGGAGTGACGATCTTATTATTGTTAAGCTTTTGGGGTGCAGTAGTTAGGGAAGGGATGGCTTGTTAAAGAAGCTGGGAATTAAATAATTTTTTTCCTTGACTTGGAGGAGAAGTCAACTAAAAGGGGAGGGATGGCTTGTTGGAGAAGCATGGATTAAAAAAATCTTATCCTTGACTTAGAGAAGAAGTCTTGGCTTGGAGAGGAAGTCTTGACTTGGAAAGGAAGTCTTGACTTAGAGAAGTCGACCAAAAGGGGGAAAAATATCAAGGGAGAAAGAGAGTTAGCAGCCAACAGAGAAGAGAAGAGAGAGAGGCTGAGGGAAGAAGAGGAAGGAAAAGAAGATAAAGATAAAGAGGAGAGAGAAAGGCACAAAGGTGAAGATCTAAGGATTTTGTAGAGAAGGAAAGTGAGAGAAGTGATTAAGAGAAAGAAATCCAAGGAGGGTTTAAGAATATGAAGAATCTCTTGTTTTGGTAGGTTTAATATTAATCATTCCATGGAATTTCATGTATTTTGAATGATCTAATATTGTATTTTGATGATACATGATGCATATTTATGCTTAGCCATGAAAAGTGAGAGTTTGGATGCATAGATCATACATGTATTTGCTGAAATTGGCTTGAAAAGGATGAAAATTGATGATCTGAATGGTGGGTTCTGCATTTTATGATTTATGTCAAATTTAGAAATCTGTTCAACACATTAGTTGTATCCCTGTTTCTTAGCTTTCTAATGCCTTTGGAATCACCTTAATCAGATTTGAAATGAAAGAGATATCCCCTGATGAGTGAAGAAAGGTTAGATCTAATGCACATAATCATAATGATGTTTTCAAACACCTTTTTCATCTATTTTTTTCAATTTTTTAAAGTAGTAAACATAAAATTTGTAGATAATTGTCTTAACTTTCCATAGACACCAAAATCACTTGAATCAGAGTTAAAATGGGAGAGTTATGGACCTTTTAGTGAAAGAAGGTCTGGCTGAACAGAAATCTAAAGTGTAGAAAAAACCCGAAACACGGTCGTGCTTGGTGACACAGCCAGGCCGTGTTTCGAGCTGTTTTGTGATTTTTGGCTCTCTTCTTCTTTTTCTTTTTCTTTTTTGAATTTTGGATTGCCTCCTAGTTAGCATTGTCTTTAACATCCTTTAGCCAAACGATATTCACATGAAATTGCATCAATGAAAACAATGGAGGAATTTTGGAAATTTTCTCCTATATCTTCCAAATGTTTTTTTAACTGCTTCTTGCTGACCTTAATGTGCCTATTCTTACTTTTAATATTCCCATCATTGTGAGGAGAGATTTGAATAGGGTCTAGATAATTTATACATTTTTTAAAAGGTTTTAGTATTCCTAAATTTTTCTCCTTCATATTGGATTTATGCCTGCTTTTGTTTCTCACAGATGATTTATAGCTCTTCTTTGTGTGTTTCATAAAATTTTGTCTTTTAGGGGCTACTCTGTGCTCCTTCAACACTGTTAAGGATTTTCTCTTTAGTAGGATGTGCTTAGACTTTTCTTCTTAAACTTTTTTAGGAGGCCTTTTTGTCATTTCTTGTGATTTGGATTCAAACAAACTTTTTTTCTTTTCTGCACTATCTGTTAACTGTCAATTTTTCACATTAGTAGGATAATCTATAGTTTTAAAACCCTTAAATGTTACAAGCTCTCCTTGCACCTTTAAACTGAGCTCTTCTTTTTATACATCAATTATTACTTTTCCTATAGCTAAAAATGGTCGACCAAGGATAATAAGAAGTCCTTCATAAATTTTATATAACTAGCTTTTGAGCTAGAGAATATGCAAATGGTCTATAAATGTGAAACTACTTGAATACCTTCTAAAAATTTAGAAAAATATTTATTTAGTTTTTTCTTGAGAATAGAGGTTGAGGCTTATATAAGGGTGGGTTACTAGGAAATAATTTACTCTTGAACTTCTCTGTTTCCTCTGAGACTTTCTTTTTAGTAAGCTTAGTTAGCTCTTTAGATGTCATTGATTCTTTACTTTTCTCCACCTTTTGCTTTCTTTCAGGTTCTTCCACTATTTTGCCACTCCTTAGATAAATGTCTTATTGGCACACTGGTGGATTCCCCATATTTTAAGAATTTTTCCATAAGAAATTGAGGTGGTTTCTCCAACCAAAATTATACATATTTGAGTCAAGAATTTTTCCACCTTTTGCTTTCTTTCAGGTTTTTCCATATGCATGTTGGTATCTTCTCATGCTCCACCCCCAAACTGATTGTTCTATATCATTTGAATAATTGCCGGCTTAAGTTCAAAGTTGTTTGCTTGCACATTATGCTTGATGATTCCAAAAATAACTACCGATCTTTGGGGGACTCCATAATGCTTTAAGGGTAGTTTTGGGGCTTGTATTAATTCTCTTGTTGTAGCCCCTTGATTACCATCTCCATTAGGTTTAGCTATAATAGTTAGGCTTGGCTGGTTTGTTTGTCTTCTAGCCTTTCAGTTCCTCTTACAAGTTCTCTAGATCTCAAGATCTAAAGGATTCAAATCAGCATTACCAGCACTTCTTATACAATGAGGCAAGTTCCTGAAAGAGACAAGCAAGTAATAATAATTAATTAAACTAATGCCTAGAGTAAAAATATTGTAACCTGTTATTGATATTGATACTACAATCCATGGTGATGGCCCCAAAAACTTGTTGACATACAACTGCACATATCGTTTTCAAGTAATAAATGAGTATAGAGTATCATTCCACAAGGATTGTGCACCAAGTACCAAAATTAAACCAAAATATAATTATTTAGGTAATAAAAATGAGAGAATGATTACTAAAAATAAATTGAAAACTAGCTAACAAATTGCAAATAAGTAAATTGTAGACACTTCAATGGAGAAAGCTCTAGGGATTTGATTTTACCTTAGTCACTATTATTTAATTACATTATAATTAAATAACTGAAATTCATTCAATCCTTTTACTAGCCAAGAACCCTAAATTATTCACTAGTCTTTTCTAAACACTAATACAATATTCCCTACTTAATAATAACTCACTATATTCTTATGTGAATTAATTAATTAAGAATTCATTAAGATCTATGGTTCTCTTTAATGTTTACAAAAATTCATGAGGTATATTCCTATTCACATGCAATCTATGGTTTTGATCTCATAGCCCTCAACACATAATTCACCTCCTGGTCTTATTATGATTAGCAAATCATCTAATTAGTGACCAATTATTTAGAAGCATGAAGAATTGAGAAGAAAATGCAAAAGAGAAGAAGAATTTAGAAATTCATTGCATAATCTATCAACCCATTGTGAATAGGCTACATCATCACCCTAGAATTAGGGATTTAGTTCATATTGAAAATATGAAAAACTGAAAGTCAAAACAAAATTCATAAGCGAGGATAAAGAAGAAAGAAGTAGAATAATGATTGGATATTAATCTTTGAAAGAATCCTTGCTAACGGATGATTTTTCCTTTCCCTAGCCTCCACTACCAAAAAGTGTTTCAAAAGACCTAAACTACTCCTATTTATAATATCTAAGTAGGCCTACTCTTATTTGAAAAGAAATTGATGCATGTTGGCTACTGTTATTTAATCATGTCACGACTCAACATTGTTGGGTCATGATACACTATAGATTGAAGTGGATCATGGCCCAACAATATCGCCCCGTTGCACCGTGACTCAAATTTCCTGGGTTGTGATTTATGCCTCTCTGTTGTCGAAATTGCCTCTTTCTTTTCTTCCATAATTTCCCACAAGCATACTTTTCTCCATTTTTCTGCATAAAAACACATTATGTCTCATTAATCATCTGAATAAATTGTATAAATCTCACTTATTATGTGAACAAAAAATATTAAAGGATATATCTATTTTTACAGGCTAGGCAAGCTACCCAGCTCATGATTAAGTCTAATTATTACTATGAAACCTCCTTGTCCAATATTATAATAGTGATTGGATTGATTATTTGAAATGACAGTACCATTAAATCCATGACCACCGTTATTTCTTTGAGTTTGTACTACATTTATTGAGACAATATCAATAACCTTATTATGCTTTCAAACCTACTATCTTGAGCCAACAATAAAGACTCAATTTCACCAATACTATAAGGATTTAGTTCTTGAGGCAAGTAATGAAAGAGTCATATTCTTCATACAATCCTTTAAATATTGTATCTATCTGATCTGCAGTTGAAATTGATGAAACTACATACACTAGAGCTTCAACATCAGCCTTGATTTTTGGATGATATTCACTTAAAAACTTGGATCCTTCCTTTGTATTCCTCAGTTGTAGATTAAATTTCTTAATTTTTGCACAAGTTTGAGAGGAAAAGATACTTGAAACTTTTGTTTCACATCCTACTATTCTAGCACGTATAGCTTCTATCATCGAAGAGAGTAGCTAGGATAAAATGGGTTGATCTTGTTACTCTCAAGCCAAATACTAAACATTGAATTTACTATATCTTTCGTCATCTTCTAATCTAAACTTCTATGTTAGATAAATTCCATCTACATAATTTTGAAGGATGTGATCATCTAGTTTTACAAATGTTGAATGAGAAAACGCTATCGGAGACAACTTTATAGTTGCAAACATCTAGCTAAAGGAAGGAGATGGAAATAGATTTCCATTCTCCATAGCTCAAGGTTCTAATACCATATTAACAAAACAAAAGAAAGAAAAGTGATTTTGTTATTCAACCATGTTATTACAAAGGGGAGTTGATATTAATAATGTGAATGTTGATAGTTACATTAGAACTATCGTCCTAACTAGCCAATACTAGTATAAGAAATTGACTGATACTCTAATACATATAATTTTATTTAAATTTAATAAGAAAAATATTAAATTCATTTTAAATAAGAGGAACTTATTTGTAATAATTATAATTGTGTTTTGACCTACACTTAATTAGTGTCTTAATTTACACTTACTACATTAGTGTCAACCTATTTTTATTTTTCAATTTAATCTTTAAAATATAAGTGTGGAGTTTAAAAACTAAAAATTTATCCACTAATCAGGACTCTAATTATTTTTTAGATTAATATTTGTGTATTAAAAAGTTACGAGACTAAAATCAGTTATAGACATATATATTGATATTTAAAGAAACAATAGTTCAGAAGTAGCTAGCTGTTTTAAGCTTCATATTATCAAAATAAATTACTTCTCATTATATTATTTAATCACTTTATTTAAATTCAAGAAACCTCACAAAAACAATTTTCTACCAAATTGATATAATTATATGAATAACTTATAAAATAATGTTATGCACACCTTGAGTACATAAGGCATATCCAATAAATTATTATTGTGTAGAACTTCCAGGTGAGATTTTGTGACTTGTGGTAAGAAAGTTTAAATGGATCATAACATCTTATCATGAGAAAACTTCTGACGTTGAGATGAATAAGTCAAAATACCGTACAACAATGAGATTTGGGATGAACTAATATTGGTCATTGAGTTGGTTACTCGCCCCATAGATGCCCATGCCAACTGTGAACACATTATTCAGCAAACATGCTCACCACATGCTATAACCTTAAGTGTCCGTCGTTTCATCCCTAGATGTAACACCCTAGATTTTTCTATTAATTATCTTTATAAAATAAAATATTGAGAAGGGTTAAAAAGGATTAAATAGAGAATTTGTAGAGAAATAATTATGAATATTAAATAAGAAAAATCTTATTTTTGAAGAAAAGACCTAAGGGTAGAATAGTAATTTATTTGCTTGTAGGACTATAAACATGCAGAAATAAGAGAGATAAGGAACCATGAAGAGAGTTGCACAAAAGGTCATTGAAATATGTCTCAAGTGAAGATTAATCACTTGGAAAAATTCCTTACAACCAAACAAAGCCTTACCTAATGACATAGTTCAATTGTAATGGCATGACATGATTGTAATTTATAGAAAAAGGAAGGGCTAAGTTAAGGGGGGAAAAAGTCTTCTCCAAGAAGCCTCATTTTTTTATATTGTTTTTGCTTGACTTGATGAAGAAGTCGCCAACTTCAAGGGAGAGGGAGACCAGCCACGGCAAAGAGAAAGAATGAGGAAGAAAGAAAAAGAAAAGAAAAGAAGAGAGAGAAAGCTGAAATAAGAAGGGAAAAGAGGTAAGTTAACTGCTTTGATCTTAATCTTGATCTTGATCTTGATCTTCAATCTTTGGAAATAATGATGGAGGGAATGTTTTGAAGCTTGGGGCTAAAGGAAGAGAGAGAAAGTTCACCATCCTAGTGAGAGAAATAAGTATTCCTAGTGCTATAGAGTAAGATCAACACGCTTTTATGGATTTTCTTGACTAAATGACTTTGTGTGTGTGTTTTTATGTTCATTAATGGAAGCATGATAATAGAATATATGAGAGCATTAATGAAGCATTTATGGTGTTGATGGTTGACTTTCATAATTATGCATGATGTACTAATGGTAAGGATTTGTTGTAGATGAATTTTGAGTTTATTTCATGATTTTTAGGGGATATGTGTAGCTGTTAATTTGGATTTTATATGCCTAAGATATATGATTCGTTGTTTTTGTAACATCCTGTAATTTTTAGATATTTTCCTTATAAATTCTTCACCTTACATATATGCATAGAAATGTTCTAATATTAATGGAATAGGTAAAGAAAGAAAACCTAAGAGAAAATATTAGAAATAAACATGCTAAAGAAAGGTGAAATTCTTAGGTAAGGAAGATAAATTTTTGTGAAGTAAAGGTTTTAAAATTTCAAGAAAATTGGATTAGGGTAATTTTTTTCCTAATTTAAGAGTAAAAGTTACTAAGTTTAGTATCTCCACCCATAAATTGGGCTTTCACCTATGGACACTTCATATAGAGTTTTTCTTCTTCACATAAATTTTTAGCAAGCCAATAGGATAGCCCAATGAAGAAATAAAACATATACTTGGACTAGGATATAGAAATTGGACCGATAGACCAAAAATCATAAAAATGTGACCAAGCCCATTATGAAAGGAAGAATTTTAACCAAAGTAAAGAAAATGGGCAAGAATGAGCCCAAACCCAAGAGAAAAAATGAAAATAAAATAAAAATAAAGTGATGGAATAATGGTGTAATCAAGATTAGGTGATTTGACATTAAGACAAAAATTTAACAAGTGGTATGATAATACAAGAATTTAGGACAAAACATCAATATCCTACACTCATAATTTTAGCAAGTGGGTAATAATACATAGCATTATGACAAAACATCTTTATCCCACACAAATAATTTTAACCAAATAATGGAGATTCAAGGGCTAGAAATTTGCCACTTAAAAAGGCAAATCTATCATACTTGATTAAGACAAAAGAAAAAAGAAATGAATCCCTAAATCAAAGGGATCTTGTCCCATATCTTAAGAACATATTATCATAATTTTCAAAATACAAATCTCCTTTTGCTATGCATATCTTGACTAAGGAAGAGAAAAATAAGAACATAAGTTGTTTGTTTTCCAAAAATTCAACCAAGTGTAATCTAATTGTGATAAGGTAGACCCAAGATCATGAAAGGTAAATGATTTGAGGGTCTATTTAAGCAAAACCCACCCTTACAACATTAAAATTTTCGTCCAAGTGAAGAAAAGGAAAAATAGAAGCAAGGTAGAGTGAGGAAAGGCGAGGAAGAAAGGAAGAAAGAGGATGGAGAAGTCTACAAGACTTAGTGCTCTAGGTAAGTTTAACAATATTTCTTTTTGAAGAAAAGTTTTGAAACTTATAATATTTATATGAGATTTTGATCTTAGAATTTTGATGATTTGTCATGGATGTTGCTATATCATGTTATATATTGATCTTTCATATGATGTATGTTTGAATACTTAGGCTGGTATAGAAAGTTTTGCATAGGTATGGCTATGGGTGGCAAAATTTTAAACATCTGTGTTTTAATTTCTGAGAATTATCTGTAGGGAATTAAAATAAATTATTAACATAAGAATTAAAGATATATGTGTCACGGATTTTTAGCCACTAGAATCACTCAATTTGGAGTCCATATGAGGAAGATATGAGCCGATTACTAGTCAAATGTCAGAAAATGGTTCATTAGGGAAGAATATGTTAGGATAACTTCTGTGTTTTAATTTCTGGGAATTATCTATAGGGAATTAAAATAAATGGTTAAAAAAAAATTAAAGATATATGTGTCACGGAATTTTTAGCCACTGGAATCACTCAACTTGGAGTCCATATGAGGAAGATATGAGCCGATTACTAGTCAAAGGTCAGAAAATGGTTCATCAGGGAAGAATATGTTAGGATAATTTTTGTGTTTTAATTTCTGGAAATTATCTGTATGGAATTAAAATAAATGGTTAACATAAGAATTAAATATATATATATATGTGTCACAGAATTTTAGCCACTGGAATCACTCAATTTGGAGTCCATATGAGGAAGATATGAGTCAATTACTAGTCAAAGGTCAGAAAATGGTTCATCAAGGAAGAATATGTTAGGATAGTTTCTGTGTTTTAATTTCTGGGAATTATTTGTATGGAATTAAAATAAATAGTTAACATAAGAATTATAGCTATGAGTGTCACGGATTGTTATCCACTAGAATCATTCAAGTTGGAGTCCATATGAGGTAGATATGGTCCGATTAGTAGGTAGAGGTCAGAACCTATCCGAGAAGAAATAACCTGTACATTTAGGGAGTGATATCATCTTGATTCCTTAATATTTCGCTACAATGTTCAACATAATAGTTTTAGATAATTGTTTTATCTTAAAAGTGACACCAAGATCACCTACATCGGAGTTCAATTGAGGGAGTTATGCACTGATTAGTAAGAGAAGGTTAGATCTGATGAAAACCTGCATGAAGAAAATAAAGAAATAAAATTAATATTTAAAAAAGAAGACGAATCTTATAAATGACTGGTATATGCCATAGCTATTGCCATTGTATGCACTTCTTACCATCTTAAGTGTGAAATTCTGACATGCATATATTTTATAAAGTGATATTTAAAATGGTTATGTTCATGGCATGATTACCAATGATTTATGGTAATAGTTATATTTTGATGAACATACTTGTTATTGAAAACATATTTTTGGCTATCATTGTGAAAAGAAAAGAAATGAGCACGGTCACATGGCAATCCGTGTGGTGCACCAATAGGGGACGCCCTACCAACGATTATAATTATGATTATGAGAAAAGAAAGAGAAAGTGTGCCATGTCGGACGGAGCGAGAAAAGCCCGTACCGAAGAGTAGAGGATACTCACCCTGACCGAGATAGCTTGAAATGAGAATAAGTTGATAGCCATCATATGATATTCTGAAAATAGTTAATCCTGTCATACATATCATTACTGTATGATTCTTATGTGCATAGATATAATGCATTCATGTGACCAATGATATTTTCTATAGTTTATACAGCTGAACATGACGTCATGAGCTATATTGATGATGATTTATTGTTGAACTTACTGGGATTTAATTCTCACTATATTTCCATATCATGTTCAGAAAATTAGTTATGCAATTTTTCTCTATGGCTCTGGCTTTTAGTGCACATTGGATCGAGTTACTTTATGTTGGGCAGATCCCAGAATCAAATAAGATGTTTGTGGTCGAGTTGACTCAGATCCCGGTGAAGGTGCAACCACCCGCACCTGTATCTCCCGAATTGGTCAACCAAAATAAACAAGATGTAAATATCTATGTGTTTGATCTGTTGCCTGTACGTTTTGATTAATGACGTATATGTGAACTCAATATTGTATAATAATAAAGAAAAAAAAAGGTTGTTACTGTTTTCTAGTTTGATGGCTGGCTTAGGGAGGAAAAGAAGAACTTTTGAGTTTTTCGCACCCAGAACATGGTCGTGCTCTAGGCTGGTTAGGGAAATTTTGGTGCAAAGCATGGGAATAACACGACCGTGCTTGGTGGCATGGCCAGGCTGTGTTCTGTGTTAGAATGAGATAACACGGTCGTTGTAGTGGGGAGCACGGGTATGTAACACAGGCATGAATCACGACCCTGCTTTATGTTGTTTTGCTCGTTTTGCCCTTTTTCTTTCCTTTTTGAATTTCACCTAAGAACCAATGTTTATGAGACCATAAACATTGGTTGTTTTGTAGTTTGATGGCTCGCTTGAGGAGGAAAATAAGAATTTTTTAGTTTTTCGCACCCAGAGCACGGCCATTCTCTGGGCTGGTTAAGGTAATTTTGGTGCAAGGAATGGGTGCAACACGACCGTGCTTGGTGGCATGGCCAGGCCGTGTTCTGTGCTGGAATGAGATAACACGGTCGTTGTAGTGGGGAGCATGGGTATGGAACACAGGCATAGACACGATTGTGCTTCATGTTGTTTTGCTCGTTTTTCCATTTTTATTTCCTTTTTGAATTTCACCTAAGAACCAATGTTTATGATACCATAATTAGAGTTTCATGAGCTATATATTAGAATAAAATTAAGTGGTTTGCTTGGTTGTTTTAATGTCCTTCTTGAATAAACTATAAATGCATGAAGGAAATAAATGAATGGTGTATGATTGCTACATTTAAATGCCATAAATCATTATTATATGCAAACAAAGGGGGTAAATGATATATGTATGCTATAGGAAGATGAAAATGCATAAGTACTTCATCTCATATTATACAATGGATCATTGTAGCATGCATAAGAGCAATGGTTGATCATACACATGATGATCAATGATGTATGTACTTTGTTGAGACAAGTGGTTGAAAAATATGAAGAAAAAAAACATGTGCTGGTCAGGAGGACCCTTTCCAAAGTAAGGTGGCTTAGTAAGAGGTGTCACTCTACTGTGTTGAGGCAATTGACGATTAGATTGATCCTCTCCGAAGCAGGGTGGCCTAGAAACAAGTGTCACTTTGCTGTGTTAAGGAGATTGACAATTCCAAGATGACTCTTACCAACCAAGGTGACCTAGCGATATGTGGCTCCTTGTGAATGTAAGGCGACTAAAGGATTGTGGTTGTGATACAGTACCAGGATAGGGGATGCCCTATAACCTAGAGTGGTCAATATGGGAAAGACCGCTCCCACTAAGAAACCTAATAGTTGGTGAGAAGATGGAGGTGGTAAGGGCTCACACCACCCTGAGGTTAGATAATTTGAGAACCATCAGATGATGAGCCACTATAGAAAATGTACAGGTACCTTATTAATACATGATTTGTTACATTTACATGATATTAATGCATAACCTATATAAAGATTTCATGTGTATATTGTACCTTTACTGTGTAAAAAAAGAAAACATTTTTTATAATTTATACAACTGAACATAACACATGAGTTTTATGTTATATTTCTAATTGTTGGATGTTGACCTTACTAGAATTTCATATCTCACTATGTTGTGGTGTTATGTTCAGATCCTAGACATGCTGTTTGTCGTCTTCACCTTTCTGATAGAACTACTGATGGTGGATGTCCCCTACTTTGGACAATTCACAGTCGTTGTGAACCTGTTAGTGATCAATATGGTGGAAGTACCTACGCCAAGGCCACCTCCTCTACCAGCTATACCCCAGGGGTGATGGCTACATGATCAGTAGGGTAGTGGATTATATATATATATATATATATATATATATATATATATATATATATATATGTCCCCTACTTGGGACAATTCACGGTCGTTATGAACCTGTTAGTGATCAATATGGTGGAAGTAGCTACGCCAAGGCCACCTCCTCTACCAGCTATACCCCAGGGGTGATGGCTACATGATCAGTAGGGTAGTGGATTATATATATATGTTGTAAATAGGGTAACCTATTATTTTGGTGTAACCACACGGTACTTTGCCTTTTGAGTATATGCCTAGTACATAGGGTTACACGTGTATGTACAAGATAATCCTTGATGTGTTATAGACACGTATATATATAAGATGCAAATATTTTGGATGGTTACTTATTTGTTGCATTATTTACTTTACTAAAAAAATCGATCATTACAAGTTGGTTTCAAAGCAAGTCGATCCTAAGTGGCCATAGGGGTGGGTGGTTACCTGGATCAATCTAAGAGCATATTGAATAAGATGTGGATAGAGGGTGTAAAGTAGCATATTGAAATTGTTAGGGAAAATTTGCTAGCATTTTTCCTAATCTATATGCTTAACGATATTATGACTATTGTTTTATAAAATTTTCTTTAACTACTGTTGAGCTTGATCACCTTAATAGTGATTATTTATTTTGATTGACATAGTAGGAAATGACATCGTCGAGGAAAAATTCAACGCCAAGTGTAGAAGCTACTCTGCAAGATCTAGCCACTACTATTCGAGATCAGGTTTTTGCTACGAATCAGATCCTGCGTCATATTCAGAATAATAGTAATGCCAATAGTGAGACAGGAAAAAACCTAAAGAACACAGGAAATGGATGGATAGACTTCATGAGAACCCAACCTCTATCTTTTGTCGGGGAATACAATCCGATGGTTTCGAACATGTGGTTGACTAAAATAGAGAAAGTTTTTGGGGTTCTAGAGTGTTCGGATGAATAGAAAGTGAATTTTATTGTTTATATGCTGAAGGAAGAAGTAGAATTCTGGTAGAGAGGGGCCAGTGAATTATTGGCTCACTGAGGACAATAGGTTACTTGGCTTGTCTTCTGA
The DNA here is from genome assembly GCA_037074535.1 of Gleditsia sinensis. NCBI lineage: Eukaryota > Viridiplantae > Streptophyta > Magnoliopsida > Fabales > Fabaceae > Gleditsia > Gleditsia sinensis. The sequence continues at coordinate 42,996,495 of CM073472.1, read as the reverse complement.
AAAACTTTTCTGGACAAGTACTTTCCCAAGAGTGTTAGGGCCGAGAAGGAAATTGAGTTCCTCCAACTCAAGCAAGGGGGACGATCGATTGAATAGTATATTGCAAAGTTTGAAGAGTTTTCAAAGTCCTCGTCCTATCTAAAATACAATTTAGACAAATCCTGGAAAGCAGTTAAGTTTGAAGCTGGTCTGAACCCGAAGATTTGTAATGTAGTGGTGGCCTTGGAAATTCGTGAATTTGTTCCTCTAATTAATAAGTGTCTGCTGTCGGAGAAGAGCCTAAAAGCAGTAGAGGAAGAGAATGACAGACGGGTCCCTTGGAAAAGAAAGAGGGAATTTTTAGTTTCAAACTGCACTGTTAGAGGAAGAAATGTGGTGATAGGCAAGAAAACCTTAGCCATGGGGACTAGATCTTCGATGCAAAACAATACCGGGAGTGAATGTAGGATATGTGGCGACTTCATAGGATTAGACCCTACTTCCATAATCTGGTTACCTGCTTCCAATGCAGACAAAAAGGGCATGTGGCTCGCCAACTCTAATGGATGGGAAGAAAGTGGAGTAGACCCAACCAGTTAAAGGAAGAGTTTTTACTTTGAGTAGGGCCAAAGTGAAACAAGCTCCTGATCTGATTCAAGGTACGTGTTACCTATATGGTTATCCTCTAATTGTGCTCTTTGATTCGGGTGCTAGTCATTCTTTTATAGCATTTGCTTGTGTAGAGAAACTGCTTTATGTTGTGTCTCACTTGACGTTTGAGTTGATAGTGTTAACCCCTATGTAAGGAAAAGTGAGTACCACGTCAATCTATAAGAACTGTCCAGTTAAATTTTATGGCAGATCTTTTATTGTGGATCTAATTTGTTTACCTCTGGGAGATATAGACATGATTTTGGGGATGAACTGGCTCAGTCGTAACCAGATCCTTTTAGACTGCTACACAAAGACTCTTGTGTTCCTATCCAAATCTAGAAAAGAGTCCAAAGGTAGAAGTAACCATGTCAATGAACTCCAGAAGGAGTTAGCTGATGAGGATCAAGACTGTACTCTTTTATATGCTCTTAACCCGGGAGCTAAGGAAGAACTATTTAAGATTTTGGTAATTCGTGATTTTTTGAAAGTCTTTCCTTCAAAAATTGTTGTACAGCCGCCTAGGTGAGAGGTGGAATTCTCCATTGATTTGGTGCCAGGAACGATTCCTATTTCTATTACAATGGCTCCTATGGAGTTGAAAGAACTTAAGAAGCAAATTAAAGATCTCTTGGAAAAGAACTTTATCCGACCTAGAGTTTCGCCTTTGGGAGCCCTAGTGCTATTTGTAAAGAAGAAAGATGGAAGTCTACGATTATGTATTGATTACAGGTAGCTCAACAAGGTAACCATTAAGAATAAGTACCTGTTATCGAGAATAAATGACTTGTTAGATCAGTTAAAATGGGCTACAGTTTTCTCCAAGATAGACGTAAGGTCAGGGTATCATCAGATTCAAGTAAAAGAAGAAGATATTCCCAAGATAGCCTTCTAATCTAGATACGGGCATTACGAGTTCTTAGTCATGCCGTTTGGAGTTTCTAATGTACCTACAGTCTTTATGAATTATATGAATCGTATCTTTCGACCTTACCTGTATCAATTTGTAGTGGTTTCCATTGATAACATTCTAATATACTTGAAGGATACAAAAGAGCATGGACATCACCTTCGAATAGTACTTCAGATCTTAAAGGAGAAGAAACTTTTTGCTAAATTGGAGAAATGTGAGTTTTGGATACAAGAAGGTTTTTGGGGCACGTTGTGTCAAAAGATGGTGTATTAGTGGATCATAGTAAAACAGAAGCAATAATCAAATGGGAAAAGCCAAAAACAGTGACCGAAATTCTTTCTAGGTCTGGCTGGATACTACAGAAGATTCATATAGGTTTTTTCGCAAATAGCATTACCCTTGACTATATTAACTCGGAAGGGAAGTTTAGTCAAATGAATTTTAGAATGCGAGAACAATTTTCTGGAGCTCAAGACTCAACTTACTATAACCCTGGTTTTTGTTCTCCCGGATCCTTTAGGATGTTTTGAAGTTTATACGGATGCCTCTAAGAAGGGGCTGGGGTGTGTTTTGATACAAGAAGGCATAGTTGTTGCCTATGCCTCTAGGCAACTAAGGCCACATGAAGAAAATTATTCCACTCATGATTTGTAGTTGGCTGCTATAGTTTTCGCTTTAAAGATTTGGCAACATTATTTACACGACGTAGTGTTTGAAGTATATAGTGATCATAAAAGTCTAAAATATCTTTTTGATCATAAAGAATTGAACATGAGACAGAGAAGGTGGATGGAATTCATTGATGATTTTAAATTTAAACTAAAGTATCACCCGAAAAAAGAAAATGTGGTAAGAGATGCGCTAAGCATAAAATCTTTACTTTTGAGCCATGTGCTAATGAAATAGATAAGTTTAATGGAGGAATTCAGGAATTTAAGATTGTAAGTTGTAACTACTCCTAAAAGTTTGTTTGTTTATCTACGGTTGGAATGTGATTTGAATGCACAAATTAAGGAAGTGCAAGCACAAGATTCCTTTCTTCAGAGTCGACATGATTCTCTAGACTTCACGAGATCAGAAGATGGGATCATCCTCTACTAAGGAAGAATATGTGTACCATAGAGAAAAGACATAAGGATAAAAATTTTGGATAAGGGTCATCAAAGTAGATATGCTATCCATCAAGGAGCCACAAAGATGTATTAGGATTTAAAGACATCCTATTGGTGGCTAAGAATGAAGAAGGATATAGCAAAATATGTAGCAAGGTGCCTTACTTGTCAGAAAGTCAAAATTGAACATCAGAGGCCTTCTGGAATGCTTTGTTCCTTGGAGATTCCCGAGTGGAAATGGGATGGCATTACTATAGACTTCATCGCTGGTTTGTCTAAGACACAAGCAAGTCATGACACCATTTGGATAGTAGTGGATATATTGACAAAATCTGAACACTTTTTACCCATAAGGATTAACTACTCGCTGGATAACTGGCACACCTATATGTGAAGGAGATTGTTCGACTGCATGGGGTCCCTAGCAACATTGCTTCATACCAAGACCCTAGATTTACCTCTAGATTTTAGAAGGCTCTACAAGAAGTCTTACTATCTTATTCAAAGACAAATTTGAACCTATCATTAATCACCCATTTTTATTCAGATATCTCTATTTGATATTGTAATCTTGCAAGTCTTTGATGTTCTACTTTTACCTGTTGACAAGTTAATCATCGAGATACGAAATCAACTATATCTTTCTTCATACTGTCCCACCAATGAATTTCTTTTAGATCTTTATACATTTTAGTTACCTCAGGATGAATTGTATATATGGATCTATGGGCTTCCTCTAAAATTTCTTCCTTAAGTTCTTCTTTATTAAATACACATAATCGCTTACCCAATCTCAGAATTCCTTTAGAGTTTACAATAAATTCAATATCACTGCCATTTTTGACCTCTTAAATTTTCTTACATAAATAGGCATCATCGTCCTGTGCCTTTCTCACCTACTCAACTAAAGATGATTGAAACTGTATGAATTTTACATGTATCACCATACAGATAATGCCTCCAAGCTTTGAGAGTAAAACTACTGCTGTTATTTCCAAATCATAAGTCTGACAATTTTTGCTCATATGGCTTAAGCTGTCTAAATACATATGCAATGACTCGACCATATTGCATCAACATATACCTTAATCCTATTCTCTGAGTTCTACATTAGTATCTTTATTTTCATACTCAAAATTTGGGTGTGTGCAGCTATGAAGGGAACTGCATTTCGTCAGTTTTGAAATGTTTGCGTCTTTTGTGGTTCCAGTCCTGGAAAGGATGGAGAATATGTGAAAGCAGCACAAAACCTGAGTATGGTGCTGGCTAGAAGAAAAATTCATCTAGTCTATGGTGGAGGTAACTGTGGGTTAATGGGGTGTGTGGCTACTGCTGCACATGTAGGAGGATGCCAAGTTCTAGGTATTATTCCTACAGCTCTAGCTACATCCAGCAACATAGGGAAAACAATTGGGGAAGAATATAGAGTAGCTTCCATGCATGAACGCATGGCTAGAATGATGAGTAATGCTGACGCCTTCATTGCCTTACCAGGTGGTTTTGGTACTTTAGAGGAGATTTTCCAAATAGTCTCTTGGACACAACTGAATATGCATCACAAACCAATAGGTTTGTTAAATGTTAATCACTTCTTTGATGGTTTGTTATCTTTCCTTGATCATGCTGTGGAACAAAGGTTTATCCCACACTCAGCACGACGAATTCTCATCTTAGCTTCAGATGCTGAGGAGTTGATTGATGCTTTACAAGCATATGTTCATGTACCTGATCCAACTATTGCTCAAATAGAATGGACGGCAGACAACCGCAGGAAGCGCAAATTGGATTTGGATCTGCATCTGTAACTGTAGCAAGATGTGGGCATTGCTATACCGCTTTTACTTTCTTAGGGTTATCTTGGATACCATCTTGCTAGCCACATACCTTAAAAAAAATACTATTACTAAGTCAAAATTCATATTTTGAGAACTTAGCATATAGCCGATACTCCCTTGGAGTTTGTAATACTATCTTTAAATATTGCTTATGAACTTCTGCACTCTTGAAATATTCTAGATTAACAATAATTATAATAACAAATTAATCCAAGGATGGCTTCAATATTTTTTTTTATTTTTTTATCAAGTCCAAGAATGCAACTGGGCATTTGTCAATCCAAATGACATAACTATAAATTCATAGTGTCCATACCGAATCCTGAAAGCAAATTTTTTTTTATCCTCTTCTCTTATCCTTAATTGATGATATCTAAATATCAAATCAAGTTAAATTTTTGAGAAATGTTGAGCACTTTCTAACTGATCAAATAGATCATCTATACAAGGTAATGAGTATTTATTCCACATTGTCACTTTATTCAATTGTCTTTAAGTTATGTATAGTCATAGTGATCCATCTTTCTTTTTACCGATAGAACTGGAGCACTCCAAGTAAACTTTCTAGGGCTTTTAAATCCCTTGTCTAACATGTCTTGTAACTACTTCTTTTTCAGTTCTTTAAGTTCAGTGGGTTCCATTTTATATGAAAATATAGACGCTGGTCAGGAAATAACTCAATACCAAATTCTATTTATTATTTCGGGGTAATCCTGGCAATTCTTCAGGAATTATATCAGAAAATTCTCTAATCACTGGAATTTAATTTACAGTGGTATACTTTATATCAGCATCTCTCACCACTGCCAACTATCCTTGGCACCTTTTTGTAATCACTTATGGACTGCTAAAGCAGAGATTAGGTTATTGGGTATCTCACTAAGATTTCTTTGTATCAAGAGAAAAAAAAAATTCTCTAAGAATATTGAATTTAATCACCTTCTAGTGACATTTCAAAATGACATGACATAATGCCAACTAATTCATTCTCAATATCACATCACACTCTACCATCTCTAGACAACTGAGTACAACAGATGTCACATTCAGAAACCATCATACCAGAGTTTGACCTCTTCCGTACCTTGGTGGTATAGGATTTGCCTAAACTCAGCATTCCGCTGAGGTTTGCCCTACTACCATTCAAAAGGACACGCGGAGAGACTCTGTATGGATCTTTTCCCAAGTAACATCTCATATAACTGGTATCTCGCTATAAAATAGATATACCCCAACCGTCACTTAACCATGCCAACATAGCATACTATAAACTGACTTACTTGAACAAAAAGACAACATCCTATCGAACCCCTTTAGCAGCACCGTGAGTATAAGCATGTCCGGATTCATACCCATACTCAAAGTCCTACCTAAAGGTCCGTTACTCCATGAACACAGGGAAACCTAATGCTCTGATACCAAACTATCACGGCCCCAAATGATGGAACACATGACCGGCACGACATAAGGGTTTCCCCCTAGCCGCAAGCCTAACACATAGCATGCACAAACATCCAGCACACAATCCAGAGTACATAATAAATATAACTGGCCACATATGCCACATCCAATATCAGAAAATACTGTATATATGTATATATATATATCTCATGATATCTCATGAATCCAACATTCTGATTCAACTTGGCCCATGGCCTCATAATATTCATGTGATTCAACTTGGCCCAAGGCCTCATAATACCAACATTATTGTAAAATATAAAACCATTTTTTCAAAAAGCACATCAAAATACGCAAGAAGCGAGGATCCTGCCTGTATGTTCATGGAGATACTCTAGACATAACTAAACTAAATAAACAATACAAAAGAGCCTTGCCCAAACTGGGGCTCACCAACACTATCTTCAGCCTCCTACGAAGCTGTAGCTGAATCAAAGTCTCTTTGACTATCTGTGGGGAGGAGACAAAAGAGGGGTGAGATTACCACATCTCAGTGAATGAGTAAATCATACTATAACTGAAACAGGGCAAACCAAGCACGATTGTTTCGCAATGGGTTTAATAATTGAAATCCAAATGTAAAGATAACAATAGAAACATTAAGCATTTAACCATAATTTATTGAAAGAATGCTAAACAGTTCAAATGTGTGTTCAAAAGATAAAACAAGATTAAATCAATAACCGTAAGCAAATCAATTATGCATGGTAAGTAATACATGAAGATATTTATGCAATAACAATGATGAATGAGCTTGTTTAGAAATATTTAATCTTTAAGAAAAATGCATCAGTTTATTGGAGGTCTTTCCTAACAGATCTATCATCTCCCCCAAGCACACAGCAAGGGTAGGGTAATCACTGTAGGCGTAGACATAAGTCCACCCTAAATTTCCCCAAGCACATAGCAATGGGTATGGCAATCACTGTAGGCGAAGACATAAGTCAACCCTAAATCCCTGTGTCTTAGGCAGTCATATGCCCGTCACAGTATCCTAGGCCGAAGCCTTAACATGATCATGGTGCACCAGGGCTAGCACTACCTGCGGCTAGCTAACAGTGATCTAAAAGGGTCCCTCCAATAGAAAACATTTGAAATATGCTATTCAAAGAGTTTAAAGTAAAACATTTTAATAACATTACAATAAAGCTATAATTCTCCATCTAACTCTTTTCATGCATAAAATTCCGTTCAAAAATGTTTCATCCATGTATTCCCATGGAGACCTTTATCATCATAAACTTTCCCTTTAAACATAGATCGTCCGTAGACGTCGTATAGATGCTCATCATGCATCAAATCATTTTAAACATAGATCGTCCGTAGACGTCGCATAAATGCTCATCATGCATCAAATCATTTCATGGCCAACTTAGTTCATTTCTATGACTAAGTTCGCATTTCTATAAATCTAGCTCAAATGGAGAATTATCAGTCTAGATGTTTGCCCTGCATACCTAGGGTTCAACTAGGATTGAAATTTATAATTTCTAACATGGTTGGAACATATTGGTTTTCAAAGCAGTAAAACAATTTAGCATACATTCCAACTAGTTAAAATCATACGAGAGAGAGAGTTATAAACCAAATTCATAAGACATGCGCTATAGTATGAAAAACCCACTCACAGGTAAGGGCTCCAGATTGGACAGCCCTAAAATCTTAGTTCCTGGTCTGAATTCGGTAAAACAGACCCCAAAATCGAGTCCGGAAGGTCCAAAAGCCTTAAATGAGCTTGATTACTGTTCACCGTCGGAAAATACTATTCACCACCACTATTCACCGCCGGAAAACACTATTCACTGTCACAAAAATTTTACCGAATCAACAAAACAATTTCATATCCTAATATTTATCTAATTTCTGAATCCATCTACGGAGTCAGATTTCTAATTAGAAGTCCCTAAGTAAGGTTTTTCAGAACTTACCTTTTACCGAGATTTTCTACTTCAGATCTACGACGATTCAACGGTTGATTTGAAAAACTGATCGGTCAAAACTGAAGCACTCTTCGTCCTGAATCCAATAACACGTTCAGTTTTGATACCGGAAGCCAATTGGTACTCCAAATCAAGAGAAAAGATTTAAAGTCACTATTCACTCACTATGCAACACTATGCATTTTTTCCGTTTTTTTTTTCTGAATCTGTTTTCTCCGCCCCCGGTTTCATTTATCATTCTGCAGGTTTGTTTTTTTTTTTTTAAATAATAATAATTATTAAATAATTAATAATATAATTTTCTTTTATAAAATTCATATAAATTCCGTTTTACATCTAAAAATATTTCAAAAATTTCTAAAAATTTACATTCTCAATTACCTTTAGTTAAACTCTTAAATCATAATTTTTCTTAATAAAAATCGTAATAAAACAAATTTTAAAACAAATATCTTTATTCATATTAAAAGAAAGAATATTTCTAAAAATACCATAAAAATTTAATGGAGGCCGATATAATTATTTTAAGCGATACAATGCTTCTTTTACTTAAAAGTCCACTTACTTTTAACAAATCATAATTATTTCTACATAAATAATCATAGTTTTGCTAATAGCGCGCCAAAATATAAATTCTCATATTTCTTTTGTAATTCTTTAATCCATGTAATAAATATACATATTTTCACTGGTTCCTAACTCAATTTTTCAAAATTCTCTCTTTTATTCTAAATTTCCTTTAATTGAAATTTTCGTTAAATTTTACGGTTATTACATTCTTCCCCCCTTAAAGAAATTCGGTCCCCGAATTTCATCACCATAGTTGCAGACAAACACTAACCTCATTGTTCAAATAAATGCGGATATTTGGCCCGTATATCCTCCTCTCTTTCCCAAGTAGCTTTCTCAAAAGAGTGATTTTTTTTTTCCATATCACCTTTACTATAGGTATTTCTTTTAACCATAACTTCTTTACTTGTCAGTCCACTATTGCTACTGGTTGTTCCTCTTAGGTTAAATTTTCCTGTAACTGAATCTATGGACACTATATAACATGTGTAGAATCCGGTAAATATTTCTGTAGCATAGACACATGAAAAAAAAAACTGGATGGACATTGCCCAATTCAGGTGGTAAAGCCAAACAATAAACCACTGAACCGATCTTATCAAGAATTTGAATAATTCTATATACCGAGAGGGTAACTTCCCTTTCTTTCCAAATCTCATTACCTCTTTTATTGGTGAGTCATTAAAAAATATATGGTCACCAAATAAAAATTTCTAGTGCTCAACATTCATAGTCCTTGTAAACTTTTGACTTGTATTGAGTTTCCAGTATTCTTTTTCTAATCAATTTCACTTTATCAATGACATTTTATAATAAATCTAACTCCACTGAGTCATTTAACAAAACATTTGTAACACCTCTTACATAAGGCTTAAATCTTCTAATATCATCTTATTATAGACAGATTCTGCTAAGGAATCTCTCACCAATCTAAAAAAATATATATGCTTAAAGCATGCTCGCCAAGCTAGCATCATCAATTTAGATAAGTCATATTCTATCTATTGCATGTTATTCCAAACTAGATTTTCAAAGTTTAACTTTTCTCAATTCACTCACATATTAAGAAACATATGATGTTCATGTAAAACTTCAAATGATGCCATTGTATATTGGCATGATAATTACTGCTATGAGCAAGTTCAACTAAGGACAATTAATTTCTCCAAACTTTCACCACAATAATATAAAGATACTTAAAGCATAACTTCTAATGTATAAACACATTATTTAAATTTAGTATCAGTCATACTATAATCTAATAAAGATCCTTAGACTTCCTGAATAACTTTCTTGAGATAATATATTCAATTCGTACTTGTCAACATACCCGCCAATGAAAAATTTCACTTGTATCTTCTTTTTACCATTATACTAGTACCATTTTTTTATATCTCAGTATATCCTTATTACCTCGGGTCATCCATATTCACAATCTATGACTTCTTCTGAAATCTCGTTTCTCAACAATTATCCATACGTGAATTTCCAATCTCAACATGAATCTCAATTTAGTAAGGTATAAATCCTCAACACAAATATTTTAATCACTTATATTATTCTCGAAGATGATTCTCAAAATATTCTCCATGTTTCCAAATTAAAAAAAAAAATTCGAGATTAACTTAAATCTTACTTTCCATACTTTACTCCTCAAAAACTTCAACACCGTTAATTTCTTTGATTATATTCGTCAAAGCACCATTAGATTATCATTCATTAGTCACTTCTAAACCAATTGAAATCACAAATTTTCTACTTTTGTCTTATCTATCTTCCAGTAAACCCAATATGTTCACATCCTCCTCTTATAACATTTTTCCATCACTATCCAATCCTTAAGCAATTCTAACATATCTTACTTTCACTATTCATATCATGTCTGCCACTTATGCATTTTAATTCACTTTTCACACATTCATATATTTTCATGACATACTATCCAAATATCAAACATCACCCAAGTCACAATCTTGACAAACGAAATAATCATTTACTCACTCACCTATTAGAAAACTTACGGTATTTTATGTAAACTTCTGCCCAAAATTTCTTAAAATGCTCTCTAAAAACAATCTGTGAACTATAGTTCTCGATCAGATATAATCGATATCAATACCTTATGAAGTCTTACTATCTTATTCAAAGACAAATTTGAACCTATCATTAATCACCCATTTTTATTCAGATATCTCTATTTGATATTGTAATCTTGCAAGTCTTTGATGTTCTACTTTTACCTGTTGACAAGTTAATCATCGAGATACGAAATCAACTATATCTTTCTTCATACTGTCCCACCAATGAATTTCTTTTAGATCTTTATACATTTTAGTTACCTCAGGATGAATTGTATATATGGATCTATGGGCTTCCTCTAAAATTTCTTCCTTAAGTTCTTCTTTATTAAATACACACAATCGCTTACCCAATCTCAGAATTCCTTTAGAGTTTACAATAAATTCAATATCACTGCCATTTTTGACCTCTTAAATTTTCTTACATAAATAGGCATCATCGTCCTGTGCCTTTCTCACCTACTCAACTAAAGATGATTGAAACTGTATGAATTTTACATGTATCACCATACAGATAATGCCTCCAAGCTTTGAGAGTAAAACTACTGCTGTTATTTCCAAATCATAAGTCTGACAATTTTTGCTCATATGGCTTAAGCTGTCTAAATACATATGCAATGACTCGACCATATTGCATCAACATATACCTTAATCCTATTCTCTGAGTTCTACATTAGTATCTTTATTTTCATACTCAAAATTTGGGTGTGTGCAGCTATGAAGGGAACTGCATTTCGTCAGTTTTGAAATGTTTGCGTCTTTTGTGGTTCCAGTCCTGGAAAGGATGGAGAATATGTGAAAGTAGCACAAAACCTGAGTATGGTGCTGGCTAGAAGAAAAATTCATCTAGTCTATGGTGGAGGTAACTGTGGGTTAATGGGGTGTGTGGCTACTGCTGCACATGTAGGAGGATGCCAAGTTCTAGGTATTATTCCTACAGCTCTAGCTACATCCAGCAACATAGGGAAAACAATTGGGGAAGAATATAGAGTAGCTTCCATGCATGAACGCATGGCTAGAATGATGAGTAATTCTGACGCCTTCATTGCCTTACCAGGTGGTTTTGGTACTTTAGAGGAGATTTTCCAAATAGTCTCTTGGACACAACTGAATATGCATCACAAACCAATAGGTTTGTTAAATGTTAATCACTTCTTTGATGGTTTGTTATCTTTCCTTGATCATGCTGTGGAACAAAGGTTTATCCCACACTCAGCACGACGAATTCTCATCTTAGCTTCAGATGCTGAGGAGTTGATTGATGCTTTACAAGCATATGTTCATGTACCTGATCCAACTATTGCTCAAATAGAATGGACGGCAGACAACCGCAGGAAGCGCAAATTGGATTTGGATCTGCATCTGTAACTGTAGCAAGATGTGGGCATTGCTATACCGCTTTTACTTTCTTAGGGTTATCTTGGATACCATCTTGCTAGCCACATACCTTAAAAAAAATACTATTACTAAGTCAAAATTCATATTTTGAGAACTTAGCATATAGCCGATACTCCCTTGGAGTTTGTAATACTATCTTTAAATATTGCTTATGAACTTCTGCACTCTTGAAATATTCTAGATTAACAATAATTATAATAACAAATTAATCCAAGGATGGCTTCAATATTTTTTTTTATTTTTTTATCAAGTCCAAGAATGCAACTGGGCATTTGTCAATCCAAATGACATAACTATAAATTCATAGTGTCCATACCGAATCCTGAAAGCAAATTTTTTTTTTATCCTCTTCTCTTATCCTTAATTGATGATATCTAAATATCAAATCAAGTTAAATTTTTGAGAAATGTTGAGCACTTTCTAACTGATCAAATAGATCATCTATACAAGGTAATGAGTATTTATTCCACATTGTCACTTTATTCAATTGTCTTTAAGTTATGTATAGTCATAGTGATCCATCTTTCTTTTTACCGATAGAACTGGAGCACTCCAAGTAAACTTTCTAGGGCTTTTAAATCCCTTGTCTAACATGTCTTGTAACTACTTCTTTTTCAGTTCTTTAAGTTCAGTGGGTTCCATTTTATATGAAAATATAGACGCTGGTCAGGAAATAACTCAATACCAAATTCTATTTATTATTTCGGGGTAATCCTGGCAATTCTTCAGGAATTATATCAGAAAATTCTCTAATCACTGGAATTTGATTTACAGTGGTATACTTTATATCAGCATCTCTCACCACTGCCAACTATCCTTGGCACCTTTTTGTAATCACTTATGGACTGCTAAAGCAGAGATTAGGTTACTGGGTATCTCACTAAGATTTCTTTGTATCAAGAGAAAAAAAAATTCTCTAAGAATATTGAATTTAATCACCTTCTAGTGACATTTCAAAATGACATGACATAATGCCAACTAATTCATTCTCAATATCACATCACACTCTACCATCTCTAGACAACTGAGTACAACAGATGTCACATTCAGAAACCATCATACCAGAGTTTGACCTCTTCCGTACCTTGGTGGTATAGGATTTGCCTAAACTCAGCATTCCGCTGAGGTTTGCCCTACTACCATTCAAAAGGACACGCGGAGAGACTCTGTATGGATCTTTTCCCAAGTAACATCTCATATAACTGGTATCTCGCTATAAAATAGATATACCCCAACCGTCACTTAACCATGCCAACATAGCATACTATAAACTGACTTACTTGAACAAAAAGACAACATCCTATCGAACCCCTTTAGCAGCACCGTGAGTATAAGCATGTCCGGATTCATACCCATACTCAAAGTCCTACCTAAAGGTCCGTTACTCCATGAACACAGGGAAACCTAATGCTCTGATACCAAACTATCACGGCCCCAAATGATGGAACACATGACCGGCACGACATAAGGGTTTCCCCCTAGCCGCAAGCCTAACACATAGCATGCACAAACATCCAGCACACAATCCAGAGTACATAATAAATATAACTGGCCACATATGCCACATCCAATATCAGAAAATACTGTATATATGTATATATATATATCTCATGATATCTCATGAATCCAACATTCTGATTCAACTTGGCCCATGGCCTCATAATATTCATGTGATTCAACTTGGCCCAAGGCCTCATAATACCAACATTATTGTAAAATATAAAACCATTTTTTCAAAAAGCACATCAAAATACGCAAGAAGCGAGGATCCTGCCTGTATGTTCATGGAGATACTCTAGACATAACTAAACTAAATAAACAATACAAAAGAGCCTTGCCCAAACTGGGGCTCACCAACACTATCTTCAGCCTCCTACGAAGTTGTAGCTGAATCAAAGTCTCTTTGACTATCTGTGGGGAGGAGACAAAAGAGTGGTGAGATTACCACATCTCAGTGAATGAGTAAATCATACTATAACTGAAACAGGGCAAACCAAGCACGATTGTTTCGCAATGGGTTTAATAATTGAAATCCAAATGTAAAGATAACAATAGAAACATTAAGCATTTAACCATAATTTATTGAAAGAATGCTAAACAGTTCAAATGTGTGTTCAAAAGATAAAACAAGATTAAATCAATAACCGTAAGCAAATCAATTATGTATGGTAAGTAATACATGAAGATATTTATGCAATAACAATGATGAATGAGCTTGTTTAGAAATATTTAATCTTTAAGAAAAATGCATCAGTTTATTGGAGGTCTTTCCTAACAGATCTATCATCTCCCCCAAGCACACAGCAAGGGTAGGGTAATCACTGTAGGCGTAGACATAAGTCCACCCTAAATTTCCCCAAGCACATAGCAATGGGTATGGCAATCACTGTAGGCGAAGACATAAGTCAACCCTAAATCCCTGTGTCTTAGGCAGTCATATGCCCGTCACAGTATCCTAGGCCGAAGCCTTAACATGATCATGGTGCACCAGGGCTAGCACTACCTGCGGCTAGCTAACAGTGATCTAAAAGGGTCCCTCCAATAGAAAACATTTGAAATATGCTATTCAAAGAGTTTAAAGTAAAACATTTTAATAACATTACAATAAAGCTATAATTCTCCATCTAACTCTTTTCATGCATAAAATTCCGTTCAAAAATGTTTCATCCATGTATTCCCATGGAGACCTTTATCATCATAAACTTTCCCTTTAAACATAGATCGTCCGTAGACGTCGTATAGATGCTCATCATGCATCAAATCATTTTAAACATAGATCGTCCGTAGACGTCGCATAAATGCTCATCATGCATCAAATCATTTCATGGCCAACTTAGTTCATTTCTATGACTAAGTTCGCATTTCTATAAATCTAGCTCAAATGGAGAATTATCAGTCTAGATGTTTGCCCTGCATACCTAGGGTTCAACTAGGATTGAAATTTATAATTTCTAACATGGTTGGAACATATTGGTTTTCAAAGCAGTAAAACAATTTAGCATACATTCCAACTAGTTAAAATCATACGAGAGAGAGAGTTATAAACCAAATTCATAAGACATGCGCTATAGTATGAAAAACCCACTCACAGGTAAGGGCTCCAGATTGGACAGCCCCAAAATCTTAGTTCCTGGTCTGAATTCGGTAAAACAGACCCCAAAATCGAGTCCGGAAGGTCCAAAAGCCTTAAATGAGCTTGATTACTGTTCACCGTCGGAAAATACTATTCACCACCACTATTCACCGCCGGAAAACACTATTCACTGTCACAAAAATTTTACCGAATCAACAAAACAATTTCATATCCTAATATTTATCTAATTTCTGAATCCATCTACGGAGTCAGATTTCTAATTAGAAGTCCCTAAGTAAGGTTTTTCAGAACTTACCTTTTACCGAGATTTTCTACTTCAGATCTACGACGATTCAACGGTTGATTTGAAAAACTGATCGGTCAAAACTGAAGCACTCTTCGTCCTGAATCCAATAACACGTTCAGTTTTGATACCGGAAGCCAATTGGTACTCCAAATCAAGAGAAAAGATTTAAAGTCACTATTTACTCACTATGCAACACTATGCATTTTTTCCGTTTTTTTTTTCTGAATCTGTTTTCTCCGCCCCCGGTTTCATTTATCATTATGCAGGTTTGTTTTTTTTTTTTTTAAATAATAATAATTATTAAATAATTAATAATATAATTTTCTTTTATAAAATTCATATAAATTCCGTTTTACATCTAAAAATATCTCAAAAATTTCTAAAAATTTACATTCTCAATTACCTTTAGTTAAACTCTTAAATCATAATTTTTCTTAATAAAAATCGTAATAAAACAAATTTTAAAACAAATATCTTTATTCATATTAAAAGAAAGAATATTTCTAAAAATACCATAAAAATTTAATGGAGGCCGATATAATTATTTTAAGCGATACAATGCTTCTTTTACTTAAAAGTCCACTTACTTTTAACAAATCATAATTATTTCTACATAAATAATCATAGTTTTGCTAATAGCGCGCCAAAATATAAATTCTCATATTTCTTTTGTAATTCTTTAATCCATGTAATAAATATACATATTTTCACTGGTTCTTAACTCAATTTTTCAAAATTCTCTCTTTTATTCTAAATTTCCTTTAATTGAAATTTTCGTTAAATTTTACGGTTATTACACGTATGAAGCTTTATATGGCCAAAAATATAAGTCACCTCTGTGTTGGTATGAAGTGGGTGAGAGGAAGTTGTTAGGCCCTAAATTAGTTCAACGTACTACAGAGCAAATAGGAATGGTTCAAGATAGGATGCAAATTGCCTAGAGTCAACAGAAAAGCTATTATGACCAGAGGAGGAAGCCTTTGCATTTTCAAGAAGGGGAACACATGTTTTTGAAGATTTCTCCAACTACTGGGATTAGTCGAGCCATGAAAGTCAGAAAATTAAGCCCACGTTATATGTGACCTTATCAGATACTCAAGAAAGTTAGGCCATCAGCATATCAAATATCTTTACCCCCAAGACTGTCAAACCTACACAATATGTTTCATGTCTCTCAACTTTGGAAGAATCTGTTGGACTTGTCCCATGTAATTTAGGAGGAAGAATTAACAGTAAAGAAAAACTTGACTTTTCCACCAGACCTGATTACAATCTTGAATAGAAGTGTAAAACAACTACGAAGTAAAACTGTTTCGCTGGTAAAGGTGATATAGATAGGGTTGTCCAAGGAAGAAGCTACATGGGAAAGGGAGGAAGATACGAGGTGCTCTCATTCACAACTCTTTGAGAACATAAAAATTTTGAATTTTGGGGACAAAATTCCTTTTAAAGAGGAGAAATATAACACCTTGGATTTTTCTATTAATTATATTTAAAAAATAAATGTTGAGAAGGGTTAAAAATGATTAAATGGATCATTTGTAGGGAAATAATTATGAATATTAGATAAGGAAATTCTCATTTTTGAAGGAAAGACCTAAGGGTCCAATAGTAATTTATTTGTTTGCAAGACTAGAAACGGACAACAATAAGAGAGATAAGTAACTATGAAGAGAGTTGCACAAAAGGCCATTGAAATATGCCTCAAGTGAAGATTAAACACTTGGAAAAATTCCTTGCAACCAAACAAAGTCTTGCCTAATGAAATAGTTCAATTGTAATAGCATGACATGATTGTAATTTTTAGAAAAAAGAGGGACTTGGTTAAGGTGGGAAAGAAGCTTCTCTAAGAAGCCTCATTTTTTTTATTGTTTTTGCTTGACTTGATGAGGAAGTCGCTAGCTTCAAGGGAGAGGGAGACTAGCCACGGCAAAGAGAAAGAAGGAGGAAGAAAGAAAAAGAAAATAGAAGAGAAGAAGAAGAAGAAGAAGAAGAGGAGGGAGAAAGTTGAAATGGGAAAGAAAAAGAGGTAAGTTAACTCCCTTGATCTTGATCTTGATCTTGAATCTTTGGAAATAATGATGGAGGAAATTTTTTACAGGTTGGGGTTGAAGGAAGAGAGAGAAATTTCAGCATTCTAGTGAGAGAAATAAGTATTATTGGTGCTATAAAGTAAGATTAACACCCTTCTATGGGTTTTCTTGACTAAATGACTTTGTGTGTGTGTTGTGCATTAATGGAAACATGATAGTAGAATAGATGAGAGAATTGATGAAGCATGTATGGTGTTGATAGTTGACTTTCATAATTATGCATGGAGTAATGGTAAGGATTTGTTGTAGATGAATTTTGAGTTTATTTCATAAATTTTGGGGGATATGTGTAGCTGATAATTTGGATTTTATATGCCTAAGATGTATGATTGGTTGTTTTCTAGTTTAATGGTTGGCTTAGGGAGGAAAAGAAGATTTTTTGAGTTTTTTGCGCCCAGAGCACCTAAGATGTATGATTGGTTGTTTTCTAGTTTAATGGTTGGCTTAGGGAGGAAAAGAATATTTTTTGAGTTTTTTGCGCCCAGAGCACGACCGTGCTCTGGGCTGGTTAGGGAAATTCTAATGCAAAGCACAGTTATAACACGACTGTGCTTGGTGGCACGGCCAAGCCATATTCTGTGTTGGAATGAGATAACACAGTCGTTGTAGTGAGGAGCACTAGTATGGAACACAAGCATAAAACACAGCCATGCTTCATGTTGTTTTGCTCGTTTTGCCCTTTTTGTTTCCTTTTTGAATTTCACCTAAGAACCAATGTTTATCATACCATAATTAGAGTTTCATGAGCTATATATTAGAATAAAATTAAGTGGGTTGCTTGGTTGTGTAATGTCCTCCTTGAATAAACTATAAATGCATGAAGGAAAGAAATGAATGGTGTATGAATGCTACATTTAAATGCCATAAATCATTATTATATGCAAACAAAGGGGGTAAATTATATATGTATGCTATGGGAAGATACAAATGCATATGTACTTCATCTCATATTATATGATGGATCATTGTATCATGCATAAGAGCAGTGGTTGATCATGCACATAATGATTAATGATGTGTGTGTTTTGTTGAGACAAGTGGCTAAAAAATATGAAAAAAACATGTGCTGGTCAGGAGGACCCATTCCAAAGCAGGGTGGCTGGACAAGAGGTGTCACTCTGCTGTGTTGAGGTGACTGACGATCAAAATGATCCTTTTTGAAGTGGGATGGTCTAGAAATAGGTGTCACTTTACTATGTTGAGGAGACTAACAATACCAAGATTATCTTTACTGATCACTAACAGGTTCAAGAAATAGGTGTCACTTTACGAGAACAGTAGTGTAGTGGATTATATATATATATATATATATATATATATATATATATATACAAGCTAATCATTGATATGTTGTAGACACGTATATATATAAGATACATATATTTTATATGGTTGCTTATTTGTTGCGTTATTTGCTTTACTATAAAAAAAAAATCAGTCATTACACCAGACATCAGACATGTCACATATATCTTATGTCAAACGACAGCACCGTGTTGTGCCTTTCTCTACAATGAAATAGCTTGACTACGGTAAGATTTGGGACTTTACTTTATAGGCAAAATTGTCTATTAGTATTACCGTGCAAAAAGAATTGTCTTTTCATTATTTTTTAAACTAACTATAATTATTGTTTTCATTATTACCCTTAATTAGTTTTTTTATAAGAATATAAAAAAATTATTAAATTTACACTTAAATGAACCATTCAAACTCCTGTAACTATAGTTAACAAAAGTTAGTTACTAAAGATAGTGATCTCTATGTACATTTCAAATTGAATGAATAGAGTTAACTGTAGTTAACAAAAGTTAGTTACAGAAGATAGTTTAGCTTTTATTCAGTTATGAGTTCACTATACTGTATAAATAGTAATCTCTGTGTACATTTCAAATTGAATGGAGAGTTTTCACCTCTTTTCTCTCCAAACACGTTCGTTCTAGTAATCTGATAACTCCTATTTAGCTTTTATAAGTTTTTCTCAGAATTTTTTTCATGAATTAATGTTTTATCTACCTGAGCTTTTAATTATTCTCCTCGAATTTTTTATTAATTATTATATAATTAATTAGTAATTTTAAATTTTTAAATTTTAATTTATTATTTTAAATTGTGATTTTTTTAATTTATTTTATTTTTATTTTGTTGTCATTTAAAAAATTGTTTATAATTTTAATTTTTCTTAATATATGAATTTTCTTTTTGTATATTTATTTGACCAATATTTCAGAAATAAAGATTTTATTTTATTTTTTTTATACATATCTTGTACTAGTATATAAAACTGTATACAATTTTGTCATTTTTCCATAAGTTTTATTGGATTTTTAAAGGGAATGAACTTTGAAGGCAACATTTTGATAATGTAGTTTAATATTTTTCAAAAAAATTTCAGATACGTTTTATTTAACCAGCGATTAGATGTTGAATTTAAAAACACACAATGTCACGTGACATTTTTAAATTTTATGTAATATTTTTAACTTCAAGAAATGGCAGAAAACATACGTATAATTAATTTTATTACATTAATAGATTGTAATAATTCCATTTTTTCAAAAGAGTATTATTTCATTTAATTTGAGTATTATGCTTAACTACCTGTGTAATATGTATTGCAGGTATAATTTTGTCTACCTAATCATAAATTTTAAGTGTAACGGAATTTAAAGTTAAGAGGTTAAAATTAATTTTTAGGGATAAATTAATATTAATTTTTCTCCTATTCATTAATAGAGATAACAAATTTTCTTAAAAATTAAATGTAATATGTATCTTAAAAATAATAAAAAATAAGTTAAAATAATATATTAAAGTTAAATAAATCAAAAAATTAAAAAGTTACCCTTAATTAATAGAGTAAATAAATCGTCTAATTGTAAATTTATTAAATATTTTATTTTATATAAAAGCAATTTAATAAATCGTGGGCAATGTTATTAATTATTATCCCTTTTTTGCAACACCAACCCTATAATATTAATATAGAGTTGACCAATTTTCTTAAAAATGAAATTTAATGGGTAATTTAAAAATAAAAAAATTTTCAATTTAAAATAATAAATTAAAGAAGTAAAAAAGTTAGCATCAATTAATAGGATAAATAGATTTTTTAATTGTAAATTTATTATATGAAAACAATTTAACTAATTGTGGCCTCACACACGTGTGTGTGTGTGTGTGAGAGAGAGAGAGAGAGAGAGAGAGAGAGCCACAATTAGTTAAATTGTTTTCATATAAGTGCAATATTTGGTATATATATGTTTTTTCTTGAATTCTTCAATATAACTACTTCAAGGTCAGCATCAATGTGCCATCCCATTCTAAGAAAGCAAGAAGACCCACCAAATCAAATGGGCAATAGAAGCTTGATAGGGCTATTGATGAGATCACAGCTAGGGTTGACAAATAGAACTGGAATGCAGACTCGCTTTAAGTCCCAGTTGGACCTATCACAAGAACTTGGGTTAAAATATTCAAAGAAGTACTTAATGGTCTAATTCTAGAGACTCATCAAGGAAAAAACTGCAATACTACTAAACAAGAGTCAAAACTGGTCCATATCATTAAAATCCACTTAACTATCAGCCAAGATCCCCTAATTTGAATATAGACCTAAAGTACAAGAAGATTGAAGGTTAAAGACTGAATATAAACCCAAAATAAAGGATTTATTTAATGACCCAATTTATGTTACATTTTTTTCTGATTTATTTACTTCTAATGCTTTGTTTATTTGACTAGGAAAGTTTTCTATGTGATAGTTTCTAATTTTTCTTACCTTGTTGGAGTTTTCTATGTAGTTTTCCTTGTTAGTTTAGGTTATTAGCCTATAAATAGACATGTATTCTCTTGAACAAAGACAATTCATCATTAATAATATTGAGAGTGTTTTCTCTTTGATTCTTCAAAGAACTTTTTTGAACTTATCAAGATTTTCTTGTGGCGTTTAAGCAAGACTTATCACTCACAATCTTTTTTCTCTTTCTTGAATGTGGCGTTTATAATATTTCTTATACATTTGGTTCTTATCTCTTTATAGATAATGGGTCAAGTTCATTTTCTTTAACTTATTTTGTTATAAATTTGAATTAGAACATGATCCTTCCAACTTGATCCCATATTGATTCCGGGTCTCACTACTCTTGGTAAGGTTCGTATCAGGGGTTCACATAATTTGGTATCAGAGTCTAAGTTCTAAGTTAGGTTTGATCTATCTTGATTACTTGTTTTATTGTTATTATTCCTTCTTGCTATCTTGTGATTTGTTCTCTCTTGTGTTCTTCTTTCTTCTTATCTTCTTTTGATTTCTTGTGTTCTTGGGTTCACATACATATCTGAAAAAAAAAATTCAAAAAAAAATTATGAATAAAAAAGAGAGTGCAGAATTCCAAAATATAAAAAAAATGTTAGAATTCAGTATTATTGAAATTCAAATTTTCACCTAGTTTGTGCAATCTGACCTAAAAAAAGCTAACCAATAATTTTGTTTGCATCAATTGTTTCTCTTGCTTTGATCTTCTAATTTGTTTGCTTTTCTTATTTTGATTATTTTTCCTATCTCAATTGTTTTCTTTCCTCTATTTTTTGATTTCTTTCTATTCTAGTTGATTCTTATTTTGATTTTCTTATTCAATTGCTTATCTTGTCTTTAATTTCTTTTTTTCTTAAAGTCATATTGCTTTGTTCCTTTGCTTTTAAAATTCTGGTTTTTTCTTCTTTCTCCTTTACTCTTTGCTTTCTATTAGTTGAGTTTGGATTATTGCAAGAAGATTTTTTTTTGAGTTTGTCGAGTTTAATAAAGAACTGAAAGAGGGGACTAAGAGAGGAAAAAGAAAAGAGAGTGTGAGCTTATAAGAAGGTAAAAGCCAAATTTAAGTAAATACGAGTGTGAGTGCCATTAATCTCGAGAGAAACACGTAAGCTAGTGTTGTGAGATTTTTTTTGTAGTCTAACATTTGTTTTGTAGAAAAATCATGTCACACAACAAAAACAAAAATACTTCTAAAGGTGTGTCGAGAATGGTGGATCCAAAGTTGATTATGAAAAATTTAGTAAGTGAGATGAAAAGAGTTTTGAGAGTGGAGATGGAGCAAGTTCATGAAAGGTTAGATTGGGTAGAGAATGCACATGTGGAAGAGTCACAAAACACTTCTAATATACATAGGAGGGGGAGAGTTCAATCAAGAAAGAGTGTTGAAGGTGAAGAATATTATGGAGATAGTTTTGATGAAGTTGATAGAGATTTCAGTGATAACCATAGGAGATATGGTGGGAGGTTTAGAGAAGTTAGGAATCGGGTTGATAATAATTTAAAAAGTATTAAAATGAAAATTTCACCCTTTCAAGGTAAAAATGATTTAGAAGTTTATTTAGAATGGGAGGAAAGGATAGAGTTAGTGTTTGATTATCACAACTATTCTGAGTTAAAAATGGTAAAATTGGCTGCCATTGAATTTACTGACTATGTTATTATTTAGTGTGATTAATTGATTTTAAGCAGGAGACAAAATGGAGAAAGACCCATTGAGACATGGGAGGAGATGAAAGCAGTTATGAGGAAGTGATTCATTCTAAGCCACCACCATAGGGACTTGTTTAGGAACTTGCAAAGCCTTACTTAATGGTCTAAAAGTGTTGAGGACTAGCATAAGGAGATGGAGATAGCCATGATTTGAGGCAATGTGGAGGAGGACCAAGAAGCTACAATGGTGAGATTCTTAGTTGGCTTAAACCGTAATATAGCAAATGTGGTAGAGTTGTAACATTATGTGGAGTTGAATGACATGGTGCACATGGCCATAATGGTGGAGCAACAATTAAAAAAGAAAGGATCCTCAAGCATTGGACAAAATTCGAGTTCTTCTTCAACATAAAAGTCGAATTGGAGTAGGAGAGATGAAAAACCCAAGGCCGAACCTTCCAAAGACAATAAAGATGGAGGCACACCAAATCAAGGTAAAACCATTTCCCAACCTTTTAGAACTAGAGATGTTAAATTTTTTAAGTATTTGGGAATGAGTCATATTGCTAGTCAATGTCCAAATAAAAGAGTAATGATATTGAAAGAAGATGGTAACAATGAGATCAAAGGTGAGTCTGATAATGAGTCTATGACCCCTTTCAAGAATGCAAGTGACGTTGAGTATCCAATTGATGGAGAACTTTTAGTTATAAGGAGAGCCTTTAGTGTGCAAATCAAATAGGATGAAGAGGTACAACGAGAAAATATTTTTCATACTAGATGTCATGTTAATAATAAAGTATGTAGCATGATTATTGATGAGGAAAGTTGCACTAATGTAGCTAGCACTAGTGTGGTTGAAAATTTGAGTTTGGCCACCTTAAAGCATCCAAAGTCTATAGCTACAATAGTTGAATGACAATGGAGAAATTAAGATAACTAGGAAAATGTTGGTGTCAATCTCCATTGGAAAGTACAAAGATGAAATTTTGTATGATGTGGTGCCAATGCAGGTTGGACATATTCTTTTGGAAAGACCATGACAGTTTGATAGACATATAATTCATGATGGTTATACTAATAGATACTTCTTTGTACATGATAAAAAAAATCACTCTCGTGCCCTTAACCCTAAAGAAAGTGTTTGAAGATCAAGTAAAGTTAAAAAAAAGAGTGACATAAAAAAAGTGAGTGATGTTTCAAAAGAAAGAGAGAGATATGTTGAAAGAGAAAAAGAAATGTTAGCTAATGAGAAAATAAGAGGGAGAAAACAAATGAATTTTTATGTAAGAAGAGTGAAGTCAAAAGAGCATTGTGTTTAAATAATACTTTAATTGTACTATTGTATAAAGAGATTTGTCTAAATATTAATGAACTTAACTCTTCTTTGCCTAGTGTTGTAGTTTCTCTTTTGTAGGATTATGAGGATGTATTCACCAAAGAAATACTCAATGGCTTACCACCAATTAGGGGATTTAAACATCAAATAGATTTTATACTCGGAACATCAATTCCTAATAGGTCAGCCTATAGAAGCAATCTTAAGGAGACAAAATAACTTTAAAAGTAGGTTGGAGATATCATGGAGAAGGGGTATGTGCAAGACAGCATGAGTCCTTGTGCAATTCCAGTGTTACTTGTGCCTACGAAGAATGGGACATGGAGGATATATGTTGACTGTCGTGCTATTAATAATGTCATTATAAAGTTTGGACATTCCATTCTTAGATTAGATGATATGCTTGATGAATTGCATGGTTCTTGTGTTTTTACCAAAATTCATCTTAAAAATGTATATTATCAAATTAGGATAAGAGAAGGTGATGAATGGAAAACTAATTTTAAAATAAAATATGGTTTATATGAGTGGTTAGTTATGCCATTTGGATTAGCTAATGCACTGAGTACTTTCATGAGATTAATGAATCATGTTTTGTGTGCTTTTATTAGAAATTTTTGGTTGTATACTTTGATGATATTATGATTTGTAGCAAAAACTTGAATGAACATGTTGAGCATTTAAAACTTGTTTTAGATGTTTTGAGAAAAGAAAAGTTGTTTGCTAACATCAAGAAGTGTACCTTTTGCACAGATAAACTTGTATTCCTTTGATTTGTTATTAGTACTAAAGGAATTGAGGTGAATGAAGAAAAGGTAACGGCAATTCAATATTGGCCAAGTCCTACAAATGTAGGTAATGTTATAAGTTTTCATGGTTTGGCTAACTTTTATAGAAGGTTTGTAAAGGATTTTAGTAGCCTAATTGCACCTTTGACTAAAGTCATAAAAAAGAATGTGAGTGTTTAAGTGGGGTGATGAACAAGAAAAGGCATTTAATTTGATTAAAGAAAAATTGATTAATTCACCCTTACTTTCTTTACCTAACTTTACAAAAACTTTTAAAATTGAGTATGATACCTCAAAAACAGGTATTGGAGCTGTTCTAATGCAAGAAGGACGTCACATTGCCTACTTTAGCGAGAAACTAAGTGAAGCAACCCTAAACTATCTGACATATGACAAAGAGATGTATGTATTGGTTAGGAAATTGAAAACTTGGCAACACTATCTTTGGCAAAAAAAATTTGTGATTCACACTGATCATGAATCTTTAAAGCATTTGAAGGGACAAAACAAGCTCAACAAGCGACATGCCAAATGGGTGGAGTTTATTGAAACATTTTCTTATGTGATTAAGTACAAGAAAGGTAAGGAAAACATTGTGGCTAATGCATTGTCTCGAATGAATGTTTTACTTTCTACTTTAGATGCAAAATTGCTTGGTTTTGAATATATAAAAGACTTGAATGTTGATGAATCTGATTTTAGTAATGTATTCAATGCATGTGAGAAAGTGACATTTGGTAAGTTCTTTAGGCATAATAGATTTTTGTTTAGAGAAAATAAATTGTGTGTGCCTAAATGTTCATTACGTGACTTGTTTGTTAGAGAAGCTCATCGAGGTGCTTTGATGGGACATTGGCATATCCAAGACTTTGAGTGTTTTGCATGAACATTTCTTTTGGCCACGTATAAAATGTGATATAAAACAGATATGTGAAATGTAACATCCCTAATTTTATTTCATGTATTCATAAAAGTACAAGAGTATCCAAAGTAACATCCCTAATTTCATTTCTTTTATTGATAAAGGAACATAAATATTTAATTAAAGAAATAAAATTTATTACACAATTTTTAGATATCTATAGAAATATAATCCTTAGAAATTCTGCACCTTACGTGTATGCATAGAAATGTTCTAATATTAATGGAATAGTTAAAGAAAGAAAACCTAAGAGGAAATATTAGAAATAAGTATGCTAAAGAAAGGTAAAATTCTTAGGCAAGGAAGATAATTTTTTGTGAAGTAAGTAAAGGTCTTAAAATTTCAAGAAGATTGGATTATGGTAATTTTTCCTAATTTAAGAGCAAAAGTTACTAAGTTTAGTATCTCCAACCATAAATTGGGCTTTCATCTATGGAAGCTTCATATAGAGTTTTTCTACATCACATGAATTTTTAGCAAGCCAATAGGATAGCCCAATGAAGAAATAAAACATAAACTTGGACTAGGATATAGGAATTGGACCGATAGCCCAAAAATCATGAAAATGTGACCCAGCCCATTATGAAAGGTAGAATTTTAACCAAAGTAAAGAAAATGGGCAAGAATGAGCTCAAACCCAAGAGGAAAAATAAAAATAAAAATAAAAGTAAAGTGATGAAATAATGGTGTAATCAAGATTAGGTGACATGGCATTAAGACAAAAATTTAGCAAGTGGTGTGATATCCTACATTCATAATTTTAGCAAGTGGTGTGATAATAAATGGCATTAGGACAAAACATTCCTATCCCACACAAATAATTTCAACCAAATAATGGAGATTCAAGGGCTAGAAATTTGTCACCTAAAAAAGCAAACCTATCATACTTGGTTAAGACAAAAGAAAAAGGAAATGAATCCCTAAATCAAAGGGACCTTGTCCCTTATCTTAGAAACATATTATCATAATTTTCAAAATACAAATCTCCTTTTGCTATGCATATCTTGACTAAGGAAGAGGAAGACAAGAACATAAGTTGTTTGTTTTCCAAAAATTCAACCAAGTGTATCCTAATTGTGATAATGTAGACTCATGATCATGAAAGACGAATTATTTGATGGTCTATTTAAGCAAAACCCACCCTTACAACATTAGAATTTTTGTCCAAGTGAGGGAGAGGAAAAATAGAAGCAAGGTAGAGTGAGAAAAGTAAAGGAAGAAAGGAAGAAAGAGGAAGGAGAGGAAAAATAGAAGCAAGGTAGAGTGAGAAAAGTAAAGGAAGAAAGGAAGAAAGAGGAAGGAGAAGTCTAGAGGACTAAGTGCTCCAGGTAAGTTTAACAATATTTCTTTTTGAAGAAAAATTTTGAAACTTGTAATATTTATATTAGATTTTGATCTTAGAACTTTAATGATTGGTCATGGATGTTGCTATATCATCTTACATATTATGTATGTTTGAATACTTAGGTTGGTGTAGATAGTTCTGCATAGGTATGGCTATGGGTGGCAAACTTTTATACTTCTGTTTTTAAAATTTTTGGAATAATTGGTACGGAATTAAAACAAATGGTTAACATGAAAAATGTAGATGTATGAATCAAGGATTTTTAACCACTGGAATAACTCAATTTGGAGTCCATATGAGATAGATATGGTTCAATTAGTAAGCAAAGGTCAGAAAATGGTTAATTAGGGAAGAATATGTTAAGATAGCTTCTGTGTTTTAATTTCTAGGAACATTCTGTAGGAAATGAAAATAAATGGTTAACATAAGAATTATAGCTATATGTGTGACAAATGTTTAGCCACTGGAATCACTCAATTTGGAGTCCATATGAGGTAGATATGGTTCGATTAGTAAACAATAGTCAGAAAATGGTTAATCAGGAAAGAATATGTTAGGATTGCTTTTGTGTGTTAATTTATGGGAATATTCTATAGGGAATTAAAATAAATGGTTAACATAAGAATTACAGCTATATGTGTCTCTGATTTTTAGCCACTGGAATCACTTAATTTGAAATTATTATGAGGAAGATATGGACAGATTAGTAGGTAGAGGTCAGAACCCACCCGAGAAGAAATAATATGTTCTTTGAGGGAGTAATATCACCATGATTTCTTAATATTTTGTTCAACTGTTCAACATAAGAGTATTAGATAATTGTTTTTTCTTTAAATTGATATCAAGATCACCTAAATCAGAGTTAAATTGAGGGATTTATTCTATGATTAGTAAGAGAAGGTCAGATAGGATGAAAACCTGCATCAAGAAAATAAAGAAATAAAATTAATATTAAAAAAAAGAATCTTATAAATAAAAATAATAAATAACTAGTATATGCCATAACCATTGCCATTGCATGAACTTCGTACCATCTTAAGTGTGAAATTTTTACATGAAAATATTTTATAAAGTGATATTTGAAATGGTTATGTTCATGGCAAGGTTACCAATGATTTTTGGTAACAATTATATTTTAATGAACATTCTTGTTATTGAAAGCATATTTTTGGCTATTATTGTGAAAAGAAAAGAAATGAGCACGGTCACATGGTAAATCCATGTGGTGCACCAATAGGGGACACCCTACCAATGGTTATGATCATGTTAATGAGAAAAGAAAGAGAAAGTGGGCCATGTCGGATGGAGCAGGAAATGCCCGTACTGGAGAGTAGAAAATACTCACCCTGACCGGGGTAGCTTGATATGAGAATAAATTGATAATGATCATATGATATTCTGGAAATAGTTAATCCTAGCATACATGTCATTATTGTACGATTCTCATGTGCATAGATATAGTGCATTCATGTGACCAAAGATATTTGCTGTAGTTTATACAGTTGAACATGACTTGATGATCTATATTGATTATGATTTATTGTTGAACTTACTGGGATTTAATTCTCACTATATTTCCATGTCATGTTCAAAAAATTAGTTATGCAGATTTTTCTATGGCTTTGGCTTTTAGTGCATGTTGGATCGAGTACTTTATGTTGGGTAAATCCCAAAAGCAAATAAAATGTTTGTGGTCGAGTTGGCTTGGATCCCAATGAAGGTGTAACTACCCGCATCTGTATCTCCAGAATTGGTCAACCAAAATAAATAATATGTAGATTTTTATGTGTTTGATATGTTATACGTATGTTTTGATTAATGACATGTATGTAATCTCTATATTGTATAATAATAATAATAATAAAGTTGTTACATAATTGGTACCAGAGCAGGTCGATTCTAGATGGCCAGTAGGTGGATGGTTATCTGAATCGATATTATAGTGTCTTAAGTATGTTTTTGGTTGTGCTGTGTAGTGATCAGTGAATTCATATAGGTAAGAAATTACTAATGTTTCCTACCTACATGCCGAGGTGGTGTTATGACTGCTGTTAAATATTTTCGAACTAACTATTGAGCTTGATCACCTCAATAGCAGTATAACTTTTGTTTTTGCCACAGTAAGAAATGGCACCACCAAGGAGGAATTCGGCAAATAATGCGGAGAAAACCCTGCACAACCTAGCCACGGCAATTCGAGACCAAGTCATGACCACTAATCAAATTCTACAATACCTCCAGAATGCTAATAACTCAAATGGTGTGAATGGTGTTAACAACCGGATGGCTGGAAATGATAACGGCATATCCGAGTTCCTGAGGACTAGGCCACCTTGTTTTCAAGGCGGCTTTGACCCGATTGTAGCTGAAAGATGGATAAGGGAGTTAGAGAAAATCTTTGAAGTGATGGGCTGTACTATGGAGCGGCAAGTAATCTTCGCTGCTTATATGCTAAAAGATGAAGCAGAATACTGGTGGCGTAGAGCTAGAGAACTTTTAGCTCACTAGGGAAGGAAGATCACTTGGCAGGTGTTCAAAGACACCTTTTTGGAAAAGTACTTTCCAAGTACTATGCGGGCGGAGAAAGAGATTGAATTTCTCCAACTCAGGCAGGGTAGCATGACTATAGACCAATACATCGCGAGGTTCGAGAAATTGTCTAAGTTTTCCTCTTATCTGCTATTTAATCTTGATGAAGCATGGAAGACTGTTAAGTTCGAAGCGAGACTGAACTGAACATAAAGAATATTGTTGTAGCTATAGAGATTAGGGAGTTTGTGCCTCTAATCAATAAATGCAGACTCTTGGAGAAAAGTTTAAAGGCAGTGGAGGACGAAAAGCAAAGGCGAAACCTATGGAAAAGAAAGAAAAATTTTCCCAACCCTAGCAAGAATGTGAGAAGAAGTGGATATGGAGCTGGTAAGAAGCCATTGACTGCGGGTCCCAAACCTTTCCAATAAGACCTCACCCTAGTCAAGTGCGCTAAGTGCATATGCATGCATGGTAATCGGTCATGCTACATGGGACAAGATATCTGCTTCAACTGCGGACAGAAGGGTCATTTTGCGAGAAACTGCCCACAGAATGTGGGGAAGCAGCCAGAACAGAGGCCTCAGTTGAAAGGAAGGGTTTTCACCCTGAGCAGCTAAGAGGCAGCTCAATCTTCTAAAATGATTCAAGGTACATGCTATATCTATGGATTTGCTCTTATTTGACTCTGGTGCTAGTCATTCATTTATATCGGAAGAATGTATTAGGAAGTTTCAGTTTCCTATTTCTGAAACTCCCTGTGAGCTATCAGTAGTAACCCCCACAGGGGAAATGATATTAACTTCCTCTGTATGTAAAGACTATCAAGTCACCATCCAGGAGAAAACTTGTTCTGTAGACCTTGTCTGTTTACCTTTAAGAGGTATTGAGGTCATTCTAAGGTTAGACTAAATGTCTAGAAATCGAGTCTTGCTGAATTGTTGTAACAAGACCGTTGAATTTCTACCTCCTACTCTGAAAGAGGAGGTGCAGTTATTGATGCTTAATGCCAATCAAGTTAATAGGGAGTTGAAGAATGGAGTACTTGGATACATTCTCTTGTATTTATCAAACCTAGAAGTCGAATCGAAGCTTGATGAAATCCCAATAGCCAACGAGTTTCCTGAAGTATTTCCATCAGATATTCTAGGCTTACCTCCCAAGAGAGAGATAGAGTTCTCTATTGATCTCCTACCTGGGACAGGACCTATCTCTATTGCACCATATAGAATGGCCTCGAAGGAACTACAGGAACTCAAGAAATAGTTGGAGGAACTATTAGACAAGCAATTCATTAGACCGAGTGTAACCTTGGGGATCTCCTGTATTGTTTGTTAAGAAGAAAGACGGGAGCTTGAGACTATACATATATTACAGACAGCTGAATAAGGTAACTATGAAAAACAAGTACCCTCTCCCTGGGATAGATGACTTATTGGATCAACTGAAGGGAGCCTCCATCTTTTCTAAAATTGACTTGAGGTTAGGATATCATCAGATTAGGATCAAAGAGGAGGACGTACCAAAAACTGCCTTCAGGACTAAGTATGGGCACTATGAGTTTCTTGTAATGCCCTTCGGGTTGACAAATGCACCTGCAATTTTCATGGATTACATGAATCACATTTTTTGACCCTACCTAGATCAATTTGTTGTAGTATTCATTGATGACATCTTGATATATTCTAAGAGTGAGAAAGAACATGAACAACATCTCTGAATCATGCTGCAAGTGCTGAAAGAGAAAAAGTTATATGCCAAATTGGAGAAGTGTGAATTTTGGCTATCAGATGTGAAGTTTCTCGAACATGTCATCTCTAATAGAGGGGTAGCCGTAGATCCTAGCAAGACGAAAGCAGTGATTCAGTGGGAGAGATCAAAGACAGTTACGGAAGTCAGAAGTTTCCTGGGTTTGGCAGGACACTACAGGAGGTTTATACAAAACTTCTCTCGTGTAGCCTTGCCATTGACTAAATTGACCAGGAAGGGAAGTCCTTTCAAATAGACTGATCAATGTGAAGTTAGTTTCCAGGAGCTTAAGACAAGACTAACCTTTTCTCCTGTTTTAATTATTCCAGACCCTACAGGACATTTTGAAGTGTATAGTGACGCTTCAAAGAAAGGGCTAGGATGTGTGCTGATGCAAGATAAGAGAGTAGTTGCTTACGCCTCTAGGCAACTGGGACCCCACGAAGGAAATTATCCAACCATGATCTTGAATTGGCGGCAGTGGTGTTTGCCTTAAAGATTTGGCGACACTATTTGTACGGGGCAACCTTTGAAGTATATTGTGATCATAAGAGTCTTAAATACCTCTTTGATCAGAAGGAGTTAAATATGAGGAAACAAAGATGGGTAGAATTCCTCAATGACTACAAGTTTGAGATAAAGTATCATCCAGGAAAGGAGAATGTTGTAGCAGATGCCTTGAGTCAAAAATCTCTGCACATGGGTCAGATGATGGTGTATGAGATGTAGATGCTAGAGGAGTTTCAAAATTTGAAGCTAGCCACTACTCTTACTCCAAAGAAGCTAGTCATTAATGGTTTAAGTATAGGGTGTGACCATAGAGCCCAGATCAAAGAGGCTCAAGCTCACGACCAATACTTACAGATCATAAAGACCAAGGTAATTTTTTTATCATGGAAGATGGAACAATCATGTATCAAGGAAGGATTTGTGTCCCTAAAAAACGAGAGTTAAGGACTAAGATCCTGCAGGAAGCGCATCAAAGTAAATACACAGTCCATCTTGGATGCACTAAAATGTACCAGGATTTAAAGAGGATGTATTGGTGGCCAGGGATGGAAAAGGACATTGCCGAGTTTGTAGCGAAATGTCTCATTTGTCAAAAGGTAAAGGTAGAGCATCAAAAGCCAGCAAGATTTCTACAACCTCTTGAGATCCCTAAATGGAAATGAGACAGTATCTCAATGGACTTTGTTGTGGGATTACCTAAGACTTCAGTGGGACATGATTCTATTTGGGTAATTATTGACAGATTAACCAAATCTGCTCACTTTTTTCCCATAAAGATTAACTACTCACTAAAAAAATTGGCCCAGTTGTACGTCCAGGAAATAGTTATACTTCATGGAATTCCCTTAAATATAGCTTATGATAGAAATCCCAGGTTTACGTCGAGGTTTTGAAAGGTGTTGCAAGAAGCTTTTGGAACCCAGTTGCGGTTCAGTACTGCCTATCATCCTCAGACTGACGGGTAGACAGAACAGACCATTCAAACTCTAGAAGATATGTTAAGGGCCTGTGTAATAGAGCAAGGTAAAGGATGGGATAAGTACCTACCTTTAGTAGAGTTTTCTTATAATAATAGTTATCACTCCAGTATTAAGATAGCCCCCTACGAAGCTTTATACGGTAGGAAGTGCCGATCTCCACTATGTTGGTTTGAGGTAGGAGAAAAGAACTTGATGGGTCCTGATTTAGTTCAACAGACCACTGAACAAATCAGGATGATACGAGACAAAATACTTACAACTCAAAGTCAGTAAAAGAGTTACTATGATAAGAGACATAGACCTCTAGAGTTTAGGGAAGAAGACCATGTATTTCTGAAACTTTTTTCGACTATTGGAGTTGGTAGGTCTCTCAAAATTAGAAAGATAAGTCCAGGATTTTTGGGACCCTATCAGATTTTGAAGAAAGTGGGGACGTCAGCATATCAAGTTGCCCTTCCACCGAATTCGTCCAACCTGTACAATGTTTTTCATGTATCACAGCTACGAAAGTATCTTCCAGATTCTTCACATATAATACGGGATGAACCAATACAAATAAAGGAGAACATGACATACCAGCTAGTACCAGCATCTATATTGGACACTGACGTGAAGCAATTGTGGAACAAAACTATTCCCCTAGTTAAGGTGTTATGGGAAGGTTTGACTTCGGAAGAAGCAACTTGGGAACTAAAAGAAGTCATGAGGAAGAAATATCCGAAATTGTTCTTATTAGGTAATTTTTGAAATTTTGAGGACAAAATTTCATTTAGGGGAAGAGAAATGGAAGAGAAATGCAACATTCCTAATTTTTTTTCATGTATTAATAAAAGTACAAGAGTATTCAAAGTAACATCCCTAATTTCATTTCTTTTATTGATAAACGAACATAAATATTTAATTAAGGAAATAAAATTTATTAGACAATTTTTAGATATATAAAGAAATATAATCCTTAGAAATTCTTCACCTTACGTGTATGCATAGAAATGTTCTAATATTAATGGAATAGTTAAAGAAAGAAAACCTAAGAGGAAATATTAGAAATAAGCATGCTAAAGAAAGGTGAAATTCTTAGGCAAGGAAGATAATTTTTTGTAAAGTAAGTAAAGGTCTTAAAATTTCAAGATTGAATTATGGTAATTTTTCCTAATTTAAGAGCAAAAGTTACTAAGTTTAGTATCTCCACCCATAAATTGGGCTTTCACCTATAGACACTTCATATAGAGTTTTTCTACTTCATATGAATTTTTAACAAGCCAATAGGATAGCCCAATGAAGAAATAAAACATAAACTTGGACTAGGATATAGGAATTGGACTGATAGCCCAAAAATCATGAAAATGTGACCAAGCCCATTATGAAAGGTAGAATTTTAACCAAAGTAAAGAAAATAGGCAAGAATGAGACCAAACCCAAGAGGAAAAATAAAAATAAAAATAAAAATAAAGTGATGAAATAATGGTGTAATCAAGATTAGGTGACATGACATTAAGAAAAAAATTTAGCAAGTGGTGTGATATCCTACATTCATAATTTTAGCAAGTGGTGTGATAATACATGGCATTAGGACAAAACATTCCTATCCCACACAAATAATTTCAACCAAATAATGGAGATTCAAGGGCTAGAAATTTGCCACCTAAAAAGGCAAATCTATCATACTTGATTAAGACAAAAGAAAAAGGAAATGAATCCCTAATTCAAAGGGACCTTGTCCCTTATCTTAGAAACATATTATCATAATTTTCAAAATACAAATCTCCTTTTACTATGCATATCATGACTAAGGAAAAGGAAGACAAGAACATAAGTTGTTTGTTTTCCAAAAATTCAACCAAGTGTATCCTAATTATGATAAGGTAGACCCATGATCATGAAAGGCGAATTATTTGATGGTCTATTTAGGCAAAACTCATCCTTACAACATTAGAATTTTCGTCCTAGTGAGGGAGAGGAAAAATAGAAGCAAGGTAGAGTGAGGAAAGGAGAAGAAGAAAGGAAGAAAGAGGAAGGAGAAGTCTAGAGGACTAAGTGCTCCAGGTAAGTTTAACAATATTTTTTTTTTGAAGAAAAGTTTTGAAACTTGTAGTATTTATATTAGATTTTGATCTTAGAACTTTAATGATTGGTCATGGATGTTGCTATATCATGTTACATATTATGTATGTTTGAATACTTAGGTTGGTGTAGATAGTTCTGCATAAGTATGGCTATGGGTAGCAAACTTTTGTGCTTCTGTTTTTAAAATTCTGGGAAGAATTGGTACGGAATTAAAACAAATGGTTAAAATTAAAAATGTAGATGTATGGATCACAGATTTTTACCCACTAGAATCACTCAAGTTGGAGTCCATATGAGATAGATATGGTCCAATTAGTAAGCAAAGGTCAAAAATGGTTAATCAGGCAAGAATATGTTAGGATAGCTTCTGTGCTTTAATTTCTGGGAACATTCTGTAGGGAATTAAAATAAATGGTTAAGATAAGAATTATAGCTATATGTGTCATGAATTTTTAGCCACTAGAATCACTCAATTTGGAGTCCATATGAGGAAGATATGAGCCGATTACTAGTCAAAGGTCAGAAAATGGTTAATCAGGGAAGAATATGTTAGGATAGCTTCTGTGTTTTAATTTCTGGGAACATTCTGTAGGGAATTAAAATAAATGGTTAACATAAGAATTATAGCTATATGTGTCACGGATTTTTAACCACTGGAATCACTTAATTTGGAATTATTATGAGGGAGATATGGACATATTAGTAGGTAAAGGTCAGAACCTACCCGAGAAGAAATAACATGTTCTTTGAGGGAGTTATATCACCATGATTTCTTAATATTTCGTTCAACTGTTGAACATAAAAGCATATTAGATAATTGTTTTGTCTTTAAATTGATATCAAGATCACTTAAATAAGAGTTAAATTGAGGGATTTATTCTCTTATTAGTAAGATAAGGTCAGATAGGATGAAAACTTACATCAAGAAAATAAAGAAATAAAATTAATATTTTAAAAAAGAAGAAGAATCTTATAAATGAAAATAATAAATGACTAGTATATGCCATAACTATTTCCATTGCATGAACTTCTTACCATCTTAAGTGTGAAATTTTGACATGAAAATATTTTATAAAGTGATATTTGAAATGGTTATGTTCAAGGCATGGTTACCAATAATTTTTGGTAATAATTATATTTAATGAACATTCTTGTTATTGAAAGCATCTTTTTGGCTATTATTGTGAAAAGAAAAGAAATGAGCACGGTCATATGGCAAATCCGTGTGATGCACCAGTAGGGGACGCCCTACCAACGGTTATGATCATGTTAATGAGAAAAGAAAGAGAAAGTGGGCCATGTCGGACGGAGCAGGAAAGGCTTGTACCGGAGAGTAGAAAATACTCACCCTGACCGGAGTAACTTGATATGTGAATAAATTGATAGTCATATCATATGATATTATGAAAATAGTTAATCATGTCATACATGTCATTATTGTACGATTCTCATGTGCATAGATATAGTGCATTCATGTGACTAAAGATATTTGCTATAGTTTATACAGCTGAACATGGCGTGATGAGCTATATTGATGCTGATTTATTGTTGAACTTACTGGGATTTAATTCTCACTATATTTCCATGTGATGTTCAGAAAATTAGTTATGCAGATTTTTCTATGGCTTTGGCTTTTAGTGCACGTTGGATCGAGTACTTTATGTTGGGCAGATCTCAGAAGCAAATAAAATGTTTGTGGTCGAGTTGGTTTAGATCCCAATGAAGTTACAACCACCCGCACCTATATCTCCGGAATTGGTCAACCAGAATAAATAAGATATAGATTTTTATGTGTTTGATATGTTGTACGTATGTTTTGATTAATGACATGTATGTAATCTCTATATTGTATAATAATAATAATAATAAAAAAGTTGTTACATGAAAAGTGTATCATTTGTAGAAAAGCTAAGTCTACAACTAAACCTCGTGGGTTATATACTCCTTTGCCTATACTTAGTGAACCTTGGATGGACATATCTATGGATTTTGTGTTAGGCTTACCTAGCTAAAAAAGGGTAGGGATTTTATATGTGTGGTTGTTGATAGTTTTTCTAAAACGACGCATTTCATACCTTGTTATAAAACTGATGATGCATCACATATTGCTGATTTATTTTTCAAATAAATTGTGAGATTGCATGGCATGCCTAGGAGTATTGTGTTCGATAGAGATGCAAAATTCTTAAGCTATTTTTGGAAGACTTTGTAGGGTAAGTTAGAGATGAAACTTTTATTCTCTACTAATACTTGTCACCCACAAACTTACGGTCAAATTAAAATAATTAATAAGACTTTATCTACTCTGTTACATGTCATAACACAAAAGAATTTGAAATCATGGGAGGAATGTTTGCCACATGTCGAGTTTGCATATAATAGGAGCATACATTCTGCAACTAAGTTTTCTCTTTTTAAAATTGTGTATAAGTTTAATCCATTAACTCCTTTGGATTTAACTCCTTTACCTATGGCTGAGCGTGTTAACTTAGATGGAAAGAAGAAAGCTGAATTTGTTAGGTAGATTTATGAAAAAGATCGATAAAATATTGAGAGAAAAACTTAGCATTATGTCAAACAAGCTAATAAGGGACGCAAGAAAGTTATATTTGAGTCCGGTGATTGATTTTGGTTGCATATAAAGAAGGAAAAGTTTACAACTCAAAGGCAATCCAAATTACTTCCAAAAGGGGATGGTCCATTTCAAGTGATTGAAAGGATCAATGATAATGCCTACAAATTAGATCTTCCAGGTGAGTATAATGTTAGTGCAACTTTTAATGTTTCTCACTTGTCTCTTTTTGATGTAGGTAATGATTTGAGGACAAATTTTTTTCAAGAGGAGGGCTGAATGATGAGATCACGGCTAGGGCTAACAAACGAAAATAGAATGCAGACCCGCTTCAAATCCTAGTTGAACCTATCACAAGAGCTCGGACTAAAATATTCAAAGAAGCACTTAATGACCTAATTCTAGAGGCCCATCAAGGAGAAAACTGTAATACTACTAAAGAAAAGTCAAGACTGGTCTATATCATTAAAATCCACTTAACTATGGGTCAAGACCTGCCAATCTGAATATGGACATAAAGTACAAGAAGATTTAAGGTTAAAGACTGAATATAGACCCAAAATAAAAAATTTATTTAATGGCTCAATTTAGGCTATATTTTTTTTTCTGATTTATTTACTTATAATGTTTTGTTTATTTGACTAAAAAAAAATTCTATTTGATAGTTTTTAGAACAATTTTCTATTTCTAATTTTTCTTATCTTGTAGGAGTTTCCTATGTAGTTTTTCTTATTAGTTTAGGTTATTGGCTTATAAATAGGCATGTATGCTCTCGAACAAAGATAATTTATCATTAATAATATTGAGTGTTTTCTCTTTGGTTCTTCAAAAAAAAAATTCTAAACTTATCAAGATTTTCTTGTGGCGTTCAAGCAAGACTTATTACTCACAATATTTTTTTTTCTTGAGTGTGACGTATACAATATTTCTTGTACCTTTAGTTCTTATCTTTTTATAAATAACAGGTCAATGTCATTTTTTAAAACTTATTTTGTTATAAATTTAATTTAGAACACAATCCTTCTAATTTGATCTCATATTGATTTCAGGTCTCACTACTCTTGATAAAGCTCTTATCAGGAGTTCACATCAGCTATCCTAACTACTTGTCACCCATTGATAACAATCTCCTAACTTCTCTTTTCTTCATTTACTCATTCTTCTACACATAGACAAATCAAACCTTTACTTCTCCTTCAACAAATTCAACATCCTATATTTCGTACCTTTCTTCAAAACTCTGCTTATCTTTGAATAGCATTACTTTTGCTTTAATTTCACAAAGGGAATTTTATAACCAGTGACGTCCAATGAAGTTTTCCAAAAGGGTGTTTTGTTTTTTTTTTTTATCTATATTTTTGGTGTGATTCAAGCAACCTTACGTCCATCTCAATTAATTCAAATAATTGTTCTGTCAAAAAGCAAAAGTTCATGCAGGTTGATACTATTTTTTAAAAAAAAATTATAAAATTATGATTTAAATTTATAATAATATCCATAATCATATATCACATGAGGGTCTTCACAACACTAAATCAAATTTGGAGTTTCTTTCGTTTATAATTTGATAATCAGAAACATGTGCGTTGATATTAAATAAAAATAACTTTTTTCTAGGGCTAAAAGCCCAAGAAAGAAAACGATAAAAAGTCTTGCGGGATAAAAAAACCCCCGTAACTATCAGAGAGAAATAAAGCAGAGAAACCAGAAGAAGGTCGAGTCCAATTTTTAAGAATTTCCTCCTGTGAGCAACCACAGTTTGAATCTGTGCACCTACTACCTTCGAGAAAAAACATGGTAGAACGCACTTGCCATGTTGCTTAAAAGCTGCCGGTGCACCCCTGTTAACGAGGTTCATGTGCGCTAATTAATTGGTTACATTAATTAGGCCATTGACATTGCACCTAGCTGGCAAATTAAATTAATAAGAGGGTAGTTAGAGATAACTAAGTTGCTACTAATGTAAGTAGTTAAATTGGTTTGACCTAATTATTATTAAGCTTGACATTTATACTTGATTTGACCGAAGGTCCCCTTAAACTTCACATGCCTATCACTCCCTATTTTAACTGTCCCTCATTACTTATGAGAGAGAAGCTTTGTTAGTGTCTTCAATTAAGTTCACGAATCTAAGCAAGATTATAATCCAAAAAGATCCAGTAAACTCGGGTGTTCTATTAATAAACGGTTCCCATTAGAATTTTACAAGTTTAATAGGCCAACTTACCCACCATTTGGGGTAAAATGCTTGAGCTCTATCACCTTTCACATTAAATTTTATACAAAATAAAAAATATATAGTATTAAAATTAATTAAATAATATAAATAATGAGATAAAGTTTGTATTTTTTGGATCGATCAATATGCTAATTGATCATTCGAATAATATGATTTTAAAAATAAAATTACTTTTTGAGTTATTGACTTGTTACTTTTGGCTAGTGACATGGGGTTGTTGATGTTCTTTTAGCCTTGCTGCTCTTGCAAATTGATATTCAGCGTTTGGGGGCTTTTGCAGACACTAACGATTAAGTCAGTATCAGAACTGAGACTATAAAGAAAAAGGATAAAAGATAATTACCTGAACGAAGGCGACCGATATACATAGGCATTTGGACTTGGGTTAAAATTGTAAAAGTCTTCGATCAGCACTGGCCTACTTGAGACATGTGGAGGTTGAGCATTACACTTGAAATTCATGTGATGAATAACAATTTCTATATACTTCCAAGCATCTCAAGATTCTTGGATCTCTAACCATCCATGGTCTCCCACTCTCCCTAGGCCTAGGTGGCGATCCTATGTATGCTGCTCTAGGAAGCAACTCTATTTGGGCTTGTTGGGCCGAGCTTGTGCTCAGTTGGTCCAACACCTTTGGGTTAGGCCTTGATCTAAAATATGTGCTACCACCAATTCCAACTTTCAACAAGTTAAAAAAGAAAGATGTGCTTCTTGGGCATAGATGAACTTTATAAAAGGCAAAACTTTCATTATGAAGCATTGTAGATGAAGGATAGGAAATAGGGAGCAAATACATATCTAGGAGGATAGATGGATTCCAAGTGGCCAAGTTCTAATCAATGATTTTGACAGTGACTTGCTTAAAGTGGCCTCTTTGATAGACCAGAATTCTAAATCCTAGAAGATTAAGATCCTTAGGGAGTGTATGCCCAGCCAAGTGATGGAAGAAATTCTTGCTATTTCCATTCCAACTTTAAACACTGAAGATAATCTAGTATGACCTTAGTTCAATTATGGGGTTTATAATGTGAAAAGTCGGTATGAAAGGTTTGGGTTTACAAGAGAAAGATAAAACCAGAGACAAGCCTATAACCTTTGCCTCTATTAACGCCCTGCTATGGTAGTATTTGTGAAAATCCTATGCCCCCCTGAAAATTTAATATCTTTGTTTGGAAAGCCCTCAATGGTGCCCCTCTCTACCAAAAGCAACTTTTACAAGAGGAAAATGGCAACTAATCCTACTTGCTTGATTTGTGGAAGCTATGTAGAGGCTATAGAGCATCTATTCTTAGAGTTTGATTGGGTGAGGCCTACTTGGTTTGGGATCGATTTTTAGTGTGTAGATTACCCCCGGAGAAGCCCTCAATTTTGAAGAATGGTTATGGAATATAGTAAATTTCTATAAAGATAAAGGGATGAATCATCAAGAAATTATTTCAAAATTTTTTATCCTTCTTTAGTGCCTATGGAAAAAAAGGAATGGACATGTGTTTGACACTCAGAAAATAGATTCAGACAGAGTAATAACAAAATATTAGGTGATCTACTCAAGCATAATTAATAGTCGATCACAACAGCACAATCATCAACACAACAAATCAGTAATTGAGATCAGTACAAGTATGGATGAAGAGAGAAATTAGTGGGACACACCTTATGGATGGATAAAGCTAAATGTGGACACTACCTTCACCAAACCATGTGATGAAAGCCACGAAGCTATGGTGGTAAGAGGAGCAGATGGGAGAATGCTCACTGAGACCACTAAGGTATGCAGGGCTCTATTAGTTCTGGAAGCAGAAGCAAAGGCAATGGAGGAAGCCTTGATCCTTGCAGACAATAAGGGTATCAACAGAGCAATTCTTGAGTCATATTGTAAAAAGTTAATAGAAGATTACAACAAAAAAATCCAATTATGGAAGCTTTATGATGTGAACTCCTGATATGAACCTCACCAAGAGTAGTGAGACTCGAAATCAATATGGGGTCTAGTTGGAAGGATTGTGTTCTAATTCAGATTTATAACAAAATAAATTAAAAAGAAAATGACCTTGACCCGTTATCTATAAAGAGATAAAAACCAAAGGTATAAGAAATATTGTAGATGCCACACTCAAAAAAGAGAGAAGAAGATTGTGAGTTATAAGTCTTATTTGAACGCCACAAGAAGAATATTAATAAGTTCATAAAAGTTCTTCGAAGAATCAAAGAGAAAATACTTTCAACATTATTAATGATAATCTATATTGTTCAAGAGCATACATGCTTATTTATATTCCAATAACCTAAACTAACAAGGAAAACTACATAAGAAACTCTTATAGGGCAAGAAAAGTTAAAAATAGGAAACTCTTTTAAAAACTATCAAATAGAAAACTCGTAGAAGGCAAGAAAAATTTAAAATAAGAAACTCTTCTAGTCAGACAAGGAAACCACAGAATAGAAAATTGTCCTAGTCAAATAAACTAAAGGTAAAATTAAATAAATAAGAAAAACATAGTTTAAATTGGACCATAAAATAACTCATTGATTTTGGACCTATATTCAATCTTTAGCCTTGAATCTTCTTATAATTTAAGTCCATATTTAGATTAGTTGGTCTTGACCTATATTTAAGTGGGTTTTAATGACATGGACCAGTTTTAACTTTTCTTTTGTAGTAATGTAGGTATCTCCTTGTTGGGTCACTAGAATTAGACCATTAAATGCTTTTTTAAATCTTTTTGCCCGAGCTCTTATGACAGATCCACTTGAGACTTCAAGCAGGTCTGCATTCTATTTTCATTCGCTACTTCTTTTGTAGTAATGTAGGTATCTCTTTGTTGGGCCTCTGGAATTAGACCATTAAATGCTTCTTTAAATCTTTTTGCCCGAACTCTTATAATAGGTCCACTTGGGACTTCAAGTAGGCCTGCATTCTATTTCCATTTGCTAGCCGTGCTCACATCACTTTATCACCTAAGAGTAATGATCGAGAGGTTTACCACTAGGTAAGGAAGAGAATTTTAGTTTCGCTAGATCGTGAGAACAAAAAATGTTGCAGCCCATTTGAGGGCGAAGCTCTCATATGAGAACTTACTCAATCGAGGATGGTCCTCTAATTCTTTGAGGTGTCTGAAGATCTTGCTGTCTCTAAAAGTGAGATCTAAAGGCAATCACCGGTAAGGGGAAGTCTGATGTTATCGTCCTGCTTGGCTTCGAGAGGAAGCCGATTCAATTTTTACATAGTGTGGTACTCTGTTTATTTTGGTTGTATTTTTTATTTGCCAAGAGATAGACCAGGTTGTAACCCATAGGTCCACGTGTCTCTTTCGTTTGTGGACTTTGGCCCTGGTCCTTTGTTTGTTTTGGCATTGCCAGTCCCAAAAAAAAGAAAAAGACAAAGCTACTCGTGGACTTCAACGAGGACGACTTTGATGTTAAGAAGGACAAACTACCATACATAGTCTTTTTAATTCTTATCTTTCTTTTTTCAATGTTTTTAAGAAAAATTATTTTGAGAGTATTTTTTATTTTTTACCCTAACTTCGACTTTGAGTTTATCAAATAGACCTATAGATGACCTCACGTCTGGAATTTTTAAAGGTTTTTAATATAAAAATATTCCCCATTTTTCTTTCCTCTCTTACCTTCATTTTCAGTAGCTAGTAAGTAAGAAATCTGCTAGAAAACCTTCTTCTAGCACTTTAACATTCTTGGATGCTAATCCTGTAGTTCACATGTGTTCAACGAGCTTCCCTTCTCTTCGAGGTTCTATCATCGTGTGAACCTTTTTTGGATGGTTCATTGTCATTGAAATGGTTTCTTATGTACATTTCATTATTTGCATTTGGTAAGTGTTAGGTGTCTTCTTCAAGTATTTCGTGATTTTCTTAGTTGGAAGAGTCTTACTCTCCCTTTCTTTTCTCATTGAAGGAAAAAACACGGGTTATTGGGTGCCTTCAACCGAGAAGACATTGAGTCTCTTGTAGAGGAACTAACCAAGTCCTTTTTTTAGGTTTTCCTTCCGCATGACTATATGTATAACATTTGCCACAATTTCAGTACGTTCTTTTTGTCATTTTTGTTTTTGTTTTTATTTTATAGTCAATGGGTGAGGTTTCAAGAAGCTCAATCAGTGACTGGGGCTTGAGTACAATTTGTATGAAGAGCCATTAGTCATCCTGCTCAGTTGGCTCAAGGAAACGGTCACAAGATATGCGCTTTTTGGGGAGGGCATGCCTACTGTAAAGGTTGTTGTAGTTGAAGATGAGAGACTGGATGACTGCTAGGAAGATTAGGAAGAAGACATGCTTAGTGAACATCGCAACGACCATAGGGAGGTTGTTGGTGGTTTGGCTAGCACTAGCAGGAATCCTAAGGTATTAAACTTTACTTGTGCGATCAACGAGGTTTCTCGAATATTTTCTCTCTATCGCCATGTTAACCCTTGCAAAGACCTCTAAATGCCTACTTCAATTGGTTCTAACCAGTCGTGCGATACAGTATCAAAACATTTAGTCCTTAAATAAGTGTGTTGATGAACGATAAATGATGGTTTTCCACGTATCAACATATTTTGCTATGGTACTGCCTCCATTCCCGAGTTTCAAGATAGAATTGTTAAATACCCTAGGTATTTTTCCCACCTTACTCACTCCAAATGCTTGGATTATGATTAGTTGCTTCCAACTTCTCCGCAATCACCTTGAAGTTGCGTCAATCGTAGAAGCCTTCCTTTATTATTTTGGTCCCTAGTAACTTAAGTAGTGGAGGTTAGTGCACTTTTAGATGTGGTCCCGGCAGATGAGACTCTTCCACAGTC
This sequence comes from Gleditsia sinensis, assembly GCA_037074535.1. NCBI lineage: Eukaryota > Viridiplantae > Streptophyta > Magnoliopsida > Fabales > Fabaceae > Gleditsia > Gleditsia sinensis. Next base: position 42,951,777 of record CM073472.1, on the reverse strand, counting down.
TGGATTCATTTGTGAAGGATTGGAAAGACTATTTCTTTCGTGTCATGACCTGGGTGGAAGAGATACTGTTCTGGAGGGATGAAGAAGACAAGCCACTTTTTCCTGTGCATTAGACACGACCGGTCTCCAAAGTAAGCAAACCAGACATTAACCAGATCTTTGGGTACAACTTGTTCGCTTTGGAGTAGTTAAAAGTTAGCGGAGTCAATGAACGTCTGAGAGTACCTTAGTAATTTTCTGTTTGTCTGTTCATCCTTATCTCAAGGTCCCTGTGTTAGCCACGTCTCTTTATTTAGAGACTAAGGTGGCCCAGTGATCGATAAAGAATTATTTATCATATAATTATTAAGTGGGTCTTTATTTAAGTTATCCAATATCCATAACTCTAATACTTGGTTAGTTATAAAGAGTTAATTACTATAAAATAATTGCTAAGAAGTCAATTTTCTTGATGGATGAAAACTCTTAAAGATAACTATTTGATAGATTCCCTATTCTAGCCTTAATGTACACTTGTGATGCTCTATTGGTTATAAGGCGTAAGGACATAGGCATAGGCTAGAAGCACGCTATTAGTTCTTTAAACATTCTTTGTAGTTAAAGCTTTGTTTTTTATGTATTAGTGCCTGGAGGCTGTTATAATTATAATCATATGTTACATGATTTTATGTTTATATTTTGGTATCATAGCCTGGTTTTACCTATGCCTTATAGCAATTTGATAACCGTTTCTCTGTCTATTCGAGATCTAGTTATATAGATTTCCTTTATGTGGTTGTGCCGAGGATCAATATACTTTCAAAACATTAAAGCTTTGCTTTTAGAAAGTATTAAGAGGCACGTATATGTCTTCTTCCTTTGTCAGTTAAAAACATTTATATTATTGTGCCTTGCTGCTGTTCTGCTTGTGTCAAGGATCAAATGCTTTTAAAATATATATATATATATATATATATATATATATATATATATATATATATATATATATATATATATATAGAGAGAGAGAGAGAGAGAGAGAGAGAGTGAGAGAGAGATGTATTAGCTTTTTCCCTCGTTGGTGAAGCCCCCAAAATTATGCGACTGTCTAGGCATGTAAATGAGAGCCTGATTATCACTTTTATTTAAATTAAAAAGTTATTAAAAGGTGTATATGTGTGCTTGTGATCAGAGAAAGGGAAAAACCTAAAATTGTTGTCAGTTACCAAAGAAACTAAAAGGCCTTTATTTTACTCGAGACTAATTAAGTTTCTAGCCTAGTATTCATTACTTGAGGTGGCTGATTTGTTTTTCTTTATAGAGTATGATCAGATATGTTATATTCCTAAAGCTGTGCTCTCTACAAATGAAAACAAATAGCCATTTGTTTCACTTTTAATAAGTTGACCGAGAGTTTATTGCACTGTGGCATTAAAATAACATTACATACATGTCTTAGCTCTAGTGTTAATGCACATGAAACTAAATATTTTTCAGTCAGATCAAAATGTTTCTGGTCTATATTCATTTGTTGAGCTGGCTATTTGATATATATGATAGCCAAAATCTTATTTTCTAAATGTGGCTGCTCTTGAATCTTGTTGAGTTTCAACATGCTTTTCCTTATAATAAGTGACTTATTTGACTGAAGCATTATCTTTGTTGATATGCTAATTGGTTACTTAATAAAGTTTGTTACTTGCCTAGAACTTCTTGTTTTAAGTTGCAGTATTTGTATTATCTTATATACGTGAAGAGATGAGGTAAAAGATAAGGTTATGCATATAGTTGACTAAATTTCTATATGTCTTTTTCTTTTTTGCACTTCTTAAAACTAAGAGGTTAATGATTTTAAGTTGTATGCATATATCTTTAGCATGTCGTATGATAAATGATATATTGCTTAAAGCCAGACTATATGCATTAATAAATTAGATATCATTGAATATTTTATCATCATATCCTTAAGAGTAGCTCTAGCATCTTAATGATTAGTACAGATAAATTATATCTAATTTATTGCAATTAACTAATTAAAATAGTTACTTGGCCCAGAGGGAAGTAATTATTTTGGTGAGTTAATTGGAGCGAGATAATGGATAAGGTATTAAAAAAAAAAATTTATCTATGCCCACAGATGTAGAATATTTTATTAAATCCATTAGTAAAGTTTGAATAAATTCTATGCATGTTTTGCTACCTTTACCCACAGGAAGGTTAGAATTTATTTAATGAATTGTCATTGGATAATTCAAGTTATTTTGCTTCATAAACAAGGTAGAGAGAGGAAAGGAGAGAAAGAGAGGAGAAGAGAGGAAGAAAGAAGAAGGAGAAGTCTAGATGACTAAGTACTCAAGGTAAATTAGCTTAATCTCCACTTGAATCTATCTTCTTTTTTCATTCTTGAAGTTCAAAAACTCACCCTCATTTTCTTATTTAAGCTGCTAAAAAATCTAAAAGAAGGGAGGAATCTTGCTACTTCTTTCAAGAGGAAACAAGAAAAGGAATACACTAAATGAATTAGGGAGATCTTTAAGTAGGTTTAACAATATTCTTTTTAGAAAAGTTTTGAAATTAAAAACATTTATATGATATTTTGATCCTAAAACTTTGATGAAATTTACTATATTTGTTACTTGGATGATTGGCTATAGATGTTGTTATATCATGTTACATGTTGATTTGTAAGTGATGTATGTTTGAATACTTAGGTTGGTGTGGAAAGTTCTACATAGGTATGGCTATGGTAACAAAATTTTAAGATTTTTATGCTACTATTTTGTATATTTAAATATGGTAAAAAATTGATGAAATATAATTAGATGTAAATTAAGAAGAAAATGGAAGAGGACATAATAAAATGATGAACTAAAACTTTAGAAAATGTTTGGTTATGAAACTGGATTTTGGAGTAACAAGGAAAGCTTCTGTTTTTCAAATTTGGAGAAGAATTAGTTAGTAATTAAAAGAAATGGATAATATGAAAAATATAGATATATGTCTCACGAATTTTTAACCATTTGAATCACTCAATTTAGAGTCCATATGTGGTAGATATGGTCAGATTAATAAGCAGTGGTTAGAAAATGGTTAATCAGTGAAGAATCTATAAGGAAAGCTTCTGTGTTTGAATTTCTGAGAATATTATTTAAGAAATTAAAATAATTGGTTAACATAAAAAATATAGATATATGTCTTACGGAAATTTAGCCACTGGAATCACTTAATTTGGAGTTCATATAAGGGAGATATGGTCAGATTAGTAAGTAAAAGTCAGAACTTACTCAGAAGAAATAACGTTTAACTTGAGGGAGTAATATCACAAAGATTCCTTAAGATTTCACTAACATGTTCAACATAATAGTTTTATCTTTAAATGGACAACAAGATCACCTAATTCGGAGTTAAAATGAGGGAGTTATGCTTTGATTAATGAAAGAAGGTCAGGTAGGACGAAATCCTGCATAAGGGAATAACACAACATAGAGCATAGTCATATTCCAAGGCACGACCAAGCCATGTTCTGTGCTGGAAATGGCATTTTGAAGCTTAAAGCATGGTTATTTTACAAGAAATGCTAAGTTGTGTTATAGGATACATTTAGGCCATGTTGGAAGCTGGTGAAGTTTATTTTCAATATTTTTCTATCCTAAATGAACCTCATTAACTATAGGATATTAATAGAAACCAAATTGAAGAAGAATGCCGTATTAAATTTGTGAGAACATATGTTGGAAATGATATAAGTAGGAGGAAAGTGACTAGAGGACAAACATAAAGAAAATTAAGAGATAAAAAGAAGAAGAATATTTTAAATGAAAATAATAAATTACTAGTGTATGGTATAGCCATTGCCATTGCATGAACTCCTTACCATTTTAAGTGTGCAATTTTGACATGGAAATATTTTATAAAGTAATATTTGAAATGATTATGTTCATGTCATGACTATCAATGAGTTTTGTTAATGATTATATTTTGATAAAAAATTATGGCATGTGAGTATAATGAACATACTTATTGTTGAAATCATAATTTTTGCTATTAATGAGAAAAGAAAAGAAAAGAAAAAAAATAAGTACAGTCACATGGCATTCCGTGTGGTGCACCAGTAGGAGACGCCCTACTAACAGCTATGGTTATGTTAATGAGAAAAGAAAGAGAAAGTGTGTCATGTCGAACAAAGCGAGAAAAGCCTGTACCGGAGAGTAGAAAATACTTAGCCTAACTGAGGTAGCTTGATATGAAAATAAGTTAATAGCCATCATATGGTAATATGAAAATAGTTATTCATGCCATACATGTCATTACTATATGATTTTTATGTGCATAGATAAAGTGCATTCATGTGACTTAAGATATTTGCTGTACCTTATACAGATGAACATAACATGATGATCTATATTGATGATAATTGTGATTTATTATTGAACATACTAGGATTTAATTCTCACTATATTTTCATATCATGTTCAAAAAATTAGTTTTGCATATTTTTCTTTGGCTCTGGCTCTTAGTGTACGTTGGACCGAGTTACTCTATGTTAGGCAGATCTCAAAAATTAATAAGCTGTTTGTGGTCAAGTTGGCTAAGATCCCGGTCAAGGTGCAACCACCTGCACCTGTATGCCCGAAACTGATCAATATAGATGAATAAGATGTAGACATATATGTGTTTTATTTGTGTACGGATATTGCTAATTAATGATTTGTAAATCTTAATTATGCTTGGTTAAATTAATTGAATGTTATTATGAGTCAAATAAAGGTAATGATTTCATGGGACTTTAAATAAAAAATTTATATATATGTATATATGTAAAAAAATAGAGTTGTTACATAATTGGTATTAGAGCAGGTCATTCCTAGATGACCAGTGGATGGATGGTTATCTGAGTCGATCTTATTGTGTCTTGAGTATATTGTGGTTGTACTGTGTAGGGGATCAGTGATTTCATATAGGTAAAAAATTACTAGTGTTTCCTATGTATATGCGGAGGTGGTGTTATGACTATTGTTAAATATTTTTGAAACTAACTATTATGTTTGATCACCTCAATAGCAGCATAACTTTATTTTTGCCACAGTAGGGAATGGCACCACTGAGGAGAAATCCAACAAACAATGCGGAAGAAACCCTGCACAACCTAGCCACGACAATTCGAGACCAAGTCACGACCAACAACCAAATTCTAATATACCTTCAAAATGCTAATAACTCAAATGGTGAGAATTGTGCTAATAATCGGATGGCAGGAAATGATAACGGCATATCCGAGTTTTTAAGGACTGGACTACCTTGTTTTCAAGGCGGCTTTGACCTAACTATAGCTGAAAGGTCATATATGTTGAAAGATGAAGCAGAATACTGGTGGCGTAGAACTAGATAACTTTTAGCACACTGGAGAAGGCAGATCAGCTAGCAGGTGTTTAAAGACACCATTTTAGAAAAATACTTCTCAAGTACTATACGGGCGGAGAAGGAGATTGAATTTCTCCAACTTAAGTAGGGTAGCATGACCATAGACCAGTACATTGCAAGGTTTAAGGAGTTGTCTAAGTTCTCCTCTTACCTACAATTTAACCCTGAAGAAGTATGAAAGGCTGTTAAGTTTGAAGCGGGATTGAATTCAGAGATAAGGAATGCTGTTGTAGCTATGGAGATCAGGGAGTTTGTACCTCTGATAAATAAATGTAGACTCTTAGAGAAGAGCTTGAGGGCAGTGGCAGATGAGAAACAAAGACAGAACTTTTGGAAAAGAAAGAACAGGCCACAAAACTTTGGCCAAAATGTTAAAGGAAAAGGACAGGGTACTGACAAGAGGCCAATGACTGTAAGTCCCTGACCATTCCAACAAAACTTTTCCACAATCAAGTGTACTAAGTGCGGACGTATGCATGGTAACCGGCCATGCTACATGTGATTAGATGTTTGCTTCAATTACGGACAGAATGGTCATTTTGCAAAGAACTGCCTACTGAATTTGGGAAAGCAACCAGAACAGAGGCCTCAGGTGAAAGGAAGGGTTTTCACCTTGAGCTGCCAAGAGGTAGCAGCTCAATCCCCTAAAATGATTCAAGATACATGCTACATCTATAGATTTTCTCTTATGGTGTTGTTTTACTCTAGTACTAGTCATTCATTTATATCGGAAGAATGTATTAGAGAGCTTCAATATCCTATTTCTGAAACCCCTTATGAGCTATATGTAGTAACTCCCACGGGGAAAAAGGTCTTAACTTTTTCTGTATGTAAAGACTGTCAGGTCATTATTCAGGAGAAAACTTTTTCTGTAGCCTCGTCTGTCTACCTTTAAAAGGTATTGATGTCATTCTAGAGTTAGACTAGATGTCTATAAATCAGGTCTTACTGAATTGTTCAACAAGACCATTGAATTTCTACCTCTTACTTCAGAAGAGGAGATGTAGTTATTGATGCTTAATGCCAATCAAGTCAATAGGGAATTAAAGAATGGAGTACTTGGATACATTCTCTTGTATTTATCAAACCTAGAAGTTGAACCGAAACTTGATGAAATCCTAATATCCAATGAGTTTTCTGAAGTATTACCATCAGATATTTCAGGCTTACCTCCTAAGAGAGAGAAAGAGTTCTTTATTGATCTTCTACCTGGGACAGGGCCTATCTCTATTGCACCTTGTAGAATGGCCTCGAAGGAACTACAGGAACTCAAGAAACAGTTGGAGGAACTATTAAATAAGCAATTTATTATATCAAGTGTATCATCTTGGGGAGCTCCTGTGTTGTTTGTTAAGAAGAAAGACGGAAGTTTGAGACTATGCATAGATTACAAATAGCTGAATAAGGTGACTATAAAAAATAAGTATAATCTCCCTAGGATAGATGATTTATTATATCAACTGAAGGGAGCCTCCATCTTTTTTAAAATTAAATTGAGATCAGGATACCATCAGATCAGGATTAAAGAGGATGATGTACCAAGAACAGCTTTTAGGATCAGGTATGGACATTATAAGTTTCTCGTAATTCCTTTCGGGTTGACAAATGCACCTACAATTTTCATGGACTACATGAATCACATTTTTCGACCCTACCTATATCAATTTGTGGTAATGTTGATTGATGACATCTTGATATACTCTAATGGTGAGAAAGAACATGAATAACATCTCCGAATCGTGCTGCAAGTGCTAAAAGAGAAAAAGTTGTATGCCAAATTGGAGAAGTGTGGATTTTGGTTGACAGAGGTAAAGTTTCTCGGACATGTCAATAGGGGTAGTCGTAGACCCTAGTAAGACGGAAGCAGTGATTCAGTGGGAAAGATCAAAGACAGTTATAGAAGTCATATGTTTCTTAGGTTTAGCAGGATAATAAGAGATTTATACAAAAATTCTCTCGTATAGCCTTGCCATTGACTATATTGACCAGGAAGGGAAGTCCTTTCAAATGGATTGATCAATGTGAAGTTAGTTTCTAGGAGCTTAAGACAAGATTCACCACTTTTCCTGTTTTAATTATTTTAGACCTTACAGGACATTTTGAAGTGTATAGTGACGTTTCAAAAAAAGTGTTAGGGTGTGTGCTAATGCAAGACAAGAGAGTAGTTGCTTATGCCTTTAGAAAACTAAGACCTCACAAAGGAAACTATCTAACTCATGATCTTGAAATGGCGGTGGTGGTGTTTGCCTTAAAGATTTGGTGACACTATTTATACAGAGCGACATTTGAAGTATACTGTGATCGTAAGAGTCTTAAGTACTATTTTGATCAGAAGGAGTTAAATATGAGGCAACGAAGATGGGTAGAATTCTTCAATGACTATAAGTTTGAGATAAAGTATCATCCAGAAAAGACGAATGTTGTAGCTGATGCCTTAAGTTGAAAATCTCTACACATAGGTCGGATAATGGTGTATGAAATGTAGATGCTAGAAGAGTTTCGAAATTTGAAGCTGGACACTACTTTTACCTTAAAGAAGCTAATTATCAATGGGTTGAGTATAGAGTGTAACTTTAGAGCTTAGATTAAAGAGGCTCAAGTTCACGACCAATTCTTACGGGATCATAATGATCAAGATGAATTTTTTGTCTCAGAAGATGAAGTAATCATGTATTAAGGAAGGGTCTTAGTTCCTCGAGAACAAGAGTTGAGGACTAAGATCCTGTAAGAAGCGCATAAGAGTAAATACACAGTCTATCCTGGATCCACTAAAATGTACCAGGATTTAAAGAGGATGTATTGGTGGCCAGGGATGAAAAATGACATTGCTAAGTTTATGGCAAAATGTCTAACTTGTCAGAAGGTGAAGGTAGAGCATCAAAAGCTAGCGGGATTTCTACAATCTCTTGAGATCCGTAAATGGAAATGGGACAGTATTTCGATGGACTTTGTGGTAGGCTTACCTAAGACTTCAATTGGATATGACTTTATCTGGGTAATAGTTGACAAATTAACCAAATCTGTTCACTTTTTACCCATAAAAATTAACTTTTCACTAGACAAATTGGCCCAGTTGTACGTCTAGAAAATAGTTAGACTACATGGAATTCCCTTAAATATCATTTCTGATAGAAATCTAAAGTTCACGTTGAGGTTTTGGAAGGCGTTGCAGGAAGCTTTTGGAACTCAGTTGTAGTTCAGTACTGCCTACCATCCTCAAATTGATGGGCAGATAGAACAAACTATTCAAACCCTAGAAGATATGTTAAGAGTGTAACATCCCGTAATTTTTAAATATTTTCCTTAGAAATTCTTCACCTTACATATATGCATAGAAATGTTCTAATATTAATGGAATAGGTAAAGATAGAAAACCTAAGAGGAAATATTAGAAATAAACATGCTAAAGAAAGGTGAAATTCTTAGGTAAAAAAAGATAAATTTTTGTGAAGTAAGTAAAGGTCTTAAAATTTCAAGAAGATGGGATTAGGGTAATTTTTCTTAATTTAAGAGCAAAAGTTACTAAGTTTAGTATCTCCACCCGTAATTGGGCTTTAACCTATGGACACTTCATATAGAGTTTTTCTACTTCACATGAATTTTTAGCAAGCCAATAGGATAGCCCAAGAAAGAAATAAAACATAGACTTGGACTAGGATATAGAAATTGGACCGGTAGCCCAAAAATCATCAAAATGTGACCAAGCCCATTATGAAAGGTAGAATTTTAACCAAAGTAAGGAAAATGGGCAAGAATGAGTCCAAACCCAAGAGGAAAAATAAAAATAAAAATAAAATTAAAGTGATGAAATATTGGTGTAATCAAGATTAAGTGACATGGCATTAAGACAAAAATTTAGCAAGTGGTGTGATTCTACATTCATCATTTTGGCAAGTGGCATAATAATACAAGGCTTTAGGACAAAAACATCTATATCCTACATTCATAACTTTAGCAAGTGGGTAATAATACATAGCATTATGACAAAACATCATTATCCTACACAAATAATTTTAGTTAAGTAAGGAAAATTCAAGGGCTAGAAATTTGCCACTTAAAAAGGCAAATCTATCATACTTGATTAAGACAAAAGAAAAAGGAAATGAATCCCTAAATCAAAGGGATCTTGCCCCATATCTTGAGAACATATCATCATAATTTTCAAAATACAAATCTCCTTTTTCTATGCATATCTTGACTAAGGAAGAGGAAGACAAGAACATAAGTTGTTTGTTTTCCAAAAATTCAACAAAGTGTATCCTAATTGTGATAAGGTAGACCCATGATCATGAAAGGTGAATTATTTGGTGGTCTATATAAGAAAACCCAACCTTACAACATTAGAATTTCGTCCAAGTGAGGGAGAGCAAAAATAGAAGCAAGGTAGTGTGAGGAAAGGAGAGGAAGAAAGGAAGAAAGAGGAAGGAGAAGTCTAGGAGACTAAGTGCTCCAGGTAAGTTTAACAATATTTCTTTTTGCAGAAAACCTTTGAAACTCATAATATTTATATGAGATTTTGATCTTAGAACTTTGATGATTGGTCATGGATGTTGCTATACCATGTTACATATTGATCTTGCATGTGATGTATGTTTGAATACTTAGGTTGGTGTAGATAGTTCTGCATGGGTATGGCTATGGTTGACAGAAGTTTTAGCTTCGGTATTTTAATTTCTGGGAACAATATATAAGGAATTAAAATAAATGGTTAACATAAGAATTAAAGATATATGTGTCACGGAATTTCACCCACTGGAATCATTCCATTTGGAGTCCATATGAGGTAGCTATGGTCTGATTAGTAGTCAAAGGTCAGAAAATGAATCATCAGGGAAGAAAATGTTAGGATAGCTTCGGTAATTTAATTTCTGGGAATTATTGGTAGGGAATTAAAATAAATGGTTAACATAAGAATTAAATATATGTGTGTCATTGATTTTTAGCCACTGGAATCATTCAATTTGGAGTCCATATGTGGTAGATATGGTCCGATTAGTAAGCCAAGGTCAGAAAATGGTTCATCAGGGAAGATTATGTTAGGACAGCTGTTGTATTTTAATTTCTGGGAATTATCTGTATGGAATTAAAATAAATGGTTAACATGAAAGTTATATATCTATGTCTCATGGAAATATAACCACTGGAATTATGCAATTTGGAGTTCATATAAGGTAGATATGATCCGATTAGTAAGCAGAGGTCAGAAAATGTTTATTCAGGGAAGAGTATGTTATTAATGCTTTAGTTTTTGAATTTCTGGGAATAATCTGTAGGGAATTAAACTAGAGCGCAAACATAACAATTATAGATATATGGCTCATGGATTTTTACCAACTGGAATAACGCAATTTGGAGTTCCAATTTGGGAGATATGGTCTAATTAGTCAGTAAAGGTCTGAACCTATCCGAGAGGAACTATCCTGTACTTTGAGGGAGTAATATCACCTTTGTTTCTTAATTTTTCGCTACAATGTTCAACATAATAGTTTTAGATAATTGTTTTATCTTGAAATGGACACCAAGATCACCTACATCAGAGTTAAATTGAAGGAGTTATGCTCTGATTAGTAAGAGAAGGTTAGATAGGATGAAAACCTGCATCAAGAAAATAAAGAAATAAAATTAGTATTTAAAAAAAGAAGATGAATCTTAATAAATGACTAGTATAGCCATAGCCATTGCCATTGTATGAACTTCTTACCATCTTAAGTATGAAATTTTGACATGGAAATATTTTATAAAGTGATATTTGAAATGGTTATGTTCATGGCATAATTACCAATTATTTATGGTAATAGTTATATTTTGATGAACATACTTGTTATTGAAAGCATATTTTTGGCTATCATTGTGAAAAGAAAAGAAATAAGCACGGTCACATGGCAATCCGTGTGGTGCACCAGTAGGGGACGCCCTACCAACGGTTATGATCATGATAATGAGAAAAGAAAGAGAAAGTGGGCCATGTCGGACGGAGCGAGAAAAGCCCGTACCGGAGAGTAAAGGATACTCACCCTGACCGGGGTAGCTTGAAATGAGAATAAGTTGATGGCCATCATATGATATTTTGAAAATAGTTAATCCTGTCATACATATCATTACAGTATGATTCTTATGTGCATAGATATAATGCATTCATGTGACCAAAGATATTTTCTGTAGTTTATACAGCTGAACATGACGTGATGAGCTTTACTGATGATAATTTATTGTTGAACTTACTGGGATTTAATTCTCACTATATTTCCATATCATGTTCAGAAAATTATTTATGCAGCTTTTGTTTCTAAGGCTTTGGCTTTTAGTGCACATTGGATCGAGTTACTTTATGTTGGGCAGATTTCATAATCAAATAAGATGTTTGTGGTCGAGTTGGCTCAGATCCCGGTGAAGGTGCAACCACCCGCACCTGTATCTCCGGAATTGGTCAACCAAAATAAACAAGATGTAAATATCTATGTGTTTGATATGTTATACGTCTGTTTTGATTAATGACATGTATGTGAACTCAATATTGTATAATAATAAAGGAAAAAAAAGAGGTTGTTACATAATTGGTATCAGAGCAGGTCGATCCTAGATGGCCAGTGGGTGGATGGTTATCTGAATCGATCTTATAGTGTCTTGAGTATGTTGTGGTTGTGCTGTGTAGGGGATCAGTGACTCATATAGGTAAGAAATTACTAGTGTTTCTTATCTATATGCCGAGGTGGTGTTATGACTGCTGTTAAATATTGTTTTGAAACTAACTATTGGGCTTGATCACCTCAATAGCAGCATAAATTTATTTTTCCCACAGCAGGAAATGGCACCACCAAGGCGGAATCTGGCAAACAATGCGAAGGAAATCTTGCACAACCTTGCCACATCAATTCGAGAATTTGGTATTGATTTACTCCTTAGAACCCAACTAGTATCTATATCCCTATATAGAATGATATCGATTGAATTTAAAAAAAATTGTGATTTGTGAAAAGTGCATGTCTAAGGAAAGCTCTGGCAAGGAAAGACTTGGTACTTAAGCGTGTCCATTAGTGACCCACCTCTCTTTCCTGGGAACTTTTCTGGTGCGCTGTTTACAGACTACAATTACTATCCAGTTACCGAGATATTAGTGTGGAATTTACCCTAGTACTCATATAAAATTTCCAAAAAGTTTTGAAAGTGCCGGTTTTATTTGAAAAATCTTAGTATGCTCTGTGGTTGCAGTATTTCCACATCAGAAAAGAATTATTCTAGTTACTGGAAAAAAAAATTTACAAGACTTGTTAGACAAGGAATTTAAATGCCCTAGTACTTTTATTTGGAGTGCTCTAGTTCTATTTGTGAAAAAGAAAGATGGATCACTATGACTATGCATAGATTATAGACAGTTGAATAAGGTGACAATGTAAAATAGAAACCCATTAGCCCGTATAGATTACCTGTTTGACCAGTTATAAGGTGTTTAATATTTTTCCACAAATAGATTTGAGATATGAGTAACATTAATTAGGGATAAGAAAAGAGGATGTAGGACTTATTATGGGCATTATGAGTTCTTGGTGATGCATTTAAATTGACAAATCTTTAGCTGCATTCATAGATTTAATGAATAGTAATTAGGTCATCCCTGGAATAATTTGTTATTATATATATGGATGATATACTAGAATATTTCAAAAGTTCAGAGGATCATAAGCAACATTCAAAGATAGTTTTACCAACTCTAAAGGAGTATGGATGGTAAATATGGTATACAAGTAGAGTCTAAGAAAGTAAAAGTAGTACAATAATAGCTACGTTTTACTACATTTAAAGATGAAGATCCAAATCCAATTTACGCTTCCTTCGGTTATCTGCCGTCCATTCTATTGGAGTAATAGTTAGATCAGGTACATGAACATAGGCTTGTAAAGCATCAATCAACTCCTCAGCATTTGAAGCTGAGATGAGAATTTGTCGTGCTGAGTGTGAGATAAACCTCTGTTCCACAACTTGATCTAGAAAAGATAACAAACCATCAAAGAAGTGATTAACATTTAACAAACCTATCGGTTTGTGATACATATTCAGTTGTGCCCAAGAGACTATTTGGAAAATCTCCTCTAGAGTACCAAAACCACCTGGTAAGGCAATGAAGGCGTCAGCATTGCTCATCATTCTAGCCATGCGTTCATGCATGGAAACTACCCTATATTCTTCCCCAATTGTCTTCCCTATGTTGCTGGATGTAGCTAGAGCTGTAGGAATAATACCTAGAACTTGGCATCCCCCTGCATGTGCAGCTGTAGCCACACACCCCATTAACCCACAGTTACCTCCACCATACACTAAATGAATTTTTCTCCTAGCCAGCACCATACCCAGATTTTGTGCTGCTTTAACATACTCCTCATCTTTTCCAGGACTGGAACCACAAAAGACACAAATATTTCGGAACTGACGGAATGCGGTTCCCTCCATAATTTCTATCACCTTAACTTTGAGAATAGACAAAGATACTAATGTAAGTATTTATAGAACTCAGAGAAGGGCATATTTATAATAGCTATGCAAATAGGCCAGGTATTATTAGAACAACTATGTGAGTGATTGGTGGATATCAGCTAAATTAAAATAAAAATAAAAAATTCAAAAATGACAGCAAGCATGTATATGTACAGTAGTATGACTGTGACCCATATTAAGTACATAAAGAGTATAAGATAAGATATCACTAGAAATCTGTCTTTATCTTGTTGTCTTTGATGAAGCATTGATGTTTTGAGTCTTGTAGAAACGTTGTAGGTGATAGCCGTCATTAAAAAAAAATGCAATCAAATGATTTATTTTGTATTCTCAATGTTTTTGCCAGTCGACTATCAGTATTATTAAGTCGACTAGCTATTTTGAGAAATTTTAATTTGGACTAGTTTTTTTTTACAGTTGATTGATTACATCTATTTTGAAGCAATCAACTGCATCCTACCAGTTAACTACATATTCTTTGATTTTCACAACCTTTTATAAGCTCAGAAATGTTTCTTTTCCATGTGATATCTTTCCACCGAATACCAATAGATTTAAAGTAGATTCTGACACATATATTCAAAATTTGCGGCCACCGATTTTTGCTGAAATCATAGATAGATTTTGTTTACAGATTTTCAAGAATTACGACCACCGATTTTAATATTTTTCAATGCTTTGTCGAAATCTTTGACTTTCGCTTTTGGCACCATTCTCTATTATGCTTTTCGTCTGTTTCACTCATTAACGATTGGCATTAAATGCAAGGTTATTTTCCCTCATTGCAATGAAAGATAATTTCTTTTCTTTAAAACTCGGTTATTATGGTGTCTAAGTTGTTAGTAGGTTAAAGTAATGAAAAGTTTAAAAAGAATGGACGGATGATGGTCTTATGGTGTTTTGACGAATGTAATTAAGAGAATTAGTGGTGTTGAAGTTCTCGAGGAATAAAATATAGGAAGTAGGATTTAAGTTAGTCTTTGAACTCTTAATTTGGAAATATAGAGAATATTCTGAGAACCATGTCCGAAAATAATGTAGGTTATCAAGATATTTGTTTTAAAGGATTATATCATGCTAAATTGAGTCTAGTATATCGGATGTGAATTATGTTGGAATTGAGAATTCATGTATGAGTAATTGTTAGGAAAAAAAAAACACAAATCTTCTTGAAATGATTGGGTGAATTAAATGGGATTGGCATAAGCTAGAATGAGGTGCTTTTGGATATGATAGAAGAAATAATTGAAATTTTTGACAATGAGTTTAATGGTGTTAATAAGCTTGTATAGAATTACTGTGATGATATAAGTTGGAATTATTAGACATGTGTCAATGGTACATAAACGTTATTAAAGGTTTGAAGGATTTATTGCTATGTATGTTTAACATATTGATTAAAGGATTTGAGGATAAAAATAGATGATAGATTAAGATGACGATATTCAGGGGATGATGTTGATATATGAAAAAAAAAAAATTGACTTGATAGAAGTTTGGAATAAGAAAAGATAGTTACACAATATGAAGGTGTATATGTTCCTTTATATGTGTGTTTTCTAATATCGACCCATAGATATATCCATGCGGGCTAGAGGATATCAATTGAAGAACTTATGAGTGAAAGAAATCCTTATGGTTAAGTTATATGGCAAAAATCACTCAAGTGAATAGACATATTAAAAAGTAAAGATGTCATACAGAAAAGATATCTCTAATTATTTAGGTAATAAGTTTGGTAACTCTGAATAATGCCTTAATTTCATTCCCTACATGTGGTAGGTTGGATTGAAATTCGGGGACCGAATTTCTAAAGGGGGGAAGAATGTAACATCCCGTAATTTTTAAATATTTTCCTTAGAAATTCTTCACCTTACATATATGCATAGAAATGTTCTAATATTAATGGAATAGGTAAAGATAGAAAACCTAAGAGGAAATATTAGAAATAAACATGCTAAAGAAAGGTGAAATTCTTAGGTAAAAAAAGATAAATTTTTGTGAAGTAAGTAAAGGTCTTAAAATTTCAAGAAGATCGGATTAGGGTAATTTTTCTTAATTTAAGAGCAAAAGTTACTAAGTTTAGTATCTCCACCCGTAATTGGGCTTTAACCTATGGACACTTCATATAGAGTTTTTCTACTTCACATGAATTTTTAGCAAGCCAATAGGATAGCCCAAGAAAGAAATAAAACATAGACTTGGACTAGGATATAGAAATTGGACCGGTAGCCCAAAAATCATCAAAATGTGACCAAGCCCATTATGAAAGGTAGAATTTTAACCAAAGTAAGGAAAATGGGCAAGAATGAGCCCAAACCCAAGAGGAAAAATAAAATTAAAGTGATGAAATATTGGTGTAATCAAGATTAAGTGACATGGCATTAAGACAAAAATTTAGCAAGTGGTGTGATTCTACATTCATCATTTTGGCAAGTGGCATAATAATACAAGGCTTTAGGACAAAAACATCTATATCCTACATTCATAACTTTAGCAAGTGGGTAATAATACATAGCATTATGACAAAACATCATTATCCTACACAAATAATTTTAGTTAAGTAAGGAAAATTCAAGGGCTAGAAATTTGCCACTTAAAAAGGCAAATCTATCATACTTGATTAAGACAAAAGAAAAAGGAAATGAATCCCTAAATCAAAGGGATCTTGCCCCATATCTTGAGAACATATCATCATAATTTTCAAAATACAAATCTCCTTTTTCTATGCATATCTTGACTAAGGAAGAGGAAGACAAGAACATAAGTTGTTTGTTTTCCAAAAATTCAACAAAGTGTATCCTAATTGTGATAAGGTAGACCCATGATCATGAAAGGTGAATTATTTGGTGGTCTATATAAGAAAACCCAACCTTACAACATTAGAATTTCGTCCAAGTGAGGGAGAGCAAAAATAGAAGCAAGGTAGTGTGAGGAAAGGAGAGGAAGAAAGGAAGAAAGAGGAAGGAGAAGTCTAGGAGACTAAGTGCTCCAGGTAAGTTTAACAATATTTCTTTTTGTAGAAAACCTTTGAAACTCATAATATTTATATGAGATTTTGATCTTAGAACTTTGATGATTGGTCATGGATGTTGCTATACCATGTTACATATTGATCTTGCATGTGATGTATGTTTGAATACTTAGGTTGGTGTAGATAGTTCTGCATGGGTATGGCTATGGTTGACAGAAGTTTTAGCTTCGGTATTTTAATTTCTGGGAACAATATATAAGGAATTAAAATAAATGGTTAACATAAGAATTAAAGATATATGTGTCACGGATTTTCACCCACTGGAATCATTCCATTTGGAGTCCATATGAGGTAGCTATGGTCTGATTAGTAGTCAAAGGTCAGAAAATGAATCATCAGGGAAGAAAATGTTAGGATAGCTTCGGTAATTTAATTTCTGGGAATTATTGGTAGGGAATTAAAATAAATGGTTAACATAAGAATTAAAGATATGTGTGTCATTGATTTTTAGCCACTGGAATCATTCAATTTGGAGTCCATATGTGGTAGATATGGTCCGATTAGTAAGCCAAGGTCAGAAAATGGTTCATCAGGGAAGATTATGTTAGGACAGCTGTTGTATTTTAATTTTTGGGAATTATCTGTATGGAATTAAAATAAATGGTTAACATGAAAGTTATATATCTATGTCTCATGGAAATATACCCACTGGAATTATGCAATTTGGAGTTCATATGAGGTAGATATGATCCGATTAGTAAACAGAGGTCAGAAAATGTTTATTCAGGGAAGAGTATGTTATTAATGCTTTAGTTTTTGAATTTCTGGGAATAATCTGTAGGGAATTAAAATAGAGCGCCAACATAACAATTATAGATATATGGCTCATGGATTTTTACCAACTGGAATAACGCAATTTGGAGTTCCAATTTGGGAGATATTGTCTAATTAGTCAGTAAAGGTCTGAACCTATCCGAGAGGAACTATCCTGTACTTTGAGGGAGTAATATCACCTTTGTTTCTTAATTTTGCGCTACAATGTTTAACATAATAGTTTTAGATAATTGTTTTATCTTGAAATGGACACCAAGATCACCTACATCAGAGTTAAATTGAAGGAGTTATGCTCTGATTAGTAAGAGAAGGTTAGATAGGATGAAAACCTGCATCAAGAAAATAAAGAAATAAAATTAGTATTTAAAAAAAGAAGATGAATCTTAATAAATGACTAGTATAGCCATAGCCATTGCCATTGTATGAACTTCTTACCATCTTAAGTATGAAATTTTGACATGGAAATATTTTATAAAGTGATATTTGAAATGGTTATGTTCATGGCATGATTACCAATTATTTATGGTAATAGTTATATTTTGATGAACATACTTGTTATTGAAAGCATATTTTTGGCTATCATTGTGAAAAGAAAAGAAATAAGCACGGTCACATGGCAATCCGTGTGGTGCACCAGTAGGGGACGCCCTACCAACGGTTATGATCATGATAATGAGAAAAGAAAGAGAAAGTGGGCCATGTCGGACGGAGCGAGAAAAGCCCGTACCGAAGAGTAAAGGATACTCACCCTGACCGGGGTAGCTTGAAATGAGAATAAGTTGATGGCCATCATATGATATTTTGAAAATAGTTAATCCTGTCATACATATCATTACAGTATGATTCTTATGTGCATAGATATAATGCATTCATGTGACCAAAGATATTTTCTGTAGTTTATACAGCTGAACATGACGTGATGAGCTTTACTGATGATAATTTATTGTTGAACTTACTGGGATTTAATTCTCACTATATTTCCATATCATGTTCAGAAAATTATTTATGCAGCTTTTGTTTCTAAGGCTTTGGCTTTTAGTGCACATTGGATCGAGTTACTTTATGTTGGGCAGATTTCATAATCAAATAAGATGTTTGTGGTCGAGTTGGCTCAGATCCCGGTGAAGGTGCAACCACCCGCACCTGTATCTCCGGAATTGGTCAACCAAAATAAACAAGATGTAAATATCTATGTGTTTGATATGTTATACGTCTGTTTTGATTAATGACATGTATGTGAACTCAATATTGTATAATAATAAAGGAAAAAAAAAGAGGTTGTTACAAAGAGCATATGTGATAGAGTAAGGTAAAAGATGGGATAAGTACTTACCTTTAGTAGAGTTTGCTTATAATAATAGTTATCACTCTAATATTAAGATGGCCCCCTACGAAGATTTATATGGTAGGAAATGCCGATCTCTAGTATGTTTGTTTGAGGTAGGAGAAAAGAACTTACTGGGTCCTGATCTAGTTCAACAAACCATTGAACAAATTAGGATGATATGAGAACAAATACTTACAGCTCAGAGTCGACAAAAGAGTTACTATGATAAGAGACATAAACTTCTGGAGTTTAAGGAAGGAGACTATGTATTTCTGAAAATTTTCTCGACTATTGGAGTTGGTAGGTCTCTCAAAACCAAAAAGTTAAGTTCGTGATTTTTGGGACCCTACCAAATTTTGAAGAAAGTAGGGACGTCAACATATTAAGTTGCCCTCCCACCTAATTTGTCCAACCTGCATAATGTTTTTCATGTATCACAGCTCTGGAAGTATCTTCCAAATTCATCACATATAATATAGGATGAACCATTCCAAATAAAGGCGAACATGACATACCAGCTAATACTGGCATCCATATTGGACACTGACGTGAAGCAATTGAGGAATAAGACCATTTCCTTGGTTAAGGTGTTATGGGAAAGTTTGACTTCAGAATAAGCAACTTGGGAGTTAGAAAAAATCATGAGGAATAAATATCTGCAATTGTTCTTAATAGGTAATTTCTAAAATTTTGAGGACAAAATTTCTTTCAGAGGAAAAGAAATGTAACATCCCTAATTTCGTTTCATTTATTAATAAAGATACATAAATATTTAATGTAACATCTATAATTTCGTTTCTTTTATTAATTTCGTTTCTTTTATTAATAAAGGCATATAAATAATTAATTAAGAAAATAAAATTTATTAGACAATTTTTAGATATCTAAGAAATATAATCTTTAGAAATTCTTCACCTTATGTGTATGCATAGAAAATGTTTCTAACATTAAAGGAATAGGTTAAAAGAGAAAATCTAATAGGAAAAATTAGAAATAACATACTAAAGAGAGGCGAAATTCTTGGGTAAAAAAGATAAATTTTTGTGAAGTAAGTAAAGGTTTTAAATTTTCAAGAAGATTGGATTAGGGTAATTTTTTCTAATTCAAGATATAGAGTTACTAAATTTAATATCTCCATCCATAAATTGGGCTTTCACCTATGGATACTTCATATAGAGTTTTTTCACATCACATGAATTTCTAGCAAGCCAATAGGATAGCCCAAGCACAAAATAAAACATAGACTTGGATTAGGATACAGAAGTTGGATCGATAGTATAAAAATTATGAAAATGTGACAAATCCTTTCATGAAAGGTAGAATTTCAGTCAAAGTAAAGGAAATGGTAAGAATGAGCCCAAATCCAAGAAGGAAAAATAAGAATCATGTGAGAAAATAGTAGTGTAATAATAATCAAGATTAGATCATATGGCATTAAGACAAAACAGATCTTATATTCATAATTTTAACAAGTAGGTAATAATACATGGCTTTAGGACAAAACATCTATATCCTATATTCATAATTTCAACAAGTGGGTAATAATACATAGCATTATGACAAAACATCCTTATCCTACACAAATAATTTCAGCCAAGCAAAGGAGATTCAAGGACTAGAAATTTGCCACCTAAAAAGGTAAGTCTATCATACTTGATTAAGACAAAATAAAAATAAAATGGATCCCTAAATCAAAGGGACATTTTCCCTTGTCTTACGAACATTTTAACATGATTTTTAAAATACAAATCTCTTTTTGCTATGCATATCTTGACTAAGGGAGAGGAAGACAAGAACATGAGTTGTTTTTCCCCAAAAAACAACCAAGTGCATCCTCATTGTGATAAAGTAGACCCATGGTTATAAAAGGTGAACCACATTATAGTTTATTTAAGCAAAATCTACCCTTATAACATTATAATTTCATTAAAGTGAGGGAGAGGAAAAAACATAAGAAAGGTAGAGAAAGGAAATAAGAGAAAGAGAGAAGAAGAGAGGAAGAAAGAGGAAGGAGAAGTCTAGAGGACTAAGTACTCAAAGTAAGTTAGCCTAATCTCTACTTGAATTTATCTTTCTTTTTCATTCTTGTGGTTCAAAAACTCACCCTCCTTCTTTTATTTAAGTTGCAAGAAAAGCTAAGAGAAATGAGGAATCTCCCTACTTTCTTCAAGAGGAAACAAGAAAAAGAATTCACTAATTGAGTTAAGGAGATCTTTAGATAGATTTAACAATATTTTTTTTAGAAAAGTTTTAAAATTAGAAACATTTATATAGAATTTTGATCCTAGAACTTTAATGAAATTTACTATATTTGTTACCTAGATGATTGGCCATGGATGTTGCTATATCATGTTACATGTTGATCTTGCAAGTGATGTATGTTTGAATATTTAGATTGGTGTAGAAA
Source organism: Gleditsia sinensis (assembly GCA_037074535.1). Classification (NCBI taxonomy): domain Eukaryota; kingdom Viridiplantae; phylum Streptophyta; class Magnoliopsida; order Fabales; family Fabaceae; genus Gleditsia; species Gleditsia sinensis. Next base: position 42,930,345 of record CM073472.1, on the reverse strand, counting down.
GTTCGGCATAGGTATGACTATAGGTGACAAAATTTTAAGATTTTTATGCTGCTATTTTTTTTATTTAAATGTGGTGAAAAATTGATGAAATATGATTAGATGTAAATTAAGAAGAAAATTGAAGTGGACATATGATGAACTAAAACCTTAAAAAAGGTTTGAATAGGAAACTGGATTTCAGAGTAATGAGGGAAGCTTCTATTTTTCAAATTCAAGGAAGAATCGGTTAGTAATCAAAAGAAATGGATAATATGAAAAATATAGATATATGTCTCACGGATTTTTAGCCATTGGAATCACTCAATTTAGAGTTCATATGTGGTAGATATGGTCAGATTAGTAAGCATTGTTCAAAAAATTGTTAACCAGGGAAGAATCTAATAGAAAAAATTCTGTGTTTGAATTTTTGGGAATATTATGTAGGGAATTAAAATAATTGGTTAACATAAAAAATATAGATATGTCTCACGGAAATGTAGCCACTGAAATCACTCAATTTGGAGTTCATATGAAAGAGATATGGTCAAATTAGTAAGTAAAGGTCAGAACCTACCCAAGAAAATATAACGTTTAAATTGAGGGAGTAATATCACCAAGATTCCTTACTATTTCACTAAACTTTTCAACATAATAGGTTTAGATAATTGTTTTATCTTTAAATGGACACTAAGATCACCTAAGTCAGAGTTAAAATGAGGGAGTTATGTTCTGATTAGTGAAAGAAGGTCAGGCAAGACGAAAACTTGTATAAGGGAATAACATAACATAGAGCATTGCCATATTCCAAGGCATGGCCAGGCAGTGTTATGTGCTGAAAAGGATATTTTGAAGCCTAAAGCAAGACTATTTTTCAGAAAATGGCCAAGCCGTGTTATAAGATACATTTAGGCTGTGTTGGAAGCTGGTAAAACTTATTTTCAACATTTTTCTACTCTAAATGAACCTCATTAACTATAGGATATTAATAGAAACAAAATTGAATAAGAATGCCGTATTAAATTTGTGAGAACATATGTTGGAAATGATATAAGTAGGAGGAAAGTTACTAGAGGCCAAGCATAAATAAAATAAAGAGATAAAAATAATATTTAAAAAAGACGAAGAATCTTATAAATGAAAATAATAAATAACTATTGTATGCTATAGTCATTGCCATTGCATGAATTCCTTACCATTTTAAGTGTGTAATTTTGACATGAAAATATTTTATAAAGTGATATTCAAAATGATTATGTTCATATCATGATTACCAATATTTTTGGTAATGATTATATTTTGATAAAAAAATTATGGCAAGTGAGTATAATGAACATATCTGTTGTTGAAATCATATTTTTGGCTATTAATGAGAAAAAAAATAAATGAAAAGAAATAAGTATAGTCACATGGTGGTTCGTGTGATGTACCAATAGGAGACGCTCTACCAACGGCTATGGTTATGGTAATGAGAAAAGAAAGAGAAAGTGTGTCATGTCGGACAGAGCGAGAAAAGCCTGTACCGGAGAGTAGAAAGTACTCACCCTAACCGGAGTAGTTTGATATGAAAATAAGTTGATGGCCATCATATGGTTATTTGAAAATATATATTCATGTCATACATGTTATTACTGTATGATTTTTATGTGCATAGATAAAGTGCATTCATGTGACCTAAGATATTTGCTATAGCTTATACAGATGAACATGACATGATGATCTATATTGATGATAATTGTGATTTATTGTTGAACCTACTGTGATTTAATTCTCACTATATTTCTATATCATGGTCAAAAAACTAGTTTTGCATATTTTTCTTTGGCTTTGACTCTTAGTGTACGTTGGATCAAATTACTCTATGTTGGGTAAATCCTAGAAATTAATAAGGTGTTTGTAGTCGAGTTGGCTAAGAACCCGATAAAGGTACAACCACCCGCACCTGTATTCCCAGAACTGGTCCATATGGATGAATAATATGTAGACATATATGTATTTGATTTGTGTACGGATGTTTTTAATTAATGATGTGTAAACCTTAATTATGCTTGGTTAAATTAATTAAATGTTATTATGAGTTAAATAAAGGTAATGACTTCATGAGACTTTAAATAAAAAATTTATATATATGTATATATGTAAAAAAAAATAGAGTTGTTACACCATTAACTAGCAAGGACTCCTTCTTCCTTAGACATTGATTAACAACTTCAGTTCATATACATAATGCTGCCATAGCAAAATTCCAAAGTGCAGAACAATAGAGTAACTATACTAAAATTTCACTTTGCAAAAATTTGATTATGAAATACTAAAAATATCTAATATAATTATTATCCATCCAAATATCAAATTCAAATCTTATAAACCTAGCCTACAGTTCTACACATAACTCCAATATCAACTTCCTAATTACTTTATATCAACCAGAAATGAATTCCTCCTCATGAGTTAAAATAAAATTAAGTCTATACCCTTATCATTTTATTGGGTAACTTAAGTCTAATGTACACTAGATTTTGCAATAGCACAAGATTAAGGTAGCTCTTAGAAGATTTTTTTTTTCTGCTGTATATTATAGATTTTTAACCTATTGGGATGCTCTATGTTGTCTTTTTGTTATGTTTTCAATCAATTGGTTTATATTAATTCATTTATCTCAATTTATTTTTTATCACTCGTGATTATTTTGTCTTTTTCCATTTACCCATCATATGTCAATAATAGGTTCTTAAAGGTTGAAACACAATGATAATTTCTTATACACTTGTTGTGTACCAAAATTAGATAACATTAACATCTTCTATTAGTTATAATAATAACTTAAGAGGTTGAGTTGTCCTTAGCATGTTTGAGTCACTTTCATGTTCTCCATTCTTTTGTACCTAGAATGGCAAGAAAAATAAGTGTCACTTAATTTATTCATCTTCGGTAAGTATGAGTCACTTGAGAAGTGAGAGCTTTTTTATCCAAAGCATTTATCATGATTAGAAACTCTAATAAAATCCTAATTCCATAGTGTCTGAGTATTTACTACTCTGTCCAAATGTCATTTCCACTGCATCTACATGAACCCAACAAAAAAGGGATTTATGGCAAGAACTCAGTAGCTTTAGATGCCATCTCTCATATGCTTCAGAAACATTTTTGAAGCATTTGGACAAAGAAAGAGCATTAAGAGAGCCATTAACCAAATACTCTCCAACAGCTTGAAGACTAGGAGAGGAACATACATAAAAATGTTGCTATAGAACTACGTGAGGAGATGAGATTATGGAAAGAAAGGATGCAAGCACAGTTTGAGAAAAGACTACAGTCGTGGATGATCTTTTTAATCACATCTCTCCAATAAGTACTAATATCCATATACACTTCTTGAATTTAATAGTTTAGTCATTTGCATACACTATTTTGGAGATTATTTTTTAGTTTCTTGGTCTTTGCCTCCCACCTAGTGGAAAAATGCTTAATTGTTGTTATTGTTGTGGTCTCTGCCTATTTTCCTCTAGGGTTAAGGAATGACGATCAGTCATACCTTTTATGCATATAATATGGATGATGATAACAATGTCCAGCTTACAAAACTTAGATATTATATGGTTTTCTATCAAAACCTATCAAGTTTGTTCCACTAAATCATGTATTATATGGTTTTCTATCAAAACACATTTCTAAGATGCACTATAGATATATGAATCCACATTTAAGTGATGGACTGGGAAAGAAATATTGTGATGCAGGACAATGTTCCTTTAATTTTGATTGAAGTCGTATAATGCTTATAATATCATTTTGGAAAATGGTAGTATCATAAATTGATTTTTGAAAGCTGCCTTCATTAATCTTAATCTTCCATATAAAAATGTTTGAAAATAAAAAAAGTTTTCCTTTAAAATCCGTCTCTGAGGTTCGACATCATGATTCTACATCTTGAAAATCCAAGCTTGTCCTCCATGAGCATCATGTTGTAGGTAAACCACATATATTCCTATTTTTTTCCTCCCTCGAGCCATGTAATTGTCCATTGATCCTACATTCAATCTATATAGAATATAAAAATATTCCTATTCAATTTACATAACAATAGACATATCTAAACATCTAAATCTAATCCTAAATTTTAATTAATATTTTTATAAGTTTCTGGAAACAATCAGTGAACAAGTAGACATTTATACCTATTTTATTGCTGCTTGGATTGTAGAATGAACTGGATACAATGTGGATTGCGAATCAACTAAAACCAAGACTAACTAATTAACCAAGAACTATATAATTAGTATAAAATTCCTATTAATTATTTTATGGAACTTCTATTATTCCTTTATGGAACTTCTATTAATTAATTTTAATTATTTTATGGAAGTTGACAATGTATGACTTGTATTTCCATATAGTTGAAAAATATGTGTTGAGGTGAAAATAAAAATAGTATGATGTCACTAAGCTTTAGCAAAGAGTCTCGTGTAGATGTTTACATGATACTTTAGCAAACATAAGCATTACTTGAAGTGCCACATGATGTCCTAAACTTGTATCCTTAGAATTAAGTGAATGGCAACTAGTGAGTTGTTAATAAATCTCACTTTGTGAATTGATCATTTGTAGTACCATGCATGGAGTGTTAGAACTCTATAATCTTGCCTAAATGCCTTGTAGGAGTCTCATACATCAATGTAAAGTGTGGACAAGCTAATCCTTAGAAGTTATAACTAGTTCTTCAAATGAAACTACAGACTAGTTATTGAGTATATGAATATAATTGTTTTCCTTTTCTTTAAAACTTTCTCGTTGCCACTATTTTTGACAAAAAACTATAGGGTTATCATATCCCAATGATCAACTTATTGGTGGAATTCTTTCCTTTTTCTGTGTGGAGAGAGCTATTTATTAGAGGAAAAAAAGAGAAGGGAAACCTCATAACCGTTCATGTGTCAGTAGCTTTCTAAATGATAGAAAAGTAAACTTTTTAGGGTAAATCTGTCATGACCATAATCTTGATATCAGACATTAAGCTTAAGTTTATGAACTCTTATTTTATGGTTAGGCTAATATTTACTTCAGCCCAAATTATCTATTATCACAACTAAAATTTTGTTTGATCAGGATGTTTTCTGTTATTGTTTACTTAAGCCCAGAAAATACGCAAGTAACTGTGTTTTAGAGAGAGCGAGAGATAGAAAATGCCATGATATTCTAGAGGTGTGCATGAGGGTAGAAGTGAGTTGAGAGAAGGTGGTAGTTGATGTCCATTTTGGTGAGGATTTTGTAACATGAAATTTGCTTGAAAGAAAGCCATTTCATTGCTAGTATTGGCTTATCTTAAATCTTCAAGAGCTCTATGATAATTTCATTGCTAGAAATGTATTATAGGTAATGCATGTAGACAAATACAAGTAGGAATAATTATCAATGCCTATATATAATATGTTTATTCTCCATAACTCGAAGTTGTTGTACCCTTTTTTGTTTGTTCTCTCTCATTTTATTTTAGCAATATTGAATACATTATTGTTTTCCTTTCTTATTCCAAAGGAAACATGCAAGCATCTTAGCTAACTTCAATGATTATACACTAAAACCTCTATTATGTAGTTATAGGTATGTTCTAATTAATGTTCTAATTGAATGTTTGATTGGTGTCCAACCAACAAAATTTGTTTTAAGATAAGAAAATGTAGTACTTACATGGTGTGTGGTGATTTTACTATGTTGTTTCAGTTTTAAGAAGAAAAAGATTACTAAAGAGAAAAGAGAAATGAGTTGGCCATAACTTAAAGTCCAAAATGGATTGTGTAATTTTCTAAGGGATATTGTATTTGCTATATTATTTGAATGACATTTATACCCATAAGATGTATATTGATGAACCACAGTTAGTCTCAATAAGGGCAAAAGGTACATATTCATATACACTTTAATATTGAAGAAGTAAGAACTACATTCAACTTCATTGAAACTTTTCCTTCGATTTATTTTCTCTCTTCTAGATTGCCATTTTTTTTGTTAACTGCCATATTTGATACTACCTTTGTTTAACTTGGTAGTATTTTATATTTTGAGTATTTTCTTCATGCTATAGGTATATATTCATTTTTTTACCTTATACTTTTCAAGTTATATATTAATTTGTTACTGATATAAACATGGATAAATTCCACTGAGCCTTATGGGTAGTGCTGCACAAAGTTCTACAATTAATGCAACATCAATATCTTCAAGAGAACTATCAAGTTAATTTTTTTTAATTTTTTGATATTATTTTATGTTAACTAACATGGTATAATTTTATTGATTTCTTTGGTTTTGATTTTTAATCATAATGCAAGGTTTTATTCAAAGGGTAAATAAAAATACAAAAAACAAATAGGGGATTCAATGGCGGCCAAAACTCATCACTTAAGACCCTACTGAAAGGGTTAGTAACAAGTCGCCAAAGGATCAATAATCTTTTTTTTAACCCACGTTTTAGTAGCCACTTTATTAGCCGCTATTAAAAATGATTTTCAGTGATGACTTAGGTCATAAAAGAAAGTCATTTTTAATGACAAATTGTAAGGTCACCATTGAAATTGCACTTTCATTAAAGTTGTCACTAAAAAGTCATTTTCAGTGGCAATTTCGCATAGTCACTGAAAAGGATCTTTCAGTGATAACTTAAACATTTTTAATGATGATATTTTATGTTTTCAGTGGTGAGTTTAGTTGCCAATGAAAGTCAACTTTCAATGACAACCTCAATAAATCGTCACTAAAAGTTTCAATGATAAAGTTAGTCATGAACAGTGGACAACAACTAAAAGTTGTCACTAAATGTTTTCAGTGATGACTTTTTGACTTTAGTCGCCACTAAAAGTCATTTTTCTTATAGTAAGTGATCTAATCCCTTAAGTGTAACACTCATTAAGTCTCACACAAGCAAGACCATTAAGGGTTCTATCCCTTAATGTGATATAGCTACTTCTTATATGAGAACAATTGAAGAGCAATTTGTAAGCTCTAAAAAGGCACTAGCCAACACCCTTATGGGAAAGCTCATTTTTCTTGTAGTGAGTGATCTAATCCCTTAAGTTTAATGCTCATTATGTCTCATATAAGCAAGACCATTAAGGGTTCTATCCCTCAATGTGATACAACTATGACTTATATGAGAGCAATTGAAGAGCAATTTGTGAGCTCTAGAAAGACAGTAGCCAACACTCTTATGAGAAAGCTTTCAAGCATAAAGCATGACAAAAGTAGGAGTGTGTGTGTGCATTGATGTATTTATAATTAAATATGATTTTAATACCTTTAAAATTAATTTTTATTTAATTTAAGTAAAATATGATTAAGAATTAGCTAAGTTTTGTGTTTTGTATTGTAGGAACAAAGGAGGAAGAAAAGAAGAGAAAAAAAATAAGAAATTATGAAAAAATACTGATTTTTGACCATTCGTCACTAATTGAGGTATATCTCTCTCATTTGAACTCCGATTGAGATAATTCCAACGACTATAGAAGTAAGAGACATAGAGAAATAACTTTTGTGTTCAGTACTTTGGCCAATTTCAAAATTTTTTGGGCGCCACAACACTCACAAGAGAGCATCGCAGCGCTGCATCATGATTTTCGGAGCGCCGTGGCATTTGTCTCAAGATTTGTAGCACCCGAGTCCTAAGAATCGAGTGCCACTACACTCAGTGTAGAAAATCCAAAGCACCGCAGTGCCCACCGTTGTACCAGAATGTTGAAATCGCAATTTTTAGGTCCTTTTATCTCCAATTGAAGTCTTATAGGTTGGGAAATGACTTAGAAGCAATTCTACTTCATTTAGGAGAAGTCAATCTATAAAAAGAGGGGAAAAGCAACCATCGAAGGATAAAATTCTCAATCATCTTCTTCAATTCTTCTCTAGGTTTTCTTATAGCTCTGCGTGGCTAATTTACTTTTTGTTAGTAGAGGAAATTTGAAACCTCAAAGATCATCATGCATTGTGAGATTTTGATTTTATTTTATTAGTTCAATATTAATTGAGTATTGATTAATACATATGCTCTTCTTCTCCATGATTATTCATATAATTGTTAGGGAAGCCTATTAGTATATTATTTATCTTAATTTACTACTAAACTATATTTTGAACAAAATTTTTATTATTATGATTCAAGAGGCGAATATAATTAATAATTTTAGATTATAAAGTATTAAACTTATGGTGAATAATTGACTAAATTAAATATAGCCAATGTGTCTATATTTGTTTAACTCTATCAGTTTCTCTAATTATTCATACGATTAATAAATTGTAATTTATCGATGTACTAAAAGATCATTTGTTAAACTTAAGGAGAAATAGAGATAGAATCCCATAAACAGTCTAATTCAATACAAAAAAATGTCATTAAAATGTCAAATTAATAAAGTTTAACTACAACTTTGGTCCTCCTATTTTAGTGTTTGCATGATTTTAATCCTCTTTTTTAAATTTACTAGATTTGATTCTTTTATTTTTATCAGAAGGACTATTTTTTATATAATTAGTAAAAATAGAGAGATTAAAACCACTAAATTAAAAAAAGGAGACTAAGCATGTAATCACTAAAATAAGGGAACTAAAAGTGTATTTAAGCTAAATAATAATTATGAAAATTTAAGAAAAAACAGATTAATGTAGTTTTAAAAAAAACTTGGGGGGGGGGGGTTGTAAGTGTATATTTTATAAACTTCAAGAAAAGTTATTATTTCAATTTGAGAGGAGATATGAACATACGTGAACAAAAGCAGTGAGCATTTGAGGGAAAGAAAAACATTCTCATTCAAAGAAAGAATATATCTTCCATTTCTCGTGATAGCTTAAAACCTCATGTACCAGCAACCCCTTGCTTTGAATTACAGTCCAACCCGAGCAGACTGTAGAAAAGATTACCGTGTATTCAGGTTTAAAGTGGCATACTGATAAAAAGGACAGACTGGATTACGAAAATAACCAAAGAAGCCTCTTTCTCACTTTCTATCTCTGTCTCTGAGTCGATATTATCAAGAAAATTCTGAGTACAGGCTGGAATTTAGTATGAAGATATCTGAATTTCTTAAATGAAAAAATTAAGTGCCGTTATTAGGTATTTGCTGTCTAGTTCTTCAATCCGAATTATGACATATGGATTCACTTTTTTTAAGTAGTCAACAATGTGGTATTGAGTTGTATAAAATGTTCACAGTGAACTGGATAACAAATATTTAAGGAACTTTACTAAGTCATGTCCTTTCTTAAATCAACTATGTAGAAATATGAACATTGACTAATTGAGGGAGAGATAGAGTTGTAGATTGGGAAGTTCTCCACCTATGTTCAAGCCCAATCCTTCCGGATGTCAAAAGCATAGTTGATCTCCAGGTAGCATCTGTTATCATCATCAAGAAACTGCGAAAAGATAACAGAACAGGATAACAATATAAACAGCAATAAAACAACATAGATCAGTGACAACTTCATATGTTATAACTCAGTTCTTTCATGGTTGATTGAGAAGAAACAAAGTTTCTTTCATACAACTCAGGAGACTAGACAAATTATATTGACTATAGATTCAAGTCAGACAGAATGTAAATAAGGAAGAAATACTAACTTGAATTTCTTCTTCTTATCATCACTTTGCTACCTTAAAATAAAGAGAAAACAAACTTTTACACCCTAATCCCTGTATCATTGCAATTTTCTCTCTAATTTATCAAAATTTTTAATTGACCCTTCGATCTATTTGTTCCATAGCATTTAACTTGCTACTATCTAAATTAGAACTACACACTTAACTAGCAAAACTCTAATTTCCAAATTAAAAATGCTTACCCCTAAATTAAAAATCCTAACCTAAAAATTAAAATAAAACATCTAAAAGTAAGATTGCTTAGCATTTGCATCATTCTTTCCCTCTAAAAGAACTCTCTTTCAAAGAGTTAAAGATAAGTAAGCCTTCAAAACCAAAGAATCAAGATGCACGAAATCATCTTCATAATTCATGGTGAACCACGGAGTCAGAACACAAAAGCCAAAGATTTGACCAATGTTCAACGATGACATTCGCAATTATGATAGCAAAAGTTAGTGGGAAAACTTACACATGAATCTCGCAGTGGTTTGTTTGAACCAAAGAAACTCGAAGGTTGGACAATATGGGCAGCAGGTGTGGGAATAAACCAAGCTCTAATACCAATTTGGTGTAGAACAAAAAAAACACTATGGAGAATCCACTCTCCAAAAACACTTGGAGAATCTACTCTTAAAATGAAAAGGGAATCCTCTTTGAACCAAAGAATTCACTCTAACTAAACTCAATATCAAATTTTATTAATCAATAATCAAGCCACAAAACAACAACCATGAAAACCCATATATATAGGCATACTAGGTTTCTTAGTCTTAACAGGGTACTAAGATGTGGACTTATAAGTCTGCCTCAACTAAAACACTCAAAATAAAATAATAATTATCCAAGGATATAAATAATTGACACCCAAACACTCAACTAGGAAAACCTTAATTCCCAAATTAAAAATCCTAACCCCTAAATTAAAAATCCTAACTTTAAAATTAAAATAAAACATTTAAAGATAAATGAACAGTTACATGAGAATAATTCACAAATCAGAGAAGATTTTGTCAATTACATGAGAATAATATCTTTACGGCATATATATACAGCAAAGTTGACTAAGTTATTGGCACTAATTTGGACTTGACAATCGGAAATTACAACAGTGCAGTAAAGTGCAGTAAAGGACTTACTTGAGAATAATTCATAAATCAGAGAAGATTTTGTCAATTAATATGATGCTCTATCAATCATCACTCTATCGAAAAGGTTAGTAGAAACAATGGCAATTAGATACCGCTGCTTCAAGCTAAGCTAAAGATAATTAGTATCCCATTGGATGAGAAGGCTCTTAGCAATACTACAAGCTAGCCCTTGATTTATAATAGTTAACTTAATATACAACATATCACAGAGAGAAATGAGTCCGAACTTTCACAAATGAGAAAAGTGTTAACGAAAGTTTACATTGGTACTTATAGATAGCCTACTAAGAGAAACATTAGTAGTAGAAATCGAACTTAAACATTACAAGTAAATTAAAGTGATTCAAATTTTATTAGCTGAACTAACTTCCATTGATTGGTCTTCTTTATGTTAAGTAAACAAAAAGTTATTTCAAAGGATCAATGCGTAATTTTAAAATTACATCTGATGAAAGATTGTTTCCCCTACCACCCACATTTTCATCAAATGTACCCTTGAAACAACTAAACGCAGGACATTATGGATGAACAGTGGCTTCTTAACTACATTAGCAGACATCTAAATAAAAGTATTCCATTTGTGTATTGAAATGCAGATAATTCTATGACTTATTAGTTTTACCTTTGATCTTGCAGAGTATTGTCCTCTTGCAAATATGCCAGATGGTGTGGTTTCTTCTGGCATCTCATGGGTGTAAGGCTGTACCTGAGGGCTGAAAGTTCCCAGCATCTCTTTTGAGTTGTCCACTGAAATGAGACTACTTGTAAGAGAATGTCTCAGATTAGTATATTAGATGTTTGAAAATTAAACACAAAACTTACCTTTCATACCAGTCTTCCAGACAGTATTGGTGTACTTAAAGCCGGACACAATATTATTGCTCACTTGGAACTCAAATTTCAAACGGTAGTGACTACCTTCTTTTAGAGTAAACCATAAGCCCTTTGGATTTCCACCCTCCGGAACAGGCAGAACAATGTCATCTCTACCAGGAGAGATGATTGACAGACTAATAATTTTCACCTCAGGTTCAAGAGTTTCTGGAATGAAAGATTAACATCGAGTAATTTGACATAGGGATAGAAAGAGAATATACAATGATTAAATGACAAATAGAAACTCTTTTACATAAATGCATTTTTATTTAACGTAAAGGTGACTAACAGAAAAGCTGCACCAAAGCTCTTAAATAATTTTTGACAATATGTACAAAATAACTGTAATTTTCTCAAACTGCCCAGCAGTGGCTTCCAAGATAATTATTATTAGGATAGCAACTGGCAAGAAATTTTCATCATTCCTTTATAAAATTCTAAAAATTTTAAATTTATTTTATCAGAAGTAGAATTACAACACATATCAGTCTAAATGAATAGATAGTTTTACATCTAATCGATCACATTTGTGGAAAAAAAAAAACCAAAACCAACTAGAAAAGCAATTTATGACCACAGAGCCTTGGAAATAAGGACTGTATCTAAATGATCCCGCTCTTTAACACCTTTGAACGGGCAAACCATAAGATATTTCACTTGTAATTTACACAACTTTATATTTCAAACGACAAAGTGGAGTAATATCGGGGTTATATATTGAAATGGTACAGGATAGAAAAAAGACAAAAAAAAAATTGCACTTCTCTGCATAATTAGTTATCCTCATGAATTATTAGTCACGAGAGTTACCACCGTTGCAATTATCGAAAACAGTGGTAAAAAGAAATTTTTTCCTTTCTTTTACAAAAGAAAAATATATAATTCTTAATGTGAATAATACAGTTATATCATGATGGAAATAGAATACCTCCAACGTTGTTCATATCCACGCTGCCAAGAAGTTGTTCCTTCCATTTCCTTAGACTCTCATCGTCCTGTATTCTCAAAAAGCCAAGCAAAAAAGATTAAGGGGGAAAAGGAAGAAACATTCTACATCAGCATAGAAAACTGTAGAATTGCAGCAGAAACAAACCTTATCTTTCTCAAGCTGTTCTTTAAGACTGCACTGAGGACCCAGCTCTATGTTGGTTCCCTCATCGTCTTCCTCCTCCTCAGTTGCATAGGTAGAAGACTCACTCATCTGTCTGCTCAAAGCCTCACCATCACTTTTATATTGCTCCTCATTCTCTCCTGCTGTTTTTGGTGTTCCTTTTTCCAAAACCTTACTTTTCTCTCCTGTTGCCTCGTTTTCCTCTAACGCCATCTTCTTGGAACTTGAGACAGCTCCAATAGCAAATGTGGTTAACTCATCAACAGTCACAAGGAATTACAAAGACCAAATATCACCAAGACAGGAAAATCCCACAGCTCAAATTGCAGAAACAAAGTAATTTCCTTACAGTACGAGATCGATCAATCAATGCAAAATTCAAAAGGGAGAGTGGAATGATATGATGGGACTTGTAAAACCGAATAGAAACATAATAGACTGTGTTTAAAAAAAAAACCAACACAGAAGAAAGACGACTAACCACTGGCAAAAATCAAAAGAAGAAAGGGGAAACGGTTTGAATTGTCTCCGAGCTTTTCTGTGGTGGGTTGTCCAAAATTTCAGAAGGGAGAGAAAAAGATGGGCAATATGAGGTAAATTGTTTAGAGGAATGAGAAAAGGTCCTGTGGTGATCCGAAATGTTTGTCAGGAAGAGAGAACAAACTAACATTGATGCACGAATACAATTAAGAGAAAATTGTTTTCTTGGACATTAACTACTCAGAGAAATTGAAAAGCTTTATTTGGTTCTCTCCTTAGCTGTGCGCTTTGACTCCCTTACATGCCCAATGTAATTTTCCCACGCCCAAAAGAAAGCACTATTATTGTTTTTCTTGGCCAATAAATGAAAGCGCCGTTATGAAAAGGGGGAGAAAGGAAAGACTAGAGCATATTGTTACATACCGCCATGTTATGCAAACACGACATAAAGTGGCATTATGTAAGTTAATCTTTTATGCAACTCACTTAGAAGGTTATAAAACACTTCTAGTTTTTTTAACAATTCATGTACAATCTTATAATCTCTCGTAGATGTAGAATTCTCCAAAATAACTAGAAATATTAGAATAATTTAGATGCACATTATATACTATTAAATCAAATTGATTCTAACTGTCCATTCAAAAGGTTGTCTATATAAACTCTTTACCCTTTCATTTATTAGCATATACAAGAATCCACAAACCTTTGATAGTAAAAAGTTCTCTGACATTCTCCAAATTCTTTAGTTTACTCTCTTGCAGTCTACTTGTTAGCATTAGTTACTTTACATCTTTGAAGAAGTGAGTTAAGTAAAGTTGACTTAATTAGCAACTAAGTGAGTGTTTTAACTAAGTGTTGCACAAATCATACTCAAGATAAAAGAGTAAGGTCTTGACAAGGTGCTGACTTGAGATCACATGAGCAAGCCATCTATTCATTTTTTGTTAATTTTTTTTATTTTCAGTTGAATATTTATTGAGGATTCAATTATATTATGAAAGCATAACTATAACTCAAAAATTAAATTCACAATTATTTATTTTCTTACTATTTTATATTCTTTTTCATTGATAATTTATTTGGAGAGTTAGTCAAATATTTAGCACCCAAGAAAATGAATTGAATTGGATGAAAGAGGTTTTGTAAATTTTTTACAATAATAAAATATTTTATTCTTTTACCAAATAGATTATCAATTTTATGAAATTAAAAAGATACAATTCTTTGGAACTTAAGTTCAAAGAAACTCTTTAATAAAACAGTTCAAAAGCTTGGTTCTTTAGTACCGAAAGGGATGTAGCCAAACACTATCTTAAATGTGCAAGATACGAAAATAATAGTATCCTTTTGGAAAACGACCTTCTTCAAAAGAGCTGAGTGTTCAAAAAAGGGCTAACTAAATGAATTACAATTTGAAAGATCAATTTATCACAATAGTGTTATGCAAATAAAAATGCGAAAAGATAAACCAATTAACACTGAGATTTTCTATTCAAATCTTATATCCTATGTCCTCTCTTCAAATACAAAGCAAGAGAATTTTGTTAGTCTTGAACAATTATAATACAAGGAAGGCTTAAGGCCTTTACAATCTCTCACTAAGGCAACCTCTCTCCATTGAGTTTTTCATAAGCTCAACCTTAGCAAAACTTATCTAAACAAGTATGCATACTGCTTGGAGTGCATTGAATCTTACGAGCAAGTGTTTCATCTCATGTTTGCTATATATGTCTCCTCCTTCTTCTTCAATCTTTTTTTGGAAGTTGACTTTTGTAGATGAAAAATATAGCTATTTGAGTGCACTGAGTCTGTAACATCCCTAATTTCGTTTCTTTTATTGATAAAAGTACATAAATATTTAATTAAGAAAATAAAATTTATTAGACAATATTTTAGATATCTAAGGAAATATAATCCTTAGAAATTCTTCACCTTATGTATATGCATAGAAAATGTTTCTAACATTAAAAGAACAAATAAAGAGGAAAAATCTAATAGAAAAAAAAAATTAGAAATAACATACTAAAGAGATGCAAAATTATTGGATAAGGAAGATAAATATTTAGAAACAAGTAAAGGTCATAAAATTTCAAGAACATTGGATTACGGTAATTTTTTCTAATTCAAGAACTAGAGTTATTAAGTTTAAAATCTTTACCCATACATTGGGCTTTTACCTATGGACACTTCATATAGAGTTTTTCCACTTTACATAAGTTTCTAGCAAGCCCATTGGTTAACCTAAGCAGGAAATAAAACATAGACTTGGACTAAGATATAGTAATTGGACCAATAGCCCAAAAATTATGAAAATGTGACCAAGCCCTCCAAGAAAGGTAGAATTTTATCCAAAGCAAAGAAAATGGGTAGAAATAAGCCCATAATGGGTAGGAATAAGCCCAAATCCAAGAGGAAAAATAAAATAAAATAAAATAAATTAGGTGATGATATAATAATGTAATAATAATAAAGATTAGGTTACATGGCATTAAGACAAAAATTTAGCAAGTGGTGTGATTCTACATTCATAATTTTGGCAAGTGGCATGATAATACAAGGCTTTAGGACAAAAACATCTATATCCTACACTCATAATTTTAGCAAGTGGTATGATAATACATGGCATTAGGACAAAACATTCCTATCCCACACAAATAATATCAACCAAATAATGGAGATTCAAGGGATAGAAATTTGCCACCTAAAAAGGCAAACCTATCATACATGTTTAAGACAAAAGAAAATGGAAATGAATCCCTAAATCAAAGGGACCTTGTCCCATATCTTAAGAACATATTATCATAATTTTCAAAATAAAAATCTCCTTTTCTTATGCATATCTTGACTAAGGAAGAGGAAGACAAGAACATAAGTTGTTTGTTTTCTAAAAATTCAACCAAGTGTAATCTAATTGTGATAAGGTAGACCCATGATCATGAAAGGTGAATTATTTGGTGGTCTATATAAGAAAACCCACCCTTACAACATTATAATTTTGTCCAAGTGAGGGAGAGGAAAAATAGAAGCAAGGTAGAGTGAGGAAAGGAGAGGAAGAAAGGAAGAAAGAGGAAGGAGAAGTCTAGAGGACTAAGTGCTCCAGGTAAGTTTAACAATATTTCTTTTTGAAGAAAACTTTTGAAACTTATAATATTTATATGAGATTTTGATCTTAGAACTTTGATGATTGGTCATGATGATGCTATATCAAGTTACATATTGATCTTGCATGTGATGTATGTTTAAATACTTAGACTGGTATAGAAAGTTCTGCATAGGTATGGCTATGGGTGGCAAAATTTTTAGTTTCTGTGTTTTAATTTCTGGGAATTATCTATAGGGAATTTAAAAAAATGGTTAACATAAGAATTAAAGATATATGTGTCACAGAGTTTTAGCCACTAGAATTATTCAATTTGGAGTCTATATGAGGTAGATATGGTCCTATTAGTAAGTAAAGGTCAGAAAATGGTTCATCAGGGAAGAATATGTTAGGATAGCTTATGTGTTTTAATTTCTGAGAATTATCTGTGGGGAATTAAAATAAATGGTTAATATAAGAATTAAAGATATATGTGTCATGGATTTTTAGCCATTGGAATCATTCAATTTGGAGTCCATATGAGGAAGATATGGTCCGATTAGTAGTCAAAGGTTAGAAAATGGTTTATCAGGGAAGAATATGTTAGGATAGCTTCTGTCTTTTAATTTCTGGTAATTATCTGTATGGAATTAAAATACATGGTTAAAATACGAATTATAGATATGTGGGTCACGGATTTTTGGCCACTGGAATCATTCAATTTGGAGTCCATATGAGGAAGATATGAGCCGATTAGTAGTCAAAGGTCAGAAAATGGTTCATCAGGGAAGAATATGTTAGGATAGCTTTTGTATTTTAATTATTGAGAATTATCTGTAGGGAATCAAAATAAATAGTTAACATAAGAATTATAGATATGAGTGTCACGGATTTTTAGCCACTAGAATCACTCAAGTTGGAGTCCATATGAGGTAGATATGTTCCGATTAGTAAGCAATAGTCAGAAAATGGTTAATCAGGGAAGAATATGTTAGGATAGCTTCGGTGTTTTAATTTCTGGGAACATTCTATAAAGAATTAAAATAAATGGTTAACATATGAATTATAGATATATGTGTCACGGATTTTTATCCACTGGAATCACTTAATTTGGAATTTTTATGAGGGAGATATGGACAGATTAGTAAGCAATGGTCAGAAAATGGTTAATCAGGGAAGAATATGTTAGGATAGTTTCGGTGTTTTAATATTTGGGAACATTCTATAAGGAATTAAAATAAATAGTTAACATATGAATTATAGATATATGTGTCACAAATTTTTAACCACTAGAATCACTTAATTTGGAATTCTTATGAGGGAGATATGAATAGATTAGTAGGTAGAGGTCAGAACCTATCCGAGAAGAAATAACATGTACATTTAGGGAGTAATATCACCTTGATTTCTTAATATTTCGCTACAATGTTCAACATAATAGTTTTAAATAATTGTTTTATCTTGAAATTGATACCAAGATCACCTACATCGGAGTTCAATTGAGGGAGTTATGCTCTGATTAGTAAGAGAAGGTTAGATATGATGAAAACCTGCATCAAGAAAATAAAGAAATAAAATTAATATTTAAAAAAAAGATGAATCTTATAAATGACTAGTATATGCCATAGCCATTGCCATTGTATGACTTTTTTACCGTCTTAAGTGTGAAATTCTGACATGAAAATATTTTATAAAGTGATATTTGAAATGGTTATGTTCATGGCATGATTACCAATGATTTATGGTAATAGTTATATTTTGATGAACATACTTGTTATTGAAAGCATATTTTTGGCTATCATTGTGAAAAGAAAAGAAATGAGCACAGTCACATGGCAATCCGTGTGGTGCACCAGTAGGGGACGCCCTACCAACGGTTATAATTATGATTATGAGAAAAGAAAGAGAAAGTGTGCCATGTCGAACGGAGCGAGAAAAGCCCGTATCGGAGAGTAGAGGATACTCACCCTGACCGTGGTAGCTTGAAATGAGAATAAGTTGATGGCCATCATATGATATTCTAAAAATAGTTCATCCTGTTATACATATCATTATTGTATGATTTTTATGTGCATAGATATAATGCATTCATGTGACTAAAGATATTTTCTGTAGTTTATACAGCTGAACATGACATGATGAGCTATATTGATGATGATTTATTATTGAACTTACTGGGATTTAATTCTCACTATATTTTCCATATCATGTTCAGAAAATTAGTTATGCAGATTTTTCTATAACTCTGGCTTTTAGTGCACGTTAGATCGAGTACTTTATGTTGGGCAGATCCCAGAAGCAAATAAAATGTTTGTAGCCGAGTTGGCTTAGATCTCGGTGAAGGTGCAACCACTCACACCTGTATCTCCGAAATTAGTCAACCAGAATAAATAAATAAGATGTAAATTTTTATGTGTTTGATATATTGTACGTATGTTTTGATTAATGATATGTTTGTGAACTCTGTATTGTATAAATTAAATAAATGTTATATTGAGTTAAGTTGTAACGAGGTAATAACTTCATGGTATTTTTTTTTAAAAAAAAAAATTGATACTTAAATGGAGTTGTTACAGAGTCTCCTCAGCAACCTCCAAATTAATGTTCCTCTTTGATAGATGGTGTGATTCTTGAAATTCTAGAGCATTATTTCAAATTTGTCTGAAAATTTCGTTTGCTCTTTCTTCCTTTTCATTCAAGGAAATGTTGAAGAGTAGTTGGAGTCTTTTAATCTCTCTCTAATGACCTTCAGACGCTCTTCCTGGTGATATCAGATAGTTCTAGATTTTCGAAAAATACATCTCAACTTTTTCGCACTTTCTGTCAAGACAGCTCTCTTTCTTTTTATTTCAATACAAATGCAGGTTAGAGCTCTTAGGAGCATTTAATTCATTGCCTCAACTTTTCTCTTTCCTTCAAGATTCTGGTAAACAAATTCCCATAAATTTCTATTTCTTGTAGCCAGCTAAGAGTGAATGATACAAGAGAGCCTATCTAAAAGGTGTCATGATGTTAGTTTTCAAATGTTAAGAAAAAAAATACATTTTTTGATAGCTTTACTTTTTGCCTTTCTTTTTCAATCTTGCAAACCTATAATCCACTAATTAAAGCCTTTTTATATATTAAATATTAGTATTTTGCTCCATGCAATGCACAGTGTTATAAATAATATTTTAATTAATTATAGTAATAATTAAATATTATTTAAAATATGCATAATATAATTGATTGATTAAATATTTTTCTAATATTGATATATTAAAATTTTCAAAAAGAGAAATGATATTTTTTTCTATTTTTAATTTTTCTTCTAATTAAGTTTATTTTTTCTCCCAATTGATTAATTTTTAAAATTACCTCATTAATTTATCTATAATTTTTGTAAAGTTATATTTAATAATTATAAAAAAATCTTTCAACTTTTCAAAGTTATTTAACATGAAGTCCTATATCTAGAGGATTAAAATTTACGTAACATATGTGACTAATTGTTAAAGCTTTATTTTATCTCTTTTGTCAGTTATAATCTAATTAAAAGAAGTCATTGCACTATTAATTTAGTAATAATTTTCACATAAAGAGCTTTAAATATTTGCATCGAATGTTTCATATATATATATATTAGAATTTAAAAAATAATTGTAAAAAATTCTAAAGTATCACTTATCAGCAAATGACAGTTTAACTCCAATAGTAGACATTATGCACTTTTTCTGTATTCTACTAATCATATAAAGAAAGATCATGATAAACACAAAGTGAGACAAATGTTTCCACGCATCTATATTCAAATTATTCAATAATCAATCCTTTGGCCTCCTGGTTACTTAAGATAACATGTTTTGTCTTTCTCAAACAAACTCTACCACTTTCCTTGCAACATCTTTAATATATGGTCTATTAAATCTCCTAGACCATCTACACTACACCACCTCTCCAATGTTCACATATTTGGTGAACTTAAACCCATAGTACTCTTTGATAAGCTTCTTAAAATTCTCAGTCACATCAATTTCCACGGAAGTGAAGTTGGAATCCATGATGAAAACTCTTAAAGAATAGGAAAAATTGCCCATGTAGAAGAGTTAATATGAAGGATAAGGCACTTGCAATAAATGCAAATTTGTAAGGTTTTGGCTACGTTTATCATAAATTGACATTGCTAGGGATCGATGAGATATGACCTCCACTCAAAACCCTAGCCAACCAATGTGGCTTTTCTTGTATATTTGGAGTAGATATCTTTAATATATTCATTGACTACTACAGCCTTATCAGTTATTGTTGTTTTTATATGCTTTCTAGCATAGTTTACAATATATTTGGAGATGGTGAGATTGAATGTGATGGTTATTCATCTGTATAATGTATTTTTTTTTTTGAAGACTTTAAAAGAACTATAACAACTAGATAGATATGCTTGCCCTCAAGAATGTGACCTCTCCAATACTTATTTAATTGATTTATAATTTCTAGAATAGAACTTTTTGTATTCTTAGTTTTGTCTTAAACTAAAAAAAATAAAAAATAAAAATAGAGCCACTTGTCAACAAATGTTAGTGTGACCATCATGACAGTTTTCATTTCTAACTTTATTAAATGTTTCTAGATTATTATGGAGCTTTATATATTTTTATTGAATATATATATATATATATATATATATATATATATATATATATATATATATATATATATATATATATATATATATATATATATATATATATATATATATATAACACAATTGCACGTATTGTTTTCAATTAATAAGAGTAGGTATGAATAATAATATAAGCCAGGATGTTAACAAAAAATAGAGACAAAACCAGTGTATATATATAATGGTAGGTAGGAGTTCTTTGTCAAAAGTTATTTCTCATGTAGCTGCTTGCATGCATTATAACTATAATTGTACACTTGTTTGTGACTTCCAAATTAAAGAAAAAAAATAGCCATTTAAAATACAATAATTTAATTATGTTGTTTTGCTATTAGATTGATGATTTAAAATCCAAAGTTTTTAGGTAGTAACTTGTCCGATAACTAATGATAGCCCATGATCCAACTACCAAAAGACTCCCCATCAAATAATTTTAAAATAGTCACTGATATTTATGATTTCAAAGTAATTACTATTAAGTAATGCCTAAGCAGGCATATGCCCTTGATGTCCAATGGCAATGAGGTAGAGAATATGGCAGCAAATAACTATATCCATGTTTTTTCTTCTCACTGGCTTTGTAACTTAGTTTCCATGCATAATAAGGTGTTTCACACTAGGATAACCTTTTAAATTGGATGTGTAACTTCTTAAAGAAAAGAGAAGAAGATGACCAAGTGTTTGTTGTTTTTGTTCAAACACAGAATACTCATTTAAGTAAGTGAAAAATTGCAAAAATCTCCTTTCGGTTCCATTTAAACTTCCTTTTAAATTGGATGCACCACATGGGTATATATTGTTTTCCATGTAAAACTCAAATCGTCAAGATGGAATTATTGAAGATGAAATGATATGTCAAATGGTTGGTAATTACTTATTTTGGAAAAGATAAGTCTGTATATCCAAGTTTTTGCTATTCATCTTTGACTTGGAAAACCCCGCAGACATCTAGAACCTTGAATGATTAGAAATAATGTCCCTAACAGAAAATTAATCGACAGAGTTGAATTCAAGATTTCATCGAATAGGAACATAAGAGTACAATATGGGCTAAAGTTTAGCAATGACCTTGTCAGTTGATAAGGTCTTCAAGACATAGGGGCGCAAAGTGTCAACTCAAAGTTAAGTCATATAAAATGGTAGGTCTTGGTGGGAAAACTTTTAATATATTTCTATCATCGCAAACTTTTATAATAAATTGAGATCCAATGCATATAGGCATTATCACAGCTACAAAATTCAAATTCTTATTTCCTTCTCTTTTTATGTAAACCAAATTTCAATCCAAATAATGAGAATAAGAATTCTATGCCTTTCCCAGATCATAAATAACAAAAAAAGTATCAAGGAACAAAAATAAGGTGGAATTAAAATCAACAGACTACTATTAAGTATTGAATAAATCCAGAAGAATTTTTATGTATTCTGTGTTCACGTCTCATGTCATTTTTTTTGGGTTTATGGTGGGGGAAGGTTACCTCATTTGAAGGGTAAATCATGTCACAAGCCTTAACGAAGGCTTCTTGTGGTACTTACAGATCACTTATCAAGAGAATTAGTATAATAACAAAACATTAATCTAAACTTTACAAACAAAATACTTCAATACAAAAACATAAAAATGTAACTAATAATTGGGAAATATAGAAAGACATTGACAACCATGCTTTAAACAAATGATATACCAATTTGAAAATGTCACCCCAATGGGTTGGCTCACACACACACACACACACACACACACACACACACACACACACACACACACATATATATATATATATATATATATATATATATATATATATATATATATATATATGCAATGGCTTGCTAACCAAATTCATACTATGCACACAGAAACAAAAAACTATGTTAGTAAGAAGGAAAAAACTGATAATTAAAATGTGGAATTTAAAATAAGAAAATTAGTGTATGAGGAATGTAGAAAAATAACTCCTTTTCACCCTATCTTAATTTCAGAGTAATAGATTAATTTGGAGTAGTCTACCATCTAGTACTAGCACAATATAATTAGCTATTATGGAATCTATATATCTTTTAAACCCATTGTTTATTGGTTCTAGCGAGAGATGTAGAGAAAAAGATGAAAAATGATTAGATGGAGGGCTTGATTAAGAAGAATAAAGTACTAAACTATCACTACTAGAAAATTTGTTTAGAGACAGAATTTTTCCATCTCTAAACAAGGAGTATTACATCTCTAACTCTGTTAGAGGCGGAATCAGAGACGAAAAAATTTTCGTCTCTAAAATTTAAAAATCCATCTCTGAATTTGGTTAAGGCTTCCGTCTCTGCAGAGACGAAATAATCCGTCTCTGATATTAGAGACAAAAAGAGACATAATATTTTGTCTCTAGAATCAGAGACAGAATAATCTGTCTCTGACGTTAGAGACAGAATAATCTGTCTCTAATTCCACAGACGAAATATTCTGTCTTTGAATCCAGAGATGGATTATTCCGTCTCTAATATCAAAGACGAAAATTATTTCATCTCTGAATAAGACGAGGTGATTAGAGACAGAAAAAATTTCGTCTCTGACCCTAGAAATATATCAACATACAATTTTAATAATCTCAAACCTATTATCAACCAGAAATATATCAACATAAATTTTTAATAATCCCAAACCTATTATCATATAAATGATTACATAACATAAAAATATCAACAATCAAACACTTTTGCATCGAAAATGTATTAATTATATTAATACATAACACAAAGTCATACATAAATAACACAAACTATTAAGATCCATCAGCAGCATTACTATTTTGTTCATTGTTTTTATTCTCTTCTTCTCTAGGTGGAGACGAGGACATTCTTATATTACCATCTATCATGAGGCGCCGAAACATCCGATCCCATTCCTCAACCTTTTGTTTTAACAGAAAATTTTCATCTTCACTCTATTGGAGCCGTTCAGATAAAGTCTCAATTTTTGCATTCATAATAGTAACTCATTCTTCTGAGACTCCATCAAAAGCAGAAGACTTAGAAGAGGAACCTGTTGCTAATATATTATGTGCTTGAGATCTCAGCCTATATATCCGTCCTTTATTGTTCATGCCGCCAACCACATCCAAATAAACAACATTGTCTGAATGTTGGGTGGAGTGTTGGCTAGAACCCTCATCGCTCTGAGATTCGGACTGTCTCTTAACTATTTTTGTTTGATACAAATCTTGAAAAAATAAAATTATTAAACAAAATGAATATTTGTAAAAAGATGAAAATAAAATAGTAGTGACTACATACAGCAATTCTTCCTTACTGCTCGTTGAACCACCCCGATGGCTTTCCTTTGGGCTAGTGAAGCCACTCATACAACTCAAAACACGTCGGTTCTTTATTCATTTACACCCTTTAAAATAATAAAAATTTAAGTAATATTGAAGTAAGAACTTAATCACTATAGATTTGACAGAAATTACTCACCATTCTTTTGGCATGCTCTCGTGCAGATATAGACCTTCCACTATGTACATTAAGTCCTTTTTTAAAAAGTCTATTTTTTTTTTGGCTTTATCTTGCTAGCCTTCACTATCCCATTCAACCCTTAACTGTTGTAGCATATCTGGTGAAATCCAATCACCCTTGTCCTCACCACTACGCACCTTAAACAATGAATTTTTTAAGGCTGTTGATCCCCTCCTATCAAATAACCTGTTAATATTGTGCTCATCATTGTCCAACCACTTAAAATTTGCCTAAACCAATAAACAAATTAACATAACATTCACATATTTTTTTTAAAACATATCAATAAATATGATAGGAAATGTTACATATTACCTTGAACTCATCGAACTACATTTTAATGGTATTGTTGTCTACTTTTCCCCAACTAGACCATGCGCCTTCAAATTTTTGTTTGAAAATCGTTATAATGACACCTCTTGTTGGGAAGTCAGGATAAAAGTTGAAAGTATAGATATCAATTTGAATATACTGACAAATAAAAAAACACACACACATATTACTTACTTGTTCTCAAATGCTGATCTAATTCAAATTCGACCATCTATGTCCCTTGCTTCCCACTAAATAGTCTGTGGTGTGAAAGAAACTGACTCAACATTTGGACATGCGGATGAATTAGGAGATGGGGCACACATGGTATGTGTAGGTGGGGTAAGGGCAACTGTACTCGAAAGATGAGGAGATGAGGCACTTAAATGCGCTGCTTGTGAATGGGAAGATGGGGTATAAATATGACAAGTCTAGGAAAAGGTAGATGAAGTAGGTGTATGTTCAGTGTGAATTTGGTGAAGCTGAGCTATGTTAGTAACATGTGATGTGTTTGGCTGTGTATATGGTTGAGAGATAGCCCGCCCCTGCCCTTTACCTCTACCCCTTCCTCTACTTATCATCTGTAGACAAAAAGATAATCATGTATTTTTATTAAGTTTGATGACAATTTAATAATAAAAAATACAAACAATTACAAAAGACAATGATAACAAAATTCATAACCATACTAGTAATCCATAGATTTATAACCTACTTCAAAAATACATAATATATTATCTACATAATACACTTAGTAAAATAAAGAAAGCTAACAATACCTAGACATCTTCATCATTATCATTTTCTTCCTCTTCTTCATCTTCCCTTTCTCATTCTTTCTCAGTATCTTCTTCATCCACATCTTCTATTTCAATATCTATATATGTATCTACTTCATGTAGGTTCAAAGAAGAACCATACACTTCATCCACAGGGCCTTCAATATCAACAAAACTCTGTTCGAGATTGTCATTTGCAACTATTACAAGCAATTGCATTGATGACTCTTCTTGGTATGGAGCATCACTTTTAGACATTTTAGTTTCTACTACGGTTTGTATTGTGGTTCGTGCCTTAATTTTGATCACTACTAACCAATCACGTTACCCTTCAGGATATTGTGTATAGTATACTTATGTTACTTATTGTGCAAATATAAAGGGATCATAATGTTTATATCTCCTGGATGTTCTAACCTCAACAATCCCATAGTTATCTACCTTTGTTTCATGATTTAAGGTGGGATCAAACCAATCACATTTGAATAGAACTAACATCTTTATAGGCCATCCTGTATAGTGTACTTTAATAATGTCTGTTAAAACCTCATAATAATTATTTTCTGTTGTTTCATTCGTACCACCTTGACAACATACACCAAAATTTGTTGTACCCATACCTTGGCCATGAACTTTTGTATTAAATTTATAACCATTTACATAATATGATGGCTATTTCTTGGCTTTTCTTTGAGGACCCCATGCCAAACTCTTTAAAAGGACATCTTCGACATTATTATTTAATACCTAGTCATCAAACATTTAAGTCAGTCTCAAATAAGAAGCAAAATATTAGAAAATAAGGAATTAAGGAGAATGTGTGCAACATACGTATTCTATAAACCAAATAGGAAACATTGTAGATATTTGTCTGTCCATTTTCGAGTTATTCATCTCACATTCTTGTAGTATATTTGTTACGCCCATAATTTTAGGGCACGTGAAATCCATATACCATACACATATATTTTTCATAAATGTACATAATGCCATTCTTTATCATATAAACTAATACATATAGGTTCCTTTCCATATACAATATACAAATTAATTCCATAAACATCAGAGTAACGACAGAAGTAGGGATCTTGCCTATGGCATATAGAGTATACTCTAGAATACAAATACAATACAGTACAAATAATGTGAGCCTTGAAAGCAATGTAGGCTCACCCAGAGGGTAAACAGTCTACTTGATCACCTATTCGCAGGACCAGACTCTGTCTCCTTATTTGAAAAATATTTCCACAACGTGTAGTGAGTTTTACAACTCAGTGAGTAGACAAGACCTTTTATAACCTCTTAGGTTAGCATATGGATGACTTATACTTTAAAATTTATCATATAGAAAATACAATTCAGAAGTACATCCATATAAAACCCGTATTTCAAATATCCTCATTTCACAATATAACCCAATATTCAAAACCAAATACCGTACAATACAGTTATAAACAAATACTTTAACCCGTATTTCAAATATCCTCATTTCACAATATAACCCAATATTCAAAACCAAATACTGTACAATACAGTTATAAACAAATACTTTGATCCAATAAACGATTTCACATGCTTTAGGAGGTTTCCATATTAGAACCAATACAATAAATAATCTCAAGCACACAGTAAGGGAGGGTAAATCACATATCAATAATAGGAGGCATCATGCTCTCCCTGATAACAATAATAGGAGGCATCCCGCTCTCCCCGATAACAATAACTCCCGTGTGTTGGCCGACACACGAGGCTAGCACCACCCCTGCTAGCTGGGGTATCAAGGTACACCAGGGCTAACATTCCCTGCTGTTAGCAGACAGTGATTCCAATAGGATTCCTCCACAAATATTATATGCACATATACCATAGAATTCAGTGTAAATTTCTCAACATAATACAGACTTTCAGTCTCAGTATATTCCTTTGTCAAAACTTCCCAATCAAGGAATCACACACACACACACACACACACACACACACACACACATATATATATATATATATATATATATATATATATATATATATATATATATATATATATATGTCCATATCTGAGGCAAACATATCACTGTAAAGATCAATATCATGTGCATAACACATTTTATTTGCCATATAATGAAAAATACATGTAAAAATCACATGTTCAATGCATTCAAAATTCATCTATTAAAAATTACCCATTCAGGGTTTATCATATATATATGCCATCTTTCCAAAGCAATCATATAACTTTATAAACCAATGCGTCGTAGACAATATATTTCATTTACCATGAAGTAAGAAATGCATTTAAAATCACGTATTCAATGAGTTCAAAAATCTCATTTTTAGAACCATACTCTTCTTGAACTACATTTCCGATAAAAATCATTTCCAGATACTTTAATCCATTTCAGATACATATAAAAGTATAAATCACTTGTAATCATAAACAATAATTCATCTTAAATTCAAGAAGAGCATGTAATAAGCTATAGAAAGAAATATCCACTCACAGGTAAGGGCTCCAGATTGGACAGCCCTAAAATCCTCGTTTCTAGTCTGAATTCGGTAAAACAAACTCCAAAATCGTGTTCGGAAGGTTCAAAAATTTGAAAAAGGACTTCGGGAGTTTAGTCACTATTCACCGCCGAAAAATACTATTCACCTTCACAAATTTTTTTACCGAATCAACAAAACGAATTCATATCCTAATGTTTATCTAGTTTCTGAATCCATCTACGAAGTCAGATTTCTAATTAGAAGTCTCTAAGTAAAGTTTTTCAGAACTTATCTTTTACTGAGATTTTCTACTTCAGATCTACGGCGATTCAATGGTTGATTTGAAAAACTGATCGGTCAAAACTGAAGTACTCTTCGTCCTGAATCCAATAACACTTTCAGTTTTGCTATCGGAAGCCCTTAAGTACTCCAAATCGAAAGATAAAATTTGATATCACTATTCACTCACTATGCATGCACTATTCCTCTTCGTTTTTTTTTCTTTCCAATTTGCAGCACACTGCCCCCCTCCTCGGTTTCTCCTTCATTTTATTTATTTATTTATTTTAAATATAATAATAATTATTAAATAATTAATAATAAGATTTTCTTTTATAAAAATTCATATAAATTCCGTTTTACCATAAAATATCCCAAAAATTTCTAAAAATTTCCATTCTCATAAATCTTTAGTTAAACTCTTAAATCATGATTTTTCTTGACAAAAATCATAATAAAACAAATTTCGAAACAAATATCTTTATTCATATTTAAAGAAAGAATATTTCTAAAAATACCATAAAAATTCATTAGAGGCCGGTATAATTATTTTAAGCAACACAATACTTCTTTTACTTAAAAATCCACTTACTTTTAACAAATCATAATTATTTCTACATAAATAAAAATATATTTGCTTATAGCGCGCCAAAACATAAATTCTCATTTTTTTTTTGTAATTCTTTAATCCATGTAATAAATATACATATTTTCACCGGTTCTTATCTCTATTGTCAAAATTCTCTCTTTTATTCTAAATTTCCTTTAATTGAAATTTTCGTTAAATTTTACGGTTATTACAATATTAATATATGTGCTACATTTAAAAAACATGTTAAAACAATTTATAGTGATATATATATATATATATATATATATATATATATATATATATATATATATATATATATATATATATATATATATATATAAACACTTAAATGATCATTTTATACACTTACATTAACAATGGCTCTACTTTAGAACAATTTAAAAGAACATATAAATGTGCGGTTTGCAAATCCCTTTGTTTCAACATGAAGGATATGTATCTTCCGGTTGGATGTCCAGGATAATTAAAGATAGAGAGCAGTGATCTAATTGAACAACCTTCACCTTCATCATTATTTCGTGATACTTGAGTCCTTCTACATGGAACATCAGGTGGATAATAGTAGGATGCAAATGTAGAGGTCTACTCCACCAAATAAGCTTCACAAATTAAACATTCAACTGCAACTGTGTTCTTCACTTTGTCTTTTAGTGTGCGAATAAACCTAATATAATTAATTGATACATTTAGTACTATGAATACGCTGCTATAATTTAAAAAAAAAGATACATGACTCTATCTTTCTAATGGATACATCCATCGATATTGCACTGGACCTCCAACCCTTGTTTCGTATGGCAAATGAATTGGAAGGTGTTCCATTGAGTCAAAAAAACTTGAAAAAAAAATTTGTTCTAATTTACAAAGAATGATTGAAATATTTTGCTCTATCACATGTAAAGTATCCTCTCGCAATAATGGCGAAGTCAATTCTCGAAAGAACTGACTGAATTCTATGAGTGTATTCCAAATAAGTTTTGGTAATACTTTGAATGCAATTGAGAGCAAGCGTTGCATAAACACATGACAATCATGACTTTTCATACCAAACAACTTTACTTCTCTCATGTCAACACACCTTGATAATGTCTCCGTTTGGCAATTTCAATTTTTTGACCTATTCACACACAACTAACCTTTGTTGCTTAGTTAATGTGTATTTTGCTTTGGGTTTAATTAGTTTGTCATCTCTTCTATCCTGCAGCTCTAATTCATTCAGTCTACAAATCTCTGTTAAGTCGAGCCTTGCATTAAAATTGTCTTGTCTTATTTTTAGTGTCCATCACTATGTATAAAATATTCAAAAAGACATTTCTCTCAATATGCATAACATCTAGATTGTGTGGAAGAAGATTTGTTTTCCAATATGGTAACTCCCAAAATATAGATTGCTTGGTCCAGTTGTGAATAACTCTATACCCTGGGATATTATCATATGTCTTTTTAGTTATGCTAGGCATATGTCTAACCATTTCCAACACTTCTTCACCTATTAACCAAGGCGAAGGTAAAGATGTTTCAGTATGTCTCTTTCGAAAATCATTTTTATTCCTTCTATAACAATGATCAAGTGGCAAGAATTGTCGATGAAAATCAAAGAAAGACGTCTTCCGACTATGTCAAAGGGTGAATGCCTTTGAACACTCCATACATATTGGACAAGTAAGTTTTCTCATTGTCATCCAACCTGAAAGCATCCCATATGCAGGAAAGTCATTAATGGTCCACAACAAACAAGCTTTCATAATAAAGTTTTGTTTTAGTGAGACATCATAAGTCGTGACACCAGTGTTCTATAAAAGTTTGATGTCATCTATAAGTGGTTGCAAATACACATCAATTTTATTCTTTGAATTGGAAGGACCAGGGATTACAATTGTCAAGAACAAGAACTCTATTCTCATGCACATCCAAGGGGGAAGATTGTAAGGGATAACAATAACTGGCCAACATGAATAAAGTTGACCTATTTTATCAAATGGAGCAAACCTATTAGCACACAAACCTAACCTCATATTTCGAGGGTCCATTGCAAATTCATGATATTTTTCATCGAATATTTTCCAAACTTCACCATCAAATGCATAAGACAGAGAGCCTATCACCTTCATAGTTTTTCGATGTCATCTCATTTGACTTGCAGTTTGCATTGAGGAATAAAGTCTTTGTAGCCTTGGAATAAGTGAAAAATACCACATTTTTTTCACTGGAAACTCTCTTGCCTTGCCATTTCTAATAACCCTTTTGTAATGCTCTTCACCATAAAATTTACAATGACGAAGCTCCTTATCAAAAGGACTATGATAAATCATGCATCTATTTCGACAACAGTGAATTTTTATACAACCTTATCTTAATTGCTCCACTGATTTCTTTGCACGGTAGAGGTTTTTAAGCATACAATTTTTATTTAGTAATGCATTTCTCATGAATTGTACCCACCGATTGAAACAATTCTCAGATATGTTGAAGTCCGACTTGATACTCAAAGCTTCCACTACAACTGACAATTCAGAATAATTTTCACAACCGTCATATAAAGAAGCATGCGCAGCTTCTAACATATTAAAAAAAATTTGGGCTTCCGGGTTAGGATCTTCATCCCTCTCTTCGCAATGACCAAAACCTTATTGCTCTATATAATTACCAATAGATGGTCTAGCAATATCCATTACCATTTGTTCCTGATCATCAAAGCATGCTCGAAAATAACTACTTCCATAATATGAGTTTCTTGAAACCATTGGTGGAAAGAGAGGTCTTGGTTCATCATGGTTGGTCCAATAATAGTAATTACTCATAAACCCCTTCATACAAAGATGAGTTTTCACTTCATCAACTGAAAGATACTTTTGACACTTGCATTTTCTACAAGAATACCTCAACTTTCCAACTCTTTTAAAAGGATCCTAACTACAAGCAAATTTTATAAACTCAACAACTCCTGCCATAAATTCATCTGTAATTGTTCTCATATTAGAACCGACCCTATTATCCGTCCACTTATAATGTTCAGGAACTTCCATTCTATTTCTAAACATACATGAAAAAAAAATATCTAAATCCAATATGCACTAATTATAATAACATATTGAAGCAATAACAACATAATAATTTATAAATATAAATTTAAAATAATAATAATAATTACAAAAAATTTATATTTGACTTATATCTGTTTATAATTAATTTTATCAAGAAATTTCTCTCCCAGCGTGCCTTTTATTCAACCTCCATAAGTTAGAAACATTTCGAAGATCAGCATTTTTTATAGTGGTTTTGTCTCACATTGTCAATGGTAGCTATGTAGGATGAGTACTTTTTTATATATCTATGCTTCTTGATGTCTTCATTTGATTTTTCCATATGGGTATTAATGGTTTATTGTTTTCTTTTTGGGGGCATTGAATTCTCAAAGTGAGTTCAAGGGTTTATTTCTTTTTCTCAATTTGGATCACTTCTCAGATTGAGATATGTTATTTTCTCAATTTAATTAGGAGAAATTAAATATAATTACATTTTTATTTCTTTCCCTTGTTTTATTTTATTTTGATTTGATTTCTAATCTCTTAGCCCAAATTAAAGGAATAATAAATATTAATTGCGCATTGCGAATGCGACCAAAATTAATGAGAAAGATAAATTCCATTTTATTCGTATTTTTGTTCTCATTTAACTGTTTCAAATTTAAATTATTATTTTATTAATTGTTGAAGTCTAATTATAAAAATATTTATTGTGAAGTTTTCAATTTTAATAACTGTAATTTATTTTTAATTAAATCGTAAACATTAAACTAAAATACAAAAAATTTATCAGTGACTCAATTATTCTAAAAATCAAATTCAAATCTTAATAAAAAATAAAAAAAGTACACAGAATTTAATTAAAAAATGCAACTTGATTATATATATATATATAAAACTTATCATCACAGGGATTAAATTTTAAATTTATGTCCATATACTTTGCAATGTGGAATAGATAAAAGCACTTAACTCGCAGTTAACTGGAGTTTTATTTCTTAGGATTTGTTTGCCACTTCTGAAATCAACATCCCACAAAAGGCCAAAAAATGTTGCTTGCACCCTTTTAATTAGTGGGTTTTAGCTTCAACTATCAAGAATAATATCAAGAACTTTATATATAGGAGAGCCAAAAGCATCAAACTAGGATCATAGGTTAACAAAAAAATTAAAAATTCATTACCTCCTCAAAGTAATCAATTCTTCCCTGTTAAGGTGGGTGGCTTATGAAGATTCCTCTTACTGCATGATGGTGATTATTTTAATTTACTTAGTATTATTTTAATATTCTCATTCACTTTTTTTTTCCTTTTCTTGCCTTTTAGTTATCTATATAAGACCTAATTAGTTGATTTGTTACGTTAATCTAGTGGCACAATAGCATCTCCTCTGCTTTTAAGTGTTAGAAAATGTGTGTAGTTAAAGTGTATAACAGGAAATAAAAATAAAGATAAAGATGAGTATGCGACATGAAATTAAAGGTATTGTTATCACATACTCAAATTATAAATTAGCTCAATTTTTGAGGGCTGAAGAATTAAGAGAGTAATGCAAGAAAGAATGGGTTTGGCGGAGATGGGGAAGGTATATTTAATTGATGGTAGGGGCATTGTGGTTAAATTTTGTTGGGTGGATGAGGTGTGGGGGTGGGAATAGGATGTGAAACTCTCAACTTGGGACCTTATTTTCTTAACTCCAATCCACTTATCCCTGTCTATTTATGCATAAAGAGCCTTGCCATTATTAGGCCCAATGATAAACACCTATTGGTCCTGAAATGACACCCCCAATTCATATCTAAAACATACTTACCCCACCGTCCCTACAAAACTTACTCTTCTCTTCACTCTTATCATAATTAGGCTTGATATATGCGAATCTCTTTTCTTTTTCCAAAAAAAAAAAAATTTACTTTAAAATTTAACAATTTTGTATATAAGATCAAATTTAAAATTCAAAAAACTATTAATTTATGATTTCCTATTTATTGTAATTTTGTTATACACACTATATTTACCTTCCAAGTCATCGGTCAAATGGGCATAGATATCAGAAAAAAATGGATTTAAATTCTCAACTTCTAAGTCTATAGCTGCCTACCCTCGCATGATCTATGTTAAAGATGTAAAGTCACTTTTTTTAAAACGTATAAATCAAATTAATCATTAAAATTATATAAAAATATTAAAAGTACATCTTGTGTGTAATATGTATATATTTCTTTATAATTAATTTAATTTATGTGATTTTCTAAATAGACAGAATCAAACTGAGAAAATTTCTTAAGGAATTTCTCCCAATCAATTATGTTCCTTATTCTTTTTATCGGAAATGTGTAATGTTCTTTATTTAGTGCTATCATTCATTGCAAAATGGTCAATATTCCACATTTCACAATACTTTATTAGTTAACCACACCTAATTCATGTTACATACATCGCTATCCTATAAAATTAAAATACCATACTCCACCTCACGACTTTCATTTGTTTGTTTGTATTCTCATAACCCACTTCAAATAACTATGAAATGGCTTGTTTAAAATTAGATCACATTTAATATTGGTCTAAAGTGGCTTATTCTTTATTTTAATTATTTGAGTTTAAAATTTAAGGTCACCATCTAGTAAAATTATTCTCATAAATAAATCAAATAGAAATTGAAAACAGGATTATTATAATTCAATATTATAAGATTATTCATATTTTAAAATATTCTTCTTGATAACTAATAACTACTAATCACAATTACCTAGAAAAGGAAGTATTCCCTAGGATAAGTTATTACTGTTACCTTGATCTAAGGGTGAAAAACAGTGGGAGAATGTGAAGATAACACTAATCTTGGAAAAATTATGGCTTCAATCTTCAAATTTGAGGTAGAAGATTTGTCCTGGCAAGTAATAAAAAGGAAAATTTGGTGAAAAGATCACAAATTCAGCACTAGGAAAACATAGATATGATAGAACATAATTTCTACTTGAAACAATATTTCTTACATTTAGTGCTTTTTCAATTCCTAGAATGAGTGACCCAATGTGGTCTGCAAGATAGTCTGGCAAGACAACCATAAGTTCTTTCAAAATAGAAAAGGCACCAATCTGCATAGAAATATTTAGTTAATTTCTATTGAGTTTTGAATCAACTATCTACCTTTGGAAACTCCTACCTTTGCCTTGATTGATTTCTCACACAGCTGCTTATTTATAGATTTGACAATCTTTGGCACTTCTTGCTTCAACAACCATTGAGGACTGCATCAAATGCCAGTACTAAGACAGTAAATAAATGACATATCTTATAAGGCAATTATAATGACTACTGATTTAATGATAGATAAAAGTGAACTAGTGAAGTCATGAGAGCAATAGTGGATGATTATATTGCTATAAATAAAATTTAAGAACACTAAAAAAGAGTGTGACAAATTCATTTACTTTTTTTTAAAAGGATACATATATAAATATGCAAAACAGTTGCAATATAACTACATTATGAGGATAAATTCAAAAGTGAGTATCTCCTCGTAGTGGCAAATTCACAATTATATGACTAATGTATCTTATAAAGATATCTCTCCAAATATCATCATTCTGAGGAGTAAAGAAGAAAAATAATTGAAAAACTCAAAATATACAAAGACCCCAAACAAATTTTCCAATGCAAGAATGAATGCATTGAAAACACAAGTTCAATGATAAAATTACTCTTTCAATGAAGAACAAAGACCTACATATATAGCATATAGCTCATATTAATAGTTTATCAGCTTAAGCCCAATGGGCCAAATAGTCCATCTTGAGAAGGAAATATCCCAGGGTTAACTAGTGACACTGTAGGTAGTTGAACCCAATACGAGAAACACTAAAGGTTTGGAGAAAGAATGACTGCCACATCTATATTGTGTGTGGCCTAATGAATTAATCTGCTCCAAATGTACCGGAATAGAAAAGAGAAATGGAATGGCATGTCACTAAATTCAAGGGGAAAAAAGGAGCAAAATGCTATTGCTGCCAAATCTTAATTAAAAAAAATATTCTTACTAAATGAGGTAGCAGCAAAATTGCAAAGACATAGCTCACGCTAACTTATCACATGAGCATCTAACACACACAACCTACAGTTATTATTGTTTGCCAATAAATTAGGAAGAGATTTATCATAAACACTTCATATATATAGCATTACCTAGGGACAAACGTTCTATATAAAATTATTTGTTAATATGTTTACCCTTTACAGAGGAACTTGAAAAAAAAAATACACTGTCCAAATTTTTGCAGTCTTTTTTCAGGGGAGCCATGAAATTAAAAATACAGTAGCATTGACAATTTATACTTAAATCTGATCCTTTTCAGGGGACGCCTTTCTTTTTCAACTCAAATAAATCTATTTAAACAACCACAACAACAACAATAGCAATGTACTGAACAAAAACATCAATCCAAAAGCCATCAATCAAAACTTCTTCTTTTTAAAAAAAATGCTAGTGGCTAACATTCAAAGGAGGCGCCTATTGTAATAATCGTAAAATTTCATGAAAAGTTC
The DNA here is from genome assembly GCA_037074535.1 of Gleditsia sinensis. NCBI lineage: Eukaryota > Viridiplantae > Streptophyta > Magnoliopsida > Fabales > Fabaceae > Gleditsia > Gleditsia sinensis. The sequence continues at coordinate 42,893,834 of CM073472.1, read as the reverse complement.
AAATTAAAGAAAATTTGGAATAAAAGAGAAAATTTCGAAAATAGAGATAAGAACCGTAGAAAATAAGTATATTTACTACATGGATTAAAGAATTACAAAAGAAATATGTGAATTTACGTTTTGGCGCGTACTTTTTATTTTTAAATGATAGTATTTTTCTATAAGCAAATATATTTTATTTGTTTAAAAATGATTATGTTTCACTAAAACTAAGTATACTTTTAATTAAAATAATTATTGTTTTGCTTCCAATAATTATATTGGCCTCTAATGAATTTTGTTGTATTTTTAGAAATATTCTTTCTTTTAATATGAATAAAGATATTTATTTTGAAATTTGTTTTATTACGATTTTTATCAAGAAAAAAAAATCAGGATTTAAGAGTTTAACTAAAGGTTTATGAGAATGTACATTTTTAGAAAATTTTGAGATATTTTTAGATGAAAAACAGAATTTATATAAAAGAAAATCCTATTATTCAATTATTAATTAATTATTATTATTATTTAAAAAAAACAAACCATAAAAGGGAAGGAGGAAACTGGGGGAAGAGGCAATGGAGAAAATCGAGAAAGAAAAAAAGAAGTGAGTGAATAGTAACATTCAACTTTCTCTCTAGATCTGGAGTGCCTATTGGCTTCCGATCTCAAAACTGAAGGTGCTATTGGATTCAGGACGAAGAATACTACGGTTTTGACCGATCAGTCTTTCAAATCAACCGTTGAATCGCCGTAGATCTGAAGTAGAAAATCTCCGAAAAAGGTAAATTCTAAAACTCTAACTTAGAGACCTCTAATTGAAATTCTGACACTGTAGATAGATTCATGAGCTAAATAAACCTTATGATATGAATTCTTTTTGGTCATTTGGTAACTTTTTTTGTGGCGGTGAATAGTGATTTTCGAAGATAAATAGTGGCGGTGAATAGTAATTTTCGGTGATGAATAGTATTTTTTGATGGTGAACAGTACCTTTAGCGTTGACCAAGATTCCAAGGTCATTTCTTAGGTTTTTGGACTCTCTGGACACGTTTTTGAAGCTTATTTGGTCAAATTCAGATTAGAAATGTGCATTTTAGCGCTGTTCAACTCGGAATCCTTACCCTGTGAGTAGATGATACTTTCTATGGCTTGTTTTTACTCTTATTGAACTTTACATTGATAAATGAGCATGATTACAAGTTATTTATATTTTTATATGTTCTTGAAATGATTTAAAATATTTGAAATGGTTGCAATATGATATCTAGTTTAAAAAGAGTATGACTTTTGAACTGAATTTTGAAATACATTGAACATGTATTTTTACATGTATTTTTCATGATATGGCAAAGAAAATATGTTATGCATATGATATTGATTTATATAGTGAAATGTTTGCCTCAGATATAGGCATGTATATGTGATTCCCTGATTAGGAAGTTTTGACAGAGGATTATACTAAAAATGAAAATGCTGCATTAAAGAGTACCTCTGTTTTGATTAATACGTAATATATGAGATTATAGGTTTTATGGAGGAATCCTATTGGAAACACTGTCTGCTAATGGCAGGTTATGTTAGCCCTAGTGTGCACCTTGATTGCCTTAGCTAGCAGGGGGTGGTGCTAGTCTCGTGTGAAGGCCAACACACGAGAGATGATATGTGATGGAGAGCGGAATGCCTCCTATATGGGCAAGATGCCATTTATATGAGTTATGATTTGTCTTCCCTTGCTGTGTGCTTGGGAAAACCCATATAGAGTCCCTTCGCGTGTCCTCTTGAATGGTAGTAGGGCAAACCTCAGCGGGATGCTGAGTTTAGGCAAATCCTATACCACCAAAGTATGGAAGGGGTCAAACTCTAATATGGTGGTTCTAATATGGGATCCTCCAGATGTTTTCACATGACTTATATTGATGCATACTATGATTTTATTACCATTCTTACAACATTACTTTAAATTGAATATGCATATGAATTTGAACAGAGTTTATTTAAAAATGCGAGTCCCATATGAATGTACTACCGAATTGTGATTCTCAATGTGACAAGTTTTAAAATAAAGAGTACATTCATATGTTGACCTAAGAGGTCATAGGAGGTGTTATCTGCTCACTGAATTGTAAAACTCATTACACGTGGTTTATATGTTTTTCAGATAAAAATACAGAGTTTGGTTCTACAGCTTCTTAATCGACTAGGTGTCGTACTTCTGTGGTGAGCCTAAATTGTTTCTGCGCTCTCAGTGTTTAATTTGTATGATAAAGGTACTCTAGAGTTACTTTGAACGTCACAAGCAGGATCCTTGTTTCCAATGTAAACCTGATATATATATATATATATATATATATATATATATATATATATATATATATATATATACATACTTGGCATGTATAATTATTAGTATTGTAAATTTGTAAACGTATGATACTACTTGGATATGTGATATTGTGAGACTATTTGCAAATGCATAATAATAAAGTTTATCGGATATTAGAGCTATTCGCGTTCTTAAAGTAAGGGCGTGACAAGTTGGTATCAGAGCATTACGTTTCCCTGTGACAATCAGAGCAAAAGATTCTTTAGTAAGACCTTTAGTACCGATATGAGATGGACATATTTATACTTCAAGTGCTGTTGAAGGATTTTATAGGATATCATCTTCCGTTCTATTCTACGTCTGTTAAAGTTCATAGTATAAGGTTGACCGAATGTGATAGTATCTTAAAGGGTGTTTTGTTCTGTATAGTAAATGATGCCGACAAGAACTAGAGCGGTCACTAGAGAAGAAGCAGTAGATCATGCACCCTCTACTGAAGAGTCTACACAGTCTACAATTCCAATACAAAGAGGTCGTGGAAGAGGTTGATCTAGAGGAAGAGATAGAGGCAGAGGACGTACACAGGGTATGAGAACCCCAAGACAAGACGAACAAGTTCCTGTGTCTGACAGAGTTTCTGAGGAAAGAGTAAAACCTCCTCAGGAGCCACATGATAGGACAGTTGATATGATAACGGGTATACATATGAGTTTAGAAATGTTGGCTGGATTTATAGTGGATCAGGGCAGAAAGGATGGCCAGCCACCAAAAAATGCTCCTGAAGAACAAGAACTGGGAAGAAGAGCTGAGCAAGAGGACAAGACTACAGGGATTGATGTGTCGTTACCGTAATTCCTTAAACTGAAACCCCCGACTTTCTCTGGGTCAGATGTCCAGGAAGACCCACAGATATTCATTGATGCTGTAGAACGAGTTCTCAGAGCTTTAGGGTGTTCTCCTAGAAGATCTGTTGAACCAGTGTCCTTTCAATTGTCAGATATGGCCCAAGTTTGGTTTGAAACTTTGGTACTAGAAAGATCTAATACTTTACCACCAATGGAGTGGGATGAATTCAAGGAAACGTTTATGAATAGTTTCCTACCCATGAGTGAAAGGGACAAGAGGGCCAGATAATTTGAAAAATTGAGACAGACACCGAATATGACAGTTTCTGAATATGACATTCGTTTCACTCGGTTGTCCTAGATATGCACCTTATCTGGTCCCTACTAAAAAAGAAAGAATTAAGAGATTTATTTCGGGATTAATATGTCCACTGTTTAAATCGGTGGGTCTTCAGATGAATCACTTTTCAACTTATTCAACTACTGTGGATTGTGCTAGAATGATGGAAACACGAGAGCAAGCAGACATAGAAGGTCTTAAGAGAAGGAAAAGAGATCGAGATAGTAATGTCCATACTAGGTATAATCCTACTGTCAGTGGATCAAGATTTCAAAATCCACAGCATTTTACTCAAACAGGAGTTGATAGTTCAAATCATCCATCAATTAACATTAATAAGCAGATAATGTTCCAAAGAGATATGAGGCCCCCTAGTCAACAAGATTCAAGATCGATTCCATTATGTCCCATCTGCGGCAAGCATCATACTGGACAGTGCCGTAGAGAAACTGGTGCCTGTTATAAGTGTGGACAAGTAGGTCATTTGATGAGGAATTGTCCACAATTGCGAAATGTGAGTCAAGCATCAGTACAGCCAGCTTCACCTCCTGCATCTGCACCAGTACGACCCAGTAGAGCAGCTTCAGTCCAAGCAAGTAGTGGTGGTACTGGAAGAGGATCAGGACGTCGAGGCCGATTTGATCCTAGTTCTACTCATTCTTATATATCACCCCGCTTTGCTAAGAAATTGAGTAGAGACCCTACTAGTTTGCATTGTTCTTTTATGGTTACTACTCCAATGGGAGAATTCTTGCTGGTAAAAAATGTGTATAGATTGTGTGAAATTTCGATAAAGGATAATGAGACTTTTGTAGATTTGATAGTTCTAGATATGGTAGACTTTGACGTGATTCTAGGAATGGATTGGTTATCATCATGACATGCCATTCTAGATTGTCATCTTAAGGAGATTAGGTTTAATATTCCAGGAGAATCTTCCTTCTCAATACAAGGAGATCGTAATGAAATGCCTAATAATCTAATATATGCTCTATCAACTCATAAGTTGTTATAAAAAGGATGTCAGAGGTATTTAGCAGTGGTCAAGGATGTTGATATGAAGTATACAAGTTTAGAGCATATTCCAATAGTTAAAGAATTCCCCGATATATTTCCTGAAGAGTTACCAGGATTACCACCAGACCGAGAAGTTGAGTTTGGTATTGACCTTTTCCTTGGAACACAACCAATATCCATACCTCCTTATAGGATGGCACCTGCAGAACTTAAGGAATTAAAGGATCAACTGCAAGATTTACTAAATAAAAGTTTTATTCGACCCAGTACATCTTCCTGGGGTGCTCCTGTTCTTTTTGTAAAGAAAAAGGATGGATCCCTACGCCTATGTATTGACTATAGGTAGTTGAACAAAGTGACTATACGAAACAAATATCCTTTAGCCAGAATAGATGACTTGTTTGACCAGTTACAAGGTGCTCAATGTTTTTCAAAAATTGATCTGAGATCTGGGTATCATCAATTGAAGATAAAGAAGGAGGATGTTCTAAAAACTGCTTTTAGGACTCGATATGGGCACTACGAGTTCTTAGTAATGCCATTTGATTTAACAAATGCTCCAGCTACGTTTATAGATTTAATGAATAGGGTGTTCAAACCTTTTCTGGATCAATTTGTCATTGTATTTATAGATGTTATCTTGGTATATTCAAGAAGTTCAGAAAAGCATGAGCAACATTTAAGAATAGCATTGCAAACCTTGAGGGAACACCAGCTGTATACTAAGTTTTCAAAATGTGAATTTTGGCCTTAGTAGTGTTACCTTCCTAGGGCATGTGGTTACTAAAGATGGTATTCAAGTTGATTCTAAAAAGATAGAAGCGGTGCAGAAATGGCCACGTCCTACAACAGTAATAGAGATTCGTAGTTTCCTTGGTTTAGCAGGTTATTACCGTAGATTTATTAAAGATTTTCAAGGATAGTTACTCCTTTGACAAGGTTGACAAGAAAGGGAATAAAGTTTGACTGGTCAGATGAATGTGAAAGAAGTTTCTAGAAACTCAAAGAATGTTTGACTACGGCGCCAGTATTGGCTATTCCTTCAGGTACTGGAGGATATATGGTATACTGTGATGCATCAAGAATTAAATTAGGATGTGTGTTGATGTAAAATGGTCGAGTCATTGCATATGCATCTAGATAGCTTAAACTACATGAGCAAAATTATCCGACTCATGATTTAGAAATTGCAGCAGTAATTTTTGCTCTTAAAATTTGGAGGCATTATTTGTATGATGAGACATGCAAAATTTATACAGATCATAAAAGTCTCAAATATATTTTTCAACAAAAAGATCTTAATTTGAGACAAAGACGATGGATGGAATTACTAAAAGATTATGATTGCACAATACTATACCATCCAGGTAAGGCCAATGTTGTGGCTGATGCATTAAGTAGGAAGTCTATCACTATGGTAAGAAGGCTGTTAGTTAAAGAGATGCATAAGTTGGAAAGTGATGGGGTAGTAATGGAAGTGAAGGAGCCTGGAATATTATTAGCCCATATGCAATTTCAATCATCTTTGATCGATCAGGTGAAAAAGGCACAGAGAGAGGATGCCTATTTGTGCAAGAAAATGGAAGAAGTGAAGAATAGTGGTGAAGTTGAATTCCCTGTAGACTCTGAAAGAATTCTGAGATTTGACAAGCAGATATGTGTACCTGATAAAGAAGAATTTAAGAAAGAAATTTTAGAGGAAGCCCATAGATCTATGTATACGATTCATCTTGGAATAACTAAAATGTATCAGGATATAAAAGAAATCTATTGGTGGTAAGGTATGAAGAAAGACATAGTGAATTACGTGTCTCGATGTTTAACTTGTCAGCAAGTGAAAGCAGAACATCAAAGGCCTACAGGATTACATCAGCAGATAGAGATACCTGAATGGAAATGGGAAAGAATAACTATGGATTTTGTTACAGGTTTACCGAGAACACCAAAGGGGTTTGATTCTATATGGGTGATCATTAATAGGTTGACTAAGTCAGTACATTTTCTACCATTGAAAACCACATACAATGTAGCTCAATATGCAAGATTATATTTGAATGAAATAGTGAGGCTTCATGGAGTAATAATATCAATCATTTCTGATCGAGGGCACAATTTACAGCTCGTTTCTGGAGAGTTTTCCAAGAAGCTTTGGGTATGAAGTTGAATCTCAATATTGCATTTCATCCTTAAACAGATGGGCAGTCTGAGCGAACCATTCAAATATTGGAAGACATGCTTCAGGCTTGTGTTTTAGATTTTCAGGGTAGTTGAGAAAAATTTCTACCTTTAACTGAATTTGCTTATAACAATAGCTATCAAGCCAGTATACAAATGGCTCCTTTTGAGGCATTATATGGAAGGTGTTGCCATTCCTCAATAGGATGGTTTGAAATGGGCGAAGCAAAGGTTTTAGGGCCTGATATAGTACATGATGCACTGGTCAAGATAAAACTGATTAAGGAAAGGTTGTTAGCAGCTCAGAGTAGGCAGAAGACCTATGTTGATAATAGACGTCGCCCATTGGAATTTACCGTAGGTGAACATATTTTTCTGAAAATATCTCCTATGAAGGGAGTAGTGAGATTTGGGAAGAAAGGAAAATTAAGTCCACGGTATATAGGACCATTTGAAATTCTTGATAGGATCGGTCCTGTAATAACCGTAAAAATTTAACGAAAATTTCAATTTAAAGGAAATTTAGAATAAAAGAGAGAATTTTAAAAATAGAGATAAGAACCGTAGAAAATATGTATATTTATTACATGGATTAAAGAATTATAAAAGGAATATGAGAATTTACGTTTTGGCGCGTAATTTTTATTTTTCAATAATAGTATTTTGTTATAAGCAAATATATTTTTATTTGCTTAAAAATGATTATGTTTTGCTAAAAGTAAGAAGACTTTTAAGTAAAATAATTATTGTTTAGCTTAAAATAATTATATCGGCCTATAAAGAATTTTTGTTGTATTTTTAGAAATATTTTTCTTTTAATATGAATAAAGCTATTTTTTTTAAAAAATTTTTATTACGATTTTTATCAAGAAAAATCATGATTTAAGAGTTTAACTAAAGATTTCTGAGAATGGAAATTTTTAGAAATTTTTGGGATATTTTATGATGAAAAATAGAATTTATATGAATTTTTATAAAGGAAAATCCTATTATTAATTATTTAATAATTATTATTATATATATAAAAAAAAGGCAATTGAAAAACGAAAACCGAGGGCGACGATATCAGATTCGACAAAAAATTGAAGAATATGCATAGTGAGTGAATAGTGATCTACAACTTTATCTTTCGATTTGGAGTACTTATGGTCTTCCAATTTCAAAACTGAAAGTGTTATTGGATTCAAGACGAAGAATACTTTAGTTTTAACTGATCAATTTTTTCAAATCAACCGTTGAATCGCCATAGATCTAAAGTAAAAAATCTCGGTAAAAGGTAAGTTCTGAAAATCTTACTTAGAGACTTCTAATTAGAAATCTGACTCCGTAGATGGATTCAGAAAGTAGATAAACATTAGGATATGAATTTATTTCGTTGATTAGGTAAAATTTTTGTGACTGTAAATAGTATTTTCCGACGATAAATAGTGACGATGAATAGTGATGGTAAATAGTATTTCGGCAGAGAACAGTACCTTAGCGTTGACCGAGCTCCTAGAGGCCAAATTTAGCCTATTCGGAGTCATTTTCAAGGTTTTTGGACCTTCCAAACTCAATTTTGGGGTTTATTTTACCGAACTCGGACCAGAAACGAGGATTTTAGGGTTGTCCAATCTGGAGCCCTTACCTGTGAGTAGATAATTCTTCCTATGGCTTGTTTTTACTCTTCTTGAACTTTATATTGATAAATGAGTATGATTACATGTTATTTATACTTTCATATATTTCTGAAATGGTTTGAAATGTCTGAAATATGATATTTAGTTCAAGAAGAGTATGACTTTTGAAATGAATTTTGAAACACATTGAACATGCGAATTTTAAATGTATTTCACATTACATGGCAAAGAAAATATGTTATGCATGTGACATTGATTTTACAGTGATATGTTTGCCTCGGATTTGGGCATGTATATGGGATTCCCTGATTGGGAAGTTTTGACAGAGGAATGTACTGAGATTGAAAGCTCTGTTTTGCATGATATGTAAAGTTATAAGTTGCCGAATATGATTGAATGGCAAGTTGTTTGATAATTATGCATTGCATTTGATGGATGTGCACTTTTATACATTTTTATATATATATGTATTGATGAATATTGACAGGTTATATGGGTTGAGACGGTATTGTGAAGGAGGTATTAGTGGTAATGTGAGGAGGCAGAAGAGTGATGAACTCACATTCCCTGATTGCCTATTGTGATGATGACAGTGGTAATGTGAGGAGGCAGAAGGGTGATGAACTCACATTCCCTGATTACCTATCGTAATTGTGACTATGGTAATGTGAGGAGGCAGAAGGGTGATGAACTCACATTCTATGTTTATCTATTGAGTATATTGAAAATTGTGACATACTTGAGCATTATATAAAAAGAATGAATTTTTAATGCATATTAAGTTTGATTTTAGACCATATTGTATTATATGTGGTTACAGATATTCGAATGTGATTTGAATTGAGAAAATTTGAAAATGCGGGTCCCATATGGATGTATCTCTAAATTGTGATTTTCAATGTGATAAATTTAAAAATAAAGAGTACATCCATATGTTGACTTGAGAGGTTATATGAGGTATTGTCTGCTCACTGAGTTGTAAAACTCATTACACGTGGTTGACATATTTTTCAAATAAAGACCCAGAGTTTGGTTCTGCAGCTTTTTGATCGACTATGTGTCGTACTTCTGTGGTGAGCCTAAATTGTTTCTTGGCTCTCAGTATTTACAAATGTAATATAAATGTACTCTAGAGTTGCTCTGAACGTCACAGACAGGATCCTTGCTTCTGCTGTACTCTGATGTATATGTACTTGATTTGTATATGGTATCTATATGGGAAAACCTATATGTATTTGTTTCCTTGATAAAGGATTGAGATATTCATGTTTATGGAAAATATATGTTCATGATATACGTGTTTCACGTGCCCTAAAATTAAGGGCGTGACAAGTTGGTATCAGAGCATTAGGTTTCCCTGTGACAATCAGAGCAAAGGATTCTTTAGTAGGACCTTTAGTATCGATATGAGCCGGACATATTTACACTTCAGGTGCTGTTGAAGGATTCTATAGGATTTCAAATGCTTTCCTATTCCAAGTTGTTAAAGTTTATAGTATAAGATACATTGAATATTGTGACATCTTAAGAAGTATCTATGGATCAATTATAGCTTGAAAGTGAAAGAGATATGCGTCTTAAAGAATTTAAGGAATTGAGACAGATACCAAATATGATGGTTTCTGAATGTGACATATGTTGTACCCGGTTGTCTAGATATGGTAGACTGTGATGTGATATTGAGAATGAATTTGTTGGCATTATGTCATGTCATTTTGAAATGTCACTATAAGGTGATTAAATTCAATATTCTTGGGGAATTTTCTTTCTTGATACAAGGGGATCGTAGTGAGATACCCAGTAATTTAATCTCTGCTTTAACATCTCATAAGTGATTATAGAAAAGTGTCAAGAATATTTGACAATGATGAGAGATGTTGATATAAAGTATATCAGTGTAAATCAAGTTCCAGTGGTTAAAAAAGAATTTCTGATGTAATTCTTGAAGAATTGCCAGGATTACCTCGAAACGTAAAATATAATTTGGTATTGATTTACTTCTTGGAACTCAACCAGTGTCTATACCTCTATATAGAATGGCACCGACTGAACTCAAGGAATTGAAAGATCAGTTGTGACACTTGTTAGACTAGGGATTTATATACCCTAGTACTATTACTTGGAGTGCTTCCGTTCTATCTGTGAAAAAGAAAGATGGATCACTATGACTATGCATAGATTATAGACAATTGAATAAAGTGACAATGTGGAATAAATACTCATTACCTCATATAGATGATATGTTTGACCAGCTACAAGGTACTCAATATTTTTTTTAAAAAAATTGATTTGATTTGATATCTGGATCTCATCAATTAAGGATAAGGGAAGAGGATATTCGAAAAATTTCTTTTAGGACTCGTTATGGCATTATGAGTTATTAGTGATGTCATTTAGTCTGACAAATGCCCAGTTGCATTCATGGACTTGATAAAAGAAAAGAAGAGTATTGAAGCCATCCCTGGATTAATTTGTTATTATAATTATTGATAATATACTAAAATATTTCAAGAGTTCAGAGGATCATAAGCAATATTTAAAGATGTATTACAAACTCCAAGGGAGTATCAGTTATATGCTAAGTTCTCAAAATATGAATTTTGACTTAGTAATAGTACTTTCTTAAGGTATGTGGCTAGCAAGATGGTATCCAAGATAACCCTAAGAAAGTAAAAGTGGTACAACAGTGTCCACATCTTGCTACAGTTACAGATGAAGATACAAGTCCAATTTGCATTTTCTGCTATGGTCTGTTGTCCATTCTATTTGAGCTGTGATTGGATCAGGTACATGAACATATGCTTGTAGAGCATCAATCAACTCCTCAGCATCTGAAGCTGAGATGAAAATTCTTCGTGCTGAGTGTGAGATGAACATTTGTTCCACAGCATGATCAAGGAAAGACAACAGACCATCAAAGAAGTGATTAACATTTAACAAACCTATCGGTTTGTGATGCATATTTAGTTGTGCCCAAGAGACTATTTGGAAAATTTCTTCTAAAGTACCAAAACCCCCTGGTAAGGCAACGAAGGCATCAGCATTGCTCATCATTCTAGCCATGCGCTCATGCATGGATGCAACCCTAAACTCTTCCCCAATTGTCTTTCCTACGATGTTAGATGCAGCTAGAGCTGTAGGAATAATACCTAGAACTTGACATCCTCCTACATGGGCAGCTGTAGACACACACCCCATTAACCCACGGTTACCTCCACCATAGACTAGATGAATTTTTCTCCTGGCCAGCACCATACCCAGGTTTTGTGTTGCTTTCACATATTCTCCATCTTTTCCAGGATTGAAACCACAAAAGACACAAATATTTCGAAACTGACGGAATGTGATTCCCTCCATAGTTGTACGCACTTTAACTTTGAGTATGAAAATAAAGATACTAACATTTGTATTTATAGAATTCAGAGAAGGACATGTATATGATAGCTATGTGCATATACCGGGTATAATTAGAATAACTACATGAGTGATTGATGGATATCACCTAAATTGAAGATGAAATTTTCTAAAATGACGGCAAGTATGTATATGTACAGTAATTGTGATAATCGCTCATATTAGGCATATAAAAAGAATAAGGTTAAGATATTACCAGAAATTTATCTTTTCCTAGTTGTTCTCGATGCAGCACTGTTGTCTTAATTCTTGTAGGGAAGTTGTAGGTGATAGGCGTAATTGTGAAAAAAAAATGAAGAAGTGAAAATACAAACAAGTTAGTTGTTGAAGAAGGAAAATCAAATGATTTATTTTGTTTTCCCAATATTTTGCCAGTCGACTATTGTTATTATTAAGTCGACTAACTATTTTGAGAAATTTTAATTTGGACTGATTATTTTACAGTTGATTGATTACATCTATTTTGAAACAATCAACTGCATCCTACCAGTTAACTACGTATTCTTTGATTTTCACAGACTTTTATAAGCTCAGAAATGTTTCTTTTTCTATGTGCTATCTTTTCACCGAATATCAACATATTTAAAGTAGATTTTGACACATATATTCAAAATTTGCGGCCACCGATTTTCGCCAAAATAGTAGCTAGATTTTGTTTACAGATTTTCAAGAATTATGGCCACCAATTTTAATTTCCTGTCAATGTTTTATCCAAACTTCTGACTTCCTATTTTTGCACCATGCTCTATTACGTGTTTCGCATTTTCTGCTGCATTGTCCTACATTAATATTTGGCATTAAATGCAAGATTCTTTTTCCTTATTATAAGGAGGGTTAATTTCTAATCTTTGGAACTCAATTATTATGGTGTTCAACTGATTAGTAGATTAAAGTAATAGAGATTTTGAAAAGAATATATGGATGATGATCTAATGGTGCTTTGACAAATGTAATCAAAGGAATTAACGGTGTTGAAGTTTTTAAGGAGTAAAGTATGGAAAGTAAGATTTAAGTTAATCTCAAAATTTTTAATTTAGAAATATGGAGAATATTCTCAGAATCATGTCCGAAAATAAAGTAAGTGATCAAGATATTTGTGTTAAAGGTTTATACTATGTTAAATCAAATCTAGTATTTAAGATGTGAATTATGTTGAAATTGAGAATTTATATATGAGTAATTGTTGGGAAAGATCTTCTTGAAACGATGGGATGAATTAAACGGAATTGATATAAGTTAGAATGAGGTGCTTTTAGATATGATAAAAGAAAGGATTGAAATTTTTGACAATGAGTTTAATGGTGTTAATAAGATGGTATATAATTATTGTGATGAGGTAAGTTGGAATTATTAGACATGTGTCAATGATACATAAATGTTATAAAAAGTTGGTGGATTTATTGCTACGTATGTTTAATATATTGATTAAAGGATTTCAAAATAAAAATAGATGATAGATTAAGGTGATGATATTCATGGGATGATGTTGACAAGTGATAATTAAAGATAATTTGATAGAAGTCTGGAATAAGAAAAGATAGTTATCCAATACGGATGTGAATATGTTCTTCTATGTGTACGGTTCTTAATATCGACTTATAGATATATGCATGCGAGCTTAAGGATATAAAGGAATGAGATATATAATGGTTTAAGAGTTCCTTATTTGTATATACATAATTTGTTGAGTACTTTGTATAAAGTGGAATCGATTAGAAAAGAAATACAAGCAACTCAATACTGGTTAAAAGTTTATAAGGATCATGAATGTTGAGTACTAGAAGTTATCAGTTGGTGATCACATATTCTTGAAGGACTCACCAATGAAAGAGGTAATGAGATTTGGAAAGAAAGGGAAGTTACACCCTCGGTATATAGAACCATTTGAAATTCTTGATAAGATTGGTTCAGTGGTTTATTGCTTGGCTTTACCTCCTGAATTGGGTAATGTCCATCCAGTTTTACATGTGTCTATGCTACAGAAATATTTACCGGATTCGATACATGTTATACAGTGTCCATAGATTCAGTTACATAAATATTTAACCTATGAGGAACAACTAGTAGCAATAGTGGACAGACAAGTAAAGAAGTTATGGTCAAAAGAAATATCTACAGTAAAGGTGATATGAAAAAATCACTCTTTTGAGAAAGCTACTTGGGGAAAAAGAGGAGGATATATGCGCCAGATATCCGCATTTATTTGAACAATGAGGTTAGTATTTATCTGCAACTATGGTGATGAAATTAGGGGACCGAATTTCTTTAAGGGGGGAAGAATGTAATAACCGTAAAAATTTAACGAAAATTTCAATTTAAAGGAAATTTAGAATAAAAGAGAGAATTTTGAAAATAGAGATAAGAACCGTAGAAAATATGTATATTTATTACATGGATTAAAGAATTATAAAAGGAATATGAGAATTTACGTTTTGGCGCGTAATTTTTATTTTTCAATAATAGTATTCTGTTATAAGCAAATATATTTTTATTTGCTTAAAAATGATTATGTTTTGCTAAAAGTAAGAAGACTTTTAAGTAAAATAATTATTGTTTAGCTTAAAATAATTATATCGGCCTATAAAGAATTTTTGTTGTATTTTTAGAAATATTTTTCTTTTAATATGAATAAAGATATTTTTTTTGAAATTTGTTTTATTACGATTTTTATCAAGAAAAATCATGATTTAAGAGTTTAATTAAAGATTTATGAGAATGGAAATTTTTAAAAAATTTTGGGATATTTTATGATGAAAAATAGAATTTATATGAATTTTTATAAATGAAAATCCTATTATTAATTATTTAATAATAATTATTATATATATATATATATATATATATATATATATATATATATATATATATATATATATAAAGAAGGCAATTGAAAAACGAAAACCGGTGGCAACGATATCAGATTCGAGAAAAATCGAAGAATATGCATAGTGAGTGAATAGTGATCTACAACTTTATCTTTCGATTTGGAGTACTTATGGGCTTCCGATCTCAAAACTGAAAGTGTTATTGGATTCAGGACGAAGAATTCTTCAGTTTTGACAGATCAATTTTTCAAATCAACCGTTGAATTGCCATAGATCTGAAGTAGAAAATCTCGCTAAAAGGTAAGTTCTGAAAATCTTACTTAGAGACTTCTAATTAGAAATCTGACTCCGTAGATGGATTCAGAAAGTAGATAAACATTAGGATATGAATTTATTTCGTTGATTCGGTAAAATTTTTGTGATGGTGAATAGTATTTTCCGGCGATAAATAGTGACGGTAAATAGTCATTTTCGGCGATGAATAGTGATAGTGAATAGTGATTCCGACGGTAAATAGTATTTCGGCGGAGAACAGTACCTTAGCGTTGACTAAGCTCCTAGAGGCCAAATTTAGCAAATACAGAGTCATTTTCAAGGTTTTTGGACCTTCTAGACTCGATTTTGGGGTTTATTTTACCGAATTCAGACCAGAAACGAGGATTTTAGGGCTGTCCAATCTGGAGCCCTTACCTATGAGTAGATAATTCTTCCTATGGCTTGTTTTTACTCTTCTTGAACTTTATATTGATAAATGAGTATGATTACATGTTATTTATACTTTCATATATTTCTGAAATGGTTTGGAATGTCTGAAATATAATATTTAGTTCAAGAAGAGTATGACTTTTGAAATGAATTTTGAAACACATTGAACATGCGAATTTTAAATGTATTTCGCATTACATGGCAAAGAAAATATGTTATGCATGTGACATTGATTTTACAGTGATATGTTTGCCTCGGATTTGGGCATGTATATGTGATTCCTTGATTGGGAAGTTTTGATAGAGGAATGTACTGAGATTGAAAGCTCTGTTTTACATGATATGTAAAGTTATAAGTTGCCGAATATGATTGAATGGCGAGTTGTTTGATAATTATGCATTGCATTTGATGGATGTGTACTTTTATACATTTTTATATATATATGTATTGATCAATATTGACGGGTTATATGGCTTGAGACGGTATTGTGAAGGAGATATTAGTGGTAATATGAGAAGGCAGAAGGGTGATGAACTCATATTCTCTGATTACCTATTGTGATGACGACAGTGGTAATGTGAGGAGGCAGAAGAGTGATGAACTCACATTCCCTGTTGACCTATTGAAGTTGTAGTTAGTGGTAATGTGAGGAGGTAGAAGGGTGATGAACTCACATTCCCTGATTACCTATCGTGACTGTGACTATGTGGTAATGTGAGGAGGCAGAAGGGTGATGAACTCACATTCCATGTTTATCTATTGAGTATATTGAAAATTGTGACATACTTGAGCATTATATAAAAAGAATGAATTTTTAATGCATATTAAGTTTGGTTTTAGACCATATTGTGTATTATATGTGGTTACAGATATTCGAATGTGATTTGAACTGAAAAAATTTGAAAATGCGGGTCCCATATAGATGTATCTCTGAATTGTGATTTTCAATGTGATAAATTTAAAATTAAAGAGTACATCCATATGTTGACTTGAGAGGTTATAGGAGGTATTGTCTGCTCACTGAGTTGTAAAACTCATTACACGTGGTTAACATATTTTTTAGATAAAGACCCAGAGTTTGGTCCTGCAGCTTCTTGATCGACTATGTGTCGTACTTCTGTGGTGAGCCTAAATTGTTTCTTGGCTCTCAGTATTTACAAATGTAATATAAATGTACTCTAGAGTTGTTCTGAACGTCACAAGCAGGATCCTTACTTTTGCTGTACTCTGATGTATATGTACTTGATTTGTATATGGTATATGTATGGGAAAACCTATATGTATTTGTTTCCTTGATAAAGGATTGAGATATTCATGTTTATGGAAAATATATGTTCATGATATACGTGTTTCACGTGCCCTAAAATTAGGGGCGTGACTGGTCTGGTAGCTTATCGTTTGGCTTTACCTCCTGAATTGGGTAATGTCCATCTATTCTTTCATGTGTCTATGCTATGAAAATATTTATCGGATTCTACACATGTTATACAGTGCCTACAGATTCAGTTATAGGAAAATTTAACCTATGAGGAACAACCAGTAGCAATAATGGACAGACAAGTAAAGAAGTTGCAGTTGAAAGAAATACCTACAGTGAAGGTGATATAGAAGAATCACTCTTATGAGGAAACTACTTAGGAAAGAGAGGAGGATATATGCACCAGATATCCGCATTTGTTTGAACAATGAGGTTAATATTTATCTGCAACTGTGGTGATGAAATTCGGAGACCGAATTTCTTTTAGGGGGGAAGAATGTAGTAACCGTAAAATTTAACGAAAAGTTCAAATTAAAGAAAATTTGAAATAAAAGAGAGAATTTCGAAAATGAAGATAAGAACAGTAGAAAATAAGTATATTTACTATATGGGTTAAAGAATTACAAAAGAAATATGTGAATTTACGTTTTGGCGCGTACTTTTTATTTTTAAATAATAGTATTTTGCTATAAGCAAATATATTTTATTTGTTTAAAAAAGATTATGTTTTACTAAAAGTAAGTATACTTTTAATTAAAATAATTATTGTTTTGTTTTCAATAATTATATTGGCCTCTAATGAATTTTGTTGTATTTTTAGAAATATTCTTTCTTTTAATATAAATAATGATATTTATTTTGAAATTTGTTTTATTACGATTTTTATCAAGAAAAAAAATCAGGATTTAAGAGTTTAACTAATGGTTTATGAGAATGTACATTTTTAGAAATTTTTGGGATATTTTTGGATGAAAAACAGAATTTATATAAAATAAAATCTTATTATTCAATTATTAATTAATTATTATTATTATTAAAAAAACCAACCACAAAAGGGAAAGAGGAAACTGGCAGAAAAGGCAACGGAGAAAACTGAGAAAGAAAAAAGAAGAAGTGAGTGAATAGTAACATTCAACTTTCTCTTTAGATCTGGAGTGCCTATTGGCTTCCGATCTCAAAACTGAAGGTGCTATTGGATTCAGGACGAAGAATACTACGGTTTTGACTGATCAGTTTTTCAAATCAACCGTTGAATCGCTGTAGATCTGAAGTAGAAAATCTCTGAAAAAGGTAAATTCTAAAACTCTAACTTAGAGACCTCTAATTGAAATTCTGACACCGTAGATGGATTAAGGAGCTAGATAAACCTTAGGATATGAATTCTTTTCGGTCATTTGATAACTTTTTATGTGGCAGTGAATAGTGATTTTCGGCGATGAATAGTATTTTTCGGCGGTGAACAGTACCTTTAGCGTTGACCAAGATTCCAAGGTCATTTCTTAGGTTTCTGGACCCTCCGAAAACGTTTTTGAAGCTTATTTGGTCAAATTCAGACTAGAAAAGTGCATTTTAGGGCTGTCCAACTCGGAGCCCTTACCCTGTGAGTAGATGATACTTTCTATGGCTTGTTTTTACTCTTCTTGAACTTTACATTGATAAATGAGCATGATTACAAGTTATTTATATTTTTATATGTTCCTGAAATGATTTAGAATATCTGAAATGGTTACAATATGATATCTAGTTCAAGAAGAGTATGACTTCTGAAATGAATTTTGAAATACATTGAACATGTATTTTTCATGATATGGCAAAGGAAATATGTTATGCATATGATATTGATTTATACAGTGAAATGTTTGCCTCGGATATAGGCATGTATATGTGATTCCCTGATTGGGAAGTTTTGATAGAGGATTATACTGAAAATGAAAATGCTACATTAAAGAGTACCTCTGTTTTGATTAATACGTAATATATGAGATTATGGGTTTTGTGGAGGAATCCTATTGGAAACACTGTCTGCTAACGACAGGTTATGTTAGCCCTGGTGCGCACCTTGATTACTTCAGCTAGCAGGGGGGTGATGCTAGCCTCGTGTGAGGGCCAACACATGGGAAATGATATGTGATGGAGAGCGGAATGCCTCCTATATGGGCAAGATGCCATTTATATGAGTTATGATTTGTCTTCCCTTGCTGTGTGCTTGGAAAAACCCATATAGAGTCTCTTCGCGTGTCCTCTTGAATGGTAGTAGGGCAAACCTCAGCGGGATGCTGAGTTTAGGCAAATCCTATACCACCAAAGTACGAAAGGGGTCAAACTCTAATATGGTGGTTCTGATATGGGATCCTCCAGATGTTTTCACATGACTTATATTGATGCATACTATGATTTTATTACCGTTCTTACAGCATTACTTTAAACTGAATATGCATATGAATTTGAACAGAGTTTATTTGAAAATGCGGGTCCCATATGAATGTATTTCCAAATTGTGATTCTCAATGTGACAAGTTTTAAAATAAAGAGTACATTCATATGTTGACCTAAGAGGTCATAGGAGGTGTTATCTGCTCACTGAGTTGTAAAACTCACTACACTTGGTTTATATGTTTTTTAGATAAAGACCCAGAGTTTGGTTCTACAGCTTCCTGATCAACTAGGTGTCGTACTTCTGTGGTGAGCCTAAATTGTTTCTGGGATGTTAGTGTTTAATTTGTATGATAAAGGTACTCTAGGGTTGCTCTGAACGTCACAAGCAGGATCCTTGTTTCCGCTGTAAACCTGATATATAGACTTGGCATGTATAATTGTTAGTATTGCAAATTTGTAAACGTATGATACTACTCGGATATGTGATATTGTGATACTATTTGCAAATGCATAATAATAAAGTTTATCGGATATTAGAGGCATTCGCGTTCTTAAAGTAGGGGCGTGACACCTATAAATGATGACCTAAGAAAATCAATTTCCCACAACCAGTGTCAATCAGATTTTAAACATACCTTCTACCTACACTGGAAAGAAATAGAGAGAAGACGAAAATCTAGAACCAATCGGCACAGCCTTAGTAGACTATGACACCAAGACTGAGTTGAGACTCTAGCGCGAGTGGCTAAAAAATTGAGAAAATAAAAAAAAGGGTGTCAAATTTGAGAATAAAGGAGTAGCCATCGCCGGTTGCGGTGGTAGATGGAGGAAAAGGTTGAATTACGGCAGAGCGTGAGTCAGAAAAGAGGACGTGGCCACCATGAGTAGAGCTCATAAGAGGCTAATGGCAGAGGGGGAAGTAAAGTCGAAGAAAATAGGGAGCTACCAAAGGATCGCACAAGCTAGGGTAGAAGAATTGCCTCCCTCTGATGTGCGAGTGTTTACTTCTATTCAATCGGATCATCTGGTGAAAAGGCTTCACGGAGAAAAATGTCTTTCAACTCCTTTGATTTTATGGAAAATATTTTCTTACACTTTCATTATGACACAGGCGTCTTAGAACTTAGACAATATTAAATATGTCTGTGTTTATTACATCAACATTTAAAATATTAAGATTTTATTTAATTTGTTTATTTGTTTATTTTTATTAAAATAAAAAATATGATTAAAAATGCATTTAATAGAGTTTAAGAAAAAATGTTTCTTGAAAATATTTTTTGAAATAAGGTAAAAATAAAAAACTTTTAAAAGGTATTTTTCAGTATTTAAAAAAAATAATTGATGGTATTTTTATAATTTTTAAAAAATATATCATAATTATTAAATAGGTTGATAGTAATAATTGAAAGATCTTAATGTAATTAAACACTCCACAAGTGTGAATTTGTCCACCAAGTAAAACTTTTAACATCTTTAGACATCCAAGTCTTGATAGACCACTCAATTAAGCAATAAACAAATACTTTTGTTGGCTAACATTTAGAAGAATACTTATTTGGAAAAGCACTTTACTAAAAAAGCAGACTACTATTGCGATGATGATGCCAAATTGTGACATTACGTCAGTGTAAATCATATAGGAATCACCCAAAAGAAAAAAAAAGACACTAAAAAAATCCAAAAACAAAAAACCTAGTCAAAAAAACTATTGTAAAATTTATTCATTCAAGTAAGCTCTAAGGTTAAGGGGGGTCTACTTGATTAAGCATTTGAATTTTTATAACTTTTATTGTAAAATATTCATTTTACTTTGCTCTAAAAATAAGTAATGTTGATCATAACGTTATATAATACTGATAATAGGTCAAGGGGGTCATTTGATTGTACAATCTATTTTATTCCAAGGCACTTGGGTAGGCGCAAGGCTTTTTGTACACAACAATTTTAGGTGTGGCCTCATGTAAATCAACCAAGACAGAAACATCACCTTTTAATTGCTCTAAATTTTTAAGTTTTATTTTGATATTATATAAATAAATTTCGTGTAAACAATTTCAATGTAAAAAAAAAATTTCTATTTAAAATTTTTTAAATAAATAAGTTTAAGTTCAAGTATTTTAAAATCTTACATTTATTATACTTTTAAATATAAATTTAAAGATAGATTGCTATTTGATATATCTGCCTAAAGATTTTTTTTTATGGTTCACATACTGAGTTCCTTGCAAGGATACAGGCATGTGCTTCAAAATGCAGCCTTTTGGCTGTATTTTCAAACCTTTTGACTTTTTTTGTTTTAAAATTTATTTTTAATATATTTTATACATTTATTTTTATCAAATAAATATTCTAAAAAATTTAAAATAGAATTTTTAAAATATTTAAAAGAAAATTTCATTATTTTCAAAAAAAAAATTATATTTTTAAAGAAAATATAATTTTTTAAATAATTTTTGAAAATATTAAAATTTTAAAAAATATTACAATAAATTTAAAAAGAAAAGAATCCAATATTTCAAAAAAATTATTATATTTCTAAATTTATTTTCTCTATAAAAATTGGACTAAAAGATATTCTGGCATGAGTTTTTTTTTCCTTGGGTAAAAAAATCTTCTCCTAGGGTAATTAGAGATAAAATATTATTTATATAATTTCTTAACAGTATTCTATAACATAAAATATAAAAAATATGATTTAAAACACTTATATTTTATAGAAAATTTTATTTACCTCTTTTAACCTCATATTTTTTATTTTTGAATAATAAACATCTATATATAAACACACACGCGTGCGCACACGCGCACACACACACAGATATATATATATATATATATATATATATATATATATATATATATATATATATATATATATATATATATATATATATATATATATATATATATATACTTATTTATTTATTTATGAACATACTATATACTACATAACCATTGTGACCAAAATTATATTATATCCAAAATTATATTATATTATATATTTATGAACATACTATATACTATATATATTCTTCATAAATGTTTATTGCTTTTTAAAATTATTAAATCATTTCTCATAATATTATTAAAATATATCTGTTTATCAATTCTGAAAGATGTAAAATGAAAGTAAATATGAAAAATTGAAAAGACTGATAGTAAAAAGTATTTTACTCTTCTTTTATTTCATTTCACTTTTTCATTTTTTATAAGTTTTGCAAGATAAAATCATCTCCTATATAGAAGAGAATCCGTATATCGTGAGAATAAAAATTAAAGTCAAATATATAAACCAAATACAATAAATTAATGTAACGGAATCTAAATTTCTATTTCATCAACTTATTTCTACAAATTAAGATGAACTTAAATTCTTTCTCTAACAGTAATTTAATTTACATTTTAAAGAATAACGACAAAATTACAAATGAAAAATTTAGGAATGAAATTTTCCCATCTCTATGAATAATTTGAAAATTGTTTCGAAAAATATAAACAAAATTATTGACATTAAATTTACGAAAAGGTAAAGACAAAATTAGAGACATAAATTTTGGAGTCAAAAAATGTTATCTCTAGATTCTATCTTGAAAAATAATTTAAATATTATTTTAAAAATTAGGTATGAACTTAAAGATGAAAAGTTTAGATAAATTTATTATTTTAAAAATTAGAGACGGATTTAGAGACGAAAAATTTTCATATTTAATTTTCTGTCTCTAAACATACTATTTTATTAATTGGAGACGGAATATTGAATATGAAAATTTTCCGTCTCTAAATCGGTTTCTAAATATTTTTTAAATACTGTTCATGAAAATCGAGACAGAATTAGAGATGAATTTTTAGAGACAGAATATATAGAGATGGAATTTTTCCGTTTCTATTTCCGTCTGTAAATCTTTATTTTCTAGTAGTGTATGGTAGCAAGTTGATGGAGTTTTTGAGTTGTATCTCTACTTAGAGATCGTTTTCTATGGGTAAACAATGGTGGATAACTGATTCTCTATGATAATGCCCTGAGACTCGAAGGCTAGATAAACGCTAGCTCGCATGAACCATGTAGTAAAAGTATTTGATTATCAAGTGAACTAAAAGCTTGCAAAAAAATGTTAATGGTGGATTCTTGCTCTAGGACTATTTTGACAGAGTTTTGGTACTAAGTTGGTGAAGAGGTGTTTATGAACTAGAAGGCAAGGGTATTGTAAAGGATAGAAAGGCGTAGGGCGCTTTACTTGCTCCACTTAAAATCTCTATTTTACCCTTGATGGTGACATCTTTCTTAAATACTTATTATATGGTCTCTAGCTTTTAAGGAATTTATAATGGTAAAAATAGCCATTATAAGCATTATAAGCTATGCAACAAAGGTCTGGTGAGAATTGCTATGCCGACAAGTACCCTTAATGTGGTGAGAACTTATTAGGGTTTGTGCGAAGTGAAAGGAGACTAAGAAGGACTAGCTACTTGATTAGTGCAACCAATTGTGATGCTCTTAGCTCAGTGCTCATACTATCTTGGTTTGATGATCATATAAGTTTATGATATGAAAGTCTTTATTTGAAGCTAACTAAACTATTTTATTAATCAATTTCTACAAAGATAACTACAAGACTGTTGACATTTTGTGAACGTTTTGAGCAGTCAAATAAACCTTGGTCTCAAATCAACTGTGATCGCTTAGCAGTTGCAACATTTTTTTTTTTAGTTTGGCATTTATGTTTTGACCTCTAAGTAGTCACAACTTTAGAAAATATTTAAAAATATATATTTTCTATTGTGACTGTTAAGTGGTCACAACAAAAAATAAAATATATATAAAAAAATCTTCACAACTAGAATTAGAGATGCCCAAAAATTGAATTTTTTGTTAGCCAGAAATCAATTTCCAAGCGTCAACCAATTCTGGTTATCTCTGGACTTCTTTTGGTTGCCCATAAATTCAAAAAACCTCAAACAAGAAAAAAATAACCAGGTATCAAAGACTACAGCAAGTCATTATGGAAACAAAGAGAACGAACCATAGATGAATTCAATCGCAGAGCCAAATAAAAATGAGAAATCTATTCATATAGAAGAGATAATGACAAAAATATAGCTTAAGAAAAAAAAAACCTTAAAAAACTATTAAATTTTTTTATAAAAATGATATTAGAATTGCATAATCTATCTGAAAATAAAAGAAAATGAAATAATGGAAATCGAGATTATACCTAAAATTGTTTGTTTGAGGATTTTCTGTAATAACTCTATTTATGTAACAAATTTTTTTTATAATTGTAAAATTCCATGAAGTTATTACCTTTTTAACCAAGCATAATTAAGGTTTAAAATCTACCATTATTATTGATACAATACTGAGTTCACATACACATCATTAATTTACAAAAATTCGTACAAATTTTAACATATACATGTACATATGAGGCCTAATCATCCACGTAGACTACTTCCAGGGACACTGGTGCGGGTGGCGGCACCTCCACCAGAATTTTAGTCATATCTACTACTGATACATCTGATATAATCGGTATTTGCCCAAGGTAGGGCACCTCGATCCAACATACAGCAATAATAAGAGTCATGGAAAATAGCTGCATATTTAATCTTTTGAACATGATATGAAAAATAGTGAGAATTAAATTCCAGTAGATTCAACAATAAATCATAATCAATATAGTTCATCACGTCATGTTCATCTGTATAAGCTACAACAAATACCTTAGGTCACATAAATGCACTTTATCTATGCACATAAAGATCGTACAGTAATGACATGTATGACAGAATTAACTATTTTCAGAATATCATATGATGACTATCAATTTATTCTCATATCAAGCTACCCCAGTCAGGATGAGTATTTTCTACTCTCCAGTACGGGCTTTTCTCACTCCATCTGACATGGCACACTTTCTCTTTCTTTTCTCAATAACATAATCATAACCGTTGGTAGGGTGTCCCCTACTGGTGCACCACACGAATTGCCATGTGACCATGTTCATTTCTTTTCTTTTCACAATAATAGCCAAAAATGTGATTTCAATAACATGTATGTTAATTGAACTCACATTAAAATATAATTATTACTAAAACTTATTGGTAATCATGCCATGAACATAACCGTTTCAAATATCACTTTATAAAATATTTTCATGTCAAAATTACACACTTAAGATGGTAAGAAGTTCATGCAATGGAAATGACTGTGCCATAGACTAGTAATTTATTATTTTCATTTATAAGATTCTTCTTTTTCTTTTAAATATTATTTTTATCTCTTTATTTTCTTAATGCAGGTTTTCATCCTATCTTACCTTCTCTTACTAATCAGAGCATAACTCCCTCATTTTAACTCCGCTCTAGGTGATCTTAATGTCAATTTAAAGATAAAACAATTATCTAAAACTATTATGTTGAATAGTTTAGCTAAATATTAAAGATTATGGGTGATATTACTCCCTCAAGTGACAGATTATTCCTTCTCGGGTAGGTTCTGACCTCTACTTACTAATCTGTCCATATCTTTCTCATAAGAATTCCAAATTGAGTGATTTCAATGGTAAAAATTCCGTGACCTATATACCTATAATTTTTATGTTAATTAGTTATTTTAATTCTGATGCGTTTCCCTAGACCAAAAAATGGAGTGTTTGGCGAAAGCAAAGATCGTTTTGAAAATTCAATAGATTTTTGATCGCCACGAGTTGCCTTGATAAGATCGGATTCAGTTCTTTGCCTAAGAACTAAGGGAAGCTCTCACTTTAGGAGAAAACTCATTCTTTATTAATCATCATAAATCTCTGAATTACATGAACTTAAAGAACCCTTATATAGGCAATCAATCCTAACCCTAGTAGGAAAGCCAGAAGGCCATAAACTCTTAATTGGACTTCTAATAGAATATGGCCCAAATAACACTAGTTATCTGGCCCAACTAAACTAATAAAAACAAATCCATAATTAAACTACTAATTGGCCAGCATAAAGAATGGGCCCAAATACTAATAATATCCAAAACAAAACCTATAACATAAATCCCATAATACATTTTAAGTCAATGCAGATTTGAGCTAGTTTTCTTCAAGATCCAACAAACTTTATTGGGCCTCTGAACTGCTCTCTTTAATGCCATCCTCAAGGCTGAAAAGTGTGGCCCACTTGATGTCTTGACTTGGCCCAACAACTTCCTCTTTAGCATGCACATCTAAGATCTAGCCCAGTAAAGTTTCTTTGGCCCACTTCGCCCCGCTCCTAGTTATTGGACCGCCTATCCCTTGCAAAGGATCTTGGGAATGGTTTATAGTAGCTCTGATAGCACCTTGATCTCCATCATTCCCTCCCTCCTCGAAATAATTCGTCCTCGAATCAAAAGCATCACCTACATCAAATAAAAGACAAGTCAGCAACATTGAATGTAGCATTAATATTGCCATACTCACTAGGTAAATCAATCTTATAGGCATTGTCATTGATTCGCTCCAAGACTTGAAAAGGTCCATCTCCCCTAGGATGTAACTTAGAATTTCTCTGAACCAGGAACCTCTCTTTACGCATATGTACCCAAACTCAATCACCAGGTTCAAATACAATTTTTGTTCGGCTCTTGTTGGCTTGCGTTGCATATTGCTTATTCTTCCTCTCAATGTTAGTTCGAACTTTAGCATGCAAATCCTTTACATATTCAGCCTTTTGCTTACCATCCAAGTTAACAAACTCATTAGTAGACTAAGGTAAAATATCCAAAGGTGTTAGAGGATTAAAGCCATAAAAAATTTCAAAAGGACTATAAGCAGTAGTAGAATGCACAGATCTATTGTAAGCAAACTCAACATGTGGTAAAGCTCTTTCCCAATGTTTTAAATTTTTTGACATAATAGCACATAAAAGTGTAGTAAGTGTCCTATTAACTACCTCAGTTTGCCCATATGTTTGAGGGTGTGCAACAGTAGAAAATCGAAGTTTAGTCCCTAATCTACCCCATAGAGTACGCCAAAAATGACTTAAGAACTTAACATCTCTATCACTAACTATTGTTCTAGGCAAGCCATACAAACGTACTACTTCTTTAAAGAACAAATTAGCTATGTGTGTTGCATCATTGGTTTTAGCACATGCAATGAAATGAGCCATTTTGCTAAACCTATTAACAACCACAAAAACACTATCCTTACCACTTTGAGACCTTGGTAACCCTATCACAAAATCCATAGAAATACCATGCCAAGGCTGTGTAGGTACAGGTAATGGAGTATAAAGACTATGTGGCATACCTTAGACTTAGCTTGTTTACATTCCACGCACTTAGCACAAAACGAAATGACATCATGTTTCATGCGAGGCCAATAAAAATGTTCATGCAGAATTTCTAAAATTTTAGTTACTCCAAAATGCCCATTAAACCTCCACCATGACTCTCCTTAATTAATAAGGCACGTATAGAACACGTAGGCACACAAAGTTTATTCTTTTTAAACAAGTAGCTTTCATGTCTATAGAAACCATCAATAGCACGCTTATCACAAGAATTCCAAAAAGATCTAAAATCAACATCATTAGCATATAAGTCTTTAATGTATTCAAAACCAAGCAACTTAGCATGTAATAATGTCAATAATGCATATCTTCTAGACAATGCATCAGCTACCACATTTTCCTTTCCAGTTTTATACTTAATCTCATAAGGAAATGTCTCAATGAATTCTAACCACTTAGCATGCCTCTTATGCAACTTACCTTGAGACTTCAAGAATTTCAAACTCTCATGATTTGAATGGATAATGAACTCCCTTGGCCATAGATAATGTTGCCAAGTTTGCAAAGTCCTCATTAATGCATATAACTCCTTATCATAAGTAGGATAGTTTAGCACTGCCCCATTTAACGTTTCACTGAAGTATGCAATCGATTTAGAATCCTACATCAAAACAGCACCTATACAAACTCCAGAAGCATCACATTCAATTTTAAAAGCTTTATCAAAGTTAGGTAATGATAGTAAAGGTGCATTATTCAAAAGATCCTTTAAAGTTTTAAATGACTTCTCATGCAAATCATCCCATTTAAAGACAACATTCTTTTTAACAAGTTCATTTAGGGGTGAAGCAATAGTACTAATTTTTTTTACAAACTACCTATATAAACTTGCTAAACCATGGAAACTCCTAACTTTATTAGCATTCCTAGGTGTAGGCCAATCTCTGATTGCCTTAACCTTGTCCTCATCCACACTAATTCCATGAGAATTAACAACAAAACCAAGGAACACTACAGAATCATAACAGAAAGTGCACTTTTTCATGTTAGCATACAATTTATGCTCCCTAAGTACATAAAAAAAAAAGCACGCAAATGCAATACATGTTCGTCAAGATTTTGACTATATACTAAAATATCATCAAAGTAAACTACCATAAACTTTCCAATGAAAGAATGTAAGACATGGTTCATTAATCTCATAAAGGTACTGGGTGCATTGGTTAACTTAAAGGGCATTACTAACAACTCATATAAACCATACTTAGTCTTAAAAGCAATTTTCCACTTATCTCCCTCTTTCATGTGAATTTGATAATAGCCGTTCTTTAAATCAATTTTAGTAAAAACAATAGAACCATACAACTCATCAAGCATGTCATCTAATCTAGGAATTGGATGCCTATACTTTACAGTGATTTTGTTTATGGCTCTGCAATCTACGCACATACGCCAAGTACCATCCTTTTTAGGCACAAGAATAACAGGTACTGAACAAAGACTAAGACTCTCCCTCACGAATCCCTTCTGAACTAGGTCATCTACTTGCCTCTAAATTTCCTTCATCTCCTCAGGATTAGATCAATAGGCAGGTCGGTTAGGGATGGATGATCCAAGGACAAAGTCTATCTGGTGCTTAATGCCTCTCAAAGGTGGTAGTCCATATAGAATCTCCTCAGGAAAAACATCAGTGAATTCCTGTAACAAAGACACAACCATACTAGGAAAAGATAGGTTAGGAGTGTTAGTAAAATAAATATCCTTATACATGAGCACAAGAAGGTTTAGCTTGTATACCAAAGCACTCTTCACCTCACTTTTTAGTACAAAAGCATTCACTCTTTTATTTTTCTCTTTTTCTGACTCACAACTCTCTTTCTTTTTCTGCTCACATGTCTCAACCTTTCTCTCTTTTCTCTCACTCTCAATTTTGGCCTTACTCTCTTTCTTCTCTTTTTCTATTGTTTCTCTCAACTTACACTCTTTTGTAATCCTCACTTGATCAGCAAAAGCCTCAGCTGGCTTTAAGGGTGTCAGAATAAAGGTTCTCTTATGTATGGTTAATGTATATTGATTCTTGTAGCCATCATAATTAACCATTTTATCAAATTGCCATAGACGTCCCAACAACAAGTGTCCAGCATGCATTGGTACATCACAAAGCACCTCATCTTTGTAGTTACCAATAGAAAAAGATATGCAAACCTGATTGGTCACCCATATATCTCCCCTATCATTCAACTATCTTAGCCTACATGGCTTAGGATGTTTCAATGTGGGTAAACCCAATTTATCAACAATCAAGGTACTAGCTACATTAGTGCAACTCCCACTATCAATAATCAAGCTACATACCTTGTTATTCACGTGGCACCTGGTCTAGAAGATGCGCTCACGTTGTTCATCATCAACATCATCATTAGGTTGCATATTAAGAGCACATTGAGTAACCAATACTTCTCCATGTCACTGCAATCCTCCAATGGTGGCATTTCATCATCACTTGAATGCTCACTCTCCATGCCTCCATTATCAAGAAGAACAATGGCTTTCTTGTTAGGACACTGTGATGCAATATGCCCTAACCCATGACATCTAAAACATTTTGTATCTCATGCTCTAAAGGAAGTAGAAGAATCATTCTTAGCCTTAGGATTAAGGGCTGTAACTGAATTCCTCCCCTTGCTCTCTTCTTTCGGCCTAGTAGCAGCCTTATGGACACTTAACTTTAATTGCTTCTCATAGTTTTCTGAACAGGTCTTTATAGTAATGGCTAGGAACAAACCGTTTTCTTATCATAACCTTCATCTCTTCCCATGACAGAATAGGTCTCTCACCACTTCTCCACCTATTAATTGCTAACTGATCCCATTAAATACTAGCATAGTTAGTAAACTCCACAGCAGCTAGCTTCACATTTTTCTCCTCAGTATAATCATGACACTTAAATATATGTTCCATCTTCCTTTCCCACTCTAAGTAAATTTCAGGGTCACTTTTACCTTGGAATGTAGGAATAGTCATTTTTATGTTTCCCAAGCCACTATCACGCCTAGGAGCTATCCTCATTTCCTTTCTTGACCCGGATCGTTCAGTATCTGAATATTCCCTTTCTCCCTCATCAAACCTAAACTGTTTGGTAAACTTAGGCTGGGATGGTGAATCAAGGTTATCCAGCTTCATATTCAGTAACTTAAACTGATCTTGAACTGCTTTCATAAAGAGTTTAAGGTCAATTTTAGGTTGATCTCTTTCACTACTCATATTTGTCTCACAACCCTCATGTGTTTGCACTCAATTTTACCTCTTTCCCTTAAAGATCTTAAACAAGAACCTGATCAACAAGCTTATCAAAAGGAATAAGTGAATTAAGAATGATAAGAATAAATTTTCAGACAATGACAACCTTAGGAACTGAATTTGAAAAAAAATGAGGGATACTAATATTAGTATGCTATTTTTTTGGCTTCCTTTTTTTTGAACAAATTTCTCTTCTTTATTTTTTTTGAATGAACTTTAGCTTTTTTGAGTGAATTTCTGTTTTTTTATGAATTTTTTTAACTAGAAACCAAATTGAAATAAGAATAGGACTATATTTTTTTTTTAATTTAAATTTTTAGAAAAAGAAACTAAATTGCACTAAGACTAGGACTCTTTTTTTGTTGTTGAAGGAATTAGACTATAAGTAGGAAAAAGAAATTGACTAGAACTAGGACTCTTTTTTTTTTTGAAGGAACTAGAAGAACATTAACTAGAACTAGGAACTCTAATTCGACCTAAAGAAAGGTAGAAGAAGAAGAATAACTTTAGAACGAAATTTAAAGAAGAAAAGATAGGACACCAACCAAATTTCAAAGAGCCAAAACTCTGATACCAAATGATGCGTTTCCCTAAACCAAGAAACAGAGTGTTTGGTGAAAGCAAGGATCGTCTTGAAAATTCAATGGATGTTTGATCGCCACGAGTTGCCTCGATAAGATCAAATTCAGTTCTTTGCCTAAGAACTAAGGGAAGCTCTCACTTTAGGAGAAAACTCAATCTTTATTAATCATCATAAATCTCTGAATTACATGAACTTAAAGAACCCTTATATAGGCAATCAATCCTAACCCTAGTAGGAAAGCCAGAAGGCCTTAAACTCCTAATTGGACTTCTAATAGAATATGGCCCAAATAACACTAGTTATCTGGCCTAACTAAACTAATAAAAACAAACCCATAATTAAACTACTAATTGGCCAGCATAAAGAATGGACCCAAATACTAATAATATCCAAAATAAAATCTATAACATAAAGGTCATAATACATTTTAAGTAAATGCAGATTTGAGCTAGTTGTCTTCAAGATCCAACAAAATTTATTGGGCTTCCGAACTACCCTTTTTAATGCCATCCTCAAGGCTGCAAAGTGTGGCCCACTTGATATCTTGACTTGGCCCAACAACTTCCTCTTTAGCCTGCACATCCAAGATCAAACCCAGTAAAGATTTTTTGGCCTGCTTTGCCCTGCTCCTAGTCATTGGACCGCCTATCTCTTGCAAAGGATCTTGGAAACGGTTTATAATAACTTTGACAACACCTTGATCTTCATCAAATTCCCTATAGAATGTTCCTAGAAATTCAAATATATAAACTTTCCTAACAAATTCTTTCCTGATTAATCATTTTCTGACCATTGCTTACTAATCGGACCATATCTACCTTATATGGACTCCAAATTGAGTGATTCCAGTGGCTAAAAACCATACCCATAGCCATACCTATGCAGAACTATCTACACTAGCCTAAGTATTCAAACATACACCACATGCAAGATTAATATGTAACATGATATAACAACATCCATGACCAATCATCAAAGTTCTAAGATCAAAATCCCATATAAATGTTACAAATTTCAAAACTTTTCAAAAAGAAATATTGTTAAACTTACCTAAGGATCTCCTTAACTCACTTAGTGAATTCGTTTTCTTGTTTCCTCTTAAAGGAAGTAGCAAGATTCCACCCTTCCCTTAGCTCTTCTAGCAGCTTAAATAAGAGAAGGAAGGTGAGTTTTTGAACCCCAAGGATTAAGAAGAAAGATGGATTCAAGTAGAGATTAAGCTAACTTACCTTGAATACTTAGTCCTCTAGACTTCTCCTTTTTCTTCCTTCCTTTCTTCTCCCCTCTTTCTCTCCTTTTCTCACTCTACCTTGCTTCTATTTTTTCCTCTCCCTCACTTGGACAAAATTATAATGTTATAAGGGTGGGTTTTGCTTAAATAGACTATCAAATAATTCACCTTTCATGTTCATGTTCTTGCCTTCCTCTTCCTCAGTCAAGATATGGATAGAAAAATGAGATTTTTATTTTGAAAATTATGATAATATGTTCTTAAGACAAGGGACAAGGTCCCTTTGATTTAGGGATTCATTTCCTTTTTCTTTTGTCTTAATCAAGTATGATAGGTTTGTCTTTTTAGGTAGCAAATTTCCAATCCTTGAATCTTCCTTACTTAGCTAAAATTATTTGTGTAGGATAAGGATGTTTTGTCATAATGCTATGTATTATTACCCACTTGCTAAAAATATAAGTGTAGGATATAGATGTTTTGTCCTAATGCCTTGTATTATCATACCTCTTGCTAAAATTATGAATGTAGGATATCATACCACTTGCTGAATTTTTAGTCTTAATGCCATGTAACCTAATCTTTATTATTATTACACTATTATTTCATCACATGATTTATTTTATTTTATTTTTCCTCTTGGATTTGGGCTCATTCCTACCCATTTCCTTTGCTTTGGATAAAATTCTACCTTTCTTGGAGGGCTTGGTTACATTTTCATAATTTTTGGGCTACCGATCCAACTTCTATATCCTAATCCATATCTATGTTTTATTTCTTGGTTAGGTTATCCAATGGGCTTGCTAGAAACTTATGTGAAATGGAAAAACTCTATATGAAGTGTCCATAAGTGAAAGACCAATTTATGGGTGGAGATGTTAAACTTAGAAATTTCTAACTCTTGAATTAAGAAAAATTACCCTAATCCAATCTTCTTAAAATTTTAAGACTTTTACTTACTTCACAAAAATTTATCTTCCTTACCAAAGAATTTCACCTATCTTTAGTATGTTATTTCTAATTTTTCCTATTAGGTTTTCTCTCTTTACTTATTCTCTTAATGTTAGAAACATTTTCTATTCATACACATAAGGTGAAGAATTTTTAAGGATTATATTTCCTCATATATCTAAAAATTGTCTAATAAATTTTATTTTCTTAATTAAATATTTATGTATCTTTAAAGAAACAAAATTAGGGATGTTACATTAAATATTTATGTACCTTTACTAATAAAAGAAATGAAATTAAGGATGTTACATTTCTCTCCCCCTAAAAGAAACTTTGTCCTCAAAATTTCAGAAATTATCTAATAAGAACAATTGCAGATATTTCTTCCTCATGACTTCTTCCAGCTCCCAAGTTACTTCTCTCAGAGTCAAAGCTTCCTATAACACCTTAACTAGGGGAATGGTTTTAGTTCTTAGTTGATTCACGTTGGTGTCCAATATGGATGCAGGTATTAGCTGGTATGTCATGTTCTCCTTTATTTGGATTGGTTCATCCCGTATTATATGTGAAGAATCTGGAAGATACTTCTGCAACTGTGATACATGGAAAACATTATGCAGGTTGGACAAATTAGGTGGAAGGGCAACTTGATATGCTGACATCCTTACTTTCTTCAGAATTTGGTAGGGTCCCAAAAATCGCGGACTTAGCTTTCTAGTTTTGAGAGACCTACCAACTCCAGTAGTCGGGAAAAGTTTCAGAAATACATTGTCTCCTTTCTCAAACTCCAGAGGTCTATGTCCCTTATCATAGTAACTCTTTTCCCGACTCTGAGCTGTAAGTATTTTGTCTCGTATCATCTTGATTTGTTCAGTGGTTTGTTGAACTAGATCAGGACCTTGCAAGTTCTTTTCTGCTACCTCAAACCAATATAGTGGAGATCGGCACTTCCTACTGTATAAAGCTTCATAGGGAGCCATCTTAATACTAGAGTGATAACTATTATTATAAGCAAACTCCACTAAAGGTAGGTACTTATCCCATCCTTTACCTTACTTTATCACATAGGCCCTCAACATATCTTTTAGGGTTTGAATGATCCATTCTGTTTGTCTGTCAATCTGAGGATGGTAGGCAGTACTGAACCGCAACTGGGTATCAAAAGCTTCCTGTAACGCCTTCCAAAACCGTGACGTGAACCTCAGATCTCTATCAAAAACGATATTTAAGGGAATTCCATGCATTCTAACAATTTTCTGGACATACAATTGGGCTAATTTATCCAATGAATAGTTAAATTTTATGGGCAAAAAGTGAATAGATTTGGTTAATCTGACAACTATTATCCAAATAGAGTCATGTCCAATTGAAGTCTTGGGTAAGCCCACGACAAAGTCCATCGAAATACTGTCCCATTTCCATTTAGGGATCTCAAGAGGTTGTAAAAATCCTGCTGGCTTTTGATGTTCTACCTTCACCTTTTGACAAATAAGACATTTCGCCACAAACTCGACAATGTCCTTTTTCATCCTTGGCCACCAATACATCCTCTTTAAATCTTTGTACATTTTAGTGCATCCAGGATGAACTGTGTATTTACTCTGATACACTTCATGCAGGATCTTAGTCCTTAACTGTCGTTCTTGAGGGACTCAAATCCTTCCCTAATTCATGATTGCTCCATCTTCTATGACAGAAAAATTACCTTAATCTTTATGATCCTATAAGTATTGGTCGTGAGCTTGAGCCTCTTTGATCTGAGCTTTAAGGTCACACCTTATACTTAAACCATTAATGATTAGCTTCTTTGGAGTAAGAGTAGTGGCCAGCTTCAAATTTCAAAACTCTTCTAACATATGCATCTCATACACAATCATCTGACCCATGTGTATAGATTTTCGACTCAAGGCATCAGCTACAACATTCGCCTTTCCTGGATGATACTTTATCTCAAACTTGTAGTCATTGAGAAATTCTACCTATCTTCGTTGTCTCATATTTAACTCTTTTTGATAAAAAAGGTACTTAAGGCTCTTATGATCACAATATACTTCAAATGTTGCACCATACAAATAGTGTCGTCAAATCTTTAAGGCAAACACCACCGCTGCCAATTCAAGATCATGGGTTAGATAATTTCCTTCATGGGGTCTTAGTTGCCTAAAGGTGTTAGCAACTACTCTCTTGTCTTGTATTAGCACACACCCTAGCCCTTTCTTTGAAGCATCACTATACACTTCAAAATGTCCTGTGGGGTCTGGAAAAATTAAAATATGAGAAGTGGTCAATTTTGTTTTAAGCTCTTGGAAACTAACTTCACATTGATCAGTCTATTTGAAAGGACTTCCCTTCCTAGTCAATTTAGTCAATGGCAAGGCTATAAGAGAGAAGTTTTGTATAAACCTCCTGTTGTATCCTTCCAAACCCAAGAAACTTCTGACTTCTGTAACCGTCTTTGGTCTTTCCCACTGAATCACTGCTTCTATCTTGCTAGGGTCTACGACTACCCCTTTATTGGAAATGACATGTCTGAGAAATTTTACCTCTAACAGCCAAAATCTACACTTTTCCAATTTGGCATATAACTTTTTCTCTTTCAGCACTTGTAGTACGATTTGGAGATGTTGTTTATGTTCTTTCTCACTCTTAGAATATATCAAGATGTCATCAATGAACACTACCACAAATTAATCTATGTAGGGTCAAAAAATACGATTCATGTAATCCATGAAAATTGCAGGTGCATTTGTCAACCCGAAAGGCATTATTAGAAACTCATAATGCCCATATCGAGTCTTTTAAGCTATTTTTGGTACATCCTCCTCCTTTATCCTAATCTGATGATATCTCGACCTTAAGTCCATCTTAGAAAAGATAGAGGCTCCCTTCAAATGATCTAATAAATCATCTATTCTAGGGAGAGGATACTTATTTTTTATAGTCACCTTATTCAGCTGTCTATAATCTATACATAGTCTCAAGCTTCTGTCTTTCTTCTTAACAAACAATACAAGAGCTCCCCAAAGTGACACACTCGGTCTAATGAATTGCTTATCTAAAAATTCCTCCAACTGTTTCTTAAGTTCCTGTAGTTCCTTTGAGGCCATTCTATAAGGTGCAATAGAAATAGGCCCTGTTCCAGGTAAGAGATAAATAGAAAACTTTATCTCTCTCTTGGGAGGTAAGCCTGGAATATCTGATGGAAATACTTCAGGAATATCGTTGGCTATTGGGATTTCATCAAGCTTCGGTTTAACTTCTAAATTTGATAAGTGCAAGAGAATGTATCCAAGAACTCCATTCTTCAACTCCCTATTGACTTGATTGGCATTACGCATCAATAACTGCATCTCTTCTTTTGAAGTAGGAGGTAGAAATTCAATAGTTTTATTGCAACAATTCAGCAAGACACAATTTCTAGACATATAATCTAACCCTAGAATGACATCAATACCTTTTAAAGGTAGACAAACGAGGTCTACAGAAAAAATTTTCTCCTGAATAGTGACCTGACAGTCTTTACATACAGAAAAAGTTAAGACTCTTTCCCCCGTGGGAGTAACTACAAATAGTTCATAGGGGGTTTTAGAAATAGGATACTGAAACTCCCTAATACATTCTTCCAATATAAATGAATGACTAGCACCAGAGTCAAACAACACTATAAGAGCAAATTCATAGATATAGAATGTACCTTGGATCATTTTGGGGGATTGAGTTGCCTCTTGGCCGCTCAGGGTGAAAACCCTTCCTTTCAACTGAGGCTTCTGTTCTGGCTGCTTCCCCAAATTTTGTGGGCAATTCTTTGCAAAATGACCCTTCTGTCTGCAATTGAAGCAAACATCTGATCCTATGTAGCATGGCCGGTTATTGTGAATATGTCCATACTTAGTACACTTGACAATGGAAAAGTTCTGTTAGAAGGGTCGGCGACTTACGGTCATTGGCCTCTTGCCAGTACCCTGTCCTTTTTCGCTAACATTTTTGCCAGAATATTGTGGACTATTCTTCTTTTTTTAGAAATTCTGTCTTTGTTTCTAATCTCCCACTGCCCTCAAGCTCTTCTCCAAGAGTTTGCATTTATTTATCAGATGTACAAACTCCCTGATCTCCATATCTACAACAGCATTCCTTATCTCTGGATTCAATCCCGCTTCGAACGTAATAGCCTTCCATCCTTCATCGGGGTTAAATCGTAGGTAAGAAGAGAACTTAGACAACTCTTCAAACTTCGTGATGTACTGGTCTACGGTCATGCTGCCATGCCTAAGTTGGAGAAATTTATTCTCCTTCTCCACCCGCGCAGTACTTGGGAAGTACTTTTCCAAAAACGTGTCTTTAAACACTTGCCAGTTGATTTGCTTTTCCTGGTGAGCTAAAAGTTCTCTAGTTCCACGCCACCAGTATTTTGCTTCATCTTTCAACATATATGTAGTGAAGATAACCTGCTGCTCCTCAGTACAGCCCATCACTTCAAATATTTTCTCCAGTTCCCTTATCCACCTTTCAGCTACAGTTAGGTCAAAGCCGCCTTGAAAACAAGGTGGTCTATTCCTTAGGAACTTGGAGATGCCATTATCATTTCCTGGCATCCGATTATTAGCTCTATTCTCACCATTCGAGTTATTAGCATTCTTGAGGTATTGTAGAATTTGATTGGTGGTCATGACCTGGTCTCGAATTGCCGTGGCAAGGTTGTGTAGGGTTTCCTCCGCATTGTTTTCCAGATTCTTCCTTAGTGGTGCTATTTCCTACTGTGGAGAAAACAAAGTCATACTGCTATTGAGGTAATCAAGCCCAATAGTTAGTTTAAAAAAATATTTACAGCAGTCATAACATCACCTCGGCATATAGATAAGAAACACTAGTAATTTTTTAGCTATATGAAATCAAAGATCCCTCGCATAACATAACCATAAACATACTCAAGACACTATATGATTGATTCAGATAACCATCCACCCACTGGCCATCTAGGATCAACTTGCTCTGATACCAATTATGTAACAACTCTATTTATGTAACAAATTTTTTCTATAATTATAAAATTTCATGAAGTTATTACCTTTTTATTACTTAACTCACAATAACATTTATTTGATTTAACCAAGTGTAATTAAGGTTTAAAATCTACCATTATTATTGATACAATACTGAGTTCACATACACATCATTAATTTACAAATATCCATACAAAAGTTTAACATATACATGTACATATGAGGCCTAATCATCCACATAGACTACTTCTGGGGACACTGGTGCGGGTGGCAACACCTCCACCAGAATCTCAGTCACGTCTACTACTGATACATCCAATATAATCGGTATTTGCCCAAGGTAGGGCACCTTGATCCAACGTACAACAATAATAAGAGTCAGGAAAAATAGCTACATATTTAATCTTTTGAACATGATATGGAAAAATAGTGAGAATTAAATCCCAGTAGGTTCAACAATAAATCATCATCAATATAGTTCATCACGTCATGTTCATTTGTATAAACTACAGCAAATACCTAAGGTCACATGAATGCACTTTATATATGCACATGACAGTAATGACATGTATGGCAGGATTAACTATTTTTAGAATATCATATGATGACTATCAATTTATTCTTATATCAAGCTACCCCCGTCAGGGTGAGTATTTTCTACTCTCCGATACGGGCTTTTCTCCCTCCGTCCGACATAGCACACTTTCTCTTTCTTTTCTCATTAACATAATCATAACCGTTGGTAGGGCGTCCCCTACTGGTGCACCACACGGATTGCCATGTAACCGTGCTCATTTCTTTTCTTTTCACAATAATAGCCAAAAATATGATTTCAATAACAAGTATGTTCATTAAACTCACATAAAAAATATAATTAATACCAAAAATCATTGAAAATCATGCCATGAACATAACTGTTTCAAATATCACTTTATAAAATATTTCCATGTCAAAATTACACACTTAAGATGGTAAGAAGTTCATGCAATGACAATGACTATGGCATATACTAGTCATTTATTATTTTCATTTATAAGATTCTTCTTCTTTTTTAAATATTATTTTTATCTCTTTATTTTCTTAATGTAGGTTTTCATCTTAATCTAACCTTCTCTTACTAATTGGAGCACAACTCCCTCATTTTAACTCTGATTTAGGTGATCTTCATGTCAATTTAAAGATAAAGTAATTATCTAAAACTATTATGTTGAATAGTTTAGTCAAATATTAAAGGTTCTTGGTGATATTACTCCTTCAAGTGTAGTTAACTATTATCTTGAGTG
Organism: Gleditsia sinensis; assembly: GCA_037074535.1. Classification (NCBI taxonomy): domain Eukaryota; kingdom Viridiplantae; phylum Streptophyta; class Magnoliopsida; order Fabales; family Fabaceae; genus Gleditsia; species Gleditsia sinensis. The sequence continues at coordinate 42,854,351 of CM073472.1, read as the reverse complement.
ATTCCAGTGGTTAAAATTCTGTGATACATATATCTATAATTTTTATGTTAACTAGTTATTTTAATTTTCTACAAAATGTTCTAAGAAATTCAAACACAGAAGCTTTCATAACAAATTTTTCCCTGATTAATCATTTTTTGACCATTGCTTACTAATTGAACTATATCTACCTCATATGGACTCCAAATTGAGTGATTCCAGTGGTTTAAAATCCGTGAGACATAGATCTACATTTTTCATGTTAACAATTTATTTTAATTCCTTAGCTATTCTTCCCAAAATTTTAAAAAAAGAAGTGTAAAATGTTTCCACCCATAGCCATACCTATGTAGAACTATCTACACTAGCCTAAGTATTCAAACATATATCACATGCAAGATTAATATGTAACATGATATAGCAACATCCATGACCAATCATCAAAGTTCTAAGATTAAAATCCCATATAAATGTTACAAAATTCAAAAATTTTCAAAAAGAAATATTGTTAAAACTACCTAAGGATCTCCCTAGCTCACTTAGTGAATTCGTTTTCTTGTTTCCTCTTAAAGGAAGTAGCAAGATTCCTCCCTTCCCTTAGCTCTTCTATCAGTTTAAATAAGAGACAAAGGATGAGTTTTTGAACCCCAAGGATTAAGAAGAAAGATGGATTCAAATGGAGATTAAGTTAATTTACCTTGAATACTTAGTCCTTTAGACTTCTCCTTTTTCTTTCTTCCTTTCTTCTCCCCTCTTTCTTTTCTTTCCTCACTCTACCTTGCTTCTATTTTTTCCTCTCCCTCACTTAGACGAAATTTTAATGTTATAAGGGTGGGTTTTGCTTAAATAGACTATCAAATAATTCACATTTTATGATCATGAGTCTAATTTATCACAATTAGGATGCATTTAGTTGATTTTTGGAAACCAAACAACTCATGTTCTTGTCTTCCTCTTCCTTAGTCAAGATATGCATAGGAAAATGAAATTTTTATTTTGAAAATTATGATAATATGTTCTTAAGACAAGGGACAAGGTCCTTTTGATTTAGGGATTCATTTCCTTTTTCTTTTGTCTTAATCAAATATGATAGGTTTGTCTTTTTAGGTGGTAAGTTTCCAACCCTTGAATCTTCTTTGCCTAGCTGAAATTATTTGTGTAGGATAAGGATGTTTTGTTATAATGGTATGTATTATTATCCACTTGCTAAAATTATGAGTGTAGGATATAGATGTTTTGTCCTAATGCTATGTATTATCATACCACTTGCTAAAATTATGAATGTAGAATAACACACTACTTGCTGAATTTTTGGTCTTAATACCATGTAACATAATCTTTATGATTATTACACTATTATTTCATCACATGATTTATTTTATTTTATTTTATTTTTCCTCTTGGATTTGGGCTCATTCCTACCAATTTCTTTTGCTTTGGATAAAATTTTACCTTTCTTGGAGGGTTTGGTCATATTTTCATAATTTTTGTGCTACTGGTCCAACTTCTATATCCTAGTCCAAGTCTATGTTTTATTTTTTACTTAGGTTATCCAATGGACTTGCTAGAAACTTATATGAAGTGGAAAAACTCTATATGAAGTGTCCATAGGTGAAAGCCCAATTTATGGGTGGAGATGTTAAACTTAGAAATTTCTAACTCTTGAATTAGGAAAAATTATCCTAATCCAATCTTCTTAAAATTTAAAAACTTTTAGTTACTTCACAAAAATTTATCTTTCTTACCAAAGAATTTCGCCTATCTTTAGTATGTTATTTCTAATTTTTCCTATTAGGTTTTCTCTCTTTACTTGTTCCCTTAATGTTAGAAATATTTTCTATATATACACATAAGTTGAAGAATTTCTAAGGACTATATTTCCTTATATATCTAAAAATTGTCTAATAAATTTTATTTTCTTAATTAAATATTTATGTATATTTAAATAAACAAAATTAGGAATGTTACATTAAATATTTATGTACCTTTATTAATAAAAGAAACGAAATTAAGGATGTTACATTTTCCTTCTGAAAAAAAAACTGAGTAAACCATCAACAAATATTCTAACTGAAAATAAATGAAGTGAAAATGAAAGAGAAGAGAGAAAATTTATGAATGATAGATGCGAAGAAAGCAAAGAGGAAAGGGAAGAATTCTACAGCTCAAGTCTTTTGCCTTAAAACTTTTATATATATAAGAGTTGACCAGTAAGCAGTCACAACTTTATTATATATATATATATATATATATATATATATATGTATATGTGTGTATATATATATATATATATATATATATATATATATATATATATATGTGTATATATGTATGTATATATACGTAATATCCTGTAATTTTTATTTTTAAATAATAATGTTTTGCTATAAACAAATATATTTTTATTTTTAAAAAAATAATTATGTTTCGCTAAAAGTAAATATAATTTTAATTAAAATAATTATTTTTTTATTTAAAATAATTATATTGGCCTCTAATAAATTTTTGTTTTATTTTTAAAAATATTCTTTCTTTTATTATGCATAAAAATATTTATTTTGTGATTTGGTTTATTAAAATTTTTATTAAGAAAAGTCATGATTTAAGAGTGCAACTAAAGTTTTGCGTAATGTAAATTTTTAGAAATTTTTAGCATATTTTAGGATGAAAAATAATATTATTATATATATAATAAAAAAAAATTTTAAATATTTAATTATTAAATAATAATAATAAGTAAAAAAAAGAAATAAAGGGAAGATGCGGAATAAGAAAAATCTTCGTAAACTAAATAAATAGTGATGAATAGTACTTTCTCTATCTTCATTTTTTTTCTCTTTAAATCTAAAGTACAAAACTGAGAGTAGAAAAGGAAGAATTCTACAGCTCAAGTCTTTTGCCTAAAAATTTATATATATATAAGGGTTGTGAATGTAACATCCTTTTTTTCTTTATTATTATACAATATTGAGTTCACATACACGTCATTAATCAAAACGTACATGCAACATATCAAACACATAGATATTTACATCTTGTTTATTTTAATTGACCAATTCCGAAGATACAGGTACGGGTGGTTGCACCTTCACCAGTATCTGAGCCAACTCGACCACAAACATCTTATTTGATTCTGAGATCTGCCCAACATAAAGTAACTTGATTCAATGTGCACTAAAAGCCAGAGCCATAGAAAAAGCTGCAAAACTAATTTTCTGAACATGATATGGAAATATAGTGAGAATTAAATCCCAGTGAGTTCAACAATAAATCATCATCAATATAGCTCATCATGTCATGTTCAGCTGTATAAATAACAGAAAATATCTTTGGTCACATGAATGCATTATATCTATGCACATAAGAATCATACTGTAATGATATGTATGACAGGATTAACTATTTTCAAAATATCATATGATGGCCATCAACTTATTCTCATTTCAAGCTACCCCGGTTAGGGTGAGTATCCTCTACTCTCCGGTACGGGCTTTTCTCGCTTCGTCTGACATGGCCCACTTTCTCTTTCTTTTCTAATTAACATGATCATAACCGTTGGTAGGGCGTCCCTTACTGGTGAACCACATGGATTGCCATGTGACCGTGCTCATTTCTTTTCTTTTCACAATGATAGCCAAAAATATGCTTTCAATAACAAGTATGTTCATCAAAATATAACTATTACCAAAAATCATTGGTAATCATGCCATGAACATAACCATTTCAAATATCACTTTATAAAATATTTCCATGTCAAAATCTCACACTTAAGATGGTAAGAAGTTCATACAATGGCAATGGCTATGGCTATACTAGTTATTTATTATTTTCATTTATAAGATTCATCTTCTTTCTTAAATATTAATTTTATTCCTTTATTTTCTTGATGCAGGTTTTCATCACATCTAACCTTCTCTTACTAATCAAAGCATAAATCTCTCAATTGAACTCCGATGTAGGTGATCTTATTGTCCATTTCAAGATAAAACAATTATCTAAAACTATTATGTTGAATAGTTTAGCGAAATATTAAGAAATCAAGGTGATATTACTCCCTCAAAGTACAGGATAGTTCCTCTTGGATTGGTTCTGACCTTTAGCTACTAATATGTCCATATCTCCCACATATGAATTCCAAATTAAGTGATTCTAGTGGATAAAAATCCGTGACACATCTATCTATAATTCATATGTTAACCATTTATTTTAATTCCTTATAGAGTGTTCCCAGAAATTAAAATACCGAATCTATCCTAACATATTCTTCCCTGATGAACCATTTTCTGACCTTTGCTTACTAATGGGACGATATATACATCATATGGACTCTAAATTGAATACTTCCAATGGCTACAAACCCGTGACACATATATCTTGAATTCTTATGTTAACCATTTATTTGAATTCCTTACAGATAATTCCCAGAAATTAAAATACCGAAGCTATCCTAACATATTCTTCCCTGATAATCCATTTTCTGAGCTTTGACTACTAATCGGCTCATATATTCCTCATATGGACTCCAAATTGAATGATTCCAGTGGCTAAAAATCCATGACACACATATCTATAATTATTATGTTAACCATTTATTTTAATTCCCAACAGATAATTCCCAGAAATTAAAATACCGAAGCTTTCCTAACATATTCTTCCCTGATGACCCATTTTTTGACCTTTGACTACTAATCAGACCATAATTACATCATATGGACTCCAAATTGAATGATTCTAGTGGGTAAATATCCGTGACACATATATCTTTAATTTTTATGTTAACTATTTATTTTAATTCCATACAAATAATTCCCAGAAATTAAAATACAGAAGCTGTCCTAACATATTCTTCCCTGATGAACCATTTTCTAACCTATGACTACTAATAAGCTCATATCTTCCTCATATAGACTCCAAATGGAATGATTCCAGTGGCTAAAAATCCATGACACACATAGCTATAATTCTTATGTTAACCATTTATTTAAATTACATACAGATAATTCCTAAAAATTAAAATACAGAAGTTGTCCTAACATAATCTTCCCTGATGAACCATTTTCTGACCTTTGACTACTAATCAGCTCATATCGTCCTCATATGAACTCCAAATTGAATGATTCCAGTGGATAAAAATCCATGACACACATAGCTATAATTCTTATGTTAACCATTTATTTTAATTCCATATAGATAATTCCCAAAAATTAAAATACAGAAGCTGTCCTAACATATTCTTCCCTGATGAACCATTTTCTGACCTTTGCTTACTAATCGGACCGTATCTACCACATATGGAATCCAAATTGAATTATTCTAGTGGCTAAAAATCCATGACACACATAGTTATAATTCTTATGTTAACCATTTATTTTAATTCCATACAGATAATTCCCAGAAATTAAAATACAGAAGCTATCCTAACATATTCTTCTCTGATGAACCATTTTCTGACATTTGCTTACTAATCGGACCATATATACCACATATGGACTCCAAATTGAATGATTCTAGTGGCTAAAAATCCATGACACACATAGATATAATTATTATGTTAACCATTTATTTTAATTCCTTATAGATTGTTCCCAGAAATTAAAACACTGAAGCTTAAAATTCTGCCAACCATAGCCATACCCATTCAGAACTATCTACACCAACCTAAGTATTCAAACATACATCACATGCAAGATCAATATGTAACATGATATAGCAACATCCATGACCAATCATCAAAGTTCTAAGATCAAAATCTCATATAAATATTATAAGTTTCAAAAGTTTTCTTCAAAAAGAAATATTGTTAAACTTACCTGGAGCACTTAGTCTCCTAGACTTCTCCTTCCTCTTTCTTTCTTTGTTTCTCTCCTTTCCTCACTCTACCTTGCTTCTATTTTTTCCTCTCCCTCACTTGGATGAAATTCTAATGTTGTAAGGGTGGGTTTCCTTATATAGGCCACCAAATAATTCACTTTTCATGATCATGGGTCTACCTTATCACAATTAGGATACACTTTGTTGAATTTTTGGAAAACAAACAACTTATGTTCTTGTCTTCCTCTTCCTTAGTCAAGATATGCATAGGAAAAGGAGATTTGTATTTTAAAAATTATGATGATATGTTCTTAAGATAAGGGACAAGGTCCCTTTGATTTAAGGATTCATTTCCATTTTCTTTTGTCTTAAACAAGTATGATAGGTTTGCCTTTTTAGGTGGCAAATTTCTAGCCCTTGAATCTCCATTATTTGGTTGATATTATTTGTGTGGGATATGAATGTTTTGTCCTAATACCATGTATTATCATACCACTTGCTAAATTTATGAGTGTAGGATATAGATGTTTTTGTCCTAAAGCCTTGTATTATTATGTCACTTGCCAAAATGATAAATGTAGAATCACACCACTTGCTAAATTTTTGTCTTAATGCCATGTAACCTAATCTTTATTATTATTATTACATTATTATATCATCACCTAATTTATTTTATTTTATTTTTCCTCTTGGATTTAGGCTTATTCCTACCCATTATGGGCTTATTCCTACCCATTTTCTTTGCTTTGGATAAAATTCTACCTTTCTTGGAGGGCTTGGTCACATTTTCATAATTTTTGGGCTATTGGTCCAATTACTATATCCTAGTCTAAGTCTATGTTTTATTTCTTACTTAGGTTATCCAATGGGCTTGCTAGAAACTTATATGAAGTGGAAAAACTCTACATGATGTGTCCATAGGTAAAAGCCCAATGTATGGGTAAATGTTTTAAACTTAGTAACTCTAGTTCTTGAATTAGGAAAAATTACCCTAATCCAATGTTCTTGAAATTTTAAGACCTTTACTTGTTTCTAAAAATTTATCTTCCTTATCCAAGAATTTTGCATCTCTTTAGTATGTTATTTCTAATTTATGTTTTTCCTATTAGGTTTTCCCTCTTTATTTGTTCTCTTAATGGTAGAAACATTTTCTATGCATATATGTAAGGTGAAGAATTTCTAAGGAAAATATCTAAAAATTACGGGATGTTACAGTGACCGGTAAGCAGTCACAACTTTATTCTATATATATATATATATATATATATATATATATATATGTATATATATATGTATACGTAATATCCTATAATTTTTATTTTTAAATAATAATATTTTGCAATAAACAAATATATTTTTATTTTAAAAAAAATAATTATGTTTTGCTAAAAGAAAATATAATTTTAATTAAAATAATTATTTTTTTGCTTAAAATAATTATATTGGCCTCTAATAATTTTTTTTTTAAAAAAATATTCTTTCTTTTATTATACATAAAGATATTTATTTTGTGATTTGGTTTATTAAAATTTTTATTAAGAAAAGTCATTATTTAAGAGTGCAATTAAAGTTTCGCAATAATGTAACTTTTTTGAAATTTTTGGGATATTTTAGGATAAAAAATAATAATATTATATATATAATAAAAAAATAAATTTTAAATATTTAATTATTAAATAATAATAAGTAAAAAAAAAGGGAGAGGGGAATATGCGGAAGAAGAGAAATCTCTGTAAACTGAATGAATAGTGATGAAGAGTATTTTCTCTATTCTCATTTTTTTCTCTTTAAATCTGAAATACAAAACTGAGAATATCATTGGATTTAGGACGAAGAGTACTACGATTTTGGCTGAACAATTTTTTAAATCGATCGCAGAATTGGCATAGATCGGAAGTAAAAAAGTATTAAGAAAAGATAAGGTCTAAAACTCTTATTTAGAGACCTCAAATTGAAAATTTAACACCGTAGATGGATTCAGGAGATAGATAAATCTTAGGATATGAAATTTTTCATCTATCTGATAACTTTTTGTGCTTCATGAATAGTAAATCCAGCATGTATGAATAGTGATTTTTGTGTGGTGAATAGTATTTTTGACTGTGAATAGTACTCATCAGTTGACCAGTGTTGACCAAACTCCTAGAGGCCAAATTTTACAATTTTGGAGTCATTTTCTAGATTTTTGAACCCTCCAAACTCATTTTTAAAGTCTATTTGATTAAATTTGGATTGAAAAAGTGTATTTTGGGACTGTCTAACCTGGAGCCTTATCTTGTGAGTAGATAATTCTTTCTATAACTTACCTTATGCTCTTCTTGAACTTTAAATGTATAATTGATTATGTTTACAAGTTATTTATACTTTTATATGTCTTTGAAATGGATTAAATTATCTGAATTGTTTACAATTTGGTATATAGTTCAAGAAGAGTATGGTTTTGAAAATAAATTTTTGAATTCATTAAATATGTGATTTTAAATGTATTTCTCATTATATGGTAAAGGAAATATATTGTACATGTGACATTGATATGTAAAGCTATAAGATTGCCTTGAAAATGAGCATAATATGTGATTACTCTGATTGAAAAGTTTCTGACAGAGAAATTGTACTGAGATTAAAAATTCTGAATTTATACTAAAATCTCTATTTTGAATGATATGACATATATGTAAATGATAATTTATATGGATGAATCCTATTAGAAATACTGTTAGCTAACATCAGGTGATGTTAGCCTTAGCGCACCTTCATACCTCAGCTAGCAGGGGTGGTGCTAGCCTTGTGTGATGGCCAATACACGAGATATGATATGTGAAGGAAAGCGAGATGCCTCATATTTAGGTGAGATGTCGACTATATGATATGTGATTTGTCTTCCCTTACTGTGTGCTTGGAAAATTACCTATATTAGAGTCCATTCACGTGTCCTTTTGAATGGTGGTAGGACAAACCTTAACTGAGATGTTAAATATAGGCAAATCCTATACCACCAAAGTACAAAAGGGCTTGAACTCTGATATGGTGGTTCTGATATGGGATTCTCCTAATATTTTCATGTGAAATATTTTGATGCATAACAATATTTGAATAATGATTATACTGTATTGCATATGATTTTGGATATCTGAATGTGATTTGAACTGAGAATATTTGAAATGCGGGTCCTATATGGATGACTTCTGAATTATATTTTTCTATGTGACAGATTTTAATATATGAGTATATCCATATGTTGACCTAAGAGGTCATCGGAGGTATTATCAGCTCACTACACGATATTTATATATTTTTCAAATAAGGATACATAGTTTGGTTCTGCAGCTACGTGATTAACTATGTGTCATACTCTCATGTTGAGTTTATGTTGTTTCTAGGGCTCATAGTATTTAAATCATTATATATTTATACTATAGAGTATGCTCTGAATGCCACATGCAAGATCCCTGCTTATGCTGTACTTTGATGTTTATAGACTTGGTATATATATTGTGTATACATGGGAATACCTATCTGTGAATGGGTGTATTATACATGTTATAGAAAATATATGATCGTAAAATATGTGTTTCACGTGCCCTAAAATTAGGGTCGTGACAATATATATGTATATATATATATATATACACACATATATATATAGATACACATGCATGCACACATACAGAGATAATGTATCTAAAATGCATGTTATTAAGATAATGTAAGCAATGCCAAGTAATATCAAAACATGTAAATACTAAACTGCTTCTAATCGAAATAACTCACCGAGAAGGCCCCATTAAGTCTCGAGCTTGATGTTTCCTTCTCAAAAATTTCTTTATAGTCTTAGATTTCTATGAGGTGAGTAATGTCACTTAGACTACTAAGCACTTAATTACTTATAATAGTGTAATCTAAGGGAGCAATTTATGCTCCTGTCGAATGCTTACTCTATCCATTCTCTAGTTTGCGAGAATGAGTGTACCCTTTTCTAGGACCCTAGTTAAGTACTTAAGGTTACTAAATATGCTTATTGGAAGTAGATCTAGCTCGTCTATAGGTTCAATGGGAAAGCACTAAGTAACTTTGCCCTTATGAGCCTTAAAATTAGGACTCAAAGCATATCACCTCAGCCTAAGGTCTTCATTGCCATAGGGCTCCCATTGAATCTCGATTTTTTGATCCCCTTAAGATCTCCCAAACATTTTATTTAACACATTAGGGCTTTAAATCAAAAATATTTTTTCTATCTCTACCTTAAAGGTTACTAGTGTTGTGGAGCATTTTGTGTTTAATCCATGTCTGAAGTCTTATATGAATGCTCAAGTCTAAAGATTTCTTGGTTATTTACTTTCATTCTCTTCTAAGTGCTTCTTGTTGACTTTATGTAGGAACATTATGTTCCTTGCATGCAAGTACGATAGAGCATTCTTACTATGCTTGCATGCATGGTTTTAAAAAAGGTTAGAATGTACTAGGACACATGGTCCACTAAGAAGAGCAAAGAGTTGGAGTGTCTCTAGGTATTAATGAGGGATATGACTAGCCACCATTACTATGCCATGAGTGGTTAAAAACTAAAGGGGTTTTCTAACAACATGAAGACTAATGACTATTTTTTGTCGGTTATTACAACTATGGAAGTGCACATATATCAATTGCAACACAATGGTTTGAGTAAAGGATTTTACCTACATAGACATGCAACTAAAATGATTAATTACAACAACCAATCTAATAATCTTACCTAGATCAATTGAGTGAGAGAATGTTGGCAAATAAAATAGCATAAAAGAATGTCAATCATTGATCAATGTAGAAAACAATCAATGGGAGAAGTGATGTGAACTGTGCAATGGTGAGGGTGATTATCGAGTGATTATCGGCAAAGTCCCACATCAGCTAGAATACCACTAGGTGGGGGGTTTATAAGACCTTAGGCACCCTCACTCCAACAGCGTGGCTTTTAGAGATGATTACTCCATAAGGCAATTCCTTCATATCATTTGGTATCAGAGCCTTGGTTCGTCTGGTCGGTGTGGGTTGGCCAGATTGCCGACTGAGGCAGGTCGTTAAAAAAAAACCAGATCGCTGACTGAGGCAGGTTGTCAAAAAAAAAACTGCGTCGTGGGGTAGCTCATGGTGTAGCCCGTACACCTTGCATGAGGACGTGCAAGCCAAAAAGAGTGGGCGAATGATGTGAACTGTGCAACGGTGAGGGTGATTATCGAGTGACTATCGGCAAAGTCCCACATCGGCTAGAATACCACTAGGTGGGGGGGTTTATAAGACCTTAGTCACCCTCACTCCAACAGCCTGGCTTTTGGGGATGATTACTCCCTAAGGCAATGATATGAGAGAATTGCCTTAGGGAGTAATCTTCCCCAAAAGCCAGGCTATTGGAGTGAGGGTGCCTAAGGTCTTATAAACCCCCCCCACTTAATGGTATTCTAGCCGATGTGGGACTTAGCCGATAATCACTCGATAATCACCCTCACTGTTGCACAGTTCACATCATTATTGATACGAGGGAGATGCCTTAGGAAGTAATCATCCCCAAAAACCAAGCTGTTGGAGTGAGGGTGCCTAAGGTCTTATAAACCCCCCACCTAGTGGTATTCTAGCCAATGTGGGACTTTGCCGATAGTCACTCGATAATCACCCTCACCGTTGCATAGTTCACATCATTTGATACCAAATGATATGAGGGAGATGCCTTAGGGAGTAATCATCCCCAAAATCTAGGCTGTTGGAGTGAGGGTGCCTAAGGTATTATAACCCCCCACCTAGTGGTATTCTAGCCGATGTGGGACTTTGCCAATAGTCACTCGATAATCACCCTCACCGTTACACAGTTCACATCATTTCCTCGTGCAAGGTGTACGGGCTACACCACGAGCTACCCCACAACGCAATTTTTTTTTGCCACCTACCTCAATCGGCGATTTGGTTTTTTTTTTATGACGACCTGCCTTAGTCGGCAATCTGGCCAACCTACACCGACCAGACGAACCAAGGCTTTGATACCAATTGATATAAGGGAATTGCCTTAGGGAGTAATCAACCCCAAAATCCAGGCTGTTGGATTGAGGGTGCCTAAGGTCTTATAAACCCCCCACCTAATGGTATTCTAACCGATGTGGGACTTTGTCGATAGTCACTCGATAATCACCCTCACCGTTGCACAGTTTAAGGGAATTCCATGTAGTCTAACTATTTCCTGGACGTACAACTGAGCCAATTGTCTAGTGAAAATTTAATTTTTATGGGCAGAAAGTGAGCAAATTTGGTTAATCTGTCAACTATTACCCAGATAGAGTCATGTCCCACTGAAGTCTTAGGCAAACCTACAACAAAGTCCATCGAGATACTGTCCCATTTCTATTTAGGGATATCAAGAGGTTGTAGAAATTTCACTGGCTTTTGATGCTTTACCTTCACCTTTTGACAAATTAGACATTTCGCCACGAACTCAGGAATATCCTTTTTCATCTCTAGCCACCAATACATTCTCTTTAAGTCCTGGTACATTTTAGTGCATCCAGGATGGACAGTATATTTACTCAGATGCGCTTCCTGCAGGACCTTAGTCCTCAACTTTCGTTCTTGAGGGACACAAATCCTTCCTTGATACATGATTGCTCCATCTTCCATGATAGAAAAATTTCCTTGATCTTTATGATCCTGTAAATATTGGTCGTGAGCTTGAGCCTCTTTGATCTGGGCTCTAAGGTCATACCCTATATTTAAACCATTAATGATTAGCTTTTTTGAGGAAAAAGTAGTGTCCAACTTTAAATTCTCAAACTCCTCTAGCATCTGCATCTCATACATCATCATCTGACCCATGTGCAGAGATTTTTGACTCAAAGCATCTTCTACAACATTCGCCTTTCCTGGATGATACTTTATCTCAAACTTATAGTCATTGAGGAATTCTACCCATCTTTGTTGCCTCATATTTAACTCCTTCTAATCAAAGAGGTATTTAAGACTCTTATGATCACAATATACTTCAAAGGTTGCTCCGTACAAATAGTGTCGCCAAATTTTTAAGGCAAATACCACTGCCGCTAATTCAAGATCATGTGTTGGATAGTTTCCTTTGTGGGATCTCAGTTGCCTAAAGGCATAAGCAACTACTCTCTTATCTTGCATCAGCACACACCCTAGCCCTTTCTTTGAAGCGTCACTATATACTTCAAAATGTCCTGTAGGGTCTGGAATAATTAAAACAGAAGGAGTGGTCAGTCTTATCTTAAGCTCCTGAAAACTAGCTTTACATTGATCAATCCATTTGAAAGGACTTCCCTTCTTGGTCAATTTAGTCAATGGCAAGGCTATACGAGAGAAGTTTTGTATAAACCTCCTGTAGTATTCTGCCAAACCTAGGAAACTTCTGACTTCCGTAACCGTCTTTGGTCTCTCTCATTGAATCACTGCTTCCCTCTTGCTAGGATCTATAGCTAACCCCTCTATTAGAGATGACATGTCTGAGAAACTTTACATCTAACAGCCAAAATTCACACTTCTCCAGTTTGGCATACAATTTTTTCTCTTTCAGCACAATTCGGAAATGTTGATCATGTTCTTACTCACTCTTAGAATATATCAAGATGTCATTAATAAATACTACCACAAATTGATCTAGGTAGGGTCAAAAAATATGATTCATGTAATCCATGAAAATTGCAGGTGCATTTGTCAACCCGAAAGGCATTACAAGAAACTCAAAGTGCCCATACCTAGTCCTGAAGGCTGTTTTTGGTACATCCTCCTCCTTGATCCTAATTTGATGCTATCTCGATCTCAAGTCAATTTTAGAAAAGATAGAGGCTCCCTTCAGTTGATCAAATAAGTTATCTATCCAAGGGAGAGGGTATTTATTTTTGATAGTCAATTTATTTAGCTGTCTGTAGTCTATGCATAATCTCAAGCTCCCGTCTTTTTTTTTAACAAATAATACAGGAGCTCCCCAAGGCGATACACTTGGTCTAACGAATTGCTTATTTAACAGTTCCTCTAACTGTTTCTTGAGTTCTTGTTGTACTTTCGAGGCCATTCTATAAGGTGCAATAGAGATAGGCCGTGTCACAGGTAAGAGATCAATAGAAAAATCTATCTCTCTCTTGGGAGGTAAGCCTGGAATATTTGATGGAAATATTTCAGGAAACTCGTTGGCTATTGGGATTTCATCAAGCTTCGGTTTAACTTCTAGATTTGATAAGTGCAAAAGAATGTATCCAAGTACTCCATTCTTCAACTCCCTATTAACTTGATTGGTATTAAGCATCAATAACTGCATCTCCTCTTCGGAAGTAGGAGGTAGAAATTCAATGGTCTTGTTGCAACAATTCAGCAAGACCCTATTTTCAAGACATCCAATCTAACCCTAGAATGACATCAATACCTTTTAAAGGTAGACAGACGAGGTCCACAGAAAAAGTTTTTCTTGAATAGTGATATGACAATCCTTACATACAGAGGAAGTTAACCCTTTCCTCGTGGGAGTTACTACAGATAGCTCATAGGGGGTTTTCAGAAATAGGATACTGAATCTCCCTAATACATTCTTCTGATATAAATGAATGACTAGCACCAGAGTCAAACAACACCAAAAGAGAAAATCCATAGATATAACATGTACCTTGGATCTTTTCAGGGGATTGAGTTGCCTCTTGGCCGTTCAGGGTGAAAACCCTTCCTTTCACTTAAGGCTTCTGTTCTGGCTGATTCCCCAAATTTTGTGGATAGTTCCTTGTAAAATGACCCTTCTGTTCGCAATTGAAGTAGAAATCTTGTCCCATGTAGCATGGCTGATTTCTATGCATGCGTCCGCACTTAGTGCACTTGACTGAGGTGAAGTCTTGCTGGAAAGGTCGAGGACTTGCAGTCATTGGCCTCCTGCCAGTAACCTTTCCTTTTCCTCTAACATTTCTGCTAGAGTTTTGTGGATCGTTCTTCCTTTTCCAGAAATTCCGTCTTTGTTTCTCATCTTCCACTGCCCTTAAGCTCTTCTCTAGGAGTCTACATTTTTTTATCAGAGGTACAAACTCTATTATCTCCATAACTACAACATCATTCCTTATTTCTGGATTCAATCTCGATTCAAACTTAACAGCCTTTCATGCTTCATCGGCGTTAAATCGCAGATAAGAGGAGAACTTATACAACTCCTCAAACTTTGCGATGTACTGATCTACAGTCATGCTGCCCTGTCTAAGTTGGAGAAATTCAATCTCCTTCTCCGCTTGCACAGTACTTAGGAAGTACTTTTCCAAGAAAGTGTCTTTGAACACCTGCCAGGTGATCTGCCTTCTCTAGTGAGCTAAAACTTCTCTAGTTCCACGCCACCAGTATTTTGCTTCATCTTTCAGCATATATGCAGCAAAGATAACTTGCTGCTCCTCAGTATAACCCATCACTTAAAAGATTTTCTCTAGTTCCCTTATCCAACTTTCAGTTACAATTGGGTCAAAGCCACCTTGAAAACCAGGTGGTCTAGTCCTTAGGAACTCAGATATGCTGTTATCATTCCCTGCCATCCGGTTATTAAAACCATTCTCACTATTCGGGTTATTAACATTTTGGAGGTATTGTAGAATTTGATTGGTGGTCGTAATCTGGTCTCGAATTGCCATGGCAAGGTTGTGCATGGTTTCCTCCGCATTGTTTGTCAGATTCCTCCTTGGTAGTGCCATTTCCTACTGTGGCAAAAACAAAGTTATGCTGCTATTGAGGTGATCAAGTCCAATAGTTAGTTTCAAAAATATTTAACAGTAGTCATAACACCACCTCGGTATATAGATAGGAAACACTAGTAATTACTTACCTATATGAAATCAATGATCCCCTACACAGCACAACCACAGCATACTCAAGACACTATAAGATCGATTCAGATAACCATCCACCCACTAGCCATCTAGGATCGGCCTGCTCTGATACCAATTATGTAACAACTTTTTTATTATTATTATACATAGAGTTTACATACACATTATTAATCAAAACGTACATACAACATATCAAACACATAAATATCCACATCTTATTTATTCTAGTTGACCAATTCTGGAGATACAGGTGCGGGTGGTTGCACCATCACTGGGATCTGAAGAAACTCAACCACAAACATTTTATTTGATTCTGGGATCTGCCCAACATAAAATAACTTGATCCAACGTGCACTAAAAACCAGAACCATAGAAAAATCTGCATAACTAATTTTTTGAACATGACATGGAAATATAGTGAGAATTAAATCCCAGTAAGTTCAAAAATAAATCATCATCAATATAGCTCATCACGTCATGTTCAGTTGTATAAACTACAGTAAATATCTTTGGTCACATGAATGCACTATATCTATGCACATGAGAACCGTACAATAAAGACATGTATGACAGGATTAACTATTTTCAGAATATCATATGATGACTATCAATTTATTCTCATATCAAGCTACCCCAGTGAAGTTGAGTATTTTCTACTCTCTGGTACGGGCTTTTCTCACTCTGTCTGACATGGCACACTTTCTCTTTCTTTTCTCATTAGCATAATCATAACCGTTGGTAGGGCGTCCCCTACTGTTGCACCACACGGATCGCCATGTGACCGTGCTTATTTCTTTTCTTTTTACATTAATAGCCAAAAATATGATTTTAATAACAAGTATGTTCATTATAATCACATACCATAATGTTTCATCAAAATATTTCCATGTCAAAATTTACACACTTAGAATGGTAAGATGTTCATGCATTGGTAATGGCTATAGCATCTTTTAGTCATTTATTATTTTCATTTATAAGATTCTTCTTCTTTTTTAAATATTAATTTTATTCCTTTATTTTCTTGATGCAGGTTTTCATCCTATCTGACATTCTCTTACTAATCAGAGCATAACTCTCTCAATTTAAATTCGAGTTAGATGATCTTGGTGTCAATTTAAAGATACCACAATTATCTAAAACTATTATGTTGAGTAGTTTAGCGAAAAATTAAGAAATCATGGTGATATTACTCTCTTAAAGTACAAGTTATTTCTTCTTGGGTAAGTTCTGACCTCTACCTACTATTCTGTCCATATCTCCCTCATGAGAATTCCAAATTGAGTGATTCCAGTGGCTAAAATTTTATGACACATACAGCTATAATATTTATGTTAATTATATATTTTAATTCCCTATAAAATGTTCCTAGAAATTAAAACACAAAAGCTATTCTAACATATTCTTCCCTGATTATCCATTTTCTGACCTTTGTTTAATAATCAGACCATATCTACCTCATATGGAATCTAAATTGAATGATTCCAGTGGATAAAAATCCGTGAGACATAAATCTACATTTGTTATGTTAGCCATTTGTTTTAATTCCTTACTGATTCTTCCCAAACTTTTAAAAACCAAAAGCTTAAAAAGTTTGCCACCCATAGCCCTACCTATGCAGAACTATCTACACCAGCCTAAGTATTCAAACATACATAATATGTAACATGATGTAGCAACATCCATGACCAATCATTAAAGTTATAAAATGAAAATCTCATATAAATATTACAAGTTTCAAAACTTTTCTTCAAAAAGAAATATTGTTAAACTTACCTGGAGCAGTTAGTCCTCTAGACTTCTCCTTCCTCTTTCTTCCTTTCTTCTTCTCTTTTCCTCACTCTACCTTACTTCTATTTTTCCTCTCCCTCACTTGGACAAAAAATCTAATGTTATAGGGGTGGGTTTTACTTAAGTAGACCACTAAATAATTCACCTTTCATGATCATGGGTCTACTTTATCACAATTAGGATACACTTGGTTGAATTTTTGGAAAACAAACAACTCATGTTCTTGTCTTCCTCTTCCTTAGTCAAGATATGCATAGGAAAATGAGATTTTTATTTTGAAAATTATGATAATATGTTCTTAAGATAAGGGACAAGGTCCCTTTGATTTAAGGATTCATTTCCTTTTTCTTTTGTCTTAATCAATTATGATAGGTTTTCTTTTTTAAGTGAAAAATTTCTAACCCTTGAATCTCCATTATTTGGTTGAAATTATTTGTGTGGGATAGGAATGTTTTGTCTTAATGTCATGTATTATCATACCACTTGCTAAAATTATGAGTGTAGGATATAGATGTTTTGTCTTAATGCCATGTATTATCATACCAATTGCTAAAATTATGAATGTAGGATATGACACCACTTGCTAAAATTTTGTCTTAATGCCATGTCACCTAATCTTGATTACACCATTATTTCATCACTTTATTTTATTTTTATTTTTTATTTTTCCTCTTGGGTTTGGTCTCATTCTTGCCCATTTTCTTTACTTTAGTTAGAATTCTACCTTTCATAATGGGCTTAGTCACATTTTTATGATTTTTGGGCTATTGGTCCAATTTCTATATCCTAGTCCAAGTCTATGTTTTATTTCTTCCTTGGGCTATCCTATTGGCTTACTAAAAATTCATGTGAAGTAGAAAAACTATATATGAAATGTCCATAGGTGAAAGCCCAATTTATGGATGGAGATACTAAACTTAGTAACTTTAATTCTTAAATTAGGAAAAATTACCCTAATCCAATCTTCTTGAAATTTTAATACCTTTACTTACTTCACAAAAATTTATATTCCTTATCCAAGAATTTAACCTTTCTTTAGCATGTTTATTTCTAATATTTCCTCTTAGGTTTTCTCTCTTTACCTATTTCATTAATGTTAAAACATTTCTATGCATACACGTAAGGTGAAGAATTTCTAAGGATTATATTTCCTTAGATATGTAAAAATTGTCTAATAAATTTTATTTCCTTAATTAAATATTTATGTACATTTATCAATAAAAAAAATGAAATTAAAGATGTTACTTTGAATACTTTTGTACTTTTATTAATACATGAAACTAAATTAGGGATGTTACATTTCTCTCCCCCTAATTCCCTAGAATGCATACATTACATATCTTTAGACCATCATTCATCATAGCATAAAAGTCAGGCAACTAGTGAAATTGATAAATTCAAGTTCATAAACATAAAGAGTGTTTTAAAGAAAAGTTAGCTACCTCAATTTCATCACAATCACTTCCTTTCCAATACTGCCAAGGTTACTACCAGCAACTCAAACTAAAACATATAAGATCTTTTGGTTAATGCATGCATATTAGCACCTAAAATCATAAGTCTCTAGTTTAAGAGCTTTTACTCCCCAAAACAAAATTGTGATTCTGTTGAGATTTGGGGTTATTATTAAGTATGACAAAAGTCCACTATAAATTCTAAAAATTTTCATGGAGGTTCCTCTACATGTCTATTTTATTTCGTGTATCTCATAGCCCTTAACTATTCCATTTACCTCAAGAACTACCTCCATAATCTAGAATAGTTCATATTGGTTTCAGTTCTATTTCTATTCTGTTTTCCATTCATTTGGATGGGTAACACTTCTTCAAAATTCGTGATATTTGATATGGAGTATCCTAGATATGCTATATAATTATCATAAAAATTTCAAGTAAAAACGGATTCATTTGACTCCTTAAATAACACACTTTTTATGGTTTTCCCAGTTATGGTCTGTTCTGACTTACTTCCTGTCCCACCAAATTTTCATATTTTATTATATGCCTTAACCTGCCTAGAATTCTATAAAATTTGGTGGGTTCCTTAATTATGAAATTCATAAAATTTTTATATGAAAATTCAACATCTTACCCCTTCAATGTTTAGTATTTCCATCAACAGCCTAAGCTGTCTAGCAGATTGTTCTCAGCATTGTTTTGATTGTAAATGGCCTTTTTGTAGGTTCTCAAAAACCACAAAAGTTTCCAGAATTGATTATCAATATATCAAGACTTTGCTCACCAAATATTAGAAAATTTAAAGGCCATTTACCCAATCAAATAGTCCAAGAACACAGGGCCTAAAATTTTTAGGTGCAGAATGTGTGGTGCTTCAGCATGTTTGTTACTTAGATGGAAAATATTGTTCTTTACCACTAGAGTTCCATGTTTTTAACTTTAACATCTTGTATCTCATGTTTAAGAATCACCCATGTAGAACCCAAATTAAGCTTTACTCATCATAAACCAACTTTCCTTAAGAGAGGAAACTCACCTTGTGCAGAAATGCTCCTATGGTTCTCAAATTTCAGCTTGCTTCTCCTCTTGGTTTCCCTTGAAACTTAGCTATGTTTTTTCTCTGGTTTCTCTCTGTAACATCCTATAATTTTTATTTTTAAATAATAATGTTTTGTTATAAACAAATATATTTTTATTTTTTATTTGTTTAAAAATGATTATGTTCTGCTAAAAAGAAGTTTATTTTTAATTAAAATAATTATTTTTTTCTTGAAATAATTATATTGGTCTTTAATGAATTTTGTTGTATTTTTAGAAATATTCTTTCTTTTATTATGTATAAAGATATTTATTTTATGATATGTTTTATTAAGATTTTTATTAAGAAAAATCATGATTTAAGAGTTTAACTAAAGGTTTATGAGAATGTAAATTTTTAGAAATTTTTGGGAAATTTTAAGATAAAAAAACAGAATTTATATGAATTTATGTAAAAGAAAATCCTATTATTTAATTATTAAATAATAATAATTATTATAAATAAAAAAATAAAAAAATATAAGGGGAAGGGGGAGACAATAGACGGAGTATCGGCAACTTTCGAAAAAAAAAGAGAGAAGATGAATAGTGAGTGAATAGTAACCTTCAACTTTTTCTCTAGATCTAGAGTGTCTATTGGCTTCCGATCTCAAAACTAAGGGTGTTACTGGATTCAAGACGGAGAATATTACAATTTTGACCGATTAATTTTTCAAATTAGCCGTTGAATCGCCGTAGATCTGAAGTAGAAAATCTCATAAAAAGGTAAATTCTGAAACTCTTACTTAGAGACCTCCAATTGAAATTCTGACACTGTAGATGGATTCATAAGATAATTAAACCATAGGATATGAAATTTTTCAGCTATTTGACAACTTTTTGTTCGTCGTGAATAGTGATTTCTGGCGAGTGAATAGTATTTTTCGGCGGGTGAATAGTGTTTTTGGCAGTGAATAGTGACCAAGCTCCTAGAGTCATTTTCTAAGTCTTTGGACCTTCCGGACACGTTTTTAAAATCTAATTGGTCAAATTCAACTTGGAAAAGTACATTTTAGGGCTGTCCAACCAGGAGCCCTACCTTGTGAGTAGATACTTCTTTCTATGATTTACCCCGTGCTCTTCTTGAACTATAAATATATAATTGTTTCTGTTTACATTTATTTATGCTATCATAAATATCTAAAAATGTGTTAAAATATTTATTTTGCTTATGAACTGGCACATAGTTCAAGAAGAGTATGGTTTTCGAAACGGATTTTGGAACTCATTGAATATATGGTTCTAAATGTATTTATCATTATTTGATAAAGTGAATATTATGTGCACGATGCATTGATTTGTAAAGCTATAAACTTGTGAAAATGATGCATGTCATATTATAAATGAGATTGAATGGCAAGCGTAAAGCTCATGGTGAGTTGTTTGATAAATATGACAAGCGTAAAGCTCAAGGCGATTTGCTTGATAATTTTACATGTATTTATATGTATTGATGAATATCGGCTGGTTGTATGGCTTGTGACGGTACCGAATAGGGGACGCCCTATTAACCTGAGTGAGCTGGGGGAGGGCCACTCCAACCGGGTGATAGTGGTAATGTAAGGGGGCAGGAATGTGATGTACTCACATTCCCTGATCACTTATTGTGACTAGGGTCGAGGTCACTATGCGTATAGCAAATGAGTTATATTTTCGTTGCATCGATCAGATTGCCGAGTGAGGCAAGTGCATTAAAAGTGATGATTTTATCTCCAAATCTTAATATTTTACTATAGCTTATACAGCTGAGCATAACAACATTTTTTTAATGATCATACCGTGCAGCATATGGTTTTGGATATCTAAATATCCTTTGATTTGAGAATATTTAAAATACGGGTCTCATATGAATGTACTTCTGAACTGTATTTTCTATGTGACATATTTTAAAATATAAGTACATCCATATGCTGTCCTAAGAGGTCATAGGGAGAATTATTTGCTCACTGAGTTGTCAAACTCACTACACGATATTTCCACATTTTTTCAGATAAGAATATCAGAGTCTGATTCGACAGATAGGTGATATATTCTCTGGGTGAGTCTACGTTGCTTCCAAGACTCACGGTCTTTGAATTATACTGTGTTTGTATTCTAGAGTGCTCTGAACGCTACAGGCAAGATCCTCGTTTCTGCTGTACTTGATGTTTATAGATTTAGTCTGTATATTGTGTATACATGAGAGATCCTATATGTATCTGTTTCCATGATAAAGAATTGAATTATGTATCTTTATGGAAAATATCTGATTGCGGAAAATAAATAATAAAAAATATTTATTTTACGTAACGTAAATTGGGGGCGTTACAAATTGGTATCAGAGGATTAGGTTTCCCTGTGGCTAACAGAGCAAAGAATTATGTAGTAGGACTTTGAGTATGGGTATATAACTGCAAATATATTTATACTCACGATGCTGTTGTGGAATTCTATAGGGTGTCATCTTTTTCTTCCTTCTAATTTTTTTCCCTTCGATATGCGAGGTTTAAACAACTATGCATATACCCTAGATGGTACCTTTTGTGTGTGCACTACTAGTTTAGTTTTTGGACTTATTTTGATGAAAAATGATAAAGAGAACCCTCTTGGGAAATTAACTGAAAATAAGAAAATTCTATCCAAACACAAAGGGAATGGCTTGTTTGGATGCCAAGAAGGTTTGAATTGATTGTTTGATTTACTTATGTGAAACAATATGACGAATAGCTAATATAATATTGATAGTGGGTTATGATGTGATCGAGATTGTTAACTCCAAGATAACAGTTTGTAATAAAGTGAGTGTTTTGGAAATAAATATAAATTTTTTTCGGATGGATGAGTTGGAACCTATGTATATAAATAAATTTGGTAAGTTGTGGAGTGGATTGAATTTGAGACCAGAGAATCTATGAAGATAATATTTTTAATGATATATTTTGTTGATATAAAGAATTCGAGGACAATTTGATTTTCAATAATATTATGTATAAGCATTATGATAAAGAAAGATGGATCACTATGACTATGCATAAATTGTAGATTGTTGAATAAGGTGACAGTGTGGAATAAATACTCATTACCTCGTATAGATGATCTGTTTGATCAGTTACAAGGTGCTCAATATTTTTCAAAAATTGATTTGAGATATGAGTAACATTAATTGAGGATAAGGGAAGAGGATGTATAAAATTTTTCTTTTAGAACTCATTATGGGCATTATGAGTCCTTGGTTATGTTATTTAGTTTGACAAATATCCTAGCTGCATTTATAGATTTAATGAATAATAATTAAGTCATCCCTGGATCAACTTATTATTATATTTATTGATGATATACTCAAATATTTCAAAAGTTCAGAGGATCATAAGCAACATTCAAAGATAGTTTTACTAACTTTAAGGGAGTATGGTTGGTAAAGATGATATCCAAGTAGACTCTAAGAAAGTAAAAGTGGTACAATAATAGCTACATTTCACTACATCTAAAGATGAAGATCCAAATCCAATTTGCGCTTCCTGCGGTTGTCTACCGTCCATTCTATTTGAGCCATAGTTGGATCAGGTACATGAACATATGCTTGTAAAGCATCAATCAACTCTTCAGCATTTGAAGTTGAAATGAGAATTTGTCGTGCTGAGTGTGAGATGAACTTTTGTTCCACAGCATGATCAAGAAAAGACAACAGACCGTTAAAGAAGTGGTTAACATTTAACAAACCTATTGGTTTGTGATGTATATTCAGTTGTGCCCAAGAAACTATTTGAAAAATCTATTCTAAAGTACCAAAACCACATAGTAAGGCAATGAAGGCATCAGCATTGCTCATCATTCTAGCCATGCGTTCATGCATGAATGCTACCCTAAACTCTTCCCCAATTGTCTTTCCTACAATGTTAGATGCAGCTAGAGCTGTAGGAATAATACCTAGAACTTGGCATCCTCCTACATGTACAGTTGTAGACACACACCCCATTAATCCACGATTACCTCCACCATAGACTAAATGAATTTTTCTTCTAACCAGTATCATACCCAGGTTTTGTGCTACTTTCACATACTCTCCATCTTTTCCAGGACTAGAACCACAAAAGACACAAATATTTCAAAATTGACAAAATGCGATTCCCTCCATAACTGCACACACCTTAACTTGGAATATGAAAGTAAAGAAATTAACGTGTGCATTTATAGAACTCAGAGAATGGCATACTTATGATAGCTATGTGAATAAGCCGGGAATAATTAGAACAATATGTGAGTGATTGGTGGATATTAGCTAAATTGAAGGTGAAATTTTGAAAAATGACAGCAAGCATGTATATATACAATAGTTGTGATAGTCGCTCATATTAGGCATATAAAGAGAATAAAGTTAAGATATTACCAGAAATTTGTCTTTTCCTGGTTGTTCTCGATGCAGCATTGATATCTTGATTCTTGTAAGGAAGTTGTAAGTGATATGCGTAATTATAAAAAAAAGAGTTAAAATGCAAACAAGTTAGTTGTTGAAGAGGGACAATCAAATAATTTATTTTGTTTTCCCAATATTTTTGCTAGTCGACTATCGGTATTATTAAGTCAACTAACTATTTTGAGAAATTTTAATTTGGACTGGTTATTTTACAATTGATTGATTACATCTATTTGGAAGCAATCAACTGCATCCTACCAGTTAACTATATATTCTTTGATTTTCAAAAACTTTTATAAGCTCAGAAATACTTCTTTTCCATGTGATATTATTCTACCGAATGACAGTAGTTTTGAATTAAATTTTGACACATAAATATTCAAACCTTGCAGCCATCAATTTTTGCTGATATAACA
Source organism: Gleditsia sinensis (assembly GCA_037074535.1). NCBI lineage: Eukaryota > Viridiplantae > Streptophyta > Magnoliopsida > Fabales > Fabaceae > Gleditsia > Gleditsia sinensis. The sequence continues at coordinate 42,829,609 of CM073472.1, read as the reverse complement.
GTTAGATTTTTGTTTACAGATTTTCAAGAATTATGGCCATCGATTTTTGTCGATATAGCAGCTAGATTTGTTTACAGATTTTCATGAATTACGGCCATTTTAATTTTATTTCAATGCTTTGTCCAAAATTTTAACTTCTATTTTGACACCATGCTTTATTAAGTATTCCACATTTTCTGCTGCATTGTCCTACATTAATATTTGGTATTAAATGTAAGATTATTTTTTCATATTATAAGGAAGGTTAATTTCTTTTCTTTGAAACTCAGTTATTATGGTGTCCAATTGGTTAGTAGGTTAAAGTAATAGAGATTTTGAAAGGAGTGGACGGATGATGATCTTATAGTGTTTTGACGAATGTAATCAAGAGACTTAGTGATGTTGAAATTTTTGAGGAATAAAATATGGGAAGTAGAATTTAAATTAATCTTTGAACTCTTAATTTAGAAATATGGAGAATACTATGAGAATCATGTCCGAAAATAATGTAAGTGATTAAGATATTTGTGTTTAAGGTTTATATTATGCTAAATTGAGTCTAGTATCTAAGATGCAAATTATGTTGAAATTGAGAATTCATGTATGAGTAATTGTTGGGAAAATTTTTCTTAAAATAATTGGGTGAATTAAATGGGATTGACATAAGTTAGAATTCGGTGCTTTTGGATATGATAGAGAAAGGCTTGAAATGTTTTATAATGAATTTATTGGTGTTAATAAGAAGGTATAGAGTTATTGTGATGAGGTAAGTAGAATTATTAGACATGTGCCAATAGTACATAAATGTTATAAAAGGATTGATGGATTTATTGCTACGTATGTTTAACATATTGATTAATGGATTTTAGGAAAAAAATAGATGATAGATTCAGATGATTCTATTCATGGGATGATGTTGACGTGTGATAATCAAAGATGACTTGATAGAAGTCTGGAATAAGAAAAGATAATTACCCCAATATGGATGTGAATATGTTCTTTTATGAGTGTGTTTTCTAATATCGATCTATAGATATATCCATGCGAGCTTGAGGATCTAAAGTGAAATTGATTAGAAAAACGATAATTCAATATAGGCCAAAAGTCTAAAAGAATCATGCATGTTGAGTACTAAAAATTATCAGTTGGTGACCACATATTTTTGAAGGAATCACTAATGACAGAGGTAATGAGGTTTGGAAAGAAGTACATATTAGATTCTTCTTATATTATCTAATTTCAAGAAATTCAATTGGACAAAAATTTGGCTTAACTATGGGTACAATTGATGTTTATTGTTGATTGACAAGTGAAGAACTTATGGATGAAAGAAATCCCTATAGATAAGTTATATGGCAAAATCACTTAAGTGAAGAGACATTTTAAAAAGTAGAGATGTTATACAGAAAAGATATCCCTAATTATTTGAGTAATAAGGTTGGTAACTTCGAATTATGCCTTGATTTTATTCCCTACATGTGGTAGGATGGGATGTGTAACAACTTTTTATTTATTTATTTATTATTATACAATATAAAGTTCACATACATATCATTAATTAAAACATACGTACAACATTTCAAACACATAAATATATACATCTTATTTATTCTGGTTGACCAATTCCGGAGATTCGGGTGTAGGTGGTTGCACCTTCACGGGAATCTGTGCCAACTCGCCCACAAACATTTTATTTAGGATCCGCCCATCATAGAATAACTCGATCCAACGTGCACTAAAAGTCAGAGCAATAGAAAAATCTGTATAACTCATTTTCTGAACATGACATAGAAATATAGTGAGAATTAAATCCCAGTAAGTTCAACAATAAATCATTATCAATATAGCTCATCACGTCATATTTAGCTGTATAAACTATAGTAAATAACTTTGGTCACATGAATGCACTATATCTATGCATGAGAATCGTACAGTAATGACATGTATGATAGGATTAATTATTTTCAGAATATCATATGATGACTATCAATTTATTCTCATATCAAGCAACCCAGGTCAGGGTGAGTATTTTCTACTCTCCGGTACGGGCTTTTCTCGCTTCGTCCGACATGGCCCACTTTCTCTTTCTATTCTCATTAACATGATCATAACCGTTGGTAGGGCATTCCCTACTGGTGCACCACATGGATTTCTATGTGACCGTGCTCATTTCTTTTCTTTTCACAATGATAGCCAAAAATATGCTTTCAATAACAAGTATGTTCATCAAAATATAACTATTACAAAAAATTATTGGTAATTATGCCATGAACATAACCATTTCAAATATCACTTTATAAAATATTTCCATGTCAAAATTTCACACTTAAGATGGTAAGAAGTTCATACAATGGCAATGGTTATGGCTATACTAGTTATTTATTATTTTCATTTATTAAATTCATCTTCTTTTTTTAAATATTAATTTTATTTCTTAATTTTCTTGATGCAGGTTTTCATCCTATCTAACCTTCTATTACTAATCAAAGCATAACTCCCTCAATTTAACTCCGATGTAGGTTATCTTCGTGTCCATTTCAAGATAAACCAATTATCTAAAACTATTATGTTGAACATTGTAGTGAAATATTAAGAAATCAAGGTGATATTACTCCCTCAATGTACATATTATTTCTTCTCGGATAGGTTCTGACCTCTACCTACTAATATGTCCATATCTCCCTCATAAGAATTCAAAATTAAGTGATTCCAGTGGGTAAACATCTGTGACACATATATCTATAATTCATATGTTAACCATTTATTTTAATTTCTTATAGAATATTCCTAAAAATTAAAACACTGAAGCTATCCTAACATATTCTTCCCTGAATAACCAGTTTCTGACCTTTGTTTACTAATCGGAACATATCTACCTCATATGAACTCTAAATGGAATGATTCCAGTGGCTACAAATCCGTTACCCATATATATATAATTCATATGTTAACCATTTATTTTAATTCCTTATATAATGTTCCCAGAAATTAAAACACCGAAGCTATCCTAACATATTCTTCCCTAATTAACCATTTTTTGACCATTGTTTACTAATCGGACCATATCTACCTCGAATGAACTCTAAATTAAATGATTCTAGTGGCTAAAAATCCTTGAGATATAAATCTACATTTGTTATGTTAACCATCTATTTAGATTCCCTATAGAATATTCCCAGAAATTAAAACACAGAAGCTTAAAATTCTGCCACCCATAGCCATACCCATGCAGAACTATTTACACCAACCTAAGTATTCAAACATACATAATATGTAACATGATATAGCAACATCCATGACCAATCATCAAAGTTCTAAGATCAAAATCCCATATAAATATTACAAGTTTCAAAACTTTTCTTCAAAAAAAAAAATATTGTTAAACTTACCTGGAGCACTTTAATCCACTAGACTTCTTCCTCTTTCTTCCTTTCTTCCTCTCCTTTCCTCACTCTACCTTACTTATATTTTTCCTCTCCCTCACTTCGATGAAATTATAATGTTGTAAGGGTGGGTTTTCTTATATAGACCACCAAATAATTCACCTTTCATGATCATGGGTCTACCTTATCATAATTAGGTTACACTTGGTTGAACTTTTGGAAAACAAATAACTTATGTTCTTGTCTTCCTCTTCCTTAGTCAAGATATGCATAGGAAAAGGAGATTTGTATTTTGAAAATTATGATAATATGTTCTTAAGATATGGGACAAGGTCCCTTTGATTTAGGGATTCATTTACTTTTTCTTTTGTCTTAATCAATTATGATAGGTTTGCCTTTTTAAGTGGAAAATTTCTAGCCCTTCAATCTCCATTATTTGGTTGAAATTATTTGTGTGGGATAGAAATGTTTTGTCGTAATTCTATGTATTATCATACCACTTGCTAAAATTATGAGTGTAGGATATAGATGTTTTGTCCTAAAGCCTTGTATTGTCATACCACTTACTAAATTTTTGTCTTAATGCCATGTCACCTAATCTTGATTACACCATTATTTCGTCACATTATTTTTATTTTTATTTTTTATTTTTCCTCTTGGGTTTGGGCTCATTCTTGCCCATTTTCTGTACTTTGGTTAAAATTCTACCTTTCATAATGGGCTTTGTCACATTTTCATGATTTTTGGGCTACCGATCTAATTTCTATATCCTAGTCCAAGTCTATGTTTTATTTCTTCATTGGGCTATCCTATTGGCTTGCTAAAAATTTATGTGAAGTACTAAAACTCTATATGAAGTGTCCATAGGTGAAAGGCCAATTTATGGGTGGAGATACTAAACTTAGTAATTTTTGCTCTTAAATTAAGAAAAATTACTCTAATCCGATCTTCTTGAAATTTTAAGACCTTTACTTACTTCACAAAAATGTATTTTCCTTACCTAAGAATTTCACATTTCTTTAGCATGTTTATTTCTAATATTCCCTCTTAGGTTTTCTTTCTTTACCTATTCCATTAATATTAGAACATTTCTATACAAACACGTAAGGTGAAGAATTTCTAAGGATTATATTTCTATAGATATCTAAAAATTGTCTAATAAATTTTATTTCCTTAATTAAATATTTATGTACCTTTATTAAAAAAAGAAATGAAATTATGGATGTTACTTTGAATACTTTTGTACTTTTATTAATACATGAAATGAAATTAGGGATGTTACATTTCCCTCCCCCTAAAAGAAATTTTGTCCTTAAAATTTCAAAAATTACCTAGTAAGAATAATTTCGGATATTTCTTCTTCGTGACTTGTTCTAGCTCCCAAGTTGCTTCTTCTGGAGTCAAACGTTCCCATAACACCTTAACTAGGGGAATAGTTTTGTTCCACAATTGCTTCACGTCAGTGTCCAATATAGATGCTGGTACTAGCAGGTATGTCATGTTCTCCTTTATTTGGATTGGTTCATCTCGTATCACCTGTGAGGAGTTTGGAAGATACTTCCAGAGCTGTGATACATGGAAAACATTATGCAAGTTGAAAAAATTAGTTGGGAGAGCAACTTGATATGCTGATGTCCCTACTTTCTTCAGAATTTGGTAGGGTCCCAAAAATCGCAGACATAGCTTTCTTGTTTTGAAAGACCTACCAACTCCAGTAGTCGGGGAAAGTTTCAGAAATACATGGTCTCCTTCCTCAAACTCTAGAGGTCTATGTCTCTTATCGTAGTAACTCTTTTGCCGACTTTGAGTTGTAAGTATTTTGTCTCATATAATCCTAATTTGTTCAATGGTTTGTTGAACTAGATCAGGACCTAACAAGTTCTTTTCTCCTACCACAAACCAACATAGTGGAGATCGGCACTTTCTATCGTATAAAGCTTCATAGGGGGCCATCTTAATACTAGAGTGATAACTATTATTATAAGCAAACTCTACTAAAGGTAGGTACGTATCCCATTCTTTACTTTGCTCTATCACACATGCCCTCAACATATGTTCTAGGGTTTGAATGGTTCGTTCTGTCTGCCCGTCAGTCTATAGATGGTAGACAGTACTGAACCACAACTGAGTACTAAAATCTTCCTGCAATGCCTTCCAAAACCTCGATGTGAACCTCAGATCTCTATCAGAAATGATATTTAAAGGAATTCCATGCAGTCTAACTATTTCCTGAACGTACAATTGGGCTAATTTATCCAGTGAATAGTTAATTTTTATGGACAAAAAGTGAGCAGATTTGGTTAATATGTCAACTATTACTCAGATAGAGTCATGTCCCACTGAAGTCTTAGGTAATCCCACAACAAAGTCCATTAAGATATTGTCCCATTTCCATTTAGGGACCTTAAGAGGTTGTAGAAATCCTGCTGGCTTTTGATGCTATACCTTCACCTTTTGACAAATGAGACATTTCGCCACAAACTCGGCAATGTCCTTTTTCATCCCTGGCCACCAATACATCCTCTTTAAATCCTGGTACATTTTAGTGCATCCAGGATGGACTGTGTATTTACTCTGATGCGCTTCCTACAGGATCTTAGTCCTCAACTCTCGTTCTTGTGGGACACAAATCCTTCCCTGATACATGATTGCTCTATCTTCCATGACAGAAAAATTACCTTGATCTTTATGACCCTGTAAGTATTGGTCGTGTTGATCTGAGCTATAAGGTCACACCCTATACTTAAAACATTAATGACTAGCTTCTTTGGAGTAAGAGTTGTGGCTAGCTTCAAATTTCAAAACTCCTCTAGCATCTGCATCTCATACACCATCATCTGACCCATGTGCAGAGATTTTCGACTCAAGGCATCTGCTACAACATTCGCCTTTCCGGGATTATACTTTATCTCAAACTTGTAGTCATTGAGGAATTCTACCCATCTTCGTTGCCCCATATTTAACTCCTTCTGATCAAAGAGGTATTTAAGACTCTTATTATCACAATATACTTCAAAGGTTGCCCCGTATAAATAGTGTCACCAAATCTTTAAGGCAAACACCACTGCTGACAATTCAAGATTATGGGTTGGATAGTTTCCTTTGTGGGGTCTCAGTTGCCTAGAGGCATAAGCAACTACTCTCTTATCTTGCATCAGCACACTTCCTAGCCCTTTCTTTGAAGCGTCACTATACACTTCAAAATGTCCTGTGGGGTCTGGAATAATTAAAATAGGAGGGGTGGTCAGTCTTGTCTTAAGCTCTTGGAAACTAGCTTCACATTGATCAGTCCATGTGAAAGGACTTCCCTTCCTGGTCAATTTAGTCAATGGCAAGGCTATACGAGAGAAGTTTTGTATAAACCTCCTGTAGTATCCTACCAAACCCAGGAAACTTCTGACTTCCATAACCATCTTTGGTCTCTCCCACTGAATCACTGCTTCCGTCTTACTAGGATCTATGGCTACGCCACTATTAGAGATGACATGTCCGAGAAACTTCACCTCTGACAGGCAAAATTCACACTTCTCCAATTTGGCATATAACTTTATCTCTTTCAGCACTTGCAGCACGATTCGGAGATGTTGTTCATGTTCTTTCTCACTCTTAGAATATATCAAAATGTCATCAATGAAAACTATAACAAATTCATCTAGGTAGGGTTGAAAAATGCGATTCATGTAATCCAAGAAAATTGCAGGTGCATTTGTCAACCCGAAGGGCATTACGAGAAACTTATAGTGCCCATACCTAGTCCTGAAGGTAGTTTTTGGTACGTCCTCCTCCTTGATCCTAATATGATGATATCCGGACCTCAAGACAACTTTAGAAAAGATGGAGGCTCCCTTCAGTTGATCCAATAAGTCATCTATCCTAGGGAGAGGGTACTTGTTTTTGATAGTCACCTTATTCTGCTGTCTGTAATCTATGCATAGTCTCAAGCTCCCGTCTTTCTTCTTAACAAACAATACAGGAGCTCCCCAAAGTGATACACTTGGTCTAATGAATTACTTGTCTAATAGTTCCTCCAATTGCTTCTTGAGTTCCTGTAGTTCCTTCGAGGCCATTCTATAAGGTGCAATCGAGATAGGCCCTGTCCCAGGTAAGAGATCAATAAAAGATTCTATCTCTCTCTTGGGAGGTAAGCTTGGAATATCTGATGGAAATACTTCAGGAAACTCATTGGCTATTGGAATTTCATCAAACTTCGCTTTAAATTCTAGATTTGATAAGTGCAAGAGAATGTATCAAAGTACTCCATTCTTTAACTCCCTATTAACTTGATTGGCATTAAGCATCAATAACTGGACCTCCTCTTTTGTAGTAGGAGGTAGAAATTCAACGATCTTGTTACAACAATTCAGTAAGACTCGATTTCTAGACATCTAGTCTAACCCTAGAATGACCTCAATACCTCTTAAAGGTAAACAGACGAGGTCTACAGAAATTTTTTTCTCCTGGATGGTGACTTGACAGTCCTAACATACAGAGGAAGCTAATACCGTTTCCCCTGTAGAGGTTACTACGGATAGCTCATAGGGAGTTTCAAAAATAAGAAACTGAAACTTCCTAATACATTCTTCCGATATAAATGAATGACTAGCACCATAATCAAATAACACTATAAGAGCAAATCCATAGATATAGCATGTACCTTGAATCATTTCAAAAGATTGAACTGCCTCTTGGCCGCTCAGGATGAAAACCCTTCCTTTTACTTGAGGCCTCTGTTCTGGCTGCTTCCCCACATTCTGTGGGCAGTTTCTCACAAAATGACCCTTCCGTCCACAGTTAAAGCAGACATCTTGTCCCATGTAGCATGGCTGATTACCATGCATGCGTCCGCACTTAGCGCACTTGACTAGGGCGAGGTCTTGTTGGAAAGGTCTGGGACCCGCAGTCAATGGCCTCTTACTAGCTCCATATCCACTTCTTCTCACGTTGTTGCTAGAGTTGCGAAAATTTTTCTTCCTTTTCCATAGGTTTCGCCTTTGCTTTTCGTCCTCCACTACCTTTAAAATTTTCTCCAAGAGTCTACATATATTGATCAGAGGCACAAACTTCCTAATCTCCATAGCTACAACAACATTCTTTATGTCTGGTTTCAGTCCCGCTTCGAACTTAACAGCCTTCCATGCTTCATTAGGGTTAAATCGCAGATAAGAGGAGAACTTAGACAATTCCTCGAACCTCGCACTGTATTGGTCTATAGTCATGCTACCCTGCTGGAGTTGGAGAAATTCGATCTCTTTCTTCGCCCGCACAGTACTTGGAAATCACTTTTCCAAAAAGGTGTCTTTGAACACCTTCCAAGTGATCTGCCTTCCCTGGTGAGCTAAAAGTTCTTTAGCTCCATGCCACTAGTATTCTGCTTCATCTTTTAGCATATATGCAGCAAAGATTACTTGCTGCTCCTCAGTACAGCCCATCACTTCAAAGATTTTCTCTAACTCCCTTATCCATCTTTCAGCTACAATCGAGTCAAAGCCGCCTTGAAAACAAGGTGGCCTAATCCTCAGGAACTCGGATATGCCGTTATCATTTCTAGCCATCTGATTGTTAACACCATTCGAGTTATTAGCATTCTGGAGGTATTGTAGAATTTGATTAGTGGTACTGACTTGTTCTCGAATTGCTGTGGCTAGGTTGTGCTAGGTTTCTTCCGCATTATTTGCTGGATTCCTCCTTGGTAGTGCCATTTCCTACTGTGGCAAAAACAAAGTTATGCTGCTATTGAGGTAATCAAACCCAATAGTTAGTTCAAAAATATTTAACAGCAGTTATAACACCACCTCGGCATGTAGGTAGGAAACACTAGTAATTTCTTACCTATATGAATTTACTGATCCCTACACAGCACAACCACAAACATACTCAAGACACTATAAGATCGATTCAGATAACCATCCACCCACTGGCCATCTAGGATCGACCTGCTCTGATACTAATTATGTAACAACTTTTTATTTATTTATTTATTATTATACAATATAAAGTTCACATACACATCATTAATCAAAACGTACGTACAACATTTCAAACACATAAATATCTACATCTTATTTATTCTGGTTGACCAATTCTGGAGATTCGGGTGCAGGTGGTTGCACCTTCACCGGGATCTGTGCCAACTAGCCCACAAACATTTTATTTAGGATCTGCCCATTATAGAATAACTCGATCCAACGTGCACTAAAAGCCAGAGCAATAGAAAAATCTGCATAACTAATTTTCTAAACATGACATGGAAATATAGTGAGAATTAAATCCCAGTAATTTCAACAACAAATCATTATCAATATAGCTCATCACATCATATTCAGCTATATAAACTACAGTAAATAACTTTGGTCACATGAATGCACTATATCTATGCACATGATAATCGTACAGTAATGACATGTATGACAGGATTAATTATTTTAATAATATAATATGATGACTATCAATTTATTCTCATATCAAACTACCTCAGTCAGGGTGAGTATTTTCTACTCTCCGGTACGGGCTTTTCTCGCTCCGTCCGACATGGCCCACTTTCTCTTTCTTTTCTCATTAACATGATTATAACCGTTGGTAGGGCATCCCCTGCTGGTGCACCACACGGATTGCCATGTGACCGTGCTCATTTCTTTTCTTTTCACAATGATATCCAAAAATATGCTTTCAATAACAAGTATGTTCATCAAAATATAACTATTACCAAAAATCATTGGTAATCATGCCATGAACATAACCATTTCAAATATCACTTTATAAAATATTTCCATGTCAAACTTTCACACTTAAGATGGTAAGAAGTTCATACAATGGCAATGGCTATGGCTATACTAATCATTTATTATTTTCATTTATAAGATTCATCTTCTTTTTTTAAATATTAATTTTATTTCTTTATTTTCTTGATGCAAGATTTCATCCTATCTAACCTTCTCTTACTAATCAAAGTATAACTCCCTCAATTTAACTCCGATGTAGGTGATCTTGGTGTCAATTTCCAGATAAACCAATTATCTAAAACTATTATGTTGAACATTGTAGCGAAATATTAAGAAATCAAGGTGATATTACACCATCAATGTACATGTTATTTATTTTCGGATAGGTTCTGACCTCTACCTACTAATCTGTCCATATCTCCCTCATCAGAATTCAAAATTAAGTGATTCCAGTGGCTACAAATCTGTCACGCATATAGCATTAATTTTTATGTTAACCATTTATTTTAATTCCCTACAGAATTTTCCCAGAAATTAAAACACATAAGCTATCCTAACATATTCTTCGCTGATAAACCATTTTCTGACCATTGCTTACTAATTGGACCATATCTACCTCATATGGACTCCAAATGGAGTGATTCTAGTGGCTAAAAATCCGTGACACACATAGCTATAATTCTTATGTTAACCATTTATTTTAATTCCATACATATTCTAACATATTCTTCCCTGACTCGAAATTGAATTATTCCAGTGGCTTAAAATCCGTTAGGCATAAATCTAGATTTGTTATGTTAACCATTTGTTTAGATTCCCTATAGAATGTTCCCATAAATTAAAACACAGAAGCTTAAAATTCTACCACCCATAGCCATACCCATGCAAAACTATCTACACCAACCTGAGTATTCAAACATACATAATATGTATCATGATATAGCAACATCCATGACCAATCATCAAAGTTCTAAGATCAAAATCCCATATAAATATTACAAGTTTCAAAACTTTTCTTTAAAAAGAAATATTGTTAAACTTACCTGGAGTACTTTAGTCCCCTAGACTTCTCCTTCCTCTTTCTTCCTTTCTTCCTCTCTTTTCCTCACTCTACCTTGCTTCTATTTTTCCTCTCCCTCACTTGGACGAAATTCTAATGTTGTAAGGATGGGTTTTCTTATATAGACCACCAAATAATTCACCTTTCATGATCATGGGTCTACCTTATCAGAATTAGGTTACACTTGGTTGAATTTTTGGAAAACAAACAACTTATGTTCTTGTCTTCCTCTTCTTTAGTCAAGATATGCATCGAAAAAGGAGATTTGTATTTTGAAAATTATGATAATATGTTCTTAAGATATGGGACAAGGTCCCTTTGATTTAGGGATTCAATTACTTTTTCTTTTGTCTTAATCAATTATGATAGATTTGCCTTTTTAAGTGGCAAATTTCTAGCCCTTCAATCTCCATTATTTAGTTGAAATTATTTGTGTGGGATAGAAATGTTTTGTCCTAATGCTATGTATTATCATATCACTTGCTAAAATTATGAGTGTAGGATATAGATGTTTTGTCCTAAAGCCTTGTATTATCATACCACTTGCTAAATTTTTGTCTTAATGCCATGTCACCTAATCTTGATTACACCATTATTTCGTCACATTAATTTTATTTTTAATTTTTATTTTTCCTCTTGGGTTTGGGCTCATTCTTTCCTATTTTCTGTACTTTGGTTAAAATTCTACCTTTCATAATGGGTTTGGTCACATTTTCATGATTTTTGGGCTATCGGTCCAATTTCTATATCCTAGTCCAAGTCTATGTTTTATTTCTTCATTGGGCTATCCTATTGGCTTGCTAAAAATTTATGTGAAGTACAAAAACTCTATATGAAGTGTCCATAGGTGAAAGGCCAATTTATGGGTGGAGATACTGAACTTAGTAATTTTTGCTCTTAAATTAAGAAAAATTACCCTAATCCGATCTTCTTGAAATTTTAAGACCTTTACTTACTTCACAAAAATGTATCTTCTTTACCTAAGAATTTCACCTTTCTTTAGCATGTTTATTTCTAATATTCCCTCCTAGGTTTTCTTTCTTTACCTATTCTATTAATATTAGAACATTTTTATACAAACACGTAAGGTGAAGAATTTTTAAGGATTATATTTCCTTAGATATCTAAAAATTGTCTAATAAATTTTATTTCCTTAATTAAATATTTATGTACCTTTATTAAAAAAAAGAAATGAAATTATGGATGTTACTTTGAATACTTTGTACTTTTATTAATACATGAAACGAAATTAGGGATATTACAGGATGAAATTCGGAGACCGAATTTCTTAAGGGGGGAAGAATGTAACATGCTATAATTTTTATTTTTAAATAATAATGTTTTGTTATAAACAAATATATTTTTATTTTTTTATTTGTTTAAAAATGATTATGTTCTGCTAAAAAGAAGTCTATTTTTAATTAAAATAATTATTTTTTTGCTTGAAATAATTATTTTGGTCTTTAATGAATTTTGTTGTATTTTTAGAAATATTCTTTCTTTTATTATGTATAAAGATATTTATTTTATGATTTTTTTTATTAAGATTTTTATCAAGAAAAATCATGATTTAAGAGTTTAACTAAAGGTTTATGAGATTGTAAATTTTTAAAAAAATTTGGGAAATTTTAAGATAAAAAAACAGAATTTAAATAATAATAATTATTATAAATAAATAAAATAAATAAATATAAGGGGAAGGGGGAGGCAATAGACGGAGGATCGGTAACTTTTGAAAAAAAAAAGAGAAGATGAATAGTGAATGAATAGTGAGTGAATAGTAACATTCAACTTTTTCTCTAGATCTGGAGTGTCTATTGGCTTCCGATATCAAAACTAAAGGTATTACTGGATTCAAGATGGAGAATACTATGGTTTTGACCGATTAATTTTTCAAATTAGCCATTGAATCGCCGTAGATCTGAAGTAGAAAATCTTAGAAAGGTAAATTTTGAAACTCTTACTTAGAGACCTCAAATTGAAATTCTGACACCGTAGATGGATTTAGGAGCTAATTAAACCTTAGGATATGAAAATTTTCAGCTATTTAACAATTTTTTGTTCACCGTGAATAGTGATTTCTAGCGGGTAAATAGTATTTTCTGACGGTGAATAGTGACCAAGCTCCCAGAGTCATTTTCTAAGTCTTTGGACTCTCCAGACACATTTTTGAGGTCTAATTGGTCAAATTTAGCTTGGAAAAGTACATTTTAGGGCTGTCCAACCAGGAGCCCTACCTTGTGAGTAGATACTTCTTTCTATGATTTACCCCGTGCTCTTCTTGAACTATAAATATATAATTGTTTCTGTTTACAATTATTTATGCTATCATAAATATCTGAAAATGTGTTAAAATATTTATTTTGCTTACGAACTGGCACATAATTCAAGAAGAGTATGGTTTTCGAAGCGAATTTTGGAACTCATTGAATATGTGGTTCTAAATGTATTTATCATTATTTGATAAAGTGAATATTATGTGCACGATGCATTGATTTGTAAAGCTATATACTTGTGAAAATGATGCATGTCATATTATAAATGAGATTGAATGGCAAGTGTAAAGCTCATGGTGAGTTGCTTGATAATTTTACATGTATTTATATGTATTGATGAATATCGGCTAGTTGTATGGCTTGTGACGGTACCGAATAGGGGACGCCCTATTAGCCTGAGTGAGTTGGGAGAGGGCCGCTCTAACCGGATGACAGTGGTAATGTGAGAGGGCAGGAGGGTGATGTACTCACATTCCCTGATCACTTATTGTGACTAGGGTCGAGGTTACTATGCGTATAGCAAACGAGTTATATTTTCATTGCATCAACCAGATTGCCGAGTGAGGCAGGTGCATTAAAAGTAATGATTTTATCTCCAAATCTTAATATTTTACTATAGCTTATACAGCTGAGCATAACAACATTTGTTTAATGATCATACCGTGCAGTATGTGGTTTTGGATATATAAATATCCTTTGATTTGAGAATATTTGAAATACGGGTCTCATATGAATGTACTTCTGAACTGTATTTTCTATGTGACATATTTTAAAATATAAGCACATCCATATGCTGACCTAAGAGGTCATAGGGGGAATTATTTGCTCACTGAGTTGTCAAACTCACTACACGATATTTCCACATTTTTTTAGATAAGAATATCAGAGTATGATTCGGCAGATAGGTGATATATTTTCTGGGTGAGTCTACGTTGCTTCCAAGACTCACGATCTTTGAATTTTACTGTGTTTGTATTCTAGAGTGCTCTGAACGCTACAGGCAAGATCCTCGTTTCTGTTGTACTTTGATGTTTATAGACTTGGTCTGTATATTGTGTATACATAAGAGATCATATATGTATCTGTTCCCATGATAAAGAATTGAATTATGTATCTTTATGGAAAATATCTGATTGCGGAAAATAAATAATAAAAAATATTTATTTTACATAACGTAAATTGGGGGTGTTACACTCTCCCTCTTTGGCTCTAAGTTTTTTGGCTGCCTTCTCTCCTCTTGGGTGCTTATTGCATAAGGAATGGGGTTTGAATTTGCTACTCAAAATAATACCTAGACAACATGATTCTTGGCTGCTGGTTTCCACCACTCAAGAGGAAAAGTTGGCTGTGTTTTGCAAGGATTCCCTTGTGGTTTTTGTAGGGAGGGTGTTATAATGCAAAGGATGAAGTGGGGCAGTAGCCTTTGCATTATTTTTCTGATTGTGGGCAGAAAAATGGTTAAAGTGGGTGGCTGTTTCTTGGCTGGATTGTTGCTAAAATAATTATGGCTATGTGGCAGGATTTCCTTGTTGAAATGTGGCATTTTTCTTGGCTGATTTTGGCTAAAATTTTTGTGGCTATGTGGCATGCTTTGGTAGGTGCAAGGTGGATGAACTTTTGTGGGCAATGTGGCATGCTATGTGGCTGCAACTTTGTGTGCAATGTGGCATGCTTTGGTAGGTGCAAGGTGGCTGCAATTTTGTGGCAATGTGGCATGCTATATGGTTGCAAATTTGTGGGCAATGTGGCATGCTTTGGTAGGTGCAAGGTGGCTGTAATTTTGTAGCCAATGTGGCATGCTATGTGGCTACAATTTTGTGGGCAATGTGTCATGCTTTGGTAGGTACAAGGTGGCTGTAAGGTGGCTATAATTCTATGGGCAATGTGGCATACTATGTGGCTGAAATTTTTGTGGTGCTACTTGGCAGCTCCTTAGTTGTTTTATATTGCCTTAATTTACTACTAATCTTAAATTAGTAATGTCTAAAAAATGTATTTATATTTTCTCCCCATCCATTATGCTCCTAAGAATTTTATTTATATGATTCATGATTAACTATATGTCACCTTTTTTTATAAATGCCTTATTGTTACATAACTAAGCATTTTAATTTTGTGTAATATGTATTTTTTACTTATTCTTAGATTTATCTAACTTTATTAGAGACTTAAGATGTTACATATAAACTATGGGCGCGAGTTTTTCATAGTAAATTTATAGTCTCAAAGAAAGGATTGTATTAGGAAGTATATAAAATCATCAACAATACTGCAATAAAAAGTAACTATTTTTATAAGATACAAAACATATACCAAAGAAGGAATTATAGCCAAAAATGCAAATATTAGCTAATATAACTTAATGAACACTGATGAATCAAAATATCAAATTTATAATACAAAAGGCAAAAAAGTTTTGTATGGAAAATTTTACAATGAATAAAGGGCAATAGATTCATATTAAAAATGGTTGGGAGGATTTCATATTAGAACTGTTGATTGATCTCATGTGCAGAGCAAAGGGGTGATCACCTATTAAAACAGTTAGAAGGCATTACGCTTGATAACAGTAATAATAGGAGGCATATGGGGCTAGCAACACATATATATCTACATGTTCTGGCTGGCACATGGGACTAACAATACCTCTCTACTAGCTAGGGATTCAAGAGACACTATGGTTAGCATATACTACTACTAGCAGACAATGTTTCTGAAAAGACTTATCTCCATAAAATCAATATATGAAAAATAATTTGATATTTAGATAAAATCAAAAAGGAAATTTTTTTGATTTAGTTCTTTATTAGTTAA
Source organism: Gleditsia sinensis (assembly GCA_037074535.1). Classification (NCBI taxonomy): domain Eukaryota; kingdom Viridiplantae; phylum Streptophyta; class Magnoliopsida; order Fabales; family Fabaceae; genus Gleditsia; species Gleditsia sinensis. The sequence continues at coordinate 42,813,378 of CM073472.1, read as the reverse complement.
ACTTATTTCCAAATTTTTAATATAGTTTCATAGCAAAAGTCTGTTAGCCACACTATGTGCCACACTTATGAACAATATACTATCTCTTGCTGACAAATATTAAATTTCTCATTCAATCAAAACACAATTTCATTATTATTTCTTAAGTCACTCTATAATCCATTATTTCTAAAATACATATCATTAAATTTATGTCTCAAAACTTATCAAAATATTTTGGTCTTCTCTGACCTCAAATAATCAGTATTACTAATAAATATCAAGTCAATATTTCAATATAGTCAAATCACTATTCAATAAGACTTTCACTTTTAGAAATAAAAATTTAAATACTTAATTAAGATCAAATAAATCATAATCCATCCTAGGTATGAACATATTTTTCAATTAATCAATATTAATGTTATATATATATATATATATATATATATATATATATATATATATATATATATATATATATATATATATAAAATGTCTAAATGTATGATTTAGAAATTGGAAGGATAGTACAAACATGTTATAGTATGCATTATCTACTCACAGTGAAGTAGATTTATAGTTGGATGGCTCATTATGTCAATTTTGATTATATGAACCCCAAAATTGTGTTAAGAAGTTTTGAAAACTCAAAAAACATCTTTAGGAGGTCAGTTACTATTCATGATGGTGGTGATACTATTCATGATGGCAGCCAAAGGTGTTATCTAATAATAAAATCTCAATTCCTAAGGTTTTGACAACTCTTAGACCCATTTAGGGTATTAATTTTTCATTTTAAACTTCCTAAGTAGATCTTTTTGGAACTCACCTTCCTTAGGATTTTCCCTAACTTTTTTTGGTATTTTTTCAGTTAGCTTTAGAAAAATTGTTTAGCCAAAATCATAGTACTATTTGTTCTAATTCTAATGGTACCTATGGTGTCTTAAATGGAGATTGTAAGTTATTGAATTTTTAGAGAGAAAGTAGAGCAAAGAGAGAAACAAAGATGTAATATGTAGAGGGGCAATTCTTTCATTTTCTCTGGCATCCCAACACTAGAAGTCTGGCTCGCCATGTTGATCTTTCAGGATTTTAGGTGTGTATTTCTAATTCTAGTGTTAGGACACTGGGCACTTGGACTTATGACATTGACCTTTCTGGATCCCGAGGTTTACACTTTGAAAATCTAGTGTCACAGCGCTGAGAATCTGAAATCGCAATGCTAGGTTCTTTGAAAAAATAACATGCTTTAACCTCCATATATCTCATATCTTACATTTACACTTTGAAAAGTTTTTTTTATCACACTCTTACTTCATTAATTTTCTTAATGACCCTAATAGTAAGATAAAACATAATCATTTAAATTTAAGGGAGTTACATTCTTCCCCCTGTAAGAAATTCAGTCCCTTGAATTTCAACATCATAAACATAATATACTAACCTTATAATTCAAAAACTTGTGGGTATTGGGCATGCTTGTCATTCTCTACCTTTCAAAGGGTAAAGAAAGACAAATGGCATTCTATCAAATTAGCTCTATTCAGGACTTTTAATTGGACTTATGCATCTCATATTTTATTTTCTATTCTTTTTAAATCTTTCCTCCCTATTCATAAGGCTCCCTAATAACAACATTTTGTTCTATAGATTTAATCACTTTAATAGCACAAACATGATGATTATCAGTAAGATCTTTCATGGCATTACAATTATTAAACTTGATAATTTTGCCTTCAAATTCCTTTGTTAGTTTGCCACTATGAGCATTTATTATAGCTTTAGATGTCTTTAAGAATGATCTCCCTAGCAAAATTGGAGTGGTTTAATCACCATTCTCATATTAAGCACATAAAAACCAGTAGAAAAAATTCGATCATTAACTTGCACTAGAACACCCTTAACTACACCCTCAGAAATGGTGTTAGATTTGTCAACTAATTGAATTATAACACTAGTTTCTTTCAAAAGTCCAAATGCTAAAGATGCATAAACAAAATATAGCATGATATTAATAGAGGCTCCTAGATCTAGCATAGCCTTATTAAATTTAGTGTTGCCTATAGTGCAAATGATAGAAAACATCCTTAGGTCATTACACTTTGTAAGGAGTTTTCTTTGAATAATTATAGAAACATGCTCCCTTACTTTTACTTTCTCACCTCCTTTTTATTTTTGTTTCCTCTTTTAGGTGCATAATTCCTTTAAGAGTTTGGCATAACAGGGCACCTGTTTGATAGCATCTAAAAGAGGGAAATTTACCTCACACTTTTTGAAGGTCTCATATAGGTAAAAATTCCTTTCAATTTTTCTATTTTCTTTGAGAGCTTTAAGGAAAGGAAGTACTGGTTCATATTTAGAGAGAGATGAAAACTTACCTTTTATATGCTTACTTTCCATGGTTGCATCATTCTTTTCTCCCTCTTGTTGTGATGGTGCATGTACCTCTTCGTCAGGTATTGCACACTCCTCAATATGATGGCACTGACATTTTTCCTTAGATTTATCATTGTTTAACAAGGGATCTTACCTAAATGTAGGTCCTGTAATTGACTAAAAGAGGAAGCAATTTGGCCTATTTGATTTTCTTAGTGCTTTATAATATCCCTTGTCTCTTGCTAAAATGGCTTTGATTCTTGTTACATTCGGATAAAGGTGTCAAGAAGAGATTTAACCATCTATTTGAAGGAATTACTTGTATTATATTCCTGAGCTGTAGTTTATTCGGAAGGATAAGTCTACTGGCTATGTTGTAAATTTATGAAATTTTGTCATATAGGTTTATTTTGTGCACTGCCATATCTGAAATTAGGATTATCTCTCCATCTAGGGTTATATGTATTAGTGTAGGGATCATCTTCCAGGAAAACCACCGACCGCATTGGCTTATTCTACGGATTCTTCCTAAAGTGTCAGATACATGTCAGCTAGATGCCCCGCTAATGAACAAATTCCACAGACTTTAACTGGTTGGGTTGCACTTGTAACAAATTAGTGGACAAGAAATGTAAGTTCAATCATATGTTGCTCAAAGGAAGAAGTACTTACCTCATGGGCATGCCTAACTAAGGGATTATGCCTAATGCCAAACTTTTGGGAGTTAGCAGCCATATTTTAATACCAGGATTTTGGCTACTTCAGAAGTATTGTCTACTAGTGCACCTCTACTAGCAATATCTATCATACTCCTTTCACCCTACAAAAGACCCTTATAAAAATATTAAATTAGTAGCTACACACTAATTTCATTATGTGGGAGGTTGCACAAAACTTTTTAAATCTTTCTTAGTATTCATAAAGGGTCTCTCCATGCAATTGTTTACTGTTGCATATTTCCTTTCCTAAATTTATGACTCTACATGCACGGAAATATCACTCTAAAAATAACTTTTTCATCTCATTCTAAGTAGTGATAATTCTATATAGTATATAATACAGCCAATCTTTGGCTGAATCTCTTAAAGAGAAAGGAAAAGCCATGAGTGTAATTTGTTCTTCAGTTACCCGAAGAGGCTTTATGCTAGTATATACCACATGGAATTCTTTTAAGAGCTTATGTGAATCATCACCTACAAGACCATGAAAGTTGGGTTAGAGATAAATCATTTCAAATTTTATTTCAAAGTTGATATTCTCATCAAAATTAGGAAAAGTAATGTATAAGGGTTGTTGGTACACATCTAGAGCTGCAATCTCCTTCAGAGTATGGTTCCTAGCCATGACTACTTCCTTATTCTCTTTATCAATATTTCCTTAAAGTTCTCTTTTGTGCCTATAAATAAATTTTCTAATGTCTAGATTGTACTGTAAATCTTGAGTTAGCAGATTGAGTAGCATGCATAAATAAAAGTAAAAATCACAAAAGATAATAAATACAATCTCCAACAATGGTGCCAAAATTTGCTAGTTACTATCACAGGTACACCAAATATAATAAATTTTTTTCCTTAAAACTAGCATGTAGTAGTGGGAGTAAGAGTTGATCCTAACAAAATTGGTGTTACCTTCTATGAACAGAATAAAATCAGAGTTTTGAATGCTATAAATAAACTATCAAAGTTAAAAGGGAGTGAACGCAATAAACTGAATATAAGAGTGATTCAATCATAAGAGTGTTAATCTTGGTTGATATCCACCATCAAGGATTTCATTGGTCATTGACAATATAATTAATTTTATATTTAATATCTACCATTGGGATGTTATCTCTGTTTCTCCTTAATTTAGTTATTTGATAACAATCAGCTCAACTAACTATAATTAGTAAGCAACCTTAGTCAATCGGTAAAATTCAACTCATTAACTGTATAAAGAATTAGAAAAACTGATAGAGCTAAACAACACAAACATATCAGCTGTATTTAATTTAGTTCATTATTAATCATAGGTTAACAATTCATAATTATACAATCATTAATCCTATTTTCCTCTTAAATTAAATGGATAAAAATTTGTTGATATATATGATTCAGTAGTATATTGAAATAAACAATATATTAGTAGGCTTCCTAGCAATCATATGAAACAATCATGGAGAAGAAGAACAAATGAATAATTATTACTAAAATAGAATTGAAACAATCAAACCTTAATTAAATCTCACAATGCAAAAAAAAAACATTAAGCTTTCAATATTCCTCAACCAACAAAAAAGAATTAGCCGCACAGAGCCATTAAAAACCTAAAAGAATAAGAGAATAAGAGAGAATAAAGAGAATTCTTCCAGATTTGATGCTCTTTTTCTGCTTACTTTCCCTCCTTCCATTGGACTTTAATTGGAGTTAAAAAAACTCTAAAAATTGTGACACAATATGTTGCTTTGCAGTGCTGTAGTACTTTGATTTTTCCAAAATTCGCTGAAGTTGTCAGCCAAAAAGTTTTAGTTCTTATCTTTCCATAGCCACTGGAATCACCTCAATCAAAGCTCATATAAGAGATATATACCCTAATTAGTGATGAAAGGTAAGGATCCACTATAATTTCAACATTTTGCATGATTTTTCCCTACTTTCCTCTTCTTTTCTTCTTCTTTTGCTCCTACAACACAAAACACAAAAACTAAGTAATTCCTAAATATATTTTACCCAAATTAAAGAAAAAGTGAGTTTAAATGGACTCAAATCATCTTTAATTATGCACATATCAATTTTCTATTCACAAAAAGAGTCAAAGGTAGGCGATCCTCAAGCTAACTTTTGAGGCCAATTCAAGCCGATTTATTAGCAATTTTGTGTTTAAAAGGTTCAATAACCTAGAAATCAATTCCAAATGATCAATTTTTAGACAAAATTATGAATATACTATTCATATCAGTCAAAATCACTATTCACACTAGCCAAAAGGTTGTCAAAAGTTCATGAAACTTCAAACCCTAGTAATATAGATAATTTTAAGATTATCAATGCTGTTATTTTTCCAATATGAAGTCCTTAAGAATACTTATTCAAAAATTACCATTTTTAGGCTATTTCTTTAAATTCTTCTATAACTTTCCAACAACCTTTCATTGAATCAATTGGTGCAAAATGTTCATTTCCTCACCATGAATTTATTGATACCAACATCATTAAGATCAAATGGCTAGTTATTGAGATATCTTAAAGAAAGAAATGTGGGTTTAGAGGGAGAGAGAGGATGACTAATGAGGGAGAAGAAATTTGGTGGTAAAGATTTTTAAGAAGTCAGAGGTATCCGGCCATTTCTTCTGCCACTATAGCCTGGACCTTTATTGCCATGGTATTGTGCTACATTTTTGTCTACCATCACATCACTGTCCTCCTAGCATCACAGAATTAGTGCTCTCAGGTCTTCTACAACTATAGCTACATCCTTTTCATTGTTATATTGAAAATCTACCTTTGCAAAGTTAACTTTTTGGGCATATTGGGGCAACGGCAGTGGCCTTACTAGAATTCTTTCACATTTTGGCCTTCAATTCAATCCAAAACTTGCCATACATTCCAAAATTCGCCTCCAACAACCTATTTAGACCATTTAATCCAGTTTAACACTATTTTATTTAACAGACCAAATAAAAATACAATTTAAATTTTATTTAAAGGTTTAGGGCCATTACATTCTTCCACTTTTAAGAAATTTGGTGCATGAATTCAATAATACAGATATCAAGATTCTTACCTCATTGTTTAAACAAATAGGGGTAGTTAGCATGTGTATCACATTTCACTTCCTATATAGCTTTGTCTTTAGAATGATTTTTCCAAATCATCTTAACAATTGAAGTCTTCTTTCACTGTCATTTCTTCATTGTTTATCAACAACAGCTACATAATTCTCCTTATATGATAGATCTTTATGCAATTACACTCCTTAATTTAACTTCCTTACCAAATCTCATGCCTTCCTTCATGGGGAAACCTTCACAAATACATGATCACCAATAGGGAATTCCAAAGCTGGTCTATAGTCCACATAAGCAATTGCATCATACACTAGATTCAGACCCAATAGTTAGTAATCTTCTCCTACCTCAAACCACCTAATGGAAAACTTGTAGCATCTTCCATAAATGCCTCAAATGGTGCCATCTGAATGCTGACTTGGTAACTGTTATTGTATGCAAATTCAGCCAATGGAAAATATTTCTCTAATCTTCCTTCAAAGTCAGGTACACAAGCTCTCACTATATCTTTCAATATTTGGATAGTCCAATCAGTCTAGCTATCTATTTGAGAATGAAAAGTGGTGCTCAAATCCAACCTTGTACCTAAAGCCTTTTGGATTCCTTCCCAAAAATAAGCAGTGAATTGAGATCTTTTATCTGATATATTTGATATTGGAACCCTATAAAACTAAATTATTTCATCAAGATACATGTTTGCATATTGAGCCACACTGTTGGTAGTCTTTACTAGTAGAAAGTGGGTTGACATCATTATTCTATCTATAATCACCCATATAGGTTAAATTCCTTTAGAGATAAGGGTAATCCTGTAACAAAGTCCATTGTAATCCTTTCTTATTTTCATGTAGGTATTTCTATTGTGCAATTCAACAGGTCTTTGATGCTCTTCTTTCACTTATTAGCATATCAGGAAATGAGAAACAAAGTTAGCTACATCATTTTTTCATACCATCCCACCTTAAATCCCAGTATATCTTAGTTATTCTCGAATAAATGGTGTATGCAAAGCGATGTTCCTCCTCGAAAACCCTTTTTCTTAAATCATCCACATTAGCCACACATAATTGCCTACCATATCTCAATACCCTTTTAGAATTCACAATAAATTCATAATCATTCCTATCCTTTACTTCTTCCATTTTCTTGCAAAATGGTGCATCCCTATTCTGAGTATTCTGAGTAGTCTTAATTTCCTTAATCAATGAGGATCAAAGATAAATGTGAGCTTGGGTCATTGATTTCAAACTTTACCCCTATGCCTTCAAATTTATAAATATCCTTCAACAGCGGCCTTCTTAACTCAGCCATATAGGCTAAGCTATCCAAGGATTTCTTGCTTAAGGTGTCAACCACCACATTGACCTTTTTGGGGTGATATAAAATGATATAGTCATATTATTTCAATAGCTCTATCTACCTCCTTTATCTCAATTGAGATTCTTTTGCTGGAAATATATTTAAAACTTTCATGATGAGTGTATATTTCAAAAGTTTCACCATATAAATAGTGCCTCTAAATCTTGTGCAAAAACCATAGTTTCTATTTCTAGATCATGTGTAGGGTAATTTTGTTCATGCTTCTTAATATGTCTTGATGCATAAGCAACCACTTTTCCATGCTACATTAATACACAACTCAACCTTATTCTTGAGAAATCACAAAACACTGTATAACTTTGATGTGTTAATAATTTAGCATGATTTTAATACCTTTAAACTTACTTTTTGTTTGATTTAAATAAAATATGATTAGAAATTATCTTAGTTTTGTGTTTTGTGTTGTTGGAGAAAAAAGAGGAAGAAAAGACGGAAAAAAAGATAAGAAATTCGTGGAAAAATGTTGAATTGCAGTAATTCCAGACCTTTTAAAACTAATTAGACCATATCTCCCACATATTAACTCTAATAAAAGTGATTCAAGTTCCTAGGAAAATTTAAGACAATAATCTACAAATTTTATGTTGATTACTTTGTCAAATTCGAGAGAATTCAAAGCTTTACAGAGCTTAAAAATAAAAATCGCAGTGCAGCGAGATAAATCCTGACCTTTCATCACTAATTAGGGTATATCTCCCTCATATTAGCTCCAATTAAGGTGATTCAAGCGACTATAAAAAGTTAAGAGATAGCGATACAACTTTTATGTTGACTACCTTTTCATATTTTGAATTAAATTAGTGTCATGGTGCTCATAAATTAACACTGCAGCAAGAGGGCCACGACGCCCAAATAAGTGTTGTGGCATTGTGTATTTTTGGCAACAGCATGCCGCGGCACTCCCCATCTGCTACAAAAAATAAAACGTGATTTTTAGCCCTTTTGACTCCAATTGAAGCCCAAAGCTTGGGAACCGACCTAGAAGCAGTCCTATTTTATTTAGGACTCTTCAAACCTATAAATAAGGGGGAAAGCAAGCATAAAAGGATCATCCAATAAATTTCAATGACCAAATTATCAAATTCTTAAGAATTCTCTTTTTCTCTTTTTCTTTTTTTAGATTTTCTTATGGCCCAGCATAGCTAATTTACTTTTTATTGGTTGAGAAAGATTGGAACCTCAAGGGTCTTTCATGCATTGTGAAATGTAGATTTGAGTTTATTATATTAATTTTAATTGAGTATTGATTATTCATCCATTCTTATTCTCATGATTGTTTCAATTGATATCTAGGGTGCACACTAGTGATTTCATTGTTTCAATCTACTGCTAAATCATATTTTGAATAAATTTTTCATTATTTTGATTTAAGAGGAAAATATGATTAATAATTTTATATTATAAATTATTAATTCTATGGTGAATGATTAATTAAATTAAATATAGCCGATGTGTCTATGTTTATTTAGCTCTATCAGTTTCTTTAATTCTTTATATAATTAATACATTAAATTTTACCGATATGCTAAAGATTAATTATTAATTAGAATTCATTGAGGTGATCGTCATCAATTGACCAAAACTAAGGAGGAACATGGATAATATCTCAATGATAGATACTCAAATTAAGATTAATTATGTTGTCAATGATCAATGCAATTCTTTGATAGTGGATATCAACCGAAACCAACTCTCTTATTATTAATCAATCTTTATTGTATTGCGATTATTCTCTTTTTACATTAATAATTTACTTTTAGCATTCAAAACCCCTTTTTCTATTTCATAAAAGGTAATTCCAGTCTATGTGGGATCAACCCTTATTCCCACTACTGCAGGTTAGTTTTGAGGTAAGGTATTTATTATATTTGGTATACCCGCGACTGTACCTACCAAGCCTTATGTGCCTGATTGTATATTTAAAATCGGTGTTGTGGTCAAACATCGCTTTAACTTCTAAAAACTGGCCTTACATACATCTCACCATTCAAATTCTACCCTCTTTTTTGTCAATCTAGTCAATGGAGGAACAATCTAGAGAAATCTTTTATAAATCTCTGGTAATAACTGGCCATCCTCTAAAAACTTCAAACTTCTGACACTTTAGTAGGACGAGGCCATTTTTTGCATTATCTCCACTTTACTAGGGTTAACTTGAATACCTTCTTCAATAATTACATGGCTTAGAAAAGTCACATTGCTAAGTTAGAATTCACATTTTGAGAACTTTGCAAATAATTTAGGCTCCTTCAAGGTCTACAAGACCATCCTTAAATGTTGTTTATGCTTCTCTATGCTTTGTGAGTATACTAAGATGTCATATATGAAAACCATGACAAATCAGTCTATGTAAGGTTTAAACAACCTATTCATTAAGTCCATGAATGTTGTAGATGCATTTGTCAAACCAAATGATATCACTAAGAATTTATAATGCCTATTCTAGTTTCCAAAATCTATTTTAGAGATATCATATTTCCTTATCCTCAACTGATGATACTCGAATCTTAAATTAATCTTTAAAAAAGCACTAAACACCCTGAAACTAATCAAAGAGATGATAAATATAGGGTGGAGGATACTTGTTGCACACTATTACTTTGTTTACCTATTTATATTCTATACACATCTATAAGTAACTTTCCTTCTTCTTCACCAACAGGACAGATCGGATAAAACCTTTATCTAATAGGTCTTGCATTTGGTCTTTCAACATCTTTAACCAAAGCCAAGTAACCTTGACACCTTTTCCTCAATAGTTTCTAAGCCCTAAAAGTTGAAATCAAAGTATTTGGGGCCACACTACAGTCACATTGAATCTTGAAGGGAGGTTCACCCAATATATTGAATTCAATTACCTTAAGATAACAATTCAAAGTGGCATAATATAACAATTTCATGTAACAATTTCATTTCTTTTTTACATATATACACATATATATATATATATATATATATATATATATATATATTTAAAATCCCATGAAAACATTACCTTTATTTAACTCATAATAACTTTTAATTAATTTAACCAAGCATAATTAAGGTTTACACATCATTAATTAACAACATCCATACACAAATTAAACACATATATGTCTACATCTTATTCATCCATATTGACCAGTTCCGGGGACACAGGTGCGGGTGGTTGCACCTTTACCGAGATCTTAGCCAACTCAACCACAAACACCTTATTAATTTTTGAGATCTGCTCAACATAGAGTAACTCGATCCAACGTACACTAAGAGCTAGAGCCAAATAAAAATTTGCAAAACTAGTGTTTTGAACATTATATGGAAATATAGTGAGAATTAAATCTCAGTAGGTTTAACAATTATCATCAATATAGATCATCATGTCATGTTCATCTGTATAAGCTACAGCAAATATCTTAGGTCACATGAATGCACATGAAAATCATACAGTAATGACATGTATGGCATGAATAACTATTTTCATATTACTATATGATGGCTATTAACTTATTTTCATATCAAGCTACCCCGGTTAGGGTTAGTATTTTCTACTCTCCGGTACAAGCTTTTTTCGCTTCGTCCAACATGGCACACTTTCTTTTTCTTTTCTTATTAACAAAACCATAGCCATTGGTAGGGCGTTCTCTATTGGTGCACCACACGGACCGCCATGTGATCATGCTTATTTTTTTTTTTTCTGTTTTCATTAATAGTCAAAAATATGATTTCAATAACAAGTATGTTCATTATACTCAGATGCCATAATTTTTCATCAAAATATAATCATTACCAAAAATAATTAGTAATCATGACATGAACATAATCATTTCAAAAAGCACTTTATAAAATATTTTCATATCAAAATTACACATTTAAGATAGTAAGGAGTTCATGCAATGGCAATGGTTATGACATACACTAGTCATTTATTATTTTCATTTATAAAATTCTTCTTTTTTTTTAAATGTTATTTTTTCTCTTCATTTTCTTTATGGTTAGCCTCTCGTAACTTTCCTCTTACTTATATCATTTCCAACACATGTTCTCACAAATTTAATACGACATTCTTCTTCAAATTGGTTTCTATTAATATCCTATAGTTAATGAGGTTCATTTAGGGTAGAAAAATGTTGAAAATAAGCTTTACCAGCTTCCCAACACGCCCTAAACATATCCTATAACATGACTTGGCCATTTTTGGAAAAACAACCATGCTTTAGGCTTCAAAATGCCCTTTCCAGTACAGAACACAGCCTGGTCGTGCCTTGGAGCACGGCCATACATCTCCTACACCATCATCTGACCAATGTGCAGAGATTTTTGACTTAAGGTATCAACTACAACATTTGCCTTTCATGGATGATACTTTATCTCAAACTTGTAGTCATTGAGAAATTCTACCCATCTTCGTTGCCTCATATTTAACTCCTTCTGGTCAAAAAGGTACTTAAGACTCTTATGATCACAATATACTTCAAATGTTGCTCTGTATAAATAGTGTTGTTAAATCTTTAAGACAAACACCACCGCCACCAATTCAAGATCATGGGTTAGATAGCTTCCTTCGTGGGGTCTCAGTTGCCTAAAAGCGTAAGCAACTATTCTCTTGGCTTGCATCAGCACACACTCTAACCCTTTCTTTGAAGCATTACTATACACTTCAAAATGTCTTGTGGGGTCTAGAATAATTAAAACAGGAGGAGTGGTCAATCTTGTCTTAAACTCCTGAAACTAGCTTTACATTGATCAGTCCATTTGAAAGGACTTCCCTTCCTGGTCAATTTAGTCAAAGGCAAGGCTATACAAGAGAAGTTTTGTATAAACCTCCTATAGTATCCTACCAAACCCAAGAAATTTCTGACTTCTATAACCGTCTTTGGTCTTTCCCACTGAATCACTGCTTCCATCTTGCTAGGGTCTACAGTTACCCCTCTATTAGAGATGACATGTCTGAAAAACTTCACCTATGTCAACCAAAATCCACACTTCTCCAATTTGGCATACAACTTTTTCTCTTTTAGCACTTGCAGCACGATTCAAAGATGTTGTTCATGTTCTTTCTCACTCTTAGAGTATATCAAGATTTCATCAATGAACACTACCACAAATTAAACTAGGTAAGGTCAAAAAATGCGATTCATGTAATCCATGAAAATTGAAGGTGCAATTTTCAACTTGAAAGGCATTACGAGAAACTCATAGTGCCCATACCTAGTACTAAAAGCTATTTTTGGTACATCCTCCTCTTTCATCCTAATATGATGGTATCCTGATCTCAAGTCAATTTTAGAAAAGATGGAGGCTCCCTTCAGTTGATTTACTTAATCATTTATCCTAGGGAGATTATACTTATTTTTTATAGTCACCTTATTCAACTATCTATAATCTATGCATAGTCTCAAGCTTCCGTCTTTCTTCTTAACAAACAATACATGAGCTCCCCAAGGTGATACACTCATTCTAATGAATTGCTTGTTTAACAATTCCTCCAAATTTTTCTTAAGTTCCTATAGTTCCTTTGAGGCCATTCTATAAGGTGCAATAGAGATAGGACCTGTCCCGGGTAGGAAATTAATAGAGAACTCTATCTCTCGTTTGGAAGGTAAGCCTAGAATATCTGATGAAAATACTTCAGGAAACTCGTTGCTATTGGGATTTCATCAAGCTTCGGTTTGACTTCTAGGTTTGATAAATAAAGAGAATGTATACAAGTACTCCATTCTTCAACTCCCTATTGACTTGATTGGCATTAAGCATCAATGATTGCATCTCCTTTTCTGAAGTAGGAGGTAGAAATTCAACGGTCTTGTTGCAACAATTCAGCAAGACCCGATTTTTAGACATTCAGTCTAACCCTAGAATGACATCAATACCTTTTAAAGGTAGACAGATGAGGTCTGCAGAAAAAGTTTTCTCCAGAATGGTGACTTAATAGTCTTTACATACAGAGGAAGTTAAGACCCTTTCTCCCGTGGGAGTTACTATAGATAGCTCATAGGGGGTTTCAGAAATAGGATATTGAAGTTCCCTAATACATTCTTCCGATATAAATGAATGAATAACACCATAGTCAAACAACACCATAAGAGCAAATCCATAGATATAGCATGTACCTTGAATTATTTCGGGAGATTGAGTTGTCTCTTGGCCACTAAGGTTGAAAACCCTTCCTTTCAACTAAGGCCTATTTTTCGGCTGCTTCCCTAAATTCTATGGGTAGTTCTTTGCAAAATGACCCTTCTATCCGTAATTGAAGCAAACATCTAATCCCATGTAGCATGGCCGGTTACCATGCGTACGTCTGCACTTAGTACACTTAACTGTGAAAAAGTTCTATTCGAAGGGTCAGGGTCTTGTAGTCATTGGCTTCTTGCCAATACCCTGTCCTTTTCCTCTAACATTTCTGCTAGAGTTTTATGGCCCGTTCTTCCTTTTCCAAAAGTTCTGTCTTTGTTTCTCATCTACCACTACCCTCAAACTCTTCTCCAGGAGTTTACATTTATTTATCAGAGGTGCAAACTCCTTGATCTCTATATCTACAACAACATTCCTTATCTCCAGATTCAATCTCATTTCAAACTTAACAGCCTTCCATGCTTCATCGGGGTTAAATCGCAGGTAAGAGGAGAACTTAGACAACTTCTCAAACCTCGCGATGTACTAGTCTACGGTTGTGTTGCCCTGCCTAAGTTGGAGAAATTTAATTTCCTTCTCCGCCCGCATAGTACTTGGGAAGTACTTTTCCAAAAAGGTTTATTTGAACACCTGCTAGGTGATCTACCTTCCCTAGTGAGATAAAAGTTCTCTAGTTCTATGCCACCAGTATTCTGCTTTATCTTTTAGCATATATGCAGCGAAAATAACTTGCTGCTCCTCAGTACAGTCCATCACTTCAAAAAATTTCTCCAGTTCCCTTATCCACCTTTCAGCTATAGTCGGGTCAAAGTTGCCTTGAAAACAAGGTGGTCTGGTCCTTAGGAACTCGGAATGCCGTTATCATTTCTTGCCATTCGATTATTAGCACCATTCTCACCATTCAAGTTATTAGCATTTTGGAGGTATTGTAGAATTTGGTTGGTGGTCGTGACTTGGTCTCGAATTTCCATGGCAAAGTTGTGCAGGGTTTCCTCCGCATTGTTTACTGGATTCCTCCTTGGTGGTGCCATTTCTTACTATGGCAAAAACTAAGTTATGCTACTATTAAGATGATCAAGTCTAATAGTTAGTTTCAAAAATATTTAAGAACAATTATAACACCACCTTGGCATATAGATAGGAAATGTTAGTAATTTCTTACCTATATAAAATCACTTATCCCCTACACAACACAACCACAATATACTTAAGACACTATAAGATCGATTTAGATAACCATCCACCTAGTTATCTAGAATCTACCTGCCCTGGTACCAATTATGTAACAACTCCATTTTTTGTTTACATACACACACACACACACACACACACACACACACACATATATATATATATATATATATTTAAAATCTCATGAAGTCATTACCTTTATTTAACTCATAACAACATTCAATTAATTTAACCAAGCATAATTAAGATTTATCATTAATTAATAACATCTGTACACAAATCAAAACATATGTCTACATCTTATTCATCCATATTGACCAGTTTCGGGGACACGGGTGCGGGTGGTTGCACCTTCACTAGGATCTTAGCCAACTCGACCATAAACACCTTATTAATTTCATAGATCTGCCTAATATAGAGTAACTCGATCCAACGTACACTAAAAGCCAGAGTCAAAGAAAAATCTGCAAAACTAGTTTTCTGAACATGATATGGAAATATAGTGAGAATTAAATCCTAGTAGGTTCAACAATAAATCACAATTATCATCAATATAGATCATCATGTCATGTTCATTTGTATAAGCTATAGCAAATATCTTAGGTCACATGAATGCACTTTATCTATGCACATAAAAATCATACAGTAATGACATGTATGACATGAATAACTATTTTCAGATAACTATATGATGGCTAGCAAATTATTTTCATATCAAGCTACCCTGGTCAGGGTGAGTACTTTCTACTTTCTGGTAAGGGCTTTTCTTCCTCCGTTCGACATGGCACACTTTTTCTTTTTTTTCTCATTAACATAACCATAGTCGTTGGTAGGGCATCCTCTACTGGTGAACCACACGGACTGCCATGTGACCGTGTTTATTTCTTTTCCTTTCTCATTAATGGCCAAAAATATGATTTCAATAACAAGTATATTCATTATACTCAGATGCCATAATTTTTAATCAAAATATAATCATTACAAAAAATAATTGGTAATCATAACATGAACATAATCGTTTCAAATATCACTTTATAAAATATTTCTATGTCAAAATTACACACTTAAGATGATAAGGAGTTCATGTAATGGCAATGGCTATGGTATACACTAGTCATTTATTATTTTTATTTATAAGATTCTTCTTCTTTTTTAAATATTATTTTTATCTCTTCATTTTCTTTATGCTTGGCCTTTAGTCACTTTCCTCCTACTTATATCATTTCCAACACATGTTCTCACAAATTTAATATAGTATTCTTCTTCAATTTGGGTTCTATTAATATCCTATAGTTAATGGGATTCATTTAGGGTAGAAAAATGTTGAAAATAAGTTTTATCAGCTTTCAATACGGCCTAAACATATCCTATAACATGGATTGGCCATTTTTTTATAAAACAACCATGCTTTAGCCTTCAAAATGTCCTTTCCAGTATAGAACACGGCCTGGCCATGCCTTGGAACACGGCCATACTCTATGTTGTGTTATTCCCTGATGCAGGCTTTTGTCCTACTTGACCTTCTCTCACTAATCAGAGCATAACTCCCTTATTTTAACTCTAACTTAGGTGATCTTAGTGTTCATTTAAAGATAAAACAATTTTCTAAAATAATTTTGTTGTACATTTTAGCAAAATCTTAACTGATCCGAGTGATATTACTCCCTCAAGTTAAACATTATTTCTTCTCGGGTAGATTCTGACCTTTACTTACTAATCTGACCATATCTCCTTTATATGAACTCTAAATTGAGTGATTCCAATGGCTAAATATCCGTGATACATACATATATATATATATATATATATATATATATATATATATATATTATCTTAACCTGCTATTTTAATTCCCTACACAAGTTTCTCATAAATTCAAACACAAAAGCTTTCCTCACAAATTCTTCCCTAGTTAACCATTTTCTGACCACTACTTACTACTCTAACCATATCTACCTCATATGGACTCCAAATATAGTGATTTCAGTGGCTAAAAATTGGTGAGACATATATCTATATTTTTTATATTAACTATTACTTTTAATTACTAATCGATTCTTTTCAGAATTTGAAAAACAGAAGCTTCCCTAGTTACTCCAAAATCCAATTTCCTAACAAAACATTTTCCAAGGTTTTAGTTCATCATTTTATTATGTCCTCTTCCATTTTATTCCTAATTTACATCTAATCATATTCCATCAATTTTTTAACACATTTAAATATACAAAATAGCAGCATAAAAATATTAAAATTTTGCCATCTATAGCTATACCTATGCAAAAATTTCCACACCAACCTAAGTATTCAAACATACATCACATGTAAGATCAACATGTAACATGATATAGCAACATCCATGGCCAATCATCAAGGTAACAAATATAGTAAATTTCATCAAAGTTCTAGGATCAAAATGCCATATAATTGTTTCTAATTTCAAAGCTTTTCTAAAAAAATATTGTTAAACCTACCTAAAGATTTCCCTAGCTCACTTACTGAATTCCTTTTCTTATTTCCTCTTGAGCAAGATTCCTCCCTTCCCTTAGCTTTTTTAGCAGCTTAAATAAGAGAATGAGGGTGAGTTGTTGAGCCCCAAGGATAAAGAGAAAAGATGGATTCAAGTGGAGATTAAGGTAACTTACCTTGAGTACTTAGTTCTCTTGACTTCTCCTTCTTCTTCCTTCCTTCCTTTCTTCTCCTTTCTTTCTCTCCTTTCCTCACTCTACCTTGCTTCTATTTTTTCTCTCCCTCACTTGGACGAAATTCTAATGTTATAAGGGTGGGTTTTGCTTAAATAGACTGTCAAGTGTTTCACCTTTCATGATCATGGATCTACCTTATCATAATTAGGCTACACTTTGTTATTTTTTTGGGTGAAGACAACTCATGTTCTTGTCTTCCTCTCGATTAGTCAAGATATACATAGCAAAAGGAGATTTGTATTTTGAAAATCATGATAAAATGTTCTTAACACAAGGGACAAGGTCCCTTTGATTTAGGGATCCATTTCCTTTTTCTTTTGGCTCACTTAAGTATGATAGGTTTGCCTTTCTAGGTGGCAAATTTTTAGTCCTTAAGTCTCCCTTACTTGGCTGAAATTATTTATGTAGGATACGATTGTTTTATGATAATGCTATGTATTATTACCCAGTTGTTAAAATTATGAATATAGGATATAGATGTTTTGTCCTAAAACCATGTATTTTTACCTACTTGTTGAAGTTATGAATGTAGGATATAGATGTTTTGTCTTAATGCCATGTGACCTAATCTTGATTATTATTACACTACTATTTCCTCACATGATTCTTAGTTTTTACTTATTGGATTTGGGTTCATTCTTACCTATTTCCTTTCCTTTGGCTGAAATTCTACCTTTCATGAAGGGCTTGGTCTTAATTTCATGTTTTTTAGGCTATCGGTCCAACTTCTATATCCTAGTCCAAGTTTATGTTTTATTTCTTGCTTGGGCTATCCTATTGGCTTGCTAGAAATTCATGTAAAGTGGAAAAACTCTATATGAAGTGTCCATAGGTGAAAGCCTAATTTATGGTTGGAGATGTTAAACTTAGTAACTCTAACTCTTGAATTAGGAAAAATTACCCTAATCCAATCTTCTTGAAATTTTAAGACCTTTACTTACTTCACAAAAAATTATTTTCCTTACCTAAGAATTTTGCCTCTCTTTAGTATCTAATTTTTCCTATTAGGTTTTCTCTCTTAATGTTAGAAACATTTTCTATGCATACACAGAAGGTGAAAAATTTCTAAGGATTATATTTTGTAGATATCTAAAAATTGTCTAATAAATTTTATTTCCTTAATCAAATACTTATGTACCTTTATTAATAAAATAAATGAAATTCTGGATGTTACATTAAATATTTATGTACCTTTATTAATAAATGAAACAAAATGAGGGATGTTACAAATAGCATAAAGCTAACTAGTCTATACCAAACAAACAATCAAAATCCAACATTCTTACATGATTAAATCAATAAATGTTTCCTTATCCAATTTTAAGGTAATGTAAGACCTATACATATATTCACTAATAGTGAATCACTAATAGGGTTAGCAACTATAAAAGGATTTTCTAGTTTAACCGGATCTCTTCCCATCCATTTAACAAAATAATAGGATACATATGAATAAGTGGATCTGAGATAAAACAATAGTTATGCAATGTGAGAACAAACCATAAGAGTACATGTCATCATCGTATTTGAAGCTTGAGCATCCTATCTGGTCAATACAAAAACCCTTAATTAGCCCCTACTAGCTTAGCCCTGCCCATAAATTGTTGATCCTTTACCTATATTGACACTACTTTCTTGTCTAATGCTACTCTAATTCTTGACTTGCCTTTTTCCTCTAAGGATAATCTCTAACCAAATGTCCCATCTATCATAAATAAGTAGGCTCCAATCTTTCTATAGCATTTTCTAGAATGAAGCTTGCCAAAATTTAAACATCTTGAATCAATATCTTGAGTCTACCTCAAACTTTGATGTCTAATTTGCCTGACATCTCTTTGGACTCTCTTCTATTTACTAACACTAACTAACGCTTTAAAAGAAATTTTAGATTTAGTTGGTGTTGGCCATGAGAGGCTCTGAAATCTGGTTTCTGTTATCACCAGCCTATGTTTACTATGGGAACTACCCCTATGATCCCTCTTCTCTTTTTTTGACTTCCAATTTTTGCCAACTCCCTCATTTTTTATTATCTTGGCACAATTTACTACGTCGAATAGGAAGGAAACTAATATGTTAATGGTGCTACAAATATGAATAATGATCACATTATCTTATACTAAATCTCTTGATTTTATGCCTTTCTATAAGGACCATATTTATGGAATATTGTGATAATTAAGTAAACCAAATATCATACTTAGTGAAAATCATGTCTGGCATTTGTTTCAGCAACTCAAATTCTCTGGCACAAGCATCTTTTATGCTCTCAGGAAAAAAAATTCCATGAAGGTTTCTCTAAACTTCTCTTACTTCATAAAAGGTCAATAATTTTTCTTCCCCTACTCAATGTGTCAAACCACACTTGGGCTACATCAAAAATTGAAACGTAACTAATTCTATGGCCTTCTTATTAGAATAACCCAAAGCTTGAAAAATCTTCTACGTTACATCTATAAACCATTGTGGGTCCTCATTACTATTAGATTTTGTAAAAGTTAGTGGCTTTAACTTCATAAATTTTGATAAAGTCACCTTTATGCCTACCACTTAAGGCTTATCATCTAATTCAGCCATTACGGTTTGACCTCATACCCCAACAACAGCCTTTGGTTGAGGGTATTCTATCCAACTTTAACCTACCATAAGTCTAGCTAAATTTCTTTGAATTCCTTGAATCTTAACAAGCATTTTTGCCACAACACTCTAATATGGAGGTGTCATCTCCTCCTTAGGGACTTCACTCTAGAATTTATCTTGTTCCTTTTGTCTAAAGGCTTTAGTAGCCTTTCCACCATGGCTACCTCCCTTAGTGCTTTGACTCATTTGGCTTCTGAAAGCTTGAGCCATAGACTGGATAGATTTCTCAGTGGATGGTTCTTATTCTATAACTCTTTAGCCATTATTCTTATTCTTAGCGACATTATGTCTAAAATCACATTACAAAGGAAATTATTAATATATCTCTCTTAACATAAAAAAATAATTGATTTGGAATGGAAGGGGAGGTAACACCCTACATAATTCCTCAACAACACCTTGATTATAAATATGTCCACCTCATACCTATATTCAAGGTGCCACTAATGAATCCTTGGCTCTATTGAGTCACAAGGAGACCCAAGGCTCTGATACCAACTTTGTTATAGGCCCTATTAGAGGAGCACATGATCGGCACAGGTAAGAGGTCAACCCTAGCCTATAAGTCTTCATCAAAAGATAAATTTAACAGAAGCTCTGAATAAACTCAACTTCAAGCATGCAGTAACTTATAATTCTATTCATAATTATTACTTCAAATCAATTTACAAAAATATATATATATATATATATATATATATATATATATATATATATATATATATATATATATATATGATTACAAACAATTTCAATTATCAAAATACAATAAGAGGTATAGACCCTGCTTGTGACTCATAGGCCTATCTAGAGTACAAAATACAGGGTAACAAAATAAAAAACGGAGCCCTAAAAGAAAATCTTGATCACTACTAGATTTCTCCATCTATTGTGATGATGGAATTGATTTAGGATCCTTACTGCTATCTAAAAAGTTTAGAAAGAAGAAGTGTTGAGTTTGTCAACTTAGTTAGTAGAAAGCATATACTATAGTACATTGGAACAAAACCAATTGCAACCTTTGCAATGAAAAACATATATATTTCCCAAAACCAATAACCTCTATAAAAATAAACAAAATAGGATTTACCAAAGATATGAAGATCCTACAATTAGAACCAAGCATTTATCCCAAGCAAAAAGTAAGAGACGCTAAACCACAAATTCATGTCTATTGAAATATGTATATAAGGAGCCATCTCAACCACTCCTATATCAGATCTTATGTGTTGGCTGACACATAAGGTTAGCAACATCTCTATTAATTAAGGCTTTTAAGGTGCACCATGGCTAGCATATACTGTTATTAGCATATAGTATTTTCAAAAGAGTATCCTCCCAATAAAATTTAATTATACTTAAATAAGTGCATTTTAAAATAAAAAAAGCAAAGTACAATGATAGTTTAATCCAATGTCTAAGCTCCATTCATATCACATATCTTTCCAAATAGAAAGAGTTCAAAATAGGTGTCAGTAGCCAAATTCAAATCAGATCTCATTTTATACCCTTTTCATTGCTTAAATTACTCAATTAGCATATCAACAAAAAAAAATTCAATTATGCATATAAGAATATAGTATCAATACAATTTAAAAACTCCAATACTTTTTATAATATCATAAATGGTTGAAATAATGATGTATAGAACATAATATAAATATTTTAAAGGCATAGAAAATGTAACATCCCTAATTTCGTTTCTTTTATTGATAAAAGTACAAAAATATTTAATTAAGGAAATAAAATTTATTAGACAATATTTTAGATATCTAAGGAAATATAATCCTTAGATATTCTTCACCTTATGTATATACATAAAAAATGTTTCTAACATTAAAATAACAAATAAAGAGGGAAAACCTAATAGGAAAAAATTAGAAAGAACATACTAAAGAGATGCAAAATTCTTGGATAAGGAAGATACATTTTTAGAAACAAGTAAATTTTCAAGAACATTGGATTAGGGTAATTTTTTCTAATTCAAGAGCTCGAGTTACTAAGTTTAAAATCTTTACCTATACATTGGGCTTTTACCTATGGACACTTCATATAGAGTTTTTTCACTTCACATAAGTTTCTAGCAAGCCCATTGGATAACCTAAGCAAGAAATAAAACATAGACTTGGACAAGAATATAGTAATTGGACCAATAGCCCAAAAATTATCAAAATGTGACCAAGCCCTCCAAGAAAGGTAGAATTTTATCCAAAGCAAAGAAAATGGGTAGGAATAAGCCCATAATGGGTAGGAATAAGCCCAAATCCAAGAGGAAAAATAAAATAAAATAAATTAGGTGATGATATAATAATGTAATAATAATAAAGATTAGGTTACATGGCATTAAGACAAAAATTTAGCAAGTGGTGTGATTCTACATTCATCATTTTGGCAAGTGGCATGATAATACAAGGCTTTAGGACAAAAACATCTATATCCTACACTCATAATTTTAGCAAGTGGTATGGTAATACATGGAATTAGGACAAAACATTCTTATCCCACACAAATAATATCAACCAAATAATGGAGATTCAAGGGCTAGAAATTTGCTACCTAAAAAGGCAAACCTATCATACTTGTTTAAGACAAAAGAAAATGGAAATGAATCTCTAAATCAAAGGGACCTTGTCCCTTATCTTAAGAACATATCATCATAATTTTCAAAATACAAATCTCCTTTTCCTATGCATATCTTGACTAAGGAAGAGGAAGACAAGAACATAAGTTGTTTGTTTTCCAAAAATTCAATAAAGTGTATCTTAATTGTGATAAGGTAGACCCATGATCATGAAAGGTGTATTATTTGGTGGTCTATATAAGCAAAACCCACCCCTACAACATTTTAATTTCATCCAAGTGAGGAAGAGAGAGAAATAGAAGCAAGGTAGAGTGAGGAAAGGAGAGAAAGAGAGGAGAAGAAAGGAAGGAAGAAGAAGGATAAGTTTAGAAGGCTAAGTACTCAAGGTAAGTTACCTTAATCTCCACTTGAGTCTATTTTTCTTTTTCATCCTTGAGGTTCAAAAATTCACCCTCCTTCTCTTACCTAAGCTGCTAGAAAAGCTAAGGGAAGGGAGGAATCTTGCTACTTCTTTCAAGAGGAAACAAGAAAACCAATTCACTAAGTAAGTTAGGGAGATTCTTAGGTAAGTTTAACAATATTTCTTTTTGAAGAAAACTTTTGAAACTTATGATATTTATATGAGATTTTGATCTTAGAACTTTGATGATTGGTCATGATGTTGCTATATCATGTTACATATTGATCTTGCATGTGATGTATGTTTGAATACTTAGACTGGTATAGAAAGTTCTGCAAAGGTATGACTATGGGTGGCAAAATTTTTAGCTTTTGTGTTTTAATTTTTGGGAATTATCTGTAGGGAATTAAAATAAATGGTTAACATAAGAATTATAGATATATGTGTCACAGATTTTAAGCCACTGGAATCATTCAATTTAAAGTTCATATGAGGTAGATATGTTTCGATTAGTAAACAAAGGTCAGAAAATGGTTAATTAGGGAAGAATATGTTAGGATAGCTTCGGTGTTTTAATTTCTGGGAACAATCTATAAGGAATTAAAATAAATAGTTAACAAATGAATTATATATATATATATGTGTCACGAATATGTAGCCACTGGAATCATTCAATTCAAAGTTCATATGAGGTAGATATGTTCCGATTAGTAAACAAAGGTCAAAAAATGGTTAATCAGGGAAGAATATGTTAGGATAGCTTCGGTGTTTTAATTTTTGGGTAAATTCTATAAGGAATTAAAATAAATTGTTAACATATGAATTATATATTTATGTGTCACAGATGTTTAGCCACTGGAATCACTTAATTTGGAATTCATATGTGGGCGATATAGTTAGATTAGTAAGTAAAGGTTAGAACCTACCCGAGAAGAAATAATATTAAATTTAAGGGAGTAATAACACTAAGAGTTATTACTATTTTTCTGATATGATTAACATAATAGTTTTATATAATTGTCTTAGCTTTCCATAGACACCAAGATCACCTTAATCGGAGTTAAAATGAGAGAGTTATGCTCTGATTAGTGAGCAAAGGTCACAGAACACGGCCAGGCCATGTTCTGGGTGCTTCAAGCACGGGTTAGCCGTGTTTGGGGGCTATTTTTGAGTACATTTAAAGTATTTTTAAAGCATGGCCATGTGCTGGAACATGGCCAGACCGTGTTGGAAGCTGGTGAAACCTATTTTCAACATTTTTCTACCCTAGATGAACCTCTTTAACTATAGGGTAATAATAGAAATCAAATTGGAGACAAATGCTCTATAAATTTGTAAGAACATGTGTTAGAAATGATATAAATAAGAAGAAATTGACTAAAGGCCAAGCATAAAGAAAATGCAAAGATGAAATTAATATTTAAAAAAGAAGACGAATCTTATAAATGAAAATAATAAATGACTAGTATATGCCATAGCCATTGCCATTGTATGAACTTCTTACCATTTTAAGTATAAAATTCTAACATGGAAATATTTTATAAAGTGATATTTGAAATGGTTATGTTCATGGCATGATTACCAATGATTTATGGTAATAATTATATTTTGATGAACATACTTGTTATTGAAAGCATATTTTTGGCTATCATTGTGAAAAGAAAAGAAATGAGCACAGTCACATGGCAATCCGTGTGGTGCACCAGTAGGGGACGCCCTACCAACGGTTATGATCATGTTAATGAGAAAAGAAAGAGAAAGTGGTTCATGTCGGACAGAGCGAGAAAAGCCCATACCGGAGAGTAGAGGATACTCACCCTGACCGGGGTAGCTTGAAATGAGAATAAGTTGATGGCCATCATATGATATTTTGAAAATAGTTAATCCTGTCATACATATCATTATTGTATGATTCTTATGTGCATAGATATAATGCATTCATTTGACCAAAGATATTTTCTATAGTTTATACAGCTGAACATGACATGATGAACTATATTGATGGTAAATTATGATTTATTGTTGAACTTACTGAGATTTAATTCTCACTATATTTCCATATCATGTTTAGAAGAATAAATATGCAAATTTTCTCTATGACACTTATTATTTTCGTACGTTGGATCGAGGTGCCCTACCTAAGGCAACTACCAGTTATTTCAGATGTATCTGTCGTAGATATGACTGAGATTCCGGTGGAGGTGCCACCCGCACCAGTGTCCCCGAAAGTAGTCGACATAGATGATTAAAGCTAATATGTATCTTTGTACAAATGTTTGTAAAATAATAGTGTGTATGGAAACTCAGTATTGTATCACTGTTAATAAAAATTATGCTTGGTTAAAGTGATTATTATTACGAGTTAAATGGTTAATAACTTCATGGAATTTTACAAATATAAAAAAAAATTACTTTTACATTTACATAAATGGAGTTATTACAAGAAACATATTATGGCATATATTTTCTACTTAAAAATAAAAGTTCCAAGGTAGGCGATCCTTAGGCTAAATTTCAAGGCTAATTCAAGCCAAACGAGCTTCAATTTCATGTTTAGAATGTTCAATAACCTAAAAGTCAATTCTAGAAGATCACTTTCTATACAAAATTTTGAAGGTACTGTTCATACCAGATGGAAACACTATTCACGTAAGCCAAAAGGTTGTCTAAAGGTCTTAAAACTTTTAATCCTAGTAAGGTAGACAATTCTAAAACTATCTATGGTATTATTTTTCCAATATGAAGTTGTTAAGCATGCTTATTCAAAGCTTACCTTCTTTAGGAAATTTTTTTAAAATTCTTTGTTGACTTTCCAGCACCCTTTCGACAAAATTAATCAGTTCAAAATGTTCATTTCCTTGCCATATATCTATTGACATCAACGGTGTTAAGATCGAACAACTAGATATTGAGATATCTCAGAGAGAAAATGAGGGTTTAGAGATTTTAGGGGTATTCTGGTCATTTTGTCTTTTGCTGTAGTGCTGGAACTCTGGCACCACAGTGTTAGGCTGTATTTTCTTCTACCACTGTGATCCTAGCCTTCTAGTTCTACAACACTAAAGCTCTTAAGTCTTCTATAGTTGCAACTATACCTCTACCACCGTTGCACTAAAAATTTGGCATTGTAGCGTTGACTTTGCAGGCATGCTTGTGCTATGACGGCAAGCCTGTTCAAGTTCTCTTACGTTTTGGCCTCTAATTTAATCAAAAACTTGCCATAAATTCCAAAATTCACATCTAACAACCTACGAAAACCATTTAATCTAGTTCAACACCATTTTATTTGCAAACTAAACAAAAATACAAATCAAAATCTATTTAAAATTTTAAAGGCATTACAAATCTATTAGTAGCCCTAAGAGTTAGAGAAAACGATGAACCTAAATAACACAAGCATAAGCAATTGAATTTAATTTAGTTGAGTGCTCTTCTTGAGTTCTAATAATTTTTTATGCAGTAAATCATCAAATCTTAGTTGCTTTATGAAACAATTACGGATTTGATGTCTATCCTTGGAGTAGATTGCAATAAATTATAAACTAGTAGGCATCTTAGCAATTAAAGGAGACAATCATAAAAAATAAACACAAAAGAAAATCATATGCTCAAAGCATAAATTGAATTATAAACCCAAATTAGATCATATAGTTTTATTGATTATGAGGCTTCAATTTTCATAGGCCAAAGTCTCTTAATTTAATTTACTCTTTAGTCACCCTCGGGGGTTTCATACTCTTGTGTACTACATGAAATTTGTCACGTCCCCAATTTAAGGGAACACGATTGTCATGAGTAGTAGATAACTTTTGTAACATCTCAGATTTTAATAAGTGGAAAATAATTCTCATGGTGAAGGAACATCGATAAAATCTTAGAAAAATGATAAAGTGGAATTAAAGTATTTGATGGAATTTTCCTACAACCAAACAAAGCCTTATCTAATGGCATAGTTCAATTATGATGGGATGGCAATAGTGTAATAGTTGGATAAAGCAAGGTCTTGAGATAGGAGGATGATGGCTTGTTGAGGAAGGCTAAATAAAATATTTTATCTTTCTTGACTCAAGGATGAGTCGACTAACCCAAGGGAGAGAAGGAGAGAGGAGTAGCTTGGAGGAGAAGTTGTTGACTTGACCAAGTGGCTTGGAGGAGAAGTTGGCCAAAAAGATCAAGGGGAAGAGAGTGGCGGCCAAGGAAAAAAGGAGAGAAGGGAGAGAGATCGAGAGAAGGAGAGAAAGAAAAAGAAGAGAGAGAGAGAAGAGAGAGAAAGGCACAAGGTGAAATCCAAGAGAAAGGAAGAATGAGAGTGATCAAGAGGAAGAAATCCAAGGAAAGCTGGAGAAGAGAAAGAATCTCTTGTTTGGTAGGTTTAACATTATACATATTTCCATGGCATTTAATGTATATTGAATGATTTATAAGTGTTTCATATATCCTCTTTTGATGATTCATGATGAATATTTATGGTTGGCCATGAATGGTGAGAGTTGGAGGCATAGATCATACATGTGTTTGCTGATTTTTGACTTGAAAATGGTGGAATTCGATGGTCTGAATGGTTGGTTCGGTTGGATATGATTTGTATCGAATATGAAAATATGTAAAATATATGAGTTGTAGCATAGCTTTATAAAGCCTTTAGAATCAACTGGAACGGTTTCGAAATGAGAGAGATATCCCCATATGAGTGAAGCAAGATCAGATTTAATGCACAGAATGGTGATGCTGTTTTTAGACACGTTTTTGATTGGTTTATGTTTCTAATCTGTTAAAGTAGTAAACATCTAAGTTATAGATAATTGTCTTTACTTTCTATAGACACCGAAATCACCTTAATTGGAGTTAAATTGAGAAAGTTATGGCCTTTTTAGTAAAGGAATGTTTGACTGGACGAAAATCTAGACTACAGGGAAAACCCGAAGCACGGCCATGCTTCGGGCTGTTTTGTGATTTTTTAGCATGGTTAGCATAGCTTGAAGCATGGCCGTGCTTGGTGACACGGCCAGGACGTGCTTGAGGCTGTTTTTGCTCCGTTTTGCATTTTGAAGGCTCTAACTGAACTCCAACGAATGGATGATGTTAAGGGAAACTAAAATACAAATAAATACCTTTTTAGTGATACATTGTAGTGTGAATTCCATCCTTCTATTATGAGAAATTAAATCACATGTTGCATATTGATGAGATGTATGTTTAATGTATTGATACAAACACATATTAATGAGACCTATGCAAGTGAATTTGTTATGTATTGATGAGATATATGTAAGTGAATTGCATACGAGCTAGATGTATAATGTATGGATGAAATGCATGTGGATGTGATGCCTATGCTAGTATATCAATGCATGAGGATTACATGATATAAGGTATGCATTGTTGGTAAGTGTATTAATACCTATTTGTTAAATGATGTGGTGATGATGTTATGCATGACATTATTGATGTGATTGGTTAATGCATAATCCCATTGTGATGGTCATGATGATTAAAGAATATGATGTGTACATGATTATATGATGATAAAGGGGTTGTTACATAGTGATTGTATGAAGAGGCGAAGTTGATTGTGGATGGCAAGCATGAAGATAAAGGTGAGTTGTTTGATGTATACATGGTTATATCATGTTGATGTACATGGTTGAGATGTGGCTATAGATGATTAGTCACTAAGTGTTGTGATGTAGCTGCAGACGATCAGTCACCCTACATGAAAGTACTACAAAGATGGATACACAAGCATGTTATTGAAGTATAACCTGGTTATTATACATGTCTGATATTGATGCATAACCTGTCTATTGAATATGAAAGTATGCTATACATTCTTGTTATTTTATCATATACAAAGAGAAAATGTTTTCTGTAGTTTATACAGCTAGACATAACACTGTATTTTCCTTAATTACCATATGATGCTTTTAATGTTAAACCTATTAGGAACCTCGTTCTCATTATTGTTGGTGTTATGTTCAGATAAAAGCAACGATACACTAGCTGCTTCTGTCCACTTGATCATGGAAGATCCAGTGGATGGCGATACTTTGTACAGATCCCGATGCTAGCACCACCTCCTCCACCCTTTACACCCAGGGTAGATGTGCGGTATAGGGTTCATTGATAAGTTGATATAGTTATGTGACTCAGTGTCACTGGTGTATAAATATTAATCTCTTATGTAGTTTGAATATTATGATAATGGAATATTAGCTGTTTATATAAATGTGTATGGTTCGCTGCTTAGAATCCGTTATCGGTCGCTATATATATAAAAAACAACCGGTCGTTACAACTTTAACCTTATTCAATTGCATATTTTCTTTAAGTATATCACATATCAAGATTAATAACATACGTTTAAAAGTTCTCCAATATAACCAAATATATATGCCAAGTCTTTATACATATATTACAACAGAAGTAGGGATCCTACCTATGGCATTCAGAGCATACTCTAGAATACAAGTTCAAAATAATTTAAACACTCTGAGCCTTGGAAGCAATGTAGGCTCACCTAGAGATTATAACACCTAGTTGACCACGTAGCTGTAGGACCAAACTCTGTATCCTTATCTGAAAAAAAATGTAAGTATTGTGTAGTGAGTTTTACAACTCAGTGAGCAAATAATACCTCCTATGACCTTATAGGTCAGTATATGGATGTAGTACTCATATATTAAAATTTATCACATAGAAAATTAGAGTTTAAAGGTACATCCATATGGGACCAATATTTCAAATATTCTCAGTTCAAATCATATTCATATATCCGAAATCATATGCAATACAGTATGATCGTTAATTAAATATTGTTATGCAACAAAATATTTCTCATGAAAACTTTAGGAGGATCTTATATCAGAATCACCATATCAGAGTTCAAGCTCCTCTGTACTTTGGTGGTGTAGGATTTGCCTATACTTAACATCTTAACTAAGGTTTGCCCTACCACCATTCAAGAGGACACGCAAAGGGACTCTAATATGGATAATTTCTCGAGCACACAGCAAGGGAGGGTAAATCACATATCATATAGTTGGCATCTCGCCTAGATAGAAGGCATCCTGCTCGCCTTCATATATCATATCCCATGTGTTGGCCGTCACATGAGGCTAGCACCACCCCTGCTAACTGAGGTATCAAGGTGTACTAGGGCTAACATCACTTGTTGTTAGCAAACAATGTTTCCAATAGAATTTCTCCACATAAATCATATTTGAACATATGCTATATCTTTCAAAATAGAGCTTTCAATATATTACAAAATTTTCAGTCTCAGTACAGCTCATCTGTCAGAAACTTCCCAATCAAGGTAATCACATATACATGCCCATTTCTAAGGCAATCTTATAGCTTTACATATCAATGCTACATGCACAATATATTTCCTTTACCATATAATGAGAAATATATTTAAAATCACATTCAGATAATTTAATAGAGACTTATAAAAATAGAAATAACTTGTAAACATAATCAATTATACATTTAAAGTTCAAGAAAAGCATATAATAAGTCATAGAAAGAATTATCTACTCACAAGGTAAAGGCTCCAGGTTGGACAGCCCCAAAATGTACTTTTCCAATATGAATTTAACCAAATAGACCTCAAAAATATGTCTAGAAGGTTTAAAAACCTAAGAAATAACTCCGGAAGCTTGGTCAATTGATTGGTTATCCCAGGATGAATGGTATATATGGATCTATGGGCTTCCTCTAAAATCTCTTTCTTAAGTTCTTTTTTATTAGGTATACACAATTGCTTGCCCAATTTTAAAATTCCTTCAGAGTCTATAGTAAATTCAACATCACTATTATTTTTCACCTCTTCAATTTTCTTGCATAAATAGGCATCCTCTTCTTTTTCCTTTTTCACCAGCTCAATCAAAGACGATTGAAACTATATATGAGCCAATAGTGTCACAAACTCCTTTACTTCCAATACTACCCCATGACTTTCCAACTTATGCATTTCTTTAACCAACGGTCTCCTTACCACTGTGATATGAGCCATACTACTTATAGACTTCCTACTTAATGCATCAGCCACTACATTGGCTTTACTTGGATGATATAGTATTTTGTAGTCATAATTTTTAAGTAATTCCATCCATCATTTTTGTCTCAAATTAAGATCTTTTTGTTGAAAAATGTATTTGAAACTTTTATGATCTATATAGGTTTCGCATGTCTCACCATACAGATAATGTCTCCAAATTTTGAGAGCAAAAACTACTGTTTCCATTTCTAAGTCATGAGTCAGATAATTTTGCTCATGTGACTTAAGTGGTCTGGATGCATATGCAATGACTCGACCATGTTGCATCAACACAAAATCTAATCCAATTCTCGATGCATCATAATATATCGTGTATCCTCCAATACCTAAAGGAATAGACAGTACTGGCGCCGTAGTCAAACATTCCTTGAGTTTCTAGAAACTTCTTTCATATTCATTTGATCAGTCACACTTTATTCATTTCCTTGTCAACCTCGTCAAAGGAGCAGTTATTCTTGAAAAATCTTTAATAAATTTGTGGTAATACCCTATTAAACCAAGAAAACTACTAATCTCTGTAATTGTGGTAGGGCATGGCCATTGCTGCACTACTTTTACATTTTTAGGATCAGCTTGAATATCATCCTTTGTAACCACATGCCCTAAGAAAGTAACACTACTAAGCCAAAATTAACATTTTGAAAACTTAGCATACAGCTGATGTTCTCTTAGGGTTTGCAAAGCTATCCTTAAATATTGTCACAACTCCATTTTTTTTACATATATACATATATATAATTTTTTTTCAGAGTCCCATGAAGTCATTACCTTTATTTAACTTATAATAACATTCAATTAATTTAACCAAGCATAATTAAGGTTTACACATCATTAATTAACAACATCTGTACACAAATCAAACACATATATGTCTACATTTTATTCATCCATATTGACCAGTTCCGAGGATATGGGTGCAGGTGGTTGCACCTTCACCGTGATCTTAGACAACTCAACCACAAACACCTTATTAATTTTTGGGATCTGCTCAACATAGAGTAACTCGATCCAATGTACACAAAGAGCCAGAGCAAAAGAAAAATTTGCAAAACTAATTTTCTGAACATAATATGGAAATATAGTGAGAATTAAATTCCAGTAGTTTCAATAATAAATCACAATTATCATCAATATAGATCATCATGTCATGTTCATTTGTATAGGCTACAGTAAATATCTTAGGTCACATGAAAGCACTTTATGTATGCACATGAAAATCATACAGTAATGACATGTATGGCATGAATAACTATTTTTAGATTACCTATTGATGGATATCAACTTATTTTCATATCAAGCTACCCTGATCAGGGTGAGTACTTTCTACTATCCAGTATGGGCTTTTTCTGCTCCGTCCGACATGGCACACTTTCTCTTTCTTTTCTCATTAACATAACCATAGCCATTGGAAGGGCGTCCCCTACTCGTGCACCACACGGACCGCCATGTGACCGTGCTTATTTCTTTTCTTTTCTCATTAATAGCCAAAAATATGATTTCAATAACAAGCATATTCATTTTACTCACATGCCATAATTTTAATCAAAATATAATCATTATCAAAAATCATTGGTAATCATGACATGAACATAATTGTTTCGAATATCACTTTATAAAATATTTCTATGTCAAAATTACACACTTAAGATGGTAAAGAGTTCATGAAATGGAAATGGCTATGGCATACACTAGTCATTTATAAGATTCTTCTTCTTTTTAAAATATTATTTTTATCTCTTCATTTTCTTTATGCTTGACCTCTAGTTACTTTTCTCCTACTTATATCATTTCCAACATATGTTCTCACAAATTTAATACAACATTCTTGTTCAATTTAGTTTCTATTAATATCCTATAGTTAATGAAGTTCATTTAGTGTAGAAAAATGTTAAAAATAAGCTTTACCATCTTCCAACACGGCCTAAACATATCCTATAACACGACTTGGCCATTTTCTGTAAAATAGCCATGCTTTACACTTCAAAATGCCCTTTTGATGTGATCTTAATTAAGCATGATATTAATACCTTTAAACTTACTTTTTATTCGATTTAAGTAAAATATAATTAGGAATTAGCTTAGTTTTTTGTTTTGTGTTATAGGAACAAAGGAAGAAGAAAAGAGAAGAAAAAGATAAGAAATTCATGGAAAAATGCTACATTGCAGCGATTCCAGACCGTTCAGCATTATTTTGAGCATATCTCCCTCTTATGAACTCCACTCAAAGTGATTCAAGTGGCTGTGAAAGGATAACATAATCATCTACAAATTTTATGTTGAACACTTGGTTAAATTCGGGAGATTGCATACCGTTGCAGAGCTCACAAGTCAGAATCACAGTGCAGCAGGATGAATTCTGACCTTTGATCACATATTTTGTCTTATATCCTTCAATTTAGATCTGATTAAGGTGATTCTAGCGGTTATGGAAAGAAGAGACATAGAGCTACAAATTTTGTGTTCAGCACTTTGATAAATTTTGAAATATTCTGGGCGCCGTGACGCTGCGTCATTGCAGACTTGGAGTGCCGGGGTGCCCGAGTAGAGCGCTGTGGCGTCCGCCGCTGTACCAGGTCGCTGAATTTGCAATTTTTAGGGTTTTTCAACTCCAATTGAAGCCCGATAGGCTGAAATTTGCCCTAGAAACACTCCTACTTTGATTAGGAGGAGTTAATCTATAAAAGGGAGGAAAGCAAGCAGAGAATTAATTCAAAAATTCATCCAAGTTCTTAGTTACATTCTTCAATTCTTCATTTGATTTTCTTATGGCCCTGCGTGGCTAGTTCTTTTTATTTGGTTGAGATAGATTGAAACCTCAAGGGATCTTCATGCATTGTGAGATGTTGATTTAATTTTATTATTTTAATTTGAATTGAGTATTGATTATTTATCTATTCTTCTTCTCAATGATTATTTATATGATTGCTAGGAGGCCTACTAGTATATTATCTGTCTTAATCTACTGCTGAATTATATTTTGAACAAAGTCTTTAATTATGTGATTCATGAGGCAAATAGGTTTGAGGATTTTGGATTATAAATCATTGAACCTATGATGAATAATTAACTAAATTAGATATAACTGATGTGTTTATATTTATTTAGCTATGTCAGTTTCTCTAGTTCTTCATGCGGTTAATAAGTTATGCTTTACCAATGTGCTAAAGGATTGCTTGTTAATTAGGGTTTAATTAGTGCAATTGTCATTAATTTACTAGACTTAAGGAGGAATAGGGTTAGAAACCTAATGATAGATATTCAATTACATATTGATTATGTTGTCAATAATCAATGCAATCCCTTGACGGTGGATATCAACCGAAACCAACGTCTTTATCATTAATCACTCTCTCTTAATTGCTTTCATTATTATTTACTTGGTTTTATATGCAATTATCAATCCCCTCTTTCTCAATCACATAAGGTAATTCCAGTCTCTGTGGGATCGACCCTTACTCCCACTACTACAGGTTAGTTTTGAGGTAAGGTATCAATTTGGGTGTACCTGCAATAGTACGCACCACCTTTCTAGCATAGAACATGGCCTGCCCGTCCTTGGAACACGGCCTTGGTCTATGTTGTGTTATTCCCTGATGTATCTTTTCGTCCTGCCCGACCTTCTCTCACTAATCAGAGCATAAATTCCTCATTTTAACTCCGACTTAGGTGATCTTAGTGTTCATTTAAATTTAAAACAATTATCTAAAACTATTATGTTGAATATTTTAGATAAATTTTAAGGAATCTTGGTGATATTACTCCCTCAAAATAAATGTTATTTCTTCTCGGATAGGTTATGACCTTTACTTACTAATCTGACCATATCTCCCTCATATGAACTCCGAATTGAATGATTCTAGTGGTTAAATTTCTATTAGACATATATCTATATTTTTTATGTTAACCTGTTATTTTAATTTCGTACATAAGTTTCCTAGAAATTCAAACACAGAATCTTTCCTAACAGATTCTTCCCTGGTTAACCATTTTTTGACCATTGCTTTCTAATCTGACCATATCTACCTCAAATAAACTCCAAATTGAGTTATTCTAGTGGATAAAAATCCGTGATACATATTATCTATATTTTTCATATTAACCATTTCTTTTAATTACTAGCCGATTCTTCTAACAATTTGAAAAAGAGAAGCTTCCCTGCTTACTCTGAAATCCAATTTCCTAACTAAACCTTTTCTAAGGTTTTAGTTCATCATTTTATTATGTCATCTTCCATTTTCTTCTTGATTTACATCTAATCATATTTCATAAATTTTTTACCACATTTAAATATACAAAATAACAGCATAAAAATCTTAAAATTTTGTCACCCATAGCCATACCTATGCAAAACTTTCCACACCAACCTAAGTATTCAAACATACATCACTTACAAGATCAACATGTAACATGATATAGCAACAACCATGGCCAATCATCCAAGTAACAAATATAGTAAGTTTCATCAAAATTCTAGGATCAAACTCCTATATAAATGTTTCTAATTTCAAAACTTTTCTAAAAAAAATATTGTTAAACCTACCTAAAGATCTCTCTAGCTCACTTAGTGAATTCTTTTTCTTGTTTTCTCTTGAAGGAAATAGCACGATTCATCCCTTCCCTTAGCTTTTCTAGCAGCTTAAATAAGAGGAGGGTGAGTTTTTGAACCCCAAGAATGATGCAGAAAGATAGATCCAAGTGGATATTAAGCTAACTTACCTTGAGTACTTGATCCTCTAAACTTCTCCTCTCTTTCTCTCCTTTCCTCACTCTACCTTGCTTATATTTTTTCTCTCCCTCACTCGGACGAAATTATAATGTTATAAGGGTGGGTTTTGCTTAAATAAACTATCATGTGATTCAACTTTCATAACCATGGGTCTACCTTATCAAAATTAGGATGCACTTGGTTGTTTCTTGGGGAAAAACAACTCATGTTCTTGTCTTCCTATCCCTTAGTCAAGATATGAATAGAAAAAAGAGATTTTTATTTTAAAAATTATGTTAAAATATTCTTAAGACATGGGACAAGGTCCCTTTCATTTAGGAATTCATTTTCTTTTCTTTTGTCTTAATCAAGTATGATAAGTTTACCTTTTTATGTGGCAAATTTTCAGCCCTTGAATCTTCTCTGCTTGGCTAAAATTATTTGTGTAGGATAATGATGTTTTGTCATAATGCTATGTATTATTACCCACTTGTTGAAATTATGAATGTAGGATATAGATGTTTTGTCCTAAAGCCATGTATTATTACCTACTTGTTGAAATTATGAATGTAGGATATATATGTTTTGTCTTAATGCCATGTGACATAATCTTAACTATTATTACACTAATATTTCCTCACATAATTCTTATTTTTTCTTCTTGGATTTGGGCTCATTCTTCACAAAAAATTATCTTTTTTACCCAAGAATTTCGCTTCTCTTTACTATGTTATTTCTAATTTTTTCTATTATATTTTCTCTCTTTACCTATTCCCTTAATGTTAGAAACATTTTCTATGCATACATATAAGGTGAAGAATTTTTAAGGATTATATTTCTTAGATATCTAAAAATGGTGTGATAAATTTTATTTCCTTAATTAATTATTTATGTACCTTTATTAATAAAAGAAACAAAATTATTGATGTTACATAAAATATTTATGTACCTTTATTAATAAATTAAACGAAATTAGGGATGTTACAAATATCGTTCATGCTCCTTTGATCTCTTTGAATATACCAGGATATCATCTATAAATACAATATCTTGGTGTACTTCATTGGTGTACTTCATATCAACATCTTTGACTACTGCTAAATACCCCTGACATCCTTTTTGTAATAACTTATGAGCTGTTAGAGTAGAGATTAAATTACTTGGTACCTCACTACGATCTCCTTGTATCAAAAAGAAAGATTCTCTGGGAATATTAAACTTAATCACCTTAAGGTAACCATCTAAAATGGCATGGCATGATGACAACCAATTCATTCCCAGTATCACATCAAAGTCTACTATATCTAGAACTATCAAATCTACAAGAATCTCCTTATCTTCTATAGAAATCTCACATGATTTATACACATCATTTATAAGTAAGAATTCTCCCATTGGAGTAGCAACTATAAAAGAACAATGTAAACTAGTAGAATCTTTACCCAATTTCTTAGCAAAGTAGGGTGATATATAAGAATGAGTAGTTACAGGATCAAACAATACATATGCTTTATGGGAACATATTGATAATGTACCTGTCATTTAAGACCTGAGCATCTTGCTGTATCAATACAAAAACTTGAGCTCATTCTTAGCCTCAACTTCCTGATCCTCTACTAGTACCGCTACTACTTGCTTGAACTGAAGCAACTCTATTTGATCGTGCTGGTACAGATGTAGGGGGGTAAAGCTAGCTGTACTGATGCTTGACTCAAATTTTGTAATTGTGGACAATTCCTTATCAAATGACCTACTTGTCCATACTTAACACATACACCAGTTTCTCAGCGACACTATCCAATATGAGGCCTGCTACAAATGGGACATAAAGAATCGATCTTGAATTCTATTGACTAGTGGGTCTCATATCTCTTTGAATCATTCTTTGCTTATTGATATCTACTGATGTTTGGCTAGAGCTATAAGATCCTGCTTGAGTTAAACGTTGTGGATTTTGAAATCTTGGTCATCTAACATTAGAATTATAACTAGTTTAGATATTACCATCTCGATCTTTTTTTCTTCTCTTTAGACCTTTTATGTTTGTTAGCTCTCGTGTTTCCATCATTCTAGCACAATCCACAACTGTTAAAGAAGTTAAAAAATGATTCATCTGAGGACCCACCGATTTAAACAATGGACAGATCAACCCTGAAACAAATCTCTTAATTCTATCTTTTTCATTAGGAACCAAATATGGTACATATCTAGACAATTGGGTAAAACGGATGTCATATTCAGAAACTGTCATGTTCAGTGTTTGTCTTAATTCTTTAAATTCCCTAGCCCTCTTGTTCCTTTCACTCATTGGTAGGAGACAATTTATAAATTTTTTCTTAAATTCATCACATTCCATTGGTGGTAAGGTAATTGCTCTTCTTTGTATTAGAGTCTCAAACTAAACCTAGGCCATATCTTATAGTTAAAAGGATACTAGTTCAACAGATCTTCTAGTGGAACAGGCCAAAGCTCTGAGAACTCGTTCCATAGTATCAATGAATATCTATGGGTCTTTCTGAATACTTGACTCAGAAAAAGTCGAGGGCTTCAGCTTTAAGAATTGTAGTAATATCACCTTAATCCCTGTAAACTTGTTCTGTTGTTTAGCTGATCTTTCCAGTTCTTATGCTTCAGGAGCATTTTCTGGTAGCTGGCCATCCCTTCTACCCTGTTCTACTATAAATTCAGCCAATGTCTCTAAACTCCTATGTATGCCAGCAATCATATCAGTTATTCTATCATGTGGCTTCTGAGGGGATTCTACTCTCTCCTTAGGGACTCTATCAAATACATAGACTTGTTCATCATGTCTTGAGGTTCTCGTACCCCATGCACACCCTCTACCTCTGCCTTTTCCTCTGGATCGGCCT
This sequence comes from Gleditsia sinensis, assembly GCA_037074535.1. NCBI lineage: Eukaryota > Viridiplantae > Streptophyta > Magnoliopsida > Fabales > Fabaceae > Gleditsia > Gleditsia sinensis. Next base: position 42,774,612 of record CM073472.1, on the reverse strand, counting down.
CTACCATGGCCTCTTTGTACTAAAATTATAGATTGTGCAAACTCTTATATAGAGGGTGCATGATCTACAGCTTCTCTAGCAACCGCTCTAGTTCTTAGCAGCATCATAAGCTAGAGAAAACAAAATACCTTTTTAAAAATACCATAATATTCAGTCGGCCTTATACTAAGAACTTTAACAAACTTGGAATGGAAAGAAAATTGAAACCCTATAGAATCTCTCAACAATACCTAAAGTATAAATATGTCTGACTCATATTCATACTAAAGGTCTTACTAAAGAATCATTTTTTCTAATAGCCACAAGGAAACCTAATACTCTGATACCAACTTGTCACGTCCCCAATTTAAGGGAACGCGATTGTCACAAGTAGTAGATAACTTTAACCTTATTCTATTATATATTTGCTTTAAGTATATCACATATCAGGATTAATAACATACTTTTACAAGTTCTCCAATATAACTAAATATATAGGCCAAGTCTTTATACATATATTACAATAGAAGAAGGGATCCTACATGTGGCGTTTAGGGCATACTCTAGAATATAAGTACAAAATAATTTAAACATTATGAGCCTTGGAAGCAACGTAGGATCACCTAGAGAGTATGATACCTAGTTGATCACGTAGCTGCAAGACCAAACTCTGTATCCTTATTTAAAAAAGAAATATAAGTATCGTGTAGTGAGTTTGACAACTCAGTAAGCAGATAATACTTCCTATGACCTCTTAGGTTAGCATATGGATGTATTTATATATTAAAATTTATCACATAGAAAATTACAATTTAGAGGTACATCCATATAGGACCCATATCAGAGTTCAAGTCCTTTTGTACTTTGGTGGTGTAGGATTTGCCTATACTTAACATGGGTTGAGGTTTGCCCTACCACCATTCAAGAGGACACGTGAAGGGACTTTAATATGGGCAATTTCTCAAGCACACAGTAAGAGAGGGCAAATCACATATCATATAGTTGGCATATTGCCCAGATAGGAGACATCCCGCTCTCCTTCACATATCATATCCCGTGTGTTGGTCATCACACGAGGCTAGCACCACCCTTGCTAGCTGAGGTATCAAGGTGCACCAAGGCTAACATCACCTGATGTTAGTAAACAGTGTTTCCAATAGGATTCCTCTACATAAATCATATTTTCACATATTCTATATCATTCAAAAGAGAAATTTCAGTATATTACAAAATTTTTAGTCTTAGTACAACTCATCTGTCAAAAACTACCCAATCAGGGTAATCACATATATATGCTTGTTTTTAAGGCAATCTTATAACTTTACATATCAATTCCATACTCTTCTTGAGCTGTATAGCATATTGTAAACAATTCAGATAATTTAATCCATTTCAGAGACATATAAAAATATAAATAACTTGTAAACATAATCAATTATACATTTAAAGTATAAGAAGAGCATAGGGTAAGTCATAGAAATAATTATCTACTCACAAGGTCAGGGCTCTAGGTTGGACAGCCCCAAAATGTACTTTTTCAATCCGAATTTGACCAAATAGACCTCAAAAATGTGTTCAGAGGGTCCAAAAATCTAAGAAATGACTCCGAAAACTTGGTCAACTGATTGAGCACTATTCACACAATGTTCATATTTACTGTTCACCGAAGAAAAATTTGCAAAATTAGATCACCAAATCACGTTTTTGATCATGAAATTTATCATGTAATAAAAGTTCTATATTCTTAACAAAATTCCTAACTTAGAAGCTCAAAAATCTAGTATTTTAGAAACATTGCCTATGAGTTACTATTCACGATTTTATGATGAAATTCTGGTGAACTTCCGACGAAATTGATCGGTTGGTTTTGAAACTCTTGTCGCTAAGAGTCCAACGGTACCTCCGATATCTCAATTGGATATCTAGAATGGGAGATATATTAGAGAGAAGTTTGAAACCTAGAGAGAGAAATGGAAACTTCACAAAAAAAATTTTCTCTTCTCCCCGCATGCATTTGCTTCTCCTTTTTCACATTTTGCTTTTATTTTTTTAATTACTATTTAATAATTAAATATTTGATAATTTATTCTTTGATTATATACATATAAATATTATTTTTCATCCTAAAACATCTCAAAAATTTCTAAAAAATTATATTCTTGCAAAACATTAGTTGCTATATCAAATCATGACTTTTCTTTATAGAATTTTAATAAAACAAATCACAATATAAAATATCTTCATATATATTAAAAGAAAGAAATTTATAAAAATAAAGATAAAATTTATTTAAAACCAAATATACTTATTTTAGGCAAAAAAATCATTTTAATTGAAAGCGTGTTTACTTTTAGCAAAACATAATCATTTACAATAAAAATATATTTGTTTATAACAAAATATTATTATTTAAAAACTACAGGGTACAACAAAACTCCTTTAGATGCATGTGAGGATCTTCATGAAATGTGGCATTTAAAGTAGCAGTGGCATCTAAAGTGGTGAATGTTATCTAAATTTTAATCCATGAAATGTGGGAAAAGATGTATTAATCCAAATTTTAATTCAAAAGTAGCAGTGGCATCTAAAGTAGTGAATGTTATCCATAAGGGCTATTGATTCATACTAGGGGCGATAAACTCTTTCAAAGTTTGAGTTCTAGCCACGACTTCTTCCTTTTCTAAATCTAAATTGATAGCAAGAAAGGAATTAAGAGCTAGATCATTCTCTTTAGAATTTCTCAAAACTTCCTTCCTTAACTTGTGCAAAGTTCTCTCTATTTTTGGATTGTACCTCACATCAGCTTGATTAGAAGATTGAGTTATAGCCATAAACAATTAAGGAAACTCTAATAAACCATGAAAGAAAAATCAAGAAAAATCTAGAGTAATGAAAATAACTAAAACTTCTATGCTAAAACACAAATAATCAAGGAAATTTCTTTCTCAAAAATTTCAAGAATGAAGTAAGAATCACAAGAAGAATAAAAAAAACTAGAATCACTCTACAATAACGGTGCCAAAATTTGGTATGCTATCGCAAGCAACCAAAAAATAAAAAGCTATACTCCTAAAAATACATATAGTGGTGCAAGTAAGGACCATTTCCACAGGGAGTATCTAACCTAATACTACGTGAAAAAGAATAGGGTGGTTCGAGTATAGCAAAAGAAATTTTAAGAAAAAAACAACTGAGGAACAATTCAAATTGAATTATCAAGATCAATTAAAAAAATTTGGTCTAAGTCAACATCTACCATCAAAATTTTACCATTTATCATCGATATAGGTATATATTAATTCACACTTTGAATATTCATCACTGGAACTATTTTTCTATCTCTTCTTAGTCATAGTTAATTAGGAAACAGGTAATCTAATTAATCTTAACAACTAACTACCTAGTGGGTACTGTCGTAGGTACACCAAATATAATAAATACCTTACTTCAAAACTAACCTGTAGTAGTGGGAGTAAGGGTCGATCCCACGAAGACTGATATTACCTTTTGTGAAATAGAAAGGGGGTTTGAATTATAAAAGTAAAATAATAAAATAGAATGATCACAACCAAAATAAAGGAGAGTAATTAATAATAAAAGCGTTGGTTTCGGTTGATATCCACCATCAAGGAATCGCATTAATCATTGACAACATAATCAACATTTGATTGAGTATCTATCATTGGGATTCTATCCCTGTTCCTCCTTAAGTTTATTAATTGATGACGATCGCCTCAATTAACCCTAATTAACAAGTAATCCCTTAGCACATCAGTAAAGTATAACTTATTAATCGCATGAAGAATTGAAAAAACTGATAGAGCTAAACAAACATAGAAACATCGGCTATATTTAATTTAGTTAATCATTCACCATAGGTTTAATAATTTATAATCCAAAATTATTAATCATATTTGCCTCTTGAATCATAATAATGAAAACTTTGTTCAAAATACGATTCAGCAGTAGATTGAAATAATGAAATCACTAGTGTGCACCCTATATATCAATTGAAATAATCATGGGAATAAGAATGGATGAATAATCAATACTCAATTAAAATTGACATAATAAACTCAATTCAACATCTCACAATGTATAAAAGATCCTTGAGGTTTCAATCTTTCTCAATCAACAAAAAAATACTAGCCACACAGGGCCATAAGAAAATCTAGCGAAGAAGAAGAAGAAACTTGAGAAATTGATCCTTGAACCCTTGGATGATTGGATAACCTTTTATACTTGCTTTCCCTCTTATTTATAGATTGGGAGAGTCCTAAATGAAGTAGGATTGCTTTTAGGGTTGTTCCTGGGCTTTTAGGTTTCAATTAGGGTGAAAAAAACCCTAAAAATCACATTAAAAACTATGTTGTGAAGGAGAGCCTCTCCTGCAGCACTGCAACAGTATGAATAGATCCCAGTAGCTATGTACATAATTCCATGGAACTCACTTACGAGCATTATGGCACTAAGATTTTTTCAGAATTTGTAAAAGTTGTAAACAGAAAATTTGTAACCCTTTCTCTTATGTTTCCATAATCGCTAGAATCACCTTAATCAGAGCTAAAATCAGAGAGATATACCAAAATTAGTGACCAAATGTTAGGATTCATCTTGCTAAACTAAAATTTTGAATTTCAAGCTCTATAAAGCTATGAAATATCCCGAATTTGAAAAAGTGCTCAACATAAAAGTTGTATATTATTGTCTTAGATTTTTCTAACCACTTGAATCTCTTTGATTGGAGTTCATATGTGGGAAATATGATCTAATTAGTTCCAAAAAGTCTAGAATCGCTGCAATTCAGTATTTTTCCATGAATTTCTTCTCTTTTTCTCCTCTTTTCTTCATCCTTCACTCCTACAATACAAAACACAAAACTAAACTAATTACTAATCATATTTTACTTAAATCAAACAAAAAGTAAGTTTAAAGGTGGTAAAATTATGCTTAATTATGAACACATCACTACCCAAGACAAGCACTAAAGGTTTAATCTAGTAGCAACCTTAAAAATTGGAGAGAATGATGAAGCTAAACAACACAAGCACAAGCAACTGAATTTAACTTAATAGAGTGTTCTTCCTAAGATCTAATAATTTCTAATGTAGTGAATTTAACAAATTAGAGATTTCAAACAATTACAAATTTGAAATCTAACCTAGTAATAGATTGCAATGAATAATAAACTAGTAGGCCTCCTAGCAATTAAACAGAACAATAAAAAAATAGGCACATAAGAATATTTGATGTTTAAAGCATAAATTGAATGATAAAATAAACTAGATCTCATAGTTTTATTAATGATAAGGCTTTCATTTGCTTTAGCCAATTATAAAATTTTAGAAATGTAGGGCTACAATGAAAACTCTAAGGATAAGTTAGAGAAGAAGGGAAAGAAATGTGTGTGTGAAGTCTAATGATTTATCTCTTTTTTATATATATATTTTGACTAAAATACCTTTGTGGAAAATTGTATTATATTTCTATTTAAAAAAATGAAAAATGAAAAGCTTATAAACTTCTATAGTAGCAACGTTTTTGGCTCGGCAACCTAGCCCTTTTCAACCCCTGCTCAATGACATTGTTCAACACTCCCACGTAGCACCATCATTTAGCATCTCTGGTAACTCAGGTAAAGTTGTATTTCTTGTAGTATTGGTTTTTCTAGTGTGAATTTCTCATGAGGAAAAGCAACACATCTTTTTTTCTTGATTTTTCTTTGTTGAAAAGTAAGCAAGCAAAAGATTCTTCTCCTTGGAAAGAGGTGAAAGAATTTGACACAAACCCAAAAAGGGGTTCAAAGGTTCATTATTTAAATATTTATAAAGAATTCGTTTACAAAATAGGAAAATAAAATTTATACCTAGACCAATATAGGAAGAAGATTATTGGCATATTACTCTCACTATAATGCTTATTACAATACATATATTTATTATTTTGTTGAAGGGGATCAAAAATTCTTATCACTTACAAAAATACATATTATTCTACTATGAATTTTTCTTATTATTTACAATACAAATACCAATTATTTTGCTGTAGTAGTTCAAAAATGCTTATCATGCACAAAAATGAAAATTATTCTGTTGTAAATTTTGCTTATCATTTACAGTACAAATGCTTATTATTCTCACTATAAGGGGTTCAAAATTGCTAATTACAATATAACATCAATGCTATATGATTTATGGATCACTTGTTTCATGCAATGATTAATTTAAAGCATGAAATTTCAATTTCATGGTTTATATTCAAATTGAAATATATATATATATATATATATATATATATATATATATATATATATATATATATATATATATATATATATATAAATGGTTTATATTGTTTTATCTCTTTGCAATTTAGTCATGGCTTGTTGAGCCACTATGTACATATCCAAACCCACAACCCACTCACCCAATCTCTTTCATCAATGATTGTGATGGAAATGAACCACTTAATGAAATTCTATTTATTGAGGGTTGTGATGGAAGTGAACTACTTAATGAGGTATTGTTCGTTGACTCTAATATAGATTATGGAAAAGCTAATGACCTTGAAGAAAGTAAAGATAATGGATATTTTGAATAGGAAGATGAAATTTCAGAAGAAGAGAGTAGACCAGAAGTTAACCTTGGTGATGGACAGAAATTATAGCTGAACATAACCTAGAAAAGCCAAAAGCTATAGATGTTAATAAGAAAATAAGAGGAAAAAATTTCGAGTATGATAGAAATGGGAAAGTTCACTTGGAATGCTTCATGCTCTTTGTAAATTATAAGTATTTTTGAACTCCAACAATGACAACTATTTGTGAATAAGATGGTTATCCAATGAGAATTCATGCTTCTCCCACCTTTAATGGCAAGACATACATGATCAAGAGTTACAACCCCAAGCACACATGCATTAGGAAATTTGAGAAGACAAATGAAACATCCACTAGGATGGTTGAGAAATTGAGAGGATCTTTGAGTGTCGATTCTAATATGAGCTATGACTTGATGTCTAATGAACTCAATAATAAGTATGATGTTGAAGCCAGTCATATGAAATTATATAGGGCAAGAAAAAAAGGGAAGAGATTATAGGTTCACATGCTAAAATTTACAAGAAAATCTCAAAATATCTTGAGTTGTTATTGAAAAAGAATAAGGGTAGCATCGTAAAGTTGAATTACCATGACAGACCTAGCTTAGCCTTACCTCTAGTTTTAAAAGGATCTTTGTGTGCTTGGACAAATCTAGAGATGGAATTTTGATAGGTTGTAGATCATTTATAGGGTTATATAGGTATCACTTAAAAGGATTATATGAAGGGGTGTTGTTGTTTGTAGTTTCTCTTGATGCAAACAATGGATTATTTCCAATTACATTTGCAGTAGCAGAGAAAGGGGTCCAAATAATCTTAGTATTTTGCTGAGATTGTCTTCACCAATCTATACAGAGTAATACTCAATACACAATTATGAGTGATAGGAAAAAGGTATTGATTTATTTATTTGTTTGTTTGTTTATTTATTGTTCCTATTCATTTTCCAATAATTTAGCACTTTATGCTTTCACGATTTCATCACTTTATTCATTGACAATTTCACTAATTACAGGGATTGTCACAAGACATTTTTGTGATATTTCCCAATGCATGGCATAGGCACTACAGTAAACATTTATTAAACAATTTTAAGGAAAAATTTCCTCTTTTTATATTACGTGACTTTTTTTGGATGGCTGTTAAAGCCTCAAATGAATTTCTATTCAAAAAGGCAATGGAAAAAATGAAAAGCCTCAATGAGAATGCATATAGGTACATAATGGATATCTCTCTGCATACTTGGTCTAGACATGCATTTGATGAAAGATCTAAAAGTCCACACATCACCAATAATATATGAGTCATTCAATGAGTGGATTGCTAAATTAAGAAACATTAATGTGTTGAACTTGTTGGGTGGATTGAGAGCAAAGATTATGATGGTCTTCTATAAGAGATATCAATCTTGTTCCACAACGTCACGAAAGATTAGGCCTAGGATTATGAAAGAGATTAATATAATTCTAGAGGATTCAAGAGTATATGATGAGATCATGGCTAGGGCTCATAAACAGAAATGGAATGCGGACTCGCTTCAAGTCTCAGTTGGACCTATCACAAGAGCTCGGGCTAAAATATTCAAAGAAGCACTTAATAGTCTAACCCTAGAAGCCCATCAAGGAGATACCTGTAACATCCCGTAATTTTTAGATATTTTCCTTAGAAATTCTTCACCTTACATATATGCATAGAAATGTTCTAATATTAATGGAATAGGTAAAGAAAGAAAACGTAAGAGGAAATGTTAGAAACAAACATGCTAAAGAAAGGTGAAATTCTTAGGTAAGGAAGATAAATTTTTGTGAAGTAAGTAAAGGTCTTAAAATTTCAAGAAGATCGGATTAGGGTAATTTTTCTTAATTTAAGAGCAAAAGTTACTAAGTTTAGTATCTCCACCCATAAATTGGGCTTTCACCTATGGACACTTCATATAGAGTTTTTCTACTTCACATAAATTTTTAGCAAGCCAATAGGATAGCCCAATGAAGAAATAAAACATAGACTTGGACTAGGATATAGAAATTGGACCGGTAGCCCAAAAATCATGAAAATGTGACCAAGCCCATTATGAAAGGTAGAATTTTAACCAAAGTAAAGAAAATAGGCAAGAATGAGCCCAAACCCAAGAGGAAAAATAAAAATAAAAATAAAAATAAAGTGATGAAATAATGGTGTGATCAAGATTAGGTGACATGGCATTAAGACAAAAATTTAGCAAGTGGTATGATAATACAAGGCTTTAGGACAAAACATCTATATCCTACGCTCATAATTTTAGCAAGTGGTATGATAATACATAGCATTAGGACAAAATATTTCTATCCCACACAAATAATTTTAACCAAATAATAGAGATTGAAGGGCTAGAAATTTGCCACTTAAAAATGCAAACCTATCATAATTGATTATGACAAAAGAAAAAGTAAATGAATCCCTAAATCAAAGGGACCTTGTCCCATATCTTAAGAACATATTATCATAATTTTCAAAATAAAAATCTCCTTTTCCTATGCATATCTTGACTAAGGAAGAGGAAGACAAGAACATAAGTTGTTTGTTTTCCAAAAATTCAACCAAGTGTAACCTAATTGTGATAAGGTAGACCCATGATCATGAAAGGTGAATTATTTGGTGGTCTATATAAGAAAACCATCCCTTACAACATTAGAATTTCGTCCAAGTGAGGGAGAGGAAAAATAGAAGCAAGGCAGAGTGAGGAAAGGAGAGGAAGAAAGGAAGAAAGAGGAAGAAGAAGTCTAGGGGATTAAGTGCTCCAGATAAGTTTAACAATATTTCTTTTTGAAGAAAAATTTTGAAACTTATAATATTTATATGAGATTTTGATCTTAGAACTTTGATGATTGGTCATGGATGTTGCCATATCATGTTAAATATTATGTATGTTTGAATACTTAGGTTGGTGTAGATAGTTCTGCATGGGTATGGCTATGAGTGGCAGAATTTTGAGTTTCAGTGTTTTAATTTCTGAGAACATTCTATAGGGAATATAAACTAATGGTTAACATAACAAATGTAGATTTATGTCTAACGGATTTTAAGCCACTGGAATCATTCAATTTGGAGTCCATATGTGGAAGATATGAGCCAATTAGTAGTCAAAGGTTAGAAACTGGTTCATCAAGGAAGAATATGTTAGGATAGCTTCTGTATTTTAATTTCTGGGAATTATATGTATGGAATTAAAATAAATGGTTAACATAAGAATTATATCTATGTGTGTCACGGATTTTTAGTCACTGAAATCACTCAATTTGGAGTCCATATGAGGTAGATATGGTCCAATTAGTAAGCAATGGTCAGAAAATGGTTAATCAGGGAAGAATATGTGAGGATAGCTTATGTGTTTTAATTTGTGGGAACATTCTGTAGGGAATTAAAATAAATGGTTAACATAAAAAGTAATGCTATATGCGTCATGGATTTTTAGCCACTGGAATAACTTAGTTTAGAATTTGTATGAAGGAGATATGGACATATTAGTAGCTAAAGGCCAGAACCTATCCGAGAGGAAATAACATGTACTTTGAGGGAGTAATATCACCTTCATTTCTTAATATTTCGCTAAATTGTTCAACATAATAGTTTTAGATAATTGTTTGGTCTTTAAATTGACGCCAAGATCACCTACATCAGAGTTAAATTGAGGGATTTATGCTTTGGTTAGTAAGAGAAGGTCAGATAGGATGAAAACCTACATCAAGAAAATAAAGAAATAAAAATTAATATTTAAAAAGTAGAAGAATCTTATAAATGAAATTAATATATGACTAGTATATACCATAGCCATTGCCATTGTATGAACTTCTTACCATCTTAAGTGTGAAATTTTGACATGGAAATATTTTATAAAATGATATTTGAAATGGTTATGTTCATGGCATGATTACCAATGATTTTTGATAATAATTATATTTTGATGAACATACTTGTTATTGAAAGCATATTTTTGGCTATTATTGTGAAATGAAAAGAAATGAGCACGGTCACATGGCAATCCATGTGGTGCACTAGTAGGGAATGCCCTACCAACGGCTATGATTATGAGAAAAGAAAGAGAAAGTGTGCCATGTCGGACGGAGCGAGAAAATCCCGTACCGGAGAGTAGAGGATACTCACCCTGACCAGGGTAACTTGAAATGAGAATAAGTTGATAGCCATTATATGATATTCTGAAAATAGTTAATCCTGTCATACATATTATTACTGTATGATTCTTATGTGCATAGATATAGTGCATTCATGTGACCAAAGTTATTTACTGTAGTTTATACAGCTGAACATTACGTGATGAGCTATATTGATAATAATTTATTGTTGAACTTACTGGGATTTAATTCTCACTATATTTCCATGTCATGTTCAAAAAATTAGTTATGCAGATTTTTTTTTCTATAGCTCTGGCTTTTAGTGCACATTGGATCGAGTTATTTTATATTGGGCAGATCTCATAATCAAATAAGATGTTTGTGGTCGAGTTGGCTCAGATCCCGGTGAAGGTGCAACCACCCGTACCTGTATCTCCAGAATTGGTCAACCAAAATAAACAAGATGTAAATATCTGTGTTTGATATGTTGTATGTACGTTTTGATTAATGACGTGTATGTGAACTCAATATTGTATAATAATAAAGAAAAAAAAAGGTTGTTACATAATTGGTATCAGAGCAGGTCGATCCAAGATGGCCAGTGGGTGGTTGGTTATCTGAATCGATCTTATAGTATCTTGAGTATGTTTTGGTAGTGCTGTGTAGGGGATCAGTGATTTCATATAGGTAAGAAATTACTAGTGTTTCTTATCTATATATCGAGGTGGTGTTATGATTACTGTTAAATATTTTTTTTTTTGAAACTAACTATTGGGCTTGATCACCTCAATAGCAGCATAACTTTATTTTTGCCACAGTAGGAAATGGCACCACCAAGGAAGAATCCGGCAAACAATGCGGAGGAAATCCTGCACAACCTTACCACAACAATTCGAGAATTTGATATTGATTTACTCCTTAGAACCCAACTAGTATCTATATCCCTATATAGAATGATATCGATTGAATTTAAAAAAAAATAGTTACAAGACTTGTTAGACAATGGATTTAAATGCCCCAGTACTTTTATTCGGAGTGCTCTAGTTCTATCTATGAAAAAGAAAGATGGATCACTATGACTATACGTAGATTATAGACAGTTGAATAAGGTGACCCATTACCTCGTATAGATTACATGTTTCACCAATTATAATGTGTTCAATATTTTTCCAAAAAAAAAATTGATTTGGGATATGAGTAACATTAATTAAGGATAAGAGAAGAGGATGCACAAAAATTTAATTTTAGGACTTATTACAGGTATTATGAGTTCTTGGTGATGTCATTTAAATTGACAAATATCTTAACTGCATTCATAGATTTAATGAATAGTAATTAGGTCATCCATGGATCAATTTGTTATTATTGATGATATACTAGAATATTTCAAAAGTTCAGAGGATCATAAGCAACATTCAAAGATAGTTTTACCAACTCTAAGGGAGTATGGTTGGTAATTGTAACGTCCGAGTTTTTTTTTTTCGATACGCATGTTATATACGCCATATGTATAAACACAATATATACATATTTATTACAAACCTTATACATGTTATAATTATACAATACAACATTTCAAAACACAATATACATGTTTACATATATAGTACAAACCTCACACATATTATATTTATGCAATACAATATTTTCAGTACATAATTAAGAGTCTTTATACAGCACTTCACCCTTGAAATACAAAGGGTGAGGAGGTGGTGCTGACATTTAGATCTCCATCAATATCGTCATTTTGTGTTGCATCTCATTTCTTTTTATTTGAACATAACACCACAATAATAGTGAGAACAAAGGTTCCCAGTAGATTTAACATAAATAAAATATGATGAGAAAACAGGAGTTATGTTCAGCTATATAAGCTACAGAAAAATATCAAAATTTTGAGATAAAATCATAATTTTTGTTTATGCATAATTATCATACTACACATGCACTAAAAATCCATTTTTTTTAATGCTCAGCCATATCACGGCTTTCAATTTACTCATTTGCTATATGCATAGTGACCGATCGACTACAGTCACAATAATTGATTAGGGAATGTGAGTACATCACCCTACTGCCCCCTCACATTACCACTGTCACCCGGTTGGAGTGGCCCTCCTTTGGCTCACTCAGGCTAATAGGGCGTCCCCTACTCGGTACCGTCTCAAGCCATACAACCCGTCGATATTCATCCATACATATAAATGTATATATATAAATTCATATTCATCAAATAAAATATATAGCTATCAAGCAACTCGTCATGAGCTTTACGCTTGCCATTTAATTACTTTCATAATATGATGCATCATTTTTATACCAAATGATTAATAATCATTCATCACATACCAATACTCAAAATAATTCATGATACTAAAATCATCAGTTTAAAAGTATTTTTCTTGAATATATGTTTCCTAAAAATATTACAACAAACAAGATTATTTTTAGGCATAAAACAATGAAAAGTATGATAATCCAGCACCCAACACGGCCTGGCCATGTTCAAGACATGGCCATGCTTAAAAAATACTTCAAACATGCTTAAAAATAGCCCCGAACATGGCCTACCCGTGTTGAAGCAACCCAGAACACGGCCTGGCCGTGTTCTGTGACCTTCCTTCACTTATTCCATCATATCTCCTTCATAGGAACTTCGATTGAGGTGATTTCAAATCCTATAGAAAGATACAACAATTATCTATAACTTTTAGGTTTATAGTTTCTTCAAATTCTCTACAGATTATTCCCAGAAAATTAAAATATAAACACTTAGTTTTACTATCCTGAATTCTGACCTCTGCTCAATTAATCAGTCATATCTCCCTCATATGAACTCCACATTAAGTAATTCTAAAGCCTATAGATCCGTGAGACATATATCTACAATTCATTTGTTGACCATTTCTTTAAAATCCTTACCGAATTTTCCCAAAATTCCAAAAACCGAAGCTTCCCTAATTATTCCGAAATTCAGCTTAATTTATCTTCTCCTTTGATTTTCTTTTATATAATCCCATGCACCCATATGGATGTCCAAACATCCAAAACAGAATTTCATACAAATATCCTGACCACATGTTATCCAAAATCATATCTAAACAAATCTAAAAATGTATATATAATTTTGTACGAAAATTTATTAGAAGATGTTAAACCTACCTCAAATTCTTTTAAACTCGGTGCTTGAATCCTACCACCTAGAAATCCCTGATTTCCTTTTCCTCTTCTTTCTCCTTCTTCTTCTTCCTCTTCCTCTTTCTCTTCTTCCTCTTTTTTCTTTCTCCTCTTCCTTTTCTTTTCTTTCTACCGACACTCCTTTCTCTCCCTCACTATTATCACTCTTTTTTTTCCTCACCTACCTCCCTTATAATAATTAAAAATTTTACTACCTACTCATTTCCCACGTTTCCCCCTTAATTATTTTTTTTCCTACCTACCATTTAATTATTTAAATATTTCCTACCTACCACCAATATTTACAACTTTGCCATCTTTCATTATTTACAAAAAAACCATCCTAGGAAATTTACATAAATGCCATCTCAAGGAATTTACATAAATGCCATATTAAAAAATTTACATAAATGTCATCTCAAGAAATTTACATAAATGACATCTTAAAAAATTTACTTAAATTCCATTTCAATTAGTATCATAAGGAAAAATTGGGGATGTTACACTTCTCCCCCCTAAAAAAAATTTTGTCCTCAAAATTAAAGGTTTACCTGTCTTCAAACAGTTGGGGATACTTCTGTCTCATGTCATCTTCCCTTTCCCATGTGGCTTCTTCCATTGTTAAACTCTCCCAACCTACCTTCACGAATGGAATGGTTTTATTTCTCATCTGTTTCACTTCTTTATCCAGAATTACTATCGGCCTCGGTCGGTAGGTTAGATTCTCGTCTACAGCCATTATTTCTTCGTGAATTATGTGCGACGGATCTGGTAGATACTTTCGAAGTTGAGAAACATGGAACACATCATGTAGATTTGATAAATGCGGAGGAAGTGCAATCTGATACGCCGATGACCCTATCCTTTTCAGGATTTGATAAGGTCATAAATATCTCGGACTCAATTTCTTAATTTTCATTGCTCGGCCAATTCTGGTAGTAGGAGAAATTTTCAAGAACACATGCTCACCTTCTTGGAAATGTATCGGTCTCCTTCTCCTATCGAAAATAGCTCTTTTTTCAACTCTGAGCTGTTCACATTTTATCTCAAATTATCTGTATTTGCTCAAAAGTATATTGCACTAACTCAGGCCCCAATAACCTTTTCTCCCCCACTTCATTCCAACATAATGGTGATTTACATCTCCTACCATACAAAGCTTCATAAGGTGCCATTCCGATACTAGAATGATAACTATTATTATACGCAAACTCAGCCAATGACAGATATCCATCCCATCCTTTTCCTTGCTCTAGCACGCACGCTCTTAGCATATATCCTCTAAAGTCTGTATAGTTCTCTCCATTTGACCGTCTGTTTGAGGATGATATGTAGTACTAAAACACAAACGAGTACTAAAAGCTTCTTGTAGTGCTCTCCAAAATCTGGAAGTAAATCGAGGATCTCGATCTGAAATGATACTATTAGGAATTCCATGCAACCGTACAATTTCTTTCATATACAATTGGGCCAACTTATTCAATGAGTAGTTTTTCTTAATGGGTAAAAATTGCGCAGATTTCGTCAGTCTATCAACTATTACCCATATTGCGTCATGACCTGTCTAAGTCTTAGGTAATCCAACAACAAAATCCATAGATATACTATCCTACTTCCACTCAAGGATTTCTAAAGGTTCTAACATCCCAAAAGGTTTAACAAATTAGACACTTAGACACATATTCAGCAATGTCTCTCTTCATTCCTGGCCACCAGTATAATCTTTTCAAATCTTGATACATTTTTGTAGATCCTGGATGGATTGTATACTTACTTTGATGAGCTGCTTCCAGAATCTTAGCCTTCAAATTCTCTCTTTGTGGTATACATGTTCTGCCTCGGTACATAATAATTCTATCCTCTGACATTGCAAAGTCAGGCTGATCTCTTCGATCTTGTAAAAATTGATCATGTGTCTGCGCTTCTTTAGTCTGAGTCTTCAAGTCACTTTCAATTCTTAATTCACTAACAATCAAACTACCAGGGACAGTCATAACTGATAATTTCAAATTTCTGAATTCCTCAATTAACTCCATTTCTTTTATCAGTATTTGACTTAAATGCAACGACTTCTTGCTCAACGCATCAGCTACTACATTTGCCTTCCCTGGATGATACTTTAATTCAAATTTGTAATCATTAATGAATTTCATCCACCTTCTTTGCCTCATATTCAATTCTTTTTTTTCAAAGAGATACTTTAAACTCTTGTGATCACTGTATATTTCAAATACAGCTCCATACAAGTAGTGTCTCCACATCTTCAGGGCAAAAACTATAGTAGCCAACTCTAAATCATGAGTAGGATAGTTCTCCTCATGCGGTCTCAATTGTCGAGATGCATAAGCAACTACCCTACTTTCTTGCATCAAAACACAACCTAAACCTTTCTTGGAAGCATCTGTATAGACTACAAAGCATCCAGAAGGGTTAGGAACAACTAGAACAGGTAGAGAAGTCAATTTGACTTTAAGCTCTTGGAAACTATTCTCACATTCTTCAGTCCAATTAAGGAGACTTCATTTTCTGGTCAATCGAGTCAAAGGCAAAGCTATTTGAGAGAATCCCTGTATAAACCTTCTGTAATATCCTGCTAAACCCAAGAAACTTCTAATTTCAGTCACATTCTTGGGTCTCTCCCATTTCAGCACTGCTTCAGTTTTACTGGGATCCACTGACACACCATCTTTAGAAATTACGTGACCCAAAAACTTCACTTCTTCCAGCCAAAATTCACATTTTTCCAACTTAGCGAAAAGTTTCTTTTCCTTCAAGACTTGAAGTACTAATTAAAGATGCTGGTTGTGTTCTTCATCACTCTTAGAGTAGATTAAAATATCATCTATGAACACTACTACGAATTGATCCAAGTAGGGTCTAAAAATGCGATTCATATAATCCATAGAGACTGCAGGTGCATTTGTGACCCCAAAAGGCATAACTAAAAATTCGTAGTGTCCATACCGAGTTCTGAAAGTTGTTTTTGGAATGTCTTCTTCTTTAACTCAGATCTGATGATATCCTGACCTCAAGTCTATCTTAGAGAAAATACTAGCTCCCTTTAATTGATCTAATATATCGTCTATTCTAGGCAACAGATACTTATTCTTAATAGTAGCCTTATTCAATTGCCTGTAATCAATACACAATCTCAAACTGCCATCTTTCTTCTTTACAAACAATACAAGCGCTCCCCAAGGTGATACGCTAAGTTTGATAAAATTCTTTTCTAATAGCTCTTCGATCTGCTTCTTCAGCTCTTGTAGTTCTACATGAGACATTCTATAGGGAGTGATAGAAATAGGCCTCGCCTCTGGTGCTAGATCGATGGAAAATTCCACGGACTACTGAAATCTCAATAAGTTCCTGTTTCATACTCGGGTTGATGGTATACAAGAAAACACATTTCAAATCCGCATCCCTCATCTCCTTATAGAGTTGGTGAGCACTAATAATGCTATACTTTTGGTCCTCCGGTGGATCCGAGAGAAACTCAAAAGTCTTATTACAGCAATTCAGCAGGACTTGGTTCTGACTTAACCAATCCATACCCAAGATGACATTTATACCGTCCAGAGGTAGACAGATCAGATCCACTACAAAGGATCTGTCATTCAATACAATGGGACAATTCAAACACACTAAGGAGGTAATTATTTTTCCTCCTGTAGGTGTCATCACCGTTAACTCGTATGGTAACTCCGCAATAGAGTGTTGTAATTTCCCCACACATTTTATTGCTATGAAAGAATGGCTCACGCCAGAATCAAACAATACATTCAGAGACAAATTGTTGATACAGCACGTACCTTACATCAAATCAGGAGCTGTCTTAGCTTCAGCACCGCTCAAGGTGAAAACTCTTCCTATCGTTTGTTGAGTTCGTGCAATACCTTTTCCATTTCCCAGTGGACAATATCGTGACATGTGCCCCTTCTGTCCACATTGGTAGCAAGTGACTGAATCAAAATAACATGGTTTATTCCCAAGAAATTTCCCTCATTTTCCACACTGACCCATTGCCGGATTTTTCAGATAAGGTATGGGTTTCACAGTTGCTGGTTGTTTACCTCTCATGATATTCTTCCCTCTGGTATTTCTATCCATAACTGGGAATTCTCTCTTCCGCTTCCACTGAGTCCGCCTCTCCTTTTCATTCTCAACTACTTTTATACTTGTCGCCAGCATTCGATATTTATTTACCAACGAGGCATATTCCTGAATCTCTAATGCCACCACAGCATTTCTAAGTTCTGGGTTCAATCCTGATTCAAACTTCACTGCCTTCCAAGTTTCATCTGGATTATTCTTCAAAGTACTTAAGAACTTAGACAGTTCTTCAAACTTGGTAATATAGTGCTCAATGGTCCCATTTCCCTGTCTAAGCTGAAGAAACTCAATCTCTTTCTCAGCTCTCACATTACTAGGAAAATATTTGTTCAGAAAAGTCTCTCAGAACTAGTACCATGTAATTTCCCTGTCTTGATGTACTAGTAACTCTTTGGCTCCTCTTCACCAGTATTCAGCTTCTTCCTTCAGAATATATGTTCCAAAATTGACCTTCTGCTTATCAGAACAATTTAGAACTTCAAAAATCTTCTCGAGTTCCATCAGCCATCTCTCAGCAACTATTGGGTCATATGCACCCACAAAAGATGGAGGTTGCGTTCCCATAAATTCAGACCATCCATTACCATTTCCAGTTCTGTTTCCATTTCGGTTTCTTTCATTTCCCCTAACCTCGTCATCATTATTAATATTCTGAAGATGCTGCAGAATCTGATTCGTAGCAGCTGCCTGAGCTTGAATAGCTGTGGCTATGTTATTTAAGGTAGCATCTGCGCTGCTTGGCAGATCCCTTCTTGGTGGTACCATAACTTACTGTATTAGTAAAGCAAAATATTAGTCACTATTGAAGTGATCAAGCTCAACAATAGTTCAAATTTTTACAGTAGTTATCACACTACACAAGATTATAAATAGGAAATACTAGTACTTTCCTACTGTATTTATCCACTACCATACACAACATTTCCAAATAACTATTCAAGACTCCTTTACGTCAATCTAGGTGACCACCCACCCTATGGTCGCCTAAGATCGACCCCTCTGATACCAACTTTGTAACGTCCGAGTTTTTATTTCCGATACACATGTTATATACGCTATATGTATAAACACAATATATACATATTTATTACAAACCTCATACATGTTATAATTATACAATACAACATTTCAAAACACAATATAGATGTTTACATATATAGTACAAACCTCACATATATTATATTTATACAATACAACATTTTCAGTACATAATTAAGCGTCTTTATACAGCACTTCACCCTTGAAATACAAAGGGTGAGGAGGTGGTGCTAACATCTAGATCTCCATCAATATCATCATTTTGTGTTGCATCTCATTTCTTTTTATCTGAACATAACACCACAATAATAGTGAGAACAAAGGTTCCCAGTAGATTTAACATAAATAAAATATGACGAGAAAACAGGAGTTATATTCAACTGTATAAACTATAGAAAAATATCAAAATTTTGAGATAAAATCATAATTTTTGTTTATGCATAATTATCATACTACACATGCACTAAAAATCCATTTTTTTAATGCTCAGCCATATCACGGCTTTTAATTTACTCATTTGCTATATGCATAGTGACCGATCGACTACAGTCACAATAAGTGATCAGGGAATGTGAGTACATCACCCTACTGCCTTCTCACATTACCACTGTCACCCGGTTGGAGTGGCCCTCCCTTGGCTCACTCAGGCTAATAGGCCGTCCCCTACTCGGTACCGTCTCAAGCCATACAACCCGTCGATATTCATCCATACATATAAATGTATATATATAAATTCATATTCATCAAATAAAATACATAACTATCAAGCAATTCGTCATGAGCTTTACGCTTGCCATTTAATTACTTTCATAATATGATGCATCTTTTTTATACCAAATGATTAATAATCATTCATCACATATCAATACTCAAAATAATTCATTGATACTAAAATCATCATTTTAAAAGTATTTTTCTTGAATATATGTTTCCTAAAAATATTACAACAAACACGATTATTTTTAGGCATAAAACAATGAAAAGTATGATAATCGAGCACCCAACACGGCCTGGCCATGTTCAAGACACGGCCATGCTTAAAAAATACTTCAAACATGCTTAAAAACAGCCCCGAACACAGCCTACCCATGTTGAAGCAACCCAGAACACGGCCTGGCCGTGTTCTGTGACCTTCCTTCACTTATTCCATCATATCTCCTTCATAAGAACTCCTTTTGAGGTGATTTCAAATCCTATAGGAAGATACGACAATTATCTATAACTTTTATGCTTATAGTGTCTTCAAATTCTCTACGGATTATTCCCCGAAAATTAAAATAGAAACACTTATTTTTACTATCTTGAATTCCGACCTCTGCTCAATTAATCAACCATATCTCCCTCATATGAACTCCAAATTAAGTAATTCTAAAGCCTATAGATCTGCGAGACATATATCTACAATTCATTTGTTGACCATGTCTTTAAAATCCTTACCAAATTTTCCCAGAATTCCAAGAACCAAAGCTTCCCCAATTATTCCGAAATTCAGCTTAATTTATCTTCTCCTTTGATTTTCTTTTATATAATCCCATGCACCCATATGCATTTCCAAACATCCAAAATAGAATTTCATACAAATATCCAGACCACATGTTATCCAAAATCATATCTAAACAAATCTAAAAATGTATATATAATTTTGTATGAAAATTTATTAAAAGATGTTAAACCTACCTCAAATTCTTTTAAACTTGGTGCTTGAATCCTACCACCCAAAAATCCCTGATTTCCTTTTCCTCTTCTTTCTCCTTCTTCTTCTTCCTCTTCCTCTTTCTCTTCTTCCTCTTTTTTCTTTCTCCTTTTCCTTTTCTTTTCTTTCTACCGACACTCCTTTCTCTCCCTCACAATTATCACTTTTTTTCCTCACCTACCTCCCTTATAATAATTAAAATTTTTACTACCTACTCATTTCCCACGTTTCCCCCTTAATTATTTTTTTCCTACCTACCATTTAATTATTTAAATATTTCCTACCTACCACCAATATTTACAACTTTGCCATCTTTCATTATTTACAAAAAAGCCATCCTAGGAAATTTACATAAATGCCATCTCAAGGAATTTACATAAATGCCATCTTAAGAAATTTACATAAATGCCATCTCAAGAAATTTACATAAATGCCATCTTAAGAAATTTACTTAAATGCCATTTCAATTAGTATCATAAGGAAAAATTGGGGATGTTACAGTAATGATGGTATCCAAGTAGACTCTAAGAAAGTAAAAGTGGTACAACAATCGCTACGTTTTACTACATCTAAAGATGAAGATCCAAATCCAATTTGCGCTTCCTGTATTTGTCTGTCTTCCATTCTATTTGAGCCATAGTTGGATCAGGTACATGAACATATGCTTGTAAAGCATCAATCAACTCCTCAGCATTTGATGCCGAGATGAGAATTCGTCGTGTTGAGTGTGAGATGAACCTTTGTTCCACAGCATGATCAAGAAAAGACAACAGACCATCAAAGAAGTGATTAACATTTAACAAATCTATCGGTTTGTGATGCATATTCAGTTGTGCCCAAGAAATTATTTGGAAAATCTCTTCTAAAGTACCAAAACCACCTGGTAAGGCAATGAAGGCATCAGCATTGCTCATCATTTTAGCCATGCATTCATGCATGGAAGCCACCTTAAACTCTTCCCCAATTGTCTTTCCTACGATGTTAGATGCAGCTAGAGCTGTAGGAATAATAGCTAGAACTTGGCATCCTCCTACATGGGCAGCTGTAGACACACACCCCATTAACCCACGGTTACCTCCACCATAGACTAAATGAATTTTTCTTCTGGCCAGTACCATACCCAAGTTTTGTGCAGCTTTCACATACTCTCCAACTTTTCCAGCACTAGAACCACAAAAGACACAAATATTTCGAAATTGACGAAATGTGATTCCCTCCATAGTTGCACACACCTTGACTTGGAGTATGAAAGTAAAAATATTAACGTGTGCATTTATAGAACTCGGAGAATGGCATACTTATGATAGCTATGCGAATAGGCCGGGAATAATTAGAACAGTTATGTGAGTGATTGGTGGATATCAGCTAAATTGAAGGTGAAATTTTCTAAAATGACGGTAAGCATGTATATGTATAGTAGTTGTGATAGTTGCTCATATTAGGCATATAAAGAGAATAAGGTTAAGATATTATTAGAAATTTGTCTTTGTTGTCTTTGATGAAATCTTGATATCTTGATTCTTGTAGAAAAGTCGTAGGTGATAGGTGTAATTGAAAAACAAAAGAAAGTGAAAATGTAAACAAGTTAGTTGTTGAAGAAGGACAATCAATTGATTTATTTGTTTTTCCAATATTTTTTCCAGTCGACTATTGGTATTATTAAGTCGACTAGCTATTTTGAGAAATTTTAATTTTGATTGGTTAGTTTACAGTTGATTGATTACATCTATTTTGAAGCATCAACTGCATCCTACCAGTTAACTATGTATTCTTTGATTTTCACAGACTTTTATAAGCTCAAAAATGTTTCTTTTTCCATGTGATATCTTTCCACCAAATACAAATAGATTTAAAGTAGATTTTGGCACATATATTCAAACCTTGCGGCCACCGATTTTTGCTGATATAACAGCTAAATTTTTGTTTTCAAATTTTCAAGAATTATGGCCACCGATTTTAACTCTCTCTAATTTTTTGTCCAAACTTTTGACTTTCTATTTTAGCACCGTTCTTTATTATACTTTTCGTTTTTTCTACTGTATTGTCCTACATTAATATTTGGCATTAAATGCAAGATTCTTTTCCTACATTAAAAGAAAAGATAATTTATTTTCTTTGAAACTCAATTATTATGGTGACTAAGTTGTTAGTAGGTTAAAGTAATGAAAAGTTTGAAAAGAATGGACAGATGATGGTCTTATGGTGTTTTGACGAATGTAATAAAGAGAATTAGTGGTGTTGAAGTTCTTGAGGAATAAAATATAGGAAGTAGGATTTAAGTTAGTCTTTGAACTCTTAATTTAGAAATATAGAGAATATTCTAAGAACCATATCCGAAAATAATGTAACTGATCAAGATATTTGTGTTAAAGGATTATATCATGCTAAATTGAGTCTAGTATCTAGGATGTGAATTATGTTGGAATTTAGAATTCATGTATGAGTAATTGTTAGGAAAACTCTTCTTGAAATGATTGGGTGAATTAAATGGGATTGACATAAGCTAGAATGAGGTGCTTTTGGATAAGATAGAAGAAATAATTGAAATTTTTGACAATGAGTTTAATGGTGTTAATAAGCTTGTATAGAATTACTGTGATGAGGTAAGTTGGAATTATTAGACATGTGTCAATGGTACATAAATGTTATTAAAAGTTTGGAGGATTTATTACTACGTATGTTTAACATATTGATTAAAGGATTTGAGAATAAAAATAGATGATAGATTAAGATGATGATATTCAGGGGAGGATGTTGATATATGAAAACCAAAATTGACTTGATAGAAGTTTGGAATAAGAAAAGATAGTTACCCAATATGAAGGTGAATATGTTCCTTTATGTGTGTGTTTTCTAATATCGACCCATAGATATATCCATGCAAGCTAGAGGATATAAAGTGAAGAACTTACGAGTGAAAGAAATCCTTATGGTTAAGTTATATGGCAAAATCACTCAAGTGAATGGACATATTAAAAAGTAAAGATGTTATACAGAAAATATATCCCTAATTATTTAGGTAATAAGGTTGGTAACTCTGAATAATTCCTTAATTTCATTCCCTACATGTGGTAGGATGGGCTGAAATTCGGGGACCGAATTTCTTAAGGGGGGAAGAATGTAATATCCCGTAATTTTTAGATATTTTCCTTAGAAATTCTTCACCTTACATATATGCATAGAAATGTTCTAATATTAATGGAATAGGTAAAGAAAGAAAACATAAGAGGAAATATTAGAAATAAACATGCTAAAGATAGGTGAAATTCTTAGGTAAGGAAGATAATTTTTTGTGAAGTAAGTAAAGGTCTTAAAATTTCAAGAAGATCGGATTAGGGTAATTTTTCTTAATTTAAGAGAAAAAGTTACTAAGTTTAATATCTCCACCCATAAATTGGGCTTTCACCTATGGACACTTCATATAGAGTTTTTCTACTTCACATAAATTTTTAGCAAGCCAATAGGATAGCCCAATGAAGAAATAAAACATAGACTTGGACTAGGATATAGAAATTGGACCGGTAGCCCAAAAATCATGAAAATGTGACCAAGCCCATTATGAAAGGTAGAATTTTAACCAAAGTAAAGAAAATAGGCAAGAATGAGCCCAAACCCAAGAGGAAAAATAAAAATAAAAATAAAGTGATGAAATAATGGTGTAATCAAGATTAGGTGACATGGCATTAAGACAAAAATTTAGCAAGTGGTATGATAATACAAGGCTTTAGGACAAAACATCTATATCCTACACTCATAATTTTAGCAAGTGGTATGATAATACATAGCATTAGGACAAAACATTTCTATCCCACACAAATAATTTCAACCAAATAATAGAGATTGAAGGGCTAGAAATTTTCCACTTAAAAAGGCAAACCTATCATAATTGATTAAGACAAAAGAAAAAGTAAATGAATCCCTAAATCAAAGGGACATTCTCCCATATCTTAAGAACATATTATCATAATTTTCAAAATAAAAATCTCCTTTTCCTATGCATATCTTGACTAAGGAAGAGGAAAACAAGAACATAAGTTGTTTGTTTTTCAAAAATTCAACCAAGTGTAACCTAATTGTGATAAGGTAGACCCATGATCATGAAAGGTGAATTATTTGGTGGTCTATATAAGAAAACCCACCCTTACAACATTAGAATTTCATCCAAGTGAGGGAGAGGAAAAATAGAAGCAAGGTAGAGTGAGGAAAGGAGAGGAAGAAAGGAAGAAATATGAAGGAGAAGTCTAGGGGACTAAGTGCTCCAGCTAAGTTTAACAATATTTCTTTTTGAAGAAAACTTTTGAAACTTATAATATTTATATGAGATTTTGATCTTAGAACTTTGATGATTGGTCATGGATGTTGCCATATCACTTTTTCTCTTTCAGCACTTGTAGCACAATTCAGAGATGTTGTTCATGTTCTTTCTTACTCTTAGAATATATCAAGATGTCATCAATGAACACTACAACAAATTGATCTAGGTAGGGTCGAAAAATGCAATTCATGTAATCCATGAAAATTGCAGGTGCATTTGTCAACCTGAAGGGCATTACGAGAAACTCATAGTGCCCATACCTAGTCCTGAAGGCAGTTTTTGGTACGTCCTCCTCCTTGATCCTAATCTGATGATATCCTGACCTCAAGTTAATTTTAGAAAAGATGGAGGCTCCTTTTAGTTGATCCAATAAGTCATCTATCCTAGGGAGAGGGTACTTGTTTTTGATCGTTACCTTATTCAGCTGTCTGTAATCTATACATAGTCTCAAGCTCCCGTCTTTCTTCTTAACAAACAATACAAGAGCTCCCCAAGGTGATACACTCGGTCTAATGAATTGCTTCTCTAATAGTTCCTCCAACTGCTTCTTGAGTTCCTGTAGTTCCTTCGAGGCCATTTGATATGGTGAAATAGAGATAGGCCATGTCCCAGGTAGGAGATCAATAGGGAACTCTATCTTTCTCTTGAGAGGTAATCCTAGAATATCTTATGGAAATACTTCAGGAAACTCGTTGGCTATTGGGATTTTATCAAGCTTCGATTCGACTTCTAGGTTTGATAAATATAAGAGAATGTATCCAAGTACTCCATTCTTCAACTCCTTATTAACTTGATTGGCATTAAGCATCAATAACTGGACCTCCTTTTTCGAAGTAGGAGCTAGAAATTCAATGGTCTTGTTACAACAATTCAGCAAGACTCAATTTCTAGACATCTAGTATAACCCTAGAATGACCTAAATACCTCTTAAAGGTAAACAAATGACGTCTACAGAAAATTTTTTCTCCTAGATGGTGACTTGACAGTCCTTACATATAGAGGAAGTTAATACCCTTTCCCCTGTAAGGGTTAGTACGGATAGCTCATAGGGAGTTTCAGAAATAGGAAATTAAAACTTCCTAATACATTCTTCTGATATAAATGAATGACTAGCACCAGAGTCAAATAACACCATAAGAGCAAATCCATAGATATAACATGTACCTTGAATCATTTCAGAAGATTGAGTTGCCTCTTGGCTCAGGGTGAAAACCCTTCCTTTCACTTGAGGCCTCTGTTCTATCTGCTTCCCCACATTCTTTGGGCAATTTCTCGCAAAATGACCCTTCTGTCCGCAATTGAAGCAGACATTTTGTCCTATGTAGCATGGTTGATTACCATGCATGCGTCCGCACTTAGCACACTTGACTAGGGCGAGGTCTTGTTGGAAAGGTCTGGGACCCGCAGTCAATGGCCTCTTACCAGCTGCATATCCACTTCTTCTCACGTTCTTGCTAGGGTTGGGAAAATTTTTCTTCCTTTTTCATAGGTTTCGCCTTTGCTTTTCGTCCTCCACTGCCTTTAAAATTTTCTCCAAGAGTCTGCATTTATTGATCAAGGCACAAATTCCCTAATCTCCATAGCTACAACAGCATTCTTTATGTCCGGGTTCAGTCCCGCTTCGAACTTAACAGCCTTCCATGGTTCATCAGGGTTAAATCGCAGATAAGAGGAGAACTTAGACAATTCCTCAAACCTCGCGATGTATTGGTCTATAGTCATGCTACCTTGCCGGAGTTGGAGAAATTCGATCTCTTTCTCTGCTCGCACAGTACTTGGAAAGTACTTTTCCAAAAAGGTGTCTTTAAACACCTGCCAAGTGATTTGCCTTCCCTGGTGAGCTAAAAGTTCTCTAGCTCCACGCCACCAGTATTCTGCTTCATCTTTTAGCATATATGCAGCAAAGATTACTTGCTGCTCCTAAGTACAGCCCATCACTTCAAAGATTTTCTCTAACTCCCTTATCCATCTTTCAGCTACAATCGGGTCAAAGCCGCCTTAGAAACAAGGTGGCTTAGTCCTCAAGAACTCGGATATGCCGTTATCATTTCCAGCCATCCGATTGTTAGCACCATTCACACCATTCGAGTTATTAGCATTCTGGAGGTATTGTAGAATTTGATTAATGGTCATGACTTGGTCTCGAATTGCCGTGGCCAGGTTGTAAAGGGTTTCCTCCGCATTGTTTGCTGGATTCCTCCTTGGTGGTGCCATTTCCTACTGGAAAAAACAAAGTTATGATATTATTGAGGTGATCAAGCCCAATAGTTAGTTCAAAAATATTTAACAACAGTCATAACACCACCTCGGCATGTAGGTAGGAAACACTAGTAATTTCTTACCTATATGAATTCACTGATCCCTACACAGCACAACCACAAACATACTCAAGACACTATAACATCGATTCAGATAACCATCCACCCACTGGCCATCTAGGATCGACCTGCTCTAATACTAATTATGTAACAACTTTTTTTTTAAATACCATGAAGTTATTACCTCGTTACAACGTAACTCAAAATAACATTTATTTAATTTATACAATACAGAGTTTACATACATGTCATTAATAAAAACATATGTACAACATATCAAACACATAAAAATCTACAACTTATTTATTCTGGTTGACCAATTCTGGAGATACAGGTGTGGGTGGTTGTACCTTCACCGGGATTTAAGCTAACTCGACCACAAACATTTTATTTGCTTTTGGGATCTGCCCAACATAAAGTACTCGATCCAACGTGCACTAAAAGCCAGAGGCATAAAAAAATCTACATAACTAATTTTCTGAACATGATATGGAAATATAGAGAGAATTAAATCCCAATAAGTTCAACAATAAGTCATCATCAGTATAGCTCATCACGTCATATTCAGTTGTATAAACTACAGCAAATAACTTTGGTCACATGAATGCACTATATCTATGCACATGAGAATCGTACAATAATAACATGTATGACAGGGTTAACTATTTTCAGAATATCATATGATGACTATCAATTTATTCTCATATCAAGCTACCCCGGTCAAGGTGAGTATTTTCTACTCTTCGGTACGGGTTTTTTTCGCTCCGTCCGACATGACCCACTTTCTCTTTCTTTTCTCATTAACATGATCATAACCGTTGGTAGGGCGTCTCCTACTGGTACACCACACGGATTGCTATTTGACCGTGCTCATTTCTTTTCTTTTCACAATGATAGCCAAAAATATGCTTCTAATAACAAGTAAGTTCATCAAAATATAACTATTACCAAAAATCATTGGTAATTATGCCATGAATATAACCATTTCAAATATCACTTTATAAAATATTTCTATGTCAAAATTTCACACTTAAGATGGTAAGAAGTTCATACAATGGCAATGGCTATGGCTATACTAGTCATTTATTATTTTCATTTATAAGATTCGTCTTCTTTTTTAAATATTAATTTTATTTCTTTATTTTCTTGATGCAGGTTTTCATCCTATCTAACCTTCTCTTACTAATCAGAGCATAACTCCCTTAATTTAACTCATATGTAGGTGATCTGGGTGTCAATTTCAAGATACAACAATTATCTAAAACTATTATGTTGAACATTGTAGCGAAATAGTAAGAAATCAAGGTGATATTACTCCCTCAATGTACAGGTTATTTCTTCTTGAATAGGTTTTGACCTTTACCTACTAATCTATCCATATCTCCCTCAAAAGAATTCCAAAGTAAATACTTCCAGTGGCTAAAAATCCACGACACATATATCTATAATTCATATGTTAACCATTTATTTTAATTCCTTATAGAATGTTCCCAGAAATTAAAACACCATAGCTATCCTAACATATTCTTCCATGATTAACCATTTTCTGACCTTTGTTTACCAATCTGAACATATCTACCTCATATGAACTCTAAATGGAATGCTTCCAGTGGTTAAAAATCCGTGACACATATATTTATAATTCATATGTTAACCATTTATTTTAATTCCTTATAGAAGGTTCCCATAAATTAAAACACAGAAGCTAAAAATTATGCCACCCATAGCCATACCCATGCAGAACTATCTACACCAACCAAAGTATTCAAACATACATAATATGTAACATGATATAGCAACATCCATGACCAATCATCAAAGTTCTAAGATCAAAATCCCATATAAATATTACAAGTTTCAAAACTTTTCTTCAAAAAGAAATATTGTTAAACTTACCTGGAGCACTTAGTCCCCTAGACTTCTTCTTCCTCTTTCTTCCTTTCTTCCTCTCCTTTCCTCATTCTACCTTGCTTCTATTTTTTCCTCTCCCTCACTTGGACGAAATTCTAATGTTGTAAGGGTGGGTTTTCTTATATAGACCACCAAATAATTCACCTTTCATGATCATGGGTCTACCTTATCACAATTAGGTTACACTTGGTTGAAGTTTTGGAAAACAAACAACTTATGTTCTTGTCTTCCTCTTCCTTAGTCAAGATATGCATAGGAAAAAGGAGATTTGTATTTTGAAAATTATGATAATATGTTCTTAAGATATGGGAGAAGGTCCCTTTGATTTAGGGATTCATTTATTTTTTCTTTTGTCTTAATCAATTATGATAGGTTTACCTTTTTAAGTGGCAAATTTCTAACCCTTCAATCTCCATTATTTGGTTGAAATTATTTGTGTGGGATAGAATTGGTTTGTCCTAATGCTACGTATTATCATACCACTTGCTAAAATTATGAGTGTAGGATATACATGTTTTGTCCTAAAGCATTGTATTATCATACCACTTGCTAAATTTTTGTCTTAATGCCATGTCTCCTAATCTTGATTACACCATTATTTCATCACTTTAATTTTATTTTTATTTTTATTTTTTCTCTTGAATTTGGGCTCATTCTTGCCCATTTTCTTTACTTTGGTTAAAATTCTACCTTTCATAATGGGCTTGGTCACATTTTCATGATTTTTGGGCTACCGGTCCAATTTCTATATCCTAGTCCAAGTCTATGTTTTATTTCTTCATTGAGCTATCCTATTGGCTTGCTAAAAATTTATGTGAAGTAGAAAATGGGCAAGAATGAGCCCAATTTATGGGTGGAGATACTAAATTTAGTAACTTTTGCTCTTAAATTAAGAAAAATTACCCTAATCCGATCTTCTTGAAATTTTAAGACCTTTACTTACTTCACAAAAATATATCTTCCTTACCTAAGAATTTCACCTTTCTTTAGCATGTTTATTTCTAATATTTCCTCTTACGTTTTCTTTCTTTACCTATTCCATTAATATTAGAACATTTCTATACAAACACGTAAGGTGAAGAATTTCTAAGGATTATATTTCTTAAATATCTAAAAATTGTCTAATAAATTTTATTTTCTTAATTTAATATTTATGTACTTTTATCAATAAAAGAAATGAAATTATGGATGTTATTTTGAATACTTTTGTACTTTTATTAATTCATGAAATGAAATTAGGGATATTACACCTAAAGTACGAGAAGATTCAAGCCTGAACATTGAATATAGGCACAAAATCAATGAGTTATTTTATGACCCAATTTAGGCTACGTTTTTTTTTCTTATTTATTTACTTTATTTGACTAGGAAAGTTTAGTATTTGATTGTTTCATTGTCTGACTAGAAGAGGTTTTCCTAGCTTTCCTTGTCTAACTAGAAGAGGTTTTCCTAGTTTTGTAGGAGTTTCCTATTTCTAAGTTTCCTTACTCTATAGGAGTTTTCTATTACTTTTCCGTGTTTGTTTAGGTAATTGGCCTATAAATAGGCATGTATGCTCTTGAACAAGGCATATTATCATTTATAATATTGAGAGGGTTTTCTCTTTGGTTCTTTAAAGAACTTTTCTGAACTTATCAAGATTTATCTTGTGGTGTTCAAGCAAGACTTATCACTCACAATCTTCTTCCTCTTTCTTAAGTGTGGCGTCTGCAATATTTCTTATACCTTTGGTTCTTATCTCTTTATAGATAATGGGTCAAGGTCATTTTCTTTAATTTATTTTTGTTATAAATCTGATTAGAACACGATCCTTCCAATCAGATCCCATATTAATTTTGGGTCTCACTACTTTTGGTGAGGTTTATATAAGGGGTTCACATCATTTGGTATCAGAGCCTAAATTCTAAATCAGGTTTGATCTATCCTATTTGTTTTCTTATTCTTATTCCACCTAAATTTTGCATTCTGATCTTAAAAAAAAGTGATTTAGTAATTCTAATTGCAACAATTCTTTTTTTCTTGCTTTGATATTTGGTTTTCTTATTTTGATTATTTTTCCTATCTCAATTGTTTCCTTTTCTCTAGTCATTGATTTCTTTCTATTCTAGTTGCTTCTTGTTCTGATTTTCTTATCCTACTACTTATCTTGTCTTTATTTTTTTCTTAAAGTTCTATTGCTTTATTTCCTTTACTTCTTAAAATTTTGTTTGTTTTTTTTTCTTCCTTTGCTCTTTGTACTCTATTAGTTGAGTTTGGATTTTTGCAAGAAGATTTTTGTGTGAGTTTGTTTGAGTTCAATAGAGAACTAAAAGAGGGGACTAAGAGAGGAAAAAGGCAAAAGAATGTGAGCTTACAAGAGGGTAAAAGCCCAAATTTGAGTTAACACGAGTGTGAATGTCATTAATCTTGAGAGAAACACGCGAGTTAGTGTTGTAAGATTTTTTTTCTAATATTATTTTGCAGGACAATCATATCACATAACAAAGACAAAAATATGATTGATGATGTATCCGGAATGACAGATCCAAAATTGTTGATGGAAGGTTTAGTGAGTGAGATGAGGAGATTGCTGAGAGTAAAGATAGAACAAGTTCATGAACATTTAGATTGGGTAGAGAATTCACAAAATACTCCTAATATGCATAGGATAGAGATAGTTCAACCAAGGAAAGTGAGTTTTGAAGGTAGAGATTATTATACAGATGATTTTGATGAAACTGACAAGGATTTGAGTAGAAGATATGGTGGGAGGTTTAGAGAAGTTAGGAATTGGGAAAATAATAACTTGGGTACTTTTAAGATGAAGGTTCCATCGTTTCAAGGCAAAAATGACCCCGAAGCTTATCTAAATTGGGAGAGAAGGATGGAGTTGTTCTTTGGTTGTCACAATTATTCTGAGTTGAAAAAGGTAAAGTTGGCTATAATGGGATTTACTGACTATGCTATTATTTGGTGGGATCAATTGATTGTAAGCAGGAGACGAAATGGAGAAAGGCCTATTAAGACGTGGGAAGAGATGAAAGCAGTTATGAGAAAGCGATTTATTCCAAGTCACTACCATAGAGACTTATTTAAGAAGTTACAAAGCCTTACTCAAGGTTCTAAAAGTTTTAGAGACTACTATGTTGATCTAGTGAGAATACAAAAGAAAGAGAGTGAAGAAAAGAAAATGAGTGAAAGAATTAAGAGAGAAAAAGAGAGAGATGTTGAGAAAATTATGA
The DNA here is from genome assembly GCA_037074535.1 of Gleditsia sinensis. Taxonomy (NCBI): domain Eukaryota; kingdom Viridiplantae; phylum Streptophyta; class Magnoliopsida; order Fabales; family Fabaceae; genus Gleditsia; species Gleditsia sinensis. The sequence continues at coordinate 42,742,141 of CM073472.1, read as the reverse complement.
GAGAAAAAGAGATAGATGATAGAAAAAGTATGATAGAAAGAGAGAGGCTGAGAAAATTAAGAGAGAAAAAGAGAGAGAGGTTGAAAAAATTATGAGAGAAAAAGAGATAGAGGACGAGAGAATTAAGAGAGAAAAAGAGATAGAGGTTGAGAAAATTGTGAGAGAAAATGAGAGAGAGGCTGAGAAAATTGATGGAGAAATTAAAAGAACCAATTAGGTCATTGAAAGAAAAATCGAGAGAAAACAAATGAATTTTTATGTAAGAGAAAATGTGACAAAAAATGTTTTGTTTTCAATTTTGCCAATGGTTGTATTAATGAGCTTAACTCTTATTTACCCAAAATTGAAATTTCTCTTTTGCAAGGTAATGTTCTCAATGCATGTGAAAAAGTGGCATTTGATAAGTTCTTTGCGCATAATAAATTTCTGTTTAGAGAAAATAAATTGTGTATGCCTAAATATTTATTGCAGGATTTGCTTGTTAGGGAAGCTCATGGAGGTGGTTTAATGTGGCATTTTGGCATATCTAAGACTTTAGATGTTCTGCATATGAAACATGATGCAAAACGAATATGTGAACAGTTTTTAACTTGTAGACAAGCTAAGTTTAAAATGAAGCCTAATGGATTATATACTTCTTTGCATCTACCTAGTGAACTTTGGATTGACTTATCTACAGATTTTGTGTTGAGTTTAACTAGGTCAAAATGGGGTAGAGATTCTATATATGCGGTTGTTGACAAATTTTCTAAAATGACACATATCATACCATGTCATAAAATCGATGATGTATCACATATTGGTAATTTTTTTTCAAGAAAATTTTGAGATTGCATGGCATGCCTAGGAGTATTGAGTCTAATTTTTTTTTGAAACATGTCAAGTTTGTATATAATAAGAGTGTGCATTTTGCAACTAAGTTTTCACATTTTGAAATTGTGCATGGTTTTGATCCATTAACTCCTTTGGATTTAATTCCTTTATTGATGGAAGATTGTGTTAACTTAGATGAAAAGAAGAAAGTTGATTTTGTTAAACAGATATATAAGAAGGCAAGGCAAGACACTGAGAGAAAAATTGAACAATATGTCAATAAACCTAAAAATGGGGCACAAAAGAATTATATTTGATCCTGGTGACTGGGTTTGGTTACATATGAGGAAGGAAAGGTTTCCTGCTCAAAGGAAATCTAAATTACTTTCAAGAGGGGACGGTCCATTTCTAGTGATTGAAATGATCAATAATAATGCCTACAAATTAAATCTTCCAGGTGAGTATAATGTTAGTGCAACTTTTAATGTTTATGACTTGTCTCCTTTTTATGCAGGTGATAATTTGAGGACAAATCCTTTTCAAGAGGAGGGGAATGATGAGATCATGGCTAGGGCTGACAAACAGAAATGGAATGAGGACCCGCTTCAAGTCACAGTTGGACCTATCATAAGAGCTCGGGCTAAAATATTCAAAGAAGCACTTAATAGTCTAATCCTAGAGGCCCATCAAGAAAATACCTACATTACTATAAAAGAAGAGCCAAAACTGGTCCATGTCATTAAAACCCATTTAAGTATGGGTCAAGACCAGCCAATTTAAATATGGACCTAAAGTATAAGAAGATTCAAGTCTGAAGATTGAATATAGGCCCAAAACCAATGAGTTATTTTATGGCCCAATGTAGGCTACGTTTTTTTCTTCTGATTTATTTACTTTATTTGACTAGAAAAGTTTAGTATTTGATGGTTTCCTTGTCTGACTAAAAGAGGTTTTCCTAGCTTTCCTTGGCTGACTAGAAGAGGTTTTCCCAATTCTGTAGGAGTTTCCTATTTCTAATTTTCCTTACTCTATAGGAGTTTTCTATTACTTTTCCTTGTTTGTTTAGGTAATTGGCCTATAAATAGGTATGTATGCTCTTGAACAAGGCATATTATCATTTATAATATTGAGAAGGTTTTCTCTTTGGTTCTTTAAAGAATTTTTCTGAACTTATCAAGATTTATCTTGTGGCGTTCAAGCAAGACTTATCACTCACAATCTTCTTCCTCTTTCTTGAGTGTGGCGTATGCAATATTTCTTAAACCTTTGGTTCTTATCTCTTTATAGATAATGGGTCAAGGTCATTTTCTTTAATTTATTTTTGTTATAAATTTGATTAGAACACGATCCTTCCAATCGGATCCCATATTGATTTTGGGTCTCACTACTCTTGGTGAGGTTCATATCAGGGGTTCAATCTTGTTCCAAAACATCATGAAAGATTAGGCCTAGGATTATGAAAGAGATTAATATAATTCTAGAGGATTCAAGAGTATGTTAAGTGAAGACACCTTATAGGAATCTTTATGAAGTGTATGATGGTTTTACTATATTTTATGTTAAATTAAATTCTCATACACGTGAATGCAGAGCATGGAAAATAAATGGTTTGCTTTGTAAACATGGTGTTGTTGCAATTACATACATTAGAGCAAAGGTGGAAGATTATTGTGAAGTATACTACAGTCTGGAAATGTACAAGACAACATATAGTGGTCTGGTCAGCCCATTATGTGATTTAGGTACTTTAGAGGAGACTAATATGCTTCCTCCTCTTCTATGTAGGATTCTAGGAATGCCAAAGAAAAGTAGAATATTGAAAAAGGAATAAGTTGCTCTATTTGATGCAAGAAGACGACTCTCTATAGTCAAGTGCACTATTGCCAAGAGTTAGGACCTAATAAAAGGGGGTGCCAAAGAGAACCCATTAGAGTAAGTAAATTTGGATAGGTTTAGTGTTTATCTAACTTTAAAAAAAAAATCAATAGTTGGATTTAAATTTTCAATCATATAAATTTCAAAGAGCTTCAACAAGTGGAACATAAACATAAATTAAAAGAGGGAATCAAGTATATACATATATAGGAAAGGGAGAAGAGAAATCTAATGGCTAAAACAAATGAAAAAGGTAAATTAATTATCTTACACATACCTATTATATCTTTTCAAGATTCTCAAATAGTAAACTTAACTCCATTTTGTTGGTGTTGAAGAAAATTAGGGAAAGTAGAGTTACTGTAACACAAGAAAGTAGATATGCAGATGACGCCAATGCTAGAGTAGCTAGGGCTACTGAGAGAACCAAGAGAGTTTCAAAAGACAAATCAAAATCATCTTAAAGTTTATATATGATGGAATTTCAAATCTTTTGGACCAAGAGACATGAATACATTTCTTTTTCACTTTTGTCTCTTTGCTTTTAAACAAGTAACATTAATATTGTGATGGTAAGGGTAGGTTAGAGGGACTATTGTAGTATTCTTTACCTATGATTGGTGTCTTTTGGCATTTGTGTTTGGCTTTTGTGGTATGCTTAAATTGAAGCCTATGAATCTGTGATCAACTTATCTTTATTTTTTGAATAAAAGTTTATTTTTTTCAAATGTTAATTAGCATTTTTTTACTATTTTTTGAATATTAATATATACAACAACAACCAAGCCTTTTCCAACTAGGTGATGTTGGCTACATAGATCAAACACTGCCACAGTGGTCTATTATAAATGAGATCAACGGGTAGATTGTTAATTGTTAAATTTTTCTTAATAGTTTCACCAATTGTTTTCTTTGGCCTCCCTCTACCTCTAACTATCGGGTTGCTCTCCATTTGATATACTCTTCTTAGTAAAGTTTCTACAGATCTTCTCCAGATATAGCCAAACCACCTTAAGTGAGATTCTACCATATTCTACCCCAACTTTCTCTCTAATGCACTCATTTTTTATCGTAACTCTTTTAGTGTATTCACACATCTAGCGTAATATTCTCATCTCTATGACATTGAGTTTATCTTCATATTGTCTTTTAACCACTCAACATTCAGTACCATACAGTATAGCAGACCTTTTAACTGTATGATAGAATTTATATAAACCATTCGAATATATATTACACTATTAGTATTAGGTGATAATTAAGACCAAAAAAGTGTAATTTGTTTTTTCTCAAATGCCATAATACAAATCAAACAATAATTAAATTACATTTACTTTCTGAATATTTATTTGCTAATATTACACTCATTTTTTTTCTAAAAGTAAAAAAAAATTGCATATTTTTTTTTTGCATAAATGCCAGAATAAGAATAAAATAATAATTAAATTACACTAAATTTTTAAATATTAATTTCCTAATATTACACTCATTTTTTTCTAAGAATAAAAAAAGCAAAAAAATTTCTATACAAAATCAAATAATAACTCAATTAAATTAGTATTTTAAATATTACTTTACTAATATTACGCTCATTATTTTTTCTAAAAATAAATAAATGTAATTTATTTAATTTTTTAATATTTCACTCCTAATATTAATTTGCTAAATAGTGGCTTTGAATAGTGGTGAAAAGGGGGAGTTTTTATTTGTGAATAGTGACACTTATATTTTTTTTCTCAAAATAAATAAATGTAATTTTTTGATATCACATGAGTATTGCTAATATTAATTTTATGAACATTGATGTCATTGAGAGATTTTCTATTAGTTTTTTGTTTTTCCTTTTTGTTAAATAGAAATATAATAAACAAAATTTCATGATGGCATTTTGGTCAAAAAAATATAAAAATAGAGTGAGACAACAGTCAACTAACAGTTAACTAATGCAATATTTAAAATGAGTTTAGCTGTAGCGTACTTTTTAATTTTAGGATAGGTCTAGTATATTTTAAAAATAGAAGGGAATGCCATTATTCCGTCTAAATTTATATATGCAATGTAGACACACAAGTGCACCTATCGCAAACAAGTAATAAAGTGATGAGAGAGTATAGTCTCATGAGGTAATGTTAACTAGGAATTACTATAGAAGATTGACTCGTAAATGCAGTGAAAAAGTTATTGGTGATTAAAGAAAAATTGGATTCAATTACAAAATAATATATAATCTACTAACTAAGGAATACTGAAATAATATTCTGCACAACACTAGATTAACAGAAGAAAATTAGATAATAAGGACAATTAGAATTGCTTCAGGGTTGATATTAGTTCCTGCAATGATTTTTCTCTAACTTTGCTCCAACAATCGCTCCAGTAAACAATTTTTTTATCTTGATGGGTTCTTTCCAGAACTGCCATACCCAGTCATTCTCATGGTTCATTCATATATTCCTATATAAATCCACTTCGAGAACATCATTTATGCTCTGAAACTGTTAATTTATATAGGACAACATTATATTCTTATAATAGTTGCAGCATTAGCCTAAACATGATATGTAGATAACCCCATAATATTCAAATTTAGTCCAACCTCCATTAACTTTCCCAGATTAAATGTCAATTTTGTATCCTACTATTGGGGTTCAAGCAAGGGTAGGAATTAAGAGTTTCAATATAGTCTGAACATCAAGAGCATTTACTGAAAATAAGGTCATTCATTAACTAAAAATATGCTTAAAGTTTATATCAACCATTTTGCAAACCTAGCTAGAGGCTTAGCCTAGCACCATATCCAAGTTATCTACAAAGGACAATATCAGAACAACCATACTGTAAGGAAGAAAATACAGTAGAAAAAAAAATAGAGAAAAACAAATAACAGAAGCATGAAAGGAAGAAAAGAGTTCTTTGGGAGGCTCTCTTCTCTCCAACGTTCAGTTGCTTCCTCTCCCTCCTTCCATGTAGGTTTCGCTTTCTTCTTCTGGACCAACCATTAGTGTCTTCCTCCTCTGTTTGATGGATTCCCAATGGAACAGTGACTCTCTTTTCTATACGTTCCCGTCCAAAGGTAGGAGCCACTCTGTGTGTGCCTTTTCTTTCCGTATTCGTGTATATCTTTTCTCTTTTCTCCTTCTCTTTTTATATGCTATGGTTGTGGTCTGTAACATCCTAAGCCTCTAATAAAGTTAGATAAATTTAAGGATGAGTAGAAAATACATATGACAAGTGGTCAAGATGCTTAGTTATGTGACTATAAGGCAAGTATAAAATATGTGACATAGTTAATATTGAATCATATAAATAAAATATTTTTGGAGCATAAATGAGAGGAATATGATACAAATATATTCATTAGAATGCTACTAATTTAGGATTAGCAACATAATAAGGAAGGAAGAAGCATGGGATGCAATATGAATATATATATATATATATATATATAGTTTCTCCACCTCCACCATGCACATTATAATATATACATTTACACATGCAAAGGAGAAGCTTTACGTATATATAGACCCTTGCCTTATTTACTCCATGCATATCATAAGATACATATATTTACCCATGCATGCAAGTGAGGATGTGAAACAATACACCAGCAGCTTTGGTGGGTTTAAAAACACACATGCAACGTAGGAAATACAAGTGGAAATGTGCACCTAACCTTGCCCCACATCCAGCATCTTCACGCCATTTTGCTCCACCAATAACCAGCATAAACCTACCCCACATGCAGCAGACTCATGCCCATCTTGCCCAGTAGAATGCACGCCACATTTGCTCTATTAGATAGCAGAGTTGGCACCACTTGCAAAGTAAAGGAAATGACCCACAAAGCTAGCAAAATCAATGCCACATCAAGCAAAAAAAGACATCCCACATGGCAGCACTCTCACACCCACATTAGCTCCCTAAACCAGCAGAAACACACCCACCCACTACAGCAGAAACTCACGCCTCCACCTACAGAACTCACGCTCCCATCTGCTCCGAGAAAGCTATAGTTTCATGCCCATACAACCAGAAACATCCATGCATGCAAGTATGTGGCAGCATGTCTTCTTTTTATGTGTTATACACCCACTCCCCTACTGAGCATATTATAATGCATGCACCTACGTGGAGAGGTAACAGAAAACTTGCTCCTTGCCCTGCAGAATCTAGGGAATCCCTGCACCCATGGCAGCCACCACCTTGCATTTAGAAATGGTGCAGCTGAAAACACTCAGCTTTGCCTCACACTAGCGGGAGAAATGAGAGAGGGAAGTGGTCAAAAAATTGAAGAGGAAGAGGAAGGAAGGGGGAGAGAGTAGCCAGGAAGAAGAAGAATGTTGAGAGAGGAGGAAGAGAGTGGAGAAAACCAGAAAACAGTGGAGAGTTTTCTTCCCTCACCATAAGGCAGTGAGAGTGAGAGTGAGTGCTGAGGTTTGAAGCCTTGATCACCCAATATTTGGTGCAAAAAACTTTGCTGAGTTGCAAAGGAAACCAAGAAGAGAAGGAAGCTACAAATTGAGAGCAATAGGAGTAGGTTTACACAAGGTAAGTCTGGCTTCTTATAAAAATCTGGTTTAGAGTTTATTAGGTTAATTTTAGGCTCTGCATGGATGACCTTCTGTCTAAAATATGAAAACATGTTCAACATTTAAGTTGTAAACCTATGTCTTATATTTCTATAGCATTTGGAATCACATCACTCGGACTTAAAATGAGAGAGTTATACTCCAGGGAGTGATGAGAGGTAAGAATCGGGTCTGGAATTCAGGCTGGTGAAGAGTAGCTTCGTCTTTGAATTTTTGGGATTAATCCATAACAAATATGAAGACATAGTTAACATGAAAGTTGTATATATATTTCTCACGGTCACATAGCCACTAGAATCACCCAATTTCGAGTGCATATGAATGAGTTAGAGTTTGATTAGTGAGTAATGGTCATAGAGCACAGAAGGGTTAGGTTGAGAAAATAGAAACCTTTTAGCACCTAAACATATTGGCTTAGTAAATTTATTAAATGGCCTTTAAATTCTCTAATTTTTGGTGAGAAAAGCCTTAAAATGTTCATAATCAGTTCTAGAAATTTTCGTAATTTTTGAGAATATAAAACTAGGTCGTTTGCAATTAAAACAGTGTTGAGAATAATCTGCTGGACAACTTAGACTGTTGATGGAAATACAAAATATTGAAGGGGTTAATTGTTGAATTTTTGTATGAAAATTTTATGAGATGTTATAGGGATCCCAATTAAGGATCCCACTAAGTTATAGAGAATTCTGGGTAGGTTAAGGAATATAATAAAATGTAGAAATTAGGTAGGTCAGGAAATGAGTCAGAACAGACCATAACAGGAGACAACTTTAAATCTTGGGTTATTCGAGGGGTTAAATGAATGCAAAACAGAATAGAAATGGAACTAAAATTAATTTGTACTATTCTGGGTTATGGAGGTAGTTTTGGGGTTGAATGGAAGAGTTAAGGGATGAGCGAATTATGAAATAAAATACACATGTAAAGGTACCTCCATACAAAATTTTATAATTTTTAGAGGACTTTTGCCATCTTTAATAATAACCTTAAATCTCAGCAAAATCATAGTTTTGTTTTAAGGAGCAGAAGCTCTTAAAGATTTATGACTTTAGGTACTAATATGCATGCATTAACCAAGAACTCTTATATGTTTTGGTTTGAGTTGCTAGTAGTAATATTGACAGCCCTGGAAAGGAAGTGATTATGCTGGAATTGAGGTAGCTAGCTCTTCCTTAAAACACTCTTTATGTTTACGAACTTGAATTTATCCAATTTCACTGGTTGCCTGATTTTTATGCTATGATGAATGATGGTTTAAAGATATGTTATGTATGCATTCTCGGGAATTAAGGGGGTGCACAAAAAGGTGCCAAGTAAGCCCCATTTCCCTCACGATTGGTCAATAATAGGATATGCATAGCCCTTTGCAGGTATGGCCGTATGTGACTGCACTGGATAAGTAGACCAAAATGTTATGGGTCCCTAGTGTGACCAAGATTATGAATGAATGTATGGTCAGTGCTTATGTTTCAGTGAAATAAATTGAGATGTTTTAAGGAATGGAATGTGAACTATTTTTCTAAAAAATTTGCTAGCTATTGAGATTGTCATCTTACTTTTTATGTCCACATAATCACATTCCAGGTACTCCAGTAAGAGGTGAGCAACAGGGGTATCAAAGTTAACTTATATGATCATGATTGTATTTTCTTTGGTTGTGTACCATTTATGCGGGATAGCCTAGATGAGTGCCAAGTCCTTTTTAGATAGCTAATAATGTGATGTAATATAAGTTATGGACTATACCCCTTTTCTTTATGGCATGAGATCCTTTATGTTGTAAGTAATGCATATCATGCCTAGCTAGTTGTCTATAAGGAAATGAAATTTGAAAATGCTTGGAATAGCTTGAAGTACTTGTATGCTTTCCCAAGAATGATAACAAACAATATAAGTTAATAGGTTAATGTATGGGCTAGGTTGTGATTGCTTAGAATTTATAGATAACACATTCTACGATTTAAATTTTGGAGGTCTTACATGGTCTTAGTGAGGTGGCCTATTTTTGCAATTTTTCTCCTTCCAGCCTGCACTCCTACTAGTGCCTTTTTCTCCCACGTTCAGTAGTGGAGACAGATCTTGCTGTAGTAGCTGAGTGACCTTGCCAACCTGTAGTGTGCCACACACATTCAACTCCCAAGCATGCACAAAATACCAATAGGCCAAAACATACCTAGCATAATTCGGCTTGCGTGCCCTTTTCCCATGCAATGCAAATAGAATTTTACAATTACTGCAATGGGTGTTCTCATATTCAAGAGATACAAAAAACATATCTAAATAGGGAGAGTTAATACTAAATCAACCAAAATGCAGAATAATAAACCTGAGAAAAGCATATAATAATTCTACTGAATTAGAGTTAACAAATCCCCCCAAACTTAGAGTCTTGATTTTTCTCAAGCAAATTCTCCTACCCATTTATAACCTCTCTCTACACTACAACCCCTAAGAAAAATTAGTTTCATGAAGCACTACAATTGGTTTTCATCTCTTAGAGCTATTTTTAAAAGAGAAACTACTGCATGTTAGCTTTTCACATTCTTAATCTTCAATTGAAACTTCCCTAGAAAATGTGTGTGTTCATTATGGTTAGTCTTTTAAGAACCACTCGAGTCATAATTAATCAAGGTCCTAGGTACCAGTCCATGATTTCATATGCTAATCTATTAAGTCTCTCTCTACTAGTGCAAGGATACCAACTGATCAGAGGTAAAAAGATTACAGTAAATCTAGGGCATTTAGGAGGGTAAACCAACTTGTTTCTTTTTTTTCAATAGGTCATTTGTGTCTTTTGATGCAAATGCCAACATTTGTGATGAAGGCACTCAATTACTCAACACTATCACCTTTTAGGAATTTCCTACTTATACCCTCCATGACACTGTTTTATGCAAGAGTACACATGAGACTCATGCATACCCCTAGTTACTAAGTGATGATAGAGGCATTGGAGTGACAGTTCTCTCTTTTTGTTTTGTGTGTCACCCCCCAAAATTAAGCCTTTTATCATATATTATATTACAAATTGAGCTTATGCCTCATGTTGTTCTGTTATCCAGCAATTTGTTTCAAGAGACTCTTAAAATTAATTCTAAAATCTTAGGTCCACCCTTCATGAAATGTTTTTAAGTTTTTCTCAATAGGGACTAACCATAGCCTAGTCCTCATAAAAGGAAGGTTCCAAATTGTAAGAAGTCAGTATGCAAATTTCTACATTCAATCAATCATTTCTAGCTTTTCTTCATAGAGTTTCCTTGAACCAACAGCAGGCCACAATGACAAACTACAAATTTGTTTCTTTTTATATGAAAAAAATATATGCTTATCTAATTTTCAGACTAGACTAACTTTCAAACTGAGACCAATATACATTTACATAATCATTTCAAAACACAGGACACTAGAGCAACAAAACCACAACATAGAGCAAACAGGAAAAACATATAGAATGCCTTTAATCCTCCCTAACTCAATGATTACCAGTGCCTTCACTGCTACCGAATTTCATAAATGTCAAAAGGAAAGGAATGGTTATTGTTTCTACTAGGGATGTACAATTAAGCCAGACAAGGCAACATGCAATACTAAAATTGAACAACAAAGAAACAGAAAGGAAAACAAAAGTAGGGGGAACTTCCCTGAGATGCACATAGGATTGCTATAGCAAACTTGTGGCATTGACCTCATCAAGAAGTTGATGCACTCCAAAGTCCACTCCTCCTTTAGACTGACTTGTGTGGGCTTGGGAGCTTGCTTTTTCCTTTCTATTGTGCTACCCTTCTTTTTGCAATTGGTTCCTCATTTTTTGAGGACTCTTCTTCCTCTTTAGCCCTTTGTGGGTTTTTTCTTTTTCTCTTTCTTGGAGGGGTTCTTGCTTTTTTCACTCTACAGCTCGGGTTTCCCACTTCCTTGCCCAAATGGAGTGTTCAATATATCCATGGGGAATTAAGGGAACAAGAAAAATTGTTTGAAATTTTCCCCCAGAGTCTGCTGCTGAGCAATATCTTTCTGGTATTGATAGTGTCAGAACTTCTGCTGATGCTACATGAAAATGGCTTGCTGCTTCAAGAGTAAGTTTAATCTCTACTCTGCTTGCTGGTGGTGGCTTGAAGTTGAGGGTGCTTGGCTTTTGGGGTGTGGGGGTTCTTGGGTGTGTGCTGGTGGATCCTACTCACCTTTCTCTTGTACAATTCGTGCTATGGCAATAAAGTTAATCGCACCTCCCATCCGAAATATATCTTTCTCAAGCGAGACTGGGACTTTACTAGCCAGGCATAGAAATGACACCAAGGAAGGGAAAAGCAGGCTACCTTTCTTCCAATTAGCACACACCCTGATTTGTTCTAAAATCACTCTCCCCACATTGATGGCTCTTCCAAATATGATTGCATCAACCATGGCTACCCAGTCTCAAAGGACGGTTTGCCCGTGAGTAGAGGACAGGAGACGGGTCTTCCAAAAGTGGTACCATATCTTGACTACCGGAAGCAAGGATGCCCTATTCACCATTGAGGCCCCTTGGGAAGACTTGTCCGACACTATTCCTGGTATACACCCTCTGCAGCATTTCTTCCCAGTCTTTTTCTTTAAGCGAGTCCAAGAATTTTTCATAATCGTCTTCTTCGTCATTCAACTGGTAGGTAACATTAATAGCATTAGAATCAAATGGCACCCGGGTTTCTCTGACCTTCACCCAGTCAGTAGCATCTTTAGGGAAATTTGTGTAAAACTCCCTCACCAATGGAATCACGGCAGACTGAGGGTATTTAGCAAAGTCCTTCCAACTCCTCTGCTTCACCACTGCGGCAATGTAGTCCGACACTCCCAAATCTTCGGCATTTGTAAATGTGAATGCTTTCTCCCCATAGAACGTTTGCTGAATAGTTTCCTCATAGTGTCTCTTCGGGTTCTTCTCTCAAGTGAATTTTGTCACCTTACTTGCCTTCCTAGCTACTATCTTCACCCTCGGCATGGCTCGTAGATTAAGGAAGTTCACAGATAAAGAACAAACCTTTCACAGAGACGTTATTATAGTGTGAATGAGTAAATCTTGGCCTTCAGTGTAGCAAGGACCTCCTGGAATTCCTCTCAATTGAACATATTACAGGATTTAAATGAACTCTGAAGTTAGCTGAGGGAGGATGGGGCTTCGTGACTTAAGAGTGCCTTTTAGTTTTTCCGCTCTCCTTTTTTTTCTTTTTTTCTTTTATGACCGGGCTTAAAATGGTGGGCTCTCCTTTTCTTCTTTGTTTGTTTTTCTTTTTTCTTAACCTACACATCGGATTGCCTATGCCATTCTTTTCCAGCACAGCTTCTTCTAGCCCAGAGTGATTACTGTGGCCCAGTTCATTCATCTTCTTGCCAGAGGAGGACTCCTTGCTTCAAGGGAAGATGTTCTTACTGCGGCATTTCTGTGGCAAATTTTTATGAACTACAATTTCAAGTCCAATGCTCCTTTTGGCCTAAAAAGTTTAACACAGCTACTATCAAAATCAAAATTTAAGCTACTTAATAACTATAAAATAAAATGTAAAATTGAAAAAGCATGGGTTGCCTCCCATTAGCACTTGTTTTATAGTCGAAAACTCGACTACTTCCCTTTTATCCTTCTTGTAATTAAATCAAGGTGAGCTGACGTTCCACATCACCTCCAAGGTAGTGTTTGATCCTCTGTCCATTTACCTTGAATGTTCTCCCATATTTTTCTTCTTCTAATTCAACAGCTCCAAATGGGAAAACTTGGTTAATGCGGAAAGGACTAGACCAACGAGATTTTAGCTTTCCAGGGAATAGAGTCAATCTTGAATTGAACAACAAAACTTGTTGTCCCACTTCAAAGTCTCGTGGCTATATTTTCTTGTCATGCCATTGCTTTGTCTTCTCTTTGTATAGCTTAGCATTCTCATAAGCTTGCCTACGAAACTCCTCCAATTCATTCAACTGCAGCATTCTTTTTTCACCAACAACCTCCAAATTCAAGTTGAAATTCTTGACTACCCAGTAAGCCTGGTGCTCTAGCTCCACTAGCAAATGACAAGCCTTGCCAAACACTAACTTGTATGGAGACATCCCCAAAGGTGTTTTATAAGCTATTCGATAAGCCCACAATGAATCATCCAACCTTGAAGACCAGTCCTTTCTAGTTGGGCCAACATTTTTTTTCCAGGATTCTCTTGATTTCTCTGTTTGAAATTTTAGCTTGCCCACTGGTTTGAGGATGGTATCGAGTTACCAACTTGTGTTTAACTCCGTACTTGGCCAACAATGCTTTAAACTTTCTATTGCAGAAGTAAGATCCTTCATCATTGATGATGGCTCTTAGAGTTTCAAATCTTGTGAAAATGTTCTTTTCAAAGAAACTTGTCACCACCTTTGCATCATTAGTTGGAAAAGATCCTGCTTCCATCCACTTTGAAACATAGTCAACAGCAATGAAAATATATTGATTCCCAAAACTAGAAGAGAATGGCCTCATGAAATCAATCCCCTATACATCAAATAATTCCACTTTCAAGATGTTGTTTAGAGGCATTTCATGTCTTCTTGATATATTTCCCAGTTTTGGCACCTATCACATTGCATCACGAAAGAGTGTGCATCCTTAAATAATGAAGGCCAATAAAAGCCTGCTTGCAATACTTTGTTTGTAGTCTGAATTCCTCCATAGTGGCCTCCATAGGGTGAGGCATGGCATTGCTATAGGATAGGCTTTATCTCTTTCTTCAAAATATATCTCCTAATCATTTGGTCAGCACACTACTTAAATATATATGGTTCATCCCAGTAGTAGAAATTGACCTCTTGTAGAAATTTCTTCTTTTGCTGTGATGTCAAATCTGGTGGGAGCAGCCCACTAACCAAGTAATTCACATAATCAGCATACCATGGCATATGATTTTGGGACATCAGGAAAAGTTACTCATCCAGGAACTTCTCATTGATTTCCTCTACATTTTCTCTATCTTGTTTAAGTCTAGAAAGGTGGTCAGCTACTTAATTCTCAGTTACCTTTCTATCTTTGATTTCCAAATCAAATTCCTGTAATAAAAGTACCTATCAAATGAGCCTAGGCTTTGAATCCTTTTTCTTTACTAAGTGTTTGATGGAAGAGTGGTCAATATTGATATGAGCACAGCTAGGGCTAATAAACAGAAATGGAAGGCATACCTAATTCAAGTTTCAACTAGACCAATCACAAGAATTTGGGTTCAAAGATTTAAAGAAACACTTAATGGTTTAATTCAAGAAGCCCATCAAGGAAAAACACTGCATTACTACTAAGGGAGAGTCAAGATTGGTCCATATCACTAGAACCCACTTATATATAGACCAAGATAAGCCAATCTAAATGTGGGCCTAAAGTACAAGAAGAATCAAGGCTAAAGACTAAATATAGGCCTAAAATCAATGAGTTATTTGATGGCCCAAATTAAGCTACTTTTTTTCCTAATTTATTTACTTTTAGTGTTCTATTTATTTGACTAGGAAAGTTTCATATTTCATAGTTTCTAGAAGAGTTTTCTATTTGATAGTTTCTAGAATAGTTTCCTATTTCTAATTTTCTTTATCCTATAGGAGTTTCCTATGTAGTTTTCCTTGTTAATTTAGGTTATTGGCCTATAAATAGGCATGTATACTCATGAACAAGACAGATTATCATTTATATTATTGAGAGTGTTTTCTCTTTAGTTCTTCAAAGAACTTTTCTGAACTTATCAAGATTTTTCTTGTGGCGTTCAAGCAAGACTTATTACTCACAATCTTCTTCTCTTTTCTTGAATGTGGCGTCTTCAATATTTTCTTATACCTTTGGTTCTTATCTCTTTATAGATAATGGGTCAAGGTCATTTTCTTTTTTAATTTATTTTGTTATAAATCTAATTAGAACACGATCCTTCCAATCGGATCCCATAATGATTCTGGGTCTCACTGCTCTTGGTAAGGTTCATATCAGGGGTTTACATCATTTGGTATCAGAGCCTAAGTTTTAAATCAGATTTGATCTATCCTATTTGTTTTCTTATTATTATTCCATCTTAATATCTTGTATTTTTTTTCTGTGTTCTTCGTTCTTCTCATGTTCTAGTTTTCGTTTTATTTCTAGTATTCCTAGCTCAAGTGCATATCTAAAAAAAAGAAATTCAAAAAGAAAAATTAGAACCCATTATTGCTGAAATTCAAGTTTTCCACCTAAATTTTTCAATCTGATCTTTAAAAAAAAGTGATCTAGTAATTCTAATTGCATCAATATTTTTTCTTACTTTGATCTTTAATTTGTTTGCTTATCTTACTTTGATTTTTTTTCCTATCTCAATTGTTTTGTTTCCTCTTGTGGTTGATTTCTTTCTATTTTAGTTGCTTCTTGTTCTGATTTTCTTATTCCTTATCTTGTCTTTAATTTTTCCTAAAGTTCTATTGCTTTGTTCTTTTGCTTCTTAAAATTTGGTTTGTTTTTCTTCCTTTGCTTCTTAAAATTCTGTTTGTTTTTTTTCTTCCTTTGCTCTTTGTACTCTATTAGTTGAGTTTGGATTGTTGCAAGAAAATTTTTGTGTGAGTTTGTTTGAGTTCAATAAAGAACTGAAAGAGGGGACTAAGAAAGGAAAAATGTAAGAGAATGTGAGCTGATAAGAGGGTAAAAGCCAAAATTTGAGTAAACATGAGTGTGAGTGCCATTAATCGTGAGAGAAACACTTGAGCTAGTGTTGTGAGATTTTTTTTAATCTAACATTGTTTTGCAGGAAAAATCATGTCACACAACAAAGACAAAAATACTTCCGAAGATGTGTCGAGAATGGTGGATCCAAAGTTGATGATGGAAACTTTAGTGAGTGAGATGAGGTGAGTTTTGAAAGGAGAGATAGAACAAGTTCATGAACATTTAGATCGGGTAGAGATTTCAAAAATTACTTCCAATATGCATAGGAGAGAGATAGTTCAACCGAGGAAAGTGAGTTTTGAAGGTAGAGAGTATTATATAGATGATTTTGATGAAGTTGACAAGGATTTGAGTAGAAGATATGGTGGGAGGTTTAGAGAAGTTTGGAATTAGAAAAATAATAACTTGGGTAGTTTTAAGATGAAGGTTCTGTCGTTTCAAGAAAAAAATGACTCCAAATCTTATCTAAATTAGGAGAGAATGATGGAGTTATTGTTTGGTTGTCACAACTATTCTGAGTTGAAAATGGTAAAGTTGGCTATCATGGGATTTACTGACTATACTATTATTTGGTGGGATCAATTAATTTTAAGCAGGAGATGAAATGGATAAAGGTCTATTGAGACATGGGAGGATATGAAAGCAGTTATAAGGAAGCAATTTATTCCAAGTCACTACCATAGGGACTTGTTTAAGAAGTTACAAAGCCCTACTCAAGGTTCTAAAAGTGTTAGAGACTACTATGATGATCAAGTGAGGTTACAAAAGAAAGAGAGTGAAGAAAAGAAAATGAGTGAAAGAATTAAGAGAGAAAAAGAGAGAGATGCTGAGAAAATTATGAGAGAAAAAGAGATAAAGGCCAAAAAAAAGTCAAATAGAAAAAGAAAGAGAGGTTGAGAAAGTTATGAAAGAAAAAGAGATAGAAGTTGAAAAAAAAAATAAGAGAGAAAATGAGAGAGGGGTTGAGAAAATTGATGGAGAAATTAAGAGAATAAATTTGGTGATTGAAAGAAAAATTGAGAGAAAACAAATGAATTTGTATGCAAGAGAAAGTAAGATCGAAAAAGGTTTTCTTTTCAAATATGCCAATAATTGTACTAATGTTTTTCACTCTTATTTACCCAATATTGAAGTTTCTCTTTTGCAGGGTAATGTTCTCAATTCATATGAGAAAGTGGCATTTGATAAGCTATTTAAGCATAATGAATTTCTGTTTAGGGAAAACAAATTGTTTATGCGTAAATATTTATTGCATGACTTGCTAGTTAAGAAAGCACAAGGAGGTGGTTTGATGAGGAATTTTTACATATCCAAGACTTTAGATGTTTACATATGAAACATGATGTGGAACGAATATATGAGCATTTTATCACTTGTAGACAAGCTAAGTCTAAAATGAAGCCTAGTGGATTATATACTTCTTTGCATATACCTAGTGAACTTTGGATTGACTTATCTACAGACTTTGTGTTAAGTTTACCTAGGTCAAAATGGGGTAAAGATTCTATATATGTGGTTGTTGACATGTTTTCTAAAAGGACACATATCTTACAATTTCATAAAACCGATGATGTATCACATATTGGTAATTTTTTTTTCAAGAAAATTGTGAGATTGCATGGCATGCCTTGGAGTATTGTGTCTAATTTGTTTTTGAAACATGTCTAGTTTGTATATAATAAGAGTATGCATTCTGCAACTAAGTTTTCACATTTTGAAATTGTGCTTGGTTTTAATCCATTAACTTTTTTAACGATGGCTGATTGTATTAACTTAGATGAAAAGAAGAAAGTTGATTTTGTTAAGCAGATCTATAAAAAGGCAAAACAAAACATTAGGAAAAAAATTGAGCAATATGTCAACAAATCTAAAAAGAGACACAAAATAATTGTATTTGAGCCTGGAGATTGGGTTTGGTTGTATATGAGAAAGGAAAGGATTTTACTTCAAAGGAAATTGAAACTACTTCGAAGATGAAATGGTTTATTTCAAGTGATTGAAAGAATCAATATCAATGTATACAACCTAGATCTTCCAAGTAATGATAATGTTAGTGTGTGTTTCAAAGTTATTGATTTAACTCATTTTGATGTAGGTGCTGATTGGAGGAAAAATCATTTTCAAGAGGAGGGGAATGATGTGAGTACAGCTAGGGTTAACAAACAGAAATGGAAGGCATACCTACTTCAAGTTCCAACTAGACCTATCACAAGAATTTGGGTTAAAAGATTTAAAGAAACACTTAATGGTTTAATTCAAGAATCCCATCAAGGAAAAACACTGCATTACTACTAAAGGAGAGTCAAGATTGGTCCATATCACTAGAACCAACTTATATATGGCCTAAGACCAGCCAATCTAAATGTGGGCCTAAAGTACAAGAAGAATGAAGGATAAAGACTAAATATAGGCCCAAAATCAATGAGTTATTTTATGGCCCAAATTAACCTACGTTTTTTATTTATTTATTTACTTTTAGTGTTCTGTTTATTTGACTAGGAAAGTTTCTTATTTCATAGTTTCTAGAAGAGTTTTCTATTTGTATTTTTCCTTACCCTATAGGAGTTTCCTATTTGATAGTTTCTAGAACAGTTTCCTATTTCTAATTTTCCTTATCCTATAGGAGTTTTCTATGTAGTTTTCCTTGTTAGATTATGTAACAACCTTTTATTTATTTATTATACAATATAGAGTTCACATACACGTCATTAATCAAAACGTACGTACAACAAAATCAAACACATAAATAACTACATCTTATTTATTCTGGTTAACCAATTCCAGAGATATAGATGCAGGTGGTTGCACCTTCACTGGGATCTGAACCAACTCGACCATAAACATATTATTAGATTCTGGGATCTGCCCAACATAAAGTAACTCGATCCAACATACACATAAAAGCCAGAGCCATAGAAAAATCTGCATAACTAATTTTCTGAACATGATATGGAAATATAGTGAGAATTAAATCCCAGTAAGTTCAACAATAAATCATCATCAATATAGCTCATCATGTCATGTTCAACTGTATAAACTACAGTAAATATCTTTGGTCACATGAATGCACTATATCTATGCACATGAGAATTATACAGTAATGATATTTATGACAAGATTAATTATTTTCAGAGTATCATATGATGACTATCAATTTATTCTCATATCAAGCTACCCCGGTCAGGGTGAGTATTTTCTAACCTCCGGTACGGGGTTTTCTCGCTCCGTCCGACAAGGCCCAATTTCTCTTTCTTTTCACATTAACATGATCATAACAGTTGGTAGGGCGTCCCCTACTGGAGCACCACACGGATTGCCATGTGACCGTGCTCATTTCTTTTTTTTTCACAATGATAGCCAAAAATATGCTTTCAATAACAAGTATGTTCATCAAAATATAACTATTACCAAAAATTATTGGTAATAATATCATGAACATAACCATTTCAAATATCACTTTATAAAATATTTCCATGTCAAAATTTCACACTAAAGATGGTAAGAAGTTCATACAATGGCTATGGCTATGGCATATACTAGTCATTTATTTTTTTCATTTATAAGATTCTTCTTCTTTTTTAAATATTAATTTTATTTCTTTATTTTCTTGATGCAGGTTTTCATCCTATCTAACCTTCTCTTACTAATCAGAGCTTAACTCCCTCAATTTAACTCCGATGTAGGTGATCTTGGTGTCAATTTCAAGATAAACCAATTATCTAAAACTATTATGTTGAAAAAGTTAGCGAAATATTAAGAAATCAAGGTGATATTACTCCCTCAAAGTACAGATTATTTCTTCTCGGATAGGTCCTGACCTCTACCTACTAATCTGTCCATATCTCCATCATCATTATTCCAAATTAAGTTATTCCAGTGGCTAAAAATCCGTGACACATATAGAAATAATTTTTATGTTACTCATTTGTTTTAATTCCCTACAGAATATTCCCAGAAATTAAAACAAAGAAGCTATCCTAAAATATTCTTCCCTGATTAACCAATTTCTGACCACTGCATACTAATCGGACCATATCTACCTCATACGGAATCTAAATTGAGTGATTCCAGTGGATAAAAATCCGTGACACATATATCTATAATTATTATGTTATTGATTTATTTTAATTCCCTACAAAAAGTTTCCAAAAATCAAAACACAGAAGCTATCCAAAAATATTGTTCCCTCTTTAACCAATTTCTGACCACTGCATACTAATCAGACCATATCTACCTTATACGGACTCCAAATTGAGTGATTCTAGTGGCTAACAATCCATGACACATATATCTATAATTTCTATGTTAAACATTTATTTTAATTCCATACAAAAAATTTTTAGAAATTAAAACACAGAAGCTATTCTAACATATTCTTCCCTGATTAACCATTTTCTGACCACCGCTTACTAATAGGATCATATCTACCTCATACGGACTCCAAATTGAGTGATTCCAATGGATAACAATCTATGACACATATATCTATAATTCTTATGTTAACCATTTATTTTACTTCCCTACAAAAAAGTCCCAAAAATTAAAACATAGAAGCTATTCAAACATATGCTTCCCTGATTAACCATTTTCTGACCACTGCTTACTAATCGGACCATATCTACCTCATATGGACTCCAAATTGAGTGATTCCAGTGGTTAATAATCCGTGTGACATAGATCTACATTTTGCATGTTAACCATTTGTTTTAATTCTTAACCGATTCTTCCATAATATTAAAAATAGAAGCTTAAAAGTTTGTCATCCATAGCCATAACTATGCAGAACTATCTACACCAGCCTAAGTATTCAAACATACATAATATGTAACATGATATAGCAACATCCATGACCAATCATCAAAGTTATAAGATCAAAATCTCATATAAAGATTATAAGTTTCAAAACTTTTCTTCAAAAAAAAAAATTGTTAAACTTACCTTAAGTACTTAGTCCTCTAGACTTCTCCTTCCTCTTTCTTCCTTTCTTCCTCTCCTTTCCTCACTCTACCTTGCTTCTATTTTTCCTTTCCCTTACTTGGAGGAAAATTCTAATGTTATAGGGGTGTGTTTTGCTTAAATAAACCACCAAATAATTCATCTTTCATGATCATGGGTCTACCTTATCACAATTAGGATACACTTAGTTGAATTTTTAGAAAACAAACAACTTATGTTCTTGTCTTTCTCTTCCTTAGTCAAGATATGCATAGCAAAAGGAGATTTGTATTTTGAAAATTATGATAATATATTTCTAAGATAAGGGACAAGGTCCCTTTGATTTAAGGATTCATTTCTTTTTCTTTTGTCTTAATCAATTATGATAGGTTTTCCTTTGTAGGTGGCAAATTTCCAACCCTTAAATCTTCCTTGCTTAACTAAAATTATTTGTGTAGGATAATGATATTTTGTCATAATGCTATGTATTATTACCCACTTGCTAAAATTATGAGTGTAGATTATAGATGTTTTGTCCTAATGCCATGTATTATCATACCACTTGCTAAAATTATGAATGTAGGATATCACACCACTTGCTAAATTTTTGTCTTAATGTCATGTCACCTAATCTTGAATACACTATTTTTTCATCACTTTATTTTATTTTTGTTTTTAATTTTCCTCTTGGGTTCGGGCTCATTCTTGCCCATTTTCTTTACTTTGGATAAAATTCTACCTTTCATAATGGGCTTAGTCACATTTTCATGATTTTTGGGCTACCGGTCCAATTTCTATATCCTAGTCCAAGTATATGTTTTATTTCTTCCTTGGGCTATCCTATTGGCTTGCTAAAAATTTATGTGAAGTAGAAAAACTCTATATGAAGTGTCCATAGGTGAAAGCTCAATTTATGGGTGAAGATACTAAACTTAGTAACTTTAACTCTTAATTTAGGAAAAATTACCATAATCCAATCTTCTTGAAATTTTAATACCTCTATTTACTTCACAAAAATTTATCTTCCTTACCCAAGAATTTCACCTTTCTTTAGTATATTTATTTCTAATTTTTGTCCTCTTAGGTTTTCTCTCTTTACCTATTTCATTAATGTTAGAACATTTCTATGCATAAACGTAAGGTGAAGAATTTTTAAGGATTATATTTCCTTAAATATCTAAAAATTGTCTAATAAATTTTATTTTCTTACAGGATGTTAAATTCTTTCCCCTTAAGAAATTCGGTCCCCGAATTTCAACCCATCCTACCACAAGTAGGGAATGAAATTAAAGCACAATTCAGAGTTACCAACTTTTTTACCCAAATAATTAGGGATATATTTTATGTATATCATCTTTACTTTTTAATATATCTATTCACTTGAGTGATTTTGCCATATAACTTAACCATAATGATTTCTGTCATCCATAAGTTCTTCACTTTATATCCTCTAGCTCGCATTGATATATCTATGGGTCAATATTAGAAAATACACACATAAAGGAACATATTCACCTTCATATATGGGTAAATATCTTTTCTTATTCCAAACTTCTATAAAGTCATTTTTTTTTTGTTTTCATATATCAACATCATCCCATGAATATCATCATCTTAATCTATCAGCTACTTTTATCCTAAAATCCTTTAATCAATATGTTAAATATACGTAGCAATAAATCCACCAAACCTTTTATAACATTTATGTACCATTGACACATGTCTAATAATTCCAACTTACCTCATCACAGTAATTATATACCATCTTATTAACACCATTAAACTCATTGTCAAAAATTTCAATTATTTCTTCTATCATATCCAAAAGCAGCTTATTCTAACTTATGTCAATCCCATTTATTTCACCCAATCATTTCAAGAAGATTTTTCCTAACAATTACTCATATATGAATTCTCAATTCCAACGTAATTCACATCCTAGATACTAGACTCAATTTAGCATGATATAAACCTTTAACACAAATATCTTGATCACTTACATTATTTTTGGACATGGTTCTCAGAATTTTCTCCATATTTCCAAATTAAGAGTTCAAAGATTAATTAAAATCTTACTTTCCATATTTTATTCCTTAAGAACTTCAACACCACTAATTCTCTTGATTACATTCGTCAAAACACCATAATAGTTGAGTTTCAAATATAATAATAATTAATTAATTAATTAATTAACTTTTCTTGTAATATGGAAAAATAATCTTGCATTTAATGCCAAATATTAATGTAGCACAATGCAGTAGAACAAACAAAAAGCAAAATAAAGAACGATGCTAAAATAGAAAGTCAAAAGTTTGGACAAAATATTAGAGAGAATTAAAATCGGTGGCTATAATTCTTGAAAATATGAAAACAAAAATTTAACTGTTATATCGACAAAAATCGGTGGCCGTAAGGTTTGAATATATGTGCCAAAATCTACTTTAAATCTGTTGGTATTCGGTGGAAAGATATCACATGAAAAAAAAACATTTCTGAGCTTATAAAAGTCTATAAAAATCAAAACTACTATACATATACATGCTTGCCGTCATTTTAGAAAATTTCACCTTCAATTTAACTGATATCCACCAATCACTCACATAACTGTTTTAATTATTCCTGGCCTATTCGCATAGCTATCATAAATATGCTATTCTTTGAGTTCTATAAATGCACACGTTAATATCTTTACTTTCATACTCCAAGTTAAGGTATGTGCAGCTATGGAGGGAATCGCATTTCATCAATTTCGAAATATGTGTCTTTTGTGATTCTAGTCCTAGAAAGGATGGAGAGTATGTGAAAGCTGTACAAAACCTGGGTATGATACTGGCTAGAAGAAAAATTCATTTAGTCTATGGTGGAGGTAACCGTGGGTTAATGGGGTGTATGTCTATAGCTGCCTATGTAGGAGGATGCCAAGTTTTAGGTATTATTCATATAGCTCTAGCTGCATCTAACATCGTAGGAAAAACAATTGGGGAAGAGTTTAGGGTAGCTTCCATGCATGAACACATGGCTAGAATGATGAGCAATGTTAATTCCTTCATTGCCTTACCAGATGATTTTGGTACTTTAGAAGAGATTTTCCAAATAATTTCTTGGGCACAACTGAATATGCATCACAAACCGATAGGTTTGTTAAATGTTAATCACTTCTTTGATGGTCTGTTGTCTTTTCTTGATCATGTTGTGGAACAAAGGTTCATCTCACACTCAGCATGACGAATTCTCATCTCAGCTTCAAATGCTGAGGAGTTGATTGATGCTTTACAAGCATATGTTCATGTACCTGATCCAACTATGACTCAAATAGAATGGACGACAAATAACTGCAAGAAGCGCAAATTGGATTTGGATCTTCATCTTTAGATGTAGTAAAACGTAGCCATTGTTGTACTATTTTTACTTTCTTAGAGTCTACTTGGATACCATCTTTACCAACCATACTCCCTTAGAGTTGGTAAAACTATCTTTGAATGTTACTTATGATCCTCTGAACTTTTGAAATATTCTAGTATATCATCAATAAAAACAAACTGATCCAGGGATGACCTAATTACTATTCATTAAATCTAAGAATGCAGCTAGGACATTTGTCAAATTAAATGACATCACCAAGAACTCATAATGCCCATAATGAGTCCTCAAAGAAAAATTTCGTACATCCTCTTCTCTTATCCTTAATTAATGTTACTCATATCCCAAATCAATTTTTGAAAAAAAATATTGAACACCTTGTAACTAGTCAAACAGGTAATCTATACGAGGTAATGGGTTTTTATTCTATACTGTCACCTTATTCAACTGTCTATAATCTATGCATAGTCATGGTGATCCATCTTTCTTTTTCAAAGATAGAATTGAAGCTCTCCAAATAAAAGTACTAGGGCATTTAAATCCCTTGTCTAACAAGTCTTGTAACTAATTTTTTTTTAATTCAATCGATATCATTCTATATAGGGATATAGATACTAGTTGGATTCTAAGGAGTAAATCAATATCAAATTCTCGAATTGTCGTGGCAAGGTTGTGCAGGGTTTCCTCCGCATTGTTTGCCGGATTCCTCCTTGGTGGTGCCATTTCCTACTGTGGCAAAAATAAAGTTATGCTGCTATTGAGGTGATCAAGCACAATAGTTAGTTTCAAAAAATATTTAACAGCAGTCATAACACCACCTCGGCATATAGATAGGAAACACTAGTAATTTCTTATCTATATTAAATCACTGATCCCCTACACAGCACTACCACAACATACTCAAGATACTATAAGATCGATTCAGATAACCAACCACCCACTGGCCATCTAGGATCGACTTGCTCTGATACCAATTATGTAACAACCTTTTTATTTATTTATTATACAATATAGAGTTCACATACACGTCATTAATCAAAATGTATGTACAACAAAATCAAACACATAAATAACTACATCTTATTTATTCTGGTTGACCAATTCCAGAGATATAGGTGCGGGTGGTTGCACCTTCACCGAGATCTGAACAAACTCGACCACAAACATATTATTTGATTTTGGGATCTGCCCAACATAAAGTAACTTGATCCAACGTACACTAAAAGCCAGAGCCATAGAAAAATCTGCATAACTAATTTTCTAAACATGATATGAAAATATAGTGAGACTTAAATCCCAGTAAGTTCAATGATAAATCATCATCAATATAGCACATCACGTCATGTTCAGCTATATAAACTATAGTAAATATCTTGGGTCACATGAATGCACTATATCTATGCATATGAGAATCATATAGTAATGACATGTATGACAGGTTTAATTATTTTCAGAATATCATATGATGACTATCAATTTATTCTCATATCAAGCTACCTCGGTCAGGGTGACTATTTTCTACTCTCTAGTACGAGCTTTTCTCGTTCCGTCTGACATGACCCACTTTCTCTTTCTTTTCTCATTAACATGATCATAACCATTGGTAGGGCGTCCCCTACTGGTGCACCACACGGATTGCCATGTGACCATGCTCATTTATTTTCCTTTCATAATGATAGCTAAAAATATTCTTTCAATAACAAGTATGTTCATCAAAATATAACTATTACCAAAAATCATTGGTAATAATGCTATGAACATAACCATTTCAAATATCACTTTATAAAATATTTTCATGTCAAACTTTCACACTTAAGATGGTAAGAAGTTCATACAATGGCTATGGCTATGGCATATACTAGTCATTTATTTTTTTTATTTATAAGATTCTTTTTTTTTAAATATTAATTTTATTTCTTTATTTTCTTGATGCAGATTTTCATCCTATCTAACCTTCTCTTACTAATCAGAGCTTAACTCCCTCAATTTAACTCTGATATAGGTGATCTTGGTGTCAATTTTAAGATAAACCAATTATCTAAAACTATTATGTTGAATAGTTTAGAGAAATATTAAGAACTCAAGGTGATATTCTCCCTTAAATTATAGGTTATTTCTTCTCGGATAGGTTCTGACATCTACCTACTAATCTGTCCATATCTCCATCATAATTATTCCAAATTAAGTTATTACAGTGGGTACAAATCCGTGACACATATAGAATAATTTTTATGTTAATCATTTGTTTTAATTCCCTATAGAATATTCCCAGAAACTAAAACAAAGAAGCTAACCTAAAATATTCTTCCCTGATTAACCAATTTCTGACCACTGCATAATAATCGGATCATATCTACCTCATACGGACTCTAAATTGAGTGATTCCAGTGGATAAAAATCCGTGAAACATATATCTATAATTCTTATGTTATCGATTTATTTTAATTCCCTACTGAAAGTTTCCAAAAATTAAAACATAGAAGGTATCCAAAAATATTCTTCCCTGATTAACCAATTTATGACCATTGGATACTAATCGGATCATATCTACCTCATACGGACTCCAAATTGAGTGATTCCAGTGGCTAACAATCCATGACACATATATCTATAGTTCTTATGTTATCCATTTATTTTAATTCCCTACAAACAGTTCCCAAAAATTAAAACACAGAAGCTATTCTAACATATTCTTCCCTGATTAACCATTTTCTGACCACTGCTTGCTAATCAGACCATATCTACCTCATACGGACTCCAAATTGAGTGATTCCAGTGGCTAACAATCTTTGACACATATATCTATAATTCTTATGTTAACCGTTTATTTTAATTTGCTACAAAAAAGTCCCAGAAATTAAAAAATAAAAGCTATTCTAACATATTCTTCCATGATTCACCATTTTCTGACCACTGATTACTAATCGGCCCATATCTACCTCATATGGACTCCAAATTGAGTGATTCCAGTGGCTAACAATCTGTAAGACATAGATCTACATTTTTTATGTTAACCATTGGTTTTAATTCCTAACAGATTCTTCCCAGAATATTAAAAACCAAGCTTAAAAGTTTACCATCCATAGCCATACCTATGCATAACTATCTACGCCAGCCTAAGTATTCAAACATACATAATATGTAACATGATATAGCAACATCCATGACCAATCATCAAAGTTCTAAGATCAAAATCTCATATAAAGATTATAAGTTTCAAAACTTTTCTTCAAAAAGAAAAATTGTTAAACTTACCTTAAGTACTTAGTCCTCTATACTTCTCCTTCCTCTTTCTTCTTTTCTTCCTCTCCTTTCCTCACTCTACCTTGCTTCTATTTTTCCTTTCCCTCACTTAGACGAAAATTCTAATGTTATAGGGGTGTGTTTTGCTTAAATAGACCACAAATAATTCATCTTTCCTGATCATGGGTCTACTTTATCACAATTAGGATACATTTGGTTGAATTTTTGGAAAACAAGCAACTTATGTTCTTGTCTTCCTCTTCCTTAGTCAAGATATGCATAGCAAAAGGAGTTTTGTATTTTGAAAATTATGATAATATTTTTCTAAGATAAGGGACAAGGTCCCTTTGATTTAGGGATTCATTTCTTTTTCTTGTGTCTTAATCAATTATGATAGGTTTGCCTTTTTAGGTGGCAAATTTCCAACCCTCAAATCTTCCTTGCTTAACTAAAATTATTTGTGTAGGATAATGATATTTTGTCATAATGCTATGTATTATTACCCACTTGCTAAAATTATGAGTGTAGATTATAGATGTTTTGTCCTAATGCTATGTATTATCATACCACTTGCTAAAATTATGAATGTAGGATATCACACCACTTACTAAATTTTTGCCTTAATGCCATGTCACCTAATTTTGATTACACCATTATTTCATCACTTTATTTTATTTGTTTTTATTTTTCTTCTTGGGTTTGGGCTCATTCTTGCTCATTTTCTTTACTTTGGATAAAATTCTACCTTTCATAATGGGCTTAGTCACATTTTCATGATTTTTGGGCTACCGGTCCAATTTCTATATCCTAGTCCAAGTATATGTTTTATTTCTTCCTTGGGCTATCATATTGTCTTGCTAAAAATTCATGTGAAGTAGAAAAACTCTATATGAAGTGTCCATAGGTGAAAGCCCAATTTATGGGTGGAGATACTAAACTTAGTAACTTTAACTCTTAAATTAGGAAAAATTACCCTAATCCAATCTTCTTGAAATTTTAATACCTCTATTTACTTCACAAAAATTTATCTTCCTTACCCAAGAATTTCACCTTTCATTAGTATATTTATTTTTAATTT
Source organism: Gleditsia sinensis (assembly GCA_037074535.1). Lineage (NCBI taxonomy): Eukaryota > Viridiplantae > Streptophyta > Magnoliopsida > Fabales > Fabaceae > Gleditsia > Gleditsia sinensis. The sequence continues at coordinate 42,713,586 of CM073472.1, read as the reverse complement.
TTCCTCTTAGGTTTTCTCTCTTTACCTATTTCATTAATGTTAGAACATTTCTATGCATAAACATAAGATGAAGAATTTTTAAGGATTATATTTCCTTAGATATCTAAAAAATGTCTAATAAATTTTATTTTCTTACATGATGTTACAGTTTCGGTTATTGGCCTATATATAGGCATGTATGCTCATGAACAAGACAAATTATCATTTATATTATTGAGAGTGTTTTTTCTTTAGTTCTTCAAAGAACTTTTTTGAACTTATCAAGATTTTTCTTGTGGAGTTCAAGCAAGAATTATCACTCACAATCTTTTTCTCTTTTCTTGAGTGTGGCATCTTCAATATTTTCTTATACCTTTGGTTATTATCTCTTTATAGATAATGGGTCGAGGTCATTTTCTTTTTAATTTATTTTGTTATAAATCTGATTAGAACACGATCCTTCCAATCGGATCGCATATTGATTCTGGGTTTCACTGCTCTTGGAGAGGTTCATATCAGGGGTTCACATCAAGTATACAAAATCACCTTTGTGCCAACTAAGTAAGATTTAAAATTTTCAAAGGCAAACATGACTGCAAGCAGCTTCTTCTCTGTTACAGTGTAATTGAGTTGAGCCCCTTGTAGTGTCTTGCTAGCATAGTATATAGAGTGAAACACTTTGTTCCTACGCTGCTCGATAATAGCTCCCAAAGATACATCACTTGCGTCACACATGAACTCAAATGGTGATGACCAATCCGATGCCACAATAATAGGTGCTGTACTCAGTTTTTCCTTAAGATCAAGGAATGATCTTATGCAATCTCTGTCGAAGTAAAATGTTCTATCCTTTTCAAGTAGATTGCACAGGGGCTTAGCAACCTTGAAAAAATCCTTAATGAACCTTTTATAAAATCCTACATGCCCAAGAAAGCTTCTAATACCTTTTACTGAAATGGTATGACACAACTTCTCAATGATTTCCAATTTGGCCTTATCAACTTCTAACCCATTTTGAGAGGCTTTATGTCCCAACATTATTCCTTCTTTAACCATGAATTGACATTTCTCTCAATTCAATACAAGGTTTGTATTCTCACACCTTTGGATAAATTTAGCTAGATTTCCCAAAGACAAGTCAAAAGAGTTTCCAAAAACAGAAAAGTCATCCATGAAAATCTCCACAAACTATTCTACCATTTCAGTGAAAATGGCCAACATGTGTAACAACCTTTTTTTTTCTTTATTATTATACAATATTGAGTTCACATACACGTCATTAATCAAAACGTACATGTAACATATTAAACAGATAGATATTTACATCTTGTTTATTTTGGTTGACCAATTCTGGAGATACAGGTGCGGGTGGTTGCATCTTCACTGGGATCTGAGCCAACTCGACCACAAACATCTTATTTGATTCTGAGATCTACCCAACATAAAGTAACTCGATCCAATGTGCACTAAAAGCCAGAGCCATAGAAAAAGCTGCATAACTAATTTTTTGAACATGATATGGAAATATAATGAGAATGAAATCCCAGTAAATTCAACAATAAATCATCATCAATATAGCTCATCACGTCATGTTCAGCTGTATAAACTACAAAAAATATCTTTGGTCACATGAATGCATTATATCTATGCACATAAGAATCATACAGTAATGATATGTATGACAGGATTAACTATTTTCAAAATATCATATGATGGCCATCAACTTGTTCTTATTTCAAGCTACCCCGGTCAGGTTGAGTATCCTCTACTCTCCGGTATAGGTTTTCTCGCTCCGTCCGACATGGAACACTTTCTCTTTCTTTTCTCATAATCATAATTATAACCGTTGGTAGGGCGTCCCCTACTGGTGCACCACACGGATTGCCATGTGACCATGCTCATTTCTTTTCTTTTCACAATGATAGCCAAAAATATGCTTTCAATAACAAGTATGTTCATCAAAATATAACTATTACCACAAATCATTGGTAATCATGCCATGAACATAACTATTTCAAATATCACTTTATAAAATATTTCCATGTCAAAATTTCACACTTCAGATGGTAAGAAGTTCATACAATGGCAATGGCTATGGCATATACTAGTCATTTATAAGATTCGTCTTCTTTTTTAAATATTAATTTTATTTCTTTATTTTCTTTATACAAGTTTTCATCATATCTAACCTTCTCTTACTAATCAGAGTATAACTCCCTCAATTAAACTCCGATGTAGGTGATCTTGATGTCAATTTCAAGATAAAACAATTATCTAAAACTATTATGTTGAACATTGTAGCAAAATATTAAGAAATCAAGGTAATATTACTCTTTAAATGTACATGTTATTTCTTCTCGGATAGGTTCTGACCTCTACCTACAAATTGGACCATATCTACCTCATATGGACTCCAACTTGAGTGATTCCAATGGCTACAACTCCGTAACATATATATCTACAATTCTTATGTTAAACATTTATTTTAATTCCATACAGATAATTCCCAGAAATTAAAATACAGAAGCTATCCTAACATATTCTTCCCTGATGAACCATTTTCAGACCTTTGACTACTAATTAGCTCATATCTTCCTCATATAGACTCCAAATTGAATGCTTACAATGGCTAAAAATCCGTGACACACATAGCTCTAATTATTATGTTAACCATTTATTTTAATTCCATACAGATAATTTCTAGAAATTAAAATACTGAAGCTATCCTAACATATTCTTCCCTGATGAACTATTTTCTGACCTTTGACTACTAATTAGCTCATATCTTCCTCATATGGACTCCAAATTGAATGATTCCAGTGGCTTAAAATCCGTGACACCCATAGCGATAATACTTATGTTAAACATTTATTTTAATTCTATACAGATAATTGCCAGAAAGTAAAATACAGAAACTATCCTAACATATTCTTCCCTGATGAACCATTTTCTAACCTTTGACTACTAATCGGCTCATATCTTCCTCATATGGACTCCAAATGGAATGTTTCCAGTGGCAAAAAATCCGTGACACACATAGATATAATTTTTATGTTAACCATTTATTTTAATTCCATACATATAATTCCCAAAAATTAAAATACAGAAGCTATCCTAACATATTCTTCCCTGATGAACCAGTTTCTTACCTTTGACTACTAATCGGACCATATCTACCTCATATGGACTCCAAATTGTTTGATTCCAGTGGCTTAAAATTCGTGACACATATATCTTTAATTCTTATGTTAACCAATTATTTTAATTCCCTACAAATAATTCCCAGAAATTAAAATATAGAAGCTAAAAATTTTGCCACTCATAGCCATACCTATGCAGAACTTTCTATACCAGCCTAAGTATTCAAACATACATCACATGCGAGTTCAATATGTAACATGATATAGTAACATCCATGAACAATCATCAAAGTTCTAAGATCAAAATCTCATATAAATATTATAAGTTTCAAAACTTTTCTTGAAAAAGAAATATTGTTAAACTTACTTAGAGCACTTAATCTTCTAGACTTCTCCTTCCTCTTTCTTCCTTTCTTCCTCTCTTTTCCTCACTCTACCTTGCTTCTATTTTTCCTCTCCCTCACTTGGACAAAATTCTAATGTTGTAAGGGTAGGTTTTCTTATATAGACCACCAAATAATTCAACTTTCATGATCATGGGTCTACCTTATCACAATTAGGATACACTTTGTTGAATGTTTGGAAAACAAACAACTTATGTTCTTGTCTTCCTCTTCCTTAGTCAAGATATGCATAGGAAAAGGAGATCTGTATTTTGAAAATTATGATGATATGTTCTTAAGATAAGGGACAAGGTCCCTTTGATTTAGGGATTCATTTCCATTTTCTTTTGTTGTAAACAAGTATGATAGGTTTGCCTTTTTAGGTGACAAATTTCTAGCCTTTGAATCTCCATTATTTGGTTGATAATATTTGTGTGGGATAGGAATGTTTTATCCTAATGCCATGTATTATCATACCACTTGCTAGAATTATGAGTGTAGGATATAGATGTTTTTGTCCTAAAGCCTTGTATTATCATGCCACTTGCCAAAATTATGTATGTAGAATCACACCACTTGCTAAATTTTTGTCTTAATGCCATGTAACCTAATCTTTATTATGATTACATTATTATATCATCACCTAATTTATTTTATTTTATTTTTCCTCTTGGATTTGGGCTTATTCCTACCCATTATGGGCTTATCCCTACCCATTTTCTTTGCTTTGGATAAAATTCTACCTTTCTAAGAGGGCTTAGTCACATTTTCATAATTTTTGGACTATTGGTCCAATTACTATATCTTAGTCCAAGTCTATGTTTTATTTCTTGCTTAGGTGATCCAATGGGCTTGCTAGAAACTTATTTGAAGTGGAAACACTCTATATGAAGTATCCATAGGTAAAATCCCAATTTATGGGTGGAGATACTAAACTTAGTAACTTTTTCTCTTAAATTAGGAAAAATTACCCTAATCCAATCTTCTTGAAATTTTAAAACCTTTAATTCATAAAAATTTATCTTCCTTACCTAAGAATTTCACCTTTCTTTGGCATGTTTATTTCTAATATTTCCTCTTAGGTTTTCTTTCTTTACCTATTCCATTAATATTAGAACATTTCTATGCATATATGTAAGGTGAAGAATTTATAAGGAAAATATTTAAAAATTACGGGATATTACATCATGCATCTTTGAAAGGTGGCTGGAGCGTTGCATAGCCCAAATGGCATCCTATGAAATGCAAAAGTCCCATATAGGCAAGTGAATGTGGTCTTGTGTTGATCCTCAGGTGCTATGGCAATGTGGTTGTACGCTGAATACCCATCCAAGTAGTAGTACTCACTTTTAGTAAGTCTGTCTAACATTTGGTCAATGGCAAAGGGAAATGGTCATTTCTGGTGCTCTTGTTTAGCTTCCTATAGTCCATGCAAATTCTCCAACCGGTCATAACTTTGGTTGGGATTAACTCATTGTTTTCATTTTTTACCATAGTCATGGCCCCTTTTTTAGAAACACATTGAACAAGACTAACCTAGGAGCTGTCTGATATAGGGTAGATAATTTCATCATCTAACCATTTAATGATCTCCTTCTTCACCATATCTTTCATTATTGGATTGAACCTTCGTTGAGCTTCAATAGACCCTTTTTCATTGTCCTCTAATAAAATCTTATGCATACAGAATGAAGGCCTAATGCCTTTAATACCTGCTAGTGTCCACTTAATAGCTCTTTTAAATTTCTTCAACACCATGATTAATTGGCTCTCTTGCTCTTCTGTCAAATGTGTTGAAATAATCTTTGGTAGAGTAGCTGAATCACCTAAGTACGAGTAATTTAGGTGTGAAGGTAATGGCTTCAACTCCAAGACTGGTGGTTCATCTACTAATGCCTTTAGTAGCTTTAATTCCAGGGAAGACATGTCTAACGACTCAATTGCCAATCTTTGCATTCCATCACCCTGTTTTGCTTCTATCCAAGCCCATTCTTCTTCATCTTCACCTTCTAAGTCTGAGCTGTCTTGCCAAATAGCTTATGATGGGTCCCTACAACTCTTCTCAAATTGCTCAGATATTAAGGTATCTATCACTAAAATAACTTAGCACTCTTCCACCTCACTTAGGAACTTCATCGATTGGAAAACATTGAATGTAATTTGCTCATCTTGTACTCTCATTGTTAATTCACCCTTTTGCACATCAATTAGAGTTTGGCTAGTAGCTAAGAATGGCCTTCTCAAAATGATTGGTACATTTGCATTTGCTTCATAATCCAGCACTATGAAATCCACTGGAAAAATGAATTTATCCACCTTCACCAAGACATCTTCTATTTTTCCTTCTGGATAAGCTATAGATATGTCTGCTAGTTGCAATTAAACAGTAGTAGGCCTAGCTTCTCTAATCCCTAATTTCTTAAATATTGACATAGGCATGAGGTTAATGCTTGAATCCAAATCACATAAAGCCTTGCCAAAGTACTAGTTCCCAATGGAACATGAAATGGTTAAACTGCCTAGATCTTTGAGTTTGGGTGGTAGTTTATTTTGCAACATAGCATTGTATTCTCTAGTTAGAGCAATAGTTTCAAATTCTCCAAATCTCCTTTTCTTAGTCAAAATATCCTTCATAAACTTGACATAATTTGGAATTTGTTCCAAAGCTTCCACCAAGGGAATGTTGATGTGTAGCTGCTTAAGGACATCCAGAAACCTTCTGAATTGCTGGTCCTGCTACTATTTTTGAAATCTTTAAGGGAATGGTGGAGGTGGTCTAGGCTGCTGAACATTTTACTATGGCAATTCTACAGCATTTTTTCTAGAGGTTTTTGCTTCCTTGCTTGCCTCCTTAACCTGTCCCTGTTTGTTTTCCTTTCCATCGAGACGTGCAGTAGGATCTTTTTTATTCTGTTTCTTGGCTTGGGTTGCATCCACTATTTTTTTGCTCTTAAGTGCTATAACCTTGCAATGCTCATTCCTATCTTTCCTAAGAACTTCAGTATTACTTGGAAATGTCCCTAGAGGTCTGTTTTTTAACTCATTAGGCAGCTACCTAACTTGGGTCTCCTGATTCCTTAGTGATGCAGCTTGACTCTAGATCACAGCATCATTTCTTGTCATATATTCTTTAAGCAATGACTCTAAGGAGTTTGGAATCTCATTAAGTTGATGCTTTTGCTGCTGGAATCCTGGGGAAATTGTGGCCTCTAAGGAGCAGAGTTACTTCCCTAGCCTGCACCATGGTTACTCCAAAAAAAATTAGGATGATGTCTCTAACTTGGGTTGTATGTATTTGAATAAGGGTTGTTATTGCGATTCATGTTCTCTACATAGCATATTGACTCAGGATTTGAAGGATAACTATTGAATAAATGAGGCTCATTGCACAGAACACATGATACTCCAGCTTCTTGAGCCAAATTAACACTGTGAGGGCGATTCAATTGCTGGTTCTTCAAAATATTTACCAATGAAGCTACTTGGGCTATGAGAGAAGTGACTTTACTCACTTCATGCATACTAGTAGCTTTTTTTCTAGTTAAGAATCTATCTATAGGCCATTGATAATTGTTGCTAGCCATCCTTTCAAGCAGTTCATACGCTTAATTATATGTTTTAGACATAAGTGCTCCATTAGCCGCTGCATCCACTATGGTTCTAGTTTGAGCATTGAGACCATTATAAAAGGTCTCCATCTGAATGTAGTATGTAATCCTGTGGTGAGGGCATCTTTGTAGCATCTCTTTGTACCTCTCCTAGGTTTCATATAGTGACTCTCCATCTAGTTACTGAAAGGAAGTGATGTAATTTCTCAACCATGCATTCTTAGTAGGAAGAAAATATTTTATCAAGAACTTCTAGGCTAAATCATTCCAATTAGCAATAGAATCAGGTGGTAGAGAATTTAACCATGCTCTAGCTCGGTCTCTTAAGGAATATAGGAATAGTTTGAGCTTCAAAACCTCATCTGTCACCCTATTCATCTTAAATACATCAGTGACTTCTATAAACACTCTCAGGTGAAGGTGAGGGTCCTCTATAGGCATTCCACTAAATTGTCCAGTAGTTTATAGCATAGGTAACATCACCGATTTGAGTTCAAAATGAAGAGCTTTAATTTTTGGCCTTACTATGCTTGGATTTAGCCTATTCAGATTTGGCTAAACGTAGACATTCAATACTCTGTCACTATCATCCATGTTATCACCTCTTGGATTGGCCATTGCTGCCACTTGGTGTAGACCCAATAGTTCTTTCCTTCTTCATAGAAAATTCATTTCTATCTCAGGATCTAATGGTAGTAGCTCCTTGTCTGACTTGTTCATGCACTGATTTCACCTGCCCATAACACCAGGATGCCTTAAGAATTAAAATTCTCCAAACTCAGTCAAAATCTACAAATAATTCTTGAATTTGAAAATTCCTCGGCAATGTACCAAAAACTTGCTGCTTCTAAATTTATATATGCAATGTAAAAACACAAATGCACATATCACAAACAAGTAATAAAGTGATGAGAGAGCATCGTCCCATGAGGAAATGTTAACCATGAATTACTATAGAAGATTGACCCGTAAATCCAGCGAAAAAGTTATTGGTGATTAAAGAAAAATTGGATGCAATTAAAAAATAATATAATCTACTAACTAAGGAATACTGAAATAATATTCTGCACAACACTAGATTAACAGAAGAAACTTAGATAATAAGGACAACTAAGATTGCTTCAGGGTTGATATTAGCTAATGCATCGATTTTGCTCTAACTTTGCTACAAAAATCGCTCCAATAACTAGTTTTTTTATTATCTTAATGTGTTCTTTCCAAAACTGCCATACCTAGTCATTCTCATAGTTCATTCATATATTCCTATATAAATCCACTTCAAGAATGTCATTAATGCTTTGAAACTGTTAAATTATATAGGAAAACTTTATATTCCTATAATAGTTGCAGCTTTAGCCTAAACATGATTTTTCACTAACCCCATAATATTCACACTTAGTCTAACCTCCATTAACCTTCCCAGATTAAATGTCAGTTCTATATCCTACTATTGGGGATCAAGCAAGGGTAGGAATTAAGAATTTTAATACAATTTGAACAGCAAGAGCATTTACCAAAAACAAGGTCATTCATTAACTAAAAGTATGCTTAAAGTTCATATAGTGCAGCACCATATCCAAGTTATTTACAAAGGACAATATCAGAACAGCTATACTGTAATGAAGAAAATACAGTAGGAAAAACAGAGAAAAAAAATAACAAAAGCATGAAAGGAAGAAAAGAGTTCTCTGGGAGACTCTCTTTTCTCCCATGTTCAGCTGCTTCCTCTTCTTCCTTCCATGCATCTTTCTCCTTCTTCTTCTGGACCAACCATCAGTGTCTTCATCCTTTGTCTGATGGATTCCCAATAGAACAGTGACTCCTTTTTATGTGTGTTCCCATCCAGAGGTAGGAGTTGCTCTGTGTGTGCCTTTTCTTTTCATATCCGTATATACCTTTTCTCTTTTCTCCTTCTCCTTTAATATGCTAGGGTTGTGGTCTTAGTGAGTTGTGTAACAACTTTTTTTATTTTATTATTATTATACAATATAGAGTTTACATACATGTCATTAATCAAAACATACGCACAACATATCATACACATAAAAATCTACATCTTATTTATTCTGGTTGACCAATTCCGGAGATACAGGTGCGGGTGGTTGCACCTTCACCGGGATCTAAACCAACTCGACCACAAACATTTTATTTGCTTCTGAGATTTGCCCAACATAAAGTACTCGATCCAACGTGCACTAAAAGCCAGAGCCATAGAAAAATCTGCATAACTAAATTTTTGAAAATAATATGGAAATATAGTGAGAATTAAATCTCAGTAAGTTCACAAAAAATCATCATTAATATAGCTCATCACGTCATGTTCAGCTGTATAAACTACAGCAAATATCTTTGGTCACATGAATGCACTATATCTATGCACAAGATAATGGTACAATAATGACATGTATGACAAGATTAACTATTTCCATAATATCATATGATGACTATCAATTTATTCTCATATCAAGCTACACTGATCAGGGTGAGTATTTTCTACTCTCCGGTATGGGATTTTCTTGCTCCGTCCGACATGGCCCACTTTTTCTTTCTTTTCTCATTAACATGATCATAACCATTGGTAGGGCGTCCCCTACTGGTGCACCACACGGATTTGCCATCTGACCGTGCTCATTTTCTCTTTTCACAATAATAGCCAAAAATATGCTTTCAATAACAAGAATGTTCATTAAAATATAATTATTACCAAAAAAAACCCATTAGTAACCATGCCATGAACATAACCATTTCAAATATCACTTTATAAAATATTTCGATGTCAAAATTTCACACTTAAGATGGTAAGAAGTTCATACAATGGCAATGGCTATGGCATATACTAGTCATTTATTATTTTTATTTATAAGATTCTTCTTCAGTTTTTTAAATATTAATTTTATTTCTTTATTTTCTTGATGCAGGTTTTCATCCTATCTCACCTTCTCTTACTAAATAGAGAATAACTCCCTCAATTTAACTCCGATTTAGGTGATCTTAATATCAATTTAAAGAAAAAACAATTATCTAAATCTCTTCTGCTGAACAGTTGAACAAAATATTAAGAAATCATGGTGATATTACTCCCTCAAAGAACATGTTATTTCTTCTCGGGTAGGTTCTGACCTCTACCTATTAATCTGTCCATATCTCCCTCATAATAATTCCAAATTAAGTGATTCCAGCGGCTGAAAATCCGTGACACATATAGCTATAATTATTATGTTAACCATTTATTTTAATTCTCTATTGAATGTTCCCAGAAATTAGAACACAGAAGCTATCCTAACATATTATTCCCTGATTAACTATTTTCTGATAATTGTTTACTAATCATACCATATCTATCTCATATGGACTCCAAATTGAGTGATTCCAGCTAAAATTCCATGACACATATAGTTATAATTATTATGTTAACCATTTATTTTAATTCCCTACAGAATGTTCCCAGAAATTAAAACACAGAAGCTATCCTAACATATTCTTCCTTGATTAACCATTTTCTGACATTTACTTACTAATCGGACCATATCTACCTCATATGGACTTCAAATTGAGTGATTCCAGTGGATGAAAATCCGTGAGACATACATCTACATTTGTCATGTTAACCATTTGTTTTAATTCCTTACCAATTCTTCTCAGAAGTTTAAAAGCAGAAGCATAAAAGTTTGCCACCCATAGCCATACCTATGCAGAACTATCTACACCGGCCTAAGTATTCAAACATACATAATATGTAACATGTTATAGCAACATCCATGACCAATCATTAAAGTTCTAAGATCAAAATCTAATATAAATATTACAAGTTTCAAAACTTTTCTTCAAAAAGAAATATTGTTAAACTTACCTGGAGCACTTAGTCCTCTAAACTTCTCCTTCCTCCTTCTTCCTTTCTTCCTCTCCTTTCCTCACTCTACCTTGCTTCTATTTTTCCTCTCCCTCACTTGGACGAAAATTCTAATGTTGTAAGGGTGGGTTTTACTTAAATAGACCATCAAATAATTCAACTTTCATGATCATGGGTCTACCTTATCACAATTAGGATACACTTGGTTGAATTTTTTGGAAAACAAACAACTTATGTTCTTGTCTTCCTCTTCCTTAGTCAAGATATGCATAGCAAAAGGAGATTTGTATTTTGAAAATTATGATAATATATTTCTAAGATAAGGGACAAGGTCCCTTTGATTTAGGGATTCATTTTCCTTTTTCTTTTGTCTTAATCAAGTATGATAGGTTTGCCTTTTTAGGTGGCAAATTTCTAGCCCTTGAATCTCCATTATTTGGTTGAAATTATTTGTGTGGGATAAGAATGTTTTGTCCTAATTCCATGTATTATCATACCACTTGCTAAAATTATGAGTGTAAGATATAGATGTTTTGTCCTAAAGCCTTGTATTATACCACTTGCTAAAATTATGAATGTAAGATATCACACCACTTGCTAAATTTTTGTCTTAATGCCATGTCACCTTATCTTGATTACACCATTATTTCATCACTTTACTTTTATTTTTATTTTTATTTTTATTTTTCCTCTTGGGTTTGGGCTCATTCTTGCCCATTTTCTTTACTTTGGTTAAAATTCTTCCTTTCATAATGGGCTTGGTCACATTTTCATGACTTTTGGGCTACCGGTCCAATTCCTATATCCTAGTCCAAGTTTATGTTTTATTTCTTCATTGGGCTATCCTATTGGCTTGCTAAAAATTCATGTGAAGTAGAAAAACTCTATATGAAGTGTCCATAGGTGAAAGCCCAATTTATGGGTGGAGATACTAAACTTATTAACTTTTGCTCCTAAATTAAGAAAAATTACCCTAATCCAATCTTCTTGAAATTTTAAGACCTTTACTTACTTCACAAAAATTTATCTTCCTTGCTTAAGAATTTCAATTTTCTTTAGCATGCTTATTTCTTATATTTCCTCTTAGGTTTTCTTTCTTTACCTATCCATTAAAATTAGAACATTTCTATGCATACACGTAAGGTGAAGAATTTCTAAGGATTATATTTCTTTAGATATCTAAAACTTGTCTAATAAATTTTATTTCCTTAATTAAATATTTATGTACCTTTATCAATAAAATAAATGAAATTAAGGATGTTACTTTGAATACTCTTGTACTTTTATTAATACATGAAACAAAATTAGTGATGTTACAAGTTGGCCTCTTTTTGTAGCTTTTTCTCCTTCCAGCCTACACTCCTGCCAGCGTCTTTTTCTCCCACGTTCAGTAGTGAAGATAGAACCTGCTCTAGCAGCCAAGTGACCCTGGCAACCTGCAGCGTACCACACACATTCAGCTCCCAAGCATGCACAAAATACTAATAAGCCGAAATATACCCAGCATAATTTGTTTTGCGTGCCCTTTTTCCATGCAATGCAAACATAATTTTACAATTAGTGCAATGGGTGTTCTCATATTCAAGAGATACAAAAGAACATATCTAATTAGGCAGAGTTAATACTAAATCAACCAAAATGAAAAATAATAAACATGAGAAAAGCATAAAATAACTCTACTAAATTAGAGTTAACAGCCATGTAATAAAAGCAATGTATAGAGGAGAAGAGAGTATTTTTCTCAATATTCTAAATATTATCATAAAATAACAATATCCAAATATGACTAATTATGGAAAATATTAAAAATAAAATAAAGACCTAATAAAACTAGGTTTCTAGCTAGAATTTTCATGCACTAAATTTGGAAACTTCCGCAAACAAACTGCTTTAATTTTGCATATTAGAATTGCAAGCTAAGGGAGATTTTAGAACGTCGATAGTAGAGGTACAAAAAATTCAAGCCCAATTTAGACCTTCATGTAGTTAGTATCTTTCAAAAATCAAAACATAAAAGTTATAGAGTTTTTCCTTGGTGTTCCATAGTAAGGGTGTAAGCGGGCTGGGTTCGGTCAGATCTAGGTTTAAATTTAACCTGACCGCACAGTGGTTGGGTCAAAAAAATCCATTCGGATCCAACTAGTGTTTTGGGTGACCCGATGTATGTAGGTTAGGTCGATTATGTTCTTCAATTGAGTTCAGATGAGTTACCCAAAAGAGACTGAATCAAAGCACAAACTTGAAATTTGTACATCAATGAACAGTAATCGATAGGGAAAGGAAAAGTAGGAGAAGCCAAAGTGAAGCAACTAAAATCAAAAAGCTACTCTTTGTCAAATTATCAAAAAGATTACCTTTACAAAAATAGGAAGGCATAAACTAATGTGAATTATGCAATGGTGAGGGTGTTTAAAGAATGACTATTGACAAAATCCCACATCAACTAGAATACCACTAGGTGGGGGAATTTATAAGACCTTAGACACCTTCACCCCAATAGCCTGGCTTTTGGGGATGATTACTCCCTAATGCATTTCCATCGTATCACAAATATATATCATCTTTTGACTAAAGGAACTTAAATTCTCATGCATTTGTGAAACCGACCCTCAAATGTTTGGAAAAGCAAATGACACATACGACGTTGTTTGATTTTTATTAAAAAAAGAAAAAAATATTTTTTACGCAAAATCTAAGGGCAACCCAAACTAATGTTGGATTCAAACTCAAGTCCCTTCAGTCATTACGTAGAATTCTTTCCACTAAGCTATAGCCTCACTGGAATTCTAAATGCAAAAAATGTAATTTAAAGTAATTTTACAGTTGGATCGGTTTCAGCGGGTTTGTTTAGCCCTAACCCAACCCGACCGTATAAAATTGAAAATTTTCAAATTTTCAACCATTAAAACTCGAAAATTCGAAATGATTCACCTGAATATATATTATTTTGTCTATTTGGGTTGATTTAAAATGTGTTAGTCGGGTACTTACACCCCTATTCCATAGCATCTTGAATCATCTTAATTAAAACTCAAATGAGAGAGTTATGCTTAGATGACAAAGAGATGTCAAAGCTATCCAAAATCTCCCAATTATCTTTGTTTTGCACTTGGTGCCTCCATTTGCATCCTAAATCAAAATATAAGAATAATGAGTGCATTTTGTAACAACTCTATTTTTTTTACATATTATACATATATATATATATATATATATATATATATATATATATATATATATAATTTTGTTAAAGTCCCATGAAGTCATTACTTTTATTTAACTCATAATAACATTCGATTAATATAATCAAGCATAATTAAGATTTACACATCATTAATTAACAACATCTGTACACAAATCAAATACATATATGTCTAATTCTTATTCATCCATATTGATCAGTTATGGGGATACGGGTGCGGGTGGTTACACCTTCACCGGGATCTTAGCCAACTCGACCACAAACATCTTATTAATTTCTAGGATCTACCCAACATAGAGTAACTCGATCCAACGTACACTAAGAGCGATAGCCAAAGAAAAATCTGTAAAACTAATTTTATGAACATGATATGGAAACATAGTGACAATTAAACCCAGTAGGTTCAACAATCAATCACAATTATCATCAATATAAATAATCATGTTATGTTCATCTGTATAAGCTACAACAAATATCATTGGTCACATGAATGCACCTTATCTATGCACATGAAAATCACACAGTAATGACATGTATGGCATGAATAAATATTTTCATATTACAATATGATGGCTATCAACTCATTTTCATATCGAGCTACCCCAGTTAGGGTGAGTACTTTCTACTCTCCGATATGTGCTTTTCTCATTCCGTCTGACATGGTAGACTTTCTCTTTCTTTTCTCATTAATATAACCATAGCCGTTGGTAGGGCATCCCTTACTGGTGCACCACACAGACCGTCATGTGATCGTGCTTATTTCTTTTCTTTTCTCATTAATAGCTAAAAATATGATTTCAATAACAAGTATGTTCATTATAACTCACATGCCATAATTTTTTATCAAAATATAATCAATACCAAAAATATTGGTAATCATGACATGAACATAATTGTTTCAAATATCACTTTATAAAAGATTTCCATGTCCAAATTACACACTTAAGATGGTAAGGAGTTCATGCAATGGCAATGGCTATGGCATACACTAGTCATTGATTATTTTCATTTATAAGATTCTTCTTTTTTTTAAAAATAGTATTTTTATCTCTTTATTTTCTTTATGTTTGGCCTCTAGTCACTTTCCTCCTACTTATATCATTTCCAACACATGTTATCACAAATTTAATATTGTATTCTTCTTTAATTTGGTTTCTATTAATATCCTATAGTTAATCAGGTTCATTTAGGGTAGAAAAATGTTAAAAATAAGATTTTCCAGCTTCCAACATGGCCTAAACATATCCTATAACACGGTTTGGCCATTTTCTGTAAAACAACCATGCTTTAGGCTTCAAAATCTTCTTTCGAATACAGAACACGGCCTGGCTGTGTCTTGGAACATGGCCATGCTCTATGTTGTGTTATTCCTTAATGCAGGTTTTCATCTTGCCTCACATTCTCTCACTAATTAGAGCATAACTCACTCATTTTAACTCCAACTTAGGTGATCTTGGTGTTCATTTAAAGATAAAACAATTATCTAAAAGTATTATGTTGAAAATTTTAGTGAAATCTTAAAAAATCTTGGAGATATTACTCCTTCAAATTAAACGTTATTTCTTTTCGAGTAGGTTCTATCCTTTACTTACTAATCTGACCATATCTCCCTCATATGAACTCCTAATTGAGTGATTCTAGTCGCTAAATTTCTGTGAGACAAATATATATATATATATATATATATATATATATATATATATATATATATATATATATATATATATTATGTTAACTAGTTATTTTAATTCCCTACATAATTGTCCCATAAATTCAAACACAGAAATTTTCCTAACAGATTATTCCCTGGTTAACCATTTTCTGACCACTACTTACAAATCTAACCATATTTACCTTATATGGACTCCAAATTGAATGATTCTAGTGGCCTAAAAATCCATGAGACATATATCTATATTTTTCATATTAACCATTTCTTTTGATTATTAACCGATTGTTTCCAGAATTTGAAAAAATAGAAGCTTCCTTAGTTACTCCAAAATCCAATTTTCTAACCAAACCTTCTCTAAGGTTTTAGTTCATCATTTTATTATGTCCTATTCCATTTTATTCTTAATTTACATCTAATCATATTTCATCAATTTTTCACCACATTTAAATATACAAAATAGCAGCATAAAAATCTTAAAATTTTGTCACCCATAGCCATACTTATGCAGAACTTTCCACACCAATCTAAGTATTCAAATATACCTCACATACAAGATCAACATGTAACATGGTATAGCAACATCCATGGCCAATCATCCAAGTAACAAATATAGTAAATTTCATCAAAGTTCTAGGATCAAAATCCCATATAAATGTTTCTAATTTCAAAGACTTTCTAAAAAATAAATATTGTTAAGCCTATCTAAAGATCTCCCTAGCTCACTTAGTGAATTCTTTTTCTTGTTTCCTCTTGAAGGAAGTAGCAAGATTCCTCTATTCCCTTAGCTTTTCTAGCAACTTAAATAAAACAAGGAGGGTGAGTTTTTGAACCCTAAGAATAAGAAGAAAGATAGATTCAAGTGGAGATTAAGCTAACTTACCTTGAGTACTTAGTCCTCTAGACTTCTCCTTCATCTTTCTTCCTCTCTTCTCCTCTCTTTCTCTCCTCTGTTCGCTCTACCTTGTTTATGTTTTTCCTATCCCTTACTTGGACGAAATTATAATGTTATAAGGGTGGGTTTTGATTAAATAAACTACCATGTGGTTCACCTTTCATAACCATGGGTTTACCTTATCACAATTAGGATACACTTTGTTGTTTTTTGGGAAAAAACAACTCATGTTCTTGTCTTCCTCTCCCTTAGTCAAGATATGCATAGCAAAAGGAGATTTGTATTTTAAAAATCATGTTAAAATGTTCTTAAGACAAGGGACAAGGTCCCTTTGATTTAGAGATTTATTTCCTTTTTCTTTTGTCTTAATCAAATATGATAGGTTTGCCTTTTTAGGTGGCAAATTTCTAACCCTTGAATCTCCCTTGCTTGGTTGAAATTATTTATGTAGGATAAGGATGTTTTGTCATAATGCTATGTATTATTACGTACTTGTTGAAATTATGAATATAGGATATAGATATTTTGCCCTAAAGTCATGTATTATTACCTACTTGTTGAAATTATGAATGTAGGATATAGATGTTTTGTCTTAATGCCATGTGACCTAATCTTGATTATTATTACACTACTATTTCCTCACATGATTCTTATTTTTCCTTCTTAGATTTGGGCTCATTCTTACCCATTTCTTTTGCTTTGATGAAATTCTACCTTTCATGAAGGGCTTGGACACATTTTCATGATTTTTGGGCTATCGGTCCAACTTCTATATCCTAGTCCAAGTCTATGCTTTATTTCTTGCTTGGGCTTTCCTATTGGCTTGCTAGAAATTTATGTGAAGTGGAGAAACTCTATATAAAGTGTCCATAGATGAAGGCCTAATTTATGGGTGGAGATGTTAAACTTAGTAACTCTAGCTCTTGAATTAGGAAAAATTATCATAATCCAATCTTCTTAAAATTTTAAGACCTTTACGTACTTTACAAAAATTTATCTTCCTTACCCAAGAATTTTGCCTCTCTTTAATATGTTATTTATAATTTTTCCTATTAGGTTTTCTCTCTTTACCTATTCCCTTAATGTTAGAAACATTTTCTATGCATACACATAAGGTGAAGAATTTCTTAGGATTATATTTCTTAGATATCTAAAAATTGTCTAATAAATTCTATTTCCTTAATTAATTATTTATGTACCTTCATTAATATAAGAAACAAAAATATGGATGTTACATTAAATATTTATGTACCTTTATTAATAAATGAAACAAAATTAGGGATGTTACATATTTAGGCATCAAATAAATATAAAAGACTGAACATTAGGGGAGAAAAATATATATTTTCTATTCTTATCAGTGTCACAAACAATGGTGCTAAAAATTTGTTTGTTAGTTGTTATAGCTATGCAAGTGCACATTTTGCAACTGTAACACAATACTTTAAGTAAAAGATTGTATTGACAGAGGCACACAACTAGAATAATTAATTACTACAACTAATCTAATAATCCTATCTAGATTAATTGAGTGAGTGAATGTTGGCAAATAAAATAACATAAAAGATATCAATCATTGATCAATATGGAAAACAATCAATGGAAGAAAACCTAGGCAAATCAATTTCATTTAATATTTCTTCTACTTTTTACCCCTAATTTAATTATTGTTTCAATATCTTGAATTATTAACCAGAGCATTCATTTATTTATAAGCCTTTTTCAAGTATATAAACATAAACAAATCTTAAGTAATCAAAAATATTTCTATAGCCAATGAAAAATTTAAGAACCCAGATAGTCAGATTAAGCTCTTACAAGCTACACATGGCATGTAGTATATTGCCATCCTATACACAAATTAATCAATTCACTACAAAGCCACTATAACTAATCATGCTTTATTCAATCCTGGTCAAAGCACTCAAAACCCACATTTCAAGAAGAATTTTTGTTCCTAAATCATTCAATTGACTATTAACCAATCAAAAGTATTAAACACATAATTGAATAAAAAACTCTTGATATTAAATTCAAAATAAAATTAGGGTTCCAAAATAAATTAGAAACTAAGATCCATTGGCTACCTAGAAAGGATAAACCACTCTATAGGGAACCCTAAAAACATTCTAGAGTTGAAGAAAATAAACATTAAAATCAAGATTCAAAAGAAGATGAAGAAGATAAATGAAATGTTTCCAAATTCCACTCCCTAATTTGGCCTCATAATCAAGTGGATGTTCTTCAACTCGAATGTTGTTTCTCTCCTATTTAAAGCTCTTAAAATTCAATGAATAAACTCTCAATACAAAGCCCTATGTTGCTTATTTATAATTATTATATAAATGGGGCTAAACAAGTAAAAATACATATTAGATGCATAAGGCCCAATGTCACAATACTACTTAGAATGTCATTTAACTTCAATCTAATGTCTTTGTGTTCAATTGTTATCTTCTATTCTTTGATTCCTCCTCTGTCTCTTGATCAAATTCCTTCCTTGGCCTTCTTAGGGATCATATACTTCCACCAAAGAGTAGCTTTAGATCAATTATCATAACAAATAATTTTTTTACAAAATAACTCTAAAGTTTTCATTTTTCCCAAGAACAAGCCCTAGAAACATGTCTAAACAAAGGTAAGATAGCACATTAAAAGCAAGTTATCAATAACACTTATAATCATTGTGTCCCTTTTAATTTTTTACTTCTTTCCCCTTATATACATAAGGACTCTTCACCTGTCCTCTTCCTTTTCACACTTTGATAAAATAACCTTCAAAAATTCTTTGCATTCTAAGCCTTTTTGAAATTCCTTCTTTGCAATATTTTCTCCTTACTATCCTCTTATTCTTAAGTCACCTTTGATTAACTACAATGACACCCAATTAGATTTTTGTTGCTGCTCTACCACCATTTTGGTTGCTTTCAAGGAGGCCACACATCAGGCAGCCATTGCCAACCTTTTTATGCTACCAAGGACAAGGTTTAGCAAGGAGACTCTTTTTGCTTTTAGGTCCCAAGTCCCAAATGATGCTCAAACCATAAATGTTTCCGCCTATGAGATTCTCATCGGTAAAGTGCTAGCAATTGTTTCAATTGCTCTAGCCACCACCACTAACGCAATAAGTATCATCAACATGTCCATTAGTAGCCTTAGAGCCACGATCTTTGAAGCTACCATTGTGATTGTTCCTAACATTGTTATGACTTAAGCTCCTATAAGTAATACCTTGAAATTTATGTAATACTGCAAAATTTTGTATGATTAATAAAAACAATTTAAAGTAAGTAATTAAAAAGAGATTGTATGAGAATTTAAAATTTCTCAAGAGTTGTTAGGGAAAAAGGGACTTATATGCAAATTTTTTAATTTATCTAACAAACCTTGTAAAATAAAAAATTAAAAGGACGCACCCATGAAAATGGAAAGCTATGAAAATGGCCCCAAGAAGTTAGGAAATTACATTTTATCCCTTTTCTTTCCTTTTACTCCAAGAGGCTTCTCCCTGAAGCCTCCTAGCTTTCAACCCACATTTTTATAAGATATTTAACCTATCTTATAGGACTTTAACTCTATTTCTCCCCTAAGCTTATCTCTACTGCTTATTTTCTCTCTCTATAAGTTTTAAACTATATTGAAACTATGCTAAATTTCAATCGTATTAATGATTGAACACAATCATCATGTCATGAAAGCAAGATTATACCATAAACTGAAACTAATAGCATGTAGTGATCAAAACGAGTTGCTTCTTATTTAGGCACTTCTAGACGTCCATTTTCGAACCATTGGTACTGCTAGACTCAAAAGGAATGATCTATACATTTTTCTAGTCACTATTACCCAAATAGGCCAAAAAATAAGAATCACATACAAGTGAGAGAACCATTTTCAAAAAGTCCTAGAAATCATACTTAGAGTGCTCAAACTATAAATCTAACCCTAAAGGCATATTCATAAGGTTGAAAAATCTAGGAATCCAAAATTTCAATGCCAAAACCTTAGCCACACGCCCTAACATGTCATGTCTTGCTTAGAGAGTGGATCCCACATGCTATCTCATCCCTAGTGCATATAAGATCAATTTTGTCCTAATTTAACCAGTTTATAGATTTGAACATGAAGGCATTGATAGTTGACTTTGAACATTGACCATTGGCTTTTAATGTTGACTTTGACTAAGGAGCTGATTGAGTTCCTAGATTCTAATTCCAGCAAATCATACCTCTTTTCTTAAGTATTTAGACCATCGATGCTCATGTTTTAGGTAATTTATTGCTAAATCAACTTGAAATTTTTCCTAGTAAAAAGGACAAATCTAAACTTTATAATGCTGTGAGTGAGAATGTTTACTATAACACATTTCAATGCTTTGTAACATTCTCTAAATTATTTATTTATTTCTTATTGCTTATTTTGGTTTTTATTTATTTATTATTTATTAATTATTACACTTAATGAATGATAACTCTCTAATACATAGTTATTTAGCATGAGTTTATTGCATGTTTTAGCTTGTCCTTGAGTTAATTGGCCTTAAATTGATTTAATTTTATTAAGTTTCAATGCTTAAGGGATATTTAACCCCTTATCATGTGTATTTGTAGAAAATAGGATAAATGGAGTCAAAAGAGGTTACTTTTAGTTAAAAACACAAGAAAGCTTGAAGGGACCATGCCCAAAGGACCAATCCATGAAATTAATGCTTTAATATGTGGATTTTGTTTCTATTACCTGTAAGTATGAATTATGGGTATTAGCAGCTTGCATGGTTTTCTATTTCATTTTAGGAAAATGGAAATTTTTTAATTTTTAGCTTTTTCAGTGTCATAGCTAAAAAGGACTATTTAAAGGCTTCTTAAAAAGATCTTTAGTAATTTTTAGATACCTTTACAGATTTTTTGAAAAAGAACTCTTAAGAGGTGTAGCCATCATATTTTGGAGAGCTGAATTGGAGATATAGTATCGAGCAAAGTTGAAATCTTGGAACTTGGAAAGCAAAGAATTGTTTAGGGCTTAAGTTCTTGAGAATGATTCTCGTTCCTTTTTTCTTCTTCTTGTTTTTATCTCTATGGATTCCTATCTTTGTAACTTTATGTTGATATCAATATTTACTATGGAGTAGATTCCTCATCTAGGTGTTTAAGGGATCTTAGTTATGTATCTTAAATTATTATCTTATTTTCCATTAATAAGATCTATGGTTTCTTTGTTTAATTCCATGATTATTTTCATTCTATTTGCTTGATCACCAAAAATAGTTTTTTGGGTTTGATTTCTTGATCTTGAGAAAATTAATTGAAAATCATTGAATTGAATAACATAGGATTAATTCTAGAAGCATTAATGTTAATGGATTAATATGTAATTAGGATAGAGATATGCCTAGTGATCTTATGTGACTAATAAATCTTGTTCTTAATCTCTAAATTTTCTTTCAATTACTAGCATGAATTGGGGTTTATCTTGGGGGTAGTTATGTTTATTTATATTGAGACATATTTATAAATAATTTGGTTCTTAGTCAATAATTGTAATGTAGTCTTAGGAGATTGGCAATGTTTCAAGAGGGAGAACATTCTTAGCTTGATCTTGTGCTCTTAAGGACGTGTAGGGATAACATTCAAGCTTCTAAACAAGATCAAGCAGTGGTGCAAGAGGGAGAACCAAAGTCATCAAGGAAGTATGACGTTCTCTTAGTTGATAGCGTTCACTTAAGCATTAGGAGACCAACAATCTAAGCAAATAACTTTGGTATCAAGCTTGCTATAGTCCAAATGACCTAGACTTTCATGCAATTTGGAGGAGCACATAATGAGGACCTAAATGCCTATTTAGACAATTTTTTAGAATTATGTGAAACTTTTAAACATAATGGTGTTAGTGAAGATGCATAAAACTAAGATTGTTTTCTTTTTCTCTAAAGAAGAATGCCAAAAGTGGGTTGAACTCTCTACCTTCGAGGTCAAATTTCACAAAAGACAATTTAGCTCAAAAGTTCTTAGCAAAATTCTTCCCTCCAGCTAAGACTACTAAAATGAGGAATGACATCACCTCATTTAGGCAATTTGACTCTGAATCCTTATATGAAGCATGAGAGATGTTCAATAATTTGCTAAGGAGATGTCCACATCATGGGTTGCCTGAATGGTTACAAGTTCATACTTTTTACAATGGTTTGGTGGGACTTATTAAGATAACAATTAATGCTATAGCTAGAGGTGCCTTTATGGAAAAGTCATCTAAGGATGGATAGGACCTCTTGTAACAACTTTATTTATTTATTTATTTATATTTATTATTATACAATATAAAGTTCACATACACATCATTAATCAAAACGTACGTACAACATTTCAAACACATAAATATATACATCTTATTTATTCTAGTTGACCAATTCTGGAGATTCGGGTGCGGTTGGTTACACCTTCACCGGGACCTGTGCCAACTCGCCCACAAACATTTTATTCAGGATCCGCCCATCATAGAATAACTCAATCCAACGTGCACTAAAAGCCAGGACTATAGAAAAATATGCATAACTAATTTTCTGAACATGACATGGAAATATAGTGAGAATTAAATCCCAGTAAGTTCAACAATAAATCATTATCAATATAGTTCATCACGTCATGTTCAGCTGTATAAACTATAGTAAATAACTTTGGTCACATGAATGCACTATATCTATGCACATGAGAATCGTACAGTAATGACATGTATGACAGGATTAATTATTTTCAAAATATCATATGATGACTATCAATTTATTCTCATATCAAGCTACCCCGGTCAGCGTAAGTCTTTTCTACTCTCCGGTACAGGCTTTTCTCGCTCCGTCCGACATGGCCCACTTTCTCTTTCTTTTCTCATTAACATGATCATAATCGTTGGTAGGATGTCCCCTATCGGTGCACCACACAGATTGCCATGTGACCGTGCTCATTTCTTTTCTTTTCACAATGATAGCCAAAAATATGCTTTCAATAACAAGTATGTTCATCAAAATATAATTATTACCAAAAATCATTGGTAATCATGCTATGAACATAACCATTTCAAATATCACTTTATAAAATATTTCCATGTCAAAATTTCACACTTAAGATGGTAAGAAGTTCAAACAATGGAAATTGCTATGGCTATACTAATCATTTATTATTTTCATTTATAAGATTCATCTTCTTTTTTAAATATTAATTTTATTTCTTTATTTTCTTGATGTAGGTTTTCATCCTATCTAACCTTCTCTTACTAATTAGAGTATAACTCCCTCAACTTAACTCCGACGTAGGTGATCTTGGTGTTAATTTCAAGATAAAACAATTATCTAAAACTATTATGTTGAACATTGTAGCGAAATATTAAGAACTCAAGGTGATATTACTCCCTCAATGTAAATATTATTTCTTCTCGGATAGGTTCAGACCTCTACCTACTAATCTGTCCATATATCCCTCATAAGAATTTCAGATTAAATGATTCCAGTGGCTAAAAATGTGTGACACATATATCTATAATTCATATGTTAACCATGTATTTTAATTCCTTATAAAAGGTTCCTAGAAATTAAAACACCGAAGCTATCTTAACATATTCTTCCCTAATTAACCATTTTCTGACCTTTGTTTACTAATCGGAATATATCTACCTCATATGAACTCTAAATGGAATGATTCCAGTGGGTAAAAATTCATGACACATATATCTATAATTCATATGTTAACCATTTATTTTAATTCCTTTTATAATGTTCCCAGAAATTAAAACACCGAAGCTATCCTAACATATTCTTCCCTAATTAACCATTTTCTGACCTTTGTTTACTAATCGTACCATATCTACCTCATATGAACTTTAAATTGAATGATTCCAGTGGCTAAAAATTTGTGAGACATAAATCTACATTTGTTATGTTAACCATTTGTTTAGAGTCCCTACAGAATGTTCCCAGAAATTAAAAAACAGAAGCTTAAAATTCTGCCACCCATAGCCATACCCATGCAGAACTATCTACACCAACCTAAGTATTCAAACATACATAATATGTAACATGATATAGAAACATCCATGACCAATCACCAAAGTTCTAAGATCAAAATTCCATTTAAATATTACAAGTTTCAAAACTTTTCTTCAAAAAGAAATATTGTTAAACTTACCTGGAGAACTTTAGTCCCCTGGACTTCTCCTTCCTCATTCTTCCCTTCTTCCTCTCCTTTCCTCACTCTACCTTGCTTCTATTTTTCCTCTCCCTCACTTGGATGAAATTCTAATGTTGTAAGGGTGGGTTTTCTTATATAGACCACCAAATAATTCACCTTTCATGATAATGGGTCTACCTTATCACAATTAGGTTACACTTGGTTGAATTTTTGGAAAACAAACAACTTATGTTCTTGTCTTCCTCTTCCTTAGTCAAGATATGCATAGGAAAAGGAGATTTGTATTTTGAAAATTATGATAATATGTTCTTAAGATATGGGACAAGGTCCTTTTGATTTAGGGATTCATTTCCATTTTCTTTTGTCTTAAACAAGTATGATAGGTTTGCCTTTTTAGGTGGCAAATTTCTAGCCCTTGAATCTCCATTATTTGGTTGATATTATTTGTGTGGGATAGGAATGTTTTGTCCTAATGTCATGTATTATCACACCACTTGCTAAAATTATTAGTGTAGGATATAGATGTTTTGTCCTAAAGCCTTGTATTATCATACCACTTGCTAAATTTTTGTCTTAATGCCATGTCACCTAATCTTGATTACACCATTATTTCATCACTTTAATTTTATTTTTATTTTTATTTTTCCTCTTGGGTTTGGCCTCATTCTTGCCCATTTTCTTTACTTTAGTTAAAATTCTACCTTTCATAATGGGCTTGGTCACATTTTCATGATTTTTGGGCTACCGGTCCAATTTCTATATCCTAGTCCAAGTCTATGTTTTATTTCTTCATTGGGCTATCCTATTGGCTTGCTAAAAAATTATGTGAAGTAGAAAAACTCTATATGAAGTGTCCATAGGTGAAAACCCAATTTATGGGTGGAGATACTAAACTTGGTAACTTTGCTCTTAAATTAAGAAAAATTACCCTAATCCGATCTTCTTGAAATTTTAAGACCTTTACTCACTTCACAAAAATTTATCTTCCTTACCTAAGAATTTCACCTTTCTTTAGCATGTTTATTTCTAATATTTTCTCTTAGGTTTTCTTTCTTTACCTATTCCATTAATATTAGAATATTTCTATACAAACACGTAAGGTGAAGAATTTCTAAGGATTATATTTCCTTAGATATATAAAAATTGTCTAATAAATTTTATTTCCTTAATTAAATATTTATGTACCTTTATCAATAAAAGAAATGAAATTATGGATGTTACTTTGAATATTTTTGTAATTTTATTAATACATGAAACAAAATTAGGGATGTTACACCTTTTGGAGGAGATGTTTACAAACAACTATCAATGGCCCGTTAAGAGACTGGTTCCTAGAAAGGTAGCTAAAATTCTTGATGTTGATAAAGCTACAACTATTTTAGCCCAGATTGAAGCTCTTATAAAATGATGGATTCTATGTAAATCAAGTCTACTGAAATCTTTTTTATAAGTGATGGATAATTTATTGAAGGGAAATCTAGTGAATAATTCCACTGGAATATTGAGTTAACTAATGCCATTAAGAATGTTAACTGGAAAAATAACTCATACTCAAATACATACAATTTGGTTAGAGAAATTAGCCCAATTTTTCTTAGATAAATTCACAAGTGCAAAAGCCAAACATTCCTCCTAGTTTTCCACCTTAACAAAGAAATAATGCATATAATGAAAGAATAGCTTGGAAAAAAATGAACAATTTCATGCTAAACACTAAAGTCACTAATTAGACATTGATGGGATCTATGAGAACCTTGCAAGCCCAAATTAATCAATGGGTCAGTGACAATCAAATTAATCAAGGCATCTCATCCACATACACAAAGCAAGATGAGCAATGCAAAGAAAATACATTGAGAAGTGGCAAGGAGATAGAAGGTAAAACCAAGACAAGGGAGGCATCTAACCCTTCAATGGAAAAAGAGGAAGATGACTCAATGAAATTCAAGAAGGATCAGACTCAAAATCCTTACCCTCTATCTTTTACTCAAAGATTAAAATAACAAAACTTAGATAGGAAATTTCAAAAGTTTCTTGATGTGTTTAAAAAAGTACAAATTAACATTTTGTCCCAAAAGAAGAGAGTGGAGGAGGTGGAAACTGTTACACTTGCTAAAGAGAAAAGTGCAATCCTACAAAGGAAGCTCCCATCAAGAATAAAGGATATAGGAAATTTTCCTTTACATTCTACTCTAAGTTATTTATATGTTGGCAAAGCTATTTGTGACCTAAGTGCTAATACAAATTTGATGATGTTGTCTATCTATGAAAGATTAGGATTAGGAGAGATTAAACCTATATATGTTACTTTGCATTTAGTTATAACATTTCTCACTTATCCTAAGAAATACTTGAAGATGTTTTAGTTAAAGTAGCCAACTTAATATTCCTTGCTAATTTTATTGTGCTTGATATGCAGAAAGATAAAAATACACCTATAATTTTGGGAAAGCCATTCCTAGCTATAGAAATATCACTTATTGATGTTCAAAAATGAGAGTTGATCATGAGGGTTCAAGATTAGGAAGTAAAATTTAATGTTTGATGCTTTGAAATGTCCTGATGAACTTATTGAATGTTTTGCAATAAACATAATCGATAGAGCCACCAAAGAAATTTTTGAATAAACTTATTCAAATGAGCCATTAAAAGCCTCTTTGGAGCTAAATCAAGTGAAATAAGATAATGAAGTGTTGGTATGTGCATGCCAATTGCAAGCAATGGATCTCATGCCAAAATACGACTATTTTGAGTCACTAAATTTCAATAATGGTAAAAAGAGCCGCCCTTCCTTAAACTTGAACCCTTGCCTTCACATTTATGTTATACTTTTTTAGATGAATCTAATTTCCACTGTTCTAACTAAGGAGCAAGAAAGAAAGCTCTTGAAAGTCCTCAAACATAATAAGAAAGTATTGAGATTGACTTTGATAGATATTAAAGGCACTAGTCCTTTATATGCAAAAGATCTTAATGAAAGAAGGCCACAAACCCATCGTAAAGCACCAAAGAAAATTAATCCTATCATGAAGGAAAGAAACCATTAAATGGTTGGATGCCATTATCATTTACCTTCTTGTTGATGGTTTATAGGTGAGTTTAGTTCAGTGTATGCCTAAGAAGGAAGGGATAACTTTAGTTAAGAATCATAATAATGAATTAATTCCTATTAGAATAGTTATGAAATGGCCTATGTGCATGGGTCATAGAAAACTTAACACAGCCAACTATAAGGATCATTTTCCTTTGCCATTTATTAATCAAACGCTTAGTAGGTTAGCTAGAAAAGCATTTTTTACAATATTCTATATGGTCATTCAAGATATAATAAGATAGTTGTAGCATCAAAGGATCAAGAAAAAATCACTTTTACATGCCCCTATGCTACTTTTGCCTTCCAAAGAATGTCATTTAGGTTGTATAATGCACCAATTACCTTTCAAAGATGCATGATGGTGATCTCTATAGAAATGGTGGAGCAATGCTAAGCATAGTTTTAAAGAGGTATAAAGAGATAAATCTAGTACTTTACTAGAAATGCCACTTCATGGTAGAAGAAGGAATTGTCATGGGACACAAAATTTCAACAAAGGGATTGAAGTTGACAAAGCTAAGATAAAGATAGTTGAAAAACTACATCTTTCTACTTTGGTAAAAGGGATTCATAACTTTCTCAATCGTTCGAGCTTTTATTGATTATTTATAAGGTATTTCTTAAATATTACAAAATTCTTATGCAATTTATTAGAGAAAGATGTGCCATTCATGTTTTATGAAGCTTTCCATGAAGCCTTTTGTATTTTGAAAAAAAAACTTCAACCCTTATTATCATAGCACTTAAATGAACTCTTCCTTTTGAGCTCATGTTAATGCTAGTGGCATAGCCATTAGAGTTATGTTGGGTTAAAAGAAAGGGACTATCTTTCACTCCATTTACTATGCTAGCAAAAAATTATCTGAAGCTCAACTCAACTAGACCATAGCCAAAAAGAAAATGTTAGTAGTGGTATATGCCTTTAACAAGTTCAGAATATACTTAGTTGGCACTAAAGTATTGTTATTGATGGATCATTAGGAAATCAAGTATTTAATCTCAAAGAAAGATGCCAAACCTCAATTGATTTATTAGGTTCTATTGCTTTAAGAGTTTGACTTAGAGATGAAAGATTGGAAAGGAACGAAAAATCAAGTGGCTGACCATTTATCCAAACTAGAGAATGAAATAATACCACTTAATGGAACATAAACCAAAAAGATCTTTATGGATGGATAAATCTTCTAGGTTAAAATATGATAAAGTTATACCATGACTATAAATAAGGCCCTTCTTAAGAGGCAACTCAAGTTTCTTTACCCTTTTCTTTATTTTACTTTTGTTTAGTGTGTTTTAAGTGTATTTAATTTTTTTAGTGTGCTTGTGTTTTCAAGTTTTAGTTGAGTTTCTAGTTCCAAATATCTCTTAATTTGATGGCTCAGATTTGTGTTTAATAAAAGGTACTAAAGGAGGAGCATAAAAGAGAAAAATAGTATGATTTGTAGCAAAATTCAAATAGTATAGATTCTATTACTTACAGATATCAACAAGCATGCACCTTACGTAAACAAATTACAAAAAAAGAAACCAAAAGCTAGAGTATGCTCCTATACCCCTGGGTATCAAAAGGTTTTGTAGAAAAAAAAGGTTTTAACAATGAGAAGAACCAAGAGCATTAATACCTATAAGTATGCATTTTCAGTAGAAGAAAATTGGCTCTCTTCTTTATAGTTTCATGCCCCAAGGCCCTCCATTCATCCCATTCACCTAAGCTTCATTCTCTTCCCATCTCTCACTCATTTGCCACTCCTAAAAATAAACCCAAGCATTACTCTACAAGATTAACCAACACATCACCTAAGCATCCTCTGACTCATGGGATTTAAGAGGTTAATGTTTTCTCTCCTTGCTCTTTAATTTGGGCCAAGAAGATTAATGGGTTTTCTCTATTTGAAGGCATACATTCATCCTCTAACTCATTTACTTTATGACTTTAAGTGTTGAGATTGAGTTTAAATTTCTCTTGATTTAAGCACAATTCATGGTAATGGTTGGTTTGCATATTTGATGGAGATCAAGGTGTTGTCAAACCTATTCCAAACCATCCCCAAGATCGTTTTTAAGGGATAGGAGGTCCACAAACTAGGAACAAAGCAAAGCGAGCCAAAGAAACTTAATTGGGCTTGATCTTGGATGTGCAGGCTAAAGAGGAAGTTATTGGGCCAAGTCAAGATATCAAGTGGGTCACACTTTGTAGCCTTAAGGATGGCATTAAATAGAGCTTGTTGGATCTTAAAGACAACTAACCTAAATCTGCATGGCCTAAAGATGTATTATGGGCTTTATGTTATATGTTTTTTCTGGATATTATTAGTATTTTCGATCATTCTTTATGCTGGCCAAATATTAGTTTAATTATGAGTTTATTTTTTGTTAGTTTATTTGGGCCAAATAACTAGTGTTGTTTAGGCCATATTCTTTTCAAAGTCCAATTAGGAGTTTTAGGGTTTCTTACTAGTTTTAGGATTGATTGACTATATAAGGGTTCTTTATGTTCATATAATTCAGAGATTTTTTATGATTAATAAATATTAAGTTTTCTCCTAAAGTGAAAGCTTCCCTTGGTTCTTGGGTAAAGAACTGAATCCGATCTTATCGAAGCAACTCGGGGCGATCAAACATCCATTGAATTTTCAAGATGATCCTTGCTTCCGCCAAACACTGTTTCAAATTCAGTTCCTAGAGTTGTCATCATTTGAAAATGTGTTCTTATCATTCTTAATTCACTTGTTTCCTTTGATAAGCTTGTTGATCAGGTTCTTGTTTAAGAACTTTAAGGGAAAGAGAGTAAATTGAGTGCAAACACGTGAGGTTTGTGAGACAAACATGAGCACTAAAATAAATCAACCTAAAATTGATTTTAAATTTTACATAAAGGCGGTTCAGGAGCAATTTAAGTTGATACATATGAAACTGGATAATCTTGATTCACTATCCAAACCTAACCCTTCAAAACAATTTGGCTTTGGTGGGAAGAAAGGGGATGTATGGAGAGTGAGCATTCTAGTGAGGATGAGATGCCACCAATGAAGGATTGCAGTAATATGGAGATTAGTGAGCGAGTGAATAGAGAAGTTTTGGTTACTCGACGTGCTCTTAATATGCATCTTAATGATGATGTTGATGATGAACATCGTGAGCACATCTTCCAAACCAGGTGCCACAAGAATAATAAGGTATGTAGCTTGATTGTTGATAGTGGGAGTTACACTAACGTAGCTAGTACCTTGATGGTTGATAAATTAGATTTACCCACATTAAAACATCCTAAGCCTTATAGGCTAAGATGGTTGAATGATAGGGGATATATATGAGTGACAAATCAGGTTTGATTATCATTCTCTATTGGTAACTATAAAGATAAGGTGCTTTGTAATATAGTACCAATGCATGCTGGACACTTGCTATTGGGACGTCCATGGCAATTTGATAGAAGGGTCAATTATGATGGCTATAAGAATCGATATACATTGACCATGGATAATCAACTTTTATGTTAACACCCCTAAAGCCAGTTGAGGTTTTTGCTGATCAAGTGAGGATTATAAAATAGTGTAAGTTGAGAGAAACAAAAGAAAAAAGAGAAAAAAGAGAGTATGGCCAAAATTGAGAGTGAGAGAAAAGAGAGAGATTGAGATATGTGAGCTAAAAAAGAAAGAGAGTTATGAACTAAAGAAAGAGAAAAATAAAAGAGTGAGTACTTTTGCACTAAGAAGTGAGGTGAAGAGTGCTTTGGTATGCAAGCCAAACCTCCTTATGTTTATGTACAAGGATATTTATTTTACTAACACTCTTAATCTTTCTTTTCCTAGTATGGTTGTGTCTTTGATATAGGAATTCACTAATGTTTTTCTTAGGATATTCCATACGGACTACCACCTTTAAGAGGCATTGAGCACCAAATAGACTTTGCCCCTAAATCATCCATCCCTAACCGACCTGCCTACCGAGCTAATCCTAAGGAGACGAAGGACATTCATAGGCAAGTAGATGAGCTAGTTCAGAAAGGATTCGTGAGGGAGAGTCTTAGTCCCTGTTCAGTACCTGTTATTCTGGTGCCAAAGAAGAATAAAACTTGGCGCATGTGCATAGATTGCAGAACCAACAACAAAATCACTGTAAAGTATAAGCATCCAATTCCTAGATTAGATGACATGCTTGATGAGTTGTATGATTCTAGTGTTTTTACTAAAATTGATTTAAAGAATGGCTACTATCAAATTCGCATGGAAGAGGGAGATGAGTGGAAAATTGCTTTTAAAACTAAGTATGGTTTATATGAGTGGTTAGTAATGTCTTTTGGGTTGACCAATACACACAGTAACGTTATGAGATTAATGAACAATGTCTTACGTGCTTTCATTAGAAAGTTTGTGGTAGTTTATTTTGATGATTTTTAGTATATTGTCAAAATCTTGATGAACATGTATTGCATTTGTGTGTTGTTATTTATGTGCTTAGGGAGCATAAATTGTATACTAACATGAAAAAGTGCACATTATGTTATGATTCTGTGGTGTTCCTTGATTTTGTTGTTAATTCTCATGGAATTAGTGTGGATGAGGACAAGGTTAAGGCAATCCGAAATTAGTGTGGATGATAAAGCTTTTGAAATTGAATGTGATGCTTTTGGAGTTGGTATAGGTGTTGTTTTGATGCAGGATTCTAAACTGATTGTATACTTCAGTGAGAAGCTAAATGGGGCAGTGTTGAACTATCCTACTTATGATAAGGAGTTATATGCATTGTTGAGGACTTTGCAAACTTGGCAACATTATCTATGGCTAAGGGAGTTCATTATCCATTCAGATCATGAGAGTTTGAAATTCTTGAAGTCCCAAGGTAAGTTGAATAAGAGGCATGATAAATGGTTAGAATTCATTTAGACATTTCCTTATGTGATTAAGTATAAAAATGGAAAGGAAAATATGGTAACTGATGCATTGTCTAGAAGATATGCATTATTGACATTCTTGCATGCTAAGTTGCTTAGTTTTGAATACATTAAAGACTTGTACGCTAATGATGTTGATTTTGGATCTGCGTGAAATTATTGTGATAAGTGTGCTATTGATGGTTTCTATAGACATGAAGGTTACTTGTTTGAAAAGAATAAACCTTGTGTGCCTAAGTGTTCTATGCGTGACTTGTTAATTAAGGAGAGGTTTAATGGGATATTTTGGAGCAAATAAAACCTTAGAAATTCTGCATTAACATTTTTATTGGCCTCGCATGAAACATGATGTCATTTCATTTTGTGCTAAGTGTGTGGCATGTAAACAAGCTAAGTCTAAGGTTATGCCACATGGTCTTTATACTCCATTACCTGTACCTACACAACCTTGGCATGATATTTCTATAGATTTTTTGATAGGGTTATCGAGGTCTCAAAGTGGTAAAGATAGTGTTTTTGTGGTTGTTGATAGGTTTAGCAAAATGGCTCATTTCATTGCATGTGTTTAAAACCAATGATGCAACACTCATAGCTAATTTGTTCTTTAAAAAAGCATAGCATTTGCATGGGTTGCCTAGAACAATAGTAAGTGATAGAGGTGTTAAGTTCTTAAGTTATTTTTGGCATACTTTATGGAGTAGATTAGGGACTAAACTTCTATTTTCTACTGTTGCATGCCCTCAAACAAATGGAAAAATTGAGGTAGTTAATAGGACACTTACTACACTTTTACGTACTATTATGTCTAAAAACTTGAAACATTGGGAAAGAGCTTTGCCATATGTTGAGTTTGCTTACAATATATTTGTGCATTCTACTACTGCTTATAGTCCTTTTAAGATTGTTTAAGGCTTTAATCCTTTAACACCCTTGGATATTCTACCTTTGTCTACTAATGAGTTTGTTAACTTGGATGGTAAGAACAAGGCTGAATATGTAAAGGATTTACATGCTAAGGTTTGTGCTAACATTGAGAGGAAGAATAAGCAATATGCAATGCAAGCCAATAAGAGCCAAACAAAAATTGTATTTAAACCTAGTGATTGGGTTTGGGTACACATGCACAAAGAGCGGTTCCCGGCTCAAAAGAAGTCTAAGTTACATCCTAGGGGAGATGGACATTTTCAAGTCTTGGAACAAATAAATGAAAATGCCTATAAAATTGATTTACCTAGTGAGTATGGCAATATTAATGCTACATTCAATTTTGCTAACTTGTCTTTATTTAATGTAGGTGATGCCTTTGATTCGAGGACGAATCCTTTCAAGGAGGGAGGGAATGATAGAGATCAAGGTGTTGTCAAACCTTTTCCAAACCATTCCCAAGATCCTTTGCAAGGGATAGGCGGTCCACAGACTAGGAGCAAAGCAAAGCGGGCCAAAGAAGCTTTATTAGGATTGATCTTAGATGTGCAGGCTAAAGAAAAATTTATTGGGCCAAGTCAAGACATTAAGTGGGTCACACTTTTCAACCTTAAGGATGCATTAAATAAAGTTTGTTGAATCTTGAAGACAACTAGTCAAAATCTGCATGGACTAAAGATGTATTATGGGCTTTATGTTATATGTTTTTTTATATTATTAGTATTTTGGCTCATTCTTTATGCTGGCCAAATATTAGTTTAATTATGAGTTTATTTTTTGTTAGTTTAGTTGGGCCAAATAACTTGTGTTGTTCAGGCCATATTTTTTTCAAAATCCAATTAGGAGCTTTAAGGTTTCCTAATAGTTTTAAGATTGATTGACTATATAAGGGTTCTTTATATTCATATAATTCAGAGATTTTTTATGATTAATAAAGATTGAGTTTTCTCCTAAAGTGAAAGCTTCCCTTGGTTCTTAGGTAAAGAACTAAATCTGATCTTATCGAGGCAACTCGTGGCAATCAAACATCCATTGAATTTTCAAGACGATCTTTACTTCCACCAAACACTCTGTTTCTTAGCTTAAGGAAACACGTCAATATTCATGGTGGCACTACACAAATTTTAAAATTAGAAACTTTTTCTTTAAGTTTTTATGTTGCCTAGTTGTTGTTTGAAACAAGTGTAGTATATATATGTTGTGCAAATTGTTGAATTTGAGTATATTAAATTATGAATGATGAGAGTAGTGAGAAACGTTCAAGTTTAGGGTTTTAATTGTGTTTTAGGTGAGGAATTTTTGTGCTCTTATTTTGGGTAGCTATATAATTACAATTTGAATTTATTGCTTCATTTTTCTTAAGTTATACTTGATGGCATCCAAAAGGGGAAGGAATGATGTTGTCACTGTAGGTTCTAAGCCTAGTAGGTCTGCTTTTGTATGTGCTAAATTGCAATATAGCACAAGTATTCTATGTAAAAGAAAGGTAGCTAAACATGGATACTTCTTGTTGCTAGGCCAATACCAAGAAATTCAAGATGTGTTGGATAAAAGGTTATTTAGCCAACAACCTCATCTAGTTATGTTACCTATAATTAATAAGTTTTATGCCAATCTTCTAAATGTCTTGAATGAACCATATGGATAAGGAGTTGTAGGGTATTACTCACAATTTTTGCCATCAATCAATACAACAATACTTCCAACATTCAAGGTGATGATTATAGCCATTACGGGTCTAAGGAGATTGACATAAAAGAAGTAATGCAAGTTCTATGTGTCATAAGAGCTATATGGGACAACATTAAAGGTGATAAAGCATGGGTTCACATAACTTATATGAAGAAAAATGTCAAAATATAATATTACTTTCTGTTGCCTAAGTTCTAGGAAAAAGTGTGAGCAAATTTACTATTGATAAAGCAGTATTACTATATGCTATTGTTATTGGCAATAGTATAGATATTAGCAAGAACATATGCTTTAATGACTAAACTAGCGCTACTACACCTAGAATTTGGCTTCGGCATCCATTTCCAATTACATATTCGTGCAGGCAGGCTAGAGTGAGATATGACAATGAAGAGGAATCATTTACCATAATTTGGGCCCTTCGTCAATACACCATTACCTAAATCCTAGATAACTAGCAATCTAATGAAGTTAGCTTTTACTAAAGAGAGCCAACATCTCTTAACTCTAATAGATTAGATTGGATGAAAGCAAATCCATAGGTATTAACAGAGTAAGACAACCATTTGTTACATTATGTGATTGATGGAGTCACTCATCTTGACAATCTTATGCGTACATTTAGAAACCACTTCAACATCAACCTGGATGCTTACCTACTACTTACACCATTTATCATAGTTCTACCTCCTGGAAGGTTATACCTATCCCTAAAGGAAGATTAGAAATCCATATCTATATATGACACTCAAGGTATTTTTTTTTCTATTTCTTTCTCTTTTCTTTTATAGTTGTTATGTTGCTTTGTCACATTGAGGAAAATGTACTAATTAAGCTTAAGGGGTAGATTTAGTTTCTTTTTTTTTGGTACATAGATTTAGTTTCTTTTGATTCCACTTACTAATAGCCAATATTGGTTGGTTTAGTTTCCATATGCCTATGATATGTCTTGGATTTTTAGCTTATTCTTTGTTTTCCTTTTTCTTTGGTA
Source organism: Gleditsia sinensis (assembly GCA_037074535.1). Lineage (NCBI taxonomy): Eukaryota > Viridiplantae > Streptophyta > Magnoliopsida > Fabales > Fabaceae > Gleditsia > Gleditsia sinensis. The sequence goes on along the minus strand of CM073472.1, from coordinate 42,677,094 downwards.
CTATCTTTTTGTTTAGAGGCATGAATCTCTTGAGTTTACTCTGTTGACCTTCAATATTTTGTTGATTATATTCGTAAAGGTCAATTTTTTGTTTAAAGTCTTATTCGTTCATTGACTGGACAATATCTTGTATGCATAGGGGTTGATTAATCCTACTTTTAGAGTAGTTGTTTTCCTTATTGAAGCATAACAATTTATGGAAATTTCTAGTTTAATGATTAACTTTTGTGAGAATGTTGTTAAGAATGGTTTGCATGGTGATTTCTTGAAGAATTTGGCATGTAGTTTAGAGTTACATTATGCTTTTTCATGTGGGGATAATTCTAGAAGTTGTCTTATTCACTTTCAAGGAAAAATTTATGGGTTATGAGTAACTAAGTGATATGAACCCGCCCAACTCCACCTCAAAAGCTAGTTCCTAAAGGGAGGATTGTGAACTTATATATATAATACCCATGACCTCTATCACTAACCGATGTAGGACTTCTCCGATATTCACTCGATAATCACCCTTATCATCGCACAGTTCACATCATTTGCCTACTCTTTAGGCTTGCACATCCTCAAGGTGTACGCAGGATACACCACGAGCTACCACTATGGCGTAGTATTTTACGACTTGCCCCAGTTGATGATTTGGCCAACTTACCCAACCAGTCAAAGGTAGGATCTAATACCATATGATATGAACCAACCTAACTTTACCTTAAAAGCTAACTCATAAGAGGAAGATTGTGAACCCATATATATAACACCCAAGTCCTGCCTCGTTAACCGATGTGGAACTTTGCCTATATTCACTCAATAATCACCCTCACCACTACACGATTCACATCATTCGTCTACTCTTTGCTTGAACATCCTCATGCAAGGTGTAAGCGAGCTACACCATGATCTACCACCACGGTACAATTTTTTACGATATGCCTTAGTCGGTGATTTGGCCAACCCACCCGACCAGTCGAGGGTAGGTTCTAATACCATATGATGTGAACCTGCCTAACTCCTCCTCGAAATTTAGCTCGTAAGGGGAGGATTGTGAACCCATATATATAACACCCAAGACTGCCTTTTCTACCAGATGTGGGACTTTACCGATATTTACTCAATAATCACCCTCACCATTGCATGGTTCACATTAGAATTTCTGCTTTCTTTCTTTTTTTACAAATTTTTTTTGGAAGAAGAAACCAAATTAGATTAGGACTAGGACTCTTTTTTTTAAGGAATTAGAATATAAGTAGGAAAAGAAAGTTAACTAGAACTAGGACTCTCTTTTTTCAAGGAATTAGACTATAAGTAGGAAAAGAAATTTGACTAGAGCTAGGACTCTAATCTGACCTAAAGAAAGGTAAAAGAAGAAGAATGACCATAGAACACAAATAGAAGAAAAGATAGGACTCCAAAAAAATTTCAATGAGCCAAAGCTCTGATACTAAATGATGCGTTTTCTTATGCCAAGAAACAGAGGGTTTGGGGAAGCAAGGATCGTCTTGAGAATTCAATGGATGTTTTGATCGCCACGAGTTACCTCAATAATATTAGATTCAGTTCTTTGCCTAATAACCAAGGGAAGCTCTCACTTTGAGAGAAAACTCAATTATTATTCATAATAAAAAATCTTTGAATTACAAGAACATCAAGAACTCTTATATAGTCAATCGATCCTAAAACTAGTAGGAAACTCTTAAAACTCCTAATTAGACTTTTAATAGAATATGCCCTTTATGGCTCAAACAACACTAGTTATTTGGCCTAACTAAATTAATAAAAATAAATACATAATTAAACTAATATTTGGCCAGCATAAATAAAGAACCCAAATTACATTAAATACTAATAATATCCCAAAAGAAAGCATATACACATAAAGCCCATAATACATCTTTAGTTTATGTAGATTTGGGCTAGTTGTCTTCAAGATCCAATAAGCTAGCCTCCAAGAATGCCCATCTATTCGGCCTCAAGTTTATGCTCCAAGTAGCCCTCTTTAATACCATCCTCAAGGTTGCAAAGTGTGACCCACTTTATATCTTGGCTTGGCCCAACAACTTCCTCTTTAGCTTGCACATCCAAGATCAAACCCAATAAAGCTTTTTTGGCCCGCTTTGCCTTGCTCCTAGTCATTGGACCAACTATCCCTTACAAAAGATCTTGGGAACGATTTGGATTAGATTTGATAGCACCTTGTTCTCCATCACTGACGATATGATATAGGTTTTTTTGTTTACTATTTGAGCCTTTCTTTATTGTTCTTAATTGTTGAAATTTTATCCTTAGTTCCCATTTTCAGCCTAATGAGTATTTCTTTTTGTTGTAATTGCTTAATGATTAGCATAGCCTAAGTATTCATACTAATCACTTTCAACTTATATCCTAAAGGCTAGAAGGAAGAAATAAACTATGCATGTATACTCAAAAGAATAGAAAAAGGTATAAAAGCTGAAAAAAGGATATATTTGTAAAAAAATGAATGAATAGAGAAAACAAATAAAGAAAAGAATGAGGGAATTAAATGAAAAGCTCTTGAACATAAAAAGTGCTTAAAGTAGTAAAGTAAGGGCCTAAAGGTTAATTAAGCCTAAATGCATTCTTTCTATCTACCTTTACCTTAACATAACTTTATAAGCCTAGAAAATTTTATTGATCCTTATGTATCTTGTTAATCTATGTTGGTGGAGAGAGTGAAGAACAGCAAACTTTTAGGGTTAATGGTCATTGAGCATTGTTAGCTCTAATTTAGTAGTTATTGTATGCTTTTCCCATGCTTATTACGTTGCATTTTGGCTTATTTAGTATTAATTCCCCTTGATTTGATATTTACACCTCCTGAATATGAGAACACCTATAGCGCCTGATTGAAAATTTTAATGTGCATTGCAGGACAAAGGGTGCTACAGTAATCCTACGTTCATCTCATGACAAAGGGATAGCAAACCAAATTATGCTTGGTGTTTCTTCAGATGGATGATATTAGGTGCATGCCAGGAGCTGATGTATGGTATAGGTGGGCTGAGCACTTTGCTATTGCAGCAGGTGCTGCTCCCACTACCCAATGTGAAAGGAGGAATATTCGGCTCCCACAGAATAGAAGTTGTCTCCACTATTGAAGGTGGAGGAAAAGGTGCCAGCAAAAGTGCAAGCTGAAAAGGGAAAAAGCTAAAAAGGAGCCATCTCACTGAGACCACAGCCTTAGCCTATAAAAGGCTGGAAGGTGAGCAGAAAAGGAGGACGCAGAGGGAGACAGACACACGAAAATTTAGAAAAAAAAACATAGAAACACCTAGAGTAGCCCTTAACTTCTAAACGGGAACGTGCAGAAGAGGGTGATACTGTTCCATTGGGAACCCCTCGAGCAAGGGAGGTGGATGTTGTTAGCTAGACGAAGCAAAAAGGAGCAGCAAGGCGAGGGAGAAAGAAGGACCCTTCCATGGACTCCCCCTTTGTGTTTCTGTTATTTTTACTGTCTCTGTTTCTACTATACTTTCCCCTTTGCATCATGGGTATTCGAATGTTTTCAGTTGTAATTAACTTGTATATGAAGCTGGGGTAAGCCTCCAGCTAGGATTGCAAATGGGGTGTCGTGAACCTTAAGCATATTTTTAGTAAACGAATATATTTGTTTTAGCACTGCTTTTGACATTCAACTGATCTTTGGATTTCTTGATTTCTTCCATTGAATGGCCCTTAATAGTAGAATATTGATACTAACATTTAACCTAGAAGGATAAATGGAAGTTAGATTGAGTTGAATGTTATGGGTTGGTAGGAAAAAAAAATCAATGCACAACTAATATAAGAATATATAGTTGTCCCATATGACCCAATAGTTTCAGACCATCATGTATAGTTTCGAGGTTGGATTTATGTAAGAATGTATGAAACTAACCTCAAGAATGACAGGGAATGGTAGCCTGGAAGGAACCCATTCAAAAATGTAAAACTGGTTACTGGAGTAATTGCTACAGAAAAGTTAGAGCAAAACCAGTGCAGGAGTTCATGACAGCCCTGAAGCAATCCTAGTTGTCATTATTATCTAATTTCCTTCTGTTAACCTAGCATGTCTCAAATTATCATTTCAGAGTTCCTTATTTTGTTCTTATTTTATTTTGTACTTCAATCCAATTTTTCTTTACCACCAACACTTTTGCTACAGCATTACGGGTCAAACTACTACGAGTGATTTCTGGTTACAATTCCTCGTCGGACGATACTCACTCATCGTTGTATTACATGGTTGTGATATGTGCACTTGCATGTTACATTGTTTAACTTGCACATATACATCACATCAACAACAAGCATGAAGTATGTTATGCTTTGATAAGTCTAAGAACCAGATTTTATAAACTAGAAATGAACTCCCCACACTAGAATAACAACAGTAGAAACACATACATACATTTAGCAAGCAAGAATTGAGATATTCAAAAACAAGAAGACCAAGATTTAGAATGGCTGGTCAATGTGACCTAGATCCACTATAATGCAACTCTTATTAATGACTTGGTATAATTACAAGACTTCTCTAGGCCAAATTACATAATATAACCTCTACTTCAGTGTTTTTCTCTCACACACAATTCTTAAAGCCAAATTCCCTTTTTACACTTAGTTACCCTTATCCCAAACTTTCTTTTTTATCTCATCAAAAATTTCTTCCTATCTCTTTTTTAAGCCACTTCCTAGACTGTTATATACCTCCTAAGTGTCTAGCATTTAATTGTAATTAAATGGAAATTAAAAATTCCTCCCAAAGGCTCAGTTATATTGTTGTAACCAGTTTAAGGTATAAGTTAGTTATATTACTTTAACTAACTTCTAGCTTGGTGTATAAGTGTGATTGTAATTTTGAGACACAAATAGAAATTCTCTACCTTTTCTCTAAATTAGTAGTGATTTTCTATGTTGTCTTTCCCAACCCTAAAGTGCTCATCCTTCTAGTGAGTTTACTAGGTTTAAGTAATGTTTAAACTTGGCTACTGGCAGTGGTTTAGTGAGCATGTGAGCATGGTTTTCCTCAAATGGAATCTTTCTCACTAGAGTTGAGCCTTTCTCTATGATGTCTTTAACAAAGTACAGTTTCACATCAATGTGTTCGGGCCTCTCATGAAAGACTTGATGCTTTGTCAAGTGAATGTGCTTTGATTGTTGTAACATCCCGTAATTTTTAGATATTTTCCTTAAAAATTCTTCACCTTACATATATGCATAGAAAATGTTTCTACCATTAAGAGAACAAATAAAGAGGGAAAACCTAATAGGAAAAACATAAATTAGAAATAACATACTAAAGAGATGCAAAATTTTTGGATAAGGAAGATAAATTTTTAGAAACAAGTAAAGGTCTTAAAATTTCAAGAACATTGGATTAGGGTAATTTTTCCTAATTCAAGAATTAGAGTTACTAAGTTTAAAACATTTACCCATACATTGGGCTTTTACCTATGGACACATCATGTAGAGTTTTTCCACTTCATATAAGTTTCTAGCAAGCCCATTGGATAACCTAAGCAAGAAATAAAACATAGACTTGGACTAGGATATAGTAATTGGACCAATAGCTCAAAAATTATGAAAATGTGACCAAGCCCTCCAAGAAAGGTAGAATTTTATCCAAAACAAAGAAAATGGGTAGGAATAAGCCCATAATGGGTAGGAATAAGCTCAAATCCAAGAGAAAAAATAAAATAAAATAAATTAGGTGATGACATAATAATAATGTAATAATAATAAAGATTAGGTTACATGGCATTAAGACAAAAAATTTAGCAAGTGGTGTGATTCTACATTCATCATTTTGGCAAGTGGCATAATAATACAAGGCTTTAGGATAAAAACATCTATATCCTACACTCATAATTTTAGCAAGTGGTATGATAATACATGGTATTAGGACAAAACATTCATATCCCACACAAATAATATCAACCAAATAATGGAGATTCAAGGGCTAGAAATTTGCTACCTAAAAAGGCAAACCTATCATACTTGTTTAAGACAAAAGAAAATGGAAATGAATCCCTAAATCAAAGGGATCTTGTCCCTTATCTTAAGAACATATCATCATAATTTTCAAAATACAAATCTCCTTTTCCTATGCATATCTTGACTAAGGAAGAGGAAGACAAGAACATAAGTTGTTTGTTTTCCAAAAATTCAACAAAGTGTATCCTAATTGTGATAAGGTAGACCCATGATCATGAAAGGTGAATTATTTGGTGGCCTATATAAGGAAACCCACCCTTACAACATTAGAATTTCGTCCAAGTGAGGGAGAGGAAAGAATAGAAGCAAGGTAGAGTGAGGAAAGGAGAGGAAAAAACGAAGAAAGAGGAAGGAGAAGTCTAGGAGACTAAGTGCTCCAGGTAAGTTTAACAATATTTCTTTTTGAAGAAAACTTTTGAAACTTATAATATTTATATGAGATTTTGATCTTAGAACTTTTATGATTGGTCATGATGTTGCTATATCATGTTACATATTGATCTTGCATGTGATGTATGTTTGAATACTTAGGTTGGTGTAGATAGTTCTGCATGGGTATGGCTATCGGTGGCAGAATTTTAAGCTTCGGTGTTCTAATTTCTGGGAACAATCTATAAGGAATTAAAATAAATGGTTAACATATGAATTATAGATATATGTGTCATGGATATTTAGCCACTGGAATAATTCAATTTAGAGTTCATATGAGGAAGATATGTTCCAATTAGTAAACAAAGGTCAGAAAATGGTTAATCAGGGAAGAATATGTTAGGATAGCTTCGGTGTTTTAATTTCTGGGAACAATATATAAGGAATTAAAATAAATGGTTAACATAAGAATTAAAGATATATGTGTCACGAATATTTATCCACTGGAATCATTCAATTTGGAGTCCATATGTGGGAGATATGAACCGATTAGTAGGCAAAGATCAGAAAATAGTTCATTAGGGAAGAATATGTTAGGATAGCTTCTGTATTTCAATTTTTGGAAATTATCTGTATGGAATTAAAATAAATAGTTAACATAGGAATTAAAGATTTATGTGTCACGGATTTTTAGCCACTGGAATCATTCAATTTGGAGTACATATGAGGAAGATATGAGCAAATTAGTAGTCAAAGGTCAGAAAATGGGTCATCAGGGAAGAATATGTTAGGATAGCTTCGGTATTTTAAGTTCTGGGAATTATCTGTAGGGAATTTAAATAAATGGTTAACATAATAATTAAAGATATATGTATCACGGATGTGTAGCCACTAGAATCGTTCAATTTAGAGTCCATATGAGGTAGATATGATTCGATTAGTAAGAAAAGGTCAGAAAATGGTTCATCGGGGAAGAATATGTTAGGATAGCTTCGGTATTTTAATTTCTGGGAACACTATATAAAGAATTATAATAAATGGTTAACATATTAATTATAGACATATGTGTCACAGAGTTTTAGCCACTGGAATCACTTAATTTGAAATTCGTATGAGGGAGATATGGATAGATTTGTAGGTAAAGGTCAGAACCTATCCGAGAGGAACTAACCTGTACTTTGAAGGAGTAATATCACCTTGATTTCTTAATATTTCGCTAAACTATTAAACATGATAGTTTTAGATAATTGTTTAATCTTGAAATTGACACTAAGATCACCTATATCGGAGTTAAATTGAGGGATTTATGCTCTGATTAGTAAGAGAAGGTTAGATAGGATGAAAACCTGCATCAAGAAAATAAAGAAATAAAATTAATATTTAAAAAAGAAGATGAATCTTAATAAATGACTAGTATAGCCATAGTCATTGCCATTGTATGAACTTCTTACCATCTTAAGTGTGAAATTTTGACATAGAAATATTTTATAAAGTGTTATTTGAAATGGTTATGTTCATGGCATGATTACCAATAATTTTTGGTAATAGTTATATTTTGATGAACATACTTGTTATTGAAAGCATATTTTTGGCTATCATTGTGAAAAGAAAAGAAATGAGCACGGTCACATGGCAATCCATGTGGTGCACCAGTAGGGGACGCCCTACCAACGGTTATGATCATGATAATGAGAAAAGAAAGAGAAAGTGGGCCATGTCGGATGGAGCGAGAAAAGCCCGTACTGGAGAGTAGAGGATACTCACCCTGACCGGGGTAGCTTGAAATGAGAATAAGTTGATGGCCATCATATGATATTTTGAAAATAGTTAATCCTGTCATACATATCATTACAGTATGATTCTTATGTGCATAGATATAACACATTCATGTGACCAAAGATATTTTCTGTAGTTTATACAGCTGAACATGACGTGATGAGCTATATTGATGATGATTTATTGTTGAACTTACTGGGATTTAATTCTCACTATATTTCCATATCATGTTCAAAAAATTATTTGTGCAGCTTTTGTTTCTAAGGCTCTGGCTTTTAGTGCACATTGGATCGAGTTACTTTATGTTGGGTAGATCTCAGAATCAAATAAGATGTTTGTGGTTGAGTTGGCTCAGATCCTGGTGAAGGTGCAACCACCCGCACCTGTATCTCCGGAATTGGTCAACCAAAATAAACAAGATTTAAATATCTATGTGTTTGATATGTTGCATGTATGTTTTGATTAATGATGTGTATGAGAACTCAATATTGTATATTAATAAAGAAAAAAAAAGGATGTTACAATTGTCACAAAAAAAAAAGCAATTTTGTCTTGCTATATTCTAAGGTCTCCGATTATGCCTTGTAAACATAAATCCTCCTCAATAGCCTCTATCATAGTTATATATCCAGCCATAATAGTGAAGAGAGCCACCACTGATTAGAGGTTAGACTTCCAACTAATGGCAATGCCAAACATAATAAGTATAAAGCTTCTCAATATCTTTCTTATGTTTATACTCCCAATAAAATACGAATCCACGAACCTTCTCACGACCCAAATTTTTCTGAGCAAGTGATCGACATGAAATAAAGGATTTATTAACTCTGTAAGCCTACTTAATAGAAACATATTTGCAGAAGCTAAGAAGCACAAGAATTAAATTATAGAACAACCAACACTTTATTAAAACATTAACTTCACTTAAAACATAAATGAATTTCTACCTTCAAAGAACCATAAACATAAATAAAACTATTGTTCATGTGACACCCCAATTTTTATTTCCTTAAAGGATTGTGTAGCTAAGATGCCAGAGTAGTTGGAAAGAAAATAATAATAATAATAGCTAAAATAATTCTCTAAGGTAGCATCAGACAAGTGAATCTAATACCCCTTTGGTCATAATTTTTTTAAGAGAAGAATATGATACTTTCATATTTTTGTAGAGTTAAGGACGCTAAAGTTGGATTTTACTATATAGAAAAATTAAGACATGAAAGTAAATTTAAAAATTAAAAAAAATTAATTAACAACATTTAAACAAAGAATTAAATCTTTTTGGAAGGATTAGGATATCCAAACATGCCTTCAAAATAAGGAGGGGCAATGTTGGAAGTTGGAGATAATGCTAGGGGTAAAATTGGAACTAATGGGCAACTTATTGCCTAAGACATGAAGGATATTATTATTTTAAGAAGGGGGAGGTGGTTTTATGTATTTTGCTGATGGAGTCTCAATGAAGAAAGGAAAAATAAGAAGAGGAAAAAAAAAGAAAAGGGAGGGAGAAGAAGAAAAGGACGGCTAAAAGAAAGGAAAGGAAAGGAAGAAAAAAAGAAAGGGAAAAGGGAAGATCAAGGTGAGTAGTGTTCTCTAATCCTCCTAGCTTACCTTCTCCTCCATTTTTCAGCTTTTATGTTCTCCATTTCTCTTATGAGGAACTGCAGAAACTTGGCTAAGAGAAGGAGGAAGAGTGACATCAATTCAATAAACTAGAGCAAGTAAATTGGGTAGTTTTAACAACAATCATTGGGTAGTTTTAACAACAATCATAGGGTAGAAAAATGTTTGATGCACATGTAATGGATGTTGGACAGTGGTGGAGTAGATGAAAATTTTGTATGAAATGGCCATGTATACTTGTTGTTTTGATCATTTAGTTTGTTGCTATGACGAATCCATTTATATATATATATATATATATATATATATATATATATATATATATATATATATATATATATATATATATATATATATATATATATATATATATATATATACATACATATCAGTGTAACCCATGAAGTCATTGCCCCTTTGCTTTTCATAATGTTCGATTAATTCAACCAAGCATAATTAAGGATTAAGGTCTACCATTAACATTGATACTATTCTGAGTTCATATACACATCATTAATATCCAAGTGTTACCTGAAACATGTCAAAAAAAAAATACAATTAGCATCCAGGTGGGTTAGTCAAAAGCAACCATACAAAAGTCAAAAACACACACATAGATATATATATATATGTCTACGTTCTATTCATCTACGTTGACCACTTCCGAGGATACGAGTATGGGTGGTGGCATTCCACCAAAATCTCAGTCACATTCACCACAGACATGTCACATATAATTGGTACTTGCCCCAAGTAGGGTAACTCTGGTACAGCAAACACAAGAGTCGTGGTAAAAATCTACATATCTAATTATCTGAACATAACATGGAAATATAGTGCAAATTAAATTTCAGTAGATTCAACAATAAATCATATTCATCAATAATATCAATCATCATGTTATGTTGAGCTGTATAAGCTATAGCAAAAGTATATCGAGCCACATGAATGTACTTTATCTATACACATGCAAATCATGCAACAATAGTATGTATGACATAAGTATTTATTTTCAAAATATCATGGACATGTATAGTCATTTCAAATATTAAGGGCAAGATCAACTATTTAAAAAGGCATGGCATGTCAAAAAAATCACAATTTTATCATATGATGGCTATCAACTTATTCTCATATCAAGTTACCCCGGTCAGAGTGATTATTCTCTACCCTTCGGTACGAACGTTTTTCGCTCTGTCTGATATAGAACACTTCTCTTTCTTTTCTCATCATTCTTTTTTCATTATCATCATCATAGCCATGAGTAAGATTTCCCACTAGTGCACCACATGGACCGCTATGTGACCGTGCTTGTCTCTTTTTATTTCTTTTCACATCAACAGCCAAAATATAGTTTCAATAACAAATATGCCCATCATACCCATATGCCACAATTGCTCATCAAAGCATAATCATTTCAAAAATTATTTTTACAAAACATTTATTATTTTCATGTAACAATCACATACTTAGGATGGTAAAGATTTCATGTGATGGCAATGGCTAGGTCATACACTAATCCTTTATTATTTTCATTTATAAGATTTTTCTTCTTTTTTAAATATTATTTTATCTTTTTATTTTCTTTATTTTTGGCCTCTAGTCACTTTCCTCCTACTTAAATTATTTTTAACACATGCTCTTGTTCATAAAATTCCCTTTTATCACCTCTTTTTCTCATAATCTTTATACATTATTTTTTATTAATTTTTCCCAAGGTTTTTAATACCTCTTTTTATTGGAACTTACTACTTCTTTAAGTATTAAGATCTAAAATACATTCTAGATTTCTAGGCCCAGACCTCTCGTCACTGTTTGGTCCAAATCTCCTTTATTTAAACTCCAAAGTAAGTCAATCCCTAGCCTTTGGAAAGCTAATACAATCCTATAGAACTACTATGTTGAATGTTTTAGCAAAATATTAATAAATATTTTTGTTATTACTCCCTCAAGTTCACTGTTATTTCTTCTCAGATAGGTTCAGACCTCTACTTACTAATTAGATTATATCTACCTCATATGAATTCCAAATTGAGTGATTCTAATGGCTAAAAATCTGTGAGACATATATCTACATTTTTTATGTCACCCATTTATTTTAATTCCTTACATATTTGTCCCAAATATTCAAAAACAGAACCTATCTACTCTGAATTCCAGCTTTCTTAGCCTAGCCTTTACTAAAGTTCTATTTCCTTCTTTTATTAAGTCATCTTCCATTTTCTTTCAAATTTCCACCTAACCATAAGGTTGCTCATTTCAACATTTTAATTAGATTTCTTACTTAATTTAACATATCCCATCATCCACTTCTCAAGAAAAAATAGAATCAAATCATGCATCACTAAGGGTATTTTTCAATAGAAATTTCTTATGGTCCCCTTCTATGTGTTTAAGGTCATACTTATTTTATCAACCTAACCATCTTACATCAATTTTTACCACATTCAAATATACATAACAGTAGCACAATAGCCCTAAAATTTTGCCACTCATAGCCATAACCATGCAGAAATTTTCATACCAACCTAAGCATTCAAACATCCATCACATGCAAGATCAATATGTAACATGATATAGCAACATCCATGGCCAATCATCAAAGTAGGAAATGATTACAAATATCATCAATGTCCTAGGATCAAAGTCCCAAATAATTTTACAAAATTTTAGTGTTATTTCAAAAAAAAAATTATTGTTAAACCTACCGACAAATCTCCTTAGCTCACTTAGTGAGTTCCCTTTCTTAGTTTTCTTTTGGAGGAAATGGCGAGATTCTTCCCTCCCCTTGGCTTTTTCAGCAGCTTGAATAAGAGGGAAGGTGAGTTTTAAACCCCAAAGATGAGGAGAAAAGATGGATTCAAGTGGAGGTTAAGCTAACTTACCTTGAGTACTTAATCCTTTACACTTCTTCTTCCTTCCATCCTTCCTCTCTTTCTCTCATTTCTTCCCTCTACCTTGCTTTTTTTTCCCTCTCCCTTACTTAGCCAAAATTCTCATATGCTAAGGGTGATTTTTGCTTAAAAATTTCTAGTGGTCAACCTCTCATAATCATGGTTCTCTTGCTTACTTTTGGGGCATTCCATAATGTCATCATTAGGCTCCATAGGGTTGCTTCTTTGGAGAGGCAACATCTTGGTCTACTCTTCCTCCCTCTTGGCCGAAATATGCACCAAAAAATTGGGGATTAGGTGTTTGAAATTCATTGTGAGATGGGCTTAAGACAAGTGGCAAGATCTCCTCACGTTTTGGGATTCATTTCCCCTTTCTTTTGGCTTACTCAAAGGCTAATTAAATTCATTTTTAGGTGGCAAATTTCCAACCCTTCCTTTCCTCATTGATTGGCCTAAATTGTATGTGTAGGGTGGGGATGATTTTGCCTCATAACCATGCGACAAAAATGCTTACTTATGAAGCACTCATATAATAGTATTTCCTTAACTTGTTGGAGTTGCCAAATCTTGCCTATTGTACATTCCATGATGAGTAATTATTGCTTACTATTACACTACTATTATATCACATCGCTTCCATTCTTCCTCTTGGATTTGGGCTCCTTCTTGCCCATTTTTCTTGCCTTGGCCGAAATTCCTATCCAAAATAGTTAGCTTGTCCACACTTTTATGGGTTTTGGGCTATTGGCCCAACCTCTCTATCCTAGTCCAAGTCTATGTCATGTCTTTCACTTAGGCCATTCATGTGGCTTGCCAAACACTTATGTGAGGTGAAAAACTCTACATGAAGTGTCCATAGGTTGAGTTCCAAATGTACGGGGTGAGGTATTAAACTTAGGAAGTATAATTCTTGAATTAGGAAAAAAATTTCTAATTCAATCTTCTTGAAATTTCAAGACCTTTACTTAATTCCAAAAATTTATTTTCCTTACCCAAGAATTTTGCCCCTCTCTAGGGTGTTCTTTATAATCTTTTCCTCTAGGTTTTCTCCCTTTTTCTTATTCCTTTAATGTAAGAAAAATTCTCTATCCATACACATAAGGTGAAGAATTTCTAAGACTTATATTCTTTTAGATATCTATCAAAATTGTTTAATAAGTCCTCATTCTTTTCTTATTTACTTAATTAAATATTTATGTGCTTTTATTAATAAAATTAGAGAAATTAGGGATGTTACAGCTACCCTGTTCTTGAATAACATTAAGATACATGAATATAAAGGTGTAGCTAAAAGGATATGGGTGTTCAGTATGCAGAAATTGCTATTTTATTAGAAATTTTTGGTTTTGCTGCTGTATGATGTGTTGGACAAAACCTTGCTATTATAAGGTATTAAGAGTGGACTTGTGATTTGATGTCAATGACGTAACTAAATAAGGAAAATTTGGTCTAAAGGAGATATTTATTCTTTAGGACAAAAAGAAGGAAGAAAAGATGTAGAGACACATAAAAACCATGAATGTTTCTAAGTAAGAAAATTGGTGTAGAAAAGCTTAGGATAGATAAATAGGTTGATCAAATCATATTATGAACTCCTAAAGAAGTAATTTAGGGAAAACATTGAGATGGAAAATTAGAGAAAAGGCATGGTTAATATAAGAAATGCATAAGAGGCCAAGAAGAGAAAAATAAAATAGGTGTAAGTGATATTATATTTTACCATAAAAATAGATTAAATCAAGTATAAAAATAATAAGTGCAATTAAATGTGTGATAATAAAATGTATATGTCATTAATATTACTTAATGATGAAATGAAAAGAGAGAACTAAGTTTAGGGAATTTTGGAGTAGGTTTGGCTGAAGGACATGTTAAAAGAAGTGACCAATTGAATAGTAACCATACCAAATGACTAGTAACTTCAACTTCTAATAAGATAAGATAGTGAAAAAGATAAGAAAATAAAAGACAAAAAAGGGGTCAACTAGGAGTTAAGGGATGATATAAAAGAAGAAATGAGTAAATTATAGGGCTTAAATACAAGGAAAAATGTTAAAGAATTTTATTATAACGTAAGGGTAGATTTTAGGTCAATTATAGCCAAAAATTGGATGGAAGTCAAAAGGCTTATAATCAAAATGAATTAGACAAGATAGAAGGAAGAAACAAAAATATATAAATAAATATTTTTTAAAAAAAAGAGTATATACTTAAATGAGGTAAGAAAGAATAAATAGGACTAAATTTAATAATAAACATATATAAGTTAATAAGCATAAGCAAGTTATACTAAAATTAATAGATATTAAGACCTAAAGAAAAAGATTCACTAATTATAGTAAAAAGAAAACCGAAAATGGCTATCAAAGGAAATTTAAATTCATTAAAATATAACACTAGATAAATAGAAAATGGTCGAATGGCTCTTCCGTGCCAGTACCAAATTTAATGACTCCACTTATTTTTATATATAATATTAATTTAAATATTCTTGAAGTCATTTCCTTTATCAACTCACCATTTGTATTGCTTGCTTTGATTAAACTACTATAATTAACCTTTTAATTAAAAGAAATCATAATTAATATTAAAAGGTGTAATTTGTCATTAATTAGTATCAAATACTGTCATGAGTTTATGTACATGTCATAGTGCCCTTGGTGTTACCTGTAGTACAAAAAGCAAGGATACTTGGACACTGTCCAAAAAAAATGATCATCATGGTATAGTTAGCCAAAAGAATACCCATATATATGTGTGTGTGTGTGTCATACAAACACATGCATAATAACCTAAACATCTATGTTAGCCTCACCCGAGGATACGGGTATGGGTGGTGGTACCTTTCACTAGAATCTTGGCTAAATCAACTACGGTCACATCTTGGATTATTGGGAATTGCCCAAAATATGGAAGCTCAATCCAACAAACACTAAATACTTGTGTCATAGAAAATATCTACATGATGTCTCTACTTGTCTAAACATAACATGGAAATATAGTGAAAATTTATAATCACAGTAGGTTCAACAATAAATCATAATCATCACATATAATTCATCATGTCATGTTCAGTTATATAAACTACATAATTCATCATGGCCATATTCATATATTGCGTATCTTTTGTACATGAAATTATGCAGTCATGTTAATTATGGCATGAGTAACTGTATCATAATATCTCAGACATATATAAAAATCATCATATAATCATGTCATGGTTATTGATCTTTCTAGATATTTTCATTTGTGAGCATGCTTTTCTCGCTCTACTCACTTTTGAGTCAATGTGAACATGCTTTTCTCACTCTACTTACTTATGAAGGTGATTTTTCTCACTTCATCCAGACATGGCAAAATCTCTTACTTTATCATTACCGTGAATATGACGTCTCCTATATGGTATACTAAACACGGAAAGCCATGTGACCATTTGTTTTTCTTTTCTTTGCATAATAGCCACTATATGATTTCAAAACATAGCAATATAATATGCCCATTTGCCATGCACTGATAGAATATACATTTGATGATCATTTCAAACATTTTAATATCATGTATATGCATGCGCCAATGTAACATTTCTTTTGCCACAAAATGTATATCAAAATCATTAGTACTATATATGGCATCTATAATGTCATGCTAAATCAATATGCTTTGATTTGGTAAAAAAATTTATGCTATGGCTATGGCTTTAACACAATCTATACTTAAATTACAATTTAACATTTAGGATTAATTTTTCCTTGTATCACCATTTCAGCCAACCTAAGGGAAAATATTACATCTTGTAAATTTTCTTCTAAATTATACTTTATTTTAAGTATTAAATATACTTAGTATCATTTTTGGTAATTTCTTTCTTTACCCTTCAATATTTTAGCCACCCACTCATTTCATCTAAGTAATCACGCTTAACTTTTCTTCTTCAACATAAGTTCACAAATACTTCCTCTTATACTTATTTTCAATTTATCAATTTTATATTAAAAATATCAACACGACTACATTTATTAAATCACCCAAGAATCCATTTTAACCCTCTTAGGTTTCCACTCACTAGCTTCCTAACACTAAGTCTCACGCCCATTTTCTCCTTCATTCCAAAATTATTTGTAACAAATTTTATTTATAACTCACTTATGTTTAATATATACATATATTTTTCTACATTTATTTACTATATGAAGATATCAAATACTTACCCTCAAATGGTCTTGAGAACCCTATTCTTTCTTTATTATAATTATAAGGATTTTTGTTAGAAATTTTTACATATTCTATTACTACTAAATGGATGTTTTCTATTTATTTACTTAGCATCATTCCTTTGGTAAAATTTCATTTTTGTTTATCTAGTTCTTTTAATCCATTTCAAATGTTCCTCAATCCTTATTCTTTCCTATTTACTAAGTCTTCCTTTGATGTTAAAATATGAGAAAGGTTTACTTAGTACTTTTCACTAAAGACTCCAAAATTTCGTTCTTTGTTATTATAGAGTTGCACATAGGTTTAAGCATTTATGTGACACTTTCCTTCATCTATGCTATCGCTATCTTTAAGACTTTTACTTCAAAATTTCGGCTACTTAGTATATAAGTCCCTAATTAATTGCTTCACCCATCTATTTATTTATTTCCTTCGTAACACATACATTATCTTCCCTTAAATACTTACTCATCTTATAAAAATATGTAACATACTTTTTAATCAGTACTTATTCAACACTTATCAAAATTTTGTGTTTATATTACCTTATAGATTTCGCCTAATAACATGGGGATTATCCTACTAATTGTTTTCTATTACTTCAAGTTAATTTCTTTCATATAATTTATCATATTTTGACACTCTATTTCTCCCATAACTAGAATTTTCCAGCAAATATCGTAAAAAGCTTCAAAATTGAAATTTGCTTCCTTAAAATTCCCTAAGTTTCTAGCTTTCAATCATACTTTCCAACACATCCATCATACTTCGGTTTTCATGGTTCATTTTTACCCAAAATCAAGCAGTATATAATAGTCCCAAAGTCACACAATCCATAGCTATGCCATGCAAAGAAATTCAAAACCAAATCAAGCATATTTACAAACATCAAATGCAAGATTCACATATAGCAAGATATAGTCATCCATGGTCATTATTAAGAGTATCAATTATTACAAATTTCTTCAAAGTCCTAGGGTTAAAAACACCATATTAAACTTACAAATTTCAGAAATTTCTTCAAAGAGAAATATTATTAAACCTACCTAAGGTAACCTCCTACACTTTGCTAACTACTTTCTCCTTCCTTTCTTCCTTGGAATGGCATGAAAGTCCTCATTTCCTCCTACTGTTCCAACAATATTTCCAAGGGGAGAAGATGAGATCTAGGTCATAAAAATAGAAAGAAAAGAAGATATTATGGTGAAGATATCCTACATTACCTTGCACTTCCACTTTCCTTACACTTTCTTTTTCCTTTTCTCTTTTTCTTCTCTTCCCTTTTCTCACTCCAAGCTTCAGTTTTCTCTCCTTTCTATCTTGGTCAAAGCATGCTCCTAAGAAATATGTGGTTAATTGCTTAAGACCTTATGATCAATTGCTTTAAGTCATGTGGTCAATTCCCTTACTTGTTGAGGGCTTGTTGCATGTAAGTTTTACCAAATAACAGCAAGCGCACGGTGTAGCTGTAGCTAGTCCGGCGAGTACGGGTCGTATTCCACAGAGAGCAATGTCAACTACTAGAATTTCACAAAAAGTGCTATCTAGATCGATGTAAAGCGATACAAAGTTTGTCATAATTAAATAAGTAAAGATAAACAATTGAACAAAAGCCTAGGGTTAGGTTTCACCACACTTCTGATGTTCAACATCCCATATGTACCTCTAATTGCAATTGTCTAGGTTATTGGGGATGGTTTAGCCTTAATTAACTAGCAACCTCTTTCAAGCGTTACTAATTGTACCTAGGTTAATCCAATTGCCTACTTTCGTGGTTCTTAGTTTAACCTAGGTCCATTAAGTTCTATGCCAACCATGGAATACAATTAATCGGTTTTCTCGTGCCCACTAATTGATTCATTCCTAGAGAACCTTAAACTACTTTCGTGATTAAGATATCCCTAATTAACCATTAGGTTCCGGTATTAATCTTCACCTTTCAGTCCATCAATTAATATCCTAAGACGTGATAAATATTGGCCAAACATTCATCAACTCATATAACCAATGCATAATAGTCAATCCTAATTAACCATAGATAACAACAATTAGGGTTCCAGAAGTTCAATTCAACATAGTATCATCACACCATAAGTGGGTTTACCAAAACCCTAGATAAAAACTACTCAAGCATAATAGAAACAGAAATTAAAACCAAATTCATTAAACAAACCATAAGTATTCAATACAAACCAAGAGAAAGCAGTAGAAGTAGAAGTAGAAGTAAAGATGGAAAGATAAAACCTGGATTGCTGAATGTAGAGATGAAATACAATGCTGAATCAATGTGAAATCTAACCTAGAACATGAATTGAACCATTAATCCTACTATAAACCTAACCCTAAGGTATTTCCTTAGCCTAAGAACTCATTCCCCAAGTGTATTTTTGGTCCTCCTCCTTTCTCCTGCGTTTCCCCCTCAATATATAACACTTTGGGTGGCCAAAACCCTAAAAAACATGGAGCTCGCAGACCCGTAGCACGGCCGTGGTCTAGGACACGGCTTGGCCGTGCTTCGGGCGGGTTTCTGGGAGAATCTGCAGCTTCTTGCACAGAGCACGGCCTGGCCGTGGTGCATGCCACCAAGCACGGCTTGGCCGTGCTTCATGCTGCCATGCTAAGAATTTGCTGATTTTTGGTGGGCTTACTCCTTGCTTCCTCCTCAACATGGTTCCATATCCATTTGTCACTTCTCATGAGTGTTTGCCCTGCTTCTTGGCCTCTTTTGCTCACCTACAAGCATAAAAACAACCAAAGTAGTATCCAAAGCAAAGCATAACCAAAAGCAGGGAAATAACTATAAGTTTACTATGAATTAGGGGATAAAATATAGCCTTTAAGTACTCAAAATGCAATATGGATAATTTTTCACTCAATCTGTGTGCACACAATAGATATATGAATAGACATTTACAAGATAGTCTCTGTTCTTCTAAAACTCAACCAAAAACTCCTCTATTATATATCTATTTCTATTGTTACCGTATGTTGTATGCATAAAATTGATTTTTGTACACTCAAGTAGGCCACCTCATCCTTTAGATCTCCCTATATTGCCTTACCCTTATTTCTATTTTATCACTCTTTTTCTCACTTAAACTCTTTTACTTTCTATCATTTTCTTTTTCTTTTTCATTCATTAGGTTTTTTTTTTAGAAATATGCGGTGAGTGCATTTTATGCTCCATCTCACTAGGGTAAAGGCATCTAGGTACTCGTACTAAGGCCTTTTTGGTGCCTTGAAGGGGTACTCAGAGTGAAAACTTTTTGGGCACATTCCCTCATTTTTCACCTCTCCCTACCTTCACACTCTCATAGTGTTAAAATCAAAAATAGCATACAATTCACAGCACAATAGAGAGATATTTTTCAAAAAATTAGAGGTTTAATGCTAGAAGAGAGACTAAAGTTTATACTACATATTTCATACCCTATTGTGCATCACATGTTCATGAGTTAAAATCAACCTATATTACATCAATCTATGTATGAAATAGTAAACTAAGAGATTTTTGCAATGCAACATGAGATATTCAGACAATAGTAACTAATCAGAGGAAATCACAAGCCTAAAGCTACTCCCCCATGCTTAAACTTGACATTGTCCTCAATGTCAATATCAATGAAAGTACAGGCGAAGGGAGAAGTAACTTACTTGCTTACATGGCCCTCTTATGCTTTTGTTTGGATGACCCTTCTTCTCTTTCTTTCTTTTTTACCTGGGGCACGGCCGTGTCCTAGGACACGGCCTACCCGTGCTTCTCGTGGGTTTCTCCAAATTTTGCAGATTTTGGCCCGTGCTTGCAGTACGGGCATGGTGTAGGACACGGCTTAGCCATGTTTCTGGCTGGAAGCTGCAAATCCTCGAATTTTTGCTCAGCTTTTGATTCTCCTTGACTTCCCTTAGTTTTAAACATTGTATATCACCTTGGCCACATGGGAATGAACCTATAAATGATATGGAAACACTCATTAAACTATAACCTAAGAAATCAAATGAAATTAACGTTAAAAACTAAACTAAAAACTAGAAAACAAAACCAAAGGAAACTTTAGAAATTAAAATGTGGGTTGCCTCCCACAAAGCGCTTGTTTAAAGTCATTAGCTTGACTCTTTGGCATGCTTTCCACTCATGAAGGCTTGAAGAGAGTTTGAATAACTCTCTTTGTTATCCATTGCCTCTTAGTATGTTGCTTGAGGCTTTGCCTATTTGCTTTAAAGGGTCTTTTTGTCTCATTCCTTTCTCCCTTTGCTCCATTCAAGCTTTGAGGAGGTGGTTTGGGTTCAAGCTGTGTATCTTTTATTTCCTCCTCAATTTCTTGCTTTTCTCCCCCCTGTTTGACATAAACACAAGAGCTTTCCACAGAGTATAAATCAAGTGGGTTAGAAGGAGAAAAATTCATGGCATAATCATCCCTATTTGGTTTAGGTAAACCAATCATACAACAAGATTCATTTAGGGATGGAGGGTTCATTGTATCATTCAAATTAAATTCTACTTTTTCATCCCCTACATTCCAGGAAAGATTTCCTTCTTTCACATTTATATTGGCAGCAGCGGTAGCTAGGAAAGGCCTTCCAAGAATGATGGGGATTTTATCATCTTCCTCCATCTTTAAAATAAAAAAAATCAACCGGTATGAAAAATTTACCTACCTGTAGAGGGACATCCTCTAATATACCTACCGGATGCTTGATGGATCGGTCAGCCAAGTGAAGGGAAAGGGTGGTGGGCTTCAAGTCACCCATCTGAAGCTTTTTGCACACCGAAAAAGGCATGAGGCTCACACTTGCTCCAAGGTCACATAGGGCTCGATCAATCTTCATATCTCCTATGGAGCAAGGAATGGAGAAGCTCCCAGGATCCTTAAGCTTTTGAGGAAGCTTATTCTGGATTAATGCACTTGATCCCTCTGTCAGTGCCACCACAGCATGCTCTTCAATTTTCCTCTTGTTTGAGAGGATCTCTTTCAGGAACTTAGCATAAGATGGCATTTGGGAGATGGCTTCTAGAAATGGGATATTGATATTTAGTTTCTTCAACACATCCAAAAATCTCCCAAACTGCTTCTCTTACTTAGCCTTAACCAATTTTTGAGGAAAAGGGATTGGTGGCTTGTATGGTTCAGGAGCCACGTATTTTGGCTCTTCTTCCTTCTTTTCCTCTTATAATTTCTTCTCAGACGCAGCCTGAGGTTCATTTGTCTTTGCCTCCACACTTCTCACAGATTCAGCCAACTGCTTACCACTTCTCAAAGTAATGGCATTACAATGCTCTCTGGGGTTCTCAGTTTGGCCTGGAAGTCTGCCAAAGTTCCTGTTAGATAGACTTGCTTGCTGTGCTATTTGAGTTTCTAGCATCTTGCTATGAGTAGCAAGTGAGTCTACCTTGGAGGATAAATCTTTAATAGCCTCATTCATAGAATAATTCTGGGCTCTAAATTCATCATTTTGCTTACTCTGTGTAGTGATGAAATTTTCCATTAGAGCCTCCAAATTTGACTTTAGCTAAGGAGCTGGGTTGAATGGCCTCTGATTTTGGAACCCAGGAGGTTGTCTAAAGTTATTCTGAGGCTACTGATTTGCGTTCGGCTTATATGAGAGATTTGGTTGGTTTCTCCAACTTGGATTGTAGGTGTTGCTGTATGGATTGCTTTTCTGATTATCGTTCACAAAGTTCACTTGTTCACAATCCTGAGGTGCAGAATTTCTAAGTTGACAATTACTGGCTATATGGCCAACACACCCACAGATCTCACATGTAGAAGATGAAGAAGAACCAATAGCATTGATGCTCAATTTATCTAATTTTTGAAACAATGCATCAACCTTAGAAGTAAGATGATTAAACGCATCTACTTCATACATACCTGCTGGTTTCCTCAGCTGCCTTTCACTAGACCAAGAGTAGTGGTTTTGAGCCATATCTTCAATAAGCTCATATGCCTCATCTACAGTTTTATTCATAATGGCCCCTCCAGCTGCAGCATCCACAGACATGCGGGTGCTGTATATCAGTCCATTGTAGAAGGTATGGACTATAAGCCACTTCTCCAACCCATGGTGTGGGCATATTCTGAGGAGCTCTTTAAATCTTTCCTAAGCCTCATACAATGACTCACCATCTTTCTGAGCAAAAGTGGTGATCTGGTTCCTCAGATGGGCTATCTTGCTCGGTGGGAAATACTTGGCCAGGAAAGCTTGAGAAAGTTGTTGCCAAGTGGTGATGAACCCTGATGGAAGAGATTGCAGCCATGTGCGGGCCTTGTCCCTCAAGGAGAAAGGGAATAGTCTCAACCTGATGGCATCTGAGGATACCCCATTTAGCTTCAAGGTGTCACAGTACTCCAAGAAGACTGACAGGTGGAGATTAGGGTCTTTAGCAGGTGACCCTCCAAATTGATTCTACTGAACCATCTGCAAAAGAGAGGGCTTCAGCTGAAAGTTGTTAGCTTCAACAACTGGCCTGACTATGCTAGGATTCAGGGCATGTGTATCTGGGGTGGTAAAATCTTTAAGAGATCAGTTATCTCTCTCCCCCATTGTAGCTGCAGAATTTTCTTGCCGCTGTGTTCTTCTTATCCTCTGTAGGGTGCACTCAATCTCAGGGTCAAATTCAACAAGGACTTTGTCCCCTCTTCGCATATAATAGCTACACACCAATGAAGGATGAAAAAGGTGCACAAATCAGCAAAGGAAAATTATACAGAAAAACCAGAAAAGAAAATGATCTAGTCTAGCTATTTCGCAAAATATCTAATATTGACGATTGATCCCCGGCAACGGCGCCAAAAACTTGTTGTGTGATTTCTACTAAATACAGCAAGCGCACGGCATAGCTGTAGCTAGTCCGACGAGTACGGGTCGTATTCCACAGAGAGCAATGTCAACTACTAGAATTTCACAAAAAGTGCTATCTAGATTGATGTAAAGCGATAGAAAGTTTGTTACAATTAAATAAGTAAAGATAAACAATTGAAAAAAAGCCTAGGATTAGGGTTCACCACACTTATGATGTTCAACATCCCATATGTACCTCTAATTGCGATTGTCTAGGTTATTGGGGATGGTTTAGCCTTAATTAACTAGCAACCTCTTTCAAGCATTACTAATCATACCTAGGTTAATCCAATTGCCTACTTTCTTGGTTCTTAGTTTAACCTAGGTCTATTAAGTTCTATGCCAACCATGGAATACAATTAATCGGTTTTCTCGTGCCCACTAATTGATTCATTCCTAGAGAACCTTAAACTACTTTCGTGATTAAGATATCCCTAATTAACCATTAGGTTCCAGTATTAATCTTTACCTTTCAGTCCATCAATTAATATCCTAAGACGTGATAAATATTGGCCAAACATTCATCAACTCATATAACCAATGCATAATAGCCAATCCTAATTAACCATAGATAACAACAATTAGGGTTCCAAAAGTTCAATTCAACATAGTATCATCACACCGTAAGTGGGTTTACCAAAACCCTAGATAAAAACTACTCAAGCATAATAGAAACAGAAACTAAAACCAAATTCATTAAACAAACCATAAGTATTCAATACAAACCAAGAGAAAGCAGTAGAAGTAGAAGTAGAAGTAAAGATGGAAAGATAAAACCTGGATTGCTGAATGTAGAGATGAAATACAATGCTGAATCAATGTGAAATCTAACCTAGAACATGAATTGAACCATTAATCCTACTCTAAACCTAACCCTAAGGTGTTTCCTTAGCCTAAGAACTTATTCCCTAAGTGTATTTTCAGTCCTCCTCCTTTCTCCTGTGTTTCCCCCTCAATATATAACACTTTGGGCGGCCAAAACCCTAAAAAACACGGAGCACGGCCATGGTCTAGGACACGGCCTAGCCGTGCTTCAGGCGGGTTTCTGGGAGAATCTGCAGCTTCTTGCACAGAGCACGGCCTGGCCGTGGTGCATGCCACCAAGCACGGCATGGCCGTGCTTCATGCTGCCATGCTAAGAATTTGCTGATTTTTGGTGGGCTTGCTCCTTGCTTCCTCCTCAACATGGTTCCATATCCTTTTGTCACTTCTCATGAGTGTTTGCCCTACTTCTTGGCCTCTTTTGCTCACCTACAAGCATAAAAACAACTAAAGCAGTATCCAAAGCAAAGCATAACCAAAAGCAGGGAAATAACCACAAGTTTACTATGAATTAGGTGATAAAATATAGCCTTTAAGTACTCAAAATACCCCTTTATCAAGGCTCAAAGAGGTGTCACTATAGCTCACTATTCCTTAATGTAAGGTGTCCACTCTATGTCAAGGCTTTGGCTTCTCCTCCTCCTAGCTTGGCCAAATTGGTCAAGGGAATGTGATAATTTTCTATAAGAGCATGTGATCGAATCTTTGGCTTGTTGGGCACTCAATGAGGTGCCCCTAAACTTACTATTCATTCATGTAAGGTGTCTTCTCTACATAATGAGTAATAATAAACTTGGTGAGGTGTCCCATGATGTGTCTAATCTATATTGAGAGTTAAAAATGGGTTGTAGGGTGATGTATCTTGCTAATAAAATTTGGTTCCTAAATTAAGATAATTCATTTAATTTACTTTTCTTGAAACTTTAAGACTTACACAATTGTTCTTGAATTTGTTTTCCTTCCCTAAAATTTTGTCCCCATCAAGAAAAATAACTCTAATTTAGCCTCTTAGAAATCTTCCTTCCTTTTCCTTATTTTATAAAAAAAATTTATGCTTACACATTAAATTATAAATTTCTAATGTACATATTTTATTTAAATATGTCTCTTAAAAAATTTTATCCATTTCTTTTCCTTAATTTTTTTCTTCACCTCATTCCTTTAAATTTATCTTTTTTAGGCCTTTATAATAAGAAAAAAATTAGGGATGTTACACCAGATAGGAGACACCATATTCATAAATATGGAGAAAATTGCCATGTATGAACTAAGCTAGGCTCGTTCAAGGAAAAGTAGCGAGGGGGAATGGCTCACCTTGACCGCATAATAGTGGTATATGAGTAGCAGGGGAGAATGGCTCATTGTGACCCTGTTATAATAACAGTAGAGTGTGAATAGCGGGGGAAGGGGAAATGATTCGCATCTCTCTACTATAGTGTTTAAGAATGAATAGCCATGATATAAACCTATGTATTAAAGACTGTTTTACTATGAG
The DNA here is from genome assembly GCA_037074535.1 of Gleditsia sinensis. Taxonomy (NCBI): domain Eukaryota; kingdom Viridiplantae; phylum Streptophyta; class Magnoliopsida; order Fabales; family Fabaceae; genus Gleditsia; species Gleditsia sinensis. The sequence continues at coordinate 42,651,072 of CM073472.1, read as the reverse complement.
TGCATTATGCATGCCAAGACTACTTATAATACATGCATTAAATGAGCATATACTTTACATGATTATCTAATGATATCTTGTAGCACATACAACTGAAAACAATATATTATGTTCTATGAATATTTTAAATATTATTGTTGAACCTATTAGGAACTTTGTTTCTCATTATTATTTTATATTGTGTTTAAATCACATCAGGTGAGATACAGAATGCCTTTCATTTTCTTATCCTTGTTGATAGAGATCCAATGGGTGAAGCTACCATACTTGGGGCACATCCCTATCATCACAAATCTGATTATGGTCAGTATGTTTGAAGTACATGCACGTGTGCTACCTCTTTCACCCATCATTTCTGGGGAGCCATATGCAAAGGATTAGACATCTATGTAGTGTTGTATGACATAACTACTGTACTAACTAACTATCAGATGTTCTGAAAAGTGATCAAGTACCCTCCTACTTTTTGTACTACAGGTAGTAACTATGATCACCTCTGTAAATAACAAAATACTTATGTTGTAAACATTAAACTAATGTAATGATAATTTGTATCTTGAGTCTATTTTTATATTTGTATATGCTTGATTAAATTAATTGCACCATATTAAGTTTAGAAAATTAAATGAAGTAGAAGGAAGGTAATAACTCTAGAATAAGATCAAAAAAAGAAAACCAAATATCTAATATGAATTATATATAAAAAAATCTAAAGGGGTTATTACAGTTCATATAGGCAAATTAGCTACTATATTTCGCAAATTTCAAATTTAAATACATCTAGAGATTCGTTATTAATTAATACAAAACATCTTATATACAATGATATCGACACGCATCACAAACGCAGATCCTGCCTATGATAATGGAGCAACTCTAAATTTTTATCAAACATACAGATAAAAAATAAAATAAATCCTAAGGACAATTGGGCTCACCAAGAATAGCCATCTTTTAAGAACTTTTGTTGTGCCACTTTCATCCAAAGTTTATCTAAAATATACGGAAACAGAGGAGAATGAGTCTTATGGCTCAGTGAGTAAATAACACAATTATAACATTCAGAAAATGATTAGCTATATCCAATTATAACTTATCAAATACTATCTAAATTTTATATATATATATATATATATATATATATATATATATATGTATATATAATTTAATATCCATATTTATTCTTCTTACATAACCATAACAAAAATCAAAATTTGACATTTAATTTCTAAATATGATATTTGACAAGTTCTAGCCCATAATGGTCTTTATATGCATAACTATTTGTATAAATTTCTGTAACATCCTCTAGCATATTACTTAAAACAAATTAAGCTTCATTCTAAGCTTTAATATATGATTGTTTCTAGTTTTTCTAGCTACTTTTTTTTTCCTCAGGGGATTCACTATCAATCAAAATAGGAATAAGGCTCTCAATACCAACCCTTTCCATATACTCTTAACATATATCCCTTCTTACTCTCCTTTAACTGTACATATCATGAATTTTACTTATGACATAAGATTTCATATGTAGCCTTAGGTTCTAATCATATTTTACTCATCAATATTCATTAAATTCATTACAATTATCTTAATTTAATCCTAGAATAATTTTAGCTAACACCCACTCCCTATTTATCTTCCTAACTATTACCTATATAAACACATATTAATTAAGATCATATTTTTATTTTATTTTTATATTTTTTAAAATTTATTTTATTTTATGTTAGGGCAATTTATATTATTTGGTTAAAATGATCCCATATCATAACCATATGATTTTTTTTCCAACCCACAACAAAAGAGGGTAAATCACCACAGTCCATTCCCAATCATATAGCAAAGGAGAAGCAATCACTATTAGAATCACAGGTAAGCAGGCATTTTGCCGATGGTTACAGAAGGAGACACTCTTCAACTCCTTAAACATAACCATTTACTAATTATAATTCAAATCCATGTGTTTCAGTCTACACATGAGTTAGCAACATCGCTGCTAGCTAGGGTCACTTGGTGCACTAAGGCTAGCATTTGTCGTTGCTAGCTAATAGTATTTCTAAAAGGAATCCTTTCCAACTATTATATATTTTTATTCATTACATAAAATTTAAGAAAATACAATTTCCTTTAAAATATTCTACCTTGCCAAATATGAATACTTAACTGTACAACACCAAATCACATATTTAAGAACAAATCAATATAACTACCATATCAGGCATTGAACTTATAAATCCCATTCAATCTCAAATTCATAAACTTTCATATTCAATCTGAATAGAATCTCATATCCACTCCTCATTCTTTGCAAAATATATATTCATAAGATACATATCAATACATTTATATGTCATAATTCTTTAACACAAGTGTTTTACTCTTGCATTTACGTATTATTAAACCTTCATTTCAATGTTAAGTAGGATAGCCAATATTCAACATCATTCAAGATTTCATATAATCATACTCTTAGTTCCAATTCTTCTATACATATATTTACATGTCATAAAATTTCTAGTATTTAACAATTTACAAATTTCTTGAAACTACATTCTTTAATTTACAGAAGTATACATATACAAAAATTTAGGGAAATATTTACAATTTACCTTATCAAATCTTTAACTCAATATTCCATAAAGCCACTAAATTTTAGTATTTGCATTATTTAAAATTTTATAAATTCATAATTTCAATGCGCGCGCGCGCGCACACACACACACACAGATATATATATATATATATATATATATATATATATATATATATATATATATATATATATATATATATATATATATATATATATATATATATATATATATATATATATATATATATATATATATATATTATTGACATTTTCCCAGTTCCATGCAAACTTTTATTTAATAAAAAATACCTTAGAATATCTTATCGCCTTATACCTTAAATAACTCTAATAGACTCCTAACTCTCGTAACCAAAACCCATACCTATTACTAAACCAACCTCCTGCTTAACTTAATCAAAATATCAAAATCCCATACCAATCATATGTTCAAATAACCATATTTCAAAACAAAACTATTTCAGTAGGATACTATCAAAAATTCCTCAAGCGGTCCATAATTACAATATACATACAAAATCATCATTAACAGTAAATTCAAAATTTTCTAACATTGTCATTCTCAATTTCTTCGTAAATAACTTTCATATTCATCCTAATATGTTGCAACTTTAGGCTCACTATCTTTATTGGAAATTAACATTCACTTATTCATAGTCACATATTTAGAGCTATCATTCACTTCAATTTTCAAACTTAAATTAATATTTTATATCCATTTACTCGGTACCCTAATTAACTATGAATTTTATTTCTTCATCTAGCTATAACATAGTCCATGACTTCCACTTCTGCAACAAGTTATGATTTGGTTACACTAACTTTACTTAATTCACATCATTTGACAAAGGACCCGAGCCAATCATCCTCACTTTAAAAAATAAAAAGTTTCCACAGTCTTCGTATCATTCAAGTATTTTACCAGCATTGTGAAGAAACCCATACCCAATTGTTTACAAAAAAAATTATATCATACATCCTTAATGTCAATCTAGAAAGAATATCCTAGCTTAACCAGCCCAAGATGACACTTATGCATATGTATAATTGCTTATATTATCACCAAATATCATTCTAAATTCATTCTTTATGGTTCAAATTTATTAAATAGATTACTCTATTTCCATTTCTCTTAGTAAAATAATACACCTAAAAAAATTACTTAACAATACTCCTAGAAATCTCAATTCCAAAAGCCACACATAGGTAAAGTTATTGCTTTAATATGTATATGTAATCTAGCATCCAAATCACTATCACAAGATTTACCACATGTGCTTTGGAAATCAACAAATGCTTTCACATATCATAATTTATATTATCTACTCACTAAAACAAGATGTTCCAAGTTGGGCATCTTCAAAACCCACTTTTCCAATCAAAATTTGATTAAATAGACCCTAAAATTAAGTCCAAAGGATCCAAAAACCTTGAAAATAACAGGGTGTTGTTACATGCGTTGTATGTGTCAAGAACCCTGCGAGTGGACTTCATGCATCGCCACTATGGGGGCGCATGCGGTGGCTAATTTCCAACTAATTTGAGTGAATCCAATAAGCTAAATTTGTATTTCTTGTCATTTTGAATCCATTGGTGGTGGTGGTGGTATTGCAATTAGAGTTCCACAAGTGGTAGAAATTTTAGAGAAAGAAAATAGGGAGTTTTAGAGAGAAAGAAAAGGTTTGGAACCCTCTAGCCGCCACCACACCTCTTTAACCCAAAACTAACAAAAAATATAAGGTTATGTGATATTTCTGCGAGGGCCTACTTGGTCATTTACCATTTTGACTCTAAAACTTTCAAAAATTCCACTTTTACCCCTAAAATATTTAAAAATTACCATTTTACACTTTACCCTAAACCACATATTTCTCCACATTATTTCCCATAAAAACCCAAATAAGATATAAAATAAAATTCTCTAAATTTAATAAATAAAAAAATCCTTTGAATTTAATAAAACTCCTCTTAAAAATCTAAATAAATCCAACTTAGGGTTATATATGTAAAATCCCTAGTTATGCTTCTTTTTCATAAATTTCCTTGACACAACATAAAATAAACTTCATATACATATTAAAAAATATACTTGTTCGAGGCAAAATAAACTTACTAAGGTAGAACAAAAATTGTTTAAGGCAAAATATAATCGTTTAAAACTAAATGTAATCATTTATAACAAAATATAACCGTTTGAAAATTACGGGGTAATGTAGTACTGCACAATACAGTCATCAACCTCTTTCTATTTTCCAAACATCAACCCTAATTTAGATAAACCTTGTAAGTACCTTAAGACCCACTTTAGGGCCTCATAATGTGCCTTACTTGGTTTTTCCATGAATCTCCTCATAATCCTTATTGTGTAAGTTCAGTCAAGCCTAGTAACATATGATGTCATACATTAAATTGCTAACCTCACTTACATATGGAACTCTAGCCATGTAAATCTTCTCTTCTTCACTTTTAGGGAATTATGAGTAAGATAATTTAAAGTGATGGGCAAGGGGATTGTCACAATCTTTGATTCTTCCATGGAGAATCTTTGATGTAGGAAGCTTGAATTAGCAACAAGGTCATTTCCTTCCCATTCCTTCTAAATTCAATACCTAGTATTTTATTTATAGGCCCTAATTCCTTCATTTGAAATTCAAATGTCAACATGGATTCTAGTTTCTGTATTTTAGCCTTGCTCTCACTAGCTATCATCATGTCATCAATGTACAGTAAGAGATAGGGTTTAACTCTATCTTCCTCCTTCTTTATGTAGACACAACTATCATAACAACACTTGGTGTACTATATTCTGTCCATTAGTTCTTCAAAACTCTTACACCATTTTCTAGGAATTTGCTTAAGTTCATATAATGACTTCTTCAGTAGAAAAACCTTATTTTGATCATTAGGTGCAGTAAAGCTCTATGGTTGGCTCATGTGGATAGTTTCTTTGAGTTTTCCATGTAAGAATGCAATAGTTCCATACCAAAATTTGCAACAAGGGCCAAAATTGTTCTTATGAAACAATGCTTCACCATAAGGGAGAAAATTTCATTGAAGTCAACCCACTCCACCTGTGTAAAAGTCTTTCTTTGTATATAATCCTTTCCACTCTAGGTATGCCTTCCTTCTTTTTTTAAAAATCCACTTACAATTCACAACTCTTTGATTCTTAGGCTTATTCATCAATTTCCACATGTGATTCTTATGAAGTTAAGCCATCTTTTCTTTTATAACACCCAATACTTGTTGTCTTTACTCTTGAAAACTTAATTATATATGCTAGGCTTTTCTTCTACATCTTTAGTAATAGTTAGAGCATAGAAAATTAGCTCAATATACCCATACATCAATGGTTACTTGATGATTCTCTTAGGTGTATATCTATCTATTCTATAAAGTGATGCAAGCAAGTTTAGTGTAATATTCCATAATTTTTTTGAAAAATAGCATATTTTCTCGAATAATTATGTTTTACATCAAACGTTTATGTTTTCATTTAAAAAGTAAATATGTTTTATTGATTATGCTTTGCTTGATTATACAAATATGTTTTATATATCCTATGGGTAATAATTTTGTGATTTTAAAGTGTAAAGGAAATGTTTATCTAGAACTAAAAGAATATTATGAACCCTAGGAATTTCATGTATGCAAGTTTTAAAACAAGTCTTTATACATTAAAGTTTTAGTGATTAAAATTTCTAAAACTTTTATTTCTTAAAAATATAGTTATTTGGACTTTCCAAAATGCCCTTGTGATTTATGAAAATTCCTAAAACACCCCTTAAAAATTTAGTGCACGAATTTTCATAAATGCTCTTTTTATATAAAAAAGGAGGAAACAATAGAAAAAATATGAAATATTGTGCAAAAGGGGGGAAGGGGTTCTAAAATCCATTCCCACGACCCTTCTCCATCCCATCTCCAAAAAAACTCAATCCAAATAAGCTTCATTTCTTGAAAACAAGTATACCATCATGATCTAACTTGGGATATGAACAAATTACAGCAAGAAATTTTGTGGGGAACCTTACAATAAAGATTTAGCCAACCAAGATAAGTTTTGAAATTTCTCATTTTTGGTTGCTTTTCTAGAGTCTTTGAGTTCAAAATCACATTTAGGGCTTAGTTGATAAATAAAAAAATTGTGCTTTTATACATTGTTTTTCATCCTATAACTCATTATTTACTTGTGATTATTTTGCTGGTTTGGTTCTATGTTATTTTACTTTCTCTGGATACTTCTTGGCTTTATTTTCTTTTAGTAGGTGAGCAAAAGAGCCTAAGAATAAAGGGAGAAAGTTCATTTGAAGAGTTCTTTGGACTAGGAGCAAACTAAGGAGGTTGTAAGGAGAAAACACGAAAGAAATGAGCAAGAATAGACCATGGTAGCCCCTAACACAGCTAGGCTGTGTTCTATGCAGGAGGAGTATAGCTTCACCAAAAACTAGCCTAGGACACAAGCAAGCTATGTTCCAAAAAAGGGCTTAGCGCTTACCCACTACATACTATCTCACAGCACAACTCAGGCATGCTATCAAGCATGCCCGTACCAAGTAGGTTTCCTTCCTTTTTTTTCTTCCCCGCTCTTTCTTTCCAACCCGTGCTCCCTTAGCTCTCTCATGTGCCCTCCCTCACACTGTGACTGTGTCCTTCTTCCTCATCCAAGCTCATCCATCAACCCAAACCACCATGCCTCACCCCTATTAGCCTCCACCATTCCTCACCTCACAGCCTACCAACCTCCCTCTCCTTAACATCGTCTCTATCTTCTTCACCCTTGTTTTGCCCTAGCCCTCTCTCGTACCCGTGCTCCGCATCTATTCCCCCCACCATCAAGAGTCCATATCCCTATCAGTGCCTCCTCTACTGTAACACCCTGAATTTTGTATCTCTTTTTATGAAATAATGTGTTAGGAAGTATCAAAAAGAATGAAATGGAGCATTGAAGAAATCTTAGAAAAATGATAAAGTAACTAAATGGCAAAAAGGAAACTAGAAGAGGAGAAAGTGTAATATTCTAATTCCTTGGGACTAGAATCAAACATCAAGAAATGAGTTAAAGATATGCCTTCGGATGTGACTCTCAAGCCTATTAGTATCCTCCCATAAGAAGATTAAAGCATTTGGAGAATTTGAGAAATCCAAAAAAGGCCTTAGTCAAGGATATAGTTGGAATGTAATGGAGAGGTATTTTTATAATAGCTTGGCTGCTTGAGAGTATATGTTAAGGAGAGGCAACCTTCTAGAAACTTAGATTCAAATAAGCTTTTCCCTTGACTTATAGAGGAAGCCGACTATGGGGGAAAATATCCAAGAAGGGCTACAGCACAAGGGAGAAGAGAAAGATAAAGGAATCAAGAGAAAAAGGAGAAGGAAGAGAAGAGAGAAGAGAGAGAAAGGCAGCAAGTAGAAGTTTTAAGGTGAGTCTTGCATCTCCAAGCCTAAATCCACTCTTCTCTTCATCTTGGATGCTTCAACAACTAATTTTCTATAGTGAAAATGCAAAAAATTGAAAAGAAAAAACAAAAGAGAAGTGATCAAAAGAGAAGGAAATCCAAGGAGGTTTTGAGAATAGAAAGGATCTCTAGGTCTTTGGTAGGTTTAACATTAATATATCTTTAGAATTTCATGTATTTTGAAAGATATAAATGGGTTTCAAATCTCCTATTTTGATTATGCATGATGCATCTTTTTTATTAGCTATGTAGAGTGAAAGTTTGGATGCATATATCATACATGTTTTTGCTCAAATTGGCTTAAAATGGTGAAAATCGATGCTCTAAATGGTTGGTTCTAGGTGTTATAATTTATGTCGAATTTAGAAATATGTTTAACACATAAGTTGTAGCCCTGCATCTTATCTTTCTAATGCTTCCAGAATCACCTAATCAGATTTGAAATGAAAAATATATGCCCTAATGAGTGAAAAGATGTCAAATCTAACACGTAGAGTCACAATGTTGTTTTTCAGAACCCTTTTTCACCTATTTTAATTTCTAAATTGTCAAAGTAGTAAACATAAAAGTTGTAGATAATTTTCTTAGCTTTTTATAGACACCTAAATCACCTTAATCAAAGTTACCATGAAGGATTTATGGTCTTTTTAGTGAAAGCAAGTCAGGTTGGATGAAAACTTGGGAACGCAGAACAACTCGAAGCACGATCGTGTTCCAAGACACGGCCAGCTGTGCTTCGGGCTATTTTTAAGGTTGCAACACGTTTTTTACATTCTCAAGCATAGTCGTTTTACAGGGCATGGCCATACCGTATTGGGAGCTATTTTTGCCTTATTTTAGCTACAAATGGCATAAAATGAACCCCGTTAACTATATGGTAATTATATAAACCAAATTGAAGAATAATGCCCTATAATCTTAGTGATATAATGTTAGTTTTCACTACTTCTTGTGATAACAAACTTGATATATATTTTGTAATAATGCATATATGTTAAATGATGAAGATGATGAAGTATTGCCATGCAATTTTATTAATGGATAATGATTAGATGATATAATTTATGCATTGTTATATGATGGTAAATATGTTAATACATATTTGTCAAATGATATGGTGATGATAACAAGTATAATAATAGTGATGTACTTAATTCTATTGTGATGGTGATGATGATTGAGGGTATGATGCATACATTGTTATATGATAATAGATGGATTAATAAATATTTGTTAGATGATGTAATAATGAGTTGATGAGTTGACACTAAGGTTTGTGAAGTATAATGCATATATGGTTACACAATGTTAGAAGTATTAATACATATTTGTTATATGATGATGACAATGGTGAATTTGATGTCATGAATGTAGCTAAAAATAATAATAAGACGAAATAAGATTCGGGATGACCCTTACACTAGTAAGGTGACCAGTCGGGTCTATGGCCACTCTGACCGTGGTGGGTGAGCAACGAGAGGGAATGGTTCTCAAGTCCTGGATGCGAAAGAGAATAAAGAAGAGACGAATATCAATACTATGTGAGTAGTGGAGGGGAATGGCTCACATTGCTATGTTTTGGGGTAAGTGAGTAGCAGGGTGGAATGGCTCACATTACCTTGTTGTGAGAAGAGACGAATACTAGTGCTATGTGAGCAGCGAAGGGAGAAATGGCTCAAATTACTATGTTTTTGGAGTAAGTGAGTAGTGGAAGGGAATAGCTCACTTTACAGTGTTTTTGGATATATAAGTAGTGGGGGGAATGACTCACATTATCTTGTTATGGAGACAGAGAAGTTGATGAGTAAGTGGCCACTATGCATGCTGATTTGTTATCTTGTATATATCTGTATAATATGTCTTCATCATATAGCCTATAAGTAGTAGACACATGCTTTCAATAAACAATATCTTTTCTGTAGCTTATATAGCTGGACATAACATTGTGATGATTATGTATTATAAAACATGTTTAATGTTGAACTTATTGAGACTTTGTTCTCATTAATGTTTGGTGTTATGTTCAGATAAAAGTAGTTGAGATGTCGACAGATCTTCCTGTTGCTGTTTTGGAGACCTTTATGCAGTAAAGGTTGTGGAGATCCCAATGCCAGCACCACCTCCTCCACCCTCTATACCCTAAGGGTGATGTGCTATATAGGGACTTATGTTAAGTTAATGTAACTATGTGACTCAACGTTACTCTTGTATGAACATTAATTAGCGATGTAGTCTTTAAGTGTGATGGTTATGAAATATATGCTACTTATATACATGTGTCTTATTTGATGTTTGATTTGGGATAATTTCTTCCATAATAATCGCAAAAAAAAAATGATCGTTGCATCTACCACTCCGTACCTAACCTTTCCCCTCTTCCCCTCCCTCTCGATCTCAATCCCTCAGCATTGTCCCTCATCTAATCCCTACCACCGCAGCCACAACCTTATTGTGGACTTCCCTACTTCCAGCTCTGCACCCAAATCCCTCTCTTTCTTCCTCACCCAGAACCATTCTCTCTCAACCTCATCACCACTTGTGCTCTCTTCATCAGGTATTCCCTCTTATTATTTTTTTTAATCTCTTAAAATTTTCTGGCTAAATTGAATTTGCTGGTATTTGGCTCCTATTATGGTTGGAACTTGCTAGTTATGTTGGATATTTCCTAAATTTTTCTTGGACTATTCTGATTTGCACTAGGAATTATCAAGTGTTTTATGGTTAAAGTTAATTATTATATGATATATTGTAGTTGCTTGGCTATTCTTGGAAATTCTCTGGCTAAATATGGAACTAGAATCGGCTTGTACTTGATTTTTCTGCTCTTGAATTTACTAGTTAGCTGGACTACCTTGTTTGAGGTTAAACACTTTATATGCCTGGAATTTTTCTAATCTTCATGAATAGTGAATCTTTTGATTTTTGCATTTTGATTTGATTCAATTAGAGTGCTACATTACTTTTCCTGACAAAAATTCACACATTCTCCATTGCCTGTCATTGATAATTGTTCTACAATATCTGCTATGAGCTTTTAGTGTGCTGATGGTGCTGGATAGTCAATATCTAATTTGCTCTTATTATTGCCCTAGTTGGTTTACACACTTTCGCTTCCCTTGATTTTTACTTCCATGATATCTGCATTTGGGATTTGCTAGATAAATTGCTTAAGCTTGAATTGTTTTGATACTACAGTGGTACTGAAGTTATAATTCTGAACTCTATTCCCAGTTGCACCTAAATTAAAATTTTGCACTGCTCTATTTATTTTAGTATTATTGTGCTATTAGTGTGCTAATTAGTTTTGGTATTATTCATCCCTTTCCCCTTGAAATATATTGTTGATTATTCATATGGCCCCTAAAAGAGGCCAAACTGGCCAAAGTTCCTCCTAATCCAACCAAACTCGTAAAGGATGAGCCCAAAGACCGTCCTAACTCCCTCATCAAATTAATGAATATGGTATCATGTTCGTTGATGATAATCAATGCACACGATATGATACACTTATAAAACAGGGAATGCTGAGTACCCGTTATATGGATAAAGAGTGTTTAAATAGGTTAGAATTTTTCAACAATGTCCGCTACTTGGTTGATAGGATTAGGTAGGGCATATTTATAGAGCTTCATTACCAAGCCTATGCCAGCGCTGCACTGGAATTTTTTAGTTTAGTTGATGTGGTTCTATTTCGGGTTCTTGACGTTTAGGTCTGCATTAACATCATATTATTTGATACCACTTATAGTGTATATTTAGCCTTATTTAATACACTATTTAGACTACCTCCCGAGTGTCTTAGAGCGGTCCCCCAAGGTTTTAATGCACAAGCATTTTGGAACTCAATTTCTGTAGGGTATAGTATAGTGCATCAGTTTCCAAATCTTATTAATTTACAACCCTTGTTTCAAATATTTATAACATTTTATAGCCCATACCATTTTGTTAGGATTGAAAGTGATGAGATTGCAAATCAGCGTGAACTTTATTTCTTGTGGACTATGGTAAACTCTATATACAAGGGCCTTCATGGCCCATCAAATAGAAAGGGTGGGTAATGCCATGAGTAGAAAAATTGTTACAGGGGGATCGGTTATTGCCATTGCTAGAAGACTAAGCTTAGAGCCCAATTTATAGGATTTGTAACCAATAACTAGCCATAGACAGATTGATTTAGAATCCTATCTGTATATGAAATTAATTGTAAAAATAAATGCCGACTATTGGTTACATCTTCATGTGCATAACATTTTCTGCCTACCTAGCCTGGATAGAACGGCTGTGACCAATCCTGATAGTTTGATATACACTCGAAGAGGACAATAATGATGATAATTCTGATTATGAGGGGGATGAACAACCCCATGAGCCCTTACCTGCCCTACCCTTAACCCTTCCCATCCATTTGATTCTGTAGGTTCTTCCACTGTGCCCCCCATTAATCAAGATTCCTTCTTCCCATGGCTTAGCCAAATGAAGGAGAACCAACTCAATAAAAAGACCACCCTACATGCCATGAATGTATCAATCCAAAGCATACAAGGTAGAATGGAATCAATGGAAGGCAAAATGGACTCCATGGAATGGATAATAGGTTCCACAAATAACATGGTCCAAACCATATATCATTAACATCTATCCCAGCACCCACCTCCTCCACCACTAGAAGCCCCTGATTCAGTAAGTTCTTCCCTCTCATAGGTCGCATTAGCCTTACTTATGAACATTGAGGACATTGTATGGTTTATGCATAGGGCTAGCTACTTTTTGGGTTATTAGTCTTTATTAACTTGTACATACTTCTTCTATGAATCCCTTTAGGATATGATCTTTGATTCACTTTTGCTTTCCTGATTTTACTGATTAATCATAAAGTTAGAAATTTTGTGAATAGGCTTATGTAATATAGGTTGATTTTAGCTCATGAAGATGTGATGTATGACAGAATATGATAAGAGTATCAACCACTTAGTACTTTTCTGCTAGCATTGAACCCTGAATTCTTTAAAAAATCCCTCCCCTATTGTGCTAGAAATAATATGCCCTTTTTATTTATTTTTGACATGATAGAAGTGTGAAGGTAGGGAGAGGTGAAGAATGAGGAAATTTGAAACCCAAAAAGTCTTTGTTCTAAGTACCCGTTTAAGGAACCAAAAAGGCCTTAGTATAAGTACCTAATTGCCTATACCCTAGTGAGATGTAGCATAAAATGTACTCACTATATATTTCAATTAAAAAAAGAGAAGAAGAAGAAGAAGAAAAAGTGTGAATCAAAAGAATTTGAGTGAGAACAAGAGTGATAAAGTTGAAATAAGGATAAGGCAATATAAAGAGATTTAAAGGATGCGGTGGCCTACTTGGGTACTTAAAAATCCGTTTGGTGGATAAGATTTATGGTAACAATAGGCGTAGGTGTATAATAAGAAAATTTGAGTTTAGTATTAGAAGAATAGAGACCATTTGATAAATGCATACTTATATATCTATCTATATTACATTGATTGAGTGAAAAATTGGTTGTATTATTTTTTTCCTATTTTCTAAAATTTGAGTGCATCTTCTCCTTTTTCACTAGTATGTATTGTTATTTACTTAGAGATAAGCAAATGCTTAAGCACAGGAGAGTTGATAAATGGAAAAATTGTGTGTTTATGCATTATTTTTCATCCCATAACTCATTGTTTACTTGTAATTATTTTCCTATTTTAGTTTTATTTTATTTTGCTTGCTCTGGATACTACTTAGCTTTGTTTTCTTTTTATACGTGAGCAAAAGAGTCCAATAATCAAGGGAGAAAACTCATTTGAAGAGTTCTTTGGACTAGGAGCAAGCTGAGAATGATGCAAGGAGGAAACACAAAAGAAATAAGCAATAACAAACTAAGGCAGCCCCTAATATGGTCAAGCTGTGTTCCATGCAAGAAAAGTGTAGCTTCACCAGAAACTAGCTCGAAGCATGGCCAGCCCGTATCCTAGGACACGGCTATGCTACGGCATCGAAGATGACCATATTTTTTTAGGGTTTTTGGCCGCCGTGAAGCTATATATAGTGGGATTTGAAATTCCTTTTACATTCTTTACAACTTTTACACTCTGGAAACACTTTAGGGCTAGGTTTTGAGTAGAATTATGTTTTTTTATGCTTTTAGATAGGATTTACATTGAGTTAAAGATTGTATAATGGATTCATACTGATTTTATCTTTCTATCTCTATCTCTACTTCTACTTCTTTCTCTTTTAATTATATTGAACATTGTGATTCATTTAATGAAATTGTCTTTGGTTTCTCTTTCAATTATGTGTAAGTAGATCGCATTCTAGGATTTGGGGAAACTCATTTATGGTATGATGATACTGAATTGTTGAATTCCCTTTGAGATTATTTGTAGATAATCATCTTAACTATTCTGCATGTATACGAGTTTATAAAATGCTTGGCCATTATTGTATCACATCTTAGGTTATTAACTAATGAACTGAAAGGTGAAAGTTAATGACAGATCTTGATAGTTAATTAGGGGTATTTTAATCATAAAATTAGTTTAAGATCCTTTAGGAATCGAACCTCCTTTAGGAATTAATCAGTTGGTTAGCACATAACTTAAAGGGCTTAAGTTAAACTAAGAACCACGAAAGTAGGCAATTAGATTAACTTAGGTACAATTATTAGTTCTTGAAAGAGGCTATTAATGAATTGAGGTTAAACCATACCCGATATCTCAAATAATTGCAATTGAAAATACTTGTATTAGTTGTTGAATATAATAAGTGTGGTAAACCCTAATCCTAAGTCTTTATATAATTGAATTTTCGTCATTACCAATTTACTTTCATTGCTTGCAATCGCCATTCAATATCTCTTGAATTACATTGATTCAAATCGTTTGATTTATGAAAGACTAGTAGTTGATACATTGGTCTCTATAAGATACAACCTAGACTTGCCAGATTGACTATAGTTACGCTGTGCACTTGCGGTATTTAGTAAAAAACACGAACATTAGTACATTTTTTGTATTGAAGTTTTCATGATTATATAACATCAAATTTATCCAAAAATCACAAACTGTTATTCGATGAACAATACTATGAATAGTGCATGAATAGTCCCTATATGAAGGACTTTTGAGTTTCAATTGTTTCGTGTTGAAGAATGTGAAATGGAGGTTCGAGAAGTCAAATTGTTTTGAAACAAAAAACAAAAAGAGCTAGCTCAATTGGAGCTTAAAATTGGTGAGTAAATAATGTTAATTATAGCATAAAGAAAAGCTTTTGATTAATCCTTTAATTCTTATGTTATGAGTAGTACTAATATGACATAAGCTTCGAACTATATTGTTATAGTGGACTAATGATTTGGTGATTCATTATTTTTGTTTGGTATGAGATGATGGTATGTATATGTATAGTATATTGTGGTTAGGTCTTTAATGGTAAATTATTATTATAGAAAGACTTTAGGCATGCCATGAAAGTGATGAGACTAGTTATGGTAAGTGTTCAAAGATTTTTTTTAGTTTGGGGTTTGCATGAGTTAAGTGTTAATGCAGAAAATTTAAATGAGAGGTAATTAAAAAGAAGTTATTCATGATCAATTGATATGAGATTTTGATAATCATGATAGCTAGAAAGTAGATTGAGAATAAGTTAATTTTATTAGGAATTAATGGAAGGTCTAAAGGCAATTCTAGGATGATAAATTGGGGTACCGTAGGGAATTAAATAGTGTAAGTGTGAAAGTCCTCTTGATTGGAGAATTTGGAAACTTCATATGGATAATATGAATATATTATATCTATGTTTGGGTTACATTAATAAGGGCTACAGGTATGCAAGTTATATGGAAAAATGAATTGTCAAGATGCAAGTAAGCTTGAATATCCTAGTATTAGAAGTTAATGCAATGGAATGTTTGAGTTGGGATTTCTATATGTGTTGGTGATGCACAGAGTGTATGCAATGTCAGAATGCAAGTGCAGGTGTCATGACCAAGTAATAAAGTGATGAGTGAGTATCGTCCCATGAGGAGTGAACTAAAATTGTAATAGAGTATTTTGACGTGTGAAATGCTGTAGCAAAAATTGGTTGGTTCACAAGATTTATGTTGAGGGGTAGAACAACTGAATATGACTATAATTACAATGAGGGATACTAGGGTGTAAAAGAAAGTGATATTAGGTGGAAAAGGGTTGCTTCAGGGTTGCTATGAACTTCTGCACTCATTTTGCTCTAGGAATTGCAGCAGCAATTTCCTCAGTGCCTAGTTATTTCTTGAATGGGGTCTTTCCTTACTTCCATTCCCTGCAATTCTGGGGTCCGGACACACATCCCTGCATCAACCCTAACCCCCAAATTGTGCATGAAGCTCCAACTATTGGGCTAATGGGGTAACCATATATCCCTATATCGGTCAGCCCCACACATACAACTCTTTTTCCAGCCTTCACTACCCTTCTAGGTGAATATTGTCCTTAAACTTCCCCTATTAAACTTCCGTTATCAAGGGAAATTAAAACATGCGCACAGTTGAATGTTACAGCAATGCTGCAGCAAGCCATTGATAACTAAAAATTTGCATGAGTTCATTACAACCTTTTTACAACCCTAGCTGAAAACTAGCCCAGCCTCATAGCTAAACTAGTTACAGACATCAAAACAATACCAGTATGCATCCCAAGTAATATAACTAAAATAGACAGACAGATGCAGTATCCTGCTAAACAATAAAAATCACAATAGGGATCGAGGGGGAAATTCTGGGACAACAAACTCTTTCTTACTCCAATGCTTCACCATGCAATGTCAGTGCATCCTAGGCACTAGGATGTTTCTCACAACCCCCTCCCGTCAGGGATTTCTGGGTTCTCTTTTTGTGTATTTTTTCTTTTGTTCCCCGTAGCATCCTCTCCTTTTTGTGCTCTGCTTTTTGCCCTTTATAGTCAGCCCTTAGGGTCCCAATAAAGTGGCCTGGTTATGCTGACATTCTCCCTGCTCTACGGCCAGCATCCCTGCTTGTAGCTTTCTCCACTTCCAATAGTGGAGATCGTTTCTGTAACAACCTTTTTTTTCCTTTATTATTATACAATATTGAGTTCACATACATGTCATTAATCAAAACATACGTATAACATATCAAACAGATAGATATTTACATCTTGTTTATTTTGGTTGACCAATTCCGGAGATACAGGTGCGGGTGGTTGCACCTTCACCGGGATCTGAGCCAACTCGACCACAAACATCTTATTTGATTCTGAAATCTTCCCAACATAAAGTAACTCGATCAAATGTGCACTAAAAGCCAGAGCCTTAGAAACAAAAGCTGCATAAATAATTTTCTGAACATGATATGGAAATATAGTGAGAATTAAATCCCAGTAAGTTCAACAATAAATTATCATCAGTAAATCTCATCACGTCATGTTCAGCTGTATAAACTACAGAAAATATCTTTGGTCACATGAATGCATTATATCTATGCACATAAGAATCATACTGTAATGATATGTATGATATTATTTACTATTTTCAAAATATCATATGATGGCCATCAACTTATTCTCATTTCAAGCTACCCCGGTCAGGGTGAGTATCCTCTACTCTCCGGTACGAGCTTTTCTCGCTCCGTCCGACATGGCCCACTTTCTCTTTCTTTTCTCATTATCATGATCATAACCGTTGGTAGGGCGTCCCCTACTGGTGCACCACACGGATTGCCATGTGACCGTGCTTATTTCTTTTCTTTTCACAATGATAGCCAAAAATATGCTTTCAATAACAAGTATGTTCATCAAAATATAACTATTACCATAAATCATTGGTAATCATGCCATGAACAAAACCATTTCAAATATCACTTTATAAAATATTTCCATGTCAAAATTTCATACTTAAGATGGTAAGAAGTTCATACAATGGCAATGGCTATGGCTATACTAGTCATTTATTAAGATTCATCTTCTTTTTTAAATACTAATTTTATTTCTTTATTTTCTTGATGCAGGTTTTCATCCTATCTAACCTTCTCTTACTAATCAGAGCATAACTCCCTCAATTTAACTCTGATGTAGGTGATCTTGGTGTCCATTTCAAGATAAAACAATTATCTAAAACTATTCTGTTGAACATTGTAGCGAAAAATTAAGAAACGAAGGTGATATTACTCCCTCAAAGTACAGGATAGTTCCTCTCGGATAGGTTCAGACCTTTACTGACTAATTAGACCATATCTCCCAAATTGGAACTCCAAATTGCGTTATTCCAGTTGGTAAAAATCCATGAGCCATATATCTATAATTGTTATGTTGGCGCACTATTTTAATTCCCTACAGAATATTCCCAGAAATTCAAAAACTAAAGCATTAATAACATACTCTTCCCTGAATAAACATTTTCTGACCTCTGCTTACTAATCGGATCATATCTACCTCATATGAACTCCAAATTGCATAATTCCAGTGGGTATATTTCCATGAGACATAGATATATAACTTTCATGTTAACCATTTATTTTAATTCCATACAGATAATTTCCAGAAATTAAAATACAACAGCTGTCCTAACATAATCTTCCCTGATGAACCATTTTCTGACCTTGGCTTACTAATCGGACCATATCTACCACATGTGGACTCCAAATTGAATGATTCCAATGGCTAAAAATCAATGACACACATATCTTTAATTCTTATGTTAACCATTTATTTTAATTCCCTACCAATAATTCCCAGAAATTAAATTACCGAAGCTATCCTAACATATTCTTCCCTGATGATTCATTTTCTGACCTTTGACTACTAATCAGACCATAACTACCTCATATGGACTCCAAATGGAATGATGCCAGTGGGCAAAAATCCGTGACACATATATCTTTAATTCTTATGTTAACCATTTATTTTAATTCCTTATAGATTGTTCCCAGAAATTAAAATACCGAAGCTTAAAATTCTGTCAACTATAGCCATACCCATGCAGAACTATCTATACCAACCTAAGTATTCAAACATACATCACATGCAAGATCAATATGTAACATGATATAGCAACATCCATGACCAATCATCAAAGTTCTAAAATCAAAATCTCATATAAATATTATGAGTTTCAAAGGTTTTCTTCAAAAAGAAATATTGTTAAACTTACCTGGAGCACTTAGTCTCCTAGACTTCTCCTTCCTCTTTCTTCCTTTCTTCCTCTCCTTTCCTCACACTACCTTGCTTCTATTTTTGCTCTCCCTCACTTGGACGAAATTCTAATGTTGTAAGGGTGGGTTTTCTTATATAGACCACCAAATAATTCACCTTTCATGATCATGGGTCTACCTTATCACAATTAGGATACACTTTGTTGAATTTTTGGAAAACAAACAACTTATGTTCTTGTCTTCCTCTTCCTTAGTCAAGATATGCATAGAAAAAGGAGATTTGTATTTTGAAAATTATGATGATATGTTCTTAAGATATGGGGCAAGATCCCTTTGATTTAGGGATTCATTTCCTTTTTCTTTTGTCTTAATCAAGTATGATAGATTTGCCTTTTTAAGTGGCAAATTTCTAGCCCTTGAATTTTCCTTACTTAACTAAAATTATTTGTGTAGGATAATGATGTTTTGTCATAATGCTATGTATTATTACCCACTTGCTAAAGTTATGAATGTAGGATATAGATGTTTTTGTCCTAAAGCCTTGTATTATTATGCCACTTGCCAAAATGATGAATGTAGAATCACACCACTTGCTAAATTTTTGTCTTAATGCCATGTCACTTAATCTTGATTACACCAATATTTCATCACTTTAATTTTATTTTTATTTTTATTTTTTTCCTCTTGGGTTTGGGCTCATTCTTGCCCATTTTCCTTACTTTGGTTAAAATTCTACCTTTCATAATGGGCTTGGTCACATTTTCATGATTTTTGGGCTACCGGTCCAATTTCTATATCCTAGTCCAAGTCTATGTTTTATTTCTTCCTTGGGCTATCCTATTGGCTTGCTAAAAATTCATGTGAAGTAGAAAAACTCTATATGAAGTGTCTATAGGTTAAAGCCCAATTATGGGTGGAGATACTAAACTTAGTAACTTTTGCTCTTAAATTAAGAAAAATTACTCTAATCCGATCTTCTTGAAATTTTAAGACCTTTACTTACTTCACAAAAATTTATCTTTCTTTACCTAAGAATTGTACCTTTCTTTAACATGTTTATTTCTAATATTTCCACTTAGGTTTTCTTTCTTTACCTATTCCATTAATATTAGAACAATTCTATGCATATATGTAAGGTGAAGAATTTCTAAGGAAAATATCTAAAAATTACGGGATGTTACAGTTTCTGTACCACCCATCAGCCTACAGTGTCAGCTGGTTGCCACTTTCTCTTGCTAGGTGGTGGCTGCACCTACTGCGCAACTCTGCTCCCTTGCCACCTGCACCATATCAAATAGAATCAGTTCCCCATAATAGGCATCGTATTAAAAAGGGCCCAGCTCACTCAATATCACTCGGTTTGCTGCCATGATTGCCACATATACTTACCAAATTGTCACAACAAACAGGGTGGATGATCTTGTATCCAAGGGAGTCAACACATTCATTAAAATCCGACAATAAGAGTGCTTAATAAATCCAAACAGCGCAGTAAACACACTCGGAAAGCATAATGAATTTGCAATAAATTGAAGTTATCAAATCCCCCTAAACTTAAAGGGTTGCTTGTCCCCAAGCAATTTGCTCTGTTCACCACAACTCTTCTAATAAATTCCAGCCCTTCTCCCCTGTATAATTCCATATGGTCCTGCTGCTAGCTCTCAACTCTCAGGATTGTTTCCATATAAGGAACACCACAAGCCTTCTTTCCAATCACAACCAAAACCATCTTTGAAGTTGTGTGTGTGATATGGATAGTTTTTCCAAGAGCCACTTGGGTCAAGATCAGCCAGAGTTCCTAAGATTTTCATGCTCATATATTGAGCCTCCTTAGTTAGGACAAGTTGGCATACTTCATAGGCACAGCCAGGGCAACAAATAGGGGGTAGCTCACTGATTCTCTTTCTCTTCTTTTTTTTAACTATATATTATTCTAGCAGAGGTCATTAGTGCCTTTTGAAGCAAGTGCCAACATGTAAGGTGCAGGCACCCGGTTACTCAGTCTTATCACCTTCAAGTAGAATCACACTTATGTTAACCATTTGTTTTAATTCCTTATTGATTCTTCCCAAAATTTTAAAAATAGAAGCTTAAAATTTTGCAACCTATAGCCATACTGTAACAACCCTAATTTCATTTTATGTATTAATAAAAGTACAAAAGTATTCAAAGTAACATTCCTAATTTCGTTTCTTTTATGGATATACATACATAAATATTTAGTTAAGGAAATAAAATTTATAAGACAATTTTTAGATATCTAAGGAAATAAAATTTATAAGACAATTTTTAGATATCTAAGGAAATATAATCCTTAGAAATTCTTCACCTTCTGTGTATGCATAGAAATGTTCTAACATTAATGGAATAGGCAAAGAGAGAAAACTTAAGAGGAAATATTAGAAATAAACATGCTAAAGAAAGTTGAAATTCTTGGGTAAGGAAGATAAAGTTTTGTGAAGTAAGTAAAGGTCTTAAAATTTCAAGAAGATTGGATTAGGGTAATTTTTCCTAATTTAAGAGTTAAAGTTACTAAGTTTAGTATCTCCACCCATAAATTGGGCTTTCACCTATGGACAATTCATATAGAGTTTTTCCACTTCACATAATTTTTTTAGCAAGCCCATTGGATAACCTAAGCAAGAAATAAAACATATACTTGGACTAGGATATAGAAATTGGACCGGTAGCCCAAAAATCATGAAAATGTGACCAAGCCCATTATGAAATGTAAAATTTTAACCAAAGTAAAGAAAATGGACAAGAGTGAGCCCAAACCCAAGATGAAAAATAAAAATAAAAATAAAAATAAAGTGATAAGATAATGGTGTAATCAAGATTAGATGACATGGCATTAAGACAAAAATTTAACAAGTGGTGTGATATCTTACATTCATAATTTTAGCAAGTGGTATGATAATACAAGGCTTTAGGACAAAACATCTATATCCTATACTCATAATTGTAGCAAGTGGTATGATAATACATAGCATTAGGACAAAACATTTCTATCCCACACAATTAATTTCAACCAAATAATGGAGATTCAAGGGCTAGAAATTTGCCACCTAAAAAGAAAAACCTATCATACTTGATTAAGACAAAAGAAAAATGAAATGAATCCCTAAATCAAAGGGTCCTTGTCCCTTATCTTAAAAACATATTATCATAATTTTCAAAATACAAATCTCCTTTTGCGATGCATATCTTGACTAAGGAAGAGGAAGACAAAAACATAAGTTGTTTATTTTCCAAAAATTCAACCAAGTGTATCCTCACTGTGATAAGGTAGACCCATGATCATGAAAGGTGAATTATTTGATGGTCTATTTAAGCAAAACCCACCCTTACAACATTAGAATTTTCGTCCAAGTGAGGGAGAGGAAAAATAGAAGCAAGGTAGAATGAGGAAAGGAGAGGAAGAAAGGAAGAAAGAGGAAGGAGAAGTCTAGAGGACTAAGTGCTCCAGGTAAGTTGAACAATATTTCTTTTTGAAGAAAAGATTTGAAACTTGTAATATTTATAAGAGATTTTGATCTTAGAAATTTGATGATTGATCATGGATGTTGCTATATCATGTTAAATATTATGTATGTTTGAATACTTAGGCTGGTGTAGATAGTTCTGCATAGGTATAGCTATGGGTGGCAAAATTTTGAGCTTCTGTTTTTAAAATTCTAGGAAGAATCAGTAAGGAATTTAAAGAAATAGTTAACATAAAAAATGTAGATCTATGTCTCACGGATTTGTAGCCACTAGAATCACTCAATGTGAAGTCCATATGAGGTAGATATGGTCCGATTAGTAAGCCGTGGTCAGAAAATGGTTAATCAGGGAAGAATATGTTAGGATAGCTTCTGTGTTATAATTTTTGGAAACTTTTTGTAGGGAATTAAAATAAATGGTTAACATAAGAATTATATATATATATGTATCACGGAATTTTAGCCACTGGAATCACTCAATTTAGAGTCTGTATGAAGTAGATATGGTCTGATTAGTATGCAGTGGTCAGAAATTAGTTAATCAGTGAAAAATATTTTAGGATAGCTTCTGTGTTTTAATTTCTGAGAACATTCTGTAGGAAATTAAAATAAATGATTAACATAAAAATTATTGCTATATGTGTCACAGATTTTTATCCACTGGAATAACTTAATTTTAAATTCTTATGAGGGAGATATTGACATATTAGTAGGTAGAGGTCAGAACCTATCCGAGAAAAAATAACTTGTACTTTGAGGGAGTAATATCACCTTGATTTCTTAACATTTCGCTAAATTGTTCAACATAATAGTTTTAGATAATTGTTTTCTCTTGCAATTGACACCAAGATTACCTATATCGGAGTTAAATTGAGGGAGTTATGCTCTGATTAGTAAGAGAAGATTAGATAGGATGAAAACCTGCATCAAGAAAATAAAGAAATAAAATTAATATTTAAAAAAGAAGAAGAATCTTATCAATAAAAATAATAAATGACTAGTATATGTCATAGCCATTGCCATTGTATGAACTTCTTACCATCTTAAGTGTGAAATTTTGACATGAAAATATTTTATAAAGTGATATTTGAAATGGTTACGTTCATGGCATGATTACCAATGATTTTTGGTAATAGTTATATTTTGATGAGCATACTTGTTATTGAAAGCATATTTTTGGCTATCATTGTAAAAAGAAAAGAAATGAGCACGGTCACATGGCAATCCATGTGGTGCACCAGTAGGGGGCGCCTTACCAACAGTTATGATCATGTTAATGAGAAAAGAAAGAGAAAGTGGGCCATGTCGGACGGAGCGAGAAAAACCTGTACCGGAGAGTAAAAAATACTCACCTTGATTAGGGTAGCTTGATTTGAGAATAAATTGATAGTCATCATATGATATTTTGAAAATAGTTAATCATGTCATACATGTCATTATAGTACGATTCTCATGTGCATAGATATAGTGCATTCATGTGACCAAAGATATTTGCTGTAGTTTATACAACTGAACATGACGTGATGAGCTATATTGATGATGATTTATTGTTGAACTTACTGGAATTTAATTCTCACTATATTTCCATATCATGTTCATAAAATTAGTTATGCAGATTTTTCTATGGCTCTAGCTTTTAGTGAACGTTGGATCGAGTACTTTAAGTTGCGCAGATCTCATATGCAAATAAAATGTTTGTGGTTGAGTTGGCTTAGATCCCGGTGAAGGTGCAACCACCCGCACCTATATCTCCGGAATTGATCAACCAGAATAAATAAGATGTAGATTTTTATGTGTTTTATATGTTGTATGTATGTTTTGATTAATGACATGTATGTAAACTCTATATTGTATAATAATAATAATAATAAAGTTGTTACACATACCTATGCAGAACTATCTACACCAGCCTAAATATTCAAACATACATGATATAGCAACATCCATGACCAATCATCAAAGTTATAAGATCAAAATCTCATATAAATATTACAAGTTTCAAATCTTTTCTTCAAAAAGAAATATTGTTAAACTTACCTTGACCACTTAGTCCTCTAAATTTCTCCTTCCTCTTTCTTCCTTTCTTCCTCTCCTTTCCTCACTCTACCTTATTTCTATTTTTCCTCTCCCTCACTTGGACAAAAATTCTAATGTTATAAGGGTGAGTTTTGCTTATATAGACTATTAAATAATTCAACTTTCATAATCATAGGTCTACCTTATCACAATTAGGATACACTTGGTTGAATTTTTTGAAAACAAACAACTCATGTTCTTGTCTTCCTCTTCCTTAGTCAAGTTATGCATAGGAAAAGGAGATTTGTATTTTGAAAATTATGACAATATGTTCTTAAGATAAGGGACAAGGTCCCATTGATTTAGGGATTCATTTCCTTTTTATTTTGTCTTAATCAATTATGATAGGTTTTCCTTTTTAGGTGGCAAATTTTCAACCCTTGAATCTTCCTTGCTTAGCTAAAACTATTTGTGTAGGATAAGGATGTTTTGTCATAATGCTATGTATTATTACCCACTTGCTAAAATTATGAGTGTAGGATATCACACCACTTGCTAAATTTTTGTCTTAATGCCATGTCACCTAATCTTGATTACACCATTATTTCATCACTTTATTTTGTTTTTGTTTTTATTTTTCCTCCTAGGTTTGGGCTCATTCTTGCTCATTTTCTTTACTTTGGTTAAAATTCTACTTTTCATAATGGGCTTAGTCACATTTTCATGATTTCTAGTCTACCGGTCCAATTTCTATATCCTAGTCCAAGTCTATGTTTTATTTCCTCCTTCGGCTATCCTATTGACTTGCTAAAAATTCATGTGAAGTAGAAAAACTCTATATGAAATGTCCATAGGTGAAAGCCCAATTTATGAGTGAAGATACTAAACTTAGTAACTTTAACTCTTAAATTAGAAAAAATTACCCTAATCCAATCTTCTTGAAATTTTAATACCTTTACTTACTTTACAAAAATTTATCTTCCTTACCCAAGAATTTCACCTTTCTTTAGTATATTTATTTCTAATTTTTCCTCTTAAGTTTTCGCTCTTTACCTATTCCATTAATATTAAAACATTTCTATGCATACACGTAAGGTAAAAAATTTCTAAGGATTATATTTCCTTAGATATCTAAAAATTGTCTAATAAATTTTATTTGCTTAATTAAATATTTATGTACCTTTATCAATAAAAAAAACGAAATTAGGGATGTTACTTTGAATACATGAAACGAAATTAGGGATGTTACATAAAGTATCTCTTTGACCAAAAAGAATAGAATATGAGGCAAAGAAAGTGGATGGAATTCATTAATGATTACAAATTTAAATTAAAGTATCTCCCAGGGAAGGCAAATGTAGTAGTTGATGCATTGAGTTAGAAGTCGTTGTATGTAAGTCAAATACTGATAAAAGAAATGAAGCTAATTGAGAAATTTAAAAATTTGAAATTATCAATTATGATTGTCCCTAGAAGTCTGATTATTAGTGAGTTAAGAATTAAAAGTAACTTGAAGACTCAAATTAAGGAAGCACAGACACATGATCAATTTTTACAAGATCGAAGAGATCAACCTGACTTTACAATGTCAGAGGATAGAATTATTATGTATCGGGGTAGAACATGTATACCACAATGAGAGAATTTGAAAGCTAAGATTCTGGAAGAAGGTCATCAAAGTAAGTATACAATACATCCAGGATCTACAAAAATGTATTAAGATTTGAAAAGATTGTACTGGTCGCCAAGAATAAAGAGAGACATTGCTGAATACATGTCTAAGTGTCTGGTTTGTCAAAAGGTGAAGATAGAACACCAAAAACCATCTGGGATGTTACAACCTCTAGAAATCCCTGAGTGGAAGTGGGATAGTATATCTATAGATTTTAGTATTGGACTACCTAAGAATCAGACAGGCCATGATGCGATATGGGTAATAGTGGATAGATTGACGAAATTTGTGCACTTTCTACCCATTAAGAAAAATTATTCGTTGAATAAGTTGGCACAATTGTATATGAAGAAAATTGTATGGTTACATGGAATTCCTAATAGTATCATTTTGGATCGAGATCCTAAATTTACTTCTAGATTTTGGAGAGTGCTACAAGAAGATTTTGGCACTTGTTTGTGTTTTAGTACTGCATATCATCCTCAAATAGACGGTCAATGGAGAGAACTATGCAGACTCTAGAGGATATACTAAGAGCGTGCGCGCTAGAGCAAGGAAAACGATGGGATGCATATCTTTCACTGTCTGAGTTTGCGTATAATAACAGTTATCATTCCAGTATTGGAATGGCACCCTATGAAGCTTTGTATGGTATGAGATATAAATCTCCTTTATGTTGGAATGAAGTGGGATAGAAAAGGTTATTGGGGCCCGAGTTAGCGTAACATACTTCTGAGCAAATACAAATAATTTGGGATAAAATATGAACAGCTCAGAGTCGACAAAATAGCTATTTCGATAGGAGGAGGAGACCTATACAATTCCAAGAAGAAAAGCATGTATTCTTGAAAATTTCTCCTACTACTAGAATTGGCCGAGCAACGAAAGTTTAGAAATTAAGCCCGAGATAATTAGGTCCTTATCAAATTCTGAAAAGGATAGGGTCATCGACGTATCAGATTACTCTTCCTCTGCATTTGTCAAATCTGCATAATGTGTTCCATGTTTCTCAACTTTAGAAGTATCTACCAGACCTATCGCACACGATTCAAGAAGAAATAATAGCTACAGACGAGAATCTAACCTACCGATTGAAGTCGATAGTAATTCTAGATAAAGACGTGAAACAGTTGAGAAATAAAATTATTCCATTGGTGAAGGTAGGTTTGGAGGGTTTAACAATGGAAGAAGCCACATGGGAAAAGGGAAGATGACATGAGACAGAAATATCCACAACTGTTTGAAGATAAGTATACCTTAAATTTTGAGGACAGAATTCTTTTTAGGGCTCCCTATAACATCTCTGATTTTTCTTTATGTTACTAATTGAAATTTTTTTCTTTAAAAAGGAGAAAGTGTTTTGAATCTCAAGGGAGGATTAAATTATTTTACAATTTTACTCAAGTCAAACAAGATCTTAGGATAGTTAAAATGGCATTTATGTAATTTCATTGAAATGGAATTTATGTAAATTCTTTGAAATGACAGTTTTGTAAATACTCTAGGATGACAGTTTTGTAAATACTCTAGAATGAAATTTTTGTAAATAATGGAGGATGGCAAAGTTGTAAATATGTGGTGGTAGATAAGGAAACATCTTGATAATTATGAGGGAGAGGGAGTGTCAGCAAGAAAGAGAAAGAAAAGAAAAAGGAAGAAAAGAAAGAGGAGGAAAAGAAAGAGGAAGAAGAAGAAGAGAAAGAGGAAAGGAAATCAAGGTAAGTTTCTTGGTCATCTCTCTAATTTCATCATCTTTTCTTAAGAAATATTCTAATTCATGGTATGGATGTAGGATTTTTGTGTGGTAGGAATTAAGCATGCAAGTTTAAAATTTGTTTGAGGTAAGCTTAATATCTACTCATGAATTTTGTACAAAATTATATATATACTTTTAGATGTGTTTAGATGTGATTTTGGATAATATGTGATCTAAATATTTATATGAAATTCTGTTTTGGTTGTTTGGACATGCATATGGATGCTGTAACAACTCCATTTTTTTACATACAAACATATATATAATTTTTTTTTAAATCCCATGAAGTCATTGCCTCTTTATTTCTAACTATTTAACTCATAATAACATTTAATTAAATTAATCAAGCATAATTAAGGTTTATAGTATAGCAATAATACTTATACAAATCTGGGTTTACATACACATCATTAATTAAAAACATCAATACAAAAATAAAATACATATATGTACACATCTTATTCATCCCTATTAACCAGTTCTGGGGATACGGGTGCAGGTGGTTGCACCTTCACCAGGAGCTTAGCCAACTCAACCTAACGTATGCTAAAAGCACCATAGAAAATATCTGCATATTTAGTCTTCTGAACATGATATGGAAATATAGTAAGAATTAAATCCCAATAGGTACAACAATAATTCATAATTATCATCAATATAGCTCATCATGTCATGTTCATCTGTATAAACTACAGCAATTACCTTAGGTCACATGAATGCACTTTATCTATGCACATGAAAATCGTACAGTAATGATATGGATGGCATGAATAACTATTTTCAAAATATCATATGATGGCTATCAACTTATTTTCATATCAAGCTACTTCGGTCAGAGTGAGTACTTTCTACTCTCCAGAACGGGCTTTTCTCACTCTGTCTCTTTTCTCAAAATCATAGCCGTTGGTAGGGCGTCCCCTACTGGTACACCACACGGACCACCATGTAACTGTGTTTGTCTCTTTTCTTTTCTTTTATTTTTACATTAATAGCCAAAAATATGATTTCAATAACAATTATGTTCATTATGCTCATATGTCATAATTTAACATCAAAGCATAATCATTATCAAAAATTATTGGAAAAATGCAATCATGCCATGAACATAATCATTTTTAAATATCATTTTAAAATATTTACATGTCAAAATTACACACTTAAGATGGTAAGAAGTTCACACAATGGCAATGGCTAAGACATACACTAGTCATTTATTATTTTTATTTATAAGATTCTTCTTCTTTTTTAAATATTACTTTTATCTTTTCATTTTCTTTAAGCTTGGCCTCTATTCAATTTCCTTATATCATTTCCATCACATGTTCTTACAAATTTAAGATGGCATTCTTCTTCAATTTGATTTCTATTATTATCCTATAGTTAATGAGGTTCATTTAGTATAGAAAAATGTTGAAAATAAGTTTGATCAACTTCCAACACAGCCTAAATGTATCATGTAACACGACTTGGACATTTCTTGTAAAACAGCCATACTTTAGGCTTCAAAATCTTATTTCCAGCAATGAACATGGCCTGGCCGTGCCTTGGAACACAGCAATGCTATATGTTGTGTTATTCATTGATGCAGGTTTTTGTCCTGCCTCAACTTCTATCACTAATCAGAGCATAACTCCCTTATTTTAACTCCGAATTAGGTGATCTAGGTGTCCATTTAAAGAATAAAACATTGTCTAAAACTATTTTGTTGAACATTTTAGTGAAAACTTAAGAAATCTTGGTGATATTACTCCATCAAATTAAACGTTATTTCTTCTCAAATGGGTTCTGACCTCTACTTACTAATATGACCATATCTCCCTCATATAAACTCCAAATTAAGTTATTCCAGTGGCTAAATTTCCTTGAGACACATATCTATATGTTTTATGTTAACTAGTTATTTTAATTCCCTACATAATTTTCTCAAAAATTCACACACAGATTCTTCCTTGGTTAATCATTTTCTGACCACTGCTAACTAATCTAATCATATATACCTCATATGGACTCCAAATTGAGTAATTCCAGTGGCTAAAACTCTGTACGATATATATCTATATTTTTATGTTAATAATTTGTTTTAATTCCTAACCAATTCTTTCCAGAATTTGAAAAACAGAAGCTTCCCTAGTTACTCCGAAATCCAGTTTCCAAACCAAACATTTTCTAAGCTTTTAGTTCCTCATTTTATTATGTCCTCTTCCATTTTATTCCTAATTTATATCTAATCATATTCCGTCAATTTTTTACCACATTTAAATATACAAAATAGAAGCATAAAAATATTAAAAGTTTGCCACCCATAGCCATACCTATCCAAAACTTTCCATACCAACCTAAGTATTCAAACATACATCACATGCAAGATTAACACATAACATGATAAAGCAACATCCATGGCCAATCATCAAGGTAACAAATATAGTAAATTATATCAAAGTTTTAGGATCAAAATCCCATATAAATGTTTCAAATTTCAAAGTTTTTCTAAAAAAAAAATCGTTAAACCTACCTAAAGAACTCCCTAGCTCACTTAGTAAATTCTTTTTCTTGTTTCCTCTTGAAAGAAGTAGCAAGATTCCTCCCTTCCCTTAGCTTTTCTAGCAGCTTAAATAAGAGAAGGAGGGTGATTTTTTGAACCCCAAGGATGAAGATAAAAGATGGATTCAAGTGGAGATTAAGCTAACTTACCTTGAATACTTAGTCTTCTAGGCTTCTCTGTCTCTCATTTCCTCACTCTACCTTGCTTCTATTTTTAATCTCCCTCACTTGGAAAAAATTCTAATGTTATAAGGGTAGTTCTTGCTTAAATAAACTATCAAGTGGTCCTTCTTTTATAATCATGGGTCTACCTTATCACAATTAGGATGCACTTGGTTGCTTTTTTAGGAAAAACAACTCATGTTCTTCTCTTCCTCTCCTTTAGTCAAGATATGCATAGCAAAAGAAGATTTGTATTTTGAAAATTATGATAAAACGTTCTTAAGATAAAGGACAAGGTCCCTTTGATTTAGGGATTCTTTTTCTTTTTCTTTTGTTTCACACAAGTATAATAGGTTTTCCTTTCTAAGTGGCAAGTTTCTAGCCCTTGAATCTCCCTTACTTGACTGAAATTATTTGTGTAGGATAAGAATGTTTTTTCCTAATGCCATGTATTATTATACCACTTGCTAAAATTATGTGTGTAGGATATAGATGTTTTGTCCTAATGCCATGTATTATCATACCACTTGCTAAAATTATGAATATAGCATATAGATATTATCACACCACTTGCTGAATTTTTATCTTAATCCCATGTGACCTAATATTTATTATTATTATTACACTATTATTTCATCACATGATTTATTTTGTTTTATTTTTCCTCTTGGATTTGGGCTCATTCTTACCCATTTTCTTTGTTTTGGATAAAATTCTACCTTTCTTAGAGGTTTTGGTCACATTTTCATAATTTTTTGGACTATCGGTCCAACTTCTATATTCTAGTCCAAGTCTATGTTTTATTTCTTGCTTGGAATATCCAATGAACTCGCTAGAAACTTATGTAAAGTGGAAAAAACTCTATATGAAGTGTCCATAGGTGAAAGCCCAATTTATGGATGGAGATATTAAACTTAAAAATTTCTAACTCTTGAATTAGGAAAATTACCCTAATCCAATTTTCATAACATTTTAAGACCTTTACTTACTTCATAAAAAAAAAAATTTATCTTCCTTACCAAAGAATTTCACCTACCTTTATTATGTTGTTTCTAATTTTTCTTATTAAGTTTTCTCTCTTTACTTATTCCCTTAATGTTAGAAACATTTTCTATGCATACACATAAGGTGAAGAATTTCTAAGGATTATATTTCCTTAGATATCTAAAAATTGTCTAATAAATTTTATTTCCTTAATTAAATATTTATGTACCTTTATTAATAAAAGAAAAAAAATTAGGGATGTTACATTAAATATTTATCTACTTTTATTAATAAAATAAACAAAATTAGGGATGTTATATTTCTCTCCCCCTAAAAAAAATTTTGTCCTCAAAATTTCAGAAATTACCTAATAAGAACAATTGCAGATATTTCTTCCTCGTGACTTCTTCCAGCTCCCAAGTTGCTTCTTTCGAAGTCAAACCTTCCCATATCACCTTAACCAGGGGAATGGTTTTATTTCTCAATTGCTTCACATCGGTGTCTAATATGGATGCTGGTACTAGCTGGTATGTCATGTTCTCCTTTATTTGGATTGGTTCTCATCTCGTATTACATGTGAGGAATTTGGAAGATACTTCCGTAGTTGTGATACATGGAAAAAATTATGCAGGTTAGAAAAATTAGGTGGGAAGGCAACTTAATATGCTGACATACCTACTTTCTTCAGAATTTGGTAGGATTCCAAAAATCACGAACTTAACTTTTTGATTTTGAGAGACTTACCAACTCTAGTAGTCGGGGAAAGTTTTAGAAATACATGCTCTCCTTCCTCAAACTCCAGAGGTCTATGTCTCTTATCATAGTAACTCTTTTGCCAACTCTAAGCTGTAAGTATTTTGTTTCGTATCATCCTGATTTGTTCAGTGGTTTGTTGAACTAGATCAAGACCCAGTAAGTTCTTTTCTCCTATCTCAAACCAACATAGTGGAGATCGGCACTTCCTACTATATAAAGCTTCGTAGGGGGCCATCTTAATATTGGAGTGATAACTATTATCATAAATAAACTCCACTAAAGGTAGGTACTTATCCCATCCTTTACCTTATTCTATCACATAGGCCCTTAACATATCTTCTAGGGTTTGAATGGTCAGTTCTATCTGCCAGTCAATCTGAAGATGGTAGGCAGTACTAAACCGCAACTAGGTTCCAAAAGCCTCCTATAACGCCTCCCAAAACCTCAATGTGAACCTCGAATCTTTATCAGAAACAATATTTAAGAGAATTTCATGTAGTCTAAATATTTCTTGGACGTACAACTAGGCCAATTTATCTAGTGAATAGTTAACCTTTATGGGTAAAAAGTGAACAGATTTGATTAATCTATCAATTATTACCCAGATAGAGTCATGTCCAACTGAAATCTTAGGTAAACCCATGACAAAGTCCATTGAAATACTGTCCCATTTCCATTTAGAGATCTCAAGAGGTTGTAAAAATCTTGCTGGCTTTTGATGCTATACCTTCACCTTCTGACAAATTAGACATTTCGCCACAAACTCGGCAATGTCCTTTTTCATCTCTGGCCACCAATACATCATCTTTAAGTCCTAGTACATTTTAGTGGATCCAGGATGGACTGAGTATTTATTCTGATGCGCTTCCTGTAAGATCTTAGACCTCAACTCTCGTTTTTTAGGAACACAGACCCTTCCTTGATACATGATTACTCCATCTTTCAAAACAAAAAAAAACATCCTGATCATTATGATCCAGTAAGTATTGATCGTTACCTTGAGTCTCTTTAATCTGGGCTCTAAGGTCACACTCTATACTTAACCCATTAATGATTAGATTCTTTGGGGTAAGAGTAGTGTCTAGCTTTAAATTTCTAAACTCTTCTAGCATCTGCATCTCATACACCATCATCCGACCTCAGTGCAGAGATTTTTGACACAAGGCATCAATTACAACATTCGCCTTTCTTGGATGATATTTTATCTCAAATTTGTAATCATTGAGGAATTCCACCCATCTTTGTTGCCTCATATTTAACTCCTTTTGGTCAAAAAGGTACTTAAGACTCTTATGATCACAGTATACTTCAAATGTCACTCTGTATAAATAGTGTCACCAAATCATTAAGGCAAACACCACCACCGCCAATTCAAGATCATGAGTTGGATAGTTTCCTTCATGGGATCTTAGTTTCCTAGAAGCATAAGCAACTACTCTCTTGTCTTACATCAGCACACACCCTAGGCCTGTCTTTAAAGCATCACTATACACTTCAAAATGTCATGTGGGGTCTGGAATAATTAAAACAAGAGGAGTGGTCAATCTTTTCTTAAGCTCCTAGAAAGTAGCTTCACATTGATCAGTCCATTTGAAAGGACTTCCCTTCCTGATCAATTTAGTCAATGGCAAGGCTATACAAGAGAAGTTTTGTATAAACCTCCTGTAGTATCCTGCCAAACCCAAGAAACTTTTGACTTCTGTAATCGTCTTTGGTCTTTCCCACTAAATCACTGCTTCCGTCTTACTATGGTCTATGGCTACCACTCTATTAGAGATGACATATCCAAGAAACTTCACCTCTGTCAACCAAAATCCATACTTCTCCAATTTGGCATACAAATTTTTCTCTTTTAACACTTGTAGCACAATTCGAAGATGTTGTTCATGTTCTTTCTCACTCTTAGAGTATATCAAGATGTCATCAATGAACACTACCATAAATTGATCTAGGTAGGGTTAAAAAATTCAATTCATGTAGTCTATAAAAATTGCATATGCATTTGTCAACTCGAAGGGTATTACGAGAAACTCATAATGCCCATACCTAGTCCTGAAAGCTGTTTTTGGTACATCCTCCTCTTTAATCTTAATCTGATGGTATCCTGATCTCAAGTCAATTTTAGAAAAGATGGAGGCTCCCTTCAATTGATCTAATGATACTTATTTTTTATAGTCACCTTATTCAGCTGTCTATAATATATGCATAGTCTCAAGCTCCCATCTTTCTTCTTAACAAACAACTCAAGAGCTCCCCAAGGTGATACACTTGGTCTAATGAATTGCTTGTCTAACAGTTCCTCTAACTGTTTCTTGAGTTCCTATAGTTCCTTCGAGGCCATTCTATAAGGTGCAATAGAGATAGGCCTTGTCCCAAGTAAGAGATCAATAGAGAATGCTATCTCTCTTTTGGGAGGTACACCAAGAATATCTGATGGAAATACTTCAGGAAACTTTTTGGCTATTGGGATTTCATCAAGCTTTGGTTCGACTTCTAGGTTTGATAAATACAAGAGAATGTATCCAAGTACTCCATTCTTCAACTCCCTATTGACTTAATTGACATTAAGCATCAATAACTGTATTTCCTCTTCTGAGGTAGGAGGTAGAAATTCAATGGTCTTGTTGCAACAATTCATCAAGATCTGATTTCTAGACATCCAGTCTAACCCTAGAATGACATCAATACCTTTTAAAGGTAGACAGACGAGGTCTACAGAAAAAGTTTTCTCCTGAATAGTGACCTGACAGTCTTTACATACAGAGGAAGTTAAGACCCTTTCCCTGTGGGAGTTACTATAGATAGCTCATAGGGGGTTTCAGAAATAGGATACTGAAACTCTCTAATACATTCTTTCGATATAAATGAATGACTAGCACCAGAGTCAAACAACACCATAAGAGCAAATTCATAGATATAGCATGTACCTTGGATCATTTCGAGGGATTGAGCTGCCTCTTGACCACTTAGGATAACAACCCTTCCTTTCACTTGAGGCCTCTGTTCTGGCTGCTTCCCCAAATTCTGTGGACAGTTCTTTACAAAATGACCCTTCTGTCCGCAATTGAAGTAGGCATCTGATCCCATGTAGTATGGCCGGTTACCATACATACATTTGCACTTAGTACACTTGACTGTGGAAAAGTTATGTTGGAAAGGTCAGGGACTTACCGTCATTGGCCTTTTGCCAGTACCTTGTCCTTTTCCTCTAACATTTCTGTCTGAGTTCTGTGGCCCGTTCTTTTTTTTTCTAGAAGTTCCGTCTTTGTTTATCATCTGCCACCGCCCTCAAGCTCTTATCCAAGAGTCTGCATTTATTTATCAGAGGTATAAACTCCCTTATCTCCATAGCTACAATAGTATTCCTTATCTTCGAATTCAATCCCGCTTCAAACTTAACAGCCTTCTATGCTTCGTTAGGGTTAAATCGCAAGTAAGAGGAGAACTTAGACAACTCCTCAAACCTCATGATGTACTGGTCTACAGTCATGTTGCCCTGCCTAAGTTGGAGAAATTCAATCTCCTTCTCTGCTCGCACAGTACTTGGGAAGTACTTTTCCAAAAAGGTGTCTTTGAACACCTGCCAGGTGATCTGCCTTCCCTAACGAGCTAAAAAGTTCTCTAGGTCCACGCCACTAGTATTTTGCTTCATCTTTCAGCATATATGTAGCAAAGATAACTTGCTGCTCCTCAATACATCCTATCACTTTAAAGATTTTCTCTAGTTCCCTTATCCACCTTTTAGCTACAGTCAGTTCAAAGCCACCTTGAAAACAAGGTGGTCTAGTCCTTAGGAACTCGGATATGCCATTATCATTTCCTGGCATCTGATTATTAGCTCCATTCTCACCATTTGAGTTATTAGCATTTTGAAGGTATTGTAGAATTTGGTTGGTAGTCGTGACTTGGTCTCGAATTGCTGTGGCCAGATTGTGTAGGGTTTCCTCCGCATTGTTTGCCAAATTTCTCCTCAGTGGTGCCATTTCCTACTGTGAAAAAAACAAAGTTATGCTGCTATTGAGGTGTGATCAAGCCTAATAGTTAGTTTCAAAAATATTTAACAGCGATGAGTGAGTTTTATACTCATAAATTAAATATTTTTATCTTATCTTTTTGCCATAATTAACCATATATCTCTCTTACTTGTCTTTAGTTGTGTGTATTTCTTACAGATGGAGAAAAGAATAAAAAATAGACTAAATTGAAGGAATCAGAGCTAAATTATGGTTCTTTGGGAATGGTGTCTATAAATCAAGCAGATAAAACAAATTCATTAAGGATGGTTGAGTAAGAAGTATTATTATATTGACTCCTGAGACACATCCTAATGGATATATGCACAAATTTATTCTTGATTTATAATCACATTTCAAAAGGACCTAAAACATAAAGATTAAAGGCAAAGCACCCAATGTTGAGAATATGTTTGTTGTTTGTAGTCCAGCCCAACCTTGTTGCCGTACTTGTGACATATCTCAGAAAATATATATCCAATATGTATGAAATTTGGTAAGTGCATAACTGACACAATTGGGTACAACTTTTATGTTCAAGTGCTCAGAAAATTCGGACATTAAAAGGGCCAAAAGTGAGCTATAAGAGAATCTGTCTGCTGCTACAGTCCAGCCCAACTTTGCTCTAGTATTTTGACCATAAGTCACAAATTACTATCCAATTTGTCCACAATTTTTCTTGATAGAAAGATAATGAACTTTTTCGACAACTTTCATGTTGATGGAGTCAGCAAATTCTGCGAATTTCAAGAAGATATTCAAGGTTCAATTTCAGTGCACATGATGGAATCCAAATTGTCAACGTTGTACAACTTTCTACCAAACAATTTTGACAATTACCACACCTACCACACCTAATTGTATCTATAAATAGAGGGCTTGAGGAGTGAGTTGGAGAGTTTGGAGAGATCTTGGAAAAGCTTTGTTAGAATTCTACGTACTTGTAATGTTCTTTTCTCTTTAGACATTTTGTATTTTTCTCTCTCTTTCGTAATATTATCATGTTTCTTCATCTTTCATTTTTCTTTCTTACCTTGATTATGGAGAACCAATCTCCTGATGCAAAGGTGAAAGGGTGAAACTTTTGATATGAGAATAATAATTCATTTAACTCTTAATTTTAGTGTTTATATTTGATGTTGTATTTACCCACTCTTTTTCTTATGTTATGTTTTAATGGATGGCTGAGCCACCTATTTCTTCTTGTTATTGTTTAATGGCTAGTTTTGCCGTTTACTTCTTATTTTTATTGTTCATGTTTGGTTTTGCCACCTACTTATTTTATTTTATTATTGATTGGCTTTGCCACCTATTCTATTTCATTTATTTTGTTATGTTAATTAGTTTTCTACCTCTTTCATTTTCTACATAAGTTAATCTTGTAAAATGTGAATTTTGATATATTGTAGACAATCTTTGGCACAATAAATGCTTGAATCAATCTTGATTTATTGTAGACAATATAATTATTGGCGCAATTTATGCTTGAATCCATTTACAAGTTATCTTTTGCATCTTTATATTTTTAATATTGTAAAGTGTGAACCTTGATACATTGTAGACAATTTTTAGCACAATAAATACTTGAATCAATCTTGATTTATTATAGACAAGATGATGATTGGCACAATGTACGCTTGAATCCATTTTACAATAATATTTTATATAATAGTAATACAATAAAAAGGAGGTAAATATAACTCATGTATAAACAAATGTGAGCTTAAATTAACATATCTTCCGATTAGAACCTTATTCATGTAAGGATTCTAATTGAGTAATAAAAGAGTAAAATTAATTTTTATTTGATATACCAAGAGTGGATTCCCTAACCTTAGCATGCTTCTTTACTTTGAATACATCTTCATTTAATTTCAGTATATTAGTTCTTTGCATACTTTGTTCAATATTTCTCTCACAAAACAAGACATTGGCAACTAGGTTAGAAGTATTTATTTTAGATCTAAATTATAATTTTCTCTTAATTGGTAATTCCTATGGGATCGACCTTGCATATCACTAAATCTATACCCCAATAGATTCGTACACTTGCGAGTTTTAATTAAAACAACAACAAATAGCAATCATAACACCAACTCAGTATATAGATAGGAAACATTAGTAATTTCTTACCTATATGAAATCACTGATCCCCTACACAGCACAACCACAACATACTCAAGACACTATAAGATCGACTCAGATAACCATCCACTCACTGGCCATCTAGGATCGACCTCCTCTAATACCAATTATGTAACAACTCTATTTTTTTACATACAAACAGATATATAATTTTTTTTTAAAATCCCATGACGTCATTACCTCTTTATTTCTAACTATTTAACTCATAATAACATTCGATTAAATTAACCAAGCATAATTAAGGTTTATAGTATAGCAATAATATTGATACAAATTTAGGTTCACATACACATCATTAATTAAAAACATCCTTACAAAAATAAAACACATATATGTACACATCTTATTCATCCCTATTGACTAGTTCTGGGATCTTAGTTAACTCGACCCAACGTACGCTAAAAGCCGGCCATAGAAAATATCTGCATATTTAGTCTTCTGAACATAATATAGAAATATAGTGAGAATTAAATCCCAGTACGTTCAACAATAATTCTTAATTATCATCAATATAGCTCATTATGTCATGTTCATCTATATAAGCTACAATAATTACCTTAGGTCATATGAATGCACTTTATATATGCACATGAAAATTGTACAGTAATGATATGGATGGCATGAATAACTATTTTCAAAATATCATATGATGGCTATCAACTTATTTTCATATCAAGCTACTCCGGTAGGGGTGAGTACTTTCTACTCTCCGGAACAGGCTTTTCTTGCTCCGTCTGACATGGCACACTTTCTATTTCTTTTCTCATAATCATAGCCATTGATAGGGCGTCCTCTACTGGTGCACCACATAGATCGTCATATAACTGTGCTCATCTCTTTTCGTTTCTTTTATTTTTACATTAATAGCTAAAAATATTATTTCAATAACAAATATGTTCATTATGCTCATATGCCATAATTTAACATCAAAGCATAATCATTATCAAAAATTATTGGAAAAATGCAATCATGCCATGAACATAATGATTTTCAAATATCACTTTAAAATATTTACATGTCAAAATTACACACTTAAGATTATAAGAAGTTCACGCAATGGCATACACTAGTCATTTATTATTATTATTTATAAGATTCTTCTTCTTTTTTAAATATTACTTTTACCGTTTCATTTTCTTTATGCTAGGCCTCTAGTCACTTTCCTTATATAATTTCCATCACATGTTCTTACAAATTTAATACGGCATTCTTCTTCAATTTGATTTCTATTATTATCCTATAGTTAATGAGGTTTATTTAGGATAGAAAAATATTGAAAATAAGCTTTATCAGCTTCCAACATAGCCTAAACATATCATGTAACATGGCTTGGCCATTTTTTATAAAACAGCCATGCTTTAGGCTTCAAAATGCCATTTCTAGCACCGAACGCAGTTTGTCCGTGCCTTGGAATACGGCCATACTCTATGTTGTGTTATTCCCTAATATAGGTTTTTGTCCTGCCTGACATTCTACCACTAATTAGAGCATAACTCCCTCATTTTAACTCCGAATTAGGTGATCTTGATGTCCATTTAAAGATACACAAATTATCTAAAATTAATATGTTGAACATTTTAGTGAAATCCTAAGGAATCTTGGTGATATTACTCCATAAAATTAAACATTATTTCTTCTTGAATAAGTTCTGACCTCTACTTACTAATATGACCATATCTCCCTCATATAAACTCCACATTGAGTGATTCTAGTGGCTACATTTCTGTGAGACATATATCTATATATTTTATGTTAACTAGTTACTTTAATTCAATACAGAATTTTCTTAGAAATTCAAACACAGAAGCTTTCCTAATAGATTCTGCCCTGGTTAATCATTTTCTAACCACTGCTCACTAATAAGATCATATCTGCCTCATATGGACTCCAAATTGAGTGATTCCAGTGGTTAAAACTCTGTAAGACATATATCTATATTTTTCATGTTAATCATTTCTTTTAATTCCCAACCAATTCTTCCTAGAATCTGAAAAACAGAAGCTTCCCTAGTTACTTCGAAATCCAGTTTCCTAACCAAACATTTTCTAAAGTTTTAGTTCATCATTTTATTATGTCCTCTTCCATTTTCTTCCTAATTTACATTTAATCATATTCCATCAATTTTTCACCACATTTAAATATACAAAATAGAAGCATAAAAATCTTAAAATTTTGCCACCCATAGCCATACCTATGCAGAAATTTCCATACCAACCTAAGTATTCAAGCATACATCACATGCAAGATCAACATGTAACATGATAAAGCAACATCCATGGCCAATCATCGAGGTAACAAATATAGTAAATTTTATCAAAGTTATAGGATCAAAATCACATATAAATGTTTCTAATTTCAAAGCTTTTCTAAAAACAATATTGTTAAACCTACCTAAAGATCTCCCTAGCTCACTTAGTGAATTCTTTTTCTTATTTCCTCTTGAAGAAAGTAGCAAGATTCCTCCCTTCCCTTAGCTTTTCTAGTAACTTAAATAAGAGAAGGAGGGTGAGTTTTTGAACCTTAATAATAAAGATAAAATATGCATTTAAGTGGAGATTAAGCTAACTTACCTTGAATACTTAGTCTTCTAGGCTTCTCTTTCTTCTTCTTTCCTCTCTTCTCCTCTCTTTCTCTTCTTTCCTCACTCTACCTTGCTTCTATTTTTTCTCTCCCTCACTTAGACGAAATTTTAATGTTATAGGGGTGGTTCTTGCTTAAATAAACTGTCAAGTGGTCTTTCTTTCATAATCATGGGTCTACCTTATCACAATTAGGATGCACTTAGTTGCTTTTTGAGGGAAGACAACTCATATTCTTGTCTTCCTCTTCCTTAGTCAAGATATGCATAGCAAAAGAATATTTGTATTTTGAAAATTATGATAAAATATTCTTAAGATAAAGGACAAGGTCCCTTTAATTTAGGGATTCTTTTTCTTCTTCTTTTTCTCACACAAGTATGATAGGTTTGCCTTTCTAAGTTGCAAGTTTCTAGCTCTTGAATCTCCCTTACTTGACTGAAATTATTTGTGTAGGATAAGAATGTTTTGTCCTAATGCTGATGGAGATCAAGGTGCTGTCAAAGCTACTATAAACAGTTCCTAAGATCCTTTGCAAGGGATAGGTGGTCCAATGACTAGGAACAGGGCGAAGCGGGCCAAAGAAGCTTTACTGGGCTTGATCTTGGATGTGCAGGCTAAAGAGGAAGTTGTTGAACCAAGTCAAGACATCAAGTGGGCCACACTTTGCAGCCTTGAAGATGGCATTAAAGAGGGCAGTTCGGAGGCCCAATAAAGCTTGTTGGATCTTGAAGACAACTAGCTCAAATCTGCATTGACTTAAGATGTATTATGGGCTATATGTTATAGGTTTTGTTTTGGATATTATTAGTATTTGGGCCCATCCTTTATGCTAGCCAATTAGTAGTTTAATTATGGGTTTGTTTTTGTTAGTTTAGTTGGGCCAGATAACTAATTTTATTTGGGCCATATTCTATTAGAAGTCCAATTAGGAGTTTAAGGCCTTCTGGCTTTCCTACTAGGGTTAGGTTTGATTGTCTATATAAGAGTTCTTTAAGTTCATGTATTGAAGATAGACTTTTGATGATTAATAAAGATTGATTTTTCTCCTAAAGTGAGAGCTTCCCTTAGTTCTTGGGCAAAGAACTGAATCCGATATTATCGAGGCAACTCATGGCGATCAAACATTTATTGTATTTTCAAGAAGATCCTTACTTTTGCCAAACACTCCGTTTCTTGACTTGCACATCCTTATGCAAGTTGCTGTCAAAGCTACTATAAA
This sequence comes from Gleditsia sinensis, assembly GCA_037074535.1. Classification (NCBI taxonomy): domain Eukaryota; kingdom Viridiplantae; phylum Streptophyta; class Magnoliopsida; order Fabales; family Fabaceae; genus Gleditsia; species Gleditsia sinensis. The sequence continues at coordinate 42,608,522 of CM073472.1, read as the reverse complement.
CTGTTCCCAAGATCTTTTGCAAGGGATAGGCAATCCAATGACTAGGAGCAGGGCAAAGCGGGCCAAAGAAGCTTACTGGGCTTGATCTTGGATGTGCAGGCTAAAGAGGAAGTTGTTAGGCCAAGTCAAGACATCAAGTGGGCCACACTTTGTAGCCTTGAGGATGGCATTAAAGAGGGCAGTTCGGAGGCCTAATAAAGCTTGTTGGATCTTGAAGACAACTAGCTCAAATCTGCATTGACTTAAAATGTATTATGGGCTTTATGTTATATGTTTTTTTTTAGATATTATTAGTATTTGAGCCCATCATTTATGCTGGCCAATTAGTAGTTTAATTATGGGTTTATTTTTGTTAGTTTAGTTGGGCCAGATAACTAATGTTATTTGGGCCATATTCTATTAGAAGTCCAATTAGGAGTTTAAGGCCTTCTGACTTTTCTACAAGGGTTAGGTTCGATTGTCTATATAAGAGTTCTTTAAGTTCACGTATTGAAGACAGACTTTTGATGATTAATAAAGATTGACTTTTCTCCTAAAGTGAAAGCTTCCCTTAGTTCTTGGGTAAAGAACTGAATCTGATCTTATCGAGGCAACTCGTGGCGATCAAACATCCATTGAATTTTCCAGACGATCCTTTCTTTCGCCAAACACTCCGTTTCTTGGTATAGAGGAACACATCAAATGCCATGTATTATTATACCACTTGCTAAAATTATGTGTGTGGGATATAGATGTTTTGTCCTAATGCCATGTATTATCATACCACTTGCTAAAATTATGAATGTAGAATATAGATATTATCACACCACTTGCTGAATTTTTTTCTTAATGCCATGTGACCTAATATTTATTATTATTACACTATTATTTCATTACATGATTTATTTTATTTTATTTTATTTTTCCTCTTGGATGTGGGTCCATTCTTACCCATTTCCTTTGCTTTGGATAAAATTCTACCTTTCTTGGAGGGCTTGGTCTCATTTTCATAATTGTTTGGGTTATCGGTCCAACTTCTACATCCTAGTCCAAGTCTATGTTTTATTTCTTACTTGGGCTATCCAATGGGCTCGCTAGAAACTTATGTGAAGTGGAAAAACTCTATATGAAGTGTCCATAGGTAAAAGCCCAATTTATGGGTGAAGATGTTAAACTTAGAAATTTCTAACTCTTGAATTAGGAAAATTACCCTAATCCAATCTTCTTAAAATTTTAAGACCTTTACTTACTTCACAAAAAAAAATTTATCTTCCTTACCAAAGAATTTTACTTCTCTTTAGTATGTTATTTCTAATTTTTTTCTATTAGGTTTTCTCTCTTTACTTATTCCCTTAATGTTAGAAACATTTTCTATGCATACACATAAGGTGAAGAATTTCTAAGGATTATATTTCCTTAGATATCTAAAAATTGTTTAATAAATTTATTTTCTTAATTAAATATTTATGTACCTTTATTAATAAAAGAAACAAAATTAGGGATGTTACATTAAATATTTATGTACCTTTATTAATAAAAGAAACGAAATTAGGGATGTTACAGATGCATGGGATTACATAAAAGAAAAACAAAGGAGAAGTTAAACTAAGTTGAATTTTGGAACAATTTAGAAAGTTTCTATTTTTAGAATTCTAAAACAATTTGGTGAGGATTTTAAAAAAATGGTCAACATATGAATTGTAGATATATTTCTCACAGATCTATAGACTCTGACATCACTTAATTTGGAGTCCATATGAGGGAGATATGGTTGATTAATTTAGTAGAGGTCAGAATCAGTCTAGAATCCAGGATGGTAAAAATAAGCATTTTTGTTTCAAATTTTATAGAAATAATCCGTAAGGAATATGAAGAAATTATAAACATGAAAGTTGCAGATAATTGTCTTAAATTTTTATAGGATTTGAAATTACCTCAAATGAAGTTAGTATAAGGGAGATATGGTTGAATAAGTGAGAAAACGTCACAGAACACAGTTAGGCCATGTTCTGAGTTGCTTCAATGCAGGTAAACTGTGTTCGGTGCTGTTTTTGAGCATGTTTGAAGTATTTTTAAGCATGGACGTGTCTTGTAACATAATCAAACCGTGTTAGGTGCTGGATTATTATATTTTTCACTATTTTATATCTAAAAATAGTCTTGTGTGTTGAATGATTTTTAGGAAACATATATCCAAGAAAAATACCTTTAAAATGATGATTTTGGTATCACAAATTACCCTTTTCTATATTTTATTCAAAATGAATCATATTGGATATTGGTATGTGATGAATGATTATTAAGCATTGAGTATAAAAATGATGCATGTCATATTATGAATGTGATTGAATGGCAAGCGTAAAGCTCATGGCGAGTTGCTTGATAATTATACATTTCATTTGATGAATATGCATTTAATATATATATATATATATATATATATATATATATATATATATATATTTGTGTGTGTGTGTGTGTGGATGGATGAATATCGATGGGTTGTATGGCTTGAGACGGTACCGAGTAGGGGACGCTCTATTAGCCTAAGTGAGTTAAGAGAGGGCCACTCCAACCGGGTGTCAGTGGTAATAGGGGACGCCCTATTAGTCTAAGTGAATCAAGGGATGACCACTCCAACCGGGTGTCAGTGGTAATGTGAGGAGGCAAATGGGTGATGAACTCACATTTTCTTATCACTTATTGTGATTGTAGTCGATCGGTCACTATGCGTATAACAAATGAGTGAATTGAGTATATTAAGAGCTGTAAAATGTCTAAGCGTAAAAAAAAGAGTCGATTTTCAGTGCATATATAGTATGTTAATTATGCATCAACCAAAGTGATTATTTTATCTCAAAATTTTGATATTTTTCTGTAGCTTATACAGCTGAACATAACTCTTATTTTTCTCATTATATTTTATTTATGTTAAGTCTACTGGGAACCTTTGTTCTCACTATTATTGTGGTGTTATGTTCAGATTAAAAAAATGAAATACAACAGGGAATGACGTTACTGATGGAGATCTCGATGTTAGCATCACCTCCTCAACCTTTGTGTTTCAAGAGTGGAGTGCTGTATAGGGACTCTTATTTATGTACTAAAATATTATATTGTATAATTATTACATGTGTGAGGTTTGTAATATTTATATATGTAAATACATACATATATATATATATATATATATATATATATATATATATATATACACACACACACACACATACACACACACACATATATATTGTGTTTATACATATGACGTATTTAACATGCAAAATGTAAAATAAATAAATTATTATTATTATTATTATTAAATAAATAAAATAAAAGTAAACCGGATCTTAAAATTGATTATTGATAAATAGTTATGTTTTTATCCTATTAATAGTTTGTGATTATGACCTTTCATAAAGTTTTGATTTGATAGTTCTATTCTCTAGAGTATTATACATTTTGGAAATGATACTATATTTTATTTTGTTATTTTTACAACAAAAAAAAAATCATGCTCTTAGTTTGTCTCATTCCATTATAATAAGTGTTATTTGTTCACTTAATCGTGAAACTCACCCTACCAGTTGAAAAAAAAATTCTGATGTATTATGGTGAGCCCAATGTTTTATTCTAGTAGACCACACTTTAGTTTGTTACATATGTTAATAAAATTTATAATTTAATAGTGCTCCAATACCCACAGATCCTTGCTGCTGTTTGCATGTTTGTTATATATTATATGGTTATATGAACTTCTAAGAGCTGATCTCTCATTTGGATACTTGTGTAACATCCCTAATTTTGTTTCATGTATTAAAAAAAGTACATAAATATTTAATTAAGTAAATAAAATTTATTAGACAACATTTTAGATATCTAAGGAAACATAATCCTTAGAAATTCTTCACCTTATGTATATGCATAGAAAATGTTTCTAACATTAAGAGAACAAATAAAGAGGGAAAACCTAATAGGAAAAAAAAATTAGAAATAACATACTAAAGAGATGCAAAATTCTTGGATAACGAAGATAAATTTTTAGAAACAAGTAAAGGTCTTAAAATTTCAAGAACATTGGATTAGGGTAATTTTTCCTAATTCAAGAACTAGAGTTCTAAGTTTAACATCTTTACCCATACATTGGGCTTTTACCTATGGACACTTCATATAGAGTTTTTCCATTTCACATAAGTTTCTAGCAAGCCCATTGGATAACTTAAGCAAGAAATAAAACATAGACTTGGACTAGGATATAGTAATTGGACCGATAGCCCAAAAATTATGAAAATGTGACCAAGCCCACCAAGAAAGGTAGAATTTTATCCAAAGCAAAGAAAATGGGTAGGAATAAGCCCATAATGGGTAGGAATGAACCCAAATCCAAGAGGAAAAATAAAATAAAATAAATTAGGTGATGATATAATAATGTAATAATAATAAAGATTAGGTTACATGGCATTAAGACAAAAATTTAGCAAGTGGTGTGATTCTACATTCATAATTTTGGCAAGTGGCATGATAATACAAGGCTTTAGGACAAAAACATCTATATCCTACACTCATAATTTTAGCAAGTGGTATGATAAAACATGACATTAGGACAAAACATTCCTATCCCACACAAATAATATTAACCAAATAATGGAGATTCAAGGGCTAGAAATTTGTGACCTAAAAAAGCAAACCTATCATACTTGTTTAAGACAAAAGAAAATGGAAATGTGTAACATCCATAATTTCGTTTCTTTTATTGATAAAATTACATAAATATTTAATTAAGAAAATAAAATTTATTAGACAATATTTTAGAAATATAATCCTTAGAAAATTTTCACCTTATGTATATGCATAGAAAATGTTTCTAACATTAAGAGAACAAATAAAGAGGAAAAACCTAATAGGAAAAAAAAATAGAAATAACATACTAAAGAGATGCAAAATTCTTGGATAAGGAAGGTAAATTTTTAGAAACAAGTAAAGGTCTTAAAATTTCAAGAACATTGGATTAGGGTAATTTTTCTTAATTCAAGAACTAGAGTTACTTAGTTTAAAATCTTTATCCATACATTGGGCTTTTACCTATGGACACTTCATATAGAGTTTTTTCACTTCACATAAGTTTCTAGCAAGCCCATTGGATAACTTAAGCAAGAAATAAAACATAGATTTCGACTAGGATATAGTAATTGGACCAATAGCCCAAAAATTATGAAAATGTGACCAAACCCTCTAAGAAAGGTAGAATTTTATCCAAAGCAAAGAAAATGGGTTGGAATAAGCCCAAATTCAAGAGGAAAAATAAAATAAAATAAATTAGATGATGATATAATAATGTAATAATAATAAAGATTAGGTTACATAGCATTAAGAATAAAATTTAGCAAGTGGTGTGATTCTACATTCATAATCTTGGCAAGTGGCATTATAATACAAGGCTTTAGGACAAAAACATCTATATCCTAAACTCATAATTTTAGCAAGTGGTATGATAATACATGGCCTTAGGACAAAACATTCCTATCTGATAGCTGCATTTCATTATAGTTTCTATGTGCCGTCCGTGTATGTTTACTAAAATTTTCTAGTGTTTTAAGCACTCTTACCCCCTGATTTAATTAAATAGGATGACTCTTCTAGATATAACATCAGTTACCCCATTGCTGCAGCATTTCAGTAAACATATGTGGCAACGATAGCAGAACCCCGGTTGATAGTGGGTGAGCTGCTCCTTCTTTCCTGCAATACACTGATTCTATTTGATATGGTGCAGGTGGCAGAACTGCGCAGCAGGAGCAGCCACCATCGAGCAGGGGACAGCAGCAGAGACACTACAGGCTGCTGGTACAGAACTGTCTCCACTACTGAAGGTGGAGATGAAAAAGCTGTACAACAAGGGCGCCGGCTGCAGAGCAAAAGGATTGTCAGCAACCCAGGGCACTTTACTGTGACCACAAGGGCTTCCTATAAAAGGCCATAAAGCAGCTATTGCAGCAAGCCCGGGAGGGACGAAAGGAGAGAAGGGGGACGAGAGAAAACAGAAGAGAACTTGGAGGAAGAAACACCATAGCCGAGTATGTGTTGACACCGGAAGGTGCAGCATTGAGGGAATAGTTCTGCAGAAGGGGATTGTCCCCTGTTGTTATATTACTATTTTATCAGAAAGAAAGAATTGTGCTTTGTACTTTTATTAAGATCATTTAGGATGCATGCCCGTGTCTTTGGGATTTTTGTACTCAGTGTACCCATGAGTCTTGGCTAGTTTCCAGCTGGGGTTGCACAAGGGTTGTAATGAACTAAAGCACATTTTTATTATCAATACATTTCGCTGCAGTTTTGGTTATCATTCAATTGTGTTTCCTGTAGTTTTTCTTTCCTTAATAACGGAAGTTTGGAGGAAGAAAACCAAGGCCGACATTCACCTAGAAGGGTAATGGAGGCTGGGAAAAGGATTGAATGCATGGGGATTAACTCATGTAGGGATATATGGGCACCCTATTAGACCAATAATGGAACTTCATGCACAATTTGGAGGTGAGGACTGATGCAGGAATGCATGTCTGAACCTTAGAATTGCAAGGAATGGAAGCCTGGGAAGGCTCCATTCAAGACTGAGTTTGGCACATAGAACAATTGCTGCAGCAAGCCTAGAGCAAATATGAGTGCTGTAGTCCATGGCAACCCTGAGCAACCCTAGATCTCCCAATATAGTTACCTCTTCACTTTTTATTACTCCTTATTTTAATTATAGTTATAGTCAGTCAATCTACTTTTATATCAATCTTGTGAACCATCTTAACTTTGCTACAGCATTCATACAGTAAAAATCTCTATAACAGTTTTAGTTCACTCCTCGTGGGACGATACTCACTCATCACTTTATTACTTGGTCACGACACGTGCACTTGCGTTCTGACATTGTATTCATCTTTGTATGAATCACAACCCAACAAGTTTTTGGCGCCGTTGCCGGGGAGTGTCAACTTAAAATTGTTTTTACATACTCAACTGTGTGAAGTATTGTTTTGTTGTATATCTTTTTACTCTGGTGTCTTGTTGAGCAGGTAACACAGTGCATGAGCATGGCTGACAGAGAGCTTCTACCCCTTGATCCAGAGATAGAAAGAACGCTTTTGAGAAGAAGAAGAGGACAGTTAGTACTTAAGCAGCAGGCAGAGATGGCTAATTAGAATGGAGCAGACAACATGGATGATAGAGATAGAGTCCTAAATGCTTATGTTCAACCAAACCTGAATAGGTTGAACCCGAGCATTGTGAGACCAGAGATCGAGGCTTTACATTTTGAGCTCAAACCAGTAATGTTCCAAATGCTGCAAACTGTAGGGCAATTCAGTGGCATGCCCACTGAGGACCCTCACCTTCACTTGAGAGTGTTCATGGAAGTCACGGATGCTTTCAAAATGAATGGGGTAACAGAAGAAGTGCTCAGGCTAAAGTTGTTCCCTTATTCATTAAGAGACCGAGCAAGAGCATGGTTGAACTCTCTGCCACCTGACTCTATCGCTAACTGGAGTGATTTGGCAGAAAAATTTCTGCTAAAATACTTCCCGCCCACCAAGAATGCCAGATTGAGAAATGACATCACCTCTTTCCAGCAATTAGAAGGTGAATCTTTGTATGAGACCTGGGAGAGGTATAAAGAGCTATTACGGAGATGCCCTCATCATGGAATTCCTTACTGCATTCAGATGGAGACCTTTTACAATGGCCTCAATGCCCAAACCAGTACCATAGTGGATGCAGCAGCTAATGGGGCACTCTTGTCCAAGACGTATAATGAAGCACATGAGCTGCTTGAAAGGATGGCCAGCAACAACTATCAATGGCCAATGGACAGAGTTTCAACTGGAAAGAAAGCAGCAGGCATGCACGAAGTGAGTGAAGTGACTTCTCTCACAACCCAGCTAGCTTCACTAGTTAATGTCTTGAAGAGACAGTAAATTGCCCGCCCTCAAGCAGCCAATGCAGTCCAGGAAACTGGACCATCATGTGTAACACATATAACCCAGGATGGAGGCAACACCCCAATTTCTCCTGGAGTAACTATGGTACAGGACAAGGGAGCAACTCTGCCCCACAAAGACCACAGGGTCCACCAGGCTTCCAGCAGCAAAGACAACAGCCGCAGGAAGCCCCCACTTCACTAGAATCCCTACTGAAGGAATATATGGCAAGGAATGATGCTCTAATCCAGAGTCAAGCAGCCTCATTGCGGAATCTGGAAACTCAAGTGGGGCAGCTTGCCAATGAACTAAAAAGCAGACCCCTAGGGACACTTCCTAGTAATACTGAAGTCCCCAGGAGATAAGGGAAAGAGCACTGCAAGGCTATAGCCCTGAGGAGTGGGAAGATGGTGGAAGCACCAAAAGCAAGAGAGCAACACCAGACAGACTCTACTTACCTTTGGAGAAGAAGAAAGAAAAAAAGAAGCAAGAGGAGGAGGTAAGCGAGGAAGCAACCACCTCTGGAAGGAATGCTGCAGCTATGCCACAGCAGAATTCGGCAACTTTGCCACAGCAAGGCATGCAGCAAGCTAAGTTACCTCCCCCTTCCCTCAGAGATTTCAGAAGCAGCAGAATGACCAACAATTTAGAAGGTTCCTAGATGTCCTAAAATAGCTACACATCAACATTCCTCTGGTGGAAGCACTAGAGCAGATGCCGAATTATGTGAAATTCATGAAGGACATCCTGACCAAGAAGAGGAGATTTGGTGAGTTTGAGACTGTTGCTCTCACAAGAGAATGTAGTGCTGTGTTACAAAACAAGTTGTCACCCAAACTTAAGGATCCAAGCAGTTTCACCATAACTTGTTCAATCGAGAACCAGTATTTTGGCAAGGCACTTTGCGACTTGGGAGCAAGCATCAACCTCATGCCAATGGCCATCTTTAAAAAGCTAGGACTTGGAGAAGCAAGGCTTACCACAGTCACACTGCAATTGGCAGACAGATCCATTGCCCATCCAGAGGGAAAAATAGAGGATGTCCTGGTTAAGGTGGATAACTTCATCTTCCCTGTAGACTTTATAATTTTGGATTATGAAACTGATACAGAGGTACCGATTATATTGGACAGACCATTCCTAGCAACTGGCCGGACACTAATTGATGTTCAGAAAGGTGAGTTAACCATGAGAGTCCAGGATGAGCAGGTTACATTCAATGTGCTCCAGACCATGAAGTTTGCCAGTTAAGAAGAGGAGTGTGCAGTGGTGTCTATGATAGACACATTAGCATCAGAACAATTGGAAAAATGCTGCAATGAGCCACCACTAGCAGCATGGACAGACCACTCAGATTTCGAAGGAGAAGATGAGAAGGAATAGGCCTGGATTGATGTCAGGCAAGGCTTTAGAAAGCAGGAGCAAATAAAGGAGCCATTATATGTGACCCCACCAGATTCAAGGCTGCTGAAAGCATCAGTAGAGGAGCCACCGGTCTTGGAGATGAAGCCTCTGCCAGCACACCTTAAGTATGCATATTTAGGAGAAACAACCACTTTTCCTGTGGTTATCTTAGCACTTTTGATAGAGGAACAAGAGGAGAAATTGGTCCTGACACTGAAGAAATTCAGAAGGGCCATTAGCTGGACACTTGCTGACATTAAGGGATATCAGTCCCTCATTTTGTATGCATAAGATCCTCTTGGAAAGCAATGAAAAAGGGTCCATAGAACCTCAGCGAAGGCTCAACCCAATAATGAAGGAGGTGGTTAAAAAGGAAATTATCAAGTGGCTAGATGTTGGAATTATCTACCCAATATCAGATAGTTCTTGGGTGAGTCCAGTCCAGTGTGTCCCTAAGAAAGGGGGTATAACTGTGGTGGAAACCACTAGCAATGAACTCATCCCCACCAAGGTTGTGACCGGCTGGAGGATTTGCATGGACTATAAGAAGCTGAACAAGAGCACTAGAAAGGACCACTTCCCTCTGCCATTCATTGATCAAATGTTAGATAGACTTGCTGGAAGGGAATACTATTGTTTCCTGGATGGGTACTCAGGGTACAACTAGATTGCTATAGCACCAGAAGATCAGCATAAGACCACATTCACATGTCCTTATGGTACCATTGCATTTCGAAGGATGCCATTTGGGCTGTGCAATGCTCCAGCAACATTCCAGCGATGCATGATGGCAATATTCACATAAATGGCTGAGCAGTTTGTGGAAATCTTCATGGATGATTTCTCAATCTTTGGGGACTCCTTTGACCTATGCTTAGGAAACCTTGCTAAAGTCTTGCAAAGATGTGAGGAAACAAACTTGGTGCTAAACTGGGAGAAGTGTCAGTTTATGGTAAAAGAAGGGATTGTGCTAGGGCATAAGGTTTCTCAGAAAGGACTTGAGGTTGACAAGGCCAAGGTGGAAATCATTGAGAAACTGCCTCCTCCCACCTCGGTCAAGGGCATTCGAAGCTTCCTGGGACATGCAGGATTTTATAGGAGGTTCATTAGGAACTTCTCTAAAATTGCCAAACCTCTATGTAGTTTGTTAGAGAAGGACAAAATTTTCTGTTTTGATGAAAATTACATGACAGCATTCTGCGATCTCAAACAAAAATTGAGTACAGCCCCAGTTATTGTGGCACCAGACTGGAGTTCTCCATTTGAGCTGATGTGTGATGCTAGTGAGATAGCATTGGAGGCTGTCCTCAGGCAGCGCAGAAACAAGTTGTTTCATTATATTTACTATGCTAGCAAAATGCTGAAAGGTGCCCAGCTGAACTACACTGTGACCAAGAAGGAATTGCTGGCAGTAATGTTTGCCTTTGAGAAATTTAGAGCATATCTGGTAGGAGCAAAGGTGATAGTGCACACAGATCACTCTGCCATCAAACACTTGGTTAGGAAAAAGGATTCCAAGCCCAGGCTCATTCGGTGGGTGCTTTTGCTTCAAGAATTTGATCTAGAGATCAGAGACAGGAAAGGAACTGAAAATCAAGTGGCAGACCATCTCTCCAGATTGGAAGGGCACAGCTCCGGGCCAGAAGAAATCAATGAAAGATTTCCAGACGAGCAACTCTATCTCCTGTCTCAAAATGATGTGCCATGGTATGCTGATTATGTAAATTACCTTGTGAGTGGAATGCTCCCACCAGACCTGACATGGCAGCAGAAGAAAAAACTTCTACATGAGGTAAACTCATACTACTAGGATGAACCATACCTTTTCAAGCAATGTGCTGATCAGATGATTAGGAGATGTATACCCAGCGAAGAGACGAAGCAAATCCTGCAGCAATGCCATGCTTCCCCTTATGGAGGTCATTTTGGAGGAGTTAGAACTGCAAACAAGGTGTTGCAGGCATGGTTCTATTGGCCATCCCTATTCAAGGACTCCCACTCCTTTGCAAAGCAATGTGACCAGTGTCAAAGGATAGGGAACATATCTCGCAGACATGAAATGCCACTGAACAACATCTTAGAGGTGGAATTATTTGATGTCTGGGGAATAGATTTCATGGGACTATTTCCCTCGAGTTTCGGTAATCAATACATCCTTGTAGCTGTAGACTATGTCTCAAAGTGGGTGGAAGCCAGTGCATCCCAAACTAATGAAGCCAGAGTCGTGACCAGATTTCTGAAGAGAAACATCTTCACAAGGTTTGGAACCCCCAAAGCCATCATCAGCGATGGAGGGACCCATTTCTGCAATCAACAGTTCAAGCCACTACTTGCCAAATATGGAGTCAGGCACAAGGTGGCAACCCCTTATCACCCACAAACGAGTGGGCAGGCTGAAGTCTCCAACAGAGAGATCAAGAGAATGTTGGAAAAAACAGTAGGCCCCACGAGGAAGGATTGGTCCTCAAGGTTGGATGATGCACTTTGGGCATATAGAACAGCCTATAAGACACCTCTGGGCATGTCACCATACAAATTGGTATTCGGGAAGGCTTGTCATCTACCAGTAGAGTTGGAACATCAAGCATACTGGGCAGTGAAGAAGCTAAACTTCAACCTGGAAGCTGCGGGTGAGAAAAGGATGTTGCAGCTAAATGAGCTAGATGAATTTCGTGGTCAGGCCTATGAGAATGCCAAACTATACAAGGAGAAAGCAAAGCAATGGCATGACAAGAAGATACAACCCAAGAACTTCGAAGTGGGACAGAGAGTACTACTGTACAACTCCAAGCTGACCTTGTTTCCTGGGAAGTTGAAATCACGCTGGTCTAGTCCTTTCCACATAAGCAAGGTCTTCCCCTTTGGGACAATTGAATTGGAAGAAGAAAAGGAGGGGAGGACATTCAGGGTTAATGGACAAAGGGTCAAGCACTATCTAGGAGGTGATGTGGATAGACAGCACACCTCCATTCAGCTACAAGAGGAATGAACAGGAAGGAAGTCAGGCTGAAGACTGTAAAACAAGCACTTATGGGAGGCAACCCATGTTTAAATCTATTGTTGGTAAAGTTAATAGCTTTTAGATTGTTTGATTTGTGAATTTAATGACATTTTTGTTTGCTACACAGGTAGGGAAACATAGCAGGCTGCAGAAAGGTTCTCACTTTGCTGCAGTAAAAACTGGGTGAGGTAGGCTTGGCTCTGCTGCAGCAAGATTTTTGCGCAATCCACCTCTGCTGCAGCAAAAGCATAGGCAAGGCAGTATTGCTGTAATAGTTGCTGCAGTAATTGCATTCAGTCCTAGGTGAAGGAGTTCCCTAAAAAAAAAATTTAAAGTGGGCGGGAAAACTGGTAGAAGGCCATAAGACACCCACGATTTGTAACCTCTGCAACTTCCAACCCACTTCACCCTCGAGTTAAGATGCCCACGTTTTCAACTCTGTAACTCCCCTTCCCACTTCACCTCTCCCGAGCTCTCAAAGCCCTACAACCTCCTCACCTCCTTCGTTTCGGAAACCCCTACCTCCAAATCCTCGAACCAATCATGCCCAGAATTAAGACAGTGGCCAGAAAAGCAAGCAAGGTGAAGAAATTCACCTCTGAGGAAAACCAGAAGAAGCACGACGAAGAGATTGTGCCCAGAAACTTCTGCGTTGAGAAAGGGTTCACCTTCACCTCCGCTGGAGATTTGGGGATGCCAATGTATGTTGGTACGGTGGTCAAGCAAAGGGGTTGGGAAAATTTCGTAAGCCACCCGCAAATGGCCCTCATTCCTCTAGTTCGGGAGTTCTATGCGAACTTCTCACCAGAAACTGAGAAGTGGGTGACAGTTCGGGAGACGAAGGTGTGTTTTGACCAAGCTTCAATCAACAATGCCTACAATCTACCAGACAAAGAGGATAACTATGAGGAATATCTACATGGTTTGCAGGACGAAGACTGGAATGCAATGCTCACTCGGGTGTGCCTTCTGGCACCACCTGGGATAAATCTCCTCAAGGCTCCACCACTATCAACCGGATCTCCCTGGTGCCGGCAGCAAAAGTCTGGTATCATTTTCTCAAGACCCGTCTGCTACCTTCCACCCATGCGCAAATGGTGAGTAGAGACAGAGTAGCAATGGTGGACGCCCTCATACTCGACAGACCACTCAACGTTGGCCGTATCATCAGCGGCCAAATCCAAGCATGCGCCAGCCGTAAAAAGGGCAGCCTACTTTTTCCTTCCCTCATCACCATACTGTGCAAGAATCATGGAGTACCAGTCTCCATCGATAAAGAAGTCTTGAAGGACACCAACCCCATTACTACTACCACGATTGCTCGGATTGTCCTGGAGAGAGCAGCCCCACACCCACCCGCTACCTCCCGAGACCCTCCACAAGCCGCTAGACCATCTGTTTCTTCCTCTGCCCCTCAGCCAGTTGACCAGGCCCTTCAGCATATTCTACAGCAACAAGCTACAATCCTCATACAGCAAGCACAGCTACTGCAGCATCAGCAGACCTTTTGGCGCTATGAACAGAAGAGGGACTTTACCCTCCACACCACCTTGGAGTAGAACTTTAAGCAATTCTTTCCATTCCCGAAGTTTCCAACTGACTTGCTCCATACCACTTTCGAGGAATCAGCCCCAGCACCTGAACCACAGACCGAACAGCACAAGGATTTCGAAGGATCCTCCTCCAGCAAGGAGCCCCAACCGGAACCCCACTAGACACCAGAAACTGAGTCCTCTGATGACAATGAGCCCATTGCAAAACGGGCAGCAATGATGCGCAAAAGAAAGGCCCCAGAGCAATCAACACAGCGGAGGAGTGAGCTTCGAAGTTCATCAAGGTCTTCTGGGGGTCAATGCCCCTAGGGTGCTACAGCATGCCTGCTAGCACCCTCAGGAAGTTCCCTCAACTCTTCTTCCTTCTCTGTTGTATTTGGAATTCTTTTGCTTCTGTTGTATTTGGGTGTCTTTTGTTTTATGGCCATTGCATCAGCAGTGAGGACACTGCTCAATTTAAGTTTGGGGGGATTGGGGGTGTGATATAATGTCTGCTGGGGTGTAATATAATGTTGCTGTGGCACTTTTGTGTTTTGTTCATTGCTGTGGTATCTGCTGAAGCATTGATTTTATGCTAAAGTATTTGCTGGAGCAAATGTTAGGGTAGACTTGTTTATTTGTGTTCTGTTTGTCTGAGTGCTGTTATTTGTATTCTTGCCTGACTGAATTAGATGAAACTGCAGTGTTACTGATTGCTACCTGTAGAAATTATCTAAATTAGATGTGTATTTCTCTAAAAAAAAAGAGAGAGAAAATAAGTCTGCATTTTGCATGGCCTACTGAAAGTTCTAGGATACTCCATGAGGAGGATTGGGTAGTTTGCTAGAAACCAAAATAGGAAACCTACAACCTCACCCAATCACACTGAACCCTCTTCTAATGAGCACAGGATCATGGGCAGTTTGCCAAAGAAAAATTTGGTGATCTTTCAGAAATTGGACCTAAGTCTTAGAGCTAGTATTGAGAGCTTTCTGTAGAATTATAAAAGAGGCAGACACATAGGGTCATCAAGGCTTAAGTTTGGGAGGGAAGTAGGAAATAAAGAGAGAAATATGGACATTCCAATGCTCTGTAATTCCTTAGTAACCAGGGGTATGCATGAGCCCCATGTGTGCCTTTGCGTAAAACAGGGACATAGAGTGGACACTCCAATGCTCTGTAGTTCCTTAGTAACCAGGGGTATGCATAAGCCCCATGTGTGCCTTTGCGTAAAACAGGGATATAGAGTATGAGTGGGAAGTGGTTTAAGGGTGATGAGGCTGAGTAACCGGGTGCCTGCAATGAACATGTTGGCATTCACGTTAAAAGGCTGTAATGACCTCTACTAGAATAAGATCTATGCCAAAAAAACAATAAAGAAAGAAAATCAGTGAGCTACAACTCCCCCCACATTTGTCGCCCTGTCTGCACCTATGTTGAATGCCAACTTGACCTAGGAAAGGAAGCTCGATATATTAGCATGAAAGTATTAGGAACTCTGGCTGCTTTTAACCCAAGTGGCTCTTAGGGAAACTGTCCATGTCACACACACAACTTCAAAGAAGGTTTTTGCTGTGATTGGAAGAAAGGTTTGTGGTATCCTTTATATGGAAGAAATTCTGAGAGTTGAGAGCTATCAGCAGAACTATGGATTCATGCATGAGAAAAGTCTGGAATTTCTGGGTGGTAGGAATATAGTGAACAGAGTAGGTTGCTTGGGGACAAGCTATTCTTTAAGTTTGGGGGGATTTGATAGCTACATTTCATTATAGTTTCTATGTGCTGTCCGTGTATGTTTACTAAAATTTTCTGGTGTTTTAAGAACTCTTACCCCCTGATTTAATTAAATAGGATGACTCTTCTAGATATAACATCAGTTACCCCATTACTACAGCATTTCAGCAAGCATATGTGGCAACGATAGCAGAACCCCGGTTGATAGTGGGTGAGCTGCTCCTTCTTTCCTGCAATACATTGATTCTATTTGATATGGTGCAGGTGGCAGAACTGCGCAGCAGGAGCAGCCACCATCGAGCAGGGGACAGCAGCAGAGACACTACAGGCTGCTGGTACAGAATTGTCTCCACTACTGAAGGTGGAGAGGAAAAAGCTGTACAACAAGGGCGCCGGCTGCAGAGCAAAAGGAATGTCAGCAACCCAGGGCACTTTACTGGGACCACAAGGGCTGCCTATAAAAGGCCATAAAGCAGCTATTGCAGCAAGCCCGGGAGGGACGAAAGGAGAGAAAGGGGACGAGAGAAAACAGAAGAGAACTTGGAGGAAGAAACACCATAGCCGAATATGTGTTGACACTGGAAGGTGCAGCATTGAGAGAATAGTTCTGCAGAAAGGGATTGTCCCCTGTTGTTATATTACTATTTTATCAAAAAGAAAGAACTGCGCTTTGTACTTTTATTAAGATCATTTAGGATGCATACCCGTGTCTTTGGGATTTTTGTACCCAGTGTACCCATGAGTCTTGGCTAGTTTCCAGCTGGGGTTGCACAAGGGTTGTAATGAACTAAAGCACATTTTTATTATCAATACATTTCGCTGCAGTTTTGGTTATCATTCAATTGTGTTTCTTGTAGTTTTTCTTCCCTTAATAACGAAAGTTTGGAGGAAGAAAACCAAGGCCGACATTCACCTGGAAGGGTAATGGAGGCTAGGAAAAGGATTGAATGCATGGGGGTTAGCTCATGTAGGGATATACGGGCACCGCATTAGACCAATAATGGAACTTCATGCACAATTTGGAGGTAAGGACTGATGCAGGAATGCATGTCTGAACCTCAGAATTGCAAGGAATGGAAGCCTGGGAAGGCTCCATTCAAGACTGAGTTTGGCACATAGAACAATTGCTGCAGCAAGCCTAGAGCAAATATGAGTGCTGTAGTCCATGGCAACCCTGAGCAACCCTAGATCTCACAATATAGTTACCTCTTCACTTTCTATTACTCCTTATTTTAAATATAGTTATAGTCAGTCAATCTACTTTTATATCAATCTTGTGAACCATCTTAACTTTGCTACAGCATTCATACAGAAAAAATCTCTATAACAGTTTTAGTTCACTCCTCATGGGACGATACTCACTCATCACTTTATTACTTGGTCACGACACGTGCACTTGCGTTCTGACATTGTATTCATCTTTGTATGAATCACAACCCAACACTATCCCACACAAATAATATCAACCAAATAATGGAGATTCAAGGGCTAGAAATTTACCACCTAAAAAGGCAAACCTATCATACTTGTTTAAGAAAAAAGAAAATTGAAATGAATCCCTAAATCAAAGGGACCTTGTCCTTTATCTTAAGAACATATCATCATAATTTTCAAAATACAAATCTCATTTTCCTATGCATATCTTGACTAAGGAAGAGGAAGACAAGAACATAAGTTGTTTGTTTTCAAAAAATTTAACAAAGTGTATCCTAATTGTGATAAGGTAAACCCATGATCATGAAAGGTGTATTATTTGGTGGTCTATTTAAGCAAAACCCACCACTACAACATTTTCATTTCGTCCAAGTGAGGAAGAGAGAGAAATAGAAGCAAGGTAGAGTGAGGAAAGGAGAGAAAGAGAGGATAAGAAAGGAAGGAAGAAGAAGGAGAAGTTTAGAAGGCTAAGTACTCAAGGTAAGTTAACTTAATCTCCACTTGAATTGATTTTTCTTCTTCATCCTTGAGGTTCAAAAAATCACCCTCCTTCTCTTACCTAAGCTGCTAGAAAAGCTTAGGGAAGGGAGGAATCTACCTACTTCTTTCAAGAGAAAACAAGAAAACCAATTCACTAAGTGAGCTAGGAAGATTCTTAGGTAAGTTTAACAATATTTCTTTTTGAAGAAAACTTTTGAAACTTATAATATTTATATGAGATTTTGATCTTAGAACTTTGATGATTGGTCATGATGTTGTTATATCATGTTACATATTGATCTTGCATGTGATGTATGTTTGAATACTTAGACTGGTATAGAAAGTTCTGCATAGGTATGGCTATGGTTGGCAAAATTTTTAGCTTCTGTGTTTTAATTTCTGGGAATTATCTGTAGGGAATTAAAATAAAAGGTTAACATAAGAATTAAATATATATGTGTCACAGATTTTTAGCCACTGGAATCATTAAATATATATGTTCAGAAGAATAATGCAGATTTTCTCAATGACACTTATTATTTCCGTACATTGGATCGAGGTGCCCTACCTTGGGCAACTACCAGGTATATTAGATATATCTGTAGTAGATGTGACTGAGATTCCGGTGGAGGTGCCACCCGCACCAGTGTCCCCGGAAGTAGTCGACATAGATGATTAGAACTAATATGTATCTTTGTACAAATGTTTGTAAAATAATGGTGTGTAGTTTGTAAAATAAAGGTATGTATGGAAACTCAGTATTGTATCACTGTTAATAACAATTATGCTTGGTTAAAGTGATTATTATTATGAGTTAAGTGGTTAGAATTAAAGTAGTAATAACTTTATGGAATTTTACAAATATAAAAAAAAATTGTTACATTTACATAAATGGAGTTGTTACAAAATGAATCCTTAAATCAAAGGGAACTTTTCCCTTATCTTAAGAACATATCATCATAATTTTCAAAATACAAATCTCATTTTCCTATGCATATCTTGACTAAGGAAGAGGAAGACAAGAACATAAGTTGTTTGTTTTCTAAAAATTCAACAAAGTGTATCCTAATTGTGATAAGGTAGACCCATGATCATAAAAGTTGTAATATTTGGTGGTCTATTTAAGCAAAACCCACCCCTACAACATTTTAATTTCGTCCAAGTGAGGAAGAGAGAGAAATAGAAGCAAGGTAGAGTGAGGAAAGGAGAGAAATAGTGGACAAGAAAGGAAGGAAGAAGAAGGAGAAGTTTAGAAGGCTAAGTACTTAAGGTAAGTTACCTTAATCTCCACTTGAACCCATTTTTCTTCTTCATCCTTGAGGTTCAAAAACTCACCCTCCTTCTCTTACCTAAGTTGCTAGAAAAGCTAAGGGAAGGGAAGAATCTTGCTACTTCTTTCAAGAGGAAACAAGAAAACCAATTCACTAAGTGAGCTAGGGAGATTCTTAGGTAAGTTTAACAATATTGCTTTTCAAAGAAAAGCTTTGAAATTTGTAACATCTATATGGGAATTTGATCTTAGAACTTTGATGATTGGTCATGGATGTTGCTTTATCATGTTACATATTGCTCTTCCATGTGATGCATGTTTGAATACTTAGGCTGGTTTAGATAGTTCTGCATAGGTATGGCTATGGGTGGTAAAAATTTAAGCTTCGATTTTTAAAATTCTGGGAAGAATCGATAAGGCATTAAAATACATGGTTGACATGAAAAATGTAGATATATGTCTCACGGATATTTAGCCACTAGAATTACTCAATTTGGAGTTCACATAAGGCAGATATGAGCCAATTAGTAAGCAGAGGTCAAAAAATGGTTAATCAGGGAAGAATCTGTTTGGAAATCTTTAATTTTTGAATTTTTGGGAATACTCTGTAGGGAATTAAAATAACTTGTCAACATAACAATTATAGATATATGGCTCGCGGATAGTTAGCAACTAAAATCACTCAATTTGGATTTCAAATGTGGGAGATATAGTCAGATTAGTAAGTAAAAGTTCGAACCTTCCCGAGAAGAAATAATATTGAATTTAAGGGAGTAATAACACCACAATTTATTATTATGTGGCTGATATGATTAACATAATAGTTTTAGATCATTATCTTAGTTTTCCATAGACACCAAGATCACCTCAATCGGAGTTAAAATGAGGGAGTTATGCTCTGATTAGTGAGAAAAGGTCACAGAACACGGCC
Source organism: Gleditsia sinensis (assembly GCA_037074535.1). Taxonomy (NCBI): domain Eukaryota; kingdom Viridiplantae; phylum Streptophyta; class Magnoliopsida; order Fabales; family Fabaceae; genus Gleditsia; species Gleditsia sinensis. The sequence goes on along the minus strand of CM073472.1, from coordinate 42,588,793 downwards.
AGGCCATGTTCTGGGTGCTTCAAGCACGGGTTAGTCGTGTTCGGGGCTGTTTTTGAGTACATTTGAAGTATTTTTAAAGCATGGCCGTATCTTGGAACATGGTCAGACCGTGTTGGAAGATGGTGAAGCCTATTTTCAACATTTTTCTACCCCAGATGAACCTCTTTAACTATAGGGTAATAGTATAAATCAAATTGGAGAACAATGCTCTATAAATTTGTAAGAACATGTGCTAGAAATGATATAAATAAGAAGAAAATGACTAAACGCCAAGCATAAAGAGAAGGTTAGAAATGATGAAAACCTGCATCAAGAAATTAAAAAAATAAAGTTAATATTTAAAAAAGAAGACGAATCTTATAAATGAAAATAATAAATGACTAGTATATTCCATAGCTATTGCCATTGTATGAACTTCTTACCATCTTAAGTATGAAATGTTGATATGGAAATATTTTATAAAGTGATATTTGAAATGGTTATGTTTATGGCATGATTACCAATGATTTTTGGTAATAGTTATATTTTGTTAAGCATACTTGTTATTGAAAGCATATTTTTGGCTATCATTGTGAAAAGAAAAGAAATGAGTACGGTCACATGGCAATTTGTGTCGTGCACTAGTAGGGGACGCCCTACCAACGGTTATGAATATGTTAATGAGAAAAGAAAGAGAAAGTGTGCCATGTCAGACGAAGCGAGATAAGCCCGTACCGGAGAGTAGAAAATACTCACCCTGACCGAGGTAGCTTGATTTGAGAATAAATTGATAGTCATTATATGATATTCTGAAAATAATCAATCATGTCATACATGTCATTACTGTACGATTCCCATGTGTATAGATTTTGTGCATTCATGTGACCAAAGTTATTTACTGTAGTTTATACAGCTGAACATGACGTGATGACTATATTGATAATGATTTATTGTTGAACCTAGTAGGATTTAATTCTCACTATATTTCCATATCATGTTCAGAAGAATAATTATTCAGATTTTCTCAATGACACTTATTATTTCCGTACGTTGGATCGAGGTGCCCTACCTTGGGCAACTACCCGTTATATCAGATGTATCTGTAGTAGATGTGACTGAGATTCCGGTGGAGGTGCCACCCGCACCAGTGTCCCCAGAAGTAGTCGACATAGATGATTAGAGATAATATGTATCTTTGTACAAATGTTTGTAAAATAATGGTGTGTAGTTTGTAAAATAATGGTGTGTATGGAAACTCAGTATTGTATCACTGTTAATAATAATTATGTTTATTTAAAGTGATTATTATTACGAGTTAATTGGTTAGAATTAAAGTAGTAATAACTTCATGTAATTTTACAAATATAAAAAAAGTGTTACATTTACATAAATGGAGTTGTTACATAATTGGTATCAGAGCAGGTCGATCCTAGATGGCCAGTGGGTGGATCGTTATCTGAATCAATCTTATAGTGTCTTGAGTAAGTTATGGTTGTGCTGTGTAGGGGATCAGTGATTCATATAGGTAAGAAATTACTAGTGTTTCTTATATATATGCCGAGGTGGTGTTATGACTGCTATTAAATATTTTTGAACTAACTATTGGGCTTGATCACCTCAATAGCAGCATAACTTTGTTTTTTCCACAGTAGGAAATGGCACCACCAAGGAGGAATCCAGCAACCGATGCAGAGGAAACCCTACACAACCTTGCCACGGCAATTCGAGACCAAGTCATGACCACCAACCAAATTTTACAATATCTCCAGAATGCTAATAATTCAAATGGTGAGAATGGTGCTAACAACCGGATGGCTGGAAAAGATAATGGCATATCCGAGTTCCTGAGGACTAGACCACCTTGTTTCCAAGGTGGCTATGACCCAACGGTATCCGAAAGGTGGATAAGGGAATTAGAGAAAATCTTTGAAGTGATGGGCTGTACTGAAGAGCAGCAAGTTATTTTTGCTGCATATATGTTAAAGGATGAAGCAGAATACTGGTGGCGTGGAGCTAGAGAACTTTTAGCTCATCAGGGAAGATAGATCACCTGACAAGTGTTCAAGGACATTTTTTTTGAAAAGTACTTTCCAAGTACTGTACGGGTAGAGAAAGAAATCAAATTTCTCCAACTCAGGCAAGGCAGCATGACCGTGGACTAGTATATTGCAAGGTTCGAGGAGCTGTCTAAGTTCTCCTCTTATTTGCAATATAACTCAAATGAAGCATGGAAGGCGGTTAAGTTCGAAGCGGGACTAAACCCGGAGATAAAGAATGTTGTTATAGCTATGGAGATCAGGGAGTTTGAACCTCTGATAAATAAATGCAGACTCCTAGAAAAGAGTTTAAGGGCAGTGGAGGACGAGAAGCAAAGGCGAAACCTATGGAAGAGGAAGAAAAATTTTTCCAACCCTGCAAAGAACGTGAGAAGAAGTGGATATGAAGCTGGTAAGAGGCCATTGACTACGGGTCCTAGACCTTTTCAACAAAACCTTGCCCCAGTCAAGTGCGCTAAGTGCGAACGCCTGCATGGTAACCGGCCATGCTACATGGGACAAGATGTCTGCTTCAATTGCGGACAGATGGGATATTTTGCAAGAAACAGCCCACAGAATGTGGGGAAGCAGCCAGAACAGAAGCCTCAGGTGAAAGGAAGGGTTGTCACCCTGAGCGGCCAAGAGGCAGCTCAATCTACTAAAATCATTCAAGGTACATGCTATATCTATGGATTTTCTTTTATGGTGTTATTTGACTCTGGTGCTAGTCATTCATTTATACCAGAAGAATGTATTAGGAAGTTTCAGTTTCCTATTTCTGAAACTCCCTATGAGCTATCCATAGTAACCCCTACAAGGGAAATGGTATTAACTTCCTCTATATGTAAAGACTGTCAAATCACCATCTAGGAGAAAACGTTTTCTATAGACCTCGTCTATTTACCTTTAAGAGGTATTGAGGTCATTCTAGGGTTAGACTGGATGTCTAAAAATTGAGTCTTGCTGAATTGTTGTAACAAGACCATTGAATTTCTACCTCTTACTCCAAAAGAGGAGGTCCAGTTATTGATGCTTAATGCCAATCAAGTTAATAGGGAGTTGAAGAATGGAGTACTTGGATACATTCTCTTGTATTTATCAAAACCTAGAAGTTGAATCGAAGCTTGATGAAATCCGAATAGCCAACGAGTTTCCTGAAGTATTTCCATCAGATATTCCAGGCTTACCTCCCAAGAGAGAGATAGAGTTCTCTATTGATCTCCTACCTAGGACAGGGCCTATCTTTATTGCACCATATAGAATGGCCTCGAAGGAACTACAGGAACTTAAGAAGCAGTTGGAGGAACTATTAGACAAGCAATTCATTAGACCGAGTGTATCACCTTGGGAAGCTCCTGTATTGTTTGTTAAGAAGAAAGACGGGAGCTTGAGACCATGCATAGATTACAGACAGCTGAATAAGGTGACTATAAAAAACAAGTACCATCTCCCTAAGATAGATGACTTATTGGATTAATTGAAAGGAGCCTCCATCTTTTCTAAAATTGACTTAAGGTTAGGATATCATTAAATTAGGATCAAGGAGGAGGACGTACCAAAAACTGCCTTGAGGACTAGGTATGGGCACTATGAGTTTCTTGTAATGCCCTTCGGGTTGACGAATGCACCTGCAATTTTCATGGATTACATGAATCGCATTTTTCAACCCTACCTAGATCAATTTGTTGTAGTGTTCATTGATGACATCTTGATATATTCTAAGAGTGAGAAAGAACATGAACAACATCTCTGAATCGTACTGCAAGTGCTAAAAGAGAAAAAGTTATATGCCAAATTAGAGAAGTGTGAATTTTGGCTGTCAGAGGTGAAGTTTCTCGGACATGTCATCTCTAATAGAGGGGTAGCCGTAGATCCTAGCAAGACGGAAGCAGTGATTCAGTGGGAGAGACCAAAGACGGTTACGGAAGTCAGAAGTTTCTTGGGTTTGGCAGGATACTATAGGAGGTTTATACAAAACTTCTCTCGTATAGCCTTGCCATTAACTAAATTGACCAGGAAGGGAAGTCCTTTCAAATGGACTAATCAATGTGAAGCTAGTTTTCAGGAGCTGAAGACAAGACTGACCACTCCTCCTATTTTAATTATTCTAGACCCCACAGGACATTTTGAAGTGTGTAGTGACGCTGCAAAGAAAGGGCTAGGATGTGTGCTGATGCAAGATAAGAGAGTAGTTGCTTACGCCTCTAGGCAACTGAGACCCCACGAAGGAAACTATCCAACCCATGATCTTGAATTGTCGGCAATGGTGTTTGCCTTAAAGATTTGGCGACACTATTTGTACGGGGCAACCTTTGAAGTATATTGTGATCATAAGAGTCTTAAACACCTCTTTGATCAGAAGGAGTTAAATATGAGGCAACGAAGATGGGTAGAATTCCTCAATAACTACAAGTTTGAGATAAAGTATCATCCCGGAAAGGCGAATGTTGTAGCAGATGCCTTGAGTCAAAAATCTCTGCACATGGGTCAGATGATGGTGTATGAGATGCAGATGCTAGAGGAGTTTCAAAATTTGAAGCTAGCCACTACTCTTACTCCAAAGAATCTAGTCATTAATGGTTTAAGTATAGGGTGTGACCTTAGAGCACAGATCAATGAGACTCAAGCTCACAACCAATACTTACAGGATCATAAAGACCAAGGTAATTTTTCTGTCATGGAAGATGGAGCAATCATGTATCAAGGAAGGATTTGTGTCCCTCAAGAACAAGAGTTGAGGACTAAGATCCTGCAGGAAGCGCATCAGAGTAAATACACAGTCCATCCTGGATGCACTAAAATGTACCAGGATTTAAAGAAGATGTATTGGTGGCCAGGGATGAAAAAGGATATTGCGAAGTTCGTGGCAAAATGTCTAATTTGTCAAAAGGTGAAGGTGAAGCATCAAAAGCCAGCGGGATTTCTACAACCTCTTGAGATCCCTAAATGGAAATGGGACAGTATCTCGATGGACTTTGTTGTGGGTTTACCTAAGACTTCAATGGGACATGACTCTATCTAGGTAATAGTTGACAGATTAACCAAATCTGCTCACTTTTTGCCCATAAAAATTAACTATTCACTGATAAATTAGCCCAATTGTACGTTTAGGAAATAGTTAGACTGTATAGAATTCCCTTAAATATCGTTTCTGATAGAGATCCGAGGTTCACATCGAGGTTTTGGAAGGCATTGCAGGAAGCATTTGGTACTCAATTATGGTTTAGTACTGCCTACCATCCTCAGATTGACGGGCAGACAGAATGAACCATTCAAACCCTAGAAGATATGTTAAGGGCCTATGTGATAGAGCAAGGTAAAGGATGGGATAAGTACTTACCTTTAGTAGAGTTTGCTTATAATAATAGTTATCACTCGAGTATTAAGATGGCCCCATTCGAAGCTTTATAAGGTAGGAAGTGTCGATCTCCACTATGTTGGTTTGAGGTAGGAGAAAAGAACTTGCTGGGTCCTGATCTAGTTCAACAAACCACTGAACAAATCAGGATGATACGAGATAAAATACTCACAGCTCAAAGTCGGCAAAAGAGTTACTATGATAAGAGACATAGACCTCTGGAGTTTGAAGAAGGGGACCATGTATTTCTAAAACTTTCTCTGACCACTAGAGTTGGTAGGTCTCTCAAGACCAAAAAGCTAAATCCACGATTTTTAGGACCCTACCAAATTATGAAGAACGTAAGGACGTCAGCATATCAAGTTGCTCTCCCACCTAATTTGTCCAACTTGCATAATGTTTTTCATGTATCACAGCTCCAAAAGTATCTTCCAGACTCCTCACATGTGATACGAGATGAATGAATCCAAATAAAGGAGAACATGACATACCAGCTAGTACCTGCATCCATATTGGACACTGACGTAAAGCAACTGAGAAATAAAACCATTCCCCTTGTTAAGGTGTTATGGGAAGGTTTGACTCTGGAAGAAGCAACTTGAGAGCTGGAAGAAGTCATGAGGAAGAAATATCCGCAATTGTTCTTATTAGGTCATTTCTGAAATTTTGAGGACAAAATTTCTTTTAGGGGGAGAGAAATGTAACATCCCTAATTTTGTTTCATGTATTAATAAAAGTACATAAATATTTAATTAAGGAAATAAAATTTATTAGACAATATTTTAGATATCTAAGGAAATATAATCCTTAAACTTAGAAATTTCTAACTCTTGAATTAGGAAAATTACCCTAATCCAATCTTCTTAAAATTTTAAGACCTTTACTTACTTCACAAAAAAAAAAAATTTATCTTCCTTACCAAAGAATTTTACTTCTCTTTAGTATGTTATTTCTAATTTTTTTTCTATTAGGTTTTCTCTCTTTACTTATTCCCTTAATGTTAGAAACATTTTCTATGCATACACATAAGGTGAAGAATTTCTAAGGATTATATTTCCTTAGATATCTAAAAATTGTTTAATAAATTTATTTTCTTAATTAAATATTTATGTACCTTTATTAATAAAAGAAAAAAAATTAGGGATGTTACATTAAATATTTATGTACCTTTATTAATAAAAGAAACGAAATTAGGGATGTTACAGATGCATGGGATTACATAAAAGAAAAACAAAGAAGACGTTAAACTAAGTTGAATTTTGGAACAATTTAGAAAGTTTCTATTTTTAGAATTCTAAAAAAATTTAGTGAGAATTTTAAAAAAATAGTCAACATATGAATTGTAGATATATTTCTCATAGATCTATAGACTCTAACATCACTTAATTTGGAGTCTATATGAGGGAGATATGATTGATTAATTGAGTAGAGGTCAGAATCAATCTAGAATCCAGGATGGTAAAAATAAGCATTTTTGTTTCAAATTTTATAGAAATAATCCGTAAGGAATATGAAGAAATTATAAACATGAAAGTTGTAGATAATTGTCTTAAATTTTTATAGGATTTGAAATTACTTCAAATGAAGTTAGTATAAGGGCGATATGGTTGAATAAGTGAAAAAAGGTCACAGAACACAGTTAGGCCATGTTCTGAGTTTCTTCAACACAAGTAAACTGTGTTCGATGCTGTTTTTGAGCATGTTTGAAGTATTTTTAAAGCATGGCCGTGTCTTAGAACATAGTCAAACCATGTTGGGTGCTGGATTATTATATTTTTCACTATTTTCTATCTAAAAATAGTCTTGTGTGTTGAATGATTTTTAGGAAACATATATCCAAGAAAAATACCTTTAAAATGATGATTTTGGTATCACAAATTACCCTTTTCTTTATTTGATTCAAAATGAATCATATTGGATATTGGTATGTGATGAATGATTATTAAGCATTGAGTATAAAAATGATGCATGTCATATTATGAATATGATTGAATGGCAAACGTAAAGCTCATGGCGAGTTGCTTGATAATTATACATTTCATTTGATGAATATGCATTTATATATATATATATATATATATATATATATATATATATATATATATATATATATATATTTTTGTGTGTGTGTGTGTGGATGGATAAATATCAATGGGTTGTATGGCTTGAGACGGTACCGAGTAGGGGACGCGAGTTAAGAGAGTGCCACTCCAACCGGGTGTCAGTGGTAATAAGGGACGCCCTATTAGTCTAAGTGAGTCAAGGGAAGACCACTCCAACCGGATGTCAGTGGTAATGTGAGGAGGCAAATGGGTGATGAACTCACATTTTCTTATTACTTATTGTGACTGTAGTCGATCGGTCACTATGCGTATAACAAATGAGTGAATTGAGTATATTGAGAGCTGTAAAATGGCTAAGAGTAAAAAAAAGAGTCAATTTTCAGTGCATATATAGTATGTTAATTATGCATCAACCAAAGTGATTATTTTATCTCAAAATTTTGATATTTTTCTGTAGCTTATACAGCTGAACATAACTCTTATTTTTCTCATTATATTTTATTTATGTTAATTCTACTGGGAACCTTTGTTCTCACTATTATTGTGGTGTTATGTTCAGATAAATAAAATGAAATACAACAGGGAATGACGTTACTGATGGAGATCTCAATGTTAGCATCACCTCCTCACCCTTTGTGTTTCAAGAGTGGAGTACTGTATAGGGACTCTTATTTATGTACTAAAATATTATATTGTATAATTATTACATGTGTGAGGTTTGTAATATTTATATATGTAAATATATATATACACACACACACACACACACACATATATATATATATTGTGTTTATACATATGACGTATTTAACATGCAAAATGTGAAATAAATAAATAATAATAATTGTTATTATTATTAAATAAATAAAATTAAATTAAATCGGATCTTACAAAGTTGCAATAATAATAATAAGAAAAAATCGAACATTACACTGAGTGACTAAGTTCTCTCATTGGTTAAGTTGAGTTAAAACCTCAGAGTAGGATCATGATGTGAGATTGGTTTATATACTTTATTTGAATTCAATTTGATTAGGTATTGATTTATTCTTAATTCCTAGAAAAGATACACCGATAATTGAACAAGTTAAACTATAGCTAAATTACGAAAGCAAATTTATAATTGTTTAGTCACTCTAATTTAAGAGGCAAACTGAGGTTAGTAAGTTTACTGCATTATATAAATTATTAATGCTCAGTGAAAGTAATCAATTAAGTCAAATCTGGTTGCCTATGTTTGAGTTATTTAACTTCAATAATCTTTCTAGTTCACAATGCGATTACTTAGGTTAAATCCTACCGCCTTGGATGGGGTTATTTAGTAATTATGGCTAATTAGGTTCATCGGATGAAGGTTAACTACACTTAGGGAAAGATTGTGTTAGATTCCAACAATGAATATCTCAATTGAATTGATTAACTTATAATCGATAATAAGTAGTTCACTTTGAAGATAGAATAAATTTTAACCAATGCATTCTTATAAGGTTTAACTCTCTAGTTTTCTATCGCTTATATTAATTGTTGCATATTTTATTTATAATTGTAAACTCCTGATTTACAACAAAGTTTGGGAATTTTATTCTTTATGGGATTGGCCTTTATTTCTGCTAGTGCATTAATTTGTGTTAGTAAGAATAAGATAATTATTTAATTTTGATGTATCTAGGAGCATCCTACCAATTATAAAAGATATCTAGTTTAAAATTGATTATTGATAAATAGTTATGTTTTTATCCTATTAATAGTTTGTGATTATGACCTTTCATAAAGTTTTGAATTGATAGTTCTATTCTCTAGAGTATTATACATTTTGGAAATGATATTATATTTTATTTTGTTATTTTTACAAAAAAAATCATGCTCTTAGTTTGTCTCATTCCATTATAATAAGTGTTATTTGTTTACTTAATCGTGAAACTCACCCTATCAATTGAAAAAAAAAATTCTGATCTATTATGGTGAGCCCAATGTTTTATTCTAGTAGACCACACTTTAGTTTGTTACATATGTTAATAAAATTTATAATTTAATAGTGCTCCAATACCCACAGATCCCTACTGCTGTTTGCATGTCTGTTATATATTATATGGTTATATGAACTTCTAAGAGCTGAGCTCTCATTTGGATACTTGTGTAACAGCCCTAATTTCGTTTCAATTATTAATAAAAGTACATAAATATTTAATTAATAAAATAAAATTTATTAGACAATATTTTAGATATCTAAGGAAATATAATTCTTAGAAATTCTTCACCTTATGTATATGCATAGAAAATGTTTCTAACATTAAGAGAACAAATAAAGAGGGAAAACCTAATAGGAAAAACAAAATTAGAAATAACATACTAAAGAGATGCAAAATTCTTGGATAAGGAAGATAAATTTTTAAAAACAAGTAAAAGTCTTAAAATTTCAAGAATATTGGATTAGGGTAATTTTTCCTAGTTCAAGGACTAGAGTTACTAAGTTTAACATCTTTACCCATACATTGAGCTTTTACCTATGGACACTTCATATAGAGTTTTTCCACTTTACATAAGTTTCTAGCAAGCCCATTGGATAACTTAAGCAAGAAATAAAACATAGACTTGGACTAGGATATAGTAATTGGACCGATAGCTCAAAAATTATGAAAATGTGACCAAGCCCACCAAGAAAGGTAGAATTTTATCCAAAGCAAAGAAAATGGGTAGGAATAAGCCCATAATGGGTAGGAATAAACCCAAATCCAAGAGGAAAAATAAAATAAAATAAAATAGGTAATGATATAATAATGTAATAATAATAAAGATTAGGTTACATGGCATTAAGACAAAAATTTAGCAAGTGGTGTGATTCTACTTTCATAATTTTGGCAAGTGGCATGATAATACAAGGCTTTAGGACAAAAACATCTATATCCTACACTCATAATTTTAGCAAGTGGTATGATAATACATGACACTAGGACAAAACATTCTTATCCCACACAAATAATATCAACCAAATAATGGAGATTCAAGGGCTAGAAATTTGTGACCTAAAAAGGCAAACCTATCATACTTGTTTAAGACAAAAGAAAATGAAAATGTGTAACATCCCTAATTTTGTTTCTTTTATTGATAAAAGTACATAAATATTTAATTAAGGAAATAAAATTTATTAGACAATATTTTAGAAATATAATCCTTAAAAAATTTTCACCTTATGTATATGCATAGAAAATGTTTCTAACATTAAGAGAACAAATAAAAAGGAAAAACCTAATAGGAAAAAAAAATAGAAATAACATACTAAAGAGATGCAAAATTCTTGGATAAGGAAGGTAAATTTTTAGAAACAAGTAAAGGTCTTAAAACTTCAAGAACATTGGATTAGGGTAATTTTTCCTAATTCAAGAACTAAAGTTACTAAGTGTAAAATCTTTACCCATACATTGGGCTTTTATCTATGGACACTTCATATAGAGTTTTTCCACTTCACATAAGTTTCTAGCAAGCCCATTGGATAACCTAAGCAAGAAATAAAACATAGATTTGGACTAGGATATAGTAATTGGACCAATAGCTCAAAAATTATGAAAATGTTACCAAACCCTCCAAGAAAGGTAGAATTTTATCCAAAGCAAAGAAAATGGGTAGGAATAAGCCCAAATCCAAGAGAAAAAATAAAATAAAATAAATTAGATGATGATATAATAATGTAATAATAATAAAGATTAGGTTAGATGTCATTAAGACAAAAATTTAGCAAGTGGTGTGATTCTACATTCATAATCTTGGCAAGTGGCATGATAATACAAGGCTTTAGGACAAAAACATATATATCCTACACTCATAATTTTAGCAAGTGGTGTGATAATACATGACATTAGGACAAAACATTCCTATCCCACACAAATAATATCAACCAAATAATGGAGATTTAAGGGCTAGAAATTTGCCACCTAAAAAGGCAAACCTATCATACTTGTTTAAGACAAAAGAAAATGGAAATGAATCCCTAAATCAAAGGGACCTTGTCCCTTATCTTAAGAACATATCATCACAATTTTCAAAATACAAATTTCCTTTTCCTATTCATATCTTGACTAAGGAAGAGGAAGACAAGAACATAAGTTATTTGTTTTCTAAAAATTCAACAAAGTGTATCCTAATTGTAATAAGGTAGACCCATGATCATAAAAGGTGTATTATTTGGTGGTCTATTTAAGCAAAACTCACCCCTACAACATTTTAATTTCGTCCAAGTGAGAAAGAGAGAGAAATTGAAGCAAGATAGAGTGAGGAAAGGAGAGAAATAGTGGAGAAGAAAGGAAGGAAGAAGAAGGAGAAGTTTAGAAGGTTAAGTACTCAAGGTAAGTTACCTTAATCTCCACTTGAACCCATTTTTCTTCTTCATCCTTGAGGTTCAAAAACTTACGCTCCTTCTCTTACCTAAGCTGCTAGAAAAGCTAAGGGAAGGGAGGAATCTTGCTACTTCTTTCAAGAGAAAACAAGAAAACGAATTCACTAAGTGAGTTAGGGAGATTCTTAGGTAAGTTTAAAAATATTTCTTTTCGAAGAAAAGCTTTGAAATTTGTAACATCTATATGGGAATTTGATCTTAGAACTTTGATGATTGGTCATAGATGTTGCTTTGTTACATATTGATCTTGCATGTGATGTGTAACATCCCTAATTTCATTTCTTTTATTGATAAAAGAATATTTAATTAAGGAAATAAAAGTTATTAGACAATATTTTAGATATCTAAGGAAATATAATCCTTAGAAATTCTTCACCTTATGTATATGCATAGAAAATGTTTCTAACATTAAGAGAACAAATAAAGAGGGAAAACCTAATAGGAAAAAAAATTAGAAATAACATACTAAGAGATGCAAAATTCTTGGATAAGGAAGATAAATTTTTAGAAACAAGTAAAGGTCTTAAAATTTCAAGAACATTGGATTAGAGTAATTTTTCCTAATTCAAGAACTAGAGTTACTGAGTTTAAAATCTTTACCCATACATTGGGCTTTTACCTATGGACACTTCATATAGAGTTTTTCCACTTCACATAAGTTTCTAGCAAGCCCATTGGATAACCTAAGCAAGAAATAAAACATAGACTTGGACTAGGATATAGTAATTGGACCGATAGCCCAAAAATTATGAAAATGTGACCAAACCCTCCAAGAAAGGTAGAATTTTATCCAAAGCAAAGAAAATGGGTAGGAATAAGCCCATAATGGGTAGGAATAAGCCCAACTCCAAGAGGAAAAATAAAATAAAATAAATTAGGTGATGATATAATAATGTAATAATAATAATGATTAGGTTACATGTCATTAAGACAAAAATTTAGCAAGTGGTGTGATTCTACATTCATAATTTTGGAAAGTGGCATGATAATACAAGTCTTTAGGACAAAAACATCTATATCCTATACTCATAATTTTAGCAAGTGGTATGATAATACATGGCATTAGGACAAAACATTCATATCCCACACAAATAATATCAACCAAATAATGGAGATTCAAGGGCTAGAAATTTGCCACCTAAAAAGGCAAACCTATCATACTTGTTTAAGACAAAATAAAATGGAAATGAATCCATAAATCAAAGGGACCTTGTCCCTTATCTTAAGAACATATCATCATAATTTTCAAAATACAAATCTCCTTTTCCTATGCATAACTTGACTAAGGAAGAGGAAGACAAGAACATAAGTTGTTTGTTTTCCAAAAATTCAACAAAGTGTATCCTAATTGTGATAAGGTAGACCCATGATCATGAAAGATGTATTATTTGGTGGTATATTTAAGCAAAACCTACCCCTACAACATTTTAATTTCGTCCAAGTGAGGAAGAAAGAGAAATAGAAGCAAGGTAGAGTGAGGAAATGAGAGAAATAGTGGAGAAGAAAGGAAGGAAGAAGAAGAAGTTTAGAAGGCTAAGTATTCAAGGTAAGTTACCTTAATCTCCACTTGAGTCCATTTTCCTTCTTCATCCTTGAGGTTCAAATATTCACCCTCCTTCTCTTACCTAAGCTGCTAGAAAAGTTAAGGGAAGGGAGGAATCTTGCTACTTCTTTCAAGAAGAAACAAGAAAACCAATTCACTAAGTGAGCTAGGGAGATTCTTAGGTAAGTTTAACAATATTTCTTTTTGAAGAAAAATTTTGAAACTTATAATATTTATATGAGATTTTGATCTTAGAACTTTGATGATTGGTCATGGATGTTGCTATATCATGTTACATATTGATCTTGCATGTGATGTATGTTTGAATACTTAGGTTGGTGTAGATAGTTCTGCATGGGTATGGCTATGGGTGACAGAATTTTAAGTTTTGGTATTTTAATTTCTGGAAACAATATATAAGGAATTAAAATAAATTGTTAACAGAAAAATTAAAGATATATGTGTCACGGATTTTTAGCCACTGGAATCATTCAATTTGGAGTCCATATGAGGTAGATATGGTCCGATTAGTAATCAAAGGTCAGAAAATGGTTCATCAGGGAAGAATATGTTAGGATAGCTTCTGTGTTTTAATTTCTGGGAATTATCTGTAGGGAATTAAAATAAATGATTAACATAAGAATTAAAGATATATGTGTCACGGATTTTTAGCCACTTGAATCATTCAATTTAGAGTTCATATGAGGTAAATATGTTCTTATTAGTAAAAAAAGGTCAGAAAATGGTTAATCGGGGAAGAATATGTTAGAATAGCTTCGGTGTTTTAATTTTTGGGAAAATTATATAAGGAATTAAAATAAATGGTTAACATATGAATTATATATTTATGTGTCACGGATGTGTAGCCACTGGAATTACTTAATTTGAAATTCTTATGTGGGAGATGTAGTCAGATTAGTAAGTAAAGGTTAGAACCTACCCGAGAAGAAATAATATTGAATTTAAGGGAGTAATAACACCAAGATGTATTACTATTTTGCTGATATGATTAACATACTAGTTTTAGATAATTGTCTTAACTTTCTATAGACACCAATATCACCGCAATTAGAGTTAAAATGAGGGAGTTATGCTCTGATTAGTGAGCAAAGGTCACAGAACACGACCAGGCCGTGTTCTGGGTGCTTCAAGCATGGGTTAGCCATGTTTGGGGCTGTTTTTGAGTACATTTGAAGTATTTTTAAAGCATGGCCGTGTCCTGAAATATGGCCAGACAGTATTGGAAGCTGGTGAAGTCTATTTTCAACATTTTTCTACCCTAGATGAACCTCTTTAACTATAGGGTAATAGTAGAAATCAAATTGGAGGAAAATGCTCTATAAATTTGTAAGAACATGTGTTAGAAATGATATAAATAAGAAGAAATTGACTAAAGGCCAAGCATAAAGAAAATGAAGAGATGAAATTAATATTTTTAAAAGAAGACAAATCTTATAAATGAAAATAATAAATGACTAGTATATGCCATGGCCATTGCCATTGTATGAACTTCTTACCATCTTAAGTGTAAAATTTTGACATGGAAATATTTTATAAAGTAATATTTGAAATGGTTATGTTCATCGCATGATTACTAATGATTTATAGTAATAGTTATATTTTGATGAACATACTTGTTATTATATTTTTGGCTATCATTGTGAAAAGAAAAGAAATGAGCACGGTCACATGGCAATCCGTGTGGTGCACCAGTAGGGGACGCCCTACCAACGGTTATGATCATGTTAATGAGAAAAGAAAGAGAAAGTGGGCCATGTCGAACGGAGCGAGAAAAGCCCGTACCGAAGAGTAGATGATACTCACCTTGACCGGGGTAGCTTGAAATGAGAATAAGTTGATGGCCATTATATGATATTCTAAAAATAGTTAATCCTGTCATACATATCATTACCGTATGATTCTTATGTGCATAGATATAATGCATTCATGTGACCAAAGTTATTTTCTGTAGTTTATACAGCTGAACATGACGTGATGAGCTATATTGATGATGATTTATTGTTAAATTTACTAGGATTTAATTCTCACTATATTTCCATATCATGTTCAAAAAATTAGTTATGCAGATTTTTCTATAGCTCTGGCTTTTAGTGCACATTGGATCGAGTTATTCTATGATGGGCGGATCCTAAATAAAATGTTTGTGGTCGAGTTGGCTTAGATCCCGGTGAAGGTGCAACCACCCGCACCTGTATCTCCGGAATTGGTCAACCAGAATAAATAAGATGTAGATTTTTATGTGTTTGATATGTTGTACGTATGTTTTGATTAATGACATGTATGTAAACTCTGTATTGTTTAAATTAAATAAATGTTATATTGAGTTAAGCTGTAACGAGGTAATAACTTCATGGTATTTAAAACAAAACAAAAAATTCGATACTTAAATGGAGTTGTTACATGATGTATGTTTGAATATTTAGGCTCGTTTAGATAGTTCTGCATAGGTATGGCTATGGGTGGTAAAACTTTAATCTTCGGTTTTTAAAATTCTGGAAAGAATCGGTAAGGAATTAAAATATATGGTTAACATGAAAAATGTAGATATATGTCTCACGGATATTTAGCCACTGGAATTACTCAATTTGGAGTTCACATAAGGCAAATATGAGCCAATTAGTAAGCAGAGGTCAGAAAATGGTTAATCAGGGAAGAATCTGTTTGAAAATCTTCAATTTTTGAATTTTTGGGAATACTCTGTAGGGAATTAAAATAACTTGTCAACATAACAATTATAGATATATGGCTCACGGATATTTAGCAACTGAAATCACTCAATTGAGATTTCAAATGTGGGAGATATAGTCAGATTAGTAAATAAAAGTTAGAACCTACCCGAGAAGAAATAATATTCAATTTAAGGGATTAATAACACCAAGATTTATTACCATTTGGCTGATATGATTAATATAATAGTTTTAGATAATTATCTTAGCTTTCCATAGACACTAAGATCACCTCAATCAGAGTTAAAATGAGGGAGTTATGCTCTGATTAGTGAGTAAAGGTCATAGAACACAGTCCGGCCGTGTTCTGGGTGCTTCAAGCACGGGTTAATCGTGTTCGGGGCTGTTTTTGAGTACATTTGAAGTATTTTTAAAGCATGGCCGTGTCCTGAAACATGGCCAGACCGTGTTGGAAGCTGGTGAAGCCTATTTTCAACATTTTTCTACCCTAGATGAACCTCTTTAACTATAGGGTAATAGTAGAAATTAAATTGGAGAACAATGCTCTATAAATTTGTAAGAACATGTGTTAGAAATTATATAAATAAGAAGAAAATGACTAAAGGCCAAGTATAAAGAGAAGGTTAGATATGATGAAAATCTACATCAAGAAAATAAAGAAATAAAATTAATATTTTAAAAAGAAGACGAATCTTATAAATGAAAATAATAAATGACTAGTATATGTCATAGCCATTGCTATTGTATGAACTTCTTACCATCTTAGGTGTGAAATGTTGACATGAAAATATTTTATAAAGTGATATTTGAAATTGTTATGTTTATAGCATGATTACCAATGATTTTTTGTAATAGTTATATTTTGTTAAACATATTTGTTATTGAAAGCATATTTTTTGTTATCTTTGTGAAAAGAAAAGAAATGAGCACAGTCACATGGCAATCCGTGTGGTGCACCAATAGAGGATGCCCTACCAACGGTTATGAATATGTTAATGAGAAAAGAAAGAGAAAGTGTACCATGTCGGACGGAGCAAGATAAGCCCGTACCGGAGAGTAGAAAATACTCACCCTGACTGGGGTAGCTTGATTTGAGAATAAATTGATAGTCATTATATGATATTCTGAAAACAATCAATCATGTCAGACATGTCGTTACTGTACGATTCTCATGTGTATAGATTTTGTGCATTCATGTGATCAAAGTTATTTACTGTAGTTTATACAGCTGAATATGACGTGATGACTATATTGATAATGATTTATTGTTGAACCTACTAGAATTTAATTCTCACTATATTTCCATATCATGTTTAGAAGAATAATTATGCAGATTTTCTCAATGACACTTATTATTTCTGTACGTTGGATCAAGGTGCCCTACCTTGGGCAACTACCAGTTATATCAGATGTATCTGTAGTAGATGTGACTGAGATTTCGGTGAAGGTGTCACCCGCACCAGTGTCCCCGGAAGTAGTCGATATAGATGATTAGAGCTAATATGTATCTTTGTACAAATGTTTGTAAAATAATGGTGTGTATGGAAACTCAGTATTGTATCACTGTTAATAACAATTATGTTTGATTAAAGTGATTATTATTACGAGTTAAGTGGTTAGAATTAAAGTAGTAATAATTTCATGTAATTTTACAAATATAAAAAAAAAATTTGTTACAATTACATAAATAGAGTTGTTACAACTTGTACGTGGTTTGAAACTCTATTTGAAAAATATATGTAATAGTTTATGTTAAAACCAATTTGATTATAATATCATCTATTTACTTGTTTTGAGACATACGATGTTGAATTATATTTAATATACGTATCAGTCACCTCCCTTCTTATTTGGGGCATGACAAGTTCATTTTTTTTTACCAAAATAATTTCAACTTCTAGCAAAAACATTAAACATAAATCGGGTCACATTTAAATCTTTATTTTTGTTAAAATTTGGATAAAATAATCACATATATAATGATTAACTGTGGTACCAAAATGAATGCTAAGAGAGTTGACTAGTATGTTTCAAATCAAATGAGAATAAACTAATTTCCAGCTAAAATCTAAAAAAAAAAAATTCAATTTAGCTAATTTTTTATCTTTATTTGTTTTTACTTGCTTAGTGCGCTGGTTTGTGCTTTTCAAGCACAAAGAAAAATAAAGTTACAAATATTACTCCACTAAGCACGTCCACGAGAAAAAAACTGTTCATTCAATTTGTTCCCCTCCTCATATTTACTCCAATTCCATTGTTATAATGATTATGAAAGCTAAAATTAATTGACTTCTGACATAGGTCAAAATTTTCAACTTGGATTTAATAGAGTACTTCTTTGCCTTCATCATTATAACCAAAGTAAATCTCTCCAGGTGATGACAATTATTGAAATCCCATTAGATAAAGTGTTTTGACGTCAAATCATAGGACCATGGAGAGGAAAGAATAAGCTCAAATATACAGTTCATTTTCAAATTAAAGTTAGTCTATATTGGTATATAAAGTCAAAATTAATAAAAACTAATCAATTAAAAAAACTAAAGCCAAGTATCTATATTATAAATTATTAATTTATATATAATTTAATTTAATAAATAAATTTTAATGTAACGTGATTTTATTTTATAAAAATCAATTATGTCTTTTTTTCTCAATTTCTTAAGATTAATTGCAAAAAAAATTGCTTTTGTAAGTAATTGATTAGGTTTTATTTTCTCAGTTTTTAATATTTATTACAATTTTTGTAAATATTTTAATTATAAGATCTGTTTTTTACTGAACTATAAAAGAAATTAAATAAAGTTTCGTACCTCATACATTTCACTAAATAAATTTTATCACAAATATCTACTTATCATTATTAAAAACATTAACTAAAATTGTCACTAATTGTAAGTTTAGTGATACTTTTAGTCTTTAATTATAAAAATATTTTTTATCATGATTTTAAATATCTCTTCTTTCCATATTTCTAACCCACAAGGCTCCTTTTTAAAATAGGAAAAAAATCAATTATAGGAAAGATAATATTTAGGTAAAAAATTTCAAGAATTTGTTTTTAATTTTAACAAAAATATTTAATGTGTAAATATCTTTTATAACATAATATGTCACATTATTATCATCTTACAATTTTTTTAAAATATTAGAATTATATCAAAAAGTCTAATAAAAAAAAATTTCAAAATAAAACTTAAATTTTTTTCTTAGATCAAGTGTTTTTTTGTGAGTCTATTGAGAGTTAAATTTTCTTAAAAATTAAGCTCTCTATAATTGAATTATGTTAAAATTTATATATATTTATAAATATATGTATAAAAAATAATTCAATATAATAATATAAAAACCATAAAAAAATTGTTTTTTCAGACAAGAGTGACATACAATTATACAAAGGAGATAGAGACAATGATATCATTTCAAAGGCGGCATGATTCATCCTTTTTGCTATATGTCCTATAATTCCAATTAATCAAACATACCTCATCACATCCAAGAAAGAATAGCCAGAAAAGGCCACGTGGTCGGTGATTATTTCCACGTGTCACGTTTGTATTGGAAGAAAAAGACTGCACAAGAGGAAGTAGCACCCTTCGTGGGCTCCACCCTGGCCGACCACCACGACTAGAATCCAGAAAACCAGTACGGGCCAACTGTACAGCGCAAATGGTAATAAGAGAAACTTTAAGGTGATACGACTGTTTACCTGAACAAGTGTTTGTGTGTAAAGCCATCATCATGCCCATGACCCCAACACGGATCCAGCGGGAATTATCGGGTGCCTGCTAGTGTGCGGAGTCTTCCGTCCAATGTTTGGGATCCAAGAAAGATGTGAGTTTGTGACACTGTTGAAACCAGATTTGGGGTAGCGTTTAACTGTTTAATTTGTCTTTGAGATTTATATTTTTTTAAAAATAATATTATTAAAAGAGTATAAATTTAAAAAAAAAAATTCAATAATTGAAAGCCGGAATGCTCTATAATACAATTTACCAAATTTTGTCAACAAATAGCAATAAATCAATCATTTCACACTAATGGCTAAGTAAAAGTTACCATGTGATATGTGGCATAACTATTATCCTATATTTAAATTTGAATTTTTTTTTTTTTTATAAGGAGTAAGTTTTTAGTACCAAAAATATGGATCCGACTCCACAAACAAGATATATTGATACAATATTAATACTATATTTTTTGTTCTTTATAAGAATTTGAATTATTATAAATCACTTATAAAATGAATGTCCATGCATTTAAATATGAGCTTCATATCAACAAATGTGGGACAATCATTAGTTTTTACGAAAAGGATTTTTTTCCTATTAAATTTTTAAAAAAAAATTATATTTACAAATTTATTATTAACTATTATGTTTGGTACATCAGTTTTTTTTTATGCATCTAAAATTGCTAGAAACAGAAGATGCCTCTATTTTTGTTGGCATCGTCTAAAAACTATTGAATCTCAAATAGTTGAACTCTTAACTTTATTAATTTTATAAAATGCTAATTACATAATTACTTCAACAACTTTTAATTAGCATAGTAAATATAATATATATATATATATATATATATATATATATATATATATATATATATATATTCAGAATGTAAGATATTGAGATAATTAAAACATTTAACAGCACATTTGATTTATTTTTTTTATTTTCCTTTTCACCGAAAATAAATAACATAATTTAAAAGCATGGACGACACAGTTTATAAGAACATATATTTTTAAAAAAAATTTAAAATATGTCGAAAATAAAGTTTAAAAGACATTTTTTTAGTGCTTTTACAAAAATCAGGGACACTTTTTTGATTTTGCAACTGAATCTAAACTAATGATTAAAAAGAATAGTCAAAATAATCTCACTATTAGAAATTGCGAAACTCAAAATTCAAATAATATTTATGGCCTTTTATATAAATTTAATTTGAAAATTTTAACTTCATATTTTCTAAATAATAAAAATTTACAAACAAATGAAAATTTAAGTATTAAAAAAGAAAAAATAAATAAAAATAAAACTAGAAACTAAATACAATCTTAAATTTTTAAACATACTTAAAATATTAACGATAAATAAATTAAACCTATAAACATAGTACAAAAAAGATTAAATTTCATCTAAAATTTAAAAATATTTGAGACTATAATAAAAATAAATAAACATAAAAGTTTTTGAAAATAAATGCTATTAAAAAATATTTCACACGTCATCTTATTAATTTAATTAGTCAATCTCTCTCATCAACTTTGATGAAATTTTATTAGTTTTATATATTCATATTAAAAAAAAAGGATAATTGTGCCACCTTAGTCATTTCCCCATCACAGTCAAGTCACTAGGCCCATTAGTGAGATGGCCCACTCCACGTGGGATAATTTGTTTCTTGCGATCCATTCAATGGGCAAAGTGCAACTCAATTTGGCGACATACATACAACCACAGATTAACACTTCCCCTTGGTCCCAAAAAAAAAAAACACTTCCCCCTCTTCTGGTGCTCCTCTGTTTAGCAAATTACCCTAGCCGCCGCACCCCTTCTTCTTTTCTCTCTTCATCCAACCTCCACTAAGCTTTGGAGAGGACTACCACGACAGTCCACTCCCCTTCCCTTCGTAATCATCTTCTTCTTTATTTTTATTTTTTTATTTGTGTATATTTCTTTTCTTTAAAACAGGTATTTTTATTTTTGTGGGAGAATTTTTTTCCTTTACAAATTTTTTTTCCTATTATTATAGAAGAGATATATTATCCAAATTTATAAGTTGATTTTAAATTCAAGTGAAAGAAATAAGATTTGCAACAATAAAATATTCTCGAAGAGAGGTTGAGAATCGTGTTGTTTCTCTAAAATACATCTCTCTTTTTTATTTTATTATTGTATTAGTTATATTTTTTATTTTTAAAATATAATATTTAGTATATTAAAATTTAAGAGATGTGTTACATCTTTATTTTTTAATCATAGTATTAATTTTTTTTATTTTATATATTCAGCTGTAGAATTTATCTATCATATTTTTGACTTTTGTTTGTTGGTTTCAAAGCTTAATATATTTTTCATCTGAATGTGATTTTTTTCATTTGTTCTAAAAAAAAATGCATACAACCACAAATTTGATAAATAAAATTTCATTGACAAATGATACGGCAAGTCTAAAAAAAAAAAACAAATGATACATTATATTTACCAATAAATAAATAAATTTATTAGTATTAAAATTATTTTTAGAGTTAAAAATTTGAGTTAAAATTTTCATTATAGACAAATAAATAAATAAAATGGCACATTATATTTTCTTAACTTCATATAACCTTTTTTTTGTCTGAATTAAGCCATAAATTTTAGATATTGCGAATATACATATAGCATATATAACCAAACAATTAACGTATTTGTTAATTTGAATTTTGTTTATATATTATTGGGTGGATAAAAATTGAAATCAAATATTTAGGTTCAAGTTGTTTTAGTATATTACAAAAGAGTAATTGTTATATGGGAAGAAAGAGAGAGAACATAAAAGAAGAAATTTTAAAATTTTAAAAAGTATAATAGAAACAAAAATTCAATTTCGAAATTATGAATTGCACTCTCAGTAAAAATAACATTTAAGAATTTTAAGAATTTTATTTCATAATTAATCAAATTATCACCTAGCATTTGTTTTATCGCATTGTATATTTTTCTTAGATAAATTTGAGAAAAAAAAATTATTAACATGAGCTACCGTATTTTACATTGATGTCTCAGGGATATATTGTTTTTCTGGAAAATGACAACTAGATTTATTTTTATCAAAACGATAATTTTAATTATTACATTTCATAATAGAATAATTTTAATTAAAGTATATAATCGTTGTTTTATTAAAAAATGAAAAATTAGTTTTCATTCAGTATTCACACTTCAATTTTTCAATAGAGTAATCACTTTGATTTCTACAAATTCTATTAATATGTATTAGTTTTGGAATAAGATAATCACTCTTCATTTCACCCAAAAAAAAATCACTCTTTATATAAAATAATTATATTATTTTTATTATAGTTATTCTATTATCAATTCAATCATTCAAAGAGTAAACTTAAAAAGAAAAATAGAATAAGAAAAGCATGTATCAGAAAAACTAAATTTAAGCCCCGCAAATATGATTTAACGATGGTGAATTGATAAGTCACCTAAAAATCCGACTGCACAAAGCACAGAAGCACACAACCAAAAGAAGATGATGGTTTAGAGTGAAAAAATCTTCCTCCATTATTTGGCCTTCCAATAGTGAGATCTAAAACAAGTATTATAAAATTATAGCATAACCTCATCCCTAAGCCTTTGCTACCATTATTGCCAAACATGCTTATTCCCTAACATTCAGTAGCGAATGAGGCGTCAAATCCCAAGATTCTTCGAGTGTCCCCACCTCCCCCTATTCTCACATCAACTTGAAGCCTCTCCTTCTCTATATAAACCACTGTCCATTCCCATTTCTTATCATCAAAAGCATAGTTTCTTTGCAGACTCTCCCTCTCTGTTAAACTACCTTTCTTTCTTTTAAATCATTTGCATATTCATCTGGGGGTACAAATGGCCACTGCTGAGGTATAAACTTTACAATTTTCAAAATATTCTTTTTTGAGTACTTTGATTCACTTGGCTGGCCAGATCCCATTAATTTTATGTACTTCCTTATGTTGTTTCAGAGTTAGTTTCTTTGAGATGTTTTCTGATTTAAGGCCCACAGAATATATCTCACTCTTTCTTGCTTCATTTTTCTAAAAATGTTTTTTGGGAGCCTTTGATGCTCCTCGAAATAAAATTATTTTGTTCTGAATCTACTTTTTTTTTTATAAAAAAATTATCGAATTGAATCAGGAAAGTGACATTCATTTTTTTAATAGCCTGCTCTTTGCCGCTTTCATTTTCTCTGAAATTGATGTTACTTGAGCAGCTAAAAATGGTACTATGGTAGCTATATATAAAGTTCTGTCCATAAAATTAGACTACCAGCTTTTATTTAAAATAAGCAGAAAAAAGAAAGGAACTTTCACGAAATGGAACTTTGAACTTCTTATATAAAGAAAAATAGCTGCCAAATCTATGATCTGAAAATTTTGAAAATTTAACCTAAGAATTGTTGCAAGAATTATGGGGGAGGAGCAATCTAGCTAGCTGATAATATATACTGAAGTAAGAAGGAAAATAATCAAAACAAGAAGTGTTTAAACTGTCCAATTCTATATTCTTTTTCATGAAGCAGTGTCCAACTCAGGGTTTTAATCAACATTTAATTATATTTTTCATCTATTATGAATAGAATAATCCTTCACATATTTTTGCCTATTAATTGGCACGGGTTCATGTTGCAGGTTGTTTCAGCAAAAACTGCCCTGCCTGAGGACACAAATGAGGCATCATTACAGGTTGAGAAGAGCACAGAAGAGGTTGTTGAGATTCCAACACCAGCACCAGAGTCAGTGTCTAAGAAACCAAAAGAAGAAGAAACTGCAGCAGCTCCAGAAGGGAAGCCCTCGGTTCAAGTTGATACCGAAGAGGTGGTGGTGGAAGAAGAAGCCAAGGTTGTAACTGTGACAGAAGAGCCAACAACTGAGAAGACAGATGAGGAGACAAAGAAGGAAACAGCCGAGCCAGCAGATGCAGTTACTGCGGAAACCAATGAATATGCTGCTGCTGCTGCCGAGGTTCAGGCACCAGAAACTGCAGAGCCTGATCAGCTCCAGAAAGAAGAGGTTGTAAAAGAGGAAGAGAAGGTAGCTGATCAGCCTGAAGCTGAAGATAAAGTTGAGACAGAAACCCCATGTGAGAAAAAGAATGAGGTGGTTCCTGGAACAGAAGAACCAGCTGAGAAAAGTGAGGAGAAGGTCAACCCAGAAGCCTCAGCTGAAAAGAGTGAGAAGGAAGTGAGCACAGAAGCACCAGCTGAGAAGTGTGAAGAAGGCGAAGAAGCTCCAACTGAGAAGAGTAAGTGATGAGAAAGGTTAAGAGGTGCACTTTATGAAACTTTCGTTTAGAGGGTTCTTCCCCCCCCCCCCCCCCCTCTTTTTCCCCTTCTTCTGTTGCATGTCATGTTGCTTGCTGTCTTTCTTTAGCGGTCTAATAAGAAATAGGTAGGAAAAATGGGTAAGGGAATGACCCACTTGAATGGACCAATGCCAGCAACTAAGTACTCACCCACATGGCATACCTGAGCTTGTCCTCTCCAGGTGTTGATACAATGACCTATGTGGGCTATTATCTGTGGGCTTCCAAAGTAGGGGTGCATGAAGTCTATTATGGTCATTGTGTGATTTGATGCAGGATAACTAGCATCTTATGTAATAATTTGTTCATGTTTGTTAGCTACTATATGTCTTCCATATCTCTCTACCCCTTTTCTTTTAACTTTGTTCTCTTGTTTTTTATGCAAAATGTCCTTGTTTTGCAGCTTAAATATAACTTCTTGCCTCTCATTTTATTGGAAATTTATTTATTGTGAAACAAACAAGAAAAAAAAAAAACAACGAAACAAGAGTATGGAAAGCAAAGAAGGAAACTTTCCTCTTCTTTTCATCCTTATGAATTACATCCCTATTTACATGTTAATGACCACATGTGGTTAAAATAATTGTAATAACAGAAATTAGAAGAAGGAATTGATATCGCGAGTTTCACCAACAAAAGAGAATTTCACTAAAGGGATTTTTGGTTCAGAGGAGGGGAGGGGGAGGGGAGGAGAGGGAAGGGGTGGAAAAATAATTTTTTTTTATTTGGTTTAGTTTAAGAGGAGGGGAGAAGAGGGAAAATAAAATAATATGATTATTATATTTTTATTATTTTATTTTTATTAAAAAATATTAATTTTTTTCATTAAAATTTTTGGTTGAGAGACCTTGGTTTATTGTCATTTTATTTAGACAAAAAAGGTTTTGTATTTTTTATATATATATTTTTTTCCTTTTATTCATAAAGAAAAGAGGAGCAATTTTGAAATTTAGGATGCAGCGCTTCCCTCCCCTCCAAATCCCCCCATTTTTGGAGGGGAGGGTTTTGAGGGAGGGAAGGGATTTTGCCTCCCCATATTCCCTCCCCTCCCTTCCTTTCTTTTTTCCTCCAACCAAACATACCCTAAAAAGTTAGAATTAGCATAGGAACAATTCTATTGCTAATTAAATTCAGGTTGCTAACTAGTAAGGAAATTTTGTTCTTTCCAATCTACCATAAATACACACTGCTGAGAAAAAATCCATCACCATTAATCCCTCAATAATTTGTAACAAAATTTTTAAAAAAATTTAATTCATAATAATTCATACCTAATTTCCTCACTAATTGGTAGTTATTCTCTCACTAATTATTGGCAAAACCCAAAACCCTATTGGTATTACTAGCTAATTCCTTATTGATCTGTTGCTAAACCCTTATTAATCACCCATTAATCCTTATCTATTCTCTCCATTAACCCTAGTTATTCTTGCTATTATTCCCTTGCTAATCTAGGAATTTTTTAAAATAATTTATTTATTATGCTCGCCCCAGATAATGTATAGACAGCTCATCGAAAGAATCTAAACTAAGAAAATAAATCATCAAAGCAAAGAAACATTATAATTACATTAATCACTTAAAAAAGCAATACAACAACTCTACATTGTCATTAAAGAATATGCTTCCTCTGGTGTTTTACTCATTATGGCTCCCCCTGTAGCTGTATCAACCATAGTTCGAATAGAGTTACTTAAACCTTTATAAAATATTTGTACTTGTAACCATTCAGGGAGTCTATGATGCAATCATCTCCTCATCATATCATTGTACCTTTCCCATGCCTCATAGAGTGATTCATTCTTAAACTAACCAAATGTAGTAATTTCACTCCTTATTTTTACAATTTTTGCTGGTGGAAAAAATTTAGCCAGAAATTTCTATGTTAGGTTATTCCAAGTGGTAATAGAACCAGCAGGTAAGGAGTTCAATTAGCTCTTGGCTTTGTCTCTTAGTAAGAATGAGAATAGTCTCAATCTTATAGTATCATTGGAGACATTATTATATGTAAATGTTTCGCAAATCTCCAAAAAATTAGTATTATGATTATTTGGATCCTCACTTACTAAGCCGCTAAACTGATTAGATTGCACCATTTGTATAATTGCAAGCTTGATTTCAAAATTGCAGACATCTACCGTAGAGCATTGAATGGCATAATTCATTCCATTCACTGATGGAATCACATAGTTTTATAGTATCCAATTATTTTGATTATTCCCTCTATTGTTGTTCACAATCTCTAGATTGTCTCTAACGTTAGCTATGATTTCTTGAGAATTTCTAAAACCTTCCCTTTTTCCTTTCCTATTCCTTCAACAGGTTTGTCCAATCTCAATGTCAAGTGAAATTAAATTATTGCACCCAAATTTTCTCATGCACCAATGTGAACACCTAAAAATTCAGAGACAATTGCAAGTAAAAAAAAATTAAAAATAAAAATTTAGATTAAAATTAGAATTAATAATAAGAACAGTAATAAAAACCAAAACAATTTCTAGAAACGGCGACAAAAACTTAATACGCACGAATTATATATTCGTTTAAGTGCAAACATACACTATTATTGTTAATTGATAAATTTTAAGAGTATGAGTATGATTATTAGTGACTATCTTTATCTTAATTTTAACTCTAACTGAATATTATAAATCTTAATTTTATGATAAAAATGAAAATAAAAATAAAAATAACAAATATAGTAAAAAGTGAATATTATGAGGAGAAATTTAATGAAGCAAAGCACTAAGGTTTCCAAATTCACCATAATTAATTCCCCTTGCAATCACAATCTTTTTAACATAAAAATTATAATCTAATTAACAATCGAAATACCTTAAACAATCCACTAGCCTCTCTCGAGGTCTAATAGAAATACCTTTCGAATGTTAACTCATTATGTCTCCATGTGAATTATAACAAACAAAGATTCATTAAGTTCTATGGTTCTCAATTAGAATACACAGACCATACAAGTATATCTCATACATGCAATCTATGGTTCTTACACACTGCTCTAGACACATAAATCTCTTTTCGGTCTCATTATGATTAACATGTCATTTAATTAGTGGCCTGCAAAATTAAAAGCATTATACACAGTGTAGAAACTCAATTAAGGAAATAACTCATGCATTAAACTAAATGAAGAATACAAGGATTCATAATTAGGTTACATCGTAGCTCTTGTAAATAAAATTAGTTCATGCTAAGATATGAAATCATCTCAAAATAAAAAAGAAAATATCTAAGAGTAACAGAAAGAGATGAAAGAGAGAATTGGTGATAGAGTTAGAGCTTTAATCTTCCTCTTCCAAATCAGGAATCTTCTTCAGTACCTTTTGTCTCTCTCGGTGTGTCTTATATCGTAGCCTAGGGTCCCTTTTTAAAGAGCTTTTCATGTGCAATTGGATTAGGATAACTAAAATTTAAAATATTGGGATTATCTTCTTGGTATTGCAACACTATAAGTTGGGGTCGCGACGCCAAGGACCTAGAATCGCGACTTTATTTTTCTATGGTTGCAACGCTAGTCAGAAAAGATTTCTTCAATGGGCTGGCATCGCAATGCTGAATTGTGTAATACTAAAAAAATAACAGTTGTAGATATTTTTCTTAACATTCCATAACCGCTTGAATCAACTCAATCAGAGCTTGTATGCCTCAATCGGAGCTCATATGAGGAATTTATGTCCAAATTAGTAAAACAACATTAAAGTTGTCAAAAATTAACAATTCTTAATCTTTTTTCTCCAATTTTGTCTCAATTCTTCATCTTCTTTCTATCTACAAAATAACCACATGATCACACATAAATCTAACTAACATAAATGACTCAAAAACTCACAAAATTTTAAGTTAAAGATAATTAATTTATGAATATAAAACACACTTATCAAACACTTTACTAACAACTTTTAGTGTACATTTTCCTTTAGTATTTCCCTTAAAAAATTTCATCACTTCCTTTTTCGATATCTTCCCTTCCTTCATTCTTTTAGAGAGATATTTACATACTTTTAATATATAAAAAGTTGAGGATGTTATAAGAACTACCATTCACTTTAATTTTCAAACTTAAATTAATGTTTTGTATTTATTTACTTGGTACCTTGAGTAACTATGAATTTCATTTTTTTATCTAACTATATCGTAATCCATAACTTCCACTTTTTCAATAAGTTATGTTTTGGTTATACTAACTTTACACAATTCACATCATTTAACAAAGGACCCAACATGACACTAATTTTAATTACTTACATTATCACCAATTATCATTCTAAAGTCATTCTCTTTGTTTCAAATTTATCAAATAGATTAACCTATTTCAATTCCTCTTACTATAATAATACACCTCAAGGAATTCCCTAACCATACTTGTAGAAATCTCAATTCCAAAAGCCACACATGGCTGAAATTGTTGCTTTAATATGCATATATATAATCTAGCTTCCGAGTTACTATCACAAAATTTACCACATGTGCTTTGGAAATCAACAAATGCTTCCAATATCATATAGTCACCAAAACAAGAGATTCCAAGTTGCAGACTTCAAAACGCTCTTTTCCAATTTGATTTTAACAAAATAGACTTCAAAATTAAGTTTAGAGGGTCTAAAAACCTTGGATATGACTTCAAAATTACAAATTTTAGCCTCGGGGAGCTCGATCAATGCCAATTAATGAAATAAGACATGGTTTACGTCGAAGTTATTGTTAATACAAGGTGTTTTTAGGGTTTCTTTCCATCCAATTTTTGATAGTTTATTGGCCAGTTTAGTTGAAACCAATCAAATAGATTTGTAGTCCTTATCGTTTTGAATCCGTCAATGGTGATGTTGCAATCGAAGTTCCAAAAGTGGTATAAATTTTAGAGAGAGAAAATAGGGGTTTCTAAAAAGAGAAAGAGGGTTTGGAACCCATTATGACAAACCCTCATGCCTCTGTAAACCAAAATGACCAGAAATCTAAGGTTCCATTATATTTCCTAAGGGCTCTACTTAGCCATTTACCATTTTACCCCTAAAACATTTCAAAAATTCCACTTTTACCCCTAAAACCTTTGAAAATTACCATTTTGTCCTTGACCTTAAACCATCCTAGTTCTCCTCATAATTTCTCAATAAAACCATATAACATATAAAATAAAATTCTCTAAATTTAATAAATAAAAAATCCTTTGAATTCAATAAAATTCCTTTTAAAAACATAAACAAAATCCAACTTAGGGTTATATATGTAAAAACCATAATTATTGCTTTCTCATAAATTTCCTTAACACAACATAAAATAAACTTCATATACATATTAAAACAAAAATATACTTATAACAAAAATAACCGTTTGAAACTATAGGGTATTACAAATAATATATAGAAACTAAAAAAGCGATGGGTTTCCTTTATTATAATATAGGGGTGTACAAAAATCGGATCGGACCGATCTAAATTGATCAAACTGAACCAAACCAAAACAAAACAAAAAAAACCAATTAAAAATGGTTTAAATCGATTTTTTATTTTAAAAAACCAATTAGTTCGATTTGGTTTTCGGTTCAAAAAAAATATGAACCGAACCAAACCGAATAACCGATTTTAAATATATAAATTATTATATTATATATATTTAATATTATAATTATTTTTACTGAAGTTTCTCGAGACTCAAAAACTGGATGCACCTCGTACACTACAGCAACACGTTTCCAACTTTGAAATTGACAGCCCCCATTAATTATTCACATCTTTTAATATTTCTCTTGTTGGTTGCATTTATTATCCAATTTAAAAAGAATTAAACTTTTTGATTGATTGGCTGCATGAGGCTAGTGTTGCTTAGACTTTGGATTAGCAAGCCTTGATATCCTACCCAAAGCTTTGATTGCCTCTCGTAGTCCTTCTCTCAATAGCTGAGTCCTCTGCTTCCTTGTAGCATTTTCGAATCTCATTCAAAATTTCATCTGAAATCACCTTCTCTCTTCTCCTTCATGACCCTTCACAAAGCTTCCATCTCCCATAATCTGATAGAAAGGTAGAAAAATGGTTGAAGGCCCCATTTATAAATTTCTTCAACATAATATAATTATCCTCTCTCTCTCTCTCCCTCTCATCTCCTTTCCAACTAGCCGGGCGTCATCGCGTTCTCCCCTGGTCAAGATATAGTCCACAACGGTAGTCTCTCTCTGACTCCAATTGGAACCAGTAGTCTGTACTCCCAGAGGCATGGTTAGTCTGGCAGACTTCAAGCGCCCCTCAGCGAGGAGAGAAGTTATCGTTGCAATCGACAAGCGAGAAGCTTAAGACAAAGAAGTAACAGCTCAGAAGAGAGGAAAAAACTAATAAACTGAACCAAATCAAACCAATTTTGTCATGCCCCTAATTTTAAGGCACGTAAAACACGTATATCATGAATATATATTTTTTATAAACATGAATATTCCAATCCTTTATCAAGGAAACATATACATATAGGTTTTCCAATATAAATACCATATACAAATCAAGTACATATACATCAGAGTACAGCAGAAGCAGGGATCCTGCCTGTGGCGTTCAGAGCAACTCTAGAGTACAATTATATTACATTTTTAAATACTGAGATCCAAGAAACAATTTAGGCTCACCACAGAAGTATGACACCTAGTCGATCAAGAAGCTGCAGGACAAAACTCTGGGATTTTATCTGAAAAATATGTCAACCACGTGTAGTGAGTTTTACAACTCAGTGAGCAGATAATACCTCCTATGACCTCTTAGGTCAACATGTGGATGTACTCCTTATTTTAAAACTTTATACATTGAAAATCACATATCAGAGTTACATCCATATGGGACCCGTATTTCAAAATCATCTTTGTTCAAATTCATAAGTAATGCTGTAAGTACGATAATAAAATCATGGTATGCATCAATATAATTCATGTAAAATCATCTGGAGGATCCCATATCAGAACCACCATATCAGAGTTTGACCCCTTCCGTACTTTGGTGGTATAAGATTTGCCTAAACTCAATATCCAGTTGAGGTTTGCCCTACTACCATTCAAGAGGACACGCGAAGGGACTCTATATGGGTTTTCCCAAGCACACAGCAAGGGAAGGCAAATCATCACTCATATAACTGGCATCTTGCCCATATAGGAGGCATTCCGCTCTCCATCATATATCATCTCCCATGTGTTGGCCCTCACACGGGGTTAGCACCACTCCCTGCTAGCTAAGGCAATCAAGGTGCGTACCAGGGCTAACATTACCTACTGTTAGCAGACAGTGTTTCCAATAGGATTCCTCCATAAAACCATAATTTCATATATTTTGTATTAATCAAAACAAATGTACTTTTATAATACAACATTTTCATTCTCAGTATATTCCTCTGTCAAAACTTCACAATCAGGGGAATCACGTACACATGCCTATATCTAAGGTAAATATATCACTGTATAAATCAATATCATATGCACATATGCCATATAATCCAGTATAAAATTTTCAATATAATACAGACTTTCAGTCTCTGTATATTCATCT
This sequence comes from Gleditsia sinensis, assembly GCA_037074535.1. Taxonomy (NCBI): domain Eukaryota; kingdom Viridiplantae; phylum Streptophyta; class Magnoliopsida; order Fabales; family Fabaceae; genus Gleditsia; species Gleditsia sinensis. The sequence goes on along the minus strand of CM073472.1, from coordinate 42,556,125 downwards.
GTCAAAACTTTCCATTCAGGGGAATCATGTATATATGCCTATATCTGAGGCAAACATATAGCTTTATAAATAGTGCCACATGCATAAATATTCACTTTATCATTTAATGAGAAATACATGTGAAATCAGATAATTCATGAGTGAAATCAATTTTCAAATACTATACTCTTGAACCATATTTCAAATTGTAAGCAATTCATATCATTTAATGCATTTTAGAAACATATAAAAGTGTAAGTATCTCATAAACATAATCATATGCATGCTTAAATATCAAGAAGAGTATAGGGCAAGTCATAGGAAGAATCATCTACTCACAGGTAAGGGCTCCAGATTGAACAGCCCTAAAATGTACTTTTTCAATCTCTATTTGATCAAATTGACCTCAAAAACGTATCTGGAGGGTCCAAACAATCAAGATAGCAATTTCGGGAACTTAATCACTATTCACCGCCGAAAAAAACTATTCATGACGAACAAAAAGGCTGTTAGATGGCCGAAAATATACCTATCCTAAGGTTTATCTAACTCCTGAATCCATCTATGGAACACCACATTTCAAGTTATGACAAGAAAATACCTTCAATTGGGCCTTTAACTCGTTCAAGAGCTAAGAGGCTTGGAATGAACCTAGTTACCTTGCTGAAATTTGAATGACCATTTCGAATTTTTCAGTATTGTTCAAGTGTACTTCTTGAAAATACAGCCTCTCTTATCTAACTTAGGTTAGTGGCGAGAAACTTCTGATTTCTTATCACTCACATCCCTTTAATTCTTGAGTGTGGTGAAATCAATCCAAATCAGCTTAATTGTGGCGCCCTAGGCTTATCAATTGGGTGATTTGGTTTTCTTCTTTGTTTGTTTCAAGCTAAACCAGAAACGAAATCCAGTGCTCATCCTCTTCACGTTTTGGGATCACACCATTGAATAATTGGGGATATCTCATTTGTATGCCATCTTGTACTTCTCAGGTGGCTTCCTCACTTGAGTGGTTTTGTCATATAAACTTAACTATAGGGATTCTTTTCATCCATAAGTTATTCACTTATCAATCAACAATAATCATTGAGTTTATATTCAGTTGAATTTCTTGAAATTTGATAACATGAGAAAAAATTGATAGGTATTTTCTTCTTTCCAAACCTCATTACCTCTTCCATTGGCAAGTCCTTCAAAAATATGTGGCCACCAACTGATAATTTCTAGTGCTCAACATTCATGGTCCTTATAGACTTTTTAATCGGTATTGAGTTGCTTGTATTCTTTTCCTAATCAATTTCACTTTATGCAAAGTACTCAACATATTATATATATACATATAAGGAACTCTTAAACCATTGAGTATGTCCTTCCTTTATATCCTCAAGCTCGCATACATATATCTATAAGTTGATATTAGAAAACATGCACATAAAAGAACATCTTTACACCCATATTGTGTAACTATCTTTTCTTATTCTAGTCTTCTATCAAATCATCTTTAATTCTCACTTGTCAACATCATCCCATGAATATCATCACCTTAATCTATCATCTATTTTTATCTTAAAATCCTTTAATCAACATGTTAAACATACGTAGCAATAAATCCACCAAACCTTTTATAACGTTTATGTACCATTGACACATGTCTAATAATTACAACTTACCTCATCCCAGTAATTCTATACCATCTTATTAACACCATTAAACTCATTGTCAAAAATTTCAAGCCTTTCTTCTATCATATCTAAAAGCACCTCATTCTAGCGTATATCAATCCTATTTAATTTATCCAATCATTTCAAGAAGATCTTTTTCAACAATTACTCATACATGAATTCTCAATTTCAACATAATTCACAACTTAAATATTAGATTCGATTTAGCATAATATAAATCTTTAATACAAATATCTTGATCACTTACATTATTTTCTTCCTCAAGAACTTCAACACCACTAATTCTCTTGATTATATTCGTCAAAACACCATAAGGCCATTATCTGTCCATTCCTTAGAAACTTTTTATTACTTTAACCTATTAACCACTTGGACACCAAAATAACTAAGTTTCAGAGAAAATAAATTAACTTTTCTTGTAATGAGAGAAAAGAACTTTGCATTTAATGCCAAATATTAATGTAAGAAAATACAGCAGAAAATGTGGAATTCATAATAGAGCATGGTGCCAAAATAGGAAGTCATAAATTTGGACAAAGCATTGAAATAAAATTAAAATCAGTGTCCGTACTTCTTGAAAATCTGTAAACATAATCTAGCTGCTATTTCGGCAAAAATCGGTGGCCGCAAATTTTGAATATATGTGTCAAAATCTACTTTAAATCTATTGGTATTCGGTGGAAAGATAGCACATGAAAAAAAAACATTTTTGAGCTTATAAAAGTTTTTGAAAATAAAAGAATACGTAGTTAACTAGTAGAATGCAGTTGATTGCTTCAAAATAAATGTAATCAATCAATTGTAAAATAACCAGTCCAAATTAAAATTTTTTAAAATAGTTAGTCGACTTATTAATACCGATAGTCGACTGGCAAGAACATTGGAAAAACAAAAAAAATCATTTAATTGTCCTTTATCTTCAATTTAGCTTATATCCATCATTCACTCACATAGTTATTCTAATTATGCCCGGCATATTCACATAGCTATCATATGTATGTCCTTCTCCGAATTCTATAAATACACACGTTAGTATCTTTACTTTCATACTCAAAGTTAAAGTGTGTACAGCTATGGAGGGAATCACATTCCGTCAGTTTCGAAATATTTGTGTCTTTTGTAGTTCCAGTCCTGGGAAAGATAGAGAATATGTGAAATCAGCACAAAACCTGGGTATGGTGCTGGCCAGGAGAAAAATTCATTTAGTCTATGGTGGAGGTAACCGTGGGTTAATGGGATGTGTGTCTACAGCTGTACATGTAGGAGGATGTCAAGTTTTAAGTATTATTCCTATAGCTCTAGTTGTATCCAACATCATAGGAAAGACAAATGGGGAAGAATTTAGGGTTGTATCCATGTATGAGCGCATGGCTAGAATGATGAGCAATAATGATGCCTTTATTACCTTACCAGGGGGTTTTGGTACTTTAGATGAGATTTTCCAAATAGTCTATTGGGCACAACTAAATATAAATCACAAACCGATAGGTTTGTTAAATGTTAATCATTTCTTTGATGGTCTGTTGTCTTTTATTGATCATGTTATGGAACAAAAGTTTATTCCACACTCAACACGACGAATTCTCATCTCGGCTTCAAATGCTGAGGAGTTAATTGATGTTTTACAAGCATATGTTCATGTACCTGATCTAATTACAGCTCAAATAGAATGGACAACAGACAACAGCAGAAAACGCAAATTGGACTTAGATCTTCATTTGTAACTGTAGCAAGATGTGGACATTGATGTACCACTTTTACTTTCTCAGGGTTTTCTTAGATATTTTTCTAGCCGCATACCTTAAGAAAGTACTATTACTAAGTCAAAATTCGTATTTTGAGAACTTAGCATATAGCTGATACTCCCTTGGAGTTTGTAAAACTATCTTTAAATATTGCTTATGATCCTCTGAACTCTTAAAATATTCTAGTATATCATCAATAAATATAATAACAACTTGATTCAGGGATGGCTTAATTACTTATTCATTAAATCTATAATTGTAACTGGGACATTTTTCAATCCAAATGACATAACTAAAAACTCATAGTGTCTATGCCGACTCCTGAAAGCAATTTTTGTAATATCCTCTTCTCTTATCCTTAATTGATGATATCCAAATATCAAATCAAGTCAATTTTTGAAAAATGTTGAGCACTTTTTAACTGGTCAAATAGATAATCTATACAAGTAAAAGTACTATGGCTTTTAAATCCCTTGTCTAACATGTCTTGTAACTATTTCTTTTTCAGTTCTTTAAGTTCAGTGGGTGCCATTCTATATGGAAATATAGACACTGGTTAGGTTTCAAGAAATAAATCAATACCAAATTCTATTTATTGTTTCGAAATAATCATGGAAATTCCTCAGGAATTACATCAGAAAATTCTCTAACCACTGGAACTTGATTTACATTGGTATACTTTATATCAACATCTTTTACCACTTGCCAAATATTCTTGGCACCTTTTTTGTAATCACTTACAGGATATTAAAGCAGAGATTAGGTTACTGAGTATCTCACTACGATTTCCTTGTATCAAGAAAGAAAATTTTCCAAGAATATTGAATTTAATCATCTTAAAGTGACATTTCAAAATGACATGACATAATGCCAACTAATCAATTCTCAATATCACATCACAGTCTACCATATCTAGACAACCGGGTACAATGGATGTCACATTCAGAAACTCTCATATTTGGTATCTGTCTCAATTCTTTAAATTCTTTAAGATGCACATCTCTTTCACTTTCAAGCTATAATTGATCCATAGATACTTCTTAAAATGTCACAATATTCAATCTATCTTATACTATAAACTTTAACAACTTGGAATAGAAAGAAATTTGAAACCCTATAGAATCCCTCAGCAGCACCTGAAGTATAAATATATTCGGTTCATATCGATACTAAAGGTCCTACTAAAGAATCCTTTGCTCTGATAACCACAGGAAAACATAATGCTCTGATACCAACTTGTCACGTCCCTAATTTTAAGGCACGTGAAACACGTATATCATGAACCTATATTTTTCATAAACATAAATATTCCAATCCTTTATCAAGGAAATAGATACATATAGGTTTTCCCATACAAATACCATATACAAATCAAGTACATATACATCATAGTACAGCAAAAGCAGGGATCCTGCCTGTGGCGTTCAGAGCAACTCTAGAGTACAATTATATTACATTTTTAAACACTGAGAGCCAAGAAACAATTTAGACTCACCACAGAAGCTGCAAGACCAAACTCTAGGTCTTTATCTGAAAAATATGTCAACCACGTGTAGTGAGTTTTACAACTCAGTGAGCAGATAATACCTCATATGACCTCTTAGGTCAACATGTGGATGTACTCTTTATTTTAAAACTTTATACATTGAAAATCACATATCAGAGTTACATCCATATGGGACCCGCATTTCAAAATCATCTTTGTTCAAATTCATAAGTAATGCTGTAAGTACGATAATAAAATCATGGTATGCATCAATATAATTCATGTAAAATCATCTGGAGGATCCCATATCAGAACCACCATATCAGAGTTTGACCCCTTCCGTACTTTGGTGGTATAGGATTTTCCTAAACTCAGCATCTCGCTGAGGTTTGCCCTACTACCATTCAAGAGGACACGCGAAGGGACTCTATATGGGTTTTCCCAAGCACACAACAAGGGAAGGAAAATCTTAACTCATATAACTGGCATCTTGCCCATATAGGAGGCATTCCGCTCTCAATCACATATCATCTCTCGTGTGTTGGCCCTCACACGGGGCTAGCACCACCCCCTGCTAGCTGAGGCAATCAAGGTGTGTACCAGGGCTAACATTACCTGCTGTTAGCAAACAGTGTTTCCAATAGGATTTCTCCATAAAACCATAATTTCATATATTCCGTATTAATAAAAACAAATGTACTTTTATAATACAACATTTTCATTCTCAGTATATTCCTCTGTCAAAACTTCCCAATCAGGGGAATCACATATACATGCCCATATATGAGGCAAACATATCACTGTATAAATCAATATTATATGCACATATGCCATATAATCTAGTATAAAATTCTATATATAATGCCGACTTTCAGTCTCTGTATATTCATCTGTCAAAACTTCTCATTCAGGGGAATCATGTATATATGCCTATATTTGAGGAAAACATATAGCTTGATAAATAATGCCACATGCATAAATATTCACTTTATCATTTAATGAGAAATACATGTGAAATCAGATACTTCATGAGTTCAGAAATCTATTTTCAAATACTATACTCTTCTTGAACCATATTTCAAATTCTAAACAATTCAGATCATTTAATGCATTTTAGAAACATATCAAAGTGTAAATATCTCATAAACATAATCGTATATATGCTCAAATATCAAGAAGAGTATAGGGCAAGCCATAGAAAGAATCATCTACTCACAGGTAAAGGTTCCAGATTGGACAACCCTAAAATGTACTTTTTCAATCTCTATTTGATCAAATTGACCTCAAAAACGTATCCAGAGGGTCCAAACAATCAAGATAGCAACTTCGGGAACTTAATCACTATTCACCGCCGAAAAATACTATTAACGACAAACAAAAAGACTGTTAGATAGCCGAAAATATACATATCTTAAGGTTTATCTAACTCCTGAATCCATCTACGGTGTCAAAATTTCAATTAGATGTCTCTAAGTAAAAGTTTCAGAATTTATCTTTTTCTGAAATTTTTTACTTCAGATCTACGGCTATTCAACGGCTGATTTGAAAAATTGATCAGTCAAAATTATAGTATTCTTCGTCCTAAATCCAGTAACACCTTCAGTTTTGAGATCGGAAGCCAATAGGCACTTCAAATCTAGAGAAAAAGTTGAAAGTTACTATTCACTCACTATTCATCCGTTTCGATTTTTAGAAAATGTGATAGCCTCGTTCCGCCTCCCTTCCACTTTTATTTTATTTTATTTTTTTCAATAATAATTTTTATTATTTAATAATTAATAATAGGATTTTCTTTTATATAAATTCATATAAATTCCGTTTTTCATCCTAAAATATCTCAAAAATTTCTAAAAATTTACATTCTTATAAACCTTTGGTTAGACTCTTAAATCATAATTTTTCTTGATAAAAATCGCAATAAAATAAATCTCGAAATAAATATCTTTATTCATATTAAAAGAAAGAATATTTTTAATAATACAACAAAACTTCATTAAAGGCCGGTATAATCATTTTTAAACAAATAAAAATATATTTGCGTATAGAAAAATACTATCATTTAAAAAATAAAAATTACGCGCTAAAACGTAACTTCTCATATTTTCTTTGTACTTCTTTAACCCATGTATTAAATATACATATTTTCTACGGTTCTTATCTCTATTTTCAAAATTATCTCTTTTATTCTAAATTTTGTTTAATTGGAATTTTTGTTAAAATTTACGGTTATTACCAAATTTTTCCGAGTTTGGTTTGGTTTAGTTTAAGAGATTTCAATCAAATTGAAGAGGTCCAATTTTTTTCAAAAAATACATGGTCGGTTCAGTTGGGTTTAGTCCTAAAACCCGACTGAACCGAGCATTTGTACACTCCTATTGTAATAGTTCACAATGGCATGCATTCTTTACTTAATGTAAATTGCAAGAAAAAAATAAACAAATGTAACATATTTTACAATGACTAAATAGAATTGAAGTTTACTATGATGCTAGAATACGTTCCTTTGTCTATTAAGAATACTTTTTGATAAAAGGTGCTAAATCTTTTTCCAAACAAACTCGGGTATATACAACTTTTTGTTTTGAGTTTTGAGGGATTTGGCATAGAGGAGATGAATATTGGCATTACAATCCAAAGAAGATAATGTAGTTTTTGAAAAATAAAATAATAATTAAAAAAATAAGAAAGAGTTCAAGTTTGATTGAAAGGTCTTTTATTTTAAAAGAGTGAGTTAGATTGAAAAACTTTTTTGCATCTTTAAAAAGACCTTTTTGGGCTACGAGTTTATGGAGGAGGATATGAGCTTATGCTCTTTTTGGAAGATGGCTTTAACTCTATTTTCATCTAAGCTTTCTTTTTCTTCTTCTTCTCCTCCTTCTCCTTTTTTATGTTTTCCATTATGGATTGATTTATTTTCTAAGGTGATGTAGTCTAATTATGAATTTTTTTATTGTTTATTCAATTTAATCAATGAATTATTTTTCTTAAATTAAATTTTTTACACTATTCTTAATGATTATAATTGTTTAATCACCTATTAGATGATCAATTAATCATAATGAGACCGAAAGGAGATTTATGTGTCTAGTTTATTGTGTAGTTAACCATAAATTACATGTAAGATAGAGATATACTTGCATAGTTTGTATAGTCTTAATTGAGAACCATAAATTTTAATGAATCTTGGTTTATTATAATTCACATGGAGACAATGGATTATCATTTGAAAGTTGCTTTTATTAGACTTGAGAAAGGATAGTGGATAATTTAGGGTATCTCGATTGTCAATTAAGATAATGAATTCTAGATTAAAGAGATAGATAACTATAAAGTGGATTAACTATAATAAAATCAAAATTTCTAGAGTCCATACCAATTTCTTGATTTTGAATTACTTTTGCTTTCTATTTTATTTTATTTTATTCTAGTTTTACATTCTAAATAATCTTATATTTGCACTATTCAATTAGGATAAGGATTAATTTAAGTGTAATAATTAATAACATCAATTTTCGTGAAATTGATACTTTATACTAAGAGATTTTTACTACTCGACAATGACAATATACACTTGCATTTAAATGAATATCTAATTCGTGCATATTAAATTTTTGGTGCCGTTGTTGGGGATTGATTTTTTTATTAATAATGTTACTAAGTAGTCCTAATCTTAGCTGAATTTTATTTTTATCTAATTATTGTGCTTCTCACTATGAATTTTCAAGTAATATCTCAATAGGACTACTGCTAAGGAAAATCTAGAAAATATGAACAACTGGAATCATTGGCCACTTTTTTATTATGCCTCACCCACAAATTATAGAGCATGTTCTAGTTATGAATACCAAAATTGTAATCCATATGTTCCATTCCAAATAGAGCAAACCTATTATGTTGGAAATTATTACATGCCAAACACTTATGATTCCAATAATTATGAGCAAGGCTAGCACAAGCAACCAAGCTTCTCATGGCAAGATAATCAATTCCAGCCATAGCCACCTAAGGTTTTTCTAGAAGATATTCTTACCCAATTTAAGACAAGAACAAAGGCTTCTAGAGCTTCAAATAAGTAAGTTTGCTAAACTTGTTAATGAGAGATTCCAAAGTTCTCTATATGATAATATTGAGGAAGAACCAAAAGAGCAAGTGAATGTTAAGACCCTTCTGAGTGTAATTGAGCTAATTTAGCTTGAAATAGAGGAGGCCAACACTTACTTTAAGGAAGGGGTTGTGGAGAACTTTTGGGAAGAGTCTATCAAGAGAATGCACCTATTAATCTACCAAAAAGAAGTATCATCACCTTAGTTCAAGTGCTTAATCTCATTAATTCAGTAGACTATGAAGTAGAGTTACGAGCAGACTGAGGAGTAGATATACCAACAACTAGTGATGAATCTCTATATTCATTTTAAGGGAAACTGCTTGAAGCATCAATGGGCAAAGATGAAGGGACAATTGGAAAAATTAAAGCTAAGCTATAACTTAAAATTTATGCAGCAAACCAGCAAGTATGTATAGTCCTCCAAAATTAAATTTATCACTTGGATAATTATGCCATGTATATTTTTTGGAAATGCTTATGAAAATGTGAAGCTATATAAAGAACAAGTTACATTAATCCCTTTTAGACTCATGTAGATTACAAAATCTGGCTGTTAAAGAGCTTAATGTAACACCCCATATTTTATATTAATTATCTTTATAAATAAAATGTTGAGGAGGGTCAAAAAGGATTAAATGGAGCATTTATATGGAAATAATCATGAATTTTAAATAAGGGAATTCTCATTTTGGAGGAAAGATCTAGGGGTGGAATAATAATTTCTTTGATTATAGGACTAGAATCCGGCCACAATGAAGGGATTAAAAGATCATGAGGAGAGCTACACAAAAGGCCATTGGAATATGTCTCAAGAAGGAATTAAACATTTGGTGGAATTTTCCTACAACCAAACAAAACCTTACCTAATGGCATAGTTCAATTGTAATGGGATGGCAAGGTTGTAATAGTTGGATAAAGTAGAGTCTTGAGATAGGAGGACGATGGCTTGTTAAGAAAGATTAAATAAAATATATTATCCTTACTTGACTCAAGGGGGAGTCGACTAACCAAGGGAGAGAAGAAGGAAAACCACAGCAAGAAGGAAAAAGAGAAAGAAAGAAAATAAAAGAAGAGAGAGAAAGGGAAGGAAGTGTAGAGAGAGAGAGAGTTGAAGAAGAGGAAGGAGAAGCTTGGTGTTTGGAAGAAGAGTGAGAGAAACAAGCCAAAGCTAAAGAGAAGAAATCTAAGAAAGAGAAAATATGTAGGTTTAACATTAATCTTTCTATGAAATTTCATGCAGTTTAAATGATTTATAATTGTTGTAAATATTCTATTTTGACGATGCATGATGTATATTTATGTTTAGCCATGAAGAGTGAGAGTTGGATGCATAGATCATACATGTGTTTGCTGAAATTGGTTTGAAAAGGGTGAAAATTGATGGTCTGAATGGTTGGTTCTGTTGGTTATTATTTATATTGAATTTGGAAATATATTTAAAAAATAAGTTGTAGCCCTGTTTCTTATATTTCTAATGCCTCTGAAATCACCTTAATTGGATTTGAAATGAAAGAGATATCCCCTGATGAGTGAAGAAAGGTCAAATCTAACGCACAGAGTTACGACACTATTTTAGAACACCTATGTCACTTGTTTTTGTTTCTAATTTGTTAACGTGGTAAACATAACAATTGTATATAATTGTCTTAACTTTCAATAAACACTAAAATTACCTTAATCGGAGTTAAAATGAGAGAGTTATGGTTTTTTTAGTGAAGGAAGGTGTGGTTGGACAGAAATTTGGAATGCAGGAAAATCCGAACCACGGCCGTGCTTCAGGTTGTTTTGTGATTTTTCAACATGGTTTGCACAACTTAAAGTATGACCATACTTGGTGACATGGCAAGGCCATGCTTGAGGCTGGAATTGCTTTGTTTTACATTTTGAAGGCTTTAAATGAACTCCAATAAATGGATGATGTCAAGGAGAACCAAAATGCAAATAAATACTTTTTAACG